>CM070777.1:130001608-132599941 GCA_036346955.1 Dipus sagitta | reverse complement strand
GTCGCCTGTATATTTCCTGGCATTTTTTCCAGTGGTTCCAGCATTGCCTTTGAGAATCTCTATGGCTCTTCCCTTAGAATGGTATCTGTTCTTCCCTGTACTGACTCATCGTCTTAAGCAGATCACAGAAAGGCAGTTTCCTCTCTGTCTTCTCACCCAGAAGTCTTAGCCGGTTATCCAAATTCTGATGTATCTCTTATGAATGGGTAAAACAGGGTAATAACAGCCAGCATTTATTATCTACCAGGCTGTGTCCTGAAGCCATGCATATATTATTTAGTTCATCCATAACCCTATGGACTGGGTATCATAATCGATCCCATTTTCTAGACAAAGAAAATAGAAGCACAGCAAATTGAAGCATAGCAAAGTTGGGTGACTTGCCCAGAGTTGCACAGTTCATATTTATAGAGCCAGGATTTAAATGTGGGCATTCTAACCCTGGAACCCAAGCTCTCAATCATGCTGCTTCCTGGAATCCCGCCATCTCATTATATTTTAAGTATCTTTATTGTCTTTATTCATTTTTAAAGTATTTCTTGAGGCAAGCCCAACAGACTGCCCTTTTTTATGAGAGAGAGCAAGAGTGAGAGTGAGAGAGAGACAGAGAGAGACAGAATTGGCACGCCAGGGTCTCCAGCCACTGTAACGGAACTCCAGATGCATGCCCTACCTGGTGCACATATGCAACCTTGCACATGCGTCACCTTGTGCCTTTGGCTTACGTGGGATATGGGGAGTCAAACATGGGTCCTTAGGCTTTGCAGGCAAGCACCAACTCTCCAGCCCTTTGGAGTAGTTTTAATTAAATGGGGAGGGTGAAGCAGTAAGACAAAGGATAGAGAGGAGATAGGAACATTTTCCCTCTCTGGACCTTTTCAATCTTCTAAAATTTTTTCTGATGATTTCATGAACCCAGGCAGAATGTTTACTTCTCTGAACATGAAGGAGACGGGCTGTGAAAGGTCCTCTTTGAGAGGAGGGGCCTACAGCAGCAGGAACCTTCATTGAGAGGTGCTGCAAAAGGCCAGCCACTGCCAGGCAGAGTCAGCATCACAACGAGGCTGGGATAATGCTGAGTATAAAGCAAGTGGTAACCAAGGGACTTGGCCATCATTTTTCTGTTAGGCTGACTGAGCTACAAAATGCCCACTTATTTGGTAATGGGTCTAAAAGTGTTTGCTGGTGAGATTCGCATTTGAATCAGTAGAGTGGGTTAAGACATTGGCCATCATCACAGAAGTTAAGCATCGCCCAATCCACTGGAGGTCTAAATAGAGCCAAAAGAGGAGGAAGGACAAGTTTGATCTCTGGCCTTCAGGCTCAGATGGAGCTTTGCAACATTGAGAAGTCCTGTGACCTGGGGTCTAGAAAACAGGAGTCTAGAAAATCTAACGGTCCCAGTATTCTTCTAAAGTCCTTACAACCGAGACCAAAATGGCAGACGAAGGAGATGTGTAGCAGTGCATGTATCCTTGCTCCACCTTCTTGTTCTATCCAGGTTTTATTCGTCACTCACATTAGTGATGGCCAGGGTCCCTAGTCTCTTCTGGAAATATGTTCAGAGGCATACCTACAGTAACACTTAACAGGCTATCTGGACCTCTGTTAGCCCAGCCAACACATAAAATTAGCCATCTCATCCTCTAAAAATAATACATCGCCATGTAAACTTTTTAATTGGAGTAAGCCTCTGTGAGAATTGAACAAAGTTTGTATCCTGCTTGGTGCTCAGATTCATGGCTTGTCAAGTGTTACTGAAAATCTTTCCCTTCCAGGACTGAGTAGCTGAAGTCAACTAAAAAAAAAAAAAAATGTAGTTGAAGTCAAAAAAAGATGAAAAAGAAATAGGTGGGAGAGATGGCTGAGGACCCAGGTTCGATTCCCCAGTACCCATGTAATCCAAATGCACAAGGTGACATATGTGTCTGAAGTTTGTTTGCAGTGCTAGAGGCCCTGGTGTACCCATTCTCTCTCTCTCTCTCTCTCTCTCTCTCTCTCCCTCTCTCTCACATAAAAAATAAACAAATAAACCAGGCATGGTGGCACATGCCTTTAATCCCAGCACCTGGGAGGCAGAGGCAGGAGGATCCCCATGAGTTCAAGGCCACCCCAAGACTACATAGTTAATACTTGGTCAGCCTGGGCCAGAGTGAGACCCTACCTCCAAAAACCAAAAATAAATAAATAATAAGCAAATAAAATAAAAAATAAAGCACAACCCAATCCTGTATTTTCAGTAAATAGACTTAGAAAATGTTAAGATAATTTCTACTCCAGGGGAATTTGTTTCTTCTATATCCCTCAAATTATCAAATATTCAGAGAATCCTGAACTCAAGAGTTAAAAAAAAATCTGCCTTTGGGACTTGGCTTTATTCACTGGCTGGGTAATTGTGGTTGGGTATCCACCCTTCAGAAGTTCCTTTTGTAATGCGTAAAGTGAAAATGGTATCTGTGCAGTCTGCTTCACACAGCTGCCTCTGGATGTATGTTCTTGCTGCCTCGCCCCTCCCCAAAGAATAAGACCCGTGGGATCTGAGGTAGGGTGGGTATGTTTAAGTCTGCTGTGGTTCTCGTTAGGGACAGGGGTGGGAACTGGACAACAGATGTATCCATCAAGAGAAGTCATTAGAACTGAGGGAACAGGACACAGCCAGGGAGGAACACGTGTCCTGAGTCACATGTAGAGGACTGTAGTTTTTGTTGACGTGGCCTCCCTGTGTGCACTGGCCAGAGTGACACCTCTGTGACATGATGCCCTGGGACCAGTTTGAAAAGAGAGGTGCAGGCTAAAGAGCCTGCTGTGCACTGGCTTCCTGGGGAAGGTGTGAGAGGCAGAGAGCAGATGATGGGTCCTGGCTGTCTGCACACACTCAGTCCATTGGGAAATAACTGTCACCCACATTTCAAGTGAAGCACAGCTACAACTCTTCTCAACCCTCAGACGTTGTCCAAACATGAATTCATTGCACCTGCTCAATGTAAGATACTAGGTGCTTAAATATAAGATACTGTGCCTAAGGGACTCTCTACTCCCTTTCCAGAGCCTTACAGCCTCGTTGTGAGCGTTTGGTCATCTATGAGCATGTGGGTGGATATGTAACTTGTTGCTCCTTAAAAACAACCATATTGGGGGTCACTGAGTGTGACTGAAGTAACACTGGGGTTCCAGCTCTCTCCCTGCCATCTGTACCATGAGCACACTGAGAATGACTGGAGGGTGTGGCGTCGTCGTTATGGCTCTGTGGAGACTTCCCTTCCGTGTTTCAGGGAGATGCTGACGTGCTGTATCCTTTGGTCTTGCCTTCCATGTACCACAGGATCGATAAACAAATAAGCAGGTTTCGGAGATGGTTACCTAGGAAGCCAATGAGGCTGGACAAGGAGACACTGCCCGACCTGGAGGAGAATGACTGCTACACTGCCCCTTTCAGCCAGCAAAGGATCCACCAGTGAGTGTTTTGTGGTAACATCCCCGTCTTACCAAGGATGCTCAGTGTGGCAGAGCGTGCCTGGGCACAGGAAACAAGAGTGCCATTCTTCCCTCAACATCTTCTGCTTGCAGCCCTTTTCCATCAGTCAAGGAAGATGTAAGAACAATGCCCACATTTCAAGTGGCTTAACATGAGCCAGTGCTGTTTTATACACACTGGTGATTTTCTGCACAGTGATCCAGAGACGCCGGTGCCTCCTTTTCTGCCTTGTGTCTCTGTCAACTCCCCAGAGCTCAGAGCCCCCCGCAGGGGAAGTGTTCGTTCCCTTCCATGTTGAACAGGGCTTCCTTTTGTTTGCTTCTGTCTGTCTGCCTCTTGGCAATGCACCAAGTCATCCCAGGAAAAGCAGCTCTCTGGCTGACTCGTTGATCAGAGTCACAGAAGAGTTACTTGTCACTTTGGTCATGAGGGCAGAATAGAAAAGTTAGCTGACTAATTGAGCCTGTGAAGAACTGCAGAAGTGATAGAGAATTTACTCTGAAGTTTCTAAGATGACAAAAAATGATGGAGGGCAGAATAGGTAGTAGGGGAAGAAAAGCACACCATATACTGTAAGCAACTAAGGGGAAAACAGCCTCACCAGGGGCACATAAATCAAGTCAGCCCAGCCTACACTCAACCAGGCTCGGGAATGCCTGGCCTCCCCTGCTCCCACCTTAACCACAGCTTCAGTAAAAATGACTTACCTAGCCGGGCGTGGTGGCGCACGCCTTTAATCCCAGCACTCGGGAGGCAGACGTAGGAGGATCACTGAGAGTTCGAGGCCACCCTGAGAATTACACAGTGAATTCCAGATCAGCCTGGACCAGAGTGAGACCCTACCTCAAAAAACCAAAAAAAAAAAAAAAAAAAAGACTTACCTGAGGGATGGAAAGGGCTGGCAGGTTTAAGGAAAAATGGTTGCTAATTTTGTTAAATAAAAATATAAATAAATCAAATGGCAGTTGTCAAGAAGTTGCAGGGGATGCAAGGTAAGGGTGTGTGTTAGCAGCAGAAAATCAATTAAACCCTGGGAGGAAAGGAGAGAAGAAAAATTGATTAGAATAGATATTGTGTGTGTATTGCTCAGGAAGATCATCATAATGAAATGAAAACAATTTGCAAAGTTTCTGAAGTGGCCAAACCTTGGACCCTTGTAGGTCTGACTCATGCCAGCCCAGCCACGTTGTATGAATACTTAAAACACAAAACTCACAGTCCTGTTTGAAGTCTGCATGGAAAATAGGAATCAAGAGTCACTCAAGGAGGCTGAGGAGATGGCTTAGTGGATAAAATACTTGCCGCTTAAGAAATAGAACCGACGTTTGGACCCTCAGCACCCACATAAATGCCGGGTGGGCATGGCTCCCCTCTATGATCCCAGCCCTCAGGAAGCAGGCTACCTAGATTAGATGAGTCTATGAATTGTGAGTTCAAATGCGAGACTCAGGTGGGAGTGACCAAGGAAGACAGACACCTGATGTCAACCTCTGTTCTCCTCATGCACACGTGCATGTGCACCCACACATACATGTGTGCCCACATGCATACACATGCCCACATGCATGCCACACACATGCAAGAGGCACTTGGCATCATCTCAGAGATCAGGATCAACAGGTGCTTTCTTTTTTAAAAAAAAAAATATTTATTTATTTATTGAGAGACAGAGAGAACACGCCAGGGCCTCCAGCTGCTGCAAACGAACTCCAGATGCATGCACCACCTTGTACATCTGACTTTATGTGGGTCCTGGGGAATCAAACCACGTTCCTTTGGCTTTGCAGGCAAGCACTTTAACCACTAAGCCATCTCTCCAGCCCATACAGGTGCTTTCTTAAGAATGAACAACAGGTGGAGGTGGACATGTTCCTACTCTTAATTTAAATCCTGGCATACTGATGTGTTCATCTTGGAAGCTTCTTAGATAAGTAACTGATTTTTTTCCTTTTTTTTTTTTTTTTTTTTTTTTGGTCTTTTGAGGTAGGGTCTCGCTCTACCCAGGCTGACCTGGAATTCAACATGCACTTCCAGGCTGACCTCTAACTCATGGCAATCCTCTCACCTCTGCCTCCTGAGGGCGGGGATGAAAGGCATGTGCCATCACGCTCTGCTGATGATTTTGTTTTAATCCTCTGTACTGGAGTCTGTTTATGTTCAGTTTTCTGTGCTTCTTGTCTGCCTAAGAGTGCCTAACACAGTGTAGGAGGAACTCAGTTTTTTTTTTGAGGGGGGCGGGGGTGATGAATAAACAGAAGGAGCAATCAGTAACATGTGTGGAATATTGGAGTTTGAGTTTATATTTATTTTAAAGGAGTAATCCTATCACCCTCTTCATGCTAGTCTTGTTGCTGACATTCTTGCTTTAAGAAAGCAGTACTCAGCATTGTTCTCACAGTTAAAAGCACCTGGGTTCCCACCAGGATTTCTAGAAAACAGAAGTAAGAAATATATTTTATAAGTATTTTAAATAGATAACAGTTGACAGGAGATGGCGTATAGGGATACTCATAATCAGCCATCTTGTTCATATATTTGAGAAGCCTTTTTGACATATTTTGGTATTTATTCCATAAATAATTGAATAGTTTAACTGTCACTAATTCAGTGTCCATCTCTTACTAGAAATTGAGTAAAGAGAATATCACGTAATAGCATACACTCTTGACACCAACTGAGTAATGAACACTATTTTAAATAATTATAAGCACTGTGATCGATGTAAATTGAAAGGGAGAGCACTCAGTGCTCCATATTGGAAAAGTGGTTAGAAAGTGGAGAGAGGTGATCCCCCCCAAAAAAAATTCCTGATATAGATGTAGAAAGATAAAACTTTCCCAGCCAGGTAAGGAACGAAGGATATCCCACGAGGAGAGTGATATAAGAAAGAAAATGATGAAACATGGTGGAGTGATTGGGAAATGACAAGTGCTTTTCTGAGAATATTTCCACGGGAATATTTCTGGGGTCATGAGGTATGAGGAGGATCTGGCACTACTGTTCTTCAAAAGAGACTGTTCAGTAGAAGATGAGGGATTTCAAGCAGGGTAATTACAGAGGAAAAACAGAGAGACAGCTGGAATAAACAAACTTAAGAACCAGAACTTAATGGGACCAAGAAAATAGTTCTATCATGAAAACAGGAGATGAAAAATTAAATAAGTATCCATAATATTATAAGTGATGGGAATTTTTCTTTCTGTTCAAAAATTGCCATTCCACGTGGGTAACATCTCTTTGGTGTGTAAAACTAAGATGTGAAGAATGTTGGCTGTCAAGTTGGAAGCAATTATTGGTATAATTAGAAAAACAGTTCCCAAAGGATAGTTTGAGGATGATATTAATGAGTTTAATTTAATCAGAAGTAGCTGGTTAATGGGCTCTGGGAGTTGTGACATGATATCCTGCCTTTCCAAATGCAGAGTAAAGTCTCATGTGACTTGTTGACTTTGCAGGATGTTTCATATGGTGTTTGTGTTGGAGTAAAAGAGAATGATAGAAATTGAAGTGTGGGAAATGAATGTGGTAGAGAAAATAGAATAGAGAGTTTAATAAATAATGTTCTAAATGGAAAAGTGCCTTGAAATGATCTGCTCTTGGGAAAAATGAAACACTTCTAAGATGAGAAGATAGCCTGAATTCAACTTCTGTGCTTTGTCCACACTAAGCTCTAACCTCCTTAATTACCTTGCACTCTTTTACCTCTCTGTTATGCCTGTTCTTCCTTCTATCTGGAATAACTTTCCTATGAGGCTCCCATCTTCCAGGATTTATCAGAGACCTTTCTTCCAGAAAGTCTTCCATGATTTCCAACCTCTACACTCCATTCTGGGTAAGGTGCACTCTTTTATATCTTGGTAATGTTTTTTTTTTTTTTTCCTTAATGAATAGGACCATACATTTCTCTTAGACTATATAAGTTCTTTAAAGAACCGTGTCTGTCCCACCATTTTCAAATCGCATAATAAGTGCTTAATAATGTTTGTTAAATGAACAAAAGAATGAATGTATAGACATGAGATTGAAGAATCATGTGAGTAAAGAACAAATGAAGTTAGCTGATTGCACACTCATCTCGAACCAAGTCCAAGATGTCTTCTTCTTGGAGTCCACCTCCATCATACCTGTGTCACCACATAGAACTAATTCAGTTGTTGGAGCCGGAGTCTGGAAGGTGCTCTAGACACTTCATTTATCTCCATTCCTCACATCTTCTACATCTCCAATGGTCAGTGATTTTTTTTTTCCACCTGTGTGTTTTCATTCCAACAACTCTCTTCCATCTTTGCAACCATTATCTCACTTCTGACAACAGAAATCATGTAACAATCCTCCTTGATTCTATGCTCGCCCTCCTCTAATTCATTGTGTTAGTTACTTTCTCCTTGCCGTGAACAATACCTAACCAGAAACAACTTAAGGTAGGGATTTATTTTGTCTTACATTTTGGGGTATAATACAGTCCGTCATGATGGGGAAGGCATGGTGGTAGGTGCGTGAATCTGGCCGGTCACCTGTCATATTGGCAGGCAGGAAGCACAGAAGGAAAAAGGAAGTGGGATTGAGCTACGAAACCTCAAGGCCCACCCCCAGTGACCTCCTTCCTCTATACCTAAAGGTTCGCAAGCCTTCCAGAACAGCACCAACCAGCTTGGGAACCAAGTGTTCAAATACATGAACACATTGTTCTTTCATATTGTTCATCTGTGGTTTTTTTTTCCAGTGCATAAAGAATGCTATTTACAAAATGCGCATCTGATCATGTCATTTCATCTGTTCAAAACTCTTGAATAAAACAACTAAGTTATCAATATGACTTCCAAAGGTTTATGTGGCCTAGTCACCTGCTTGCCACAAGTCTGGCCTTATTTCTTCCCACCTCTGTTGTTATGATCCAGACACATACAACCTCTCTCAGTCCTTTGGGTAGGTTCTGTCTCGGGACCTGCGTACATGCTGTTTCCTTTCCTGGAATACTCTTTACTTCCTTCTCCCTTTACCTAGTTCAGTCTTTCTCTTTTTATCAGCATTTAAAATTTTGACTCATAATTATACATACTTCGTGAAGTACAATGTGATATTTTGACTCATGTATATTACTAAATAATTAAATCCAGGTAATTATCATACCATTCACAGTAAACATATTATTTTTATGGTAAATATATTCAACATCCTCTTTTAGTTACTCTCTCTCTCCTCCTTTATATATCTCTCTCAAATTAATAATAAATAAAATAAAAAATTATTTACATATGCCATGTAAGGTGTAGCACGCACCTTCCCATTGCTGGGACAAAACACTTGAACAGAGACATAATACAGAAGGAAAAGTTTTAGTTTGACTCACAGTTTCAAGGAGAAGTTTCTTAGCAGGGAAAGCATGTCACAGAAGACATCCAGGGAGTCACATCTTGTCACAGCGGGAAGCTAAGTAGTAACAGTGAACTAGCACCAGCAAGAAGAACTAGATGATAAAATCTCAAGGCCCATCCTAAGTGGCACACATCCTCCAGCAAGGCTCAACCTCCTAAAGGCCCCATAACCTCCCCAAATTGTCATCAATCAGCTACAGACCAAGAGCTCAAAACTATGCCTCTGGGGGCCATTTCATTCAAACTACCACATATGGCATCACCAAAGTTGGGCCTACAGATGGCAAAACCTCTTCTTGTGTATGTGAGAAATGCTTGTAAAAACTTTGGTTTAATCCTCATGATGATTATGTAAAGCACAGGTATCATTCTCATCGCCATGTGATAGATGAATAAAGTGAGGCTCATGAAGGACGCTTCTGTGGTCACATAAGTAGGTTAGATGGGGTCGGGCATGGTGGCACACGCCTTTAATCCCAGCACTCAGGAGGCAGAGGTAGGAGGATCGCCAGGAGTTCAAGGCCAGCCTGAGACTACATATTGAATTCCAGATCAGCCTGAGCAAGAGCGAGACCCTACCTTGAAAAAACAAACAAAAAATAAATAAATAAACAAAATAAAAGTAGGTTAGATGACCTGCCTGACCCACATGCCAGTGGTCCCACCTGTAAGGAGCATAGCTTCCCGGACCCCACATGCCACTTGTTTCACAATACAGAAGTTGGCTTGTTGTTCATACCAAGGTCTAATGTGACCCTCCACAGAGAAGGAGGCACAGTATGTCTGTTCTGTGTAGCCTAACTCTTTCTGCTTAGTACTTCTGTCATCCTTTAGATTCCCTATCAATAAGAGAAAAGATATGGACACTTGCTTTTGTGAAGTTTATACCTTCACAGGCTGGACTTACAAACCATCTATAGCATTTCATTCACTTTGTGTGGGCCAGAGCTCAATCATGTACTTAATCCTAACACAGGAAATGCTAGAGTAATAGTCTACCTGTGTGTCCAGGAGGAAGGGGAAATAGGCTGTGTGAACAACTGGGCAGCAATGAAGCAGGAGTTCAAGGTGATGTGGACAGGCCTCAGATCTGGGGCTGACTGTTGTGGGAGCTTCCCTGTATACCACAGGAGAGTCAGTAGCATCCCTGGCCTCAAGTTATGAGATGCTTGCAGCATCCCTTCTTCCCTAAGCTGGGACAATAAAAATACCTGCACAAACTTCCCCTGTTACTAATGATAGGATAGGCACAAAATCACACCTCTTCCCTTGCCCTGACAAACCAATGCTCTTCTTCTGTCTTTTATCACTTAACATCCTTCAGGCAGGACAACCTTCAGTAGTGACAAATTAAGTTCCAGTTGAATCTGATAACTGTGATAGACAGGTCAATTTATGCATTAATTTATTCCTCTTCACCTCCTTCTCGGGGACGTTGCCCTGCTTAACTATCACTGCCCTGCATTCTTAACAGGGCAATAGTAGAAACACCCTTGAGGAAATTACTTTCTAAGGTCAATGCCCATAATAAAGGTTTTGTACTGCTGGTGAATAGGAAACAAAGGAAATATGGGAGATTCACATTCTTTTTATAATAGATATTCAGTATGCTCTTTCAAGAAATACATCTACTTTTAATTGCCTTTCAAAAATTTACTAGAGACAGACAGGAACATTTTCCTGTGCTTTCTTTATTTTTCCATTGTCACTGATTGACTATTTTTTATGAGATGTGAAGTAAAAATAAACACTAAACATTTATTAATAGGAGAATATGAATTTTTCCAGGTTTGTGTGTGCTGGTGTGTAAATAAATATTTATTATTCACATGCTCCATGCCAGGTGTTTGGTGCTTAAAATTCAACTAGGAAGAAATGGCCAAAGACCTATGTCCTCTCGGAGATCAGATTCTAGCTGGGGACAACTGACACAATAAGTTATAAACCAGTGGTTGTCAACCAGGGGTGATTTGGCAATGTTTGGAAACATTTGCTTGTCAGGATTCAGGAGTGAGGAATGATAGCATGTGTTGGTGGATGGAGGCCAAGGTTGCTTCCAACCCCCATATAATGCACAGGATGGTCTTCACAGTAAAATGCAACCTTGATACACATCAGTGGTGGCAAGGTAAGTGTTTTTAAAAGTCAAAACATTTGAAAAGGTCATAAACTGTAAGGGACTAGAGAAAAGTAAGAGTAGGTTAAAAGAATAGAGAGTGCTTGCGTGGGGGTGGGGTGCAGGTATATATTTAAGGCAGTGTGTTTATATCCTTCAGGTTGGGCCTCCTGAGGAAACTACCATTGGTAAGAGGCTTGCATGAAATCACAGGGAGAGGTAGAGAAAACAGTCCGAATAAAGACCTGAAAGTGGAGCGAGTCTAGGTATGTTTGAGGAAGAGAAAGTGGAGCCTTGAGGCTGGAGAAAGAGTGACAGACAAGGGGAAGGGAATGGTGATGAGTTAGAGCCTGAATAAAGGTAGCCTGGGGAGCTCAGGCACCATTGCAGAAGAGGTGACAGAAAGAACGTAAGAGCCAAAGGAGCAGCAGTCACTTGTTGGGGAGAGGGAGTGCCTCTGGGCGTGATGTTCCAACTTGTGGCTCTAACAATCTTTCCACCACCTCTTCCACAAAATTCCCTGAGGCACATTGGGTGTGTTTTAAGTCTACTTCAGTGATGAGCTCTTAGCAGCCTCTGGATCTCTGCTTTGGTAGGTGTTGAGTGTCCTCAGGGTCTGTCTCCTTCACCCTGGCAATGATTATCAGGTTCACCATGGAAGCAGCGCTCTTGCTCATTTCCCCAATTCCTCTGTGGTTTCAGCTGGGGCCGGGGTGAAGTGCGAGGGATAGTGTATCTCCTTGGGTCTCACTCCCGTCATTTCATTTCAATGACTCAATTATAATGTATTAAAGACAAACATTCTGATTATAAGCATAAGTTAAGGAATAAATGGAAAGAAACTTTGAAGGAACACCAGCTAGTACAGAGTGAAAAGCAACAGTAATTGATATCCAAATGTATATAAAATCAGGAAGGTCAACATTCAATGATGATATAAAAACTTTACCTCAAAATTGAGTAGATAAACTGGTGGTACTAGTGAGATAGATGAAATAGTTATGGAGAAAGAGAAGGACATACATGTTTCTTCCCTGTGAAGATCCAAAGGTAGAAAGACAATGAAATGTCTACAATTTCACATTCCAGTAATAAATATTGTAAATTTTTCATATATTTTTCTATATTTTCTATAGCTTTTTTGAAAGGTGCATTTTTTTTTTTCAAGGTGGGGTTTCACTCTAGCCTAGGCTGACCTGGAACTCACTATGTAGTCTCAAGGTGGCTTCAAACTCATGGCGATTCTCCTACCTCTGCCTCCCACGGGCTGGGATTAAAGTCGTGAGCCACCACGCCAGGCTTGAAAGATACATATTTTAAAAATAAACTATAGAGGCTGGAGAGATGGCTAAGCAGTTAAGATGCTTGGTTGAAAAGCCTGATGAACCAGGTTCGATTACCCAGTATCCACATAAAGCCAGATGCACAAAGTGGCATATGCATCTGGAGTTCATTTGCAGCAGCAAGGTGCCCTGGTGTGCCCATTCTCTCATTCTCTCTCTCTCTCTCTCTCTCCCTGTCAGTCTCTCTCTCTCCCTCTCTGCCTTTCTATGTTTACAAATAAATTAAATAAATAAATAAATAAATAGCCAAAGGAAAGGGAGAAGTGCTCAGGAAAACTCTCTCCAGGTATCAAGTGGCCATTGTAGTCATGACCTCACAGTGCCTGATGCTATCTATACAAAATCTTCATAATTTGAGAATAAAGTGAAAGTGATGACATTAAAATAAAAGAGGGACCAGTTGGAAAGAAGAAGGGGTTCAGTGGAGGGAGGGATAATGGAGGGTGGCAAAGGAGGTGATGAGAGGGAATTATGATCAGGATATATGGTATAGATGAATGGAGGTTGTTTTTCAAGGCAGGGTCTTGCTCTAGCCCAATAGGCCTGAAATTCGCTACGTAGTCTCAGACTGGCTTCAAACTCATGGCGATCCTCCTAAATCTACCTTCCAAGTGGTGCAATTAAAGGCATGTGCCACCATGCCCAGCATCAATAAAAAGTTTTAAAATACCTTATGGGTCACTGTAAGACCTTTGCATTTAGCATGATAAGGTGTAATTTAACTTTTCAGAGTATCATTCCAAGTAGTCTTAAGACAAAATATAAGAAGAACAAATACTAAGAATGGTGGTAGAAGCAAAGACCACTTTAGGAAGCAAGATGAAATGTGAAAGATGATAGATTATATCTGTCTATTTCAAGTGTCTGTCTTTTCAAACCCTATAATGCAAATGCATGACATGTGTGGCTCAGCAATGATCCATTCCTTTGAAAAAGTTGATTGTTCCAAAAACAGTTTAAACATTTTTTTGTATTTTATTTATTTATTTGAGAGATAGAGAGAGACAATGGGTGTACCAGGGCCCTAGCCACTGCCAAAGAACTTCAGATGCCTGTGTCACCTTGTACATCTGGCTTATGTGGGTACTGGGGAATTTAATCTGTGTCCCTAAGCTTTGCAAGAAAGCACCTTAACTGCTAAGCCATCTCTCTATCCCCCCCCAAAAAATATTTTAATTTGTGTCCTATACATATATAAAAAGACATGATAAAAGATTGCTTTGAACATAGCCCTGACATTGGATTCTGGTGAGACTCTCATGGCCAAAACACTGGGAGTAAGGAGGGCTAGTTTGCTAGTTTGTAACAACAACCTTAAGAAAATGAGTCCAGTACCAGGAGTCCTGATCCACTCCCAAGGCCACTTTTTAATGTTGTATGTGAATATAACATATTACCAAGCTCCAGCATTCGTTCTGGTGGGAATCAAGCCACATCCAAACCATACATACTTCTTTGTATCTTAAGGTCAAATGGTTATCAACTTTAATTCTCTCTGCAACATAATTCCCCTTTGTCATATACCTTAACATCATCACAAAGTCTAGGGATTAGGATGAAAACACTATTATTCTTCCATTATTCTTTCAGTTGTATAAATTTGTCCATCGACAAAATTTCAAGGCTCTAGGACAGAGACAGGCTTTGTGGGGGGAAACAAAAGAGAACGATAAAGGAAGGAAGGAAGGGAAGTGGCTGTATGGTTTGGAGACGTTAAATGAAAGACATACATAACAGATTAGCCTGGTAATTAGAGCACAGAAAAAAGTCAATAAATGATTGTTGTTGTTGTAATTGTTGGTGGTGGTGGTAGTGGTAATGCTGTGAGCCAGAAATATATTGAAAATCTTTAAAATACTTACTGATGAGAACTGGAATGGCATTACTTTTAAACTAAATGTTGATTCAGTGCACCAGAAATATTATCACTTCATATTTACTTATTAGTAACATATTTCTATGTGTTTTTTTAACCCTTCTCAGCATAGATATCTGAAGCTACTAGTTTTTAATAGCAATGTGCCTTTTACTGTATTTTCTTTTCAGAGCATTTGGAGTTTTTCTGTTGTTTTCATTGATCTGAAATCTTTAGAGAATCCTTTAGGCAAAGAGATGCGAAGATTGATGTAGGTAGGATTAATGTTCTTTCAGTGCCCGATGACAGGGCGCAGTCTCAGGACACTTGTTCTATCACAGGTGCTGACTGGCATTAGGCTCGTCAATATGTGGGATGTTGTATTGATCTGTAGAGTCATGGGAAACATGTCTGTATCCTGGAAAGTATTGAGCTGAGATGAAAATGAAACAAACCCTAAAGCCCTAGATTTGTGTTTTTGAAGATCCTGTGGTTCCTTTTAAGTGGGGCATAATGACTTTAGTTGGGGACAGTGATATCACCCACATACTTATGTGGGAAAAGCAAAACTTTAGTTGTCTAGAGGTTCTGTACACAGGCATATTCTCCTAATCTTTGAGAAAACATTTTTTTTTTTTTGAGGCAAGCCCAACAGACTAGCTTTCTTTTTTATGTCAGAGCAAGAGTGAACTGGCATGCCTGGGCCTTCAGGCACTGTAATCGAACTCCAGATGTGTGTGCCACCTTGTGCAACCTTGCATCACCTTGTGAGTCTGGCTTACGTGGGATCTGAAGAGTTGAACATGTATCCTTAGGCTTTGCAGGCAAGCACCTTAACCGTCATCTCTCCAGCCCAGAAACCATCTTTTTAAGACATTTAGAAATATTACATGTATTCAGATTTAAATACTGCTGTTTTTCATCTCAGTCACTCAACAACTATTTTTAATGTCATTTATATGCCAAGTATCATATTTTAATGAAGAAATAAATGTTACTGTGTGTTTATATTTGCATTTAAGTATATATGTGTTTTTATTTAAATTTCTAACCTAAGCATGTTAAATTTGGTTATCAATAGGCTATTTTCTTTTTGCTTATTTATTTTTTAACATATTACATATTGGCCATATGTCTATTGGATTATGTTCTTGTCTTCCTCTCCCCCACTTCCATTCCCTTGCAAGCTTTCCTCAGTGGGATCATCAGTATTTCCGTCAGTCTCAGTGAGGAGGGATGCCTCAGGGTATTCCTCCACCTTGTGGCTCTTACAATCTTTTCTCCTTCTTCTGAAATGTTTCCTGAGCCTTAGAGGGCATGATATAAGTTCCCTTCAGTGTTGAGCTCTCAGTGGCCTCTGATTTTCTGCCTTGGTGAGTTTTGAGTCTCCCTTGAGTCTCTAGCTATTTCCCTGGAGAAGGTTCTCAGATTAACTATGAGAGCTGAATTTATATTTAATCTGCCACTTCCTCTGTAATGTTTCCTGGGCCCTGTCAAATGGGCTAGAAATGACACACCTTATGCTGGGCAGTAGGCTTTCTTTTCTTGTCCTACTGATAGGTCTTAGGTCTCCCAGGTATTCACTGCCATCTGTAAAAATAAAACAGATTTTCTAACCAAAATTGAAAGTAACATGGATCAGAGGGACAAACGTGGGTATTTAAAAGAGTCTTTGATGGGAATACTCTCTCCTTTTAGCAAGGAACAGTGGGAGCTTCCCTCTAGGGTCTATGGCTTTTCAAGCAATAGGCTTCTGACTGTTCTCAGTATCACGTATGAATTCCCTCCCACTCAGTGAGTCTCATGTCCAATCAGAGAGTAGCTTGTTATCCCCATAGCATCAATGTCACTATTGCACAGGTATCTACATCTTCACTATGCTATTTTCATCATCAAAATGGTAAAAGACCATTTAAAGCACCTGCAGATGAAGTGAGTTGCTAAATGAAAGTACAGTAAGCAAGAGAAGTTTATCATAAAGGGGACAAATATTTAATCTCTTGTGTGAATTGGACATTTTTAATTACATTGAGCATTCTGTCATTTGAAGTGTTTGTGGGCAGAAGGTAGAAGGGAGAGAAGGAAGAATTGGCATCATGGATAGGCACCCTGGGAGGCTCTGTGACGTGCATCCTTCATCATGAGCTCTTTTGACCCTTGCAGCAACCTTGCAACATTAGTCTGTCATCCCCGCCTTACAGAAGATGAACCAGAGGTTCAGAGACAGTGAATATCCAGAGCACACAGTCGCAAGCAAAACTTGGGGCTTTGAATTCAACCAATTCTGTCTGACTGCCAATCTAAGGTACAAGTGCTTACCTGAGTCAAACCACCTATGGAAGGAGGGACACATTGTCAGCACTAGAGGAAGGGACAATTCTGAGCTTTCTGCCCTGCGCCACAGTAGAGCACTTACTTCTAGGAGTAGCCCCATGAAGAAAGTGTTAGACTTGCAAGTGCTGCCGGTGGTTAACTATTCTAATGAGGACTGAGCCAAGTCCATTACCATGTCTTAGAAACATGTTTAGGCCCAGGGCTAAAGCTGATTCTTCATGTTGTTGCTTTCCTCACCCTCAACAGCTTACATACACCAATGGTTCTTTGTTTCCCACTTCAGATTGACATCATCTGTGCCTGTTGACCAACCTTGACACTGCCACCCTCCTCACGGCACACCGTCACCAGTGCATCCTTCTAGGCCTTCCTCCCTGCTTATCATCTCACTGCCATGGCAACCATGGAAGTGGTCCACTGTAGTAAACAGCTTTAGGTCACTGAGATGAACTTCCAAACCAGGCATAATTATGGACGAAGGGATGTCTATTGAAGCTATCAGATCCAGGGGAAGGTCCATAATGACAGAAGCTGGCCTGCTTACAGGTCCAAGCAAAGAGAGACAGACAGAGAGAGAGAGAGAATTCACAAGGCAAAAAAAAAAAAAAAAAAATCCCAAAAGCCACACACCACAAACAAGTACACTTTAGGAACTCTAGGCACTTTGTATATCTTTAGTCTGGAATTACAAATCTACCACCACACCTTAAGGCTGGACCCTAAGATCTGCCCAGTGACACTTCTTTCAGCCAAATGGCTGGAAATCCAATAAGTTTTAATAAACTCTGAATCTATTAGAGGGCATCTTCAAACTACCACACCCACCAAGTCTTACATGAGCAATTAGGACAATTTATTTGTCTCCTCTGGCTTTCCTCAGTGCCACAACTAACCAATGCACTTACATCACATTTGCAAGGCTCCAGACACTGGTTCTGTAGCATCTGTGAACAATTAGAAGCAGGACACCCTTCCTCCAGGATTCACAGCCCACAGGTCAATAATCAGTGTGGGCAGCATTTCAATTCTCCTTCATCCCTTGGCCATACACCTCCAGTAGTGAGTAATAGGCAATGCATATGATGTAACATTGCTTTCTTGCCTAACAGTGTCCAATGACTCCCTGGGGCCTTGGGATAAAGTTGAAACTCTATAGCATGACAAAATAAATTTGTTTGCAGCTTCTTCAATATTCCCTGCAATCTCCTGAGCTGGATGCTTTGACAACACAGCAGTAAAGCTTGCTTTAATATTCCATGGTTACTGTTCCTCCATTTGTACCAGTCTAATAAAATCCTGGTTTTCCTTCAGAAGCAAGACTGTTTTTATGAAATGTCTCATGTTTCATGCAAACATCATTAGACATCTGGGCTCATTAGCTTTGTAAGTGCTCGGATTATATGGCACTATTTTGTTTCGCAGTTATTTGTTTCTGTGTCTGGGCGCTGCGCAAAGCACAGACCAGCAGCCTGAAATAATCACGAGGCAGTTCCAGTCTTCAGTTTGGCTTCTCAAAGGGCATGAGAGAAGCTGCATGCATGCACCATCCTTAGTTACTGCTTATTTATTTATTCTTTAAACATTTTATTTATTTATTTATGAGAGAGAAAGAGAGAATGGGCACCCCAGGGCCTCTAGACACTGCATATGAACTCCAGACACATGTGTCCCCTTGTACATCTGGCTTACGTGGGTCCTGGGGAATCAAACCCGAGTCCTTAGGCTTCCCAGGCAAATGTCATAACCGCTAAGCCATTTCCCCAGTCTAATTCTTTACAACAACTAATCTTTTGTTGTATTAGGATATTTTTATATTTCCATATAAAGTGACAGTATAGTATGTGACATTTCACCTGTCAGATCCACCTCTGTCTACACTACCCATCATCGCCCACTTGATCCTGCAAAATAGAAAACAACCTCTGTCCTGCAGCTCTGTGAGCAATTCCATGGGATGCTCTGCTTTTCTCAGGACACAGATTTATCATCCTTTTCTCTCCCTCCTCTCCATCCTCCTGTACTCAGGTGTGTGTAAAACATTCCCCAAACCAGTGTACGTAGCCTTTCTTCTTCCTTTATTGCTTCTTCCCATCTCACAATTCTTGTCCACCTCTCTCATTACTTTATTCATGGAATTTGCACAGTTTCTCCGTCAAAGGTAAAACTCTCTCCTCTTTAGGCTATAGTTTACAAGATTGTCTTTGTTGGGTGAGGAGTTGTACCAGTTAGGTTATGCTAGGATATACTGCAATATCAAAACCCATCCAATGTCAAGGGCTTCAGCAAAGGTTCACTTCTTTCTCACATTACATGAGCTGTGAATCAGGCTAGGTCAGCTTTGCATGTCTTCTTTCTTATGAGGCATGGCTGGCCCGTACATCAGAGACATATTTTCATGGCAAAGGAAAAAAAGAGTGGCAGAGACACTCAAGTGTTTGCTTGGAAGTGGCACAAGTCGCTTCTCATTCTCAGTGAACTAAAACAAGTCTACGGACAAGAATGGTATCTGCACCATGTGAAATTCTAGTTCTCCTCCACAGGGGAATTGCAAATGACATAGGTAGGGACATACGATCTTTACAAGTAAAAGCAGCAAGCAGGGAATCAGAAAACACCCAGGAACACACAAGTTCATTGCTTTTGTCCTGCCATATTGATATAACCGCTTTGAGCTTTTGAGGGCTCAGATGATGTCTTATACTATTTTGCTTTGATTTAAACTTATAACATATTTTTTAGGAAAGGAAATTTTAGCAGAAGAGAGAAAAAACTCCAATATGGTAGGACTTAGGGTTGCAATATTTCAGAGTTCAAATTGAGAAACCACCAGGCATGAACACTGAAGACACGTGGGAGTGGAGCAGCTCCTGAGCCACGCAGCGGGTGGGGGGGAGGAAGATGAAGAGCGGTAAGGACCAGGAAGACAGGCCCCGTGGAGCCCAGGCCCAGGAAGAGGAGATGCCGCCATGAACAAAGTAGACGTTCTAAGTTGGAGGGGTTTTCTTAGAAAACTGGAAACTGGAAACAGGAGCATGAGTGACTGCCAGGGAAGCAGTGACAGAAGCAGGCAGGCAAGCAAGTGGGACCGAGTCCCTTCAACAACTCCAGAGAGTCTGTGGGACTTGACCACTCACAGCAATACAAAAGAACCAGAGGAAAGTCGACAGACCTGTCCCTTCATCACCACTCAGGACACTGAGCTCCAACAAAGACAATTAAAACAAGATCCACAGCTAGAATCAGACAAAGATAGTCGCTATGAATAAGACACTGGATAATTTTATGCACTGGCAGTTGCCTGGGATAATTAAGTAAAATGCTGCTATTGATTGAATTCCAGTAGCACTCTAATTAGTGGAAGGCTAAGGGCCTGGCTTACTCGAAATTGGACTTTTTCTGATCTAAGGATTAATTAGGAAGCCATTTATTGTTTCCAAACTTATTTTATAGATTTTAAAGCATTGTTTCCTTTTCATTCTGGCCTATTTTTGAATAGCAGATAAAATTAACTGATCACTAACTTTTTTTTTTAAGGAATGAAAGCACACAAAACTCTGTTAGACAATGGTGTTCTGCAACAAACAAACTACAGAACACAGGACTATCACTATTGTGTATATTACATGGTTCTGCCATTCAATTTGTTGGCACTATAACTTACTCCACCAACAGGACTCTCATTAACATGAATTAACACACTTCTTCCTGTGACGAAGTTGGTAACAGCATTCCATCCTATTTTTCATGAGAAAGCTTCAACTGCATTAAATCGACTTGGTCCCTTCTCAGCCTCTATGCTCCAGGGCCAAAGGATGCTGACAGTATAGAAAGGGCCTCCCTCATCTCCCATCCAATACTTTCTCAGACACCCTTTTCTGAGAAGCAAGGTGAGGTATTCCTAGGCAAGCATTTCCACTTACAATCATATACATATTCTTCTGTTGCATGGAGTCAATGTATAGTAAGACATGTCTTCAATGAGTTTTTTTCCTCATACTATTTCTGTTAAGTGTGAATACTCTCTGATACATACTGAGAAGTGATTTCTGAACAAAACCTTTCCCACAGACTACACACTTACGAGGTTTGTCTCCAGTATGTGTTGTCTGGTGTTTATTCAAATTTGACCTATCAGTGAAGGCCTTCCCACACTTGGCACACACATAGGGCTTTTCTCCAGTGTGAATTCTATGATGCACTTGAAGCTGTGATTTCTTAGTGAAAGATTTCCCACAATCACCACATTCATAAGGCTTCTCTCCAGTTTGGATTCTATGATGTGTAATCAACTCTGAGTTCTGCCTGAAGGTCTCCCCACATTCAGAACAGATGTAAGGCTTCTCACCAGTATGCATTTTTTGGTGCTTACTGAGGTTTGATCTGCCACTGAAGGCTTTCCCACACTCAGCGCATATGTAGGGTTTTTCACCTATGTGGACTGGTCGGTGCCCCAGGAGCTGAGACTTGTAGGTAAAGGACTTTCCACAATCGCTGCATTCATAAGGTTTCTCTACAGTATGAATTCTTGGATGAGTAATACAGTTTGACTTTCGGATGAAAGCTCTTCCATATTCAGTACATACATAGCTGTATGGATTTTCTGATGTACGTACAATGAGTGTGGCTCTCTGGTTGAAGGCTGTCCCACTTCATGGCATTGATACTTTCTGTCCCTGGTATGAATTTTCCTGTGTATATTAAGGTGTGACTTCTGAGTGGAGGCCAGCCCACACTTCATGCATACATAGAATTTCTCCCCTGTGTGGATCTTTTGATGCACTGTGAGGGCTGACTTCTCAGTGAAGGCTTTTCCATAGGTACTGCACCCATATGGTTTCTCTCCAGTGTGAATTCTCTGGTGTATAATTAACTCTGAGTTGTAGGCAAAGGCCTTACCATGTTCAGTGCATATGGACGATTTCTCTCTAACTTCAACTTTTCTTAGATGTAATGAAGTTGGAACTATTGCCAAAGACCTCCCCATACTCATTACACATATAGGGCCTCACTCCTATGTGAATTCGCTGATGTACCTGGAGTTGTGACTTGGAAGGAAAGGATTTCCCACAGTCGTTGCATTTGTATGACTTTTCTCCAGTGTGACTTCTTCGGTGTGCAACTAAGTGTGTCTTCTGGATGAAGGCTTGTCCACATTCAATACGTATGTAGGACCGCCCACCTGTATGGATTTTCTGGTGCATCCTGAGTGTGGACTTTTGTGTGAATGCTTTGCCACAGTCACTGCACTCATGGTGTCTCTCTCCCGTATGAATCTTCTGATGTACACTGAGTTCTGAGTTATATGAGAAGAGTTTCCCACATTCCTGGCATTCATAGAGCTTTTCTCCAGTATGAATCCTCTGATGTCTGAAGAGAGAAGATGCTTGAAAAAAAGGATTTTCCACAGTCATTGCCTTTATAGGGCTTCTCTGTCATATGGGCTTTTTTATGTGTGATGAGTTCTGGCTTCTGGGCAAAAGCCTTCCCACATTCAATATGTACATAGAATTTTTCTCCTAGATGAGATTTCAGATGTAACCTGAGCTGTGATTTCTGGAAGAAGATTGTTCTAAACTCAGCACAATCATAGGATTTCTCCCCAGTGTGAATTTTCTGATATTGATGGGGTACTTGTTTATATCTGAAGACTTTTCCATACTGATTATGTTCCCATAATTTCTCTCCTGTTAAAGTGTGCTCATAATCAGTATGGGGAGGAATTTTACCATATTCATTGATCTTCTTAATGCTCTTTGATGCATTACTTCTAGTAAGACTATGTAAATTTGAATTATGCTTCAGACAATCCCCAAATGAGTCACAGTGAAGGGGTCTTTTAGGAGGCAAAACAATGTTTGGGCTCTTTTGAATCATTTTTCTAATGTCCTTATAATGACTTTTTGTAGCCAGTATCTCCCTGATGAAAGCAATATCACTTGATGACTTACTTCCTGTTTTCTGAGAGCTCATTTTCTGGTCACCAATCTGCTCAATTCTCCTACAAAGAGCAGGCGGCTGTAGGTCTCTTGCATCACATCCTGGTAAAGGGCTCTCTGTTCAGGGTCCAGGTGTTGCCATTCCTCTCTGCTGAAGTCTATTGTCACATCCATGAAGGACACTGATCCATGGAGGGGCAAAAACCCACTTGGTGCCAATAGTTTTCTTCTCACATGAGCTACCATCATCCTCGGGAGCCAAGACCAGAGTTTCCTAGGGTGAGGTCCAATTAGTTGGCATGGTAACCTTGGGCCTCAACTGCTGTTCTATTGGCAGCTTGAAGCTTAGTATTTATCTGTGAATTCTAGCAGAGCTGGTGGGAAGAGGTGTCCTGGAGTCTGGCAGAAGATCTGGTCCAGGAGCCCCAAAATGCTAACCAAGGGATGGGGATCTTCAGATTAATGAAGTCTGAAAATCAATGAGCTGAACTCTCATCTCAGGTTAGGAAGCAAGCATACCTACAGACTCACACAGCTGGAGGTACAGACCTCAGTCACTGACCACATATTTCCAGCTGACCACCCCCACCCTCTCACCAAAAACAAAACAAAAAATCCCAATAATTCGTCACATTGATAGGAAAGCCTCTTGTCGTGGACCACGATCAGCACAACGGAGACGTCACATCACTGGGCCCAGAGCCCATCACTAACTACAATATCTTCCCCAACAATGCTGCCTCTACAGAATCTCCAGTCTAGATCCTGATCAGTAACTTTTACTACTGCAAAGTGTTCATTTCAAATACTCATTTCAATCAGCATCAAGCCCAGTTCCTTGCTGGGTCCTGGGAAAGACTAGACAAAGGACTATAGAGAGATGGCTTAGCAGTTAAGGTGCTTGCCTGCAAAGCCAAAGGACCCAGGTTTCAATTCCCCAGGACCCATGTAAGCCAGATGCATAAGATGGATATAAAATCTCAGCTGAAAGTCTCTTCAATAGACAAACCAGAAAGAAGAATATTAGAGCTTGAAAACGCAAGATGACCTATCGTTTCTAAACAGTAGTGAAGAAATACAAACTTAAGTAGAAGGTCTGAGTAATGGGTGGGGCTTGTCAACTGTGAGGCTTGTTATAGGGAAATGGCTGGATGTTTCCATTTTGAAACTCCAAAGTTACCGTCTTTAGATCTTTCATCATAAGCTGTCCTGACTCTACCAAAGAAGCCTGCACCAGGCTTCAGCCTTGAGCATCAGAGCCTAGCTCTCAATGTTCTGAAGCCTTAGGGGCTGGAGGCAGAGGGGCATCTCAGCTCCTAGGATGTGCACATTCACTGAGCCTCTAATTTTCACTGTGGTAGCCTCGTCATTGACTATGCCTTGTGTCTCACAATTCAAAGACTGTATTACTTATTGCCAAATCAAGAGACCAAATAATCTCCATCCTGTTACAGCCAAGCATTCAACCAGTGTTTGCTTTAGAGACCCCTTTGTTCCTGTTATAGAGGTCACTGGTGCCCAATTCCAAGTCTTTCTGGTATGTTTTTGTATAAATATGATCAATCATGAATTGAGCCTGTTTATAATTCAGTTTTTCCTGATTTCCTAAGTCTTTTTCCACTTGCCTGAATGGAATTCACAATGTAGTCTCAGGGTGGCCTTGAACTCACGGTGATCCTCCTACCTCTGCCTCCTGAGTGCCAGGACTAAAGGCGTGCGCCACCACGGCCAGCCTCCCTTGCTTTTTATCTTTAGTGTTTGTGTTTTTGTTTAATAGCATGTACACAAATACATACTATACCACTATTTTTTTCATGGGTTTTTTGTTTGTTTGTTTTTCAAGGTTTTCTAGCCCAGGCTGACCTAGAATTCACTATGTAGTCTCAGGGTGGCCTCAAACTCATGGTGATCCTCCTACCTCTGCCTCCCGAGTGCTGGGACTAAAGGCGTGTGCCACCACGCCTGGCTTTTTCATGGGTGTCGATAAAGACAGAAGTAGAACTAAAGTGTTTAATTTCCCACCTTTACCTAGAATTCTCAAAAGCAGAAATATTTTAAATTTATATTTAACTCCTGGATAATAAAGATGATATCATGAAGTATAATTAGAAATGACTATTTGAATTTTAAAAATACTCACATTACTTCATCTCCCAGTAGCTTATTACATTATTTTTAAAGAGGTTTGAAAATCTTTACCTGTCAGAATTTTGGATATTACACATTTGATCTGATAATCTTCCCATACTTTCTCTCTTAACAAGTGTACATAAGATTAAAAAATTGAGTTTTTGCACAGTAGTTTCCTAAAGCCCGGAACACCCTCAAAATAGACCTTGTCACATAAAAAAAATTAATTGGTTGCTTTTTTCCTACTTAGATTTTCATTAATTTGAGGACATAATTTAAATGACAGTTAACTGTATCACCTTTGCTTCTCCTTGTGAAAACAGAAATCTCTATTTAAAAGTCTAATTAAGAAAGTTTCCCTGAAATATTTATTTTTAAGGCAATTAACCTTTACATTTCCTTTTACGGAACTTTAGCCCTCAAACATGTGTATCAGTTATCTTTTGCTACATAACAATCTACTGTAAGACTTATTGGGTTTAAACAAAACTCATATATTATTTGCAATTATGATAGATTCAAATGGGCAAGTCTTCTGTTGGTTTCCCCTGGAATCAAAATATGGCTGCTGGTATTTGTTGACTCTTGTCTGGGTTTCTTGCTCCCATGTGTCTTATCTTCAGAGAGGTTAGTGTAGACTGCTTTATCTTATCAGACTTGGGGCAGCATCCTAAGCTGACAAGAGTGTAGACTATAGAGCTTAGATCTAAAAACCATGCAAATCACTTTCCTCCTTTACTCTATTATTAAAGCCAGTCAGAAGCCCTGGTCAAATTCAAGAGGTGAAAGGTAGATTTTACTTATTGATATAAGGAGCAAGAAATCCACATCTCAGCAGGGCACAGTAGCTCATGCTCCCAGCACTCAGAAGGCTGAGGTAGGAGGACCACTATGAGTTCAAAGCTAGCCTGGGCTACATGGTTCCAGGTCAGTTTGGGCTAGAGTGAGGGCCTGTCTCAATCCCTCCTCCCCCAAAAAGAAGTCCACATCTCAAAGAAGTAGGGAAGAATTAAGATAGGATGGATTGTGGCCATCTACCAGAGTACCTAGCTATGATTACTTCCTATTTTTCACAAATAAAAACACACTCATAGACTAGGGATAAAGCTCACTGGTTAAGCATTTGCCTAGCATATGCAAGGCCCTGGGTTCAATTCAGAAAGACAGAGAATATGAGAGAATGAAGTTATTCACATCCAAGGCTCCCTATGGATCTCTTCTCAGTATTGCATCAAGCCCAAATTATAAGTCTACTATTCTCAAGCTGGCATCGTGGTACATACGTTTAATTATAGCACTAAGGTGGCAAAGGTAGGAGGAAAGCTATGAGTTTGAGGCCACCCTGGGCTACAGAGTGATTTCCATGGCTAGAGTAAAACCCTGCCTCAAAACAACAACAAAAATGCATTCACTCCCCTGCTTCAGTTACTGTTGCCAAAGGGTCAAGATGTCATCACCAAGGCAGGGCCTGGATCAAAGCATTCTCTATTACATGGACAGTTGTTTATATTCGCTGTCAATACAGTGTCTGCAAATCACATGTGGTGATGTAAATTTTACTCTTAATCAACTAAAATTAAATGCAAATGAAAAGTCATTCTCTCAGATGCACTAGGCATAGCTCAAATGCTCAATAGCTAGGTGTAGCTGGCTGACACCTACTGGATAGCATGGATAGAGAATGTTCTCATTATCTTAGAAATGTCTATTTAGGGGCTGGAGAAATGGCTTAGCAGTTAAGGCGTTTACCTGTGAAGCCAAAGGACCCAGGTTTACTACCCCAGGACCTACATAAGCCAGATGTACAAGGGGCACATGCATCTGGAGTTCATTTGCAGTGACTAGAGGCCCTGGTGTGCCCATTCTCTCTGTGTCTGTCTCTCTTTTCTCTCTCTCTCTCTCTCTCTCTCTCTCTCTCTGCTTACAAATAAATAAAACTAAAAAGATAAATGACTATTTAGGAGTGTCAAACTATATGTAATTCAAACTAGAGTAGTCTAAAAGATAGTGAAAGTTGACTCTTGTCCTAGTCCAAGAGTAACTTTTTTTTATTTTGGAAACATTCATTTTAATAGATTTTTTGCTTTAGTATATATTATTATTATTATCAACATATTATGTATGGATTCATCATGTGTTGGTACCCCGTTTTCCCATGTCCCTGCCCCATTCTGCTGGGGACCCTTCTTAGTGGGGTTGCAGGTTCCCCATGGGGTTGTGGGTTATGCGTTGTGGGAGCAGCAGTCAGTTATTTTGTGGGGGAGAGAATACCTCTGGGCATGATGTCTCAACCTGTGGTTCTTACAATCTTTGTGCCCCCCCCTTCCACAAAATTCCCTCAGCCATAGTGGGTGGGTTTTAAGTCTACTTCAGTGATGAGCTCTTAGGAACCTCTGGATCTCTTCTTTGGTAGGTATTGAGTATCATCAGGGTCTGTCTCCTACACCCTGGTCTGATTATCAGGTTCACCATGGACACAGCGCTCTTGTTCATCTCCCCTATTCCTCTGTGGACTCAGCTATGGTTTGGCTGAAGTGTGAGGGGTAGCTTATCTCCTCCGGTCTCACTACCTTCTGAAAAAAAACAGATTCTCCAATGGAGAGTGAAGTCAGCATAGTTTAAATGTGATAAGCATCTTTAATTTAGGGAGAATTTGATGTGTATAACCCTTCTTTTAGCCAAAGGCTAGTGAGAGCTTAACACTGGAGAGCATAATCTTTGTCTCCATAGGATTCTGATCTGGTTCCCACTTCCAGATATGGGTTCCTTTACACTGAGCGGATCTCTTAGTCAATCAGAAAGCTATTGGCTACCCACCAAGGCCATGTGGCACTATTGCACTGGCATTTACATTGTCTCAGGGTGTTTGCTTCTGAGTAGCTTAGACCTCTGGTTGCTTAGACCATGGTTGGCCACTTTCCCCCAGTAGCTCATATAGTGATTTCCAGCACTAGACAGGCTGTTTGGGGACTGGCTCTCTTCTGGATTCCAGCCAGGTCTCTTCATGCCAAGAGTAAATTCTTGAAAGAAGAAATGAGTTACCTCCTTCTTTGAAGGTGACACATTTCATAAGCTTCCCATTTCCTCAATTTACACCTGCGAATGTATGTTTCTCATCTATAAGAATAGAGGCTTCTCTGAGGAGGAGAATTGAGTTAGTTATACCTTTGCATCCCCTCATTCAACGTACATACACACATAACACCTGTGCCTCTTCCCATGTTCCACCACCTCCTTTTTATTATTAATTATGAACTTTGCTGTATCACAGGTTTGTCCTGCTCTCATCAGCTATCCTCTTATATCTGCTCCCCCTTGCCCCATTCCACTGATAGCCTAACTCACTTTCACCCACTTCTAGATTATATAATCCCCAGTGTTCAGTACTCTGCACTGGCCAAGCATATTTACTTGTTAAACAACTCAGCCTATCACAATATTTTATAACACTTCTATAAACCATTGGCCTGAGGAAGAACCAGTCACTAGAGCAAATACAACATCGTGAGTCTTCAGCTAAAACCCAGTTTCCTTACTAAGAGGGTGCTGAAGCACCAGTATCCAAAACCCAAGGCCTCGGACCTCCACAAGGAGCAGAAGCGTGAAACCCTCCACTGGGACACTGGGAGTCAGTTAGAGCTTCACTCTTCTGTCCATTATTCACCAAGGCTTTCCTCCCAAGGCATAATATAGGCATCCAGAAAGGCCTCTCTCTCTCTCTCTCTCTCACTCGCTCGCTCACTTGCACGCACACTCACACTCACACTCACAGATAAGCGTTCCTGGCAGATCCCACCACCACTACAAATGAATGAGAATCTGGAAGAAAACACATTCTTCTTGAATCCATTCCTGCCATTGCTGGTTGTGTGGCTTTGGGGAAATTACATAAGCTCTCTACAGAGGTAGAATAAGGACATGAACATGCCAGGCTGTAATTGTAATGTTGTTCCTCCACCAATTCAGCAGTTTATTCCCTGCTTGGTCTTACATGGGCAAGGCGAGACAGACTTGGGTATAGTTAATATTTACACTGAGCACTCTTAATCTCCTTTTAGCTGAAGGGTATTCCACTGTACAGTTGTGTTATTTCATTCTGTACTGATGAATTATTTATGCCTAGACTCTTGCTATTATAATTCATGCTATAAGGCGCATCCTTGTACATCTGTTACTTTGCACATGGGTAAGTGTAGCCATAGAATGCATCTCTAAAAGGGGGAATTTCTGGATCAAACGATATGTAATGAAAATATATGCATAGTCTTGATAAACTTAATCAGATGCCCACCCCCTCCCCCTGGAGAGTCTATACTAGTTTTCTGTCCTCTCCAGAGAATAGCTGAGTTTCTTAGCTTGTGCAGATCCCTGCTCAGAGACTTGGGGTTTGAAGACTCATATTTGCCACAATTGTCCATCTTACATTTTGTGTGTTTGTGTGTTTGTGTGTGTGTGTGTGTGTGTGTGTGTTTCTGTATGACAAGTGGTTTGTGGCTAAGACAAACATGCAGTAGAGAATTATCACCCATCCTTCTCAGATTTGTCAGGTATGAGAGAGAATGACACTGCTCAGCAACCCCCCCCCCCCAGAAGATTCCTAACCACATCCCATAGAAGGCATAGCTCAGCTGGTAGCTGGAAGAACTGGAGTAGGTAAAAAAAAAAAAAAAAAGAGAGAGCTCCAAAAAAAGCAAGAATGGAGGAGGCCAAGGTGTGGGAGATGGACACAGCTCCATGGCCCCCGAGGTTAATGAATGTTCTCCAGAAGATCAGCTCCTCGGGCGCGTGTGCTTTACCTGTGTTCATGGTGGGATGAAAAACAATCATGGTACGTGTCTGCCCTCAAGAAGCTCATGTCAGGGGCTGGAGAGATGGTTCACAGCTAAAGGCATTTGTTTGCAAAGTCTTCCAGCCAGTGTTCACCTAAAGTTCATTTACAGTGGCGGGAAGCTCTGGTGCAACAAAATCCCCTTTCTGGCCCCCTTCTCTTTTTCATGTTTTTAAATTTTTGTTTATTTTTATTTATTTATTTGAGAGAGACAGACAGAGAGATAGATAGAGAGAGAGACAGAGAGAGAGAGAATGGGCACATCAGGGCCTCCAGCCACTGCAAACAAACTCCAGATGCATTGCAACCTTGTGCATCTGGCTCACATGGGTACTGCAGAATCAAGCCTCGAACCACGGTCCTTAGGCTTCACAAACAAGCATTTAACAGCTAAGCCATCTCTCCAGCCCTCTTTCTCTTTTTCTTTCTATCTCTCCTTTCTCTTTCTCCCTCCCTCTGAATGTATATATGTCTGCCTCTTTCTGTCTCTCCCTGACTCAAATAAATAAATAAAAATACTTAGAATACTAAAAATAAATAAAAAATGAGAAAAAAAGAAGCTAATATCAAGAAGCCAGGAATGTATGGTGATCATTTTGAAATGAAGACAGTGTATGCTGAGAGCTTCCTAAATGTCAATGAGCTGTACTTCCTATCATCTTACCTAAACCTTTGTGAATAATTAAATTACTATATTCATTTCACATAGGAAGGCAGCATGAGTCCAAACTATGGTCCCAACACCACATAATGATGACGGAGGTGGGGTACAGACTGGGGTTTGTTTGACTTCGCAGTCTTAATAAGAAGCAGGAGCTGCTGAGCATGCCCAGCTTTCGACTACTACATCCCCTATTATCTAGTCAAGGGCTTTCTGCTTCCTTCCCTCCTTAGTCCATTCCTTCCCTCCATGCTGCATTTCAGGGTGAGGAATGGAGATCTGGTCCGAGCTGAGATATGAAGGATGAGTGGAATATGAACCTTCTAGGTAGAGTTCCTCCTGAGCTGACCATAGGGATAGCCAATGTCGTACTTACCTTCATGTGGCTGAGACAACGCACCTGACCAAAAGCAGCTGAGGGGAGGAGGGGGCTTATGTCAGTTTACAGTGTCAGGGGAATTTGAATCATGGTAGCACAGGATGGCATAGCAGAGGCTGGACATCACTTCTTACCACAGCAGCTGGCAGAAAATAGCCAGAGAGTGAGCTGAGCTTTAACAAGGGGGAGCTGGCTTTAATACACCTAAGCCCACGCCCAGCAACACAACTCCTCCAATAAGGCTCCACCTCCCAAAATACTGTCGGCTGGGAGCCTATGGGGGACACCTGATTCCAACCAACACAGCTAACCTCCAGGAAGTTTCTGAAGTTTAGAGGGGAACAGGCAAGTGGGGAGGTAAAGAGGTCAGGCAGAGTGAATTCCAGTCCTAACTATGACTCTTTATGAGCTGAGTGACTTTGGACTCATCCCTTAACTTCTCTGATTCTTCAGCTGCAAAAGGGAGCAAATAAGCCCTTACCTCATGGATTGCTAAAAGGATTGAGGTAGTTTGTATATTTAGGGTGTGAGTGCTTGGAACACGCCCACAATTCTTCCTTCCTCTCTAAACTCTCCAGACTCCCTGTACAAGTTAGATTTTTAAAAAACAGAGAAATGAAATTCTGGGACTTGCCCACTGCATTTATTATAGAGAACTATTATATGTACTCAGGAGCTGTAAATGGTGCTATAAAAAGTGAGGGAAGCAGAAAACCATTTAATGGAGGAGAGAGATGAGCTTTTGGCTATGAATCATTCCATCAAACATGGTTGGGCTCATTGGCTTTCTGTTGTCATCAGAACCTATGAGTCCAAATGATGTTTTTTATTGGTTATCTATCTGTTTATGACAAATTTATTTGAAACTACAATGCTGTCTACGGCCATACCACCCTGAATGTGCCCGATCTTGTCTGAAATTACAATGCAATGCCTGCCTCAAATAAGATAAGCACACAGAGGAGGATAGATTAAAAAGAACAAGTTACTTTTGATGCAGCTCTTGATTTTCTGCTTTTACTCTCTGATGTCAGAAAATGTCTTCAGAAAACGTGAGAGACAATATAAAACACTACGGTTTCTTCATTTACTCAGATGGCATTTATCTCTCATACATAAGCCAAATGACATACAGCCACATTCTGTAAGAGACAGTAAGACAGTAAGGCACGTGAGAGTAAAAATACTCCTCCAAGCAGTCAGTCCATTTATTTTTGTCTAATTATTCTCTGGCTTTCTCTTTTATCTGTTGTCCCAAACTCACATTCCCAGCCTTGGTCCTAAACTGAACCCCAAACAAGATATCCTTCTTTGAGGCCAGTTTTATCTGTTTCTCTTATTATTTGATGACCTCCTGAGAATGCATCTTATGGAAGAAAAACATGGAACAACAATCCCCCAGTATGAACCTCTGTGACCTCCCATACCTATGTACTAACCACTTACAAGATTCCAAAGATGCAATGTCTTGTCCCAAGTCAGCTCACAGTCTGAAGGGGGAGAAGAGGCATGTTGAAAAGAAAGATTCTGCCTTTCTCTGTTGTATGATAACTGCATTCATATCCTTTATTGTCTACCTTCCTTGCTTACATTTATCAAATACAAGGATTTGATCTGTTATGCTTACCTATGTGTAATCAGTAAAGCATCTGCTATAAACACCTGATGAAGAATTGTGAACAAGTGGCACCTCAGAATGATCAATAAAGTAATGGGATTGCAAGATAAAACTCAATAGTACAGAGGAGGGAGTCCTAACTTTGAAGAAACCAGAGTGTGATTGGAGGGGTATGGAGACTTGTTGGAGAAGTGATCTCAGAGCTGGTTTGGGAGGGGCTGTTATCAACATGTATGTCTTCACCTGGTATCCAACTGCCATCTATCACATTGTGGGCATGGGGAGACATGGTCAGTCCATGGGAAGTGTGTGACTTTAGAAACTCTTATCTGTTACCTGGAAAGATATCATTAAGATAAGAACAGCTACCAAGGCCGGTGCCATGCAAATAAAGAGAAAGAGATCTTGATGAGCTTTGGAGTCTGGCTGAGAGAGAAAATCATAACTATATACCTTAGAAAAGGGGTCCCATCCAGGAAATAGTGTGGGAAGGAAGGCAAGGAACAGAAGTGATTTCCAGATATTGGCCTCTCGCCTTACTCCTGACTCAGATCAGACCTTGTTACCGAACTTCTATCACTGTGACCCAAGACAACTTCAACTCTTAAAATTCCTGGAGCACCATGCACTTATGACAGGGGAGAGGACAGGGTTAAAAAAAAAAAAAAAAAACAAGGAGATAAAACCAGAATGAATTTTTCGTTGAATATGTTTAATGGCCTTGAAAAGAATCAAAGCAAGATATAAGACCTAGGCTCACTGTTAGTCTGCCTGAAGTTTTCTTAATTTCATTTAGCTCCAACTCCTTCTTGATATAATGATATTAACACTCAAGATTCTGAGAACCAAAACAACTTAACTTGCAATCTGCTGTCCTGGTGTGATCTCTGGGCTCTTTTCTGCTGTTCCAGGCACACACGCTCTTTAGAACTGATTGAAGATAACTTCATCCCAGCAGCACCAAATTAGAACAAATAGATCCCTCACTTCCCACTAACCCTCAACTTGTGTTTCCAATGTCTATGTATAGCTTCATCATACACAACAAAGAAACTTTCTTCAACAACGCCACAAGAAGTAGAATTGTGCATCATATTTTACAAAGAATAAAGTATGAAGAAGGAAAAAATAAAATTGGTAAGTAGTATATTAATGTTACAAACTACATTTGGCATTGGGAGTGATATAGACCCTCTCTTGACCTTATTAAGTTTGAAGTCTAGAAATTCTTTTAAAATAGTTTATTTAAGCTGGGCATGGTGGCGCACGCCTTTAATCCCAGCACTTAGGAGGCAGAGGTAGGTGAGTCACGGTGAGTTTGAGACCACCCTGAGAATACATAGTGAATTCCAGGTCAGCCTAGGCTAGAGAGCAAGACCCTACCTTGAAAAACACAAGTGTGTGTGTGTGTGTGTGTGTGTGTGTGTGATTATTTGCATACATGTGTGGTATGTGCACCAGATGCTTGTACCACTTTTGTGTCTGGCTCTACATGACTGCCAGGAATTGAACCCAGGTTGGCAAGCTTTGCAAGCAAGTGCCTTTCACCACTGAGCCATCTCCCAGCCCTAGAAATTCTTATAATATATAAAACCTCTAACTACTCCCTTGATGGATAATTCACAAGAGCAAATTTTTTGCAATATCTTTACGTATCTTCTTTGAATAGCATTTCATCTCATAGAGAAATTCCCTCTATTCAATAAATATTTATAGAGCTCCTATCCTGTACCAGGCACTTAGCAAGATTAAAGATATGAGCAGAATTCTTTCTTTGAGCTTGTGTTTAAGAAGTTTAAGGGAAAATTAGATAAGTAAATATAATGATTAACATGAAAAAAAAATTCACCAAGGTAGTGCTACAGGAACAGACTGGTAAAGCTAAACAAGATTCTGTGGTTGAGGAAAGCTTCCTGAAGAAGCTGAAATTTTAGTTTTAAATTTGAGACTTGAGTGGTAAGGAGATATTGTGGGTTGATAGGGATGGTCCAAGGATAGGCTGTTCCAGACAGTGGGATTCCGAGGTGAAGTTGTCCCACATAACGATCACCTCTCTCCTATTCAGCCACCTCCACAGTGTGTATTTTAATCTTTTTCATGAGACCCTTTCTGTACTATATTACCAAATTTCTTGCCTCATTGAACAAGTTATTAAATATTAGGATGGTTTGGGTGGCTCTGTCCCAGGAAAAAAATGTTATTGATAGCTTCAATAATGATCTGTATCAGTCAGGGTCCAATGAAGGGACAAAAGCACCTATGGCGTGAACATGAAGAAAGCAATATCAATACAGAACAAGCAAGTAATAAAAATACTTAACAAGGGCTGGAGAGATGGCTTAGCGGTTAAGGCACTTGCCTGCAAAGCCAAAGGACCTCGGTTCGATTCCCTAGGACCCACGTAAGTCAGATGCACAAGGTGACACGTGCGTCTGGAGTTCCTTTGTAGTGGCTGCAGGCCCTAGGATGCCCATTCCCTCTCTTTCTATCTCTTTCTGACTGTTTCTCTCTGGTCTCTCTCTCTCTGTCTCTCTCTCTCTCTCTCTCTCTCTCTCCCTCTCTCTCTCTCTCTCTCTCTCTCTCATAAATTAAAAAAATACTTAACAAGCAAAGGATTGGGGTCATGGGGGATTGGCCAGTCAAGGGTAAGAAGAACCCTAAAGAATAGAAGAATAGCGGATTAGGAGTCTCTCCTGGCAAGGCTGAGGTCCAGAACTATTGGCAGAGGTACAACAAAGACAGTGCAGCCTGATGGAGGCTTGCTAAGGATCTTCTGTCTGGAGACCTGGGGCAAGGTGGAAGTTGTTCACTGAGGAATGTGCTCAGCAGCACTTCCCTGTAAAGCCACCTGTAGGGATACCAGGAAACGTGCCTGGACCACTGCGCAGCAGAGGGAATTCTATGAAGTGTGTGCTGCAGAAGTCTGCGGAGAGCAGCACACTGCTATCAGGAGCGAATCCCCTTCCTCCATCAGTGTCCCTCTAGTACCATCAGCTGGCAAAGTCTGACATCCTTCCCTGTGACAACCTGGAAATACCAGCATGGTCCAGCTCCATTGTTGCAAAGCAGGCAAGGAAGGTGTATTTGGAGCTGAGAGGCAACACATTGGTTGCTGGCATGGAGCCAAAATTACCATCAAACTTTCTATGGAGTGAGGCTGGGGAAAAAAAGCATTAAGTGTGTCAGCCAGGGAGTCAGGAACTTCAAACACATCTCTAGTCTGGAACTCTCAGCCAAATCCAGCAAAACGACACTTAACAGTTTGTAAATGTAAAGCCCTACATTCAGATTCAGCCAAACTACCTCCCCAGCGTTGAGTGGGAGAAATGTGGCTCAACAGCATCCCGAGAGGAACACGTTTGGGAGTTAAGTAGAATGCAAGCTTGTTGTGAGTCACTAGCATGACGCTGCCAAGAGAGAGAGAGCTATTCTGATTTAACTGAGCACACCCCATTCTCTGTGACAATCGTATATCCTCAAGCTGTATCTTCTCCATGAAGGCCTCTGAAAAGAATTCCTACTTTTTCTTCCCTCTTTTGAATTCTATGGCAGTTATTTTTCAGTGTTTGTTAGTCACACACAACTCTTTCTGTTATCTTGAACTACTTTCAGTCACCTTATGCATACAATCTAAAGAGAATCATTGTTCACTGTGTTGTCTCCTGAATAATTTAAACCTCAATTACATTTTTCATGTTAACTCATTATTTAAATGATTTTTAAAACAAACTAGGGTTGGGCTATATATACTTTTCTATATTTGTTCAGGTTAACACTGTACCGTAAATATAGCCAATTAAAAACTAAGTGAATGAGCCAGGCATGGTGGCGCACACCTTTAATCCCAGCACCAGGGAGACCAAGGTAAGAGGATGGCTGTGAGTTGGAGGCCAGCCTGAGACTACATAGTGAATTCCAGGCCAACCTGGGATAGTGCAAGACCCTATCTAAAAAACAAACAAACAAAAAAAAAAAAAAAACCCAAGGGAATGAATGTGAAATTGGCAATGGTTATTATGGATTACTTCATAAACTTTAAGTAATTCAAAAAGCAGCACCTCTACTAACATTGTTGTCATTTTCAACATAACACCTGAGTGTGCTGAGCATCTGCTGCTAAAAAGTACTAGTACCAATAATACACTCCTTAGTTGTAAATATGCTTCCCTATTCATCTTTACAATAACATTGTCAGCTTAGTAGTGTCTCTCATATGAAAGCATAAATCAGTGATTGCTTGTTGAACTAAGTTGGAGATCTTTTAGTCTTGTTAATGAAAGAATTTGAAAATGACTAAGGAAAAAGTTCCAGGACAATTTTATTAGCAGAGAGAAAAACAACAGGGTAAGCAAACTTCTGAGACTAGAAAGATGGATAGTATAAAGAGAGAAAGTCATGTCTTTTGAGTTAGGGTCCAGAAAGCAGGCAGGTTCAGCAAGGGACACTGGCGAGCAGCTGTGTGGTGTGAAGGGAACCTTCAGGGAAACAGTGAAAAAACCCCAAGAATTTCAGCAGGCAAGATTCAAAGAACAGAAAGAAGGGGAGAAAATGAAAAGTCATACATTTTTAGTTAGAACTCAAAAAAGTAGTCAGGCTTAGTAGTGAAGAGCTACAGGCATCTGCCTGAATTAAGGATCCTCTAAACATAATTGATGTCTTACTTTCATTACCCTTACACACCTAAAAACTGTGTACAGCGATGCCATATGAAAATTATTATATCTTTGTTTTTTTGGAGACAGAGAGATGGGTAATTGGCATGCCAGGGCTTCAGCCACTGCAATTGAACTCCAGACACTTGTGCCATCTAGTGCACATGTGCAACCTTGTGCTTGCCTCACCTTTGTGCGCCTGGCTTGCATGGGATCTGGAGAGTGGAACATGGGTCCTTAGGCTTCACAGGCAAGTGCCTGATCGCTAAGCCATCTCTCCAGCCTTATATCTATTTTTTTTATTCTAAATTGTGAGTCTTTTAGTAATTAATCAAGAGAAAATGAAAGGAGGACAGAGAGAACTTCTCAAGGTTCTCAAGGAGCACAAGAAATACTGGATTCTTTCTAGTCACAAAGAGTTTGGTTATTAAAAAACTCTCAGTTGATGTTGAAGAACAATTCTATTGGAGGAGTCTAGTCAATGATTTCAGCACCTTAAAAGTGGCAGTGAGGAAATGGGAATGATTCATGAGAAAGATCTCATCAATAAATAAATTGTTGAGCAATTGTGAACCCATGCAGTACGCTGAAAAATACAGACTGAAGCAACAAATGACCTGTTGATCTAATATTTCATTGCCATCTTTAGTCTCACAAATGAAAGAAAACATGCTAGAAGAAGATTTAATTTCTTGATAGAATTAATGTTCATCCAATGTGATTTTCTGCCTGAAACTCTTTCTGAAAGTGTCACCTTGCATGAGCCACCATTTATCAAAAGGAGCAAAAAAATATTGATTTTTAAGACATGATTCATAAAGGTATTTTAGTGGAGTGTAAACTGCCACTAGGTAAGATTTTCAACCTTGCTCTGAATTTATTTTAACGGTGAAAATCCAACCTAGTAAAACCTAACTTTCAAAATAGATCAATTAATGGCTTAACAAAGATTTATTTAACTACGTGTGTCCAAAAAATTAATCTTAAGATTGACTTGCATTTTCAAATGTTGTGTTCAGGGGTAAAGTTAGTAAAGTTTAGTATAAACTTTAAATATAATGGGGGCTAGAGAGATGGCTTAGCGGTTAAGGTGTTTGCCTGCAAAGCCTAAGGATCCCGGTTTGACTCTCCAGGACCCACATAAGCCAGATGTACAAGGTGGCACATGCATCTGGAGTTCATTTGCAGAGGCTGGAGGTGTGCCCATTCTCTCCCCCTCCCTCAAATAAGTAAATAAATAAATAAATAAAATATATTTAAAAATATATATATATTACTTTCTCACCTTGCAGGCCTTAAATCACAATCACTTTGTAAAGATCATCTTCAGAATTTCTTATTAGGTTCCCATGAAACTTATGTTTTGTAGAATCAGGGATGTTCAAAAGTTAATAATAGGGCTAAAAAGATAGCTCAGTGGAAAAAGCACCTTCCATGAAATTCTGAATACCTTAGTTTGGATCTCTAGACCCAACATACAAGCCAGAAGTTGTGATATTCATACAAACATAATCACCATATAAAAATATAAGTTTTTCTGCAGGAGGTGGCTGGAGAGATGGCTTAGCAGTTAAGATGCTTGCCTACATAGCCAAGAGACCCAAGTTTAATTCTCCAGTACCTACATAAAGCCAGATGCCCAGGGTGGTGCATGCATCTGGCATTCATTTGCAGTGGCTATAGGCCCTGGTGTGCCCATTCTTTCTATCTGCCTCCTTCTGTCTCTCAAATAAATAAATAAATAAATAAATACAATATTAAAAAAAACTTTAAAGCCGGGCGTGGTGGCGCACACCTTTAATCCCAGCACTTGGGAGGCAGAGGTAGGAGGACCACCACGAGTTCAAGGCCACCCTGAGGCTACACAGTGAATTCCAGGTCAGCCTGAGCTAGAGTGAAACCCTACCTTGAAAAACCAAAAAAAAAAAAAAAAAAAAAAAAAAAAAAAAAAACCTTTAAAAACTAGATTTTGAAAGTTATTAGTGATACATGTTTTCAGCAGAGATTATAAGAAATCAAAGCTTTCTACATAATCAATAATTTATACATGCACTACAAATGTATTTGTTGAAGGCCTTCTGGATGCTAGACAAAATATACAAGCATACAACTAGGCATACACACACACACACACACACAAAAAGGAGTACTCAGCATATGTGTCAGGAAATTGCCCAAGGTCAGAGGAGACATCCAAAAGGATTTCCTGTGAGACTTTAACAACTCCTAGTTCGCAAAACAATGAGAGAGTACTCAGGAAAGTCTTGCATCATTCTTAAAGTACTTGCTACTAGATACCTAACAACGATACAATGCAACATCCAATGGATCACAGTCCTTACAAGTAACCTAATTATATCTCAGATGAAAGCTCAACAGTATTCCCAGAAATACCCAGTTGGCTAATAACCCCAGACCTTGTGAAGCTGATGCAGGACTATGGTGGATTTAAGGCCAGCCTGAGCTACATAGCCCAGATTGGACTACATAGCAAAATCATAATAGGTATCACGTATGAAGGGAAAAAATCATAATCCAACCAAGATTATTAGGCATAAAAACAAGGAGAATAATGTGACCTATAATAAGAGAAAAATAAAGCAAAACCTACCCAGAATGTGCAAATACATACATCATTGTTAGTTTACAAAGACAATGAAACAGTTAATGTTTGAAAAAGTAATGACTGAAAAATTTCTAAACTGATAAAGACCATAAGCTCACAGATCTTATAAATTAACACTGAGGACAAGGAATATGAAAATTACACAAAGGCACATGTGATCAACTTGCTCAAAATCTATAATAAGGAGAAAAATCTCAAAGAAGGAAGAGTTATAGCTAACAAGCCAACACACACAAATTCGAGTCATAAAGAAATTGGTCCCCAAGCAGCAGAAAAAGCAAAAAACATAGATGAGACAAATAAAAAAGTGAGACTGTGGACCTTCATCTAAACCTGTCAACAATAGCATTGACTGTAAATGCTCTGAAGTTTTCACTCTAAAAGTCAGAGGTTGATACGCTGAATGGAAAACAAAACTCAACTATTAGTTCCCTATAAGAAATGCACTGTAAAGATAAATAGGTAACTAGGTTAAAAGTCAAAAGATGGAATAAAGCATGCCATGTTAACACTAATCAGAAGACAGTTTGAGACAGTATACTCTCTGTGATGGTTAAGCTGAGGTTGTCAACTTGATATCGCCATGGAAACAAGTCTCTGGTGCTGTACGTAAGGGGCTTTCTGGATTAGATTATCTGAGGTGGAGGGACCCACGCTAACAGTGGGCAGTGGCACCCCGTGGGCTGGGTTCTTGGGCTGTACACGAAGGAGAGAGCCGGCGAGCAGCAGCATCCCTCACGCTGCGTGGACGGAATGCAACTCGAGCTGCTGCTGCCACGTCTTCTGCACCGTGATGGACTGCAACCTGGAGCAAAAACACACCTTTCCTCCCTGAAACTGACTTTCATCAGGCATTTCATCTCAGAACGAGAAGCTGACCAATGCATTATCAAAGCAAACTTCAGTGCAGAGGACATTACCAAAGACAAAGATGGTTTTACCGTGATGAAGAGATCGCTCTCTCAGGAGGAGGCAGCAGCCCTCAGTGTTTGTGCATTTCACCGCAGAGCTTAAAGCTGCAGCAAGAGCTAGTAACGTTCTAAGAAGTCATAGATGAATGCAAAATTGTCGCCAGAGACTTTAACACCACTTCCTCAATAATTGACACAATAAGTAGGCCAAGGAGCTGGAGAGATGGCACAGTGGCTAAATGAGCTTGCTTACAAAGCCTGATGCCCTGGGTTTGATTCCAAGGTCCCACGTAAAGCCAGACGCACAGGAGGTGCATGCTTCTGGAATTTGTTGACAGTGGCAAGAGGCCCTGGAGTATGTTCTCTCCCTCTCTCTCTCTCTCCCCTCTCTCCTGTCAAGTAAATAAATTAAAATAGTTTTTAAATACATAAATCGGCCAAGAGTCAGAATGATTTAAAAGACGGGAACATTATCAATGAGCTTGACCTAAATGAACTTCTAGACAGTCCCACTAGACAATAGAATACACATTTTTTTCAAGTACATATGGAGCATTACCAAGATGGACCATATATGGGGCCAGAAGCCAAGAAAATTAATTTATAAGGATTCAGATAATACATATAGTATATTCTCTGACCATAATGGTATTAAACTGTAGTAATGTACTGGTAAATAACTGATTAATGAAAAATAAATCTTCTAGGAAATTAGGAAATATTTTATAATGAATGAAAATGCATCATCAAAAAGCATGGGGCTAGAGAGGTGGCTTAGCCATTAAAGTGCTTGCCTGTGAAGCTTAATGACATGAGTTTGGTTCCCCAGTACCCATATAAAGCCAGATGCACAAAGTGGTTCATGCGTCTGGAGTTTGATTGCAGTAGCTAGAGGTCCTGCCTCTCTCTCTCTCTCTCTCTCTCTCTCTCTCTCTCTCTCCCCTGGGTGTGGTGGCACACGCCTTTAATCCCAGCCCTCAGGAGGCAGAGGTAGGAGGATTGCCATGAGTTCGAGGCCACCCTGAGACTCCGTAGTGAATTCCAGGTCAGCCTGGGCTAGAGTGAGACCCTACCTCAAAAAACAAAAAAAAAAAAAAAAAAAAAAGAGAGAGAGAGAGAGAGAATTACTTAGAAATGTGTAACACAATGTATATATTAAAAAGAAAAATAAATATCTCAAACTAATGGCCTTATCTCCACCATAAGAAAATAGAAAGGCTGCAGCAGGGAGGTTACCTCTGGGTAAGATGGAAGTCTAGAGGTCGCCTCCCTGTGAACTAGGTCAAGGAGAGAAGGAGGAAGGGAAAAATCAACTATTTCAAAGAAAAGAAGAGAGCAAGGACATTAGAAATCCATGAAAGTAGTGATAGTGCAGAAACGACCAGACAAGCTGAACTCAGCCGCGCCGCTGTCTGTCAGGGGAGGGGAAACACCAGCTCCATCCACAAGGTCAGCCACAGTCCCGCCCTCAGGACAGGTCCAGCCCGAAGTTCCAGGAACTCTGGGTATGATCAAGACCCAACCCAGAATCGAACAGGGCAGGGAAATAAGTTGAGATTTAAAAAAAAAAACTACAGGCATAGAGAACCTACTCAGTGTAATTATAGCAGGAAATTCCCCAAATCTGGAAAGAGAAATGGGCACTCAAACAAAATAAACAAAATAGTTATTCAGAGCCCCACAGAAGCGTGACCAGAGGAGAAACTCTCCATACAGCCACACAAGTCCAAAAGCAGGAACACAGGAGGACATTTTTTGTAATCTTGGGTGAGTGTAGGATTTTTTTCAAAGTATGACAGTAAAAAAAAAAAAAAAAAGCACAATTTATAAAAGAAAATAGGTAAACTGGAGTTCATCAAATTAAAAAATTTGGGGGGAAAGGATTGCCATTAAGAGAAAAAAAAAACAGAATCCATACACTAAGAGAAAAGTATTTTCAGAGCATATGTCTAATAAATGAATCATATCTAAAATACATTTTTTAAAAAAATCCCAATCTGGCTGGGTGTGGTGGTGCACACCTTTAATCCCAGCACTTACTTGGGACACTGAGGTAGGAGGATCGCTATGAGCTGGAGGCCGCACTGAGACTACATAGTGAATTCCAGGTCAGCCTGGGCTAGAGTGAGGCCATACCTCTAAAAACCAAAATAAATAAATAAGTAAGTAAATATCCCAGTCTATGTTATAAATTTTCTTAACGGCATAAGACCTGAACAGACTGCAGGAGATCTGCCAGCGGCAAACAGGCACATGAAAACATCTTCAACATTATTATTCACGAGTGAAGATTAAAACTACAGTGAGAGCTCATTACCTGCCTATCAGAGTGGCTGAAATTGAAAGACCTAATAATAAGTACTGATGAGGATGGAGCAGAATTTGAACGTTGATACACTGCTAGGGAAATGTAAAATTGAGCAGCTACTTAATTAGAAGCCACACGTCGTGGCACATGACTGTAATCCCACCACTTACGAGGCTGAGGAAGAAGGATTGAAATTTCCAGGCCAGTCTGAGGTGCATAGGGAGTTGTGTGTGGAAGCATGGCAGATTACACCGTGTCATGATAGAGCTTTGCACGAGATGGAAATGTCATGGACCCCCTGCAAATGTGTTGATGATCTCCTAAATGTGTGCAGCTGACAGAACTCACTAACTGGGCACTTTATCATATATGCCAGTTATACCTCAACCTCTCTCTAACACCTTAAAGGTGTCTTTTAAAAAGATCAACACATCTACTCACTCTCCCTTTTATGGATTAGATAATTGAAGTTTGAAGAAAAGAGACCTTTTCTAAAGTCATGCCACTAGCCCGATACAGAGGACATAGGATTTTCCATAGTGAGGCTTCTGGACGAAAGTGGAGGAGCCCGGGTAGAAGCTTGGTTTCTCTCATGGTGCATTGCTCCATTTCTCTCAGTGCTTTCTCTTCCTCAGGAGGAGCACGAGTATAAATACTGTACACAGCAATTGAAGTAATCAACAAAATGAACAGACAACTTAGAGAATGGGAGAAAATATTGCAAACCATATATCTGATAAGGGATTAAGATTCAAAGTATTTAAGAAACTTACCCAACCCAATAGCAACAAAGGGGCAGATAATTTGATTTTAAAACGAACAAGGATGAGGCTGGAGAGATGGCTTAGTGGTTAAGCACATGCGTGTGAAGCCTAAGGACCTCGGTTCAAGGCTCGATTCTCCAGGACCCACATAAGCCAGATGCACAAGGGGGTGCATGCGTCTGGAGTTTGTTCATAGTGGCTGGAGGCCCTTGTATGCCCATTCTCTCTCCATCTACCTGCCTCTTTCTCTGTCTGTCTGTCTGTCTGTCGCTCTCAAATAAATAAATAAATAATTTTTTTAAATGAACAAGGACCTGAATAGGCATGTTTTTCTAAAGAAAACATACAGTTGACCAACAAGTTTATGAAAAATCGCTCAACATCATGAATCACCAGAGAAATACAAATGAAAATCACAAATAAATACCCACTTCACACGTGTTAGAACTAGATTGTCTATTATCCAAAAGTGAGAGATGAGTGCTCAAGGGAGTGTGGAGGAAGGAAAGCCTTCTGCTCCACCAGTCAGAACGCAAATGATGCAATCAGTGTGGAAACCAATATGGAGGCTTCACAACAACTTGAAAATGGAACTACCATCTGATCCAGTTATCCGCTATTGGGTACATATCCAAATAAATCAGTATGTTGAAAAGTATTTCAAGGATGAACCCTCATGTTCAGGCAACATTATTCACAGTAGCCAAGGCGGGAAAACAACGTCAGTGTTTAATGGCAGATGAGCGAATAAAGACATTGCGATATTGTGATGCAACGGAATGTTAGTCACTGGCAAAAGGCAGAAAATGCTTCGATGACACGGAAGAACGTGGAGCACATTGTGCTAGGTGAAAGGTTTCACTTACATGTAGAATCCTAAAAAGTCAAGCTTTTGGGAAAAGCGAAGAGTAGAGTCACCGTTACCAGGAACTGGATATGGGGGAAATGGGAGAGATGTTAGTCAAAATGTCTAATGATGCAGATATATATATATATATATATATATATATATATATATATATATATATATAAACAAGATCAAGAGATCTAATCATGGATGGTGGTAGGTGAATTAATTTGTTTATGGTGATCATGACACAGTGTGTATTTATATAAAATCATCACAGTGTAACACGTTAAGTATATTATATCTTTGACAATTAAATATTTAAATTTTTTCAAAAAAATAAGACTTGATTAAAAAAAATGAATTGAGCCTAATTTCCTAGTAGGTAGTAGCTATCTTTCTAAACTGTTGCTATGGCCCATCACATCAACTGTGAACAGCAGGGTTGTTTTTCTTACTTTAACCTTGGGCACTGTGAGGATCAAGCTCAAAGCTAACTCATGGTTTACTTGTCACTTCAGGACTGAATCGCTTGCTTACCAATGGCTCCTATGAAGCTGCTTTTCCCCTGCATGAGGTATTGTATTGCCTTTTCTTCCACCCTTTCTTCAATTTCTTGTGACTAAAATTGGCTTCTAGGGATAGCCTTTAATTTGCTGATAAGGCATTTCTTCAGAATGAAGTTAATTTGTTCAATGAGTAATTAGGGAAAGTCTACTTCTTTTATTCTATCTCTCCCCAGTATCAATTTATTTCTCTGTGTCTTCTGATATAATTGAAAGAATGCTTAAAACAAGAGTCACTCAGCAAGAGTTCAGAGAAATGGCTTAGGGGCTCTAATTCCAGCAATTAAAAATGCACTGAAATTCCCAGAGGGGGGAGATATTCTTCAATTATCTAGTCTTTGAAGTAAATAAATTTGTAACGATTTCTTGAGAGAACAAGAGGAAACCATTGTGCATAGTCTCAGATAAATGGAAACTGACAGTACTGTACCCATAATGATGTACCCATAAGATACATGTGTTGGCATTTTCTTTATCCGCTCAACAGTAAATGTAATGATTTTAGTAAGTCATTCGTTGCGACTTTACCAGGTGTAACTGATTGTGCTTATCTTGAATTCCCCTACAACATCTTGGATTGTTTAGCCTGGATTTTGTCCCAAGTTTTCAGGAACACAATCCTTGTGATTATAGAGAGACAGTCATTTCAAGGTACTGAGCTCCAGTTTCCCCCTTGGTCACGGTAATGTCCCCCTAAATAAAAAGAGCAGGTCATAGTTACTGCCACCTTACAAACCAGCAAGAGGTGAAACTGGCAGTGGATTTTGGAGGGCAAATCTCTCCAAAGCAAGCTCTGTCTTGGACTTGTGATATTGATTTTTAAACACAACACCAGATGGATGTCAATGATGAGGCAGACTCTTTAAAACCTAGTTTATAAAAGGGAGCTTTATTTACCAGGAAAACTAGAAGCTGTGGCCTCAGACCCTATTTGCAGATTGCCGGGAGATATTTAAAGAATGCCAAGCCAACATTTTGATCACAATTCTCTGGAGCCATAGGAACTTGTTTCTGAATGCCTAAGATATATTCTTCCTAATCATTGTGAGACTCCTTTCTTGAAAAAGAGTTTCAGTAGATCCTGTGTGCCCCATGCCCAGTTCTGCTCAGTGGTAAAGGGTAGTTTCCAAACTATCATCAGGGGCCAAAACACCTTTGCAGGGCAAGCTGAAAATGAAAATGTCTGAGGAGCAACAAGACCACGCAGGGTCACTCATGGTCTTCTCTATGACTTACATCTCAGTAAAGCTCTGTGAGAAGAGAATTTCCAAATTAACAACAGCAGCTGCGATAATCATTGTACCATTTTTTTCTCTTCTAACTTTCAGTTTAACAGAGTTATATTGTTTAGGCCCAAAACAACTTTTTGAAGCTGAGAGGAAAACTATCGTTGCCCCTTTTCATGTTTAAACTCTAAACAGAGCTTTTCTTTAAAGGTGAACCTTTCCATATCACATGTAGTGCACAGGTGGTTGGGCTGAAGCAAACCTAGATCCCAGTTCAGCCCAGATCCTTTGAGAAAAGGCTTCTGGGTTATTGTAAGTATCACTTTGCTTCTGGAAGGTCCCTGTCCTGGTTGTGAAACTAGAATTTCCTAAACTAACCTAGGAAAAAATACCCATATGTATGGCCCTTGGTCTCCTTCTGGTTTCTAAGGAGGTTGAATTAGATTTGAATCACTAAAATCCAAGGGTGCCTTACACCTTTCATATTCTAGGATTTTCATGTCCATAAAACCACATGAAAAGGCTACAACTATAGCCATTTTCCAGCTACTCTATCTTAAGAGAGGCAGACAAGAGAACTCACCAGTGTTGGGCATGACTTTTGGGCTAGACTTTATCCTGTTTCAACTGTGCAAAAAAAAACCCCCAGGAGGTAGATATTATTTGTTCTGTGACACATTAGAGAAACCAAGGCTCAGATTTTAGGAGGCTTGTCCCAAATGGTCCTGCTGAAAAGTAGCAGAACTGAACCAGAACTCGGTCACACCTGGCTGGTTCTCATAAGCACATGCCTTTTGCTTGATAATATTATCGGCAAGACCACTCCAGAATAATCAGACTGCCTCCCCTTTAATAGAGAGGGAACCTTCTTGCTACTCCTGACGTAAGAGAGTGTTCCCGTCTGTGTTTCCTCACGGCTGTATGGGTATCACTCACGAGCAGTGGTGTTCTTGTCCCAGGGAGGTTACAGAAGTAAAAACTCCATCCGAACCCATGGCGCAGTCAACCATCGACATCTCCTGTACGAGTGCTGGGCCTCCTGGGGTGTGTGGTACAAGTACCAGCCTCTGGATCTCATAAGGTGAGGTGCTTTTTTTTTAAAACTTTTGATTGACAACTTCCATAAATAAGGACAGCATACCATGTTCATAATCCCCTCCCACCATCCACTGTTTTCCCCTCCCAAATCTTCCCTCCACTGAATCCCTTCTTTTTTCCAACTCTCTCCTATTTTGATGTCACCATTTTCTTCTCTCCTATTATGCAGGCCTTGTTTAGGTAGGATCAGCCACTGTGAGGTCATGAATGTCGAGGCTACTTTGTGTCTGGAAGTCAGTTTTGTAAGCAGTCCTCCCCTTCCTTTGGCTCTTAACATTCTTTCCACCACCTCTTCTGAAATGGTCCCTGAGCTTTGGAATGTATGACAGAGAAGTCTCACTAAGTACTGAACACTCCATTGTTACTTCTTCTCAGCACTTTGGCCAGTTTGGGGTCACCCCAGTGGTCACTGCCATCTGGGGAGAGAAGCTTGTCTAACCAGAAGTGACAGTAGCATTAACATATGGGCATAAACAAAAGTGTTTAGAGGGCAGTTTGAGGGACATAATATATGCACTGAGCCAGATAATAGTAATTAGTTTTCCCCCAGTTGCAGATGTAAAGTTTTTGTTGAATGATGGGAGCATCCTGTCAGCTGGGATGAGTCATCCTTGGGCCAGACTAGGTCTGTCAGGCACAGCCCTTCCTCTTATGTGGCCTCTTCTAAGAAGATGACCAATCAGCAGTGTTGGCTGTTCTTGGTAAACCGACCTTCCCTCTAATGGGGATGGTGTTTCCCTCACAGGGCCCTTAGGGGCAGGGTATGGAAGGGCCAGCAGTGATTGTCCAGGCCTCTTACAAGACACTGTGAGGAGCAGGTCACCAAGGTGACTGTTATGGACAAATTGCTCTGTATAGAAGTAGCCAAGCATGGTGGCACACGCCTTTAATCCCAGCACTTGGGAGGCAGAGGTAGGAGGATTGCTGTGAGTTCGAGGCCAGCCTGAGAGTACATAGTGAGTTCCAGGTTAGCCTGGACTAGAGTGAGACCCTACCTTGGAAAAAAAAAACAAAGTAGTACTGTCTATATAAGTCAGTGACAAGATAGAATGGTACTTATGACAGCTGAGCATTCTTGATATGAAAATCCAAAATGCCCCCCTTTAATGAACTTTGATCACTGCTATGACACAAATGAGTAGTTCTACATCTGACTTCCTATGATAGGCCACAGACAATAGGCACATAGTAAAACTATGTGCCTATGTATATAAGGTACATAGGAAACAAACAAAATTTGTGCTTAGATTTGGGCCCTATCTCAAAACTACTGTGTGTGTAAATACAAAATCCAAAAGCTGGGCTGGAGAAATGGCTTAGCAGTTAAGCGCTTGCCTGTAAAGCCTAAGGACCCTGGTTTGAGGCTCAATTCCCCTAGCCAGATGCACAAGGGGGCCCATGCATCTGGAGTTCGTTTGCAGTGACTAGAGGCCCTGGCATGCCCATTCTCCCCCCCCCCCCCCCCGTCCACCTCTTTCTCTCTCTGTCTGTTGCTCTTAAATAAATAAATAAATAAATAAGCAAAAAAGTTAAAAAAAAAAAACCCAAAAGCTAAAAATCTGAAATTTGAATCACTGCTAATCCCAAGCATTTTGGATAAGAGATACTTAATCTTTTATATAAGTAGAACACATAAGGTTCTGTTATTCTAAGACATTTTAGGCTTATTTTAATTTTAATTTAAAACAAATAATATGTAAAAAAAAAAAGTATATTAGAGCTGCGGGGGGGGGGGGCGGTGGCGCATGCCTTTAATCCCAGCACTCAGGAGGCAGAGGTAGGAGAATCACCATGAGTTCAAGGCCACCCTGAGACTACATAATGAATTCCAGTCCAACCTGAGCCAGAGTGAGACCCTATCTCAAAAAACAAAAACAAAATAAAAGTATATTAGATTTTAACCTATGAGATCTGTGCAATGAAAAATGTATGTTATTTTCCGTCTTTTTTTTTTTAAGGCAGGGTCTCTACTATAGCTTAGGCTGACCTGGAACTTACTCTGTAGTCAAGGCTGGCCTTGAACTCACTGTAGTCCTCTTACCTCAGCCTTCCAAGTACTGGGATTAAAGGTGTGTGTCACCACACCAGGCTTTGATTTTTTAAAAAATAACATATCTGTCCAATCTCCTTTCATTGCAGCATCATGCTGGGACATCTCGTTTACTTAGAGACTAGTTCTTTGTTATTGTTATTTCTTTGAGTTTATATATATATATATATATATTGATATATATATGTATATATATATAGTAATTGTTTCATATATGCCCCCACATTATCCTCCCTTATCCCTTTCTCAGTCTCAATGAAACCCTTCCTCCCATGACTTACCAATAACTACCACATGGAAGAGAATGACTTCCTTTCACTCAGGAATCATTAACTTTAATTAGCTCCCCAGAGAGGGGCTGAGCTTCATGAGCTCCTCCTCTATCCATCCTATCCATAACTGAATATTGACTGGTCTTATCGTGTGCATGTCTTATGCAAGTAACTATAGCTGCTGTGAGTTCATGAGCTCAATGGTCATAACTTATTCAAATGAGGGAGTCCCACAGCACTCCTCCCTACCCTCCAGCTCTTACATGTTTTCCATCTGCTCTTCCACAGTATTCCCTGGGCCTTAGTGAGGATGATATATAACACATACGTATAAAAAGCTTAGCACTCCACAGTCACTTATTTTCAATCCTTTGACCAGTTATGTGTCTCTGCAGTAATCACCTTCTATTAGTAAAAAAAAAAAAAAAAAAAAAAAAAAAAAAGGCTTGGGCTGGAGAGATTGTTTAGTGGTTAAAGCACTTGCCTGCAAAGTCTAAGGATCCATGTAAGCCAGATGCACAAGGTGGCTCATGCATCTGGAGTTCGTTTGAAGTGGCTAGAGGCCCTGGTACACCCATTCTTTCCCTCCCTCTCTCTCTCTCTCTCTCCCCCACTCCATCTCTAAAAAGTAAATAAAAATAAACATTTTAAAAAATAGGCTTTTCTAAGCCGGGCGTGGTGGCGCACGCCTTTAATCCCAGCACTCGGGAGGCAGAAGTAGGAGGAGTTCGAGGCCACCCTGAGACTCCATAGTGAATTCCAGGTCAGCCTGGGCTAGAGTGAAACCCTACCTCGAAAAACCAAAAAAAAAAAAAAAAAAAAAAAAAATAGGCTTTTCTGACTATAACTGGGTAAGTAAAAACAGTCTGCAACTCGTGGATTCCTCATTAAAAAGACAGTTGTATCTAATTTCTTACACTATGGTGTGTTTCAATTATACCTGTGCCCTACAATAATAAAAGATAAAAAGCACTTCAAGATGGGAGAAACAAAAAGGCAACTCATTTTATATTCTATCCTCCTGGATAACCGTTCTTCCAACCAGAGCCACTGTTGTCTTGTGACACCACACGTACTCCTCGTGGCCCAGGAAGACTGACGAATTACACCCAGTCTTTCATGTTGGTAACAAATGCACAGGTGATCTACCTGAGTAGAAAGCGTTTCCCAAGAACAGGTCATATTCCTTTGACTGGACTCAATGCACAGCAAGCAGTGGGCAGAGGGAGGAATTAAAGGACATCTCCTTCCCAGTCTTGGTCCCATTAATTACAGGATTAATTGATTATAGGATTGTGTTATTAGAAATTAAAGATCTCTGCTACAGCAAACCTTCTCTCTCCATCACAGTGTTTTAAGATTTTGTATTAATAAACCGCATGCTGCAGTTGCCTTCTCATTGCTGAGCAGAAGCAGGTTGAGGAAGGAGGGGTTTCCTTCAAGATCCAGTTTTGAGGGGAAGTTTCTTCATGACAGGGAGAGCATGGCAGAGCCGACAGCCAGGGTGTTTTGCCTTGTCACAGCAGCAGGGAAGAAGCAGAAAGAGTGAGCTAGTGAGTGGCAAGGGGGTCTGGCTTATAAAATCCCAAGGCTTATTCCCCAGTGAATCCCCCCTCTAACCAGGGTCCACTTCCCAAAGTCTCCACCAGCTGGAAGTCAAAAATGAGGGTTAATCACAAACACATGAGGCTAGGAGGGACATTTTACATGCATACCACCACCACACTGCCCATTGTATTTCTAGTGCTTGCTAAGTACTACGGGCAAAGACGAAAAGAATCCATGGTCTCTGGAGCTGAGAAACTCAGATTCCTAGAGGAAAGCAGGCCAGGCATACTTAAGTGAAAGTATACCTAAGTAAAATGTGTGAGCGGGGGCTGCAAGTTTTACAATTAAGTAAGTAGGAAGCGTGGATGGGGTCAGTGCTCACATGGAAGTGCCTGTAGCGTGTATGTTGGCCAGAAGAAAAGCTGATATGAAGCAAAATGGAGCCTTGATGTCAAGAATCCTGGGTCTTCCCTGAAGACTTTATATCCTCCATATCTCTCAAATCTGGCCATCTCTCAGCATGCCAGCATCAACTCTGCCCCACCTGCTGCCTTCCGCTGTCACCTGAGCTTCGCAGGAGTCTCCCGCTCAGCCTCCGGCTCCCTTGCTAACTCTTTCCAGTCCTCTCTGTGTTCTCAGAATAAGCTCGCGTTTAATCCCGTCCTTTTAGGGAAGGACTAATTCTAGTGCTTGTGTACAGTAACAGAAGAGATTTCAGTTCAGAGCGCAGATTTGACCAGATGTTCCATTCTGCGGGTGTTCCTTGTCTGTTTTACCAGGAAGGCCACTACAGAGTAAAATGACCCAGCAAGAGTTTTATCAAGCTCAGCTTCCCACGCATACACGTAACTTGCAAGTGATTATGTCTCAAACAGGAGGTACTTTGGAGAGAAGATTGGACTGTATTTTGCCTGGCTGGGTTGGTACACTGGCATGCTCTTCCCGGCGGCCTTCATCGGACTGTTCGTCTTCTTGTATGGAGTCACCACGCTGGATCACTGCCAAGTCAGGTATGAGGAGTTCACAGCTCAGCCTGCCTTGGCTTAATGTCTAGAGATGCTCGTGTGGGCTTTGGGGGTGTTGAAAGACAGCGGATACACTTAGCTTCTCACTTCAACATCTTTCTCAGCCTCAGGTGGACCATGCAAAAGCTTCAGTTCACTAGGTTTTCTCCATCTTTTGCCTTTGCTGCTGTGGTCTTTAGAGAGCATGGAAGCAAAAGTTACATCCACAAACAGGCATGAGAGCCACTATGCAGCTATGGATCAAATCCCCTCCATTCTGTGGAGAAAAGCTTCTCTCTTTATGAATGTTCACCTGTCATAAAATTGACACTGGGGCTGGAGAGATGGCTTAGTGGTTAAGCGCTTGTCTGTGAAGCCCAAGGACCTCAGTTCAAGGCTCGATTCCCCAGTACCCATGTAAGCCAGATACACAAGGTGGCACATGCATCCGGAGTTCGTCTGCAGTAGCTGGAGCTGGTGCACCCATTCCCAATCTCTCTCTGCCTCTTTCTCTGTGTCTGTCTGTTGCTCTTAAATAAATCAATAAAAATAAACAAAATTTTTTGACAAAATAACTGACACTGGATGATTGGAAACAATAGACTAACTGTTCCCTTTCGTGATTATTTTGGTTTTCACAAGAAGCCTTTCCATTTAGGCCACAAAGATATCACCCCAACTTACTAGTGCCTCAGGAATGATTCAGTATAGGCACTTGTTTCTTTGGATCTCTCACCAGGATACCATTTAAGATATGCATTGAGATCTTGATGCGAAGCTGGAAAATGGCCTCAAAAATAAAAGTGCCTTTTAAAAATGAGTGATTGATGGATCTGGGAAGATAGCTCAGAGGTTAAACCCACTTGGTTACAAAGCCTGCCAGCTCAGGTTCAATTCCCAAGCCACCCACATAAGCCAGGTGTAACACATAGCACAAGCTTCTGGTGTTTGAAGCAACAAGCAGTCCTGGTGTGTGTGCATGAATGTGCATGCATGTGTGCACACACATATACACACATGTGCAAATAAATATTTTTCAAATGACTGATTGAGCAACCTGCTTACAAAAATATTTGCCTTTGTGTTAAATTGTTAGGGATGTGTATTTTCTGTAGTTATTCTGTCCATTGGTTCAGGCATTTTAAGATATCTTGTGCTTTCCTTACTTCAGAAGGTGAAGTGTTGTGAAGGACTACCTTTGTTCAATTCAAGGTATAATAACAAACGTTTGCTCCATGAACTTCCTGAATTTAATTTATTAACATGTAAATCAAAGAACAGCTTCAAAATTAAGGTTTATAGATCAGTAACATGTGTAGGAACTCTTCACATTGCTAACAGAAGTGACAGAGAAGAAAAAGCCGGGTGGTGGCGCACGTCTTTAATCCCAGCACTCGGGAGGCAGAGGGAGGAGGATCGCCACGAGTTCGAGGCCACCCTGAGAAAATAGAGTGAATTCCAGGTCAGCCTGGGCTAGAGTGAGACCCTACTTGAAAAAAAAAAAAAAAAACACAGAAATGACAGAGAAGGTTTTGAGGGCAAAAATGTCCTGTTCTGAATGTTATAAACCGAATGCTGAAGTGAAGCTGCAGAGGCAGATCTGTGTCATCAAAAAGAAGTCCTTTATTTTCTTTTCCAGTAAAGAAGTCTGCCAAGCTACTGAAATCATCATGTGTCCCGTGTGTGACAAATACTGCCCATTCATGAGGCTGTCAGACAGCTGCGTTTATGCCAAGGTAACTCCAAATACACATTATGGGTGGATTGAATGTAAATTCCCTTCCTAAGGACAGTGGGGGGCTCTATTCTTTCTGCCATTTCTAGTGTTTAATCCTCAAATTCATGTTATATAACAAATTTAACACTATCCTTTTCAATGTATGTGTAACTAAACTTGTACCTGAAACACCATCTCTCTCTCACACACATACACACACAAACAATAGCATGATACCATACAAAGTACACAACTGTTAGAGACAGAACAAGTTGGGTTCAGTTGTTGTTGCTGTCATTTTTGTTGTTGTTCCTGCCATTTTTAAAGTAATTTATTGCTATTACTATTACATGAGTCCATGATTCAGGTCTCACATCACATTATAAGTTCAGTGAGAATTGGTATTATGTGTTCTTTTGTTCTTTATAATATTTTCTATTTAAAAATTCTATTCTGAGGGCTGGAGAGATGGCTTAGCGGTTAACCGCTTGCCTGTGAAGCCTAAGGACCCTGGTTGGAGGCTTGATTCCCCAAGACCCACATAAGCCAGATGCACGAGGGGGCGCATGCATCTGGAGTTCGTTTGCAGTGGCTGAAGGCCCTGGAGCGCCCATTCTCTCTCTCTATCTGCCTTTTTCTCTCTGTCGCTCTCAAATAAACAAATAAAAATAAACAAAAAAAGTTTTTAATTCTATTCTGGGCTTGGACAGATGACTTAGTGGTTAAGGAGCTTGCCTGCAAAGCCTGAGGGACCCAGGTTTGATTCCCCAGGACCCACGTAAGCCAGATGCACTAGGTGGTACACACGTCTGGAGTTTGCCTGCAGTCAGTGGAAGCCCTGGCATGCCCATTCTCTCTCTCTCTCTCTCTCTCTCTCTCTCTGTGTGTGTGTGTTTGTCTCTATCTGCCCCTTTCTCTCTCCCAAATAAATAAAATTAATGTTTTCAAAAAATAAAATAAGAATAAAAATACTATTCTGAGAAGGACTACACAGGTTGTACCAAAAGAACACATGGCATTAAAATGGCTAAAACCCTGGTTTGAGGCATTCCGTGGCTAATGTGGGGCCTTGGACAGTCATGTGTTCCTCCTGGAGACCCATGCTAGGTGCAGGTTCAGATTTTAACTGTGCTCTCTACCACTTGTCTTTCTAGGAATGAGCTATTTAACCTCCCAATCCTCAGGTTTTTTTTTTCCATGTATAAAATGGAGGTGCAAAGTGCAAAAGTGCAAAAGTCAGTGACAGCTGCCATCAGTCTTCCTCTTATTCATCATCATCCTTATCAGCAAGAGCTCCATTCGAAGCCAGCACAGCTACCTACCCACTGACCTCGCGCATCTGCCGCTTTTCTGCGCCAGAGCTTTTCCTCTCCGACGTGCAGACAGTCCCTGCCCCTTTCTACCCCACTCTGCAAATGCCTTGAGAGCAGTGCACGTAGAAAAGTGCGTAGAGAAATAACAAATAACATCATCGTCACCACCATGTGTTATGGCATGCCTCTTTCTCTTGTCTCTCTTGTGTAAGATCTTAGACATGCTCATCAGATTCCTAGAGTATGTTTTTTAACTGAGGGATACTTTCATAAGGCAAAACAATAGCTAGTGACTTTTTTTTTTTTTCTAAGACCCACTGCCTGTAGTAGATTTGCCTATATTCCAGACATAAAAAGGGTTGACAGATTTTATCAGAACTCTGTGATTACTGCAGACTGGATCTATCTAATTACTGTGTTGGCTTTGCACAGTTTTGTTCATTTAAAGTGAGAGAACATTTGACCGGCAGCCCAGAGCCATCCCATCCTTAATGTCATCAGCACTCCAGGTGGCCAGTGCTGTGGGCGGAGCCCAAGCTGCAGCAGTCAGCTGTGAGTCTGAAAAGACTCAGGCTCTGAGTATATGTCACTCGAGCCCCAAACAGCACAAAATGCTCTTCCTGTCTTTTGAGAACACAATGATAGACTGAACTCATGAGGACAAATTTAACAGTGTGACCTTGGCAAATAGACATTTGGTGAGGATGAAGAGTTTTGTCATTAGCATAATTTTGTGTAAACATTGTAAGATAAAAACCAGAATGACTCAGGTTTTTTAAATCCTGCTTTTGGAAAACTTCAAACACAGATACCCAGGGTGGTATTGTTATTGATTTGGTTTGGTTTGGGAATTTGTGTTTTATTTTCTTGTTTTGTTTTAAGTTTCTTTTTAAAAATATTTTTATTTATTTATTTATTTGAGAGAGAGAGAGAGAGAATGAGGTAGAGAGAGAGAATGAGGGAGAGAGAGAGAGAGAGAATGGGGACACCAGAGCCTCCAGGCACTGCAAACGAACTCCAGATGCATGCACCACCTTGTGCATCTGGCTTATGTGGGTACTGGGGAATTGAGCCTCGGACCAGGGTCCTTAGGCTTCACGGGCAGGTGCTTAACCACTAAGCCACCTCTCCAGCTCCTTAAGTTTCTTTTTTAAAATTTATTTTTGAGAGGGAGAGGGAAAACAGGCACACCAGGGCCTTCAGCTGCTGTGAACAAACTCCAGATGTGTGCGCCCCCCTGTGGCACATGTGTGACATTGCACACTTGGGTCACTGCATCTGGCTACATGGGACCTGGAGATTCGAACCTGAGTTCTAAGGCTTCTCAGGCAAGCGCCTTAACTACGAAGCCATTTCTGCAGCCCCCCCTCCTTTTGTTTGAATGGATTTTTAATGGGAAAAGATATGCTTGAGTGAAATTCTCATTAGTACTACTAGTACTATCATGAATAGTTGGAAGTACTCAAATATCATAGAATCTTCTATCAACAGTTCTTCTAGACAATGTAAGATCTAACAGTGAATAACCTTAGTAAGTTGGGCTACTTCTGTGAGAATAGCTAAACAACCTACATGGATTATTTCTAACTCTCATAGCAACTTCAAGGTAGGAGTTAGAGTTCACATTTTACTTCAAGAAGTGAAACTTCCTCACCATTGGTCACACATCAGTCAGCACATGGGTCTTGGTTTATCAGACTACAAAAACATCTTTATCATTGTGCCATACCAAGCTATAAGATGTTTAGACTGAATTTTACACATGGCATTGCCCAAGAACTTACTAAAATGAAGAATGACAGAAATTGAGCTGTAGAAGGTCACCTTTAGAAATATTTATTAGAAAAGGCCAAGTGATTTCATGCGACGGTATACACAGTCATGCTGGATCAGGCTAGATCCATGATCCAGTCTGTTCAGTGGCTCTGCTTTGCTGGCTGGAGAGGATGCCTTAGCCCTGTCGCTTGCATGTGCAAGAGTCAGAAGCCATCTCTGACTGGCTTCAGAAGAGAGGGAATAAAAGGCTCATTTCTCTCAGGTGTCTTCCTCTGCCTGTCTGTGTGCGCTGTTCTGTAGACAGGTTCTCTTGACATGATGGGGAAGATGGTCACTGACTTGGGTGGTGCCAGTCATGTATCTTTCTTCCTTGTCACCTTAAGGATACATTCTGTGCTCTTTTTTTTTTTTTTTTTGCTTGTTTTGTTTTTGTTTGGTTTTGTTTTCTGAGGTAGGGTCTCACTCTAGTTCAGACTGACCTGGAATTCACGATATAGTCTCAGGGTGGCCTCGAACTCTCAATGATCCTCCTACCTCTGCCTCCTGAATGCTGGGATTAAAGGTATGTGCCACCAGACCCAGCTTAAAATTTATTTTATTTGCAAGAGAGATAGGTAGGTAGAGAGAAAGGGAGAGAATAGGCATGCCGGGGCCTTCAGCCACTGCAAATGAACTCCAGGTGCATGTGCCACCATGTGCATCTTGCCTACGTGGGTTCTGGGCACTTGAACCTGGTTCCTTTGGCCTTGCAGGCAAGCACCTTAACCAGTAAGTCATCTCTCCAGCCCTCGTGCTTATTTTAAATTCTTGGTCTTTGAACTGAGGATGGAACTCAGTGGTAGAACACTTGCTTAGCAGGTGTAAGGCTCTGGGTTCCAACCCTAGTATTAGATAAAATGTTTAAATTCTTGGTGCTGTTCTAGGTTGGATGCTCTTTCAGGTCTCTGTTACCTGGCTGGTAGTTTAAGGGTGGTGATAGTGGGCTTTCCCACATGTTCCATTAGTTCAATCTATTCCTTAGAGATACTCACTACCTAGGATAAGGGTCAGACCCAGACTCATCTATTAATCCTTATGAGCTACAGACAGGGGAAGATAATGTGCCCCAAGCCTACCAGAGGACTTTCCTGTCAGTTTCATTTTAAATCTGCCAAGAACAGAGCAAAATTGGTAGGAGGGTCTTTCCCTCAACTCTTCATAACCTACCTAGATTTTAAGGGGAAATGGAAGCCGATACAAGAGAATCACTGTAAGTTCAAGCCCAAGATAGGCTACATAGTGAGTTACAGATCAACATGAGATGTGTAGAGTGAGACCCAGTCTCAAAAAAAAAAAAAAAAAAAAAAGGGTGAATGAACTGAGGATAGAATGTCCAGGGCAACTGGACAACCAGCACCTAATTAATCAGTGTCTTAACCAATGAAGATTTTGCAAATTCTCTGATGTTACCCAAGGACACCAGCAACTGTGGGTTGGCTTATAGTGGCTGATTGCTGAGGGAGGAGAAACTCATTGTCCAAAGACCATTCAGTGGGGAAGCGAGAATAGAACTTACACAGTTCTCTAACCTGTGCCTTCACTCTATGCTTCTGCCACCTGCTTGTCCCACACTGCCATCACACACACCACTACCATCACAAGCACCACCAGTTCAAAGCAGCCTTCCATGTCCCCAGAACTTATTTAGGGTCTTTGTGTCTGTGTTGTGTTTCATGTCTGGAACCTACTCTTACTTTCCTGTGGTTGGGTTTGGCATAGGTTCCATCAGTATAAGCTAGCTTACCACTTTATCGGGAACCAGAAGCCCCTATTTTCTGAATTACATACTCCCAAACTGATAACTAGGACAGAACACTGTCTCCAGATGCTTACCATCTGTTCCAAGGAAGTACTCTGAAAGGTCCTATTGTGAGTTGTGCGCCCCCTGGAAACAGCCTGAGAGAGATCTGTAACTTGGAGAAAGATGATCTAGGCAACAGCAAACACAACCCATCCCAGAGCCTGCTCTCAGGGTACAAGTCACATTTCCCACCAAATATCCAGACAGGGAATTCAAAATCAACCCCACACACACTGGAACTTGCAGACTGATGTGATGCCACCTGCCCAACTCCCTTAACACTTACCAAATGGGACTTGGATATTCACATCACATTTCCTATTTGAATGCTGCCCATATCTCCTGTGTTCAAGGGAGTAGAAGGCAGAAACTTTTGAACTAATATGAAATACTGATATATAACAGGGGAAGATTTGTTTATACTGGACAACTCCTCCAAGGAGTAAAGCATACTTTATAGGGAGTTAGTTATAAGATACCAAAAAAGGTTATGCTATATGAAACCAGCAATTATCATTTCAATTTGACATGGATTTTGGTGTGATTTATACTAGACGTGGAAATGAGTGTGGCTGTTTTGCAGTAAGGATAGGCATTTTTGCCTTCTACCATCATGTTTGCAACAGAATATATTATTCCAATGATAGAGTCTTGTGGCTGTCTTTGTGTTTCATGCAGTAGGTAAGTATAGTGATTGCCAGAGGCTTTAATAAAGGTATAAGTGGATTTTGATAATGGTTTTGGTCTCTCGCCTTTATGATCCTGAAATCCAGATAGTAGCCCACAAAATGTTTATTCAAAACTATATAAATGGTGATATTTTTAAGTGAGTAAATGGGGCATTAAAAAATGTTTGGAAAGTCAGAGTTAAGAGTCCTTAAATCAGCAACAAAAGTACCTTCTTGGGCCTAAATATTGCTATATACACACACACATAGATGAATAAGGGATTATATAGTGCACAAAATGGAACTCTTTTTAATATTTTATTTGTTTGTTTATTTGAGAGAAAGAGGGAAAGAGAGGGGGGGGGATGGGTGCTCCAGGGCTTCCAGCCACTGGAAACGAACTCCAGACACATGTGCTACCTTGTGTATCTGACTTACGTGGGTCTTGGAGAGTCGAACCTTTGGCTTTGCAGGCAAATACCTTAACCGCTTAGCCAGCTCTCCAGCCCCAAAATGGAATTCTTAATAGCACTGTTGGGACTAGTGATAAATGTCCAACTATGTCATATTGACATAAAAGGAACATGTTCTCTCATATCTGAACTACTTCTTAGTCAGAGAATCTCACTTCTTACTAATTGTCCAAAGGGAATATTTACCCCCCCCCCAAAAAAAAAAAACCTCACTGTATCATTATAACCACTTTTCTACATCTTGAAAATATGCCAGTTACAATAATGTCCATGAGAAATTAGCTTAACTGATTCTGTTGCTCTCAGGTGACCCACCTGTTTGACAATGGAGCTACTGTCTTCTTTGCTGTTTTCATGGCAGTCTGGGGTAAGTGGTCTCCGAGCATAAAGTGTGAGCTCTCTTCATATACTCCATGATGTGTCTCAAGTCTCACTGGGGATGTGAAAAGATGATACCTGACTAAATGATTTAGGTTTTCTATTAGCAACAAGCTGGTCGCTAATTCATTTGGTTTATTTAAAAAGTGATATTATAGAAGAGAAACATGTCTGATTTTTTTCTGTAAATTCTTCAACAACCTCATCAACACCCTATGGCTAGAGTAAAATTTACCTTTTACTGGAGACAAAAAAAAAAAAAATAAAGCTTATAATGCCTGAAGAGGTCTAGAGGGGACTGAAGACCTATCTTAGTAAAGGATTTGCTACCAGAAGTGGCTAAAATATGCATCTGGCTTCCTTCCAGGACTAGATGAAATGATTCCCTATAAATAAGAGATATCATTAGAACTAAACTGAGCCATCTGATGCCAGTTTAAGCTAGTAGCCACTTCATACCAGGTGTGGCAGAAACATTCAAATCTTTGGAAGAAGCAGGACTTGGTTCGAATCTCAACTCCTCCTCTTATGAATATACAATTTGGAGCAAGTTACTTGGTCTCTTTCTTAGGTGAATGGGCTTGATAATATCTACCTATCGCAGCAATCATGAAGCTTTAGCTTAACCAAACAGAAAAGCAAGAGGGCAAATTCATAATGAACGGTTAGTGCTGTTACCTTTGCAGGAGAAGCTCTTCACGGAAAAGTGAAGAGCCATCAAAAAGACAAGCTCTTTGCTATATATACGTTTTCCATTTGAATCTTTTAAATGACAATGCATTTATGCCACAGTCTGAAATGCCAGAATCCATATGTTTATGTTACCAATTCCTACTAACTTTAGGCTTATGCTGATCATGTTCCTTATGTTGGGAAAGAATCTCGAAATCTTCCCATCTTTCATGGCCCAGCTGAAATGTCATTGCTGTAGCCACAATATGTCTTCCTGCTTTGAAATTCCATAGTATTTGGTTTATGACATTATGAGGATACTTGTGATATTTGCATATGCAGTTCATCTCCCTACTAAGGATTCCTCAAGAATCATTATGGTCAATGGAAACCACATGCATTTCTTTTATTTATTATTTTGGATTGATGGATGTAGGGATTTGTGGTTTGATAGAAAGAAAAAGAAAGAGGGGAAGTGGCTTTCAAAAAAGATCCACTGAGCCTGGAGAGAGAGCTCAGCAGCTCAGGCACACGCCTGCAAAGCCTAACGATCTGGGTCCAATTCCCCAGTACCCACATAAAGCCAGATGCACAAAGTGGTGCATGAATTTGTAGTGGCTAGAGGCCCTGGTATGCCCATTCTCTCCCTGTCTATCTCTCTTTGCTCGCAAATAAGTAAATTTTTTAAAAGATCTGTTTATAATACAATGGATTCATTTAAATGACCTTTTTTGTTATGTGGAAAACATAAAACCTTGTTCTTTCCAGGAGACTTGTAAAACCAATTTTGATAGTCAAATCAAAAGAAAATTGTTCTTCCTGACATAGCTCTGTTGCAGGGACATGTTTAGAACTTTGAGACTCGAATCAGTTTCAGTTGAGTAGGCATCTTACCCAAGATAAGTCAAACCACAGGCTGACAAATGACCCAGGAGATGGCCTGGATAGATTTCTACCCAGACAGGGACTGTTAGGGCTAGCCAGACTCTTGTGCTCAAGAACTTTCACTGGAGAAACTGAGAGAGATGGGGAGTTTGTAGCACATGCTCACACCAAACGATTCACAGTGGGCAGTTGGGGAAGGAGTGAAGGAGAGTTAAAGAGATTGAGATGGACAATCGGGTGGAAGTAGAGACAAGGAGGAATTATGAGGAGGCTGAAGTAATAAGAATAAGAATTTAAAGGAGCAAAGTACTAGTGGAAAAGATATAGAATAGAGAGTACAAATGCCAGTGGGTATTCAACTGGTAGAAAATGTAAATATACTCCAAACAGAAAGAAGCCTAGAAAAAATTTTACCAAGTCATGTTATTTATGGAGTTTCAAGAGAAGATTCAGGGAGGGTCTCTTGTGGCTGGTTTCTCTCAAGCTATATAGAGCTGTCCTGTCTCTGAGTAGGCTGGTTTCTGTAGGACTTCAGCTGGTGGGCTTTGGGACAATCACTCACTTAATGCAATTATTTCTTGATGCATCTGTGCCCAGTGGTAGAGAGTGGAGAAGCTGAGCTACCCATGACCAGAGTTTCAGCCACAGGACTGAGCTCTGAAAACAAGGATGCATGATGCTCTTTTAGAACACTTTAGTATCAGTAACCATGATCAGAAGGTAAGATATGCCACCAAATGCTTAAGTTTTGCCCTCATTTCAAGAGAGTGGGCTTTGGAAAATGTGTTCATTTCTTAAGCCAGTGGTTTCCAACTTTTTTCAGGTCCCAACACATAGAAATAGTTGGACAGCGTGCTCATGAGCATTGGAAAAGCTTGTCCATGGCCAAGAATAAGGAGGGAGGGGATAGGGCTGCCATCTATACCCTCATCTCAGCATGCTCAAGGGCTGAAGAGATCATTGTTATTCCCACCATAGCCCATGGTGAGCCATTCCTTGTATCACTAATTTACTGTGCATTGAGTTATGTTTCTCTTCAGAAAATAGTATCAGGGCTCTTTTCAAGCAGAACTGAACACAAATTTCCATGACCCACTTCAATATTTTTCTAATTTTAAGTAGTGTCTGACTGAAGTAAGGTTTATCTACCCACAATTTAATCCCAGAGATTGTATAGAATTAAAGTTTTGTCTATAAGACAGAAAAAGTCTGCTCATTCCCCAGTCCCACTATATAAAAGTGATTGCTGGGGGGCTGGAGAGATGGCTTAGCGGTTAAGCGCTTGCCTGTGAAGCCTAAGGAACCCCGGTTCGAGGCTCAACTCCCCAGGACCCACGTTAGCCAGATGCACAAGGGGGCGCACGCATCTGAAGTTCGTTTACAGAGGCTGGAAGCTCTGGCGCGCCCATTCTCTCTCCCCTCTCTCTCTCTCTCTCTCTCTCTCTCTGCCTCCTTCTCTCTGTCGCTGTCAAATAAATAAATAAACAAACAAAAAAATTTAAAAAAAAATAAAAATAAAAATAAAAAAAATAAAAGTGATTGCTTCCCTCCTGTGGAAGTTAGAATGCTTGGACGGTGGATGACAAGGTAAGTCTCATCTGGTTCCTTTGCCAGCCTCAGTTGGTTGGTGCCATTCGCCTGGAGCATGAAGTTGAGAAGATTCTGACGTTTCAAGTGGGTGGAATGGATGTCTGACATCCCTGTGTTTTGGAAAAGTACATGCATCCTGATTCTGATAGATGTTCTGTAATAAACTTTGGGCACAAGGAAACATTTTAGGGCCACTCCAGGCAAAATAAGCCTGGGATAATTCACCCTCTGAATTGCTTCAACTTGGTTGACAACTTACTGCTTAAATCCTATGTTATTCCCAGAAATGTGCTAGTTTGAGAAAAAGGATTTCTCCCAGGTGTTTCTTTGCAGAGCCAGATATGCCTCCTGCAGAAATCTAAGATAGACTTCGAAAATAGTATTTATTCCAGCAGCATATATTTACTGAGAGCTTCCTATATGGTAAACACTGTGATAAGCATTGTTTCATCTTACTAAATGTCTACATACTGCATCTCTAAGAAATGTACTATTATTAATTATTCTTTTGAAATAGCTGAAGAAACAGAGGCAGAAGCCAACAAATGGTAGAGCCCAAGTCAACGCACCTTTGCTCTAAAGTAGGCCTGGGCATTTGCATGTATTCTCTTGTGTTTGGGAGATCTGAACTTTCAGACGAAGGGCTGTCGGGTTTACCCTGAGCCCCGCTTTATGCTGCTTTGGGATGGTGATGGTGTATAAAAGCATGTCAGCTCTAATGGAGCTCAGTTTAACGGTGTCAGGATCATCCCTGTGATTGACAAGCGGAAGCATTTAAGAAAACAAATGCACTCTATGTTCAGGAAATTGTTAGAGACAAGTTGATGACAACAGATATAAGTGTTTTCCAAAGCCTTGAGGGGACGGGCTGATGGGATGTGCACTGACTAGCTCCATGTGAGCAAAACAATAAGCTCCACTTGGAACCAGTTTGTAGTGCTTGTGGATGGCCCTAGTGCGGCGGAGGGTGGGGGGCATGTCTCCTTCTCATACATCATGGGTCCCTGGAGACTTGTGAGTTACAAAATAAACTTAGGACTCCAAACTAAAGCCATGGTGCCACTCTTTTCCCAGCACTACCAGGATTCAGGAGACAGAATAATTATGGATTAAATTAGCTTCTTTCCCTAAGGGGGAAAATAAGTCATTAGGGAATTAGATTTTGGCAGCGACCTGCCAGGAAACAAATTGTCTTTCTCCATTCTTTGTTCCTGAGTCCTCCTCTTTTGTCCTTTATTTTAAAAATCATCCCCAGTAAACAAATAAAGCAATATCTTCTGAGCTCTCCAGTCACAATGATAAGGTGGTGGTTAGTGCAAATTCAAAGAGTTTGCATGATTCTGTAACTGGCAAATGGAATATCTTTTTCTTTTGTTTCTGGGGATTTATTCTGTCTTGATCCTTTGTCATCTATATGCCCAACAAAAAAGTGATTGTGTGTTCAAAAAGAAAATGTATGCAATTGCTAAACATCTACCACATGTGAGGATGTATTCCCTTATGATAGTCATCAATTTCTCTTAACCCACCAGAAAGGAATTAATCTGCCCATTTTACAGGTGAAGGAATGGAGGCTTAGAGAGTTTATGCAACTTACCCAAAATTATGCAGCAGCTGAAGAAATGGAGTCTGAATTTTTGAGCCAGACATGGACTCCATGATTCTAGTCATTTCAAAGTCTTCCACATCACTCATCCTCAATAGTGCATATCAGTTAAGATCTAAGTATCTTAACAAATTGTGTTCTCATCACCACAGGACAATAGATATGTCTTTGATTCTGCCAGTGTAGGAAGAGTGAAACAACTGTACTACAGGTTACGTGCAAGCTACAACAGGACAGTGAGTATCCGTGTATTCAACTTTCTGAGGCAGAAAACAAAGCAGGAAATGTTTACCTGACGAAATGATGGAAAGAAGCCTCACCTTTGTCAGGCAAAGATGTGGAAGTATGGGGAAGTGTGAAGAATGTTTGTTTAAAAGTGTAGCTCGCAGAGAGAAGTGGTGGGGAGTGGGAAGGTGCCTCAGCGGGCGCAGTGCCTGCTATGCAGGCCCAAGGACCCGGCTTCAATGCCCAGTTCTCTCTCTCTCCCTCTCTCTCCCTCTCTGCCACACACACACACACACACACACACTCATGCATACACACACATGAACATGCACACACCCTTATGCATCCACACACACTCTCTCAGCTTGCACACAAACATACACACCCCCCATGCAGCCTCATACACAACTCCCGCACACACCCTCATACACAGACTCACACTCAAAAAGAAAAAGAGAGAAGAAAAGTTGGGCACTCTGGGTGCTAGATTCTTAGTGTTTATTAGTTCTGCCAGGCTTCTATAATATGACTAAGTGGAAGTGCTGAACAGCAGAGATGTAGTCTCTTACAGTACTGGGGAGCAGAAGAGTGGAATCAATGCTCTGGTTCTCTTCTGAGGGTTCTGCAAGAAGGACCATTCCACATTTGCCTCCTAGACTCTGTGAGTAGCCAGCAGTCCTTGATACCCATCAGCTTGGCCTGCGCCACTCCGATCCCCGCCTCTATCCTCACCTTTTACTTTCCTCTTGTCTTAATGTCCTCCCCATGTGACTCTTTTCTTATATGAACACTACTCAGATGAGATTAAGGGCCCTGCTTTTTTGCTTATGATTCATCTCCTCTAATTATAACTGCAATGCCCCTATTTCCAAATAATGTCACATGCTCATGTACTGGGCCTTAGAACATCAACATAAATTTTTGAGGGGCCATAATTCATAACAAGGTGCATGTTGGGGGCTGAAGGCTGCTTCTCAGGCCACTGGTGTCATGTGAGGGCCAGGGCTTCATCCTTGTAAGCAGCAGGAAGCAGACTGGAGTTATAAGCTGGGATGTGGTATCAGTTGTGGTTGAGAGTAACTGGAGTGCTGTGGGGAGGGCTGAAAGTAGGGGCCAACAGATGGCAGGTGGACATTGCAATGCTGAGTCCAATGTTATGCTGAATTTTTAAATTTTTTATTATGAATTTTTATGCATTAACATACTATAATTTGGTCATACTACCTTTCATCCGCATCTTTTGCCCCCAACCCCACTCCATTAACCCCCATCCTCTTTCCAGCTAGTGCTTCTGGTCTCATGTCTCTTTCCTTTGGCCCTCCTCCATCACCCATGTTATATGTAATTTTCAAATGTATTAAACACAAATGTGAACAGAAACAATTGTGATGCAGCATTAATGATGGTTTGCTTTGGGTGCTGGGACTATGATAAGTTTTTGGTCAGTATATTTAAGTATAATTTATATACAACAGAATCCAGCCATTTTACATGGCCAGTTTGACACTCCATCTCAAGTAAAGAAGGTTACTAAATTCATAGAGCAGCCCTCGCCACCAAAGGAGTTAACTGGGCCAAGATGTAAACAGTACTGAACTTGAGACATACTGCCATCTCGATTCTCCTGAATTGACATGGCTACACGAGTCCCCTCGGGGAAATACCCTGACTCTCTACTTGAGCATTCTCTTCACAGGCGAGGGTTCGGTGCCACTAATGATGATGGAGAATATACAGAGATGTACTAGGTTCTGACTTGCATCGTTTTTAGCAAGATGTCTTCTATATCCCTTTTCTTTGTTCCTTTCTACATTGTGTGTGTGTGTGTGTGTGTGTGTGTGTGTGCGTGCGAGATAGATGATAGGTCTAAGTATCAATTGTCCCTTTCTACATCAGATATATATATATATATAGATAGATAGATAGATAGATAGATAGATATAGATAGATAGATAGATAGATAGATACTTAGATCTATCATCTATCACACACATCTATATATATATATATTATCTATATATATATATATATCATGTATATATCAATATATACATATCTATATAATAGATATCTATATAATAGATATGTATATATTGCTTCTGTCTTCTTCAAAGACTTATTTTTTTACATTTTTTTTTCAATTTGACTTATTCCTTGCTGTCATTTCTTTATGGATCTTGTACTTGAGGTTCATTGAGTTTCTTGAAGTAATTAATTTATAATTTTCATTAAATTCAGAAATTTATTCACCATAATATTTGCTAGTGCTTCAATTTCATGTATATTGGACCACTCAGTTTTATTCTACAGGTCACATAAGCTCTGCTCACATTTTTTCAATCTTTTTGTCTTTGTATTCTCTGTGCTATTCTAAATATTGTTTCTATCAACTTGCCTCAAATTTTATGGATTTTTTTAAACTTCTGTTAGTCCTAACTAGGATATTTTTCATGTTTTTCATTTTCCCTTTCAGATGCCAGTAAGTTGAGATTTTCATGTCTGTTTTTACTCTCCACATTTGTGGTCATGCTTTTCTCTACGTTTTTATATACAAAACATAGATAAGGTCCTCCTAGCAGCTCTGGCTGGCTGGGAACTCACTCTGTACCTGAGATTGGCCTTGAACTCATGCTGGTCTTCCCATCTCAGCATCCCAAATGTTGGGATTACAGGTGGACACCACTATGCCCAACTTTCTAAACATATTTATAATTGTTTTATCAGCCTTTTTTCTATCATTTCTGTGAGTTCTAAGATCTCAGTCTGGGATTGTCTGAATTTTATTCTAATAAAATTAAAGGTTTTATCTTCTTGCTTATTTACATGCCTGATTTTTTTATTAAATGTGTAAGAAGTGATTGCTAGGCTATGTTAGGTTTCCTTAATGTTAGACTTTCTTGCAGCATGCAATTAGTGTACTTGTGCATCCGTTTGATCCCTTTGAGACTTGCTCTGGGCTTATTAAGATGAGTATTCAGCCCCCACTGGTCAAGCATGACCTTTAAGCAACTTTGTGTGTTACATCTCTCCTCTCTCATGAGTGGGGTCATGAACTACTTTCATCTCTCTGTGAGCTCTAAAAATTATTTAGTACCAACAAGTAGTTTTACCTCATGTATATCAAGAGTTTAATGTCTAGAAAGTTCTCCCTCCTCTCTGGTACTCTGCCTCACAAATCCTTCCATAACTTAGCCTGTTCACTCAAATCTCTGTCCCCTGTATTCAATAGTATAATCATTTGGTCCTCTCACTTAAAGTGTATCCTGAAAACTACTTCTAAGCAATGGTCTGGTGCAGGACAAAGGCCAGCTTTATTTCTTGTGTCTCAGGCATGACAGTTCTGTGTTATCTCTTATGCATGCAGGTAACCTATGTTTCAGTATCCTGCAGTTGTGAAGCCCTCAAGGGGAAAAGGAAAGGTTTTTAGTCTGCTGTGGTTCACTGACACTGTGAGTGGGAGGCATACTCTCCACACAGGTCCCCAGGGAACTTTAGTCCCTTGAGAAAACTGCAGTGGCCTGCGGGGTTCCCTCAGCATTGCCAGTTCAGAAATGGTATTGGAATACCCAAAGCTAAATTTGACCTGGAGAGACATCACCTCTTCCAAACTTTTCCAATGTCAGTGTATCAGACAGAATGTGAAAATATAAGATGGTGGTAGAAAACATTTCATCTTGACTATCTTGAACTCCTTCTTTCTGCGCCAGGATCCTGTGACTCCAAATCAATCATCATATGTTGTTTAAGTATGAAAATCCACACATCCAACGAATTACCTGGCACTTCAAATGAACACAATTAATAGTTGTTAAAGAAATAAAAGGTCCGGGTGTGGTGGCGCACGTCTTTAATCCCAGCACTTGGGAGGCAGAGTTAGGAGGATCACCATGAGTTCAAGGCCACCCTGAGATGACAGAGTTAATACCAGGTCAGCCTGGACCAGAGTGAGACTCTACCTCGAAAAACCAAAAAAATAAATAAAGAAAGAAATAAAAGGGGGAGCAGCTCTTGAGAATTTATACTGTCAACTTGGTTAATCTTTCCCCCAATACATTGAACACCCCAAAAGACTGGATTCGTGTCAGGATACCTTTAAAATATCTTACAGCAAATCAGACTCTAACAAACCTATGTTCTTCAGCCTTAACTCTTTCTAAGTTACAAGATGCCACCCTCCACCTGCGTACTCTTCTGAGAGGATTCGGACATCAGTGACTGAGTTTGTGCTGAAAACATATTCACATCCCTGACCTTTCTAGACCCTGAAATTCACCTCATTTTGACATGTGGGAATGTTTCACAAAACTCCTCATTCTCTCATTCATAGTCACTTGCCTTACTACTGCCAAGGGTCTCTCGTAGATGTTGTGAATGAGCAAACTATAAACATAGGCTGCTTTGGTTTTTAAAAATATCTGAATGAAATGGTCTAATATTGATAATGATATGGATCACATGAAGACATATTTTATGGCTTTTTTCTGAAGTACAGCTAGCAAAACCTGAGGGATACCTACTATCTTACCTCGTGCACAAGCCTCTAGGGTTTTCCAGTCCCTGTCACTCACTAGTGTGTGATTTCCTCTTCACTTTTGTACTTAATTGCCTTTATAGCTTTGAGCTTGTGATGCTTAGAGAAGTTCCGTGTGTGTGTGTGTGTGTGTGTGTGTGTGTGTGTGTATCTTTTACAAGTTAAGACATCAGGAAATGGCCTCATTTCTCTGTTTTGTGTGTATGTGCTCTAGGGAAGCACATTATTGTTATTCTCCTATAGCTTCCCTGAGTAAACATTCTCAAAAAGTTATAAATGAATGGAAAAATTAAATCTGATAATATTACCACTTTTATTTTTTTAATTTTATGGGCAACCTCTATCATATAGACAATAGATGATGATCATAGCCCCCCATCACCTTCCTTTCCTCCCTCCCAAATCACCCTCCACTGAATCCCTTCTTTTCAACTAGTATCTATTCTGCTTTGATGTCATCATTATTTTCCTCCTATCATGCAGGTCTTCTGTAGGCAGTGTCGGCCACTGTGAGGCCATGAGTACAATGGCCACTTTATGTTTGGAAGACAGTATTATATGCACTACCCCACTTCCTTTGGTTCTTGCATTCTTTCTGCCACCTCTTCTTCAGTGGTCCCGAAGCCTTGGAGAGTGTGATAAAGTTGTCTCATTTAGTGCTGAACACGCCACTGTCACTTCTCAGCACTTTGGTGAGTTTTGAGTCTCCCAGTGACTGCCACCATCTGAAAAGAGAAGTTTCTCTAACCAAAAGTGAGAGAAACATTATTATATGGGCATAAACATAAGTATTTAGAAGGCAGTTTAGTGAGCATAAGATATCCATTTAGCCAGACAACAGTAGTAGTTTCCCCACCTAGGACTTATGACCTCCCTAGCCATAAGCTTTTGATTATTTTCAGTACCAGGCAGGAATTCCCAAGAGCATGCCTCAAGCTCAATAAGAGAGCATTTCCAGGCTGGACAGATGGCTCAGTGATTAAGGCACTTGTCTGCAAAGCCTAATGACCATGGTTTAATTCCCCAGTGCCCATGTAAAGACAGATGCACAAGGTGCCACATGCATCTGGAGTTCCTTTGCAGCTGCTGGAGGCCCTAGCATACCCATTCTGTCTGTCTCTATTCTATCTTGCTCTGCTTGCAAATAAATAAATAAAAATATTTTTTAAGGAAGAGAGAGCAGTTCCAATTTTATTTTTTAAGGAGCCTGTTAGTATTGATATAACAGTGACTGTGTGGGCTGGAGTGATGGCTTAGTGGTTAAGGTGCTTGCTTACGAAGCCCCTAAGGACCCAGGTTCGATTCCCCAGTACCCATGTAAGCCAGATGCACAAGGTGGCGTATGCATTTGGAGTTCATTTGCAATGGCTGAAGGCCCTGGTGTGCCCATTCTCTCTCTCTCGTAAATAAAATAATTTTTTAAAGCGACTGTGGGACTGGGGAAATGGCTTAGTAGTTAAGGCATTTGCCTGCAAAGCCTAAGGACCCTGGTTTGATTCCCCAGGACCCACATAAGCCAGATGCACAAGGGGGCACATGTATCTGGAGTTCATTTACAGTGGCTAGAGGTCCTGGCATACCCATTCTCTCTATCTGTCTCTTTCTCTCTCTCTCTGTCTCTCTCTCTGTCTCTCTCTCAAATAATAAATAAATAAAATATTTTTAAAGGGACTGTGTAAAAGTGATGTAAGGGTGCAAGGATGCACATGCGCACAAGGGAGCACACACATCTGGAGTTTGATTGCAGTGGCTGAGGCCCTGGCACACCAATTGTCTCTCTCTCTCTCTCTCTCTCTCTCTCTCATATAAAAGGCCAGTTTGTTGGGCTTACCTCAAAAAAAAAATGACTGTGTATGTGAAATGAGCCATTTGACCCTCCAGGAAAGTATAAAAATCATCCATTTTTCCAGTACAGTACTGGAGATTGAACCTGGAGTCTCATACATATGGACAATACACTCTACCAACTGAACTATGCTCCCAGACTCAGTAGGAGAATCTTGACTAGGTTTCTAAATACCCTTTCAGTCAATAGAGTGATTTTTTTCTATGTGTCGTACTCATTTTATCACTGGTCAGCTCCAATTCTTATTTTTATACAAATAAATGAAACTCAGTCTTTTACAAAGTTAATGTTAAACGTTATACTAGAGGACTTTTAAACCTCTTAATTTTTCAAAAATAAGGAAGAATGTCTAGAAGTAGACATAATTCTCCTGACTTCCAAAGTGGATATTTTAGAGATGCAGAATCAGATGAGGCCTTTCTAAATCTATTATGGTACTAGTAGCCAAAAAAGAGAGAGAGAGAGAAGAAAATGGTAGCCTTGTATTCCTGTTAGCCTTTAGTATCAGTGTGGGCTTTTCCAGGCTTCCTGCAAAGCTATAGATCTGAGGGAAGGATAAAGAGTAAAGGTGAGGCTTACACAGCTAACCCACAAACCTGAGACATAGTCCTTTTGTATTTATAACTAGATCAGCAAGTTGTCCCCACATGGAAGGAAAATGAGGCCTTCTGTGTTTTCTTTGGGGTTTTTCTCATATCAATAGAAATTTGGGTTCCCAGATTAAAGTGCAGCTTAGTAACTAAGACACAGGCAAATCAGGACCAAATCCAAGCTCTGTCATCTCCTGGCTGTGCGATGGTAATCAAGAAGTACAGCTCAGAACTTGAGATGTGCGTCTGAGGTGGGAGATTTTCTGCACAAAACTCCCCAAATGCCTTAGAGAGAAGTGAGAGCAATTCCTTGGATTCCCTCTTCCTATTGTTAGAATGTTGACTGTTTGATGTGTTCTGTAGACAGAAGCCCATATTAGTATGAGTAACATCAGCTGCTATAGTACCTAGCCCCTCCTGGCATTCCACAGAACACGTGGGTGATCCTGGGACACTTTCCATGTTGTCATTCATGTGGATGGATAGGCTCCTCCCATTTTATGTATCTAACTCCTGAGGAACTGGAATCCTCTCTACTGGTCCAGCACAAGGAGAAAGGGAGCTCGGGGAGGACTGACCTAGTTCTTTCTTAATTCTTCAGTCTAAAAATGTCATATGTCATGCGGACCATGGTCACATGTAATTGCAGTAAATGCTATGAAATGTGATCTAATTATAACTAGGAGGATAAGAAATGGAAAAAAAAAGAAATGGCTTTAGCAAAAAAAAATCATAATAGTCTGCTACAAATTGATTTTCAATTAATGGTAAGTATTCAATTTAAGAAAGTAATTAAATGGAGTGTGGCTTTAAGGACATTTTATGCCATGAACCTTTTGTGTCCTTTATGAACTTCCTAAGACAATAATCTCAACTGTATGTTTCTAAGCCAAAAATAATAAAAATGATCTGGAAGAACAGTTCTTCTTAACTGCACTTTTGTATTCCATTTCAGCTACCTATGGCCAGCCATGACACAATAATATTAAATGGAAAATTCCAGAAATAAACAAGCTATACGTTTTACATTGCACGTTGTTCTGAGTAACTTGATGAAATATCACATGGCCTACCTCCATCTTGCCCAGGACATGAGCTGTCCATACTCTACCCAGCATATCCATATTGTCTGAAAGCCACCCGATAGACCTGATGGTCCATAGCAATCTCTGTTATTAGACCAGCTGCCGCAGTAGTGCAGTGCTTGTATTCAAGCAGCCCTTATTTTTATTGAAGGTTGGTCTTAATAATGAACCCAAAGCCCACTAGTAGCAATGGAATTCATTTGTGTATGCCAGAGAGATATTGCAACATGCTTTTTGAGAGTAAAGAGGTGAAAATTATCTGCTAAATAAATTTAAAAAATTAATACTGCTAATATCCACAGTGCAAATAAATAGTAAAATGCATAGAATATGTAGGGTTTGGCAGTATAGCCAGTTTTAGGCATCTGTGGGGTACTGGAATGTATACCCCACAGATAATCTGAGATCACAATATCTGAACACTACCCATCATAAGCACTACCCCAATTCTCCCTACATTGAAAGGGAGGACATCTCAGATTTTGCTGATGTGTCAACTAATGTCGTAAGAGGATCACTTTTTGGGATTGACATTAAACACCTCAGGTGAACCTCATTTGTGGGAAGATTAGGTAATAGTACAAGGTGGAGATGAGGGTAGAAAGGGGGGGAGGAAAATATGTAAAACCCTGTTTTATAAGTAAAGTTAATCAAGTCTTAGGTGCTGTGGCTTTAAATTGTTCTAAGGTCAGCAAGGGAGGGCAATACGGGCTGCTCCTTCTTCATGCCTCCCCCTCAGTGTCTCAGGGACCACGTGAACTTGATCTCTTTCTCTACAGCAAGCTTCTACCTTCATAAGATGAGGCTAGACCACTTTAATGCAAAGACCTAACATCATTCAGTAGCAATTAAAAAAAACAGAAGTAATTTCTCTCTTATGTAAAAATCTGAATAAGAGGCTAGAGAGATGGTTCAGCGGTTAATGCACTTCCTTGCAAAGCCTGGCAGCCTGGGTTCAATTCTCCAGGACCCACGTAAAGCTAGATGTACAAGGTGGCACACGCATCTGAAGTTCATTTGCAGGATCAGGAGGCCCTGGCACACTTATTCTCCTCTCTCTCACTCTCTCTCTCTCATTGCAAATTAAAAATATTTGCCAGGCGTGGTGGCACATGCCTTTAATCTCAGCACTTGGGAGGCAGAGGTAGGAGGATCATAGTGAGTTCAAGGCCACCCTGAGACTATATAGTGATGTCTAGGTAAGCCTGGGCTACAGCAAACCCTGTCTAGAAAAAAACAAAAAACAAAACAAAATATATATATATTTTTTTTTTTAATTCACACACAAAAATTCTGAATGAGCATTGCAGGTTGGGTGGACAACCCTACTTCATGTAGTCATTCAACACATGTACATTTCTTCATGGAGTTGTCAAACTGTCATCTTGTCATTATTTGCATAACCTTATGGGGTCACTTGGGTCACACACATCCTCAAACGGAAAGACAATGTGGAAACAGCATTCAAAGCCTTAAGATGTCAGTAGGTGAGCAGTACATACCTCATCCCTTCTGTTCTTATTCCACTGGTAAGAACTGCCCCTTGGCTACCCTAAGTGCAGGGATATGTGGGGAATGCAGTATAGTTGAACAGACGTATTCCCAGCAACAATTCTTTTACATGACTGGTAGCCTTACCATAGAGTCTATGCAGTCAAATAATAGAAGTGGCAGTAGAACCATAGTTTTTGCAAGACAAAAAATACGTGTACTAAGATTGAGACTTTAATATTATTATGTAGCTGATATTAATAAACATTTGGGAGGTATAACTGCATGTTCTTGACATGCACTTTAATTTCTTATAAGAATACTAAAACATTTTATATTAAGTACAAAGAAACAACAGATATTTGGATAGACTTAAGATATACTTACATGTAAATATTTGTTGTGAGGAGGACATGGGGGCAAGAAACTGACTGCTAATCAAATGCATGTGAACTGCTAAGCTTTGGTTTTCCTCTTCTGTCCCTACCTGCTCTTTGCTTTAAAAAACAATTAATTATTGTATCCTGAAGGAGAGTGTTGGTAACCAAGTTTCCTGTGTTCTTTCATCTCAGGGCTTTGCCACCACGTTAAATCTGTTCTGTCACAACTCAGAAACAATTTTAACTTAATGATGTGAAATTTCAAACTTTTCATTATGTTTGAATAAAGCTCAATAATTCTCAGAAATGGTCCCTATTAAACAACACTCGAGCATCTTTTTTTAAGGCTGCTGGCATTATTTGCAATGGCTCTGTTATTTGATAACAAACCTAACAGCATTTAATTTCATTTGAAAAAAATGCCCTTTTCTTTCCCTCTTGTTTCAGCGACTGTTTTCTTGGAATTCTGGAAAAGACGACGGGCAGTGATTGCTTATGACTGGGATTTGATAGACTGGGAAGAAGAAGAGGTTTGTATCATGTCCCTCAGAACTGCTTCAAAAGCAGATCACTGAGAAATGTGGCCGTTCTCGCTGAATGACAGCAGAAAGCGGCTTCAGAGCCTTCATTTCAGGTTACACGAAAAGAGTCCAGCTAACTGCGTATGGTGATGCATGACTGTGATTGCAGCATTTGGGAGGTTGAGGCAGGAGGATCTCAACTTCAAAGGCAGCCTGGGATAAATGATGAGCCTTGTCTCAAAAAAAAAAAAAAAAGCAAGAAGGGGAATTTGACATATTTTCTTAATGACATTACTAGGATAAAACCCAGGGCTGCTTGCATGGTAGGCAAATGTTCTATATACTGGGCTACATTTGATACTTTAATGGATTAGCACCCATGAATAGAGACTCATTTCATGTATAGATAGAGGGTGCAGGATTTGGTGGTACCAATCTTTTTGGTTGTCTTAAATATTCATTTTGTTCACTTTAGTAGAAGGAAGTTATGTTTTTTACAGCACTGTACGTGGAAACACACCTCCTATGAGAACCACTCAAGGAAGTGTTTCCATCAGCCCAGCACCCACAGTGGTACCCGAGCGGGCACAGTCTCAGAGTGAAATCGAGTGCTAAATGCTGAGGAGAAACCTCTCCCAGTAGCCTCCTTGCTGGGTGAGGATACGTGGAAAACCAGCTATAGACCAAGCTGCCAGTGAGGGCAGGCTCACCTTTTATTCTTCCTTCCCCTTTCTAGGTCAATTACATTGCAGTGTTTGCTAATATGTCAGGTTCTGATACTCTTCTTGACCCATCTATGCTACACTTGGTCACCATATTTTTCCATTGTATTCTGCTTGATCTGGACCTTAATTCCTATTCTTATTTATTTATTTATTACAAATCCTGAATCTCATTTCATCAGAACCTCCCTGTGTCTATGAATCATTCAATCTAATCATATAATCACAGCTATTGGTGGGTGTTTTATCTCCTGGAGAGATGTGCATATATTTCTTCATATCAAAATAAATCATCTAGAAACACAAATTATGCAAATTTTAGCCCTGTGAAAGTCTTGGCAAGGGAGATCATTTTGAGAGGTCTTGTAAGAGGGTTTCCTTCAAGTCATGAATGGCTGTTGCTTTTTATTCCCATGAATCTGCTGGGGTAGTGTTTTGTTTATCTTTGCTTTATTGTGTATATTTAAGATGTATCACAAAGTATTTTGATTTATGACAGTGGGATTTTCAGTAACTCTTGCTCTTCTGATAAGGCTTTGTCTCATGTTTTCATAAGCATTCTTTAGGAAATGGCTTTCTGGGTTTGGAGAAGTTGCCAGGGCAGGCTGTGGAGTCTGTAGAGATCAGTCAGGCTACATTCAGGACTTCCTCCATGGCAGGGCCATTCTGTAGTGTTTGCTTACATTAGTCCATGGGAATGGTCCACTCTGGCTGGAAAACATTCTTTCCTGGGACTCTGAGTCACCACTAAGGATTTATATAATCTTGGACAAATTACTTCACCCCTAGACATTATTTTTAATCTCTGAGAAAAGATATCTGACTAAATTTTTCTCCTTTATCTATAAAGTGTGGCACTATTTAAGTAAACTTAACAAAACCAGTCTAAAAGCCACCATCTATCCTTGTGATGGGTCCATGATATGGGTACCCTACGTTGGGCATGTCCCAAGTAAGTCTAGGGTCTCCTGTCTCCCCAGTCCCTGTTGAAAGCTTTGGGCACTGAACAGTTCTTTCACTCAGCATACCTTCTTAAAGGAGCTTGTTTCTTACCATGGGCAACTGTGGTTCTCAGTTGAGATTCACTGTGGAAATGCCTCTTCTCAGCTTGCTGTTCAAGAAAGCCCAGATTCACGTCATGTCTTCCTTAGACGTCATCCAGCGTACCCGTGTGCGAAATGTGCCACAGCATAGTCGCACTGACTGGGTGGCTTACCCAGTGAACACATATGTGGTTTGGGAGACCGTTAGTCTGAGATCAAGGTATCAGCAGAGTTGATTTCTTCTAAGGTCCATGAGAGAAGGGGCTCTTCTGTTTCTCCCGTGGCTTGTAGCTGCCCTTCTTTTGCCTGTGTCTTCCCTCTGTGTATTTCTGTTCTTGATTTACTCTTATCAGGACACTGTCATGTTGGATTAGGGTTCATGATATTACCTCATTTTAACTTAATTATGTCAGCAAAAACTCTGATTCCAATACAGCCACAGTCTGTGGTATTGGGACTGTATTATTCAAATTTTCTAGCACCATAAGAGAATAACTGAAATAAAATAAGAGGAAGAAATGTTTATTTTTGTCATGTGTGTGTAGAACATCTTAGCAGCAGGAGGGTGTCTAGGAGGAGCAACTTTACCTGTCAACAGAAAGGAGGCAGAAACAGGCTGTACAGGAAGGCGCACCTGGAGAGGATGCTCCCCAAGGGCATGGCCCTAGTGGCCTTCCTCCAGCTAACCCCACCTCCTAAGTTCTCCAGAACCTACCAAAATACCACCACCAGATAGGAACAAAATCCCCAACCCACAAGCGTGTGAGAAACATTTCATGTTCAAACCACAGCAGAGGGTCAGAACTGCAACATGTAGGAACTTGTAAGGTAAAGTCATCAGTGAGCCGATAATGCCCAGACCTGACTTCATGAGTCTAATTAATACTTGTATGTCTAGCCTAAGAGCTCGTGACAATATTTGCAGCCTAGTCAACTGAGTTTCCCAATGATGCCTAAGATGCTATGTCTGTATATAGCCTCAAGTGTAACTGTCTAAAGTAAGTGAGAGAAAATTGAGCCGGTTTCTAGCTGTGTCACCCTACACAGGGAGGCTATTCCCATACTGTTCTATTCTTCAGACCTGCTTTTTAAAAATATTTAATTTGTTTAAGAGAGAGAGAATGAGTGCACCAGAGCCTTCAGCCACTACAAATGAACTCCAGACACATGTGCTGCCTTGTGCATCTGGCTTATGTACTGGGAAATGGAACCTGGGTCCTTAGAAGTCACAGGCAAGCAACTTAACTGCTAAGCCATTGTTCCAGCCTTCTTCGGACCTTCTCTGTTGACTCCTTCTGTGCTCTTATTAGTACTTTCATCTGAAGTATGAGCATCTCTTTTTGGATTTCCTCAAACTCCACTTCCCTGGTCTCCACTCATTTTCCATCCTTCTCCAATGCACTCAAATAGAGCACGTACTTATTTAACCGGAGTCACCTAGTATGCCCTCCGGCTGATTGCCCTTTTCTAACCCCATCACTGCTTTTTAGGTAGAAGCTTGATGCACTGGGATGTAGCTCAGAGAGAAGGGAAGGCTCAGCTTGATTTAGAATCGGAGGAGCCTCAATTTAAGCTGCATTTGAAAAGCATTTTTACTTTGTTTTCAATCACAAGAATATACTTCATATCTACTAGTTAGAGTGACTGCCTCCCATAAGTTTATTAAGATCTAGGTTCACCATGTTTTTAGTTACCTAAACCTAAAAAAATGCAAAACTAAAATCTTTTAGGGGAAAAAAAAACACCTAAGGATGATGGTGTCATTACAAGTCACAAATGGACTGGGCATTTTCCTCCTCTGAAACCTTCTTTGTCCTGGTACCCATGTCACTGCCTGATAACAAAAGTAAACCCTTCTTAGAGCTTCAGGAAAGGTGGTCTCTTAAAATCTAACTGAGCTTCTTCAGGCATAGTTTAATAACATAACAGAAAAAAAGTAGCTGTTAGTCTGTTACATTGCTCTTGATAATAAATCGTGAATACCATCCAAGGTCTATTCTTCAAGTCATCAGGTTCCAAATTTTCAAGCCTGCATCTCCACACCCACTTAATTTGTTGACCAATTAGTTTGGCCACTACTGACCTGGCTATGTAGTGTGGGTAAAGAATTTTTTTTTCTTATTGTGTGAGAACTTCTTCAGCGCCTAAAACTATGTCTGCTTGTATTTTTTTAGGAAGAAATACGACCCCAGTTTGAAGCCAAGTATTCCAAGAAAGAGCGGATGAATCCCATCTCGGGGAAGCCAGAACCTTATCAAGCATTTACTGATAAATGCAGCAGACTTATCGTTTCTGCATCTGGGATATTTTTTATGGTTTGAAACTTTTTTAAATCACTCTAGTTTTATTAAGGTGCAACCTATAGTATAGCAACAATAATCATGTCAGGGACTTGTATAGTTGAACAAAATATTTTACACAGTATGTTATTTAATCCACATGGCTTCATTTGGTGTTCAGGGATGGCATTTCTGTTGCTGTTTGACAGTGAAATAATAGACTCCACAAAATTAAGTAGCTGGTGGGAAGCATGCAGATAATCACATGTTCTTCCCACTTGACACAGTCCACTGCTCCCTACTGAAAGGAACTAAAAATCTAACACAGAATATACCAAAATTTTGCAAAAAGTCTTCAAACTTTTTACCATGCTCATCCAGTAAGAAATCATTCTATGTCACAACCCAGCATATGCTATACAGATACATATTCAAAAAATATATAATAATCAAAACTATGCCCACTTTCATAATATGTAATAAGCTTTTTTATTGCTATCTATCTTAAAGGCCAGAAATAACCTCCTAAAATTGATTTCCCAGCTAACTAGTGGTCATATCTGTTTGAAAGGCATGAACTTGGAGGTGAATTGTTGGCTTTTCTTAAAAACAAGTCATTTCATGATCAATTTTGACAGCACAAATGCAAATTTATCAGAAAGAATGCTTCAGAACAAAGGGAATGTAGTACCCTACCTTCTTCTTTTCAAATGATATGTGTAAATACGTCCTAGAGCTCTAACCTAGGAAGGATAAGGCTACCATAGACCCAGACAGTCTACTCCTTTTAGTGAGTAGAGAGATATAGAGAACTATGAGAGTGAAGCAGATTGCCCACAAACCATACCCTCCACAGGCACTTTGTAAGCAACTGTGTCAGGCCGTGCCTTCTGCACACACATTTGCAGTTATTGTCTTATTTCTCACACCATGCCTAGATTTCCATTTTACGGATGATAGTCCTGGAGCACAAGAAGTTGAAGCCATGTAGGGGACAAGCTTGCCCACATTGCTGGCCAGTAGTTGAGCCAAATCTCTGCTCCGTCCTCTGACTCGAGGCCCAGTGTCTTGTCCCTCTCCTGCATGTCACCACAATGTCTGACATTCACTGTAGATTTTACCTATCTCCCAACAACAGTAGTAGAATTGAGATATGGGCAGATTTTGGTTTTATTGGTACTATGCCGCTATTATTTTGCCTAGTCCTAGTAAGGGCTCATGTTTGAGATTTAGAGAAATTCACCCCCAAAAGTGAGCAGAACATAAGGTTTATGCAAAACATAGTATGAAGAAAGGAATCTCTCAATTGGCAAACTCTATCCCTGGGGTTGGCTTTAAAACTCAGCTTTTTTGTTGTTTGTTTGTTTATTTTTGTTTTTGTTTTTTCCAAGGTAGGGTCTCACTCTAGCCCAGGCTGGCCTGGAATTCACTATGTAGTCTCAGGGTGGCCTCGGACTCGCCGCGATTCTCCTACCTCTGCCTCCCGAGTGCTGGGATTAAAGGCGTGTGCCACCATGCCCGTCTTAAAACTCAGCTTTTGATAATTAAGCAGAACAAGATCTTTAAGATATATTAAGGAAATCATCAAGTGAAAGCCGCAAGACATTATGAAGTCTCAGATTCCAATTCTTTTATAAACGATGTATAATAAGCCAAGTGTAGTGGTGCATGACTTTAACCCCAGCTCGGGATGCAGGGGTAGGAGGATTGCTGTGAGCTTAAAACTAGCCTGGGACAACAGAGTGAGTCCTAGGTCAGCCTGGGCTAGAGTGAGATCCTACCTTAGAAACACCAAAAAAGCAAACAAACAAAAAAAAAAAGATGTCTCATAAATTATTCTCGAACTACCATGAATCCTTCAGAGAAAGATGCTTCAGTTCTGTGTATGTTTCCCATAGTAATATATCATGTGCTTATCACATGGTTGGTCCAGTCAACAGCAAATAAGTGATACGTACTGTGTACATGAAGTTAAGTCAAGGTGCTGTAGATGCTGTGTTGAGCAAATGAATACTGTCCCTGCATTTTAGGCTGGATTTTTCCAATGAAAATGACAATCATCAAATTATTGCTAGAAATTTTAAGTAGTATCCTGAAAGAATATGTCCATATGGTGCATGTGTCATACAATAGCAACAATGGAAATGATTGTGAAAAGATTTTATTATACAGTGATTCTTGAGTGGAGAAGTCAAGAAGGATGGGCATGCACTGACTAGCTCATGTGCATGTGCGGGTGCACTGGTGTGCATGTTTGGCAAGAGATTGGGTGGGTAGTTATTGTCATCAAAGAAATGCTCTTGAAAATTAAAAATTTTTAGTTTATTTGAAGTGATGTGAAAATGTATGGGATCTCCAGAGAGCAGAGAGAATGGTGTCCTGTGAGTCCAGAGGGAGACTTACAAGACATAATAAGGGCTGTACTTTTATCCTAAGATAATGGGAAACAAACAATTATAATAAGAATCATGACATGCCTTCTGTAATAAATGCCTGTTAGTCTGCACAGTCAGATATTCTGCTGGAAAAAAAAAAACACATTATAACTTGTGATCAGCTTTCAAGCAGGCATGAAACACAAAGTATTAACCACAAGGAAAAGTGTGCACATCCTTGGTGGTGAAGGAGGGGCCTTCAACCAGTTCCACCATCTCACTGTTTCCTTCGTTTCATCAGAGGATTTCTAGGAGCATGAATCTGCATCCCGAACATGCACCCCAAAATGTTCCACCAAAGGGCTCATTGGTTCTCCTCTCGTCTTCCCTGCAGATCTGCGTGGTGATCGCTGCTGTGTTTGGGATCGTCATTTACCGGGTGGTGACTGTCAGCACTTTCGCTGCCTTTAAGTGGGCTTTGATCAGAAATAACTCTCAGGTTGCAACCACAGGGACCGCGGTGTGCATCAATTTTTGTATCATTATGTTGCTGAATGTGGTAAGTAAGCTGGAAGGGAACCAGCCAAATGTGTCACTAGTGGGGCCACTGTGTTGTTAGTTTCTTCCGTTGCTAGAAAAGATCTGGCCTTCAAGAGGAGGGCGTCAGTCATGTAGCACTAGTAGCCTGGCAGCACGCGGCTTGAAATGAAGGCGGATCTGGGTGTTCAACAGGCTTGGTACAAATCTAGGCCACGGGACTGTAAACAGCTTTTACACTTGTTCATCCAGAAAAATACTGCTGGATTTGGGAAAATTCAAAAGTGTACTCTAGAAGATTCAGCTCCAGCTCAGAACCTGTAGCAAGTTGAGCAACACTGGTTGCCATTCTTTTTCCTTCAGAACATGGGATGTTGTCAGAATCCAAAGCTTTCCTTAAGATAACCACTCAAGGAAAATGTCAGTATGACGTGTACCGCTCGTGTTGACTCAGACTTCTTGCATACTGCAGCTCTGACCTCTTCCTTGAACCCCAGACTCACATGTGGGACTTCCCACTGGATCATCTCTAAAACTTTCCATCCTAGCACCCCGTCTTTCCTTCAGAATCAGCGCCTCCCACAGCCTCTCTCTCTCTCTCTTGTGGTTGTTCAAGATAAAACCCTCAGCATTGTCTTTCACTCATCTATTTCTCTCTCCATAATGGGTTACTCTCTACAATTATGGAAGTTGTCAATAAAAAATTAAATTAAAAAATGTATCTGCACCAAATATGGTGTCATTTATAATCCTAGAACTTGAGATGCTGAGGCAGGAGGATTGTAGGCAGGTTGTAACTTTTGAGTCCAGAATCTGACCATCTTTCACACACCCCCAACTCCCACCCTGGTCCAAGGCTCTGGCATCTCCTACCTGGTTATCTCAGTGACTTTCCAACTGGTCTCCCAGCCCCCTGGTCACCTCCGGTCAGTCTTGGCTCAATGCAGCAGCCAGATGGAGCACCTTGCACATAGGTCAGTATTATCGCCCCCTACAGGTTGCAACCAGTAGCGCTCCTCCCCCTCAGAGTGAAAATTCGTGTGTTCTGAATGGTCTGTCCAGCTTTCGCTCATCCGCCCCCTGGGACATCTCTGTCACTATCTCTCCTCCCTCCCCGGTGTGCTAGTTCTGCTCTCAGCCCAGGACTTTTTCCTTGCTGTTATCTCTTCCTGAAATACACCACACGCCTAGGGTCTGCACAGGCCCTCACTGCCTTCTTCTCTTTGTTCATGTATTACTTCTTTAATAAATGTTTCCCTCATTGCTGCTTTTCAAATTGAAGCCCATTCCTTCCCACTAACCATTTCCTTCCTCCTCTCCTGCTTTATTTTTCTCTATAGCATTTATCAGCCTATATAAAGTTCCTAATTTCGTTTATCATGTCTTCTTCTTAGAATATAGGTCCATAAGAGTGGCACCTTCCATCTGGTTTTTTACTCCTGTTATTCCTTAGTGCCTAGAATAGCACCTGGGACATTGTGGATATTTGGTAACTTGTTCTTGTTATTGGCAGAACAAAAATAATGGATAATTAAGCTGGCTGTGGTGTTGCATCACTTTAATCCCAACACTTGAAAAGGTGAGATAGGAGGATCTCTGTAAGTTTGAAGCCAGCCTGGGACTACAGGATTCCAGGTCAGCCTGGGCTAGAGTGAAATCCTGCCTCAGAACAACAATAAAAACAAAGAAGAAGAAAACAGTAATGGTTAATACAGTTAGACTTTAAGGTCAACTATACATTGCAATGCTGACCTTAAAGGATGATGTATGTATGGACCGAGCACAGTATCAGTCATGAATCACAACTTGCTTACTTAGTGTACTGGTGATGCTCAATTGTGTCATGTCTTCAGTCTGAACCACCACACTGAAATGCTCACATGGTTAGAAAAGGATTACAGCTTTCCAAAGCCCCAGTAACATAACACCACAGCAACTCAGGCAGGCTTGTTTAGATTGCCATGTCTTACTGTTTAAATAATTCCAAATCCATAACCAATAAGCCCTGTGTAATTCTCAAGAGAATTTACCCCCCACAAATAATGAAGAACTTTAATTTTGATTCTTTTTTTTTTTTTTTTTTTTTTCGAGGTAGGGTTTCACTCTAGCCCAGGCTGACCTGGAATTCACTATGGAGTCTCAGGGTGGCCTCGAACTCACTGCGATCCTCCTACCTCTGCCTCCCGAGTGCTGGGATTAAAGGCGTGCGCCACCACACCCGGCTCTAGTTTTGATTCTTGTATGAGCTAGTTATCACTAAGCTAATGAAATATACTAGTAAGTCATCACAAGTCATGTTAAAATATATAAGGACTTCCCACTATTTTAGAAAACACAGTTTAAAGCTCAGATATTGTAAAGGAAAAAAGAATATACAACTGCTGTGAATGTAAATATATTGTCTCTACCTACTGAGTAGGTATCAATGTAGTCAGAGTAATACTTTGGCTGAAAACCATCAGTTCAGTAATCTCGGCCTCAGAAGACAGCCAAGCAAAGATGAGGTAGTAAGCTGAAATGAAGAAGAGAATGTATGGACTGGACAAAATATCTAGTTGCTAACATTATAAAACACCTATGTTCTGAGTATTAGGCGACTAAGCATTTGATATATTCCTCTTACAAGGTTTCACAGTAGTCAAAATGGATGATGTAGTGTCCACACACTAAAACTAACACACAGTATTGAATACCATTCACAGGAAACTATTTGGTGCATTGTGTGTTTGTATGTTACTGCTTATATGTGTTAGCTCTCTTAACGTCTTTATTGTTTATGTTTTAGTTAGCATGCAGAGTTCTGGTAGCACAATCAATTATCATGCAGTACTTATATGATAGTTAGCATGCAAAGCATTAGGTATCACTATGGCATTTTCAAATACAATTTGTTTTAGGCGACTCTTCTCCCTCCTCCTCCCTTCCTTTCTGATTTCATGTCACATGTGTCCTTTTGACCTCTTGATTATTCACTTCCTGGTCCTGGTTACCTCTTTTGAACCTCTTATTTGTACCCAGTATTTCCTTTAGCTTCCTTTGACATAATATACATATACATATATATATATGGCAAGCAAGCATTCACATATGAAGGAAAACATGTATTTCTTGTCTTTCTATATTTGGGACATCTTAATATAATGCTTTCCAAATACATCTATTTTCCTGAAACTTTTATAATCTCATATTTTTTCTTCTGAGTAAAATTCCATCATCTATATGTACCACATTTTCATTATACATTCAGTTTTTGATGAGCATCTAGACTGGTTCTATTTCCTTTGTATTGCGAATAAAGAAGCAGTAAGCATGGATGTTCAAGTATCTCTAAAGTAGGATTTGGAATCCTTTTGGGATATGCCCAGGGGTGGTATAGTTGGACCATAAGGCAGTTCCTTTTCTAATATTTGAGAAACTTCCATACTGATTTCCTTAGTGGCTATACTAGTTTTCCAGCATTTGTTGTCAGGTTTTTTTTTATTATAATCATTCTGACTAGGATGAGGTGGTGCTTCAAAGTGGGTTTAATTTACATTTTCCTGGTGATAAGGAATGTTGAACACTTTTAAAATATTTACTGGCCATTTTTATTTCTTCTTTTGAGAACTGTACATTTCATTGGTATATTTGATGATTGGCTATTTGGAGATTTTGTTGTTTTATTTTTGCAGTACATTATAAATTCTAGATATTAGCTCTCTGTCTGAAGTATAGCTGGTAAGGGCTTTCTTTTGTTCTATTCTTTTGGTAGTTTCCTTTGCTGTGCAAAAACTTTTTAATTTCATGTGGTTCCACTCATTAATTTTTGGGGCTATTTCCAATGCGACTGGAGTCCTATTCAGAAAATTTCACTGGAGATGCAGTATGAACCCCTGTGATACTCTGATTTCCCAGTGACTATCAGACTAGCATATGATCAGTAAGTCAAAAACACTAACGACAGCAGGAAATGACAAGCCATAGAGAGGAGAGGAGAGGAGAGGAGAGGAGAGGAGAGGAGAGGAGAGGAGAGGAGAGGAGAGGAGAGGAGAGGAGAGGAGGGGAAGGGGAAGGGGAAGGGCAAAGAAAGGACAGGCATTCATACACCAGAGCCCCACAGCAGCATCAGCCAGGGCCCTTTGGTTCAGCTCCCAGTCGCCCTGCTCTTCTGGGCCTCTCTCCCAGTCCCTCCACCCCTGCAAACACTCTCATACTGCTGTCATTTGCCCTGAAGCTTCTTGAGTTCCATTATGAGGGTGGCCAAGTGTGTAATGTAGCTTAGAACAGTTTTCGTCAGAATATAAAAAATAATCATTTAAGTCCTTAGAAAGAAATATCCTCACAATGGACAGCAGACTAATGACTATAATGCAACTTAGAGCAGTCCAAAACTAAAGTCTCTACTGGCTTCTGAAATTACTCAATTTAAGATATTGGTGGCTGGGCTGGAGAGATGGCTTAGCGGTTAAGCGTTTGCCTGTGAAGCCTAAGGACCCCGGTTCGAGGCTCAATTCCCCAGGACCCACGTTAGCTAGATGCACAAGGGGGCGCATGCATCTGGAGTTTGTTTACAGAGGCTGGAAGCTCTGGCGTGCCCATTCTCTCTCTCTCTCTCTCTCTGCCTCCTTCTCTCCGTCGCTCTCAAATAAATAAATAAACAAACAAAAAAATTAAAAAAAAAAAAAGATATTGGTGGCTATAACCCAGTTATATAGGCTTTCTACAACTCTCTAAATTGTTTTCAGCTACTTAAATTTTTGACTAGTATAGCCTTCCAAAATTAAAAAAAATCAACATTAATCAATAATACTTCATTAACTTAATATAAAAACCTCAAGGAATAGATCAGTTCTTAATTTATATTTACTAAAAGCTCACCTTAAAATGCAATTATTATAATCACATATCCTGTTTTTGATTGTTTTGCTGGATTTGTTCAGTCCTAACTAAAAAGCAAATTTATATGTAATGCCTATTATCCATATCCTATGATGTATATTTACTTCTATATATGTGCTTTAAAGACAAAATTTATGTTATTTACTAAAGTTCTTTGGAACTTAATGGTCTTCTGCTTCTTAATAACTGGTTAAGGGACCCTTACTAATTTGCCTTTTATTCAATACTTTGGAAAAGTAAATATTTCAAAGAAGAGTGAAGAAGATAGATGTTTTTCCTCCTTATCATAGTTTCAATTATGTTCTGCTTCACTAGTGACCAAATATCATCTCAATATGGTAGCTGCAAGCAAACTAGACCAACACTAAAGAGACTATTGTAATCCTTTTTATTATTTATTTATTTATTTTTTTTTTTTTTTAGTTTATTATAATCTTTTTTAGTCACCATACCTATATGGAGCAGATACTTCATGTCCTGTAAGTAGTGAAAATCACAGTCTTGTTGCAAAAATAGAGCCAATTAGAGAATATGCCATATATTGAAACAAGCCCATCTATATTGATTAAGCTGACGAGATCAAAATTGAAAATCTAGATAGCATGTTTTGGAAATATCCTTAAGATCAGAAAACTTTGTCAGTTAAAGATATTAATAGTCAGAATTTTCAGTATATAAACTAACATTATAAGACAAGTTATAAAACAATTATAGTAAGATCTATGAATAATTACCTTAAAGGTAAATGGATTAAAATCTCCAATTAAAAGACAATAATGTAATGGCTAATAAGAACAAAACCCAACTATATGTTGGTTACAAGAAACTCACTTCACCTCTAAAGATACTAATAGACAGTGAAGAGATGGGATAAGACATTTTATCTGCCGGGTGTGGTGGTACACGCCTTTAATTCCAGCACCTGGGAGGGCAGAGGTAGGAGGATCACCATGAGTTTGAGGCCACCCTGAGACTACATAGTGAATTCCAGGTCAACCTGGGCTACAGTGAGACCCTACCTCAAAAAAACATTTTATGCCAATGGGATCCAAAAGAAAGCAAGAGTGACCATGCCTATATTACATTTAAAAAAGTTTATAAAAAGTTATAAGCAATAAAGAGATAAGAAATGGAATTAGGGCTGGAGGAATGGCTTAGTGGTTAAGGCATTTGCCTGCAAAACCAAAGGATCCAGATTCACTTCCCCAGAACCCACATTAGCCAGATGCACAAGGGGGCGCATGCATCTGGAGTTTCTTTGCAGTGACTGGAGGCCCTGGTGCGCCCATTCTCTCTCTCTCTCTCTCAAATAAATACATATTAAAATATTTTTGGGCTGGAGAGATGGCTTAGCAGTTAAGCACTTGCCTGTGAAGCCTAAGGACCCCGGTTCGAGGCTCAATTTCCCCAGGACCCACGTTAGCCAGATGCACAAGGGGCCACACTGGAGTTCATTTGCTGTGGCTGGAGGCCCTGGGGCGCCCATTCTCTCTATTTCTCTCTATCTGCTTCTTTCTCTGTCTGTCGCTGTCAAATAAATAAATAAAAATAGAAATAAAATATTTTTAAAAGAAATGACATTATATAATGATAAAGCGTTCAATTTGGTAAAAGGAAAAAGAATTTGTTTTATAAAGTTTGTAAACTAAGATGCTTCTACTGCTCTTATCAAAATTAACCATTCATGTTTTCTATCTCAATTGCCTAGTGAGAAATCAGACCTTTTCTGAAAGTCAGTCATCTGAAGATACCTTCCCGACCACGAGCCCCTCTGTGTGTGTGTCTGATATATATTCACTATCATTCTATTTATTCTCTCTCTCCACCTCCCCTCTCCTTGATATCATGGATCCCTGTTTTGTCCCTATCTACTTTCTTTTTCTTTATTTTTTTTTTTGTTTTTTTTTCAAGGTGGGGTCTCACACTAGCCACCACACCCAGCCCTGTATACTTTCTGTAGAAAGAATGTAAGAGCCAAAGGATAAGAAGTGGGACTGTGGGATGCTATCCTCTGGGTATGCCCAAACCATTACACTCATGGACTCAGTGTATGGAGTTTCCTGTGTATGACTGAGCCTGTCAATATATCATTGGACAACAGGGAGGGATCCAGCAGACCCCACACCTCCCAGAGTAAATAGTGGAAACAGGATTGCTGGCAGAGAGGAAGTCATGTCCTTTGGCAGGTAGCCACTGGAGGATTGACCATTCTCTAGTAAATAACTTTCCACCCATGATTTTACATGCTATCCTAATTTAAATGAGTGGCTTAAAAAAATAAAAGAAGGGTATGGAGAGATGCTCAGTGGTTAAGGCACTTGCCTGCAAAGTCTGATGATCCAGGTTCAGTTCCCTTGTACCCATGTAAACCCAGATGCACAAAGCAGCTCATGAATCTGGAGTTCACTTGCAGTGGCTAGAGGTCCTGGTATACCCATGCTTGCTCAGCCTTTCTCTCTCTGTCTTTCTGTCTGTATCTCTCTGCTTGCAAAAAATAAAATATTTCTTAAAAATAAAATAAGGCATGGGATGGGGAATCTAATAGGAAGAAGGGTTTTAATAGGAGGGTGAAAGGGAAGAGAAGATAAGTTAGGGGAATCAAAATGCAGCGGATGTATGTATGAAACTGTCAAAAATTTAAAAAAAAAGGAATCTCACCAGTCAAACTTAATGTTCCTTGATAATTCTCTAATTGAGTAATTAAAATAATGCCATGCCTTGATAACAAGATATGCTTGATTAGAACAGATGTTCTAATCTCTGGTTTGCAGGGATTTGGTTTTTATGGTCAGACGAGTATGAGCAATCTATCCCACAGAGTTTCTACTGAAATTATATCAGTCTCTTGAACACTGGACTCCATGAGGCTGAGGTTGCCATATACTGTGTTTGCTTATTTTATTTTTATTTTGAAAGAGAGGAAGAAAAAGAGGCAGAAACAGAGAGAGAGAGAGAATGGGTGTGCCAGGGCCTTCAGGAGCTGCCAACAAACTCCAGGCGCGTGCACCCCCTTGTGTGCATGTGCAGCAGTGCGTACTTGCATCCTGTGTATATGGGGCTGCCTGGGACCTGGAGATTTGAACACGAGTTCTTAGGCTTCACAGGCAAACGCCTTAACTGCTAAGCCATCTCTCCTGCCCCATACACTATATTTAATCATGTGACTATATTAATCATATATTTGTGTAGAAAAACATATGACAGTATAGCAAACAGTCATTATTGGAGTCTGTAGTTTTTGCATGTTTCCTGGTTCCACAGTAAGCAGAGATCTTGGAGAAAAGAATTCAGACATTAAGGAAAACCCAAGGTCAGTGAGTCTAACACCCATCACATCTATACATAAGGGAAACAGTGGTCTGAAGAAGAGGTGAGGTAACATTCTCAAGTCCTACCAGGAGGCAAAGCTGTAACTCCAGCCTGAGCAATGGAACAGCGTGTTTTAACTACTTAAATCTAAATGTGGTTTTAATCTTCATATTATATAGTCCATTAAACTAGCTTTCATTTTTTTCATGTTTCATCTTTCTAAAATTTTTTGTGTGTATGTGCATTCATGTATTGCAGTACACACACGTGTGTGTGCGGAAGCCATATGCAGACATCAGGTGTCTTCCTCAGTTGGTGCCCATCTTTTTCATTGAGACAGAGTCTCTCCCTCAACCTAGAGCTCACGTACCTACTCAGTGAGTCTAGCTAGTCAGTGAGTCCTAGGGAGTTCTACTCTTTCTGTTTCTTCAGTCCCAGGATCACAGATTCACACTAGGACACCTGGCTTGTTACATGGGCTCTGGAGATCCAAACTCAATTCTTCATGCTTACGTGGGAAGCACTTCACTCACTGAGCCATCTACCCAGCTTTTATCTTTATATTTTAATATTTTATTTATTTTTGAGAGAGAGAGAAAGAGAGAGAGATGGGTACATCAGGATCTTTAACCACTACAAACAAACTCCAGACACATGTGCCACCTTGTGCATCTGGCATACATGGGTCAGGGGAATTGAACCTGGGTCCTTAGGCTTTGCAGTCTCTCCATCTCTTTTATCTTTATTTTTAAGGAAAACAATTGTTCTTTCTTTCAATGTGTGCCCTCTATGAAGAGTCTCTTGTAGCTGGATTTTTACACACACACACACACACACACACACACACCCTCAGTTCCTTCTTTGGACTATCCATTTACCAGATGGCTGGGTGAGCTATGGAAACATCCAGTGCACTAATGGGAAAGTAGAGTACTATAAGCTCTGGGATTTTCCAGTAATTTCCAGTAATGTTTGCTCACTCCAGAATTTATGAATGCTGTAATGTGAAATGCAAAGCAGTCCGTAAACAAAAAAGGTTCTACAACCTTACCATCAGAGGCAATCCTAGAGAATTTTCGTTCAGGGGGCTGATACTCATGACTTAATATGACAACCCAACCTCACTCAGAAAGCTGGCAATTGGTAGCAGATAGTCTCATCACAGAATTTATTCAACCTGAAGCAAGAAGTGAAACTTAAAAAAAAAAAAAGATAATTTTTAAAATTTTATTTATTTGTTTTTATTTATTTATTTGAGAGTGACAGGCAGAGAGAGAAAGAGGCAGAGAGAGAGAGAGAGAGAGAATGGGCACACCAGGGCCTCCAGCCACTGCAAACGAACTCCAGATGTGTACACCCCTTGTGCATCTGGCTAACGTGGGTCCTGGGGAATCAAGCTTCAAACTGGGATCCTTAGGCTTCACAGGCAAGCGCTTAACTCCTAAGCCATCTCTCCAGCTGAAAAAATATAGTTTTTGTTTATTTATTTATTTATTTATTTATTTGAAAGCAGAGAGAGGGTGAATGTGGGCGCTCCAGGGCCTCCAGCCACTGAAAATGAACTCCAGATGCATGCATGACTTTGTGCATCTGCTTTATGTGGGTACTTTGGGACTCAAGCCTGGGTCAGTGGGCTTTGCAAGTAAGTACCCTTAATCATTGAGTCATCTCTTCAGCCCCAGGAAGTGAAATTTTAAAAACAGTGAAGTAGATCTTTGCACATTTCTGACTTTCCTTGAAAGGACACAATTGTTCATGATGATTTCATTGTTTCAGCAATAGATAATTAATAAGATTATCTCACTCATGACTTGAGTGCTTATATTCTTTTTAATTATTGGTTTTAGAACATCTATGCTTTGTTAAATGCATGAAATTTATTTTGCAGCTCTATGAAAAAGTCGCATTGCTTCTGACAAATTTAGGTAAGTTCAACCCTTTAATTGCATAACTAGTCTTCTGGTTAGCCTTCAAAGATTCCTTTCTCATATACTGCTGCAATGAAATAATCCCTTCACTTGAAATCACATGCAACAATTCATTCTTTGCCCTCAACAGAATATTTTGAACATGTTTAGTAATAGGACAATCATTTGTATCTAGACCTTTAAAATGTGATTTTTGTTTCTTCACGTGCACACAGAAAATAGTATCATAAAACTACATATGTGTAAAGTATCCAGAATCATTTAGAAAGTGTTTACTTTCTATTATCTACATTTGAAAGTTACAGAAGTCTTGAGCCACGTACAGCGGCACACTCCGCTGGACCCAGCTGCTCCGGACGCTGAGACAGAAGGGAGGTTTTAGCCCAGGAGTTAGACCAGCCTTGGCGACAGAGAAAAATTTTGCAAAAATATCAAGTGTTCATGGCATAAAAGCACAGCAACTCTAGTTGCTTTGAAGACTAGCCGCCTTCTCATCAGAAATGTAGGCAGGCCAATGATAACTGACATTTGTCAAAATAGCATTCCTGTGGATAAATCACCTCCCGGAACATGTTCCTGAGCTCAGAAAGCACTAGATGATCTGGTAACCAGCTAAAAGCTATGCGTTTACCACACTTTCAAAGTATAGAAATTGTCTCAATTTTATGAATGAGGTATAAGTTGATCATAGAGAAAATTACATGCTCCCACAAGTAACTTGCTTGATGGCATTCCCGTAGGTAGCTTGTCCACAGGGGTGGGGGAAATCTCATTGTTTTTATTTACAACAGCCATTATGGCAACCATTTATTGCATCTGCATGCCATATGTAGAGTCAGTCATTTTACTGTATCTCCTTTTATGATACTGACATCTTCCAGCACCACCTCTTTGCCAAAAGGAAAGAGGTTTACCATGAAAGAGGTAACTACCCATTGGGAGGCTGTGTCTAATGGCAGCTAGATCCAGGCTGGCCAAGATGTCATGATTTGAGACACCTGAGAACCCAACTGGCCGGCAATCCAGAAAGCTTTCACTCGTAACTAGTCTAGTTAGCGTATGTGAACTAGAACTGAAACCCATTAAGAAATGTTTATCTTTCCTTCCCTCAATAGCAGGTCTGCCTTGTTCCAATACTGACAAATTATTCTAAGTCAGATTTCCTATCTTTCTCCCTTTCTTTCTCAAATACCCTCCCAGGAAGCCTTTTGTGTTAAAACTCATGGGAAAGGAATTGATGGGGTGAAATGTTAAATGAGTAATTAGAAACTTGGAGAATGTAGAAGCAGGGGAAATGCTATTGACTTAAATACATTTTCTTTGACCTTGCCTGAGGTGAGGCTTCAGCTCCTAGGGGAAGGATAAAAGCATCTAACATGAGATGTCAAGTTGGAGGTTTGACCTTAAGGGCAGCTGGCTCCATATTCTGGTCTACATCAGTGTCCAAAGAGCATAGGTTTCATGAAAATTGAAATATGACAAGAAGAGAGTTGGCCCCTAGCTCAGGTCAGAGAACTGTATGACACAGATGGTGATATATGGGGAAAGCTCTAGAGAAGAGGGCATCACCTTGGTCTTTGTCTGTGAGGATGGAAAAAAAGTGGCAGAGGGAGGTTAAGGCAGAGGAATCAAATGCTCTCAGAATCCTGTCATGTGCAATAGCCTCAAAGGACACGAGCACTAGCAGTGAAGGCCACAGAATCATGAAAGACTGAGTGGGAACCTGACTCCACACAGGCAGAAACCCTGAGACAAGCGAGGACACTGCAGGGGACCGAGGCAGAATGAGGAACCTTCAAACCAACTTTCCCTGCCCCGGCCTATCGTTGTAGAACAATCTGGGTAGATATGCTGTAACTGTTTTGCTACCGAACTCTTACTTGCGCTTGTGATGGGGGCCGGAGGTCCAACCCCCGGATGGTCTGTTTCATCACATGTCATCTGCTGTCAAACTGGGGCCTCCTGGCCTCCTTGAGACCGTCGCCTCCTCCCAGTCAGCATGGGCGGAGGAAGGGGAGAGTGGGAGGTGCGAGGGGCTCGGACTCAGCCTCTCAAATCCTGCCCCCTTTTTGTCCACAGAACAGCCTCGCACAGAGTCCGAGTGGGAGAACAGCTTCACCCTGAAAATGTTTCTTTTTCAGTTTGTTAATCTGAACAGTTCCACCTTTTACATCGCATTCTTCCTTGGAAGGTAAGAACCGTGCCTCTCCACACCTCCCCAGGCCAGGTGAGAACAGAGCACTCAAAGGCCTCTGTCCTTCGGAGTGACCCATACACAGTGTAAACAGAGATGAGCCCCCTCCCTCCCTTCCCAGATGTCAATGCCACCTCAAATCTTGGGAAATAGTCTCCACTCAGAAGTGCCTGTTCTCCTTTACCTGATAAGGTAAGTAGAAGAAAATAATTTGCACATGTAAATGATTGATAGAAAACTTACGACTTCCATATGCACCAGAATCAGGCCCCTGGGTGTCACACATATATGAGCAGGTGACAGACAGGGGAGGTAGCCTGTCACATGGCTTAGATCCCTGACTTTGCAGAAGGAAGGGCCTCCCGGTAGAAAAGAGGACAAAAATGAGATGCCAGGGGATAGTGGCGAACTTTGTGAGGATTTGGGAGGGATTCCGTCCCATCTGGCCGTGTTTCAGAGGAGACGGGGGACAGGGAAGGGCTAGGTGTGGGTTTTGGTGAGGTGGGTGAGGCAGCCTCTCCTTACTTGGTTGACTACTCCAGCAGCATGAAACTCTTGTCAAATAATTTGATTCAAAACAAAAAAAAAAAAAGCATTTGTGTTATTCAAATTATCAAATGGGTTTAAATGCAGGAATAAGACTGCTGCTTACACAGGTTGGAGTACTCGTCGTTCTGCAGAAAACGTTTAAAATCACAGCAAGCAGCAAGAGCAGGTCCCTGCTGTCAGAGATGGAAAAGCGGCCAGAATAGAATGTCCCCAGGAGAATTCCAAAAACTATAGCTATGTCAGTTCTGGAGGGTTTTCGAATTGATCAGACCTGATGCCTAGCTGCCCCTATAATTTACTTGGGAGTGTATTGAACTGAATATAATATTTACTGAAGCCTTGCCTTCAGAATGCTAATGGTTCATTTCTGTATGTTGAAGATTTACAGGACACCCAGGTGCCTACTTGAGGCTGATAAACAGGTGGAGGCTGGAAGAGGTCAGTATTCTCCCATCATCCCTTGCTTCCTCCAGATTTACATAAAACAGCCTTAGAGCCGGGCGTGGTGGTGCATGCCTTTAATCCCAATGCTCACAGGAGGATCACCGTGAGTTCAAGGTCATCCTGAGACTACATAGTGAATTCCAGGTCAGCCTGGACTAGAGCACTAGAGCGAGACCCTACCTAAAAAACAAAAAAGAAAAAGGGAAAGAAAAGAAAAAGGAAAATTAAAACAGCCTTAGAGAAACTGTGTGCAGCATAGAAATGGGTTACCCGTCTTTCCTCTCCATTGATTCTTGGATCTCTGTGTTTGCTTACCTTGCAGTGCCACCCTAGTGGATGCCTTATTGATCTCTGTATGCAAATGGGTATTATAATGGTGCTAAAGCAGACCTGGAATAATTTCATGGAACTTGGATACCCGTAAGTATTATGAAGAGACAGCGTTGCTCATTAATGGTGTTTCTGGGCGTGGCAAGTAAGATAAGCAATGCAGACTCCACCATTAGGCCAAGTACATCACACGTAGATATTCAAAACAGTCATACAAATAATAAACACTGGCTCACGTAAAAGGTTTAACACAAGTCACATGAATCAAAGGGAATGTTCTTTATGAAGTCTCTGTGGTCCCCATATATTGAATATGTGCTTGTAGAATGCTTTAAGTGATGTCTTGGACTCATTTGGGTTTCAGTATTGAAGCCCTTAGCGATTTAATTTTTTTATTTATTTATTAGCAAAATCTCCACATTCCTCTTCCTATGCTAAACTGAAATGGTAATTTAAAACAAGAAAACAGGGATGGGAAGATGGCTCTGCAGTAAAAGGCTCTTTCTTGTAAAGCCTGCCTTTGTTCGAGTCCCCAGTTCCCACATAAAGCCAGATGCACAAGGTGACATATGCGTCTGGAGTTCATTTGCAGCAGCAAGAGCCCTGACATGTCCATTCATATTCATTCTCTCTCTCTCTCTCTCTCTCTCTCTCTTTCCTTGCAAATAAATAAATAAATAATATTTTTTTAAAATACAACCTGTAGTAGTTCCATTTCATTTTCTCATTGTTCAGACGATACAGTCCAGGAGACACAGCTAAGAAAGAAAAGGTTCTTACGCTTTCAAGGGGAAGTTTCGTCATGGCAGAGGAAGCATAGCAGGAGCAGAGGCTGTGCTTCACACCTAAATACACCAGCTGGGAGGAAGCAGAAAGAGTGCATTAGCTCACACTGACAAGGGGGGATGTATATAAAATAACAAAGCCCACCCCCCCGTTAGACACCTCCTCCAGCAAGACTCCGCCTCCCAAAGACTTCATCGGCTGGGGGGGTGAATATGAGGCTTAATTAGAAACACACGAGACTGTGGGGGACATTTCATATTCCACCACCACATTACCCTAAATTCAGAGTACAGGAAAAAGGACTTGTGGAAAAGAGAAAAGTTCAGGGATGCAAAAATGAAACAGTAGTTTCTAAGTTAGCATATTTGGACCAGTAAAAATATTTCATCTGCTGATGAGAATTTTCATTGGTAACAATGGGTAAAAGCGTGCATCATCTTTGCGAAAAGAACCTTTGAGTTCTGTGTGTGAGCTCCCTGTGGTCAGCTCGGCTTTAAGGAAGCATAAGTCAGCAACCCTCCCACGTCTGCTTCGGCTCCTCACCTACTGTTTTCCATGTCAGCTCCGTGACTCTGGGGGATGGGGAGGGCCATAAGATCTCTCAGACTTGGGAGGACCACTCAGACGTCACCTCGTTTACTTGGAAAGTCTCCTCTTAGCACCCTGTCAGAAGCATTGCCAGTAATCTTCTATTAGGTTTTCTTTAAAAGTTACTCCATGTATTTTATGTTTTTGTGAGGGTAGTGCAAGGCAGGGTCTCACTGTAGCCCAGGCCAACCTGAAATTTACTCTGTACCCTCAGGTTAGTGTCGAACTCATGGCAATCCTTCTACCTCAGCCTCCCAAGTGCAGCCTCCCAAGTGCTGAGACTAAAGGCACGCACCACCATGCCCAACTGTTTCCATGAAACATTTGAAAAATAAAACATAAAACAAAAAATGAGAAGTGTGATTTTTGTATAAGATATGAACCATATTTAATCAAAATGTCATAGAGGTCAGGGAAGCTATATTTTAACCTCTAATAATGTAGACTTATAGACTTATAACTTAATAGACCTAATAGCAAAATTGTTAGGCAGATGTTGGTTTTTGATACTGATCCTATATTTTCTTTACCTACTATATTTTGTCTTAACATTTCTATTCCTGTGCATCCTCAATTTCTTACTCTTTCCTGGTCCTCAGTAGCCCACAGAGAATCTGCCTCCCCTTGAGGATTTTCTCAACCCTTTCACCTGTTAAAAAATTTACTCCTGTGTCCAGCATCAACCTCACCAGTGTGAAATATGGTTTACTGGGAATCAGAGACTGTGTCAAACTTAAACCCAAAGCAAGCCAGTCTAGTTGTGGGAGATTCTTTGTGCCATGAGATGCTGTTTGCAGGTTTGCAAATTTTCAGGTCCTTGAAATCAGAATGTGCCTATCAGCACATGTGTGATAAAACTGTGGGTATCAAATTAAACCATGTAAGTAAGCTAGACTTTTCTACTACTGGATATGTAGATATTGCCTTTGTACTGGGTCAGTTTATAGCATTCTGAACATGAGACCAATTCGTGAATAATTAACATAAATCCACTGGTCATTCTGTCAACTTGCAGATAGCAATTAACTTCTTGAATCTAAGGTTTTGTTTCCTGTCTGAGTGTTTTTCATTAACTTTGACTGAATTCTCTCTTTTATTCCTTAAGTCTCAGAGTAAATTTATTTTATTTTTTTTTAATTTTTGACATTTTTCATACATGCATATCATGTAGTTTGATAATAAGTTGATCTTGTCATACAGGTTAATTCAGAATTGGTGGACTAGAAGAAAAGTACGACAAGAACACGGGCCTGAGAAGAAAATAAACTTCCCACAGTGGGAAAAGGACTACAACCTTCAGCCTATGAATGCCTATGGACTCTTCGATGAATACTTGGAAATGAGTATGGGAATATTCTGCTCTAACTTAGTTGTAACTGCAAACCTCTGACCTCCAGCTACATTCAGTTAATCATCCAAGCCACTTTATGTGAGGTGACTCCAGTGAGAGGACATTCCAAAGCTACATGCAGAGGCAGGCATATCTTAAGAAAATCAAAGCTAGGCCTGGGGATGTAGCTAGGTGACAGAAGCCTTGCTTAACATGTGCAAAGCCCTGGGTTTGAACCCCAACACTCACTACAAATGAGCAACAAAGGAGTTCAAAGACCAGCTATTTCAAACTCTTCATGATGTCGTATCAGCTCATTTGAACTTCAGGGCCAAAGATGTCTCTCCTTAGTACACAGATTGCTTAGCATGATCAAGGGCTTAGGTTCAATTACCAGTAACACACACACACACACACACATACACACACACACACACACACACACACACTACACTAACCATATTCATGAAGCTTCCATTCCCCATAACTTAAACACCTTTCAGTAGACCCCCACATCCCAACACTGCCTTGTTAAAGAACTGAATCATCAGAAAAAAAGAATGAGTTGGGAAATTTGGTACACCAAAACAAATGAAAAAAGTAGTTATTATTCATGGAGTGACTTGTCGATTTACTCATTCAGCTGACATCTGTGACCTTTAAGTGCCAAGGAGACACTGCATATGTCACTAGAGATGCAAACAGTAGTAAGGCACAGTGCCCAGCTGTCAGATAGGCTAGTGGGGAAGAACCAGAGATATGAAGAGTACGTGCAATGAACAGTCATACTAGGCTTAGCATGGGTCCATGGGAGATATACTAAGGGCAGTCATTTCTGTTGTGGGAAGAACGTATCAGGGAGCTAGGAATAATTAACCCATGTTCCACTTACATTGAAGGGATCAGATTTCTCTAGACTCAAACCCAAGCTAGTTTCAGCCATGTGTCCTGGGGGGAAATTATTATATGGTCTCTTAATAGAAATATTGTGTCTGTTCTTCTTCTTTTTTTTTGTATTTTATTTATTTGAGAGACAGAAAGAGGCAGAGAGAAAGAGAGAGAGAATGGGCACATCAGGGCCTCTAGCCACTGCAAACGAACTCCAGATACATGTGCCCCCTTGTGCATCTGGCTTACGTGGGTCCTGGAGAATCAAACCGGGATCCTTTGGCTTTGCAGGAAAATGCCTGAACCACTAAGCCATCTCTCCAGCCCCTGTTTCTCTTCTTAAAAAAAAAAAAAAGTTTGTGTGTGAGTTCCCTAATGTAGGAGTAAGGTGAGAGTAGAGCTAGACAAGATGAATTATTCTGAAGGAAGCAGTCCTGGCTGGGAAAATGTGAAAATTAAAGGAGTACTAGGATTGATGTTTAATGTTTCTTAGATTGCTTATGTCCTAAGTATTTATTGATGTTTTCAGTGTTTCAATTATAGAATGACAGACTGATATAACTTGGAAAAAATCAATTTGAGCATTAAAAATAAAATGTAATAAAGTCAATTCATTAAGAGAACTAACCATTTTGAGGTCTCTTAATGGACTCTTCTCCCATAAAAAAGGAAATGAGCAATAATGTTCATATATTGAGTTCTTGAAAAAAGGCCCACATTTAGCTAGACTTGGTCGTGCTCCCAATACTGTTATCTTTGCAGCACAAACCAATGGGAGAAATGTTATAAACAGACAAGTGAGTTCAAACTGCTTGCTTTGTTTCTTTGTTTTTACTTTTCTAGTTACTTACTTGCTCTGCTATATTTTAATATTATAATTTGCCCAGGTATAATGCTGAGAAAAAAATATGTATTTCAGGTGTCCAGATGAATAAATTTTAACAAATGCAACCAAATTCATGTAGGTGAGGGGTTGTCACAGACCAAATTCAATCAGCGTCTTTTTGTCAGTAAAACTTTATTGGCAGACCAGAAAGCTCATTTCCTTCAGTTACAAATGCATTCTGTCCCTAAGGAGTTGGTATACCACTTTATACCTCCATGTCCCACTGAAGTTGTTAGGGTCTTTTCATATTCTGGTTGGTATATAGAAGTATCTCATCATGGTTTTAATTTGAAACTCCATGACAGATAAAGATGTTAAATACCCTTTCATACGTTTATGATCATTTAGGTATTCTCTTTAAATTCTCATCCAAAGTCCACTTTTACTGGGGTATGTCTTTTCATAATCACTGGTAGAAGTTATTTACGTAGTATAGATAAGAGCCTCACTGTGACTGTGAACTGTCCAGAAGCATCTGAAAAGAGAAGAGGATTTTTTTTTTTTTTTTTTGAGGTAGGATCTCACTCTGGCCCAGGCTGACCTGGAATTCAATATAGTCTCAGGGTGGCCTCGAACTCACGGCAATCCTCCTACCTCTGCCTCCTGAGTGCTGGGATTAAAGGCGTGCGCCACCATGCCCGGCGAGAAGAGGATTTTTTTATTTATTTTTATTCATTTATTTGGGAGAGAGGAAGAGGTAGATGGAGAGAAGCATTTATTTGGGAGAGAGGAAGAGGTAGATGGAGAGAAGCATAATGGGTGTGCCAGGGCATCCAGCCACTGCAAACGAACTCCAGACACATGTGCCACCTTTTGCACCTGGCTTACGTGGGTCCTGGGAATCGAACCTGAGTCCTTCGGCTTTGCAGGCAAGCGCCTTAACTGCTAAGCCATCTCTCTAGGCAAGGAGGAGAGGTTTTATTTTGACTCATGACTTGCAGGGTACATCCATCATGACAGGGAAGGCATGGTAGCAGGTTCATTCCACATTCAAGCCATAGCAGGTTCTTCATGAGATGTATATGTTGCCAATCAAATATCCCTTCTTCATTGGTGGCCTGTCTTCTCACTCCCTTAATGGTTTATTTGTTATGTATTTATTTTGAGAGAGAAAGAGACAGATACAGAGAGAGGATGGGCATGCCAGGGTCTGTGACCACTGCAAACAAACTTCAGACGCATGCACCACCTTGTGCACTTGGCTTAAATGGGTAATGGGGAATCAAACCTGAGTCCTTAGGCTTCACAGGCGAGCACCTTAACCACTAATCCATCTCTCTGGCCCCCTTTGGTTTTCTTTAAAATTGGTTCCACGTAAATTTCACTAAATTTCCAATTTCTATTCTTTAGAAAACAAAAATCTTTTACTGAGGTGTTAGCTGAACCCCCAGAACAATTTGAGGAAATTTTATGGATTTTCCAATTTATGAAGATGGTATACCTCTGCATTATCTTTCTGTATCTTTAGCAGCAATTTTTCTGTACAGGCTTTGTATCATATAGATTAAATCAATTCCTAGGGACTTTATGGATTGTAGTTCAATTACCAATGATGTTGTTTCACAGTTTTCTAGTATGTGAAATATTTGTTTGGGGTGTGGTTTTTTTGGTGCTAAAGATTGGATCCAGAGCTTCAAGCACAAACTTGAACTTATCACTGAACTACACACCCCACCCTACTCTTATTTTCTCTTTTGTTCCTAGTATATAAAATTAGAATCGGCTTACATGGTGACTTTGCATCACATAAACCTCTTACTAAGGACTAATATCAATTGTAGCTATTTATAGACTTTTTTGAGATTTCCTATATAATTTCTATTGATACCTATAAATAACCTTTCTAAACATTAAACTTTTGTTGCTCTTGGCTAACTGCATTTAAACCATCCATATAATGCTGAATGAAATTGGTAATATTAGGCACCACTGTTCCTAGAATGAAGATAAACATGTTATCATGCCTTGAGATGTTAGCTATGTTTTGCACGTATCTCTTCTTAGATTAGTGAAGTTTTCTAATATACTTTTTTAAAAATTAGTTTTGTACTCAATGAATACAGTCAAGTTGGTACCATTGTTAGCCTCCTCCCTGTTCTCCCCCCTCCACAGGGACCCTCCTCGTTGGGGAATATGGGTCGTGCATTATGAGGTTAACCATCAGTTATGGGTAGGAGGAAATGTCTCTGTGTATCATGACCCAATGTATGGCTCTAACATTCTTTCTACCCCCTCTTCCACAAATTTCCCTGAGCCATGTTGGGTTCATTTTAGGTCTGTTTCAGTGATGAGGTCTTGGGAGCCTCTGTGTCTCTGGATATTGATTGTCCTCTGTGTCTATCTCCTTCACCCTTGTGCTGGTACCAGGTTTGCGAAGAAAACAGCACTGTTGTTTGTTTCCCTAATTATTCTTAGTTTCATCTGGGGCCCTTTTGAGGTATGGTCGGGTGGTTCTCTCCTTAAGATCTGTGTCTGTCTGAAAAAGAGAAGCAGATTCTCCAACAGAGAGTAAAGTTAGCACCAGACAAATGGGATAACCATTAGTTTTTAGAGAGAATTTAACATGTCTATGCCCACTTGTAGCCCACGATTGGTGGGAGCTTGATAATGGAGAGTGGGCTCATTTTTGAATATGGTTCTGACTTGTTTCCCAGCTCAATATTTGTCCAAGCAACTCATGGTCTCACCTACCTAGCCGCAAACGACCTGACATGACGCTCACACAAGTGCAACAGTGGCGCACAGCCATGGTGGGAAACCAATTGCTCTTGGTGTGGCTAACGGATCCGCTCAGTGGAAATTTTCTAATATACTTATGGCACTGTCATAAGTAGCTATGAAGTCCTATTACATCATTTTTCTGAGTTACTGAAGTGATTATGTGGCTTTTCTTCTTATTATAGAGGTATCATTGTTAGGATGGTCTTTTAAATGATTTGAGCCATCATACTTTTTTTTTTCCTATTCTCTCAAACAATTTCTGTAGAATAAGTATTTTTTCTTACATCTTTAAAAGAATTTATTAGTAATATCAAACTGACCTGAATAATTTTTCTTCATGTTAATGTTTTAAATGATATATTATTTATTTAGCAGAGATGGGACTTCTCATATTATCTTTTTCTCTGACTATCCGCTGTGAAACAGTGTTTAGTTGTGTTTTTAAAGACAATTATCAACTTTTATCTAAATATTCAGATCAGACATAAAGTTATTTATTAAGTCCAGTTTATATAAGGTCTACGATAAAGCCCCGTTTTGCTTGCCTTCATAGTTTTTGCCTCTCTTTTCTTTTTAGTAGTCTGGTTAGAAGTTGGTTGGTCTTTTGAAAAGAACAACATTGGGCTTACTTTTTTCCGTGTACTTTTGCTTTCTATTTAATTAACTTTTGCTCTTATTCTTATTTCCTTCTTCATACCTCCTCTGGTTTAATCTTCTCTTCTTTTTCCAACATCTTGAGATGGAAACTCAAATCACTGGTTTTCTACTTTATTGTTTTCCACTATAGGCAAGTAAAATGTAAATCAAAGAGAAGTATATTCATTGATTAGGATGTAAGCCATTCAGAATGGGGAGTAGATTTATAGATATAAAGATCTCACTGGGCGTGGTGGCACACGCCTTTAATCCCAGCACTTGGGAGGCAGGGTTAGGAGGATTGCCATGAGTTCGAGGCCACCCTGAGACTACAGAGTGAATTCCAGGTCAGCCTGGGATAAAGCAAGACCCTACCTTGAAAAATAAAACGAAACAAACAAACAAAATCTCAAAAACATGATGTGAAAAGATCAAAAACATGACAAGAATGATGTTACATAAGCCTTAGACACAAAAAATATTATTTACTTTACATGTACACTGTATTATCTGAGATATTCATATGCACATTTGTACATAAAATATAAATAAGTGAAATAGAAGGTCATATACAAAATTTACACTAGCTCCACCTCTGTGAGGGACACCAGACCAGAAGGAAAGAGTAGGAAGAAAAAGTTTACTTTTATCTCTATATTTCATATATTCCTAAATATATATGAAATGCCTGTGGTAAAATGTTACCAAAAGTTAATATTAACTCTTCCGTGGACAAGCAGATATTTATTACCTAGTACTCTATACTTTGCAACATCTAAATTGTTTTTCAAAGATATTTTTTCCAATTTGGCTACCTCTATGTTGCAACATCCCCCTTCCCTGACCCTGGTGAGAAATCAGCGGCCACTGGGCATAGTAGCTAATCACTTTAAAAACAGTACAGCTAGGTCTCAATTGTGTCATGTGAGAATAAATGTTTGGTTTAATTATAGGCCATGATTTTATGCTTAAATGTGTTAGGTTCCATGCTAAAAAAAAAAAAAAAAAAAAAACTACTAGTGAGCTGAACACATTGTTTTTTCTTTTGATTTTATATTTATTTTCATTATACAGCCAACCTTCAAGAACTACTCTTCAGTGAGTCTTGCATTTTCATGTCTATAATAGGCACTAATCTTAGTAAGTCTAAGAATTGTCTCTGTCAGTTTAATCTCCACCTAATGGGTCTCTTTACTATTCTTGCCTTTCTTCATTGTAACTATATATGAGTCACTGAACCAATGCTTAAAAAATCTCTTATATACACACAAAAAAAACTGTAGGTGTAAGTAAAAATATAAACACGAAGAAATTCCATTCCTATCTTCATGAAGCCCAGTGTAGTAAGGGGGGAAAAAGAGACAAAGCCGTAAAATCAAGAGCAAGTTAATTTCTGTGGTGGTGAGAGTTGTGGAACCACCAGAGGAGGCAGTACCACCAGACGTTTCCAGAAGAGGGCGCCTGCGAGCTTACCCTTGAAGTAAGACTCCAATTACTTCCAGCTATCAACTGAAACATTAAACGTAGGTTATGTCTCGTCCCCGCAAAGCCAAAATTATTTTGAAACTATGTTTAGGAGACAGGGTATATGAACTTTAGGTTTGGAAGTCTGCACAAAATCAAGTAACTGAGGTCTTGGAATGACATGGAGAAAAGTTGAAGGTTTATTCTGTAGACAGTGAGGAACTTTTGTTATTTTTGGAAGGGAGATGATGAACAAGTGGGTTTTTAGCTGAGCTTTAGGTTCATAGATAGTGTGATGGCAGAAACTAAAGGCAAAGAAGTCTTAATCAAGTAGAAACTCTGGGGAAGATAGAATGCTGAGAGATGTTCATGAAGGGAACTGGTAAAACGTGGCCGATAATGCTTCTGAAGGCTGAGCTAGCAGGAATCTAACTTGTAATTCCAGAGAACTGCAGGCAAAAGGGACTAAAGGAGCCTCATGTGAGGAGCCAGTGAAGTCAGTGTGTCCTATCACTAGCGTGAATGGGGTGATGTTTACTAGGCTTTCCAAGTGTAATTGATACCACGTGAGGAGATACTTTGAAGATACACAAATATCCTGGTTTTGGGTTGGAGAGATCGCTTAGTGGTTAAGGCACTTGCCTACGAAGCCTAAGGACCCATGTTTGACTCTTTGGGTCCCACATAAGCCAGACACACAAGGTCACACATGTGCACTAGGTGGCACTCGTGTCTGGAGTTCAATTATAGTGGCTGGAGTCCCTGGCATACCAATTCTCTCTCTCTATCTGTCTATCTATCTATCTATCTATCTATCTATCTATCTATCTCATGTTCTCTCTCGCTCAGTCACTCACTCTCACTCTCTCGCATAAAAAATATACTGGTTGCAAGATTCTTCTGCCTATGAAACTTTAGCATTCTTTCACTAATGGCGACTTTTCTGCTTCCACCATTCCTTTCCTGGTTATGAATTAGAATGGGCCATGAGGAGCCATCCTTCATTCCCTGTTTGTTTACCATGTATTTGAATTGGTTTATGTTTTGATCCGTATTGATGTTAGTCAGTGTAGACTTATGTATTTAGTCTTTGGGTTATATTCCAATGCTATCATTTATGTCACTGCACAGAGCATTCAAGCCTCAGCCATTGGCAGTGCTTCCGGAGTATCCTGTATCCTGTTGATGTGTCTCCATCATTTCTTGGGCGTTGGGGCGTTGCCTTGTTTTCTTGCATCATCAGATATTCCAACTTCCTCTTGTATTTTTCTACTGCAGCTCTAGAATCAAACTTTCTGCCAAAAGTCCTGGTTCCTTTTGTTAAAGAAATGCATTTTGAAAGCATTAGGGTATGAGATTTGTACCTCTTTGTCCAGCATTTTGGCTTCTGGAAGAGATGATTTTTGTGAAAAATATGACTTAGGACAATGACATCATCAGATTCTAATTCTTTTGAAAATGGTAATGGGAGATGAATGTTCTTTGCTTTTTCCTTTTTTCTTCCCCAGTTCTTCAGTTTGGATTCACAACGATCTTTGTGGCAGCTTTTCCTCTAGCACCGCTTCTGGCCTTACTGAATAACATCATTGAAATTCGACTTGATGCTTATAAATTTGTCACACAGTGGAGAAGACCTTTAGCTTCAAGGGCCAAAGACATAGGTAAGTCATTTTGGGGGAATATTATTAAAATCTAAAAGCCAACTGCTTTAGATGTTCTCTAGGGTTCAAGACTTTAGAACTTAAAATTTTTGAGTTTTCACTTTTTGAAGTAGATCTTCCTTTTTTTTTCCACTTTACTTTGTATGCTTTCCTAAATGTTTTCCTGACTCACATGAAGAGAAGCCAGGTTTTTCTAGTGGCTCAAGTGAGATAGTTGAATTTGATGCAGCAGCCCTCATCAAAGGTGCCTGAGATCAGGGACTGCCTGATTCATTTCTGCACCAAGCCCTGTGCACAGAGCCCGCGGGCACCCAGCCAGTGTGTTTTGATGGGTGTGTAGCACAGATGTTTTGTTTGCAGTAGCCTTTTAATAAGTATGTGAAACAAATGTATGTTCACTGGGGTCTGCTTGGGCCAGAACAGTAGGAATGGCCCATGGAGCTGAACAAGTGGATATTGAGCCTATTCCTTAAGAAGCTCCAAGTCTAGAGGCAGTTTGACACCTTGTGCTGATCAGATCAATTTGCTCGTGTGCCTTGTGACTGACCACAATTCTGTGACTTATACTTGATGCTGCCCAGTATGTTGTGAGTCCACTGGCACGGCCACAGACATTCTTTCAATTCCAGAGTGTTAGGAAATACAAATTATTACTCCCAGTTGCCAGAGGTACTGGGAAAGATGGCAAGGAGAAGGGGTTTCTTTCGTTTGCTTGTTTGTTTGTTTTCTTGATCTCATCCTCATGATCTCTGATGGAGCTAACACCACACCTCTGTTTGAATAGGAATTTGGTATGGAATTCTTGAAGGCATTGGAATTCTCTCTGTAATTACAAATGCATTTGTGATCGCGATCACATCTGACTTTATCCCTCGCTTGGTGTATGCTTATAAGTATGGACCTTGCGCAGGCCAAGGAGAAGCTGGGCAAAAGTAAGTTCTATAAAACTGTTATGAAATCTCCATTTCCTAGCCATCGTGTGGTGTTGGACACTGACAGAGAAGCCTTTGTTCTGGGCCATGTGACACACAAGCCCAGACAAGGCCTGTGGTGGGAGAGGTGAAATTATGATATTATTATACTTTCAGCCAAACAAAACTCATCTCCATCTCCTGAAGAGCTCACGATCAAACACGTCAGACAGGTTTTACATAGAATTTAATGTGAGAACACCAGTTAATCATTTCCTCACCCTCTGGCCCCTGCCCACTGTGAAATCAGAAATGTATGATATACTAATTTGTGTGATACCAACAGTGGTGTGTGTAGAATTACTATCTGATTCACATTATCATATGTAGTAAAGGATTGATTTTTCTCCCTAGGTATGACCACAGCAGTGTCGCTGTTTCTGTAGTCAAACTGAGACACAATTCTTTGTTTGCAAGGACAGGGCACAGCATCAGTATTTCAGTTAACTGAAACCTAGACATCATTATAAACTACACCTGGATTTTATTTCTCTACTTTTTATAATGGACAAGAAGTCTTAGCATATGTTAAAATTCGTTAAGGTCACAATAATGATTGCACTCTGATTTAGGAATTTAGATTTATGTAGTTCAGTGTATAGTATGTTTTAAAATTGTAAGGTCTTCTTGTACCCCACAAAAATCTATTTGTATGGGCTGGTCCCCAATAAACACAGCCCTGTCTCATGGTTTTCTAACCTAAATCAAATTAATTTGTCTCAAATAGCTATTGTAGACCAAAGGAATAAGTGCCCAGGAAATCAAGACAACTGAATTAAGTCAGCCTGGTGTGGGTCCAATTCCATTCTTCATGTATGCAAATATACTAAGGCCTGGATGGCTGAGGGCTGTGAAAGAAAGCCCAGTTCAGCCATTCAAAGAGGCTTCTATAAAGTTCTGCATTACAGTAACCTTGGTGCCATTCAACATCAGTTGTCTAGCAACTTCATGTGAGCATTCCAGTCCTTTGAACAGAGACTTAAAGACTTAAATTACACTGCCCAGGCTTTTTTTTTTTTTTCCTCATGGCCATTGCTGTAAACATGCTCTATTTGATAAGCCTGCAAAAACTGACCTTCATTCCAACCATGTCCATACACATTTTGTATCTTATGTTCAAAACAACTCTAGGAGTAGAAGTGCATTGTTGTCACACTCTATAGAGATGCAAGAAAGATGAAGCAAGGTGAAGGGCAGGAACAGAGAGCACAGTAACCACAGAATCCCACACAGAGGTAGAGCCTCACCCACCGGAAGTTCTCCACCCCTCTGTCTCCAGCTCTGCCCTGTAGAGCTCATCTAGGTGTAAACCCCTAGTTTCAAATCCCAACGGGCATTTTAGTTCTTTCCCAGTTCCAGTTATGGGGGAACTTGCCGTGGTTTTTGGAAAACCAAAACATAAGTGAGAACATTTCTGCACAATTGAAAGTGTCGCTGGTGATTAAAGTTTATCTCATGCAATTTGAATCAATTTTGCTGGACCACAAAGGGATTTCCTTTCATTTTCTTTACAAACTCTCCTTGTGATCCCTGTGATACTTTAGTGTATAGAGCTGCTTCTTGTGTCTGAATCTGTCACTCGTGATTCCTGTTTTCAAATAGTTATACTTATATAGGTTTCTTCTTAAATCTCATTTCCTGCCCCAGAAGACACTCTCTTACTTAGTGTCGTCTCCTCCCCTTCCACGTCCCTTCTTCTCCTCCTCCTCTTCTTCTTCCTCTTCCTCCTCCTCCTTCTTCCAATTTATAAATGCTCTAAAAATGGCTGACCTTATGGTGTAGGAGCATTGTGAAACTTTAGCAAATCATACGCTTTGGGGATCAGATGTATAGTTGCAATCACGTCCCACCCATGATTGAACAACACTGAGGCCATGCCGCATTGCAACTGAACTGGAACTTAAAAGCAACTGTCCTCTGTCAGAGCAATCACAATGCCTGTCTCCATAGCCCCGGTTCTTGTGGTCCTCTCTGCCTCCTCCATGGATGACAGCTCTTCTCACAGGCCCTTTGTCCTTTGTTTCCCGTGCCCCATGTCCCCATGGTGCCCTACAGCAGTCTGCTTCAGGCTGTCCCTGGCTATGAGGTGGCTACTGTCCCCAATCAGACCATAGACTGCTTAAGAGCAAGGACATGTTTTCTCTCTGTGCACTCCCCACAGAGCTGCTCTGCTGCTAGGGGGCTCAGCAGTCAGGTCGGGTGGCCTCCATAGGAAGACATTCACACTTCAGAAAGGAGCTCAGAGAACTCTGGGCAGCGGTTCTCATGATTCAGGATCATGATAAGGATATAGAATGTTCCTGGCATCGAAAAGCATCTAAAAACCGATGCACTTGGTCAGTGATACAAAAAAAAGCTGATTTTCCCATAGAAACAGTGACAGCATGGGAAGCTAGAACCTTGATCAGGACCCAGTGCTTATTCACAGAATTAATTGCAAATACGCCTTATTTAGTAGATCGTAGAGAAACATCTGTACAAATTGACACAAGCATTTAAATTGATTGAGGCTTCACCATTTGGAAAGCTGTGCTTTAACAGATGAGGTACTGAGCAGGCATCTTCCTCTTCTTATTTATAATAGCTGACATTTTTATTGCAACAAGTCAGAAGCCCGCCTCCTTCTGTCCTCTTCAGCCTGAGAAGTTTCATCTGTCCAACATGTTTGATTTAAATACATGAACCCAATCTTATTTTCCTCTTGGTATTTTTTGACCTTTGAGTCTCAGCTCCAGGCTATTAGTGTCACAATACCTAAAGCATCAGAAGTAAAGTTCATAGCATAATTCAGAGATATTGTGCAGTGAGTTTGACCTGAAGTCCACAAACCTATAAATCAACTTATGGTTCTGCTCTTCCTCCTAGAACTGCTGAATATGATCACTGGCATATCCCTTCTGTGTGTATTAAAAACCTGAACACCAGAAGTAATGATTTAAAAAAAAAAAAACAGAATTAGCCAAGCATGGTGGTGCACACCTTTAATCCCAGCTCTTGGGAGGCAGGGGTAGGAGAATCTCCATGAGTTCAAGGCCACGCTGAGACTACATAGTGAATTCCAGGTCAGCCCAGGCTAGAGTTACCTCAATAAAACCAAAACAGAAAAATGAAACTGTCACATTTCAATGAATGACGTGTTTTCAGGAGTTACGTGAAAGAGGCATGTATCCTAATCCAAACAATGCCTTTACATAAGATGTTTTCTCCTGCTATCCCTGGCTCTGCCTCTTCAGCAGGTTTCTAGTGGTATGTCCCCACCATAGCCAGCAAGGTGTTTTCTGTGTCTCTTTTCTTGTAATGCCTTCAAAGGTATTCACTATCCCTTTAAGAGTTTTATGTTGCTATTCACAGGGACCCTTTCCTTTGCCTGATGGAACATCTCATGTCTCTTTCATTATTAGGGTAGGTTTAGCTTTCTTCTGCCTCCCTGGAAACTGGCAGAGGGTATATAGTTCATCTACTCCAAAACCAAGTGAGAAGAAACGGGATCTGCTGCCCTCTGAGGCCCTCCTGTTATGACAGTAGGTCAGTGAGTTGTCACATAGACACCACTGGCTCAACTATGTACTATAAAGTATAGAAAATTTCATTTCTCTGAACTTGTGACAGCCTCAGCTACTTGATGTTGTCAATAACTGGGATTCTCCTATGCTGAAATAATCAGTGATTTGCCTAAGCAGTTCTGTGTCAGTAACCCTTCTTCTCTCCTGGTTGTGGAAATGGTATCAGAAGGGCACAACTGATAACAGTATATTTCTACACTAGGATCACAGTTGATGCTTCACACATAGGAGTAACCAGCTACGGAAGACACATTTTCAACGTGCACTTTTGACTAGTGCCACGCAAATATGCTCAGTAAATGGGTCCACAGATTTAGCTTCTTTATTTCTTTGGATGAGGGGATGGAGAATGTGGTCCATGGACAGGGTTTTTATTTGAATTCAGATCTTGTTGATAAGTTTTGAAACAGACAGCCAGTGGATGGCAGCTTGAATCCCCAGGCCTCAGGACTGCCTTGTGAGATAAGAGTGCAGCAGGCATCATGAATATTCCATTTCAATGCTGGGCTTGTTCTATGCCAGTTTCTGGAGCACCTTGCCCTTCCTGAAGCCTGCTCAGCTTCTGAGAAGACTCTATTAGATTCTGTGGGCTACAGCCGGCTTCCTCTCATTCATAGCTGATAACCATCAGGGCGTTAATATGTTTTCATATCACATTCTACATGGCTCATAGATGGGAGAGGCATCACTCCAAATCACCCTTCCAAGGAGGGGTAGATAAGCATGGAGGTGTGTTACATACCCACTGACCATTTGTTTGACTCATGAGAAACTTGGCAAATAGCTCTCTTAGCTGAAATCATTTTTTTTTTTAAAGACCATGGTAAAGCCAGTGGTTTGTCTCAAGCAAGACCACAGGTAGACCCCAATGCTCTCAGAACTGTTTGTGTCATCGTCTTGGCTTAGAATACGGCAGCTTGGGATAATCACATCAGACATGTGAAGGAAGAGACTGTGGAGGCTATGACTTATTCATTCAATAATTATTTCTTCACTTGCTGGATGCAAGAAATACACCAAATGAATCACATTCACTCATAATTATCTTGCTATAGACTAAACTTTATCGTAAGCCACACTAACATCATTAATTTAATCCCTGCAATGAGCACAGGATGTGGGTTGGCATTTCTGTCACTTGAAGAAGCTACAGAGGGTGAATATGAACAGAGCACAATGATATGAAAATGTCATAATGAAAACCACTAGTTTAGCTGGGCATGGTGGTGCACACCTTTAATCCCAGCACTTGGGAGGCAGAGATAAGAAGATTTCCGTGAGTTCGAGGCCACCCTAAGACTATGTAGTGAATTCCAGGTCAGCCTGGGCTAGAGCAAGACTCTACCTTGAAAAAACACAAAAAGAGAAAATAAAGAAAACTACTAGTTTGTATGCTAACTACCTAAAGATTTAACAAAAAAAAAAAAAGATTGAATAATTGTTAGGATTTTAATTCTATCTACCCTTTCAGTAGAGAAGGGTCAATACAATCTGTGGTATTTAGTTTCCCTCTAATCACATCATGTGAATTCAATGTTCACTGGATTTTAACAGTATATGGAACTTTCTAGGTCCTAAGATACAAAAATACTTAACATGCCTGCTCTACTCAAAAAAAAAAAAAAAAAAAAACCTACAATCCAAATAGGATATACACACATATAGCCAACACTAGTACAAGCTACTAAGGGAAGATAGTTATGTTCTAAGTATAACCTGTAAAATAACTATGCTCTAAGTATGGCAACAGTTCAGCGAGAAGGAAGGGAGTGAGTCATTCTGACTGTAGCATAAGGGAAACTAACCATGAGGGTTGGTTTTTGGCTTGACCATTAAAGAACAAGCACCATTTCCACTTCTAAAGAAAGACGTAGAGAACTGTGACAGAAAGGGGACCAAGCAGGGCCATGCAAGCATGTGATGTATTCGTGGTACAGCATGGCTGGAGCACAGGTGTGAGCTGAACAGGAGGAGGGTCATGTTAATTCACACTAGGCATATTCAAGTCATTTTGAGTCAATGAATTTTGAGTGTGTGTGTGTGTGTGTGATCAGTGTAAGGGGCTGTGACTTACATACAATTTGTGTCCAGCATGTGATACTGTCTTTGACCTGCTTCACTGAAGCATTGATTGGGGGAATGAAGGTCTGAGTGATATTTCCACACAAAAAAGACTAGAACTAAAGAAACAGCCTTCTAATTCGGTATCCTAGGGACTGTAAAGCATATCCCAATTCAAGTCTCTGTGACGTGGCAGGGCCAGTTGAAGGCCTTTTCAGCTGCCGGGGCTCCTAGGAAGTAGGGCATTGAGATTAGTGTATTAATTATAGAATCTGCATTGCCTTCCAGGTGCATGGTTGGCTATGTGAATGCCAGCTTGTCCGTGTTCCGCATTTCTGACTTTGAAAACCGGTCTGAGCCTGAGTCCGATGGCAGTGAGTTCTCGGGAACCCCTCTGAAGTACTGCAGGTAAGTGTGGGCCCCTGCATGGTTCTGTCTGAGCTGCGCTAACTCTGTTGTGGGGAGGTCTTGCTCCCACAGCCCCTCTGGCTGAGAGGATTTAAATCAACCATGTTGTGCAACAGAATCACCTGGATGATTTTTAAAGCCTTCTGTTCAGCCTGTGACTCAAAAGGACACAATCAGAATCTTAAAAGGGCAGAATACAGACATCAGGGTGGCTAAAGAACATTCGGTGTATCAAAGTTGAGACTCATGAAACACTAATAATGTGAGGCTCAGGGATAAGCTGCCAAGTCCAAAGGCATGGAAAACCATCCCCGGGTGATTTGTGTGACAAACACAGAGGACACTTTCTCTCCGTCTCCTTCTCCTTCTACCAAGCTGTATAACATCACATTTCCCAATGTTCAACAGCTCAGCTTGGTGAACAGAGTCCCATGTGATTCTACTACAGCAACCTCTACAGCAAGGGCTCTCATTCTCTCCCTCTCTCTGAGGAAATGAAACCATACCTTTTAATAGTTATCCATTCAGCAATATATGAAGAAGAATTTATTGAGGACCTACTGTGTGTAGATAACTGTTACTTTGTTTAACAATCATGTCTACCTTCTAAGGTAGCCAGTATTAACCCACTGAGATGCTTAGACTCCTGACTTTTCACCTTGGAATTCTTTCAATGAGCGCCCTTAATACAGGTACCATAAGGATATGGATATAACACTCTTGCCTGCAAAGGACTCTTTGGATAGAAGTCATAATATTGAGGTCCCAGCACAGTTACTTCTGACAGTATCAAGCAGTCCCTATGGATAGGAATTTTCAGTATTCCTGAACCCAAGTCAGATGATCATTTTTTTCTAAGTTAACCTTTTAACTACTCTCTGTACATAATATATTTGCCCATTCTCTTTCCATTCCCTGTAATTATTTTTTTCAGAGAAATGGGCACAGATACAAAAACTAAATGTTAGGACCTACAAAAGACCACATTTACTCACTTAGTCCCAATCTAAGAAACTATACCCTGTAGAACAGAAACTTGTTTGGCCTGTGAAACCATACAGATAAGAGACATGATCCTCCAATGGCCCTGGACATGCACAGCTCCAAGACAAGGGGCCGTGGGAGAAGCCAGATGCTAGGCAGCAGCAGTACACTGACAGCACCTCTAAACACTCAAACTAATTTACCAAAATCCTATTAACTTTTCAGCCTCATCACATCATTTATTTCTACTTCCGTGTGGATAAGCCAGCCAAATGAAGATAAAGTAGCTAGAAGTTAGTCTTGCATTACTTCCTGCTGGAGTCTGGTGGGGGAGGATATAAACAAGAAGCAATACTTGATGCTGTATTGAACAGATACTCATTGTTTATCCAAACTATTTCCTATGTAAAGTTATCAGAATATGTAAAATTGCTAGGAGCATGTAGGAGCCCACGAATAAAGTAAGTCCAACTAAAATGCCAAGTATTATCTGTATTTAGAAACATTTTCATTATTAAAATAAGTCATGGAACTCCTCTTACTTCTTGCTTCCTGGCTCATAACTCCTCCTATTTGTTCTACATGATAGCATGAAAGTGCATTGCACAAATTACTAATGTGAGTGAAACTGATGTTGTCATCATTAACTTAAATTGGAAACATTTAGCATTTTTAAAAACTTTGCTGAAAACATTTCAAAAATTTTTCAGACTTTAAATTGTAGATAAAATATATGCATTTGTACATGTGTATTTATATACATACATATATCTTATAGAAATATGGGCCTTCTATTTTCAGTCATATAGCAGGAAATGCACCTGAATCAGAACTCAGGTTTAAAATATGAACATATGGGCAGAATTTTTAGAACATCTCAAGTACATCAACTGCCTGGAGAAAAACAAAATGATATTTTAAAACCCAAATTCAATGGAGGAATCTAGAGTACAAAAAGTCTTACAGCCATCTTTTACCCAGAGATAATTTGCTGCACTGGGTGAACTTGAGCTTTGCTTTCAAGGCTTCTGTGGTTGGGGAAGCTGAAAGACAATACAGAAGGGACCAGCCTGTGAGTAAATGTAAGCATATACTACATGAAACAATGGTAATATATTTACATCAGCATAGATTGTACAGCAGTGAAAACAAACTAGCTTCATGCAACAGCACAGATGAATCTTGCACCATAATAGTAAAAGAGGAAGCTTTGTGCAGGAGAAGGTCTCTGGGCATTTACCCAGGAGTCACTTATGGAGACACAAAAAGATGATCTCAGACAGACAAAGTTTGTATTGAGCAACCTCACAGGGCAAACTCTGGAGATGCATACAGCTGAAAGGAGGGCTTGTCTTTTGTTAGGGGAAAACACATCTGTTTATTGTCAAGGTTATAGGTAAAAAGTTCAAGAAGCAGGTAGCTAATTAAGGAACTCAGAGTGAGCACATCTGAGGAGTGTTTATAAAGTTCATCATCAAAGGCATTTTCACATGAAAGGAAGTATTGAACTTATCCTATCTAGGGGAAGAGCAGAGAGGAGTTGGAGTTAAAGTTGCCTATGCTTCATATGGTTTTGGCAAAATGATGCCTATTGATAAGATGGCTGACATGTGAGCTTTAAAAGAAAACAGAACAGCAGCGAATGCATGAAGACAGCACGTATGAGATTAATGAATGCATCTGCTGCTGGAGATTTGCATTGTGCCAGTAAAGCACGTGCAGAGTGGGTTAAAAGTTCAAGTTTGACTCCCAAACAGCTTTAGAAGACTACACAAGATATAGTATCTTTTCATCAATCTCAAATACAAAATTAGTATAATATTCAATCAAATGCATATGCATATGTAATATAAATACATATGAATGATAAAAATGAGAAGTCAACAAAGGGGAAGCAAGGGAATGAGAAGTAGTAGGAGCACAAAGGAAGCGTCAAATAAATAAAGTTAATTCAGAAAAGACCATGACAATTGAGTCACTTGGAAGCATTTGCTCCAAATATCAGTGCCACTGGACTACATGAAGTTTTTGAAAGTTTAAGAAAGAAAACTTTGATTTTATGCACTTTGAAACTGAGTTAACACGGCATTTTCCACAACAGCAAGGGGAAGGGTTTCCTTTGTACAGATGTCAGAGAACAGGCAGCCAATCACATTGCAAACAATAATCTTCACATCAAAACCAGAACAACAGGATTGGGGTAGAGCTCAATCACAGAGCAGAGACCATGAGGGCTTAAAAAGAGTCCCTGAATTCACTCTCCAGATTGCACACATGCATGTGCACTCTCTCTCTCTCTCTCTCTCTCTCTCTCACACACACACACACACACACACAGAGAGAGAGAGAGAGAGAGAGAGAGAGCAAAAATCAGGATACAAATGGCATTTGAGCCTGGATCTTTTTCAAATGTCTGCCTAAAGAAAAGTTCAGTGAGAAATCAGAGCACTTTGGTTTTTTGTTTTGTTTTTACTATTTTTTTCTCTATTAGTTGTGTACATACTCAGTGTGTAAACAGCCATGTTGGTACCATCATTAGCCTCCTCCCCATCCTACCCCCTCTGCAGGGACCCTCCTCATTGGGGATTGTGGGTCATACTTTGTGGGGGTAGCCATCAGTTATGGGGAAGAAGCGATGTCTCTGTGCATAATGTCCCAATGTGTGGCTCTAACAATCTTTCCGCCCCCTCTTCTGCGAATTTCCCTGAGCCATGTTGGGTTCGTTTTAGGTTTACCTCAGTGATGAGGTCTTGGAACCCTCTGTGTCTCTGGATATCTGGTTTGGTAGGAATGGAGTGTTCTCTGTGTCTATCTCCTTCACCCTTATGCTGATGCCAGGTTCACCAAGAAAGCAACACTCTTGCTCATTTCCCCAATTACTCTGTGGTTTCAGCTGGGGCAATGGTGAGGTGCAATGGGCTGATTCTCTCCTCAGGTTCTGCATCCATCTGAAAAAGAGAAGCAGATTCTCCTATGGAAAGTGAAGTCAGCACTGGATAAATGGGATAGCCATTATTATTTTAGAGAGAATTCATAGGTATAGGTCCTCTTGTAGCCCAAGATTGGTGGGAGCTTGATATTGGAGAGTTAACTCATTTTTTGTATTTTGTTCTGACTTGTTTCCCAGTTCCAGCTATGGGTTCCATTCCACTGAGCAGATCAGTTAGCCAATTCAAGAGCAGTTGGTTACCCACCATGGCTTTGTGCCATTATTGCACTTGGGTGAGCATTATGTCAGGTTGTTTGCTGCTGAGTAGCTTAGACCATGAGTTACTTGGACAGATGTTGGTCATTTTCCCCCAGTTGCTCATGTAGCACCTTCTGGTACTAGACAAGCTAACTGTCTAGGGACTGACTCTTCCAGATTCCAGCCAGGTCTCTCCATGTTCTATACCAACAGCATATGGTGTCTTTGGCAGTAGGGTCTTACCATTAACCTTTGGTGGATAATCAAGTGCTCTGACAGAAATATGTCTTCTTTTGGGAAATCTTGTAGTTCTCTCTGATCAACAGCTCATTGTGGATGTTAACCACATCCTGGTACTGGGAGTTACAGGCCAGTGCCAAGGAAATTGAAGGAAAAAAAAAAAGACAGGTAATATACAAGAGAAAGACAGAAAAGAGAGAAGAGAGAGAAACAGGAGAAGATTAAGGTTAGTCTTCATCATACCCTCTCCAGGGTCCTTTGATTCAGGTATTCCCTCTAAGGACCTGATGAAAATTCAACCATTTAGTCTGTCTTTCAGAATATAGGATTTTTGATACCAGTTTCATATGGATCCAGTTTTGTGTCCCCTGCCCCATACACACACCCTTCCCCTCCCCTCCCACACCACCCTCCCTATTGTCTGGTCCTTGAGGTGCCTATTACGTATGTCAGCATCTCAGGTAGATTCAGGTTAGGAGCCACAGATGAGTGAGACCATGTGATGATTGTCTTTCTGTGATTGGGTGAGTTCACTGAGAATGGTCTATTCTAAGTTTGACCATTTTTCTTCAAATTTCATTGTGTCATTTTTCCTTACTGCTGTGTAGAATTCCATTGTGTAGATATACCACATCTTTGTTATCTATTCATGTAATGATGGGCATCTGGGTTGATTCCTGTTCTTAGCTATTATGAATTGATCAGCTATAAACATGATCGAGCATGGAGCTTTTAGGATAAGTGTCCAGTAAGGGAATAACTGGGTCTGTTGGTAACTCTATAGTCAATCTTTTAAGGAATCTCCATATTGATTTCCATGGTGGTTGTACCATCTTACATTCCCACCAACAGTGAATGAGGGTTCCTATTTCTCCACATTCTCACCAGCATTTGCTTTCCTTTGATTTTTTAACGTTTGCTATCCTTGCTGGAGTAAGGTGGAATCTCATAGTTGCTTTAATTTGCATTTCCCTGGTGGTTAAGGATGTTGAACATTTTCTTAACTGTGTATTTGCCATTTGTATTTCTTCCTCTGAAAACTCTTGTTTAGTTCTCTGCCCCATTTTGTGACTGGGTTGTTTGACTTTTTATGGTTTACATTTTTGAGTTCTTTGTAAATTTTAGAAATTAGGCCTCTGTCAGTCATATAACCACCAAAAATTTTCTCCCATTCTGTGGGTAATTTGTTGGCTCTGTTTATGGTATGTTTGTCTATGAAAAAAATTTTCAACTTCATGATATCCCAATGGTTGAGTGATTGTTTAATTTCCTGAGCTACTAGGGTTTTGGTCAGGAAGTCTTTTCCCACTCCTATATCTTGGGAAGTTCCTCCTTTTTTTCTTCCAGTAGTAGCAGAGTTTCCAGTTTTATATCAAGGTCTTTGTTCCATCTGGACTTGATTTTTGTGTGTGGTAAGATGTGTGGATCGAGTGTCATTTTCATATATATGGTTATCCAGTTTATCCAGCACCATTTGTTGAAGATGCTGTCTTTTTTTCCATTCTACATTGTTAGGGCCTTTGTCGAATATCAAGTAGCTGTAGTTGCTTGACCCAAAGTCCGGGTCCTCTATTGTCAGATCACTTTGAAAAATAATCTACAAATTTATAGAAAAATAAGAATTAGAATCCAAAAAGTTTGGGGTAGGGTAAGACAGGCATACTCTAATTTTATTGATAAGAACAACTGATCCCCAGAAAGAATGCTATGAATTCTTTTGTGAGCACTGATGTGTGCATAGTTTAAGGAGCCAAAGACGATGGAGAGTTTGAGGTCTGTCCTTTCACCTTTGCCTAAGAACTAGCCATATGCACAGCAAAAAGGTATTGAGGCTTCTAGAATATTTATTTAGACTATTTCTGAAATATTCGTATATAAAGATGAGTAAAGAAATTATATTTATCTTTATATTTTTTAAAAAAACATAGGGCTGAAGAGATGGTTTAGCAGTTAAGGTGCTTGCCTACGAAGCCTAAGGATCCATGTTTGACTCTCCAGGACCCACATAAGCCAGCTGCACAAGGTGATGCAAGCACACAAGGTCGCACATGTGCACAAGGTGGCACACACATCTGGAAGTTAATTACAGTGCCTGGAGGTCCTGACAAACCAATTCTCTCTCTCTCTCTCTCTCTCTCTGTCTCACACACACACACACACACACACATACACACATACACACACTCACACACAGAGACAAGGGGAAAAAAAGGCCAATCTGTTGGGCTTGCCTCACTAAAAAAAAAAAAAAAAGAAAGAAAACATAGTTTCTGGTTATTGGTGAGCTGTGCTCTGCAAAAAGTAAACAGAGGTTAGAATAATCTATGCAAATGTTTAATCTTGAGCAAAATTCCTCTTCCTAATACTGCATACATATTCATTACACCTATGCTAGGGACAGATTAATAACCACATATTAGAGAGCAGTGTTTTAAATCATCACCACACAGGGAACCAGCAGTTTGAAGGTGTTAATAAATTCACTTTTAATCTCAGCACCATGTATTTATCATAAATATCCTTCTAACGATAAAATCTTTATGTTCTACCATTACTTTCTGCCCATAGGCACTGATAATTATAGGATGTCTGTAATAACAATAATGACGACAGCTGTTTTTTTCTAGTCCTTGATATGTTGCAAAGATACTCCTCACAGGAAATTGTTCATGTCTTCTTGTGCAAATCAGTGCAGATCTTGAGATTAAGCACTATCTTATATAAGAACCAGAATAATCATAATTTTTATTCAGACAGGAGAATTTCCCACATTTATACTGCAGAAGTAGCCAGTATTTCCAGATCATTCTAAATTTCAGTAATAAAAAGAACACTGAGGGCTAGAGAGATGGCTTAGTGGTTAAGGCACATGCCAGGTCCCACGTAAGCCAGCTGCACATGGTGACACATGTGTCTGGAGTTTATTTGGAGTGGCTAGAGGCCCTAGCACGCCCATTCTCACTCTCTCTCTCCCTCTCTCCCATCCTGTCTCTAATAAACAAATTAATCAAATTAAATCTTTTTAAAAAAAAAAAAGAACACTGGGTTCAAATGCGTGAAAACTTAATGGCATTGAAGAGTCAGTTGCCTTTCAGTTTTCCCACCTGTGAGAATAGTGATGGTAATGAGGAAGATACAATGCAGTCACACAGATTAAAGCGTCCACATCAGTGCTTGACCCTTGGTAGGTGTTCAGCCAATGTTTGTGGAATTTGGTGCTAACTGAAATGTTAGAGATAGATGATACATTAAGAAGGACTCCAGTGGCAAGTGGCAAATATTCCAGCATAAGTTGACTTAATCAAAAGGAAATATGTTGGTTTAGGCAAGTGGGACAGTCAAAAAGTAGTACAAGCTCTTACATGACTGAATCCAAGAACTGAGCAGGGTCAGCAGGACTCTCTCTCTATTCACTCTGTTTTGTTCTATTTTCTCAAACTGTCTTAGCCTCTCCCCCACCCCCTCTCTCTCCTCCCTTCTCCCTCCCCCCCTTCCTCCTTCCTTGTGCAATTTGTGGTGGCCCATCACATCCCAGGTTTACATTCTGTAGACTATTTGATAATTCATTAGTAATATCTCTAGTTAAGGTCTGGATCATCTTTTGAGCTGAGATTGGGACAAGGGCAAAACCTACCCAATTTCCATGGATGATTGCCCAGAGCTGAAGAAATGTTGGTTTTTTAAAAATATTTTAGGGGCTGGAGAGGTGGCTTAGTGGTTAAAGTGCTTGCCTATAAAGCCTAAGGACCCAGGTTCTATTCCCCAGTACCCACATAAGCCAGATATATATGGTGGCATATACATCTGGAGTTTGTTTGCAGTGGATGGAGGCTCTGGTGTGCCCATTCTCTCTCTATCTTTCTCTTTCTATCTCTAAATAATAAATAAATAAGTATTTTATTTATTTGCAAGTAGAGAGAGAGATAATGGGCATGCCAGGACTTCTTTCCATTACAAACTAACTTCAGATACATGTGCCATTTTCTACACCTGGTTTTATGTGGGTGCTGGGGATTTAACTCCTGGTTGGCAGGCTTTGCATGCAAGTGCCTTTAACCACTGAGCCATCTCTCCAGCCCCCAAAAATAGTCTTCTAATTGAAGAAGATGTGCGGGACAAGCAGAGCAACAGGTATGCAGCTTAAAATTACTTTTTCAGTATTTGCAGTATTATTTTTCAGTCATGAATGGGGACTACATTACTAGAAACAGGTAGAGATTTGAGGATCAGAAAAATCAGAATTGGAATCCAATTCCTATTGGAATCCCTGTGTGTTCATAGATATCGGGACTACCGGGACCCTCCTCACTCACTGGTGCCCTATGGCTACACACTGCAGTTCTGGCATGTTCTGGCTGCTCGGCTGGCTTTCATCATTGTGTTTGAGGTGAGTTTTCTCAATCAGTCTGTTTGTTTCCTTCGACATAAAGAAGTCACTTGGAATAATGAGGACTTCCAACATAATTCTCTATTTCTAAAAGTAGCATCGTCATAGTCATATGTTGTAACTAACATCTTTTAAATCTTTCCTTCTCCTTAATTGAAATGTTTGCATTTTCCAGGAATGTTTTATTTAAAGCCTGTCAGTAACTGCTAATGGATAAATTATGGAATCACAGGAATCACTTAATATTCTAGGATTGTGATTCTTGAGCTTTAGGATAAATAATCCCGGAGATGCTGAGGCATCCTATGATGTCCTCCAGGATTATTCTCATGCAAGGCTCATGGACCATAGTCTGGAAAGCTCCGAGCTGGGTGTTACAAGGGCTGCTACTGGCTGTGTATCACCATGGAATTACTTAAGTATTCATTACCGCAGGCTTGAAATAGACTTACAAAGTACAATCTACATAGCAATTGCGTATATTATGTGTCAATAAAAATATATCATTGCTTTCTTTTCAGACTTTCAGAAAATTGCTGTGAAATATTTATATTTCTATAACTCTAGCCATAAATGTAAATGTAAAAAATGCTATAAAAGGTTTCTATTTCTATAACTCTAGTCATAAATATAAATTTCATTTCTTGCTACATATATTGAAGCCATATTCATGCAAGCTAAAGATGCCTTGGTTTAGACCCAGAAGTGTCTTAAAACTTTGAGACTCTTCCATCTCTACCTTTGTGTTTCACTTCAGACAAATAAGAGAAAATACTATTAATTTTCTCTCCCTGGTCCCCAGGAAACAGCTTATCAATGACTCAGTCCCTCCTTAAAGAAAAAAAATTTTTTTTTTGACATTGGGTCTCGTTCTAGCCCAGGTTGACTTGGAATTCACTATGTAGTCTCGGGGTAATCTCGCGGCAATCCTTCTAACTCTGCATCCCAAGTACCGGCATTAAAGGCATGCACCACCACAGCCAGCAAGAAAATATTTTTTAACTTTTTATTGGCAACCTCCATACTATAGATAATATACCATCATCATAATCCCTCTCCCACTACCTTCTCTTTCCCCCTTCACATCCCTCCTCCACTGAACCACTGATTCCCTTCTTTCCAACTAGTTCCTACAGAAGATATTTTTAACTTGAACTTTTTTCAAACAGAGATATTGCTTTAAGCTATTACCAGGATTTTCAGGTAGAACTAACATTATAATATATTGTTATGTACTATTTAAAATACTAGAGATGTACAGAGAAGGCTCTGAATATCATCTATGTGTCGCCAAGCTTATTGCTGTAAATGTAATGGAGAACCCTCGGTGCTATCCTTGGACACACTTTTATCTTTAATGAATACTTTTGATGTGTAAGAACCTTTACATTGTCATCTGGTACTTCAGTGATCACCAAGTGTTGTAGTTAATTTCTTGTTGCTGTGACCAAATATCGGCAAGGAGCTACTTAAGGAAGGAAGAGTTTGTTTCAGTTACCAGTTCAAGGATTCAGCCATTGTGGTGCAGAATGATAGGGTGGCTGGTTACATTCAGTCCTCAGTGAAGAAACAGAAAGTAGTGAATTTTGGTGCTTAGTCAACTCCCTCCTTTTCATACACTCTAGTGCCCCAGTCCATAGAATGGCAGCACACATTAAAGTGGGTCTTCCCACTTCAATTAACATAATCAACATGACCCTTCGCAAGCATGCCTAGAGGCAGGCAAGTCTCCTAGGTGATGCTAGATCCTGTCAACTTGACAATATAAACCACTGTCTTGGTTTCTCATTGCTGGGACAAGTACCTGACCCCCCCCCAAAAAAAAAAATAAGTTAAGGGAAGAGGTGTTTATTTCAGCTTACAGTTCCAGGTCACAGTCTATCATAATAGAAAAGGCATAGTGACAGGAGCTTGAGGCAGCTGGTCATTTTCAGTCCAAAGTGAGGAAGCAGAGAGCTATGAATGCTGCTGCTCAGAGCTTTCTCTTTCTTGTGTAGTCCAGAATCCCTGTCCATGAAATGCTGCTGCTCACAGTGAAGGTGGGTCTTCCCACCTCAGTTAACCTAATTAAGATCATCCCCCACAGGAATGATGAGAGGCTAGTTTCTTGGGTGATCCGGTCAATTTGACCATCCATATAAACCATCACAGCCAGCATATAGACTAATAGAAGGGACTGTGTTTCTAGAGTCCCAACTATTTGCATTTGAGGTAAAGAATATGTGGCAATTTTCCACAAAGAAAATGTTTCTTCTTAAAGTGTTCATTTACCTAGGTCCACATATAATTCTTATAAGCAAAATTTGTGAAACATTTGATAATCAACAAAGCCTTTAAAAACATTTTCTTGGGCTGGAGTGATGGCTTAATGGTTAAGGCACTTGCCGGCAAAGCCAAAGGATATGGGTTCAATTCTCCAGGACCCACATAAGCCAGTTGCACAAGGGGGCACATGCATCTGGAGTTCGTTTGCAGTGGCTGGAGGACCTGGTATGCCCATTCTCTCCCTCTCTCTGTATCTCTGTATTAAATAAATAAATAAATAAATAAATAAATAAATATATTTTAAAAATTTTTCTTACAATTTTCACAATAACTCCTACTTTAGCATGAACTGAGCTCAAGAGGAGTTAGGTGACTCATCCTCATTTAGACAGACAAGTCTTTTTTGGCAGGGAGCGGGTTGAGGTAGGTTCTCGCTCAAGCCCAGGCTGATCTGGAATCCACTTTGTAGTCTCAGGGTGGCCTCAAACTCATGGCAATCCTCCTCACTCTGTATCCCAAGTGCTGGGATTAAAGGTATGTGCCACCATGCCTGGCCTTTTTTTTTTTTTTAATGTTATTGACAGCTTCCACAAGTATAGACAATAAAACCATGATAATCCCCTCCCTCCATTCCCATTTCCCCCTCTCAAACCCACCCCCACCGAATGCCCTCCCCCTTCCAATGAGTCTCTCTTTTATGTTGATGTCATTATCTTTTCCTCCTGTTATCAAGTAGGCAGACAACTCGACAACAGCCGCTTAGCAGGACTCACACTTGGGTCTCCTCTGAGCATTCTCTCCTCACTTTCTCCTCCTACTCCCCTTCCTTTTCCCCAAGTAGTGCCATCAAACCAAACTTAGTCCTCATTTGTCCATTGCCTTTCATCATATGACTCCTTCCCTCTTCATCCCACTTCCCACATGCCTGAACCTCCCTGTCTTTCCTGAGCCAACCCCTAAAGCTTGTTTTGGCCAAGGATGGATGATAGACCTGACTCTGCTATGTTCTCCTCTGTTGTGTTTTTAGCACCTCGTGTTTTGTATAAAGCACCTCATTTCCTATCTGATCCCAGACCTCCCAAAAGATCTAAGGGATCGAATGAGAAGAGAGAAGTATTTGATCCAGGAGATGATGTATGAGGCTGAGCTTGAACGCCTCCAGAGGGAACGGAAGGAGAGGAAGAAGAATGGAAGGGCACATCACAATGAGTGGCCATGACTAGGTAGGTGACAGCTGTCCTCCCAGGGGGAAGCTACCCTCAGGATGATTTAAATGCCCAGAAACAACGCTTGGATTATTCTAGTAAAGTCTCTAAGGTTTATCATTTTATTCTTCAAACTAGCTTGTGTGAGGCACGTGGTACATAAACAGTATGCACTTGGTCAATAAGGGTTGGATGGATGGAGGCTGAATACATTTGTGTATTTACTTCATAGTCTTTGTGTAGTACTATTGCTTCCCCACAGATTCTATCAGAAAGTTCTGAAACTTTCCAGCAAGTCAGTTACTAGCTTGGACAAGTTACTTCTCTGGGCCTCGGTTTCCTCAGTGGTGAAGGTTTAGGTGAACTCTCTTGTCTGATGCTCTCTATGTCTAGTGTCATAGGAGTTCTTTGGCTTTTTGCATCTTTTAATGCTCTCTCCTTTGATCAAAAACTGACTTTGAAAAAATTTTTTTTTTGAAATTTGGCCTCTAGAGGAAAAATGAGACATATAGGGGAAAGAATGTTTTCACACACCCTATTGTCTAAGGTGCAGCAGATCTGCAGAGGCGTTTCTTAAGTTAGTAAGGCTGTATCAACCTAGCTGCCTATTCATAATCCCAAAGGCAAATAGGATTGAACATGAGTATGAACTTAGAGGAAACAGCTAGACCTAAAGACCAAGGGGTGGGGGGGGTTGCTACAGAGCTTCTGAACGTCTGCCCTCTGATGCAAAATCTGCACGCAGGTACAAAATAGGCTTGGGCTTCATGAGACACAAGAAATGTTTCACTGTGTAGTTATTTTGCCATTTCCCAGATCTCCTGTTCTGTGACTTTAGGGGGAGGGGGGATTTCTTAACTTGTGTGAGCCTGCCAATCGAGCAGATTTAATTTGCAGCTCAAATAAGGCAATGAAGGTGCGACATTTACTAAGCAATAAAGCACTGCAGCATGCTACCCAAGATTTATATCATTGTTAAGGATTGTGTTGAAGCGTGCCAGACTCTCTATCTGCCTTTTCCAATCTCCCCTCCCCCAGTCTGGTGTGTGAATTGTTTCCATGTTTATGGGAAAAAATAAAATAAAACAGTTGGACCAAACAATGCTTTAGGAGATGAGCTATTCTCAATTTCACTTTTTTTAATAAATTTTTTTGCCCATTGTAATATAATTATGAATCTTTTATTTATTTATTTGAAAGCAGATTGAGAGAGAGAAGAGAGACAGAGAGAGAGAATGGGTGCGCCAGGGCCTCCAGCCACTGCAAACAAACTCCAGACGTGTGTGCCCCCTTGTGCATCTGGCTTATGTGGGTCCTGGGGAATTGAACCTAGGTCCTTTGGCTTCGCAGGCAAATGCCTTAATCACTAAGCCATCTCTCCTGCCCTCAGTTTCACTTTCTGAGATTTGTTCCAACTGCCTGGCTCCCTACCCATTCTGATGACCTGTCCTCTGGTATTGTCTGCTCTTTGGAAGAGAAAGGCTGAGTGTATCTAGTGGCTTTGGGTGGGTGTGAGGCAACTTCACAGCAGAGAATTGCTTCTGAAAGCTCAAGGGACAGAGACCGAGGTGCAGGCATGCACCCATATCCACACCTCGGGGCTGCGCTGGGCTGCAGAGCCAGTGACATATCCTTGGGGTTTCTTCTGCCCTCACCAATCCAGGCTACTTTCTTCCTACATCTGTTTTTTACCCAAAAGCATACTTTTTGTCTATATTCGTCAGCAGCAAGATGTCACATTGCTTCAAACTTTTCTGACTCTCTCTGTTTATTTGTAAAGCGGGCATCATAAAGTTGATACTATACCTGACCCAGTTTGGGTTCCAGATTTTTCAAATGCTTTTGACACACGGTAAGTCCCAGCCATTGGGTGTTTACTGTTAAGCCATCATGTGTGTATAGGATCCTGATGCCTTGTCTCTTTCCAGGTGACAGTTGGTATCCAAGCCAAGGACCTGAAGGTGGTTTACTTCCCTGGGCCGTGCAAAAGCACATTCAAGTGAATGACTGACAGTGCAACCGCCGTGCATGCTGCCGGCATCGGCAGCCACAGGCAGGGTGGCTCCCCATAGAAGACGGGGGCTGGGCTCCCACTGCCCTGAAATCACATTGCAGTTCAGCACACAATTGCTATCTATCCATAGACCATTGTTGACCAAGCAAGCATGCACATTATGGGCAGTTACATTCTCAAGTTTTTAAAACCAAGGGGGAACTTGTATACTGGGCCTGTTTTTCAGCCTGTTTGCTACCTTTTTTGCATTCTGTCCCACGTGAATTTTACAGACACTGGGCTAAAAAGGGTATTTGGACACCTGGACACACATTCCTAGAATGTCATCATACGGTCCTAACTCCATGTCACCAAATGACACAGACAAGACCCTGTTTACAAATTTTTCTTTCTTTCTTTTTTTTTTTTTAATTTCAGAAACCTTTCTGAAGAGATGATTATATATGACATATCTATAGCTATGTGTATGGCCATAGATGTATTTCTGTGTGTACATATGTATAGTCATGTATTCCTACATATGTACATACAAATGCAGAGATATATAAAGTACATAGGAATTCCTAACTTGTAAATAGCCAAAAAAATACTGACATGAATGATGAATTTTCACGTTTAGTCACCAACATGAAGCCATGTTTAATGCTTGTATAATGTGATGCAATAAAATTTAAAATAAATTTATGCATATGGAATATTTTCAGCTGGCTTTTCTGAAATTCTGTTGTGTTTTTGTATTATTTTTGTCCTAGAATAAAAAAAAGCCAGAAAGGAATGGGTGTGTGTGTGTGTGTGTGTGTGTGTGTTGTGCATATAGTGTATTCATGTGTGTGTGCAGATGTATGCACTCCAAGCACACGTATTCAGAGGCCAGAGGAGAAAGTAGGTGTCCTCTGTGTTGTTTCCTTGAAACAGAGTCTGTCAATAAACCTGGAAATGGTGATTTTTCGATCGGATTGGCTAACCAGCAAGCCTCAACAATTCTCCTATCTCTGCCTCCCACAGGGCCGAGGTTACAGATACATGTAGCTTATGCCCCACACACAGCTTTTTTATGTGGGTGCTGGGAATCAAAGACCTCTCTGGCCATCATGCTTGTGTAGTCAGTGCTCTTACCTGCAGAGTCATCTCCCCCCTCCCCAAGAGTGAGATCTTTAATGCAAGGCTTCTCATATCCACCACATTTCTGAGAAAAGATGTTAATCTGTGTGGTGGTTTGATTCAGTTGTCCCCCATAAACTTAGGCGTTCTGAATGCTAGGTTCCCAGCTGATGGCAATTGGAAATTAAAAGCCTCCTGTGGGCAGTGTATTGCAGGGGCCAGGATTATGGGTGTCATAGCCAGCTCCCCCTTGCTAGTGTTTGACACACTCTGCTGTTCCTGTTGTCCACCTGATGTTGGCCAGGAGGTGATGTCCACTCTCTACTCATGCCATCGTTTTCCCCTGCCATCATGGAGCTTCCCCTCAAGGCTGTAAGACAAAATAAACCCCTTTTCCCACAAGCTGCTCTGGGTTGGGTGCTTTCTGCCAGAAGTGCGAACCTGACTGCAGCAATCTATGTTTTTCTTCCTTACCTGCATTTCTCTTCTTGCTCCCTTCTGCACCACCTTCTCAGGGCGCTGAGTAGACCACTTAAAAATCACTCTGAGGAGCCTGAAATGACATTGGCAAAATTTGCGGAGGAAATATGGAATATAACTATTGATGTTTAGAATGTTTTTATGACCCTGCCTGATAGTATGCCTTAATAACTCCACATAAAGGACTGCCTGCCTGCGGGGCAGTGGGGGGGAGGATATGTCACAGTTACTCTTCTAACAAATGTAGAATCTATCTTTTACATTTTTTTAAATATTTATTTATTTGAGAGAGAAAGAGAAAGAGAGAGAGAGAGAATGGGCATACCAGGGCCTCCAACCACTGCAAATGAACTCCAGATCCTTGAACCACCTTGTGCATCCGTGGGTACTGGGATATTGAACCTGGGTCCTTAGGCTTTGCAGGCAAGCACCTTAACCTCTAGGTCATCTCTCCAGTCCTTAAATTTATTTTTTTAGAAAATATCTTTATTTATTTATTTGAGTGAGAGAAGCAGGCAGACAGAGAGAGTGAGTATGGGTATGCTGGGGACTCTCACACTAAAAATGAGTTCCAGATGCATGCACCACTTTGCACATCTGGCTTTACATGGGTACTGGGGAATCAAACCCAAGCTGTCAGGCTTTATAAGCAAGTGCCTTTAACCACTGAGCATCTCTCCAGCCCCCTTAAATTTCTTTAAATTAGTTTCCATTCTGTGTATTCAAGATGTATAACATGATGTTTTGAGATATATAGATATTATATGTTACTATTAGTATTTGTAGTAATATGTAATATATAGTATACATTATGTATATTGCTATATATATTGCAGTTATTACTATCATCAAATTGTTATATCCATATGGCATTAGCTCCTGTAACAAGGGACTTGAAGCAGGGTAAAGACAGCTTTGCTTTTCTTCTAGTTTTCAGGCTGAAGTTTCAAGACTGGGTGGCCCCATGTGTTCGGCCTCTGGTGAGGGAATCACTACTTGCAACATGTAAAAAGGGAACCAGCCATGTGCAGAAGAGAGATAATATGGCAAGATAGGATGCCAGGAAATCCCAGGAGTCAAGCTTACCATTTTTCCATTTTCTATTATATATATATACATATACCTACATATATATATATATAATTTTGATTCCCCTCTTACCTTCCTTATTCAGCCTTCCCCTCCCACTAACACCCTTTCTTCTTCCCATTAGATCCACATCCTACGTCCATGCCTTATTTTATTGTATTTTATTTACTCCACTGATTTAAATTGGGATTGCTTGCATAATCATAGGTGGGACATTATTTACCAGAGAACGGGAAATCCTCCAGTGACTCCCCCCGCCCTTAAAAAGGCATGACTGCCCCTCTCCCCGCAATTATCAGTTTCTGCTCTGGGAGGGGTGGGGTTTCATTTACCCCTCCCTCATCTATGATGAGCTCCATCGCAGACCGCAAACCCCATCTGCTGAGAGTCCATGAATAGAAGCAGATTTGTCGTATCCAGAAAAGTTCTCATTGTTAAGCAGGCCTGGACTGTAACACCTCAAGGCCTGCTCCCAGTGACATGCTTCCTTCCTCCAAGCAACCCTTCAGCTTTTAAAGGTTCCCAAACCTTCCCAAACACCACTAGTTTGCTTGGGCCCGAACAAGCACCTGGGCCTACAGGGAGCATTTTGCATTCAAACCACTACAGAATGCACATATCTAATTATTATGTCTGACTTTTAGATTTCTTACAGCAAACTGATGCTATGATGTTTCGATGTCATGGCTATGAAATTCCGACAAGAAAATCAACCAACACATCCTGTCTACCAGGCTGCCCCACCAGAGTCTCCACTAACTTGGACTTTTCCAAATATACCATTCCTAGGGAATACTAGCTAATATTATTTTAATTTTTTAAAATTTATTTATTTGAGAGTGACGGACAGAGAAAGAAGCAGATAAAGAGAGAGAGAGAGAATGGGCGCGCCAGGGCCTCCAGCCACTGCAAACGAACTCCAGATGCGTGCGCCCCCTTGTGCATCTGGCTAACGTGGGCCAACCGGGGTCCTTAGGCTTCACAGGCAAGTGCTTAACTGCTAAGTCATCTCTCCAGCCTGTACTAGTCTAATCTTATTTCCCTAAAAAGTCAGGAAGTGACAGAGGTCAGGAAATCCATCTTTACCTTCCCCATTGTGTCAATCGCTGTGAAGTCAAGTTTGTAGTACCTCTTTAGTAGCCACTTACACTTGTGCCCATGCATGTAATCAGTTTAAACTCTGTCTCCTCTCAATACCCATTTCAACATGAAAGAACCAAGTATAAGAGTTAAAGCTGCTTAGATCACATGTCACAGGTAAGTGCCTATTACTGCCTTTATAACAGAGCACTGTTTTCTGAGTGTCCATTAATAGTCAGGGTGTAAACATAATTTAATAATATTTTCAACAAAAATCTGAAGTTTTGGGCTGGGAAGATGGCTTGCCTATGAACCTAAGCACCCAGGTTTGATTCTCCAAGTCCCACATAAGCCAGATGCACAAGGTGGAGCATGTGTCTGGAGTTCGTTTGCAGTGGCTAGAGGCCCTGGCACACCCATTCTCTCTCTGTGTCTCTTTCTCTATGTGTGTGTGTGTCTCTCTCCCTTTCTCTCTGTTTCAAATAAAAATAAATAAATAAAATTTTAATACTTAAAAAAAATCTAAAGTTTTACTTAACAGTGCTTTTATTGCACAAGTGTTTTTATTACATGAGTGGTGTCCAGCTCAGACCCCATTAATCCCCTGTATACCCAGAGGATAAATAGCAAAGCTATTGTTTGTGGGAGTCCAAGTGAAATTCCACTCAGTGTGCACAGATGTTGGCACTTGAGAAAGTGATCTTTAACTTGCACTAATTCAGAAGCTGCAATCAGGGGCTGGGAGATGCTCCCTCGCATGAAGTACTTGCTGCACAGGCATGAAGACTGGCCTGAGCTTGGATAGCACACCCAGAACCACATAAAGGTGGATGCTGTCCATGGAGCATCTGCAAGCCCAGCATAACTACAACAATAAGGAAAGTGGACACAGGAGAATTGCCCAGACGTTTGTGGGCCAAATGGTCTGACGAATGCAATGGTGAAAAAGAGACCCTGCCTCAAAGGCAGAAGGGGAGGAACAACACGCAAAGTTGTCTGCCACATGTATGCCCACTCTTGAAATCCGCCAGAACCACCTTAACCTTACCTCCAATGTTTCTGCCTTACTATATCAATGGTGGACCAGAGAGGTTCAGCTTTCAACTAGTACCGAGGTGGTGTTGTTTCTGTTGGATGGGGACCATTCTGTCCAAACCACTGATGCAACCAGTATTTTAGAATCAAAATTTGAATTGCTTTGACAGATCCTACAATTCAAGTTAAGCTTAATCAGTTCTATCTGGTGATGTCATATGAAAGATTATCCCCCTGGTAGAAATGAAGGTGAGCAGGAATTCCTAACTGTTACATGGATCATGTTATTCAATACAAAACATGGTCTTGGGGTTTGGGAGATGGCTCAGACATAAAAGGTGCTTGCTGGAAAAGCCTACCCACTAGGGTTCAATTTCCCAGTACCCATGTAAAGTCAGATGCATATAGTGGCTCATGTGACTGGAGTTCCTTTGGTGTTCTCTCTCTCTCTCTCTATCTCTTTTTGTCCATGCATGTGCAAATATAAACACATATTTAAAAAAAAAAACACATTGTCTCTTCCTAGCCAGGTTTCTTTACTTAAAACTCTTGTGTGACTTACCATGGGGATGATGTCAAAAATATTGCACTCTGCTCCACATTGTGGCCACATCAGCATTCATCTCCGAGGACTCCACATTTTATACATGCACATGAATCCTTCTGCCCGTGGACTTTTGACTTACCTCTGCCTAAGACATCCTGTCCTTCACTCTCCTTGACTTAGCTGACAACTATTTAGCTTTGAACTGGTCAGGAAGATGGTCTAAGGATTGCTTGAGTCCCATTATATGTTTCCACCTCCCCATTTTGCAGGACTGACCCCATGAAGCATGCACGTTGCAGTGTTCCACTTGCAATACTCATCACACCTAGGCTCTTGTGTTCTGTATTTGGCTAAAAAGTCTGTGATGGGAGACACAGGGCCTCTGATTTATTACAACTTTACTGGTGTTGTCAGTTATGGATGACTGGAGGACATGGCTAACTTCATGGCGACAGAAGTTTTCCTAATCCTGAATCTCATAATTAGATACATGGAGTCAGCGGCTGATGTCAAGACTCCAGATGTTCTTATGAAATGATGGATCTTTTTATCTCTGAACCTTGTCTCAAGACAAAACAAAATCCATTCCAATTCATGGTAATTATGATCTATGGTTTTAGCACTGTTTCAGCTGCTGGAGTAACTACTAAACAGAAGTGGTAAAAAATACTGTCTTGGAGCCAGTCAGTAAGAGGTTGGCCACTTATTGAAAGAGAGGGCAGAGAAAGGTGGCAACTAAGATCTTCTTCTTTTTATTGACAACTTCCATAATTGTAGACAATAAACCATGATAACTCCCCCCACCACTTTCCTCTTCACAACTCCCCTCCACAATATCCCCTCCCCCTATCAATCAGCCTCTCTTTTATTTTGTTGTTTTGGCTATTAGAGGTTTTTTGTACTTCCAAATGAATCTTAGAAATTTTTTTTAATATTTCTGTGAAGAATTACATTGTAATTTTGATGGGGATTGCTTTTTGTAAGATTGACATTTTCACAATATTGATTCTTCCAATCCAAGAACATGGGATGTCTTTCCATTTCCTAGTTTCTTCTGCAATATCTGTCTCCAGTGTTTTAAAGTTCTCATTGTAGAGATCCTTCACTTCCTTGGGTAGGTTTATTCCTAGGTACTTTTTTTGACACAAATGTGAATGGGAGTGATTCCCTGATTTCATCCTCAGCATGTTTGTTGTTAGTATATAGGAAGGCTACTGATTTCTGTGTGTTTATTTTGTATCCTGCTATGTTGCTAAAAGTATTCATCAGCTCCAACAGTTGCTGGTAGAGTCCCTAGGGTCATTTATGTATGTATAAAATTATATCATCTGCAAATAATGATAATTTGATCTCTTCTTTTCCAATTTGTATCCCTTTTATGTGTGTCTCTTGCCTTATTGGTATAGCTAATACTTCTAGTACTATATTAAATAAAAGTGGGGACAGTGGACACCCTTAGCTTGTTCCTGATTTTAGTGGAAAAGCTTCAAATTTTTCCCCATTTAGTATTATGTTGGCTGTACGTTTGTCAAAAATAGCCTTAATTATGTTGACATATATTCCTTCTATTCCCAGTTTCTGTAGGACTTTTACCACTAAGGGATGTTGGATTTTGTCAAATGCTTTTTCTGCATCTATTGAGATGATCATGTGATTTTGGTCCTTCAGTCCATTTATATAGAGTATTACATTTACCAATTTGCATATGTTGAACCACCCCTGCATCTCTGGGATAAAGCCTACTTGGTCAAGGTGAATGATCTTTCTGATATATTCTTGTACTCTGTTTGCCAGTATCTTGTTGAGAATTTTTGCATCTATGTTTGTAAGGGAGATTGGTCTGTAATTTTTTCTTTTGTTCTATCTTTGTCTGGTTTTGGTATCAGGGTGATGCTGGCCTCATGGAAGGAGTTTGGTAGGATTCCTTCCTTTTCTATTTTATGGAGAAGTTTGAGAAGCACTGGTGTTAGTTCTTCCATGAAGGTCTGGTAAAATTCAGCAGTGAACCCATTGGGCCTGGACTTTTTTTTTTTTTTTTTAGCAACTAAGATCTTCTGGTAATTGTCTCCCCTTAAGAACATCAGCTACTTCTATATCAAATTACTTTTGCAAGACTCTTGTGACCACATGTGTGCAGCCCTGGAAGAACTACTGAGAAGATATTGCTCCAAAGTGTAGAAGGAAGAACCTGGGCTTGCAGGAAATTGGCAAGGTGGCTCAATACAGGAGCCTGACACCCACCAGCTTCTCCACCAGACCACAGGTGTGTACCTGCGTATTGAGGAGATAACCACAAGGTGACACTGAAATTCAGCAACAGAAATCCTATAAGACCCAGAGTCCTGGGACCACAGCAAAACAAGAGAAAATATCCAAGTAGCTGCATGCTCACACCTCTACAGGCCAGGGCACAGAGGGTCTTCTTTCCACAAGGTTAAAAGCAAAGGAGAAAGACCCAGCAAACTACATCAGTGCAGATACTGACACACGCCCGCAATAGCAATGGAGAATGAGATGACTTTTGCTGCCACTGCAACCTGCAAAGTCACCACCTCACCTCATCTGATCACATACCGCTAACAAGAATAGCTGTGTATGTCACAGAGAGTGCTATGAACCTGACACCCTATTTCTTCCCCATGAAGGCCCTGTTCAGGCACCAGGATCTGATTGGGGGATATGTGTTGTAGACCCTTCATCTCTGTTGGAGTATCCAGATACTAGAGTGTCCAGATACTGGAGTGTCTGGGCTCATTCAGTAACAGCTCTTATCAACAGATCTTTGGAAACCCCTAGCTCCTGGTGTAGGTCACCACTCCCACTGTAATAAGAACCATACACAGGGGGCATATTCTGCATACTCTGCCATCTACACCACCCAACCAGAGTGTCCCTGCTCTTGTTTGACCCATGGAGACAGTAAGATCCTCCAACTCTGATACAATATACTGCCCAAACTCACTAATGACAAACAAATAAGCTATAGGTAAATTATATTACCCAGATGGAAATAAACTTAACATAGAATAACAAACAGATATCCCAAGATATATCTTCACAAGAAAGCTATTTTCTAAAGAGGCCATCTCATTAAAATAGAGATATTCATTCAGCAGATATGCAAATCTCAACATAGCTAACACGGTGAGTAAGAGGAGAAATAAAGTAGAGAAAAGGAATTGGAAATCTTGGAAGGGAACTTGGAATTTTACATAAAGAACATAATACTTCACTTAATGGGGATAAAGATCTGAATAAAGGAGTTCAGCAAGTGAGTCAGTTGGATATTAAACGTTCTAAGAAGAACAATGGCTTTGAAGTTGAGGGGTGTTTTCACTCTAGAAAAGCCAGTATGGCTAGAGTGGAGGAAAGAAGGTTAGAAAGACACTGGGAGGGACAGCGGTGAACTGTGCACCCTTCACATACATTCTTCAAGCATTCTTTCAAAGGTCTAATCTAATGTCATGTACAATTTCCTCCATATGGTGAATTTAAATTTTGCTCAACCTGATGATTGAGTGGGTAGGAAATAAAAATGTACCTCAAATTAGATGACCAATATGCAGAGCAGAGATGCAGTAATTTCTCACCAAAGAGGAAACTTAGCAACTACTTTTATTATGCTTTTCCAAACTGGATAATTGGGTACAATGTGATCATCTTCACTACCTGAACCTTACCTGACCATTTAATTGTATGTCCCACAGGCAACTTGCAACGTTGATATACAAAATGTAACTTTAAGACTTCAAGTTAGGCTGGAGAGATGGCTCAGCAGTTAAAGGCACTTGCTTGCAAACACTGACAGCCTGCGTTCGATACCTCAGTATCTACCTAAAGTCAAATGCACAAAGTGGTGCATGTGTCTGGGGTTCATTTGCAGTGGCAGGAAGCCCTGCTGTGCACATTCTCATTCTGTGTGTGTGTGTGTATGCGTAATAAATGCTTAAATAAATAAATAAAATTTTTTAAGACTTCAAGTTGATGGCTGGGGAAAGTTGCTCAGTGGTTAAAGGCACTTGCTTGCAAAGCTTGTCAGCCCACGTTCAATTCCATAGTACTCATGTAACACCTCCTTTGAAGTTGTCCTCTTACCTTCACAATATGTGCCACAAAACACATGCCCCCCACACAAAAATAAGTAAAATTATGCTTGAAAACCTCCAAATTGATAAGTTTTTCAAGAGGATGAAGAATGGCAGATTAAGAGAGATCTTTATAGTTCATAGTCCTGCTATTATTGATAATTATGTGGGTCAATTTTTAATTACATCAGCTAAAAATTCGAGGTAGAGAAGAAAAGTTGGTACTTTAATGCTTTGTTTTGTACTTTTGGATGCATTCTCAGTGCCAAGGATTGAGCTTAGGACCCTTCTAATCTTAAGTAAATACACTATTACTGAATTATATCCCTAGTTCTACTCTGTTTTGAAAATTTTGCTAGAAAGGAGTCTGGAGAGATGACTTAACAGTTAAGGCACTTGCCTGCAAAGTCAAAAGACCCGAGTTTGATTCCCCAGGACCCATATAAAGCCAGATGCACAAGGTGGCACGTGCATCTGGAGTTTGTTTGCAGTGGCTGGAGGCCCTGGAGTGCCCAGTCTCTCTCTCTCTCTCTCTCAAATAAATAAACAAATAAAATATTTTTTTAAAAATTTATTAGTAAGCTTCATTACTACACTGAAATTCCTGAGTCAACTAAATCTATAAAATGAAAAGATCAAGTGAGCTCACAGTCCTGGTGATGCAAGGCCATGTTCAAGCAGACCTATGGCCTGGCCTGTAGTAAAGCTAGCGTGTGTGGTAGCAAATGGTCCTATCATGAATGCAAGCAGAGACCAAAAGAAGAGGACAGGGGGCGGTCCTTCAACAGTCCCCTCTTGAGGACATTAGGAACTTCTGATGTAAGGAGCTGCACTTGGCCCCACTTCCCCACACGCCACTGTCTCCTAACAGCACCACCTTGTAGACCAAGCCTGCCTCATGTACAGTTAAGGTACAATCTAAACCACAGCATTTCCATTTTCAAAGACAGTGTCAGTTAATTAAATGTAAAATTGCCCTCAGTGAAAAAAGCTTTGCATGCTTATGTGCTTACACTTTAAAATTTATATGCAGTACTTAGCTAAGAAGAGTCATTTATGAAGTAAATGCAGTAGAAATATCTTTCTATAAAGGCTGCTAAAATTCATGATATTCAATTTGAGACCCCAAGAACAGACAACTGCAAAGATACTTATGGGAAATTTAATCCAAAAATTCAAAAGCCATGTTCCCAATCACATTTTATATGAAAATTCTCAATTCTTCCCCCAAGATTTTCCCAAATAATGATACAAAACTTAAACCTGAAAGTATTACAAGAATCCAGTGAATTTTTAGGCACTAAATGGCCACACACTCAGCTCTCTCTCTCTCTCTCTCTCTCTCTCTCTCTCTCTCTCTCTCTGTGTGTGTTGGGGGGGGGGGTATGTGTATGTTGATGGGATAATATCCAGGACCTTCCACATGCTGGGTAAATGCTCCACCAATGAGTCACACCCCCAAACTCTAACCCAACTCTTTATGGAAAAATAACCTTTATAGAAAAACTCAGAATTTCCTGTAAGAATTAATTCAAAGGATTATTCCCCCCATCTCCACCTCAACCCTAGCCCATGTAACTGCATCATAAATGTTCAACTGTTTAACAAAACAATGCATATTTCTTGTGGCTGTAATAAATGAAAGTAGGAAACCTTTACATTAATATGTTAAATATTTCCTTCGTCTTAATGTGCATCAATATCAGTAACCATGCAGAGAAGCTATAAGCAGGCCAAGGACTGGTTTAAATTGTCATTCACAATTTTACAAACTTAATGTTTTCAAAATGCTATTGGACTATGTGGCCATCATAACACTCTAGTGGTATTTTCATCTTTCCCTATAGGTGAGAGTGTTTGGATGGAAATCTCAGTTATTTTCCTCAAGAAACACAACCAGGTTGTGTGACTTCAAAAAAAAATACATGTTAGCCTGCAGGGTTTCTTCCAGCACACACGATTAACATCTTGAGCTGGATGCTATTTGTGTTTAGTGGAGGGAAGCCCCCTATCTAGAGTGTTGTGTATCAGCTGCCCTGAGTTTTACCTATTAGATTCCAGTAGCACCCTTCCCCCACCCTCACTGTGACCACCAGAAATGTCTACATGGTCGCTAAGAAGCAGAATGGCCCCTATTTAAAAAAAAAGTTGGTCCAAAGAAAAGTGATTTCACAAACAACAAAAAAGATGAATATACGTTTATGCTATTTTGGGCTGGAGAGATGGCTTAGTGATTAAGGCGCTTACCTGTGAAACCTAAGAACTGTTGGAATCTCCAGATCCCATGTATAGCCAGATGCAAGTGGCACAAGCATGCAATGCCACACATGCCCACAAGGGCACAAGGGGGCGGACGTATCTGGAGTTGTTCACAGGGGCAGAAAGGCCCTGACACACCCATTCTCTCTCTCTCTCTCTCTCTCTCTCTTTCTCTCTCTCTCTCTCTCTCTCTCTCTCTCTCTCTTTCTCAAAAAAAAAAAAAAAAAAATTATGCCCTGGGTATGGTGATACACATCTCTAATCGCAGCACTTGGGAGACAGGTAGGAGGATATCACCTTGAGTCCGAGGCCACCCTGAGACTACATATTCCAGGTCAGCCTGGGCTAGAGTCACGAACCTACCTCAAAAAAAAAAAAAAAATTTTAACAAAAAATTATGCTATTCTATAACCTAGCTATAAAATTTTTATTTCTCTTTAGAGTAAATATGAGTGATCACAACATTATTTAAATTTACATTCTCTGTTAAAGTAATCCCACTAATTACCAAGTACATTTTTTTTAATTTTTTTGTTTATTTATTTATTTGAGAGCGACAGAGAGAAGGAGGCAGAGAGAGAGAGAGAGAGAGAGAGAATGGGCGCGCCAGAGCTTCCAGCCTCTGCAAACGAACTCCAGATGCGTGCACCCCCCTTGTGCATCTGGCTAACGTGGGTCCTGGGGAATTGAGCCTCGAACCGGGGTCCTTAGGCTTCACAGGCAAGCACTTAACCGCTAAGCCAGCTAAGCCATCTCTCCAGCTTTTGTGAAACACTGTTTTATCATCTTTGTAACATTGAAATATTTTCAAAAAAAACAGCGTTTTCCTATTTGATTCTTTTTTAAGTTTAATTTTTTTATTTAAGCCAGAGAAAAGAGGCAGAGTTGGAGAGAGATTCCACATCCTCTGTAAACCTCAGTGCGCCCCCTTTCACCTGGCTAAACGTGGAATTAAAAACAGCAAAGCACAACTGCTAAATCTCTCCACCCCATTAATCTTAACCATATGAAAATGAAATTCCACTCAGTGTGCACAGATGTTGGCACTTGAGAAAGTGATCTTTAACTTGCACTAATTCAGAAGCTGCAATCAGGGGCTGGGAGATGCTCCCTCGCATGAAGTACTTGCTGCACAGGCATGAAGACTGGCCTGAGCTTGGATAGCACACCCAGAACCACATAAAGGTGGATGCTGTCCATGGAGCATCTGCAAGCCCAGCATAACTACAACAATAAGGAAAGTGGACACAGGAGAATTGCCCAGACGTTTGTGGGCCAAATGGTCTGACGAATGCAATGGTGAAAAAGAGACCCTGCCTCAAAGGCAGAAGGGGAGGAACAACACGCAAAGTTGTCTGCCACATGTATGCCCACTCTTGAAATCCGCCAGAACCACCTTAACCTTACCTCCAATGTTTCTGCCTTACTATATCAATGGTGGACCAGAGAGGTTCAGCTTTCAACTAGTACCGAGGTGGTGTTGTTTCTGTTGGATGGGGACCATTCTGTCCAAACCACTGATGCAACCAGTATTTTAGAATCAAAATTTGAATTGCTTTGACAGATCCTACAATTCAAGTTAAGCTTAATCAGTTCTATCTGGTGATGTCATATGAAAGATTATCCCCCTGGTAGAAATGAAGGTGAGCAGGAATTCCTAACTGTTACATGGATCATGTTATTCAATACAAAACATGGTCTTGGGGTTTGGGAGATGGCTCAGACATAAAAGGTGCTTGCTGGAAAAGCCTACCCACTAGGGTTCAATTTCCCAGTACCCATGTAAAGTCAGATGCATATAGTGGCTCATGTGACTGGAGTTCCTTTGGTGTTCTCTCTCTCTCTCTCTATCTCTTTTTGTCCATGCATGTGCAAATATAAACACATATTTAAAAAAAAAACACATTGTCTCTTCCTAGCCAGGTTTCTTTACTTAAAACTCTTGTGTGACTTACCATGGGGATGATGTCAAAAATATTGCACTCTGCTCCACATTGTGGCCACATCAGCATTCATCTCCGAGGACTCCACATTTTATACATGCACATGAATCCTTCTGCCCGTGGACTTTTGACTTACCTCTGCCTAAGACATCCTGTCCTTCACTCTCCTTGACTTAGCTGACAACTATTTAGCTTTGAACTGGTCAGGAAGATGGTCTAAGGATTGCTTGAGTCCCATTATATGTTTCCACCTCCCCATTTTGCAGGACTGACCCCATGAAGCATGCACGTTGCAGTGTTCCACTTGCAATACTCATCACACCTAGGCTCTTGTGTTCTGTATTTGGCTAAAAAGTCTGTGATGGGAGACACAGGGCCTCTGATTTATTACAACTTTACTGGTGTTGTCAGTTATGGATGACTGGAGGACATGGCTAACTTCATGGCGACAGAAGTTTTCCTAATCCTGAATCTCATAATTAGATACATGGAGTCAGCGGCTGATGTCAAGACTCCAGATGTTCTTATGAAATGATGGATCTTTTTATCTCTGAACCTTGTCTCAAGACAAAACAAAATCCATTCCAATTCACGGTAATTATGATCTATGGTTTTAGCACTGTTTCAGCTGCTGGAGTAACTACTAAACAGAAGTGGTAAAAAATACTGTCTTGGAGCCAGTCAGTAAGAGGTTGGCCACTTATTGAAAGAGAGGGCAGAGAAAGGTGGCAACTAAGATCTTCTTCTTTTTATTGACAACTTCCATAATTGTAGACAATAAACCATGATAACTCCCCCCACCACTTTCCTCTTCACAACTCCCCTCCACAATATCCCCTCCCCCTATCAATCAGCCTCTCTTTTATTTTGTTGTTTTGGCTATTAGAGGTTTTTTGTACTTCCAAATGAATCTTAGAAATTTTTTTTAATATTTCTGTGAAGAATTACATTGTAATTTTGATGGGGATTGCTTTTTGTAAGATTGACATTTTCACAATATTGATTCTTCCAATCCAAGAACATGGGATGTCTTTCCATTTCCTAGTTTCTTCTGCAATATCTGTCTCCAGTGTTTTAAAGTTCTCATTGTAGAGATCCTTCACTTCCTTGGGTAGGTTTATTCCTAGGTACTTTTTTTGACACAAATGTGAATGGGAGTGATTCCCTGATTTCATCCTCAGCATGTTTGTTGTTAGTATATAGGAAGGCTACTGATTTCTGTGTGTTTATTTTGTATCCTGCTATGTTGCTAAAAGTATTCATCAGCTCCAACAGTTGCTGGTAGAGTCCCTAGGGTCATTTATGTATGTATAAAATTATATCATCTGCAAATAATGATAATTTGATCTCTTCTTTTCCAATTTGTATCCCTTTTATGTGTGTCTCTTGCCTTATTGGTATAGCTAATACTTCTAGTACTATATTAAATAAAAGTGGGGACAGTGGACACCCTTAGCTTGTTCCTGATTTTAGTGGAAAAGCTTCAAATTTTTCCCCATTTAGTATTATGTTGGCTGTACGTTTGTCAAAAATAGCCTTAATTATGTTGACATATATTCCTTCTATTCCCAGTTTCTGTAGGACTTTTACCACTAAGGGATGTTGGATTTTGTCAAATGCTTTTTCTGCATCTATTGAGATGATCATGTGATTTTGGTCCTTCAGTCCATTTATATAGAGTATTACATTTACCAATTTGCATATGTTGAACCACCCCTGCATCTCTGGGATAAAGCCTACTTGGTCAAGGTGAATGATCTTTCTGATATATTCTTGTACTCTGTTTGCCAGTATCTTGTTGAGAATTTTTGCATCTATGTTTGTAAGGGAGATTGGTCTGTAATTTTTTCTTTTGTTCTATCTTTGTCTGGTTTTGGTATCAGGGTGATGCTGGCCTCATGGAAGGAGTTTGGTAGGATTCCTTCCTTTTCTATTTTATGGAGAAGTTTGAGAAGCACTGGTGTTAGTTCTTCCATGAAGGTCTGGTAAAATTCAGCAGTGAACCCATTGGGCCTGGACTTTTTTTTTTTTTTTTTTTTTAGCAACTAAGATCTTCTGGTAATTGTCTCCCCTTAAGAACATCAGCTACTTCTATATCAAATTACTTTTGCAAGACTCTTGTGACCACATGTGTGCAGCCCTGGAAGAACTACTGAGAAGATATTGCTCCAAAGTGTAGAAGGAAGAACCTGGGCTTGCAGGAAATTGGCAAGGTGGCTCAATACAGGAGCCTGACACCCACCAGCTTCTCCACCAGACCACAGGTGTGTACCTGCGTATTGAGGAGATAACCACAAGGTGACACTGAAATTCAGCAACAGAAATCCTATAAGACCCAGAGTCCTGGGACCACAGCAAAACAAGAGAAAATATCCAAGTAGCTGCATGCTCACACCTCTACAGGCCAGGGCACAGAGGGTCTTCTTTCCACAAGGTTAAAAGCAAAGGAGAAAGACCCAGCAAACTACATCAGTGCAGATACTGACACACGCCCGCAATAGCAATGGAGAATGAGATGACTTTTGCTGCCACTGCAACCTGCAAAGTCACCACCTCACCTCATCTGATCACATACCGCTAACAAGAATAGCTGTGTATGTCACAGAGAGTGCTATGAACCTGACACCCTATTTCTTCCCCATGAAGGCCCTGTTCAGGCACCAGGATCTGATTGGGGGATATGTGTTGTAGACCCTTCATCTCTGTTGGAGTATCCAGATACTAGAGTGTCCAGATACTGGAGTGTCTGGGCTCATTCAGTAACAGCTCTTATCAACAGATCTTTGGAAACCCCTAGCTCCTGGTGTAGGTCACCACTCCCACTGTAATAAGAACCATACACAGGGGGCATATTCTGCATACTCTGCCATCTACACCACCCAACCAGAGTGTCCCTGCTCTTGTTTGACCCATGGAGACAGTAAGATCCTCCAACTCTGATACAATATACTGCCCAAACTCACTAATGACAAACAAATAAGCTATAGGTAAATTATATTACCCAGATGGAAATAAACTTAACATAGAATAACAAACAGATATCCCAAGATATATCTTCACAAGAAAGCTATTTTCTAAAGAGGCCATCTCATTAAAATAGAGATATTCATTCAGCAGATATGCAAATCTCAACATAGCTAACACGGTGAGTAAGAGGAGAAATAAAGTAGAGAAAAGGAATTGGAAATCTTGGAAGGGAACTTGGAATTTTACATAAAGAACATAATACTTCACTTAATGGGGATAAAGATCTGAATAAAGGAGTTCAGCAAGTGAGTCAGTTGGATATTAAACGTTCTAAGAAGAACAATGGCTTTGAAGTTGAGGGGTGTTTTCACTCTAGAAAAGCCAGTATGGCTAGAGTGGAGGAAAGAAGGTTAGAAAGACACTGGGAGGGACAGCGGTGAACTGTGCACCCTTCACATACATTCTTCAAGCATTCTTTCAAAGGTCTAATCTAATGTCATGTACAATTTCCTCCATATGGTGAATTTAAATTTTGCTCAACCTGATGATTGAGTGGGTAGGAAATAAAAATGTACCTCAAATTAGATGACCAATATGCAGAGCAGAGATGCAGTAATTTCTCACCAAAGAGGAAACTTAGCAACTACTTTTATTATGCTTTTCCAAACTGGATAATTGGGTACAATGTGATCATCTTCACTACCTGAACCTTACCTGACCATTTAATTGTATGTCCCACAGGCAACTTGCAACGTTGATATACAAAATGTAACTTTAAGACTTCAAGTTAGGCTGGAGAGATGGCTCAGCAGTTAAAGGCACTTGCTTGCAAACACTGACAGCCTGCGTTCGATACCTCAGTATCTACCTAAAGTCAAATGCACAAAGTGGTGCATGTGTCTGGGGTTCATTTGCAGTGGCAGGAAGCCCTGCTGTGCACATTCTCATTCTGTGTGTGTGTGTGTATGCGTAATAAATGCTTAAATAAATAAATAAATTTTTTAAGACTTCAAGTTGATGGCTGGGGAAAGTTGCTCAGTGGTTAAAGGCACTTGCTTGCAAAGCTTGTCAGCCCACGTTCAATTCCATAGTACTCATGTAACACCTCCTTTGAAGTTGTCCTCTTACCTTCACAATATGTGCCACAAAACACATGCCCCCCACACAAAAATAAGTAAAATTATGCTTGAAAACCTCCAAATTGATAAGTTTTTCAAGAGGATGAAGAATGGCAGATTAAGAGAGATCTTTATAGTTCATAGTCCTGCTATTATTGATAATTATGTGGGTCAATTTTTAATTACATCAGCTAAAAATTCGAGGTAGAGAAGAAAAGTTGGTACTTTAATGCTTTGTTTTGTACTTTTGGATGCATTCTCAGTGCCAAGGATTGAGCTTAGGACCCTTCTAATCTTAAGTAAATACACTATTGCTGAATTATATCCCTAGTTCTACTCTGTTTTGAAAATTTTGCTAGAAAGGAGTCTGGAGAGATGACTTAACAGTTAAGGCACTTGCCTGCAAAGTCAAAAGACCCGAGTTTGATTCCCCAGGACCCATATAAAGCCAGATGCACAAGGTGGCACGTGCATCTGGAGTTTGTTTGCAGTGGCTGGAGGCCCTGGAGTGCCCAGTCTCTCTCTCTCTCTCTCAAATAAATAAACAAATAAAATATTTTTAAAAAATTTATTAGTAAGCTTCATTACTACACTGAAATTCCTGAGTCAACTAAATCTATAAAATGAAAAGATCAAGTGAGCTCACAGTCCTGGTGATGCAAGGCCATGTTCAAGCAGACCTACGGCCTGGCCTCTAGTAAAGCTAGCGTGTGTGGTAGCAAATGGTCCTATGGTGAATGCAAGCAGAGACCAAAAGAAGAGGACAGGGGGCGGTCCTTCAACAGTCCCCTCTTGAGGACATTAGGAACTTCTGATGTAAGGAGCTGCACTTGGCCCCACTTCCCCACACGCCACTGTCTCCTAACAGCACCACCTTGTAGACCAAGCCTGCCTCATGTACAGTTAAGGTACAATCTAAAACACAGCATTTCCATTTTCAAAGACAGTGTCAGTTAATTAAATGTAAAATTTCCCTCAGTGAAAAAAGCTTTGCATGCTTATGTGCTTACACTTTAAAATTTATATGCAGTACTTAGCTAAGAAGAGTCATTTATGAAGTAAATGCAGTAGAAATATCTTTCTATAAAGGCTGCTAAAATTCATGATATTCAATTTGAGACCCCAAGAACAGACAACTGCAAAGATACTTATGGGAAATTTAATCCAAAAATTCAAAAGCCATGTTCCCAATCACATTTTATATGAAAATTCTCAATTCTTCCCCCAAGATTTTCCCAAATAATGATACAAAACTTAAACCTGAAAGCATTACAGGAATCCAGTGAATTTTTAGGCACTAAATGGCCACACACTCAGCTCTCTCTCTCTCTCTCTCTCTCTCTCTCTCTCTCTCTCTCTGTGTGTGTGTGTGTTGGGGGGGGGGTATGTGTATGTTGATGGGATAATATCCAGGACCTTCCACATGCTGGGTAAATGCTCCACCAATGAGTCACACCCCCAAACTCTAACCCAACTCTTTATGGAAAAATAACCTTTATAGAAAAACTCAGAATTTCCTGTAAGAATTAATTCAAAGGATTATTCCCCCCATCTCCACCTCAACCCTAGCCCATGTAACTGCATCATAAATGTTCAACTGTTTAAGAAAACAATGCATATTTCTTGTGGCTGTAATAAATGAAAGTAGGAAACCTTTACATTAATATGTTAAATATTTCCTTCGTCTTAATGTGCATCAATATCAGTAACCATGCAGAGAAGCTATAAGCAGGCCAAGGACTGGTTTAAATTGTCATTCACAATTTTACAAACTTAATGTTTTCAAAATGCTATTGGACTATGTGGCCATCATAACACTCTAGTGGTATTTTCATCTTTCCCTATAGGTGAGAGTGTTTGGATGGAAATCTCAGTTATTTTCCTCAAGAAACACAACCAGGTTGTGTGACTTCAAAAAAAAATACATGTTAGCCTGCAGGGTTTCTTCCAGCACACACTATTAACATCTTGAGCTGGATGCTATTTGTGTTTAGTGGAGGGAAGCCCCCTATCTAGAGTGTTGTGTATCAGCTGCCCTGAGTTTTACCTATTAGATTCCAGTAGCACCCTTCCCCCACCCTCACTGTGACCACCAGAAATGTCTACATGGTCGCTAAGAAGCAGAATGGCCCCTATTTAAAAAAAAAGTTGGTCCAAAGAAAAGTGATTTCACAAACAACAAAAAAGATGAATATACGTTTATGCTATTTTGGGCTGGAGAGATGGCTTAGTGGTTAAGGCGCTTACCTGTGAAACCTAAGAACTGTTGGAATCTCCAGATCCCATGTATAGCCAGATGCAAGTGGCACAAGCATGCAATGCCACACATGCCCACAAGGGCACAAGGGGGCGGACGTATCTGGAGTTGTTCACAGGGGCCGAAAGGCCCTGACACACCCATTCTCTCTCTCTCTCTCTCTCTCTCTCTCTCTCTCTCTCTCCTCTTTCTCTCTCTCTCTTTCTCAAAAAAAAAAAAAATTATGCCCTGGATATGGTGATACACATCTCTAATCGCAGCACTTGGGAGACAGGTAGGAGGATATCACCTTGAGTCCGAGGCCACCCTGAGACTACATATTCCAGGTCAGCCTGGGCTAGAGTCACGAACCTACCTCAAAAAAAAAAAAAATTTAAACAAAAAATTATGCTATTCTATAACCTAGCTATAAAATTTTTATTTCTCTTTAGAGTAAATATGAGTGATCACAACATTATTTAAATTTACATTCTCTGTTAAAGTAATCCCACTAATTACCAAGTACATTTTTTTTTAATTTTTTTGTTTATTTATTTATTTGAGAGCGACAGAGAGAAGGAGGCAGAGAGAGAGAGAGAGAGAGAGAGAGAATGGGCGCGCCAGAGCTTCCAGCCTCTGCAAACGAACTCCAGATGCGTGCACCCCCTTGTGCATCTGGCTAACGTGGGTCCTGGGGAATTGAGCCTCGAACAGGGGTCCTTAGGCTTCACAGGCAAGCACTTAACCGCTAAGCCATCTCTCCAGCCCTACCAAGTACATTTTTAACATTTCTGTGAAACACGTGTTTTAGGGATAAAAAAAAACCCTCATCTTTATGTAACATTGAAAATTATTTTCGGCTCATGAAAAAAAACAGCAAATGGCTTTCTCTCATTTTGATTCTTTTTTAATTTTTTTGTTTATTTATTTATTTATTTGAGAGCGACAGAGAGAAGGAGGCAGAGAGAGAGAGAGAGAATGGCGCGCCAGAGCTTCCAGCCTCTGTAAACAAACTCCAGATGCATGCGCCCCCTTGTGCACCTGGCTAACGTGGGTCCTGGGGAATTGAGCCTCAAACTGGGGTCCTTAGGCTTCACAGGCAAGCACTTAACTGCTAAGCCATCTCTCCAGCCCTCATTTTGATTCTTAATCATATTGAAATATTAAGTAATGCTATTTAGATTAATAAGGTGCTATTCTGCCAAGGACCTAAATCTGGTCTTTTATAGTCATAATTTCTGTGAGATCATCATTATAACAAGCTGAAAGAAAAATTCAAGGGCACATAACTTGTCAGCATTAAGCAGACATTGACAAGCAACTCATATAGGTTTTTTTGCTATTTCTTCAAAATAACAAAGAGCAGATTATTTATATTATAATATATTCACATGTTACCCTTATTTGGTTTACCCAAATATTTTTAAATTAAGATACTCTTTTAAAATTAATGACAATACCACTTTGCTTTCTTAACAATTCTATTGGGTACTTGAATGTGTTTGTAAAAGTAAAACATTGGTACTTCCAAATGTCACAAAGATATGATGTGTATGAAGGAAAATAGATAAGAACAAAATATTATTTCTCATTAAGAATACATTGCATAACCCCAGGGGAGTCAGAAAAGAGAAAGTTATTCAGATAACCTGATTTTGAATGCCAAAGTTGAAGCATTCTACATGCATATTCAGTTAGAATCAATAAATTAATTATATTTCAAATCATAGTCATATGAGACAAACATGATGATATATTCTTTCTCATTAAGACATTGCAGAAAGAGTCACAAAATTTGATGTTTGCTTACAAATATAGTGATAAAAATAGCATCTATATACATAAGAAGTTTAAATGCTATATAAATCTCTGCTTCAAATAAATGCTGTTCTCTACATTTTTTCATTTTTAACATCAGTTATAACTTCTAAATGTACAAGGTATGACCATCTAAAAATGCAGACCAAAAACATAAAATTGTTGAATTATAAAACATTTTATGTACCTAAATATTTCTCCTATGTTCTTAAAGAATATTGAAAACCTCTTTTAAAAACATATTTCAAACAGTATGGGTATTGTATATATATGGGTATTCTAGAAAAATAAGTTATTAATGAAATTCTATAACCAAACCCTTAGCTGTGAATATAGCTAAATAAACAGCCAACTCAGCAACTTTGAAATTGCTGATTAAAATTTTAAAAGAGGAAATGAAGCATATATTTACTAACTATATGCCTGAAGCAGTAAAAAAAAGAAGTGTTTACCTATAAAATTTATCTCATTAAATATATTAATATACTAGGATTTCAACTAAGCAAATGTTCCATCCATCAACTTAATTGACTTCAAATTGGTTGAATACAAAAAGTTCAACTTAATATCATTAAGTATCCCCATCTTACTTCATGGAACTTAATCATTTTTAAAAATATAAAGTTCTTGGCCCACCAAACCCATAAGTGCCTATATCAAGCACATATTTGTCAATACCAGACCCATGGGCATTTGTAATTGACAGGCAAGGACCTGATGAATCAGGCTGATGGCACAATTTGCACGGATGTCTCAAGACATAGCCAAGCCCACGGCAGCAAACAAGAAACTAGAAATGCAAACATAACAAAGCCAAAGTCGGTGGGTCAGAACCCAGAAATGCAGGTAAGAACTATTAGTCGACAGTCCTTACAGTTGACGGTAAAAAAAAAAAAGCCAATTAGCCAGAAGCCTCAGCAAACAGGCTCAAACGCACAGGAGTAAGGGCAAGAAGTCCTCAGTCTGTGTTCTCCCCGAGACAGGCTGCGTCTGATTACCACTCTGAAGAGCCAGGATCCGTTCTGGCGTTACTGCATGCCCTGGGCTGATCCAGGACACAAATTGAAACCACAGACACACTCTACTGCCCCTGCACCTACCTTCACTGCCACCTCAGAGTCGAGTATGGGCGAGGAGGGAAGACAGCTCTTCTCTGCATTTATTACGATGGTGGCAAATCTCAAAACTTACATGCTAGTACGAAAGGCATGAAAAATTGTTTTCCTCATCTCCAAATGTAAAAATATGCGTTTGGTCACCAAGCATCATACATATATATGTGTATTAGCCTTTCAGCACATATGTAGTAGTGACATTCTCAACTGTTGCTTCATTTACATATGACAGCTGGAAAGTGATGCTGAAAGTCTTAACTCTATGGTAGTAGCCTCAGCAACCAGTGTAGAAAAAAAAAATAGAGAAAGTCATGACTTAATTTTAATAAAAATGTATCCTCCAAAACGCTCATGGTGGGAAAAAGTACATCTGATTCGATTATCCTAAAATACATTTTAAAAATTGCAACAGTCTGTAAGATTATCTAGCATCAAGAGTTGCTTCACAAGCGAGTCCCACTCATCTTGCTGCTGTGATCCGTGAAGTTCAGTTCCGTATGGTTGAAGGCAGGATTATCTGTTCCACCATCTTCCACGGGATGAGACTTATAGCTTAGGTCATGGTCCTTCTAAAAGAAATTTTGAACATGGTGATTAGAAGAAAGGAAACTTTACTGGCCCAGTGATAATTGCCACTACTGTTCGCATTGTTCTATGTCAGCCTTGTAACCAACTGAGGAAGACGGATGCCCGATAGAGAGAAATCAGCACAAGGCAGAATGACGTATGTGAGAGGAGAAATTATGAACTGTTGAAGAGGACAGGAAATATACCTTCCTCTATATCCTTTTTGGGCATCCCTGTGTAAGAAAAAGGCCGAGAACTGACTTGTATTTGCTTCAGGCCATAAAACCCAGTTCCCTAATTTAAGAGAAACAAACAAACAAAAAAACAACAACCTACTTTCTTAAAAATATCAAAATTGGATAAAAAGTCTTGTTTGGTTAGCAGGAATCTTGGGTCCAAGTTCTGTTTTCTCCCTCCTGAAAAACAAATGCATTGTTCACATTACATTATAAAGATACCTATAACTACACAGTGTCATCCCATCATAGCCCTTTAACTTATCCATTTATTCTATACACTCATAAAACTCAAAGGGAAACTTTAAAATAGTACAGAAGACTTAGTCACCATTCCCCTTTCCCTATTCTCACATCCTGCAAACCCCTAGCTATGACAGAGCTTCATAATAAATAAACAGATAAACTATAAAGATAACAACTCTTCAACCTAACCCAACTCAGCTAGTACTCAAGTAAACAAAGTTGTCTGCCCCAGTACTGATAGAGAAAGTGTTTCAAAAGCATCATGCATGATCCATCCACAAGACAGCAAACCATCTGCCTCCACCTTAGCAGATGAACCTACCTTTCCCCATGGTGGCTCTGAATATGAATATGTGTACAGAAGTTATTAACTATTGAATACATTAATTAAACAAAACCCAACAGACTCACTGATGTTTCATCCAAATCCTCTGCTCTGAGATATTTTTATTAATATTATTAATATTTTATTTTTATGTACTTATGAGACAGAGAGAGACAGGCAGATAGATAGAGAGAATGGGCACGCCAGGGTCTCCGGCTACTATCCATGAACTCCAGACACATGTGACACCTTGTCCATCTGGCTTACGTGGGTCCTGGGGAGTTGAACCTGGGTCTTTTGGCTTTGCAGACAAGTACCTTAACCACTAAGCCATCTCTCCAGCCCTGAGATTTTGTTTTACAAAAAAAAAAAAATCCTTTGACTTTTTTTTGTTGCTGTTTTGTGGATCAAAAAGAATATTTTTGAAAATGTATGTATGTGATCCTCAAACCATTACTATCCAAATCTTCTAGGAAATGCACTTAACACACAGATCCCTGGACTTCACCTGGGCTGATGAATTTAGAATCCCTGCTGGGGGGCGGGGGGGTCTCTGAACGCTGAACACTGATTTTTTGCTAGCTTTCCAAGGTCATTCTTCCAGCTCCTAACATTTGAGAACCACTGCTTTACTGCACACAGTAGACTTTGAATTTTGAGAATCTCTGCTGTTCTCATTCAACATTACTGAGCACTTACTGTGAGCTAGGACTGCTCGCTGCTGGAGCGGCAGAGATGGATGGAACCATCACTGTGGACGCAGCTCACTTCTACATGGGAAATGACTTGCCCACATTTTACTGATAAAGAAACAAACTACAGTTCATAGCAGAGTCGGGGGAAGGTGACATACCAATGAAGTGTGTCTGCCTAAACTCTTGCAGATGTCTGGTACTCCATAGAATGCTTTAAAATTAGTGTGTCAAGGAACATTAGAAATGTATGTTTCTGGACTTTTTTTTCCAGGTGCTCACTGTTGTTTTGGATAGGAATAGTTCATTTAGAAAATTAATGATGTTAAAATGGTCTTGGTTTGGTTTTTTTTTTTTAACTAAATAATCTGTTTGTTTGGACTTAACTGCATATAATTATCAGAATCAAAGAATTTAAGGAGAGGAAAAGGAAATGCTTAGGGGGAATACTGTGACACCCCCAATGTATGAAAAAGGAAAGGGCACTAGGAGTATAAGGGATAAAAGAGCATAAGCTATTACTATATAAATAAAATAAAGATAAATAAAATTTAAAAGCATGGAGGACACGCTCTACTCAATTAAAGGAATAAAGAAAGATGAGAACTGGTGGGATATAGGCACTGTAGATCCCAACCTAGGAAGGAGGCCAAAAGAAATGATGCTATGAAGACACAATACAGTCTCAGGATAAATGCAACACAGATAGCCGGGTGCGGTGGCACATGCCTTTAATCCCAGCACTAGGGAGGCAGAGGTAGAATGATCACCATGAGTTCAAGACCACTGTGAGACGACATAGTGTGAACTCCAGGTCAGGCTGAGCTAGTGTGAGACCCTACCTTGGAAAACCAAAAAAAAAAAAAAAAAGCAATAAAGATATCAAGTGCTATTATCACTTTAATATTTAAAATATATTTGTAAATGTATAAATATTTTTAGAGCTCTCTGATGTTTAGACATAAATTTTATAATCATTATTCCTTACATGTTTATACTTTCTGCAGTTTACAAAGAATCAGTATTGACCGATGGAATATTCCTGCCACAGGGATATTGTAATAACATGAATAAAAACTCTACCTTCTGAACAAGTAGCCATGTATAGGTTGTTTAGAAACTTTAGCTTTATAGCAACCTGTGAGGTAGGCAAGTCAATCATTCTCACCCTCATTTTGCACATAAGATAAGAAAGCTAAGACTCTGAGAGAAGTAGCTACTAGACTGGCTGAAGTTTAGGCAGCTACAAAATGGCAGGCCCAGGATTCAAACAACGACCGGTCCTCCGCTTTAGGTCTAGTCTAGGTTCTCAATTAATTAATAATTCAAGTGGTAGTTAGTTAGTAGGATCATACTGAAATAACATTGATAGCTATAAAACAAAAATAGTAACAACTTGTATTTATAGAGTTAAATGAAAGAAAGTTGCTCCGAGAACTACCTGTTGGTAGACTGGTAAGCATCCCCACAAGTAATGTCGTCAAGGTTCCCAGAGTGCTGAAGTACAGATACGATAATGAATACCAGTTATCCATCAGTGGCGTCCTAAAGGATAAAAAGAAAACCTGTAAAACTCCATGCGGTGCTACTAGCAAACTACAAGTCTGTATCAAGCCCTAAGGGAAAAGTGTAACATGGAATCATGTTTTAATGTCATAAACTGCTGCTCTGATTTCCACTTACACAAGAATTAGAAGTATGACTTCACCTTGACCATGTACTTGAGGAAGGACTTTAAATATCACGAGAATGGGGTACCAAAGACCACAGTCACCTAGGTCACTCTGACCTGTCATAAGCAGGTGTCTATGGACTCTACGACAGCACAGAGTTCCAATAAAGTATTTTTCTTGTTTTTCCAATTCTTACCTGCAATGTATAAGTGAGCAATCAATAATCAACATTATATGGTATTCCTATAAACCCACGACCAAGGCAATTATAATAACAGTTTGCTGTTTCTTCTTATCTTCTCGTTTGTAAGTTTTTTAAATATTATGTTTAGTTATTTGTGAGAGACAGACAACAAGACAGAAAAAAAAAAAGTATGGGTGACCAAGGCCTGCCACTGCGAATGAACTCCAGACGCATGGACCACTCTGTGCATCTGGCTTAATGTGGACACTGGGGAACCAAACCTGGGCCATCAGGCTTTTGCAAGTAAGTGCTTTGAATGACTGATCCATCTTTCTAGCCCCCATTATTCTCTCTTTTTTTCTTAATTTTTGAAATTTGGAAATTCTGATGATCAAAATATATTAAGAGAATTTGTAAATTGCTATATTGGTTTCATCTGCTCAGTTATTGCTTTAATTTGAGTTAGTGGCCAAGCATATGAAAACTGGGAAATTTTACAATAATATTGAGATTAGTTGATACATTTACATCTATAATTTCTTTATTTCCAAAATGAATTTTGATGTTGTTCTAAACATATTAATTTTCTAACAATTGATGAGGTCTCCTTTTGATGTTTTAAGAACTACTATATCTGAGAAGTCATGCTTTCTTATAAAAAAAATATAAAAGAGCAAAACTAATCCCTAGTTTGGGAGAGAAGATTTTCAAAACATATTTTGTATCAAGAACATATCACTAGCTCTTAAATATGAAAAAGACAGAGAGACCATGGAAAACTGAAACAAAATCCTCAACAGACAAGTCATGAAGGTAGATAGCAAAATGTAAAATAAAGGGTTGGAGAGATGGCTTAGTGGTTAAAGTGCTTACCTGCAAAGCCAAAGGACCCAGGTTCATTTCCCCAGGAACCATGTAAACCAGATATACAAAGTGGCACATGTGTCTGAAGCTCATTTGCAGCAGCTAGAAGCCTTAGCATGCACATTCTCTCTATCTGCCTCTTTCCCTCTCTCTCAAATAAATGCGAGTAAAATATTTCTAAAAATGTAAAATAAACATAGTAAAAGATAAGGTAAATTAAAAATTTCGACATATCCTCATCAAATATTGGAAACTTTAAAAAATGACAACCGCAGGTGGATATTTTGCGACCATCTCTAGACCACCACAGGGTATCTCACCAAGTCTTTGGCTGTGTCACTCACTGACCTTGTACTCTAGCCATACTGAACTAGGTGTGATTTCCTATGACATCGTGTTCCTTCATGCCATGCCATGGATCCTTGCACATCTCTACCCTCATTCTGCAGTGGACACTCCCCCATTGTCCCCTGTGCTCCAGCTGGTAAATTCTTGTTCATGAAATACTCTCACAAGGAGGCACCTTGAATTAAATGTGTCCCCAGAGTTCATGTGTTTGAAACTTAATCCCTGATTCATACATGGATAGTATTTAAAAGCAACACCTGGGAGAGGTAATCAAGGTAAATGAGGTTACGAGAGTGGGTTCCCCACAATGGGATTAGTAGATTTATAAGATAAAGAAGACAGAGCAGGGCTGGGGAAATGGCTTAGTGGTTAAGGCGTTTGCCTAAGAAGCCTAGGTTCCCTGGTTCAATTCCCCAGGACCCACATAAGCCAGATGCACAAGGTGGCACATGCATCTGGAGTTCGTTTGCAGTGGCTGGAGGCCCTGGCATGCCCATTCTCTCTCTCTCTCTCTCTCTCTCTCTCTCTCTCTCTCTCTCTCCCTCTCTCTCAAGTAAATAAATAAAATATTAAAAAAATAATATTTAAAGCCAGGCATGGTGGCACACACCTTTAATCCCAGCACTTGGGAGGCAGAGGTTGGAGGATCACCGTGAGTTCAAGGCCACCCTGAGACTACATAGTGAATTCCAGGTCAGCCTGGACTTGAGTGAAACACTACCTTGAAAAACCAAAAGAAAAAGAAAGAAAGAGCAGAGCAGAATTATTTCCACGTTTTTGTCCTGTGATGCTTTCCACCCATTTTTTTCTATTGATAAAAATAATAAATTTATTTAAAACAATCATTTGTTAGATATATAATTTTTTCATGCATTAAAGACAAAGGCAATTTTGCATACAGAGATGGATGTGATTACCGATTTTACATAAAAAGAAAAAGTAAGTCTTGCTGAGTGTGGTGGTGCACGCCTTTAATCCCAGCAGAGGAAGGAGGATCGCCATGAGTTCGAGGCTACCCTGAGACTACATAGGGAATTCCAGGTCAGCCTGGGCTAGAGTGAGACTCTACCTTGAAAAAAAAAAAAAAAAAAGTCTTGGGGCAGGGAAGATAGTTCAGCAAAGTGCTAGCTGCTGAAACGTGAGGGCCTGAGCTCAAACCTGTGCATGTACTTATGAAAATTCACATAGCCACGTATGACTGTAGCCCAGTCCCCCACTTATGTTTTGATGCAGCAGGAAGTCCCTCACCAGAGGCTGAGCCGAAACCTCATAGCTGTTGGCACTTGGCACTGTGTTCTTAAGCTTCCCAGCTTCTATGATGCTTCTCAGACATTCTGTTATCCTAACAACAAACACACTAGAGCATATTTCCTGAGCACTTTCTTTCTCAGACAGTGCTACACACTTCCTCTTCCTGGTTCCTAGGATCAGCCATCGATACCACTTCTCTCAATCTATTGTTTCATTGATTGTTTTCTTAACTACTTTTCCTTTAAGTGATTTTTCTGTAACAAGAATGATTTCCAAGACCTTGTTGTGCATCAACCAGTCTCTGCATTCTCCAACACATCATGTTCCTGTACAGCCTACTTTGTTCTTATGTGTTCTTTTAGCCAATATTTATCAAATACTTATTAGCAGTACACCATGTGCTAATTGTTACACTTCTCATGCTTACCTGCCTGAGATGCCCTAGAAGTCCCACTGGCAAGCATTTGCAGCAGAATTCTCTCTAGGACATGAATGACTGCCAATAATGGATAGATGCATGGTGATTCTTTTTCCCCGAAGTGTGCCCATTGTAAAGAGATACCATGCCCTGACCCCCAAAGCAATGATTTTCTAATGATGGTATTTTGTGAAAACTGGCACTGAAGCAACAATTTTGAGAACAATAGCATTATTTTTGCATCCCTGGATATATAGCCATGAGACTTGGAGCTTTATATCCAGATTTTTTTATCATTGAAGTTCTGGGGGCTGGAGAGATTGCTTAGTGGTTAAGTGCTTGCCTGTGAAGCCTAAGGACCCCAGTTTGAGGTTCTATTCCCCAGGACCCACATAAGCCCAATGCACAAGGGGGCACATGTGTTTGGAGTTCGTTTGCAGTGGCTGGAAGCCCTGGTTCACCTATTCTCTCTCTCTCTCTCTCTCTCTCTCTCTCTCTCCATCTTTCTCTGTGTGTGTGTCTGTCACTCTCAAATAAATAAATAAAAATAAAAAAATTAAAAAAAAGAAATTTCTGACCTCATACCATTCTACAAAAAAATCTGCCCCTCTACAAGCAGCTCTATATTATTTCATTAAATTAGACAACTTCAGAGGCCATATATACAATGCATATTAGAAAGCTCCAGAAGGAAGGTCATAAGGTCATAGCTGAAACTCTGCTACTACTTTAAAGATTTGGACTATTAAAGTAGAATGAAGAGCAACTACCTACCATAGAAACATAACTGTAGCTTTCAGTTTGTGGAGGATCTATTTCAAAGACTATGTCAGCAATATTTCTTTTATAGTTGAGCTTCTCATGTAAGAAAATAATAATTCTCCATGCAGCCAACGCTTACATTTTATAGCACTTATCCATAGTATAATGTTGCACTAATATTCAAGTCTCCTTTAGATCTGCAGCTAAGGCAGAAATTTCTATAAAACTAAAAAAAAAAAAAGTATGTCTCTTGCGCTATTGCTAAAAAAAAATATTACAGCCAGAAAGTCACATGTGTCCTACCCATTTCAGACTTAGGAAAAAGCAATGTTATGGGCAAGACAAAAAGTGACCACAGTTCTGCATTTGTCACATAAATTTGAAAGACATATTGTGAAACTCGATACCTTTCAACGTTGTGGATTTGAAAAGCACTGGTGGAAAATGGCATTTCTGTGGTTATCATCAAGTTTGTCCCATTGTATGTGCTGTTGCAGCCATAGGTCTCCAGGGGTAATGGCATCGTTCTCTCGGGAAGTGGCGGATAAAGCTGAGCTCCAATTCCTACCCATAAGGAAATGACAAAGCCAGCCAATAGACCAACAAGTGCTCCCTAAAAACAAACAAGAGGGCTTTTAACAGAAAAAAAATATATATCATTTGTTTCACAGTACATTCAACATGAGAAAGTTAAGTTCAAAGCCATGTCTACCAGCTTCCTTCCTAAAACTCTCCTCTCTTGCAGCATCTGATTTTTGTCAAGGATACCCTAATGTCCCTATCCCTCAGTCCAGAGCCCCAGAGACTCACCAACCCCATTTCCTTTCTCATTTCCCTATCTAACCAATCACTAATGCCTGCTCGCTGTTCTCAAGTGACATATGCATCCATGTTTTCCACTCTTCTTCCTAGGCTAGCACTCTGCTCTGGCCGCCTCATCCCTTCACATCCCCAAACTCTACCACTCTCATACTTCACTGCAGGCCAACTGTTCCCTCGGTTTTATTGAATCAAATGAACAAATAGCACACCATATGTGCAACACATCCTTACGCTTAACAACATTTGTGATTGTAATTGAGCTACAGAATAATTCGGAGGGTTTTGACTATAACAATGACTATAACAGTGAAAACGTCAAAACTAAGTTTACCTGTAGCTAAACAGACATGGAGCAAGGAAGAACTTAACCAAGCTGTTTCCTCTACAGATATTTGGCTTCCCAAGATATCCCATTTCCACCACACCTCTGATATTCTGTTAGGCTCTCTGAGGATAACTAGCTGTTCTTTGATTGGACATGAGGCCTGCTCAGTGAGAGAGAACTCATATCTCATACTGGAAACCAAGCCAGAAACCCATTGTCAGGAAACTCACAAATTCTAGAGAGAAGCCCTTTCCTGCACATTCTGGAAAAGAAGAATGAGCTTAAACACCAAAAACAAAATAAAACAACGAAAAAAACCACTCAGGCTGGAGAGATGGCTTAGTGGTTGAGGTGCTTTCCTGCTGCAAAGCCAAAGAACCCAGGTTCAATTCCCCAGGACCTACATAAGCCAGATGCACAATGAGTCACATGCATCTGGAGTTTGTTTGCAGTGGCTAAAAGCCCTGGCATGCCCATGCTCTCTCTCTCTCTCTCTCTCTCTCTAATGAATAAATTTAAAAAAATTAAAACTCTCAAATTTGCATACTCTTCTTTAACCTGAGCTGCTTTCACTCTTGTGAAATCTGTTTTATTTTACATGTGGTGGAGGAAACAAAAGAGAACCAAGATCCATCAATAAGATAAGAAGTTATCCAACTGCCCATCATGAGATGTGCCACCTCTACCATATCTGCCACAGCCCAGGAGAAATTGCAGGGGAAATGATGACATGAACACTGCTTTTACTGCTAGCTTGACAACCAGTCCCAGGTTGATAGTGACAAACACTGTGATTAATCAAACCTATCAAAACAAATCCAGAGGCTATAGAGAACTCAACACTAAATTAGACTGCCAACAGGCCTGCTATGGTTCAGGGAACATTGCAGAAGAGGGGTTGGAAAGATTGTAAGAGCCAAAGAGTGGGTAGAAACATCCTGACACACTGGCCCCTGCTACCTCACAGGGACTGACTAAGGCCTTCATGACTCTTCAGTGAATACCATAACCCCACTGAGGATGGTCTCCAGGGTAACGAGAGCTGGGGTGAGGGGATAAAAGACCTGTTATAATTAATATTAAAAAAGATAAGGGGGCTGGAGGGATTGCTTAGTGGTTAAGGCATTTGCCTGTGAAGCCAAGGGACCCAGGTTCGATTCCCCAGGACCCAAGTTAGCCAGATGCACAAGGTGGCACTTGCAACTGGAGTTTGTTTGCAGTGGCTGGATGCCCTGGCACCACGCCCATTCCCCCCCCCCCCGCTGTCAAATAAATAAATATAAAATATTTTAAAAAGATAAGGTTTGAATAGCATGGTCCAACTATTAAAAATCCAGATTTAGCTTACCCTCAGCATGGTACATGGCTTGATCAAGGATTCACAAGTTATAAAATCCATGAAGACAAGAATATTCAGTGTTCATCTCATAAATATTCATGAAAAAAGACGAATGAATGTATAAGAAAGAAGGATGGAGCAAGATAGGCAGGAGGAAAGGGAGCGACAGAGGAAAGGAAGAAATACACTCTAAAGGAAGGCAGACAATCTTTGGGTGAAAACTTGGATGTAGTGATAAAGAGGTACTTTAGCAGTTATAAAAGTGCCTTGCCCCTCTTTTATTTTTATTTTTTGGGGGGAGGGTTTCGAGGTAGCGTCTCATTCTAGCTCAGGCTGACCTGGAATTCACTCTGTAGTCTCAGGGTGACCTCGAACTCATGGCGATCCTCCTACCTCTGCCTCCCAAGTGCTGGGATTAAAGGCGTGTGCCACCATGCCTGGCTTCTTGTCCCCTCTTAAAGGGCATGTTGTAGTACAAACAGCTATAGTTATTCTGTAGGCTGTGGTTCCAACACATGTCAAAAAACAAAGTTCCAGGGCTGGAGAGATGGAGGGCTGCCTCTCTCTCTCTCTCCCTCTCAAATAAATAAAAATAACATTAAAGACTACATATAATTTTTTAAGAACAGCAGGAACTTAAATGCACAAAATTTTGCTCCTTTATTGATATTATGGACATTTAAAATTTCACTATATGGCAGCTTCTAACAGGCAAGGTCCCCAAGCATAGTATTTTACTCTACATTCTATCAAAGTCAAAATAAGTAATTTAAGTCAAACAAACAAGCAACTAATGGCAATCTTGAAGTAACCATGTCTTTACAACTGAGAATAAAAGTGTAGATCTGCTCCTGCAGTGGGGGAAGTAGCCTTTACACACAGCTGGTATTTATACTTACTTTTGAGTTGGCAAAAGGAACCAAGATCCCCAAAGAAAACAAACCCATCAGTGGTCCACCAACCATGCCAAAGATGCTGAGCGCTGCCTAGAAAGGTAATATAAAGTCACCAGTTAGAAATCTCAAAGCAAACACTAAACAAGATGTTTCAAGTCGTGCCGTTAGGGTGAGGAGTTAGTGTTCAGTCTCCTCCTGAAAAATCAGAATTTTATTCATGGAAGCCCCGTCATTGGTAGACAGATCAACGAGATCTGGAAAGTTCTGCTTCTCAATCTCAAGCTCCAATTTGTTTCTTCAAAACAGGAAACAAAATGCAAAGACAACAGAGAACCATGGGACCATTGGGGGGCATCTTTATGAATGCACAAACCACGACCACCCTTTCAGCCTTGTCCTGACCAGTAAAGCACTTCTTTGTACTTTGGAAGTCTCAAAATTGTCCCCTAAGAAAGACTGGGGATAAGAACTGCAAAACGACGAGAGACAGTTATGAAATCAGTGAATATTTCCGATGTGGCTAGCTAAAAATGGAACGACAATGAAAAAGATGGATTTTTTGAGGCAAGCCCAACAGACTGGCCTTTTTCTATGGGAGAGAGAGACAGTGAAAGAGAGAGAGTGAAGTTGATGCACCAGGGCCTCAGCCACTGCAGTTGAACTCCAGATGTGTGTACCCCCTTGTGCGCATGTGTGACCTTGCACGCTTGTGTCACTGTGCATCTGGCTTACATGGGACCTGGAGAGTCAAACACGAGTCCTTAGGCTTCACAGGCAAGCACCTTAACTGCTAAGCCATCTCTCCAGACCAAAAATATGGCTTTGAAAAAAAAAAATCAAATGATGTAGACAAACATTTGAAATCTATTTGGATAATTGAAACTCTTGCTGTGATACTAACTCTATGACAGTGAAAAATACTTGCAATGTGAAGCATGAAGAAATACAAATAAGCTTTCAAGAGATACATGCTCCTAATAACTTAACACTTGCTTCCTAAGACTAGGCAGAAGAGATTCATAAAGGTTGATAATTGAATGCTACATTATAGTCTTATCAGAGAAATAAGTTCCAGCATGCTGTTGCATTATAGCATGATTACAGCTGAGGATATTCTATTTCAAAAATGCTGAAGGAGAAGGCTGTAGAGATGACTCAGCGCCCAAGGCACACTTGCCTGCAAAGCCTAATGACCTGGGTTCAATTCCCCAGTGCCCACATAGAGCCAAATGCAGGCACTGACACATGCATCTGGAAAGGCTTCAGGTCCCATTCTCTCTCTCTCTCTCTCTCTCTCTCTCTCTCTCCCTCTCTCTGTCTCTCTCTCTCCTTGCAAATAAGTAAAAATACAAAAATGCTAAATGAAAAGATGATTGTTTCACCAAAAAACAAACAAACAAACAACAACAATGAAAGAAAAAAAAATAGTGCAAGCTCCAGGTTCTGTCAAAAGCTCCATCTCAAGGAGATTAAGTGGGAGAGAGATAGAGAAGGGTACCCAGTGTCCACCTCTGGTCTCTGTATATGTGTGCACAGGGCATGCACAGCTGTGTACATATGTATGTATATACACATACACACACCAAAAATAAAAATGTTTTAAAGTAAAAAATAAAATATTTGGGTTGTTCGTCTCTCCTGAACTTGCAGGGCCCTGTTCTGGTAAGCCTCCCCTACTCCCACATGGGCTCTGTACCCTTCTCATGTTTCAGGCCCGTGTTCACTTCCCACTTGAGCTCTCAGGTCATGGGGGTATATCCATTTTCCCTTCTCTTGGTTCCATCCTTCCCTGAGTTCTCAGGTCATGGGCGTATATCCATTTTCCCTTCTCTTGCTTCCATCCTTCCCTGAATAAATGTGACTAATTTAATAAAAACTAAAATAAAATATTTGAGATAAATGTATGTACTTAGTGTCATTTGAACATCACATAATACATAAGTGTACTTAAACATCACATTATGTCCCATAAATATATGCAGTTTTAATATATCAGTTGAAATTTCAAAAGAATGAATAAAATAGAAGAAGGATCAAGGACATATTGGCTTGTTGTTGGAAAGAGGCCTAACATAAGAGAACAAATAAATTAGAGAAAATACCAACTCAAAGAAATGTTACAAGATACGGAGTGAAGTCCATAATTTTAAATGGATTTTTCCCCAAAAGTCTATTCTGTAAAGGGAGAAAGGTGTGTGGACACTACGAAAGAGAATTTGTATGTGAGGAGAATGTGGCTCCAAGATGTGGTCAGCCGGGTGTCTGTTCTCTACACAGTCAAGTAGGATGTGAGATAGACTATACTCTGAGAGGTGTGGTCATAAATCCAATCATGTCAGTATGCCCTGTGAGCTAGACCTAGAGACATAAAGAAAATGCTCAAACAAGGACCTGTTTGGGCCCAGCATGATGGCTCATGCCTTTAATCACGGAGCTTGGGAGGCAAAGGCAGGAGAAGTGTCATGAGTTCGAGGCCAACCTGAGACTACATAGTGAATTCCAGGTCAGCCTGGGATAGAGTGAGACCTTACATTGAAAAAAAAAAAAAAAAGGCACCTATTTGAGAATGAGACCTTGGTTAGTGATTAAGCAAGGAGTTAGGAGAAAAGGTTAGTGTTGGGATGATTTTTCTAGAACAGGTCACTGTATAATTAGGCTCCAGCTGGTACCTGAAGAAAAAGAAACCAATGACAACAGGAGCTGCCAGCACTAATGCAGACGACAGAAGGACGCACACGGAGAAGGTTGTGTCTCAAGTGCTCTGGGTAAGCTTTGAGCCTGTGAACTTCGCTTCATGTAATCAGGGAAGAACTCAAACTCTTTCACACGTTGACTGTCCTAAGTAGCAACCAACCAGAAGAGACCCAAGTGGTCACCGAAGCAGGATTCTGAAGACCCCTACCTTGCCCGACCCAGCATTAATGTTTGTTTCTGGCTTATGAGAATGCCCGGGAACCTCAGAGAAGGAGCCCATCTAACCAAGAATATTTCACCCAGCACTCAGGTGATCAGATAAGTACACATGTATGTGCCAGTACAGTAATGGGTACATTCAAGCTGAATTTGTCAAATGCCTACTTTTTCCCGGGCACTGAAGGCAATAGCAGGGTTGAACAACAATGGCATGGCCCTCTCTGTGTTGTGGACCACTAGACACACACCCAACATCAAACACATCACTGCAGGACAGTATGGCAATGGAACTGATAGGTAAGTGCAGGTGGTCTGAGCATATGTAGCTAAAAGGAGCTCAAACTTGGGCATGTAAAAGGAGAGGTTCAAGGAAGTGATGTTTAAGTTTAAAGGTGACTAAGCAAGACTTAGAAAGTTGAAGAGGCAGAGAAGAGTGGGCCAGGCAGAAGGAGAAACCCATGTGGAGGAATATGTGTTAACGCCAGAGAAGAGCACACTGAGTTCTGCAAAAAAAGGTGGCCCTTCCAAAGATGCATCTACTTTCTCCACCCCAACACCTGCACAGAAACAAGAGGGAGCTCTTAAGACCAAAACGATCCCTCAGAATGAAGTCAGTGAGTGCCACAGAAGATGAAGGGCCCTTCAGGTTAAACAAAACAAAACCCCAACACAGAATTTCCATTTCTAAGAAGATCAAGTGGACATACTTTTCTCTATCCCACCTGTGATTAAAACTGAAAATCTTGGGCTGGAGAGATGGCTTAGCAGTTAAGGCACTTGCCTGCGAAGCCTAAGGACACAGGTTCAATTACCTAGTATCCACATAAACCAGGTGCACATGGTGGTGCATGTGTCTGGAGTTTGTCCACAGTGGATGGTAAAGAGGAGTCTTTGGCATCGTTGAAACAATCTGCTGGGTACTGAACTGTTCATCAACAGAGAGTATAAAATGGGTCCAGCGTCCACCTGAGCAATTAGGGAAGATGATAAGAGCGGAGTTCAGCTGTAGATCTAGGGTGCACTCACCACACATGAGGAAAGGGCAGCTCAAAAGCAGTCATCGGGACTTGATTACAAAGGCTGGATGAATGGTAGAAAGCCTGTGTGGGCACACTCAGCAAGGGGAAAGGTTAGCTGCTGAGTGGGTGGCCACAATGACCCAAGGTAGAGGTTCCAAGTAATCAGTGAGGAATCCAGGAGCACACAACTGGGTGGGGAACACCAAGCCACTTGGGACAGGAAAAGGCAAGCGGGTTCTCTGAGGGCTGGGAAAGTTGGTTTCATGGGGCTGTGAAAGGAGTTGAGCGGACATAGTAGTAGCAAGTTTGGAGTTGCTTAATTGCAGAGCAATGGCATGTAGGTATGAGACAGGAGCACCCAGCAGATTCAACATTAAACAGTAAGGTCTGGAGACATTGTGGGTGCTGGAGATGACCTTGAAGATGCAAAGACACCATCTTGTATGTGGTTGATCAACACAAAGTCTGAGTCCTGTCTATTTTTCCATATGCCTAGTGGGCACCACCGTTGATTCTAGGTAGTAGAGACTATAGAGACAGTGGTGGAGGTGGCCTAAGAGACCATTGGAAAAAACACCAGCAAAGGTTATGCCAGAATAGTTAAGGTTGGTCAGTTAGTTTGTGTAGCTATCCCGGACACAGGACAGAAAATTTATTAGTAAAGGCAGCTTCCAGTAGCTAGGAAATCTTGGGCTCAACTGTCTGGACAGGGGTATGGTAGGGCCATGCCCACTTCAAGGATATTCTGTAGGAATGCATGATGTTTTCTGGAGATGGGCCAGTTTTGGAGTGTCCTTCAGCATAATTCTCAACAGAGGTGTTCTGCCCTGTCTGTAGATGGCTGGGTTGGGTCTCATCTCTCCAGTAGCTCTACATGGATGCTGATTTAAGACTTCCATCTACAAGGCATACTCATGGTATCACTCCTGTCCCTCTTCTTTGGAGCCTGCCCCACCCTCTTACTGGAGGTCAGATGGGTCTTCATAACAATTGGCTCACATTTTGTCTGGTGTCCATTTCCATAACAGAGGCACAGAACACCCAGAAGGAACCAAAAGATGTTAAAGCCGACCCACTGTGGAGTGTCCACCACATGTCACCTTTCAATCAATCTCTTGATCACAGCCTGCTCCCAGACATTCTTTCTGAATTTGAAAATATGTGTAAAGCCAGCTGTGGTGGCGCACACCTTTAATCCCAGCACTTGGGAGGCAGAGGTAGGAGGATTGTGTGAGTTCAAGGCCACCCTGAGACTACAGAGTGAATTCCAGGTCAGCCTGAGCTAGAATGAGACCCTACCTCGAAACGCCCCCCCCCAAAAAAAGAAAGAAAATATGTGTAAAAATTTGCTTTCTTGCTTTCTCTTCCTAGTCAGTCGCAGTTGTCATATTTGAGAACTTTGTAGTCTTAGTTGACTTACTTCCTCAGTGATAGCTTCTCCCTTTCAGTTTAGTTTGCATCAAAGATGAATCTTGGGCTGGTGACATGGCTCAGAGGGTTAATGTGCTTGCCTGAAAAGCCTAAAGATCCAAGTTCTGTTCCCAAGTGCCCACATAAAGCCAGATGCACTAAGTGGCCCATGAATCTGGAGTTCGTTTGCAGTGCACAAAGCCCCGGGCATGCCCTAACCTCTCTATTTCTCTCTAGCTCTGCCTATTTCAAATAAATATTTTTAAAAAAAGGATGAATCTTAGATACTGTCTCCAACAGTTCATTCTGGAAGTTCTCTATAAGACTGACAGTGGGAACCAGCCAAGGTCATGGGCCAGATACAATTAGGGTCAGATGACCAGGAGAGCCTCCATATGAGACTACTCAGAATTTGAGACAGATGCACAGCAGTGCATGCATCTGGAGTCCATGTTTGCAGTGGCTAGAGGCCCTGGCATGTCCATATTCTCTATCTATCTATCTACCTACCTACCTACCTATCTACCTACCTACCTATCTGCCTCTCTTGCTTGCTTTCTCATTCTGTCAAATAAATAAATAAAATATTTTTTTAAAAATTTGAGGTCACCTTTCATGTGTCTTATACCAACTAGGTCTGTCAGTAGCTGTTTCTTCCATAAAAGGGGTTGAAGCTACTCATGCAAGAATGAACTTTGTTCTAGGAGAGTTGCATCTGTGGTAAGGTGGCCCTGTCTCCTTGGAAGTCCCCAGGCCAGGACTAGAAATTACCAGGGTCAGATTTGCATCAGAGTTGACACATAATATCAACTCTGAAAGATACCCAAGTGAGCCTACGGCTGTCATTAACCTTGTTGCCATGATAACACTCATAGTATAATATACAGCTGTGCCCAATGTAACAAGGAGCTCCTCCCTCTCATGTCAACTGGACTTCCAACTCCAAGTGGTAGTAAAAATGCAGGGCTCCCTCTTGCCCTTCTGAGGTGCTATCAGAGAAAGTCAGCTAACATAGGTGTAAGATCCAAGCTTTCATCACATCATATGAAGATGTCAGGCTTTAGTCAAAATTCACTTTTAATAGCAGGAACCAAAATGATAGAATATTTCCTACAGTATGATTTAATTTATAAAACATACTTAACATGACAAAATTATAGAAATGATGCATAGCTTAAAAGTTGGCAGAGGTCAGGAAGGGAGGTAAGGCTATGAAAGGCCACAAGAGGGATTCTGGTGGTCATCAGACTATTTGGTATTGTTATTGCATTGGCAACAATGTCCCAGCTGTGTTGCTGTCCTATCAGAATGTCAACATTGTCAGGGTTGTTTTTTTGTTTTGGGGGGTTTTTTTTGAAAGATATCATCATTGAGTAAAAGATATACGCAATCTCTGCATTATTTTCATGATTGTATATACATTGACAATTACCTCAAAATAGAAACACTTTCATTCATTTATGTGTGTTTGTGTTTATGCGTGTATATATGGGTTTGTGCTTGCCACAGCATAGGTGTGGAAGTCTGAGGACAACCTCAGGGTGTTGGCGTGTTTGTCCTCTCCTTCCATCTTCTTTTTTCATTGTTTTTGCTGCTGCACATGCCAATCAAGTTAGGCCATAAGCTTCCAGATTCTTCTGGCTCAACCTCCCATTGGTATAGGTGCATGAGGATCATAGACACATGTACCATTTTGCATCTGTCTTTGCGTGTGTGCTGGAAAATCTACCCCGGGCTGAAAAGTCTGCAAGTAAGTGCCTTTAACTGTTGATCCATCTCCCCAGACCCAAAATATCTTTTAAATGTACCTTTAATTTTTTTTAATTTTATGTATTTGAAAGAGAGAGACAAACAGGCACATAGACAATGGGTGCACTAGGGCCTGTAGCCATTGCAAATGAACTCCAGACACATGTACCACCTTGTGTATCTGGCTTACATGGGTACTGGGGAATCCAACCTGGGTCCTTAGACTTCAGAGGCAAGTGTCTTAACCACTAAGACATCTCCCCAGCCCCAAAATATTTTTTAATTAAAAATAATTTGACTGGGTATGGTGGCACATGCCCTTAATCTCAGCACAGGGGAGGCCATGGTAGGAGGATCACCGTGAGTTCAAGGCCAGCCTGAGACTACATAGTGAATTCCAGGTCAGCCTGGGCTAGAGCAAGACCCTACTTTGAAAAGCCAAAATAATAATAATAAAAATAATAAGTTGGTCATCTGTATCCCTTGATATATCTTTGTAGACATACAAAGAGCTAGTTTGAAGGGGGATCACATGAGTAGTAAAAAATAAGGCCTTCGCTTGGTCTCCCACCAGGATTAGATGGTAAGACCCTATTGCTGAAGACTCCACATACTTGGGCTCCAAGGCCACTGAGAAATCCTGCTGGAACTGAGCTGATAACCTCCTCCTGAGAGAAAAGCTGGAAGAAGCTTCCAGCTGAGAGAAAGCTGGAAGAAGCCATTCTACATGTAGTTCAATGGGAGAAAGAGTTAGCACCAGTGAAGATACTCAACAGTGGACACTGCAAGCCTTATAATTGGCCAGCCAGGACAAATGAGCCAATGGTACAATAGTGGAAACCAACTGCCCTCCAATTGGACTGGAGGCCCACTCCATGAGGGGAATACATCCCTGATACTGAAAACTTAAAACAGGGGTAGTCATGAGCCCTAGGGGTGTAACATCTGCTGATATCTGGAAAAATGTATATACTATGCTTATCAAACTGCCCAGTAAGCACTTCTCTTAATGTTTATATCCTTATATTAACACTACTCTCACTTTGGGTAGAGAATCTTCTCTTTTCAGATGGCAGTGACCTTGGGATGACTCAGAAGGTATCATAGTGCTAGAAAGAAGTGACTGGAGTCCTGAATAACATCTCTATCACACCTTCCAAGGCTCAGGGTCTAATGCGGAAGAGGTAGTGGAAAGAATGTAAGAGCCAAAGGAAGGGTAGAACTCCTTACAATGTGCTCCCTCCAGACATAAAATGGCCTGGATATCCATGACCTCACAGTGCCTGATACTACCTACACAAGACCATCATAAGAGGAGGAAAAGATCATGACATCAAAATAAAAGAGAGACTGATTGAGATGGGGAAGGGATGGAGAATGGAATTTCAAAGGGGAAAGTGGGGGGAGGGAGGGTATTACCATGGGATATTTTTTATAATCATGGAAAATGTTAATAAAAATTGAGAAAAAAAAATATGGCCTTGGGATAGAGAGGTGACTTGGCCGTTAAGGCATTTGCCTGCAAAGCCAAAGGACCTTGGTTCGATTCCCCAGGATCCACGTGAGCCAGATGCACAAGGTGGCTCATGTGTCTGGAGTTCATTTGCAGTGGCTGGAGGCCCAGGTGTACCCATTCTCTCTCTCTCTCTCTCTCTCTCTCTCTCTCTCTCTCTCTCTCTCTTTGTGTGTGTGTGTGTGTGTATGTGTGTCTGCCTCTTTCCCTTTCTCACTCTCTCAATTAAATAAATAAATAAATAAATAAATAAAACTTAAAATCCAAGGCCTTGCTTAATTCTATATTATTTTTAAGTGTACACTGACCTTTCAGCAGGACTGTAACATTGTCTTTGTTAAATAGTAGCTTATTTAGCTGAGCACATTATTGATATGTGTTAGTAAATTTTTGAATCTTCAATATGTAAACCAAATGATTAGCTATTTTCTAGTTTTGTGTTACGTGTAATCTTGATGATCTTATCGCTTTATTTTGTGGTTAAATTACAGCTGGAGAGATTGTTTAGTGGTTAAGGTGCTTGCCTACTAAGCCTGAGGACCTAGGTTTGATTCCTCAGGACCCTCATAAGCCAGATGCACAAAATGGTGCATGCTTCCAGAGTTTGTTTGCAGGGGCTGGAGGCCTTGGCATACCCCCCCTCCCTATCTGACTCTTTCTCTATCTCTATCTCTCTCTCACCCTATCTGATTCTCTCTCTCTCTCTCTCTCTCTCTCTCTCTCTCAAATAAATAAATAATATTTAATTCTTTAAAAAAATAATTTAATAATTATAACTTCAACCTCAGGGCTCAGCCCTTACCTGCAACAAAGCTCCCATGAGTGATGCCAGAGCAGCCATTCCAATGCAGAGGGCTCCGTACAGCACACCTATGTGGACAACAGAAAAGGCGCTGTAAGGTGCGGGATTAGACGCCTCCATAGAACAAGCCATCACACCCCTGCCAAATAATATGACTGAGGTGAAGAATGGCCACACACGTCAAAGCCAGCAAGACAAGGAAAACAGCTTTCTTCTACAAGACCCACGGGGCGCACAGAGAACAAACAAAGCTCTTATTCTGTGCCCCAGGATTAGTCACAACAGCAGGTTATATAAGAAAAGAATCCCTGGAATTAACTACAAGGACTTTAAGACTTAGCACCATTGTGTTTTTAATTTAATCCTCCATAAATATTTGTCTGTAAAGGGAGGTTCTGGTCTCTGCCCAGCCTGATGTACACAATAAGGAGGAAGAAAGGAATAATAAAATCAGAATTAGACACTTCTGGCTTTCAGTGCTCATTTGCCCTGGGAAGTAGGAATCCACACCAAGGGGTGGTTTGGGTGTGCTTTAGTCCTCTCATAATCTCCACCAGCCTGCCCAAGCCTTTCCTGTGAAACTAGCAAAGAAAGGTCACCTCAGTGAGGATCAAATTGCCCCTTCTACCAAGTTCTTTCCTCCAAAGTGCTGTACAGAATTGTTAAATCCACTACTGGTGGGCAAATGGTAAAACTTTTTATACTTTTAATTTCACTATTTTCCATATTTTCTTCAGGTACATGTGTTGCTTTTAAAACTAAGGAATACAAGCCAGGCGCGTGGTGGCACATGGTTTTGATCCCAGCACTCAGGAGGCAGAGGTAGGAGGACTGCTGTGAGTTTGAGGACACCCTGAGACTACACAGTGAATTCCAGGTCAGCCTGGGCTGAGTGAGACCCTACCTCGAAAAACCAAAAAAAAAAAAAAAAAGCTTGCATTTAAAAACACTATCCCTGGAGGCTGGAGAGATAGCTCAGCCATTAAAGCATTTGCCTACAAAGCCTAATGACCCAGGTTCAATTCCCCAGTACCCATGAAAATCCAGATGCACAAAGTAGCATATGCATCTGGTTCATTTGCTGTGACTAGAGGCCCTGGCATGCCCATACACACACTCTCTCTCTTTCTCTCTCTGTATCTCTCTACTTGCAAATATATAAAATAAAATAAAAAATATATCCCCCACAAAAATTCCCTCTGAACATTCATGTTTATGCACCTATGTTAATGCTACTTTCACTTTTGGTTAGAGAAGCTTCTGTTTTAGGATTGTGATGACTAAATGAAGAAACTCAAAATTTATCAAAGTGCTGAGAAGAAGAGATGGGGAGGATTCAGCACTAAGTGAGACATCTCTATCACACCCTCCAAAATGCATGGATCATTGCAGAAGAGGTGATGGAAAGAATATAAATACCAAAGGGCAGGAGGACTGCTTTGCAGTATCGCCTTCCAGACGCAATGTGGCCATAGCATTTATGGCCTCACTGGCTGGTACCACCTACACAAGACCTGTACAAAATGGGGGGAAATGATAATATAAAATACGACTGTCTGGACAGAAATTGGCCTCTATACCCAAGACCTCGCAGTGCCTAGCAAACCTACACAAGACCCTCATAATAGGAGAAAAAGATGATGACATCATATTAAAAGAGAGACTAATGGAGAAAGGGAGGGGATATGACAGAGAGCAGAGTTATGAAGGGGGAGATGGGGGAAAGGGGGGAAATACCATGGTTGTTGTCTGTAAGTATAGAAGTTGTCAATAAAAAAGTATATATATATATATATATATATATATATATATACACATATAGATATATGTGTGTGTGTGTATACATACTTAAAAAATAAAAATAAAATAGCATAGAAGAGGGACTAATTGGAAAAAAGAAGGGATTCAGTGGAGGAGTGACAAAGGAAGGCAATAGAGATTATGATCAGGGTACATTGTATATGTGAATGGAAATTGTCAATGAATTTTTAAAAATCCATTCAGAGGGGCTCATAAATGGCTTAGCAGTTAACGTGCTTGCCTGCAAAGCCAAATGACCCAGGTTCAAGTGCCTAGGACCCACGTAAAGCCAGATACACAAGGTGACGCATGAGTCTGTAGTTTGCAGTAGCTAAAGATCCTGTCACTGGTACACTGGCACACCCATTCTCTCTCTCTCCCTTTCTCTCTCTTTCTCTCTCAAATAAATAAATAAGTAATTTTAAAAATACATTGAGGAAAAAATTTACCTAAACTCAATCCATATAATTGCCCAAGTTTGAAAACTAAAAAAGAAATGGGAGCTTTCTCATCATAAAATTAGTGCATTCCTATATTGTCATCCCTGTGTTATTTATGCTCGCACTCATGATTTTGTGAAATATACTGGATAAATTATCTTATTTCACTTGAAAGAAAAAGCTGCTATAGTTGTTTTTTTTACAAAAGCTCTTGTTGAAATAATTTTTATGCCTCCTAATCCAAATATGAAACATACTTCTAGTTTATTTTATTTGAGTCTTCTCCTCTTAATAAGCCATGACTGGTCACGGTTACGGTTTTTGGTGTTCAAAATTATTAGAAAGTCACAAAAAACTATCACATTTTTGTGTCTGTGATAGCCGTAACTACACATGCCTCAGTGTAACTATCTTCAAAATGAATGAAAGTCATATGCCTGTAATCCCAGCAATCAGGAGGCTGAGACAGAACAATTGTGAGTTCAAAGCCAGACTGGGCTACACAGCAAGACCTTGTCTCAAAAAATATGTGAGAGAGGCCCTGCTACACCAACTCTCTCTCTCGCTCCTCTTTCTTTCTTTCTTTCTTTCTTTCTTTCTTTCTTTCTTTCTTTCTTTCTTTCCGTCTGTCTCTGTCTCTTTCTCTCACACTCTCTAAGAAAATTAAAAAAATATGTGAGAGTTTATCAATATTAGTAAGTAGATTTGTCATGAATTAACTCCAAGGACATCCAGATTGGACCTTTAGACATTGTCCTTTGTGGTTCATTGACACATAGGTTTTTTTTTTTCTTTTTGAGATAGGGTCTCTGGCTACCCATGAACTCAGGATTCTTCTGACTCAGCCTCTTGAAGGCCAGGATTACAGGTATGCACCAACTCACTCATCTTACATTTTGGGGGGGGTTCAAGGTGGGGTATCACTTTAGCCCAGGCTGACCTGGATCTCACTCTGTGGTCCTAGGCTGGCCTAGAACTCATGTGTGCTTGGATTAAAGGTATGTGCCACCACACCCGGCTTCCATCTTACATATTTGAAGTATCTCCCAAGCCTTGTTTGCAAATATGATCAGCTCTATATTGTCATAAGCAGGTGTTGATGGATATATACTTATACTAAGAGATACATCTATTTCACAGGGGAAGGATTACTAATGTCTCCAAAACAAGACAACAGCTTCTCTCTGGGCTACAGGGGAATTGTGAAAAGGAACTTACTCACAGGAGAATTGTGAAAAGGAAACTTACTCATCCCTTGGGAAATCCAAGACAGAGACTTTTCTGAGAGTGACTTAAAGTAAGGTTTGATGAGATCTTCCACGGTTACCGCTGCTAAGGCATTAATACTGGAAGACACTGTGCTGTAAGAAGGGGGAAAACACTTTAATTTATAATAATTTAATTTTTTATAATATTTTAATTTTAATGATAATTTTTGGGAATGAGAAAGAAGGAAGAAAATGTCTAAAATAGAGTTGGATTTCTATACTGTTTTCATAATCACCACATCCTCAATTTGGAAACTGCTATTTAAGAATGACTCAGGCAATATCCATAGGCTAATAAAAGAGAAAGAATAAGTCAGTATTGCTTTTATTTGCTGGTTAATCCTCCAGATCTATAAAAAGAATCTGTGTGCTGGAGAGCTGGCTCAGAAGTTAAGGCACTTGCCTACAAAGCCTAATGACCAGGTTCAATTCCCTGGTACCCAAGAAAATCCAGATGCGTGAAGTGGCACATGCATCAGGAGTTTGTTTGCTGTGGCTAGAGGCCCTGGCATACCCATTCTACCTCTCTCTCTCTGTCTCTCTCTCTCCTTTATCTCTCTCTCTCTCTGTCTCTGTTTCTCTCTCTGTGCTTGAAAATAAATAAATAAGAATACTTTTTTTAAAAGAATCTGCATGTATTGGTACTATTGCATAACAAATTTAAAACTTTTTTGTTTTTTAGTGCATGTGATACACATACGTGTGAGTGTAGATGCATGTACCCTATGCACATACATGCAGACAAGAATGTCAGGGGTCCTCTTCTCTCATTTTTCTACCTTATTTTCCTAAGACAGAGTCTCGCTGAAAACAAGGCTCCCATTTTTTTTCATGTGACTGGTGAAAAAGCCCCAATAATCCTCTTGTCTCCAACCTATTCAATGCTGGGGTGACAGGCATGTGTGGCCATGTCAGGCTTTAAAACACACATATGTTCTTGCATAAATAGAACTGTCATAATTCCTTAGTAACATATACCATAAATATCAATAATGTCAATATCCTAAATCCTCACTAATATATACAATACATTTGTTGAAGCCAGCCCAACAGACTGACCTTTTTTTTTTTTTTTTTAATGAGAGAGAAAGAGAGAGAGACAGTGTGAGAATTGGCATGCCAGGGCTTCCAGCCGCTGCAATTGAACTCTAGACGTGTGTGCCACCATGTGCGCATGTGCAACCTTATATGCTTGCATCACTTTGTGTGTCTGACTTATGTGGGACCTGGAGAGTCAAACAACGGTCCTTAGGCTTCACAGGAAAGCCCCTGAACCACTAAGCCATCTGCAATACATTTAGTAGCAATAATTCCCTGGCACAAACACAGAAACTCAAGATTCTTTAGAAAAATGTATTCAACATACAAATAGGAGATTCAATTCTGATTTTACAGTATCCTCTGCTTTAGCCAAATGTAGGTTTTAAACCAAAACTGAAAGCATCATTTTCTTGTAATCAGTGAAAGCCACCAGTACGTGATCAACATTGTGATCCTATAAGGTATGCAGTGGTGTATTGGAGAGCAGAGACTTAGTTAAAAGTGACCCTATGATAAAAGCATGCGCCCATAGATGTAAGACTACGACCACAGACATATGAACTCAACAGAGAGAGAAGTAGTTTGCCTGCTTTGGGGTCATTTGCGCCCATGCTCAGAGTTCAGCTCTATCCCCTCTGACAAAGAAACCAGCAAGAAGAGAAATACTCGTAATGGTTAATCCTGTCCACTTGATTGGATTGAGAAATGCCCAGAAGCACACGTCTGCATTTGTCCTCGAGTGCATTTCCAAGTCAAGAAGACTCTGACCTAATGAACGCATTGATTCCTTGATGGACTCATGCCAGGACAGCATTATAGAGACATGTAAAAGGTAAGAGGTGGAGCTTAATTGAATGAAGTAGGTCAACAGGTGTTTGTCTGTGCCTGGAGCTATATGCTGTTTTAAACCTCTTCCCTTCTCTCTGCTTTCTGTTCTGCAAGAAACTCCTTTGTCACACACTCTCACTGCCATGATGTTTTGCCCAAGTAGGGTAAAGTGACCGCGGACTCACTTGAACAATGAGCCAAAATAAGAAATTCTGCCTTCTAAGTTATTTTCTCATGTATTGGTCATAAGAACGATAATTTGCACAGATCTGGCTAGGAAATGACATGCTCATAGAATTATAGTTTCCTACCTTAATGTTCCACTATAAGCACAGGCCACAAAAAGTCCAGGAACTCCAGGATAATCTTGCAAAATATCCAAAACCAAATAAGGCATGAGCTGAAGAAACCAAAATTGATACCCAAGTATTATTTGCTATTGAACAAAAATTAATACCTAATAAGCTTTGTGCTCTTTCAAAATTAAAAGGAGATACTCTACATAACTGAAATTTCCAAACACATAAAATTAAAATCTTTTTTTTTTTTTTTTTTTTTTTTTTTGGTTTTTCGAGGTAGGGTCTCACTCTAGCCCAGGAATTCACTATGGAGTCTCAGGGTGGCCTCGAACTCACAGCAATCCTCCTACCTCTGCCTCCCGAGTGCCAGGATTAAAGGCGTGCACCACCACGCCCGGCTTAAAATTAAAATCTTTAAAGCAACAAATATCATAATGGTCAAGAAAGCAGTCTTTGAATTGAGGAAAATATTATTTTGTTTACTTCATTTCTGTGAGCCTCATTTCCCTCATCTATAAAATAGAGATAATTATACTATACTCATAAAGTTACTATAAAGTCAATTTATATAATCTATGTAAAGCTTTTAGCATATAATGTAGAATAGAATAAACGTTCAATAAAAATAGTGGTTATGCCAGGCATGGTGGTGCATGCCTTTAATCCCAGCACTAGGGAGGCAGAGGTAGGAGGATCACTGTGAGTTTGAGGCCACCCTGAGACTACATAGTGAATTCTAGGTCAACCTGAGCCAGAGTGAGACCCTACTCGAAACACCCCCCTGAAAAAAATAGTGATTATGCCATAGAAAAATTATCCATTTTAAGGAAGTATTTTACTCTCCTTTGTGTTTGTGGTGGTTTGATTCAGGCGTCCCCCATAACCTTAGGTGTTCTGAATGGTAGGTTCCCAGCTGATGGAGATTTGGGAATTAATGCCTCCTGGAGGCAGTGTATTGTTGGGGGCGGGCTTATTATGGGTGTTATAGCCAGTGTCCCCATGCCAGTGTTTGGCACACTCTCCTGTTGCTATTGTCCACCTTTATGTTGGCCAGGGGGTGATGTCCACCCTCTGCTCATGCCACCATTTTCCCTGCCATCATGGAGCTTCCCCTCAAGTCTGTAAGCCAAAATAAACCCTTTCTTCCCAAAAGCTGCTCTTGGTCAGGTGATTTCTGCCAGCAATGTGAACCTGAGTGCAACAGATTTTAAGTAACATCCCCTTGAATCAAGGTTATTTTGTGAATGTCAGTCACTGCCCAAAACTGAAGACGTGATTTTAGTTGCTCATAGTGTGAAACAATAATGAGTAGACAGCAAGCTCAGGAAAACCCTGAAACTTGCTTGGTGATAACTTATACTGTTTAAAATAAGCATTAAGTAAGAATGGATAAGTGTGCAACTTTAGGTTTTTCTGGCAATCCATCTGTAAAATTAATTTTCAAATTAAAAGAACTCTAGGTGGGTGATTTTCCAGCAAAAGAGTCTTATCACTTGCAAACAAACATTACTGATTACCTCTCCTGTGGGACAGGGTGGGTGACATTCTCTATCTCGTCACTTTCCACAGCCCTTTGATTTCATTTAGCCAAGTGGGGGAGGGGTATGTAAGAGCTTTCTCTACTATTGAAATAGTCTGTGATGAGCCATTTAAGAAATTATTTCTGGACTTTCTCCAAATTTTAGTAAGCATCTACTCCCTCCCACATACAAAAAAAAAAAAAGAACTTCTCCGTAAATGGAATCAAGACCCAATTTTCTAAAGATTTTAAAGGTTTAACTTTAAGCAGTATTCAATACATAGGCCAAAGTAGAGTTCCCAATATTGGCATTACAATGAGATCCAAAATCATCACAACTTCCTCAAACATCTCCAGTGTGATTACTTTCTGCTCTGAATGGCTCCCTAAGATGTAGGTAGAATCAAGGAGGTGAGATTAACAGGCAGAAAAAAAATAAGTAAAAATCTGCGTAAGCCCAGCTCTGCTTTCTCAAGGTGAGCACCAGCGGAAACAGATCTTGCCTCTTCCAAGGACAAGGTTCTGATGTGATCTTCCACTGACTGCATCTTATTAGCATTGCTTCTCCAGGAAAGTGTTAATTGAATTAATTCCGCACCAAGAACACAGTGCTGGAAACCTCTAGTTTGAGGGTAAGCTCAGCATAAGCTCTCTGGGGTCAGCAAGAAGACACCCTGAACACGCTCTAGGAGAAGGGATTTCAAAAGTAGGAAGCCATGAAGATTCACCCCAACCCAGAGTAAGAGGAAAGTATTTTAGAAATGTTGTTTTAATCCATACTATCTTCATGATACAAACTACAAATAACAGAGATCAAAAAAAAAGAAATCAGAATGCTAGCCAGGTGTGGTGGTGCACACCTTTAGTCCCAGCACTTGGGAGGCTAGAGGTAGGAGGATCACTATAAGTTGGAGGCCAGCATGGGACTACAAAGTGAATTCCATGTCAGCCTAGGCTAGAGTGAGACCCTTCTTCAGAAAAAAAAGAAATCAGAATACTGACCCAGGGAGATGGCTCAATGGGTAATGCACTTGATGCACAAGCATGAAGACCTGAGTTCCGATCCCCAGTGCCCATGTAAAAGCAGGGCTGCATGTGTCTGTAATCTCAGCACTGGAAAGCAGAGAAGGGGAATCCCTAGGGCTCACTGGCTAGCTAATGTAACCCAGTCTGTGAGCTCTGGATTCAGGGTGAGACCCTGACTCAAAGAATGTTGTGAAGAGTGATTGGCAATGACACTGACATCAACCTCTGGCTTCCACATGCTACATGTGAATATGCTTCCACACATTCATTCATGTGCTTCCACACATTCATGTGCATCCATGCACAGGAACACACATATGTATATGCATACATACAACACACATAGATATATGCAAAAAAAAATGCTCTTGACTAAAGGAACTATAACAGAAAAGTGCCTTCCTCTTCAGGGTAATGCAAGCCTTTGATTCTTTGATTCTCTTAGAGTATAGCAAGGAAATGTATTTCCAACAGAGCACTTTAAGATGGGTTGAGATGCACAGCTCAAAAATGTTCTCATTTCCTAGTCTCACATAATGCATTTACACAAACCTAAAATTTTCCTATCTTCAGTCACCAAGCAGATTTTAGAAAATGATTTCTCTAAGAACTCAGGCTTTTGGAATCAGGCCACCCTGGGTCTGAATTCTAGCTGCATCTTTTGAAAGGAAGCATAGGCCATAGTTAGAGGTTCATAAGGCTCCAGAAATAGCCTGCCTATGTTTGAATCCTAGCTCTCTGTGTTAATACCTATGAAACTCCTCTCAGTACCTTACCTTCCTTATCACTAAGAGGGGAGTAATCATATACCTTACCTCAGAGCATAGCTATGAAAATGATTAGGACCCATATGCAGCACATATTATTGTGCCTGGCCCAGCATGAGTATCTGATGAATGCTTCTAGTTATTCCTTTTTTATTTTGGTTTTTCAAGGTAAGGGTCTTGCCCAAGCTCGCCTGGAATTCACTATGAAGTCTCAGGTGGCCTTGAACTCACAGCGATCCTCCTACCTCTGCCTCCTGAGTGCTGGGATTAAAGGTGTGCACCACCACGCCTGGCAAGTTATTCTAATTTATTATCAATGTGACCTTGGGCCAGTAAGGAAACCTCACTGAGATCCATTTCATCACCTATAAAATTAAGATCACAGGGTCGTGGGAATTAAATGAAGCACGGGCAGCTCTTGGCACAGAATCTCAACACACGGTTGATACTGAATCCATGTTCACCAGTTAGATCTGTTCCTATACAATGTAAACACTGGAGGAAAAATTGTCGATAAGTAAGGAATCTAACAGTTCCTATAAACTGTTCCACAAGACCATGTTTTTATATAGTTTTATTAAACATGTTTACATTTCAACTCCCAGTCCTATCTGTAACTTGGCTTGAATTTTTCTAGGTATTTCAATAATTTAGTTTTAGACATAGCATCCTTCATTCTGCTCTGTCTGCTGAAAATTACTTCAGCAAGTGCTTTGTAGATGTGAAATGTGACACAGCCTATGCTGTCTCTACAGTACCTCTTCTTCCTACCTAATATGCGTTTTGAATATCATCAGTGTGCACAGGAGAAAGACATGATACCAAACCTGGTCTGCTTCTGAAACTTTCTTAGATGTCCAGGGGTCGCAGTCGTGGTACCTGGAATACAGGGCAAGTCCACAGAACACGGAGCAGGTGAGGATTACCCAGAGGCCCAAAAGGTTGATGTAGAGGGACCTAAGCAAAGGAAAGCAAGCGAGCAAATGACAATTGTAATTTCTACCCTGAAGACTAATAAAGCAGTTACATGAACAGGAGAGAGCTTCATCATTGTATACCAAATAAAAGCCCATAATTTTGGGGGGTGTTATCAAAAATACTATTGGGGGGGTGCTGTGGGATAGCTCTGCCAGTAAAGTGCTTGCCTTGCAAATATGGCGACCTGAGTTTGGTCCCCAGCAACACCGTACAATGCTAGGTGTGGCAACATGTGCCTGTAATCCCAAGGCTGGGGAGACAAAGGCAGAAGGATCTCTGGAGTTAGGTGGCTAATTTGTCTATCCCAATTATTGAATTCCAGGCAGGTGAGACATCCTGTCTCAAAAAAAAAAAAAAAAAAAAAAAAAAAGGTAGATGGTACTTCTGAGTATAAACACTCGAAGTTGTCCTCTGGTCTCCACATGCCCACACAAACACATGCACCCACAGAGACACACAGACATGAGCACACATACACACACCACACACGCACACACATGCAAAACTGCCTTTCTATTCTAGTCTAACTCTAGGATTATGATGTTAGTGAAATGCATCTGTAAATATTGCTAATAGATGGCATTTCCCCACTACCAAAGTGTGTCCTCTGGTTAGAATGTGCAAACATTGGTACCATTATAGTAGTATTGAACTATACTACACCTGGTCTTCATGTCCTGAAATAAGTATTTTAATAAACGACAGAACAGTAACTCTTAGCCATTTACCTTTAAGAAGTAATAAAATGGGGGCTGGAGAGATGGCTTAGCAGGTTAAGGCATTTGCCTGCAAAGCCAGAGTATCCTGGTTCAACTCTCCAGGACTCACATAAGCCAGATGCACAAGGTGGTGCATGCATCTAGAGTTCGTTTGCAGTGGCTGGAGGCCCTCGTGTGCCCATTCTCTCTCTCTCTCTCTTTCTTTCTTTCTCTCAAATAAATAAATAAACAAATATTTTAAAAAAGAAGTAATAAAATGTTAAGTAATAAAATGTTAAATATGGTCCACATTTACATGCCAATCTATTTCAATGACCATCCACTAAGTATGAAAGGCAGGCCTGCATTTTCTGGATAGTTTCTCCTCCAACCATGTTCCCTCTCACATACTCTCTGCCTTTATATCCCATTGGTTGAAAGAGAAAAAGGAATACTGGGCTGGACAGAAAGCTTAGAGGTTAGGGCACTGACCTATGAAGCCTAAGGACCCAGGTTCAATTCCCCAGTACCCATGTAAACCAGATGCACAAGGTGGTACATCTGTCTGGAGGTCCTTTGCAGTGGCTGGAGGCCCTGGCATGCCCATTCTCTCTCTCTCTCTCTCTCTCTCTCTCTCTCTCTCTCTCTCTCTCTCCCTCTCTCTCAAATAAACAAATAAAATATTAGAAAAAATTAAAAAACAAAAAGGAATACTTTTGTTACTTAATAATTCTCACAAAATGTTTCAATTATTTGATTTTAAACATACAATGCCACTTTGTTGTGTGTCTGTGTATAAAACCCAATGCCTCACATATACCCAGCAAGCACTCTACCACTGAACCGCCACCCTAGCCCAGCTTGGTCCTTTGATAACCGAGTATGTCATCTATCTCTTGGAATTTCATATTACAACAGACCTAAAGTTGAACTAAACTTGACTTATACACAAAATCTTGATGACATGAAAACAATCATAGTTTGGCTTACAGTTTTGCGTGAAATCTGCTTTTACAGGAAATATATCTCTGCACTTGGGACTGGTTGACACCATAGATCGTAGTCCATGTGAAAGTCCCTCCTAAAATAATTGTCCAGAATGTGTGCCTTTGCAGAGGGTTGGGATCAAAACTAAATGAAAAGAAACAGAAAACAGATCTAAACCATTGCCAAAAAAAATAAAGAAAACTCTCCTTGAATACTTTTGAATACAAGCAGAGATGCCAACAGACATAAATTAAAATGTGCAAATTTGTAAAGTAATATCAAAGGTACAAATATTTCTAATTTAAATTCAATTAAATAAACATCATTAAGAAAATTGGGAAGAAATAAACATAGTAATCAATTTGAAAATTTAGACAAATTGTTCTCCTATGGTCTTAGGAAACTTACTAAACAAATTGGCCATGCTAAAATTGGGGGGGGGGGCAAGATACACCATATGGATAGATATCATACTCAAGTAAACAAAATGAACACATTTTGTATATATAACTCCTTTTTCAGCACATGTCTAATTGTACTTCTAATTCATGTTCAAGCTTAATTAGTAATTCAGTTAGTGTAGTTTAAAAGCTTTTACTTACTAAAAGTATCAGGTCATTTTAATTATGCTCTCTGACCATGCTATTGGCTCTAACTACATACTAATAGTTAAAACTACTTTATGATAGACACAGAAGTCCAAAACATTGTTCTAAAATAGTTTCACTTCTGTGCTTGAAGTTTCACTTAGTTTTTTCTAATGTATCATCTTTTATGAGAGAATTCGATTCATTTCTGACACATAACATGAACTTGAAAACTTGTTGCAATGTTTGCCTTCCTGGGCACTTCCTGAAAATTACAAACTTCTGCCAACTCATTACAAATCTTATATCATAGATCTGTTGAGCAAAGTGACATGTAGTTATGTATATTGGAGCATTTCTATGGAAACGGGAGAACACTGCCTAACACTGATACCATCAACATTCAGGAGTTTTAGGAGTCCCCACTCTTTCTCCCAAGGAGAATGAACTACTAGTGGAAGTCAAGAGCTGAAAGAATTCAGTGAGCTATCAGAGGGACATACATAGACTTTCAAACACCGAGTTCAGTAGGCTTGGTTCATTTCTTCTTTTATTTCAATCAGAATAGCTATTCTGCCTGCCACAGTCTCAAAACATTTCAGGATAGCAAGCAATCCATGCAATGCTCTTGAAAAGTCTGAAACAAAATAAGGCTTTCTCAGTATTAGTGACTAGCAGCCTTCAATGTTAAGCTTTTAAAAGTATTTAATTTTATTTTTCTATGCTCTCTTCATTGGTGTGTCAGCTATCACTTCAGTGCTAGAACTTGTGTATTCTTTCTAAACAGTGACCATTAGCCTGTAGAAAAGTGACTGATTTTGTCCTCCCTGGCTTCTAGGGGGGGAAAAAAACTGAGAATAATCAGTATCTTCTACACAACTGCTGGTTGTTTCTAATTCCTACCATTCATTTCTCTTCTCTTGGTTAAAAAAAAATTTTTTTTAAATACCATCTCCCCATAAACTAGCCTATATGGATATCAGTTAAAATATCATTTTCTTCCCCAGCCATGGATGGAACTATAGTCAAAGATGCACCAACCACAGGTTTGTGTTCCTCAAACCTGAATCTCCAAGGGAAAAAAAATAAACACTGAAAGCGATTGAAGCTGACTTGCTGAGACACCGACATGCTTGTTCCTACAGGTCAAACATGGATGCCATCTTATCTGAAACTTTAAGGCCATCATTAAATTTACTGCAGATGGCAGGGTGTGGTGGCACACGCCTTTTTAATCCCAGCATTTGGGAGGCAGAGGTAGGAGGATCGCCGTGAGTTCAAGGCCACCCTGAGAATACAGACTGAATTCCAAGTCAGCCTAGACTACAGTGAAACCCTACCTCGAAAAACAAAACAAACAGACCAAAGAAAAAATAGTGCAGATGGTTGTAGGTTGCCAATCTCAATGTGAGGCTGTTTAAAAAGAAAAAAAGAATACCTGATGTAAGTCAAAATTAGCCTCTTTTCAAATTCAACATGGAGGACCAAGTTAACAATATTTATCCAAAGGGAAAGTGTTTTCAGAATTTTGTCAAACTGTATGGTATATTTGGGATGAACTATCTGGTTTTCCATCATTTATTTTTTAGGAAAGCTGAAAAGCTATTCAAAATATTTTATATCCTGTGACATGCTGTCACTAGAAATGTCAGCTATAACTTTTCTGGTCAGTACATAGGAAACAAAATATAGTACAAACACATATTATAACAATTTGTAACAATGTGCCGTATTGATATATTTATCTTGCCAGAGTAAAATCAAAGGAGCTCTCAAAGTTTCCTAAAATAAAGAATTGTGAAAATGGAGTCACTGACTTGCTTTTCTTATCTTTTTACCATCTCTTCCTCTCCTTCTTTCAACCTGATTGAAACTTGCTTGCTTTAAGGCCTTTCTAATCCTAATACTATATAATAAAAAGCAATTGATTGCTTTGAATCCATTTTAAACATGGTGGAAACCCCTTACACATTTATTTGTCAACTTTGTATCACATCCTTAGTGGCTTGTTTGCTACCCAATGTAAGTGTAATATTTAAATAAACAAATTATCTTTACAGAGAAAACAAAAGGTGTCATCTATTAGCCAAGAGGTAAATAATAACAACTTACTTCCAGAAGTTTAATCTTCCACCATGATAGGCATCATTTAAAATTGTGTGGATGCCTCCTTGAGTTATCGCAGCCTGTATAATCACAGATGCAAATCCAGCCACCATGATTCCAACTTGAAAAACATCTGTCCAGACAACTGCTTTAAGACCACCCTTTGAGAGGAAGGTATGTTAGCTTTAAGGTTTCTATCAGACATGACTAAGTATCTATATGTTTATATATCATGGTGGACAAAAATGACGAAAACAGGGATCTTGGCTAAGAAGTGGGCTCAAAGGGGAAGGTCGGGATGGAGAGAATCTTTATGTAGGAGGAGAGTAAGGCCAAACCCTCAAGCATTAGCAGAGGCAAAGATGGAACATCCTCCCAGCAGAGAAAACAGCCTGGAAAAAAAAAAAAAAAGCAGAAAAGGGTCGAACTATGTGACCTGCTGAATGACCAGATAAATATTTTGGACTGGACTGGAGTGATATGGGGACAGAGTTAGGAAGACAATTCACAGTCAAACTGCAAAAGTCAATATTGTGAATTTTAACTTATAGGCAGGGCTGACATTCAATCAGTCTGTAACCAGTTAAACACTAACTTTTTTTTTTACTAGCCACAGCAACAAGCTTCCCAAGTATCTATCTCTCTTCAGCCTCTGGGACCTGAGTTTAACCAGGATCTTGTCTCCCATAAGATTCATCAAGTTAAGGGGTAATCTGAAGACTATCAGAGATTGCCAGAGAGTCACATCTGCCAAGGATCAGCAGTCATTGTACCAACATCAGGACATAATGTTTGTCACATATTCTGTCGCCTCTGCCTATAGGCAATGGGAAGTTAGTACAGATCTCAATGCTAAGGAATTATTAGAGCACAGGCAGAAGAATTTGGCAACAGTAAGAATGAATCAGGAGATAAGAATAGAGACCCAGGCAATGGTTCAGCTGAAAAAATAAAAAAAAATCTTGAGTTATGATCCATTTTCTACAAAACATCAAATTTTACCCTAGACTAACTATTTCTTACAAGAGTTATACTGTGAGAGGTCGGGAGTAGAAAACTGAGTATAAAGTGTCAGTTTGAGCCAGGTGTTGTGGCGCACGCCTTTGATCCCAGCACTTGGAAGACAGAGGTAGGAGGGTTGCAGTGAGTTCGAGGCCATCCTGAGACTACATAGTTCCAGGTCACCCTGTGCTAGAGTGAGACCCTACCTCAAAAACAAACAAATAACAACAACAACAAAAAAAGGGTCAGTTTGAGCCGGGCGTGTTGGCACATGCCTTTAATCCCGGCACTCAGGAGGCAGAGGTAGGAAGATCACCATGAGTTCAAGGCCACCCTGAGACTAATTCCAGGTCAACCTGGGCTAGAGTGAGACCCTACTTCGAAAAAAAAAAAAAACAGTTTGATGCTCACAACTATTTGAAATTTCAATCTTGCAAAGCAAGTAGTGTAGCCGGGCGTGGTGGCGCACGCCTTTAATCCCAGCACTCGGGAGGCAGAGGTAGGAGGATCATTGTGAGTTCGAGGCCACCCTGAGACTACAGAGTAAATTCCAGGTCAGCCTGAGCTAGAGAGGAGACCCTACCTTGAAAAACCAAAAAAAAAAAAAAAAAAAAAAAAAGCAAGTAGTGTGACGGGGACAAAGCGTTCTTGACATACCAGTGTGCAGTAGAACGTGCAGACCACCCCAGTTGCCACCACAGCGCCCCACAGATCAAATCCTGTGACTGCAGAAGGAAAGAGAATACATAACAAAACTCACTTCCCAAACATTATCAGGAAGAGGACCTATGTCATTCGGGAACCTAGCTCTATACCCACATTTAAAACTAGGAGCAAAACTCATAGACACTACTAAAACAAATGGAGTTTAAATTTACATTTGATTAGTTAAATGGACATGGCAAGTATATATATATATATATCACATAAATCCAACACTGGCTGAATGACATACGTGGAAAAACACTTTTATTGTAACTAATCTGAGAAAATGTTTAATTCTATAAGGTAGTTGTTCAGACTGAATGGAAGGCCATCCCTCCCTGTTAGACCTGGCTCACATAAATAGGCTAATTTATCAGTCCTTGAAATATGTGTTTCTATTTGGGGAAGCACCCAGCATTGGGAGGGACACAGGTCGAGAGGTGAGAAAGGAAGAGGACACCTGCCTAGTCCTCCACATCAGCCAAATCAATCCTGGCGATCGATGGGTGACAGATGTTACAGCCAGATGGCCCTCACATTGGAAATATGTGTTTCTAACTTCAGACTTGATGTAGAAAAATCTGCATAATTTGTCACCATTTATCTAAGAGGTGAAGGGATCTATTTTTGAATAGAAAGATAAATCCAGCAGTTGCTCATAGACCCTTACCATGAGGGAGGGAGGGAAAGAAACAGGGAGGGAGGAACGGAGGAAGGAAGGAAGAAAGGAGGGAGAGAGGGAGGGAGGGGGAAGAGAGGGAAGGAGGGAAGGAGGGAAGAAGGAAGGAAGAAGATCAAAGACAAACATAATAGTAAAAAATAAAGGATAATCAGGGCAAAGCAGCAAAGGAGATAAGGATAGAGGTTAGACTTCTCTAAACACACTTCAATTTAAAGATTTGACTTTAAGACCAAGTACATATTTTGATAGAATCACAAGCAAAAAGAAACTCTTTAAGACCAAAGGAAATGAAATAAATTGATTCTGGCCATATATTAAACTTGGGACATAACCACACACAAAACATCACAAGATTTTAAAGCAGTAATGTAGAGTGTACAGACACACACACACACACACACACACACACACACACACATATTTACAGGGCTAGGGACATAGTTGATTGGTAGAACACTTACCCAGCATGTGCCAGGCCCTAGGCTCAGTTCCCACATTATTATGTGTGTGTGTGTGTGTGTGTGTGTGTGTGCATGCATATGTGTAATACAATATGCACATTCCTGACAACGGGGCCACTCAAGAGCCATTATACAGGCTTGAAATTCAGACATACATAGAATTTGAATCTGCCCACACGAGTCCATTGTTCACCCAAGGTTGAAAAATAATGAGACAACTTGGAGAGGCTCCTGCTGGACAATAATGGGACAGTTTGATCATTAATAATGACACTAACTATAAAATATGTAAAAATATCAAATGTTCAAAACCACCAATTCTTAGATTCTTAATCTGTCACTTTAAAAGTAATAGGGGGTGGCTGGAGAAATAGCTTAGTTGTTAAGTAATTTGCCTGCAAAGCCAAAGGACCCAGGCTCGATTCTCTAGGACCCACAAAAGCCAGATGCACAAGGGGGTGCACACATCTGGAGTTTGTTTGCAGTGGCTGGAGGCCCTGACATGCCCATTCTCTCTCTATCTCTCCCTGCCTATTTCTTTCTCTCTCAAATAAATAAAAATAAAATATTTTAAAAACTAACAGGGGCCAATTAATTCTCTTTTATTAGCTTATGAAATTATTTTAGGGTCCTGAAGGTAAAACTCAGGCCTTCGTGCATGCTAAGTACATATTCTACTGCTGAGCTAGTCCTCTCAAGGTGTAGCTGTTTTTAAAGTTAACAAGTACAAGGGGAAAATTCAGACACTTAAACCTATTTTTACTATATAAAATATTTTTCAGAATAGCCAAACAGTCAACAAAAGAAAGTTTCTACTTGTATGTTCCATCTAATTAATAAAGAAGGATCTGAGACTACATAGTGAATTCCAGGTCAGCCTGGACTAGAATGAAACCCTACCTCAAAACACTAAAAAAAAAAAAAAAAAGAAGAAGAAGAAGAAGGAGGAATTGTAGAATTAGAATGCTACATTTTATCAACCCTAATTAACTTACAAACTTAAAAATACTTGCCTAAGAAATATTTTTAAGAATTTGAAAAGCATTTTTAGAATGCCAAAAGCTCTATTACTATTTGCAAGATACACAGAGCCCATGAGAGGTATTAAATAATCTGATGGGGACGCAGTCAGTAAAATCCAGAGCCTAAGAAATGTGACAGAACAAATAATGCAATTTGTTCAGCAAATAAACAGCAATTTAAAGTAGAAAAAAAGGGCTGGAGAGATGGCTTAGTGGTTAAGGCACTTGTCTGCAAAGCCAAAGGACCCAGGTTTGATTCCCCAGGACCCAAGTAAGCCAGATGCATAAGGTGGCACATGAGTCTGGAGTTCATTTGCAGTGGTTGGAGGCCCTGGAGAGCCCATTCTCTCTCTCTCTCTCTCTCTCTCTCTCTCTCTCTCTCTCTCTCTCTCTCCCTTTCTCTCTGTCTCTCAAATAAATAAAAGAAATTAATAAAAATAAACTAAAAAGAGATAGAGAGTATAAACTATGAGAGACTTTAAAAGAATCTCCAACTACATCCAGTAAAAACAAAATAGGAGAATAAAAAAAAAAAAAAAAGCAATAGTTGTGTCATTGAATTTTTGTTTTGTTTTGTTCAGGCTGACCTGGAATTCACTATGTAGTCTCAGGGTGACCTCATACTCACAGTGATCCTCCTACCTCTGCCTCCCGAGTGCTGGGATTAAAGGCATGCGCCACCACGCCCAGCTATATCAATGAATTTTAACATCCTTCTCTTTGTGGTCAGTAGAACAAGTTTGTTTTTTGTTCTGTTTTTGTTGTTTGTTTGTTTGTTTTGTTTTTTGTTTTTTACGAGGTAGGGTCTCACTCTAACCCACTATGTAGTCTCAGACTGGCCTTCAACTCACAGCGATCCTCCTACTTCAGCCTCCCAAGTGCTGAGATTAAAGGTGTGCACCACCACACCCGGCGGGAACAAGTTTTGTAAGTCAGTAGGGGGCTTCCAGGTGAGACAGTGGACTGAAAACTGGCTCCATGTGCTCTGGGGAAAGAGAGGTATTGGAATAAAAAATAAGAAAATAAAACACTAAAGTCTGCTCAAAGCAAAAAGGAAAAGACCTTTGGGCCTCTGGACATTCACATAGGGGTAACAGAAAAGCTGAAAAGTACAGGGAAACAGAAGGATGGAGAATGGAAAAGAAAAGCAGAGCAGAGCCGAGCAGAGCTGCAGCTCTGTGGCTTCCTGGAGGTGGCAGAGGGAGCAAACGCTCCATCCGAGGAAGCAGCCAGTGGCTCTGTCAAGCCTCAAACCCAGTCTTAAGTCTTGCTGAATGTGATGGTTTATACTGATTGCCAACTTGACAGGACCTACAATCACCTGGGAGGGATTAGCCTGAGGAGATTATTAAGGTGGAAAGACCCCCTCAGCTGTTCCGTGCCATGGACTGGGGTACTGGACAGTAAAAGAAGGAGAGAGCTGGCCGAGCAGCAGCATCCGTCGCTCTCTGCTCTCTGGCCATAGGCTGAATATGATCAGCTCTCCTTCAAGCTCCTACTGCCATACCTTCCCCACCATTATGGACTGGAACCTGAAAGTATGAATTTAAATAATCCATTCCACCCTTCAGCTACTTTTTTCAGGTACTTTTTCCCAGCAAGGAGAAGGTAAGTAACACACTAACACAATGACTGACTTCTCTTGTAGGATGGGTTAGCAGAGTAGAAGAGATCTTTTTGACAGGGAAGCTGTTGTTTAAAACTTAGCTACCCTGGAAACCTAGAAGGAGAGAACAACCACAGCCTAAATTCAACCAGCCACTGCCCCAGGGTGAGACAAAGCCCTGGGAGGTAGTTATGGAGAGCAGAAGGCGGGAGGCTGAAGAGACATGCAAGCAATGGGAGGCTCAGCTCAGGCAGTCAGACACAGGAAAGGGAGTGTCACCCTTGGTGCCTAGAAGCAGACCTTTCTTTAACTGAGAATGACTCTGGAGTGTGACGGCCTCTGCCCTGACAGCACTGAACCTTGAGTTTCCCCGCTAAGTCCAATGACTGATGCTCCCGCTGATGACTTGACACCAATAACGGCAACACTGTTGTGCAAGTTTGAGGCCAGACTGGAACTACAGAGGGAGTTTCAGGTCAGCCTGCGCTAGAGTGAGATCCTACCTTGAAAAAAGGAAAAGGAAGAAAGACAAATGGGAAAATAATCTGTGCCAAGTATACATTGCACAAGTAATTAATACCTAAAATTATATATAAAGAACCATAAAAATTTGAAGCTGGGCGTGGTGGCACACGCTTTTAATCCCAGCACTCAGGAGGCAGAGGTAGAAGGATCACAGTGAGTTCAAGCCCACTCTGAGACTACATAGTGAATTCCAGGTCAGCCTGAGCTAGAGAGAAACCCTACCTTTAAAAACTAAAAAAAAATAATAATAATAATACATGACTTAATGAATTGAATATACAGTTCTCAAAGGGAGAAATACAAAACACAAATATATACTTGAAAGTATTTACTATCCTTAGTTGTCAGGACAATGCTTTGAGATTCGATCTTAACCTAATCAGATTGACCAGCAAGACAGTGAAAATGTGGAACTCTTATATCCTGCTGGTAGGAATGTAAACTCATACAGCTCCTATAAAAACCAGTATGGGCCTGGAGAGATATCTTAGCAGTTAAAGTGCTTGCCCACAAAGCCTAAGGACCCATGTTCGTCTCTCTAGGTCCCACGTAAGCCAGATGCACAAGGTAATGCATTGCAAGGCTGCACATGCGCACAAGGTGGTGCATGCATCCGGAGCTTTAATCAAACATTGGCTGAAGGCCCTGGCACACCAATTCTCTCTCTCTCTCTCTCATATAAAAAAATAAGTCCAATCTGTTGGGCTTGCCTCAAAAAATAAATTAAATAAATAAATAAATAAAAACGAATATGTAGTTTCCTCAGAAAATAGAACTGCATGCGATGTGATCCACTGGTACTGCTCCTGGATATATGCTCAAAGGACTCTAAGTCAATATGCCATAGAAACACTTACACACTCATGCACATTTATTTACAGAGAGAGACAGAGAGACAGAGAGGAGAGAGAGAATGGGCACACCAGGGCGTCTAGGCACTGAAAACAAATTTCAGATGTATTCTGCATCTGTCTTTACATGGATACTGGGGACTCAAACCCAAGTTGCTAAGCTTTGCAGGCAAGCATCTTAACTGCTTAATCACTGAGCCATCTCTCCAGCCTCAGGTCTATTTTTTCAGAAAGTTTAAAATAATCTTATTTAAAACATGTATTCATTCAGCCAGGCGTGGTGGTACATGCCTCTAATCCCTACCTCAAAATAAACAAACCAGGGCTGGAGAGATGGCTTAGCGGTTAAGTGCTTGCCTGTGAAGTCTAAGGACCCCGGTTCGAGGTTCGATTCCCCAGGACCCACGTTAGCCAGATGCACAAGGGGGCGCACGCGTCTGGAGTTCGTTTGCAGTGGCTGGAGGCCCTGGCGCACCCATTCTCTCTCTCTCTCTCTCTCTCTCTCTCTCTCTCTCTGCCTCTTTTTCTCTCTGTCCGTCGCTCTCAAATAAAGAAAAGTAACAAAAAATTGTTTTAATTAAAAATTAGTAAATAGAACATATGAATAGTGCTATCAACCAACTAAATTTCTGACATTTATAGAACTTTATATTCATCCACCACTCAATGTTTATTATAAGTAGGAGCACATGGAATTTCCAGAAAGACCATATCCTAGGTCTAAAACAAATTACAGAATTAAAAATCTAAAGCTCTCTTACCCAAGCAGTATACATTTAGAAGACACTAACAAAATCATAACTTAGGAAAATCTCCAAGTATTTAAAAATTCTTTTCATATCCTTTCACAAGCTTCTAAATGACCCTTAAAAGTCACAAGAGATATTGAAAAATATTGCAAAGTAAATTAAAATGAAAATACAAGCTTTCAAAATCTATAGGATGTAGATAAAGCACTCTTTAAAGAAATATTCATAGCTTTAAGTGTTGACATTTAAAGAAATATTTAAATCCATGAGCTAAGCTTCGACTTTAAGAATCTAGAAAGCTAAGCCCAAAATAAGTTGCAGAAAAGAAATTATTGAAACAGCACAGATTAATGAACTAGAAAACAAGTGAAACCAATAAAGCCAAAACCTGATTCTCAGAAAAGATAAAAACATCAATGAAAAACTAATAAGCTATACCTACAAAAAAAAAAGATTAAGCATCTTTGCATTAAAGATACTATAGGGCTGGAAAGATGGCTTAGCAGTTAAGGTGCTTCCCTGCAATGCTAAAGGACCTCAGTTTGATTCCCCAGGACCCACGTAAGCCAGATGCACAGAGTAGTGCATGCATCTGGAGTTCCTCTGGCATGCCCATTCTCTTCTCTCTCTCTCTCTCTCTCTCTCTCTCAAATAAATAAATAAAATATTTTACAAAGGTATTATAAACATTAAAGGAATAGCCAGAGAATATTAAAAATAACTTTGTGGGCTGGAGAGATGGCTTAGTGGTTAAGCACTTGCCTATGAAGCCTAAGGACCCCAGTTCGAGGCTCGATTCCCCAGGACCCACGTTAGCCAGATGCACAAGGGGGTGCACGCATCTGGAGTTCGTTTGCGGTGGCTGGAGGCCCTGGTGCGCCCATTCTCTCTCTCTCTCTCTCTCTCTCTCTCCCCCTCTTTCTCTCTCTATCTGTCTCTCTCAAATAAATAAATAAATAAACAAAAAAAAATAACTTTGTGGTTGTGACTAGAAAGATGGCTCATTGTAAAGGCACTTGCTCCACAAACATGCCAAACTGAGTTTAGATCCCCAGCACCAATGTGAAGCTAGACAAGAAGTAACACAAACATCTGTGATTCCAACATGCCTATGGCAATGGGAGGTAGAATCAGAAGAATCTCAAAGCTCACAGGCCAGCTAACCTTCCCACTGTCAAAATAACAAGGAGAGACTCTGTCTTGAACAAGGTAGGAGGAGAGGACCAACACCTGGAGGCTATCCTCTAACCTCCACACATGCAGGATGACATGCATGATCATACACACACACACACACACACAGAGAGAGAGAGAGAGAGAGAAAGGGAGGAAGGGAGATTTTAAAAAACAGCTTTGTGGGCTGAAGAGATGGTTAAGTAGTTAAGGTGCTTGCCTACAAAACCTAAGGACTCAGGTTGGATTCCCCAGTACCCACATAAAGCCAAATGCACATGGTGGCGCATGCATCTGGAGTCCATTTGCACTTGCACGACCACTCTCCTTACACACTGCATTTTATTACTTGTGATCTGTACTTCAATAAAAAGTGGATTTCAATTTTAAAAATAAAGAAAGATATTTAACAGACACATCAACTACTTGCAATTAGACAAACCTTTTGGATCCTGATCTAGCAAAGTGAAAAAATATCAGGGCACTAGCTTGTTATAAAATTAAAGAATCAATGTAAATATGAGAGGTATGATTATATATCTATTATTATCTATTAAAGTAAGGACCTGTTGAACTATAGATGAAAGGATATATTTCAGATTTACAGCAAAGTAATCTAATAGGTGGGAAGGAAGTGAGCTAAATTTGATCATGACTTGATACTAATCATTATCAAGATCACATTAGAGTTCTGAGCACTATTCTTTCTATGTTAGTATATTTGAGTTTTCCATAACAAAAGAAAGCAAAGTTTAAAAAGATTGACCTTAAAGAATATTAAATTCTAGTTTAAACTAGTTTTATTACTATGTGTTGTACACCAAGTACCATAACTATGCTTGTGTCTGCTATCTTGGGCACAGTAAACACACAATTGATATTCTAGTTGTCCAAGTATAATCACTCAGGTCTTCATTTACCAGCAAGCGGATCCAGCTGGATAAGAACACAATCCTGGATTTCATCACAGATTAAAGTCAGTGCTTGAATTATTCCCAGAACTGCACTATAGAACCCTAATGTCTTTAATTACACTTAAAGCAAATACGTAACTTATAAAGCTTATAACTCATTTCTTAACATATGAAATGACCCAGTGCTAATGATAATATTCACCTGGAACATGCATGCTCATGCTATTCAGAGGTCAAGGGTAATATAATATAATGGCACTCTTAATGTTGTTATGCCTTGTGAACTTAGGGAACAGTAACTGTCATACCCATTGTGAAATTAAGAAAACAAAGTGTGGAGTAGCTTTTCTCCATAATATATTTACTCCAGGGATTTCACCACCTCCTCAGCCATCAGAATCCTACAAGGAAGTTTTAGAGATAAACTCCCTTCCAACTGATAAGAACTCAAAGGGCATGGTGTTTTCCCAACATCTTTTGAATTATGAGTAGCATAAAACTATACTTAGACAAATGACTCCAGTTTCACCCCCTTTGTCTATACAAATCTGGGTACTATAGGTATTTTGTAGACTGGCATGTCTTCTCAATTTTATGAGGACATAATAACCATCTGCCCTTTTGTTATTAGAACCGCCTGATATTTCAAACCACAGAACTATTGTCTTTTGAAGTGTGAATCCTTTTAGGAGAAACAGGTCTCCCCCACTTCCCCTCTCTTTTCTTACTCTCTCCATTTTGCAATGGCCCTGAGCAGAACACAGAAGACATTTGAGGATGGATTCCACACAACAGGCAAGAAAGAGGGAGTCCAGTCATTTAGACTACTGGCAAAGTTGGTTCTAAAGGAACAAAGGATTGATGGTGGAGAAACAACTGTTTCAACCTCTACCCCACCTCCATGAGGTCTATCCTCAACCTACAGACATCCAAAACCCCGAAGAAGCTAGCATAGATGCTAGGTCCATCCCAGTCCCCTCATAAAGCTGCTGTGTGTTACTGGGAGCCTTCTTTCATTTATCCAGCTCCCCAAGGAGAAAAAAAGTCTTGGGGAAAACGGAACCCCACACTGTGGGCTATGTGACTAGTCCCTTGAAATGTACCTTGATTCAAAGCCAGAGCAGGGGCATAAATAACGATTCCAGTATACAGAATCTAGGGTGGAAAAAAAAAGCCAAATGAATTATACGAATGTTATAAAGTATAAAATTCATGAATTAGATATATGGATTATGAAATAAAATACTAACTTATTCCTACAAAATCAATTATAAATTAAAACAGCAGTTTCAGTATATTTAATAATATTCGTATCTTGAAAATATTTAAATAAAGTTGTTTTTTTCTCTTCTGCTGTGGTCTGATCATACATTTCAAAAATTACTTATGATAAACTTTTTGTAAAGATATAATTAGTTCAAATGGTCTCTGATCCACCAACTAAAGATTAAACTCACCTTTCCTAAATTTAAAAGAAAATGAGAAACATGACAGGTTGGTCCCTTAATCATAAGTCTTTATATATTGCTAATCCCCACTTCTTGTTGTTGTTTTTGCAATATTGGGGAACAAACCTAGGCAAGCAATGTACAACCTAGCCTCTCAAATGACTTTTTAAAGTAAAATTTTTGAAAATTAGCTTTTAAAAGTTTGCATTTCCATTAAATTAAACAAAGGTGTAAATTTATACTAACAAATCTTGAAATCCAGCAAAAAGTATAGCCCATCATTTTATGTTATTTTTCATTTACATATTCAACAAATATTTATTGATCTTGAGTATGATAGCCAGGTAACAAAAGTGGTCTTTTCCTCAAAATATCATATTTATTGCACTTCACCCTTCAACTACATGATATAGTGGCTAATGATAAGACTATTCCATAAAAACATAATAGGATGAAAACATTATGTACTACAATGTTTGATTATCCTGCATGGGTAACTATAAAGAAGTATATGTTTCTTTTTAAAAATATATTTTATTTATTTATTTATTTATTTAAGAGAGAGAAAGAGGCAGAGAGGGGGTGGGGGGGGAGAGAATGGGCATGCCAGTGCCTCCAGCCACTGCCAACGAACTCCAGGTGCATTCACTTCCCTTGTGCATCTGGCTTACATGGGTCCTGGAGAGTCAAACCAGGATCCTTTGGCTTTGCAGGCAAATGTCTTAACTGCTAAGCCATCTCTCCAGCCCCAGAAATATGTCTTTCAAATGAGAAGTTCTAAAACTCCTCTGGTTTTTTTTTTTCAAAACTGAGCTAATTTCTGGAGAGATGGCTTAGTGGTTAAGGTGCTTGCCTGCAAAGCCAAAGGACCCAAGTTCGATTACCTAGGATCCACATAGCCAGATGCACAAGGTGGTGCATGTGTCTGGAGTTCATTTGCAGTGTCTGGAGGCCTTGGTGTGCCCATTCTCAATCTCTCTCTCTCTCTCTCTCTCAACTAAATAAAAATAAAATAATTTTAAAAAATTAGCTATCTTCCCAAAGTCATTCTATCCAAGGCAAAAATTTGAAGTGTGATAGATCACCTTCCTAATAATTGTCCCTATTTCTTATTGCTGCCTTTTAAACACAAATCCATGGAGGTTCTTGAGTGTTGGTAACTGTCAATAGCCTTAGCTCTGTTTCTGAAGCACCACCAGATCACAAAAGCCACCTTCCTTTTACACTGCAAAGTGTTAGGGCCTGATAAAATTTAAGTTGCATAATTTGCAAAGTTATAAAATGAAACCAAATTAAGTAATTTACAAAGATACTGTCTCACATCTGTCTGGTACAAATGCTTGAGTAGCATTGGACTGCAGAAATGTAATAACAATTAGGGACAAGGATGAAAACCTGGACTGGAGGGATGGCTTAGCAGTTAAGGCATTTGCCTATAAAGCCAAAGGACCCTGGTTCAACTCCCCAGGACCCACATTAGCCAAATGCACAAAGGGGTGCATGTATCTGGAGTTTGTTTGCAGTGGCTGGAGGCCCTGTTGTACCCGTTCTCTCTCTCTCTTTCTCTCTCTCTCGCTCTCATTCTTGCTCTCGCTCTCTCTCCCCCTCTTTCTATCAAATTAATTAATTAATTAAAATATTTTTAAAAAAGAATGAAACCCCCTTCCTCAACATCCATTACCAAACACAATCTTAAAATACTTGATTCCAAAGGGGAAGATGGATATAAGTGATGTTACAATGATCATGGGAATCCTCCAACAACCAGCTGGAGACCAGGAAGCATTTGCAATCATTGGTCACTGGCAAATCCTCTCTTTCCCTTTGTGTCAATTAGATTATAAAATTAATGTAACTTCAAACTTATTTGCACTCTGTTTTAATTTTAATTTTACTATTATTTCTATTTATGTACAGCCAAACAGACATTTTAGCCTACAACTAAATGTCTCATAACCAGGATACAAGACATATATATATATATATATATATATTTCATATTCTTAAACTTCTATGTTTCATAAAATTCTTAAATTTATTCTATATTTCACATTCTCAAGTTACTAGATTGTGTATTTGTCTTTTAATTTTTTCTTTGAGAGCTCAAGAATCTGTTGTTTTACAGAAAAGGCTTGATTCAATTGGTCTAATCAATGTTTTAAGAGCACTGATTCATTTAAAGTATGCTTTCAAACAAAATTGCCTCCTAATGTCTTCCTGTCCGTTTTTCATGTCTATTACTCAACATGTTACAAAAATACCTGAAATGTGCAATTTGGTTTCCTTTTATTAGAATTCCTACTGTCAGCCATACAGCTTCCGCAAATATTTTTGTCATCTAATGATGCCCCTGGCCAAGGTGGGGAAGGGTTATGAAGCCATACTTTCCTAAAATGACACATCTGTTGCTTGACCAAAACAGTATTTAAATTCACTTAAATCATTGTTCTCCCAGGAAGTAAAGTATTCATTGACACACTGTTAATAATCTTAATGTTTAATGCTACCTGATGACAAGTGTTTTTTTTCTTTGTCATTTCTTGATATTTCATAATCTCTTCTTTTTTCTTTTGTGTGTTTCTCAAACAAAGACAACAAACATGCCATGGGTGAAAATATTTTAGTTGACAAAAGATAACGTAAATTAATGAAAAGCTACTTACTGTTTGGACAATGAAGAGGACCGTGCCACAGAGACGAATATATCTATTAAATCTAAGTTCTAAATACTGTTGGCAAAAAAAGAAAGAGTTATGAGAGTCTTCTGGACACTTTTTAAATTGGCAGTATAAGAATTAAAGATTAGAAAATTAATGGAACTTCAAACTTATTTGCACTCTGTTTTAATTTTACTATTATTTCTATTTATGTACAGCCAAATGGACATTTCTAGAGTACAGCTAAATGTCTCACAACCAAGATACAGAGCACATTCATCATCCCAGTAAACACCTTCATACTCCCACTCCATGGGCAGCCCTTCTCCAAAGCCCTGTCAATCATTGATCTGTTCTTCATCCTAGCTTGGACTAGAAAGATCAGAAAAATTATCACATACGCAATTATGTCCTAGTCTTTTAATTTTTATTTATACGATTATGTGTGTGCAAATGCCAGGTCCTCTCACCACTGAAACAAATGCCAGACACTTGCACCACGTTGTGTGTTGGACTTGGGATTCGAACCAGGGCTGGCAGGCTTTGCAAGAAGTGCCTTTAACCCCAGAGCCGTTGCCCCAGGTCCCTCTTTCTCTTTTGTAAAGAATAAGCAATCTGTAGTTTCTTTCTCTTTCATTCTACATTTCTGTTGATTCTTTTGCAGAATCAACCCTTTCCTATTGCAGGCAATTATGGCAGAACTGTCCAGGAGTTACCCTGCCTTTTCTGAGCAAGAGGAAGTCACGTGATCTCAGTACCACCAATCACCTTTTCTTCTCAATGGAAGTCTAAATACAAAGAAAGAAGGGGCTTGAGCAGACTGATTGTAACAAAGGGAATTAAAGTGTCTGTCCAAACTTGGTCCTTCCCAAGACTGGGGAACTATCCTAATGCATTTTCGTGTGTGTGTGTGTGTGTATACATGTGTATTTTTAATTATCCAGGTCAGTGTTTTTTGTTGTTTTTAATTTTTTGAATAGTTTTATTTATTTATTTGCAATTGTGTGTATGTGTGTGCATGTGAGAGAGACAGAAAGAAAGAGAGAGAGAGAATGGCCCTACGAGGGCCTCTAGCTGCTGCAAACAGACTCCAGACACATGCATCACTTTATGCATCTGGCTTTATATGGGTCCTGGGGAATCGAACCTGGGTCCTTTAGTTTTGCAGGCAAGCACCTGAACTGCTGAGCCATCTCTCCAGCCCACGTCAATGCGTATTGGTATTGTTTTGCTTTGCTTTGTTTCCTGTTTTGTTCAGATAGGGTCTCACCAGGCTGGTCTCAATCCCCTAGCTGCTGCCTCCCAAGTGCTAGAGTGACAGGTGTGCTGGACCATGCCTGGCTGTCCAGATCTGTTTTTGTTGTGTTTGTTTTTGTTTGCTTTTAAGCAAAGCTCACTATGTAGTTCAGGCTGACCCTAAACTCCCCATCCTTATGTCTCAGCCTCCTGAGTGTCAAGAAGTTTTCTGTTCAGATCTAATACTCTCAGATAAAAGTGCTTGCTTGGAAAGCCTGCTGGCCAAGGTTTGATTACTCAGTGTCCAAGTGAGGCCAAAGTTGTGCATATGTCTGGAGTTTCTTTGCAGTGGAAAGATTTTTCTTAAAAACTGCTGGAGAGATTGTTTAGTGGTTAAGGTGCTTGACGGCAAAGCCAAAGGACCCAGGTTCGATTCCCCAATACCCATGTAAGCCAGATGCACAAAGTGGTGTGTCTGGAGTTCATTTATGGTGGCTACAGGCTTCTCTTTCTATCTCCCTTTTCCCTCTCTCACTCTCTCTTAAATAAATAAGTAAAATATATCTTAAAAACTGAGAAAAAGAAATGCTCAATGGTTAAAGACGCTTTGGTTATAATACCCTGCCATTTTTTTCCTTCTTTCTTTGAAATATGCCACATTTTATAATATGGTCTGTTTGCTGTATTATGCAATATATAATAATTATCTCACAGAATCCGAATTTCAAAGCTAAGGACCAAGATATATTTAGCTTGAATATTACTAATGCATATAAAAAGAAGTCAAGGCCAGGCATGGTGGTGCAATCCAGGACTCAGGAGTCTAAGGTAGGAGGATGGTTGTGAGTTCAAGGCCAACCTGAGACTACATGGTGAGTTCCAGGTCTGCCTGGGCTAGAATGACACCTTACCTTGAAAAAAATAAGAGGGGAAAAAAGAAATCAAAAACTAATTTAGTCTTGTCTACTAAGATGAGAGGAAGAGGAGCAAGAGAAACTGGCATCAGTCAATAAGACAGCTGGCATTTTTGCCTTATAATCACAGCTAACACACCTGGCATACTTGCTGAATATACTGTCCTCCCAACAACTTCATGAAACAGGTACTGCGTGTAAGCCCACGTTAGAGATGAGGACACAAAGGTGACATCCTGATTATTAGCAGGGCTGTGGCACAAATTTAGAACCTTTGATGCCTGAATGTATGCACATAACCACATTAATCAGTAAATAATCTGACCATGAGCAAGTGTCACTGATACATGCTGCTGGGTGACAAACACACCACAGTTCAAGGCACCGCAGCATGTCAACCCCTGGCATGTCCCATGCTCATGAACTTGAGGCCATCATTCGCCAAATCTCAAGTTCCTTGTCTTTACAATGAGGATCACAGTAATAATTCTCTCCACTGCAGTGTTTTGAAGAGTATCTAATGATGTAAATGGATCAGAAAATGTAAACTATTCAAAATTAGCAAAATGCGACTTCATGGGCTTGTGAATATTGTGGAAGACATTTTAGTAACTGGAGACGTTTTGAAAGCCTGGAAGCAGGGCAGTGTTGTTTCTGCAGAATTCTTTAGATAAACCTGCATTACACATGAATGGACATGAACAGACAGAGAAGTCATTTGCCTTTCTGAGGCCCTTGTATCCAAATTGCTGGAGACTAAAGAAAACTTAAGAGATGGTGGCAGAATTAAGCATGTAACGGGGCTGGAGAGATAGCTTAGTTCCATACGGTACCCATAAGTTTCTGTGCCCTATACAATCCCCCTGGCTCACTTTGTGCTGGTATAAACCCTGGTTAGGCTTATAACAGACTCACCAGAGCCTTCAGGAGAAGCCAGTAAGCTGCTTGGCATGTGTCTAAATGGGGCTGGAAATGTACCCTTGTAAGGATTTATTTGAGCATTGAATCAGATAATGTGTTTAAAACATGCAGCTCAGTGTCCGGGATGTATTAAACATTCAATGGATGTTGGATTGTTGCCATTTTTAACTGGAATCTCTGCTAAATTACCTTCTATCATCAGAAACGTGTAAGAAGTCTGTTTCTGACTGAGTTAACATTGAAGCTCTGAAGAGGCATGGGTCAGTGGTTACAAGAGCGCTATTTACCTAGCAGGGCTGGAATCCTCTTGCCACATTATTCAAACCCTTACCAAATTTTAGACTTGGTCATAGCTACAGGTCAGAGTTCACAGGGCTTGAGGTCTGCATGACCCATCTAGTAACTCACATGAGTGACAGAAGCCAGTGTTCACATATTAAAGGGCTGGAACATTCCACATTTCACCTAAGAAATATGTTCTCACCTATCTGTCGCACAACAAGAGCTCCCTGCAGTACTGTCCATTCTCCCTGTGCAGTTCGGTAAAGTCATAAATGTAGATAGGGATTCCTCTGTCATAAGAAAGTAACTGTGCAGACATGAAAAGTCTTAGTATATAATAGAGAGTGAGAACAGTGGCCATACCCCCAAAGCTCCTATAGCTACCAGAAACGCAGGCCCAGAGTTGTTAAGTCTTCTAAGTTTTCAACAGAAAGAATCTGAAATTCCATTTGGCTTTTCCTCTTATTAAATACTCAACTAACAATGTTGCATACATCAAAATTAAACAACTGTAAGTGTATTATAAGAGTTTTTTAAAAACACAGGACTGAGACCTGACTTGGCCTGGGGCGGCCAGTGTGTCAGCTCTCGGCAAACCCGACCCGTCCTCTGCTCACATCCGAGGCGATGGCTGAGTTCCACACATGCTGATGACACGGGGTGGAAGTCAGTGCAGCCTCTGGCATGCACTGCTGTGGTATAGAAATCTCCCCGGATGGCATTCCTATAGCCCAGGTGAGTTGTCACCCACGTCTGATGTGCCATTGGGGACTGTCCCCAGCACCAACTGAACCAAACTCACTAGGGAACCACTTTCCAGTAACCCCTGGAGTGAAGAAACAGGACACGAAACCCCAAGGCAGAGAAGCTCCTGAGATGAGCACTGGGTCCTTCTGGTTGATGGTGTACCAGAGGAGAAGCTTCACCATAGAGCTTGTGGGTCAGAGCCAGAGTGACGAGACCACTGAGTATAGTGAATGAGGCCCGACTATTCCATCAGCCTTTTACACACACACACACACAAAGCTCTTCAAACCAAACATTCGTCATCATTGCAAAATCATTTTCTGCAAACAACTTTAAAAAACCAGAATTGGAAAGCTGGATGTGGTGGCACACACCTTTAATCCCAGCACTAGGGAGGCAGAGGTAGGAGGATCACCATGAGTTTGAGGGCACCCTGAGACACCTTAGTGAATTCCAGGTCAGCCTGGGCCAGAGTGAGACTCTACCTCAAAAAACAAAACAAAACAAAAAAAAAAAAAAAAAAAAAAGCCTGAATTGGAAGGAGCAACCAAGGAAGCATGATTCTCTGTCATCTTTCCCTCCACTAGCAGCAGAGCTGTTTAAGACTTTTTTTTTAATTTTTTTTTCATTTGAGAGAGAGAGAGAGAGGCAGGTAGAGAATGGGCACTCCAGGGCCTTCAGCTGCTTGTAAACGAACTCCAGTTGCATGCATCACCTTGTGTGTCTGGCTTGTGCGGGTCCTGGGGAATGGAACCTGGGTCCTTAGGCTTCACAAGTCCAGTGCCTTAACTGCTAAGCCATCTCTCCAGCCCTGTTTAAGAATCTTGTTGCCAAATTTCCCTACCGATCCCAAGATAACCACCACCCCAATAATTACGGCCAACATTTACCGAGAATTTCCTCTGCACTAGGCTCTGTTATTAATGCACACCTTCCATCGTCCCCTTGAATAATTGTCCCACAACCGGATGAAGTAGGTGGTACTATTTTCTTCTGACGATGAAGATAAAGGTATAACAACTTAATTAAACAACTGCCCCAAGATCACTCAGCTAGTAAATGGCAGAATCCCGTCACTCTGCTAGTCGGAACTGGTAGACTGCAAGTCGTGAGGCAGGAGTAACACCTTTTCTCTTGGGTACCTGCCTCTGACAGGAAAGGGCCCTTCAACTTCTCTGCCAGCTCTCCTGGGAACCTGAAGGCAGCGGGGCTGAGGACCTCCTGGAGCAAGAAGAGCCGTTTCCCGAAGGGGTTGCTGAGACTTGAATGACACCCCCCAACACACACACCAGACAAAAAGTTCCAGGAGATGAAGAGATGGCCCAGGGGTGAAGGCCCTTGCCTGCTTGCAAAGCCTCATGACCTGGGTCCGAGTCTCCGGGACCCACGTAAAGCCAGATGCAGTGGCCTAGGCACCTGGAGCTTGTTTGCAGAGGCTAGAGGCCCTGACGCACCCATGATCCCTGTCTTTCTCCTATCTTTCTCTCTGCTTGCAAATAAATGAACTATATATATATATATATATATATATATATATATAATTATATAATAACAATATATATATATATATTATATATATAAATTATATATATATATTATAATATATATATAGTGTTTGAAAGACTTTCCACTTGAATGAGAATCAAAGGTCTTAAAAGTAGAAAAGGCCTTAGCGTGTCTCCTGGTCACTTAATTTCTTAATTTGCTTTGAAGCTGAGCTGAGCCCCGTAGACAAAATCTCCAGGTTTTCACCTTACTGAGAGGACACCTATTCCAAAAGGAGGCGCCGAGGACCAGGAGAGATTCCCATGTGGCAGTGACAGCCAGACCCCAGGAACTTCCTCCAGGAGAGGGACCCAAAGAGAGCCATCCCCTCCACACACACACACACACACACACACACACACACACACACACGCACGCACCCCTGACCTCGTAAGTGCTGGTGATCCCCAGCCTATAGAACACCGGGAGGAAGACCTCAGGCGCTGATGACCACTACCAAGAAGTAGGTGACGGCAAAGATGCTGAACACGGCCCCGAAACGATAGACCTCGGCGGGGGTGCCCAGGACGGTGACGGCGGACATGAAGCTGGCCGTGAGGGACAGCGCCACGGGCACGGCGGTCATGCTGCGGCCGCCCATCAGGAAGTCCTTGGAGGTCTGCTGGCCGCCGCCGGCGAAGGCGTAGTAGATGCCGATGGAGGCGGAGATGAGCAGCATGCCCGCGAACACCACGTAGTCCCACACCGCGAAGTTGCCGATGCTCCGCGCCGGCTCCATGGCGGCGCGCGTCCCGGACCCCCCGGGATGCCTGTGTCCCCGGCGATGCGCGTCCCGAGCCCGGCTGCAGGAGAGTGCTGGCTTCGTCGCGGGCGTCGAGGGCGTGGCGACCTGCGGCAGGTAGAGGCGTGCCGCGGAGGAGGTGGTGGTGGTGGGGGTGGGGGTCCTCCGGCCAAGGTGGCGCGTCCCCGTGCCGCCACCTGCGCGCCCCTCGCAGCCTGGACTTCGGGGAGCCCGCGCGCGGCGCTGACCGCTGTGGAGGTGACGCTCGGGGGACTGTCGAGCAGGTGAGCGAGAGGAGCCTCCAGCGAGCCGCTCAGCGCCTATTTGACGTCGACAGTCCCCGCGGGGACGCACGGTTTAAGTAGGCAGGTGTGATGGGTGGGGGAGTGTGGGTCGAAGGGCAACTGTCACGCCTTCAAGGTCAGCTTTCCAGTCCACCAGTCCAGGTTCCTACGGAAGAAGATCTGCGTGGGATTTGAGGATCTGACAGGTTAATGGGTGATTGGAGTGAGGACTCCCTCCAGGCGAGCTGAGAGCATAGATCTTAGCAAGAATAAAAGAAGGCAGCGCTTGTTCTCATCCAACGAAATCTAATTGTCTTTAATCGATCTGATCCCCTACCGCTTTGAGGGAGCAAGGCTAGGTGCCTGTATGATTACTGCTACTTCCCGGCGAAATTGTTCCACGCGCATAGTATACACTTTACACTGTGTGCACGTGGGAACATAACACACAGGGGACTCCATCTTGACCCTTCCAGGAGTTGAATCTGCTTCTGGAATTTTCTTTAAAACCAATAGTCCAAGGGATGGGAAAATGTATTTAAACAAAATGTATCTCCTTTTTGTCGTCGTCTCCTCCTCCTCTTCCTCCTCCTCCTTCTTTTTTTAATCAGGATCTCGCTCTAGCCCAGGCTGACCTGGAACTCACTTTGTAGCCCAGGCTAGCCTCAAACTTACAGAGGTCATCCTACTTCAGCCTCCCTCAAGCCAAGATCAAAGGCCTGCACCACCGCATGTGGCTCATATCTTCTTTACGTATTTGAAAGCAGAGAAAGAGAAAGGGTGTGTGGGCACCCCAGGTCCTCTTCCCACTGCAAACAAGCTCCAGACACATGTGACACTCTGTGCATCTGGCTTTACATGGGCACAGGGGAGTTGAACCCAGGCTGGTAGGCTTTGCAAGCAAGCGTCTTTAACCAGTGAGACTTCATGTCTTCTTTTTGACACCTAGAGTTAAGGATGGAACTCAATTAGCAATGCACCTCTGTAGTCATTCAGAGGCAGGCTAACTTAAATTTGCAGACTCTGAAACCTGACAACCTGACTTTGCTACCAGTTAACCATATCTTGGCAAGAGCCTACCTCTGTATCTTAGTTTCCCTAATCTGAAATCAAGACAGGCATCATTATCCCACAGTTGTAGCGGGTTACATGAGATGACATCCAAATACCCCTGACACTATTAAGTGTCATGGCATAATTATTTAGTTCCTTTCCTGTTTATTGAGAAAAGAACTCGTGTAAAAGGTTTAGCTCAGAAGCACTGCTATGCAACACAGGCTCTGTTTTCCCTAGCTAGCCCCTCTTGCTTGATGACATTGTGCTCTGTGGATAACCTACACTCTCTTGCATGTGCTGATGCATGTCCTCAAACAATGTTTTCACAAAGAATGTATGAATGCTTATTTTTAAGCCTTTGAACATGAAAAGTTTTCTCCTATCATCTTCATACAGTCTTTTTCCTTTAAAAGTTTGTAAGTATGTATCTTTTGTCTTCTAACATTTCTCACTGGGGCTACCTAAAGCCAGCTAGATATTTATTTCTTCTTAAATAATTTGCCTTATGACTGACTGAATGTTCCAAACTTGCATCCCCCAACTTGCCAGAAATATCCAGAATAGCATACTTTTCTTTTTTTTAATTTATTTATTTATAAGTAAGGGAGAAAGAGGTAGAGAGAGAGAGAAAATGGGTGCACCAGGGCCTCCAGCCACTGCAAAAAAACTCCAGATGCATGTGCCTCCTTGTGCATCTGGCTTACATGGGTCCTGGAGAATCAAGCTGGGATCCTTGGCTTTGCAGGCAAATGCCTTAACCACTAAGCCATCTTCTCCAGCCCAGAATAGCACACTTTTCATTACTAATATCTGGAAGTCCTTTCAATATAAATAGTCATCAGGACATTGAATTTAAAATTAAACTTTAATTGTTGGTTGAAACGTTAATTGTTGGTACTATTCCACTTATTCTAGCAACTTCCTTGGTAATCTATAAATCTTCAATAAACCTGCCTGGTCGCCTGTATCAGTCACTTAATTTTTTTTTTCTTTTGTATCCCTAACTTCAGTGTCTACAGAAGTACGGCCCCACTGCAGATGCTACTTCCTATAATCAGCATGTCAAACTACCTTCTAAAGATCCATATTTGTTCCCATAGATTAGAACTGGTTAAAAAGGAGAGCATTATTGGGCTGGAGAGATTGCATAGCAGATAAAGAATCTGCCTATGCTTGAAGCCTAAGGACCCAGGTTCAATTCCCTAGTACCCACATAAGCCAGATGCACAAGGTGGCGCATGCATCTGGAGTTCATTTGCAGTGGCAAGAGGCCCTGAAATGCACATTCTCTCTCTCTCTCTCTCTCTCCCCCCCCCCATCAAATAAATAAACTGTCAAATTGTTTTTAAAAAAACAGCATTATTGCTGGGCTTGGTGGTGCATACCTTTAATTCCAGCACTAGGGAGACAGAGATAAGAGGATTACTGTGAGTTCAAGGCCAGCCTTGGAACTACAGAGTGAGTTCCAGGTCAGCCTAGGATAGAGTGAGACCCTATCCTGAAAAAAAAAAACACAAAAAACGAAAGAAAACCTTATTGGGCTGGAGTCATGGCTCAGCCATTAAAAGCATTTCCTTGCAAAGCTTGATGGCCAAGGTTTGATTCCCCAGTACCCACATAAAGCCAGATACACAAAGTGGAAAATGTATCTGGAGTTTGTTTGCAGTGGCAAGAGACCCTGGTGTGCCCATTCTCTCTCTCTCTCTCTCTCTCTCTCCTTCTTGTTCTGTCTAATAAACAAACAAACAAAAATACTTTGGAATGATTGTATTTTCAAAGTTTTTTCCCATTTTGACGTGTTCATACTTAAAGCAGGTTTCTTTTATTTTCCAGTATGTCCTCACCCATTTTATGAATAGTGCTGAATTTGGCTGCCAGTAACAGGAACCAAAATAAAAAATGGTATAGACAAGATAAAAGTTTATTCTCTTTCTTATTTAAAAAAGTACAGGATGCCAGGAATGGTAGCTCATACCTATAATCCCAGCATTTAGGAGGTGGAGACAGGAGGAGAGACAGGAATTCAAGGCCAGTGTTGGCTACATAGTGAGTTTGAGACGAGCCTGGGCTATATAAGATCTTATCTCAAAAAAAAAAAAAAAAAAAAAAAAAAAGGAAAGCTCCACACTGCTGAGCAGCCCACTGCTCTAAGGTCATCAGTGGGCCTGCGATGCACAAAGTGAAGGGGGAACTAGGCGAGACTGAACTGCCCCATCTGCAGACAACTCTTTGGTGAGGGCTCATCAACAGTGTCAACTTGTCAGCATTTGAAAACTTGAAGACACACCTCTGGGTGTGTCTCTGAGGGTGTTTCCACAGAGGATTAACTGAGGGGGTAAGACCCACCCTGAATGTGGGTAAAACCATCCCATGGGCTGGACCCAGACTAAATAAGATGGGAAATGGGGCAAAGCCAGCCCATCCCCAACATTCATCTCTCTCTGCTTCCTGACTGTGGATGAAATGCGACCTGTCACTTCACACTGTTGCTCATGCTGCCGTACTTTCGCACTACATACCAGAATAATATCCTCCTCCCCCAGATGGGAAAAAAAATACCCTGTGAGACGAAATGACATTCCTCCCACCAAAAAAAAAAAAAAAAAAAAAAGTTCAAGGACAAGTGGTTCTGGGTTGGAGGGAGGACAGGGAGGAGGCTACATGAAGTTTACTAGAGCCAAACTCCTGTTTTATAACTCCACACCCTCGCTGAGAAAAGCGCAGCTGCACCGTTATGACATTTACCATCTGTTTATTTTTTATTTATTTTTATTTATTTGTGAGAACGAGAGAGGGAAAGAGACACACACACAAAAAGAGAGAGAGAGAGAATGGGCGCGCCAGGGCCTCCAGCCACTGCAAACGACCTCCAGACACATGCGCCACCTTGTGCCTCTGGTTTATGTGGGTCCTGGGGAATTAAACAAAGTTCCTTTGGTTTTGCAGGCAAACGCCTTAACAGCTAAGCCATATCTCCAGCCCCTACCATCTGCTTTATATGACATGTCTACATAGATCTCACTGGACCAATCTTATTCACATGGATAAATCTAGTTGGGAGAATAGTCAGTTATCCCCACCATAGTCAGTGTATCCAAATCTTCTAACTCAGACACATTTCTTAGAGACCAATTTCCCAGGAATTATATTTCTTTTTTAAAAATATTTATTTGAGAAGAGAGTGGCAGAGAGAATGGGTGCACCAGGGCCTCTAGCCACTGCAAAGGAACTTCAGACACATGTGCCACCTTGTACATCTGACTTACGTGGGTCTGGGGAATTGAACTTGGGTCCTTTGGCTTTGCAGGCAATCACCTTAATTGCTAAGCCATCCTGAATTCTCCTATTTCTGATGAATCATCATCTTCAGCTGACAAAATTGGAACTTGTCAAGTTTAAAACAGACAGGCAATGACCAGTTTCTACTTACTTACTGGAAGCCTTCCTTCTAGCTCTTGTGGTGGTGGAGGTTGTTGAAAACCAGACCCTGGTATCTAATAATGGGGTCACCCTGAGAATTGGGCTCTCCTCATTGCTCATCTTTGCTGAGTCTCCGTGGTGGTATTGGTTGTCACCGTTGTGACTGTGATGGTTTTACATTAACATAGCCAGCTCTGTGCCAAAGATCTGCCTTTGGTATAAATGTAAAGTCTTCTCAGGAATTCTCTGAGCCTACGCTTTCCCCTGGACTTGCAGTTGTTTTTGAACATCCTTGTCTATAATGACCAGCACCACATGGAGGGGAAAGAGCAGGTGAAGCGGGAGGAGGGCGTCAGAGCTTTGTCTGCTGGACAGGACTTTAGCTGGGAGAGGAGAGGCTTCCCACAGAGTGGGGAGGGGAGACAGCCGGGGCTCCCAGGCTGTCCTTTTGTACGTCTGAGATCAGAAGCACCAAGCAGAGCACAAAAACTCCAGTATCTGGAAAACCGACTTTGTTTTCATCCACTCGGCATCTAACAGGGTATGTGCAAAATGCTCCAGCAACGCACGCACACCCTTGAAATAGGATCTACTTAAAAAACATTTTTTTCCACTGGTTTTAGGAATACAGATGACATGAAGGTTAAAGCCAAAGTTCATCATGATGAGCTATAAGACACTATCAAAATTCCTTTGTTGTTGTGTAAGTTATACTAAGTGAAAAACGTGGCTACAACATGATGTCTCTGTGATAGAGAAAAGGTTGCTATCCCATCTATTACAAAGGGCCTGTGTCTGTGTTAGACACTTGGTAAAGGAAGAGAGAATTTAGGGCTCACACATCTTATATGTGAAACTATAACAAAGATTAACTTGAGGTAATTAATACATTTAAAATGTTAACAAGCTGGGCGTGGTGGCTCATACCTTTAATCCCTGCACTTGGGAGGCTGAGGTAGGACGATCGCCTTGAGTTCAAGGATACCCTAAGACTACATACTGAATTCCAGGTCAGCCTAGACTAGAGTGAAAGCCTACCTCGAAACAAACAAACAAATAAAAAATATTAACAAGTCTCCTAGGTGTAGTGGCATAAATTTGCAATCCCAGTATTGGGGATGCTGAGGCAGGAGGATGGAGTGTTTGAGGCCAGCCTGGGCTACATAGCAAGAGCCTATCTCAAAAAATAAATTAAAAAGTGTAACCTGAACATCTTTCAAATGTCAAATTGCATTGCCTTGATATCTAAAATTATTATGGAGTTTTAAAACTACATCCTGAGCTGGAGAGATGGTTTAGCAGCTAAGGGACTCGCCTGCGAAGCCTAAGGACCCAGGTCCGAGTCCCTATTACCTGCATAAGCCAAATGCACAGGGTAGTGCATGCATCTAGAGTTTATTTGCAGTGGCTAGAGGCTCTGACATGCCCATTTTCTCTCTCTCTCTCTCTCTCTCTCTCTCTCTCTCTCCGCCCTCTTCAAATAAATAAATAAATGTTTTAAAAAACTACATTCTGGGAGCTGGAGAGATTGCTTAGTGGTTAAAGTACTTGCCTGCAAAGCCTAGGGACCCAGGTTCAACTCCCCAGTACCCATGTAAGCCAAATGCACAAGGTGGCACATGCATCTGGAGTTCATTTGCAGTGGCTAAGGCCCTAGTGGACCCTTCTCTCTGCGCCTCTCTCTCTTAAATAAATAAATAAAATATTTGAAAAAAAAATTACATTCTCAGCCAGGCATGGTGGCTCACATGTGTAATTTTGGCACTTAAGAGGCTGAGGCAAGAAGAGCACCATGAGTTCCAGGCCAGCCTGGGCTACAGAATGAGTCCCTCTATCTAAATAAATACATCTTACACCCTTACCTCAATAAAATAAGGCAGATAATACTAGCTATAGAGCTTACCTACTGAACTTAGCTGTATTCCTCTCACTAGGCAACAAACTTGCAAACATATGAGACCATAATATGTGCCATGTATGCACATGCCTGCTTTTGCATAGTGTTCTCAAGTTTTAGAAGTTGATTTACACTTAATATTTTATGAAAGTGGCAGTTTAGGTGTATATGCGTTTTTTCAGCCCCATATTTTGTTGTATTGTAACGGTTTCTCAGAATACCTTTTTTTTTTTTTTTTTTTTTTTTTTTTTTTTTTTTGAGGCAAGCCCAACAGACAGGCCTTTTGATTTAAAAAGAATTATATTTTATTTATTTATTTGACAGAGAAAGAGAGCAAGAGAGTGAGAGAAAGAGAGAGAGAGAGAGAATGGGCACATCAGGGCCTCCAGCCACTGCAAAGGAACTCCAGACATGTGCACCCCCTTGTGTATCTGGCTAATGTGAGTCCTAGGGAATAGAGCCTGGGTCCTTTGGCTTTGCAGGCAAACACCTTAACCGCTAAGCCATCTCTCCAGCCCTTAATTGATGTTTTATTTTAGAGAGAGAGGGAGAAAGAGAATTGGTCCACCAGGGCCTCAGCCACTGCAATCAAACTCCAGATGCTGTGCCACCTAGTGAGCATATGTGACCTTGTGCTTGCTTCACCTTTGTGCATCTGGCTTATGAGAGATCTGGAGAGTTGAACATGGGTCCTTAGGCTTCGCAGACAAGCACCTTAATCGCTAAGCCATCTCTCCAGCCCAAATGGCCTTTTATTTTATTATTTTAATTTTTATTGCACAAGAACAAGAGCAGGAGAATTGGTGTGTCAGGGCCTCCAGCCACTGTAATCGAACTCCAGACACACGTGCCACCTTGTGCTCATGTGCAACCTTGCATACTTGTGTCACCTTGTCCATCTGGCTTACAAGGGATCTGGAGAGTCAAACATGGGTCCTTAGGCTTTGCAAGCATGTGCCTTAACCACTAAGCCATATCTCCAGCCCTCAGAATATCTTTTCTCCCAGAAAAGTAATTGGTGGCCCTTTCATGTATCTAAAGCACTGCTTTGTAAATTATTTCACATCTTTTTGGAAGGAAGTTTCTTTTTAGACATATAGCAGTTTTTCTAAATAGCCTCTTTAATTACTTTGCAAACAACCCAGATAGAAGGAGATCAATGGAAAATAGTCATGACTATTATTTTGGAAGAAACACCAGGATGTGGTGATTTGTGTCAAAGTTCATGGCTACAATCTGATTCAAGGCTAGAATCTAATTCAAGAGCTTGGGAATTTTTACCAGAAGACAACCATCCGCGTTCATCATATAGGGTGACTCTCAATTTTTCTCTCCCTCATATGGTTTCTTCCTCTAATTAGTACTCTTGACCTATCTCTTCCTATTGGAATCCTACCTATCCTTTAAAGTAGACCCAATTGTCAAGAATGTTCATGAAACATTTCTCTACTCCTGATCCTTTCTGCTCCACAGTCAGGTGGACCTCACTAAGATTCAGTGTGTAAACCCTCACACAAATACAGAAATATACAGACGTGTTTCAGATCCCAGTATGCTGTGGTGCACAGACCAGCAGTATCAAGCTGAAAACTAGTTAAAAATGCAGAATCCCAGGCTTCACCCCAGCTATACCAAGTCAGATGCTATATTTTAGCAAGAGCGGTAGGAAATGTGAATGTATGACAGCCGGAGACACGCTGTCCCAGCCATCATTGTATGGTTACTCAACAGTCCCACCTGACCTTTTCCTAGTAACTAAGGCTCCATCCATGTAAGACACTGGGGCCCAGGCTGTTCCCATTAGGAGCTTTTAGTGGCTCCTCCCAGACCCCAGCTGGCCTCTTGCCCAGTGACCTGGCATATCCCCAGCAGAGAAGACAGCTCACTTCCTCCTCCTCTTCTTCCAATTTCTAGGACTGCTCAGAACAGAAGCATTTGAGAGGTTTCTCCACTCCTCCGGATGTAAACTCACTCCAACATGAATGAAGATGCATCTGTCTGGCTCAAACAAACAACAACAAAAAACTCACTGTGTTCATACTCATTCATTAACCTTCCTAGTAATACTATTATAACTGCTATATATTTTTTTTTGTTTTTTGTTTTTTGTTTTTTGTTTTTCAAGGTAGGGTCTCACTCTAGCCCAGGCTGACCTGGAACTCACTATATAGTCTCAGGGTGGCCTCAAACTCATGGTGATCCTCCTACCTCTGCCTCCCAAATGCTGAGATTAAAGGCGTGCACCGCCACGCCTGGCTTTGCTATATGTTTTACTTTATTTATTGTCTTTTTGCTTTTTTATTTGAGGCAGGGTATTTCTGTGTAGCTAGTCTGGCCTCTGGTTTACAATCCTGCTGCCTCAGCCTGGTGAAGGATTAGGTTGCATGTGTGCACCCCTACGCCTGGCGTACAGCTGTTTCAATCAATACTTTGAACATAGGGGTATCTCATGGATCTCCTGAGGCCAAACTTGGATTGAAAGGCGCTCTGCATGCCTGCTACATTCTTCCTTGTCTCTCCAGATGGGTTTTCTCTGCATGATCAATGGTGCGTGGTCAAAAATGCACAATATATGGAGTATAGGTCACTAACTCAGTGGACAATCAGAGCTGATTAGCACCTTTGAATTCCAATTCCAAATCTCTTGAAGAAGAAATCCGATTGGTATAGCTTAGATCACATATCTTTGGACCTATACCTAGATCAGCTGTGGCCAGAAGGACAGAGCTATCATTGTGGTGGCCCAGATTCGCCTTGAGGGCGGAGAGGGGGGCTGGGTATCTATGTAGGTGGGTGATGAGCTGGAGAGATACTGAAAGGTGTCACCTCTATTAATCACCTCTGCCTTGTTATCATCTTCTGTAAATGATCCTAAACCTCACTACTGCTTGCTCATCCTTGTAAATCCCCAGAGAGTGCTACTGTCTGTCGCAAAAAGTGAGTATTCAACTTGTTGTATTGACACAATTTTGCAACGCCTCTTAACATTGAGGAAACTCCCAAGCGTTTCTAAATGCAAACTTTGGAAATCTTAGAGTGACCTTTCTGAACTCTGAATATTTAGATAGGCACACATGCTTTCTGCTGGGGAGTGAGGAGAAAGCCTCTTTTCTCTCATTTTGCAAGAAAAAAAATATACTCTCGGCACAATTCCCTACTTTCTTATTTTTTGCCTTGATTTTTCTGAAATATTATCACAGTTGTTAGAGAGTTCTGAGAACACACACATATAGTGTTATATAGTTATATAGTGTTATATGACATATATACATATGCATATGCATGTAATGCTAGGACTTGGCATATTGAAGATTATCAATAATATTGATTCCCTTTTCTTTCATGAATCACAGATACTCAAAGCAGATTCTTTTGGCTCTGCATTCAAAATACAACTACGGTGCTAACTACCTCTGTCTGCACCACTGCAAGCCTAAACAAGCTACTTCTGTCAGGTAAATCCTGTCATCATCTCCTAATTTGCCTCTGTGACCTACGGTTTGTTTTTCACATGTGACTTTAATTGTGCCATTCCATGCTCAAAATCATCTGCCTATTTCCAAAATACTCAGATCTGAAGGCTGACAGGCAAGGCTCTCTCTAATTCAATACCTAACAACCAGGCCAGCACCACCTATTGTGTATTTGTCTCCTGCACACCAGAATCCTTGACATTTTTGAGCACATCCAGCCGGTTCTACCACAGGACTTTATTTTCATTGTTCACATCCCAGAATGCTCTTTTCCAGAGAACCCTCTGGCCACCTCTCCTCTCATATTGTTCACACTCTGCAGACATGTCACTTATGACCTGCCCAACTTTCCTTTCCCTGGTGAGTCTGCATGAGACAAGGCCTTCCTCTATCTATTCCCACCCTCCCCTACCATTCCCTATTCTCACTAATTATTTTTTAAAAGATTGCATTTATTTATTCTAGAGAGAGAGGAAGACAAAAAAAAAAGAGGCAGATAGAGAGAAAGAGAATGGCTCACCAGGGCCTTTAGCCACTGCAAACTAACTCTAGATGCATGCATCATTTTATGTATCTGGCTTACATGGGTAATGGGGAATCTGGCTATCATGGGTACTGGGGAGTCGAACCTGGGTCCTTTGGCTTCACATACAAGCACCTTAACCACTAAGCCATCACTCTACCCCTTTGATTACTTTTACTACCATTCATCACACATCATGCTTGCCCATCATTCAGTCCCGCTCTGGATGGGAAAGAGCTGGGTAAGTGGTGGTATGCCAGAGTACTTTAACACTCCAACTTTAGCCTATGGGCTTTCTTCAACTTGAAGTAGACTGATTTGGATTCCTGGGCCTAGGAAGCCGCTGAGCACATTCAACATAAGCCACCAACATCGTCTTGGCAGACTTGGCAAGGCTACATGTTGCCTTTCGTGTCTCCCTTGAAATTAGCGTGGAAATAATCATTTTCTATATCACTTTCAACAATGTCTTTACTGTTCATCTGTTCTTTTGGTGCACTGAATGCTTAATTATATACATTAAGTGTCATATGGTGCTTTGTGAGAATAAAAGTTCTGTAATAACTACTGACCTATGCCATAACTATTTTGATGTCATTGGAGTTGCTTTAACACAAATAGGTGTGAATTTGAGGGCTCAAGAGGGAAAATATGTTATTCCTATTGAAATATACTACCTTCATATATCTTCAACCTATAGCAATGCATCCTACAGGGCCTTTATTAACCAAAGAATGTTAAGGCATCACTTGCTTATTTGACTTCTCCAATAGGATGTCAGTTGTGCAAAGGTGGCAGCATTGTTTGATTTGAAGTACTTGGGAGACAGGGGTGGAGTGCCTGTCTCCCATGCACAAAGCCCTGGGTTCAGTCCCAAGAGCTGCAAAAAAAAAAGAAAGAGAAACAGAACAATTCTTACCTCGTTTAAACATCCAGTAAGTAAATAAACATTGGAGAAACAAACATGTCTGGCTAATAACTATGGTTATGTTAAATGGTCGGTATTAAATGTTGGAGGAAAAGATACAAATATGATGACTAATAATTTTAAGTTGTAGTTACTATTTACCAGTGGGGTTCTTGTTAAAATTTGGTCTTTAAAATACTACAGTGTTTTTTGTTTTGTTTATTTTATTTCATTTTGTGAGAGGGAGAGAGAGAATTGGTGCACCAGGGCCTCCAGCCACTGCAATCGGACTCCAGACTGGGGGCTATGCCACCTTGTGCATATGTGCGACCTTGCACACTTGCATCACCTTGTGCATCTGGCTTATGTGGGACCTGGAGAGTCTAACATGGGTCCTTAGGCTTCACAGGCAAGTGCCTTAACCACTAAGCCATCTCTCTAGCCTTGTTTTGATTTTATCTTTGGGTATTTTTTTAAGTAAAGTCACAAAGGAAAGTATGTGGAAGTCCAACCCCTGGATTCCAGTACTGACTGCTGGATGACCTCAGGGAAGTCTACCACTCTCTAGGTTTCTGTTTCCTCTTTGGTAAATGGAAAGTTACAGGTCTTACCAGCTCCAAGATTCTAGCCCTTTCTGCCAACTTCAGTCACTTCTAGTCTTTCCCTCTATCTTCACTGCTGGCCAGAGAATAGAATGTCAATAGGCCAATCTAAATAGATGGGACTGTTTTCCCTGCTAGCAGTCTTTAGGGTGGTTATTTTCTTTAAAGCATAGATTTTCTTGTATTTGGAGCTTGCAAAGACAGTTCTGTTTCCTGATACTGGTGGTGTGACCTGTTCGCTGCATCCTATTTGCTCTAGGTTCCAAAGACAGGTCAGGAAACCCCGCCTCTGGCTGGCGTCAGGAAGACACACAACCCATGGCTTTAGGTTCTGGCTCTTCTGGTTTGGGTGGAGTGATGGGCTGGAGCTGACTCCTCTTTGCTGTCTTTATGTCTGACTCTTGTTTCCCCTAAAAAATCCTCAATAATCTCAGACAAAGGGTGCTCCTTTCTGCTGTTTATCTGGTGAGGGAGAATCTGTAGGGCCAGAAGACCAGCTTTGTTGGTACCAATATGCATTTCACCGTGTGGAGAGCCACTTCAAGTTTGCATGTGTAATCACTGTGCTTTATGAGATGAATGAGTTAGGCAGGGAGGTACTTAGAGAATTCCCTTCCAGTGAGAAAGCTTTTATCCTGTCAAATGGCCATGGCCTCTCAGTTTCAAAACCTCTAATCATAAAAGACAAATTATTTTTAAAAATATTTTGTTTATTTATTTATTTATTTATTTATTTGAGAGAGAGAAAGAAAGAAGAAAGAGAGAGGCAGACAGAGAGAGAATGGGTGCACTAGGGCCTTCAGCCACTGCAAACGAACACCAGATGCATGTCCCACCTTGTGCATCTGGCTTACATGGGTCCTGGGGAATTGAACCTAGGTCCTTTGGTTTTGTAGGCAAGCACCTTAACTGCAAAGCCATCTCTCCAGCCCTGACAACTTCTTTAGTTATTTCTACTTCAACTTATGACACATACAAGTCCCAATTTTGAGAAAAATGCTCCACACTGTTGTACCTATCAACCATTTTCCAAGGAGCATCTAAACAAAGCACTGCATCGCACTGACCCGAATCATAGAGTATGTCAGTCAGCTTGCATGAAATTGATAAGTGCCCAATCTTCTGAGCACGATTTTTAGGACAATAATGAGATTGGTGTGGCTAGAGGAATAATTTTTAGGAATAAGTGAACTGAGCTAACACATGGCAAGTGCTTCAAACAGTTCCTGGCATGTTCTGAGCGGTCATTCAAAATTATCTATTTCTCCATTCATTTTATTATTGTATTCAAAGGCATATGTGGGTCCCCCTTTCTTCTGGAAAGAGGATATTATTCAAGATAGAGATTCTCACCCAGCCCAGCCCTAAGAGGAAAAGTTGTAAGAATACCCTTAGTTTAGCTGAGATTTTTTTTTTTTTTTTTTTTTTTTGCTGATGTAAATAGAAGAAAGTATTTCTAAATATCATCAACATAGAACATGTATGGACTGCGCCATATGAAATGGTTAATGTGAGATCTGGTTTGTAGAAGAGATAGAAAGAATTGTTTACTTCAAGCCTTGCATTCTAGTTGATTTGTTGTGTTTCTTTTTCAATCTGTAGCAGCAGGAAATCTCCATAAAAATAATTATTTTCTTCTGTGTTTTGCTTTAGTTGTCATATTATCTAGCCCTAGCATTTTGTTCTTTTTAATACATGACTAGACCAAATAAATTGTAAATCAAAATTTTATCAGTCTAAAAAGTCTTGTGGTGAATCCTGTAAAGATTCCTATCTCAAGACAAATGCTTATTCTTTATTTTATAACTTGATTTCTTTGCATTTCAGGTATGAAATAAAGCATACATCTACTATTCTTTTATTTTATTCTATTTAGTTATTTGCAGAGAGAGAGAGATGGAGAAACAATGGGCATGCCAGGGCCTCCTGCCACTGCAAAGAAACTCCAGACATGTGTCCCACTTTGTGCATCAGGCTTTATATGGGTACTGGGAAATCGAACCCAGGCCATCAGGCTTTGCAATCAAGCACCTTTAATGGTTGAGCCATCTCTCCAGCCCCCACTTTCTTTTTTTATTTTCATTTCTTTATTTATGAGGATAAAGAGAGTATGGGCTCATCAGAGAGCCCTGTAAACCAACTCAAGATACATGTACCACTTTGTGCCTCTGGCTTTACAGATGGACTGGGGAATCAAACCCAAGCCAGCAGGCTTTGAAAGCAAGTGCCTTTAATCACTAACCCATCTCCCCAGCTCCAAGAATCACTTTTCCTTTGCAGCCAATGGACTCAGTGTTTCTACAATGAGAAGGACCAATGACAGAGACTGAACACTCAGAACTTCCTTTCTTCTAAAGGAACAAGGAAAGAGTGTCTCCCCTCCTTACAGGAGCTGTGCTCGCTGTAGTTATGGCCATCCCTCATCCCTTTCTTCTCTTGCAGGCAGACCCCTGGGCCAGTTGGTGTACTGGCTCATGCATGCTTGCTGATAATTGATTCCGTTAGGAAACTGGGACTGTCACAAACAAAAACTGCTCCCAGACCTGCCCCAACTCCTTTTTAAATTCTGGTAGGTAGAGGGATTTTGCTGCCCAAGTGGAAAGTACAGGTAAACCAACTTGAAATCAGTAGACTTGAAGCTTGACTGAAGCATTCAGAAAGTTTGCAGAAGTCCCGTTCTGCTGAACTGACTATTAATCTTCCACAGCAACCTGTGTGCTTGAACTGCAAACCTCCTCCCCAGCCCCGCCATGCAATCACAAATCCCTTCACCTCCTTGAAAGGAGCAGTGCAGAGAAAAGGAGTTTTCTCTCAGTATATTCCTGAGTCAGGAAGGGGAACCTGTGCAGCGTTGACACTTGATTGCCATGTTTATCTCTAAGAAAACAAAACTTAGACCCGGAAATGTGAGCTCTGTCAAGGGCATATCATGTAGTCATCCAAGAGGCAGTGCTGTCCAAAGTGTTGAGCAAGTAGACGGAAAGGGGAACAGGGGCCATATCTAGAACCTACTAACACAGACTAAGCTTGAAGTATTGGGGTTTAAAATGGAGGGAGTCTCATACTCTTTATACTCCTAACTTGCTTAAAAACTAAACAGGCCTATCATAACCTGCCCCAAAATCATCTTTTATTTTATTTTTAAACTAAAGATTGGTTTGAGGGGAATCTTGTTTTTGAGAGATGGGAGAAATGTATTGTAGTTACCTTTGCATGGCTGGGATAAAGGATTTCTTTGGCTTACAGTCTCGATGGGAAGCTTCATGCTGGCAGGGGAAGAGTGTGGCATGAGCAGGGGCTGGGCATCACCTTTACCACAGCAGATGGAAAACAGCAGCAGGAGAGTGAGCAAAACTCTTGCAAGGGGGAGCTGGCTATAACAACCCAAAGCCCACCCCTGCCAACACACCTCCTCCAGCAAGGCTTCACCTCCAAAGTTGCCATCAACTGGGGACTAAGCATTCAGAACACATGAGCTAACGGGGAGCATCTGATTCACACCACCACAGGAAGGGCCCATGGTTTTATTAAAATTTTCATCATATTAGGATAAATAAAAAGTTAAATAGTACTGCAGAATTTTTAACCAAAACAATAGGATCCTCAGCTTTGATTCCTATTCCTAGGGTAGGCAGGGCATGACCTGGTATTCTTTGAACTATTCCTTCTAGCGTTGTTATCCATAGTTCTTTGTTTGTTTTGTTTTTGAGAATGGACATACCAGGGCTTCTAGCCACTTCAAATGGACTCCAGATGCATTTTCCACCTTGTACATCGGGCTTACATGGGTACTGTGGAATTGAACCTTGGTCCTCGGGCCTCACATTCAAGCAAGCACCTTAACTGCTAAGCCATCTCTCTAGCCCTGTTATCCATATTTCTACCTAAACATTATAGCTATTTCTGGATGGTTTAAGCCTTAAGTGCTTTCTTTCCTCTTTTCATTTTTAACTTTTATTTTCAGTGTACAAATGTAAGGGATACCAACGTGATAATTGATGCATGTATATAGCATGAAATGATCAAATCAGGGTTGTTAACATTTCGCTTAAACACTGTAGCAGAGGCTGACCTCAAACTCCTGCCTCAACTTCCTGAGTGGTAGGATTAGAAACATTTTTATTAATATTTGATTAACTCATTGTATTAGTTACTTTTCCTGATACTGTGATAAAGTATCAAGAAGTAGCTTAAGGGAGGAAAGGTTTGTTTTGTCTTACAGTTCCAGGGGACACAGTACATCATGGTGGTGAAGGCATGACCACGGGATCAGGAGGTGGTTGGTCACACGACAGCCACCATCAGGAAGGAGAGTGAGCAGGAAGTGACCCAGGCTATAAAACCTCAAGGTTCACCCCCAGTGACCCACTTTCTTCAGCAAGGCTCCACCTCCCAAAGGTTTCATTATCTTCCCAAACACAACCACACCAGCTGGAGACCAGCTATTCAGACACATGAGTCTATGGAGAAACAGTTCCCACTCAAGCCACATAATAATTGCACATATTTATGTGGTACAGCATGATACTTCAGTACATGTATACAATATGTACTGATCAAATCTGCATAAATAATATTTCCATCTCCTTTTTTATTTGTGTGGGGTGGTTTGAACCTTTGAGTTAATAAAATGTTAGATTTCTTTTTTCTATTTCCCTACCTAGCCCCTTCCTTTCTACCTTCACACACATATGTATGGACTTCCAACCTCCAATGACCCCAAGAGAGATATCATAATTCTTAGAGGAAACTGCTACATCAATTTCATTTGGACTGTATAATATAGTCCCAGGAAAGTCCAAAGTATACCGAGAAGAAACTGACTTTCTTATGTAGCTCTTTGCTCTCCCTCAGGTTAATAATTATTCCTCTTTTCTGTTTCATTTGCTTGTTTGCTTTGCACCTCTCAGCAACTCCTTCATCCTTAATGCCCCACTTATTCCTCATTTTTACGCCAAGGCTTGGATTAGCACTTCCCAGCTTTCTTTCAAGTTTACATCAGAAATCTCACTTTTGACTCAATAAGATGCAGTTCCTTCTTTCTTTCTTTCTTTCTTTCTTTCTTTCTTTCTTTCTTTCTTTCTTCTTTCTTTCTTTCTGAGAGAGAAAGAGGCAGACAGAGAGAAAGAGAGAGGGAGATGGGCACACTAGGGCCTTTAGCTACCACAAACAAACTCCAGCTGCATGTGCCACCATGTGCATCTGGCTTATGTGGGTACTGGGGGATCAAACCTGGATCCTTAGGCTTTAGAGGAAAGTGCCTTAACTGCTAAGATGTCACTCCAGCCCCAATAAGATGCAATTCTTAAAAATAAATTTTAAAAAATTATAGGCCAGAGTGGTGGCACATACCTGTAATCACAGATTTACAAAATTATGAGAAGCAGAGGTAGGAGGATTTCTATAAGTTTAAAACAAGCCTGGCCTACATAGTAAGTTCTAGGTCAACTAAGACTATAGATAGAGACTTCATCTCAAAAACAATATTAAAAATCAGCTAATCACCCTCCAGACATAAAATGGCCTGGGTATCCATGACCTCATAGGGCCTGACACTACCTACACAAGACCATCATAAGAGGAGGAAAATATCATGACACCAAAATAAAAGAGAGACTGACTGAGATGGGGAGGGGATATGATGGAGAATGGAATTTCAAAGGGGAAAGTGGGGGGAGGGAGGTTATTACCATGGGATATTTTTTATAATCATGGAAAATGTTAATAAAAAAAATTGGCTAATCAGAGAAAGTCTAAGGACATTTTAATATTTTTTTGTTCATTTTTATTTATTTATTTGAGAGCAACAGACAGAGAGAGAAAGAGGCAGATATATATATAGAGAGAGAAAATGGGCTTCCAGGGCCACAGCCACTGCAAACAAACTCCAGATGCGTGTGCCCCTTTGTGCATCTGGCTAACGTGGGTCCTGGGGAATTGAGCCTCGAACCAGGGTCCTTAGGCTTCACAGGCGAGCGCTTAACCACTAAGCCATCTCTCCAGCCTGTCTAATGACATTTTAAAAAGGTAACTTCATTGACAGAATGAGAAAAGACTGTACTATTGTCTCCCTGATTTCTGACAAATTCCTTTATTTTCTTCATCAGAAAAGTAACTTTTCCATTTTTGCATTAAAACTGGAAACTACTGAAAGCATGACGAAAAGTGACTTCCAGGAAGTTCTTGTCGATGATAGAAGTCGTGTAATATCATAAAAAACACTGGCTAGGGGCTCACCCGGTGAAGCTCTTGCTACACAATGCACAAGTGTGAGGACCCAAGTTTGGAACCCCCACGCCAAAAATAACTGCCAGGCAGGCATGGTAGCTTTTCTATAATCCCAGCTCTTGGGAAGCAGAGACTGGGATACCCGGGGTAAACTGGCTTAGCTAGACTCTGAGTTGGCAAGCTCTGGGTTCAATTGAGAGACCAGGTCTCAGTAAATAAGGTGGAAAGTGAGCAAAGAAGATGTTCAATGTCAACCTCAGACCTTCACATGTACGCTCATGCACCTGCAACCCCCCCACACACACACATGCGTGAACACATATTTATATGCATGCACACATATACTCACACAAAGGAAAACACTGACCATATAGTAAGTATTATTGAAACACTTAAAAGGATATAAATATGCCTGTTCTCATGCATCATAGCCTCAAGTCTGGGAATTGTATAAACTGCATGAGCTGGTCGTGTTTGACTGGGCCTTCATAATGGTGAGCCGCTATTATTAGATGATGGCTAAACAAGACCAGAGGACCCAAGGCACTCCCTTATATGTTCTCATACTCTCCATCAGTGAAGTCAGAGGAAAGAAAGTTGAGACCAGGGCCTCCCAGGCCAGCCTTCAATGAGGGGAATTTCCCTTTTCAACTGTGGATATGGTAAGATGATTTTCTCTTTTATTTGACTAATTGTTCCTTATGATATTTGAATAAAACCAGTCAGTCTGGCTCACATTAAATCAGCACAAGTGGGTTTGAGGAAGGTAATAAGGAAATATTTATTTGTTAACTTAAAAGCCAGGGTCAAAGTATAATGAAAATATAACCTAATGAAATCTGTATTACTTGTATCCTTAACTGTACATGTTTTTCTTTGCTATGTTATAAAGTCTGACCATAAGATAAGGTTATATCACTTTTTAAAAAAATCATAATTTAGATGTGCAAACGAGGACTATTGTATTAGTCGGGGTTCTCTAGAGGAACAGAACTGATAAAAATGAATTGTATTAAAAGGGAATTTATTGGATTAGATTACGGCAGTCCAACAATAGCAGATCGCAGGCCTAAGAGCCAAGGAACTTGGTAGCTGCTCAGTCCACGAGGCTGGACGCCTCAGCAGTCCCGATTTGGCACTGAAGGCCTGGAGCTGTCCTGGAGAGACGCTGTTCTTCAGTCCACACTGGTCTTTGGTCCATGCTGGTCTTCAGTCCACAGTGGAAAGCAGCAAGCAGCACTGGCAGCCAGGTGGGAGGGGAAGAGGATACTTTCCTTCCCAGAGTTTCTTTGGATAAAGCCCCCCTCTGAGAGGGGCCACCCACTCTGGGGGAAGGGCTCACCCTGGGGAAAGGATTTCTCCTTTAGTTAATCCTTCCTGGAAGTAACCTCAGAGACCCCACTTATGAGCAATGTCTGTGGATTCCTAAACAGATCAAGTTGACACAAACTTAACCATCACAAGTTCATCCCCTGTCAACGTGACACTAAACCATATCTCCTTACATCATACTTAATTTCCAAATAAAGACAGAAACCAGGTCATAATTCCACTTCCACCCAACATGATATGACTATCCATTGTACAATCGGGAATGCGCAATCCCTCCCCCATACAAAGCAAGGTTCCATGAGGAATTCTCAGTCTCTAATAAGTCAAATATAAATTTAACAGTGTCTAACTTGCAATATGATCTTAATCAGTATTAATTACCTAATAGAGAAATAGTGGTAGAACAAAAGCATCTTAATATTGGTATAGATATGTACAAACACTCTTAACAAGGTAGGACAGAAACACTCATGGCAATTACAGTCCTCGTTTTTTGTAACTGGTCACATGGCCTCAGCTGGTATTTGTAACTGCCTTCTTCTACTACCCATTCTGAATTTCCTGCACCTTCAGCAAGCACCTCAGCAGGTCTTGGTTCTTTACCTGGACAGGTGACCCATACCTTCATTCCTGAAGGATCTGGGCCATTTATCCAACTACTTCTATTAGGTTGTTGCAGTTTTCCATTGACTTTGATAACAGGACATGGTAACACCAAGAGACGCCCTAAAGGATTTCCTGCACTCCAGACATACTCTTCCTTACATCCATTGTGGGGGAGCAGCCCCATTTCCCCCTGGTAGTCTGGATCAATCACCCCTGCTACCACTGTAACTCCTTTCTCAGTCTGTTCACTCAAGGGCATCAGGAGCTCAAAGTGGTCAGGGGGAAGTCTTAACTTCTAGTTCAATGGAATATTCTTTGTGCCTCCTGGCAAAAGCACACTCCCTCTGGCCCCAAGACCTGTAGGCCAGCAGAGCATAAGGTTGCGGGAACAGGAAGCAAAAATTTGGGTAATGGATCACTTGGGGTGATGGTTAGTGGGACCATTCCTATTTCCACCCCTTGATTCCTGGACCCATGAATCTATCAATCCAGCTGCTTCAGGGTGGTGGGGCACCCGGTAAGACCAGTGGATTCCATGATCATGAGCCCACTGCCATATTTCCTTGGCTGTGAAATGAGCTCCTTGGTCAGAAGCAATGCTGTGTGGAATGCCATGACGGTGGATAAGGCATTCTGTAAGCCTACAGATGGTAGTTGTGGCAGAAGCCTTAAGGGCAGGAAAGCAAATGCATACCCAGAATAAGTGTCTATTCCAGTAAGGACAAAATGCTGCCCTTTCCATGATGAAAGAGGTCCAATGCAGTCAACTTGCAACCAAGTTGCTGGCTGGTCACCCTGAAGAATGCTACTATATCGGGCATTCAGAGTTGGTCTCTGCTGCTGTCAGATTTGGCAGTTAGCAGCAGCCATAGCCAGGCCAGCCTTAGTTATTGGAACTCCATGTTGTTGGGCCCATGCATAACCTGCATCCTTGCCACCATGGCCACTTTGCTCATGGGTCCACTGGGCAATGAAAGGGATGGCTGAGGAAACAGGTTGACCACTATCCACAGAATGGGTCAGCTTGTCTACTTGATTATTAAAGTCATCCTCCAATGAGGTCACCTTCTGATGAGCATTAACATAGGACACAAGTATCTTTATATCCTTTGTCGCTTCAGAGAGCTCTATGCACATACATCTTCCCCAAATATCCTTTTCACCAGTTTTTCAATTGTGCTCCTTCCAAGTCCCAGACCATCTGGCCAAACCATTGGCCACAGCCCATGAATCAGTGTATAACCACACATCTGGCCACTTTTCCTTCCAAGCAAAATGCACAACCATGTGCACTGCCCGAAGTTCTGCCCAGTGTGAAGATTTCCCTTCACCACAGTCCTTCAGAGTTGTCCAAGAAAGGGGCTGTAATGCTGCAGCCGTCCACTTCTGGGAGGTGCCTGCATAACATGCTGAACCATCTGTAAACCATGCCCTAGACCTCTTCTCCTCAGTCAATTGATCATAGGGCACACCCCATGATGTCATAGGTGCATGCTTGGGGACAGAAGGCATTGCTACAGGAGTAGAAACCATAGGCATGTGGGCAACTTCCTCATGTAACTTACTTGTACCTTCAGGCCTTGCTCGAGCCTGATAATGGATATACCACCTCCACTTGATCATGGACTGCTGCTGTGCACGTCCAACTTTATGGCCTGGTGGGTCAGATAACACCCAGCTCATAATAGGCAGCTCAGGTCACATAACTTGATGGCCCATTATCAAGCATTCAGTTTCTACTAACGTCCAATAGCAGGCCAAGAGCTGTCTCTCAAAGGAAAATAATTGTCTGCAGATGATGGCAGGGCCTTGCTCCAGAATCCCAAGGGCTTCTGCAGTGATTCACTTATGGGGGCCTGCCAAAAGCTCCAAAGGGCATCCCCATCCACCACTGACACCTGGCAGGGCAGTCTGCACAGCAGCCTAGACCTGTTGAAGAGCCTTCTCTTGTTCTGGGCCCCACTGAAAACTAGTAGCTTTCCAAGTCACTTGGTACATGGGATGGAGTACCACACCCAAGTGAGGAACATGCTGTCTCCCAAATCCAAATAGGCCCACTAGCTTTTATGCTTCTTTCTTAGTGGCAGGAGGGGCCAAATGCCGCAACTTATCCTTCACCTTAGAAGGAATATCCCTCTATGCCCCATACCACTGAACTCCTAGAAATTTCACCGAGGTAGAAGATCCTTGAATTTTGGATAGATTTATATCCCATCCCCTGATACACATATGTTGTACCAGCAACGCCAGAGTGGCTGCCACCTCCTGCTCATTTGATCCAATCAGCATAATGTCATCAATATAATGGACCAATATGACACCTTGTGGAAGGGACAGGCGATCAAGATTCCTGTGAACTAAGCCATGACACAGGGCTGGAGAGGTATGGAGAAGAAGGCATTCGTAAGATCAATACCAGGTACCAGGAGATATGTTAATATGCTCAAGTAAAGAAACCACATCTGGTACAGCGCAGTTGGAGTCATCACCTGATTAAGTTTCCGATAATCCACTGTCGTTCTCCAGGATCCATCTGTCTTCTGAACAGGCCAAATAGGAGAGTTAAAGGGAGATGTGGTGGGAACCACCACCCCTGCATCCTTCAAGTCATTTATAGTGGCATTAATTTCTGCAGGTCCTCCAGGGATGCCATACTGTTTGTTTTTGGTTCACTATTTTCCCTGGTTGAGGGTGCTCCAAAGGCTTCCATTTGGCCTTGCCAACCATAATTGCCCTCACTCCACAAGTCAAGGAACCAATGTGGTGCTTCTGCCAACTCCTAAGTATATCTATCCCAATTATGCATTCTGGGATTGGGGAAATAACCACAAAGTGAGTTCTAGGGCCCACTGGATCCACTGTCTAACATTTGCCAAAACTCTGTTGATCACCTGACCTCCATAAGCACCTACTTTAACTGGAGGGCCACAGTGCTGTTTGGGGTCTCCTGGGATCATTGTCAATTCAGAGCCAATGTCCAGTAGGCCCCGAAAGTTACGATTATTTCCTTTCCCCCAGTGTACAGTTACCCTAGAAAAAGGCTGCGGGTCCCTCTGAGGAAGAATAAGACTAAGCTTAATATTGAAATTTTGGGGGACTATGGGAGGGTCCTTCCTCAAGGGAACCAGGCCACCCCTTCAATCAAGGGGCTCAGGATCTGTAAACTGGTTCAAGTCTAGAAACTGGCTAAGAGGCCTTGATTCTCTGTTGCTATGATTCAAAGTGACCTTTTGTTCCTTTGCTCTAGAACTTTTCTGCTTATACAGATCAAGCAGGAACTTAGCAAGCTTTTTATCTATTTCACTCTGGGAACACCATGATTAATCAGCCAATACCAAAGGTCTACATGAGTCATACTGTTGCGAGCATTGTTTTGCCTATACTGTCTATTACAGTAAATATGCTCACCCTGCCTTTGGTGATTTAGTGCTGATACTTGGCCCTTGTTACTCCGAGATCCAGTTAGACTAATTGCATCTAAGTCACCTAATGCAGCAACTGTGGCTCCCACTGTGATGTCTTCTTTACATAAAAGACCAATGAATGGGTACTTTAAGTATGCTGGTGCTCCCTCACAAATCTTTTTCTTATAGTCTTAGTGAAGGGCACATCTTCTGGACACTCCCATTGTGGGGGAAAAGATGAGTTTACATGGCAAATCCACTCCAGCATTCCAAGTTCTCTGAGTCTTTTAATCCCTTCATCAACATTAAGCCAAGGGATATCAAGCAGCTAGAGCTCATTCACAGTAGGCCATCTTTGGATCCACACTTCAGCCAGCCAATCAAATGCCTCAGCAGTCCCAACCGGGCACTGAAGGCCTGGAGCTGTCCTGGAGAGCTGCTGTTCTTCAATCCATGCTGCTCTTCAATCCATGCTGCTCTTCAATCCATGCTGCTCTTCAGTCCACACTGGAAAGCAGCAAACAGCAAGCAGCACTGGCAGCCAGGTGGGAGGGAAGGATACTTTTCTTCTCAGAGCTTCTTTTGATAAAGCCCCCTGCTGATAGGGGCCACCCACTCTGAGGGAAGGGCTCACCCTGGGGGAAGGATTCCTCCTTTAGTTAATCCTTCCTGGAAACAACCTCAGAGACCCACTCATGAAGAATGTCTGTGGATTCCTAAACAGATCAAGTTGACACAGACTTAACCATCACAACTACCCTCTTCAAGGTAGATGCCTGCACAGACTGTAGTAGAGTCCAGTTATGTTGCCATTATTCAAAGTAATTTCAGAAGGAAGAAACTTCTAGAGTTATTTTTAGCACGTGGGGGGGAGGAGGATGCCTGACAAACTGCAAGTGACAGTTAAATGGGAATTTAGTGTAAACATGGAACATATTTATACTACAATCTACTCATTTACCTAAAATTCAAATTAGTTGTGTACCCTGTTTTGTTGCTTGCTGTTGCTGTTGTTGATGCTAAATATAGTGTGTAAATAACCCACACTCCCTCCTTGGAAGGAGGTTATAATTTTACCCAGTCTAAAATATTTCAAAGTGAAGTCTGATGTCAAGAATGATAAAAGTCTATTTTGGTTAAAAATGACATTATTGGGGCTGGAGAGATGACTTAGAGGTTAAGGCATTTGCCTGCAAAGCCAAAGGACCCAGGTTTGATTCCCCAGGACCCACGTAAGCCAGATGCACAAGGTGGCGCATGCATCTGGAGTTTGTTTGCAGCAGCTGAAGGCCCTGGAGCCCCCATTCTCTCTCTATCTGTCTCTTTCTCTGTATAATAAATAAAATAAAATAAAATAAAATAAAATAGATTTTTTTAAATGAAATAAAAATGGCATTATTGCTATACTACTGCCCTGCTAGGCAAGATGTGCCCACTGGTGCAAAGTAGCATGACTGCTATGGGAGTAATCAACTGCTATCTGATTAGATTTGAGGGCTGCTCTACAGGAGGGAACCCTTGCCTGGTATTGAAAGCCTGGTCAAAAGCCTGTGGCTGAGGAGGTGGTAGGCTCTAGTGGAATGATACTCCTATTGTTTTATTAAATGGACATGGAGGCCCCTCAAACTGCCTTATTCGTGTTTAAGTCCACAGATTAGTGTTGCTCTCAGCTTTGGTCAAGAGAAGCTCCTGTTTACAGCAGGCAGCAGTCACTGAAGAAACCAAAAACTGGACAATTTTTTTGGAGAATAAGTGACTGTGAAGTGCTCAGCCCTAAAGGAGACATCTCTATCACCCCCCACAAGGCTCAGAGGAGATGGAAGTGGAAGCAGAAAGAATGTAAGAGCTGGAGGAAGGGATGGAGAGATGGAAAATGCTGTCTTCTGAACATGACGTGGCCACTGCACTCATGAGCTCAGCAGCCGCAGTTTCGGCCTGCACAATGTACTGAGCCCATCAACATTCCACCGCGGATTGTAGGCAGTGAACAGTTGCTAGGGGGAGGCGCTCACAAGGCCCCACCCCTGCCTGAGGAGCTACTGCCAGTTAATGTTTGCTGAGGTGATGGGAGACATCTTCAGTGGTGTAGCCACTGGTAAGTTGCCCATGTTCCAGTAATTAACCCCTCATCCATGCTCACTCATGTAAATAACACGAATTAAATGCATCAGTCATAAAATATGTCAGGTGGTCTCCAGTGTCCCCTGGCTGCCTCCCCCACAGCTGGCACAGGGCCTGGCTTCTCTGTGGCAGTAGCACAACACAGGATGCCCAACTTTGTGCTGGGCTCCAAAGCGGATGGTGAGGCCATTGTCAAAGGCCTCCAGCCCACGTTCTAGGAGCAGAGGAAGGTCGGGTATGCATACGCCTAGCAGCATCATGGCTACCTAGCAACCTACATGAATAAAAATGGCAGCTCCTCAGTGTGAAAACTTATCCACATGGCTTAGTGCTGCTGGACCTTCAGAGCTATGACGGTGTCGCACAAGGCAAAGAAGAAACCGACAGTCTTTTGAGCAAAATAGAAGGAAAGATGAGGGAACTGGTCAGGATAGCTCTGGTTTACCAGCCATTCTTTGAGGAGGGGCCGTGGACAGGTACTGGCCCACTGCTGATGGGCGCCTGGTGGAGGATGACACCCATGAGGTGGCATACTATGAAGACTCCCCTTATCAGAACATAAAAATTCTACACTCCAAGCAATTTGGAAATATCCTCATTCTGGGCAGGGATGTGAATTTGGCAGAGAGTGTCTTGGCGTATACTCAGGCCATCATGGGCAGCCGCCAAGAAGAAGATGCAGGCAAAGACGTTCTGATTCTGGAAGGCAGAGATGGGGACGCATTGTATGAAGTAGTCAGACTGAAGCCAGAGGTGGTTATCATGGTAGAAATTGACCGAATGGTGATTGATGGATGCAAGAAGCCCATGCGGAGGATGTGCGGTGACCTAGACATTCTTCAAGGAGACCAAGTCCCCTTTCTGCAGAGGTACAACCAAGAAGGGAGAGAGTTTGACCATGTGATTAGTGACCTGACCACCATCCCAATCCCCACTTCTCCACGTGGGAGTTTCTCACACTGAGTCTCACACTAATTCCATGAAAGCACTTAAGCAGGATGGGAAATATTTTAAGCAGAAGAATTACGTCAATTTGACCGAAGCCCTCTATGAAAAACAGCTCAGGCGCCTGAATTGTCCTGTGGAATTCTCCAAGGAGACTGTCTGTGTCCCTTCATACTTGTTTTACCTTTTTCCCTATTAATTAATTTATTTATTTGACAGAGAAAGAGGGAGAGAGAGAGCGCGAATGGGAGTGCCAGGGCTTCCAGATGCTTGTGCCCCCTTGTGCATCTGGCTTACGTGGGTCCTGTGGAATCGAACGTGGGTCCTTTGGCTTTTCAGGCAAATGCTTTAACTGCTAAGCCATCCCTCCAGCCCTGTCCCTTTATACTTGGAACTGTGGGTGTTTTACAGTGTCTGAAAGAAAGCTAAGCCTTGAACGTGAGCATTCACTAAATGATGATAACCATGGTTGCTATGAACAACCTTCCTGACCCCCCTCGGGATGCTGTACCTGACATCAAAACAAATCTGGCAACTGACTGAAAATTGCTTCGAGTTTTTCTTTCTTGATTATTTTTTTAATCTAAAAAAAAAAAAACAAAAAGAAACAGTGGAGAATGTATATTTTGATGAGCTAGGGTGCATTCTAGGCACTTAATCATCTTCTTGCTATGATTACCATTGCCTTGTGGTTTTCATGACAACATGTGGGCATGCTAGAGTTCATGTTTCACATTTGCAAATGTAGTTGCAGAGAACCTGATTTGCTATTAACATCATACAAAAGCTACATGGGTGTTTCTTCTGTTTTTCTTCTCCTTCTCCTTCTTCTTCTTCTTTTTCATTTTCTTCTTTTTCTTAAGACAAAGCTGTGTTTCAGCAGGGTTGGGAGGAGAAGTTGAGTAAAAAACATTTTTAGTTTCCCCCAAACTTAGAGGTTAGTGGTGTCAGGCATGGCTAAGGGCCCCAGGCTACAGGAGGTCAGCAGGGCTAGACCCGGATTAGTTAAGATGACAGGGCTGAGGAGATGGCTTGGCAGTTAAAGCCGTTTGCTTGCATAACCTGATGGCTTAAGTCCAGTTACCTGGCACCCACATAAAAGCCACATGCAAAGTGGCTCACGCATCTGGTGGAGCAAAAATATGGAATGCATCACAAATTTGTGTGTCATCCTTAGTATATGTGCTGCCAAAGCAAACACTTTTTAAAAAAGTTTTTATCTCTACCTCCAGTTCATATTTCAACCTCTTGAGATTATAGTCAGGAAGGTAAACCTATAGCCATTGTCAAGCGGCTTAGATAAACTAAATTTGTATCAATCAAATACAGAAATAAGAACATGAAATCTTGTTGATTCTTTGTGGTTCTTGGTCACTCTGGGGCCTCTGAGCACCGGTCTCCCAGGGGTGTCCAGACAACTGCAGAGCAGGGTCTTGAGCCGCCATGACTGCAACAAGAAGAAGCACCCGGGAGACAGCTTCAGAGAACCTCTTGTTTTTTTGCCAGGGGAATGGGTTTATAAGCATTTGTGAAAGAGCAGGAAGAGGTACGGGTAGGTACGTGCCATAAGGGGATTGGTTAGTTCAAAGTTCCCGCTGATGCCTAATTAGCATGTAGTGACGGGTGAGTGGGAAAGGGTCACATGATCTAAGTAGTGGTGGGAAAAGGTATAGGGTACAGGTCGCAGGGGGATTGGCTGTGCAAAGGCTGCTAGTTGACACCTCATTAACATATAGGGAAGTGCAGGGCAAGTGGCAAGAGGTCTCAAGGCTCTGGGGAAATCAAAACCTAAGTTATCAGGATGTCCAGGTGCCCCCGAGCTGGGGGAGGGAGCAGTCTCACTACTTCTGGTCTCGACCCGAGGCTATAGGGGTCTAGACCTGCTGGGACTTCCTGTAGCCAGGGGCCCTTAGCTGTGCTTGACAGCTCAGGCCCGCTTTAACCTTCAGTGGTCTGGGGCCCTTACCTGTGCCTGACAATTCATGACTAGTATAGTGTGCCTACTCAGCTAAAATGCTAGAACACAGTCCCAAATTCAAAGACTGTTTCAAGCTATAAAAAGACAGTGTTCTACAAGTTCTTCTGTAAGCATTCACTAAATGATGATACATTTCTGTCACACATAACCTGTGATAAATAAATAATAGTTCTGAAAATATGCTTAACAGCATTGTCTTCTGATAAAGGGTGAATTTTTACATTCTTGAAGGTCTGAATCCATGATTTACTTGGTTTCTAGTGTCACAGAGGCCTTGGAACTAGGTCTTATGCGGTAGAACTCACCAATAGTATGACCTATCTAATTCTAGTATGGGAGCTCTGTGAAAGCTTATTTTTCAAGGCTTTTTATTGACAACCTCCACTCATATACACAGTGTACCCTAATCATAATCCCCTCCTACCACTGTCCTTTGTCCCCCATCCCTTATACTCCCTCCATCAAATCCCTTCTCCTTTATAGCTAGTCCCCCTTCTCTTTTGATGTCATCATTTATTATGGTTTTTGGGGGGTTTTTTGCCCTCATATTATGCAGGTCTTGTGTAGGTAGCATCAGCCATTGTGAGGTCGTGAATGTAACTGCCACTTTCTGTCTGGTAGACAGTATTCCAAAGCAGTACTCTCATCCTTTGGCTCATGCATTCTTTCTACTACCTTGTGGTAGTTTGAATGTATGACTGCCATATCAGGTGTTTTATTAAAGTTTGTAACTTGGGTCTCCAGCCACCTGGAGGAAGGAGGGTATTAATAGAGGATGGACCCTGGGGTCCAGCACAAAGGTGTGTTTGGGAATGGATCTGATTTCCAGCCCAAAATCATGCAGAGAGGTCTGAACTCTGGTAGATTTCTGTGTTTACTGCTTTTGATGTTTGTTGGCTACAGGTACTTTTTCTCTCTCTGCTTGGATTTATGAAAGGGATCCAGCTTCTTCCACATTAATGAAACTTCCTTTGGATATATCAGTTGAAATAGATCCCATTCCTCCCATAAACTGTATCTGGTTTGGATCTTTATCCCAGCAATGTGGAACTGTCTACAACAGAAATTTGGTACCAAAGAGTTGGGGTCTTGCTGAGTGATGAATCTGACCATGTGGATTTTGGTCTTTTGGAACTTGTGTGCTGGAGGAAGAACATGTATGGAATTGGTACTTATTACTGCAGAGATTTCACAGTGTGGTAAGCCAAATTTTATGGGCTATCTGGTGCAAGTTTGAAAATGCTAAGTGCAGAGATAATTGTGTTGGCTTATGAACTTTCAAAAGGGAAGGAAAGACTACAGAGAATTTTGTTGGAACTGAGCTACTGGCATAAGGGTTGGCTGTGTTTTTCTGCCCATGCCCAGAGAGTTTCATCAAGGTTGAGCTTTAAAGTAATGGACTTACGTGCTTGGCAGAAGATATAGAACTGAAAGATACAAGATTTAAATTTAGAAAAATTCAAGGATGTTGAAAATTACTGGCACAGAGACAGGTTTTAGGTTACTGAAGCTGCTATTATCAAGCAGATTGCCACCATTAACTGCTTTACATTGAAACAATGGAATGATGCTTGAGATTATTCCACTCAGGAAAGACTTAATGGTAGAAATGCAAACTCTTTTGAAAGGAGATGACTGAAAGGAAGAATTCTAAAAGCTGAAGGTCATTTCCTCCCTGTTTTAACAAAAAATGGCTGTGTCACTGCACACCTGGTTTTGGAAGCATGAAAAATACATGGAAATGGATCATAAAGTTCTCACAGTTCCAGGAGCTACTGCTGAAATGTGGTAAGGAAAGTAGAGCATGATGTCCCTGATAGAGAGGCCAGTGAGACATTGTATGTGGTTTTCAATGGAGCCTGAAGATGTGTTAGATATACCAGGACTATGAAAAGGCTACCATGGAGTGCTGTTGGTTCAAGATGGAAGTTTTCCCTGGCTCCTCAGCCCAGCTAGAGGGATGGAAATTAGAAATCCAGAGACTATCATCACTGGTTAAGGATGTCAGACTTGAAATGCAGATGTTTGATGTTTACCTGATAATTATTGATTTTACATTGATCCAGTTCCTCCTTGTTATACCTTATAGCAAGGGAAATATTTACTTTGTGTCATTATATGTTGGAAGTATATAACTTGTATTGATTTCAAAGGACTCACAGTTAAGAGACTCAGGACTTTGGAACAATCTGAAATTTGGTAAAGACTATGGGGACCTTTGAAGTTTGACTGAATACAATTTGCAGTGTAAGGATATCATGAGTCTATTGGGGGCCAAGGGCACAATGTGGTAGTTTGAATTATGTCCCCCATATAGACTAGGGTGTTTTATTAAAGCATGTAACTTGGGTCTCCAGCTTCCTGACTAGAGGAGGTATCTCTGTGGGTGGGTCCAGGGGTCCAGCCCAAAAGGGTGTTTGGGAGTGGATCTGATTTCTAGCCCAAAGGTAGTTAGAAAGGTCTGAGCTCTGGCAGATTTTTGTGTTTGCTGCTTTTGATGTTTGCTGGCTATTTGGTTGTTTCTCTCTATTTGCATTTATGAAAGGGAGCCAGCTTCTTCAGCATTAGTGGAATTTACTTTGTGAATCTGTAAGCTGAAATAAATCTCATCCTTCCATAAACTCTATCTGCTTTGGATATTCGTCCCAGAAACATGGAACAGTCTACAATGCACCTCTTCCACAATGATTCCTAAGCTTTGAAGGGTATGCTAAAAAGTTCTGTATATGATAAACATTTCACTGTCACTTCTTCTTAGCACTCTGATGAGTTTTGAGTGTCCCAAGTAGACATCACCATCTGAAAAGAAGAAAAAAGCTTTTCTAACAAAACAATGAAAGTAGCATTAACATATTGGAATAAACATAAATAAATTTTAGAGGATATAATATACTCATTTAGCCAACAACAGTAATAGTTTTACCCCAGGGCTTATGACCTTCTCAGCCATAGGCTTTTGGCTAGGTTTTAGTACCAGTCATGAATTCCTTCTCATGGAGTGGGCCTCAAATCCAATGAACAAATAGTTGGTTTCCTCCATAACAAACATGCCACCATTGAAACATTTGGCACATTTTACCTGCCTGGTCAGCCATGTAGCTTGAAGGGTTCACTGCTGGTTAAGCATATTGATGAATTTTCTTCTTCAGTGTGCAGTATAACAACTACTCTCTAGCACTGTAACAGCTAGTCAACAGTGAGGAGGCATCCAGCTTGATTTCTCAGTATCCTTTAATGGGAACAAATGGTGTCTTCAATAATAGGACCTTACTACTTAGTTCTGGTGGACAACCAAGAACCGCAATAGACTGTATTATTGTGGAGGAATAAGGGGTCTCTCCCATCAAAAACTCCCTGGAACATATCCAATCCCTTGTACTGAAATGTTCCTATAACAATCTATGAGAAAGTCTAGTCTTGTAATCCTAGCTTCCTCTACTAGTTAAAAGATTGTTAATATTAGAAGATAAGAAACAGTGGCATAGGGGTCAGAAGCAAAACTAGCACTATACATATCCAGGATCTACAATCTCATCCTAATCTAAATAAATGCTACCTTTGGGATAAATCATAAATTCCCATGGAGTTACAAATACAGGAAAAGTGATAAAATGGGGTTACTTTTTAGACACCTAAAATGCATACCTTCCATCTTGACTCTCCAATATAATGCCATCACTTTTAGTAAGAGTACTTCAGTTTTTCTCGGGTATCTACTCTCCTAACTTCTCATCAGTCCATGAAGTTCAACTAAGACTCTCAAGGAGGTAGGAGCAGTAACTCAGGCCTAACAAATCAGATTCAAGTAATTAGTTCATGGATGAACATGTCACTCAAGTTAGATCAATGAACAGTTTTGAGATATTTGCTGAAATAGTTACAAAAGAAGCGTTTCTTTTTGGGATGCTGAAATAACAAGATATAAAGTTAAAAATTAAATTCTCTGGACTTCCAGGTAAGATGGTGGTGTAGTAGCCACACCAAAGCAGCCTAAGGGGAAAAAATAAGCAGAAAAATATACTCTTCTACCAAAAAGTAAATGTGTGTAAGGAATTATCAACCTCAGTAGAGAAGCAGGGGAGACCTAAAGTTTCTAGCAACCACAGAGCCAGCCAGAATTTACTACCACAGTGGCGCTGGTCCATGCAGCCACCAGGCTCTGCTTGAGCCCCAGGAGAAGACAGGTGAAGGGATTTTCCACTCATACCAGCCTCCTGGCAAAGTCAAGAAACCTGAAGGAGAAGATAATAGGAACTAGGTGAGTGGCTCATGGGGAAGAGTACCATGGGGACCAGCTCCGTAGCTCCAGTACAACTTCAGGAACACTCCACAGCCTCCCCTCCCCCACAACCACCAGTACCAGCAACCACGGGAGACCTGAGAAAGGGAGATCGGCTACACAGCACCTAGCACAGGAGATCAGAGCAACAGACCTGCCAAACGAACCAACCTAGCCAAGCCCACAGCTCAGTAAAGAGGGACTCAACAGGCACGTAGCTTAGGAGACCAAAGCCATCCCAAAAGGTAACAGGGCCTACTTACACCAAGTCAGTAACTGCCACAAAGCCTGGTATACCTGGTATATAGGCCTGCATTGGAAGTGCTAATGACACCTTCCATGTCAGAACAGGTTATGTGTTAGATTTGATTGATGGTCTACTCTGCCATTCTTAAATAAGCTGTATTGTGGGGTTGTCCTTTGTTGTTTCCTCATTTACAGTGCCTTTGTCTTCTTCTTCTGTCATTCTTGGGGCAGGGTCTCATTTGGCCCCATGCTGACCTGAAACCCTTTACAGAACAGAAATCTCAGCCACCTGATTAACAGGATTAAGGGTGTGGGGCAACACACATCCTTAAGGACTTTGTCTTTGTTAGATTATCTGTTTGTTTAATACTAATGCTTACACTAATACTTCATGCTGGGTTTGATTGAATGTGTATATTGCTCAGTTGAATTTTAGAATTTTCTTATATGTCACTCCACCCAGACTATTAGAATACTTGCATAGCAGGCAAACCCAACACTTAGGGTCACTTCTGATGTTATTCTGGGAATAATATGAGAGCCACATATGGCACCTTAATTTCCTACCCTGAAGATGTATCACCTCAGATTTACACATCTAAGACTACCACAGATAATTAGAAAACCCAAGCATCAAATTAACTCAAGATGAAAAAATCCCTACATTATAATACAAGAAACACAAAAATAATCAAGACAATATAATTCTACCAAAAATTATAAATCCATCAGAAATGACCTCTAGTGAGACTGATTTAGATGAAATGCCTGACAAAGATTGCAAAAGAATGATCATAACTATGTTCAAAGAAACCAAAGGAATCAAAGAAGAAAATAAACTCCTGAAGGAGAACACAGGAAGCCAACTTAACTAAATAATGAGATCAATACAAGACAAGAGTAAGGAAATATAAATATGGAAGAAAACCAATCAGAAATACTAAAAATGAAAAACACAGTAAGTCTTTAGAGGGCTAGAAGGATGGATGGCTTAGTGGTTAAGGCATTTGCCTTCAAAGCCAAAGGACCCAGGTTAGGTTCCCCAGGACCCTCGTTAGCCAGATGTACAAGGGGGCTCATGTGTCTGGAGTTCGTTTGCAATGCCTGGAGGCCCTGGTGCACCCATTCTCTTTTTCTCTCACTCTTTCTCCCTCCCTCCCTCTCTCCCTCTGCCAAATAAATAAACAGAAATAAAATTTTAAACAATTTAAAAAAATTAAAAAGAGTTGAATATATCAAAAAAAAAATTATTCAACCTGACTAAGTAGGCTTTATCACAGAGATGCAGGGATGATTCAACATATGCAAATCAATAATTGTAATACACTATATAAATGGACTGAAGGACAAAAATCACATGATCATCTCAATAGATACAGAAAGGCATTTGACAAAACCCAACATCCCTTCATGGTAAAAGTCCCAAGCAAAATGGGAATAGAAGAAGCATATGTCAACATAATAAAGGCTATTTATGACAAACCTACAGCCAACATAATACTAAATGCATGCACAAGACCCGTGGCTCAATCCCCAGCACAGAGAAAGACTGAACTAAGTAAAACATACCACATTACATAGGGAGAAAGCCATTCCCCTTAAAATCCATTTCATTCCTCTTGATTATTTCCACAGTAAACTCTCAGTTTGCTACTGGTCTTAGCAGAGGACATGTCAGGCTAAGAGACCAAGACAGACAAGATGTGACTAGAATTTTTTTTCTCACTTTTTCTTTGATTTCATTGGATTTAACTATATAGGTACGTTATACTCTTTTTTTTTTTTTAATAAGAGAGAGCATGAGAGAGAACTGGTGTGCCAGGGCCTCTAGCCACTGCAATCAAACTCCAGACGCGTGTGCCACCTTGTGCGCATGTGCAACCTTGTGCACATGTGTCACGTTGTGCATCTGGCTTACGTGGGTTCTGGGGAATTGAACCTGGATCCTTAGGTTTCACAGGCAAGTTCCTTAACCACTAAGCCATCTTTCCAGCCCTACATTCTGTTTTTAACACCTGCCTCGGATTTGATGGTAAAGAGCATTATATGCAATCAATCCCCTTTCCGCAAAGAAAAAATATTTAAGTTTAAGGATATGAGCAGAATAGGGGCCACAAACAAGTGGTGATAAAAAGAGTTGTTCTACCATCATTGAGGTGAGACCACCTGAGACAATGAGCATTCATAAGTGCATCCATGGAGCAAGCTTCAAAAAGCCCCTAGACACTGAAAAAAAAAAAAAAAACTACAGAAATTTGCCAAGTAGGTGGGGACTCCAGATGTACGCATGGATACCAGGCTTAATAATCATGTTATAACCAAATGAATAAGAACTGTCCCATATATTTTTCAAAATACAATGAGGATGAAAATTCAGCAACATCAATACTTTCATAACCTATACCCCCACTATTCTCAAAAACCTACAGTCAATATGAATGAGAACAAATCACTATCAAATACGGTTACAAAATTTTTTAAAAAGGGTTTCTGCTGAGAAGTTAGCTATCAGATGAATTGGAAATGCTCATTTTTTTTTCTTGATGGCTTGAGAAGCTTCTCTAACTTTTGAAAGACTGGATGGAGTATGTTTTGGGGTAGAACTGGTTGAGTTGACTGCATCAGTTGACCTCTGAGTCTGCTGTACCTACATGTTTGCATCTTTCTCTAGGTTAGGGAAGTTGTCTGTTGTCTCTTTGAATAAGCTTTCTATCCTTTGGCATTCTCAAAGTCCCAGTTCCCCAAACATGTGCCTTTAAATGTTGTCTCAAGGTTCCCATAACCTTTCTTTAACGTCGCTTTCTCTTTTTTCTAATTGTATATTTTCACATTTTCAAATAGCACATCTTGGGCTGGAGAGATGGCTTAGTGGTTAAGGTGTATGCCTGCAAAGCCTAAGACCCCAGTTCTATTCTCCGGGTCCCACGTACACCAGATGCACATAGTGGCACCTGCGTCTGGAGTTCATTTGCAGTGGCTGGAGACCCAGGTGTGCCCATTCTCTCTCTCTCTCTAATAAATAAATAAAAATAAATAAATAAAATGTTCAAATAGCACATCTTTGAACTTACTAATTTTTTGGTTTGACTTGTTCTGCTTTTGGTAGCTTCTATTGTGTTTTTAATTATGTTTGGTGTAATTAAGTTTAAAAATTTACATTTGATTTTTTTGAACTATTTTCACCCTTTTGTAAAGGAGATTTAATACAGTATAACTTATTCCTCTGTTGTCCTGAAGCTCACTGGGTCTCCTTAATTTCTCTATACGGGAATTCACCCATATTGGTAACTACTTGGTTGGGTTCTGGGATATTTTAAATTTTATTTTTATTTTTATTTTTATTTTATTGATTTATTTATTTTTATTTTTGGTTTTTTGAGATAGGGTTTCACTCTAGCCCAGGCTGACCTGGAATTCACTATTTAGTCTCAGCGTGGCCTTGAACTCACAGTGATCCTCCTACCTTGACCTCCCGAGTGCTAGGATTAAAGATGTGTGCCACCACGCTCTTCAAGTTCTGGGATCTTACTTGGACAGTTAGGTGAAGTCACCATTCCCTGAAAGTCCTTCATGCTTGTTGGAGGGCAACATCATCTGTACATCTGTCCTCTGGTGGTTAATCTTTTTTTTATTTTTATTAATTTTTAAATTTTTTGACAATTTCATATTTGTTTGCATTGCACTGTGATCATATTTCCCCTATTACCTTCTCTTATTCCCCCTCCTGCTCAGCCTCTTCTTCCTCCCAGACAGTCTCCCTCCTACTTATATGTCTTGTTGTTGTTGTTGCTGTTCAGGTCCTGTGAAGGTGGTCACAGCTGCTGTGTGTTCATGATGACAATGCCCATGTCATGTCTGGAAGACAGGGTTTCCTAGTTCTCCTCCCATCCTCCAGTTCTAACAGTCTTTCCACTCCCTCTTCCCTGATGGACATTGGAGAGGGCAATATAGATCTTCCTATTGAGCAGCGAGTAGTCACTTATTCTCAGCCTTTTGACCAGTTATGAGTCTCTGCTCTGACTGTCTCCCACTGCCAAAAGATATTCCTCTGACCAAGGCTGAGAGCTGTGTGAGCCTACAGGTATAGCCTTAATAAATATTTACAAGGCAGCTTGATGGGCACACCATGTCCATTTAGCAAAGCATCAGCAGTAGATTCCCACATAGTATCTATAACCTCCCAAACTATAGGCTTTTGGCCAGGTTCCAGTGCTAGGCATATATTCCTTTTGGTGGAGTAAGTAGATCTCAGATCCAATCATGAAGCAATTGGTTACCCCCAGAATATTCATACCACTATTGCACCAGTATAAGCATCTTGCCTGGAAGGTTGGTCATGTAATATACAGGGCCCATAGCTGGGTGAGATCGTTGGTGACTCTCCTCCTGCCCCCTGCTGTCACCTGCATAACACCTTCTAGCACTATGGATGCCAGCCAGCAGAGAAGACGTTTCTAGCTCAGTGTCAGCTTGGTTTCTCTGTGTCCAATATTCAAAGTGTATTCTGTCTTCAGCAATGGGGATTTACCATCTAATTCTGGTAGGCAACCCAAAGCAATGACAATATGCAATATTGTTTTTGGAGTCTTTTCAGGGTTCCATGGCCAACAACTCATACTAAGGTACCCTACTACCTCGTGGCACCAGGAGTTCAGTTTAAAAACCTATGCCTTCCGGGAGCAGTATTATCCACCCATAGAGTGCCTCTGTTCAAACTTCTTTTTTAAAAATCACACTTTTTAGTTAGCTTACAAAATAATCACTTTCAATATGTCTTTTCTCATATATCTTTATTTTAGATGACCCTCACCCTCACCTACCCCGTATCCCCTTTTAAGCCTTTCTTCCTTTAGTATTCCTACTTTCTTCCTTCATATTACATGTGTTTTACTATCCCTCACTTTGTATCACCCCTCATAGCTCCTCTGGCTTCCTGGCTTCTATAGACACTTGCCCCAACTTAAAAACTGAAATCTGAAAATTCAAGTCTAAGGTCTGCATATGAAAGAGAACATACCACACAACATTTGTTTTTCTGGACCTGGGATCTACCATTCTGTATAATATCTTCCAGTTCCAAGAGACAGGTAACTTTGATTGTCCAGTTGATTGGACCTAGAATCAACTAACAGAGAGATTTCTGGGTGGGTCTGTGAGGGCATTTCCAGGAAGGATTAACTGATGAGGGAAGAACCTCTTCTGGAGTGGGCAGCACTTTCTGACCAGATTCAAGGAGGTCTGAGGAAGAAGCGGTGGTGGCTGCCTGCCTTCACTTCCTACTGGTGAGAGCATCACTGTCATCAGGACCAAGCACCTCAGGCCTTCCAATGTGGGCTGAAGACCAACAGCTCTCTAGGAATTCTCCAGGCCTTTAATGTCAGATTGGGACTGAGCAGACACCAGGTTCCAGCATCTCCAGTATGCAAACAGCCCATAGTATATAAACCAATCAAATAAATTCCCTTTTGTAATTTATACTCATTCTACCAGTCCTGTTCCTGTAGGGAACCCTGGCTGATACAGGTACATAATCAGGTGTTTATTCTAGTCATCATAATCTGACATTATGCCTGGTGATCCTGAAGGCTAAGCCAGCTGCTTACCTTGTTTTAGATGCAATCACCTGTTTCAGGACTGGGTGTACACTGAGGCCAGGTTGGCTATGAATCTTCTTTCATTGTTTTATTGTTGTTTCTGCACTAGAGGACATACCAAGTTCTGTTCTGACAATTGTTATATTGTTTAGCATGAACTGGAGGAGTCCCAAAGAAGGGCAGCCTTGCTAAAGGAAATTTGCCACTGGGGGAGGGGAGTGCCTTGGAGTGTTACAGATCAGCCTCACTTGTCACACTCAGCTCACGTTCTTGTAATGTTCTCCCTACTGAAGTGAAGATGTGATGCCCAGCTGTCTGCTCCTGCCACACTATCCCCACCGTGACAAACTGTCTCCTTGAAACTGTGAGATGAAATAAACCTTTTCCTCTCATCATCTGCTTCTGGCTAGCTGTTCTTTTTTTTTTTTTTTTTTTTAACAACAAGGTAACTGCTACAGAAAATTGGTACCTAGTAGTGGGGCCATCATTCTAATAAGGCCTAACCATATGGCTTTTTATGCTATTGAAATGGGTTTGTGGGAGAAATATAGAAAAAAATTTGAAACTTTGGACTAGAGAAATTTAAAAATGCTATAAGCAGGGCTTAATGGGTCATTCCTGTGGGAGTTTGAGTGACCAAAATGTTCACAGAAGTGTGGGGTATCAAGGTTCATCTTAGGGGAAAAAAGGACTTTATTGGGAACCGGGTTAGAGGCCACTTGTGTGATATTCTAGCTGCATTCTCTCCATGTTCTGAGAACTTGTCCATTAGCTACTTGGTCTATGGGGTTATGTACAAGCAGCACAAAATGGGGCGGGGGGGTGCAGCTGCCCAGGCCTTTTGGAGCCCAGAGGATTTCATCACCAATCCTAGAAGCCAGATGCACAGCTGCAGAATTTGATGTTTGCCATGCTAGGTTTTGGTTTTGCATTGATACAATCTTTCCTTGCTATGGTCTTATCCCTTTTGGAAATGGTAATTTCTACCCTGTGCCATTATGAATTAGAATTATGTAACATATGTTTTGATTTTATATGGCTCACAGATTGTCTTGAGTGTCAGATGAGACTTTGGACTTTTGAACAGTTTTGGGACTGATGAAGACTATGGTGACTTTCAAAGTTGGACTGAATGCATCTTGCATAATGAGATGGCCAGGAGTCTTTTGGGGCCAGGGATGGAATGTGGTGGTTTGGATATGGAATGTCCCCCATGGACTTAGGTGTTTGAACATTCAATCCCCAGTTGATAGCACTGTTTGGGAAGGTTATGGAGCCTTTGGAAGTGGGAGCCTTAACTGGAAGACTCGGGGTGTTATAGCCCAGTCCCACTCATGGCTTTCAGTCCACTCTTCCTCCATGCTAATGTGAAGATATCACACTGGCTGTCTGCTCTTTGTCGGTTTTCCCCACCACAATGGACTTCTCTTTGAAACTATAAGATAAAATAAATCCTTGCCTTCTATAAGCTGCTTCTGGACAGGTATTGTGTCCCAGAAACAAAAAAGTAACTGCTACAGTAGGCCTGCTACTAAGCTCCAAGGCAAAGTCCTCTGCTTGCTTTTTGTACAGTGTTCTCTAGGAGACAGGATCTTGCCCTTGCCCTGGTGACCTAGTTTGGCCACCAGGATAATGCAGTTAATTCCTCAAACTCACAGCAATCCTCCTACCTCTGCCTCCTGAGTGCTGGGAATAAAGGCGTGTGCCACCACACCCAGGTAAAACATTTTTATGTTTATTTTCAATGAGAGAGAAAGACAAATACAGAGAGAAAGAGAGATAGAAAAAAAAATGGGTATACCAGGGCCTCTTGCCACTGCAAGCACGCTCCAAATGCGTGTGCTACTTTGAACGTCTGGCTATATATGTGTACTAGGGATTTGAACCGAGGATGAACCTGGGCTAGCAGGTTTTTTTCAAGCAAGTGCCTTTATATACTGATCCATCTTCCCAGCCACTACCAATGTTTTCATTACCCACATTTCATAGAAGAGAAACCAGAGGCCCAATGAGTATAAATAACACTTTTATGCTCACAGGATTAAGAAAGGGTATAGACAGGATTTAAACCCAAGAAGTGTCTCATATATATGGCCTTCATAAGGCTATACCATCTCTCATAATAATATACCACATTGGGTGTAGTGGTACATGCCTGTAATCCCAACATTCCCAAGGCTGAGACAGGAGGATTGCTGCCAGTTTGAGTTTGAAACCAGCCTGAGCTACATAGCAAGTGAGTGCTAGGCCAACCATGGCTGGGACACATAGCAAGACCTTGTCTCAAAAAACTAGAATGAATAAATAAGTAAATAAATGTCTCACAATATAAGCACTCAACAGCAAAGGGCTCTTATTTTCTTTGATAAATGACTTCCTCAATACAGGCCTCAGAAACCATTACTATTCATAGGAAAACTCTATGCATGTCTATCAGTGTGATGATTATCACTGAAACTGAATTGTTTTGCAGAGAACCAGAGACAATGGTCAGCTTTACTAGGTCAAAGCCATAGTAACAAATACTGCCCTCAAAGCCACAGGAATTGCATAAATGTCAAGAGCAGAGATTAAAACCAACACCAAGATGTGGAAAACAAAGCCAGTCACATACGGAAGGTAAGTTGGTCATTTATTTTTTTTTCCAGTGATCATCTGTTAGACGTCCTTCATACATTAACTTGGAACTTTCAAACTGGCTGAATTGTGAATGTGAAATTAAAACCTTAAGTAAACACCTCAAGCTAACAGGATTAGGCTTAGAGTTCAGGCATATATTTCACTTCCCTTAGAGTCACAACAAAACAGTAAGAGAAAAGTAGGGTTTTCAACAAATTTATAAATAATTGCCTCAGGGATTCAAAGAAGGGAGTTAGTGCCCCTGACAGCTTAGGGAGTCCACGGGTAGAATGGAGCTGGCAACACTGGGCACCTTAGTGTGCCTATGAATTATAAGTGGGTAAGGAGAAAATTTATCACCTATGGAATTCACTCCAGCAACTCATATTTTCTAATCTGTACATCCAGGGGATTCTCATATATTTGTTCTACATAACACATTTTAGAAATAGAGTAATAGAATGGAAATGTGTTGAATTACAAAATTCTTTACATAGTATCATGTTTCTTTTACATGACCAAGGGTCATTTTTTGTTTGAATGAAAGCCTTTGTTTATTAGTCATTACAGTAATTTTTCAGTATGATCTCCTTACACAAGTAAAAATGGTGCATATACATGTTTATACCTTTTTTTTTTCTTCTTTTCTTTTTTGGTTTTTCAGCGTAGGCCTTTTGCTCTAGCTCAGGCTGACCTGGAATTCACTATGAAGTCTCAGGGTGACCTCGAACTCATGGCAATCCTCTTACTTCTGCCTCCCGAGTGCTGGGATTAAAGGCGTGCGCCACCACACCCAGCTCATGTTTACACTTTTCTTCATGAAAAATAATGAGATAAGGGCTGGAGAGATGGCTTAGCGGTTAAGCACTTGCCTGTGAAGCCTAAGGACCCCGGTTCAAGGCTCTATTCCCCAGGACCCACGTTAGCCAGATGCACAAGGGGGCGCACGCATCTGGAGTTCGTTTGCAGTGGCTGGAAGCCCTGGCGCGCCCATTCTCTCTCTCTCTATCTGCCTCTCTCTCTCTCTCTCTGTTACTCTCAAATAAATAAATAAAAATGAACAAAAAAAAAATTTAAAAAAAAAGAAAAATAATGAGATAAAACTTAGATATTACTCAAAAGTTCACCAGACAAATATGTTTTCAACATATACATAGTGGACTACTCTACAGGTGTACAAAAAATAAGGAGCTCTTTATATCCCTTTATGGAGGAGTGAATTGTGAAGGATGTAATGTGTAAGGATGAAATGTGAAGTGAAGAAAGCAAGATGCACAGTGGGTATCTATGGCATCCTATGAATCTGAGTGTAAAAGAAGAAATACTTTCACTCATATAAAAAAAAAATCTGTGGACTCCCACTAAAGAACCAGTGAGAAAGCCAGGTGTGGTGGCACATGCCTTTAATCCTAGCACTCAAGAGGCAGAGGTAGGAGGATTGCCATGAGTTCAAGGCCAGCCTGAGACTATATAGTGAATTCTAGGTCAGCCTGGGCTAGAGTGAGACCTTACCTTGAAAAACCAAAAAAAAAAAAAAAGAAAAAAAGTGAGAGTGTTCATTTATTAAAGTAGGGTGTGAACTGAGAGGATATATTAGGAAAGAGACTTTCTATTGTAACCAGTCCAAAACTTTTGGACCAAGTGAACATAGAGGAAAGGGAGGGAGGCAGGAAGAGAGGAGGAAGGTAGTTGATTAAATTTTACCAGAGACTACTATAGGGTAGTCTTCGTTTGGCTTATGTCACATTTAAAATTACATCTCCAAATATGATAGTATTCACAATCACAAAGACTGCTTTTACTGGCAACTTCAAAATCATGTGTTCTATAGGATATTTTGAAGTTTTTAAACAATTTTTTAAATTATTTTTAAAAGTATGTTATTTTTATTGGTTTATTTGAGAGTGAGAGCAAGCGAGAGAGAATGGGCATGCTAGGGCACCTAACTACTGCAAACAAACTTCAGATGCATGTGCCACCTTGTGCATCTGGCTTATGTGGGTCCTGGGGAATCTAACCTAGGTCCTTTGGCTTTGCAGGCAAGCGCCTTAACCGTTAATCCATCCATCCAGCCCTTAAAATTATTTTTAAGTATCACAATTTATATGTCACATTAAATTTTGTTTATTAAAAATTAAGTCAGGGCTAGAGAGATGGCCCAGGGGTTAAAGTGCTTGCCTACAAAGCCTAATGACCTGGGTTCAGTTCCCCAGGACCCATGCAAAGCCAGATGCACAAAGAGGCACATGCATCTGGAGTTCATTTGCAGTGGCTGGAGGCCCTGGTGTGCCCATTCTCTACCCTCTTTACAAACAAATAAAATATTTTAAAAATAAAAAAGTTAAGTCATTAAAATAATATATTATAAACCGGGCATTGTGGCTCACGCCTTTAATCCCAGCACTTGGGAAGCAGAGGTAGGATGATCACTGTGAGTTCAAGGCCACCCTGAGAGTACATAGTGAATTCCAGGTCAGCCTGGGCTAGAGTGAGACCCTACCTTGAAAAAACAAAAACAAACAAAAAATTTAGATTGCAAATATTTAATAAAAAATCCTTTGCTTTTTAATATATTTGGGAACTTTAAAAATTATTAATGGTCTGGACCTCTGTGTTGCTTTGTATTAGCTAAGATCTAGTCAGAGCTAATGAAAACACTCAGAAGTTAATCTGAGGTTTAGTTAAATACATGATTAACCAAACCAAAGCCTGGTTCATGGAGCAAGTGTGTGTGTGTATGTGTGTGCAAAGTGTGTGTGATATGCATGTGTGTATGTGTAGAAGGCAGAGGTAAACTTCAGATACTCTTGTGTATAGTCATCCTTCGATGTCTTGGAAATGGGATCTCTTCCTCAACCTGCTGTTTTTGGTCAGCAAGCTCTAGAGATTCTCTGACAGCCATCCTAGTGGACTGGGGTTACAGACAAGTGTGACCACATCCAGCTTCTTATGTGGGCTCTGGGAATCTAACGTGGGTGGTCTCAAGCCCTCTCAGGTTTTCATGCTTAAGCAGCAAGTGCTCTAAGCTACTCAAGCCTCCCCCCAGCCCCTGATCACAGATTTATATATGGGTTTGCAAACTATTGTTGCTTAGTTCATGCTGTGAAGTTTCTCTTCCAAATTCAGTTGAAAAGGACTATGTATTTTTGAGAACTGTGGTTATAGCTAGATAGAAAGGAATGGATGGGACCATCAGGATGGGACCTGGTATGGGAGCATACAGTTCCTGGAATTTGCCCTATTGACCCCACAGGGGGTCACTTTGTCCTGGTTTCTATTTCTCTAGCTAGTCCAAGCTAAGATAATGAGGCTACAAATTATTTACTATGAGAATTCTGACTCTATTCCAGAGTTAAACCTTTTTGTTCACGCTAAATGATTTGTATCACTTGAAGGCCTGGGAGCTCCAGTGGTGTATTCCTTTCCATTTCACACAGAAGGAGTTCATGGGCCTTTCCCACTTCACGTAGAGGATGGGAGTGTGGAAAGGGGATCGTGTGGTGTTAGAGAACTAAGAATGACTGAGTACTAACTCGGTGCCAGGAAGTTTCTAGATGTTGTCTTTGGGGAACCAAAAGCAGATTAAAGTCCAGGGCCATGTTTTTGTTTAACCTCTGTAGCCATCATGGGAACAAACCCGTTACCTTGAAAATAGTGGATGCTCCGTATTGTTAATCATATGAATTTGTACTTATTATGTTTATATGATCAAGCTCTTTTTCACCCATCTATCTCATCTTCACTGGAGCTAATGATATTTAAAATTGTAGATTTAAGTGGAAGACGTTGAGCAAGTTTGTGGCTGAATAAGATCCTTCAGAAATCATTTTAGAGATACAAATTTGCATATTCACACACCAAAATAACTTCACAAGGCCATGATACCTGATCTTAGCGTAAGAAAAAATACATTGAAAAAGGTGAGAGGGAAGCTGGGCATGATAACACACACTTGGAAGCCCATCTCTCAAGAGACCAAGGTACATGGACTGTGAGTTTAAAACCAGCCAGAACTACATAACAGAACTCTGTCTCAAAGAAAAAAAAGTGGGGGGAGCTGGGCATGATGGCACATGCCTTTAATCCCAGCACTTGGGAGGCAGAGGTAGGAGGATAGTTGTGAGTTTGAGACTACCCTGAGATGACATAGTGAATTCCAGGTCAGCCTGAGCTAGAGTGAGAACCTACCAATATATATATATATTTATATATATATTGGTATATATATATATATATTGGTATATATATATTGGTATATATATATATATGGTATATATATATATACCATATATATATATATGGGCTGGAAGATGGCTCAGGGGCTAAGGTGTTTGCCTGCAAAGCCCAAAGACCTAGGTTCAATTCCCCAGTACCCACATAAAGCCAGATGCACAAAGTAGTGATGCATCTGGAGTTCATTTACAATGGCAAGAGGCCCTGGTGTGCCCATCCTCTCTCTCTGCTTGCAAGTAAATCATAAATAAAATTATTCTAGACCAAAACAGACCAACCAAACTACCCTCTTTCCAAACAACACATTAAAAATAAACAAACAAACCACAAAACGAAGCAGGAAAGTGTTGCCCACATCACTTCTCCAACTCAAAGCAGAAAGAAGAAAGACACATGATGGGCAAGGTTATAAGCCCTAGGGGTGTAACGTCTGCTGGTGTCTGGGTAAATGGACATACTGTGCTCATCAAACTGCCCTGTAAGCACTTTTCTTAATGTTCATACTCATATATTAATGCTACTCTCACTTTTGGTTAGAGAACCTTCTCTTTTCAGATGGTGGTGGCCTCTGGGATGACTCAAAAGGGACCATAGTGCTGAGAAGTGACAGAGGAGTGCTCAGCACTGAAACATCTCTAACACACCTTCCAAGGCTCAGGGGCCATTGCGGAAAAGGTGGTGGAAAGAATGTAAGAGCCAAAGGAAGGGTAGGACTCATTACAACGTGCTCCTTCAGACACAAAATGGCCTCACAGTGCCTAACACCAGCTACACAAGACCATCATAATAGGAGGAAAAGAAGACATCAACATAAAAGAGACTGATTGAGAGGGGGAAGGGGTATGATGGAGAGTGGAGTTTCAAAGAGTGTGTATTTTCTTCTATTCTACTACAGTTTATTTTAGGAAATCCCAACCACTTTCACAGCTCAATTGTTAGCTCCATACTTTTAAATGTGTATCCTCAGCCTCTGTTTCTTTTCTGAGCATTAACCATTAGAAGGACATTTCAAGCTTGACACTCTACTGAAATAACACCTTTATCCACTGCCTCCTTTCTCCTACATTTCTATCTCAGCTTATGGCTTCACTTAGTAGTATAGGTGATAGGGCTGGAGAGATGGCTTAGCGGTTAAGCGCTTGCCTGTGAAGCCTAAGGACCCCAGTTCGAGGCTCCATTCCCCAGGACCCATGCTAGCCAGATGCACAAGGGGGCGCATGCATCTGGAGTTCATTTGCAGTGGCTGGAGACCCTGGCACACCCATTCTCTCTCTCTCTCTCTCTCTCTCTGTCAGTCTCAAATAAATATACAAAAAATAAACAAGGGGTCTTCCGACTCCCACTAAAGAACCAGTGAGAAAGCCAGGTGTGGTGGCACATGCCTTTAATCCTAGCACTCAAGAGGCAGAGGTAGGAGGATTGCCATGAGTTCAAGGCCAGCCTGAGACTATATAGTGAATTCTAGGTCAGCCTGGGCTAGAGTGAGACCTTACCTTGAAAAACCAAAAAAAAAAAAAAGAAAAAAAGTGAGAGTGTTCATTTATTAAAGTAGGGTGTGAACTGAGAGGATATATTAGGAAAGAGACTTTCTATTGTAACCAGTCCAAAACTTTTGGACCAAGTGAACATAGAGGAAAGGGAGGGAGGCAGGAAGAGAGGAGGAAGGTAGTTGATTAAATTTTACCAGAGACTACTATAGGGTAGTCTTCGTTTGGCTTATGTCACATTTAAAATTACATCTCCAAATATGATAGTATTCACAATCACAAAGACTGCTTTTACTGGCAACTTCAAAATCATGTGTTCTATAGGATATTTTGAAGTTTTTAAACAATTTTTTAAATTATTTTTAAAAGTATGTTATTTTTATTGGTTTATTTGAGAGTGAGAGCAAGCGAGAGAGAATGGGCATGCTAGGGCACCTAACTACTGCAAACAAACTTCAGATGCATGTGCCACCTTGTGCATCTGGCTTATGTGGGTCCTGGGGAATCTAACCTAGGTCCTTTGGCTTTGCAGGCAAGCGCCTTAACCGTTAATCCATCCATCCAGCCCTTAAAATTATTTTTAAGTATCACAATTTATATGTCACATTAAATTTTGTTTATTAAAAATTAAGTCAGGGCTAGAGAGATGGCCCAGGGGTTAAAGTGCTTGCCTACAAAGCCTAATGACCTGGGTTCAGTTCCCCAGGACCCATGCAAAGCCAGATGCACAAAGAGGCACATGCATCTGGAGTTCATTTGCAGTGGCTGGAGGCCCTGGTGTGCCCATTCTCTACCCTCTTTACAAACAAATAAAATATTTTAAAAATAAAAAAGTTAAGTCATTAAAATAATATATTATAAACCGGGCATTGTGGCTCACGCCTTTAATCCCAGCACTTGGGAAGCAGAGGTAGGATGATCACTGTGAGTTCAAGGCCACCCTGAGAGTACATAGTGAATTCCAGGTCAGCCTGGGCTAGAGTGAGACCCTACCTTGAAAAAACAAAAACAAACAAAAAATTTAGATTGCAAATATTTAATAAAAAATCCTTTGCTTTTTAATATATTTGGGAACTTTAAAAATTATTAATGGTCTGGACCTCTGTGTTGCTTTGTATTAGCTAAGATCTAGTCAGAGCTAATGAAAACACTCAGAAGTTAATCTGAGGTTTAGTTAAATACATGATTAACCAAACCAAAGCCTGGTTCATGGAGCAAGTGTGTGTGTGTATGTGTGTGCAAAGTGTGTGTGATATGCATGTGTGTATGTGTAGAAGGCAGAGGTAAACTTCAGATACTCTTGTGTATAGTCATCCTTCGATGTCTTGGAAATGGGATCTCTTCCTCAACCTGCTGTTTTTGGTCAGCAAGCTCTAGAGATTCTCTGACAGCCATCCTAGTGGACTGGGGTTACAGACAAGTGTGACCACATCCAGCTTCTTATGTGGGCTCTGGGAATCTAACGTGGGTGGTCTCAAGCCCTCTCAGGTTTTCATGCTTAAGCAGCAAGTGCTCTAAGCTACTCAAGCCTCCCCCCAGCCCCTGATCACAGATTTATATATGGGTTTGCAAACTATTGTTGCTTAGTTCATGCTGTGAAGTTTCTCTTCCAAATTCAGTTGAAAAGGACTATGTATTTTTGAGAACTGTGGTTATAGCTAGATAGAAAGGAATGGATGGGACCATCAGGATGGGACCTGGTATGGGAGCATACAGTTCCTGGAATTTGCCCTATTGACCCCACAGGGGGTCACTTTGTCCTGGTTTCTATTTCTCTAGCTAGTCCAAGCTAAGATAATGAGGCTACAAATTATTTACTATGAGAATTCTGACTCTATTCCAGAGTTAAACCTTTTTGTTCACGCTAAATGATTTGTATCACTTGAAGGCCTGGGAGCTCCAGTGGTGTATTCCTTTCCATTTCACACAGAAGGAGTTCATGGGCCTTTCCCACTTCACGTAGAGGATGGGAGTGTGGAAAGGGGATCGTGTGGTGTTAGAGAACTAAGAATGACTGAGTACTAACTCGGTGCCAGGAAGTTTCTAGATGTTGTCTTTGGGGAACCAAAAGCAGATTAAAGTCCAGGGCCATGTTTTTGTTTAACCTCTGTAGCCATCATGGGAACAAACCCGTTACCTTGAAAATAGTGGATGCTCCGTATTGTTAATCATATGAATTTGTACTTATTATGTTTATATGATCAAGCTCTTTTTCACCCATCTATCTCATCTTCACTGGAGCTAATGATATTTAAAATTGTAGATTTAAGTGGAAGACGTTGAGCAAGTTTGTGGCTGAATAAGATCCTTCAGAAATCATTTTAGAGATACAAATTTGCATATTCACACACCAAAATAACTTCACAAGGCCATGATACCTGATCTTAGCGTAAGAAAAAATACATTGAAAAAGGTGAGAGGGAAGCTGGGCATGATAACACACACTTGGAAGCCCATCTCTCAAGAGACCAAGGTACATGGACTGTGAGTTTAAAACCAGCCAGAACTACATAACAGAACTCTGTCTCAAAGAAAAAAAAGTGGGGGGGAGCTGGGCATGATGGCACATGCCTTTAATCCCAGCACTTGGGAGGCAGAGGTAGGAGGATAGTTGTGAGTTTGAGACTACCCTGAGATGACATAGTGAATTCCAGGTCAGCCTGAGCTAGAGTGAGAACCTACCAATATATATATATATTTATATATATATTGGTATATATATATATATATTGGTATATATATATTGGTATATATATATATATGGTATATATATATATACCATATATATATATATGGGCTGGAAGATGGCTCAGGGGCTAAGGTGTTTGCCTGCAAAGCCCAAAGACCTAGGTTCAATTCCCCAGTACCCACATAAAGCCAGATGCACAAAGTAGTGATGCATCTGGAGTTCATTTACAATGGCAAGAGGCCCTGGTGTGCCCATCCTCTCTCTCTGCTTGCAAGTAAATCATAAATAAAATTATTCTAGACCAAAACAGACCAACCAAACTACCCTCTTTCCAAACAACACATTAAAAATAAACAAACAAACCACAAAACGAAGCAGGAAAGTGTTGCCCACATCACTTCTCCAACTCAAAGCAGAAAGAAGAAAGACACATGATGGGCAAGGTTATAAGCCCTAGGGGTGTAACGTCTGCTGGTGTCTGGGTAAATGGACATACTGTGCTCATCAAACTGCCCTGTAAGCACTTTTCTTAATGTTCATACTCATATATTAATGCTACTCTCACTTTTGGTTAGAGAACCTTCTCTTTTCAGATGGTGGTGGCCTCTGGGATGACTCAAAAGGGACCATAGTGCTGAGAAGTGACAGAGGAGTGCTCAGCACTGAAACATCTCTAACACACCTTCCAAGGCTCAGGGGCCATTGCGGAAAAGGTGGTGGAAAGAATGTAAGAGCCAAAGGAAGGGTAGGACTCATTACAACGTGCTCCTTCAGACACAAAATGGCCTCACAGTGCCTAACACCAGCTACACAAGACCATCATAATAGGAGGAAAAGAAGACATCAACATAAAAGAGACTGATTGAGAGGGGGAAGGGGTATGATGGAGAGTGGAGTTTCAAAGAGTGTGTATTTTCTTCTATTCTACTACAGTTTTATTTTAGGAAATCCCAACCACTTTCACAGCTCAATTGTTAGCTCCATACTTTTAAATGTGTATCCTCAGCCTCTGTTTCTTTTCTGAGCATTAACCATTAGAAGGACATTTCAAGCTTGACACTCTACTGAAATAACACCTTTATCCACTGCCTCCTTTCTCCTACATTTCTATCTCAGCTTATGGCTTCACTTAGTAGTATAGGTGATAGGGCTGGAGAGATGGCTTAGCGGTTAAGCGCTTGCCTGTGAAGCCTAAGGACCCCAGTTCGAGGCTCCATTCCCCAGGACCCATGCTAGCCAGATGCACAAGGGGGCGCATGCATCTGGAGTTCATTTGCAGTGGCTGGAGACCCTGGCACACCCATTCTCTCTCTCTCTCTCTCTCTCTCTCTCTCTCTGTCAGTCTCAAATAAATAAACTAAAAATAAACAAAGGGGTCTTCAGTACTATAGGTGATAAAACTAGAAGCATTCACACCTACACCATGTACTTCATTCACCATCTTAATGGGTTTTAAATCCTCTCTTATCCTCTTTTTTTTAATGCATGTGTGTGTGTGTGTGTGTGTGTGTGTGTATGCGTGTTTGTGGTATGTAGGCCACATGACAACCTTGGGTGTGGTACCTGCAGTTCACTGTTTTTAAGACAAGGTCTTTCATTGGCCTGGATGTGTCAAGTAAGCTAGACCTGCTGACCAGTAGGCCCCAGGGAGCTTCTTGTCTCCCCCTCCCCAGCACTGAGATTACAAGCAAATCCTGGACTTTTCAAATGTGGGTTCTGGGGCTTGAACTCAGATTCTTATGCTTACATGAAAAACACTTTACCCACTTCACAATCTCCCTAGCTTCTTCCCCAAATCCTCTCTATGTACCTATTTTTTTTTTTTTTTTGCCTCAGTTTAGTCTCTGATCAACTTTGTCCTCACTTCTATCTTCTAACTGCCTCCAATTCCATAATACATATTGCAAACAAAAATGCCTGCAGGCACCAAATGGGTAACTTCACTGAAATAAACCAGGCTGGGTGTAGATATTATGGCACAGTAGCAAACTAGACTAGAGAACACTTACTTTACCTAAAGCACTTCCAGATCTTTAAACTAGATGTAGAACTTAAGTTACCAAATTTAGCAAATAAAAATTCAAGACTCTCGGGCAACATTTGGAACATATTTATGTTAAGAAAATATGTATTATTCATCCAAACTGACTCTGTATTCTGAATTTTATCTGCTACTCCTAGCCAAGAATCTCCTCCAAGTTATGAGATAGGAAGGTAAAGATGACTGATCATATGTAATTAGAGTCAGTAAAAAGATAGTTACAAGTCAGGCTATTGGTTCAAGAACTGATTTAAAAAAAAAAAACTGGGCTGGAGAGATGGCTTGGCAGTTAAGTTACCTGCAAAGCCCAATGTACAAAGTGCCACATGAATCTGGAGTTCATTTGCAGCAGTTAGAGGCCCTGACTTGCTCATTCTCTCTCTCTCCCTCCCTCCCTCTCTCTCTCTCTCTCCCTCTCTCTCTCTCCTGGCAAATAAATAAAAATTTTAAAAATTATCAAGAAGAAAAGAAGTAATAAAAACCAAAGCAGTCCAGGCTTGGTGGCATACACCTTTAATCCCAGCACTGGGAGGGCAGAGGTAGAAGGACCACCATGAGTACAAGACCAGCCTGAGACTACAGAGTGAATTCCAGGTCAGCCTGAGCTAGACTGAGACCCTACCTTTGGGGGACAGGGCAAGCAGGCACAGACTGGTATGAGCACTAGCAGTGTATAGTGGATATTGATTGAGTCTCTATCTGCCTGTCTGTTGTGGGCTGAATTATGTTGCCCCAAACATTCTCTACTCTTAAGCCCTGGTAACGGGGAGTGTAACCTTATTTACAAGTTGGGTTGGCTATGATTTGAATGTTTGTGTCCAAAATGTATGCTGAAATTTAATCCCTAATGCAACAGAATCAAGAGGTGGGCCTATAGGGGGTGATTAGGCTGTGCAGGCTCTGCTCTCGTGGATGGCATTAAAGCTTTATAAAAGGGATGGATGTACGGAGCTGCGGAGGTGGTTTAGCACCTAATGGCACTTGCTTGCAAAGCCTTCCAGCTGGGGTTCAATTCCCCAGCCAATCTTGCAAAGAGCAAGAGACTCCAGCATGTACACACACACACACGCACACACACACACACAGTCATGTGCAAATAAATACATGGAAATGGAATTTTTGAAGGGATGGAAGGAAGTATATAATCCCTATTGTCCTGCCTTTTTTTGCCATGGGGGGACTCCATGAGAAACAGCCAGCCATCAAGTCTGCTGATTCTATGATCTTCTATAACTGCCATTGTCCAGAAGGAGAAATAAGTGTCTGTTGTTTATAGACCACTCAGTTTATGGTATTTTGATATAGCATCAGGAATTTAGAACTTAGAATCTGCAGATGTAACCAAGTCAAGGTGAAGAAATTTGGCAATAGAGAGGACCCAGATCCAAAGATACAAAGGTGTCCTTGTAAGAAAAGGGAAATTTGAACACAAAAACAGGACAGACAAACACACAGAGGAGGATGCCAGGTGAAGGTACAAACAGAAATAAAAGTGTGGCAGCTACAAGCCAAGGGATACCAGAGATGCCTGGTAACCACAGGATGCTGGAGGATCCAGAGGGAGCATGCCCCGCTGACGTCTTAATCCACAGTTCTAGCCTCCAAAGCTATGCGAGGATAAACTCTTCTTTCTAGCTACCAAGTTTGTAGCCTTCTTTTCAGAAGCCCTAGAAAAATAAGTGGCTCGGCTACTTCCCTTTCCAATATACATGGTCACAGGGGGCACTGCAATTGGTCAGAGGCAGGGGTGACAGGAGTAACAACAGAATTGCAGGTGAGCCATGTCTCTCTCCCTGGTTTGGTAGTATAAGAATTTTGGGGGCTGACGAGATGGCTCAGTGGTTAATGGTGCTTGCTTTCAAAGCTTGATGGTCTGGGTTCAATTCTCTAGTACCCATGTAAAGCCAGATGCACAAAGTGGTGCATACATCTGGAGTTAATTTGCAGTGGCTAGAGGCCCTGGCACATCCATTCTCTCTCTGTCTCTCTGTGTTTGCAAATAAGTAAATAAATATATTTGGAAGGAAGGAAGGAGAGAGGGAGGGAGGGAAGGAAGGAAGGAGGAAGGAAGGAGGGAAGGCAGGAAGGAGGAAAGGAAGGAGGGAGGAAGGGAGGGAAGGAAGGAGGAAAGAGGAAGGAGGAAGGCATTTTGGCTATTCTTTAGGCAACTGGACCTCAACTCTGCAAAATCAGGAACCATCTGTCTGGCCCACCACGAGGTCTGGAGAGAATTCACAGCCAGCCTAGACCTGGTATTAACTGAGTCCCTACTTTCACTCTGTCCCTGTAGGCCAGCCCACACCTTTGTCCTTGGGCTTCTAAGGCAACAGCTCGCCTTGTTATACAGTCTCACTTTTCACTTAACCTCACTTGAGTTGGTTTCACTTAAGGTCTGTTACCTACTACCAGAAGACCCAGGCCATGGAGTCCACAATTACCTCCATGGGGAATGGGGTGTTAGGTAGGCAGGTACATTAGCTCTCTAGGGCTGCCAGCACAGAGTATCATAAACTGGGAAGGTTGCAGAACAGAAATATACCATCTTACAGTTCTGGAGGCAAGAGCAAACACAAAGTACTGACAGAGTTAGTTGCTCTGAGGGACACACATCTATTCAAGGTCTCTCCTTGGCTTGCAGGTGACCACCTTCATGTTCATACAGGTCTCTCTCTCTCTCTCTCTCTCTCTCTGTTTGTGTGTGTGTCCAAAATTCCTCCTTGCCCCTTTTGGCAGCAGTGGTACTGGGAACTGAACCTATGGCTTGATGAGTGCTAGGCAAATGCTTGACCACTAAGCTATATTCCCAAGCCTTCTTTATACTCTTTATTTTAAGATAGGCTTTCACTAAGCTGCTCACACTAGCCTTGAACTCACTATTGCCCAAACACTCATTGAACTTGCAATGCTCCAGCCTTAGCCTTCGAAGTATCTGGACTGACAGGCTGTGCCGCATAGTTCTTCTTTTTCTAAGCACACCAGTCCAGTCTTCTTTTTAGAGCCCACAAATTAGTGAACACAAATATGCTCAAACTCTGAAGTCCTGAAGGTTAGGACTTCAGCATATGAACCCAGGGAGGATGAGACAGAACCCGCCCGTGGGAGGTGCCAGCTGAGGCTAGAAGTCCTAAGGATGCTTTCAAAAACTTGACGTGATTCACCCAAATGTCCAAACAAAGGGCAAGTTGTTTTTGGTAATGATCCAGGCTTTGTTCGTGAGAATAGGTCTGGGATTCCAGGTCAAAGAAAACTGTGCCAACTCTGAGTTTTCCAAATATTTATGCACAGAAACTCCATCTAAGCCTCCTTGGTCATCACCACTCACCAACATGTCACTGCTCCTAAACCGTCTCCAGACTTCAGAGGCTGGATTTCTAAGTTCACAAAGTTTTCCTTTGTTTAGGACACTACCAGTTACTGGCTAAATTACGTCTTCCTCAAACAAACACATTGAAGCCTCAGCTCTAAGCACGTCAGCATGTGAAGGTTTCTGAAGCTAGGACCTGCAAAGCTGTGGTCCACTTAAGCTGAGACCATTAAGGTAGGTCCTAATTCAAGCTGACTGATGTGTTCAGTAAATAAGGAAATGTAGAACCACTAGAGGGTCATATGTTTAGGCAAGCACTTTAACCTCTGAGCCATGTCTCTGGCCCTGAGATTCCTGTGCTTAGGAAAAGGATCATTGAGGGCTGGAGAGATGGCTTAGAGGTTAAGGCACTTGCCTGTGAAGCCACTGCAAATGAACTCCAGATGTGTGCACCCCCTTGTGCATCTGGCTTACGTGGGTCCTGGGGAATTGAACCTGCGTCCTTTGGCTTTGCAAGCAAGTGCCTCAATCGCTAAGCCATCTCTCTAGCCCTACACCCAGCTTTTTAGGTAGATTCTAGGGAACTGAATTTCGCAGTCTCTAGTCCGAGAGGCCCCCATGCTTAAGTTACCAAGTGCTTATACACTCTGAGCTGTCTTCCTAGCCCTCATGTTATGTATGTATGTATATGTATATATATATATTTGTTTGTTTTTGAGGTAGGGTCTCACTCTAGCCCAGGCTGACCTGGAATTCACTATGTAGTTTCAGGGTGGTCTTGAACTCATGGCAAGCCTCCCCTGTGCTGGGATTAAAGGCATGAGCCACCACACCCAGCTTTTATTTATATTTTTAAAGGACAGTGTTTATTATTACCTGTGTGTACAGAAAGCTCAGCAATATGCACTCAGCCCAGCTTGGCGGTGAGTTCTTTGGCCTTTGCCTTTTCCAGCTTGGCAATATGAGCCACAGATGTTGGACCCAGGACATTTCCCCCCATCCAATGGTGACCAATCTCATCATAACTGTCATCGTAATTGGTCCTGATAGCTTGCACCAGTTTAGCCAGGGCTCCTTTGAATTGAACCTGGGTGGTAGGCTTTGCAAGCAATTTCCTTTAACATCTCCAGTCCCATAAAGTATTGCTTCCATATTACATATGTAGAAATTGAGGCTTAAGCAATGGCATAAGGAGTCTAAGCCACAAACCCATCAGAGAGAACAGCCAAGAATGGCCCCAGTACCTCCTGTGTTCTCTTGACTGCACAGCTCCCAAGACCAGGCAGTCAGAAGCAAGCTTAGGAGCCCTGGCTTCACTCGTCACCATGCATGGTGCCTTGTACACAGCAGACCTTCAATCGTGGCTGCAACAAAGTGCATCTAAGTCAAGTTCTTTGCTTATGGGTCATGGAGGAGTGACACGCCAGGCACACCTACACTGCAGTCACCTCCTTTACTCATCCTGAGTTAAGGCAGAGGACACAAATCCCTTTGTGACTATAATGCAAAGGACTGTGTCTTTTAAAACTAAACGTAAGTTGCATTCTCACTGTTGTGGTAAAGGCCCATTATAAAAGTGACTGAGAGTCCTTTCATTGTATCTGTTCTCACATACAATGGTCTCAGGCAAAGCGTCTCTACCTCACAGCCCATTGACAGTTGGCCTCTTATTTCAATAACTGACAAAACAGCACAGCTTTGCCTCAAATGCCCTTTTGTTTTCTGGTCCTGTCGGGTGTTTAGTTACGTTTTAAATTCTCCGGGACACCAAGCAGCTCCAGATCATTTATTTATGACCTCTCCTTGCTGTCACATCCATTCTGGGAAGAATACAATTGCTAGACATTGTTTTCCCATCAGCAAAGGGACACAGTGAGGACTTACATACTGCACTTTACACTTACAGTTTGGCAGAATGACAAGCAGTAAGTGATTGGCAAGAATCCACCATTAACATGGAGAAGAGAAGGGACCTGAACAGATATAGACATGCAGTGCCATTTAGAAAGCGGAAAAGAAATTACATGGGAGGTGTGGTGATAGAGAAGTACCTCCATTCATAACGACAAGGATTTTTATGAAACTCTTACCACAGGCAGCCCGGACTAAGTGCTTTTACACATGTTAGCAAGTCATTCTCACAAGCAGCAGATAATCCTAAATTTATGAGGCTCTGAAGATTATAGGGTGGGAGTGTGGGTCTTTTACATACAAAAACTAAAAAATACATCATGCCCAAGGCTCTCCTTTGAGGGGCAAGAGAGACATGTAAAGTGCTTTCAGAGTTCATTTCCCTGCTCTTCACAGCAAACCCAAAAGTTTGGATGGATTAAGTACCTAATCAACATACAACACTTAGCTCTATACTTAGTTCAACAAAGCTAAATAGTTCTGTCCAGTCACAGAGCAAAGATTCCAAACAGACTTTGAGTATCCTGTAAGAACCTCTCAAAGCTTCCACATAGGCAAACTCCTATCTGTCCCAGGGAGGACACATTCCCTTGAAGCAGCAGTACAAACACCTTGGTGTGGTTTTGGAAGTTTTTTAGCAGAGCATAGACATTGTTGGTACCTGCAGAGTTTAGGGGTATGGAATCCTGCCAAGATATCTGTAGGAATTTTCATCTTTTAGCTTTATAGAACTTAAGAAAACCACTGTTGAGAGAGAGAGACAGAGAGAGAAACAGAGAGAGAGAGAGATTTTAATGAGCCTTATAAAGATAATGTGAAAGTTGTCAGAATTAAAATGGAGTCAGTTTGTCAAACTCAACATTAAAATCCATTCTCATAATCATAAATGAAGCTAGGAAGATGTAAAGGAGGGAATCTCATATCGCACACCTGATAACATGAACTATTATGAAGGACTATTAGAACCACATTCTCACACAAAGACCACCAGAACTTTACATAGAAAACACTCTGGGCTGGAGAGATGGCTTAGTGGTTAAGGTGTTTGCCTGCAAAGGCCAAAGGACACAGGTTCAGTTCCCCAGGACCCACGTAAGCCAGATGCACAAGGGGGCACACACATCTGGAGTTTGTTTGCAGTAGCTGGAGGCCCTAGAGTGCCCATTCTCTCTGTCTGTGTGTCTCTCTGTCTCTCTCTCTCCCTGCCTATTTCCATCTCTCTCTCTCTCTCTCTCTCTCTCTCTTAAATAAATAAATAATATATGGAGAACACTTTTGCAAGGATATATGCCCATCATCTGCCTGTCTAACCTTGGACAGATGCCTGGATAGGTGCTACCCTTCTTATTGGTTTTTGTATTCAAGCATAATTAATTCAAAATAATTTAAGCAATCCTCTTTATTTAGCCTTTTAAAATTTCCCCTTAGCCAGGTGTTGTTACACACCTTTAATCCCAGCACTTGGGAAGCAGAGGTAGGACCACTGTGAGTTTGAGGCCAGCCTGAGACTACATAGTGTCGGCAGGTCAGTCTGGGCTAGAGCCAGGCCCTACCTCAGAAAACAAAAACAACAACAAGAGACTACCCCTTGCCTCAACCTCTCTAAACACCATGGTTTCAACTTTGAACATACAATGTGAGTTCCACACTGCAGTGCTTCCTGCTGATTCCCAGTAAACTATGATTACTCTTACAATGTTCTCTCTCATGCCTCCTGCCTTCCCCTCCCTCCCCCATCTCCCTTTAAAAAATTTTTATTTATTTATTTGAGAGAGAGAAAGAGGCAGAGAGAGGGAGAGAATGGGCGCACCAGGGCCTCCAGCCACTGTAAACGAACTCCAGATGCATGCGCCCCCTTGTGCATCTGGCTTACATGGGCTTACCTGGAGAATCAAACCAGGATCCTTTGGCTTTGCAGGCAAACGCCTTAACCAGTAAGCCATCCCTCCAGGCCCCCATCTCCCTTTTTTACTTGCTATTCCATTTGACAAGATGTCAACTCCTTCATCTTTGCATGCTTGCTTATGTGAAATCAAAACACCTTTCTGCTGGCGCCCAGCGAAGTGGCTGCAGAGTAGCTTGAGCGCAGTGGAGGTGAGGGAGCGCAGAACCGCTTCTCGGGAAGGTGGGCTATGGGCATGGCTGGAGTTATGCCCATGGACAAACGGCCTTCAGCCCTAGTCTGGTGTTGTGTAGGAAGTGACCTTCCAGTTGAGGACCTGGAATATAGTTACGGCTCAAATTGCTATCGAGTCTAACAGGCAGCTCTTTCAGAATGCACCCATGAAAAGACGTTGAGCTCTACATGTTTGGGTTTTCTATTTTTTGTTTTTATTTGTGTGTGTGTGTGTGTGTGTGTGTGTGTGTGTGTGTGTGTTTAGGGTAGGGTCTCACTCTAGTCTAGGCTGACCTGGAACTCACTGTGTAGCTCCAGACTAGACCTAGACTAGATCTTCCTTCTCCTTTTCCTTCCTGACCCTCCCACTCTTTCCTTTCTTTTCCTTTCTCCCTCCTCCATCACTTCTTTCTTTCTCCCTTCAAGAAATATTTCATGAGCCAGGTGTGGTGGCACATGCCTTTAATCCCAGAATTCAGGAGGCACAGGTAGGAGAATCGCTGTGAGTTTGAGGCCAGCCTGAGTCTACACAGTGAGTCCAGGTCAGCTTGGGCTAGAGTAAAAAAAAAAAAGCTTCAAGGAAGAAGGAGTCACTTCGGGTGACAGTTAAAGGTTGCAGACCATGGGGCGAAGGTCTGGCAGCAGAGAATTCAGGCAGCTGTTCACAGCGTGCACTGAGGAGTCAGAGAGTGGTGAATGCCAGTGCTCAGCTAGTGTGGCAGCTGCTTTCTCATTGCTGGGACAAAAGCATCCAACCAAAACCAGCTGATGGGAGGAAAGCTTTTATTTTGGCTTATAGTCTCAAGGGAAAGCTTCATGATGATAGGGGCAAGATGGTAGCACAAAAGCTGAACATCACAATCCCACAGCAGGTGGGAAACAGCAGCAGGGTACTGAACCAATCTCTGGCAAGGGGGAGCTAGCTACAATACCCCACAAACCCACCCCATCAACACACCTCCTCCAGTAAGGCTCCACCTGCCAAACTGCCTCCAGCTGGGGGCCTAGCATTCAAAGCTCACAAGTCTGGGGGGGGGGACATCTGATTCAAATCACCACAGCTAGCTTTCTTCTTCCTATCTGGCCCAGTACTGCAGCCTGTAGAATGGTGCATTCCATGATTAAGGTGGGTCTTCCTATCTCAACCTAATCAAGATGATCCCTCACAGGCATACCCCTGGGCCCATTTCCAGATCTTGGCAAATTATTAATATAAACTCTTAACAGTCTTCAAGAATTAAAAAGAAAAAAAAAACCTAAGCACAAACCTTTCCTTCAAGAAGCAAGTTGATGGGGTGTGGTGGAGATTTCAATCAAACTAAAGCCCCTCTCTGTACTGAGCAGTGTTTTTGCAAACACCTCAGATGCTAACCTAAAGAGAATGTAAACAGTCTTAGTCCTGTTCCTATCATGACCCAGTACAATTATGTCACTGTGTCCTGTCCTGCATCAGTCAAATATCTTATAAGACCAAGCCTGGCTAACCTGCCCCCCATCCCCACCCCCATTCTAAGAGTTCATTATTTTACCTCGGTAGGCCATTTATCACTTCCTGCCAGTGCCCCCAGTTGCTTTGCTCAGAAATTGAACCCACCAACAGTGTAAAGAATTCAAGATGATGTTAAACTACCTGCCATGGTGTCTATAAAAACTCAGCTATCAGAACTCAGCACTTGGGCATTGGAAGTGATTCCCCTGAGCCCATGTACAGCTGTTTCCTATAACAGAGGAAACAGCTATTACCAAAACGTTCCAATGCAATAAATTCTAGTACAGAGTAAGAATAGCCAGCCAGGAAAAGGAAAAAGAAAGATTGGATAGGAGGAAATAACCTTTCATCTAAGGTTCTAAGGGTTACAATAGCAATAACAGCAGACAATTGTCAAGACGCTTACTATATACCAGACAATGTTCTATGGTCTTCATAATGCACTCATACACCGCATAGCAAATGTTTTTATCTCTAAGGTCTTCATAATATACTCTTATACCACACAGAAATGCTTCCATTAACAATGATGGTATATATGATAGTGGTCCCATGACATTATGATGAAGCTGAAAAATTCCTATTTCCTAGTGACATCATGACATTAACAGTGTAATGCAATACACTACTCATGTGTTTATGTTTTTTGGTGAAAAATCAACCTACTACACTGTCAGTTATATAGAAGCATATCACATGTGTAGTACATAGTATTTAATAGTAAAAGACCATGTTATTGCTTTATGTGTTTGTACTATAAGCTTTGCTTGTTCTTTTATCTTGCTGGGGATTGAACCCAGGACCTCATATGTGCTAGGCAAATGCTCCACCACTAAGCTACACCCAGCCCGTGCATTTACATACTATACTTTGTATTGTTATTGTGGAATAAACTTCTACTTACAGACTACATTTCTACTACTTAAAAACAAGTATGTTATGACACAGTATGCTATGTCAAGCTGGCAGCAGCCTCATAAGTCTCATGCTTACTGCCTCTCACTTGCATCAAGAAGTCATGTTACAGGGTTGGCAACATGGCTCAGTGGTTAAAGGTGTTTGCTTGCAAAATACACTTGCCCTTTGTTTGATTCTCAGGTACTCAGGTAAAGCCAGATGCATGGGGTGGCACATGTGTCTGGAGTTCATTTGCAGTGGCTAGAGGCCCTGGCATGCCCACGCTCTATCTCTCCCTCTCTCTCCCACATAAAGGAAAATATACATAAGGGTGTTTGCTTCCAAAATGCCAGGCTGAGTCTAGACATGGCCAGGTGGAGGAAGGAGAAAGGGAGATGGGAAGACAGCGCTAGGACTCCTACAACTACAAGCATTTCTGCTCCTAAGAAAATTGTGGGGTTACATGCCAGCATAATTTTAAAAGTTTATCTATTGACATCCAAGTATTAATAATTATAATATTCTCTGGTATCCTAAACCCAAACTAAATGAGGGAAAGAATAAGACATATGGAGAAATGCAATATACATATATATAGCCCAGGCTGACCTGGAATTCACTATGTAGTCGCAGGGTGGCCTCGAACTCATGGCGATCCTCCTATCTCTGTGTCCCGAGTGCTGGAATTAAAGGTGTGCACCACCACGCCCGGCCCAGAAATGCTATGTATTTAAGGGGAAAAAAAATAGCTAAAATTCCTTGAACCCTTCTATGTCTTTGTTTACCTTCTCTCACTTAATCCTCACATTAACCCTATGAGGGAAGTGCTAGTGCCACCATCCATAGAGGACTTAAGGACATCATCCAAAGTCTTGTACATGGTAAGTGGCGAGGCCATGATTAGAGCCCAGGTTGACTGACTCCAAAGGGCAATAGGCAGCCATGACTGAGGTCTGCTATGGTGTTAGAAGTGATGAGCACAGGATCATGTAAAACCTGCAATCTGAAAACTGTCAAGCCAGAGGCTGTGTTGGTAACGTTCTCATTGCTGGGACAAAGTACTCAAGCCAGAAGCACCTTAAGGAAGGAAAAGGGTTATTTACCATTCTAGAGGGTAGAGTTTATCATAGCAGAGAAACCATGGCAGGAATAGACAGCAGGCACCAACTACCTCAACAGGGAGGAAGTAGAGAGGGTGAGAAAGCAAGCATGACAGGGCTGTCACACTTCAAGGCTGGTGCACAGAGACACTGTTCCTCCAGTAAGGCTCCAGCCACTAAAGCTTCCATAAGCTTCCCAAGTAGCACACCATCTGAGTATTTAAATACATGAGTGGGATAAGTATCTAGACACATATGTTTATGGAAGACATTTTACATTCAAATCACCACAGAGGCTAAACTGGTCCCAGTCACTCTGTGTGGCCTTGTGCAAGTCCTCCAACTTTGGGGTCTGTTTCTTGTTTTCTGAAAAATGTGGAGGTTAAGACAGCTATCCTTTAACATCTTTTTCAGACTAGGCTTTCTGGGCCTATATATAACTTTTGTTTCTGTTTTTATTGCCTATTTGTGTGTGTGCCTATATGTATGTGTGGGGGTGGGTATACATTTGCCGTGGTATTTGTGTGTGACAGTCAGAGGACAACCTCAGTGTCTTTTCCTCTCCTTCAGCCTTCTTCTGAGACACAGTCTCATGTCGCTGCTGCCGCTTTTGAGTTTCCAGGTTCTCCTGGCTCCACCTCGCCTTGCAGGTACATTGTACTTGTAGGTACATTGAAATGACAGATGTGTGCACCACTTTGCATCCAGTGTCATATGGGCACTAAGAAGGATCAAGCTCAGGTTGTTGGGCTTACAAACAAGCACATTTAACCACTAAGCCATTGCCTCAGTCCCTATATGCAACTTAAAAAAAAAAAAAAAACTTCTAGGGCCTGGGAGATGGCTCAGTGGTTAAGGTGCTTGCCTGCAAAGCCTTACGACCTGAGTTGGATTCCCCAATACTCGCGTAAATCAGATGTACAAAGTGACACAGGCATCTGGAGTTCGTTTGCAGTGGCTAGGGGTCCTGGAACACTCATTTCTATCTCTATCTTTTTCTGCTTGTAAACAAATTATTAACTTTTTAAAAAAATTCTACATTCTAAGTAGGCAGGACAATAACAGGATAGCACCAAACCCTGCTTGATGCATGGCATGAATCTGTGTGTGGCTTAGTGAGCACCTAGTTAAGTTCCAATATCTATGTGTATGTGTGTGTGTGTGTGTGTGTACATGCATGTGAAGACCAGAGGACAACCTCTGACATCATTTGTTTTTTTGATAAAGTGCTTCACCAACTAGGCTATAGTGTCTTTTTAACATGCATTCTAGGATTGAACTCAGGTCCTCACACTGGCAAGGGAAGCACTTTACTAACATAGTCCCCCAGCCCTCATTTCTTCTTTTTTTTCTTTTTGCAATTATTTTATGGGGGGGGGGGGGAGAATTGGTGCATCAGGGCCTCCAGCCACTGAAATTTAACTCTAGATGCATGTGCCACCTTGTGCACATGTGTGCCCTTGTGTGCTTGCATTACCTTGTGTGTCTGGCTTACGTGGGACCTGGAGAGTTGAACATGGGTCCTTAGGCTTTGCAGCCGAGCACCTTAACCATTAAGCCATCTCTACAGCCCTCATTTCATCTTTTTATATCCATCATTTAATAAGGGGAACAAGGATGGGTGCTGATGACTAAGGGTAAAAATGGCTCTAACTCTCCACCCAACTTTATGATAGTCAAATCCTTTGCAATGGGAATGTGCTGTTTCCCAATCAAGAGGTAGAGACCATCTTCTCACCTCTTGATAGGGATCATCCTTGTGACTTGCTCAATAGAATGCTATGGAAGTGCTGATGTGACATTTCTACGTCCACTACACTTTGCACTCTATCGGTCTCTCTCAGTACCACACCTCACCATGAGAAAAGCCCAGGCTGGCCTGCTGCGTGATGATGGAGAGAGTAAAGCAGAGCTAAGCTATAGAGATATCTAAGGCAAACTGTGTTAAGCAGCCCCCAGCCACTCTTCCAGTTGACCATAGATATAAGAACAAAGCCAGGCAACCTCTGTCATGACTAACCCACAATAGGAGAAGCATCTAGCCAGCTGTAAAATTGCTACGTGCCACTATGGTTGTTTCTTATGCAAATTTTTGAGGTAGGGGTCTCACTATAGCCCAGGTTGACCTTGAACTCACTCTGTTGTCCCAGCCTGGCCTCAAACTCACAGTGGTCCTCACATCTCTGCTTCCTGAGTGCTGAGATTAAAGGTGTGCACCACCATGCCCGACTCTTATGTCCTTTTATTGTGACGATAGATAATTGATACTGTGAACTTCCAAGTTTCCAAGCAACGCAGAAAGTCTAGCATATGGATAATGTCCATACTAACCAGAACAATTAACTGGAAAAATTAATCTAGGTTTCAAGTGACAGAAATCCAACTCACATTTACTTAAACATTACTGAAAAATCCAGGGGTAGACACAGAGAAATCTGCATGCCCCAAATTCCTCACCAGGGGCTGATCTCTATCTCTTGGGTCGACTTTTATCATTTCCACTTCATTCTCTTGCAAGTTCTACCTCATGGGTCAAGATGGCCATGGGCAACTCAAGCTTATATAACTGTATTAATCACTAAGTTGAAAGAAGGTTCATTTCTCAGTAGTTCAAGTAAAGGTTCTAGAACCAACTTTCACTGGACTCGGATCACACATTTTCACGGAAATTACACTCTCATCTGCACCTGGGGCACGCATGTAATCCCAGAGATGGAGCAGGTGTTGGTATTGAAACTCCATGAATTGAGAATGAACAAAACTGGTAGGGTTCCTAAATGAAAATTGAGATGGTGCTATTCAAAACAGGCTGACTAGGTATACTGCTCCATAATGCTCTATACTGCTCACAAATTCAAGCAAAAGAGCGAAATGATGACTTCTCACACTGGCACTTTGCTTCTCCCATCCCACCCAGATGAATTAATTACTTGAGAATAAATATCAGTTGCATCTGTCATGTAAGTGTAAGTGTAAGACCAAGTGGCTATACCCACCAAAGAAAGGGCTGTGACAGTCATAGGAGCAATGAAATCTTTGAATTTGATCTCAGAGACTCTTGACTTGGGCTCTTGAGTCACCTGAATCACAGAATTGCTTCCAGATCTCTTGACTGGAGAGCCAGCACTGTGTAGGGGGTAAGAGCAACTCATTCATATTCATTCTCTCTCTCTGGCTCAGTTTTCCCAACAATATATGAGGATAGTAATAAGATCTACCTAATAGGAGGAGTAAATTAGTCATATGCAAAACACTTGGAACAGTGCCTGGTATGTAGTAAGAGCTATAAAGTACCGACCATTAGTCACCTGGGAAGATGTGTGTGGTGCCAGGGCCTTTGAAGATGGACTAAGCAAGTCTTGCAATGTCAAAGAAAAGAGTGTGACCTTGGTTGAGTCATTAATTGTCCCTGGTACAGTTTCTTTCTCTATAAGTTGATCAAAGCCATATCTACTGCTTACTTCATAGGGCTGTCATGAAGATCAGTGGAGGTAATGGATGCTGAAATCTTTAAGATAGTCAAAGTCCTTTATAAACAAGAAGTCTTATTTATTAATTATAATAAGTATTATTATAAATAAGTATATAATAAGATAAGTAGTAATTATCCCCTTCAAGTTTATAAAATTTGTAGGCAATCAGGGCAGTTTTACATCCCATACTGCTTTACGCAAAGAATCAAAGAAAACTTTCTGCTTACATGAAATGATGGATTGGTCAACCAAACCCAGCTCAAAAGTTGTAAGAATTTATTTTGTGATTTGAAATATCCATTGCCAATTTTTGAACCTCACATGAATTAAAGCTGGTTGAAATAGAAAAGATGTTATATTGAGGGCTGGGGTGCCAAGATTATAGTTCCCAGTTCTGCTGTTAATTTTCTGGGTCGTCCTAGGCAAAATTCTTTCTTCCTTTGGGTTTTCCTACTCTGTAAAATGAAAATAGAATAAATGTTTACAACTCTATAACTGTGTGTCTTATAGCAAACATATTTCTGGACATGACAAATTCTGGCGACTTCTTAGTGGGGGATTATCACAAGGGTTAAATACCTATTACATCTCTGGAAAAAATATTCTCCTAGACAGAACTGGATCAATACAAGCGTTGAAAAGTGCATGTTGAGCTCCAATGTCTTTGCCTCTGGAATCTCCTATAAACATAAGCCCAGATCCACTTACAAATAGTCCAGACCAGAGTGTCAATTTTCCTTTCTGTGGTCCCATGGGCCTCTGCTACTGTCCTCTTCCAAGGAATCTCATCCATTGTCTATACTTTAGAACTCTCTGGTAGCTCTTTGCTAAGTTGCTATTTCAGGACATGTCTATGGTAGCCTAGAAGCCTCCTGCCCAACCCTCTAATTTCCTCTCGACTCACTGTGAAGGGCATGCTGGGCTCCCAGCTGCTCCAGGATCAGGTTGGAGCTCAGTCCTCTCTCAGAGCCTTGGCACTGGCTGGTCATCTGTCTTTCTTTGTGCAAACAGCTCCATGGATCGGTTTAGTTTTCTAAATTTCTGCTAAAATGTTATCTTATTAGGGAGTCTCTCTCCCTCTCTCTCTCTCTGTCTTTGTCTTTATCTCTCTGCTTACAAATAAATAAATAAACATTAAAAGACAAAGAAATCCAAAAAACAAAGGATCAAAGTTTATTTCCCTCATGAAACAAGCATTAGCCTAACAATGGAGGAGAGGGACTTGGCTGTCATCCACTCTTAGCTTCCAAGGATGCTTTAGTCAATTACATGTCTCTTGCTAGTGGGAAAGAAAAAGCCAAGACAAGAAGCCTCCTCTTTCAGCAAGACACTTATAAATAGCATGAAGCACTTTCACTCATATCTTATTGGGCTTAACTTGGTCACAAGGTTATACCTAGGTATAAGAAGTGGGAGAGGGCCCGGCATGGTGGTGCATGGGAGGCAGAAGTAGGTGGACTGCTGTGAGTTCAAGGCCAACCCGAGACTACACAGTGAATTCCAGGTCAGCCTGGGCTAGAAAGTGAGATCCTACCTTGAAAATCCTAAAAAAATAAGGCAGGGAGGGGTTAGGAAAGGGAAAGAAAAGGGCTATGGTCCATAAAACAGACACACATCCAGCTAAAGTCTAAGAAGGGATTACTTTTCTGAAAGGCAAAAAGGAAAATGACTTCTGCGGTAATAAATAATGGGATTTTTTTTGTTTTGTTTTGGTTTGGTTTTTTTTGGCCATACTCTACCCATCATCTATATCTCAACAAGCACTTACTGAACCTGACAGTCTTTAACTTTATATACTACTTGTCTACCCATGTAGACCACAGTCCTCATAGGGAACTGGAAGGTCACTCCCCTCCCTCCCCCCATGACTTGTTTACCTCTGTAGCTTTAGCCTTTACATCCATGCCTAGCATATAGTAGGTACTCAACAAATATCCACGGAGTGAATGAACATTTGTTTGAAGGACTCACATCTCTTCCTGATTCACTTTAGATCATAATAGATTCAAATTTTCGTGGTTTCTAGTATTAGTGAGAGATTCTGATCATACATCCTGCTGCTCTGAGGAGAGCTGACCTTTTAGGTGTTTTCTAAGAAATTTAGATCAAAAGGGAGATGGAGTTGGAAATAGCATATGAGTTTAAAGAACCATTAGTAGAAATTATTTTTAGACTTTTTTTGTTATTTTGGTTTTGCTTGCTTTTTTGTTTTGTGAAAGGACCTCCCCATGTAGCTCAGGCTTGCTTCAAACTCAAAATTCTCCTGCCTCAGCCTCCTGTAAGCTATCATGCCCACTGCAGACTGGTTTGAGGCTTGCAGAGAAACTGAAATGAAAGGACAGAGTTCCCATTTACCCACATTCCCTTCCCACATAATTCCCCTATTAGTAATATCTTGCATTAGTCATGTATCTGTGGCGCCAGACATACCAGTTTCACCATCCTACACACACTGTGCTCCACATACTCATCCCTTCTGTGTTAGTCAGCTTTCCCCACTGTAAGAAAACACCTCAGATAAACAAGTTATAAGGAGAAAAGGTTGATTGTGGCTCAAAGTTTTGGGGAGTTTGGTCCAAGATCCCTTGGCCCCATTGCTTGGAGCCTGCAGCAGCACAGGTCATGACGGAGGGTGCTTGTGGTAGAAGCATTCTCTTCATGGAAGCTGGGAAACAAAAGAAAGAGACAGAAAGAGGCCATATTCCCTTCAGGAACCTAACCTCCTTCCAATGGGATTCACCTTTTAAAGATTCCTTTACTTTCCAATAGCATTTAGCATATGGGTCTTTGAGGGACATTTAAGATACAAGCCATAACATCTTCCTTCCCGTTCATATACCACCTACCTACCACTGATCTTTTTCATTGTCTCCATACTTCTGCATATGCAAATTATGCATTTAAATGAGTAGAAATGTTTGAAGTTTTATTAGTCAGTTTTTCATAGCTATAACAAAATACCTAAAAAGACAAATTGTGATAGGAAGGATTATTTTTAGCTATTTAAAAAGTAATTGTGGGGCTGGAGGGATGGCTTAGCAGTTAAGGTGCTTGCCTGCAAAACCTAAGGACCCAGGTTTGATTCCCCAGTACCCACATAAGCCAGATACACAAGGGGGCACATGTGTCTGGAGTTTGTTTGCAGTGGCTGGATGCCCTGGTGTGCCCATTCTCTCTATCTGCCTCTCTCTCATACTCAAAATAGATAAATAAGTTTTTTTTTTTTAAGTAAGGGCTTAGTGGTTAAGCACTTGCCTGTGAAGCCTAAGGACCCCAGTTCGAGGCTTGATTCCCCAGGACCCACGTAAGCCAGATGCACAAGGTGGCATATGCACCTGGAGTTCGTTTGCAGTGGCTAGAGGTCCTGGTGTGCCCATTCTCTCTCTCTCTCTCTCTCTCTCTCTCTCTCTCTCACTCTCTCTCTCTCTCTCTCTGCCCTTCTCTCTGTGTCTGCCGCTCTCAAATAAATAAATAAAAATAAACAAAACATTGAAAAATAATTGTGAACTTTATTGTATGAACATATTGCATGTTGGTCATAGTCCCATCAGATCATACTCATGTCCCCTCTCCCCCACCACCACTCCACTGAGGGCTCTCTTCACGGGGGTTACCAGTATTCACTGTGGGTTCACGAATGCACCAGTCAGTCTCTGTTGGGGTGGAGAGGGACAATGTCTCAGAGCATAACTTCCCACCCTCTGGCTCTGACAATCTTTTTGTCCCCTCTTCCTCAGTATTTCCTGATCCCTGGCAGGTGTGTTATAAGTCCCCTTTAGTGTTAAGCTGTCTGCATGGGAGCAAGGATTGCTCTGGCACACAGTATCAGAAGTTTTAGTCCATGATTGGCTTGCTTTCTTCCTATGGACTATGGTGAGGAAAGATGCCATGGTGGATCAAGGGTATGGCAAAGGAAACTGGCTCACCTCATGACAACACAAAAGCACAGATAAAGGGAGGGACTAGGCACAAGGTGTCTCCCATAAACTTAGGTGTTCTGAATGCTGGGTTCCCAGCTGACGGAGATTTGGGTACTAGTGTCTCCTGGAGGCAGTGTATTGTTGGGGGTGGGCTTATGGGTATAATAGCCAGTGTCCCCTTGCCATTACTTGGCATATTCTTCTATTGCTATTGTCCACCTGATGTTGGCAAGGGGGTGATGTCCACCCTTTGCACATGCCAGCATTTCCCCTGTCATCATGGAGCTTCCCCTTGAGTCTGTAAGCCAAAATAAGCCCCTTTTTTCCCCCACAAGCTGCTCTTGCTTGGGTGATTTCTGCCAGCAATGCGAACCTGACTGCAACAGTAATGTTGGCACTGAGGAGTGCTATCATTTGCTGCTAGACACCTGACTGTGGGGCTTTGGCCTTTTGGAGCTGATTTTCAAGAGGAATGTGGAAGGATTTGAAACCTTGGCTTAAGAGATGCCTTACAGTGCTGTAAGTACAGCTTGATGGACTATTCTGGTCAGAGTTGAAAGGCCTGAATGCAGTAAGAACTATGGACTGTGGTGTTTGGCTTATGAGGGTTAGAAAGAGCTTTACCTGGACTGGGATACAAGCAGTTTGTATGACAGGCTTGCTGTTATGCCCATGTCCTGAGAAGTTGTGCAGGATTGCATTGCATAGAAATGGACTGGTATATGCAGAGGGATATGGCACAGAAAAAAATGAAATCTTTGGGCTGAAGCTTCTGCCTGTTCAGCTGCAATTACATGAGAGATTACAATCTTTGAGATTGGCCAGCTGACCTGCACTGGGGCAACAGGAAGAATGCTCAAGGAGTGTCCTGTTCTTCAAGGTCTGCTTTATTTCCCCCTTGGGTTAACAAATTGGCACTCTACCTGGCAATATATATGTATATAATGTATAATAGCCAGTGTCCCCTTGCCACTACATTATATGGTAATATATATGTATATATTAATATATGTTGATATATTGTTGATAATATGTAATATATATATATATATATATATATATATATATATATATATATATATACACACACACACAGCAGGAAAGAGAGGATCATTGAATTTGCAACATAGTCTTGTGTTTTCAAATGGGCAGTGTGTAGCAGGTTTTCTGAATGCCTGCATGGAAACCCGACGGAGCAGTGAGGATGAACTGTGGGTTGCAGTGGAGACCCAGTGGAGATGCTTGGACCACAAGATGGCTTCTGTGATAGTTATGGATCAAAAGCCAGCAGCTCCTCAGGAAGCCTCCAGGCCTTCAGTGCTGGATTGGGACTGCTGAGGCATCTGGCCACGTGGACTGAGCAGCTACCAGGTTCCTTGATTCTTGGGCTTGCAACTGCTATTGGACTACCATAAGCTAATCCAATAAATTCCCTTTTTAATATAATTCTTTTTAGCAGCACTGTTCCTCTAGAGAACCCTGACTAATACAGCTGCCAAGGAAAGCTGCATGTCTCAGATGAAGTTTTCTGGGACTGTGAGTGCCGGGCTCCGCCGGCGGGGCAGGTAGTGCCGAGGGAAGGACCAGGCCCGCTGGTTCCTCCCGAGGGGCTGAGGAGGAGATGAGCGTCCGACGACTCAGACCTCTCCTGGCCACCGGAGAAAAACCACACTGAGTCGGGAGTCTTGTCGAAGCAGGAACTCGATTTATTGCTATGAACAGTTGCCTATATAATGTTGGGGGTGAAGGCGGGGATTGTAGGATGGTGGGGAAAGGTAAGGGCCAATAGTAAACTGTGACTATTGAAATGATAATTCTAACTCCCATGTGGAGGTAGCAGGTAAGAAGCCATTAGGCGTCTTGCTGAGTCACGTCTGGCCAGAGGCAGATCACCAAACTTTAGCTAGGCTCAGGAAGTTCCACTAGGCCTCACACCTGGGCCTTTAGAGGCCAGCATGTGAGTAGCCTAGCTGGAGGGGTGCAATTGGAACTCTAGAGACTTGTTGCTGGTTAGAATTATCAGACTTGGAGACTTGTTATTGACTAGAGTTGTTGGACTTGGAGCAAAATATATATATTTTTCAAGCAGACCAAGATAGAAGAGATATAGGCATGCCAGGGCCTCCAGCTGGTATAAACGAACTCCAGATGCATATGCCAGTTTGTGCATCTGGCTTTATGTGGGTACTAAGGAATTGAACCTGGGTCACAAGCCATCTCTCCAGCCTGCCCCTTCAGCTTTGAAGTCATCGATGGGTTGTTCCATTGATGGAGTTAGCACCCTCCTGGATCTAATCATCTCTCAAGTGCACCACTGCCAGGGGTCATGCCTTCAACACTTGAACTTTTTGAGGAACACTTCGTAGACAAAACATAACAGTGTTTCTGAGATTGACGTCTTTCCCTTAGTAATAGCCTGAGAGCTAGCTTATTTCTTTTTATCCCTGAGTAATATTTTACTGTCTGAATTACCACAGGTTGGTTATCCATTCAGATGTTGAACAACATCTTGGTTGCATCCAAGTATCAGGAATGAAGCTGTCATAAATATTCATGTGCAAGATTTGGTGAGGACCCAGATTTTCAACTCGTTTGAATCAGTATTAAGGAAGACAATGAGTGAGTCATCTGGTAAGCCTGTTTTGGCTTCCCAAAGTGGCTATGCTATTTTGCATTCCCATTAGCAGTGAGTAGGACATTCTGTTGTTCTAGGTGTTTTCCAGTATTTGGTGGTATCAGTACTATGGAGTGTAGCCATTCTAGCAGGTGTGCCATGGTATCTTGTTATTTTAATTTTCAGCTCTTTGATAACATATGATGTTGAGCATCTTTCCTTTGGGCTTATTTTTATTTATTTTTTTAAACTTTTTATTTTATCTATTTGAAAGAGAGAGAAAGAGAGACAAAATGGGCATCCCAGGGCTTCTAGCCACTACAAATGAAGACCAGACATATGTACCATCTTGTGCATTTGGCTTATGTGGGTACTGGGAAATTGAACATGGGTCCTTAGGTTTGGCAGGCAAGGCCTTAACCTCTAAGCCATCTCTCTAGCCCCCTTAAACTTTTTATTGACAACTTCCATACATATGAAAAATATACCAAGATCATAATCCCTTTCCACCACCTTCCCTTTTCCCCATCCCCAATCCCCTCTCCATTGAATCCCCTCTCCTTTCCAACTAGTCTTTCTTCTATGTTGATGTCTAAGTATGAGTAGCATCAGGAACTATGAGGTTATGAATGCCACAACCCCTTTGTATATGGAAGACAGTATTGTAAGCACTCTTTTACATTCTTTCCACCACCTCTTCTGCAGTGGTCCCTGACCCTTGGCTGGTATGATAGAGATGTGTCACTTAGTACTGAACACTCAACTGTTGCTTCTTTTCAGCACTTTGATGAGTTTTCAGTCTCCCCAGTGATCACCACCATCTGAAAGGAGAAGCTTTTCTAACTAAAAGTAAGAGTAGCTTTAATATATGGGTATAAGTATAAGTTTTTAGAAGCCAGTTTGGTGGGCATTATATATCCATTTAGCCAGATAACAATAGTAGATTCTCTCCTAGGGCTTATGACCTCCCTAGCCATAGGCTTTTTATTAGGTTTTCAGTACTAAACAGGAATTCCTACCCATCGAGCAGACCTCAATTCCAATCAGAGAGCAGTTAGTTTTCCCTATATCAGACATGTTATACACCATTACACCAGTTGGTACATTTGGCCTGTCTGACCAGCCATAAGGCTTGCAGAACCTACTGCTGGTTAAGACTGTTGATGATTTTTCTCCTCCCAAAGGCTGTGTGGTGCATAGCTCTTTCCAGCATCCTGACAGTTAATAGGGAGGAAGTGCCCAGCTCAGCTCCAGTTTTCAGTGCATCTTTTCATACCACACATCTCCTTCAGTGAGATATAAGGTGTCTTTTGAGAACTTTTATCCATCTTTCAGTTGTGTGATACTTTTAAAGCTATTTTATTTATTTATTTTTTGAGAGAGAGAGAAAGACATAGGTAGAGAAAGAGAATGGATGAGCTAGGCCCCCAGCCACTGCAAATGAACTCCAGATGCATACGCCACCTTGGGCCTTTTCTTCTTCTGTCATTGGAGGCAGGGTCTCACATGGCCTCAGGCTGACCTGGAACCCTTTACAGACCAGAAATCTCAGCCTCCCAGTTGACAGGACAATACACACACCCTTAAGGACTTTGACTTTGTTAGATTATCTGTTTGTTCTAATCCCCACTCTTTCATAAATACTCCATGCTGGTTTTAATTGTATATATTACCCAGTTGAATTTTTTTTCTTTTTGTGGTAAGGTCTCACTCAAGCTCAGGCTGACCTAGAATTCACTATGTAGTCTCAGGGTGGCCTTGAACTCATGGAAATCCTTCTACCTCTGCCTCCCAAGTGCTGGGATTAAAGGCATGTACTACCACGCCTGGCCTAAGTTGAATTTTTGAATTTGCCTGTATTTTGCTCCACCCAGCCCACAAGAATACTTGCATAGCAGGCAAACTCAACACCTATTGTCACTTTTTTTTTTTTTCCTGAGGTATGGTCTCACTCTAGCTCAGGCTGACCTAGAATTCACTATGTAGTCTTAGGGTGGGCTCAAACTCATGGCAATCCTCCTACCTCTGCCTCCCAAGTGCTGGGATTAAAGGCATGCACCACCACGCCTGGCTCCTATGGTTACTTCTGCTGTTACCCTGGGAGTAATAGAAGAGCCACACCTGGAACCTTAGGCTCCTACCCTGAAGATATCTGATTTACATCTGATTTACACATCTAAAAATACTGCAAATAATTAGAAAACCCAAGCATCAAATTAAGTCAAGATGAAACAAATGTCTACACTATAATACTACAAGAAACACAAAAAAATCAAGACAATATAATTCCACCAAAATTTATAAATCCATCGGAAATGGCCTCCAGTGCAACTGATTTAGATGAAATGCCTGACAAAGAATTAAAAAGAATCATTATATCTATGTTCAAAGGAATCAAAGAAGATGTCAAAGGAATCAAACAAGAAAACAAACTCCTGAAGGAATCCCAAAAGAATACAGGAAACCAACTTAATGCAATAAGGAGGTCAATACAAGACATGAATAAGGTAACAGAAATAATGAAGAAATACCAATCAGAAATACTAGAAATGCAAGACAGAGTAAGTCAAATAGAAAACTCTGTGGAAAGTCTCACCAGTAGAATAGATCAAGGAGAGGACAGAATATCTGAACTAGAAGACCAGGTGGCAGATCTAATACAGTCCAACAAAGAGAAAGACAAACTAATGGGAAGATGGTGGTGACCAATGGGATGATTCAAAAGGCATCATAGTGCTAAGAAGAAGTGATAGAGAAGTGCTCAGCACTGAAATATCTCATACCTTCCAAGGCTCAGGGTCCATTGTGGAAGAGGTGGTAGAAAGAATGTAAGAGCCAAAGGAAGGGTAGGACTGCTTACAATTCAATCTTCCAGACACAAAATGGCTTCACAGTGCCTACCTACACAAGACCCTCATAGCACGAGAAAAAAATGATGACATCAAAATAAATGAGAGACTAATTGAGAGGGGGAGGGGATATATGATGGAGGGTAGATATGTGAAGGGGAAAGGGGAGGGGAGGGAATTAATATGGTGTATAATTATGGAAATTGTCAATTAAAAAAGTTTTAGAAAACAACTAAAGGTACAAAGGAAGGGTTTATGTTTATTTTGGCTCATGGTTTGAAGAGATACAGTCAATCATGATGGGGAAGGCATAGTAGCTGGTCACTTTGTATCCATGGTCCTGGAGCAGAGAGAGATGAGTGCTAGTACTCAGATACTTTTCTCTTTTTTCCTTTGTGCTTAGTCTGAGACCCCAGCCTATAGGATAGCACTACCCACATTCAGGGTGAGACTTCCATCCTTAGTTAATCCTCCCTGGAAACATTCTTTATTTTTTTTTAGAGAGATAGTGAGAGTGAGCAAGAGGGGGGGGGGGAACTGGTGTACCAGGGCCTTAGCCACTTCACTTGAATTCCAGAAGCTTGCCCCACCTAGTGTGCATGTGCAACCTTGTGCTTGCATCACCCTTGTGCATCTGGCTTATGTGGGATCTGGAGAGAGAGAGAACCTGGGTCCTTAGGCTTGGCAGGCAAGCGCCTTAACCGCTAATCCATCTCTCCAGCCCTGGAAACATTCTTAAAGACCAGTGGTGTGTCTTCTAGGTGATTCTAAATCCAGCCAAGCTGAAAATGATTAATCATCATGGGAGACAGATCTGAGCTGTGAGACTTCTTGTTCTTCCTGAAAATGTCAACTGTTTAGTTAATGAAACAAATAGTTCTGAAAATAAATGAGTAAAACTGTGATGTTGATGTTAAAACCACACCAAAACTAGATTAATTTAGATTATTTCCTGGCCGTCTCTTTGAAAAATAAATATTCTAGGGCTGAGATGATAGTTCTTCTGTTCAGGGTGGTGCTTGCTGCTTAAGCAAGCTCTCAGGCTGGAGTCTACAAAGTTTGACTCCCCCAAAGCCATGTAAACATCTGGGCATGACCAAATGTCTGTAGCCCCAGTCCACTGTGGCAGAGACCAAGAACAGCTGGAGTTCACTGATTGGCCACATCTCTAGGTTAAGGGAAAGACCTCAACACATGGGAATATGTAGATGAGTGATAAGAGAAGAATCCCCACCCAACATTCTCCTCTGACCCTCACACACATGTACATGGAGCATGCTTATCTGTACATACGCATGCCTAACCAAAAGGACACACACACAACAAACACAGTACCCTAAAATTCATGACAGAAATGCATATACTAAATGAGAGGAGCAAGTTGGTTGCAGAGATCAAGGTTGTATGTCAGTAGTAGAGGTGAGGAAAGTTACAAATATTATAGCACTGGCTAAAAACCCACACCAACTACTCTGTAAAATTTGAGTTACTTGCTGTATTAAATTTTTTTTAAAAAGCAGCACCTGCAATAACAGTCAGCTACGTACAAAGCATGTTTAAAACCAAAGACAAGTACAATCTTCAACCTGTATATTCTCAAGAAGACATTGCAAAGTGAATGGCATAAACCCGGTATAACTGTTGTCCCACTTCACTAATAAACAGGCTCTTGCCCCTTACCCTTTCTGTGGAAGGAGGAGTTTAAGCAAGCTCCAGGCTGACCTGGAACTCAGTCTCCCTAGTGTTGGAACTGAAGGAAGGCATGCACCACTATGCCCAGATCTCCCCTAATCCTTATTCTTTCTATTTTTTGTTCCAAGCTCTCCCCTAACCTTTATTTTTCTCTTTTTTGTTAGTTCAAGAATGTTGGGCTGGAGAGATGGATAAGTGGTTAAGGCATTTTCCTGCAAAGCCTAAGGACCCAAGTTCAATTCCCCTGTACCCACATAAAGCCAGATGCACAAGATGGTGCATGTGTCTGGAGTTCATTTGCAGTTGCTAGAGGACCTTGGTGCACCCATTAAAAGGAAAAAAAGAAAAAGAAAAGACTGCTGAGGATAACACTAACTCAATATTAACTCAACAGGGTGTGGCTTTGGCGGAGGAACTAAAAATTTCATTTGTCCCAACTATTTTGAACCTCAGTGTCCATTGCTCCCTCTACCCAGATAATGTTATCAATGCTCCTACATTGCTTGCTGATTTCTTTTCCCTGTTCAGACCTCAACTTGGCCATCACTCAGAAACTGCCTGTGTATCCCATTTCCATGTCCAGGCAGAGTAAACATCTCACGTGCTCTTAAAGTTTCCTAGGCTGGAAATTACTATCTGGTCAGCAATAAGGAAGTGTACCTTAAAAAGTAACACTTCCAGTAACACTTCCTTATATCCTCATAGCAACCATCATTACCTGTATATCATATTGGGCCCATCGACATTTCATCATAGATGATGGAGAGCAAAACAGAAAAGGGATTATCTGAAAAAAAAAAAAAAGAAGGCATTCAGTGGAAGGGAATGAAAGAAGGGGGACAAAAGAAAGTAATATGAGGGAGGGGATTACAATCAAAATGAAAAAAAATGCATGTATAAAAATTGACAATAGAAGCCGGGCATGGTGGCGCACACCATTAATACCAGCACTAGGGAGGCAGAGGTAGGAGGATCGCTGTGAGTTCAAGGCCACCCTGAGACTCCACAGTGAATCCCAGGTCAGCCTGGGCTAGAGTGAGACCCTACCTCGAAAAACCAAAAAAAAAAAAAAAAAAAAAAAAATGTCTATAGAAAGATTGAAAAATAAACTAAAAGAGAAAAAAGCAAAAGTTCCTGGCAAAGCTTAAGAAAGAAAGGACATCACATGTGAAAGTTTCCTGGCTGGAGCAGACAAGGCAGGCAGAACCATAGTGGAAGGAAACAGGAAATATAGTATGGTATTGAGAATCCAAGGCCATGACACAGAGGATAAAAATGGGTGAAAGTTCATGACCCCACAGTGATTACCAAAAATCCCTCTGAGGAGAGCCCTCAGTGGGATGGGGGCAGGGGAAGTAGAGAGAACATGACCAATTTGCAATATATTCATGTATTAAAGTTCTCAGGCTGGAGAGATGGCTTAGTGGTTAAGCACTTGCCTGTGAAATCTAAGGACCCTGGTTCCGGGCTCGATTCCCCAGGACCCACGTTAGCCAGATGCACAAGGGGGAGCACGTGTCTGAAATTTGTTTGCAGTGGCTGGAGGCCCTGGTGCACCCATTCTCTCTCTCTTTCTCTCTCTTTCTGCCTTTCTCTCTGTGTCTGTCGCTCTCAAATAAATAAATAAATGAACAAAAAAAATTTAAGTTCTCAGTAACAAAAGATCTACATTCTCAAAAAATGGGTGCAAGGACATATATGGTTGGTGGTCTGGATATTCCAAAGTACCTCAGAAACAGTTGTGAAGGAAATGTTACAGCCATGTGGAGTAACCAGGCCCACACTTTTAATCCCAGCACTCAGGAAGCAGAGATAGGAGAATCATGAGTTCAAGACCAGCCTGGAACTACAGAGAGTGAGTTCCAGGTCAGCCTGGGCTACAATGAAACCCTAATTAAACAAAAAACAAAACAACAACCAATCATCCAACCAACCAACAAAACAAACATGTGATCCAGTACCACAATTCTATTACTTCTAAACTGGTCAGGGTTAAATAAAGTATTGTATGCTTGTTAATTCAATAAATAGTCATTAGCCAATTTTTTTGAGGTAGGGTCTCCCTCTAGCCCAGGCTGATCTGGAATTTACTATGTAGTCTCAGGCTGGCCTAAAACTCACAGCAATCCTCCTACCTCTGCCTCTTGCGTGCTGGGATTAAAGGTGTGCACCATCATAGCTGGCATTAAACAAATCTTAACTTCAGGAGATGCATATGAGAGCTGAAGAGATGGCTCAGTAGTTATGGAACTTGCCTGCACAAAGCCTAATGACCTGGGTTCAATTCTCTGGTACCCATCCATGTAAAGCCAGATGCACAAAGTGGGGTATGCATCTGTAGTCCGTTTGCATTAGCTGGAAGCTCTGGTGTGCCTATTCTTTCTGTCTCTCTTCTATCTCTCTCTACTTGCAAATAAATAAATAAACTCTTTATGCAGGGTATGGTAGTGCATGCCTTTAATCCCAGCACTTGGGAGGCAGAGGTAGGAGGATCACTGTGAGTTTGAGGCCAGCCTGGAACTACAGAGTGAGTTCCTGGGCTAAAGTGAGATCCTACCTCATACAAACAAACGAAAAGATTCTAACCCAGTCTGCTTCCTGGATCCATGCTCTAAACACCTTTATATTGATAATGTTGTCCAAGTAACTTAAGTCAAGATACGAGGATCATATAATAAGTAATTATGCTAAATATAAATGTTCAGCAAAAATGTGAACACACTGGGTGTGGTTCAACTCCCCAGTACCCATGCAAAGCTGGAAGCAAAGTATCAAGCATTTACACGCATGGACACACATTCATGCAAGCAAATAAAATTAATTTTAAAAAATTAGTTGAACAAATATTAAGTGGTGGAAAATGAAAAGATATTAAAATTATGTGTGTGTGTAAAATGGAACAATAATACTTAACATACTATGTATTGACATTAAAAAGGCCAGGAAAAACACCAAAGTGGCTGTGCATGAAATTAAAGATATTTATTTATTTAATTTGCAAGCAGAGAGAAACAGAGAGAAAATGGATGTGTCAGGGTCCCCAGCCACCACAAACAAACCCAGACACATGCTCCACTTTGTGCATCTGTCTTTACATGAGTACTGGAGATCGAGCCGGGGTCATTAGGCTTTTCAGAACTGCTAAGCCTTCTCTCCAGCCCTAAAAGATTTTTCTTTAAAATTCTTTTCCTGTAGGCTGGGGGATACAGCTTGATAGTAAAGTGCTTGCTTAGTATACACAAAGTCCTGAGTTGTATCCTTAGAACTGCAATAATAAAATTAAAAGAAAAAAAAATCATTTCCTGCCCTTCAAATTCAGCCATTAACAGAAGCAGAACTAGGGGCGATGGGGTAGAGCTCAGCGGTAGAGTGTTTTCCTGGCATGTGTGCTCCCCAGTACGAGTAACAACAGCAATACTCAGAACTGGGAGTCACTTAGTAGCAGCACCCCTTTGGTCATGGCTTGCAAAGATAGACACGGGTCCGCAGTGAGCTTTATTGTTACGTTATGGATAGAAGGAGCTTGCGACAGTGCAGGCTAGACAGAGAGCGGAAGGTAACGTTAGCTAACAAGGACCACCAGGTCCTTGTGCAGCTTTCACAAGGAAAACACTGGCCTCCACTCCCCTAATCTGAAAAACCCGGTCGGCCCGCAGCCGGCGACCCGACGATCGCGCATGCTCAGTCCGCTTCTTCCGCCCACGTGACCCGCCCAGGCTCCTCCCCGACCCAACATGGCGGCTCCCAGGAGCAGGGCCCGCACGTGAGCGACGCGGAGCTGGTGGGCCGCCGAGGGTCCTCGCCGCCGCCTGGGCGTCATCTTCTGCTCTTCCCGAGGCCCTCGCGGCTCCCCTGCAGCCATGAAGACGAAGCCGGTGTCCCACAAGACCGAGAACACGTACCGGGTGAGCGCGGAGGCGCGGGCGGGACTCCCGGGCCCCCAGGACCCGGCGGGAAGTGGGAGAATCCTGAGTGGGGGAATTGACACAAGACATCTTGTCCCTTGGTCCGTGAGATCCACCCCACCGTGAGAATCCCTTCAGTCTGGAGTTAAGTTCATCGCCCCAGGACATCGCCTCTGAGCGAATCTCCCCAAGCTCTTTTCATCCTTAAAGACTGAACTCTGGGGTGCGGGGAGGGGCACGGGTCAGCGGGGGGGGGTTTTTTTTTTTGGGGGGGGGGGGGGGGGGGGAAAATTTGGGGGCCCTTTTTTCCGGGTTTTTTTTTTTAAAAATTTTTTTTTTTCCTTTGGGGGGGGGGGGGTTTGGGTTTTTTTTTTTAAATTAAAGGGCCCCCGGCCCCCCCCAAAAAAGGGGGGGGGGGGGCCGGGGAAAAATTTTTTTAAAGGGGGGGGGCCCCCCCCTCCCTCCCCCCCCCCCCAAAAAAGGAAAAAAAAAAAAAAAAAACCCCCCGGGGGCCCCCCCCCCCCGGGGGGTTTTAAAATTTTTCCCCCAAAGGGGTTTTTTTTTAAAAAAAGGGGGGGGGTTCCCGGGAAACAACCCCCCCTTTTAAAAACCCCCCGGGAAAAGGGGGGGCCCCCGGGCGGGGGGGGGTTTCCCCCCCCCCCCAAAAAAGGGGCCCCCCCCCCGGGGGGGGGGGCCCCCCCCCGGGGGGCCCCCCCTTTTGGGAAAAAAAAACAAGGGAAAAAAAGGCCCCAAACCGGGGAGGTTTTTTTTTGGGGGGGGGGCCCCTTTTCCCCCCCCCCAAAATTTTTTTTGGGGGGGCCCCCAGCCCGGGGTTAAAAAGGGGGAAAACCCCAAGGGGGGGAAAAAGGGTTTTTTGGGGTCCTTAACCCCCCTTTTTTTTTTTCCCCCTTTTTTTTTTTTAAAAAAAAACCCAAAAACCCCCTTTTTTTAAATTTTTTTTTTTTTTTTTTTTGGGGGGGGGCCTGGGGGGGGGGGGCCCCCGGGGGTTTCCCCCCGGGGGCCTTTCCCGGGGGAAAGGGGGGGGGGGGTTTTTTAAAAAAAAGGGGGGGGGAAAAAGGAAAATTTTGGGGGCCCCTTTGTTTTTTTTTTTTTGTTATTATAAAAAAAAATTTTTTTTTTTAAATTTTTTTTTTTTTTTTTTCCCCTTTTTTCCCTTTTGGGGGGGGGGGGTTTTTTTAAAAAAATTTGGGGGAAAAAAAGGGGGGGGGGGGGGTTTTTTTTTTTTTTCCACTGTGGGATATTGAGTCAAAAAATATCAATGGCTGAAATAAGATCTGTCTTCGAGTTGTAACAGTGCATGTTTGTTTAATATTCTAACGCTTACCTGGTTTTTGTTTTGTTTTCACTTCTTTTGCAAAGTATGTTCTCACTCTAGCCTATACTGACCTGGCTCTTACTCTGTAGTCCCAGGCTGGCCTTGAACTCATTCATGCTGATCCTCCTACCTCAGTCTCCCAAGTGTTGGAATTAAAGGCGTGTGCCATCATGCCCTGACTTGTTGTATTTTATCATTGATGCCTGCTCTTAATTTTATGATTAGTAGAAAACACAAGGCTAAAATTACAAGGAAAACATATATATATATATATATATATATTTTTATTTTTTTTTTTTTTTTGAGTTAGGGTCTTGCTCTAGCCCAGGCTGACCTGGAATTCACACTCAGGGTGGCCTTGCACTCATGGCGCTCTTCCTACCTCTGTGTCCCAAGTGCTGGGATTAAAGGTGTGCATCACCACTCCCAGCAACATACCGATATTTGTAATGAAAGTACATTAGAGGCTTATGAACTTGCCAAATGTTCTACTTGCACAGAGATTGCCTGCATGTGATTATTATACAGTCCTCCAACAAACATTCAAGATGTGATAGATATTAAATAACTATATAACTTAAAATATGCTTTCCTTCCCAGTTTCTTACATTTGCTGAACGATTGGGGAATGTGAATATTGATATTATTCACCGTATCGATAGAACGGCAAGCTATGACGAGGTAAGAGAATGTTGTATTAGCAATCTTCAGATATTCGGTATCTGTTTGAAAATTTGTCTTTTTAATAGAAGCAGATTGTTTTTCAAGCCAGTCTTTGTCTAGTACAGAAACTACATGGAAAATGACTTTTTAATTTACTTTAAATCTGAAGTGTTGAATACTGCACATTTCATTGACCTGCTTGCTTTTGAGTATGTGAGCAGTGTTATTTCTTATGTGCTATATAAATCCTTGAAGGTTAATTAGCAGAATAACTTTACATAGTATTGCTGCCAGTCTCCTTCAGACAAGAACAAGGAAAAGTGCTCAGGAGCCATATGTGGCTAGTTGCCACCATATTTCATGGCACAGTTACATCCTTGCAGCGAGTTCTGTTGGGGACTGCTATGTTAAACAATTGGCTTGATTTTTTGTTGTTGGTTTTTGTTTTTCGAGGTAGGGTCTCATTCTAGCTCAGACTGACCTGAAATACACTGTACTTTCAGGGTGGTCTCAAACTGTCGGTGATCCTCTGCCTCCCAAGTGCTGGGATTAAAGGCGTGTGCCACCACGCCCACCCAGCTTAAAGTTTGTTTGTTTTTTGAGGTAGGGTCTCGCTGTAGCCCAGGCTGACGTGGAATTCACTCTGTAGTCTTAGGCTGTCCTCAAATTCATGGCGATACTCCTACCTCAGTCTCCCAAGGTGTGTGTCACCACGCCCGGCTCCAAGTGATTTTGATGAAATGATTTTCCTAGGGCTTAGTTTCCTGTCTGAAAAGTAAGATGCTAGACTGTATGATTTTCCAGTGCTAAACACATTCTGTCATTCCTCTGCATAGAGGTCATTATTCCTCTGTTAGCCTTCTAAGGGTCATGCTGTGTACATGAATTTTATTTTTTTTCTTTTGAGGTAGGGTCTCACTCTAGCTCAGGCTGACCTGGAATTCACTATACAGTCTCAGGGTGGCCTTGAACTCATGGCAGTCCTCCTCCTTCTGCCTCCCGAGTGTTGGGATTAAAGGTGTGCGTCACCACACTGGGGTACATGATTTTAACTGCAGGACTCAACCTCAGCTCTTGGCCTTAATTGGACTATGCATCCTGAGATTTTGTATGCATTGTCTGCTCCCATGTTAACTTAGTGGGTTAAATGATGGTATCCAGGTAAGGACATGATGCTTTTGAGAACACACCATGAGGAGCTTTCTTTGGGAGTATTTGGTGGGGTGTCACAAAGGTGATCTGTACAAGGTAATACCTGAATGTAGTTTCATTGTTTGTACAAGGGTTACCTCAGCGGAAGGAGGAGCCTACCTAAAGGAACAGAGGCTAGGGAATGTGTATCACATTCAAGACACTCAAAACTGTTCTCAGTTTTAATGGGCTTAGGGAGTGTGTGTGTGTGTGTGTGTGGTGACTGGGATGGGGTAGGGGATGGCTGAAAAGATAGGAAAGGGTGATAAAGGTTTCATATACCAAGCTAAGTAGGGATTTGATCCTGAAGCTGGGGATATCATTTGAGAATGCTAAACAGGGGAGTAAGTATCATGAACAAGTGTAAGGTATGTGATTTCTCTGTCCTCAGTGTGGAGGAAAGAGCAGGACCTGAGCCAGGGCAGCCAGCTGTGAGGATCTCTTAAGTCATAAATGGTGATTACAGTGGCAGTCAAATCAGAGGGGCAGGGCTTACATTTAGGAAGAAGTGTGAGTAGGCTTGTAACTTACTGTATATGCAGGGAGGGAGAGAATGGGGGTTAGGTTTTTAGTTCCATTAGCAGCGTATTTGAAGACGCCACTCAAGAAGATCTATTTGTAAGGAGCCATGCGTGTTGTCACACACCTGTAATTCTAGTACTTGGGATGCAGGGACAGGAGGATTGTGAGTTCCAGGCCAGCCTGCATAGGAAAAACTTTGTCTCAAAAACAAGCAAAAGGGCTGGAGAGATGACTCCAGGGTTAAGACACTTGCCTGCAAAGCCTAAGGACCCAAGTTTGATTCCCTAGTACCCACATAAAGCCAGATGTACAAGGTGGCACATGGTGTCTGGAGTTTATTTGCAGTGCCTAGAGTCCCTGGCATGCCCATTCTTTCTCTGTGCCCTCCCCTCCAAGCCCAGGCTGACCTAGAATTGACTATGTAGTCTCAGGGTATCCTCAAACTCAAGGTGATTCTCCTACCTCTGCCTCCTGAGTGCTGGGATTAAAGGCGTGCACCACCATGCCTGGCATTTGGGGTGACTTAAAGTTGGACTGAATGCATTGCATTTTACACCATGGATGGTTATCAGTTTATGGGGATCAGGGGTGGAATGTGATGGTTTGATTCAAGTGACCTCCATAAACCTATGTGTTCTGAATGCTCGATCCTCAGCTGATGGCAGTTTTGGAATTGGAGTCTCCAGGGGAAGTGTGGTTTGGGGGCCGGGCTTATGGGTGTTAATAGCCAGCTTTCCTTTGCCAGTGTTTGGCACACACTCCTACTGCCATGGTCCACATGATATTGACCAGGAGGTGATGTCCAACGTCGGCCATGCCACGGTCTCCCCTGCCATCATGGAGCTTCCCCTCACCCCTGTAAGCCAAAATAAACCCTTTCCTCCACAAGCTACTTTTGGTCAGGTGCTTTCTGCCACCAGCGTGAAGCTAACTACAGCATAGATACATCAGAGTGCTTCCCAATGAGACTGGAAATACCCATTTATAAGAGCAGAGTGAAAAACTGTCAGTACATTTTTTTCTGTGCCTGAAGCTTGAAAAAGCATAGAATGATGTTCTGTACTTACTGTAACTGTTATGTGGGTTTTAGAGAGTTATTTACTACAGCCCTCAGCTTATGTGTGTTGTGTATGAGTCATCACACACTGTCCCAGTGGCTTCAGTATGTTAATACTCCTTTTCAAGAAGATGAAAGGAGCTTTTTTTTAACTCTTAATTTTATTTATTTGAGAAAGAATGGGTGTGCCAGGGCCTTGAGAACTGTAAATGAACTCTAGACACATGTGCCACCTTGTGTGTCTGGCTTACATGGGTCCTGGGGAATCAAACCTGCGTCCTTTGGCTTCACAGACAAATGCCTTAACCACTAAGCCATCTCTCTGGCCCCAAAGAGCTTTTAAACTCAAAGTCATTCTCTTAAGATAGTAATTTCTCATTATTCCTAAACTTGGTCATAGTTTTCCTACAAGAGTCTGACAAACTGCTTTTGTCTTGACAGGAGGTTGAAACTTACTTCTTTGAGGCTCTGCTGAAATGGAGAGAACTGAACCTTACAGAACACTTCGGTAATGTTTATTTTGTTTGCATTTAATTCTCCCATCATTTCCACTTTATATATTCCAGACAACTAAAAAGCGGCCTGATGGAAAAACTGAACATAATCTTTTCTTTTTTGAACCTAGGGAAATTTTACAAAGAAGTCATTGACAAATGCCAGTCTTTCAATCAGTTGGTCTATCATCAAAATGAAATAGTTCAGAGTTTGAAGACTCATCTACAAATTAGGAACAGTTTTGCCTACCAACCCCTTTTGGAGTAAGTAGCATCTTGAGAGAGAGAGAGAGAGAGAGAGAGAGAGAGCTTGATGGAGTTTATAAGAAAGGGCATATTTAATCAGTCTATATGCATTAGAGAGGTGTTTGTAATTTAGGAACAAAAGGAATTTGCCTTTCCTGTTAGTTTAAATCCCACAGGGTGTATCTAACCTTTTGGCATCTCTGATTTTTCAAACTCTGGATGAAAAATTCTTAGTCCACACAGTAGTATATAGCATACATATGTTTATTTGGTGTGACATTGTGACATAAGATGTTCTGTGCTATGGCCTATGGTTTGGACATTCCTGACAGACTATCAGGAAAAGGAGTATAATTTGCATTTACTATATACTCCTGAAAGAGGCCCATGTTTCTTTGACATTGTAGGAACAGGTGACTACAACTTTTGCAAATGAATTTTGGCGGGGGATGTCGCTCAGTCAGTAGAGTGTTTGCCTAGCACACACAAAGCTCTGGGTTCCATCTGCAGCAGATCATAAACCAGATGTGGTGGCACATGTTGTAATCCCAGCTCAGGCAGCGAAGGAAGGAGGATTAGAAGTCCAAGTTACATAGTGAGTTCAAGGCCAGAATTAGTTATATGAGACCCATAGAAAATAACGAATTCTGATTTTATTTCTTTGCTCAATCTACTAAGATTCAAAGAATTTTATTTATTTATTTTTGGTTTTTCGAGGTAGGACCTCACTCTGTAGCCCAAGCTGACCTGGAAAGATTCAAAGAATTTATGATTTAAGATGAACACAATGGCACACCTTGTAATCCCAGCACTCAGAAGATCGTAGCAAAATGACCAGGAGTTCTTGGCCAGCCTGAGCTCCATAGTGAGGGTCTGTCTCAAAAAAAAAAAAAAAAAAAAAAAAAAAAAAAGCTAAATGGCCAGAAATGACTTGATTTAGAAGTTTAATTAAGCTGGTGATCATAGGCCATCTGTTATGAAATAGCCTTCTTTTTTCTTAAATCCTCATAATCAATTGCTTCTGCTTTTAATCTAGTTTAGTTGTCCAGTTGGCACGAGATCTGCAGACGGATTTTTATCCACATTTTCAAGATTTCTTTGTGACTATTACCTCCATCCTGGAGACTCAGGATACAGAGCTGTTGGAATGGGCCTTCACCTCGCTGTCGTATCTTTACAAGTACCTGTGGAGACTGATGGTGAAGGACATGTCCAGTATATACAGGTGACCCTTCTCTCTGACATGTCTAATTTGCCTTTCTCTTTTCCTTGGTCTCAGCTTGACTTCAAACCATTCCAGTGTAATGCCTCATTATTTCTCCATACAGAGTTGATTCATAAATGTTCTTTATATTGGAAAAATCTAGTGTGGACCACTGTGACTGACTTTTGAGATTGAGCTTCTTGTGGGAATTCACAGTTGCCATTCATTACATAACTTCATTGCTTCAGTTGTGACTTGTACAATGGATGTGTTCCCCCCCCCACACACACCTTAACTTGTCCTGTCTTGAATGAAGGATTGGGCATAAGTTATCTGAAATATGTATTGATTTAGAATAATCTCTTTGGTCATCCTGACCTAGCAACAGAAATGTTTTTTATTTTCATTTTTTATTTATTTTTATTTATTTGAGACAGAGAGAGAAAATGTTTGCACCAGGGCCTCTAGCCACTGCAAACAAACTACAGGTGCATGCACCACCATGTGCATCTGGCTTATGCGGGACCTGGAGAATTGAACCTGGGGCCTTAGGCTTCGCAGGCATGCACTTTAACCACTAAGCCATCTTCTCCAGCCTGGTTGTTTGATTTTTTTTTTTTTTTATTGTCTAGTTTTTTGAGTTCTTTGTAGATTCTAGATATTATGCTTCTGTCCGTGGCATAGCTGGCAATTTTCCCCCCCATTTTGTGGGTAATCTTTTGGCTGTGATTATGTAATGTTTGTTTATGTGAAAACTTTTTAGCTTCATGAGATCCCCCTGAGTGAATATTTATGCTCCTGGGCTACTGGGGTTTTGTTCAGGAAGTCTTTCCCCACTCCTATGTTGTGGAGAGTTCCTCCTGAAAATAAATAAATATTTTAAAAAATCATATTCCTAACTAAGCTGCCTTTTTTTCTCATTACAGGATGTACAGTACCCTTTTGGCTCATAAAAAACTACATATAAGAAATTTTGCTGCTGAAAGCTTTACGTTTTTGATGAGAAAGGTTAGTGTGATATTTATATGTTTATTGATAGTAGATTGTCAAGAATAGAGTAGAATATAAACATTTCTTGAGAGCTTGTTTGTAGGTTCTAGCAGGGGAGGGGAGCATGGCTACTTGTTTACCGTTGACCGTAGACCAGGTCTCCTCTATTTGGCAAAGGCTGTTTTGTTTGATCGCACAGCTTTGGGAGGAACGTATGTGGTGGGGAGGAAGGGGACACCACCTCCTCAGTTACATCAACCTGGAGATCAATGGGGTGACAGATGTCACAGCCAGATTGTCCTCATACCCTAGATGTATCTCTTAAATGTAGTTACAGAAAATAATTTTTTTCACCATATAAGCAGAAGCTTCTTACTATTTGAGTTCATCTCAATGTAAGCTTTGGTCTTTGCTCACTAGTTGGTGACATACAATTTGGACCATTCTTACTGTTATTTGTGTGTTTTTTTTTTAAATTTTTGTTTGTTTTGTTTTGTTTTTTTGAGGTAGGGTCTCGCTGTAACCCAGGCTGATCTAGAATTCACTATGTAGTCTCTGGGTGGCCTCTAACTCACGGCAGTCTTCCTACCTCTGCCTCCTGAGTGCTGGGTTAAAGGCATGTGTCACCATGCCCAGCTCTGTTACTTGGTTTTTGTTTGTTTGTTTTTTGTTTTTCAAGGTAGGGTCTTACTCTAGCCCAGGCTGACCTGGAATTCACTATGCAGTCTCAGGGTGGCCTTGAACTCATGGCAATCCTCCCACCTCTGCCTCCTGAGTGCTGGAATTAAAGGCATGCGTCACCACAGCTTGTTACTTGTTTTTCATAGCTGTCCATGTAAGTGTACCAAAAGTGCCCTTTGAGTCGGGCATGGTGGCACAAACCTTTGATCCCAGCACTCAGGAGGCAGAGATAGGAGGATCACCAAGAGTTTGAGGCCACCCTGAGACTATATAGTGAATTCCAGGGCAATCTGAGCTAGAGCGGGACCCTACCTCAAAACAAAACAAAACAAAACAAAACAAAACAAAACAGAACAACAACAAAGTGCTCTTTAAGTCACTAACTACATAAGCAATGAGGTAAATATTAATTTTTGTAATAGTTTCCTGGAAACTGTTGTGTCATTTGTGTTTGTCTAAAATTCCTTAGTACATTGTAAAGAGACAAAAAGTTGCTATTAAGTGTCTTTTATAAAATATAAATATGTGGTGTATTTCAAAAGTAAAATTATGACTTATGTCATTTTTTCATAGTGTATACATACGTTCCTGACATGCCAATGAATTTATCACTTGTGACTTTACAAGGGAGAGAACATGATTACAGATGCCTATTTTTCAGAATTTTCCCAGAATATATTTAAACAAAAGTAAAATTTCTTAGATACACTTACATTGTAAATGTAATTTTCCATTTTTATTTTAGGTTTCTGATAAAAATGCACTTCTCAATTTAATGTTCCTTGATCTTAATGAACATCCGGAGAAAGTGGAAGGGGTTGGACAGTTGCTCTTCGAAATGTGCAAAGGAGTTCGAAATATGTTTCATTCCTGTACAGGCCAGGTAAGAGGTGGGGAGGAATGCTTGGAGTCTATGTGGAGGGGTTAAACAAGAGAATTATGGGGCTGGAGAGGTGGCTCAGTAGTTAAGGGGGCTTGCTTCAAGCAAGGCCTGACGGCCTTGGTTTGATTCCCCAGTACCCATATAAATCCAGATGCACACAGTGGTGCATGCATCTGGAGTTCAGTTGCATTGGCAGGAGGCCCTAGTGCACACATTTCTCTCTCGATCTTTGTAATCTCTGCTTGCAAATGAGTGATAAAAATATTTAAAAAAGAACCAGGCAACGGTATAGATAGGAAGCATAAAGCAGGGTGTTGGGAGGATCATGGCAGTCTTGGTTAGCGCACTTGGTGCTTGGGCTATTTTTAGTGACACAACTCTTTGGCTGTCATATAAATTGACTAACGGACAGGGGTAGATAGAAAGAGACAGTTGTATGATAAAATTTTCTATCTGTAAGCCTGGGAAAGTTGATACCTATAAGCTCAGCACTCAGGAGGCTGAGGCAGGAACATCATGAGTTCAAGACCAACTTGGGCTACATAGTGAGACCATGTCAAGGGAACAAACAATCACATTTAGAAATTCCTTTTGGATAACATTCAAAACTGCTGCATCCTTGATTATTCCAGTCCAGGTGTGTGTTTTTTTGTTTGTTTGTTTTTGGTTTTGGTTTTGTTTTCGAGATAGGGTCTCACTCTAGTCCAGGCTGACCTGGAACTCACTATGTAGTCTCAGGGTGGCCTCGAACTCACGGCGATCCACATACCTCTGCCTCCCAAGTGCTGGGATTAAAGGCGTGTGCCACCACGTCAAGCCCAGCCCAGATTTTTAAGGTAGCTAATAGAGTCAAAGTGAATACTGTTTAGAGATCAGGCCTTGCGTGGTGTTGCCTTTAATTGCTCTCGCATTCTCACAGGCTGTGAAGCTAATTTTGCAGAAGCTGGGACCAGTTACTGAAACAGAAACGCAATTACCATGGATTTTAGTTGGAGAAACACTCAAAAACATGGCCAGATCCAGTGTAGTCTACATCTACAAAGAACATTTTGGTATATTTTTTGACTGTTTGCAAGTGAGTTCTGATTTTGAAGTATGTCTGCAAGCTTATGGGTGTTCTGAGCTTAGCAGAGATTGCGCTTAGCCATCATTTTCTGCAGAGCAGTTTTGTGACTGAGGACCAGACTGACTGCTTGCATCTTGGCTGCAGCACTTAATGTTGCTGCGACTTGGGAAAGTTCCTTAGAGCCTATTTCCCTGTGTTCGTCAGACACATAAGGCTGTGGGGATGTTGATTGAATAAACACTTATGAAACGCTCATCTCAGAGCGCTCAGTAAATACTAGCTGTCAGCGTGCTGTGATTCCCCATGAATGTATCTGTTCCTTCCAAAGCAACAACTGAGATGTTGAACCATTTTCCATTACTGAATAAGCAGATACTAAGTTTGATATTTTATAGTTATCTAATTTTTTTTTTTAAGCAATCATTCTTGGAGCTACATAACAGTGTGACAAAAGCAAACTGTTGTGAAAGTTCTGAACAAATTAAGCGACTGTTAGAAACATACCTGATACTTGTGAAACATGGAAATGGATCAAAGATCACCAAACCTGCTGATGTTTGTAAAGTAAGTTTCTAATATGCTTAAAGTGTGCTTAAGTCTGTTTGTTGAAAGTGGATTGCTGGGGCTGGTGAGATGGCTCAGTTGGGAAAGCATGAGAACCTGCATTCACGTCCCTAGCGTCTATGTAAATGCCAAGTGGGTGTGGCAGCCCAGCCTCAAATCGTGCAAGTACTCTGGGTAAAGCCAGCTGGCTAGACTAGTGAGCTGAATTGAGTTGGTAAACTCTTAAGATCAAGCAAGAGGCTTTGCCTCAATAAATAAGGTAAAGAGAGCTCATGGTCTCCACATGCATACACATATGCACATACACACAGATATGGCATGTAAAAAAATAAATATAGGGGCTGGAGAGGCGGCTAAGTAGTTACGGGTGCTTGCGTGCAAAGTGTAAGGACCCAGGTTTGGTTCACCAGGACCCACATAAGCCAAATGCACAAGGTGGCATATGCGTCTGGAGTACATTTGCAGTGATTGGAGGCCCTGACATGTGCATTCTATATCTGCTCCTCTCTCTCTCAAATAAATAAGTAAATAAAATACTTTAAAAATAAATACATAAGAAAGTAAATATGAAATCTGTAGAACTTAAAAAAAGTGGATTGCTGGGGCCTCCAGTGTAGCTCTGGGTAGAGCACTTGCCTATCATGTGCAAAGCACTGGGTTCCATCCATGGGAGGGCATGAGCAGATTGCAAAATAAGCTTTTTTTAATTATTATTATTATTTTTTAATTTACAGGTACTGTCTCAAGTATTGCAAACAACTAATCTCTCCACATCTTGCCGAAAAACCCTCTTGGATGTAATTTCTGCTTTGATCCTTAGTGAAAACGTTTCCTTGCCAGAGACCCTCATCCATGAGACCGTAGAAAAAGTAATTTATTTCAACAAATACTAGTTGTGTAGTTAAATAATATATTCAGCACTGAGTAAGCCTGCTGGGAAGTACAAATGAAGCCTGACAAAGGCTCTGCCTCAGGAATTATAATCCTGTTAGGGAGATGTGAGCTGCATGCTGGAGTGGAGATGAGCAAAAACAGAATGTGGTCAAACTGAATACACAGCAGATATTAGTGAAAGGATTCAGCTCACTGTGGTGGGTGTGAGCAAAGTATTCCAAGTCAAACCTTGCAATGACTATGATTTTGATCATTTTCTGGGAGTGAGTAGTCACAATACTGAGAGCTAATCTAAAGAGATACATATTGAATTGCCTGGGGTTGAGAAAAGTAAGAAGCCTTTCAAAGAATGTGTATTTGGCTAGTCTTTGAAGGATCCTTAGTAGTCTGCCACTTGCAGAAGGGGTTAAAAACACTGAAAGATGGAGGAGCTAAAACCTGAGTGTTCATACATGTACCATCTGGGCATGTGGCACCTAAGTGTGTTGTAATGGTAGTGAGGCTATCTTGGCTCTGGGAAGTTACGCTTATGCAAGTCGAAGGAAGGCCTGGGAGAATTCTAGGCAGGAGCAAGACTTAATGCCATTTACATTTTAGTGAATTTGGAAGAGGAACTGAGATGAGATTGGAAATAAATAGAAAGATGAGTTCATATAAGAACATATTCCTTTCCCTTGTGCAATTCTCTGTAGCTGGGAAAGAGTCAAGCAGCTCTTAGGCCCCTGTAATTGTGGAGACACCATATGCTTTGCATCTAACATTATTGGGAGCAGGGTGAGCCTTTGGGCAAAATATACTGATTGAATCATGCCCACTGTTCCCTTACTGTGGCTGCATTTATGAGAGGGAGAATTTGGAAACTACTCCCTCTATATACTTCTAACACTTTTTATCTATGTGTTACAGATTTTTGAGAGCAGATTTGAGAGACATTTAATTTTTTATTTTTCTGAGGTCATGTTTGCGATGAAACAGTTCGAGCAGGTAAGTAGGAGGTTAACTTTGGGTCTTTTGTTGTTTGTTTGTGTTGGTGTTGGGTTTTTGGAGGTAGGGTCTTGCTCTAGCCCAGACTACCTGGAGCACACTCTGTAGTCTCAGGCTGGCCTCAAACTCATGGCGATCCACCTACCTGTGCCTTCTGAGTGCTGGCACTAAAGGCATGAGCCAAAGCTAACTTTGGGGTATTTTTTTTTTAAAAATATTTTATTTATTTGCTAATTGAAGACAGAGAGAGGGAGAGAGAAAGAGGCAGATAGAGAGAATGGGTGCACCAGGGCCTCTAGCCTTTGCAGATGAACTCCAGATGCATGTGCCACCTTGTGCATCTGGCCTACAAGGGTCCTGGAGAATTGAACCTGGATCCTTAGGCTTCATAGGCAAGCACCTTAACTGCTAAGCCAGCTCTCCAGCCCCTGTTATTTTTTATCTGTCGGGTTATTCTATCCTGTGACTGTTGCTTTATTTTTTAAAAATATTTTTATGTTTATTAGAATAAAAAAGAGGTAGGTAGAGAGAAAGAGTGGCACACCGGGGCCTCCAGCCACTGCAAATGAACTCCAGATGCATGTGCCACTTTGTGCATCTAGCTTATGTGGGTACTGGCGAACTGAACCTGGGTCCTCAAGTGTCTTAACCGCTAAGCCATCTCTCCAGCCCCTGTTGCTTGATTTTTAAGAGGAATAAATTTAGTGCTTGCTGTTTTAGTTAATACCATTTCTTTTATTTACTTATTTTTTATTAACAACTTCCGTCATTGTAAACAATATCCCATGGTAATTCCCTCCCTCGCCCCACTTTCCCCTTTGGCACTACCTATACAATATCATTTCTTTTAAAAGAATTATATTCAAGTTTAGACTAGAGGTGAAATTTTACATGTTAAGGCATTTAACAATAGCCAAGCTGGACTGTAACTCCTGCAATTGAGTGATGGAGGCAGGAGGATCAGGAGTTGAGGCCAGCCGGGCCTACACAATTTCCTGTCACAAATCCACACGCAAAGCTGGGCATGGTGGCACATATCTTTAATCCTAGCACTTGGGAGGTGAAGCTGAGGTAGGAGGACAGCTGTGAGTTCAAGGCCAGCCTATGCTAGGGTAAGACCTTACCTTGAAAAACAAAACACGCACACACACAAGCACGTGCATGCGCGCTGAGGGTGTAGCTAAGTTGATGGAGTACTTACCTACCATACATAAAGCCCTGGGTTTTGTGTGTGGTGCCGCATAGACCTGGTATGTTGTCATATACCTGTAATCGCAACACCCAGGAGGTGGAGACAGGAGAATCAGGAATTCAAAGTCATCCTTGGCTACATAGCAAATTTGAGATCAGCCTGGGCTACATGAGACCATGTCTTAAAAGAAAAAAACTAAAAACAAAAATCTTAGCATGAGTGTGAAAATATCTTGTTTATACCACTCAAATCACTCCCACATTGTCACCAGCAGCAGCAACAACTGATAATTTCTAGCTTTGCATTCACTGGTGTCTATTTTTTGCTCACCTGAATGGATTACTTTTCCTGATGGAAGTTTTAGTCCTCATCTGAAGTCCTCCCATGGTCATTAATTTTAGATCCTTTCTACTGTTCCTCTTCCATGTAGAGTTGAATCACAGATTTATGTTGAATCTCTATTCATCAGTTAGTTTTTATAAGCAGGGAGTATTTAGGGTTACCTGTTGTTTTCCTGTATACCTTCTCATGTTTTCCTGGAATTAGCAAATGTCTCATTCTATAAAAACTGGTGGTGGTTTTCTTTGAATTACTTGTCAACGAGTCTGTCTTCCAACAGCATTATAAATCTCACTCACATGGTAAACTGTCAGATACTTGAGCAGCTCATTTCATTTTTCTTCTGCTTTCTTGGAAATATTCCTCCTGGAACAGTCTGGTCTGAGTGGCGCACTTTCTCAGCCCACAGAACAGCTGATTTACAAGGATGGCCTTTTGCCTCCTTGGGTTTCCTCAGTCCCTTTCCTCATATTATAGTTTACTCTTATTTTAGTATAATATGTTTTCCATAGGCTCCTGAGAAGGGCGAATAGAGGTAATATCAGACTTAGCACACCTGACAGTATTCTTGCCCCTCTTTGTCCTATATTTATAGTAGGCTAGGCATGGAATCCTAGAATCTCAGTCATTTTCTTCAGGATTTTGTCTTTTGCATAAAAAAATAGATAATAGTTTCTCACAATTCTGGAGGCTAGGAAGTCCATCACACAGGTTCTGGTGTGTCCTCACTCGATTAGGTCCACATATAGCAGATAGCTCACACACACCTTGTCCCTCGGGGTTTTTAAGTGCTTCTATATTGTCTTAGCTTTCATGATTCTGTGGAGACCTTAATGCTGTCATGATTCTTCAGCCTTGCTTGTGATCTTTTATTGAAATGTTGTAGTCTACTAAAGGTGTCCTCATGTCTGTATTACTTAGTGTGATTTCCTCTGTCTTCAGCTGTTTCTCCCAAGCTTCCTCTTGTACATTGATAATTGCTTCTCAGTTGGTGACTCTGTGGTCAGAGATGAAGCCCTTGCCATCTTGGCAAAGCTTATTCTGAACAAAGCAGCTCCTCCTACTGCTGGCTCCGTGGTGACTGAAAAGTACCCCCTGGATTTCTCACAACACACAGTGGGGTAAGTGCCAAGTGTGCTTCCTATAATGATGGTAAGATTATCCATGTTAAATGAATGCTTCAGGATGCTACAGGAAGTGAAGATCTGCACACATTAATTAGGAAGATGTCCAAGATAAAGTGTGAGGTGAAAGAATCAAGGTGGAAAACTATCTGCATTGTATGTGTATCATGATTGCATTTTGCAAGTTAAAAGGCTGTAGAGATGGCTTGGCAGTTAAGCGCTTGCCTGTGAAGCCTAAGGACCCCAGTTCGAGGCTCAATTCCCCAGGACACACATTAGCTAGATGCACAAGGGACGCATGTGTCTGGAGTTTGTTTGCAGTGGCTAGAAGCCCTGGCACGCCCATTCTCTCTCTCTCTCTCTCTCTCTGCCTCTCTCTCCTCTCTCCCTATCTATCTCTCTGCCTCTTTCTCTCTGTTTCTCTCAAATAAATAAAAATTAAAAAAATTTAAAAGGTATGTATAACAGGAAAATATGGAAGGATGCACAAATCTGTTTGTTTATACTAGAAGATGATTTAAGAAAAGAAGGATGAAGCCAGGCATTGGTGGCACATGCCTTTAATCCCAGTGCTCAGCAGGCAGAAGTAGGAGGATCACTGTGAGTTCGAGGCCACCTTGAGACTACATACTGAATTACAGGTCATCCTGGGCTAGAGTGAAACACTATCTCGAAAAACTTAAATAAATAAATAAATAAATAAATAAATAAATAAATAAATATGATTTGGTTTGTCAAGGTAGGGTCTCTAGCCCAGACTGAGCTGGAATTCAGGCTGGCCTCCAACTCACAGCGATCCTTCTACCTCTGCCTCCCAAATGGTAGGATTAAACATGTGTACTACTACACCCAGCTTAAAGATGGTTATCTTTAAGCTCTTTTTGTTTTGTTGTTGTTGTTTTGTTTTTTCAAGGTAGGGTTTCACTCAAGCCCAGGCTGACCTGGAATTCATTTTGTAGTCTCAGGGTGGCCTCAAACTCACAGTGATCCTTCTGCCTCCCAAATGCTGGGATTCACCCAGCCTTAACCTGTTGTTTTATGATAGCTTAAGATTCATATATAATTACAAGAAAATGGACATTAGTACAACCCACTAACCTTACTTAGGTTTCTTCAGTTTTATGTTGCTCAGTTTTATGAGTGTTATTCATATATGGTTATGTGGTTCTGTGCAGTTTTATCACACACGTAGCTCCGCATCCACAATCTGAAGATACAGGACTTTTCCTTTACTTCAAGGATCCTTGAACAACATTTAAAAAAATTATTTATGTACTTGTTTATTGAGAGAAGAGAAAGAGAGGCAATGGGTGTGCCAGAAACTCTGGTCACTGCAAATGAACTCCAGATGTTTGTACCCCTTTGTGTGTCTGGCTTCACGTGGGTACTGTGAAATTGAACCTGGACCGGCAGGCTTTGTAAACAAGTACCTTTAACTGCTGAGCCATGTACTCAGCCCTACAGATGACAGGTTTTTTTTTTTCTTGAATATTTTCTTGATTTAGTTTGAGAGAAAAAGAGAGTGGGAGAGAGGCAGACAGAGAGAGAGAAAATGGGCATGCCAGGGCCTCCTCCATTGTAAACAAACTCTAGATGTATGTGTCGCTTTGTGCATCTGGCTTTATGTGGGCACTGGAGAATCGAACCCAGGCTGTCAGGCTTTGCAAGCAAATGCCTTAAACTGCTGAGCCATCTCTCCAGCCCCACCTATAAACAGATTTTTAAGATATTTGCTCAACTACAGAAAGCAGATTCAGGCTCACACAGAATAATGGTAATTACAAACAAATGTCCAAAAGAAAAATAGGACTGAAACTTGTGTCATGAAACCTGAAATGTACAGTGAGAGCTGTGTGTTATTTAGTAATTCTTCGTGCATACTTGAATACCCTTTCAACTCCTACTTTACTATTTCTCTTGATTTTTTTTCCTCCTATATAACCCTGAACTTTATATAACCATATTTGCATGTGATTTTCTTAGCTGATGTCTGCACAGCTTTTCTCCAGACATTACTACATAAATTGTCCTGAGACCCAAGAGAATGAGTTGACGGTTGCCTTAATGCTATGAAAACTGTAATTGCCTTATTACATAGAAAGATAATCAGTAGATATTAACCATTTCCACTTGACTATAAATTGGAAGTCTCATAAACTTGATGTAAATAAATCTTAGTTTATAAGATCTTGGGATTTTCATTGGGGTGGGTTGCAAAAGGAGGAGGCTTGAAATGGGGTCTCATGTAGCCCCTGCTGGCCTCAAACTTCCTAGGAATTGAGGATGACCAGGAACTCCTGATCTTTCCGCCTCTACTTCCTGAGTGCCGGGATCGATTCACTTAAATGGCTCCTAAAGTTTTATTGAACTGAGGAAAGGAGTGAAGATCATGTAGGTAGATGTAGAGGAAGGAAGAGATAAGACGTATGAATGGTGTTGAAATGCCCCACTGGGAATCATCATTTCACAATGAAGTTACATACTGTACTCCCCACATCTTGTAAATAGGTATCAGGACTTACTGAGGCATTGTATAAAGAACTAGGGTCCAAGTACTACTTTGGGAAAATACAACTATCAGGCTATACCTTCTGTTTAACAAGGGGTTAGTTATTTTATGTACCAAAATAAGCCAGGCATGGTGGCACACACCTTCAGTCCCAGGCAGAGGTAGGCGGATCACTGTGAGTTCAAGGCCACCCTGAGCCTACTGAGTGAATTCCAGGTCAGCCTGAGCCTAAGTGAGACCCTACCTCAAAACATAAAATAAAACAAGGGGGCTGAGAATATGGCTCAGTGCTTAAAGGATCAGTGGTGTGCCACTGCAAACAAACTCTAGATGCATGCATAACTTTGCACATCTGGCTTTACATGGGTACTGGGAGAATCGAATCTGGGTCGTTAGGCATTGCAGAAAAATGCCTTAGCCACTGAGCCATCTCTCCAGGCCCCAATTCAAATTCTTAATTCATGACAAAATGAGTTCTCAAACATTGAAAGTTATCTTTTTCCTCTCCTTAATTTTTTGTTTGTTTTTTGAGATAGGATCTTACTCTAGCTCAGGCTGACCTGGAATTTACTCTGTAGTCTCAGGGTGGCCTTGAACTCATGGTTATCCTCCTACCTCTGCCTCCCAAGTGCTGCGATTAAAGGCGTGCACCACCATGCCCAGCTTCACTCCTTAATTTGTCCCCTGGTAAATTTTATCACTTACTTATTGAGGTACCAGAAAAAAATGCTATCATTAGTCTTAGAATATAAATATTTTTTGTGTCCAATTCCAATCCAATGTAGATTACAGTGAACCAACTTTGTTAAAATAACAGCCAGTTTAGCAGAAGAAACTCACAAGCCAAGCATCAGACAACTCTTACATGGCAAAGCGTTCCTCTGTACGTGTTCTAGATGGGGTCCCTGTGCTGCATGGGTGATTCATACATGGTTTTGCCTAGTCTGTAGCTCATGTGTATTCCTTTTAACAACATTTTTTTGACAAAATTTCTATGAGCGTCAGCTTATGACATTTTCCTTTTACGAGCAATAGTTTTGGTGTGTGGTTTATGAACTCTACTTAGCCCTAAATCCCAAAGAGTTCCATTGTTGTTTCTAAAAGGTCTATCATTTGTTGCTTGCATTCACTGTTACATTTAATGTGGGATCCATTTTGAGTTAATTTTTGTGTCGTTTGAGGTTTAGAATCAAGTCTATGCCCTTTGGCAGCAGTTGTTGAAAAACCTGTCCTGTGTGGAACTGCTTTTTGTATTCTTATCAAATATCACTTGGGCCTCTGTGGATCTACTTTTGTGTTCCCTTTGATGTACCATTTATGCCTTTGTGTCACTAAATTTACTAAAAGGGCATGAAGGGCTGGAGAGATGGCTGAATGTTTAAGGCACTTAAGCCTGACAGTCTGGGTTGTGATCCCCCAGTATCCACCCAAATCCACATGCACTAAGTGGTGCAAACAACTGATTGCAGTAGCAGGAAGTCCTGGAGTGCCCATACTCACTTTTTGTGCCCCCCTCCCCTCACGAACTAACTAAATATTATTTTAATTGTGGGGAGGCACAAATTATTTTCCTGTTTTTTCCATCTCTCTCTCTCTCTCTCTAGATCTACTGTGTAGCCCAAGCTGGCCTCACAGTTCTCTTTGCTCTACTGAGTACTTGGATTGCAGGTATGCAGCAGCACACTTGCCTAAGTACTTAATTTCATTCAATACAATATATAATCTTTGAAATTAAAAGTTGTTAATTTGCCAGGGACGTTGGCATATCCTTGTAAGTTAGTTTTTGGGAGACCAAGGGAAGAGGATCACAAGTTCAAGGCCATCCTGGGATACATAACAAGAATCTGTCTCCAAGATAAGTTTCATTTAAATATATAGAAGGTTCAGCTTATAGTGTTTCATTTAGTTAAGTGGTTATGCTTCCAGAAATTGTAGACTCAGAGCTCAGTTCTCTTAACACTCTTCAGTTTTCATGCTTGTCTGCTAGAGTAGATAGACCTGCCGCTGCGTTTGTGTGTTGTCTGAGACTAGACTGAATGAGTGCTCCTTGAGATTGTGCTGGGTATTCAGCTTTGAACCTCACTGCATTCGCTGAGGTGAGGGTTACTTTCCCCATAGTCACATAGCAACTAGTTTTGCATTAGATGAGCTTGAGATTCTAGGAGACCTTCCCGTAATTACCTGCTTACGTATATCTTCTTCCTACATCGAAAGTAACTTCTCTGCCCAGATCTGCCCAGCAGAGTCTTGTTTCCATAATTGGCTGAGCTCTGCTTGCTGAGGAATAGTAATAAGTAACTCCGGTAGAGTTATGCCCTTGGGCCTCCAGCAGGCACATTCCTTGCAGGTGGCCACAATTCTGGGTCCTGTGCCATGGAACAGAGCTACTTTGTTGGTTGGCTTTCTTTCAGGGGTTGACAAACCTGAATGTCTTAGCTTTACTCTTCCTGGGAAAGTTGTTTGGTAAAATTTTAGCTCTAGCAAGGTGTGGTGGCACACACCTTTAATCCTAGCACTCGGGAGGCAGAAGTAGAGTCACCATTAGTTTGAGGCCACCCAGGAATACATAGAGAATTCCAGGTCAGCCAGGGCCACAGGGAGACCTACCTTGAAAATTTTTTTTTTTAGGTCTGTTAACCTAAGGCAAGTGCCCCCATTTCCATATGTCTTTCTCTGAGAAAACATTTTGTTTGCTCCCACAGAGATATGGCAGGTCTTCCTTAATTCCTTCTGTGAAATGTTTTAAATAATAGTTTGAGCTGGGAGTGGTGACTTGCGTGTGTGTTCACACACACATACATATGCTCATGCCTATTTCAAGTTTTAGGCCATCCTAGGCTACAGTGTGATTCTGAGGCCAGCATGAAATACATAGTGAGACCCCATTTCCAAAAAATGAATTTTCTTTTTTCAAGGTAGGGTCTTGCTCTAGCCCAGGCTGACTTGGAATTCACTCTAGTCTCAAGGTGGCCTTGAACTCAGTGATCCTCCTACCTCTGCCTTCAAAGTGGTGGGATTAAAAGTGTGCTCCAGCTCGAATATTTGTTTTTAATTTATTTGCAAGTGAGAGATACAGAATGGGTGTGCCAGGGCTTCTAGCTACTGCAGACAAACTCCAGACACATGCACCACTCTATGCATTTGGTTTTACGTGGGTACTGTGTAATTTTACCCAGGGTGTTGGGCTTTGCAGGCAAGTGCCTTAACTGCTCAGCCATCTCTCCAGCCCTAGAAATAAATATTCTTAGTCCATTCAGAAGCCAGGCGTGGTGCATGCCTTTAATCCCAGCACTCGAGAGGCAGAGGTGGGAAGATCACCATGAGTTCGAGGCCACCCTGAGACTACAAAGTTAATTCCAGGTCAGCCTGGACCAGAGTGAGACCCTACCTCGAAAAAACCAAAAACAAAAAACAATAGTCCATTCAGTTTTCACACAGTTTTGTTATGAAAATAGGAAGAGATAATTGTTGTGAAAATACTCTTCAGATGCTAGGCATGATGGTACACACTGTTAATCCTCAGTACCTGGGAAGCTGAGCTTGAGGTCAGCCAGGGACTAGAGAGTGAATTCCAGGTCAGTCTGGGTACTTTTCCTGCAGGGGGAGGGGAACACGGAAGGGGAAGTAAAATAAAGTTCTGTTCCAAACTAAGTTTATTCTGTCACTGATAGCTTGTTATAATCCTGGGTACAGTTCCATATTCTGGGGATACCAGTGAATAGTGAGTTTTTTTTTTTTTTTTCCCTGGGGGGAGGTGGTGTTCTTATGGAGAGGGACACGGAAAGGCAGTTAGGCAAGTGAGCAAGAGGGAGAGAATAGGAGGGACACTCGTGAGTCCCTCCTGAAGCAGAGGCCTTTAAGCTGATTGTCATGAGAGGAAGGACCTCAGCTTTGCAAAGATGTGGCTGTGAGACTCCAGGCACAGGGAGGAATGACCTACAGGAGTAAGCTCAGCAGGTTTCTGGAGCAGAAAGAAAGACCAGGTAAATAGTTCGTACCTGCTCATGAACTCCCCCAGCAAAGTTCATAACCCTCCTTGCCCTGTAAGCAAAGTGGAAGTGAGGCACAGAGTTGAAAGAGCCTCTCCCTGAATATAATTAAGTAACCCATATCTGGTCCACCATCACCGCCAACTCCCTCCTCCCCTGGAGTGCTCCACGGTGGAAGGGAACCAGCATTGTTTCAGACTTGAGGGCACAAGCAGTTGAATGAATTACTTATTTGAGAGAGGAAAATGAGCATGCCAGGTCCTCTAGCCATTGCAAACAGACTCCAGATGCATGTGCCACCTTGTGCATGGGTACTGGGGATTCAAACCTGGGTCCTTTTGCTTTGCCAGCAAGCTCCCTAACCACTAAGCCATCTCTCCCAGCCCTCTGTCCTACTTTAAACATTCATTTCACTAGTTTTTTCATCTTTCAGGTCCTACTTAAGGCAGAGGAAGACTGACTCCAAGGGAAGAAAGGAACAATTTCCAGTTCTGGACCATCTCTTCTCCATACTCCAGCTATCCCCAAATAAAGATGCTACTTACCTTTCACATTCTTGGGCAGCCCTTGTAGTGTTACCCCATATTAGGTAAGAAAATAAACTTCAAACGAAATATTTAAAATACTGATTAAGAGCCAGGTGTGGTAGTGCCTGCCTTTAATCCCAGCACTCAGGAGGCAGAGGAAGAAGGATCACTGCTGAGTTCCAGGCCAGCTAAGCTACTCAGAACCTACCTCATAAAACAAAGAAAAAAGGCTGATTAGTTTGATTAGTTTCTACAAACAAACCATTGCATAGCAGCTTAAACTTGTCCCTTTTTCTCCCCACTTTGTGGACAGGCCTCTGGAGAAAGAGAAGGTGGTACCACTGGTGACATGCTGCATAGAATCACTCTTCATGACTGTTGACAGAGGGAGCTTTGGGAAAGGTCAGTTACAATTACCGTCTGTTCTCTTCTCTCTCTGGTCTGGCACACCCAAAGTAACTGTAAACACATGTAATGCCAGAGAATAGTACTAACTCTGAGTTCCAACATAACTCTGGATGCTAAGTGCAGAGAGAGAAAGAGACTGAAATGCTCATTGTCACTTCTATCCTGTAACGTGGTGACAGGGGCAAAGTAGCTGAACATAAGGAAAGCCAAATATGTAAAGAATGTCATCATGGAAGAGCATTTGTTCCCAAGCCCTGTCACCTCCAGTGGCTGTCCTCCCCCTGGGATGCACCTTCTGCCTCATGTGACATGTTCTTTTTAAAATTTCTGCTTCTTATGTCTTAAGTAGGACCAGAAAGATGAAAAAATAAATAAATAAAAATGAACAAGTGTTTATTTAACATAGGAGAGAATTCAATTGCTTGTGCCACCTTGTTCAATTGTCTTGACCAAGATGTGTTCTTTCTAGCCCTCCAGCCGCCCTTGCACACATGTTCCCTTTGCCTGGAGTCCTGTCTATGGCCCCCCCTTTCCTTCTGAAGCCTTTTCTCACTCCAGTCCAGTCAGACCTGGAGCTCGCTCTATAGCCCAGACTATCCTCAAACTCATAGTGATCCTACTTTACCTCCCAGTGCTAGCATTACAGGTGTGAGCCACCATGCCTGCTTTAATGAGCTCCTACTTATCCTTCAGAACTCAGCTCAGACACATTTCTGGGGCAGAAATAGGCTTCCCTGTCATATGTCCCCCTAAAGCCTGAGGACAGCAATTAAAAAGAGGTATTTTTTTCTCCGCCTCCTGCCCCCAACAGTATTTTAATACGCATGCATAGTGGACATTCATTCGCTTTGGTATGAATGCTTTAGATAGTAAGAAAGCGTGTCAGAGAATAAGGTAGACTTCTCACAACTCAAGTACTCAGTGGCCATGTGTGACTAGTAGCTACTGTATTGGATTGTAGCTCTTTTGGCACAAAGATTTTTATCATTACAGAATGTTCTGTTGGACAAAATTGGTCTGAACTAGAGAAGTTTGCAAAGGGACAAAGTAGTCAATGCTTTAGGTTTTAGGGGCCACATTTTATTTTTGTGACATGTTCTTTTTAAAATTTTTCTCCGTGGGGCTGGAGAGGCAGCTTAGCATTTAAGGCTTTTGCCTGCAAAGCCAAAGAACCTTGGTTTGATTTTCCAGGACCCATGTAAGCCAGATGCATAACGTGGCGCATGCATCTGGGGTTTGTTTGCAGTGGTTGGGGGCCCTGGCATGCTCATTCTCTCTCTGTCTCTCTCTCTCTCTGCCTCTTTCCCTCTCTCGCTCTCTCAAATAAATAAAATTAATTAATTAATTAATTAAAACTTCTCTCCTTAAAAATGTAAAGATAAAAAAGCTGGACATGTGGCACATGCCTTTAATCCCAGCACTTGGGAGGCAGAGGTAGGAGGATCAACATGAGTTTGAGGCCACCCTGAGGTTACATAGTGGATTGTAGGTCAGCCTGAGCTAGAGTGAGACCCTACCTCGGGGGGGGGGGGGGTGGGAGAGGGAGGAAGGGAAGACCGGGAAGGAAGGGAGAGAAGCATGCGCACCAAGCTTGCAGGCCATATAAATACAGGCTGCCAGCTAGTCCTGTTGGCCACTTGCCTGTCATCTTAGCACTCAGGAGGCTGCACCTGGGAGATCACAGTTTCAGTAAGAACTGGGCCTGTATGTCAAAATCCTGTCTCAAGGGCTGGAGAGATGGCTTAGCAGTTAAGGCTTTTGCCTGCGAAGCCTGTGGACCGTGGTTCGATTCTCCAGGACCCATGTACCTGGAGGCCCTGGCATGCCCACTCATATTCTCTCTTTCTCTCAAATAAATAAATAAAAAGAAATCACCTAATTAAAAAAAATCCTGTCTCAAAAAAAGTATGGGGCTGGGCGTGTGTGTACAGATGACTTAATGGTTAAGGGCACTTGTTTGTAAAGCCTGGTGGCCTGAGTTTAATTCCCCAGTACTCTCATAAAGCCAGATACACAAAATGACATATGCATCTGGAGTTCATTTGCAGTGGCAACAAGCCCTGGCCCATTCATATTCTGTCTGTCTCTCTCTCTCTGCTTGCAAATAAAAACAGGTCGCGTACAAGGTCTGATTTATGGCCCACAGTTTTCTGACCCCTGGGCTAAAGATTAAATCAGTGTTTAATCAGTTTAAAAATATTTTATTAATTTATTTATTTATTGGAGAGAGAGGGAAGAAGAAGAAAGAGGCAGATAGAATGGGTACACCAGGGCCTCCAGCCACTGAACTCCAGATGCATGCACCCCCTTGTGCATCTGCCTTACATGGGTCCTGGGAAATCAAACCTGGGTCCTTAGGCCCTGGAGGCACGTGCCTTAACTGCTAAGCCATCTCCCCAGTCCTAATAAGTTTAATTGGATATGTGACTTATTATAAATAGGAGAATATTATCAACACGAATTTTATATAAAGATAGTTCAGCTTTTTAAAAGTACAACTTTCAGGCTGGAGAGGTGGCTTAGCGTTTAAGCGCTTGCCTGTGAAGCCTAAGGACCCTGGTTCGAGGCTCGATTCCCCAGTTCATTTGCAGTGGCTGGAGGCCCTGGCACGCCCATTCTCTCTCTCTCTCCCTCTCTCTCTCTGTCTCTCTCTCTCTTTCTCTCTCTCTCTGTTGCTCTCAAATAAGTAAATAAAAAACGAACAAAAAAAAATTTTTTTTAAAAGTACAACTTTCCTCTGATCCAAAGTTTTGGTCAGTAGTTGAAAAGGAGTTATTCAGTGGGGAGAACTATGAGGACTTAGGGGTAAGAAAAGGTGATGGGAGAGGATTATAATCAGAGTACATTGTATACGTCTACAAAGTTTGCTGGGTTGGAGAGAAGGCTTACCAGCTAAGGTGCTTACCTGTGAAGCCTAAGGACCCAGACTTGATTCCCCAGTACCCACATAAGCCAGATGCATAAGGTGGTACATGCATCTGGAATTTGTTGGCAGTAGCTGGAGACCCTGGTGCACGCATTCTTTCTCTTTCTCATAAATAAATTAAAAAAAATTGTTGACTGAAGTTCTAGCCAGGTGGAACTGTTATACAGGGTGTAAATCCTATATCTGAAATTCTTGAGATGCAGAAGTATTTCAGATGTTGGCATTGCTCTGGGTTTGGAATATGTGACTACATGTCAGTGGTGGAGTGGCCCTAATCTGAAAATCCAGATATCTCAGACCTTGGTTTAGAGAGCTTTGTGCACTCTTAGTTAGCAACATCTAAGTGTTTGCTCCCTACTTCTGAGTATGTATTTACCTGTAAAGAGATAAAGTGTGAGACTGGGAAACTCTCTTGTCTGTTCCTTCCCATTACATTCGGATACTTGATATGTAATTCTTTCAAAAGCAAAAGTTAGCTTTAAATGAGCTTTGTGTAAACTAATGAGGGTTGGGTAAATGAGATGTTGGACAGTTCTGTCAAAGCAATAAATAATGTGGGTTTTCTTATTTTTCTGCCCTTAGGAAATTTATTTGTTCTTTGTCAAGCTGTAAATACCCTGCTGAGTTTGGAAACGTCTTCTGAGCTGCTTCATTTGGTTCCTGTGGAACGAGTAAAGAATTTAATATTGTAAGCTGGCAGATGTTCCCTTTGAATTAATGAACAAAGTGCAAAAAGTGCGAAGTCTCTTTTTTTAATGAAATCTTGGATGTGATAAAAATCCTTCTAATGTATTTTGTACCTGAATTATAGTCACATAAGGAAATTTAATGTTGATTTAGGATCTCTAATTAAAATTAGTACTGTTTTGGGAATGGAGAAATGGCTCGCTATTTAAAATGTTTGCTTGCAAAGCCTGATGGCCTGGGTTCAGTTCCGTAGTGCCCACGTAAAGCCAGATTGACAAAGTGGTGCATACATCTGGAGATTTTTGCAGTGGCAGGAGGCCCTGGTGCCCATACCCTCTCTTGTCTGCCTCCTTCTCTCTGTCTGCCTGTCTGTCTGTCTGTCTGTCTCTCTGTCTCTCTCTCTCTCAAATAAACAAATTAAAATATATTTAAAATAAGTGCTTCTTTTTTTGACAGATTTTGAGTACAAATTAGTCTTGCAAAGGATTGGGTTTGTTTGTTTGTTTGTTTGTTTGTTTCAAAGTAGGGTCTTGCTGTAGCCCAGGCTGACCTGAAATTCACTATGTAGTCTCAGGGTGGCCTTGTACTCATGGAGATCCTCCTACTTCTGCCTCCCAAATGCTGGGATTAAAGGTGTGCGCCACCACACTCAGCTTGGTTTTGTGTGTGTCTGTGTCTGTGTGTGTGCCTAAATTATGGGTTACAAAGAGTTTATAATGCCAAGCTGTTTTTAACCATATGGCATTATTGAACCTTCTCCCCCTACCCCTTTGGTAGTGCTAAGGAATGAATCCAGGGCCTCACACAAGCTTGACAAGTGCTGCACCACTGACCCTAGTGTTGTCATTTCTTAATCTCTTCAATGACTTAAGCCTACATGCTCCATTTAATTTTGGTCAATCTCTAATTCTGAAAGTAGCTCAGGTCCACTTTTTAAAAATATTTTATGTATTTGTAAGGAGAAAGAATAAAGAATGAGTGTGCAAGGGCCTGTGGCCACTGCAGAGGAGCTCCAGATGCATGCACCACTCTGTGCACCTGGATTTACCTGGGTGCTGGGAAATTGAACCTGGGTTGTTAGGCATTGCAGGCAAGTGCCTTAACCATTGAGCCGTATCTCCAGCCCAGGCTCATTATTTTGAGGACTGTTCCTGGTATCTAGTGGGTAGAGGCCAGGGCTCTTGCAAAGTAATATACAGTGCATAGGACAGAACCCAGCAAAGAGCTCCCACCTTAAGTGCCAACACTGGAGAAGCCATGCTTTTGTGAGAAACCCTACGAGAGAATAAAAGTCCTTATTGGGTTCCTCTGGGTTCTGTATCATCTAGGTGCTTATGGTTTCTGACATCACCTGCCACACTTCCTTATTAACTTGGCTCCAGCCACACTGGCCTTTTGATATTCCAAAAGACAAGCCCATCCAAGGCTGGGCCTTCTCCTGTGGACAAGAGTACCTCAGTCGGGCCCTTGTCATATAGACAAGCACACCTCAAGCTACCCTTGTCCTGTAGAGAAGAGCTACTTAGGCTCGGCCCTGGCTTTGCTCTAACCTCTGCCCAGACTCCTTTTCACTCGAATATCCTTTAACTCACTTCTTTCTTACAACTCTGCATTCCATAGCACTCTTTTCACCACTGTGCCCTGGCCCCTCATCTGTGTCTCTGTACTGTCCCCAGTTGCTTTTCTCCATAGCATCAATCACTGTCCTGCTTAGTCCTTACTGGCTTGCTCTTTGGCTGCCTTGCTCTTCCCCAGTGTGAGTGCCAGGAAGGTAAGACTTTGTCTTCAGGGTCCTGTGACTTCAGACTCTAGAACAGGCGCTGGCACACCCTGTACACTCAGTTCGTATCTGTTGAATGAACTCGGCACATGTAGGGCAAGTGGCTGACCCAGGTTACTGGGCTCCTTTGTGCTGCAGCCCTCCCCTGCTCAGTGCCTGGCATGCTGCAAACAGCAGATCCCCTGCTCCTCTGCTAATGTGACTGTCACAGTTACAGATTGGGAGGCAGTGTTGGATATGCGCTCAGAATAGCATCCATGTGTGTTTGGACACTCAGGCCATGGCACACGTGGAAATCAGAGGAAAACTCAGGGTGTCAGGCTCACCTTCCATCTTGTTAGAACAGGGTCCTATTTGCTCCTGCAAATAACCATAAGCTTCGAGATTTTCCTGACTTTGCCTCCATTGCCATAGGCACGTTGGGATTGCAACACATGTGCTATTGTGTCTGGCTTTATGTGGGTTCTGGGGATCTGAGCTCTAGTTGTCAGGCTTGTGCAGCAAGCCCTTTTTTTTTTGTTGTTGTTTTTAAGTTTGATTTATTTGAGAGAGAGAGAGAGAGAGAGAGAATGGGTGTGCCAGGGTCTCCAGCTACTGCAAACAAACTCCAGATGTGTGTGTCCTCTTGTGCATCTGGCTTACGTGGGTCCTGGAGAATTGAACCTGGGTCTTTTGGCTTTGCAAGCAAGTGTCTTAACCACTAAGCCATCTCTCCAGCCCACAGCAAGCACTTCTAACCACTGAACTTCTCCTTAGCCCAAAACAGCTTTCTGATCCCCTTTCTCACCAGAGCTCTGTGCGTGTGAGCACACACATCACTCAGTTGCTAGGGCTCGGTTCTTTATCTAGAAAATGTCAGAGTGCACGTACAGCTTCTGCCTGCTACCTTTTATGTTCGTGTTTCTGTCTTAGTAACCTTACAGCTGTGTGGTCCAGTTGGACTCTTACAAGTAATCTTGTTGCAGAGCATTTCCTTCGGAGCCATCAGTGTTGCTGCTGGCTGATCTCTATTATCAGAGACTGGCCTTGTGTGGCTGTAAAGGGCCACTGTCTGAGGAGGCGCTAATGGAACTGTACCGCAAGTTACAATCAAACATTTCCTCTGGAGTCTCCAAGGTAATTCTGTTGTATGCTGTGTTCTCAACCTCTCGTCTGTGTGTTCTACCAGAGCTCCCTTGTCAGAAAGGGCTGCTGTGGGGTGGGGGAGGAGCGGGTTTCTGTTAACACAGTGATTACTAAACACTGTCCACAAACTGATTAGGACAGAATTAGTTAGGAAAATCAGTAAAATTGCAAGTTCAGGTTTTCTCCTACCAAAGACTGATTCAGTAGGGCTAGGATAGAAAAATCTGCATTGTTTCTAAGCCTGCTAGTTGATTTTCCTACTCATTCAGGTGTGTGGTGGTGCCTATAACTGGGGAACAGAAAGTAACTGATTTTAGTTGAATTGTTAGCATGTCCATTCCTTATTCACTGTCATATTTATTTAAAACAATTATAGTGTACTAAACACCCTTACCTTCTCAGAGTTGTCTGATAATTAATCCTTGTACTGTTTGAATTAAGTGTTGGTTGGTGTTGAGTATAAAATAAGGAATCAAAAGGAATACATTATTCTAATCAAATGGTAACTTAATTCTGTAAGACTTAGATATCACTGACTATGCATCACTTTCTTCCGTCATTGAAACTACAATTTGAGATCTTCTTTTACTTTTTCTAGATTCGCCTTTTGACAATAAGGATACTAAACCATTTTGACATTCAGCTTCCAGTGCTGATGGAGGTATTGGAATTGTTTGAGTAGATAGTTTTTTAAAAAAGGACTTCCCTGGTTTTTTTTTTGTTTGTTTGTTTGTTTTTTAATTTTTATTTATTTGCAGTAAGGTAGAGTATGGGCAGGCCAGGGCCTCTTGTTACTGCAGACACATTTGCCCAGGGTTGTGTGCTACTTTGTGTGTCTGGCTTTACATTGGTACTGGAGAATTGAACCTGGGCCATAAGGCCATATAAGCAAATACCTTTAACCACTGAGCCATCTCCCCAGCTCCCCCCCCCCCCATTTTAATCCCCAAAGTGATATCTTTGCTGAAAACTAGCACACCATAAAAATCTGTGTCATGATTTTTTCTTTTTAATTCTTACTCTGACCTACTACCAAGGCCACTACTGAAAATCTACAGGTAGTTGATGAATATTCTATCAAATTTAGTGTGAGGAAGGTCTGGGGAGATGGTTCAGCCATTAGAGGCACTTGCTTACAATGCCTGATGGCCTGAGTTTAACTCCCCAGTATCTACAGAGGGTTGCATTCTTCTGGAGTTGGTTTGCAGTGGCAAGAGGCCCAGGTGCATCCATATTCTCTGTCCTCTCTTGAATAAAAATGCTTTTTAAAAATTGGAGGGTGGTGAGCAGGAGAGATACATAATTTAAAAGTATTACCATGACATTTTTCAAATACATGTCTCTAGCTTTACCTTATTTTCTTCAAAGGTTCAGTAGTGTTCCACAGTTTAAAATGTCTTATTTAGTGACTTCCCTGGTGGTTGAGCTCCTGTCCTGTTTCAGAAATTTATGCAGCTCTTGCAGCAGACCTCCTTTGATGTCTCTATAATTCACTCTACTAGAAGTAGAAATGTGCTGTGAAAATTTCCATCTATATTTCAATAGATATTGCCAGTCATTTTGAGAATTACTTTTCTATTTGTATTTCTTTTCTGTACTAAGCACTAAACCTAAGTTACCTACCAAAAAGTAAATGATATGAGAAAAAATTGATTGTTTAAGAAAAAGTGTTGATGTCATATATTAACCTGTCCTAGTTCCTTCTTTATGTAAACCTTTCGTCATGTTCATACCCATGTTCCTTTTGGAAAGTCACTGTTCTGACCTACCTCCCGGGTTGTGTCTGCTACCCAGGGTGACGCCCTCCAGGAGCGGCAGGCAGCCTTCGCAGTGCTGCGCCAGGCCGAGCTCGTGCCGGCCACCGTGAGTGACTACCGAGAGAAGCTGCTGCACCTGCGGAAGCTGAGGCACGATGCGGTGCAGGCCTCGGTCCCCCAGGGGCCGCTGCAGGAGGTGAGGGCGCTGGCTCCGGTCTGTGGAGAGGCGGGGCTGCCGCAAGACGCCAGTGGTGCACGATGTCTTCTTACTGCTTCTCCTGGGAGGGAAACGGGCTACGCTTCCAGTTTATTTTGCTTGGGTTTCTCTGTTGTTTCTTAGCCAGTTACAGTGTACAGCATGTGAGCATTTCAAAATGTAATGCTTCATTTTTTAGCAATTCTCTTGGTTAATTTTGCAAATTATTGCTGATCAGAAAAAATTTTTTAACCAGCTTTGTTAATGAAACAGTTCTAAAGTGCAGGCTTCATCTTGAGAAGGAAGCTTTAAGCTGGGTATGGTGGCGCACACCTTTAATCGGGCACTTGACACTCGAGAGGCAGAGGTAGGAGGATGACCATGAGTTCAATAGGCCAGCCTGAGATTACATAGTGAATTCCAAGTCAACCTGGCTAGAGCAAGACCTACCTCGAAACGCCAAAAAGAAAAACAAGTTTAAAGAGTAGAATATTAAAGACTGCTGTGGGATTAGGCTGCAGGAATGTATGTAGAACTGACAGCTGGCCCCTGGCGTCATCACACAACACACAACAGTTTAGTCAATCGTGATTACTAAGGTCAAGGATCGGCTCTGCCACTTACTGAGCCTAGAATTCCTGTGTGACTCAGCATCCTTATTTGTAAAATTGGGAAAACTGGTTTGTAGCCTATTGTGTTGCTCTGGGGGTTACATGAGATAAATACAAGATGCTAGTACTATCTCTTGTACCTACTAAACACTTTGTGATAGGTATTATGATCATAAAAATCATTCATCAAACACACATTAATCACCTATGACTGGTGATTATAAAAACCCAGCCCCAGACAGGTGTGGTGGCGCATGCCTTTAATCCCAGCATTTAGGAGGCAGAGGTAGGAGGATTGCCATGAGTTCAAGGCCACCCGGAGACTACATAGTGAATTCCAGGTCAGCCTGAGCTAGAGTGAGACCCTACCTCGAAAAAATAAAAAAATAAAAAAAACCACCCCAGCCCCTACCATCAAAGAGAACACAGTGTCAACAGTGTCAAAGACAAGAAGGACTAGGGAACATTCTATCACTCTGCAGTGGGGCATGTTCTTTGATAACTGCTGAAGAGAGTGCTGGGGAAGGATTTCTGAAAGGGTGATGTTTGGCTGCATCTTGAAAGGGGGTAGCGTTCCATTCAAGAAGAAGAATGTGTACAGGAAGCAAGGTCTGAGGGCGCAGGGCTCAGGTTCCCGAGGTGTTGGGCCACCATGGTGCTTCTTCTGCAGGACATCACAGATGCTCTCTCTGCACCTCTCCCATCCGCTGTTCTTCTGTTCTTAGTTTACAAGGGTGATTGTGTGCTGGTTATCAGGAGAGAGTAATATTCCTCTGTTTCTTCTTTGTAACACTTTTCTCTAGGTTTGAGGGATTTGTCTTGTGTTAATCATTTGAGCACATTGCCTTGTTTCAGAGTGAAAAATTTGTTAACAGAAAAGTGAATGAGTAAAAAAAAAATCCATTTGATTCCTACTATTTTCCGAAGGATGTCCTCTATAATTGTCTTTATTAGCACATCCATCTTCCTCTTTCTTACTGTCTCTTTCAAACAAATAAAATATTTCTTAAAATGTTTAAAACTGGGCATGGTGGCACATGCCTCTAATCCTAGAACTTGGGAGGCAGAGGTAGGAGGATCACCATGAGTTCAAGGCCACCATGAGACTACATAGTGACTTCCAGGTCAGCTTGGGGTAGGGTGACACCCTACCTCATGAACCCAAAAAAAAAAAAAAAAAAAAAAAAGTTTAAAAACAAGTTCATTGTTACTTAGGTGGTGTGCGCACAAAACTCACATACAGCCTATAATTTTTTATTGTGACTTGCATTTGCTTGTACTTTGTAATTTACAGTATGCCTTTCTGTACATATCCTTTCCGTACATATCGTTTCCACCCATAATCTTATTCAGTCCTTACAGCAGAATGAGTAGTCATTTTTTACAAGGGAGTAAGCTAACTCATTGTACCCAGGCAGAGGAGAATTCATGTCATGTTTAAAATCTCATATATTTTTACCATGTTTGTTCACATATCAGCCCATTTTTACCAGGGATTTTCAGTGTGTGACTCTTGAAAATTCATCATGGAGCTCTTTGGCAGCAAGGCCATGGGAAGGCATTCCTCTTTCATTAAGTTTTGCTCTTACATATTTTGAAATGTTAGCACCTTGTGTAGTATTTCAGTTAGAAAGGGACTACGACTAAAATATGTGCCAACCTCCCACCTTCAAAAAAGAAAACTGCCAGGCTGGAGAGATGCTGTCCTAGAATGGGAACATGGCTACTAATGAGTGTCATTCTAAACATTTAGAACTGAACTGGGCTCATTCAGATATCTGCTTGTACAAGAAGCCTCAGTTGCCAGTCACAGCATGCTTACTTGGTTCTTTAACGTGTACTGACTATTGTTTAAGTCTTGGCTTACTAGGTGATGGCTGTGTTCGTTAGGATGGACCCTAGTCAGATTTGTCCTTTACATACGGGTATCAGGAATGAGCTGTAATCATTAGTTGTGTTTAATTGTAAGTGACATTTTACAGCATGGAGGAAAATTGTAATTCACTGAGTTTCTCTTAAGTGTGAGCTTCTTCCCAAACCTCCAGTGGTCCAGGTTGAGTGTACATATGCCTTTGAGCATTTCAGTTTAGCCCTTCTCTAGTTGCCCCTCACATGTCTATTAACAAGTATCTTGAATTGCAGGTGCCTCTCCGATATTTGTTAGGCATGTTATACATCAACTTCAGTGCTCTCTGGGATCCTGTTATTGAGCTCATAAGGTAAGTATGACTTAAGTGCATGAAGCCGTTTTTTCTTTAACTGATGAAGAATGAGAGAGCTAGGAAGATACTCTGTGCCTCATATACCATGCTCTATTTCCATAGTTGCACCTTAAAACATTGTCTTCCTTGGCTCAGCAGTTAATGGTGCTTGTTTGCAAAGCCTGATGACCTGTGTTTGATTCCCCAGTACCCACATTAAGCCAGATGTGCAAAGAGGCACTTGTGTTTGGAGTTGATTGCAATGGCTGGAGGCCCTGGCATGCCTATACTCACAGACTCATTCGGTGTCTGTCTGTCTGTCTCTCTCTCTCTGTCTCTCTCTCAAGTCAATAAATAAATAATAACAATTTCCTAGGTGGGTGTGGTGGTTCATGCTTTTGGCTGATAGAGTCAGGAGGATCTTGAATTTGAGGACAGCTTGAGCTACATAGTGAGCTTTGGGCCAGCCTGGGCAGCATAGCATGACGCTGTTTCTTTTGTTTGTTTGTTCTGATTTTTCAAGGTAGGGGCTCGCCATAGTCCAGGCTGACGTGGAGTTCACTCAGAGTGATCCTCCTACCTCTACCTCCTGAGTTCTGGGATTAAAGCCATGACTACCCTGCCCAACTTTTTCTTTTTTTTAATTCCATAGAGAACAACTAATAAAGCCTTAATGGATCAAGGTGAAGAGGAAAAATATTCTCTCTGATGCCTATTTTATTTTATTTTATTATTTATTTGTGTATGTGTGTGCAGACATGCATGCGTGGAGTCAGGATAGCTTTCAGGTCAGTCCTTGTGTGTCCACCTCATTTGAGACAGGGTTACTCCCTCTGGATTCTCTCCCTGCTGTTCTTTGCTGTGCTTCCCATAAGCTGCCAGGACCAGAAGCCTCCTGTCACTGCCAGCTTCTTTTAATGGAGTCAGGTACTCCAGCTGGAGCGGCAAGCTCTTGATCCATAACGCCATCTCCCTTCCCTGATTTCCATTTTGTGACATCAGATATTATATGCATATTTCTGTGATCATTGAAATGACTGGAGGACTTTTTCTTTTAACTTTATATTAACCTTGTGTATTATTGAGATTGCTTGCAATATAAAGCTATCTTATGATAATTACATAGTTTTATTTTTCATGTATTGTGTCATAGAACCAGATTTTCAAAATGAGGACTTTTCACAACTCTTACTGTCTAATATACAAAGTGATGCCTTTAGCTCCAGCCAAGAAGTTTGGTTGTGTAGATAATACATAGTTGTGGCTAAGGTGTAGAAACCTGTCCTTTTACAGATGCTTGTCCTCAGTGGTTTACTCTGGCTTTTTATCAGGCTGGAAATATGTCATGTGTTATACCTTTCAGGATACAATTAGTCCTTCCTTGACAGAAACAAGTAAATAAGTCCCTTCCAACTCTGAACTCATTTGCCTACTTTTTACTTCCTCCTATGCCATCAAACAAATGTACTGAAAACAAGTGTCTTGTGCCATTTCTGTCTCTCGTTTTTAAAAAGTACCTTCTAAAGACAATAAATGACGTACAATAAGTGTGTATAATCAATAGACCATTACCAAAAATGTTGGCTCTTTAAGTTACTGAATGCTTTTAATAGTTGTCCAGAGTGGCTGGGCACATATTTCTGTTTAAAAATTGGTTTTATTTTCTATGTGTCTTGTACAGTTTGTGTAGTTCCCATGTCTACTGTAACATTTGTGTATATTATTAGAACATTAATAAGTCACATGAAGTGTTTGACATTTACAGTCCTTGCATTAAGGGGATTATAAGTGGAGGAAAAGAGGGAGGGAGAAAACAAATGACAAAGACATTGAAACTTGCTGGGACTTCATACTACAAAAACACTGTGATTCATTTCATGTCTCATGAGGTTATGAAAAGTAGTAGAATTTATGTATGAAGTGTGAAAAGTAGTGAATAGTTATTTTGCCTTGTGCTAATAAGTTGCTTGAATTGAGTGGAGAAACATTTTACTTTATTTATTTGAGAGAGAGGAAGAAAGAGAATGCGCATGTGAGGGCCTCTAGCCACTGTAAATAAACTCTACTTTGCATGCTCCACAATGTGCATCTGGCTTACATAAGTGCTGGGGAATTGAACCTGGGTCCTTAGGCTTCATAGTTCATAGGTAAGCACCTTCATTGCTAAGCTATCTCTCCAGCCCAAAATCAATCAATCTCTGTCTCTCTCTCTCTCTCTCCCTCTCCCTCTCTCTCTCTCTCTCTCTCTGTGTGTGTGTGTGTGTGTGTGTGTGTGTGCGTGCACGCGCGTGCGTGTGTATTTCAAGGTAGGGTCTCACTCTAGTCCAGGCTGACCTGAAATTCACTACCTAATCTCAGGGTGGCCTTGAACTCACAGCAATACTCCAATCTCTGCCTCCCAAGTGCTGGGATTAAAGGCATGCGCCACTACCCAGTCCCCAAATCTGTATTTCTTTGGATTTTTAAAAATATTTTGTTTATATTTGAGAGAGAAAGAGGCAGATAGAGAGAAGCAGAGAGGGAGAGAATGGGCAGGCCAGGGCCTTCAGCTGCTGCAAATAAACTTCAGAAGCATGTGCCCCCTTGTGTATCTGGCTTACGTGGGTCCTGGGGAATCAAACCAGGGTCCTTTAGCTTTGCAGGCTAGTGCCTTAACTACTAAGCCATCTCTTCAGCCTGCCAAAATCTATTTTTAACTTAACTTGGAGCACAATGACTTCTCTCTCCAGAGGTCTCCTTCCCTTAATGGGCAATACTCATAGAACATGCACTGTTTCCATTATTGTGCATTAGTTTTCTGGGCTGAAGAGATGGCTCGTTGGTTAAGGACACATGCAAAGCCTGATGGCCCAGGTTCCATTCTCTAGTACCCACATAAAGCCAGACACACAAAGTGGTGGATGCATCTGGAGTTCGTTTGCAATGGCAGGAGGCTGTGGCACATCAGTACTCAACACACACACACTCTCGCTCGCTCGCTTGCTCTCTCGCTCGCTTGCTGTCTCGTTCTCTGCCTCTGTCTCTCTGTTACTCTCCCAAATAAAATAAAAATGTTAAACAAAGTACTTTTCCTAGCTGGGTGTGATGGCTCTTGCCCATACCCTAGCATTTGGGAGGCAGAGTCAGGATTATGACTTAGAGGACATCATGGACTATGTAGTGAATTGTCTAATAAATAAAGTCTTACATGGATCTGCTGTTTAAAAGTTGAGTTTATGTGTGGTGTGTGTGGAGGTCAGGGATGTTTCTTGTCTTCTATCTTCTTTTTTAAAATGCTAATTTAGAGAGAGAGAATAGGTACACCAAGATCTCTAGCCACTGCAAACGAACTCCAGACACATGTACCATGTGCATCTGGCTTATGTGTACCTGGAGAATTGAACCTGGGTCCTTAGGCTTTGCAGGCAAGTGCCTTAACTGCTAAGCCTTCTCTCCAGTCCCCACCTTCTGAGTCAGGGTCTCTTGGCACTCCTCCTTGTGAATGTCCAGATTCTCTTGGCTCCATACCCCATTGCCATAGGATGTGTTGAGATTACAGATGAACACGCTGTTTCACGTGGGCTGTATGTGCACTGAGGATAGGGCTTAGGATGGCAGGCTTGCAAGCAAGCACTTTTAACCACTGAGCTGTCTCCCCAGCCCATGGATCTGCTCAGACTTTTAAAAAATACTCTGTAGTCTGTTATGACTGTAAAAATGAATGGTGCCATGGAGTCATTTTTCAAAATGATAGAAAAATATGAAATGTTTTAACTGCACATTGAGGGCTAGTACAATTAATACTTCAGTTATACTTTTTGTGTGTGAGCTGTCTTAGACTAAGGGCCATGCCTTATCACAGTTTGCTATCTTTTTCTCTTAGTTCCCATGCACATGAAATGGAAAATAAGCAGTTTTGGAGTGTCTACTATGAACATCTAGAAAAAGCAGCTACACTTGCTGGTAGGTACCAGGACCAGGAACTAGGGTGCTTATGAAACTGGAAACAAGTGATTTGTATGATCCTCAGAAATCTTTGGGTGTGGTTTATTGTTTTCCTTCTTTCCCTAGGAAAGAACTTCCATCTTCAGGAAAAAGACAAGTATGCACATGCTGAGTGGTTAGGATGACTCATGTTTTCTCTTGCAGAGAAAGAACTGCAAAGGGATGTAAGTGAGATGTCCATTGGAGATGAAAGTTGGGAGCAGACCCAGGAAGGAGACGTCGGAGCTCTTTACGAGGAGCAGTTAGCATTGAAAACTGACTGTCGGGAAAGACTGGACCATACCAACTTTCGATTTTTGCTGTGGCGAGCTCTGGCCAAATTCCCAGAGAGAGTAGAGCCAAGGTCCCGGGAACTTTCTCCACTTTTCTTGAGATTTATCAAGTAGGTATCCTCTTCTAGGAATAGGTGCCTGACAGAGTGTGTAGGACAGGAGGTGAGAAGTATTGGCCTCCTGCATTGCTCATGTTTTCAAGTTGCTGTTGTGCCTGCAAAGCAGTGCTCTGTCAGACTAAACTGGTTTGTTCACCATTCAATTTTGTGTGAATCAAAACACAAGTGGTGCTAATAAAAGTAGTCTGGTTACCAAAGGAAGGGAGGCATTATGGAATTAGCTCATTGTACAAAGGCCTTATTAATTTCTTGCCCTGGTGCTCATTGTTTTATTCTTGGTAGGAGTGGAAGATGTTTTTGCAGTGACCTAACCATAGCTACTGTTTTCAGCCTCTCGGTATTTCTTATGAAGCTGAGGAATGTGCCCTCAAAGAATAACAGAAGCTTTCTAGCGTCTTACTTGGTTCTGTCTGGATACTGTTGAGTGCGAGTATTGTCTGCTTTAAAACTTGAAGAAGCCAGGCATGGTGGCACACACCTTTTTTTTTTTTTCTTTTTTCTTTTTTATTTTATTTTTTTTTTACAGTCAGTTTGGTACCATTATTAGGCTCATCCGTGACCTACCCCCTCCCCTTGGGCCCTCCTTGTTGAGGTATACGGGTCATTCATTGTGGAGTTAGCCCACAGTTATGGGTAAGCTAAATGTCTCTGCATATCATGACCCAACATGTGGCTCTGACATTCTTTCCGCCCCCTGTTCCGCAAAATTTCCCTGAGCCATGTTGGGTCTGCTTCAGTGATGAGGTGTTGGGGGGCTCTGAGGCTCTGGCTCTCTGATTTGGTAGGAGTTGATTTTTCTCTGTGCTGATCTCCTTCCCCCTTGTGGCACACACCTTTAATCCCAGCACTCGGGAGGCAGAGGTAGGAGGCCACCCTGAGACTACATAGTGAATTCCAGGTCAGCCTGGGCTGGAATGAGACCCTACCTCCAAAAACAAACAAAACTTGAAGAGATGGTGCACAGAACAGAACAGTCAGTGGAAAATGTTTTCCAGTAATATACAAAAATGCTATGGAGTTAGACTGAGCATTGTCTAAGGAACAGCAAGGTTGTCTGGGTACTGCATAGTGGTCCAGGGAGAAAGTGGTTAGGGATAAAAGCAGAAAGTTCAAAGCGGACCAGATTGTGGCCAAGTGATATTAAAGAGTTTGGGGCTGGAGAGATGGCTTAGCAGTTAAGGCGTTTGCCTGCAGAGCCAAAGAATCCAGGTTTGATTCCTCAGGACCCACGTAAGCCAGATGCACAAGGGGGCACATGCATCTGGAATTCGTTTGCAGTGGCTGGAGGTCCTGGTGCACCCATTCTCTCTCTACCTCTTTCTCAAATAAATAAAAAATACACTTAAACAAGAAAAAAAAAAAAAAGAGTTTGACCTTCACTGTCTCTAGAGAACTAGGAAGCACCTGGGAACTTTAAATAGGAGGGCGATATTACCTCAGTTTAAGGCCTTTTCTGGCTGCTGTTTATTTGAGAATAGATGATAAATGACAGTGGTGAGAAGAGGCAGACCAGCTAGAAGAGAATTGCAGAGTGTAAAAAGAATTGCCGGTGACCTCATCAAGGCTGTAGGAGTAAGGGTGGATTTTTTTGTTTGTTTGTTTGTTTTATTTTGGTTTTTTGAGGTAAGGTCTCCCTCTAGGCTGGAATTCATTAAACAGTTTCAGGGCAGCATTGAACTCATAGCAGTCATTTATTTACCTCAGCTCTTGAGTGCTGGGATTAAAGGCTATGGCTAGCTCTGGCCAAATTCCCAGAGAATGTAGAGCCATGGCCTGTGAACTGGTCCCACTTTTCTTGAGAGTATCAAGTAAGTATCCTCTTCTACTTTCTTTGGCTTTGCTTTGGAATTTTTTTTTTTTTTTTTTTTTTTGAGGTAGGGTCCCACTCTAGCTCAGGCTGACCTGAAATTCACTGTGTCATCTCAGGGTGGCCTTGAACTCGGTGATTTTCCTACCCTTGCCTCCCGAGTGCCGGGATTAAAGGCACCATCATGCCCAGCTTTGCTTTGGAAGTCTTATAGAATATTTATCAGCTGTTTTTTAAATATATTTTATTTATTTATTTACTTATTTCATTGAGAGAGAGAGAGAGACAATGGGCACCCCAGGGCCTCCAGCCACTGTAAATTAACTCCAGCTGCATGTGCCCCCTTGTGCATCTGGCTTATGTGGGTTCTGGACAATCGAACTGGGTCCTTTGACTTTGCAGGCAAATACCTTAACCACCAAGCCATCTCTCCAGCCCTCAGCTATTTTTTTAAATTGCATAAAGCTATACATATGAAAGCTGATATCAGTGGTGGTAGGATATGAAATTCCTGCCATGTTAGTTTTCCATGTTTTTCCTTCAAGAAATAACATTGCTCCTTAGTTTAAGGATAAAGACCTTCCTCTAACAGTACACGGTGCTGTGGGGTTGGGAACAAAGAACAACCTGTAATTAAAGTGAGACACTAAGTTTAGGAAGACTTAGAATTGGAAGAGAGCCAGTTTAAAGAATGCTGTTAAGGGCTGGAGAGAAATTTAAAAAAAATTTTTTTAAAAAGAATTGTTAAGAGTCATTGATTGGCACTTTTGGTTTTTTGAGGTAGGGGTCTCACTCTAGCCCAGGCTGACCTGGAATTCACTATGTACTCTCAGGGTGCCCTCCAATTCACGGCGATCCTCCTCCTCCTCCTGCCTCCCAAGTACTGGGATTAAAGGCATGCGTCACCACGCCTGGCCCATGGTATACTTAATTTCTTTTCATATACTCCACCTCTTAAGCCGCTGTGGCTCCAGAGATGGAAAGGCTAATGCCACCTCAATCTAAAGTAGACGTTGAGCTGATGTAGGGGAAGCTTGATGAAGGTGCCTCTTTGGTGTGATTTCATGTACCACAGATGTCTCTTGTGAACATTGTCGATACCTTTTCCACTAATGGCACTTATGTTGTGAAAACACTTGTTGCAGCAATGAGTACTACCCAGCAGACCTGCAGGTCGCTCCAACCCAGGATCTGCGCAGGAAGGGCAGAGAAGTGGGAGCAGAGGAGGTAGAAGAGGCACCTGCAGCAGAAGAGGCAGAGTTAGAGGAAGAAGTGGTGCCGCCAGATGAAGTCCCTCAGAAGAAAAAGACAAGAAGAGCTGCAGCAAAGTGAGTTCACCAGTGCCCATGAGTGGCTGAGGCACTGCGATCTCTCCTGGCCTGATGGGAAGGAGCCTGCTAGATTAGCCGCTCTAGCTGTCCCACATTGTCCTGCAGTACTCTCAGTTTCCTGAGTACGGTACCTGGAGCAGCCTGGTGCCGGCCAGTGAAAACTGGCCCCTAGGTTCTGTGACACAACAAGACGGGCAGATCAAAGATTGCACAAGTGTGATATATTGGGGTTCCCCTGGTCATGTTGCTGCCTAGGACCACACTTCTGTCAGATGGTCAGGTTGCAATCCTCAATCTATCTACCTCTTTATTCAGTCTCTCATGACACTGGCTGCTGCCTAGACACTGGGGCTGGATTGTTTCCAAACAATTACTTGTTTCCCCACAGAATCTTAGAATTGGGGGACTTTGGAGACAGTTCCTTCTCAAGATGAGAACATTGCTGTCTGGAGTGTTGAAGAACTCTTCAACCTTTGCTGTTCGTTTTTATAGCACTTTTATAGTTCAGGGCATTTTGTTTGTGTGCTAGGGAAAAACACCGTGGAATATATTTTATGGTCAGGTCAGCACTTCACTCTGGCTTTGACTTAGTTCCAGCTAGTTACTTTTTCCCCATGCTGTTACACCTTCCTATTCTCATGGTTATTCATTTATCTGAATTGTTACAAGCCTACAAAAAGAAATAATCATGCTTTCAGAAGTTATTGCAGCTTATTGTATATTGGCTGAGTGGGGGTGATGCTACTATTTTCAACAGTTTGTAGCTTTTCCAGTCAGAAACTATGTGCAGTTCTCTTTGCTAAGTGTAGGGCTAGAACATGAATCGTGCATAACCTTTGCAGTGTGGTATTGTCAGTCAAATGTCAGGTACACGGTTCTTACAGGAAAAATATTCTTGACAGAGCTATGGAGACCATAGTAAAGGATTTCTTCTTCCACAAAAACCAGTGGAAGCTGGGTGTGGTGGCTCATACCTGCAATCCCAGCACATGAGAGGCTGAATGATGTAGTAGGGTCACTGAGTTCAAGGCCACCATGGGCTAGAGTGAGACCCTGCCTAAAACATAAACAAGCAAGCAAACAGGGGAGACCTAGCAAAGCAAAGGACACCTATGATACTGAAAGAGGAAAACTTGCCAGCCTTGGACAGGGACAGGCTTGCCAGTTCTAGGAAATAGCCAAGCTGCACATAGCTAAGATCCTCCTGCCTCTCAGAGCTCAGAATATTTTGTCCTCCACACCAGGAAACAAAAATTGCTGTTTTGTTTTTCTGTTTCCATCACCATAATGCCTAGCAAAAGATTAGTCCTAGGTATATATTTGTGGAATAAATGAATAAGCCACTTATCTTGTCACACCCTGCCTTTCTCACCCTTGGGTCCTCACACATGTTCTTGCCTCTTTTCAAGTGCTCTGGCCTCATTTCTGCCTGGAAATTCTCTTCATTCTTTATAACACTCTTTATATCAGAAATTTTTAAATTGCTATGGGCAGTACTTTTGTTATTACCTTACCCCATTGCCTCTTGATATACTACAAAAACTTAAAAAAAAAAAATGTTCAAGGGCTGGAGAGATGGCTTAGCAGTTAAGGCATTTGCCTGCAAAGCTTAATGACCAGGATTTAGTTCCCCAGTACCAACGCCAAGACCAGATGCACAAAGTGGCACATGAATCTGGAGTTCATTTGCAGCAGCTGGAGGCCCTGGTACACCCATATTTTTTTTCTGTTTGTCTTCCCTTTCCTTCCCTCCCCCCTTTCCTTCCCTTCTCTCTCCTTTCAAACAAATTAAAAAATATATATTTTTTCCAAAAAGTTCAGGGTGATCCTTGGGTACATAGTGAGTTTGAGAAGGCATCCTTATACATATAATACCCTGTATCTAAAATATAATTAGAAGGGAGTTAAGGAGGGAAAAGAAAAAAAAATCTAAGAATTAAGTCCATGGAAGGGAGGGAGGAGAAGAAGAAAACAGAAGAAATTCTAAGCATTGGATCTATGTCATTAATTAGCTGCCTCCTGCAGTTTAGAACCTAGACAATCTGAATGAATCATTTATCACACTCTTGATGCCTTCTCAGTATATTCCCAGCCCGAATGTAGAGGGTATACTCTTTCTCCTAGAGTGAGTCCGTAGACATGGAAGTAGATGAGTATGTGCAATAGACACTACTCAGGCTCTTCTAGTAGATAATGGCGTTTGCTCTGGCATCTCTATCCAACCTCACATTCAACTCCCAGCCAAGAATATTGCTGTTTATTCCAGTCATTCCAGCAAGCAAGGGCCATTGTTACCTAAACTTGCACCTCAAGGGGGAGTTTACTATGTCTTTTCCCTGTCTGCTGCTTAGTTCCCTCACAGGGAGTAAGTCCCCAAATCATTGCAGTCAGCAGTAGGCTGCATTACCGTATTGATGCCTTCTTTCTAAGTTTTATTGAATTGACCTTTCTAAGAAATCCTGAAGCTTTTTTTTTTTTTTTTTTTTTAGTTTTTCAAGATACGTCTTGCTCTAGCTCAGGCTGACCTGGAATTTACTATGTATTCTCAGGGAGGCCTCGAACTCATGGTGATCCTCCTATGTCTTCTGGGATTAAAGGCGTGTGCCACCCACCATACCTGGCTTCCTGGGCATTTTTATGGGGTGCAAAGCATGGATTTCAGGGAGCAGCTTCTATGTCAGAGAATAATTTTCTAATAGTTAAGATTTGTGTGGGAATTAACAGAACTCTAGGAAGGGTCTTTGAAGTACCTGTGAGAGAGTGAAATAGTGGATAATATTATCATGAGGAAAAATAGTCTATATTTGTTAATTCTGTACCGCCCTCTTTTGTTTAGGCAGTTAATTGCTCATTTGCAAGTCTTCTCTAAATTTACAAATCCACGGGCCTTATATCTGGAATCCAAATTATATGAGTTATATCTTCAGGTAAGTAAATTCTCACTACTATAGGTCTTGCAGACTTTATCATTTCTTTCCCAAAGTATCCTTTAGGTTTTCATTGATTGTTGACTAACTCTGATGTCTACAGTTTAAGTACTATCTTCTTTTAATTAACAGATATACTTTCTGTGATCTTGAAAAACAATTTTAATGTGTATTACTTTAGTTGATTTTTGAAGGCATTTTGGGTGACTAAACATCTAGTTTTATTAAACATGAGAACAGTGAAACAGAAATAAGAATAAGAGGAATTGGAGAGATGGCTCAATAGTTAAGGCCCTTGCTTGTAATGTTTGCGACCCATGTTTGATTCCCCCGTATCCATGTAAAGCCAGAAGTGGCATGTGCACCTGGAGTTTTATTTCATTTGCAGTGGTTGGAGGCCCTGAAATGCCCACTTTCTCTATATTTCTCTTCTCTCTGTTTGCAAATAAAACATTAAAAAAAATAAGAAAGGAATACAAAATATACTAAAACAAATTGCTGAACTTTCTGTAACTCAGCCTTGGTAGAGGGCTCAAATTTCAAGATCTCTTAGATGACAAAAAACAGTTAGTTGGAATAATGCTCTAGTTTTTTGTGTCCCCCCACTCCCCCAAGGTAAAGTCTCACTCTAGCCCAGGCTGGCCTGGAATTCACTGTGTAGTCTTAGGGTGGCCTCGAACTCATAGCAGTCTTCCTCCTTCTGCCTCCCCAGTGCTGGGATTAAAGGCATCCACCACCATGCACGGCTAATTGTCTGTTTAAATTATAATGTATACCCCTGAAGTCCAAAACAGTTTGCAGAAAAGTTTAATGTTAAAGCAGAGTAAATATTAGGGTGTCATTCTAAACCATCTAGTGAAATGAAATTTTTATTATTTGAATGATTTTTAGGTAGGACTTAATAATTTCATCAGAACTTAGACATATTCTGCCTGTAATTCACATAGACCTTTCTTATAAAGCCAGAGCTTACAAGTTTGTTGTCACAGGACAGCAGAGTTTTGAACTGTTAATCAAAGGGACCTCAGAGGCTGCAGTTCTTTCTCCTGATATCTTACTGATTACCAGAGAGTTTTCTGTCATAAGGCCAGTCCAGCTGGTTTAAATCCAAATTCACGCTTGAGGAGAGGGCTTACTTGCTGCCTAAGCATGAGGACTAGAGTTTGGTCAATAGCACCTATGTAAAAGCCAGACATGGCTCTGTGTACCTGTATGCCCAGCCTTGAGAGGGTGCAGACAGGAAGGTCACTGGGGTTCCCTTTCAGTCAGTCTAACAACAATAGCAACAAAAAACAAAACAGGCTGGGAAGATGGCTTAGTGGTTAAGGCGCTTGCTGGCAATGCCAAAGGATTCAAGTTTTATTACCCAGTACCCACATAAAGCCAGAGGCTCAAGGTGGCACATGCGTGTGGAATTCGTCTTCAGTTCCTAGAAAGCCTGGCACACCCATTCTATCTCATATCTGCACCTCGCTCTTTCTCAAATAAATGAAACACTTTTTAAAAGACATCAATAAAAACATGGGCTGCAGAGATGGCTTAAAGGTTGAGATGCTTGACTGCAAAGCCTAAAGACCCAAGATAGACTCCCCAGAACCCACATAAGCCAAATGCACATGGTAGCTCAGGTGTCTGGAGTTTGTTTGCAATGGCTAGAGGCCCTGGCGTGCCTGTGCTTTCTCCCCTCTCTTAAATAATAAATAAATAAAAGCAAACAAAAACCAGGGAACTTCAGGTTTGGTGAGAGTATGTGTCTTGGGGCAATGAAGCAGAAGAGCAATGGAGGACAACATATACGTTCTTCTGGCCTCCACATGCCTATAGGTGGGGCACATAAAATACTTGTGCATACAACATACATGCCACACAAGTATACACACACACCAAAAATAACTTTAGATCCAAATTCATGTAGATATTCAAAGTCAGTTTCACTTCTTTTTTTTTTTTTTTTTTTTTTTTTTTGTCTGTCTTTCTTTCTTTTAATAGGGTCTTTCTGTTTAATCCAGACTGCCCTCAAATTCAAAATGCTCCCATCTCAGCCTCCTTCTGAGTGCTGGGTTACAGCCAGGAGTGTGTGGAGTTAACAACAGGAAGTTAGTCACCATACCTGGCTAATTTCCATCCTGCTGAGTCTGTTCTTCCTCTTTTGGTTCTGTACAAGAGTGATATCAGCTCACATCCTTGTCTAAGATCTTAGATTTTAGCAAATTTAAGCCTGCAAATTAACACAAGAGGATTTCTGTCTCGTGGTTTATGCATATGCTACTTCATTAATCCATTTGATAAAATGTCATTTCTAGTTATTACTACACCAAGATCAGACCGTGCAGAAAATAACCTTGGATTGCATAATGACCTATAAACATCCTCATATCCTTCCTTACAGGTAAGTTACTTAAAGCTAAGGTAGTATACCTTCTTTTTACCTAGGAGCCATATTAATTTTAAAAATATGTGTTGTGAAACTTACTTCTCTTCTTGTTAGGATTATTCCATAAAATCTTCATGATTGCCTAGGGAATTGTAATGCCTAAGAACTAAAGCTTTTGTATCATGCTTTTCTAAGCAGTGGATTATAGACTAAGTTACATTTTGATACTTTTGTGAAGATTCTCCTGGAAGGCAGCCTCAACACGAACTTTTAACAAATATTGTGCATTGGGTGACAGTTTATGCTATGTTCTCTTTAAAGAGAAAACTTACAAAGATTGCTGGACGACAGAAGCTTTAAGGAAGAGATAGTGCATTTCAGCATTGCAGAAGATAATACTATAGTGAAGACAGCCCACCGAGCAGATTTGTTTCCTATTCTGATGAGGTTTGTATACTGTTTAAAAGCTGATTTTTAGAAAATGTTGCCAGGCATGGTTACACACGCCCTTATCCCAGCACTTGGAAGGCAGAGAATGTAGAAGAATGGCTATGAGTTTGAGACCAACCTGAGACTACATAGTGAATTCCAGGTCAGCCTGGGTTAGAGCAAGACCCTACCTCGAAAAACAAAAAGCACAAAAAAATAATATTTAAAAATGTTAATCACAAACACAACTGTAATGAAGTAGTATGAATATTATGATTCTTTTAAGCAATTATAATGGAATACTGGATGATATGATTGATTTTTTTTTTAAACTATTTTTATTTACTGATGAGGGAGAGCTCACCAGGACCTCTTGCTACTGCAAATGAATTCCAGATACATATGCTATGTTGTGCATCTGGCTTTATGTATGTATTGGAAGAATCAAACCTAGACCTGCAGGCTTTGTAAGAAAGTGCTTTATTTGGTAAGCCACCTCCCCAGCCCTTCATAGTTTTTTTTTTCCTAATGTTTATTATAATTAACAACAGGTTTCATATGGATAAATTGTGTGTTGGTACTCTTTCCCTTCATCCCTGCCCTCATTCCATTGGGGATGCTCCTCAGTGAGGTTATAGGTATTCCCCACGGGGTTGTGGTTTATGCATTGTGTGAGCAGTAGTCAGTTATTTTTGGGTAGGAGGATGCCTCTGGGCACGATGTCTCAGCCCGTGGCTCTTAGACTCTTTCAGCCCCCTCTTCTGCAAAATTCCCTGAGCCATGGTGGGTGAGTTTTAAATCTGCTTCAGTGATGTGCTCTTAGGAGCCCCTGAATCTCTGCTTTGGTAGGTGCTGACTATCCTCAGGGTCTGTCTCCCACACCCTGGCGCTGATTTATCAGGATCACCATGGAAGCATCACTCTTGCTCATCTCCCTATTTCTTCTGTGGTTTCAGCTGTGGCTTGGCTGGAGTGTGAGGGGTAATTTATCTCCTCCTGTCTCCTTCTCAAAAAGAACATATTCTCCAGTGGAGGGTGAAGTCAGCATAGTTTAAGTGGGATAAGCATTATTTAGGGAGAATTTGATATTTGCTACCCCTACCCCTCTTTTAGGCAAAGACTAGTGAGAGCTTGACAATGGAGAACATAATCTTTTTTTTTTTCTTTCTTTCTTTTTTGGTTTTTCGAGGTAGGGTCTCACTGTAGCCCAGGTTGACCTGGAATTCCCTATGTAATCTCAGGGTGGCCTGGAGCTCATGACAATCCTCCTACCTCTGCCTCCCAGGTGCTGGGATTAAAGATATGCGCCAACACACCCGGCCCCATTTAAATCTTTTAAACTGCTCTTTACTGCTTTTTAGGAAAGCAAACTTCTAGTCATATGTTTCAGATTAATGTGATATAGTAATATTCTTCTGACTTCACAGACTTCTGTATGGGCGAATGAAGAACAAGACTGGGAGTAAAACTCAGGGGAAGTCTGCCTCCGGCACCCGCATGGCCATAGTTCTGCGGTTCCTCGCTGGGACCCAACCTGAAGAGATCCAGATATTCTTGGATCTGCTGTCTGAACCTGTGAAGCACTTCAAGAATGGTATCTACCAACTGCCTCACTTGCCGCATGCCCGTCCTGTCTAGTAGACTGCCAGTGTTTCAGGAGTGGTTTCGTATACCCTCCTGGACAGTAGAACTCTCTCTGATGGGATTGTTTCTTCCACTCATTGATGTTATTTTGGCTGAAATGCAGTTCACTTTAAACTTCAAATTATATGGTCTCACAGTTGACCCTAGACATTATTAGTCTTGATTAGAAAATGTGTGTTAGATGGTTCATTTATTCAATTTGTGAGTCTTTATATACAATGAATGGGCCAGCTTGGTCTATAATAGTGACTTCCAGGTAAGCCTGGACTAATAACAAAAAATAAAAAGAAAAGAATTCTTCCAAGAAATTGAAAGCAAGCTACAAAATTAGTCAGAATTTTCTTGTCAATTATTGTTGTGGACCCATTCTTACCTATTGAGCAGATTCTCTACAAAGTTTAAAAGCAGTCTGCCACTGGGTGTGGTGGTACATGCCTTTAATCTCAGCTCTCGGGAGGCAGAGGTAGGAGGATCGCCTGGGCTAGAGTAAAACCCTACCTCGAAAAAACCAAAAAATAAATAAAAGCAGTCTGCCCTCAACCTCACTGTGGATAAGAAGTGGATATAATAGCATACAGTAGGATGGAATGATCTGTTTGGGGTCAGTTAGCATGTGATATATTTGTTTTATTTGTTTTTGTTTTCTTTTGTTTTGTTTTGTTTTGTTTTTGAGGTAGGTAGCCCCAGGCTGATCTGGAATTCACTGTGCTGTCTCAGGGTGGCCTCCAACTCACAGTGATCCTCCTACTTCTGCCTCCTGAATGCTGGGATTAAAGGCGTGCACCACCATGCCCGGCTGAATCCAGACCTTTCTGACTACAGAAACCATTGCTCCAGCCCCACACCTTTTTTTTTTAAGCCCAATATAAATATTCTTTTGTTAAGTACGAGTAGTAGTTTGTAATTGTTTTTGTTTCTGTAAATTCTGTTGTTATATAGATTTTTATTCAGTATAGTACTGCCCTGTGAAAGGGATTGGCTCTGAATAAAGTGGCAGTTGTTGAGTTGACATTCCCCTTACAGGTGGGGACATATAAATGCTGCAGTCAGAGATGGGCCACTTAAGTGTATGGGTCCTTACGTTCATGCTCTTATCTCAGGTGGTTTATATAAAGCTTAAGCAATAGCAGTTCTAATCTTTGGAGTAAATTCTGAAATCAATATTGTAGCAATTATTTATAAAGGACTATAGATTTTATTTATTAAACTGGGATGATATGAGAAATAGAACATCTGATTCTTAATCTTCAACAAGCTTATAAAAATAAATCAAGGTAGTGTTACAGATCCTCTGACCTCAGCATTGCTCAGATTTTCTTGAGTACTAACATGCTTCTTGGATGAGATGTGAGCTTACAGACAGCTCTGTGAAAAGCTGTGTCTCCTCCTTTTCCTCCATCTCCGCATCTGTGAAGTGTGTATATGAAAACCCAGCTCATGAATATTTGATTAAAACTTAACTAAGGATAATATGTGGGAAAAGGGCATTGCTGTCAGTAGACGATCTTATCTGGGGAAATTGAATCCATATTAGCAACATATCATTTGTACATATCTTTTCTTGTTTCACTAGGGGAATGCCATTCTGCAGTCCTTCAAGCAGTGGAGGCTTTGGACTTGTCCAAAGTTCTTCCCCTGGGTCGTCAGCATGGCATCTTAAATAGCCTGGAAATTGTGCTGAAAAACATTAGTCACCTGATCAGTGCATACTTACCAAAGATTTTACAGATACTGCTGTGTATGACAGCAACTGTTTCATGTATCCTTGACCATCGAGAAAAGGTGAGAGATTCGTGGTAGCTGCTGTCTTATTATCCAGAGAGTCTCTGTCTTACTTGGGAATGGGTCCTTCAAGATTCAATCTTCTATGGTATAAATAACCCTTGTTATTTTGAGCCAAAGCTGGGTAGAACTCACAAATCTTGCCTATAGTCAGTGTATTGTTTTGTAAAGATGAACAGCAAGATGAGTCAGGAGTCAGTACTGCCAAAAGGTGCCCTATAGATATTTCATGAGTTGCATGTACACAGTATGTTCTGATAAAGCAGCTTTGTAGACATGAGTTCTACATAGAGTTTAGGGAAGTAGTCTGTCTGTAGTATCATAACAGACTGAAGGCTTATTGGAGAAGATGGGCCGTGTAAAGATCCAGACTTTGATTTTGGCTGTTGATTCTCTGGCCACCAGTGACAAGTGGGCATATTTTTAATTTGGCAAAAATTCATCCCTCTTGATTTCTGGGTTCATAAAGCAAATTGCTATCTAATATGGCCATAAGAAAAAATTGGCAGCCAAAATTTTAGGCTGCTTTTTGGGCTATGGATTAATAAAAGTCCATGACCAAAGCAGACCGCCTGAGGTGGGTAGCCATGACATGCCTTAAGAAAGGACAAGGCTAGGCTGGACAGATGGCTCAGCCATTAAGGTGCTTGCCTACAAAGCCAAGCGACTGAGGTTCAGTTCCCCAGTACCCATGGAAAGCCAGATGTGGCTCATTCGTGGATCTAGAGTTTGTTTGCAGCAGCTGGAGGCCCTGGCACACACATATTCTTTCTCTCTCTCTCCCTCTCTCTCTCTCTTCCCTTCTACCTCTCTGTGCTTCCAAATAAATAAATAGAAATATTAAAAAATAAAATAAAGTACAAGGCTAAAGTCAAGGGCAGTGAGCAGGTTACAGGAAAATCTTTCTCTGTTATACCAGAGTTTAAAGGCCACAAGAAGAAGAGTATAAGAGTGTGTTTTCTAGCAAATGAGCATGACTATCTGGGGATGTGCTCAGTCATGAACAGTGAAGGTTTCATAAAGATAAGTCCTTTGGACTTTTGATTAACTTGGAAGTTACTCAATAATGTGCCTTGCTCCTAAGTCAACAATCAGTAACTCAGAGGATATTTGGGGCAATTTCATAGTTCATTAGTTAGTGAGGTGTTAAGCTTATTCACACATGAGAGAGCTGCCTTTTCTTTTTAATAAGACCAAGGAATTTAAGTGTCATAATGAATTATTCCACAGTAATTTTGCTTAAGTAAGTTAAAGTTCTACATTTGTGTGTTTGAGCTCAGTTACACATTTACTTTTTATGACTTTGGTCCCTCAAGGTATTGACTGACATTGAAATATGTATCCTGGCAGTGGTTTGTGGTGCTTTGTACATCTGAGCAGTGGGCTCTGTGTAAGTCTGCAGTTGCTCATTTTCAAGGGTTTCTGCCTTTATTAAGCTACAGAGGAAACTGGGCTGTATATCCTACCCATAGTGGAGGAACAGGGAGGAGCATCTAACTGGGTTATCTATTCATGAAGAGTTCTAGCTGGGCAGTGATGGCGCACACCTTTAATCCCAGCACTCAGGAGGCAGAGGTAGGAAGATCGCCATGAGTTTAAGACCAACCTGAGACCACATAGTAAATTCCAGGTCAGCCTGGGCTAGAGTGAGACCTTATCTCGAAAAACCAAAAAAAAAAAAAAAAAAAAAAAAACGAGTTCTTCTGAGATTCAGTTTCCTCACTTAATGCACAAAGGAGTCTACTATACCTGATGACCACAAATGCTCATTTTGTTCCCCAGACTAATTTAATACAAGAGATTGAATTTTTTGGGGGGGGGCAGAGGCGGGGGTTCAAGGTATGGTCTTGCTCTAACCCAGGTTAACCTGGAATTCATTATATAGTCTCAGGCTGGCCTCGAACTCAAAGCAATCCTCCTACCTCTGCCTCCCTGAGTGCTAGGATTAAAGGCATCTGTCACCATGCCCAGCAGATACTTTTTCCCCCAAATATTTTATATTTATTAGAGACAGAGAGAGAGAATGGACATGCCAGGCCCTCTAGCCACTGCAAATGAATTCTAGATGCATGTGTACCTGGCTTATGTGAATTCTGAAGAATTGAACCTGGGTCCTTAGGCTTTATAGCAAGTGCCTTAACCACTAAGCCATCTCTTCAGCCCAGAAACTGGTTTTTAAAAGGTAAAATAGAAGCCATGTGTGGTGGTGCCCACTTTTAATCCCAGCACTTGGGGGGTGGTCGGAGGGCAGAGGTAGGTGGATTGGTGTAAATTCAAGGCCACCCTGATACTACATAGTGGATTCTGGGTCAGGCTAGGCTACACTGAGACCCTACCTTGAAAAAAAAAAAAGAAAAAGAAAAAAGGTAAAAATAATAAGCATGTAAGTAAGAGGAACATATACTTTGATTTGAAATGAAGGTTTAAGTTTTCTAATCTAAGGCATTGTAAAGGCAAAAACATTGTTTAGAATGTATTGTTTACAGAAGATGTCGTATGATTTAACTGGACTCCACACCACATACTTTTGCTTTTCCTTCTTTTTTAAAAAAATTATTTATTTTATTTGAGAGGGACAGACAGAATAAGTGCGCCAGGGCCTCCAACCACTGTAAATAAACTCCAGACGCATGTGCTACCTTATGCATCTAGCTATCGAACCTAGGCCCTTAGCCTTCGCAGGCAAGTGCATTAACTGCTAAGCCATCTCTCCAGCTCTGCTTTTTCCATTTTATTCAGTGAGAAAAGCAATATAACATGCTTGAGTTCCTATGTGAATCACAGTCAAGAATTTTAATAAAGAGGGCTGGAGAGATGACTCAGCATTTGCCTGCAAAGCCTAGCAGCTGGGGTCTGATTTCCCAGAGCCCATGTAAAGCCAGATGCACAGAGTGGCACATGTATCTAGAATTCATTTGCAGCAGCTAGAGACCCTGGAATGCTCATTCTCTCTCTCTCTTTTTCCTTTTCTTGTCTCTTGTAAATAAATAAACAAAAGTTTAAAAAATAATTTTAATAATGAAATCTCCAGTTTGATTGAACATGTGCCAAGAGTACCTGTCTGAGGACTGAGGGACAAAACGTGCATGCCCCTGTGTGCATATTTGTTTCTCTGTATGTTTAAGTAGAAGATGTTTGTTTTGTAGATTCATCTGAGGTTTATTAACCCACTGAAAAATTTAAGACGTCTTGGGATCAAGATGATCACTGATATCTTTGTAGATTGGGAATCTTACCAATTCCAAACAGAGGAAATTGATGCTGTGTTTCATGGTGCAGTTTGGCCCCAGGTAATCCATGAATTCAAGATTCTACCCACGTAGTGTTTTCTTTATTATGAATTTACCAGCATAGTCTACTGCCAAGCAGGAATGTTTGTCCAGGCTTGCCTCTTGAATCCCAGGTTCTTAGAACACTTGTTAGGCTCCCCATCCAGACACAAAGATCGATTCAGTGTTTAAATTCCATGGCATTTCTACTTAACATTAATTGGAATACTATTGCCTCTTAAACAGATGTGACATAACTTTCATAACACCTCATAGTAACAGCATGAGGGGAAACGTGCAGGTTATTTTCTTCTGCATTTCCTGGCTTGAGTTCTCTGATTATAACCAGTAAATGTTAAGAAGATTATAGAAGAAGCTTCAGGCTCCATGGCCTTTGTCATTTCTGACCATTCAGATCCTGAAATGTGTAGCTGCTTTCAAGTGTGAGAGCATCCATGTGCCATCAGCATTTTTCTGGCACTGTTATTTTGCCTCCCTTGTCTTTCCTCCATAGTCCTTGACATGCTAATCTCCACCCCTTGGCCCTTCCTGCTCCATGTGCTACTTATTTGGCTTGTTGTTTGCTCCCCCCCCCCCCCCATTTTAAGTCTCTGTTGTCTTACAATGTTTTTTTTTTTTCCTTTGGTCCCCTAGATCTGCAGGCTTGGAACCGAGAGTCAGTACTCACCAACTCCTCTGTTGAAGCTAATTAGTGTCTGGAGCAGAAATGCAAGGTACCTTTGTCTTGCCTTTGAAAAGGGCAATGTTTTAGATTAATCTACCCAAACCTGTTTTAAGGAACTAAGACATAAATTTTACATGTTTATTTCAGTACATAATTATAGTGTGTGTGTGTGTGTAGATCTCATAGGCTTTCTAGATTTTCTAAACCATTGTCTTCTACCATTGTAAAACTAAATATATTTATTCTGTGGTGTCATGTTCTATATATAACTATATATATATATAACTATAACCAGCTTTTTTATTTTTTATTTTTTGGTTTTTCGAGGTAGGGTCTCACTCTAGCCTAGGCTGACCTGGAATTCACTATGGAGTCTCAGGGTGGCCTTGAACTCAGCAATCCAACTATCTCTGCCTCCCAAGTGCTGGAATTAAAGGCGTGTGCCACCACGTCCTACTCTTTTTTTTTTTTTTTTTTTTTTTAATGAGAGAAAATTGTAACAACACCAGGGCCTCCAGCCACTGCTGTCAAACTCCAGATGCATGTGCCACCTTGTGCACATGTGTGACCTTGTGCATCTGACTTACGTGAGATCTGGAGAGTTGAACATGGGACCTTAGGCTTTGCAGGCAGGCACCTTAACCACTAAGCTACCTCTCCAGCCCTATAACCAGCTTTTTATTGTTTTTCACTTACCAGTATATCATCAGTATGTTCCTGTTGTTAGTCTTCAAAACCTTGATGCTTTCCTCATCTTTCTCATTTACTCATAGGAAGGGCTCTATCACCTGTTTCCCAGTTTGCTGAAGCAGTTTTGTATCTTATCTTGTTCTTGGGCATCTGCCAGCAGGATTCCATAGTCATGCCTGAGAAGTATTCTATAGTTGTGTACTTTTTATACAAGTGAGCCTTGGGGGACTGTGCTCCAGGAAGATATTGCAATGGAACTTTAGCTGCATATTATTTAGTTTCTTATTCCAGGTGTACAGTCATGTCATTGGATGTTACCTCATTGTGTCCTGAAGTTTCTTTTTTGCATTGGGAAGATAGAAGCTACATAGTGATCAAGAACATAGGTGGCCGTACTTTTTTTCTTCTCTCTCTTTTGTATGTGACCCTCACCTGAAAGTATCTTTAGAGTGACTAACTACTCTTGTAATCAGGATAGTGGCAGGTACATGTGTAGAATTGCATGTAAAAGATTTAATGAGTGGGGCTGGAGAGATGGCTTAGCAGTTAAGGCACTTGCTTGAAAAGCCAAAGGATCTGTGTTTGATTCCCTAGTACTCACATAAGGCACAAGGTGGCACATACGTCTGGAGTTTGTTTGCAGTAGCTAGAGGCCCTATGTGCCCACGCTTTCTCTCCCTAGCTCTCTCAAATAAATAAATAAAATATTAAAATTTTTAAAGGAATACTTAATGAAAGAATGCAGAACCACTTCATAAGAATGCCACTCTTTATTTTGAAAAATATTTTTGAGGGCTGGAGAAATGGATTAGCAGTTAAGGCATTGCCTGCAAAGCTAAAGGATCCAGGTAAGCCAGATGCACAAGGTGACACATGCATCTGGAGTTTGTTGCAGCAGCTGGAGGCTCTGGTGTGCCCATTCTCCCCTTTTCCTCCCACCCCCTACCCTCTGCACCCCGCTTTCTGTCTCTCTCAAATAAAAATATTTTAAATACGATTTTGATTCAAAGTACACCTACAATTCACACAGTGCAATCAGATACTAAAGTAGGTTTTTCCATCTGTAGACAAGTGTAGAAGTTTGCTCTGCATAAATACAAGTAGAGCTGAACTATAGTCACCATCTTTAAGCTTACAAATAAGGATAAATTGTCTCTGACATTAGATGAACTCAAGACATAAAACTTGCTCACCAAGTACAGTCACCATATAATTTATTGTTCAGACCAAAACATTTCTGAGGATGAAAGAGGTGCTATTTAAATAAAAAGTAATAATAAAATATAAGGTGCTCAGAATTATCCATTAAGTTTTAGATTTTAAAGTAATTTCTCTTAAATAATCTTTTTTAAAATGTTTCATTTATTTGCAAGAGAGAGAATATATGGGTATGCAAGGGCCTCCAGCCACTGCAGATGAACTCCAGATACAGGAACCACTTTGTGTGTCTGGCTTTAGGTGGGTATTGGGAAATCAAACCCAGGTCATTAGGCAAGTATGTTAACCACTGAGCCATCTCTCCAGCTCCCCTCTTAAGTAGGCTTATCAATATTCATATACACATACACATTTATTAAACTCAATGTAAAAATTCTTGCAAAATAATTATTAATATGTTGGTTTTTTTAAAAAAATATTTTTTGTTATTTTTTTTTTATTTATTTGAGAGCGACAGAGAGAAAGAGGCAGATAGAGAGAGGGAGAGAGAATGGGTACGCCAGGGCCTCCAGCCACTGCAAACGAACTCCAGACGCGTGCGCCCCCTTGTGCATTCTGGCTAACGTGGGTCCTGGGGAGTTGAGCCTCGAACCGGTGTCCTTAGGCTTCACAGGCAAGTGCTTAACCGCTAAGCCATCTCTCCAGCCCATATGTTGGGTTTTTTTCTTGCAGATATTTTCCATTTCTGGCTAAACAGATGACTGGACATCCAGAATATGATATCCTGACTAATGTGTTTGCAGTTCTCTCAGCAAAGAATCTCTCTGATGCCACAGCCAGCATTGTAATGGATATAGTTGATGACCTTCTTAACCTTCCTGATTTTGAGCCCACAGAAACAGTGATGAGCTTGCCAGTGACTGGCTGTGTATATGCTGACATAGCAGAAAACACAGATGGTATGTAAGCTGCACAAAGTGAGTGACTTCACAGGTAGCAATTGTTTCCTCAGAAAAGAGTCCATAGAATTTGGCTGTCTTATCTGCTTATGCTAGCTAAGCTTCTTCTCTCTGAGAACTAGCATTCATTTATAGAAGCTGAATTTTCTGTATATGTGTAGGAATACAGATTATTTCCTATCCGGAAATTCTCATATATCCTCTAGGAAAAGACAATATATCTTACATCTCTATTCTTCTTTTCACACCAACAGTTCCCTTACTATTACCAAAAATGGTTTAAATGCAGACTGGATGATGATGGGGGAGGAGTCTCATATAAATTTGAAATTTAGTTAGTGATGTGAACTCTTAAGAAAGAACAACTTATTTAGTGTTTAGAGTTGAAATTTAAATGTTTAAATGCTTATTTACAGTTGAGTCCTCTCCGTATCTGTCATCAAGACAATACTGTACTATAAATTAATACTTTAAAAGATTTTATTACAATTAAGAGTCGCTGTCTGTTTCAGAGCCTGTCACTGTGGGAGGAAGACTGGTCCTCCCTCATGTACCCGCAATTCTTCAGTATCTCAGCAAGTCAGCAATAAGTGCAGAAAAGGTGAAAAAGAAAAAGAACAGGGCACAAATCAGTAAGGAGCTTGGCATTCTTTCAAAGTAAGTGACACATCCGTATGTAAAAGGGCCCATCACCATCATGGTTGTTGAGGCTTTCTTTCTTAGGCTTTTGTCTTGTTTTCATCTCACTTTTGAAAAGATCCTCAATCCAATTTGTAAATCCCTGGGTTCAAGCCCCAGCATTAAATCAAGAAAGGAAAAAAGTTTCCACTAGTTTAAATGCCTTCCACTGTTAACGATAATCCAGAGTTCATTTTTGGTTTTGCTTTTTAGTTAAATTGGTAAAATTGAGAACAAATTGTTTTGTTTTTAAGAGTTAACAAAGGCTGGAGAAATGGCCCAGTGTTTAAGGGGCTTGTTTGCAAAGCCTAACGACCAAGGTTTGATTCCCTAGTGCCCACTTAAAACCAGATGCACAAAGTGATACAAGTATCTGGAGTTCATTTGCAGTGGCTGTAGGCCCTGGCATGCCCATACTCTTTGTTGTCTCTTTTCTCTCTCTTTCTGCTTGCAACTAAATAAATAAAAATATTTTTTAAAAAAAGAGTTAAGGGGCTGCAGAGATGGCTTAGTGGTTAAGGCATTTGCCTGCGAAGCCTAAGGATCCCAGCTCGATTCTCCAGGATACAAGCCAGGTGCACAAGGGGATACATGCATCTGGAGTTTGTTTATAATGGCTGGAGGCCCTGGCATGCCCATTCTCTCCCTCCCTCCCTCCCTCTCTCTCTCTCTCTCTACCTCTTTCTCAAATAAATAAAATATATTTAAAAATAAACAAAACCAAAAGAAAAAAAACAAGTTTTTGTAAGGATTCTTAAAGTTTTTAGCTATAGGATTAATAATATATAATTGATTTCTGTAAAGCACAAAGTTTTACCCCTGAGTATAAGAAATGCTATCTAAAATTTAAATTTGTCAGATACTGGACTTAGTTATATAGTAAAAGAAAAATCAGAATATTTTTCTAGAAGCTTCTTAGCAATGTTTTATTTATACTATTGTGTTTTTAAGCTATGCAGAGTGGGAAATAATGCCAAAGTCACTCACTAAATGTCATCTCAGGTAATATGCTAGTAGGAAGATGATGAGCGATTAGGCACCAGAAAGACCAGTGTTTGAAAGGCCTGCTCTACTTCTGGCTCTGCAACATCTGCTTTTCTGAGTCTTAATTTTCCTCTGATCAAAATGAGGTTAATAATTCCTCCATCATAGCACCAGTATGGGAATTACAATTCAGTATGAAAAACATTGTATTTTGGCACGTAAGAATGTTCTTTCCTCACAAAAGAAGAAGTCATGACTTTTCAGAGCATAGCACTGAAGAGAAAGCCACCCACACAGTCAGATGCTGCATAAGTGATGGGATAGGAGCCAGGAGCCTAGTGCTAGAGAGAGGGGAACACGGGCACTACTGAATATCCCAGCACACTTAGACATGCCCACGTACTTCAGAGCACCCATCCGTGTGCTGGCGTGCTAAAACTCTTCCGTCCCTGAGGCTTTTATGCAGCTAACTGCTTTTTAGAGAGATGCTCTTGTATGATCCTGATAGTCTGTTTCCTTCCTTCTTTCCTTAGGATCAGCAAGTTCATGAAAGATAAGGAACAGAGTTCTCTGCTCATTACCCTTCTCCTTCCATTCCTCCACCGTGGCAATGTTCCCCAGGTACATCCACTGGAAATTTGCTTGGTCTAGAGGCATTTTGTCACTAGGTTTATTTGTAAGAAGGCGTTTTGTTGGTTAGAGTTAGTGATGTATTTATCAAAGAAATTAAGACTATATAGAATTTAAAAATTGGAATAGAAGGAAAAAATGGAACTAAAATAGAAATGTGGGGCTGGAGATATGGTTCAGCAGTTAAGGCACTTGCCTGCAAACCCTAACAACCTGGGTTCAGTCCCCCAGTACCCACACAAAGCCAGATGCGCAAAGTAGCACATGTATCTGGAGTTCATTTGCAGCAGCTAGAGGCCCTGGCAAACCCATTCACTCTCTCTTTGCTCTACTTCTCTCTGCAAATAAATAAATGCAATATTTTTTTTTGAGGCAAGCCCAACAGACTGCCGTGTGTATGTATGTGTGTGTGTGTGTGTGTGTGAGAGAGAGAGAGAGAGAGAGAGACAGACAGACACAGACAGACACACAGAGAGAGAATTGGCACACCAGGGCCTCCAGCCACTGAAATCAAACTCCAGATGCTTGTGACCCCTTGCGCACATGTGCAACATTGCCCACTTGGCTCACTGTGCATCTGGCTTTATGTGGGACCTGGAGAGTCAAACATGAGTCCTTAAGGCTTCACAGGCAAGCACCTTAACCACTAAGCCATCTCTCAGCCTGAAATACATTTTTAAAAAAAGGAGCTGGGCATGGTGGTGCGAGCCTTTAATCCCAGCACTGGGGAGGCAGTGGTAGGAAGATCACTGTGAGTTCGAGGCCACCCTGCGACTACATAGTGAATTCCAGGTCAGCCTGAGCTAGAGTGAAACCCTTCCTCAGGAAAAAAGAAAAAAAAAAGTAAGAAAAGAAAAGAAATAGGAATGCGGCTAGGCAAAAGGGAAGCAACATCACCATCATCTACCACAGAATTAGATAGATATCATTCCCCTGTGTCCTTCATTTAGCTTCTCATTCAGTTCAGAATTTTTTTTTCTCTGACTTTGAACTACAAACACAAAAGTGCATTGTAGAGCTATGGATATGAATCACACTGGCAAAACTGAGGGATGGACAGAGGGAAAAAGAGAGGAAGGAGAGAGAAGAAAGAAAAAGAAATAAAGAAGGGAAGGGAGAGAAAGAAGGAAGGAAATAACTGAACTTTGATCTTGTAATTCCCAAGGATACGGAGCTCGATCTTCTGGTGACAGTGCAAAACTTGTTACAGCATTGTCTGGACCCTACAAGCTTCCTCAGGCCACTGGCCAAACTTTTTTCAATTATTAAGAACAAGTTGTCAAGACAATTGCTTTGTACAGTTTTCCAGGTATGTAACATGTATTTTTACCTAAAATTTCCCTTTCTTTAAAAAATGACTGCGGCCAATAAAGTACATGAGCAGCCACGCTTTTTTCTGTTAAGATTTTATATGAAGTTGAATGGGATTAATGAACTGGGAGGAGAGGAGAGCAGAAAATTTAAGGTGTTATTTACCAGTAAATACTGTTTTTAGCAAGGCATACTGAGAAGGCTAAGGCCAAGGGATCGTGAGTACAAGACAAAATGAGCAGACCCTGCCTATAAAACTAACATAAACTTACTATCCTTTCCTTTTAGAGTTTTTCTGATTTTGACAATGGATTAAAATATATTACAGATATTGTCAAGGTAAGAAACTTTATTTCTTCTTGGCTTCAAATATATTGCCATATTGTTTAGTCCCTTTAATTTATATGGTTTTGATGTCATTTCTTACAGCTTAATGCCTTTGATCAAAGACATCTTGATGACATCAACTTTGATGTTCGCTTCTCAGCATTCCAGACCATCACCTCCTACGTGAAGGAGATGCAGACGGTGGATATTAATTACCTGATTCTTGTGATGCATAATTGTTTCTATAACATGGAGGTAGGTTGTTACAACAAAAACTCGTGGGTTGCTTTTTATTGTTTTTTAAGTACAGCTGCTGAAGGCAGTGAGTGCATTTAAAATTTTGTTTTTAGAGGAGAACAAGTATTTTAAGGATACAATTTCTTTAGATGTGTGATTTTTTTTTCTTTATCAAACATTGTTTTCTCATGATTTGCAACATAGACCATAGATTTGCAACATCTTAGAAAAATATGTGTATGCACTTTGAAAAAGAAAATCAAGTTCTCTACTATCTGGCTGTGATGGTATACAGCTATAATGTTACCACTAGGATCATAAGCTTGAAGCCAGCGTAGACTATGCAGTGTCTCAAAAATAAAAAATTGGGTGGGGTGAGGGGGAGCAGTGGCCGGAGAGATGGGTTAGTGGTTAAGGCGCTTGCCTGCAAAGCTAGAGTACCCTGATTCATTTCTCCAGTACCCATGTAAAGCCAGATGCACCAAAAAAAAAAAAAAAAAACAGAAAAAGTAATGTTTACCAAGAGCTTTAGGGAGGGAAGAATGAGTGACATCTTTTTTTCTTTAGTGAGCAATAAATTTTGTGAAAGTGTATAGTGGTAATGGTAACATGGCCTTTTTAGTGTTCTACAAAAGCATTGAACCATACCTTTAAATGTGTGTGTATTTTTGAGGTAGGGTCTTGCTCTAGCCCAGACTGACCTGGAATTCCCTATGTAGTCTTTTTTTTTTCTCTTGAAATTCAATTTTAATCCTCATTATACACTAAATACAATAGTAACTTAATGCATTTATCTAAATGCACACAAAGCTTTATACAAAAGTAGTTTCTGTTACATGGTTTTGATCAAGTACACATTCTGACAATGAACAAGTACTATAATACCCAAATACTTATCCTGGCATCAGTTTTTTAAGCACTGCCATTTCTGCTACTGAAAACATTTATTTTTAGAATGTTTAATGTCATCTGGGAAAATAAGGTCTTTTAAAAGTTAACAAGTCATATGATATCATAAAGCCTAGAAAGGTTTTACTTTTTATTTATTTTTATTTATTTATTTGAGAGCAACAGACAAAGAGGCACATAGAGAGAATGGGAGCACCAGGGCCTCTAGCCACTGCAAACGAACTCCAGATGCATATGCCACCTTGTGCATCTGGCTTACATGGGTCCTGGGGAATTGAGCCTTGAACCAGGGTCCTTAGGCTTTGCAGGCAAGCGCTGAACCGCTAAGCCATCTATCCAGCCCTTAGAAAGGTTTTAAATCATAAAACCCTTTCAACATAGAAGCACTGGATAAAATCTTTAGTTATAAAGAAAAAGGAAGAAATCATTCTTGTATTATTTAGAAAAGAATTTTAAAACAAAATAATATCTTCTAAAACAAATATTCTGAGCCAGGTGTGGTGGCGCACACCGTTAATCCCAGCACTCAGGAGACAGAGGTAGGAGGATCACTGTGAATTCCAGGTCATCCTGGGCTAGAGTGAAACCCTACCTCAAAAAATAAAATAAAAAATAAAATAAATATTCTTATAAAAACTTAGTTTCTTATGTCATAAACTTAAAAGAAAAACCAACCAGTTTGCCATCTTTAATAACCTCTCAGACCACCATTGTCTAGGACTTCTGAATACAATGAAACACATGGCTCAGCAGTCATAAGGCTGACAGGACATTTAGATTTCACAAACTGAGCATCTGCTTATAGCCTGCATGGCACAAATCTGCCTAAGACATAAACCACTACCACTCACTGAGAGAGTCAAAGCCAGATGATACTGTATGGCTCACAATACTTTAACTTAGGTAGTCTTTAACTCTAGCAAACTTCCTTGGGTTCTTTTGAATCAAGAAGACAATATCTTCAACTTGCACAGGACCTTGTCTTCCAATTGACATTGCCTTGTGAGTATTCTTTAGAAAAGTGTCTCTTTCTTTTACCCTATCCTCCTTCTGTACCTCTTCCAATTTCTTCATTTGCCTCCTCAAAAGCAGGGTCCTCCTCCTCATCTGCCATCCCACTAATCCGCGCCCTGAGGGCAGAGCACACCGCCAGGCTGCCAGCAGGCTTTACTACCCCTATGTAGTCTCAGGCTGGCCTTGGGCTCAGCAATCTCCTACCTCTGCCTCCCGAGTGCTGGGATTAAAAGGTGTGCGCCACCATGCCCAGCTGTGCATTTTAGTATTTTATTTATTTATTTATTTGTTTATGAGAGAAAGAGGAAGCTAGAGAATAAGCATGCCAGGGTCTAGCCACTGCAAACAAACTCAAGGCTCACGCACCACCTTGCACAATTGGCTTACGTGGCTAGTAGGGAATTGAGCCTGGGTTCTGAGGCTTCACAAGCAAGTGCCTTAGTCACTAAGCCATCTCTCCAACCCTAAGCCATACATTTTAAAAGGTTGATTTTTAGAGTATTTTAATTTTATGTTGATTTAAAAGTTTGGTTCAAGCTCGAGAGATGCCTCTGAGGTTAAGGGATTCAGAGTTGCTGCCAGGTTGACAGAGTTAGGAATACCTTTCCTCACTCGCTGTCTGCATTCCCAAGTCAGAGCTTTGGGGCCTGATCAGAATTACACCAGCCAAGCCTGCCATTTTCTGCATGATCTGATGTTGGAAATGTATTTTAGTGAACCCTTTATTCTGCTTGCTTTGGGATGTAAAACCCATTGAGAAGTATACTTCTCAGTGCTTCCTGAAACTAAATGGTGCTGCTCAGTAGGCCTGCTACTTCAGTTGTGTGGTTCTTTCTTGGGTCTGTAAGTCCCAGCACATTGCTTTGCCAGAGTTCTCACAAAGCTTGAGTAGGCTTCACTTTCTTTGGAACATAGGCCGTGTTTTATTTACTGCCCAGAATAATAGGTCCTTTCCTCATTTTCAGCTGGGAGATATGTCCCTGAGTGACAATGCCAGCATGTGCTTGATGAGCATTATCAGAAAGCTCGCTGCCTTGAATGTCACGGAGAAAGAATACAAGGAAGTCATTCATCGTTCACTGCTGGAGAATCTGAGGAGAGGGTTGAAGAGCCAGACAGAGGTATTGGAACTCTGTCTTGTGACTGCTGTTGTCTAAGGGTTGGTAGGTTTGGCTCTTCCCTGTCCTGACAATGAAAAGCAATCAGGTTTACTATAATTAATTAAAACACCAGACTTTTAACAGGAGACAGGAAAAGAAAGGAGAGCATTCATGTTTGGTTATAATTGTTTAATTTTTTTCTTACAGTGGGAATGTTTAATTTAAAAAGTTTAGTTTTTGTCCTAAGTACAACTTCTTTTCTCTCCACTTGATGTTTGCAGAGTATTCAGCATGATTATACCCAGATACTTTCCTGTTTAATTCAATCATTTCCAAGTCACCCAGAATTTAAGGACTTGGTGCAGCTCACTCACTACCATGATTCAGAAATGGACTTCTTTGAGAACATGAAGCACATTCAGGTAGTGTAGCTCCGCCTTCCTGCCTCCAACAAGCCTTGCCCCACAGACACTTGCTTCCCCCAAAGCTCATTCTTTCCATTCCTCAATCTCCATGACTGTGGGGCAGATTTGCACATAAGGTGACCTTTTTCTGAGCCTGGGGTCTCATTTCTTGGTGATGTCACAAATTATCAAAAATAATGTCACCTTTCTCTGCCTCTTCCTAAGAGCTCCAGGATTCATTGGTAAGTGCTGTGGTTTATGTTTCTAGAATCAAATCCAGCACAGGTGTTTGTCCATGTAACATAGCCTGTGTTTCATTTTTGATCTTTGTATTGAAAAAGGACATGGTACTGATTAGGTAAGATTTTTCTAGTTATCCCTGAGTATTTCCTCTAACTTACAGATCCACAGAAGAGCAAGAGCCTTGAAGAAACTGGCAAAACAACTTCAGGAAGGCCAAGTTGAGCTGTCTCCTAAATCTCTGCAGAACTATATCATGCCTTATGCCATGACTCCAATATTTGATGAGAAAATGCTGAAGGTAAGGGTATTTGGTCTAAAAGGAAGTGTCAACCCAGTTCTTTCAAAATGCGGGTGCATTGGTGTCTATGTTGGTGTAGTCATTGATCTTACTCTCCATATTCTTCTTGCTTCACCTTACATAGTGCTGGGATTGCAGTTATGTGGCACTATGACCAGCCTTAAAAGATTGCTGTATTAGCTGGATGTGGGTGGTACATGCCTTTGATCCCAGGCAGAGGTAGGAGGCTCTCCATGAGTTCAAGACCACCCTGAGACTACGTAGTGAATTTCATGTCTGCCTGGGCTACAGTGAAACCCTACCTTGAATAACCCCCCCTCCAAAAAAAAAAAGATTGCTCTTTTAAATCTAAAAAGCCATTAACCACAACCAACAGTTTGATGATACCTACGCACAAATGAAGTATAAGTAAAGAAAATTATACCTACTTTTGTTTGGTGCTAGCTTGGTATATTTTTTCTAGCCTTTTATTTTGAACTTGTAACTTTGTAATTAAAGATGGTATCTTATTGGTGGTTTTTTTTTTTTTTTAAGTTATTTTTTTGAGGTAGGGTCTCACTCTAGCCCAGGCTGATCTGGGATTCACTATGTAGTCTCAGGGTGCCCATGAACTCATAGCGATCCTCCTACCTCTGCCTCCTGAGTGCTGGGATTAAAGGCATGTGCCACCATGCCCAGCATTGGTGGTATTTTGCTGGGACCTGCTAATAATTACCCAATCTGACAATATCTCCCTCTTATATTTAATATGATTCTTAATTAGGTTGGACTTAAATCTGTGATCTTGTTGTCTTCTTCCCATTTGGCATACTGTTTTTCCTCTTTCACCTTCCATTTTGTTTCTTCTGTTTGGTTAACTGGACATTTCTGATTTGATCTCCATTGGCTTAATAGTTATTTTTAGCTTAATAGGTATTTTTGTCATAGGCATTTTTACCCCTGCATTAGCTTTAAATTACATAACACATTGTTATTTCTTTAGTCACTTCTGCAAAGATCTTTAAACATAAAGAAAGGTCTTTTATATTTGCTTCCATGTTTGTTTCTTGGTGGTCTTGTTCCTTTATGTGCATTCAGGTATATGTCTGGTGTCGAGTTCTTCACTCTGTCTGACAGAATCATTCATTTGCATTCAAATCCTTTCATGGACCATGATAATTGGCTTGTGTCCATTTTTATAGTTCTTTCCCTGTCCCTTCCCTTGTCACATACACTGACAAGTATTCATTTGAAAGTCAAAGACTTTTCCTGTGTATAGCTGTCTTCCATCTGGTACACTGCCCTCTGGGCCCCAGTGACCATGAATAGCCTCTGTACTGTCTCCTAGGCTCTGTTTTGGTTTCCCCTCCTATACTAGACCTAGCAGTTCTCTACACACAGTAAATTCAGATCATTGTAATGCTTATTTCCTGTTTCTTTCCCCTTGAGAATCACTGCTCTGTCTTGCTCTGCTTAACATCCAAGATCTGAAAGAATTTGTTTCATATATTTTTTTAAACATTTATTTATTTGAGGAAGAGAGAATGAGCCCAAACAAGCTCCAGACGCATACACTACCTGTGCATCTGGCTTATGTGTGTTCTGGGGAATTGGACCTGGGTCCTTTGGCTTTGCAGGCAAGCACCACTACCGCTAAGCCAGCTCTCCAGCCCTGTTTCATATATTTTTTTTTCCCAGTTTTCTGGTTTAAGAAATGTAAAGGTAACTCCAGGTCTTGTTCTCCATCATGCCGTAAATAAGATGACTCTGAGGGGATGGGCTTTGAGTGCTGAATAGTGTAGTGTGTAGTGTTTATTTTTGGTGCCAGGCCAGGATCCTCATTCTTGAACATGCTAAGCAATAGCTCCACAACTGTTATATTTCTTTCCCCAACATTTGTCAACTTCATACACTGGATTTATTTTGTTCAATGCATATAGTGCATATAGGAAAGCTGAGTGGAAAAGGTTTCAAAATACATTAACATTCCCTTATAGCACATATTCTTAAAATTGATAATATCTTAATCCAGCATTAAGATAGGAAATGAAGTATTGTTTAAGCATCTTTGCATTCTGAAATTAGAAAGGCCTGCTGCCTGAGGTTTCCAGTACACCAGTTAAATGGTCTGCATTTTGTTAGCAAATGCTTATTGTACATTGATGCTCTTGGTTTATTTTACAGCATGAAAATATGACCATTGCTGCCACAGAGCTCATTGGAGCTATTTGCAGACATCTTTCTTGGCCAGCCTATATATATTACTTGAAACATTTCATTCATGTCCTACAGACAGGAAAAATCAACCAGAAATTGGGTGTCAGGTATAGTCAAATTTCATTTTTTTTTTTGCATTGTTGATAAAATGTAACCTAAGCCGGGCGTGGTGGTGCATGCCTTTAATCCCAGCACTCGGGAGGCAGAGGTAGGAGGATCACTATGAGTTCGAGGCCACCGTGAGACTACATAGTGAATCCAGGTCAGCCTGGGCCAGAGTGAGACCCTACCTCAAAAAACCAAAAAAAAAAAAATGTAACCTAAAAATTATTTTCTGAGTTGTTTGTTCTATAATCTCAATTTATGTTATACTGTATTAAAGAGTTATAGTAATTCTTTATAAAGTAAATATTACTGGTAAAATTAATTTCTGATTTCTTATTTTTTTAAGTTTCCTCTCCCTTTTTAATAGGTGGTGGTGATAGATTAAATGAACATTCCTATGTATTTTTTTTTTAACAGCTTGCTAGTAATAGTATTGGAAGCATTCCACTTTGACCACAGCACTCTTGAAGAACAAATGGGGAAAATTCAGAATGAAGAAAGTAAGTTTTTAACCTTCCTTAAACTAGATTCTTATTTTATTCCTGAATGATTTATGATAATGATTAAGGAGGGCAAAATTTATTTTACTTGTTTTTATGCACTTTGTAGCAAGAACCTGTTAAGGAGTTGGAAAGAAACACCTTAAAAATGAATGGCTTATTCCTATAAAACCTCATTTAGCCAGGCATGGTGGCGCACGCCTTTAATTCCAGCAGAGGTAGGAGGATTACTGTGAGTTCAAGGCCACCCTGAGAATACAGAGTGTATTCCAGGTCAGCCTGGGCTAGAGTGAGACCCTACCTCGAAAAAAAATTTAAAAAAAAAAACAGCCTTGTGGTGGCACACGCCTTTAATCCCAGCACTTGGGAGGCAAAGTTAGGATCACCATGAGTTTGAGGCCACCCTGAGACTACATAGTAAATTCAGGTCAGCCTGGGCCAGAGTGAGAGCCTACCTCGGAAAACAAACAAAAAACTGACCTTAGAAGAAAACAAAATTAAAAATTTTTTTATTGATTTATATATATATGTGTATATATATATATATATATATATATATGGTTGTACCCTTGGACCCCCCCCCTTCCCCAAGTCTACTGAGGGTCTTCTTTGGTAGGGTTATTGGTATTCATTGTGGGACAAAGAAGCTTCAGCCAGTCTGCCGTGGGGGGGAGGGGTGGCACCGTGCCTCCAGCTTTTCCCACCCCTTCTGAAGGTCTTACAATCTTTTCACCCTCTCTTCCCCAAGTTCCCTGAGCCTTGGTGGGCAGGAGAAGGATCAGATTTAGTATTGCTTTCTCTGTAGCTTCTGGATCTGTTTTTGTTTTTATTTTTATTTATTTATTTTTGGTTTTTCAAGGTAGGGTCTCACTCTAGCTCAGGCTATTCTGGAATTCACTACGTAGTCTCGGGGTGGCCTCAAACTCACAGTGATCCTCCTACCTGTGCCTCCCAAGGGCTGGGATTAAAGGAGTGCACCACCACACCCAGCTTGTTGTTTTTTTTTTTTTTTAATTTTTTTTATTTATTAGAGAATGGACATACCAGGGCCTCTAGCCACTACAAGTGAACTCCAGACGCATGCACCATCATGTGCATCTGGCTTGCATGGGTTCTGGAAAGTCAAACTCAGGCCTTTAGGCTTTGCAAGCAAGCACCTTGACTGCTGGGCCATCTCTCCATCTCCTGGATCTAATGAGGTTTGAGTAACCACAGTGTCTGTCACTGTTTCTCGAGCTGGTTTTCAGGCTAGCCATGAGAGCAGTATTTGTGTCACCACTTACAGGCCCAGGCAGATGAGGTGGAGGTCTCCTGGTAGACAGTAGACTCTCTGTTCTTAATGTATTGTTGTATCCTTGTTCTCCCTAGGATACTCCTCCATTGTAAAGTAGAGCAGATTCTCCAAAAGTGAAAACAGTTTGAATAAAAGAGGATAAGCCTAGTCATTAGATATATTGATGTATATAGCCATTCTCTCTGGAGCCTGAGTTTCCTGTACTAGGATAACTGGCTTGGTTCCCAGAGCCATATGTTCTCCCCATTGAGGGGATCTCATGTGTAATCCATGAGCTGTTGGTTACCTACATCCTACATCAGCTGTGTGCCACCATTGCACAAGTGTGTACTTCTTGTCCAGCTGGTTGATTTCATAACTGGCAGGATCCCCTGATTATTCTTTCTGTTGGCAACCTTAATTTTCCAGCTGTTCTCATAGCACTTGCCAGCATTATGACCGCCGGCCAGGCAGGTACTGGATTCCCTCTCAGTTCCAACATGGTCACTTGATGTCCTGTGGCCACAGGCTGTGGTGTCTTAAGCAATAGGGCTTACCTTTTAGCTCTTTCTGATAAGCAAGTGTTTGGCAATGGCCTGTATTATTTTGGGGGCCTGTGTCTTCCTGACTACAGCTGACTATTGAGGGGGGCCCAGATCTGGCCCTGGGAATTACCAGCCAGTACTCATGGTTATAGCGTTGTGCTATCTCCATCTTATGAACCTATTCTATTAGGGTCCCTTCTCCCCCTTATTGAGAGTAATGACTTGTAGAATGTTATCCAGGAAGAAGGCTCCTATGGAATTGAGTCATGTTGCCATTAGGTTTGTATATCACCCCCTCCTGTGTCCTCCCTTTCTCTACACCCGAGGCCTTCCCCCCCCCCTTCTCTTTCTTTCCTTTTGCTGACCATTGGATTATTGTCAAGTACCTTCCTGTCTTCCCTGTTTCCTCTTTTCTATCTTCATTCTAGTACCATGTCTCTGTCTCTGTCCTTCTATCTCTCCTGGCAAATAAATAATAAAAATGTTAGGGGAAAAAATATCTATCAAAACTTAAGACAGGGTGTTGCTATATGGCAGTAGTCTGCCTCAGTTCCTGAATGCTGGGATTATAGGCATGTGCCCACACTAAGCTATGCCATTTCCATGTTTAATCTAAAGGGATTTGTGTTGTTTAGTGAGCACAGACACAGCTGAAGTATCTGAGTTACTGGAGGAGGAAGCCATGGAGTTAGAGCCCGTGGGAGAGGAAGAGAAAGAAGATGTACATGAGAGCTTATCAGACAATAAAGAGGCTGTGGGAGCCCCTGATCCAGCTGGTTCTGATGGGACAGCAGCTAAGGAACCTGAGTGCATCTCAAAGATGGTCTCTTTCCTTCCTCGGAACAAGGAAGAGCTAGAGAGAACAATTCAAACTATCCAAGGAGCCATAACTGGGGATATCCTCCCCAGGCTGCACAAGTGCCTCGCATCTACGGTAAGGGCTGCGGCCTAGCAGGTCTGTGGGAGCTGGGGGTGCCTGACAATTACTGACTGACTTTAGCTATGTGTCCTTGCCACTCACATGCCACAGTTCATTTCCCTTCTCCCGTTAACTGCAGGCTCATCTGCTGTAGTCAGGCAGCAGTGCTGAGTTTGATAGAAAAATTGTATACTTTTTCTATTTCAAGTTGACTTCCAAAAAAATTGATTACAATTTAGTTTGTTTTACTTTTCTGCTTCTTGGACATTTCAACTCTATTCAAAAATCATCTTAGCCAGGCCTGAGGGAGGGAGGGAGAGGAATCAAGATCCATTTTTGTCCTAGTTAGTGGGGTAATATTTGCTGCATTCTCTTACTCTCATATACCCAGAGCCTTTCCTCCTCCGTCCTGCAAACTGTTGTCCATGAGTTGCAGCTAGGCTGCAGCCTGTTTTTATAAATAAAGTTTTAGTAGGACAAACACTCATTACCATTGGCTAGCTATAGCAGATACCACAAAGCCAAAAATATCTGTCCTTTTACAAGAACATTTACCAACAACTAATATAAAATATTTACTTGTGTTTATGTCAAATTTTCTTTATTCGAAGCACTGTATTTCTTACATGCCCATGGTGTCATTCAAACACTTAAGTTCTGAACAAAACGTGTTTCATGTAAATTTTATATATTTACAATACTCAAAATTATGGTGGACGGCTGGAGAGATGGCTTAGTGGTTAAACGCTTGCCTGTGAAGCCTAAGGACCCCGGTTCAAGGCTCCATTCCTCAGGATCCACGTTAGCCAGATGCACAAGGGGCACATGCGTCTGGAGTTCGTTTGCAGTGGCTGGAGGCCCTGGCACGCCCATTCTCTCTCTCTCTCCCCCTCTCTCTGTCTGCCGCTCTCAAATAGATAAATAAAAATAAACAACAACGAAAAAATTTTAAATTAAAAAAATTAGGACTGGAGAAATGGCTTAGCAGTTAAGCGCTTGCCTGTGAAGCCTAAGGACCCAGGTTCGAGGCTCGATTCCCCAGGACCCATGGTAGCCAGATGCACAAGGGGGCGCATGCGTCTGGAGTTCGTTTGCAGTGGCTGGAGGCCATGGCGCGTCCATTCTCTCTCTCTCCCTCTCTCTTTCTCTCTCGCTCTCACTCTCAAATAAATGAAGATAAAACAAAAAAAAATTTTTTTTTTAAATTATGGTGGAAATGTAGCTTCATTTCTTCTGTAGCTGCTTCTTTGAAAAGTGGGCTGGCCCCAACTCATGATCTTCCTGCTATAGCTTTCTGAGTTCTGGGATTAATGGTGTGTACTACCACATCCTACTTAAGTAGGCCAGTCTTCCTTTTATTTTTATAATTTTTAGAGGGTTCTCAAATTGCACAATTTAGTTTTGCAAAGAAAGTAAACTAGCAGTAAACTTAAAATAAAAAGTTTGCCTTTCAAATGCAAGGGTAGTGGTGAAGAATTGTAAGAAAGTCGAGTGTAGCAAGCACCAAGAGCCAGTCATTGGCCTTGACTGACAGAAGAGAAGGAGAAAACAGACTCAGCTACAGTGTTGGCAGGTCCTTGGTTCTTATTTTTGTTTGAATTTGACATAAACTTTTCTTACAGACGAAAAGAGAAGAAGAGCACAAGCTGGTGAAGTCGAAGGTTGTGAATGACGAGGAAGTGGTTCGCGTTCCTCTGGCCTTTGCCATGGTTAAACTCATGCGGTCCCTTCCTCAGGAGGTGATGGAGGCAAATCTGCCCAGGTGCGTTGTGTGACCAATCAGGCAGGATCAGGGAAACTCAAAAGTTGCTTCTTTCCCTCCTGACTTCTGAATCTCATAGTTTGCTGTGGTTTGAATCCTAACTGGAAAATTAGGGTTATGAAAAATTAAGAGATAAAACGATAGTTATGGAAGCTGGGAGATAGCTCAGTGGTTAAAGGCACTCGCTTGTATAGCCTTTTGGCCAGAATTCAGTTCCCCCAGCACTTGTGGAAAGCTGGACACGTGCAGCTACATTCATTTGTAGTTACAAGAGACCCTGGTGCACATGTATATGCATGTGCACATATGAATAAATAAGAAAGGATGATTACAGTTTTTTTCTGTTTGGTCATTTTTCACTTTTGCATTTTCTAGTATTTTGCTGAGAGTGTGTGCCCTCCTCAAGAACAGAGCACAGGAAATCAGGGACATTGCACGCAGCACTCTCTCCAAAATAATAGAGGATCTGGGCGTGTACTTTCTGCAATATGTTCTGAAAGAATTACAGACCACCCTTGTCCGTGGCTATCAGGTAAATTGCATCATGTGGTTTATGTTTGAGTGTGTTAAGATTTCTGATACTAGCATCTTGAACACTACAAATCGGGTACATTTAAAAAGCTCCTATTTTTTAGCTTACATTTCCTTATAGAACCTTTTTTTTTCTTTATAAACTGTTATGGTATCAAGTTTCATATTGTACAGATCTTAATAAAATTCTTGGTGTTTATTGAAAGTACTACCAGAGGAAACAAATCCTTGTGTATGAGATTGTAAGCGTGTGATATAAGGTACAAAAACAGTAAGGGCACCAGGCAGAATATGGAACATTCTAAGTAGTTGCATGGTGGTTTAGCTCCACACTGCTCCAACTTTGGCACTGGACAGGCAGCATCTGGGGCTGTTCAGAAGGCAGACATTTGAGCCCTGCTCCTGACCAGCAGCAGACTTGATAAGGGACCTTAGGGTGATGTCAAGATTGGGGAGCATTGCAGTTTGTTCCTGAAGAGCTCAGTCAAGACTTCTGGTCATTAACTATACCTTTCATGTCTTGGTTTAGTGATGCACAGGGAACCAGTTCTCACACTAAAATTCCAGAATCCCTTTGGCCTCTTTGTATGGCTTTCCTTAGTGACTGCTCTAGGGACCACCATATACATACCTCCCCCCCCCCTTTTTTGTTTTGTTACTTGTTTAGTTTGCTTTTCCAAAGTACGGTCTCACTGTAGCTCAGGCTGACCTGGAATTCACTCTGTGGTCTCAGGGTGGTCTCGAATTCATGGCGATCCTCCTACCTCTGCCTCCCAAGTGCTGGGATTAAAGGTTTATGTCACCACACCCACTTTAACTGTCCAAATTTGAGATTTCAGCCAGTATTTTTGTAAATCCTTCCCCTACACTTACTTGTTTCTCTTCCCACACTTGCAGTGAGATGAATGTTAGGTCTCTTGTTTTTCTCTGAGCAGCTTCTGTATATTTTCCTTGTCGTTTACATTGGGTGGTTTCTACCAGTCTGTCTTCAGGTTCACCGGCTCCAGTTTCATGACCATCCTACCATTGGGTCTACCCAACGAGTTTTTCTTTTTAGGTACTGAGTATTTACTCCTAAAATTTCCATCTACTGTTGACTCTCTTTGGTCTCTTTTCTGATACAGTTCTGGAACTACTTGCTGAGCTTTGCCCTCATTTCCCACTAGCGCTGTCCTGGGGGCAGTTCTTGCCTGGGGCTGGGTGCAGAAGGAGGGAATAAAAGAGAAATGATAGACCTTCCTTGATCCTGACTGAGCAGGTACCCTCTCCTGCTCGTCCCAGCAGAACAGGGCCGTCCAGTGTTCTTCCCGTCGGCCCAATTCTGGGTTGGCTAGAAGATGTTGAACAGAAAACAATGCCTGGACCTCTGTTCTGTCCCCAACCTGCTCCTTGACTCCTGACCAGGATGTAGCACTGTGCTCAGAGAGAATGAGTGTTCTCCAAACCCTCTGGAACTGTATTGTTCTGTTTCTTCACCTGGTGTTTATTTCATGGAATTTGCAAGGGATCATGTTGGGCAGTGGTATATATAGAAAGGTGAATACATTCCATCCCTGCCTTTCAGGATTTGGCCACACATTTAAGAAACCTCTGAGATAGTTCCATGTATAGTTTTTGTTTTGTTTTGTTTTTTTTCCTCCTGCCAACTAGTCTGTCTTTAAGTCTATTACCATTATTTGTTAAAATAACCAAAATATAATTGCAAGAACAGCTAGTTTGGATTTTAGTAGAGATTATGAAGATACTGCCAAAGTTATGTTTTTTGAATGTTGCTCATCATCTCTCTCAAAAAAAAAAAAAATTTTCTTAGGCTGGAGAGGTGGCTTAGCGGTTAAGGCACATGCCTGCGAAGCCTAAGGACCCCACTTCGAATGTCCAGGTTCCATGTAAGCCAGATGTACATATTGGCGCATGCGTCTGAAGTTCGTTTGCAGAGGCTCGAGGCCCTGGCATGCCCATTCTCTCTCTCTCTCTCTCCCACTCTCTCTGTCTCTGATAAATAAATAAATAACAATAAAATCTTTAAAAAAAAAAAAAAAAGGCTGGAGGGATGGATTAGTAGTAAGGTATTTGCCTGCAAAGTCAAAGGACCCAGGTTCTGCTCCCCAGGACCCATGTTAGCCAGATGCACAAGGGGTCACACGTATCTGGAGTTTGTTTGCAGTGGCTGGAAGCCCTGGCATGCCCATTCACTCTCTCTCTCCCCCTCTTTCTCTGTCAAATAAATAAATAAATAAATAAATAAAATATTTAAAAATTCTTTTCTTATTGAAGGTCATAGGTAAGGCACTTAAGAAGGTGTGCCTTTAGGATCCAGCCTGTGTGTTGACAGCTGTTTGTGTCCATGCCCTGTGGACATAGTCTGGTGTTCACTATAGTCATTTTGCAGCACTAGCAGCTGAATACTGAATGCATTAAGGAAGCTCAAGCAGCCTGACACAATGGTGTGAGCTGGGGCTCTGGAGCCAGCCCCTTGGGTTTCAAATCCCCACTCCACCTCTTCCTAACAGTGGTAACCTTGGACGTGTTACTGGGCCTATCTCTGCTGGACAGCCCCCTCATCTGAAAAGTACTGATACTTCTGCAGCCTTACCACACATTGGATGGATGAAATATAAATGGTTTCATGCATGTGAAATATTAATACAGCATCTTTCTCAAAGAAAGGCTCCTCATAAAGATTTACTCCATTATTACTGAGGAGAAAAACTTCTTGACACTTTATGTACCAGTTTGGATTGCATTCAGTACTGGCAGGCTTCTTAATTTACACCTTGGCTTTTAAAGTTAAAAGTTGGGCTGGAGACAGTGGGAGAGTGCTTTTCTGGGTTAGGGTCCTGTTTTAATACTTGCACACACACATTTGTTGAGGGGGTTTCACAAGTTAAATTATACTAATATGATAAGCACACTTCAACTAAATTGATACATCACTGGCCTGGCTTAACCACAATTGTAGAATCAAAGGGTGCCAATATGTTTGTACAAAGTGATCGTTTGAATTGGTGATATTTGTCAAAGCTTCTCTGAGCAGTAACTGAGATGCATACTGGGTGTTCTCTTCCCTGTACTCATGATGTCAGCCGTTGTTTAGGTGTGGGGTCCTCGCCGTTTATATATGCCTACGCGTCTCATTTCAGGTCCATGTGCTCACCTTCACCGTTCACATGCTGCTGCAAGGCCTGTCCAGCAAGCTGCACGTGGGAGATTTGGACCCTTCTTTAGATATAATGACTGAGGTGAGATTTACAAAATGGAATTCCAGTTTCTTTATGTGGACAAAGTCCACACAATAAATACTAGCCTCTAAGCATAGGGTGTGTTATAGCTCAGTGATGGAGTAAGTGCTTATTAGGCATCAGGCTGTAGCTGTGCTCCCCAGCACAAATAAAGAAAACTAATGTGCTGTCTTGTATTTTAGATTAGCAGAACTGGAAAGACCAGGATGCTTGAGGTCGAGCATCCTGTCGGTGGTGGCTTAATGTTTATTCTGGAAAAGGACGTTACCATCATGTCAGTAGCCAGAATCCATATTATAGAATGATTTATGGATTTATAAAAGTATGCTCAACCAAAATTTTGTAATAGTGAAAAATGAGTAATAATTAATTTGGGGCCTGATCGATGGCTCGGTGGTTAAAGGCACTTGCCTGCAAAACCTTATGGCCCAAGTTCAACTTCCCAGTACCCACATAAAGGCAGATGCACAAAGTGGCACGCGCATGTGGAGTTCATTTGCAGTGGCAAGAGGCCCTGGTGTACCCATCTATTCATTGTCTTTCTCTCCCTCCTTGCACATGAATCTAAAAATATTTAAAACAAAAAACTTGATTACTTTTTGTTAAATTGGTAATGTAATAATTATACAGGTACAATTAGGAAGAGAGTATATTCACATAACCTTTTATTATTTGAAAACCTAGCCTGTTCCTGAATTGAAATGAGCAGCCAGATGTTTCAGAACATAGGCCAGGTGGGAAAGGAATCTAGTAATAAAGCCATTTATACATACAAAAATATAGATAGTAATATTGAATCTCATTTCAATGACTTAAAGTTGCAAATACAAGGATTTCTTTAATGGAGATTAAGCTACTCTTTGGTAGTATAAATGAGGGCCCTATTGTATAGTTATATCTGTGAACTAGTTTCCTGTAGTTTCCCTTTAGTGTGAATCTTAATGTGTTTCTGGGTGTTTTGTTTTCTTGGTGTTCTACACTGGTTCTTAAAGTGCATTGGAAATGAGTGACACGTACTCAAAATTTCTCCCATCTCATCTCAGTCCAGTCTTTCATCCTTTGGTTTGGTTGTGCAAGTATGTTATCAGAGACTACTTGTTTTGGTACACTGTGTTGAGTGTGCCCACCATGCTGAGTGCACGACATTTGACCTTTCTTTCACAGATTTTTAACCATGAATTGTTTGGTGCCCTTGCTGAAGAGAAGGAAGTAAAGCAGATTCTTTCCAAAGTCATGGAGGCACGAAGAAGCAAAAGTTACGAGTCTTATGAAATCCTGGGCAAGTTTGTAGGAAAAGATCAGGTTACAAAACTAATTCTCCCATTAAAAGAGGTAAGGACTTGAATGTCATTACAGTATCTTTGTGTTCCTGGAAGGAATCTTAGCTGGACAAACACTGTACTTACTTGGTCATCCGTGACTTCCTTTGGCGCCACTACAAAGAACAAGAGCCCTATGGCCACTAGCCCAGGATATGAAAGAAATGTAAAGGGAGAGTCAACAAAAGTTGAAGTGCTGGTGAATTTTACACCAGTGTGCTGTTAGCAGCTAAAAGCAGCCTTTGGAGTCAGAATATTCCCAGACTGCCAAGAGGAAGAAAACGGGCATTGATTTTGATTGTTATCTGTTCTGTTCCTCACAGCCATTCCAGAGGTCACTACTTCCGTTCTACAGATAAAAACATGCAGGCTCAGAAAAGCAGATGATGGTTAGGGAAAAGTCAGTGGTTAGTTCCACATCTCTCCTTCAATGCTCACTGTTTTTGCCCTCTAGAAAACAGGGGCTCTAACGTACCTTCCTATTTTCTGCTCCTATTGCAGGGTGAGCATTCGGTTATGCTACTAACTCACTTTATACCAGCCTTGTCTGCTGAAACTCAAGCAAGCAGCACTATCTGATGACATGAGCTTCCCTGGATTCTGGGTGTTTTAAGGCTAGATGAATGTCATAATTGATCCTAGAATGTACTTAACTTTGGTCCTAATCTAAGAATGGTGGGTGGATTTTGAGGTTGAAAAGGTTTCGTGAGAGAAGAATTATGAAATATTGAATGTTGTGCTGAAGTTTGATTTCCATTCAGTTCCTCTGAGTTGGCCATTGCAGCTTTTCATTCACATGTTTCCTTTTATTAACTGGTTGGAGGGGAGGACAGGTACCACATGCATGTGTCTACAATTACCCATTGTGCACTTGGCTAATGACAGCTTAGAAGCTGCAGCCCTGTGCTCTGAGGCCTCACCAGCAGGGAAGGGGGGAGCAGAGAATGGAAGGAATCAGTGCTTATCTCTGGGGCTGAGGTTATAAGTGACTGTTACTTTATGTGTTAAATCTGTTTGAACTTCTATTAAGGATATATGTGTTTAATTGGGGAAAAAAACACTTGAAAGTTAAAGGAACTATTACAAAAAATCAAAGTATAGCCCTAAACAGTTTCAGCATGACATTTTATGTTTGCTTAATTTAGATTCTACAAAATACCACAAGTTTAAAACTCGCCCGGAAAGTTCATGAAACATTACGCCGAATTATAGCAGGATTAATTGTAAATTCAGAAATGACAGCAGAATCCATTTTACTGCTCAGTTATGGTTTGGTCAGTGAGAACCTCCCACTGTTAAAAGAGAAAGAAAAGTAAGTTTTTTGGGGGGCAGGGTCCTTAATCTAAATGACCCTTAGGTATGTCTGTCTGAGAAGTCTTTCAGGTGTTTACTCTTAGGAAGGTTAATTTAATATGCTTTAGTGAAAAACAAAGATGTGTACATGCCTGTTATCTATGTACACAGGAGACTGGGGCAGGTGGGTTGAATTTGAGGCCATCTTAGGCTATATAGCAAGACATTTCTAAAAAGGAAAGAGGTGGAAGCTGGGTGTAGTGGCACACACCTTTAATCCCAGCACTCAGGAGGCAGAGGTCAGAGGATCGCAGTGAGTTTGAGGCAACCCTGAGACTACATAGTGAATTCCAGTGGGCTAGAGCAAGACCTTACCTTGAAAACCCAGAAGAGGGGGGCCACTGGGGCTGTGTCTTAGTGGTTAAGGCACTTGCCTACAAAGCTTAAGGACCCAGGTTCAACTCCTCAGAACCCACATAAACCAGCTGCACAAGGTTGTGCATGCATCTGGAGTTCTTTTGCAGTTGCAGAGGCCCTGGCACGCCCATTCATTCACTCTTTCTCTCATAAATAAAAGTTGAGAGTTTAGAAAAGAAAGATAGGATATTTGGAATAAGTTCTTCCAGGTGACACATTTAACATGCGATTTTTTTTTTTTTCTTTGAAAGTGACAGAGAAGGAGGCAGAGAGAGAGAGAGAATGGGCGCGCCAGGGCTTCCAGCCACTGCAAATGAACTCCAGATGCGTGCACCCCCTTGTGCATCTGGCTAACGTGGGTCCTGGGGAATCAAGCCTCGAACCGGGGTCCTTAGGCTTCACAGGCAAGCACTTAACCGCTAAGCCATCTCTCCAGCCCAACATGCGATTTTTTTTTGTTGTTGTTGTTTTTATTTGTTATTGTTTGTTAGGGTCTCCCTCTAGCCCAGGCTGGCCTGGAATTCACTCTGTAGTCTCAGGTGGCCTCAAACTCAAGCCACTCCTCCTATCTTGGCCTCCCAAATGCCAGGATTAAAGGTGTGTGGCACTATGCCCAACCGAGATTGTTTTTCTTTAAATAAGTAGCTATGATACCAGTATGTTGCTGTGGTACCATCTGCTGATACAAGTTTTACATATTTATTGAATGAAGGATAGATTTTCAATACATTCTCATTACTCTGATAAAACAGGTTTAGGCCTTAAGAGATTTGAAAATAACTTATAAGCTTCCTTTTTGCTTCTGTGTTCTGAGACTCCTTGACATTTATTTTCCAATATCAACCACAGGGGGTGTCCTCTTGCCATCCATCTTCATTTAGATTCATGCCTTGTTCTCAGCTCTGTTGCTGGGAATTTTTGGTAACCCCAAAAGCAGCGTTGTGCAGTATAGCATTTCCTTCTTAACAAAGGGGTCACAGTAACTCCTTGAAACGCAGCTAACAGTGCTCTTCCTCCTGTTTTTATTCCCTTGTGATTGTCAGAAGTCCAGTGACCCCTGCACCTGATCCACGTCTGCCTCCCCAGAGCTGCCTTCTGCTCCCCCCAACTCCAGTTCGAGGTGGACCAAAAGCTGCTGTGAGCAGGAAAACCAACATGCACATATTTGTTGACTCTGGGCTTCGGGTAAGAATGATCCTTAAAATGAGATTTGCTTCCTGTTTAATCCACTGCAGAATTTCAAGTACTAGGGAATCCGGTAGAAATGCCTTACTACAAATCAGTTATAGAAAATTTTTAAAATGTGTATTTGTCATTACTCTTTTTCTTTTTTTTTATAAAATATTTTTTATTTATCTTTTAGAGATATCGAGAATGGGCACACCAGGGCCTCTAGCCACTGCAAATGAACTCCAGACACATGCACCACCTTGTGCCTCTGGCTTACATGGGTTCTGGGGAATCAAACTGGGGTCCTTTGGCTTTGCAGGCAAACGCCTTAACCGCTAAGCCATCTCTCCAGCCCTGATTTTATTTTTCTTTCTTTCTTTCTTTCTTTTTCAATGATAGAGGGAGAGAGAATTGGCATGCCAGGGCCTCCAGCTATTGTAGTCGAATTCCAGACATATGTGTAATCTTGTGTGCATGTATAGCTTTGCACGTTTGCCTCATCTTGTGCACATCTGGCTTATGTGGGATCTAGAGAGCCGAACATTGGTCCTTAGGCTTCTCAGGCAAGCACCTTAATAGCTAAGCCTTCTCTCATTACTATTTTTCTATTCCAATAGTTACTTTGATATAATGATCCCAGAGTTCTGAACTAGTACTTGCTAGCGTTTCATTGTTAATTCTTAAGTTATTGAATTTTTTTAAAGGTGGTGAGCTTTGAAAAGTATAAATTGGGTGGTGGAGGTATGGCTTAGTGAGGAGCACTTGCCTCCCCAGTGCTAGGAGTGGGAGTGGGGGACAATATGATCATTGTATTTCCTTTGGCTCATAATTTTCCTAGGAGAGAGCCAAGAGCATTTGAGTTCTTTAAATAGGGCACACCATGGATTATTAGTGCCCTCCTTATTTCCAGCAAAAGCACTCTCCTTATCACCAGTAGGGCCTTTATTTCCATTGATGTTGGAGAGCCAACCCCAGATAGCAAATAAGCCCACTAGAGAAATCCATCCTTACAATTCTACTTCTCTAGAACCATTCCTGGTACCAAGTTCTGTAGCAGACAGCTTCAGGTTCACTGAGATGAACTTCTAGACCAAGCACAGTTATGGAGGAAGGGATTTATTGAAGCTTACCAATACAGGGGAAGTTCTGTAATGGCAGAAGAAGCTGGACCAGGCAGAGAGAGAGAAGCACAAGCCAAAAGCCACACAGCACACTTTGCATATCTTTAGATTGAAATCTGAAACCCACCACCACACCTTAAGATCCACCCAGTGACATTGCCTCCAGCCAGGTGACTGCAGATGCAAACTACAAACAAATAAAAAACTGAATATATTGGGAGCCATCTATTCAAACTACCACAGGCTGCAAGGTTCCAGCCTCCTGTACCATCCCCACTGCCGCATCCACTTCTGCAGCTCTAGTCACTTTACCTGCTGCCCTAAGACCTTACCTGCCCACTCTTCCCCTCTTGCACGTCCCTACAAGTCCTTGGAGCCTTGGGCATTTTTACTTCCTTAGAGTCTGTGCCTGACTAAGAGCCATCAGGACAGGGAACATGTCCATCTTAGTCATGGCTGTGCACCATGCCAGCATCTGGAATCATGGTAGATCCCGAGTAGCCTTTTGGTAACTGCCTTAGCATATTGGTTGCAAAGTGAGCTTTCATCTTCTTGACTTATGAGAGTCTAAGATGGTTTCTCATTTCTTACAAACTTATCATTTCATATATTACAACTTAAAAAAATTTTTTTGTTCATTCTTATTTATTTATTTGAGAGTGACAGAGAGAAAGAGGTGGGGAAAGAAAGAGAGAAAGTGGGTACGCCAGAGCTTCCAGCCACTGCAGACAAACTCCAGATGTGTGCGCCCCCTTGTGCATCTGGCTAACGTGGGTCCTGGAGAACCACACCTTGAACTGGGGTCCTTAGGCTTCACAGGCAAGCGATTAACTGCTAAGCCATCTTTTTTTTTTTAAGCCCACAACTTTTTTTTTAAGGTAGGATCTCACTCTAGTCCAGGCTGACCTGGAACTCACTCTTTAGACATAGGCTGTCCTCAAACTCACAGGGACCCTTCCAGTTCAAATAGAACATCTTTGTTGTTGTTGTCATTTTTTTGTTTTGTTTGGTTTGTTTTGTGTTGTGTTGTGTTGTGTTGTTTTGTTTTGCTTTTGAAGTAGGTCTCGCTCTAGCCCAGGCTGACCTGGAACTCACTATGTAGTCTCAGAGTGGACTCAAACTCCTGGCGATCCTCTTACCTCTGTCTCTCAAGTGCTGGGATTAAAGGCATGTACCATGATGCCCAGCAAATAGAACATCTTGACCAAAGTTCATGTTCATCTCTAAAAGTATTTCGTGGGCTGGAGAGATGGCTTAGCAATTGAGGCGCTTACCTACAAAGCCAAAGGACCCAGGTTTGATTCCCCAGGAACCACGTAAGCCAAGTGCACAAGGTGGCACATGCATCTGGAGTTAGTTTGCAGTGGCTAGATGCTCTGTGTGCCCACTCTTCCTCTCCCCCTCCCTCGCTGCCTCTTTCTCTCTCAAATAAATACATAAATATTTTTTTAAAAAACATTTCATATTTGTTTCGCCATCTAGTATTATGGGCACATAATGCAGATGTCTTCTTCAAACCTTTTAGCTGCTACATCTGAGTCTCAAGACTTCCAAGATCAAGTCGTCAAGCGAGCACATCCTGGAGATGTTGGATCCTTTTGTGTCTGTCCTCATAGACTGTCTAGGTTCCAAGGACGTGAAGGTGAGTGTTGGCTGGCAGTCCATGTTGGAATGTCCATTGCTTCACAGGGCCTGTGTGTGTGGAATTCCTGAAATGTGTTTCAGGGGCTCTCACTTCATGGATGACCAGGTTTATAAATGCCCACTGTTCTCTCTGTGAATAAGTCCCTCTTGTTTAGATCACCCATAACATCTATCAAAGCCCTCTTATACCTCTTATCTCATTTTGTTTTCACAGTCTTCTTGAGGGGAAGTGGTGGTGTCCCTTGGCCAGTGATTATTATGGTTGCCATTGTTGTTGTCTTAGTGGTATCATCTCCAATCCTTACAACCACCGGGGCCGATATTATTGTTTCTTTTCATGGATAAGAAAGCTAGGGCTAGGGCCTAGTCACAAGCTAGGTTAGGAGCCTCAGTCTGTCAGACGTTGTAGTCTCTGCATCTCCGGCATCCTTATATTGCTGACAAGAGGTTAAGTAAGTCTCTAGACTCACAGGACAGGTCAGAACCTAGGTTTTTCTGTGTGCCAGGCTCTTTGTGTAATCAGGACATCATACAGCCAGAGCAGAAAGGATTATGTCAGGAAGACTTGAAGTAGCTGGTCTTGGATCTCTGAGGGTTAGCCTTCGAACCTCAGGGCTTTGTGTAATCACCTGATCTCAGGACACCGTCTATATTCTCATACATAGCACTTAGCTATATTAAATGGTGAATGATGATTCCTATACTTAATTTCTGAGCCAGCTGTCTGTGCAGGAAAACAGTGGCCTTTTATATTCATTTATTGATTTTGGGATTTTGTTTTGCTTTATTTTGCCTTTTTTTTTTTTTTTAAGGCAGAATCTATGTAGCCCAAGCTGGCAAGAACCTCCTGCCACTCAGCCTCCGAAATACTGGGATTATAGACAAGTACTATCACACCTGGCTGTCATTGCACTTACAATACCCAGTAGAGGACTGGGATGTAGATGGGGCAGTGCATTTGCCTAGCATGTATGAGGCTTGGAGTTTAATCCCCAGGATTTAACTGATTATGAGGAGAAGGGGAAAGGATGGTAGCCTATAGAATCTATAGAATGCTTTGTATACTTTATATAAATCTAGTAAGAACAAAAATGCCATTCTTGAAAACACAAAATTCCTTATTTTGTTTTGTTTTGTTTTTCAAGGTAGGGTTTCACTCTAGTCCAGGCTGACCTGAAATTCACTATGTAGTCTCAGGGCAGCCTCGAACTCACAGTGATCCCCCTACCTCTGCCTTCCGAGTTCTGGGATTAAAGGCGTGTGCCACTACACTGGCCAGAAAATGTCTTTTAAATGAAGTTTTAAGAAAACATCTTGTAATTGGCCAGCCTTTCAAAATTCTTAAGAACACGGAAGTGAGCACCTTTTCTTGCTGCTTGTGATCTGCCTTCACGTTCTTCCATAAGAAAAGAGGAAACTTGTCTTCTGTGCACAGCTCTTTGGAAGCGGGCTGAACACAGCCTCCGTGCCTTACTGATGGATGTGATGGTTTCTGCAGGTGATCACAGGGGCTCTGCAGTGCCTGATGTGGGTCTTGAGGTTACCCTTGCCGTCCATAGACAGCAAAGCAGGACGGCTGACAAAGCACCTTTTCCTTTTGCTGAAGAACTACGCAAGACTCGGGGCTGCGCAGGGCCAGAACTTCCACCTGGTGGTAAATTGTTTCAAGGTGAGGCGAAGCAGTTGTGCCTGGAGCAAGCCATCAGCATCACAGTTGGTGTTCCTTTGCCCTTTGTCGTTTGGGTCAAATATTTTACCAAAATATTTCTCAAAAGCTAGAGAGTTGCTATCCTTTGTGAAAAGGCTTTGAGTCCTTTTCCTTTCACTGCCTCTGTGATTAGCAGATGCTGGCTGTTAACTTTGCTGTTGTGACTTGCAGTGCGTGACCACAGTTGTAAAGAAAGTCAAGTCTTACCAGATAACGGAAAAGCAGCTTCAGGTTCTGCTGGCATATGCTGAGGAGGACATTTATGACACTTCAAGACAAGCCACGGCATTTGGTCTTCTGAAGGTATGCTATCACCGTTGTTGGTTTTAGTCTTTCAAGAGTCAAGTGGATATTCTTTTGATACTACTTTCATTCTGTTTGAAATGGCCTACTTGTCTGCAGTAAAATGCAAAAAATAAAATAAAATAAAAAGAGTGTGTCTTTTCCTTTTATATTTCAGGCAATTTTATCAAGAAAGTTACTAGTCCCTGAAATTGATGATGTTATGCGGAAAGTTTCCAAGTTGGCAGTTTCTGCACAAAATGAGCCTGCTAGAGTCCAGTGCAGACAGGTGCGTAGAGGGAGTTTATTCCCATAGTAAGTGATGGGTCCTTCTTACAGTTACAGCTTTTCGGTTAACGAGATGTCAACTTGAGTGAGTCCTGAAGGCTGCTTTGTTGGCATCTAGGGCAGGAGGTCGGGGAGGCCTTCCTGAAGAATGACAAGTAAGCTGCAATGTTGCAGGAAGAATAAGGCTCACCCTCCAGGTGAGGAGGCAATAATGGCTGTAAAGTGTAGCCCTGAAGGTCAGAGCCGACCTTGTTTGAGAAGTGAAGCAGAGGTGGCTAGTAGGCAGGGCCTGTGGACTGATGAAAGACTTAGGACATTGTTCTAGCAACTGGAAGAAGCTGTTGTGAGCCTGGGGCAGGGGAGTGACATGGTCCAAATTATCTTTCAAACATTGTCCATCTTGAGGCTGGAGAGATGGCTTAGTGGTTAAGCACTTGCCTGTGAAGCCCAAGGACTGGGGTTGAAGGCTCGATTAAGTCAGAAGGCGGGCATGGTGGTGCACGCCTTAAAAAAAAAAAGAAAAAAGAAAATTGTCCATCTCCAATCTTAATGAGCATGTGTTATACCCAGAGGTGAAAGTTCCGAAATGGAGTAACACACTTGGGTTGAAGGAGGATTTAGACTGCTGAGGAGGCCAGAGTAGAAGGGAGGAGGTATGTGTCTGGAAAGTTTGCTTGAATACAGTTAGAAGGCCAGCTACTCTTAAGTACTACCTGTGTACCCAGGACTGTCTCCGCATATTTACAGTTAGGCATCAAAAGAAGCAATATATCCATTTAACAGCTAGGGTATGAATGGCCCTAGAAAATTGGTGGCCATGCCTTCATTCTCACAATTTATTAAGGAGGCTGAAAACTCGTGGTTCATAAGTGAAGCATTTGAACAAAGACAAGGCACACAGAATTTTGGGATTATCACATTTTGCTTTTGTCTTCAATATCACCTGTTTCTTAGGAGAATAAAAAGAACTAAGCTGGGCATGGTGGCACACGCCTTTAATCCCAGCACTCGGGAAGCAGAGATAGGAGGATTGACATGAGTTTGAAGCCACCCTGAGACTACATAGTGAATTCCAGGTCAGCCTGAGCTAGAGTGAGACCCTGCCTCGAACCCACCCTCCCCCCCAAAAAAAATTCCCAGCACATAGCTGGCATTTATTTAGCAAGTATATTAGTTATAATTATCAGTATTACCACCATGCAGACCACAGTCCCTGCTGCTCAGCCCAAAACACTACCTTTCAGAGGTCAGCTTCTGACACGCAAGGTTAGATGTAGAGCCTTAGCCATGCAGTGGTAGGCCAGGGTCTGCCAAGGGGCAGGACCTAGATGAATGAAGTGGGGACAGAAGGGACACGTTTATGGACTTAGTAGTCATATTTCACTGGAGGCTGAAAAAAATCTGATTTATTTCCCCTTCATAAGGTTTTATAGCCTACCAGTGTACCCAGAAAATAGCTTAGGGAACAGATCATGGAAAGAAAGGAGGGACTGGAAACCTCACAAGGCCCTGGGTTCAATTCCCAGTGCCATAACAAAAAAGGGAGGGGTCTGGAAAGATGGCTTAGCAGTTAAGGCACTTACTTGCCTGTGAAGCCTAAGGACCCAGGTTTGATTCCCCAGGACCCACATAAGCCAGATAGGTGCACAAGGTGGCACATGCCTCTGGAGTTCGTTTGCAGTAGCTGGATGCCCTGGCATGCCCATTCTTTATCTGCACCTCTCTCTTTTGCCAATAAATAAAATATTTACAAAAAAATAAAATGGTTTTACCGGATCCAGATAATAATTATGGTTTTTGTTCCTAGGTTTTTCTGAAATACATTCTTGACTATCCCCTTGGTGAAAAATTGAGACCAAACTTAGAGTTCATACTGGCTCAACTGAAGTAAGCTAAAGCCATTAACTTCCTGGTAACCAAGGGTTTTGGTTGTTGTTTATTTGTTTGTTTTGTTTTGTTTTGTTTTGTTTTTGTTTTTTTCTTGGCCTTTAATGTAGTGACTGTCTTGAAAAGGGCAGAGCCTAAGTATGAGGGTGCTGTGCAGTGACTTCTTGGCTTCCTGTGGAAGTTTTCTTGTAACTTTTTACTCAGTTTCATCTGGCCACTTATGGTCAGTAGAAACCACTTAGGACAAAGCCAAAAATCTAACCAAATTACATCTGAAACTGCACAGCAGCTCGGTGAGTATGTATAGTCTTCCCAGTTCTTAAGAAATAGGATGACACTGACATTGTATTTTAGTTTTTATAGTAATTACTGATAAAATTTATAAGATGCTAAGTCTACCTAACGTTTTGCCCTAGTTATGAACATGAGACTGGAAGAGAGTCCACCTTGGAAATGATCGCCTATCTCTTCGACACCTTCCCTCAGGTACTGTGTTACCATGAGACCGCCATTGTCAGAGCGCCCCTAGCAGTTCCTTTCCCAGCGTGCTCAGTGATGCCTCTTTCCCTTAGGGGCTGCTGCATGAGAACTGTGGCATGTTCTTCATCCCTCTTTGCCTAATGATGGTCAACGATGACTCTGCCCAGTGCAAAAAGATGGCCTCCATGGCAATCAAACTGTTACTCAGTAAGGTCAGCCTGGAGAAAAAGGATTGGCTGTTTGGTATGGTCACCTCCTGGTTTGAAGCAAAAAAGGTTAGTGTTGCTCTTAGTCATAATTCAATGACAAGTCTTAGCTTTGGTGTTCGTACTTAGTAAATATAAAGAGAGAGAGAAAAGTATAAGTTCCAAAAAGTAACAGAAAAAACACCTGTATTCACTCATTATTACTGTTAGCAAAGCACTCTACTACATGACTTATGTCATCATTTGTGTTATTTCCAGCTTTGCTTCTTTGTTTCTGAAATTAATTTTTATCATTCTGTCCACTTATTGACTGCCATCTTTGTAAAATATGAACCTGTGACCTGTATTGAATTCCTTGTTGCACACCTGGATAACGGGATAGGGAATTCCTTACCACACACCTATATTACTGGGCATGGGGTTAGCGTAGGGATGAGACTTCCTTCTGTTTTTTGTTTTTTAATGGAAAATGAATCTAAGTATTCTGTAGATTAAAAAGCTCCATATTCTGGGGCGATGGTTCAACAGTTGAAGGTACTTACTTGTAAAGCCTGCCTGCATGGGTTGGCCCAGGTTCCATTCCCCAGTACACACATAAGACCATATGCACAAAATGGTGCATGCGGCTGGAGTTCATTTGGAGCAGTAATTTGTTCATATTCTCTCTCTCTTTCTGTTTGCAAATAATTAAAATATTTTTTAAAGTTCCATATTAAGAAAAATTCTTTGAGGGAAGTGGTGAGGGATGTGCTGAACCTATAATATGTACTAATGTGTCCATATATAACACAGTAACATGCCAAACGAATACATACAGTGAAATATTTTTAAAAGAAAAGTTTAAATATAAATAACATAATGCATCTGTTACTGAAGCAAAAAGAAAAAAAGAAAAATTCTTGTTTGTGAAGATGTGTACAAAATTTCTGTGTTGGCTGTAAAAACTCTGTATTTTGCTAATTTTTGGCATTATAAAGAAGTGCTTCCATCTCTGTTGACAATGCCCACCCTCATTTTATAATTCAGCATTGTTTTGTGGTTTATTTTTGATAGAAATTAAATAGGCAGCTTGCTGCCATGATCTGCGGCTTCTTTGTGGAAAGTGAAGGGGTGGATTTTGAGAGAAGGCTTGGAACTGTTCTTCCTGTGGTTGAAAAGGAGATTGACCCTGAAAACTTTAAAGACGTGAGTAATTAGCTAGGAACTAAAACTTGATACATTTTTATTGAAATGCTTTACTTGAGGTGGTATAGGTAATATACATACTGTGACCATTTAATAAAAGCAAGAATTTAACATAGTTGGAACTTATACAAATGGGGGCTGTGGGGATAGATCAGTGGCAGAATGATTGTATAGTGTGGTGGCACATAGCTGTAATCCCAGCACTTGCAAGACCGAAGCAGAAGGATCAGGGGTTTGGGCTAGATGGTCAGCTGCAGTCTCAAAAAATACATGGGGGTGTTGGAGATCTAGTTTTTGTCTGACATACACAAGGCCCTGTATTCGGTCCACAGCGTGCATGCACACACACGCAACATAAGGTTCAAGGTTATATTCCGTAGTACATGAAGATCAGAGATTATCAGCTGGCCTAGACTTACTTCCCAGGGCCCATTTGTCAATGTCCAGAATTATTGTCATTGGTTACAACTGTGGGGTGGGAGTCACTGCTGGAACCTAGAATCTGTGCACGTGCAGACACTGCAGAGGCTCTTCAGTGCTGAGATTGAGAAGCCTGGTACAGAGGTGTATGCTGGCAAAGGGACACTTCCGGGTTGTTACCTCACTGACGTTCATCGTGCTGTGCTTAGATCACAGAGGAGACTGAAGAAAAAGCTGCAGACCGCCTGCTGTTCAGTTTCCTTACGCTGATAAGTAAACTCGTCAAGAGATGTAATATTACTCAGCTTACCAAGCCCTCTGAGACTTTGAATAAAATCTGGAGTAAGTGTTTTATTTCTATTTAAATCTAAAAACAGTAATGATGGAATCGCTGAAAACAGGCTTAAGAAATTTGAATGGGAAAACTTGAGAAAACAAATGTTCTTTAATATTTTTATTTATTTGCAAGCAGAAAGTGAGAAAGAATGAGAGAGGAACAGGGCCTCTTGCCACTGCAAATGGACTCTAGATGCTTGGGCCACTTTGTGCATCTGGCTTTACATGGGTAATGGGGAATCAAACCAGGTTGTTAGGCATTGCAGACCAGTGCCTTAACCACTGGGCCATCTCTCTAGTCCACAAATGTTTGCTTTTTAAAAGTTCAATTTTGTTTGATGATGTAGCCACTGGTATGCTACCCATGTTACCCATGCTTCTATAAATATCCCTACCCATGTTCATGCAAACAATCCTAATTGAATTCTGGGACACCACACACCTGCTAGTGTGTGCGTGTGTGCACACATACACATAAAGACATCAGTAGAATGGGGACTAGCTGGTTCAAAAGGTTTAGTGGTAGGGGTAATGGAAGGGTGTATATGATCAAAATATTTACATGTATAAAAAATTTTCAAGATGGGTGTGGTGGTGCATGCCTTTAATCCCAGCACTTGGGAGGCAGAAGTGGGAGGATCGCCGTGAGTTTGAGGCCACCCTGAGACTACATAGTGAATTCTAGGTCAGCGTGGGCCAGAGTGAGACCCTACCTTGAAAAACCAAAAGGAAAAAATTTCAAAAACCTTTTTTTGTTTGCTTTTTGGGTTTTCAAGGTAGGGGCTCACTTTAGCCCAGGTTGACCGGGAATTCACTATGTAGTCTCACAGTGGCCTCAAACTCAGCAATCCTCCTATCTTCGCCTCCCTCGTTCTGGGATTAAAGGCATGCATTTCCATACCCATTGTCCATAGTCTTTTTGTTGACTAAGCATATGTGTTAGAGAGATTGCTTAGTTCCCTGTAAACTTTTACATCCTAATTGTACTTCAGCCTGTTATTATATAGTTCAGTAGATTCCCTTTTCAGAAGCTATATGTAATGCCAGCATGTAAATAAGTCATAATTTACTAACCCTTTTTACTTTGGGACAGTTAGGTTACTACAGATACACCATGTCACCCTAATTTTAAAAAATGTAGCTGTAGAATTTTAACATACAAATTTGGATCAGTCAGTTCTTGGATATTTATATAGAATGAAAATAAGAACATGTTTATGAAATATGCTGCATAGATACGACATAGTTTGACCATGCAGTGACAGCCACATTGCAACTGTATTTGACAAGTATGACGCGTGGATAGCAGTGTGCCGTCTGTGCTGAAACATCGTATGTTCTGGGTAATGTCAAGCCAGGGGCCCAGGTGTGGCTCCACATGACACTCAGCTTTCAGGAACAGGTTTCCTCATCTGTAAGGTAGAAATGACAGGCCTGCTTCAGAGAAATATCGTGGTGTCTAAATAAGGTCATCGTGTTGCACACACTTAGGCCTGTGCCTGGCAATAGAAAGCCTTATCGATAGTTTTCCAGACAGCTACTGGGAGCCACTGTTAGCAATAAACATGTATCTATTTATGTCTTTCAAAAGTGAAGTGTTCACAGGAACCAGCTCATGGAACCTTTAGGCTTTTGCATAGCTTCAGCATTATTTGCCATGCAGAGTTGATTTTCTAACTGACTTTATTGTTTGTTGCTTTGATTCCTATTCCAAGCACATAGTGGATACCCAGTTAGCTAAACACTAAAGTCATGCTACCAATAAAGCACTGTGATGTTGTGAGATGTCCAAAAATGTATGTGTGTCCCTCCAGGTCACGTGCACTCTCACCTGCGACACCCACACAGCTGGGTGTGGTTCACAGCAGCCCAGATCTTTGGACTACTGTTTGCATCTTGCCAACCAGAGGAGCTTGTTCAAAAATGGAAAGCCAAGAAGACCAAAAAGAAGCTTCTAGATCCAATAGCAATCAGATTCCTAACTAGTGACCTTGACCAAAAGGTGATGGTTGTTTTGTTGTCTTAAGATGAGGTCACACTGGAGAGCCCTTGCAAGCATTGCACTTGCTATGTAGGCCAGGCTGACCTCAAACTTACTGGGATCCTCTAGCATCAGCCTCCTGAGCACTGAGATCACAGACACGCACCACCACATCTGACTGGCTTTGTAGATTTTTTTTTTTTTTTTTAATTTTACTTTTTTTTTATTACTTTTATTTATTTGAGAGCAACAGACAGAGAAAGAGACAGATAGAGAGAGAAAATGGGCACACCAGGGCCTCCAGCCACTGCAAACGAACTCCAGACGTGTGCGCCCCCTTGTGCATCTGGCTAACGTCGGTCCTGGGGAATCAAGCCTCGAACTGGGGTCCTTAGGCTTCACAGGCAAGCACTTAACCGCTAAGCCATCTCTCCAGCCCTGTAGATTGGTTTTTAAGGTCACATTTCTAAAACCTTTTTTCACCCCTTGTGTGCTGTGTTGGCTCTGGTATATGTAATAGTCTTGGCACTGGCCCTCAGGAAACACTGTTCAGCTGACTTGTTCACACAAGTGTGAGTCAGTAGGAGTGTTAGTTACTAGAGAAGGGGTCACCCTCAAGGCCAGGCTTTTCCGATGATAATTTGTAAACCACTAGTCTAGTCATCTTAGAATTGATCTATTTACATGTCTGTCTTCTGCTATTTCTTTTGTTTGATTTTGTTTTTTGTTGTTGTTGTTGTTTGGTTTACGAGGTAAGGTCTCACTCTAGCCCAGGCTGACCTGGAATTCACTATGTAGTCTCAGGGTGGCCTCGAACTCATGGCGATCCTTCCACCTCTGCCTCCCGAGTGCGCCACCACTCCCAGCTCTTCTGCTATTTCTTTACCAGCGTTGGAAAGTAAATACTGTCTGTCCTGCCTCCTTTATAACTTTGTTTTTAACTAAGTGAAATAATGCTCATGTTAATATTAGTTGGAGTTAACATTATATCTATCTGGGATTTCATAGGGTCTGGAGCTCAGTGTGGGGCTCATAGAGCTGCATAAATATTGAATGAGTGGATGGCAGAAAAGAAAAGAAAAAAATATTAGTATGTTGCAAAATATAGCTATGCTGATGTGTGAGAGATCATGACCTGTATCTCCCCAGAGCATGAAAGTCTTGTTTGTTTAGACTGAACTGCTCGGGGCAGGTAGAAGGGAACTGCTAGTTTCCCATTATTAGTCTTTTTTCTTTCTAGGCCTATACAGGTGAGCACGCAGAACAAAATGCAGTGTATCTGCTGCACTGTGGTTAGTTGTTGCAGTGGTTTTGTTGTGATTTTTGTTACTGTTTTACTGTCATGTCCAGTCTTTTTTGAGGCAGGGTCTCACTATTTCTTGTCTCAGTCTTGCTATGTAAGGCTGGTCTGGAACTCTCCACCATATCTGGCTGTTATGGTTAGTTTTTTTGTTTTTGTTTTAAACAATCAGCAAATGTGCTACTTTGTCTGCTAATGTATGTTTCCTTTCCGCAGATGAAAAGTATCTCTCTAGCCTCTTGTCATCAGTTGCATTCCAAATTCTTGGATCAGTCTCTAGGAGAACAGGTAAGAAGTAGAGTCTTCCCATCATAACAGAAGAAACCTGCTGTTCTAACAATAGTCTAAGAATAGGCTTGCACTTGTTATTTGTTTTAATTTTTATTTTTCTTTTTTGAGGTAGGGTCCACACTAGCCCAGGCTGACCTGGCACTCACTCTGTAGTCCCAAGCTGGCCTTGAACTCACAGCAATCCTCCTACCTCTGCCTCCCCAAATGCTGGGATTAAAGGCATGCGCCACCACACCTGACTGTTTTAATCAAACAATTTTAATGTTTGGTGAATTTTGGTGAAACATAATGTTCCAGTACTTGCCCAGCTGTACACCTTTGCCTAACTCCGGGTCTGTGTTGGGATAACTGTGGCTTCTTGTGCAGTTTCCAGTAACGATGATGCAGTGGGGAGCTGTCTGTTAATCTCTTCATCTTAAGCCTTAACAGTGATTCTAGTTAGTGAGGAAAGCTTTAAAGAGGAACGGTTGGTTGATAATTGGTTGGTTATCCTTCCAATAAACTGTAATACTGAATTTCTTTCTAATACTCCTGTAAGTTAAAGAGAAAGAATGGCATTATACAGTGTGATCTTAGAATTCTCTCTCCTTAGAAGCAGATGAATAATTCCACCATTTAAAGTGGCTATGAAGCCGGGCATGGTAGCGCATGCTTTAATCCCAGGACTTGGGAAGCAGAGGTAGGAGGATGGCCATGAGTTCAAGGCCACCTGGAGACTACTGGGTGAACTCCAGGTCAGCCTGGCCTATATAGCAAGACCCTACCTTGAAAAACAACAACATCCACAAAAAGAAAAGAAAGGCTATGAGCTGGGTATGATGGCACACATCTTCTCTGGGAGGCTGAGATTATAAGCTTGCCGTGAGTTCAAGGCCAACCTAGAACTACAGAGTGAGTTCTAGGTCAGACTGAGCTAGAATGCAATCCTGACTTGAAAAAAACAAAACTGTCACTGAGTTTCCATATTATAAAATATACCTGTAGCCAAGTGTGAAGGTTCACACCTATAATCCCAGCACTAGAGTTGGTCACAAAAAGTTATGACATGCTTCATTATGCCAAGGGTGTGGCAGCTTACATCCTGTATCCCAGCACTCAGGAAGCTGAGGCAGGTGGGCTGCCATAAGTTTGAAGCAAAATGGAAAATATTGCCTTCTTTTGTAAATACTTTATTCATTTATTTTAGAGGCGGGGAGAAAGAATGGGTACTTTCCAGCCCTGACTTGTTTAATTAGTGTGCTTCATTGGGTTTGGAAAACATGCCAAATGAAGTTATTTTCACTGGGCATAGTGGCGCACGCCTTTAATCCCCAGTAATCGGGAGTCAGAGGTAGGAACACTGTGAGTTCAAGGCCAGCCTGTGACTACATAGTGAATATCAGCTCAGCCTTGAAAAAAAAATTTTTTTTTCACCAGGGGGTTAGTGAACACCTTTAACTCAGGAGGCAGAGGCAGGAGGATTTCTGTGAAATATGCTTAGGACTACATAGCGAATTCCAGATCAGCCTGGGCTAGAGTGAGACCCTGCCTCAGAAAACCAAGATAAAAATGCATGGCAGCATGCTTCCTTTATGTGGCAGGGTCAGGGAAGAAGAAATAGCCATTCAGTGGATGGCAGAATTCTAAAGATGCTTGAATCAAACTGACCACTCACTTCATATTTGAGCAAACCATATGACTAAGCATGTTTCTCCTGGTAGTAATGACAGAGCTCTTTAAAAATTGAATTAGCCGGGCGTGGTGGCGCATGCCTTTAATCCCAGCACTCGGGAGGCAGAGGTAGGAGGATCACCGTGAGTTCAAGGCCACCCTGAGACGACAGAGTAAATTCCAGGCCAGCCCGGACTAGTGTGAGACCTACCTCGAAAAAAAAAAAAAATTAAAAATTGAATTAGAAGCAACTATTTAATACCCAGTCAAATATTATTTCTATATAGAATAGTTAAAATAATTTAATGTGGGAAGCAGGGCGTGGTGGCACATGCCTTTAATCCCAGCACTTGGGAGGCAGAGGTAAGAGGATCACTGTGAGTTCAAGGTCACCCTGAGATTACATAGTGAATTCCAGGTCGGCCTGAGCTAGAATGAGACCCTGCCTGGGAGGGGGTCAGGGGGAAGGAATTCAATGTGGGAACAAAGGGTGTCTTTAAAGATGGCAATAGTTATTCTATAGGCATTTTCCCCCCTATGCTGTGGCATTAAAGGGCAGAACTTGGCCATATGGATGAAAATGAGTCTGGACATGCTTTATGGACAAACTTAAGAATTACCATGGGATGGAGGGGTTGGCTCAGAGGTTAAAGGCCTGAGTTCACTTCCCCAGAACCCATGTAAAACTAGATGCACAAAGTGGCATGTTTGTCTAGAGTTAATTTGCAGTGGCATGAAGCCCTGGTGTGCCCATTATGTCTTTCTCTCTTTCTCTCTCTCCTCTCTCTGTGCTTGCAAATAACTGAAAATATTTTTTTAAATAATTACCAGAAATTGTAGCCATTGGCTTTACAATGAATGTAATCCTTGCCTGTTTATTTACATTTTCTAACTGTTTTAGCTTAAGCTCTAATGAACCATGTTTGTTTCAAAGATTTAACCTCCTCCCCTTTTTTAAAAGGTTGTCAAGAATTTATTGTTCATTGCAAAAGTCTTGTACTTACTGGGCCCTGAAAGCGAAAGTGAGGACAGGCAAGGAGAGATGCAAGACTTGGGAGAACCGGAAGACTTAGAAGACAGCCAGGCTGGAGCGGATGAGAAGGTGGGGTCTGACAGAGAAGAGAAGGAAGAACCCTCCAAGCCAGCCACACTGCTGTGGCTGATCCAGAAGCTGTCTCGGGCGGCGAAGCTGGAAGCTGCCTATTCACCCAGAAACCCTCTAAAGGTTTGATAGTGACTCAAAGCTTGTTTTGTTCTTTTTAAGTACTTAAATGTTATTAGTATCCCCCACCCCCCACACACACACACCACTACTACCCCCACCTCCACCCCGGCTAAATCTTTGAGACTTCATATTTTAAACTTGAACTACAATACAATCTGTCCCAGGGTTACAGAGATGGCTCAGGAGTTAAGGTGCTTGCCTGCAAAGCCTAACAACCCAGGTTTAATTCCCCGGTACCCACATAAAGCCAGGCACACACAGGTGCATGTGTCTAGAGTTTGTAGTAGTAAGAGTCTCTAGTGCACTCATTCTCCCTCTCTCTCTTTCTCTCCTGTCTGTCTCTGTTTACAAATAAAATTAAAAAAAAAAAAAACAACTTTTTTTTTTTTTAATCTGCCCCCAAACAGACTGAATCCTGTGTTCCAAATGAATGCTGTGTGTTTTTTCCTGAGGAATGTTAAACAGAATCATTTCCATTAAAAAAAAGCTCTTTCCTTTCAGAGAACTTGGATCTTTAAGTTCCTGGGTGCTGTAGCATTGGACCTTGGAGTGGACAGGGTCAAGCCTTACCTCCCAGTGATCATAGCTCCCCTGTTTCGAGAACTGAACAGCACCTATGCAGAGCAAGGTAACCCTGACTTCTCCGAGGTGTCGCCTTCCTTTCTGTCTTCCGCTTTGCCAGAGCTTCAGAAACCAAACTTGTGTAGTATCAAGACAGTTGGTGGCAAACAAGTATTTCATGTTAAATTCTGTATGCATCCTTGTGTCAAAAAGTGAATTTTCTCTCTTAAAAAAAATGGTGCCAGGCATGGTGGCACACACCTTTAGTCTCAGCACTAAGGAGGCAGAGGTAGAAGGATCACCATGAGTTTGAAGCCACCCTGAGACTACGTAGTTAATTCCAGGTCAGCCTGGACCAGAGTGAGACCCTACTGCAAAAAACAAAACAAAACAAACAAAAAAAGGGTGTTCTAGCTGGGCGTGGTGGCGCACTCCTTAAATCCCAACACTCAGGAAGCAGAGGCAGGAGGATCGCCATGAGTTCAAGGCTACCCTGAGAATACATAGTGAATTCCAGATCAGCCTGAGCTAGAGTGAGACCCTGCCTCAAAAAACCAAACAAAAAAAAAAAAAAAAAAAAAAAAAAGGTGTTCTACTCTTGAGGATAGGTTTATTCAAAGATTCTCAAACTTCATAGTTTAGAGCTGGGCATGGTGGCACACACCTGTAATCCCAGCACTGTGCAGACTGAGGCAGGAGAATTAGGAATCTAGGGTTTTCCTGGGTTATATCAAGAGACTATCAAAAAAATTTTTTTAATCTGGGCATGGTGGTATACACCTTTAATCCCAGCACTTGGGAGGCAGAGGTAGAAGGATCTCCGTGAGTTCAAGGCAAAATGTCAAAGCAGAGTATTTTAAATCCTACAATCTTAAGAGAAAGTGTCCTTACTCTTCAGAGTGGGAGTGGGGTATCTGGGAAGATGGCTCGGTGGTTAAAGGCACTTGTTTGCAAAGCCTGTGGCCTGGGTAGTACCCATGTTGAACAGGATATAAAGTCTGGTTCCCAGAACCCATACAATGATGATGAATGAACATACAGCAGTTACACGTTGTTGATTGCGACATGGGAGACGCTGACCATTACTTTCTGTTGACTAGATCCTTTGCTGAAGAACTTATCCCAGGAAATCATAGAATTACTCAAAAAGCTGGTTGGCCTTGAGTGCTTCTCGTTAGCTTTTGCTTCTGTACAGAAACAGGCTAGTGAGAAAAGGGCACTTCGGAAAAAGAGGAAAGCTCTGGAGGTGAGTGTGCTGTTTGGAAATGTGGCTTGTTCACTGTTTTTAATAACCACTTTTAATCTGGATGTGCCGCGTTTCCCAGGGTGGAAAGGTTGAAGCTTTGAGAGGTGAGTTCAGTATTTCATTAATGAGAATGTATTGCCTTTGTGTTTAAAGCTGAATGAAACGGCACATCTGATTTGATGGGGATTATTTAACATACTTAAAAATAATACAAAGCTTCTACTCTCTATCCCAAGTTTGTAACCAATCCTGATATTGCTGCCAAGAAGAAGTTGAAGAAACATAAAAATAAAAGTGAGGCAAAGAAGAGAAAGATCGAGTTTCTGCGTCCAGGCTATAAGGCCAAGAGACAAAAGACCCACAGCCTGAAAGACTTGGCAATGGTGGAATGAGGCCTCCCTGGCCTCACACCTGCAACTTACTCTTGCCCCAGAGTATAGACTTTCTTGTATATTCTACTGCGCTGAAGTCACAGCAGATTTTTTTATTTAAGTTACACTTTGGAAGCCAGGTGTGCTGGCTCCGCATCTGTAATCCCAGTACTTGGGAGGTTGAGGCAAGAGGGTTGCTCCAAGTTCAAGGCCCACCTGAATTACATAGTTTCAGGCCAGCCTAGGCTACAGTGAGCCCCTGCTTCAAAGAAAAAAATAAAATAAATAAAAACAGGAGTTAATCTTTGGCATAGATTTATAATGTACAATGTATTTTTAATAAAAATGTTTACCACTGTATTGTCTTTGTCTAAAAAGTATTTGATACTAAGGAACAGTTTACTTTAAATTTTTATTTATTTTTATTTTATTTTATTTTTTTTTGGTTTTACGAGGTAGGGTCTCACTTTAGTTCAGGCTGACCTGGAATTCACTATGTAGTCTCAGGGTGGCCTCAAACTCACGGTGATCCTCCTACCTCTGCCTCCCGAGTGCTGGGATTAAAGGCGTGCGCCACCACGGCCGGCTAAATTTTTATTTATTTGAATAGATGTGGGTGTGGGCACACCATGGCCTCTTGCTGTTGCAAAGGAACACCAGAGCCCTGGCCACATATATACTTATTTGAGAGGGAGGGGGGAAAGAGAATGAACAGGTCAGGGACTGCACACCCCCCACCCCCCAGCACACAAAGGAAGCCACCTTGTGCATCTGGCATATGTGAGTCCTAGGAAATCAGACCTGGGTCCTTTGGCTTGGCAGGCAAACGCCTTAACCGCTAAGTCATCTCTCCAGCCCCCTAGCTATTTTTTTTGTATCACCCTTATTTAGGTGACTTGAAAACAGAACCCAGGCCAGCAAGTGTCTTTAACCACTAAGCTATCTTTCCATCCCTAGTTTTTCTTAATTTTTGCTGATGTGTTCCTGTGCCATCGCCCTTCCGCCTGTTCTTACTAAGCTGGAGTCTCCTACTGATCCTGTAGATTGCCATTTTTTTTGGTAAGTTCCAGCAATTCCCTGGGTTCTGGTCCCCATGGGATGAAGCTTAGGAGGCGAGCACAGCCCCATCTAGCTGTTGACATGGGTCCTGGAGATGGTCTTAGGCTGTTATGCTTGCTTAGGACGTGCACTTAACCTTAACCACTGAGCTATCTCTGCAGCCCATGCACTTTAAAACATAACTTTTTAACAAAATGAATTTAAAATAGAAAAAATAGAGTTGTTGCCGACCCCAGGGCCCCGGTGAGGTTCTGTTGGGACAGCGTTGATGGCGTCGGTAACAGTGGAGCCGCACCCACCCGAGCCCTACGGAGCTGAGGGATCTCAGCAGCAAGTCCCTGGACACCGGGTCACGCTGGTGTCTGCCGCACCCTCACTGAGCGTCCTCCCGCCTGGAGCTGGCAAGGTGATCGAGCCACCTTAGTGACTTCAGATGTCCCAAGCTTTCCAGGGGCATCACCAAAGCAGGTTTGTGCTGTGTCTGGTCTTTTTGATTCCAAGTTGAAGGCGCATCTTGGAGACATTTGTGTGGAGAAGATACCCTTTTGTCTCATCAGGGAAACTACAGTTATTTTCTGTTTGCTTCTGGGAATTTTTAGTTATTCTGGAACAGTCTGCAAGGAAGAAGAATGAAGGTAAGAAGAGTTTGGGAGTTTGCCCTTTGTGCACTTCACACACACACACACACCCCACACACACATACCTCATCCTGCAGAAAAGTGTCACATATCACACGGACACACACACTTCAGAGATTTGTCACACAGTAGATGTGGGTATTGGGTTATTTGGAGATACTCCTTTATGAACCCATGACCACTCTCCACATGCGTGAGTTTAAAGTTAATTTAAAACTGAATAGAGTTCTCAGCTGGTTTGCTCTACCGAGATTTCTTAAAAATCAATGAATTTATGGTTCACCCTAAATAATCCTTTCTTTGTGGCTGGAGAACCTGGGTGGGGCCCAGGGAGGTGGACAAAAAATAAAATAGAAAAAATAAAGATGCTGGCCTGGAGATGGCTGAACTGTTAAGGTGCTTGCCTAGGAAGCCTGGGGACCCAGGCTCTATTACCAGTACCCATGCACAAGGTGGCACCTGTGAAGTTTGTTTATAGTAGCTAGAGGCCCTCTCATACCCATTTTCTGCTTCTTTCTCAGATAAACATAAATTACTTATTAGAGAGAGAGAGAGAGAGAGAGAATGGGCGTGGCAGGGCCTCTAGCCACTGCAAACGAACCCCAGATGCATGCACCATCTTGTGCATCTGGCTTACGTGGGATCTGGAGAATCAGACCTGGATCCTTAGGCTTTTCAGGCAAGCTCCTTAACCACTAAGCCATCCCTCCAGCCCTAAAACATTTTTATAAAGAAAAACATAAAGGGACTAGTTTTCTTCCAAGTTGATCCCACTGCACCACCATGCCCAGCCAGACACACCTTTAATCTCAACATTCAGTAGGTTACAGTAGGATTGCTGTGAGTTCAAGGCCCAGCCTGGGCTAGAGTGAGACCCTACCTTGAGGGGGAAGAAAAAAAAAGTGCTATCCAAAATGGTACTGGGGCTGACTCAGTGGTTAAAGGAACTCACTTGCAAACACTGCCAATCCAGGTTCAATTCCCAAGCCACCTAAGACAGACAAAAAAAAGTGGTGCAAGTGTCTGGTGTTAGTTGGCAGTGGCAGAACGCCCTGGCACATGTGCATGTGCACCCATTTGTAAATTAATTAACATGTACCTGGATAGGGTGGCACACACCTTTAATCCCAGCACTTGGAAGGCAGAGGTAGTAGGATTGCCATGAGTTTGAGGCCACCCTGAAAACTACATAGTGAATTCTAGGTCAGCATGGGCTAGAGTGAGACCCTACCTCGACCAAAAAAAAAAAAAAGTGAGAAATAGATAATGCAAATAAGGAAATATACATGACCCTTTAACAAGTAGCTGGTAATGGCTCTATCTTTTCTTTAACTTTTTATTGATAGCTTCCCTAAGTATAGACAAAACCAAAATTCCTTTCCTGCGGCGAGCCCCCCCGACCAGCGGGAAAAGAACAATCACCACACGAGGATCCTTCTTGATCACACTTTATTGGAGAGCTTCTTGGTTAACAGGGAGAGTGGATGGAGAAGGACGCGGGGGCGGGATGTGCAGCTACTTTTATTGGGGGATGGGCAATGAGGCACCTACTGATTGGCTGCTTACCCGCTTGTCACCACCAGGCGCCACGGGATAGGCTCAGGACAGGTTGCGTCAAGCGCATGCGCGTACCTTGAATACGGTTGGCGCGAAAGCACTGTCGTAAAGAAGCTGAACGCCACGAGGTCAGCGCCATCTTGTAAAGGCGGGTTACATGTGGTTTCCTGCAGTGCCAGCGCCATCTAGTGGTGGGGACTAGATGTGGCTCCCTGCAGTTCCCCCTTTCTATTATAAAGCGCAGCAGGTGAAGGTAGAGGTTTGATCTCTGATAAACAAAAGGACATTGTGAAGACCCCAGGCCAGGTGGCCAGCCAGGCTGGTGCCTTACCCGTCCGGTACCTTTTCTCAGAGATGGGATGTCGGTACCAACCCATATGCAATCAAACATGCCCTCCATGAGGCTGCTAAGAGCATACCTCATGTGCAGTACTTTGTCTCGCAGCCTGAGCGCCAATGAATGTCGTGCTCCCAACACCAACCCTCTGCTCCTCCTTGTATAATGAGCACCTCAGGCCCTAAGGGGGCAGGGGCCAGGGAAAAACTAGGTGTTTTTCAGGGCCGACAGCCAAATCTGGGGGGAGGATCCACACTCCAAAGCGGCAAGTGCTTGAGAAATAACTACCTTGTCCCGCCTGGTCTGGGCTTGCAGGCGACAAATCAACCAGAGGCACAGCGCACAGCCCCCAAGGCAGCAAACTGCAAACATCCCTACCCCTACCCACTCCTTGAAGAAGGAAAAGGCAGAGGAAAGCCAAGAGGTAAAACCCTCAGCCAGGCTAAGGTCCACTCGTGTGGAATTGATCATAACAATAGCTTGTCTTAGTTCTTCCAATTCCGCATCAAAATCTAGGGACCAATTCCCTGCCAAGTACAAGGACAGTTGCTTTGACAGATTTGCTGCCCTTGTAAAGTTTTCATATTGAACACTAGTGATACATAATGCATTAAGTTTCCATTCACATCCCAACTGAGCGATTTGCCAAAGAACATCAATTTGCTCCTGAACTAGGTCCACCCTTTGATTTAGGATCATAATGCCACCTTTGAGTTGGGAATTTAAATTTGATTGTGTGTCTAAGGCGGCAGCTGTGGAAGAAGCCAAGGTATTTAAGGTAGAGGCGGTTTGAACTGAAGAAGCCATGGCTACACCTGCGGCTGTAGCTGCGGCAGCAGCAGCCGCCACCGCAGCAATAACAGCGGCTGTAATTCCAAAATCTCTCTTATGCCTGAACAAAGACAATGTACTAGGAGCCTCTACAGGCACGGGGACCCAACGGGGGACCCTAAGTACCATGGCTCTGTGATAGAGTGTTGCATCCCAACATTGGGACAAATAACAAGAAGCATTAGAACAATTGCTGAAAGAAAAGTCACTAAGGACAAACATGAATGGTGGATGGACACACACCGGGGTGGGGGCATAAGAGGCATTTTTTCCTAGGTATTTTCCTATCCGGGTGACACCCCCGAGCACTCTCTCATATCTCCATTCAAGGGATTCGCTCAGGAATAGTAGCTCATGGACTACTCCAGACACATTATTACGGGCAACTGTCCCCCCCCGTAATAAAACAAAGGGTGTCATATCTGTGCAGCTACCATCAACCCCACACAGAACCCACTTTGAAAATGGGTTCATAGTACTATCCTGTAGAAATGGTCCCTCCGTCCACGACAACTGTAAAGGAAAAGGCCCTTTCGTATTCGGGGAATAAGTAAAGGTCCGTCCCACATCTGCCCAGCCCACAGTACTGGACTGGCATTCCGTCCATGGCCAAAGGTCCCCTTCATAAGTTCCCATACAGTGAGGTGCCAGGCGTGGTTGAGGCAGAGTCACAGTACCTCTCTGGCCACGAAAAAAGGTACCATTGAGCCATATCACCTCTTCTGAGAAGGGGTAACTATAAGCTTTGTGGGACGAATTCCGAAAGGTAGATTCTGGGCCCCATCTCCTGTTCCCCCTAAACCAAGCAAATGCCTGCATCTCCAGTTGTATACAAGAGCCACGTTCACGGGCGAGAGTAAAGCAGAGACTTCCACTTTCCTCGAAGTGTCGAGCCTCCCCCAGGGGGGCAAGGGTCAGGTCTTTAACAACCGTAGGGAGATTGAGACCTTGCTGAGTGGTGAAGAACCGAGGAAGGACTCTCGCCGTGTGGCGAACGGGCAGGGGCTTGGGGAAAACAGGATGCCCCAGCGCAATTCTCCTCTACTAGTCTCCAGGCACATAAGGATCAGCATCCACAGGATCTTTGGCACTCGTACTTGGATGGCCATCCTCGTCCCCTGGACTCTCCTCTGGAGTTGATGTCAGCGTCTTGACTAGCCGGGCCGGGACCCAATGAGGCGATTCCTGGTCCTGTGGAAAAACACAAACAGCTCCCCTGGATCTTACCAAAGCAGGATCGGGTCCCTTCCATTTATTATCCAACACATCCTTCCACATGACCAGTTCCGGATGTGCTTGTGCCCCCTGGTGGCAATGTCTGTCTGCTGCAGACCTATCATGAACATCCAAAACTAAAAAATTAAGGGTATAGAGTGCTAGAGAGACTCTCTCCTTGGGGGTTGCATTCTCCGCTATCCCCCTTCGTTGTTTAAAAAGGATAGCTTTTAAACTTTTATTTGCTCTCTCCACAATACCTTGGCCTTGTGGGTTGTAAGGTAGGCCAGTAGTGTGGGCAACCTGCATCTGGGCACAGAAGGCACGAAAGCCAGAGGAAGCATAAGCAGGGCCATTGTCAGTCTTTAGGCGTCGCGGTTTTCCCCAAGACGCCCAGGCTTCCAAACAATGAGTTTTTACATGAGTAACCTTTTCCCCTGCAAGAGGAGAAGCATGTATGATTCCTGAGCAAGTATCCACCGAGACATGCAGGTATTTAAGCTTGCCAAATTCCAAGACATGAGTAACATCCATCTGCCAAAGATCACCAGGTCTTAGGCCCCGTGGGTTCACACCCACATGTGGAGAAGGCAGGAAAGTGACACAGGATTGACAAGCCTTAACAATATCACGTGCCTCGGACCTAGAAAAGGCAAAGGTCTTTCTTAAGGTGTTAGCAGGAACATGATACAGTCTATGGAACTCGGTGGCCATATCTTTAGGACTACTCATGGCTAACATGGTCATCCGCGTGGCTTTGTCTACCAAGTCATTTGCTTGAGATATAGGTCCTGGTAGCAAGGAGTGAGCACGAACATGGGTAACATAGAAGGGGGAGGAGCGTTGCCAAATGAGAGATTGAATTTGAGAAAGAATGTTTGAGACAGGACTAGCAGAACGAATAGAAGCAGCAATTTCCAGTCCAACAACTGCATTAGCCACATACTGTGAGTCTGTGAACAAATTAAAGGGACTACCAAAAGTCTGAAACACCTCCAAGACAATCATGCATTCCACAATTTGGGGAGAGTCAGGCCTATAGAACTTCACCACAGGTTCTGAGCCCTGAACCATATAAGCTCCGCGACCTGTTTTTGAGCCATCAGTGAAAATGGCAGGGGCTGAGGGCAAAGGGCCCTTTGATGTGACCCGGGGAAAATAGACTAAATTTTTTCCCACGAAGGACAGAATGGGGCTTTTTGGGTAATGGTTATCTATAGGATTTGGAAAAGCACACATAAGAATGCTCCATTCATCAACCGTACCGGATAGAGTCTCTACTTGTTCCTTAGTATAGGGGATGATAAGCTTATCAGGCAACTTTGCAAAATGAGTTAGGCACAATTTCAAACCCAAACAAGCCTGTTGGGCAACCAACTGTGGGAAGTACTGCAGGGTGCGAGCTCCCAAGGAATGTCCATGAATCCACAAAAGAGGGCCGTCCTGCCATAACACTCCCGTGGGGACATCCCTTGTTTTTAGAATACAAAGAAGAAGTGGACTAGAAGGGTCAAAGCGTTTAAGCTGTGCCTTCATAAGGGCCTTTTCTATTTTGCTTAAGGCTTGACGAGCTGGCTCAGTGAGCACACGAGGAGAGGTAATCTCAGGATCACCCTCCAAAATGGAAAACAATGGTAACAAATCTGCACGGGGGACATGGAGAAAACCTCGCAACCAATTAATGTCCCCCAAAAGTTTTTGAAAATCATTTAATGTATGCAAGTGGGAGGTACGGATGCAAATTTTTTGAGGTTTCACAGACTGAAGGCCAATGACGGACCCAAGGAAATTTACTGAATCCGTTTGCTGGACCTTCTCTGGGGCAATAAAAAGACCCTTATGTTCCAACGCCTTGACGACCTCCTGAAAGGAGACATGCAAAACATCTAAGGTAGGGGCTGTGAGTAGGATATCATCCATATAGTGGATCATACGTAAAGAGGGGAACTGTTGTCTTACTACAAATAACACTGAGTCTACATAAAGCTGGCACATAGTGGGACTGTTGGACATCCCTTGTGGCAACACACGCCACTGAAAGCGGGCATCAGGCTTCTCATGATTTACAGCTGGTAATGTGAAAGCAAAACGCTCTCTGTCCTGAGGGCAAAGGGGTATGGAGAAAAAACAGTCTTTAATATCTAAAACCATCACTGGCCATTCCCTGGGGAGAGCAGAAAGCGCTGGCAGGCCCCTCTGAACTGGGCCCAGGACCTGCATTTGAGCATTGACAGCCCTCAAATCATGTAATAATCGCCACTTTCCAGAGGACTTTTTAATCACAAATATAGGTGTATTCCAAGGGGAAATAGAGGGCTCCAGGTGGCCTAACTGCAATTGTTCCTCAATTAACCTCTGGGCTGCTTCCAGTTTTTCCTGTGAGAGGGGCCACTGAGGAACCCACACTGGCTTATGAGTCATCCAGGGTATGGGCACCTGTTCAAAATTGGAAGCAGAATTTTCAGTGGTCCCTAAGAAAAACCCAACCCAAAGCGATCCAGCTTCTCCTCCGGGATGATGGGCTGAGGTCGCCCTTGAAGGTGCTTCCCTAGACCTGAGCCTGGAACAAAGCCCTGAATTTTCATCATATTTTTACTAGCTTCTGAATAATCATTGGTCAAGCGGAGATTCATCTGGGTCTGAATATCTCTTCCCCATAAATTAATGGGAACATCCAACACAAAAGGTTGGATTTTTCCCTTTTGACCCTCTGTAGTGGTCCATGTTAACTCCTTTGCACTCATATGTGGTGTTTTAGCAAACCCTAAGCCTTGCAAGATCTGAGCTGATCTCTGCAAGGGCCAGGCTTTTGGCCAAGAATCCAATTTTATTATACTTTTATCTGCCCCAGTGTCCACCAGTCCTGAGAATTCTCTTCCTTCTATGGTCAGGCGCAGAAGGGGTCTTTGATCCAACTCCAAAGACAAGCAGGTCAAGTCCACACCGGTAGACCCAAGGCTCTTGTCACCCCTTTCCTTATCTAGTGCAGGAAATAGAGAATGGTTAGAAGGCAAAATCAGCAATTGGGCAATACAGTCCCCAGGGGCCACTGACACTGCCCCATAGGGGGAATGACAAAGAATTTTAATTACACCTGTATAATCTGGATTGATAACACCGGGGAAGACTATGAGACCCTTTAAAGTAGAGGAGGAGCGCCCCAAAAGAAGGCCCACCGTATCTCTTGCTAGCGGGCCAGACACATCTGTGTCCAGGATTTGCACGCCCATTTCCGGAGTTAAGACCAATCCGGAGGTGGCACAGAGGTCCAGGCCTGCGGAGCCCGATGTTGCTCTCCGGGCTGAGGCAGCGGGGGACCTGGCGCCACAGTCACCGGGACCTGAGGTGTCTGCATTGCCCCATAAATTTGTGGGCCCTGGGGACGTGGGCCCTTTCCCCCGTTTTTTTGGTCCTGATTACTTGAAAGAGGGGGGAGGGGCAGACCATTAATATCCCTCACAGATCTACATTCATTAGCCCAGTGTTTTCCCTTCTTACATCTAGGACAAGTCCCAGGGGGGCGCTGTGCCGGTCCCGCATCTCGGACAGGGGCTGGGCTATCCGCTTGAGGACATTGGCGTTTAAAATGTCCCAATTGACCACATCGGAAACAGCCCTTTTGATTCCCTGTCCGTTGAGCCTTAGCGGCAGCTATGACCGCTGCTGCTAATCCTGCATTAGACAGAGGGCCCCCTATCTCTCGACAGGCTTTGAGCCAGTCATCCAATGTTCCCCTTCTTACTGATTGTATAGCCTTTTTGCACTCCTTAGTGGCCTGTTCAAATATTAGCTGTTGTATAAACGGCATGGTGTGGTCAGCAAGGCCAATTGTCTTTTCTGCCACTTCCAACATTCTAGCTGAGAAATCAGAAAATGGCTCTGTAGGGCCCTGAACAATCTTAGTCAACTGTCCTGCGACCTCTCCCTTATTACGGAGCTCCTTCCAAGCCTGATAATGAATATTATTAATTTGGATATACACGTCTGGATGGAAATTGAGTTGATCTGTAAGAAAGGGACCAGTCCCCAGAAGCATATCAGAAGTCCAGTCCCAGTCCCCTTTCATAATATTCTGCCTAGCTTGTTCTTGGGCTTTATCAGAAATCAGTGATCTGAAATCCAAATATTGCCCCCTCGTTAGACAAGCCCGGGCTAAGTCTAACCAATCACCAGGAGTAAGGGTGCGCTGCGTGAGTCTGCGAAGCAGCATAAGTGAATAGTCAGCAGTGGGTCCAAAGTCTTTGCAGGCCTGAACTAAATCTTTAAGTTCCGTATAGGGGATTGGCTCCCAGCCTCTTTGATTGGTAGTGTTATTCAAAAAAACCGGGAAAGCGGAGGCCAGGCGGGACCACGTCCGCGGCTTAACAAAATGGCAGCGATCCTCGGCTGGGACATGGGGGGGGGAACATGAGGGCGTGGCAGAGCACTAGGCGGTGCTCGGTTCCGAATACCAACTTCCTCTTTTAAGGCACTCCTCCCCCTAACCGCGGGAGGGCAGACACGCCTGCCCACAAACTGAGTATCCTGAGCACAATGCAGAGCTGCCTCCTCTAAATCCTGTCCCTCTGTCCCACTGGAGTCCTCCTGATCAGAAGCAGAACTACTGCCGTGATCATCTCGTATACTCAGGTGTCGCAGCGGCTGTAGGGAAGGATATAACCCCACAGCCCCCTGCTGCGGCGGGGCCCTAGGGAAGTCCTCACCCCTCCCGTGCATACAGCCGGAGCCCTCATTACTCTCTTCTAACGGGGGTGCCTTCTCCTCTACATGGCAGGGAACCTTTTCCTTGAAATGACTGGCCTTATTGGGAACTCCTCCCGGGAAATGACTGGCCCTTTTTTCCTGTACTTCCTTATATAATCTGGGTTTGCTATCCCCACTTGCATCAGATTCTGACAAACTATCCTGATGTTGTCTGAGCCGTCTCCGGCCCTCCTGAAGTGGGTCCGGGTGGCTTCCAGAACGTAAACAAGAATGTATCATCCTCCAGAAAGGGAGGGTACCTCGACCTAAGTGACCCTCCTCCCCAGCCGCCTCAAGGTCTTTACCCAGCTTTTCCCATGAGGGCAATGAGAGATCTCCGGACGCCGCAAACCATGGAGCCGCAGCATCAATGTCTTTAACAATCTTTTTAATAGTGGCATTAGAGACCTTTAGATCACGTTGTTTCAAAACTTCCTTTATAGGCTGAGTAAAATCAATGGGAGAATACCGGGCACTCGATGTATTACCCATCACGAGCTGGAAGGCTGGAAATAAAACTAACAGCCAGCCCCACGTTATCTACCGAGGATTTATCTGACTCGAGGCTCCAAGGACCAGAGCCGCGTTGTCTACCGCGGGTTTAACCGGTCCAGGCTATTAGCAGACTAGGCAAGATAGAAACGAACGCAAAACAATAGAAAGACCCAGACAAAACAAACAAAAAACAGCAAGAACAGCGAGGCCCTCAGACACGGACATGACTGAGACACAGAAAAGAAAAGAAAAAAAAAGAATGACTTACCGGAACCTTCCTCTCCGTGTGTCGAGTTCTGAATCCTCCTTTGGTCCTTCGCCTGGTGACCACAAGGCTCCCGGCGTCCCGGGATTTCGGCACCACTTTGCGGCGAGCCCCCCCGACCAGCGGGAAAAGAACAATCACCACACGAGGATCCTTCTTGATCACACTTTATTGGAGAGCTTCTTGGTTAACAGGGAGAGCGGATGGAGAAGGACGCGGGGGCGGGATGTGCAGCTACTTTTATTGGGGGATGGGCAATGAGGCACCTACTGATTGGCTGCTTACCCACTTGTCACCACCAGGCGCCACGGGATAGGCTCAGGACAGGTTGCGTCAAGCGCATGCGCGTACCTTGAATACGGTTGGCGCGAAAGCACTGTCGTAAAGAAGCTGAACGCCACGAGGTCAGCGCCATCTTGTAAAGGCGGGTTACATGTGGTTTCCTGCAGTGCCAGCGCCATCTAGTGGTGGGGACTAGATGTGGCTCCCTGCACTTTCCTCCACTCCCATTCCCCCCCCCACCCACCCTCCATCGAATCCCCTCCCCCTTCCAATTATTCTCTTCTGTTTCAATGTCATCATCTTTTTCATCTTTTCCTTCTTTTGTAAAGGTCTTGTGTAGTTATGTTAGGCACACCGAGGTCATGAATACCAATTTGTGTCTGGAACATTGCATTGTAAGCAGACTTACCTTTCTTTCCTTTGGCTCTTACATTCTTTCCCCCACCTCTTCTGCAGTGGACCCTGAGCCTTGGAGGGTATGATAGAAATTTCTCCATGCTGAGCACTCCTCTGTCACTTCCTCTCTGCACTATGGTGACTTTTTTGAGTCCTCCTACAGGTCACCATCATCTCAAAAGAGAAGCTTCTCTAACCCAAAGTGAGAGTAGTAGTTATACATGGGTACGAACATGAAGTGCTTACATTGTAGCTTGATGAGCATAATTATGCATTTAGCCAGACAACAGCAGTCATTACTCCCCTAGGGCTCATGACCTCGCCTGCCATAGGCTTTTGACTAGGTTTTTTTAGTACCAAGCATGTATTCCCTCCCAAGGAGCGGGCATCCATTCCAATCAGAGTGGTTTCCCCCATAGCAGACATGACACTTGCACCTGTTGGCATATTTGGCCTGGCTGGGCAACCTTAAGGCTTGCAGGGCCCATTGCTATTTACCACCATTACCACTTCTCTTTCCCATAGGGCTGCATGCAGCATAGCTCTTTCCAGGTTATTTTTGTGGGGAGTGGGGGGATCGCAGTAGGGTCTCCCTCTATCCCAGGCTGACCTGCACTTCACTTTGTAGGTAGTCTCAGAGTGGCCTCCAACTCATAGTGATAATCCTATCTCTGCCTCCAGAGGGCTAAGGTTAAAGGTGTGTACCACCATACCCGGCTTCTTCCAGCCTTCTGACAGCTAGTCAGCAAGGAGGTTTCTACCTCTGCTCCAGCTTGGTTTCTCAATGACCTGCAGCCCAATCATGTGGAGTCTTCAACAGTAGGGTCTTATCATCTATTTCTGGTGGGCAACCAAGAGCTTTGGCAATGGCCTGTAAGGTTGGTGGGGAGCATCAGGGGCCTCCATGTCGAACAACTCACTGCAACGTATCCATCCCATCCCTGGCACTGAAATTTTTCTAATAACAATCTATGGCTTCTGGGTGCACCATTATCCAAAGAAGTAGGTTTCCATGTGGCTCATTCATAACATCTTAATTGTGATTAACCTTCCTCTGACCCTTTACCCACTCCTTTCTGCAAACACATTAGGCCATTGCACCCCCTGTAATCTTTTCCTCTACTTACATATTATATAATACAATATCCTCCCCTTAAGTCCTCCCCTCTCCTCCCTCCCTCATAGCTTCTTTCTAGCTTCCTGGCCTCTGCTACTGAGTTTTACTCCAACTCACAAATCTAAACGTTTGTAGCTAGGATGCACATGCGAGAGAACATGCAGCATTTGACTTTCTGAGCCTGTGTTACCTCACTTAGTGTAATTCTTTCCAGACGCATCCATTTCCCTGCAAATTTCATGATTTCTGAATAGAACCCCATTGTGTAAATATACCGCATCTTCATTATCCATCAGTTGAAGGACATCTAGGCTGGTTCCATTTCAATCTTCCCATCCCCTCTTCCCCAAGAGTCCTTAAGCCTTGGCAGGTGTGTTATCAGTTGGTGTTGAGTGTTCTGCAGCCTCTGTATTTCTGTTATGTATCTTGGTGCACCACAGTGCTGCTTTTTTCCTGGATGTGGATGTCAGGCTAGTATTGGGAGCACTACTCATGTCGCTGCTTCCTCTGCAATATCTTCTGAGCCCCAGTAAATGTAGTAGAGGTGGCACATCTCATTGCGAGAGCATACAGCTCTCTTCTTGAGAGCTTGTTTGGAGGTTCTAGCAGAGGAGCGCAGTTACTCATATAACCTTGGCAGAAGACCAGTCCTCCTCTGTTCAGGGAAAACTGTCCTCTTCAACCAAGCAAGTAGCTTCGGGAGGGAAGCACATGGAGCAGTGAGGGAGGAAGGGGACACCCACCTAGCCAGCTAGATCAGCTGAATCAATCCTGGCGACCAATGGGGTAATGGGGTGACAGATGTCACCGCCAGATTGCCCTCACATTCCAGCTGTATTGTATTGATGGATTTTTGGATCTCCCTCCCTAGTATTCTCTGCCATCTGTAAGATAAGACAGTCTCCTACCAAGGGTGAGAGCAGCTTTGATTAGGAGCTTGAGAAATGTTTTTTTTTTTTAATATTTGTATTTATATGAAAGCAGAGAGTGGGGGGGACAAAATGTGCATGACAGGTCATCTCAACACTGTAAACGAACTCCAGATGCATGTGCCACTTTGTGCATCAGTCTTTACTTGGATCCTGGAGAATTTAACCCAGGTTCTTAGGCTTTGCAGGTACGTGCCTTAAACCCTTGAGAGACATTTTCATGTGGCTGCCCACTCAGCTTCTATAGGGAACACCAGGGGCTTCTCTCTGGGTAATTTGATTTTCCTAACCACTGGGTGCTTTTAGTTCCCTGTACTAGTTGAGTTCTCCCCCACTGAGCAGGCTTCATGTCCAATCAGAGGGCGGTTGGTTACCCACAAAGCTGTGTGCTACTATTGCACAAGTGTGTTATTTGTCCAGCTGGTAGATTGTGTGGCTTACAGCCTCCTGCTTGTTCATGCTGTTGGTGAGCATTATCACCCAGTAGCTCCCATAGCACTTTCCAGTGTCTTGAGGGCTTGCCAGGTCAGACTGGCTTTCCTCAGTTCCTACGTAGGTGTTCTGAGATGGCAGCCTGTGGTGTCTTCAGCAACAGGGTCTTACCAAGTGATCTGGAAAGGCCTGCATTTGGGGGGATCACACAGATCATCCTGACCCACTGCTCACTGTGTATATTAACTTAGATCTGGTCCTGGGATCCACAAGCCAGTGGCTCTATATACTTACATAGAGCTTATACACTGCCTTGAGACCTCCCTGAGTGCCACCTTGAGTATTTCAGTCACTAGATTTACTTCCCACATCAAAAGTTAAAGGGCTGGGCATGGTGGCGCATGCCTTTAATCCCAGCACTTGGTAGGGAGGTGGAGGTAGGAAGATTGCTGTGAGTTTGAGGCCACCCTGAGACTGCATAGTGAATTGGTGGTGCACGCCATTAATCTCAGCACTTGGGAGGTAAGGGTAGGAGGATTGCCGTGAGTTTGAGGCCACCCTCAGACTACATAGTGAGTTCCAGGTCAGCCTGGGCTAGAGTGAAACCCTACCTCGAAAAAAAAAAAAAAAAATGATGAAAAGAATACTGACATTCCTTTCTCTATAGTCCTTTATGTACACATGTTCAAATCTCCCAGTTTATTATAGTGGCATTCAATTCTGTTTTTCTTTTACCTATATTTGGAAGTGAGAGAAAATGGGTATGCTAGGGCTTCCTGCTAGCAAAGAAACTCCAGATGCATACACTATTTTGTGGGTCTGGCCTTACATGGGTACTGGGGAATCGAACCTAGGTCCTTGGGCTTCTCAGGCAAGCACATTTAACCACTAAGCAATCTCCTCAGCCCATCATCAAGATATTTTATTTAGGGGCTGTAGAGATGGTTCAGTAGTTAGGGCATTTGCCTTCAAAGCCTAACAACCTGGGTTCAGTTTCCCAGTACTCAAAGCAAAGTGCACAAGAAGACCCACATAAGCCAGATGCACAAGGGGCATATGCATCTAGAGTTTGTGTGCAGTGGCTAGAGGCCCTGGCATGCCCGTTTTCCCTCTGTCTCTCGCAAATAAATTTAAAAAAAAATATATATATATATATATATATATATATATATATATATATATATATTTTTTTTTTTTTTTTTTTAAAGGAGCAGGATGTGGTGGTACACGCCTTTAATCCTTTAATCCTAGCACTCAGGAGGCAGAAGTAGGAGATAGGAAGATCACCATGAGTTCAAGGTTACCCTGAGACTACATAGTAAATTCCAGGTCAGCCTGGGCTAGAGCAAAATCCTACCTTAAAAGAAATTTTTTTAAATTTAGCTGAATGTGGTGGCACATACCTTTAATGCCAATACTCGGGAGTCAGAAGTAGGAGGATCTCTGTTGAGTTCAAGGCCAGCCTGGGCTACAGTAAATCTTACCTTGACGAAATACATATATATATTTACATACACACACACACACACATATATATATATGGTGTATGTATATATGTTTTTTTTTGTTTTGTTTTGTTTTGTGAGCAGAGAGAAGCACGATCGAGCATGGGAACACCAGGCCCTCTTGCCACTGCAGATCAACTCTAGGTTCATGTACCACTTTGCATCTGGCTTTCCATGGTTACTGGAGAATTAAACCTGGGCCAGCAGGCTTTACATGCAAACCCCTTTAATCACTGATTCAACTGCCCAGTCCAATTTCAGTATTTTAAGATAGGGTTCTGGAAAAGAACAGATTTAAGCACATAATGTATGGTGGCAAGGTGGGAAGGGGATAAAATGTACTAGTAATCATATTTAGCATTATGGTCCAAGGTCTGCATATTTGGCTTCATTAATTGCAGGTACATTTTGCATGTCAAATACCTCATAGTTTTGTTTTTTTCCAAGTAGGGTCTCGCTCTAGCCCAAACAGACCTGGAATTTACTATGCAGTTTCAGGGTGGCCTCAAACTCACAGCAATCCTCCTTCCTCTGCCTCTCAAGTGCTGACGTGTACCACCACACCTGGCCCAAATACCTCATAATTTAAAAAAGTAAATACTATGGCTTGAACTACTGAGTAATAGAAAAACAAAATAGAAATAAGTATATGGTATCTTTCTTCTAACGATTATTTATAACTGAATTATGGTCATCTTATTTAGAAGCAGTTTTGGTGTTCAGCCAGGCCTTTTGCCTGACTACACTCCATGTTGAAGCAGTGTTCTTCAGTAGCGATTTTCAGTAGGAAAATCCATCCTGCCAGGCACTTTGCATACACTTTAATTCTCATGGTGTTTTCTGATTCTTCAAACACATGAAGCAGACTCAGAGCAAGTAACTTATCTGAGGATATTCATGATGTACAATCACGTATAGAATCAAGATAGAAAACCCTAAACCCATGGTCCTTGCAAATCTGCAATTATGGGCTCAAAATATGTGTAGGAACCAAATACAGACCTGCTTCCTCTTCAGCAACTGGGCTTGGATGCAGCGTCTCATGGGAATGCTCACCTTTCTCAGGTGTTGGTAACGTGCCAAAATAACATGGGGCATCTGAAGCCGAGCATGCTGGCATGCTTTAATCCCAGCACTCGCGAGGCAGAGGTAGGAGGATCACCGGGAGTTCGAGGCCACCCTGAGATTACATAGTAAACTCCAGGTCATCCTGAGCTAGAATAAAACCCTACCTCGAAAAAAGAAAGGGGGGGGGGGGAACCTGGTAGTTTTTGGGTTTTTTTTTTTTTTTTTTTTTTTTTTTTTTTTGGCTTTTTCGAACTCACATCCATCTTCCTACCTCTGCTTCCTGAGTGCTGGGACTAAAGGTGTTTGTCATCATGCCCAGCAGGATATTAGATAGCAGGACCTTATCTAAAAAAAAAAAAAAAACATGCTTAAACCGGGCATGGTGGTGCATGCCTTTAATCTCAGCACTTGGGAGGCACAGGTAGGAGGATCGCCGTGAGTTCGAGGCCAGCCTGAGACTGCATAGTGAATTCCAGGTCAGCCTAGGCCAGAGTAAGACACTACCTCAAAAAACCAAAAAAAAAAAAAAAAAACTTTCATAAAGTTTAGAAATCAAAAACCAAAATATTAAGACAAGCATAGTAGCTCATTCCTATAATCCCAGCACCCCAAAGGCTATGGCAGATCTGGCATAAATTCAAGGCCATCCTGAGCTACATAGTAGTACAGGCTAGCAGGCTTACTCCATAAGCAAGACCCAGTCTCAAAAGACAAAAACAAAACAAAGCCAGAAAGGTGTAATTATCAGAAAGAACAGTTAGTGATACTGAACACATCTTTATTTTTAATCAATGTTTATTGAGTGCCTAGTATGTACCAGGTGTATCATTAGATGCAAGAAGAGTAAAAGCAAATAAAATATGGTCCCTGCTCTCGGAACTTCTATTTCCAGTTTAAAGTGCATGTCAAATAGTCAAGGTAACAATCCATCACCTTCAATTTCTAATGTGTTTACTGTGATCACAACACTGTACAACTACCAACCATCATTATGAAATACAATGGTAGCTCTCAAGGGAACCTTTGGTATCATCTTTCCAGGGCTTTATAGAAATGAGGCTGAAAGCGTAGACACTGATAATGACAACTCATTTTGATCTTGCTTGGTGCTTTTTTTCTTTCTCCTCTCTCACACAAACATGTTCTATATATTCATTCAGATTTTCTTTCTGTAAAAACAAACTTTAGGAGGATATATTCCAGGTTATGCATAAACCAATGACATCAAGATCAGCTTCACAGTGGAAGGAGCTACAAGCCAGGCAGGATCTTCTTTCTACTTCTATTTTTCACAGTATTCCAGAACTACAGGCCCCTGTGAACAAGCACAGCAATGTCTTCTTGCGTGTCCCAGCCTTGTGCTGTTGCCCAGAAGGGAACTCCAGTGTAAAGTGCAGTACTACTATTCTCCTAGCTGACAAGCATGTTATCTACTATTTTAATTATGAAAATACTCAGATGAACATAATGTCCACTTTCCATACCGGGTACTAGGAATACAAATATAAAAAAGAAAGCCTTGGCCCACCAAGAGTACACTCATACTCACTCATATTAGTTCCACTAGGAAGACTTGTGCCTGAAGGAAGATGCTATCAAAAGAGGATTTCAAAGAAATCAAGTTATGAACAGGGACAAAAAGAATGAAGAATCTCAAACTGGCCATGTTGGAGTACACATAATCCCAGCACTAGGAAGCTAGACAAGAGGGTCACCATGAGTTTGAGACCTGGAATACACAGCAAGACTGTCTCAAAACAAAGAACCCCACAGGTGAGAAGTACATTCACTTACACTAATGAGTCCACAAGTTTAAGGGGGGAAAGGCTACTAAAACCAACATCTCTACCAGCACCTAATTTTAAAATGCTTGCTTCCCAACTTATTTAAAGGAAACAAAGTTCCCCAGCTTGGATGATACTACAGTTGGTACTGGGTAGTCAGAAAAATCTCTGAAGACTAGATTCTATTTACGGCTTACAGCAAGACTACTTTAAAAAAAATTGTTAATTATTTGTAAGCAGAGAGAGATTATGGGCACACCAGGGCCTCTTGTCACTGCAAACAAAACTCCAGGTGCATGCACCGCTTTGCGCATCTGGCTGTACTTGGGTACTGGGGAGTTGCTCCTGGACTATCAGGCTTTGCAAGCAAGTGTCTTTAATCACTGAGCCATCTACCCAGCCAAAGACTAATATTTAAATCCAGGATTTTTAAAAAATTTTTTTTCGAGGTAGGGTCTCGCTCTGACCTGAAATTCACTATGCAGTCTCAGACCAGCCTCAAACTCAGTGATCCTCCTACCTCTGCCTCCCGAGTACGGGGATTAAAGGTGTGTGCCACCACAACCGGCTAAGGTTTTTATTTTTAACCAATTTACATTACCAATTGTAAAGTAATGAAATGACAGACAGTAAAGACATCTTACAGTGCTTAAGAATCATTTATTTCCTTTCATGTGGATTTTTCTCCATATTGGTTTATGAGTTCATTAAATACAGCCATGTGGAATTTTTGCTGTCACTGATCACTTTTACTAGTATAGGCAAGATTACATATAAACATTCTTTGAATGTTCTATGACTACTTTAGCATAAGTTTTTTTGAATTTTGAGACAAGATTCTCATGTAGCCCAGGCTGGCTTAGAACTTAACTGAGGCTGGCCTTGAACTCCTGACCCTCCTGCCTCTACCTCCTGAGTGCTGGGATGCTAGGCATGTGCCACCATATCTGTCTTTAGCATAATTTATGTTTTAAGAGTTAAAGAGTATCAGTGTTATCAATGCTGGCATTTTTAGGTATAACTTACGAAACATTTCTGACCCAAAAGCCTTAATTTTGAGTCTCATTCCCACCTCACTAGTAGAAGCCCTACTGGAAACAGACACACCCCACCCGCTGTATTCATAAAGCAACATTACCGCCATTCCCTCCTTCCCAGGGCTGCTGTACACATATAAAGTAAATGGGCAACGACAAGTCACTCAAGTTAGCCAACAAAACAGCACTCATACCTACTTAAAACTTCTGAATGAAACAACTTATGATACACTATTCAGTTAAGCAAATGAAGACTGTATTATACATACTATGTTCCTAACCTACTTCACTGAGTCTCATCTTTGGAAGAGAATTCATTTCAAAGAAAAAAATGTCAGCTAACATAATTGTTAGTGTTTGTACAAACAAGATGCAACCACTAATTCAAAAATAGGAGGGTTTTACCCCCCAAGAAGAGTGCACTCTTTAATAGAAGTGTGTTTAAGAATTCCATACAAATAGAATACATACCTCACCACAACAAGGAAGACATATTTTACATGACATAGAATATTTGGGGGATTTAATCAACTTGCCCCTCTAACCAAGTACTTGTTTTTTATTACAAACACTGAAGTCAGTTCTGTCTATGCAGTCACACAGTTCTAACACGTCTTCATGTGCAGCACGCCTGACTCCAAAGAAATATGTGATGTCACATTTCTTTCAGGAGCTGAAGTGATGGGATGAAACTACTGTCTGCTTTTCAGTGTTTCAACTAACCTGTAAAGAGAACCGTTTTAGAAAAGTAACTTGCAGTTTAAAACATGAATGTTTACAATATAGAGTTCATAATGGAGACAGACTCCAAAGCCCTTAAAATGAAAAAAAGCTAACACAGATTAGAAGATATCAAGTACCTTTTTAAAAAAATTATTTGTTCTTTTCAGACACAGTCTTATGTACCTAGCCTTGCACTCATTACGAAGCTAAGGCTGGCCTTCAATTCCTGACCATCCTGCCTCTACCATTCGAGTGCTGGGATTATAGGCTTGCACCACCATATCCTGCTCTCCAAGCATCTGTTTTCCCAGATGCTGTTACTGCTGGGCTACATGTGGATGATTCAGAGGTAAAAATAAACTTGGTCCCCAAGAAATGAATGGATACACACATCAATGACAATCCAGTGTAACAAGTACATCACTGACCTGTCACAAGGGCATCTAGAATTAGATATGCAGTAAGGTGGTGGGACTAGAGACATACCAAGAAGGCCCTTGAGGCTGGAGAGATTGCTTAGTGGTTAAGGCATTTGCCTGCAAAGCCTAAGGACCCAGGTTCAATTCCCCAGTGCCCACATAAGCCAAAAGCACAATGTGGTGCATGTGTGGAGTTTGTTTGCAGTGGCCAGAGGCCCTGGAGTGCCAATTCTTTCACTAAAATAATAAATTAATTAAATAAGTAATAAAAGAAGCCTCTTGAAAGAAAGAGAGCCTCACCCTAATTCCTACAGGATGAATATTGAACTGGGCTGGGCATGGTGGCGTACTCCTTTAATCTCAGCACTGGGAGGCAGAGGTAGGAAGATCGCTTTGAATTCAAGGCCACCCTGAGACTATAGAGTGAATTCCAGGTCAGCCTGGGCTACAGGGAGAGCATAGCTAAAAAATTGGAAAGAAGAGCCTAGAAGCTGGCAGACATCTGGCTCATCTAAGTAATGACAAATGAGTGGGTATGGTTGAAATAAAGGCAGACGCATGTGAAGACCAGTGGGAGGACTGCATCATACCTGCTAAGAAACCTAGATTTCATCCTCAAAAAACTTAAGACTATCCTTAGGGCACACTTGAAGAAGCACATCAACAGTTCTGGCACTGAGGAGGCAAAAGCAGAATTGTAGCCTGGACTACAGACAGATAGACACACACACGCATGCATGCATACATACATATATACATACATAGTGAAATCCTGACAGAAGAGATGAGAGAAGATGAGGAGAGGAAGAGGAGAAAAGAAAAAGGCAAACTGAGGAGGAAAAGGCCCCCAGTGGGCATGCACAGCACTTGGCTTCAAGCACACTTGTGGGGGACTTGGGAAACATGATACTTGCCATTCCATAGCCTCATCGAGGCCAGTGCCTTTGGTTGCAGATGTTTTAAATATTTGCCATTTTCTGTCCTTCAAGGCAGGTAAACCAAGTGCATTTGCCATTTCTGAGGGAGTCATAGCCTGCTCCATGTCCTGTTTATTTGCAAACACCACTAGGATGGCTTTTCTCAGCTCTTCTTCCTAAGTAAAATGGAAAATATTTACTTAAAAAAAAAAAGATTTATTTTTATTTATTTATTAGAGACAGAATGGGCGTGCAGGGTCTCTAGACACTGCAAATGAACTCCAAATGCTCCAAATGCATGCACTACCTTGTGCTGGTTTATGTAGGACCTGGAGAATCGAACCTGGATCCTTAGGCCTTGTAGGCAAGCGCCTTAACCACTAAGCCATCTCTCCAGCCCAATATTATTGGACAATATACCAAACAAGTTATTTTTGAAGCCAGACATGGTGGCACCACACCTTTAATTCCAGCACTTGGGAGGCAAACATAGGAGGATCGCTGTGAGTTTGAAGACACCCTGAGACTACATAGTGAATTCCAGGTCAGCCTGAGCTGCAGTGAAACTACTTCGAAAAACCAAAAGAAAAAAAAAGTGTTATTTTCAGTCTGGAGAGATGGCTCAGAAGTTAAGATACTCGCCTGTTAAGCTAAAGGACCCAGGTTCAGTTCACCAGGATCCACGATGGCACATGCATCTGGAGTTTGTTTGCAGTGGCTGGAGGCCCTGGTATGTTCATTCTATCTGCCTCTCTCTCAAATAAATAAATAAATAAAAATATATTTAGGACTGGAGAGATAGCTTAGTGGTTAATGCATTTGCCTGCAAAGCCAAAGGATCCTGGTTCGATTCTCCAGGACCCACGTAAGACAGATGCACAAGGGGGTGCATGCATCTGGAGTTTGCTTGCAGTGGCTGGAGGCCCTGGTATGCCCATTCTCTCCCTCCTTCCTCCCCCCTTCTTTCTCTCTCTCAAATAAATAAGTAATATATTTAAAAGAGTGTGTGTGTGTATATGTATATATATATATGTATGTATGTATGTGTGTGTGTATGTATGTATGTATGTATGTGTATATATATATATATATATATATATATATATATATATATATATATATATATACACACACACACACATATGTATTTTTTAAAGTTATTTTCAGTCGGGCATGGTGGTGCACACCTTTAATCCGAGCACTAGGGAGGTTGAGGTAGGAGGATCACTGTGAATTCAAGGACAGCCTGAGACTACATAGTGAATTCCAGGTCAGTGGACTAAAGCAAGACCCTACCTTGAACCCCCACCCACCCACCAAAAAAAACCCTGGGTTTTGAGGTAGGGTCTCATTGTATCCCAGGCTGACTTGGAACTCTGTAGTCCAAGGTTGGCCTCAAACTCATGGTGATCTTCCTACCTCAGCCTCCTGAGTGTTGGAACTACAGGCATGTACCACCAAGTATGGCTAAAGTATTCCATTCTGAGAGGAAAGGTTTCACCTTAGTATCAAGTAGCCAAACATAAATAAATAAATAAATAAAACTTGGGCATGGTAGCACATACATTTAATCCCAACACTTGGAGGCAGAGGTAGAAAGATTGCCATGAGTTCAAGGCCACCTGAGACTACATAGTGAATTCAAGGTCAACCTGGGCTAGAGTGGGACCTTACCTTGAAAAACCAAAAAATATATAAATAAATAAATAAAAACAAAAATAAAAGTGATAGTTTGGGCCGCAGAGATGGCTTAGTGGTTAAAGCACTTGCCTGCAAAGCCAAAGGACCCAGGTTCAAATCCCCAGGAACCATGTAAGCGAGATGCACAAGGTGGCGCATGCGTCTGGAGTTCTTTTGCAGTGGCTAGAGGCCCTGGCATGCCCGTTCACTCACTCTTATCTGCCACTTTCCCTCTCTCTCTCAAATAATAAAAAGTGATAGTTTACTTACCTCCAACATGGCAACTAACTCTGATTTGGAAATGCCGATTCGATCTCGGTCACAACTGTCCACCACATAAATGACTGCATCTGTGTTTGAATAGTAACATCTCCAGTATGGTCTAAAGAATATTCAAAATCAGAAAATGTATTACTACTTGAAAGGAATTTGACATGCCAATTTACATGCTAGGACTTCAGGCAATGCTGGGGGAGTGGAGACTACAAGGCAGTCCTGCGCCACTCATGTCCTATCAATGCCTTATGATGGATGTTGATCTCCTCCCACTCGGATGTCATGGAGGTGAGAAAATGGTGGTAATACTCTATCACTGGACCAAGTACTTTCAAAGTAAGTTCAGATTGCAGGCTGAGAAAAGACATGCATACTCTACAAAATCACTAAATGTACTCAAAGAAAAGGTATACACAAGAATGATCATTACAGCTCACAAGTCTTTAACCAGGAATACCGTAAGAAAAATGGACTCTGAGCCAGTCATGGTGGTGCACACCTTTAATCCCAGCACTCAAGAGGCAGAGGTGGGAGGATTGCCGAGAGTTCGAGGCCACCCTGAGACTACATAGTGAATTTCAGGTCAGCCTGAGCTAGAGTGAGACCCTACCTTGGAAAACCAAAAAAATAAGGAAAGGAAAAAGAAAAAGAAAAATGGACTTTGGGTGAGCCAGGGCCTTCAGCAGCTGCAAACGAACTCCAGACATGTGCGCCCCCTTGTGCACATGTGCAACATTGCATGTTTGCATCACTGCTACAAGGGACCTGGAGATTCAAACACGAGTTCTTAGGCTTCGAAGGCAAGTGCCTTAACCACTAAGCCATCTCTCCAGCCTAGTTTTATGATTTTATATTACATTCATTAATCACTGATGACGACCATAAGTACAAATGGCTAAAATTAGAAATACACTCAGCAGTGACTAAAGAAGTGAAGGGAGTTAGTGGAAGGAAGGATATTCAGTGACTGATGGCACTATTGTGAACTACTACTGACAGTCACTAAACATATACAATGCCATGATGAGTCCTGACTGCAGGAGGGAACCATGCTGTCATTAGGTCTACATGGTACCTTTATGCATCCCAAACAGTCTGTCTCAGGGAGGGATTGACAAAATCCAAACTGGGGTACCATTTTAGTTAGAAAATATTGAAGTACTTAGGTCTTGGGATTTTCATGAGAAGATTTTAAGTGAAATCTATAAAACTGACTTCCTTAGATTTTAGGATCCTGTAAGAAAATATTCAGGTCTACATTGTACCTCATCATGGACTATATTTTACAATAGAGGAGATATTTTAGTTTATTATTAACAATAAAAAAAAAAAAGCTGGGCATGGTGGTACATGCCTTTAATCCCAACACTTGGGAGACAGAGACAGGAGGATCACTGTGAGTTCAAGACCACCCTGAGACTACATAGTGAATTCCAGGACAGCCTGGGCTAGAGGGTGCTACCTCAAAAAAAAAAAAAAAAAAAGTAATGTCAAATACCACAAAATGACCTGGTATTCATACTATACCTGATACTTGTCTGTCCTCCTAAGTCCCAAACTTGAAATTTAAGGTTTTTGTATGTCACTGTCTCTACGTTGAACCCAATAGCTGAAAAAGAAATCAAATTGGTAGTACAAGTAGACTAACACACTCTACCTTCAACAAACAATCCAAACTAAGTCTTGGCAAGTAATGATAATCCCATTATTGGCTAGGATATTCTTCTACTTAAAATAGTGTGCTTTAATGTACATACACATGCATGTGCGTACACACACATCACTAATTTAACACAAACACATGGTCTTCAGGATATCCACAAATACGTAATTCTTAGCTCAGTGGAAACCCTGCTGAATGCCCCTCAGAAGTGGTAAACAAAAGTATTCTGGGGCTGGGCATGGGGGTGCACACCTTTAATCCCAGCACTTGGGAGGCAGAGGTAGGTGGATCACTGTGAGTTCGAGGCCACCTTGATATTACATAGTGAATTCCCAGTCAGCCTGGGCTAGAGTGAGACCCTACCTTGGGAGGAAAAAAAAAAAAAAATCCTTTAAAAAAAAAAAAAGTATTTTGGGGCTGGAGGGATGGCTTAGCTGTTAAGATGATTGCCTGCTAAATCAAAAGACCCAGGTTTGATTCCCCAGGACCCACAAAAGCCAAATGCACAAGGTTGTATCTGGAGTTTTTTGCAGTAGGTGAAGGCCCTGGTGCACCCATTCTATCTGCTCTTCTCTCCCTCTCTCTCAATAAATAAATAAGTTAAATTTTAAAAAATGCATTCTGAAGGTTCTACTTAAAAAGTACAATTGTAGATATAAAAACTAAAATTTTGGTGAGTAGTGAATAAACAGATAAAAACATTGAAAACTAGATTCTGCTCGGCGTGGACACACACCTTTAATCCCAGCTCTTGGGAGGCCTGAGGTGGGAGGATCATTGTCAGTTCAAGGACAGCCTGAGATTACATTGTGAATTCCAGATCAACCTGGGCTAAAGTGAGCCCCTACCTCAAAAAACCTTAAAAAAAAAAACAAAAAAAAAAACTAGATTCTAAAATTTAGTAAGGACACTGAAATGGCTTTACAGAAACTTGTTCCCTAAGGCTAGCAATCTTACAGAGCCTCTGCAGACATGACCAAGAGCTCACTTAAAAGGTCACATGTGCATGGTCAAGGGGAGGTATCTCATCAGCTGCCATTCTTGTTAGGTATAGCTCTGACACCACACAGTTAAGGCCAAGATACTGCTTTCCTAACAATATTATGCAATACCATTTCATAACAATTAACATCAATGTGTTATGCAGGTTAACACAGTACTTTTACATACTTCATTTAAATACCCTCTTCATCTTAGTAAAGAAAGTGGCTCTCAGTAAGATTGAGTTTTAACGTTTTGTCAAAACAGCAAAACCTGGCTGTGTACCAGGACAGGGAACCTGACACTACACCCAAATACCTCTGAGTTTATGTTCATACTAGAAGCTTACAAACCCTTGTCTGTTCATCATATGATCTATTTATTCAGAAAGCTGTATCAGACAGAAAGCAGAGTGAGTTTACCATCCAACACTTACTAGGAATAGTAGTCACGACTTCTCCAACCTGTAATCTGTACAAAATTGTGGTTTTTCCAGCACCATCTAATCCCAAAATTAAAATCCTCATTTCCCTGGTTCCAAAGAGACTGGAAAAAATACTTGAGAAAAAGCCACCTACAAGATAATAAAAGCAAAACACATATTTAATATTGCCTTTTGAATAAGGGCCACAAAACGTTAAACTTTGCCATCAGAAAGTGATATCTCAAATTAAATAATGTTTTCCTGGCTGTACAAGTAATTTGGCTTCCAATGAAATATATTACTCAACATCAAACAAGTAATTATTGATACTTCTAAGTCCTGAATAATGTCAGAGTCGCCAGGCATGGTGGCGCATGCCTTTAATCCCAGCACTTAAGAGGCAGAGGTAGGAGGATCGCCATGAGTTCAAGGGCAACCTGAGACTACCAAGTGAATTCCAGGTCAGCCTGGGCTAGAGCGAGACCCTACCTTGAAGAACCAAAATAATAATAATTATAATAATGTCAGAGAGGCAAAGATAACACTAATTGCAAATGCAGCCACTGTCCCATAGATCCAGTTCATTTTCTCATCAAAGGAGTAAGAATACATCAGCATGATCTCTTCACTACCCCCTTAAAAACAAAGTACCTGTCCACACTGGGACAAGGAGATCTTTGGCCATGAATACTAGCACCATAATTCTTCTGTCACCACGAGTTCCCCACTGAGCAGTATCACAAGACATTATATAACAAGAGCTTTTTTTTTTTTTTGGTTTTTCGAGGTAGGGTCTCACTCTAGCCCAGGCTGACCTGGAATTCACTATGTAGTCTCAGGATGGCCTTGAACTCATAGAGATCCTCCTGCCTCTGCCTCCCCAGTGCTGGGATTAAAGGTATAACCCACCACACCCAGTGTTTTGTTTTGTTGTTTTTCCTAACAAAAACTACTTTTTTAAAAAAAATAATAGTTTGGGGGCTGGAGAGATGGCTCAGCAGTTAAGGTACTTGCCTGCAAAGCCTAACAACCCTGGTTCCATTCCACAGTACCCACATAAAGCCAGATACACAAACTGGCACATGCACCTGAAGTTCATTTGCAGCAGCTGGAGGGCCTGGCACATCCATTCTCCTCTCTTCTTTCTGTCTGCTTGCAAATAAATTAATATATTTTCTTTTCTTTTTTTTTTTTTTTTGTCTGTTTGTCTTTTCTTGGTTTTTCACAGTAGGGTCTCGCTCTAGCCCATCTGACCTGGAATTCAGTATGTAGTTTGTGGCCTCAAACTCATGGCAATCTGACTTCTGCCTCCTGAGTGCTGGGATTAAAGATTGTGTGCCACCATGCCCCGCTGGTTCTATTTTTTGATTTTGTCTTTTTAAAAAATCTTTATTTTTATTTATTTACTTGACAGAGAGAAAGAGGCAGAAAGAGGGAGAGAGAAAGGGGGGAAGGGCACGCCAGGGCTTCCAGCCTCCATAAATGAAATGTGCCACCTTGTGCATATGGCTTACATGGGTCCTGGGGAATCGAACCTGGGTCCTTTGGCTTTGATGGCAAGCATCTTAACCATTAAGCCATCTCTCCAACCCTATTTTGTCATTTAATTAAATATTTTTATTTGTGAGGAGAGGGAGCACACAAGAGTATGGCACACTAGGGCCTCCTGTTGCTGCAAATGAACTTCAGACACCTGTGCCACTTTTTGCATCTGGATTTATGGGGGTACTGGAAAAATCTAACCCAGGCTCAGCAGGCTTTGCAAGCAAGTCTATAATCAATGTGCCATATTCCCAGCCCAAGAACTACTTTTTATTGAAAAGCCATTCTAAGGTTGGACATGGTGGTACACACCTTTAATCCCAGCACTCAAGAGGCAGAGATGGGAGGATCACCATGAGTTCGAGGACACCGTGAGACTACACAGGGAATTCCAGGTCAGTCTGGGCTAGAATGAGACTCTACACCCCCCAAAAAACAAAACAAAACAAAACAAAAAAGTCATTCTAAAAAGTAAAGCTACCTCAGACACCTAATGAAATACTTCCAAGAAGCCTTCTGCACCCAGGGTACAGAAAAGTACTTGTGGCATAGGCTCTTTGCCACCAAAGACCACTAAGGAAAAAAAGTTGTTGTTGTTGTTATTATTATTATTATTTTGGTTTTCCGAGGTAGGGTCTCACTCTAGCTCAGGCTACAATTCACTATGTAGTCTCAGGGTGGCATCGAACTCACGGCGATCCTCCTACCTCTGCCTCTGGAGTGCTGGAATTAAAAGTATGTGCCACCACGCCCAGCAAAAAAGTTACATTTTTAACAAAAGAATAAAAAGCTCGACCGTTCTGGTTGTATAGGCCTGTGACTTGGGAGGCTAAGACAGAAGGATAGTGAACGTAAGGCCAACCTGATCTACAGAGTGAGATCAAGGCCAGGCAAGGCAACTTATACTCTCAAAATTTAGAAAGGGCTCGGGGCCGTGGCTCAGTGGTTAAAGCACTTTCCTTGTATGCCTCAAGGTTGAGTCAATCCGCACCATAAATGAGAGACAGAGAACCTGCCACACGTGGGTATTTGAAAAAGACAGCAAGAATGCAGAACAAACTCACCTGGGGAAAGTGAGAGTGGGTGGGACCTGCCAAAGTCCTTTCTACCGTTTACAGGTAGAAAGTAGGCGGAAGAAGGAAACTGAGGAAGGGTTATATAAAAGGACCCAGGGCCGTGATCCTCAGGGCCAGGACTTACAGCCTCCCCTGAAAACTTGAGGAGGGATTGTTAAAAATGCGGAGAATTAGCATCCTCGGGCTCCCGCAGAACCGGGGCCGGTGCCTGCGGTGAGCTCCCTCCCCGGGCCGTCCGACAACGAAAGGTCACTCTTTCCCTCTCGGGACCCCGTCCTCCACCCTCCTCTCGCGAACTCATCCCCGGCGCAGCCCACGAGCGGCCCCGGCCCCAACTCCTCCAGGAGGCCCGCGGAGGGACCACCGCCGCCGCCGCCCTCACCGGGGTTCGGGGCCGCCGAGACACCTCGGCCGCGACACGCTGCAGGCTTCGTCGGCCCAGCGAGCCGGGCCGGGGAGAAGCGCACGGCGGGGCGGGCGGCGAGGGGCTCCGCGGTTCCCCGGCGGCCCTCCCTGGAAGGCCCCTCGGCCCCGCCGTAGCCCCGCCGCTCCGGCCCGCACTGCTCACCCATGATGAAGCCGTGCGTCCGCCCACGCCGGTCCTCAGACACGGGCCGTGTAAGACTCCGCAGCGACTTCCCTACTCCAGCGTCGGCCACCGGCTCCCGAGCGCTCTCCTCCGCCCGCCGCTCCGACAACTTCCACGTCGTCCTCCCGGCAGGGGCGGGCGCGGGGGCGGGCGCGGGAGCGAGCCTCCAGCGCGCCTGCGCGTCGGGCACGCCGGTCTGCGTGTCCGCGTCAGCGCTTTCGACGTCAGGGCCCTGCGCGCTGGGTGCGGGAAATGCGTGACTCGGATGTCAAGACCACCATGGCGTGAAAATTCCGGCGAACACAAACGTCTCCAGATTCTGCTTTTCTACACAGCAAGCACTTCCTAAATATTGAACTCGGAACCCATCGTGTGAAACTCCAACACTGTGGCGTGGCGAATCGAGAGACGCAAAACGCAAGTCACAAAACGCTGGCGGGTCGCGGGTCGTGGATCCCGTGCGCGGGCGGCCCGCCTCTGCCGGGAGTTCAGGAGCTATTAGAAGGGGTAAGCATGACCTAACAATAATGAACGCTAGCCCCGCGCCACCATTGCCTAGCGGCCTCCCAGACCTGAGGTCGCTAGACGTCCTCTGGCAGTCCAGCCGTCTTTCTTCCAGTAACACTGCGCACTTGACCACCGTTCCGGTGTGGAGGAAACTGTCCGCATCAGTAGGACCGGGGACTTGTTCCCTTGCTTTGGAAGTTGTGTCGATTAGGACAGTGACGTGTGTTGGGAGGAAGCATACTTTGGGGGTATGGGGGGGAGGGGGTCAAGGGAGTCAGGCTTTTTTTTTTTTTTTTTTTTATACCTTTAGCATCTCTTAAACGTAGGACTGGACAGATGGCTTCGCGGTTAAGGCCTTTATCTGCAAAGCCTAAGAATCCAGGTTCTATTTCCCCAAGACCCACGAAGCAAGATGCACAAGGTGGTGCATGCATCTGGAGTGGAGGCCCTGGCATGCCCTCTCATTCAAATAAATAAATAAAAATAAAGTATTTTTAAAAATTCCTAAAAGTACATTGAAAAGTAAAACATCATTTATTTTATTTTTTCCCTTATTTTATTGACAATTTCAATAATTGTAAACAATATCCCATGGTAATTCTCTCCCCCAACTTTCCCCTTTGAAACTTCACTCGCCATCATATCCCCTCCCCCTCCCAATCAGTCTCTCTCTCTCTCTCTCTCTCTCTCTCTCTCTCTTTTGGTTTTTCGAGGTAGGGTTTCACTGTAGTCCATGCTGATCTGGAATTCACTCTATTCTCAGGGTGGCCTCGAACTCACTGTGATCCTCCTACCTCTGCCTCCACTCTTGGCCAGTCTCTCTTTTATTTTAATGTCATGATCTTTTCCTCCTTCTATGATGGGCTTGTGTAGGTAGTGTCAGGCACTGTGAGGGCATGGATATCCAGGCCATTTTTTGTCAGGAGGAGCATTGTAAGGAGTGGTATCCTTCTTTTGGCTCTTATATTCTTTCTGCCACCTCTTCTGCAATGGACCCTGAGTCTGAGAAGGTGGAGAGAGGGCTAGTCAAAATCTAAGAGGATATAATTAAGTCATATGGAAACCTACTTTTTTGGACAATGGAACACACTGGAACCATAGATTGTTACTAGAAAATTTTCAGTGCCAGGGATGGGATACCTTCCAGTGAGTTGTTGGCCAGGGAGTTCACTGATGTCCCCAAAACATTACAGGCCATTGCTGAGGCCCTTGGTATCCCACCAGGCATAGATGGTAAGACCCTATTGGTGAAGTCTCCACATACTTGAGCTGCAACACCACTGAGAAATCCTGCTGGAGCTGAGCTGAAAACCTCCTCCATGTAGACCAGCTGACAGAAATTTGGAAAACACCACACTGCATGCAGTTCAATGGGAGAGAGAGAAATCACCAGTGAAGATAACCAACAGTGGACACTGCAAGCCTTATATTTGGCCAATTAGGCCAAATGAGCCAATGGGTGTAAAAGTGGCACATCTGTTATGGGGGGAACCAACTGCTCTCTAATTGGATTGGAGGCTCACTCCATGGGAGGGAATACATCCCTGATAATAACCTACAACAGGGGTAGTCATGAGCCCTAGGGGTGTAACATCTGCTGATGTCTGGCTAAATGTATATACTATGCTCAACAAACTGTCTAGTAAGCACTTTTCTTAATGTTCAAACTTGTATATTAATGCTACTCTCACTTTGGTTAGAGAAGCTTCTCTTTTCAGATGGCAGTGACCTTAGAATGTCTCAGAAGGCACCATGGTGCTGGGAAGAAGTGAGAGAGGAGTGTTCAACGTTGAAATATATCTATCACACCTTCCAAGGCACAGGGTCCATTGCGGAAGAGGTGATGTAAAGAATGTAAGAGCCAAAGGAAGAGTAGGACTTCTTACAACGTGGTCCTCCAGACACAAAATGGCTTGGATATCCATGACCTCACAGTGCCTGACACTATTTACACAAGACCATCATAATAGGAAGAAAAGATCATGACATCAAAATAAAAGAAAGACTGATTGAGAGGGGTAGGGGATATGATGGAGAGTGGATTTATAAGGGGAAAGGGGGGGGGGGAGGGAGAGAATTGTCATGATTTGTTTATAATTATGGAAGCTGTAAATAAAACGGTTTTTAAAAAGTCATAGAAAAAAACAACTTAAGAACCAAAGGAAGGGTAGGACTCCTTACAATGTGCTCCTCCAGACATAAAATTTTTTTAAATTCCTAAAAAGTACATGGAAAAGTAAAACATCACTATTTTAAAATATTTTTATTTATTTTCAAAAAAATAGAAGAGACACAGATAGAATGGGCAGGGCCTCCAGCTGCCACAAACAAACTCCAGATGTATATGTGACTTTGTGCATCTGGCTTTACATGGGTACTGAGGGATCAAACCGAGTCTTTACTCTTGGTGCATCTGGCTTTATATGGGTAGTAGGAAATTGACACTTTGTGGGCCTGCCCCTTAACCACTGAGTCATCTCTCCAGCCCCTAAAACACCTTTTATTCCAACCCACATACCCCCAGCTTTCCCCAGCAATAAGTTAACACTTTGAGGTTTTCTTTCAAATGTAAATTTTGCATGCTTTATTTTATTTATTTATTTATTTGAGAGCAACTGACAGACAGAGAATGGGCACACCAGGACCTCTAGCCAGTGCAGACAAACTGATGCATATGTCACCGTGTGCATCAGGCTTACGTGAGTACTGGGAAATCAAACCTCAAACCGGGGTCCTTAGGCTTCACAAGCAAGTGCTTAACTGCTAGGCCATCTCTCCAGACCCTGTGTTTTTACTCACATTAGAAATGTTCACCCATTCAACAGAAGTTTGCAAATTAAGAATTTTTCTAGCTTTATTGGTGGATAATTGACACAATTTGTATATATTATGTACAATATGATGTTTTGATAGGTAAATGCATTGTGCACTGATTACCACAAACATCCATCTGGGGCTGAAGAGATGACTTAGCAGTTAAGGCACTTGCCTGCAAACCAAAGGACCCAGGTTCAATTCCCCAGGACCCACATAAGCCAGATGCACAAGGTGGCGCATGCATCTGGAGTTCTTCTGCAACAGCTAGAGGCCCTGGCACTCTAATTCTCCCTCTTTCTTTCTGCCTCTTTTTTTCTTTATCTCTCTCAAAAATAAAAAACTGAGGAAAAAACATCCATCTACTCAAGTTTCTGTGTGTTGTAAGAATGTTAAATAAGAGCTCAAAGCAATTTTCAGATATGAAATGCATTGTTAAATATAGTCACTATGTTCCTTTTCTTTTTTATATTTGTTGTTACTTGAGAGAGAATGAGCATGCCAGGACCTCTAGCCACTGCAAACTCAAAACACATGTGCCACCTTGTGCAGCTGCCTTTATGTGGGTACTTAGGCATTGCAGCAAGTGCCTTAACCACTGAACCATCTCTCCAGCCCCTAAATTTATTTTATATGGCCTCAAACCCCCGGTCCTCCTGTCTCCACTTCTTCAGAAATTTCCTACCACCATGTACCACCACAACCTGCAGTCACTATATTCATAATGAATCTCCAGAATTTATTCATTCTGTCAAAAAGAAACTGTGTGCCCTTCTCCCAATATTTCTCCATCCAAATTCCCTCCAACCCTTCACCTCCTAGCAATCACCATTCTGCCCTGCTTCTGAGTTTTCTGGTTCTGCTTATGTTGTGTTTGTAATTTTTTTTTTTTTTTTTGAGGTAGGGTCTCACTCTAGCCCAGGCTGACCTGGAACTCACTCTGTAGTCCCAGGCTGCCCTCAATCTTACAATGATCTAACCACCTCAACCTCCTGAGTGCTGGGATTAAAGGCGTGCGCCACCACACCCAGCATAACATTTGTGATTTTTGTACTGAGCTTGCTTCACTTAGCGTTTGTCTCCTAAGGTCATCCATGTTGGGATGACATTACTTCATTTTAAGGCTGACTACCTTTCCCTTGTGTGTATGTAAGCATAGATGTGTGTGTAAATATGCGTGTTCATACATACCATGGTTTAGTCTTTATTCACTTGGGTTGATTTCATATCTTGGCTATCATGGAGAATCCTGCAATGAACATGGGATTGCAGCTATCTCTTTGACATACTGATGGTGTTTTCTTTGCATATATACCCCAAAGCGGACATAATAATTCTTTTTTTAATTTTGGGGGAAATTTCCATACTGTTTTCCATAATGGCTGTACTAATTTACATTCGTACCAGGGGTACCTTTTTTTTTCTGTTTTTGTTTTGAAACAGGATCTCTATCACAGACTGGCCTCAAACTATGTCATGTCGTTGAGGACAAGTGACCTTGAACAACTTCTGAGCCTCCTTCCTCCACCTTACAGGTATACATCACTATGCCTGGTTTATGCATTGCTGGGGTTCAAACCCAGGACGTTACACATGGCAGACAAGCACTGTACCAGCTGACCTAGTCTCCACTCTCCCTGTTTGGTTCCTATATTAAATTTACTACATAGATGTTGAATTAGATTTGTTTAAAACCAGAGACTCAGAATTTTTCCTTGCAAAGGAAAGTTTGTTCTAGTTTTTTTTTTTTTCTTTGTGATCATTAATTGAGAAGGAGAAAGTGACTGCTTTACCTAAACACCAAAACCTTAAAAAAAAAAACTTTATTTATTCAGTCATTCATTCCTTTTCAAGCAGAGAGACAGAGAGAATGGCACACCAGGGCCTCCAGCCGCTGCAAACGGATCTTCAGATGCATGTGCCACCTTGTGCATCTGGCTTTACATGGGTATTGGGGAATGAAACCTGTGCTGTTATGCTTTGCATGCAAGGACCTTTACTGATGAGCCATCTCTCCAGCCCAGCCAGATCCTTTTTAAGGCTATTAGGGGCTGGACAGATGGCTTAGTGGTTAAGGCTCTGGGCTGCAAAGCCAAAGGACCTAGGTTCGATTCGCCAGTACCCACGTAAAGCCAGATGCACAAGGTGGCGCATGCATCTGGAGTTTGTTTGTAGTGGCTAGAGGCCCTGGCATTCCCATATTCTCTCTCTCTCCCAAATTAATTAATTGATTATTACTCAATTAAAATGTTAAAATAAGGCTACTAGTAAGCATTGTGTTGTGATGGTATTGGACTTCAGGTGTGTGGCACTTTACCTACATTCTCGCATGCTCTTCATCCATCTTCCCTTCACCAAGTTTAGTTGCTGCATTTGACAAATCTGGACCAAATCTGCTTCAAACCAATATCCTCATCCAATTTATGATTGAGTACAACTGCACATAATACCCACAAATATGGTCCTTGAAAAGAAAACTGAAAGAGCCAGTCCCCAGCACTGCATAAATCAGGTGTAGTGGGGCACACCTATAAGGTACAGATAGGAGGCTGAAGAGATGGCTCAGTGGTTAAGGGCTTACTAAGCCTGCTGGCCCAGATTCAATTCCCCAGCCACCCAGGAGAAACTGAATGGTCATTTCTTTGCAGTGGCAAGAGACCCTGGTGTACGTGTACACACAACACACACACACACACACACACACACACACGAAAGTAAATAAAATTATTTTAGAAAAATTCAAGGCTATTCATCCTTCGCTACATAGGAAGTATACTGTAATACAACTTCGTATGGTGACTATATACTTTGAGCCACATAATCAAGTGAGATAAATATTCATACACTGAAGTATTGCACACAAGTTGAAAACATTAATATTCTCTCTGCCTGCCTCTCCTCGCTCTGGCCACAGGGAGACACATGAGACTAGCCTCTCCCCCCAAGCAGGGGAGAGCATAACACTGTTTGTTGATCTGGGGAAACTTTTCTGCTTGCCTCTGCTTTATAGTTTGGAGTAAATTCTCACTTTCATTACATGTATGATTTTCCTCTGGTCTCTGAATCTACCTTACACTTCAGATGTACCACATGGATGCTTTCTCTGACTCTAGGCCTGTTACTTGTGTAACATTTCTAAACTCAGGGTAACCATGGGTACAACTCTTTTTACTAGTCATTTCTTATCTGAATTTCTTTTATTTTCTTTATTCATTTAAGAAAGAGAGAAAGAGAATGGGTACCCCAGGGCCTCTAGCCACTGCAAATGAACTCCAAATGCATGTGTCACCATATGCATTTGTATTCTGTGGGGTCTGGAGTATCGAACATGGGTCCTTAGGTTTCACAGGCAAGCACCTTAACCTCTAAGCCATTTCTCCATCCCTGGTCTAAATATTTTCCATCTGCTATTCTTTAAGTTCCCACCATTTGCCCTCCTAACTTCCTTCCATAGGGAAGCACAAGACAAATGCTATGTGTGTTTCTTCTAAATCTCCCTCATATACACCTAAGTTCTATCTTCCACATGCTTGGGGTTCTACTCCAGTCTTTCCTTAAAAACCTCAATTCTGAGCCAGGCATGGTGGCGCATGCCTTTAATCCCAGCACTTGGGAGGCAGAGGTAGGAGGATCGCTGTGAGTTCGAGGCCATCCAGGTCAGCCTGGGCCAGAGTGAGATCTCACCTTGAAAAAAAACTCAATTTTGGGCTGGAAGGATGGCTTACTGGTTAAGGCATTTGCCTACAAAGCCAAAGGACCCTGGTTCGATTCCCCAGGACCCATGTAAGCCAGATGCACAAGGTAGTGCATGTGTCTGGAGTTTGTTTGCAGTGGCTGGAGGCCCTGGTGCACCCATTCTCCCTCTGTCTTTCTCCTGCTCTCTCTCTCTGTCTCAAATAAATAAAGCTTAACAAATAAATACATACATAAAATGTTTTAAACCACCTCAATTTCTCTTGAACCCTATGATGTACTGTTTTCCATATGATTGTGTGTTTCCTGCTTCCCACGTGTTGATGACTCCACTTTAGCCTTCTTCCTGGATACCAGTTTCCCTTAAATAAATCCACAATTTGTGATTTCTCCCTAAATAAGCTTCATAATTCCTAATTTAAAAAAAACATTAATATTGACTTAGACAATACTTCAACCTTTCCTAATCTATAATGTGATACTGTGAAACAGCAGTGTGACAAATACTAAGCAAAATCCCAGCAGGCAGTTTGATCAAAAACTTTTTTTTTTTTTTTTTTTGATAGACTGTTCTTTGTTAGAACAATGAAGTACAACTGGAATGGAAACAGCACAGCAGGCGCAGCTGGGCTTAGGCTTTTATGAGGTCAGGGGCAGGGAATGACCAAAAATTTTTTCAAAAAAAGTAATCTTGAGCCAGGCATGGTGGCGCATGCCTTTAATCCCAGCACTCGGGAGGCAGAGGTAGGAGGAGTGCCATGAGTTCGAGGCCACCCTGAGACTCCATAGTGAATTCCAGGTCAGCCTGGGCCAGAGTGAGACCCTACCTCAGAAAAAAAGTAATCTTTTTTTTAATATTTATTTACTTAAGAGAAAGAGAGAATGGGCACACCAGTGCCACCAGCCCCTGCAAACGAACTTCAGACGCATGCTCCCTTTTGTACATCTGGCTAACATGGGTCCTGAGAGTTGAACCGGGATCCTTTGGCTTTGCAGGCAAATGCTTTAACCACTAAGCCATCTCTCCAGCCCCCTAACAAGTAATCTTTTTTTAAAAAAATTTTTGCGAGAAAATTTTCAGTGCCAGGGATGGGATACCTTCCAGTGAGTTGTTGGCCAGGGAGGTCCCCGATGCCCCCAAAACATTATAGGCCATTGCCGAGGCCCTTGGTTTCCCACCTGGAATAGATGGTAAGACCCTATTATGGAAGATTCCACATACTTGGGCTGCACAGCCACTGAGAATTCCTGCTGGAACTGAGCTGAGAACCTCCTCCATGTAGACCAGCTGACAGAAAGCTGGAAGGCTGGAAGAAGCCATTCTATATGCAGTTCAATGGGAGAAAGAGAAATCACCAGAAAGCACCAGCCAGGCCAAATGAGCCAACGGGTACAATAGTGGCACATCTGTCATGGTGGAAACCAACTGCCCTCCAACTGGACTGGAGGCTCACTCCATGGGAGGGAATACATCCCTGATACTGAAAACTTAAAACGGGTAGTCATGAACCCTATGGGTGTGACGTCTGCTGCTGTCTGGCTAAATGTATATATTATGCTTATCAAACTGTCCAGTAAGCACTTCTCTTAATGTTCATACCCTTATATTAATGCTACTCTCACTTTTGGTAGAGAATTTTCTCTTTTCAGATGGCAGTGACATTGGGACAACTCAGAAGGTATCATGGTGCTGGAAAGAAGTGACCAGAGTACTCAGTACTGTAATATCTCTATCACACCTTCCAAGGCTCAGGGTCTATTGCAGAAGAGGTGGCAGAAAGAATGTAAGAGCCAAAGGAAGGGCAGGACTCCTTACAACATGCTCCCTCCAGATATAAAATCGCCTCGATATCCATGACCTCACAGTGCCTGACACTACCTACACAAGACCATCGTAAGAGGAGGAAAAGATCATGACATCAAAATAAAAGAGATTGATTGAGATGGGGAGAGGATATGATGGAGAATGGAATTTCAAAGGGAAAAGTGGGGGAAGGGAGGGTATTACCATGGGATATTTTTTATAATCATGGAAGATGTTAATAAAAATTTGAAGAAAAAAACATTTTTAGGACTGGAGAGATGGCTTAGCAGTTAAGGCTTGCAAATCTAAAGGACCTCAGTTTGATTCCCCAGGACCCAATTAAACAAGATGCACAAGGTGGCGCGTGCATCTGCAGTTTGTTTGGAGTGGCTGGAGGCCCTTGTGTGCCTATGTTCTCCCTCTCACATGAAATATAAATATAATATATATATATATATATATATATATATATATATATATATATAGTTTTTTAGTTTTCGAGGTTAAAAAAAAAAAAGCAAAACTTTTTGGGCTGGAGAGATGAATTAGCAGTTAAGGTGCTTGCCAGCAAAGCTGAAGGCTCCAGGTTCAATTCCCCAGTACCCACATAAGCCAGATACACAAGGTGACACATGAGTCTGGAGTTCATTAGCAGTGGCTGGAGGCCCTGGTGAACCTATTCTCTCTATCTATTGATATACCCTCCCTCTCTCAGATAAATATAATTTGGGGGGGGGGGTTGAAGTAGGGTTTCACTCTAGCCCAGGCTAACCTGGACTTCACTATGTAGTCTCAGGGTGTCCTCGAACTTGTGGTGATCCTCCTACCTCTGCCTCCCGAGTGCTGTGATTAAAGGCATGCACCACCACACCCGGCTTCTAAATAAACTTTTGATTGACAAATTCCATAAATATAGACAATACATGATGATCATAATCCCCTCACAAAACTCCCCTTTTCCTTCTCCCAAACTTTCCCTTCACTGAATCCCTTCTTTCCAACTGGTCTCTCTTCTATTTTGATAGTATCATTTTTTTCTTCCTATTATGCAGGCCTCATGTGGGTATCGACAACCACTGTGAGGTCATGAACACCACTGCCACTTTGTGTCTGGATGACAAACATTGTAAGCACTCCTCCTCTTTCTTTATTTCTTACGTTCTTTCTGTCACCTCTTCTGCAATGTTCCCTGAGCCTTGGTGGGTGTGATAGAGACATCTCAGTTAGTGTTGAAACCTCCACCATTGCTTCTTCTCAGCACTTTGACCATTATTTACTCAAACCAGTTGTCACCACCATCTGAAAAGTGACAGTAGCATTAATATATAGGCATAGACATAAGTGCTTACAGGACAATTTGGTGGGCATCATATAGCCCTTTAGCCAGACAACAGTAGTAGTTTCCCCCTTACAACTTATGACCAGCCATAGTCTTTTGGTTAAGTTTTAAGTGCCAGGCATGAATTCCCTCCCTCAAATCCAATCAAAACAGCAGTTGGTTTCCCACAAAACAGATATGCCACCATTGCACCAGTTGATACATTTGGCCTGGCTGGCCATTTGTAAAACTTGCAGGATCCACTGCTGGTTAAAATCGTTGATTATTTTCTCCTAAAGGCTGCATGCTGTGTAGCTCTTTCTTGCATCTTGACAGCTAATTAACAGAGAGGAGGCTTCCAGTTCAGCTCCAGCGTGCTTTCTCAGTAACCTGCAGCCCAAGCATGTGGAGTCTTCAGCAACAGGGACTTACCATCTAGTTCTGGTGGGCAACCAAGGGCCTTGGCAATAGCCTGTAATGTTTTAGGTACACCAGAGGCCTCCCTGGCCAACAACTCGCTGGAAGGTATCCCACCCCTGACAGTGGAATTTATCTAACATTTTATTTTATTTTATTTTATTTTATTTTATTTTATTTTATTTAAGAGAGAGAGTATGGGAGCATCAGGGCCTCTTGCCACTTCAGGCTAACTCTAGATGCATGTACCACTTTGTGCATCTGGCTTTACATGGGTACTAAAGAATCGAACCTGAGCCATAAGTCTTTGCAAGCAAGTGCCTTTAGCCACCAAGCAATCTCTCTAGCCTTCATTCTGCAGTGTTATTAAACCTGTTTTCTACAATAGACCTAAATGAACCACTGTACTACTTTGATACTAGAAACCTATCTTCAAGGAAACTGTTCTACCCAAAAGAAGCCACCAGGTGGTGGTAGTGGTTTAAACTAATTGCAATTAGACTCTTCAATTTATTAAAAGTTGAGTGTACTGTTCATCTTTTATCTATTCATCTATATATCTATAAATATCAGTCTTGCTATATAGACCAGGCTGGCCTCAAACTCTGTGTATCCCAGGCTAGTCTTGAACTTAGGATCTCTTGCTTCAACTTCCAAAATGCTAGGTATATGAGCCTTGCCAACAATCCTGGCTCCAGAGTGGACAGCTCAATCTTTTGTAGGCTTTATGCTCCAAAAATTACCAATTTTAAAGACATGGCTGGGTGTGGTGGTGTACACCTTTAGTCCCAGCACTTGGGAGGCCAGCCAAGGTAGGAAGATGGCTCTGAGTTCAAGGGTAGTCTGAGACTACATAGTAAATTCCAGGTCAGCCTGGGCTAGAGTAAGTAAGACCCTACCTCCAAAAATAAAAAATAATAAATAAATAAATATGAATGTGTGGGACTGGAGAGATTGCTCAGTGGTTAAAGGCACTTGCTTGCAAGGCTTAATGGCCAGAGTTTAAATTCCCCAGTACCCACATAAAGTCACATACACAAAGTGGTACATGTATCTGTAGTTTAGTTGTAGTGGTAAGAGGCCCTGGTGTACTCATTCTCTCTCTCTCTCCTTGCAAATAAATAATAAAAATATTTACAAAAAAATATTTAAAAAGAGCCAGGTATGGTGGTGCATACCTTTAATTCCAGCACTTGGGAAGCCCACCAAGGTAAAAGGATTACTGTGAGTTTGAGGCCAGCCTGGGACTACAGAGTAAGTTCCAGGTCAGCTTGGACTAGAGTGAGACCCTGCCTCAGAAAACTCCCCAAAATTTATACATATTGCCGGGCATAGTGGCACATGCCTGTAATCCCTGCACTAGTGAGACTCTACCTCAGAAAAATTACATATATGGAGCAAAGACTATTCTTCTCTCTACATATATTTTTATTTTATTTTATTTATTTATTTCAGTTTTTCAAGGTAAGGTCTCACTCTAGCTTAGGATGACCTGGAATTCACTCTGTAGTTTCAGGGTGGCCTTGAACTCATGGTGATCCTCCTACCTCTGCGTCCCAAGTGCTGGGATTAAAGGCGTGTGCCACCACACCTGGCCTATTTTTATTTTGTTTTGTATTCTGCCACAGCATCTTGCACACAGCCCAGGCTGACTTGGAACCAGCAGCAATCCTCCTGCCTCAGCTTCCCAAGTGCTAAAATTATAGGCATGAGCCACCATGTCCAGAAATCCAAGTCTTGATTGGATCAGTTTTAATTATTTAATAATGATAGAAATTTTAATTATGGATCACATTTTAAAGGAATTTAGGGAATTATGACTATTTTCTGAAGTGTAAGAATGAGCACACAGAAAATTCTCATTCATGAGAGGTGTGTACTGAAATACTTAGAACATGTTTTCATAATTTCTAATAGTTTAGAAAGAGATACAGAAATACAAATTAATGCTAATATGGGGATAAGGAGATGGCTCAGTGGTTAAAGGTGCTTGCTTGCAAAGCCTGTGGGCCCGGGTTTGAGTTCCTCATACCCACATAAAGACAGTTGCACAAAGTGGTACATATATCTGGAGTTCATTTGCAGTGGCAGGAGGCCCAGGTCTGTCCATACTCAGTCTCTCTTAAATACATAAATAAAATATAAAGCAAATATGATAAAATGTGGAGACGTTATGGCTAACACAAAGGCGTGGGGTTAAATATGCTAAAATAGGAGCTGTAGAGGTGGCTTAGTGGTTAAGGCACTTGCCTGCAACTCCTAAAGACCCAGGTTTGATTCCCCAGGACCCATGTAAATCCAGATGCACAAAGTGGCTCATATATCTGGAGTTCATTTGCAGAGGCTAGAGGCCCAGGCACACCCATTCTCTCTGATGCTCTTCCATCTCTCTCTGCTTATAAATAAATAAATAAATAAATAAATAAATAAATAAATAAATCTTTTAAAAATGACAAAATAGCCAGGCATGGTGGCACATGCCTTTAATCCCAGCACTCAGGAGGCACAGGTAGTAGGGTCATTGTGAGTTCAAAGGCCAGCCCCAGGATTACAGAGTTCCAGGTCAGCGTGAGCTAGGGTGAGACCCTACCACAAAGAAAAGAAAGGAAGAAAGGAACAGAGGGAATGAGGAAGGAAGGAAAAGAAAGAGAGAAAACTGGGTATGGTGGCGCACGCCTTTAATCCCAGCACTCAGGAGGCAGAGGTAGGAGAACCACCACGAGATTACATAGTGATTTCCAGGTCAGCCTGGGCTAGAGTGAGACCCTAACTCAAAAGAGAGAGAGAGAGAGCAAGCAATCAAGCAGCTGGGGAGGTGGCTCAGTGGATAAGGCACTTGCTGCTTGAGCCTGAGTCCTGACACTATTTTTATTGTCAGTACTGGGGATTGAGCCCAAAACCCCACACAGAACAGTCAAGTACCTTCCCAAGTAAGCCACCCTTATTCTTTTACTTTGTTCTGTTTTTACTTTGAGAATTAATATAGTGTCTTACAAACAATAGGTACTCATAAATGTCATTGTTGAATATGTGAATGAATGAATGGCTCACTATAGCATTAATGTTCCCAAAAGAAAGGAGATGTGTTAGTATACTGTACTGTTTTCTAGATGATGGGGGGAAGGATCCAATATGGAATTTCCCTAATCTCCTCAAATGAGGCAGTTGCTTAAGCTACAATCTTATCTACTCAAAAGTGGATGACAATAAAACTATCTTAAATTAGTTTATATTAAAATTCAACTTTCTCTTTTTACTTTTGGAAACAACAGAACTTGCTACCACTGTTGCTGTCCCATATTTCAAAACCCAATGTGCATAACATAGTATCCATATGAGAAGTTGGCATCTCACTGAGTTTAAAAAACGATTCTATGGTGTTTCTTGGTATTATGATTTCAACAGCCAGCTTAAACAACCTGCTTTATACCAATTATATCTCAAATAATGAAGTAAACTCCCTGCCTGGAAAACAAAGACTCTTATTACCAATAGACAGAAGTTGTTTTAATCTTTACAGTTAAAATAAGGAAGTACTTTGAATATTGCCTAACAGACCACTGTGGGAAAAAAGTCACAGCCATTCAAGCTATGCAACCCTACTTTGCATCTCTATTGAGTGCTTGGGTTTTTTTTTTTTTTTAAACCATTTTGCAATGTTTGTTTTATAAAATAAGCTTTAAATCAAATATCAACTTGTCATTTTGACAAGAGGAAAGAACTACATTATTTCTTATCAATTCTTGACCAGGAAGGTGCTGGTTCAAAGTTATTAACACTGAAGTTTGCTGTAAAGACTCAGTAAACTGGGGCCAGAGAGATGGCTTAGTGGTTAAGGCGTTTGCCTGCAAAGCCAAAGGATCCCAGTTCGATTCTCCAGGACCCACGTAAGCCAGATGCACAAGGGGGCGCATGCATCTGGAGTTCGTTCACAGTGGCTGGAGGCCCTGGCATGCCCATTCTTTCTCTCTCTCTCTGTCTCTTTCTCTCTCTCAAAGAAATAAAAGAAATAAAATAGTAAAAAAAAAAAACAAAAACAAAAAAAACAAAAAAGACTCAGTAAACTGTAAGGCACTGGCTCCACAAGTCAAAATGCTTTTTAAATCACTGTTTTGCATGATGTGTAATATTCCCACAAAATGCAGTAAATATAAGCTAACAGAGTCACAATGGTAAAAGGGCTCTATCCCTGGGCTAGGGCACATAGAGCATGATGAGTCTTGGTCTTGGTAGACCTTAGTCATGTAAAACTTCTGTCTAAACTACAGGATTTCCTCTTTCTCTGTCTCCATCTGCCTCTCTCTCAAATAAATAGATAAATAAAATTAAAATCAAAAAAAGGACTAGAGAGATGGCTTACTAGTTAAGGTACTTGCCTGCAAAACCAAAGGACCCAGGTTTGATTCCCCAGGACCCACGTAAGCCAGATGCAGAAGGCAGTGCGTACGTCTAGAATTCGTTTGCAGCAGCTGGAGACCCTGGGGTGCCCATTCCCTCTCTCTCTCTCTCTCTCTTTCTCTCTGTTTCTATCTATCTGCCCCTCTCTCAAATATATATTGTTTTTCAAGGTAGGGTTTCATTGTAGCCTAGGCTGACCTGGAATTCACTCTGTACTCTCAGGGTGACCTTGAACTCATGGTGATCCTCCTACCTCTGCCTCCAGAGTGCTGGCATTAAAAGGCATGAGCCACCACACCTGCCCCCCCTCTCCAACTAATTAATTAATGAAAAAGTTAATTAATTAAAATGTTAAAATTTCCATCCTTAAATTAGTATATCCATCATTCATGGAAATGTCTCTTCACAAAACAAAGTGAAAACTCTCAGAAGACATGCTTTTAATTACCTTTCATTTCATTTAGTTCTCTAAGTTCTGATAAAGTTTTCATAGGAGGGGCTGGGGATATAGCTTGGTACAGTGGTTGCCTAGCATGCCCAAGCCCCACTACCACATAAGCCACGTGCATGCCTGTCTCCCAAGCACTCAGGAGGTGAAGGCAGGAGGGAGGAGGATCCAGAGTTGAAGGTTATCTTCAGCTACAAAGGGAATTTGAGTTAAGCTTAGGCTTTATGAGACCCTGCCCACCCCCCCTCCCACACGCATGCGCAAGCACACATGCACTCATGCACATGCAGAAAAACCTCAAAGGAGATTATCTTTAATTTGAGTTTGCAAACCTCAATGTCACCTCCTAAACTGGGTTCATCAGGATGGAGTAACACAAGATATAGATAGCCCAGAGCAAAAGGCTTGAAGGAGGTCTGACCTTTCCATAGAATTGTAGGAGCCTGGAGAGCTCAGTCTGTTTTACAAGGGTGACACCATGGCCTGGAAGCCACCTAACTCAAAAGACACAAAAATCAGACTTGGGCTCTCCTCCTTTTCTTCAGGCCATGGTCCTTCTGTCTTGTTAAGGAAGACCAAGGAAAACTCAGAACTATAAGAGCATCGAGCCACACAAGTAGCTACCTACACAAGACCTACATAGTAGGAGAAAAAATTGACGGTACCAAAATAGGAGAGGGAGGCCCGACGTGGTAGGCGCACACCTTTAATCCCAGCACCTGGGAGGCAGAAGTAGGAGGATCGCCGAGAGTTTGAGGCCACCCTGAAACTACATAGTGAATTCCAGGTCAGCCTGAATTAGAGTGAGACCCTACCTTGAAAAATCATTAAAAAAAAAAAAGTAGGAGAGGGTCAGAGAGATGGCTTAGTGGTTAAGGTGCTTGCCTATAAAGCCTAAGGACACAGGTTCAATTCCCTAGGACCTATGTAAACCAGATGCACAAGGTGGTGCATGCGTCAGGAGTTCATTTGCAATGGCTAGAGGCCCTGGTGTATCCATCCTCTCTCTCTTTCTCTCTCTCTCTGCCTCTTTCTCTTTCTCAAATAAGTAAATAATATTTAAAAATTAAAAGAGAGGGATGGAGAGATGGCTCAGTGGTTAAGGCACTTGCCTGTGAAGCTTAGGGCCCAGGTTCAATTCCCCAATACCCACATAGAGCCAGATGCTTGCATCTGGAGTTTGTTTGAAGTGGCTGGAGGCCCTGGCATGCCCATTCTCCCTTATCTGCCTCTTTTTTTCCTCTCTCCAATAAATGAGTAAAAAAATAAAATTTTAAAAATTAGGGCTGGAGAGATGGCTTAGTGGTTAAGGCGCTTGACTGCAAAGCCAAAGGACCCAGGTTCGATTCCCCAGGATTCATGTAAACCAGATGCACAAGTGGACACACACATCTGGAGTTCATTTGCAGTGGCTGGAGGTCCTGGCACACCCATTCTCTCTCTCTCTCTCTCTCTCACTCTCTCTCTCTCACTCTACCTTCCTATTTCTCTCTCAAATAAATAAAATAAAATAATTTTTAAGTAAATAAAAGTGAGACTAGTTGGGCCAGGTGTGGTGGCGCACGCCTTTAATCCCAGCACTCGGGAGGCAGAGGTAGGAGGATTGCCGTGAGTTCAAGGCCACCCTGTGACTCCATAGTGAATTCCAGGTCAGCCTGGGTTAGTGTGAGACCCTACCTCGAAAAACCAAAAAAAAAAAAAAAAAAAAAAAAAAGGGAGACTAGTTGGATTCAGTGGAGATGAGTTGGGAGGGATAAAAGGGAAGGTGGTAAAAGGAGATTATGAGCATGGTATACTGCCTATGTTTATGGAAGTTGTCAATAAACAGTTTAAAGAAAAGAAAGAAACACAAGTAGCTGGGTATGGTAGATCTTACCTATAATTCCAGCCCTTGGGTGGCTGAGGCAGGAAGATTGCCATAAGTTTAAAGCCAGTTTGGGCTAGCTAGTGAGTTCCAAGAGAAGAGAAGCCTGGACTACTAGACTATAGTGAGAGGAGAGCGAAAAGGAGGAGGAGAAGAAACAAAAACAAAGAAAGAAGAAAAAATAAGACAAGCCAGGCATGGTGGCACACACCTTTAATCCCAGCACTGGGGAGGCAGAGATAGGAGGGTTGCTGTGAGTTCGAGGCCAGCCTGAGACTACATAGTGAATTCCAGGTCAGCCTGGGCTAGAGTGAAACCCTACCTCGAACTGCACCCTGCAAAAAAAAAAAAAGACAGTAGTTGGAAGTAACAAAGGCTTTTCTAGACTGGTCATTTGATGTTTGCCTCTCCATACTCCATTCAACTTGTCTGCATTCTTAAGATAATTGAACTCTAACCAGTGCCAGTGCATGGAAATAACTAGACTATTCATTATATAAATGAAACTTCTCTCCATGTACATATGTAGTATGTATGTATGTTCAATTATTCAAATTTTTTTTGTTTGAACATAGAACTTCTGAGAAAAAAAACATTGACAAAGTCCAAATAAATTTCCTTATAGACTGGCATATTGGCATACACCTGTAATCTCAGCCTTCCAGAGGTTAAGACAGAAAGATCATCAGCTTGAGGTCATCTGGGGCTACAAAGCAAGTTCAAAATCATCCTGGGGGCGGGGTGGTGGCTGAAGAGATGAGTATGGTTCAGGCACTAGCCTGCAATGCCTAAGGACCTGGGTTCATTTCCCCAGTACCCATGTAAAGCCAGATACACAAGGCGGCACATGCATCTGGAATTTGTTTGCAGTGGCTAGAGGTCCTGGTGTGTCCATTCTCTATCTGCCCCCCTCCCTCTCAAATAAATAAATAAACTTTAAAAAGATTTTTAAAAAAAGCCTGGATTACATAGTGAGACTCAGTGTTCACAAAGAACCCTGCTCCCCCCCCTTGCAAGTCCTCCATGATGCACTGACTTCCTACAGACCCAGAAAGATGGAGCCAGCCTATGATGGGGTGAAAGCTTTTACATTAATAATACAACTGATTCCCCGAAAGCCAAGCGCCGCATGTTTTCCCTCATATGTGGATCCTAACTACAGATGATTGGACTTCTGTGTGAGAAGGAAAATACTCAGTAGCAGAGGCCAAGAATCTTCTCTTTTCAGATGGCAGTGACCTTGGGATGACTCAGAAGGTATCATAGTGCTGGAAAGAAGTGACTGGAGTACTGAGTAACATCTTGATCACACCTTCCAAGGCTCAGGGTCTAATGCGGAAGAGGTGGCGGAAAGAATGTAAGAGCCAAAGGAAGGGTAGGACTCCTTACAACGTGCTCCTCCAGACATAAAATGGCCTGGATATCCATGACCTCAGAGTGCCTGACACTACCTACACAAGACCATCATAAGAGGAGGAAAAGATCATGACATCAAGATAAAAGAGAGACTGATTGAGATGGGGAGGGGATATGATGGAGAATGGAATTTCAAAGGGGAAAGTGGAGGGAGGGAGGGTAGCACCATGGGATTTTTTTTTTTTTGTTTGTTTGTTTTTGTTTTTCGAGGTAGGATCTCACTCTGGCCCAGGCTGACCTGGAATTCACTATGTAGTCTCAGGGTGGCCTCGAACTCACGGTGATCCTCCTTCCTCTGCCTCCCGAGTGCTGGGATTAAAGGCGTGCGCCACCACACCCGGCTTCCATGGGATATTTTTTATAATCATGGAAAATGTTAATAAAAATTAAGAAAAAAAATAATACAACTGATCTTCGTAGGATTTTCTGCAGATTCTGCAGTCCCCTGACCCTCCCACTCTGTGAGCGGGCTGCCATGCTCCACCAGCACCATTGCAAGGCAGCTTTGAGGACAACTAGAAAGCAAAAGGACATTTCCCAGCTGACAAGGAAAAGATCACATCTCTCCCAACAGTGACAGTAACTCAGAAACAAGATGCTATGGGACTAGAAAGTCCAGTATGCAAACATCAGGCAGTTGAAGAGGAAGTCCGGCAGTTGTATTGTGCCATGTCTCCCTTATGTAGGAGAAATTTAAGTAAGGAGGGCTCTGCTGGGCACACCCAGAGTTCTGAGGTCTCTGCCAGTAACAGATTTAGCAGCCACAGCAAGCTACCTGGCCAAAGAATATTCCAAAACTAAAGATTAATTGAGCACAATCTGTTTGTGACAGTCCTTTATTTTTACTACAGCCTTAAAAAAAAAAAAAAAAAAAACTGTGGCCCATAGGATTAGGGTAGAGGATGGAAGACAAGAGGGGTTGGGGGATGGTTAATGAAAATTTAAACCTGTTGAGCTGGCCATGGTGGCGCACTGCCTTTAATCCCAGCACTCAGGAGCCATCACTGAGAGTTCAAGGCCATCCTGAGACTACATAGTGAGTTCCAGGTCAGCCTGGGCTAGAGTGAGACCCTACCTCGAAAAAAAAACAATTAAGATGTTATGAATAAGCAATATATAAAACTACTTCTTTTTTTTTTTTTTTTTAACTTTCTTTGGTTTTTAGTGCTAGGGTCTTGCTCTAACCTAGGCTGATCTGGAATTTACTAATGTATTCTCAGGGTGGCCTCGAATTCATGCTGATCCTCCTACCTCTGCCTCTCAAGTGCTGGGATTGGCTTTTTAAAAACTTTTTTTATTGACAGCTTCCATAATTATAGACAATAAACCATGATAATTCCCTTCCCACCAGCACTTTCCCCCTCCACCCTCCATCATATCCCCTCCCCCTCTCCATTAGTTTCTCTCATTTTGATGTCATCCTCTTTTCCTCCTATTATGAAGATCTTGCGTAAGTAGTGCCAGGCACTGTGGAAACCTACTTCTTTGCTAGCTAATAATACATCTGTTGAGAAAGAATGAGTCTAGCCAGGCGTGGTGGCACATGCCTTTAATCCCAGCACTCTGGGAGGCTGAGGTAGGAGGATCGCTGTGAGTTAGAGGCCACCTTGAGACTGCATAGTGAATTCCAGGTCAGCCTGGACTACAGTAAAACCTTACCTCAGGGAAAAAAGAAAAAGGACAAAAGAATGAGTATGGGCAGAAGTACCCTGTGTGGGTGGATAATTCTATGCCCAAAAGCCATAGATTGTTATAAGAAAATTTCAGTGCTAGGGATGGGGTGCCTTTCAGTAAGATACTGGTCAAGCAGGTCCCTGATACCCACAATCATTGCCATGGTTCTCGGTTGCCCACCAGAGCTATTGGTGAAGACTCCACAAGATTGGGCTGTAGGTCACCGGCTAGAAGGCTCCGCCCTATTGACTAGCTGTCAGGATGCTGGAAAGACCTATGTAGCCTGCTGGGGGCAAAAGTCATCAACAGTCTTAACTGGCAGTAGACCCTGCAAACTTTACAGCTGGTCAGCCAGGCCAAATACCAATTGGTGCTGTGGTGGCATGTCTATTATCTGGGAACCAAATTTTCTCTGATTGCACTTAAGGCCTGCTTCAGGGGAGGGAATTCCTGCTTGGAACTGAAAACCTAATCAAAAGCCTACGACTGGGGAGGTCATAAGCCATAGGGGGGAAACTACTACTGCTGTCTGGCTAAATGCATACATCATGCCCACCAAAATGTCCTCTAACTGTTTATGTTTATGCCATATATTAATGCAACTCTCACTTTTGGTTAGAGAAGCTTCTCTTTTCAGATGGTGGTGACCATTAGGGTGACTCAAAACTCACCAAAGTGCTGAGAAGAAATGATAGTGATGTGCTCACTACTAAATGAGATAACTCAACCACATCCTGCAAGGCTCAGGGACCACTGCAGAAGAGGTGGCAGAAAGAATGTAAGAGCGAAAAGATGGGGAAAAGTGCCATGCACGACTGTCTTCCAGACACAGAGTAGTATCCATGACCTCATAGCTGCTGACGCCACCTACCAAAACCTGCATAACAGGAGGGGGAAATGATGACAGCAAAATAGAGGAGAGCCAGGTGTGGTGGCGCAGGCCTTTAATCCCAGCACTCGGAGGGCAGAGGTAGGAGGATCACCGTGAGTGCAAGGTCACCCTGAAACAACATAGTGAATTCCAGGGTCAGTCTGGGCTAGTACAAGACCCTAACTTGAAAAAAATAAAATTAAGGCTCAGCAATTCAGGTGCTTGCCTACAAAGCCTAACAACCCAGGCTTGATTCCCTTGTACCCATGGAAAGCTGAACGCACAAGGTGGTACATACATCTGGAGTTCATTTGTTTGCAGTGGCTAGAGGCCTTGGAATGCCCATTCTCTCTCTCTCTCTCTCTCTCTCTCTTCTTGCAAATAAGTAAAACTTTTTTTAATTTAAAGGGTTGGAGAGATGGCTCAGCAGTTAAAGGCACTTGCTTGCAAATTTGCAAAGCCTGACAGCCAGGGTTTGGTTCCCCAGTACTCACATAAAACCAGATGTACAAAGTGGCATGTGTGTCTGGAGTTGTTTGCAGCAGCAGGAGGGAGGCCCTGGCATGCTCATCTTCTCGCTCTCTTCCTCTCTCTCTCCTTTCTCGCTAATAAATAAATAAATATATTTTGGTTTCCCAAGGTAAGGTCTCACTCTAGCTTAGACTGACTGGAATTCGCTATGTAGTTTCAGGGTGGCCTTGATCTCTCAGTGATCCTCCTACCTCTGCCTCCTGAGTGCTGGAATTAAAAGCATGTGCCACCACACCTGGCCAATAAATGTATATATTTTTTAAGTTTTAAAAAATGTTGCCTCAAAAAAAAATGTTGCCTCACATGTGCAAAGTGCTGGGACATAAACACACACATTAATTAGATGAATTTAGGATTTCTCAACCCATAATATTAGATAGTTCCACTCCTTACTTCTGAGATGTTTTTTAATGATTCCCCAATTCATATTTACTGCATTTTGTACTAGGGAGCTTAAAAGACTTTCCCTCATAGGAGAGAGTTACTTCATTACTGCTTCTGCAGCCAGTTCACTGGGAGTTTTTTGGCATGTGTATGTGTTCTGTGTAGGTGCATATGTGTGCATGTGTTATGTGTGCACTTGTGAAGGCCAGAGTGACATTGGGTGTCTACCTTAGTGGTTTAGTTTGTTTTTTATTTATTTGAGAGAGAGAAATACATACATACATACACACACACACACACACACATATATATACATATATATATATATATATATATATATATATAGAGAGAGAGAGAGAGAGAGAGAGAGAGAGAAAGAGAGAGAGAATGGGCATGCCAGGGCCTTTTCAGGCACTGCAAACAAACTCTGGATGCATGTACCACCTAGTGCATCTGGCATACATGAGTCCTGGGGAATTGAACCTGGATCCTTAGGCTTCACAAGCAAGAGCCTTAACCATTAAGCCATCCCTCCAGCTTTGTTATTTGTTTTTTTGAGACAGGTTCACTGTAGCCCGGACTGACCTGGAACTCACTCTGTAGTCACTGGCTGGCCTTGAACTCATGTTGATCCTTCTACTTTTGCCTCCTAAGTGCTGGGAGTAAAGGCATGTGCCACCACACCAGGATAGTTTTCTTTTTCTTTTTTTTGGTTTTTCTTTTTTTGGTTTTTCGAGGTAGGGTCTCACTCTAGCCAAGGCTGACCTTGAATTCACTATGGAGTCTCAGGGTGGCCTCGAACTCACGACAATCCTCCTACCTCTGCCTCCCGAGTGCTGGGATTAAAGGTGTGCGCCACCACGCCCGGCCCAGGATAGTTTTCTATCTATATTCATTGAGCACTAGTAATAGGCTGGTCACTGTGGTTGTCCCTAGGACTTTGCTCCAAAGGAAGGGCCAGTATTTTTCTTTCCTTTTTTTTGGGGGGGGGTTGAGATAGGGTCTCCACTCTAGCTCAGGCTGACCTGGAATTCACTATATAGTCTCAGGATGGCATTGAACTCACAGCGATCTTCCCACCTCTGCTTCCCAAGTGCTGGGACTAAAGGTGTGGGCCACCACACCTGGCTTGAGAGCCAGTAATTTTCAACATAGAAACAAGTAAATAAGATACTTACAGATTACAATAAATGCTGTGGAGGAAGTCAGTAGGGTAATGAAGAAAATTGTAACTGGGGAGTAAAGGATATGACAGATGGGTCAGGGAAGGTCTCAAATAAGGTGACACTTTACCTAGAGCCTGAAGGTGAAAGATGAGGACTCAGTCATGAGACGATGGGGGAAGAGTGTCCAGCCCACGGTGGACAGCACTACTTGATCTTACTTGCTCATTTCACCATAGCACAATGTTGAACTCAAATTATACTTCTCAAATGAGAATGAATTTGCATTGCTTTGTCAAGTACCAAAAAAAAATTTTAAAAATTATTTATTTGCAAGCAGAGAGTGTAAAAATATGAATATGGGCATACAAGGGCCTCTTACCACTACAAATGAACTCCAGATACATGCACCATTTGTGCATCCGGCTTTAATGAGTGCTGGGGAATTGAACCTGGGCCAGCAGACTTTGTGAGCAATTACCTTTAACCACTGAGCCATTTTTCTAGCCCATAAAATATATTTTAAAGGCCACCTACTACCTGATCCAAAAGTTTTTTTAATTTTATTCTTTTTTTAAAAGATTTTTTAAAAATTTTATTCATTTATTTGAGAGATAGAGATAGAGAGAGAGAGAGAGAATGGGTGCACCAGGGTCTCCAGCCACTGCAAACAAACTCCAGATGATGTGCCACCTTGTGCATCTGGCTTACGTGGGTCCTGGGGAACCAAACTGGGGTCCTTTGGCTTTGCAGGCAGGTGCCTTAACTGCTAAGCCATCTTCTCCAGCCCAATTTTATTCCTTTTATTTATTGATTTGAGAGAAAGTGAGAAAGAGGCAGAGAGAGAGGGGAGAGAAAGAATGGGTATACCAGGGCCTCCAGCTTCTGCAAACGAACTCAAGATGCTTGCACCACATTGTGAATCTGGCTTACATGGGTCCTGGGCAATCGAACCTGGATCCTTTGGCTTTGCAAGCAAGCACCTTAACATTAAACCATCCCTCCAACTCTGATCTAAAGTTTTATTAAAGTCTACAAAGACAGTTTAGAGCTTCACAGTGATTATTTGTGTACATGATCTTGGACAGTGATGGGTAAACACGGCTTCCTCCTTCAGGAAGTTCTTACCAGGACCCGGTTGTGTTCCAGACCCTGTGCTGGTCTCTAATGATGAAGTACTAAAGCAAAAATAGGACTTCAAGCTGGGCCTGGTGGCGCACACCTTTAATCTCAGCACTCAGGAGGCAGAGGAAGGAGGATTGCTGTGAGTTCAAGGCCACCCTGAGACTATGTAGTGAATTCCAGGTTAGCCTGGGCTAGAGTGACACCCTGCCTTGAGAAATCATAAAGAAAAAAATAGGACTTAAAGTGAATATTGAAGAACCAGGTAAGGTGGCTCATGTCTATAAGCCCAGCACTTGGGAGGTTGGTTCAGGCAGTTTAGGCACTTGCTTGCAAAGTCTAATGACCCAAGTTCGATTCCCCAGGACCCACACAAAGGCAGATGCACAGGGTGGCACATGCTTCTGGAGTCGATTGGCAGCAGCTGGAGGCCTCTGTGCTCCCATTCTCTCTCTCTCGGCTTCTCTTCTATCTCTCTTTGCTTGCAAATAAGTAAATAAATAAAAAATAGCTTTTTTAAAAAATCCACTGAATATTGGGGGCAGGGAGCTAGGGAGTCAGTAAAGCTTGCTCTTCAAGCATGAGGGCCTGAATTCAGATCTCCAGCGCCCACATAAAAGCCAGCCATAGTGGCAGGCACCTGTGACCAAGTGCTGGGGACTTGGGGATGAGAATCTCTAGGGCTTACTGGCTGGACTGCTTCATTGAGTTGATGAGCTCTGGGTTCAGTGAGAGATTCTGTATGAAAGAACAAGATGGAGAGTGATTGAAGAAGACATCTAATGTTGACCTCTAGCCTCCCTACACCCCCCCCCCACGCAAGCATACCCACACATACATACATACCTCATATACATACAATTGTAAAAAGAATAAAAATAAGGGCTGAAGAGATGGCTTAGTGGTTAAGGCACTTGCCTGAGAAATCTAAGGACCCAGGTTTGATTCCCCAGTACCCATGTAAGCCAGATGTACATGGTGGTGCATGCATCTGGGATTCATTTGCAGTGGCTAGAGGCCCTGGCATGCCTATTCACACACTCCTCTCTATAATAAATAAATAAAAATAGAAATTCTTAATAAAGAATAAAAATAAGGGCTGGAGAGATGGCTTAGCGGTTAAGCTCTTGCCTGTGAAGCCTAAGGACCCCGGTTCAAGGCTCGATTCTCCAGCACCCACGTTAGCCAGATGCACAAGGGGGTGCACACGTCTGGAGTTCGTTTGCAGTGGCTGGAAGCCCTGGCGTGCCCATTCTCTCTCTTTCTCTCTATCTGCCTCTTTCTCTCTCTATTACTCTCAAATAAATAAATGAACAAAAAATATTTTAAAAAGAATAAAAATAAAAGTAACACTAGGATAAGCATCAGACTGAGGTAATAGTTTTGGAGATTATATATATATACAATATATATATATTATTTTTTTGAGGTAGGGTCTCACTCTAGCCCAGGCTGACCTGGAATTTACTATATATCCTAAGGGTAGCCTTGAACTCACAGAGATCCTCCTACCTCTGCCTCCCTAATGCTGGGATTAAAGGTGTGTGCCCCCACGCCAAGCTTGGATACTTTTTCTTTACAGTTTGGAGCTAACCTGTTAACTTTTCTGAAAGCCAGCTTTCCCATCTGTGGGTGGGGATAGATCAGTGTTTTTCAAGTAGTTCTACTGCATCCTTGGAGAACCAAGTACACCTTCCTCACCAAGGCAGCATCTGTATGTTTTATGTGTTGACATCTCACGTGGAAGTGTTATGATAGAAACAAGAGTCACTGACTAACTAAAGAAAAACATGGAGCCGAGCATGGTGGCACATGCCTTTAATCCCAGGACTCAGGAGGCAGAGATAGGAAGTTTGCCGTGAGTTTGAGGCCATCCTGAGCTAACATTGTGAATTCCAGGTCAGCCTGGGCTACAGCAAGACCCTACCTCAAAAAAAAAATTGGAAACCACTGGGTTCCTGAACTTTCTGTAATACAAAATATGAGTATTATGATGGGGAATTTGATTTCTTAGAATCTGTTACAAAGTATATGTAGGCATCTACTTTTAGATAATTCGAGAAAATAAAAGACAAAAACTTTTCCTCTTTATCAGAAACCAGATTTACTTATGATACAGATGGAATGTTTCACCCCTATCATACACAGAACATTAAAGTTTCTGCCTCCTTCTAAGTATATAAGTCTCTGGGCATGGTGGTGCATGCCTTTGATCCCAGCTCTAGGGGCCCAGAGGTAGGGGGATCGCTGTGAGTTTGAGGCCAGCCTGAGACTACATAGTACATTCCAGATTAGCCTGGGCTAGAGCAAGACCCTACTTCAAAAAAATATATATATATATATGTATCTCAAACAAACCCATATTCAATTATTGTGGATATTTAAAATTATAATTGTTCTTTCAGATTATTTTTTAGTAATCATGTATTTTAACAAATTTCTTTTTCTCCTCTCAAAATATCTGATAATCTTTTAAGTAATAAGGAAGGAAATGCTAGGTTGGCAAAATGTGGGATGTGAAAATGGTGTTATGGGCATGAGAAACTGCTCCTATTATGTTAGCAAGTTTCAAGTCCCTTACAAAAAGAAGAACTAGTTTGTTAATACCAGTTTTGCCTAGTCATGTAATTTTTTTAAAGTTATTTTGCACTTGTGTATTAGCTTTTTCGCTGGCATCAACGTGGGAAAGTCATATGAGTTCAGACTTGTGCTAATTTTTTCCTGTTCTTTTCCTCTTTGACACCTATCTAGTATGTACAGATATTATGAAACTAGTAGCAAAGACCTCTAGTCCTTGCAAAAAAGATTCACAACCCAGCCAGGCATGATGGCGCAAGCCTTTAATCCCAGCACTCGGGAGGCAGAGGTAGGAGGATCGCAGTGAGTTCGAGGCCACCCTGAGACTACATAGTGAATTCCAGATTAGCCTGGGCCAGAGTGAGACCCTACCTCAAAAAAACAAAAAACAAACAAACAAACAAACAAAAAGATTCACAGCCCCTTCTTTTCTTAAGGATTTACACGGTGCTTGTTTCTTTAGATCACGTGAAAATGCTATGCCATATCATTATAGTGCTATGGATTGAGTAGTGACTTAATTAGGTAATGTACATGTCAGATATTCATTGTAAGTAGTTATTCCCCCTCAGAGTTTCATTTTGGGGGAGTTTCCTCCAGGCTCTTCCTATGCCATGCTTACCTCTGAATCCCAATGGAGCCTGAAGTCTCCAAGCAAGTCTCTCACTTTCATATTTTCAGACCTCTTTCCCTTGCTTATCCTTCGCTGACATCTAGATAACATAAGACATTTATGCTTAAGTATCAGAAAAAGCAAGCAAACAAACAATAGGGCTGGAGAGATGGCTTGGTGGTTAAGGCACTTGTCTGCAAAGCCTAAGGACCCAGGTTAGATTCTCCAGGTCCCACATAAGCCAGATGCACAAGGTGGCACATGTACCTGGAGTTTGTTTGCAGTGGCTGGACACCCTGGTGCACCCATCCTCTCTGACTCTCTCTCTTTCTCTCTTGCTTTTAAATAAATAAAAAATAAATAAAAATTTAAAAACTTAAAAAAACACAGTAGTGTTGTTCCCAAGGAAACATTGTCATCCAGTGGTTTTCTGAAAAACAATGAATGACATGGGACTTCAGGTAGCAACACTAGGAGCTTTATTTAGGGGTTTCTTCTTTCGTTTTGCTTTGGGGGGTAAGGATGAGGGAAAAGATGGTACCAACATATGATATTCATACTAAGTATGTTCTTAATAAAATATTTTACTTATTTATGTATATATTCACTTATTTTCATGGAGAGAGAGAGGGAGAATGGGCACCCCAGGGCCTCTGGTCACTGTAAACAAACTCTAGATGCATGCACACTTTGTGTATCTGGCTTTACATGGATGCTGGGAAATCAAACCTGGGGCGTAAGCTTTGCAGGCAAGTGCCTTAGCCACTGAGTCATCTCTCCAGCCCTCATTTTCCTTTTTTAAAATTGTGTGTAGGGAGGCTGAAGTGATGGCTTAGCGGTTAAGAAACTTGACTGCAAAGCCTAAGGACCCAGGTTTGATTCCCCAGGACCCATGTAAACCAGATGAACATGGCGGCACATGCATCGCACGTTCGTTTACAGTGGCTAGCAGCCCTGGGGTGCCCATTCACTCTCTATTTTCCTCTTTCTCTCTCTCTCTCTCAAAATAAATAAATAAAAACTAACATATAATAAAAATTGTGTGTGTGTGCGTGCACGTTTGTGCCATGGTGCACATTCTAGGTCAGGGACAACCTGTGGATGTCAGCCCTTGCCTTCCACCTTGTTTAAGACAGGGTCTCTCTTGTTTTTTTTTTTTTTTTTTGCCACTGTGAATGCCAGACTTGCTGGTCCCTGCATGAGCTCTGAGCTTCTCCAGACTCCATTTCCTATTGCCTTGGGCATGTTGGGATTACAGACATTTGCTACCTCAGTAAGGCTTTAGGTGGGTTCTGAGGATCCAAACTCTGGTCATGAGGCGTGAGCAGCAACAAGTGACCGTCTCCACAGCCCCCTTTTTTTATGGGCTTTTCAAACTTTACCCCAGAAAGGGCCATCTTTACTTAGTGGAGGTAAGCCCTCTGCCTGTCTTCTTCACTGTAACTTGCTTACTCACGCCTCATACGGTTCCTCTGAGAGTGATTAGTAAGCAGTCTTCCAAGGCTTAAGCAAAAAATGTATAAGAAGGCTGCCTAAGACAACTGGATTTAAATTAGCAACATGGAAAGGAGTCACATTACTTTGTTAAGCAATATTTCTGCTAACTTGGGATTTTTCCCATTAAAAATATTCACACATGCCAGGCATGGTGGCACATACCTTTAATCCCAGCACTCAGGAGGCAGAGGTGGGATGATTGCCACGAGTTCAAAGCCAGCCTGGGACTACAGAGCAAGTTCCAGGTCAGCTTGGGCTAAATTGAGACCCTACCTCAAAAAATGCATTATATAGGGCTGGAGAGATGGCTCAGCAGTTAAGGTGCTTGCCTGCAAAACCTAAGGACATGGGTTTGATTCCTCAGTACCCACATAAAAGCCATATGCTCAAGGTGGCGCATGCATCTGGAGTTGACTTGCAGTGGCTAGAGGTCCTGGAGTGCTCATTCTATCTGCCTCTTTCTCTCTCTCTCAAATAAATAAATAAAATATTTAAGAAATTTATATATGTATATATAATTTTTATCATATATATGTGTGTGTGTGTGTTTGTGTGTGTGTGTATTCACACAAAGAAATGTGGAAGCCAGGCATGGTGGCACACACGTTTAATCCCAGCACTCAGGAGGCCGAGGTAGTAGGAGGATTGCTATGAGTTTGAGGCCAGTCTGGGACTACAAAGTGAGTTCCACGTCAGCCTGGGTTAGAATGAGACCCTACCTTGAAAAACAACAACAAACAAATAAACAAACAAAAAAAGTGGAACACATTGGATATTAGAACTGAAAGAGACCTTTGGGATCTTCTAAGCAAATGCACACATTTTACAGAAAAAGAAACAATACCTAAGTTAAGTCACCCCAGATCACCCATCTTGGAGTGAGTCTCCTCCCTCAGTCACAGGCTCTGGTAGAGTCATGACCCTCTTTCTATTTCTGACATCAGTAACAAATGTGCATCTGATTGCCATCGTGTGTTCAAGGCCTGTCTCCACCACGAAGCTGCAGGAGCCCACCCGATCTTGTTCGCTACTTGTTAGACTAGTGCCAGGCATATAGTCAGCGTGTAAGAAACGTTTGTTCCGTGAGTATCAGTAAACTGAGTCAACAATCAGCAATTTGTAAGTAAACACCCAGTCAACACTTGTTTAGTCTTGGAATCATTGCCAGGGTATCACTCTCCTAGTCATATGGACATGTTACTAGAGTCAGTCAAGGGTGTTTGAGATTCTCCTACATAGAGTAAAATTGGCAAAATATAAAGTGGGAAATTTTTGTGACCGAGTCAGTCAGTTTTCTCATGGCTATGATCAAGTAACTGACATTTGGGCCCACAGTTCAGTTCCCGTGGCTTCCATCCATGGTTGTGTGACCCCACGCACTTGGGCAGAATATCACCATGGCAGAAGCCTATGCGGGAGAAAGTGGTTCACCATCACATGTCAGACAGGAAACACAGAGAGAGGGCAGTCCTGGGGACAAGCGTATTTTTTTTGTTTTTGTTTTTGAGGTAGGGTCTTGCTCTAGCCCTAGCTGACCTGGAATTCACTATGTAGTCTCAGGGTGGTCTGGAACTCATGGTGATCCTCCTACCTCTGCACCTCTCTCTCTCTCTCTCCTGCTGGGATTAAAGGTGAGCGCCACCATGCCCGGCTCAAGCATAATTTTTTTTAAATAATTTTTTGTTTGTTTGTTTATTTATTTATTTATTTGAGAGCGACAGAGAGAAGGAGGCAGAGAGAGAGAGAGAGAGAAAATGGGTGCGCCAGAGCTTCCAGCCTCTGTAAACGAACTCCACATGCGTAAAGGCATGCCCCGGTAACCTACTTCCTCCAACCAAGTCCAACTCATAAAGTTTCAACAACCTCCCCAAATAGTGCCACCATCTGGAGACCAAGTTTTCAACACCTGAACGCGTGGGTGTACATTTCACAACCAAGTTGTAACATCCTGCTTCTGGCCCCAAAAGGCTCATGGCCATCTCATAATGCAAACTGCACCCAGTCCATCCCCAAACCCCCAAAGTTTTAACAGTTCCAACATCGTTCATAGTTTATCCAGAGTCTCTACTGAGACTTAACCAATCTGTTAGTGGTGAGCTGTTGTAAAATCAAAATGAGTGCTGCAGCCGGGCATGGCGGCGCAGGCCTTTAATCCCAGCACTGGGGAGGCAGAGGTAGGAGGATCGCCGTGAGTTTGAGACTACATAGTGAATTCCAGGTCAGCCTGGGCTAAAGTGAGACCCTACCTCGAAAAAAAAAAAAAAAACAAATAAACAAAAAAACAAATAAAAATGTTGCAAACTACAATGGCACAGAGTAATCATACCCATTTTATATTTTACTTTTATTCCTTTCTTTGAGAGAGAGAGGCTGAAAGAGAGAGAGAATGTTTGCACCAGGGCCTCTAGCTCCTGCAAACAAACTCCAGACACATGCACCACCTTGTGTATCTGGCTTACATGGGTCCTGGAGAATAGAACCTGGGTCCTTTGGCTTTGCAGGCAAACACCTTAACTGCTAAGCCATCTCTCCAGCCCAACATTCCCATTTCAAAAGGGGAGAATGGGACCACAGAAAGGAGGGATGAGGGTCCAGCATGGTGGCACACTCCCTTAATCTCAGCCCTTGGGAGGCCATAGTAGGAGGGTTGCCATAAATTTGAGGCCACCCTAAGACTACACAGTAAATTCCAGGTCAGCCTGAGCTATATCGAGACCCTACCTTGAACCTAGAAAAACGAAAAGACAAAAAAAAAAAAAAAAAGGAGCGAGCCACAATGCTCATCTAAAGAAAGGATGTATATTGTCCTTTTTTTCTTCAAAATAGTGTCTCACTCTAGCCCAGGCTGACCTGGAACTCACTTTGTAGTCCCAGACTGGCCCTGAATTCACAGCGATCTTCCTACCTCTGCCTCCCAAGTGCTGGGATTACAGGCAAAAGGAATTGTTAAAAAGAAGTTGTTAGTCTCAGAGCTCCCTTCCACCCCCAAACTGCCTCTCCTACTACCCCCCCCGCCTCCATAACGTGCCCACCTCCCCTCCACAGCAACCCAGACCAAATCCTAGAGGTCGCACCTCTGCTGGCCACCTTCCACTGACCAGTCCCCTACACCCCAATAAGCATACAAGCCTTCCACCACCAGCTTCACTCTCTTTTCTGCCCCTTCTGACCCCCAGGTGTGTATATTCTGCCCCTACCCCTACTCATGTGTATACTCTCCCTTCCCTCTTCATCTCTCATTTACTCTACTTCTCTCTCTCTCCCTCTCTCTCATTCCCTCCATTCTCCCATTGCAGTCAGCTTCACACTGCTGGCGGAAAATGACCAAGAGCAGCTTGTGGGAGGAAAGGGTTTGTTTTGGCTTACAGACTCAGGGCTTCCCCTGACGTGATGGCAGGGGAAGGCAATGGCATGAGCAGAGGCTGGGCATCACCTCCTGGCCAACATCAGGTGGACAACAGCAGCAGGAGAGTGTGCCAATACTGGCAAAGGGAAAGCCGGCTATAACATCCATAAGCCCGCCCCCAAGAATACATCACCTCCAGGAGGCTCCAATTCCCAAATTGCCACCAGCTGGGAACCTAGCATTCAGAACACGTAAGTTTATGGGGAACTCCTGAATCAAACCACCACACCCCTTTTCTCTTCCTTTCTTTCTATTTTGTCTACTCAGCCTGTAGCATGTCTGCCCACAACCCTGGGTCCTCCTGCCTGGCAGTTTCTCTCTCATGCCAGAGGTCCCTGGGCAGATTTCCTGGAAAGAACTCCATGGACAGGGGGCCCAGTGAGCCAGTCACTTGCACGGAATCCCAGGAGGCCCAGTCTGGAATATCACAAACATCTATAGCACCCTTGGGCTGCACACTCCTCCTTTCCTTCTCTTAAAGCTCTTTTCCCCTGCCCCAAAGCTATAGTGCTGCCCCAAAATTTGAGGCAGATTAATAAAGTACTTTGATTCTAACATCTCTGGTCTCCAGTCCTCCTTCTTGAACCCACGCCCATCTCCCTCCCACCCCTAGAAAAAAACCACCTGACAGACATATGTAATGGTGACCTGGTTTGTGCCAGGCACTGTACTAAGCACAGGAAAAAAACAAAACAAAAAACAACTTTGGTGCAAGAACGTATACAGAATGCTCTGAAGTGGCATTGGTGGAATGACTGGTTGAATCCATGCACATGTTAGTGCTCTACCACTAAGCTACTTTTTTCGGTTTTCTGAGGTAGGGTCTCACTGTAGCTCAGGCTGACCTGGAATTCACTATGTAGTCTCAGGGTTGGCCTCGAACTCATGGTGATCCTCCTACTCTGCCTCCCAAGTGCTGGGATTAAAGACGTGCACCACCGTGCCCGGCTGAGCTACATTTTTTAAAATTTATTCATGAGCAGAAAAAGAGAGAGTATGAGCCCACCAGAATCTCTTGCCACTGCACACTAACTACAGACACATGGGTCACTTGGTGCATCTGGCTTTACATGGGTACTGGGGAATTGTACCTGGGCCAGCAAACTTTGCAAGCAAGTGCCTTTAACCGCTGAGCCATCTCCCAGACCTGAGCTACATCTTTAAAAAAAATTTTTTTTTTATTGACAACTTCCACAATTGTAGATAATAACCCATAGTAATTCCCTCCCTCCCCCCACTTTCCCCTTTGAAACTCTATACTCTCTATCATATCCCCTCCCCGCTCGATCAGTCTCTTTTATTTTGATGTCATCATCTTTTCCTCCTTTTATGAAGGTCTTGTGTAGGTGGTGTCAGGCACTGTGAAATCATGGATATCCAGGCCATTTTGTGTCTGGAGGAGCATGTTGTAAGGAATCCTTTGGCTCTTACATTCTTTCCTCCACCTCTTCCGCAATGGACCCTGAGCCTTGGAAGATGTGATAGAGATGTTTCACTGCAGAACACTCCTCTGTCACTTCTCAGCACCATGGTGCCTTCTGAGTCATCCCAAGGTCACTGTCATCTGAAAAGAGAAGCTTCTCTAACCAAAAGTGAGAATAACATTAATATATGGGTGTGAACATTAACAGAAGTGCTTACTGGGCAGTTTGGTGAACACAGTATACACATTTAGCCAGACACCAGCAGATGTTACACCCCTAGGGCTCATGACTATCCCTGTTGTAGGTTTTCAGTATCAGGGATGTATTCCCTCCCATGGAGAAGCCTCCAGTCCAATTAGAGAGTGGTTGGTTTCCCCCATAATAGATGTGCCACTTTTGCACCTGTTGGCTCATTTGGCCTGGCTGAACAAATTTAAGGCTTGCAGTGTCCACTGTTGAGTATCTCCACTGGTGATTTCTCTCTCTCCCATTGAACTGCATGCAGCATGGCTTTTTCCAGCTTTCTGTCAGCTGGTCTACATGGAGGAAGTTTTCAGCTCAGCTCCAGCAGGATTTCTCAGTGTCCTTGAAACCCAAGTATGTGGAATCTTCAGCAATAGGGTCTTACCATCTATTCCTAGTGGGAAACCAAGAGCCTAGGCAATGACCTGTAATGTTTTGGGTGCATCAGGGACCTCCCTGGCCAACAATTTGCTGGAAGGTATCCCATCCCTGGCACTGAAAATTTTTTAATAACTATCTATGGCTTCTGAGTGTTCCATTGTCCAAAAAAGTAGGTTTCCATATGACTTATTTATATCCTCTTAGATTTTCATTAGCACTCCCTCCACCTTTCCTTTACTCAATCTCTTCCCCTACCTCACTTGGGCCTTTTCACCCCCATTAATCTGGTCTTCTACTTACACATATACAATACCATCCTATTAAGTACCCCCTCCCTTTCTATTCCCTTTATATCTCCTTTCTAGCTTACTGGCCTGTGCTACTGAATTTTATTCCTACTCACACAGAAGTCCAATCATTTGTAGCTAAGATCCACATATGAGAGAGAACGTATGACATTTGACTTTCTGGGCCTGGGTTACCTCACTAAGTATAATCCTTTCCAGATCCATCCATTTTCCTGCAAATTTCATAATTTCATTTTTCTTTCCGGCTGAGTAAAATTTCATTGTGTAAATGTGCCACATCTTCATTATCCACTCATCAGTTGAGGGACACCTATGCTGGTTCCAGTTCCTAGCAATTGTGAATAGAGCGGCAATAAACATGGTTGAGCAAGTATCTCTAAGGTAGTGAGACCAGTCCTTAGGATATATTACTAGGAGTGCTATAGCTGGGTCATGTGGTAAATCTATTTTTAGCTGTCTGAATTACATCTTTAGACCTCTTTTTTTCTGTTTTCTTTTTCTTTTCTTTCTTTAAAAAATATTTATTTTTATTTATTTATTTATTTGACAGAGAGAAAGAGGGAGAGAGAGAGAGAGAGAATGGGCACGCTAGGGCCTCCAGCCACTGCAAACGAACTCCAGATGCATGTGTCACCTTGTGCATCTGGCTAATGTGGGTCCTGGGGAATCAAACCTGGGTCCTGTTGGCTTTGCAGACAAATGCCTTACCTGCTAAGCCATCCCTCCAGCCCCTCTTTTTTTTTTTTCTTTGAGGCAGAGCCTCACTCTAGCTCAGACTGATCTGGAACTTACTCTGTAGCCCAGGCTTGCCTTGAACTCATTGTATTTCTCCTGATTCTGCCTCCTAAGTGCTGGGATTATACATGTGAGCCACCATGCAAGGCTCCTTTTTATTTTTCACTTTTTATTTTGAGATTAGGGGCTCACTGAGTTGTCCAGATGTGGATGTGAGGACCATCTGGCTGTGACATGGTTGCCCATTGCCCACCAGGGTTCATTCACCAGAGCTGCAGGCAAGGTGAGCGATCCCTGCCTTGTTCACTACTCTGTGTGCGTCCCTCCAGAAGCTGGGCCCTTGGTTGAAGAGGACGGCCTTCCGTGAACAGAGAAGAACCATTCTCAGTCATGGCTATATGAGTAGCTGAGCTCTCTTAGGAGAACCTCCAGACAAGCTTTTAAGCTGTCCAGGTGGACTCACTCTCTAGCCCAAACATACCTTGAACTTTCAGTCTTCCTGGATACAGCTTCAAAAGTAACTGGAGCCGGGTGTGGTGGTGCACGCCTTTAATCCCAGCACTTGGGAGGCAGAGGTAGGAGGATCGATGTGAGTTCGAGGCCACCCTGAGACTACATAGTGAATTCCAGGTCAGCCTGGGCTAGAATGAGACCCTACCTCGAAAAAAAAAGAAAAAAAAAAGTAACTGGAATTGCAGGCCTATACCATCAAGCCTGGCTTCTTTGGTTTGTTTGTTTATTTATTATTTATTTATTTTAATTTATTTATAGAAGGAGGGAGAGAGAATTGGTGCACCAGGGCCTCAGCCACTGAAATCACACTCCAGACGCTTGCGCCACCTAGTGGGCATGTGCAACCTTGGGCTTGCCTTATTTTTGTGTGTCTGGCTTACATAGGATCTGGAGAGTTGAACAGGGATCCTTATGTTTTGCAGGCAAGCACCTTTACTGCCAGGCTATCTCTCCAGCCCTGGTTTGTTTGTTTGTTTTAATAAATTTAAAAAAATATTTTATTTGTTTATTTATTTACATGAGAGAGAGAAAGAGTGGGGGGGGGCAGAGAATAGGCATGCCAGAGCATCTATGAACTCCAGACACATGTGCCACTTTGTGCTTCTGACTTTATGTGGGTACTGGGGAATTGAACCCAGATCCTTAGGCTTTGCAGGCAAGTGCCTTAACTGCTCAGACAACTCTCCAGCCCATTCCTTTCAGATTTTTTTTGTTTTGTTTTATTTTTGTTTTTCAAGGTAGGGTCTCACTCTAGCCCAGGCTGATCTGGAATTCACTATGTAGTCTTAGGGTGGCCTTGAACTCATAACAATCCTCCTACCTCTGCCTCCTGAGTGCTGGGATTAAAGGCATGTGCCACCATGCCTGGCTTCCTTTGGTTTTTGATAAGAAGTTTTGGCATCTCTCTTGCAGAGATTTTGAAGGGAAAAAGAAAAGATGTTTCTGGGTGGAGGGACTGGCAGGAGCAGGGTTTATACAACTATTAACTCAAAAAGTTACAAAACATCTGAGGAGTAATGGAAATTTTCTTTGAAAGAAAGACTTTGTGGTAGCAAGAATCTACTAGAAGGCTTGGGAATTAGTAAAAGTCCATGAGTATAGCACTGGCTCTAAGGCGAGGACCACCCCGGGCCGCATCACCTCATGGTGCAGAGACCGATGTTACCGCTGCACGCGGCAAGTGGTTGTGTCTTAAACTAACAGCAGAGAGAGGAAGGGAGGAGCCGGGTTATCTCCTTTTACAACAACTATCTTGAAAGGACTATTGGGTCACATGAGAACAACCCATCTCCACGACCTGAGGACTAGTCCTTACCTCTTCAAGGTCCGCACCAACTTCCTAACACATGGATCTATTGTGGAGGACGCATTCTTCAAACCATATATACCACCTCTTCCCTTCATACTCATTCTCTTGTCATACTAAGTCAGTCCCTCAACCTTACCACAAATTCTGGGGGCTTCCAATTACTTACTAGGGCTGATTCCATTGGCTTGGAAAATACTCTTAAAAAAATAAGGGTGCTGGAAAGAAGTGACCGGAGTGCTTAGTACTGCAATATCTCTATCACACCTTCCAAAGCTCAGGGTTTAATGCGGAAGAGGTAGCGGTAAGAATGTAAGAGTCAAAGGAAGGGTAGGACTCCTTATAACGTGCTCCCTCCAGATATAAAATGGCCTGGATATCCATGACTTCACAGTGCCTGCCACTACCTACACTAGACCATCATAAGAGGAGGAAAAGATCATGACATCAAAATAAAAGAGAGACCGATTGAGATGGGGAGGGGATATGATGGAGAATGGAGTTTCAAAGAGGAAAGTGGTGGGAGGGAGGGTATTACCATGGGATATTTTTTATAATCATAGAAGTTGCTAATAAAAATTTGAAAAAAAAATAAGGGCTGGAGAAATGGCTCCACGTTTAAGGCACTTACCTTCAAAGCCCGCGTTTGATTCCCCAGATACACAAAGTGGTTCGTGAGTCTGGAGTTCATTTTCAGCTGATGCAGGCCCTGGAACTCCTGTTCTCTTTCTCTGCTGGCAAATAAAAATATTAAAAACTAAATAAAGAAAAACAGATGCATGATCCGCTGTGCATCTGCCTTTACGTGGATACTGGGGAAATCAAACTTCTGTCGTTAGGCTTTGTAGGCAAAATGCCTTAGTCACTGAGCCATCTCTCCAGCCCCCAGTACATTCTTAATTACTCATCAATTGTCGGTTTGTTTTTGTGTGCATACGTGCATGGAGCATGTGTGTATGTAGGTGAGCGTGCTCCATGCACGCACATGCAGAGGCCAGAGAACTCGGGTGCCCTTCTCTTATTGCTCATCCATGAGTTGGGCTCTCTCCCTCAACCTGTAGCTTCTGTCCCTCAGTGAGCCCTAGTGATTCTGGGGTCTCACCCCTTCTTCTGCCCCCACCAGAGAGTAAGGATAGAGATGTGCAGGGTCATGCCCATGGTTCTGGGGAGTTGAACTTGGCAGTCTTTAGCCCAAGAGGCCATCACACTCTTAACCACTGAGCAATCTCCCCTGCCTCTGGGAGATTCACACCAGAAGTGCTCTCTGGGGAGAAGCCAAGGCCCACCTAGAACTTTATCCAATGAAGGACGAATCTGGTTGTAAGACTCGACTTGGAAACTGTTCAAACCCGAACCTGAACATCAGGGTGCTGTGTTTCTTAAGTCTGACTCTGTTCTGGGGCTCCTGAGGAATCTAGATATCCTGGCACCCACACAGCTGTCTGTATGGATGTTTTCCCAGAAGGATAGAACAAGGGCAAGGACCTTCAGTGTCCTTCAGAACACTGACTCTACCACCTCCAGGATGCTGACCTTGCGAGCGGTGGGTTTCCTTCAGATTTGCAGTGGGATTAAGGGTAGTATTTACCGGGGGCTGCCGAAGATTAAAGACACTAACACGTGAGAGAGCTCAGAAAGTGCTCAGGCATACCCAGCGGCGTATCATAGATAACCCGCGACTGCCGCTAGCACTGTCACCGAGGTGACACCTGGCCCGCGGTCACCGCGGTCCCTGCAGTTATCTGGGATTATTTTGGCTATCCACTTTTTTTTTTGTTTTGTTTTTGGAGGTAGAGTCTCACTTTAGCCCAGGCTGACCTGGAATTCACTATGTAATCTCAGGGTGGTCTTGAACTCACAGTGATCCTCCAACCTCTGCCTCCCGAGTGCTGGGATTAAAGGCATGAACCACCACACCTGACTTGTTTGGCTGTCCACTTTTAAGCCTGGGAGTCTTTTCAATCTCAGATAAATGGGGACAGGTAAGTGGGGTCACCTTTCATATGCCAAATCACTTTGGAAGGACGTGTCCCATGTACGAGAGGATTCTGAAGGGCAGGTCGCTTATGAGATTTTTCATCGCCATCTCCCAGAGTCACAACCTAGAGGGCATTAGATTGGCTCCAGGTTGCATTTGTATATGTTAATCAAGTCAATGGATGACAGGACCCTCAGTCAATGGGATTGGGTTGAACCAAGTTTTGCTTTCCTGATTATGAAGGGGAGGGACTGGATTAATTTGCAATTTGCCTGATGCACAGTATTTCCATAAAGGTGAGGCTTTTCCTCAGGTGGAGTGCTATGTGACCTTAAGCACTTAGCCTCTGTCATGTAGTAAATAATAACAATGGTACTGCTATTGTTATTATTAATGTTAGGCATATTAGTTGTGGTGGCACAAACCTGTAATCCCAGTTACTCAGGTGGCTGAAGTAGAAGTGAAAGTTCAAAGAAAACTGGACAATTTAAGGGAAATTCTACTTGCAATAAATGACAGTAATAATAATAAACAAATAAGAGCTAAGAAACATAGTGTAGTGGTACAGTATTTATCCAAGCATGCTCTAGGCCACGAATTAATCCCAGCACTCGGGAGACAGAGGAAGGAGGCTTGCAGTGAGTTCAAGGCCATCCTGAGATTACATAGTGAGTTCCAGGTCAGCCTGGGCTAGTGTGAAACCCTACCTCAAAAAACCACACACACAAAAAAAAAATCCCTAGAATTGGAAAAAAAAAAATAGTATTAGGCATGCCAGGCATGGTGGTGCACACCTTTAATCCCAGTATTTGGGAGGCAGAGATAGGAGGATCACTGTGAGTTTAAGGCCAGCCTGAGATTACATTGTGAATTCCAGGTCAGCCTGGGCTAAAGTGAGACTCTACCTTGAAAAACCAAACAACAAAAAAATAGTGTTAGGCATAATAAAAACTGAATTTGATAAATGGTGGGACTGAGATTTCAATATTTCCTAAATCTTAATTTTTAACCATTTTCCGTGATACCTTAATTTGAGAAAAGGGAAAAAAATACAAAGATATGTGAGAAGAAATACAGTATATGAGTGTCTTTCTTTCAGAGTATGAATATAGGCATCACAAAAACAAGGCCAATAATTTACAGATTTGTGCCAGAAAATCTGTGGACATCTCAAATCCTAGCATTCAAGAAGCTGAGATAGAATCACAAGCTTGAGGCCAGCCTGGGCTATGAGATTCTGTCTCAAAAAATCAAAATAAATGTACATGCATAAACAAAACAATAAAAATTAAAACAAATACCAAATTTAATAGTTTTCACTCTTTACTTTGAATTTTTGAATAGTTTGAATTAATTTTTGGTTTTGTTTTGTTTTTCGAGGTAGGGTCTCACTCTAGTCCAGGCTGACCTGGAATTCACTATGTAGTCTCAGGGTGGCCTTGAACTCACAGCAATCCTCCTACCTTTGCCTCTCAAGTGCTAGGATTAAAGATGTGTGCCATGATGCCTGGCACCTATCCCTTTTCTATTGAAGCCCTTCTTTCCATTAGTCCCTCTTCTTTGGTGTCTTTTCTTTTTTATTTGTTTGAGAAAGAGGAAGATAGGAGAGAGACAGAATGTGCATGGCATGGTGTCTAGCCACTGCAAATGAACTCCAGACACATGTGCCACCATGTACATCTGTCTTACATGGGTGCTGGGGAATTGAACCTGGGTCCTTAAGTTTTACAGGACACAGCGTTCCACTACACTCTTTCCCATCCTTTGGCTCTTTTTCTTTTGCAACAGGGTCTTGCTATAAAGCTCAGTCTGACTTCAAACTCATGACCCCTTACACAGCCTCCAGAGTGCTAGGATTACGGACATGAACCATCATTGCAGGCTTTATAATATCATTTTAAATATATCAAAAAGGGGCAAATGGTGGCGCATACCTTTAATCCCAGCACTTGGGAGGCAGAGGTAGGAGGACCACCGTGAGATCGAGGCCACCCTGACACTACATAGTAAATTCCAGGTCAGCCTGAGCTAGACAGGCTGAGGATACAGAGTGAGTTCTATGTCAGCCCAAGCTAGAGTTAGACCCTACCTCAAAAAAAAAAAAAAAAAAAAAAAAAAAAGAAAAGAAAAAGAAAGAAAGAAAGAAAGAAAAACCTAAAAGGGGCTGAAGAAATGGCTTAGCTGTTAAAGTGCATGCCTACAAAGCCAAAGGACCCAGGTTTGATTCCCTAGTACCCACATAAAGCCAGATGCAGAAGATGGCACATGCATCTGGAGTTTGTTTGCAGTGGCTAGAGGCCCTGGTCCACCCATTCTCTCTCTCTCCCTTTCTTTTCCCCTCTCTTTTCCCTCCCTCTTTCACTCTCAAATAAACAAAATAAAATGAAAGATATAAGCCTCAACAGGGGTATAGGGGGAGATCCCAAAAAGAAGGGCCCTGGGAAGCTGGGCATGGTAGTGCATGCCTTTAATCCCAGCATTCAAGAAGCAGAGGCAGGAGGATCGCTGTGAGTTTGAGGCCACCCTGAGACTACATAGTGAATTCCAGGTCAGCCTGGGCTAGAGTGGGTCTCTACCTTGAAAAACAACAAAAACTGGCTCTAACCTATACTTCACAGTACAAGACATAGGTGCTACTGACATTGAGCTGTTGATCAGAGACCTACAAAGTCCCTCAAAACAAGACAGCTTCCATCAGAGCACTTGATTACCTGCCTGAGGTAAAAGGTAAGACCTTATTGCTGAAGACACTATATGCTGCTAGCACAGAACACGCAGAGACCTGGCTGGAATCCAGAAGAGAGCCAGTCCCCAGGCAGTTAGCCGTCTAGTGCTGGAAAGTACTACATGAGCTACTGCCAGAAAGCGGTCAACAATGGTGTGAGCAAGCAGGGGTCTAAGCTACTCAGAAACAAGCAGCCTGACTAGAAGTACACTCCAGTGCAATGGTGGCTTTCTGATTGATTAAGAGATCCACTCAGTGGAAAGGAGCCCATCTCTGGAACTGGGAATCAGGTCAGAATCCTATGGAGATAAAGATTATGCTCTCCAGTGTCAAGCTCCCACTAGTCTTTGGCTAAAAGAGGAGCTACGTCCTTCTAACTTCCCCAGAAGTAATAATGCTTATCCAATTTAGCCTATGCTGACTTCACTCTCCATTGGAGAAGGTAGCGAGACCTGAGGAAATAAGCCACCCCTCGCATCTCAGTCAGGGCCCAGGTGAAACCACAGAAGACCCGAGGAGATGAGCAACAGCGCTCCTTCCATGGTGAGCCTGACAATCAGCGCCAGGGTGAAGGAGACAGACGCTGACACTCAACACCTACCAAGGCAGAGATTCACAGGCTCCTGAGAGCTCATCACTGAAGCAGACTTAAAATTCACCCACCACCACTCAGGGGAATTTTGCGGAAGAGGGGGCAGAAAGATTGTATGAGCCACACAGGTTGGGATGTCGTGCCCAGAGGCACTGCCTCTCCCCAATAACTGACTGCTACTCCCACAAAGCATAACCCATAACCCCATGGGGAACTAAAGAAAAGATAACACCAACACATAATGAATCCCTACAATGTACACTCTTTTTGTTGTTGTTTGGTTTTTCAAGGTAGGGTCTCACTCTAGTCCAGGCTGACCTGGAATTCACTCTGTAGTCTCAGGGTGGCCTCGAACTCATGGCGATCCTCCTACTTCTGCCTCCCAAGTGCTGGGACTAAAGGCCAAAGTATGTCCTTAATAAAAATAAATAAATAGCCGGGCATGGAGCACGCCTTAAATCCCAACACTTGGGAGGCAGAGGTAGGAGGATCGCCATGAGTTCGAGGCCACCCTGAGACTACAGAGGGAATTCCAGGTCAGCCTGGGCTAGAGTGAGACCCTACCTTGAAAAACCAAAAGAAAAGGAGGGAAAAAATGAGCAAAAAACCAACAAACCCATCAATCAATCAATGAAAACCTAGAAGTCCTCATGTGCCTCCCACTGCTTTTTCATTCTTGTGAGTCATTCACTCAGTATGTACAAGGGGGAATTTTCCCTTGAACTCATGTTGAGACAAACAGAACTGTACTCTGTCTTTGGACAAGTAAAACGCCCACACCCACGCAGCGCTGTCCTGGGTGGGTCAAAGGCTCCAGATACTGGCCCACAGCACTGCTAGTGCTTCCAGTACCAACAAGTCCAGTGACACTGGGACAGACAGACCTCCCTGCTCCCTGGAGTCAGCTCTTGGTGACACAGATCTGTAGAAAGACCTGAACTCATCTTATCCTTTTGTTTGTTTATTTTCAAGATAGGGTCTCCCTCCAGCCTGGGCTGACTTGGAACTCTGTAGTCCCAGGTGGGTCTCGAACTAGTGATACTCCTACATCTGCCTCCCAAGAGCTGGGATTAAAGGTGTGGGTTGCCACGCCTGGCTAAGATCATCACATTGGGATAAAATCTCTGGCAGTGTCATCAGAAGCTCGCTAGTGGAGTTAGATGGAGAGCCACCACACACAGCAAGGGACAGGAGAACCCTCCACTGCAGTAGGTCAGACAGGGAGGCTTGCAGGGTCCCACCTGTGGTTCCTCCAACATCGTACCAAACGGACAAGTGCTTGGCTTCAGCCACCTCCCACAGCTGGAAGAAGGAGTAACTCGCTAGCTTCAGAGAAGCTACCATTAAAATTATTTTCAAATTCTCTGCTGAGGGCTGGAGAGATGGTTCAGCCATTAAGACATTTGCCTGCAAAGCCAAAGGACCCATGATCAATTCCCCAGTACCCACCTAAAGACAGATGCACAAGGTAGTGCAAGCATCTGGAGTTTGTTTGCAGCCCGCTACCTACCCCCCACCTCTCTCTCTCAATAAATACATAAATAAATAAAATATGTTTTAAAAAATTGTCTGCTGAAATGTTTAGTCTTGTGCTATACCTTGTTACACTTGCTACGCATAATTACTCTAAAGTGTGTGGGTCGGGCTGGAGAGATGGCTTAGCAGTTAAGGACCCACATAAGCCAGATGCACAAGGGGGTGCATGCATCTGGAGTTTGTTTGTAGGGGCTGGAGGCCCTGGCGTGCCCATTCTCATTTTCTCTCTCCCTCCCTCCATCCCTCCCTCTTTCTCTCTCAAATAAATAAATAAAAATATATAAAAAATATTTAAAAAATAAATAAATAAAGTGTGTGGGTAGTTGGTTGTTAGTGGTGCATGCTTTTAGTCCCAGCATGTGGGAGGGGCTGAGGTAGGAGGCTCATCGTGAGTTCTAGTACCTGATGGTCTAATATGTTTATCCACAATCTTCCGCAATACATGAGTCCCTGTCTCAAAAAATAACAAGCCCAGAGCCGGGCGTGGTGGCTCATGCCTTTAATCCCAGCACTCGGGAGGCAGAGGTAAGAGGATCGCCATGAGTTCAAGGCCACCCTGAGACTCCATAGTGAATTTCAGGTCAGCCTGAACTAGAGTGAGACCCTACCTTGAAAAACCAAAAGAAGCCGGGCGTGGTGGCGCACGCCTTTAATCCCAGCACTCGGGAGGCAGAGGTAGGAGGATCGCCGTGAGTTCGAGGCCACCCTGAGACTCCATAGTGACTTCCAGGTCAGCCTGGGCTACAGTGAGACCCTACCTCAAAAAAAAAAAAAAAAACATGCCCAGCACTTGGGAGGCAGTGGTGAATGCATCTGAAATTAATTTGCAGCAGCTAGAGGCTCTGGTGCACCCATTCTCTCTCTGTTTACAAATAAATAAATAAACTTTGAAAAAATATTTTAGGGCTGGAGAGATGGCTTAGTGGTTAAAGCACTTGCCTGCAAAGCCTAAGGACCCATGTTTTACCCTCCAGGTCCCACATAAGCCAAGCATACAGTGACACAAGTGTGCAAGGTCCACATGTGTACAAAGGGGCACATGTGTCCGGAGTTAGGTTGCAGTAGCTGGAGGCCCTGGAGCGATGAGTCTCTCTCTCTCTCTCTCTCTCTCTCTCTCTCTTAAATAAATAAAAAAAAGCTTAAGTGACTAGTTAAAATGGAAAACAGATATTCAACAAAAGCAAACAAGTACCAAACCAAGACTGTCAGCTTTCATATGCTTCTACAAAAACATCAAAAATCTGAATTTAGAAGCCAGGTGTGGTGGCATACACCTTTAATCCCAGCACTGGAGAGGCTGAGGTAGGAGGACTGCTGTGAGTTGGAGGCCAGCCTGAGACTACATAGTAATTGCATTCCAAGTCAACCTGGGATAGAGTGAAACTCTACCTCAAAAAAAAAAAAAAAAATCTGAACTTAGGGTGCCATTTTTATGTTATATAGAGTGTCATCTGATGGCACGATCATTACAAGTGAATATAAAGTTTTAAATAAGAAATAGCAGGGACTGGAGAGATGGCTTGGAGGTTAAGGTGCTTGCCTGTGAAGCCTAAGAACCCAGGTTCAATTCCCAAGTACCCACGTAAGCCTGATGTACAAAATGGAGCATGTATCTGGAGTTCATTTGTAGTAGCTAGAGGTCCTGGTGCACCCAAACTCTCTCTATCTGCCTATTTCTCTTTCTCTCTCTCAAATAAATAAATATTTTAAAAGAAATATCATAAATATATTTTTTAAATAAGGGCTGAAGAGTTGGCTTAGTGGTTAAGGTGCTTGCCTACAAAGCCTGATGACCTGAGCTCAATTCCCCAGAACCCATGTAACCAGATACACAAAGTGGCACATGCATCTGGAGTTTATTTGCATCTAGAGTTTATTTGCTAGAGGCCCTGGCATGCCCATTCTCTCCCTCCCCCTGCCCTTTGCTTCTCTCTGTCTCTCTGGAGACATAGGAAACAGGATTGCCATGAGTTCAAGGCCACCCCTACGATAGAAGAGGACCAGGAGCTAGAGCAAAAAAAAATATCAGGATTGAAGAACTCAATGGCTGAAGGTGAGAGGAAGACAGCCCTGGAAATGGTCCAGGCAGCTGGAACAGATAGGCAGTGTGTGATGTTTGTATTGCACAAGAAGGACCATGCCCTAGGAAATTCTCTGCAATACATGATCATGAAGAGCCCGGAAGTGGAATTTTGTGGTTGCACTATAGGCCATCCTTCAGAGAGCAAGCATTCAGACATAGGACACCCTTCCAGTACTGAGCAATTTCAGAAGGGCCTTAAGGAGCTCATGGATGTCTGCCAACGTGTCCTTCGTAAGTTTGAGGCCAGTATAAAGAATGACAAGGATCAAAAGGCAAGCAGAAATAAACATATTCTAGTCCCTTATGCAGGATACAAGGAGGGTCATCCTCATTATTCTGCAAAATCCAGAATTGGAATTTGTGATTACAGCATGCTCTGTCCTTCAGAAAAACATGGTTCTAGGGCTGGCGAGACGGCTCAGTGGTCAAGGAGCTTGCCTGCCAAACCTAACAACCTGAGTTCAATTCCCCAGGATCCATGTAAGCCAGATGCACAGAGTGGTGCATGCATCTGGAGTTGGTGTGCCCATTTTTTTTTCTCTCTCTCTATGTCTCTGCTTGCAAATAAAATAAAATATTTAAAAAGAAAAATATGGTTCTAGTTGTTAATGCATTACAGTTGCTGAAATCTCTGCAAGAACTTTGTGTTTGCCTAATAAATTCTCTCTCCTATTTAAACTAAAAATAAAAAATAAGCTGGGTGTGGTGGCACACGCCTTTAATCCCAGACCCGGGAGGCAGAGGTAGGAGTTTGAGGCCAGCCTGAGACTACATAGTGAATTCCAGATCAGCCTAGGCTAGAGTAAGACCCTACCTACCTCAAAAAATCAAAATAAGTAAATAAATAAATATTTACTTTTTCAGGGCTTTACCCCATCTTGCCTTCTTTTGGGCATGACTCTTCATGATCTCTCCTCTTTCCTTTTCCATAATCAAATGACATTTTTCTAAACTAAAATAAAAATGGATTTTACTTTTCTGAATCTTGCATTTTCTTTTCCACTTCCTTTTTGAGACAAGATCTCATGTAGCCCAGGCTGGACCTGAGAGCTTGCTTGGAGGTCCTAACAGGCAAATGCAGCTACTCCTATGTGCTTGACGGAAGACTGGCATTTCTGCTCTGTTCAGAATGATGCTCCTCTGTACCGACCCTCCTATATTTCAGGAAGGTCGTCTTCTTTGACCAAATGCCTGCAGCTTTGGGAGGGACCCACATGGAGCTTTGAGAGAAGAAGCCCACTCCTGCCTAGCCAGCCAGATTAGCTAATCAATCCTAGTAATCAATGTGACTATGTCACAACCAGAGCACCTTCACATCCCAGACTGGACTTGATCTCCTGATCCTCCTGCCACCACCTCCCCTATCTCCACTGCTGGGATTATAGGTGTGTGTCACCACACCCAGGTGTATCTTACTTTGTTAAATGACCTTTGTTGTTATCTTTTCTTCCTTTCTCTCTGTCATTATTATTTTAATATATACTTGAAGCATACAGAAATATATATATGTAATGCTGCAATAAAATGAACTACTATGAACCCATCTCCGGATTGGTCCTAAAACAACAATGACAAAAAAAAAAATGTGTGTGTGTGTGTGTGTATAGTTTTTTTGGTGTGCATGATGTGTGTATGTGTGAGGTGTGTGTTTGCAGGTGCACTCACCCCGTGTGTATGCCTTGTTCACACACAAGTGGAGGCAGGAAGAGGACATCAGGGAATCTCCTCCATCGTTCCTCTGCCTTATTTCCATGAAACAGAGTCTTCCACTGAGCCTGGAAGGCAAAGGTGTTTGGTTAGACTGACTGACCAGCGAGCCCCAGTGATCCTCTTGCCTTGGAACTTGGGGTTACAGGTTTGTGAAACCATGCCCAACTTTTTTGTTTGTTTTTTGAGGTAGGGTCTCCTTATAGCCCAAGCTGTCCTGGAATTCAATATGTAGTCTCAGGGTAGCCTTGAACTCATAGTGATCCTCCTACCTCAGCCTCCTGAGTGCTGGGACTAAAGGCATGCACCACCAAGCCTGGCCTCCAAATTTTTTTTTTTCTTTTTTGAGGTAGGGTTTCACTGTAAGCTCAGGCTGACCTGAAATTCACTATGTAGTCTCAGGGTGGCCTCGAACTCATGGCAATCCTCCTCCCTCTGCCTCTGAGTGCTGGGATTAAAGGTGTGCACCACCATACCTTAGAGAGAAAGAGGAGATAGTATAGTATACGTAATACATTTACCATACATGTAGTATATGGGAGTATAACTCGGTGGCACAGGTCTTGCTTGGCATGTTTCAGACTCTGGATTATATTCCCAGAACTACACAAACAAATATAAAGTCAGTGCTGGTACACACCAATGTTTCCCAGAGACATCGAAAACCCAGCGTTTAGTCTAAACCCGCACTAAGTCACCGTGCGACTTCTGCCCTCTCTGAGCACTGGTTTCCTACTGGCAAATGGGGCAAGGCCTTGCTCTGCCAGCCTCCCCGGACAGCTGTGGGAAGTTAATCGTAGACACGCTCATCTCCTCCCAGCCTCCGCGGGGGCTTTGCCACTTGCTTGGGGAAGAAAGTTGTGGCTCGCTGAGCCTGATTAGGGTTGCTTGCATGAGTAGGAGTGGGACTTTATTCACTGGAGCACAGACAACTTAGCAGTAACTGCACCACTGAAAAAAATTACTTCTAACCAATTGCACGTTGACATAGTGAATGAGAGAGAGAAAATCGACATCATGAATTAACTCAGAGGAGGAGGGAGGAACATTGTCCCTTCTCTTTCTCAGGCTGATGGATGATTTAGGTTCAAAAGCTTATTTATTTCTTTATTATCATTACTTCCCCCCCCCCTTCAAGGTAGGGTCTCGCTCTAGTCCAGCCTGACCTGGAACTCAATCTGTGGTCCCAGGTTGGCCTCTCACGGGGATCCTTCTACCTCTGCCTCTTCAGTGCTGGGATCAAAGGTGTGCACACCACCACACCTGGCTATATTTTATTTTACTTTTCAGGTTCTAAATCTTCTGAGGCTGAAAGTGCTGAGGTGGAGAAACACACTTGCTCTTTAAGCTCAGGATAGATATGAGGAAAGAACCTGGCTGTGGTCTAGCTCTTCTGTCCACCCCTGAGAGCCACCAGAAACGCCAGTAGGGAGTCCGAACTTGGCTATTTCAGCAGGTATGGAGAGCTCCTTGGACACAGGACTAACAAGTCGCCACAGTGTTGGAACCCCCATGCATCTGGGTGAGGCTGAGTGGTTATTGCCTAGGCCTGTATAGGAGGATTCTATTGGCATGGGCACTGGTGGAAGCTAAAGTAATGATGGTCAACACACAGACCCTGTGGAGAACACATGGTCACTACAGTTAGCACACAGACCCCGTAGGGAACATGGTATTGGGAAGAGACGCTTACACAGCATGGGAAGACTTGGGTGGGTGTGGAATAGTTGCATTTGCTGCTCCTGTCAGGCCCTATCTCCATGAAGCTCCGCAGCACAAGGCTGTTAGGTATCCTTTTTCTCTTTCTCACTCCAGAGATAAGAATCCTTGGGTTGCAGGCTGGGGAAATGGCTTAGCGGTTAAGGCGTTTGCCTGTGAAGCCTAAGGACCAGGGTTTGATTCTCCAGGACCCACATAAACCAGATGCACAAGGGGGCACATCTGCGTCTGGAATTCATTTGCAGTGGCTGGACAGCCCATTCTGTCTTTCTCTCTATTTGCCTCTTTCTCTTTCAAATAAATAAATAAATAAACAATACATTAAAAAAAAAAAAAGAATAGTTGGGTTGCATGGCTCAAAGCCTTGAATTTGAGTCAGGCTAGAACCTGTTTGAAAATCTCTATCACTTACTAGTTGTTTGAACTTCAGTATGCTGCTTAATTTTCTCAGCCTCCACTTCCTCACCTGTAAAATGGAAATAATGACAAGGTAAGCACTAAAATTTGGGGAATATTTGTTGAAATGATAGGATGATCCCAAACATGTACACAGATCCGCTTGAATAAGCTTCATAGTTAATCCTATGGGTAAGTACATTTTATAAAAGATGACACTGGGGGCTGGAGAGATGGATTAGCAGTTAAGGCACTTACCTGCGAAGCCTAAGGACCTAGGTTCCATTCTCCACGATCCACATAAGCCAGATGCACAAAGTGGTTCATGCGTCTGGAGTTTGTTTGCAGTGGCTGGAGGCCCTGGTCCACCCATTCTCTTTCTCTGTCTATCTGCCTGTCTCTCTATCTCTCTCAAGTAAGTAAATAAATAAATATATTTTTAAAAGGATGGCAGCTGGGTGTGGTGGCACACGCCTTTAATCCCAGAACTTGGGAGGCAAAGGTAGGAGGATCCATGAGTTCAAGGCCACCCTGAGACTCCATAGTGAGTTCTAGGTCAGCCTGGGCTAGAGTGAGACCGTACCTCGAAAAGCCAAAAAGGATGACACAGGGGTTAAGTTGCTTGTTCAAACACAGGTTTGGTAGTATCAATTTACAGCATTATTGCAAGGCTTAAAAAACCAGTTGCAAAGTAGAAGTAAATACAGGATGAGGGTAACTTGGTGGTGAAAATATCTATAGATGGACTCAGCCCATAAGAAGGGTCTTACATTGTTCATGAAGTTGTTTAATAGTACCTTAGATTATGGTAGGTTGGCAGTGTAGCTCAGTGGAAGAGTACTTACCTAGTATGCCCAAGACCCTAGATTCAACCCAAGTTCTGCAAAACTAACTAAATAATGACACTGGGATAGAACTATAGATAACTGACAAAGCATTTGTTTAGCATGTGTGATGCCTTGGGTTCAAGCCCCAATGCCCAGGCAAACAAATACCAGGAGATTTATATATATATATATTAAGGCACTTACCTGAAAAGTCTAAGGACCTGAGTTTGAGTCTCCAGAAACCCATGGTAAACCAGCTGCACATTGTGGTGCATGCGTCTGGAGTTTGTTTGCAGTGGCTAGAGGCCATTCTGTGTGTGTGTGTGTATGTGTGTCTGTCTGTCTCTCTAGTAAATAAATAAAAATATATTTAAGAAAACATTAAGGGACTGGAGAGAGACATGGCCCAGCAATTAAGGTCACTTGCTTGCAAAGCCTGACTGCCTGGGTTCAGATCCCCAGTATCCACACAAAGCCACATGCACAAAGTGGCACATGCATCTGGAGTTCATCTGTAGTGGCAGGAGGCCCTGGCATGCCCACTCTCTCTCACTCCCTCTCATTGCTTGAAAATAAATGAAGAAACATTTAAAAAATCATTAAGAATAAGAGCACTTAATATAGGATATGAGGGCAACCTGGCTGTGACATCTGCCACTCCATTGATCGCCAGGGTTGATTCAGCTGATTTAGCTGGCTAGGAGGTTGTCCACTTCCTCCCTCTCTGCTCCATGTGCTCTTGGCAGAAGAGGACGACCTTTCCTGAATAGACCAGGACCATTGTTCATTCAGTCAAGGGTGTGTGAGTAACTATGCTCCCTGCTAGAACCTTCAAACACCTTCAAGAAAATTGATATGGCCAGGCACAGTGACTCATGCCTCTAATCCCAGCACTCAAGAATCTAAGGCAGGAGAATTGCCATGAGTTTGAGGCCAGCATGGGGGATATATAGTGAGATCCAGGCCAGTCTGAGCTACAGAGTGAAACCCCTGTTGCAAGAAACAACAAAACCAGGCCGGGTGTAATGGCCCACACCTTTAATTCCAGCATTCAGGGGGCAGAGGTAGGAGAATAGCCATGAGTTCGAGGTCACCCTGAGACTACATAGTGAATTCCAGGTCAGCCTGGACTAGAGTGGGACCCTACCTCAAGAACCGCCCCCGCCCCACCAAAAAAAGAAGCAATTCTTAGCTGAGTGTGTAAAGGCCCATATCTTTAATCCCAGACAGAGGTAGGAGGATCACTCTGAGTTCCAGACCAGCCTGGGACTACAGAGTGCATCCCAGGCCAGCCTGGGCTAGAGTGAGACCTTATCTTGAAAACAATCCAAAAGCAGTGGGGAGGGACTGAGGAGATGGCTCAGTGGTTAAAAGCACTTGATTGTAAAGCCTGGTAACCTGGGCTCTATTCTCCAGTACTCATGTAAAGCCAAATGTACAAAGTGGTGCATGCGTCTGGAGTTCATTTGCAGTGGCAGGAGGCCTTGGTACACTCATACTTTCTCTCTCTCCCTCTATATACCTCTTTCTCTCTGAAGCAGTTCTTCATTTTGTTTTGTTTTCCTTTTTTTTGAGGTAAGGTCTCATTCTAGCTCAGGCTGACCTGGAATTCACTATGTAGTCCCAGGGTGGCCTTGAACTCACTGAGCTTCTCCTACCTCTGCCTCCCGAGTGCTGGGATTACAGAAATGTGCCACCATGCCCTGCTCCTGAAGCAGTTCTTCAATCCCCTAAGTAGTTGAGTTACATAGAAATTGCAAAAAAAAAAAAAAAAAAAAAAAAAACAAACCATATTAGGACTTGAACTTAGTCTCCCTTTTGGGTGGGGGGGGGGGGTTCTGCAGTTCCCTATTCTCAGAAATGCAATCTTCCACCTGAAGCTTGGTACCATCTGATTTGAACGCTAGCACATCAGTTGCTTAAGATTTTCTAAAATAATCTCAGTTGCCACTGAAGACAGTGAACTTCTGCAAATGAGAATTGGTCCATCGGGGATCTTCTCAGCAGAGCCCTTAGCTTTCTTCTCAGCTCACTTCTGGATTTGAGGGCAATGAGTATCCATGCCCAGTCCCTCCCTCGAAGAAAAGCATGCTTGTGTGGGTACTGGGTGGCAATGTCTCAGAGGCAGTCAGTCCTTAGACACATAATGTAAAATACATAACAGCACAACGACACAGCAATATAGTAAGGGCTCCTTGACTTCAGCCCATTGTCTCTCCTGGAAGGGTTTGCTTAGAACAGTGTAGAGAAACTGGTCATACTAGCCAACGAGGAAAGCCAGTAATGGCAACTAATCCTCAGCTACTCAATCAAGGTTGAGGAGGAATGCTAGAGACTTCTAGGCCAGTCTGGACAATACAGCAAGACTGGTGGGCTGGAGGGATGGCTTAGTGGTTAAGGTGCTTGTCTGCAAAGCTAAAGGATCCTGGTTTGATTCCCCAGGACCCACATAAGCCAGATGCACAAGGGGATGGATGCATCTGGAGTTCGTTTACAGTGGCTGGAGGCCCTGGCACAGCCATTCTCTCTCTCTCTCTCTCATTGCCTCTTTCTCTCTCTCAAATAAATAAATTACATTAAATGGATTTTTAAAAGACTGGCTAAAAAGTGTGTATTTTTTCTAGTGAAAGATCTCCTAGCTTCCAGAGAGCTTTGACCTCAATGATGCTAAAAAGATTATTATATCATCTTTTCTTTCTTCTTCGTTCCTTTCTCTCCCCCTCTCTCTTTTCTTTCCTTCTTTTTTTTTTTTTTTTTTTTTTTTGAGATAGGGTCTTAGTCTAGCCCAGTCTGACCTGGAATGAATGTAGTCCCAGGCTGGTCTGGAACTCACAGTAATCCTCCTACCTCTATCTAGGATTAAAGATATGGGCCATCACACTTGGATAAGAATTGCTTCTTTTTTTTTTTTTTTTTTTCTGTTTCTCAAGGTAGGGTCTCACTTTAGCCCAGACTGATCTGGAATTCACCATGTAGTCTCAGGCTGGCCTTAAATTCACAGGAATTCTACCGCATCTTCTCAAGTGCTGGGATTAAAGGCATACACCACTATGACCCACTTTCTTTCTTTGTTAAAGAACTCTATTTATTTATTTGAGAGAAGGAAAGAGACAGAGAGAGAGAAAGAGAGAGAGAGAATTAGTGCACCAGGGCTTCCAGCTACTGCAAAGGAACTCCAGATGCATACGCCCCTTGTGCATCTGGTTTACGTGGGTCCTGGAGAATCGAACCACGATCCTTTGGCTTTGCAGGCAAGCGCCTTAACCACTAAGCCATCTCTCCAGCCTCTTCATATATATATATATATATATATATATATATATATATATACATATATATATATATATATATAAATGTTTTAAAGGCACATGTTTTGTTTTCTTTCTTTTTTCTTTTTTTTTTTCTCTTGCATATTTTTTCCCCCAAGATAGAGTATCACTCTAGCCCTAGCCCAGGTTGACCTGGGATTCACTATGTAATCTCAGGGTGGCCTCGAACTCATCCCTTCCAAGCACTGGGAAGAAAGGTGAGCACTACCACACCCAGCTGTTCTTTTCTTTTCAACATTTATAATGACCTAGCATTTCTCTAGTGGGTTTACTTGTATGTAGGGTATGAATATTCTAGGCTGATGTGGAATTCACCATTTAGTCTCAGACTAACCTCATGGCAATCCTCCTACCTCAGCTGGGATCAAAGGTATGTGTCACTACACCTGGCCAGCCTGCTTTTTTGAGTCATGGTATATCATTTTATAGCCCTGGAACTCACTAAGTAGCCCAAGTGGGCCTCGAACTCATGGGTGATCCTTACCTGGGATTAAGGGTGTGAGCATTGTTTATTTGTTGAGGTGGGGTCTGGCTAGGAGACAAGGCTGACCTTGAACTTGCAATCTTATTTTTTTTTTTCCAACGTAGGGTCTCACGCTTGACCAGGCAGGACTCAAACTCACTGTACTCCTCCTTACCTCTGCCTCTGGAGTGCCAGGATGAAAGGTGCTTGTCACCATATCTGGATTGCAGTCTTTGTTCAATTTCCCAAGTAGTTGGGATTTTAGGCATGGGTCACCAAGCCCACCGGCTATTGTGTTTACTAGAATTTTTTTTTTTTTTTTTTTTTTTTGGTTTTCTGAGGTAGGGTCTCACTCTAGCTCAGGCTGATCTGGAATTCACTATGTAAACTCCGTGTGGCCTCGAATTTATGGCGATCCTCCTACCTCTGCCTCCCGAGTGCTAGGATTAAAGACATGCTCCACGCCTGGCTAGAATTTTTTTTTCTTCCCACAGAACTTGTTCAGAGCTAAAGCTGGGTGTGGTGGTGCACACCTTTAATCCCAGCACTTGAGAGGCTGACGTAGAAGGATGACATGAGCTACAGAGTGAGTTCTAGGTCAGCGTGGGCTGGAGTGAGACTCAACCATGAAAAAGTCAAAAACAAAAGACTTATTCAGAGCTATAGCTAGACCTTGGACAGCACCTAGCAGAGCAAAGAGTTCAGAAATAAATATTTGGAGAATGAATGAAATCAGGTGTCTCAAAATGGGTGTATACACTGGGGGCTGGTACGGATTGAAAACCGCCAATGTGAAAGATAAGGGTTTATACTGGTTACTACAGTATCTACATTTCAGAAGAGGGGCTGTGTGTCCATATTTGCATAACAAGATGTCTCAGAAAAGAGCCTTTAACCTTGAGCAAGAGAGCTCTAGCTCTCACCAAGCACTCCACTGACAACTTTGAAATCACTTGCCCTCCCCCACCTGCCCCACCCATAAGGTTTACCTATAATTCTTAGGTGGGGTTTCCCTCTGGCAAAATGGGATGGCTTTTAAAGGCACGTAGGGTGCTAGCGAGGTGACAAGGATGCCATCCATCTCTATCCCAAGACATCCCAGGCTGGAGCTGCTTTAGACCTGGATAATCAGGTAAGGTACATGGGTTGAATGGGGAGGGGGGGTGCGTTGAGATGGGGTTACAGGCAGAGATGGCATCCTTCCGGCCAAAGCCACCTCAAGTAAACTTTGGGCTCAGTAGAGAAGTGAACATGCTCAGAAATACACAGGAGTAGCAAGGTTCACTCAACAGCATTGCCATGGAAAACCTGTCTTAACCTAAAGTTTGGGCACTTCTAGAAGATCCCAGCATGGCAGGAACGCACCTGCCAAAAATCCATCTCTGACTCTTTTTTTATTTTTTATTTATTAAAACATTTTTTTTTTTCCTAGGTAGAGTCTCACTCTACCAGCCTGGTCCAGGCTGACATGGAATTAACTATGTGGTGTCAGGGTGGCCTCAAACTCATGGCAATCCTCCTACCTCTGCCTCCAAGTACTGGGATTAATGGTGTGCACCACCATGCCTGGCTGCTGACTCTTTAAAAAAATTATTTATTTGTAAGGAAAGAGAGAGAGAGAGAGAGAGAGAGAGAGAGAGAATTAGTGTGCCAGGGCTTCTAGCCACTGCAAATGAACTCCAGACACATGTGTCACCTTGTACATCTGGCTTACATGGGTCCTGGAGAATCTAACCTGGGTCCTTAGGCTTTGCAGGCATGCACCTTAACCACTAAACCATGTCTCCAGCCTTCCCCCCTCCATTGTTTTTGTTGTTGTTGTTTGTTTTGTTTTTTGAGGTAGGGTCTCACTTTAGCCCAGGCTGACCTGAAATTCACTACATAGTCTCAGGGTGGCCTTGAACTCATGGAGATCCTTCTACCACTGCCTCCCAAGTGGTGGGACTAAAGGCGTGCACCACCAAGCCCAGCCCATATATATATATATTTTTTTTTTTTTTTTTTGAGACGGGATCTTATAATATTCCCTACGTAATTCAGGCTGTCCTTGAACTTGTGGTGCTCCTCCAGCCTCAGCCTCCAGAGTGCTAGGATTACTGATGTGTTCCACCACATGCAGCCATTTCTCTCTTGCATGCGCAGAGGAGACAAAGGTTAGAGGTGGTCATGAAAAGCCACAGTGACAGGGTTGGGGCTTTAAGTCTTAAACTCTCTAAAAGCCAAGCTGCAGAGAAAGGCAGTGTGGGTAAAATGGTTTAACCTACGCAGGTTGACTTGGGGAGGTCAGAGTGCAGCCTGATCCCAGTCCAGCAAAGCAAGAGGATACAGTTCAGCATTGGGAGAGAAGTAGGATGAATAAAACAGAAGGGTGAGAAGAAAGAAGAGTGGACAAGAGTTGCAAACTACTAGTGCATCTTCAAAATAATAGCCCCTGGTATTTTAGTGGCCACATCATGAAATGGAAATTATGAAGCCACTGTGTCTTTTAAAAAAAAATCCCCTTCGTTGCACTTCCTTAAAAATAACTACTTAATGCAACTCTGCCAGTGCGCTCTTGATAGTTGTGTCAACGCGTGTGATGTTAATGAAACATCTCGGTCAAGGGCTGAAGTGTCTTCCTGGTAAGTGACCGGCTTGTTTCCCCCCCGGCCCCAAGGCCTTTGTAATAACTTCCATTTGCTCCTTTGGCTGAGTGTTCTCTTGGGTTATGGTCTTATTGTCTCTCTGTTCACTTGCAAGAAATAATTAAGCCACTGGAAGTGTCCAATAGGGTTTGGACAGCGATGCTTTTCTTCTCTTTGGATTTACTACTTTCTGAGTTGGGATAAGTCTGTGGAATATTTTAGTCGAATGCACTCAGCAAGTTTCTTTAAACATTTATTTCAAAATATAGCATTCACTGGTCTAGAACAAGAACCTACCTTGAAAAACTGAAAAACAAAATAAAACAAAAAAATTTACAACATTCAGCCTTTGTTAGTCAAGGCAAAATTGACTGAAAGTCACCAATGTGGCCTTTAAGATATCTATTATTGATTATTCATGAGAAGGGTGTAGTCAATTCCTGTAACCTCAGCACTCATAGCTGAGGCAGGGGAATTGCCACTAGGCTAGTGAGTTTGAGGCTTGCTAGCCTGGTATAGGTAGAGACCCTGTATTAAAACAAAACAAAAATGATTAAAGACAATATCACAAACTATGGTTTATGGATTTTTCTTCTCATAGTTTCTTGTTAGTGACATGTTATAGGGATGACATATCTCAGATCTCACTGTACTGTTCAGTTTTAAATACTAAAGAGTAGCCGGGCATGGTGGTGCACGCCTTTAATCCCAGCACTCAGGAGGCATGTGTAGGAGGCTTGCCATGAGTTCAAGGCCACCCTGAGATGACAGAATTAATTCCAGGTCAGCCTAGACCAAGTGAGACCTTACCTTGAAAAAAAAAAATGCTAAAGAGTAAGCTCAATGTGTTTTCTAGACAAGAACTGTATTAACAGAGTTGTTGGCTTTGTTCAGTGATATGATGACCCACATTACACGACCACATCTCTCTCTTATGTGTTTTTGTGTGTGTGTGTCATAAGTCTGGACAGTTGCAAAGCATTTAGATTTCTGTTGGTGTGAGAACTGATGGTTTTAGACTTTAGAGCAAGGGATAAGAAGGAAGATAATATAAAGCAGTTTTTTCCCCCTTGAGAAAGCCTTGTCCTTTTACAGTGACCCTCTTCTTGCCTCAGTGCCCCAAATGCTGCGATTACTGGCACAAGCCACCATGCCTGGCCAAGAGCATGGTTTTTGGTAGATTCCCAGAAGGCAAAAGGGTTTTTATTTTAATATTTTATTTATTTATTTGAGAGAAATAGACAGAGATTGGGTATGGGAGATTGAGGCCTCCTGTCACTGCATACGAACTCCAGACACATGTGCCACCTAATATATCTGCCTTTACATGGGCACTGGTGAATCAAACCTAGGCCATCAGGCATTGGAAGCAAGCACCTTTTATTTTATTTTATTTTATTTTATTTTATTTTATTTTATTTTATTTTATTTTTACTGAGCCATCTCTCCAGCCCTCAAAAGGTTTTTTTTTTTTTTGTTGTTGTTTGTTTGTTTTGTTTTTTACTCACGGTGAACCTCCTACCTCTGCCTCCTGAGTGCTAGGATTAAAGGCATGTGCCACCACGCCTGGCTCTCAAAAGGTTTTTACTTTTTAAATTTTTTATTTATTTTCAAGGGGAGAGAGAGAGAGAGAGAGAGAGAGAGAGAGAAACTGAAGAGAGATGGGTGAGCCAGAAGCTCTTACCACTGCAAACAAACTCCAGATGCACTTTGCACATCTGGTTTTACGTGGGTACTAGGAAATTGAACCCAGGCTATAAGGCTTTGCAAGCAAGTGACTTTAATGGCTGAGCCATCTCTCAAGCCCTAAAAGAACTTTATTATTATTTTTAATTTTTGGTGTTTCAAGATAAAGTCTTACTGTAGTCCAGGTTTACCTGAATTCACTATGTGGTCTCAAGGTGGCCTTGAACTCACAGCGATTCTCCTACCTCTGCCTCCCGAGTGCTGGGATTAAAGGCGTGCGCCACCACACCTGGCTTTGTTTTTTGTTTTCTGTTTTGAGGTAAGGTCTAGCCCAGACTGACCTGGAATAAGGCCTGGAGAGTAACTGCTGATGGCTCAGTGGTTAAGGAACTTGCCCGCAAAGCCTAATGACCCAGGTTTGATTCCCCACTGCCCACGTAAAGCCAGATACAAACTGGGACATCTCTGAAGTTCATTTGCAGGGGCTAGAGGCCCTGAAGTGCCCATTCTCTCTGTGTGTCTATTTGTCTCTATCTCTCTCTGCTTGCAAATAAAAATATCTAAAGAAATTGTAATAAGTGTTAAAATTTTTTCAGAATTGTTAATTTATTTAATGGTTTTTTTTCCCCCCAGAATTTGGGATTGAACCCAGGGCTTTTTGCATGATAGGCAATTGACCATTTTCATCCTCAATTCAAGAATCATCACTTGATGGGAAGAATGGTTAGTTGACATTTTATTTTGCTTTATTTTACTGACATTTTTATGCATGTATATTTAAAGTATTGGATCATTATCTCCTCCCATTAGCTTCTCTTGTTTCCCTTTCCACTGAACCTCTTCTTTCCAACTAGTCCTTTTCTTCTGCTTGTGTGTTTGCATGCATGAGCCACTGCGCTTAATTAGGTTTGTCTGCATGAGCCTAGGTAGCGTATGCAATTTACTAGTGCCTATGCCAGTAAAGAAAAATGACTGCTCCTCCAGCAACTTGCCAAACTCCTCAGGAAATATCAGATGGGGCCCTCAGGCCCTCCCCTCTTATCTATGATGAATAGTAATGGTAGAGGCCTCATGCAGATAATGACAGTTTAGTTGACATTTCAAAATCTTCACTCTCCCTCCACTTGGATCAGATAGGAATTGATTTACAAAGTAATGGAATGTTACTTTATGTCTTGTACTTTTGAAATTAGGATCATTTTCAAGTAACAATTCACAGATTCTGTCTCATTAAATATATATTATTTCTTTTTTCTCAATCTCTTTTTTCTTTTTCATGAATTTTTTGAGGCAGGCTCTCATTCTGTATCCCCGGACTGGCCTTGAACTCAAGTCAATCCTACCTCAGCCTGCCAAGTGCTGGAACTACAGGTGTGTACCACCATACCTGGCCTCTTTCTTTTCTTTTTTTTTCCTTTGGGTTTTCGAGGCAGGGTCTCACTCTAGCTCAGGCTGACCTGGAATTCACTATGTAGTCTCAGGGTGGCCTCGAACTCACAACAATCCTTCTACCTCTGCCTTCCTAGTGCTGGGATTAAAGGCATGCATTATCATGCCTGGCTTCTCTTTCTTTCTTAATTTCATTTGCTTACTTTTTTTTCTAAATCCATCTCCCTGATCAGTCCCTTGCCACAATTTTACAAGCATGCTAAACACTTAGGAGCCATAGGTCGAATACTTTTTTGTTTGTTTGTTTGTTTTTCCAGGTAGGGTATCTCTAGCCTAGGCTGAGCTGGAATTCACTATATAGTCTCAGGCTGGCCTTGAACTCATAATGATCCTCCTACCTCTGCCTCCCCAGTGCTTGGGTTAAAAGTATGTGCCACCATACCCAGCCCTTGAATGTTTTTATCTAAAACCTAAAGTGCAGAAAAGTGACTCTTGTCTGGAATTGATTTTGTCCCTGAGGGTACATTTGTGGACGTCTGAGATTCTAGATTGTCATGACCATGAAAGGGCCATGGGCATCTGGTGGGGGCAGAAGCTAAGGATGTTACTGAGCATCCTACACATGATGAAAACATTGTCCACCCAAAATGTTAGTAGTTGAAACTCTCCTTAAACCAAAACAGTACTTTCACTTTCACTGGTGATTTGATGTGTTCTATCATGTTCCAATAGAGTTGTATCGAGCAAGACAGATTGGGCCAAGCATTTGAAGATGCCTTTGAGGTAATGCGGCAGCACTCAAGTAGGGATCTTCAGTATACCCCAGGTAAAGACCAGGTTTTTGCTATTTTGACACATAGATGGCTGGTTGGTCACAAATGCATGTGAGAACAACGGCCCAGCAAGGTGGCACATGCTTGCAATCACAGCACTTGGGAGTGTGACATAGCATTCTAGAGAGTTGGAGGTGAGATGTACTCATAAAACCAAAAATAATAAGAATAATGCGCAGAGGCTAGGGCATAACTTAGTGGCAGAGCACTTGCCACACATGAGTGAGGCCTGGCCTTTATCCAGAACGTGTGTGTGTGTGTGTGTGTGTGTGTGTGTGTGTGTGTGCGTGGTGTCCACACTACCTCTGCTGGAATTAAAGGCATGCACCACTATGCTCAGCCTGAGCTCTTTTTTTTTTTTTTTTTGATTTTTTGAGGTAGGGTCTCACTCTGGCCCAGGCTGGCCTGCAAGTCACTATATAGTCTCAGGGTGGCCTCAAACTCTCGGCGATCCTCCTACCTCTGCCTCCCGAGCTCTGGGATTAAAAGTGTGTGCCACCACACCCAGCTCTCTGAGGTCATTTAAAAAAAAATATTTTAATTTATTTATTTATAAGCAGAGGGAGAAAGAGAGGGAGAGAGAGAGGCACGCCAGGGCCTCTAGCTGGTGCAAATGAATTCCAGCCGCATGTGCTACTTTGTGTATCTGGCTTTGCATGGGTACTGGAGAATCAAACCTGAGCCTTAGCAAGCAGCTGTTGAGCCATCTCTCCAGCGCCCCCTGAAGTCTTTTCTACCTAAAGCATGTAGGATTAATTCTAATACCAAAGTTATCCAGGGTTATTTAGCCAAAATAAAAAGTTCACATACAGTAAAGCAATGGATGTAGATAATGAGATTCCCCATAGGAATACAAAGACATAAATGATTAAGAAAGGTATGGCATATGCCTTCAATGCCAGTACTTCTGAGGTAGAGGCAAGAGGATCATGGTTTGAGTGGAGCCAGTCTGGGTCACATAGCTAGAACCAACCTGGCTTAACAAAAATATACATATAAGCTTTTATTTGCTTATATTGTTTAACTACCAAGAAAAATGCTTCTCAGAGGGGCATGGTGGTGCCCACATCGTTAATCCCAGCACTGAGAGGCTGAGGTAGGAGGATCACCATGAGTGTGAGGCCAACCTGGGCTGCTACACACTAAGTTCCGGTTAGCCTGGGCTAGAGTGAGACCCTGCTTACAAAGAGCGAAAACTGCTTCCTGGTTGGCGTAACTGATCCCGTGACCTTGTGCTCACCCCAAATACAGTGTTTCTTCCTCACTTGCTGTCTTCCTAGTCTACCTACTCTAGTCTAGATGAGATGCAAGTACATTGCCTCTTGAGTTTGTATAGTATTGCATAAAGACCTGAAATAAAAGGAATTATGTCCTGGGTTACACAGAACCTTACTGTAGTAAAAAGGGAATGGGCTACATATTTATCCCACTATATAATACTTCTGTTTGGATCACGCCATACAGGAAATACAGTGGTAATAAAACACAGGTGGCAGCAACTGAATAGCATATGGGCTGCTTCTGTATTTGTGTGTGTGTGGGGGTGTATAAATATACATATATGTAAACTTGGACTTACTAAGTGTCTTTCTCTATTTGAAAATTAGATTACAAAAATTACATGGCTTTCATTAACCATTATCCTCACATCAGAAGCAATTCCAGCTTCTATGGAATGTTGCCTACTGAGGAGCCCGCCTGTCACTGGAGAACTGTAGTAGTGAGTATTTCACCAAAAGAGCTACCTACCCTCTGACCCAGGAATTCTTCCTGCTTGTGTCAAGCTTTCCCTTCGCATATGCCACCTACCACAGCTGTGAGGTGACACTGACTGTGGAAACCCTAAGGACCATCAACTGTGACCTGAACTTTGTGGTTATTTTGAGACAGGGTCTCACTATGTGGTCCAGGCTAGCCTCAAACCCATGCTGATTCTCCCGTCTAAGCTTTCAGAGCTGAGTGTTGGGATCACACGCATGAGCCACTAAGCCCAGTTGTGATCTGAACTGGGACAATGTTCATCAGTGCTTCAAGGAAGGACAGTGAGTGTTCTCTAGGCTCACACCTAGAACCGAGGCCAAGTACAGAGTGAGTATTCAGTACCCTCCCTCTGAAAAGGGGCTGGAGAGCCAGGTGTGATGGTGCACACCTTTAATCCCAGCAGAGAGGCTGAGAGGCAGAGAGGTAGGAGGATTGCCGTGAGTTCAGGGCCACTCTGAGTCTACATAGTGAATTCCAGGTCAGCCTAGGCTAGAGTGAGAGCCTATCTCAGAAAACAAAACAAACAAACAAACAAAAAAGGCTAGAGGGATGGGTTAGCACTTAAGGTGCCTACCTGCAAAACCTAATGACATGGGTTCGATCCCCCAATACGCACATGCAGCCAGATACACAAAGTGGCACATGTGTCTAGAGTTTGTTTGCAGTGGCTGGAGGCCCTGGCACGCCCATTCTGTCTGTCAAATCACTTGTAGCTAGGATCCACATATGAGAGAGAACATGTGATGTTTGGCTGTCTGGGCCTGGATTACCTCACTAAGTATAATCCTTTCCAGAGCCATCCATTTTCCTGAAAATTTCATAATTTCATTTTTCTTTACTGCTGAGTAGAATTCCATTGTGTAAATGCGCCATGTCTTCATTATCCACTCATCAGATGAGGGACATCTAGGCTGGTTCCATTTCCTAGCTATTGTGAATACAGCAGCAATAAGCATGGCTGAGCAAGTATCTCTAAGGCAGTAAGATGAGTCCTTAGGATATATGCCTAGGAGTGCTATAGCTGGGTCATATGGTAGATCTATTTTTAGCTGTCTCAGGAACTTCCACACTGATTTCCACAATGGCTGGACCAGATTGCATTGACACCAACAGTGTAGGAGGGTTCCTCTTTTTCTACATCCTCACCAGAATTTATAGTCATTTATTTTCATGATGGTAGCCAATCTGACAGGATGGAGATGGAATCTCAATGTAGTTTTAATCTTCATTTCTCTGATGACTAGGAATGTAGAACATTTTTTTAGATGCTTATATGCCATCCATATTTCTTCTTTTGAGAACTCTCTATTTAGTTCCAGAGCCCATTTTTAATTGGGTTGTTTGATTTCTTATTATTTATTTTTTTACTTCTTTGTATATGTATATCCTAGATATTAATACTCTATCAGATGTATAACTGGCAAAGATTTTTCTCCCATTCTGTAGGTTGCCTCTTTGCTGTATTCACAGTATCTTTACCATACAAAAGCTTTGTAATTTCATGAGGCCCCAGTGGTTGATCTGTGGTTTTATTTCCTGAGCAATTGGGGTTTGCCAAGACCAATATATTGAAGGGTTTCCCCTAATTTTTCCTCTAGTAGTTTCGCAGTTTCAGATCTGATATTAAGGTCTTATCCATTTGGACTTAATTCTTGTGCGCAGAAAGAGATAAGGATCTATTTTCATCCTTCTACAGATATATATCCAGTTTTCCCAGGACCATTTGCTGAAGAGGCTGTCTTTTCTCCAATGAGTATTTTTGGCATATTTGTCGAAGATCAGGTGGCTATAGCTACCTACGCTTACATCTGGGTCCTCTATTCTGTTCCATTGATCTACATGTCTGTTTTTGTGCCAGTACCATGCTGTTTTTGTTACTATGGCTCTATAGTATAGGTTAAAATCAGATATGGTGATGCCACCAGCCTTATTTTTGTTGCTCGGAATTGTTTTAGATATTTGAGGCTTTTTGTGCTTCCAAATGAATTTTTGGATTTTTTTTTTTCTATTTGTGTAAAGAATGTCATTGGAATTTTGATGGGGACTGCATTAAATGTGTTGACTGCTTTTGGTAAGATTGCCATTTTCACAGTATTGATTCTCCTGATCCAAGAACAAGGGATGTCTTTCTATTTCCTAGCGTCTTCTGCATTTTCTCACTTGAGTGTTTTAAAGTTTTCATTGTAGAGATCCTTCACTTCCTTGGTTAGGTTTATTCCAAGGTACTTCTTTTTTTAATACAATTGTGAATGGGAGTGATTCTCTGATTTCATGCTCTGTGTGTTTGTTGTTAGCATATAGGAAGGCTACTGATTTCTGTGTGTTTATTTTGTGTCCTGCTACATGGCTATAGATGTTTATCAGCTCTAAGTTTGCTGGTTGAATCCTTAGGGTCCTTTATGTATTGAATCATGTGATCTGCAAATAATGATAACTTGATCTCTTCCTTTCCAATTTGTACCCCTTTTATGTGTGTCTCTTGCCTTATTGCTATGGCTAAGACTTCCAGTACTATATTAAATAAAAGTGGGGACAGTGGACACCCTTGTCATTATTTTTTCAACCATTTTAATGGATAGCTTTGCAGGATAAAGTAAACTTGGTTGACAGTTGTTGTCTTTCAGAATTTTCAATACATTGTTCCAAGTCCTTCTGGTTTTAAAAGTTTGTGTTGAGTAATCTGCTGTTATCCTGATGGGCTTGCCTTTGTATGTGACTTGATTTTTCTCTCTAACTGCTTTCAACATATTTTCTTTGGTTTGTATGTTTGGTAGTTTAACTATAATATGGCAAGGAGAGGTTCTTTCCAGGTTTTGTCTGTTTGGTGTTCTAAGGGCTTCCTGTATCTGCATTGGCATCTTTTTCCTAATTGTGGGGAGGTTGTCTTCTATGATTTTGTTGAAAACATCTACTATGTCTTTGGAGTGAAATTCTTCTCCTTCTACTATACCCTGAATTCTTATGTTTGATCTTTTCATAGTGTCCTGAATATTGTGAAATTCCCATTTGTACTTTCCCATTAGTTTGTCTTTCTCTTTGTTGGACTGTATTAGATCTGCCACCTGGTCTTCCAGTTTAGATATTCTGTCCTCTCCTTCATCCATTCTACTCATGAAATTTTCTACAGAGTTTATTTCACTGACTGTGTTCTTCATTGCTAGTATTTTTTTTAAATTTTTTTTTAATTTATTTGTTTGAGAATGACAGAGAGAAGGAGGCAGAGAGAGAGAGAGAGAGAGAAAGAGAGAGAATGGGCGCGCCAGAGCTTCCAGCCTCTGTAAATGAACTCCAGATGCGTGCGCCCCCTTGTGCATCTGGCTAACGTGGGTCCTGGGGAATTGAGCCTCGAACCGGTGTCCTTAGGCTTCACAGGCAAGTGCTTAACCGCTAAGCCATCTCTCCAGCCCGATTGCTAGTATTTTTGACTGGTTTTTCTTTATTATTCCTATTTCTTTATTTATATCTTGTATTGACCTCCTTATTTCATTAAATTGGTTTCCTGTGTCTTCTTTGATTTCCTCTTCAATTCCTTTGAATGTGTGTGTGTATGTATACACACACACACACACACACACACACACACACACACACATTTTTTGTTTTGGTTTGTTTTTCAAGGTAGGGTCTCACTCTAGCGCAGGCTGACCTGGAATTCAGTATGGAGTCAGGGTGGCCTCAAACTTGTGGCGATCCTCCTACCTCTGCCTTCCAAGTTCTGGGATTAAAGGCTTGTGCCACCATGCCCAGCTCTCTCTTAGAACATATTTATAATAATTCTTTTGAGATCTTTCTCAGGTATTTGCTCTAAATCAGCCTCACTGGAGGTCATTTCTGATGCAGTAATAGTTTTTGGTGGATTCATATTGTCTTGATTTTTTGTGTTTCTTGTATTATAATGTAGAGATTTTTGCATCTTGGATTAATTCAGTGCTTGGATTTTCTAATTATCTGCAATATTATTAGATGTATCAATCAATCTTATGTCATATCCTCAGGGTAGTTGCTTAAAATGCTAGGTGTGGCTCTTGAGACTATCAGAGTAACCACAAAAGTGACCCTATGTATTGGATTTGCCTGCAATGAGAGTATTCAAGTAGGTTGGTGTAATCCCAGTTACCTTTTGGGATGGCTTTGGTCTCAATTATAATGTGTGCTGGCTTGGGTCCCTCTTTGCTGCACTGTGGGCTCAGGTAGGCTGGCTGGATTGGTGGGTCGCTGCTCTGATTGCCTGTTCCTGATACTGTATAGGTGAGCTCCCTCACCCAGGTCTCTGGTGCTTGCTGGCACTTGCACTGGCGTTGGGGGAGGGGAGGGTGTGGATAATGGATGAAGTTCTCCTGTTTGTCCTTGTGATCCTCTTCCTCATGAGCCACTTTATTGATCCCTGTCGTCTTCACTTCACATTTCTTGGGTTTGCAAGGAAGCTGGTGTGGGTGGAAAACACCCTCTCCTGACTCTTTCTGTGGCTCAGGCCAAGGCTTGCAGCTATGGCAATGTGGACCTGGTGCCGTTGCTGCTGGACCCAGTTCTGCCTGCTTCTGTGGGCTCTAGATGCTCTGAATCTCTCCTACTTCTCTGCTGCAGTTGATAACTTTTTATACACCTCATTTTTTTAGTAAAGGAGTGTATTTTGCTGTTTTTTTTTTTTTTTTTTTTTTTTTTTTTTTTTTTTTTTTTTTTCCTCCTCTAGGCTTTGGCGTGATTCCTACGCTGCCATCTTAACCAGAAGTCCTTTTTTAGGTGCTGAGGGGGAACAAGCCCAACAAACAGACTGGCCGTTTTTTTTTTTTTTTTAAATGCAAGAGAGAATTGGAGTGCCAAGGCCTCTAGCCACTGCAATTGAACTCCAGATGCGTGTGTTCCCTTGTGTACCTGTGCAACTTTGCCCAGTTGTGTCACTGTGCATCTGGCTTTTGTGGGACCTGGAGAGTTGAACATGAGTTCTTAGACTTCACAGGCAAGCACCTTAATAGCTAAGCCATCTCTCCAGCCCTTCTCTTCATCTTTTTGTGTTTCTTTTTCTTTTTTTTTTTTGTTTATTTTTATTTATTTGTTTATTTGAGAGTGACAGAGAGAGAAAGAGGCAGAGAGAGAGAGAGAGAGAGAGAATGGGCGGGCCAGGTCCTCTAGCCACTGCAAACAAACTCCAGATGTATGTGCCACCTTGTGCTTCTGGCTTACATGGGTCCTGGGGAATGGAGCCTTGAACCAGGGTCCTCAGGCTTCACAAGCAAGACCTAACCACTAAGCCATCTCTTCAGCCCTTTTTTGTGTTTCTTCTAACGTAGGGATTTTTGCAGCTTGGGTTAATTTGATGCTTGGATCTTCCAATTATCTGCAGTATTCTTTTTTTTGCAGTATTCTTAGACATGTAAATATGATATTATATATCTTCAGGATCTTCAGGGTAGGAGCCTCATGATCCAGGTGTGGCTCTTACATTACTCTCATAGTCACAGCAGAAGTGATGCTAGGTGTTGGGTTTGCGTGCTGTGGAGATAATTCTAGTAGGCTGAGTGGAGCAAAATACAGGCAAATTCTAAAATCCAACTGAGTAATATACACACTCAATCAAACCCAGCATGGAGCATTTATTCATGTGTGGGGATTAAAACATAGAGCTAGTGAGATGGCTTAGCAGTTAAGGCACTTGTCTGTGAAGCCTAGGACTCAGGTTCAATTCTCCAGTACCCACATAAGACAGATGCACAAGATGGCACATGTATCTGGACTTCATTTGTGGAGGCTAGAGGCACTGACATGCCCATTATCTTATCTGTCTCTCTCTCTCTCTCTCTCTCTCTCTAAGAAATGAACAAAAAAAATTCTTTTTTCAAGGTAGGGTTTCACTCTAGCTCAGGCTGACCTGGAATTCACTATGTAGTCTCAGGGTGACCTCGAACTCATGGCAGTCCTCCTACCTCTGCTTCCCGAGTGCTGGGATTAAAGGCATGCGCCACCACGCCTGGCTGGGTGTCTACAGTTTTCTTAAAAAAAATAATTTTTAAATTAATTAATTAATTTTTATTGACAACTTCCTTAATTATAGACAATAAATCATGGTAATCCCCCCTTTCCCGTTCGCAACTCCACTCTCCATCATATCCCCTCCCCCTCTCAATCAGTCTCTCTTTTATTCTGATGTCACCATGTTTTCCTCCTATTATGATGGTCTTATGTAGGTAGTACCAGACACTAAGAGTGCATTGTAAGGAGTCCTACCCTTTTGGCTCTTACATTCTTCCCACCACCTCTTCTGCAATGAACCCTGAGCCTTGGAGGGTGTAATAGAGATGTTTCAGTGCTGAACACTCCTCTGTCACTTCTTCTGAACACCATGGTGCCTTTTGCGTCATCCCAGAGGTCACTATCATCTGAAAAAAGAAGCTTCTCTAACCAAGAGTGAGAGTAGCATTGATATAGGCGTATGAACATTAAGAGAAGTGCTTACTGGGCAGGTTTTACACTCCTGGGGCTCATGATATTTTTATTTATTTATTTATTTATTTATTTATTTATTTATTTATTAGATACAGAGAGATGAAGGGAGAGAGAGGGAAAGAGAGAGAGAATGGGCACGCCAGGGCCTCTAGCCACTGCAAATTCCAGATGCATGCACCACCTTGTGCATCTGGCTTACGTGGGATAGAGAATTGAACCTGGGTCCTCAGGCTTTACAGGCATGTGCCTTAACCACTAAGCCATCTCTCCAGCCCAGTATTTTTATATATTTATTTGTATGGACAGAGGGGGGGGGATATAAATGGAAGAATGGAGGCACCAGGGCTTCTTGCCACTGCAAATGAAGCCCAGGTGCATGTGCCACTTTGTGCCTCTGGCTTTATGTGGGTCCTGGGAAATTGAACACAGGCTGGCTGACTTTGCAAGCAAGCACCTTAATGGTTGACCTATCATCTCAACCCTCACCAGTAGTTTAAAGGAAAACAGAGTGAATTTTTAGGTTAGGTCGCTTCACCTTCACCTCTTTCTGCTCTTGTTTTCTGTTTTTTTTTTTTTTTTTTTTTTGTTTTGTTTTTTGGTTTTTTCGAGGTAGGGTCTCACTCTAACCTAGGCTGACCTGGAATTCACTATGGAGTCTCAGGGTGGCCTCGAACTCACAGCGATCCTCCTACCTCTGCCTCCCAGTGCTGGGCTTAAAGGCGTGCGCCACCACGCCCGGCTTCTGCTCTTGTTTTCTGAGAAAGGATCTCACTGTACAGCCCAGACTGACCTGAAACCTCCATAGTAGCCCAGGCTGCTATTATTAAGTTCAAAGCAATCTTGCTGCCTTGGCCTGCTGAGGGCTGGAGTTTCAGGCATGCGCCTTCACACCTGGCTCTTATTATTCAGGGTCTTTGTGTCCCAGTGGACATCTCTTCTTTCTCATTAATGCCAAGGGTTTTGCTCTATACCTCAGTTCTCTTTCTTTTTTTGGTTTGATGTGTTATTCATGCCTGGGTGTGACCTTGCTGAAGTGGGGCAGCACCCCTGATAGCCTGGAAAATGCTTAGTACTCTTTTTGCCCTTGGCATTTGACTTCTGCCAGTTGGGAGCCGCTCTCCTACTTAACACCCTTCTGTCTTGTGTCTGTAGAACACTGCTGGGGACTTCTGTTTGGAAGAAAACACTCATCCAGCTCTGCAGAACATAACTGAAAACCAGTTGGAACAGCCTGCCCTCTTCCAGCGAAAAGGGGGAAAAGGTATGCTGATGGAGAGTATAAAAAAAACATCTTTTTCATAGCAACTTTGATGGATTTTGTGGTATGTCTGTGTTTGGATTTTTTTCTTGTTTTTGCACTTTTTAAATTGTTTTATTTGAGAGAGAGTGAGAGAGAGAGAGAGAATGGGTGCACCAGGGCCTTCAGCCACTGCAAACGAACTCCAGATACATTTGCCCCCTTGTGCATCTGGCTTACGTGGGTCCTGGGGAATCAAGCCCAGTCCTTTGGCTTTGCAGGCAAACACCTTAACCACTAAGCCATCTCTCCAGCTCTGATTTTGTTTTCTTTTCTTTTTCTTTTTTTTTTTTTGACTTTTTCTTCCCTAGGCTGTTTTGGCATGGTTCCTATGCCACCGTCTTAACTGGAAGTCTGTTTTGTTTTTTTAAATACTTTATTTTTATTTATTTATTTATTTTACAGAGAAAGAGGGAGGGAGAGAGAGAGAGAGAGAGAGAGAGAGAGAGAGAGAGAGAATGAATGGGAGCACCAGGGCCTTCAGCCACTGAAAATGAACTCAAGACATGTGCGTCCCCTTCTGCATCTGGCTAACGTGGGTCCTGGAGAATTGAACCTGGGTCCTTTGGCTTTGCAGGCAAACACCTTCATGGTTAAGCCATCACTCCAGCTCTGTTTTGTTTTTCAAGGTAGGGTCTCACTCTCTAGCCCAGGCTAACTTGGAATTCACTATCATAGTCTCAAACTAGCCTTGAATTCACATCCTCCTACCTCTGCCTCCTGAGTGTTGGGATTAAAAGCATTCACCACCATGCCCAGGAGAAAGAGAGAGAGAGAGAGAGAGAGAGAGAGAGAGAGAGAGAGAGAGAGAATGAAGATGGGCATGCCAGGATCTCCAGCCACTGCAAATGAACTCCAGATACCTGTGCCCCCTTGTGCATGTGTATTAGGAAATTGAACTGACTTCCCAGGCAAGCACCTTAACTTCTGAGTTATCTCTCTAGCCCTGTTTTCTTTTTAATTAATTAGTGAATTTATTTGGGGAGAAATAATAATTCATGAGGTTTTTTTTTTAGGGGAAATTAATGTCTAGGAAAAGGCTGGGTCAGTTACACACACACAAACACAAGATCAGATTACGAAATAGTGAAGGGCTCAGAGATCAAAGATAAATATTACATATAATCAAAGTGAGAGGGTACCCCCCAAAACATGACACAGATAGAAGGCAAGGAAAAAAAAAAAAACAAGTTTAATTAAGTATTCTCCCCTTCCCACCCAGCCAGTCTGGGAAGGAGGGAATGACTCACTTGGATGGTCAGCCTGGGCTGGCTGTGTAACCACCTTTATGTGGATCAGACATTCAATCAGCGTGAGCCTCCTCATCCGGCTCAGGTATGTAAGCAGAGATGTGATTGGTTCCGACTTGACCCAGAGAGGCCAAGCTGCAGAAGCAGTTCCCACTGGGTGCGTCCCTGGCAGCCCGCGTGGAGACACGATCACACCCGCGTTTTAGTTTTGTCAGGATGGGCAGGATGGTATCTCCTTGTTTCCTCTTCGGGCTTCTGTCCCTAAGTAACTGCTTGAAAGATGCTAGCTTTCTCCTATTTCTCCTTCAGTCCCCCCTACCGGCAAGAGATGAACTGCCTTTAGAGGAAGTTGCAGTGGTCATTCCGAAACTTCTTCAAGCTGGGAGGATTTGCAGGATGCAGCAGTTAAGTCTCTCCCGGAGAACTGTAGAGAAGCCCGAGAGAGAAACTTGTGAGCCAATATGATGTCCCATGTTGTTGTTGTTTTTTTTTCTTTTAACCTGAGAAAGTATTTAGAGACAAGAAGCATAACAGTTCAAGGCGGTAGAAAATAGAAAGTCAGCATCAGTGTCTATTGGGAGATTTACCTACTCACTTGAAACAGGATTTTAAGTTTTCTATGAGTTTTGTCAATTAAGAAACCTGTTGGTGGGAGTCTGAGTCTTTCAGGTGAACCTGTGTGGGTTTGACTGTGTTAGCTTGGTTGATTTCTCTCTCATTGGCCTAGATAACATTCATTTGAAAAAAGCAATTGTTAAGAAAATCATTAAGATTATTTTTTGGAAGAAGGCATAAGTCAATGCAAGAAGTTAGTATTGTAAGTTGTAAACATAGGACCAAGAAAATGGGCTTTCTGAATTCAGTGTCAAACAGTGATGCTATAAGCGAAAATCTTACTTACATTGTAGTACTTTTGGTCATACATTTATCTCTGAGTTTCTCTCTCTCTCTCTCTCTGAGTATTTATATTTTTATTTTTTATTTTTTTGGTTTTTTGAGGTAGGGTCTCACTCTAGCTCTAGCCCAGGCTGACCTGGACTCACTATGTAGTCTCAAGGTGGCCTCGAACTCACGGCAGTCCTCCTACCTCTGCCTCCCCAGTGCTGGGATTAGAGGCATGCGCCACTACACCAAGCCTCTCTGAGTTTTTAAGACCAAGTGGGTAGCCAAAATCTATTCAAATATATATATATATATTTTTTTGGTTTTTTGAGGTAGGGTCTCATTCTAGCCCAGGCTGACCTGGAATTCACTATGGAGTCTCAGGGTGGCCTCGAACTCTCCGTGATCCTCCTACCTCTGCCTCCCAAGTGCTGGGATTAAAGGCGTGCGCCACCACGCCCGGCTCAAATGTATACTTTTGAAGGTCAATACTGGCTCTTTCGAGAAGCTCTAGGAACCTAGGAGGAGCTCTATGCTATCAGTTATTTGCACTGCCTGTTCTGAGGAGTCAGGGTGGTGCTGACCAAGTGGCTTCCCTTGGAGGCCTTGAGGATCTTTTCCCTCAGCTTTGACTCTCCTCTTGCAGGGTAAGCACTGTTTGGAGTCAGTTCCTGGAACCTCCATAATCTCTCTGATCAAGAGAATAGGTGACTTACTAGAGTTTTCAGACAAGCTGGTACTGTCCTGTCATCTCTTGTGGCCTATTTGAACCTGGGAGCAAGAACCAAAATATTGGTTGTACTTACAAAAAAAAAAAAAAAAAAAAAAAAAAAAAAACCAAAAAACCTTAATTATTGAGAGAGAGAGAGAGATGAGAAGCAGGTAGAGAATGGGCATGCCAGGGCCTCCAACCACTGCAAACAAACTCCAGATGCTTGTGCCCCCTTGTAAATTTGGCTTATGTGGGTCCTGGGAAATCGCACCTGGGTCTTTGGGCTTCAAAGGCAAGCGATCCTCCTATCTCTGCCTCCCAAGTGCTGGGACTAAAGGCACGTGCCACCACACCTGGCCCTTTGTTTCTTTTTCCTTCTCTTCTGTAAAGGTCAGGTTGGATAATTGTACTTTCTAGGCGGCACTGCAGCCAGGCTTTCTGACAGAACAAACAAGGAAGCCTTTTCCTGAGCCCCCCCCCCCTTTTTTTTTTCCCGAGGTGGGGTCCCACTCAGCTCAGGCTGACCTGGAATTCACTATGGAGTCTCAGGTGGCCTCGAACTCACAGTAATCCTCCTACCACTGCCTCGTGAGTACTGAAATTAAGGCGTGCTTCACCACACCCGGCATTTGAGCCCAATTTTTTTTCAAAACTTTATTAACAACTTCCATGATTATAAAAACTATCCCATGGTAATGCCCTCCCTCCCCATACTTTCCCCTTTGAAACTCCATTCTCCATTGTATCCCCTCCTCTCAATCAGTCTTTCTTTTATTTTGATGTCATAATCTTTTCCTCCTATTATGATGGTCTTGGGTAGGTAGTGTCAGGCACTGTGAAATCATGGATATCCAGGACATTTTGTGTGTGGGGAGGAGCACGTTGTAAGGAGTCCTACCCTTCCTTTGGCTCTTACGTTCTTTCCGTCACCTGTTCCACAATAGACCCTGAGCCTTGGAAGGTGTGATAGAGATATTACAGGACTGAGCACTCCGGTCCCTTCTTTCCAGCATCATGATGGCTTCTGAGTCATCCCAAGGTCACTGCCATCTAAAAAGAGAAGATTCTCTACCAAAAGTGAGAGTAGCATTAATATAAGGGTATGAACATTAAGAGAAGTTCTTACTGGGCAGTTTGATAAGCATAGTATATACATTTAGCCAGACAGCAGCAGACATTACATGCCTAGGGCTCATGACTACCCCTGTTTTAAGTTTTCAGTATCAGGGATGTATTCCCTTCCATGGAGTGGGCCTCCGGTCCAATTAGAGGGCAGTTGGTTTCACCATGACAGATGTGCCACTATTGCACCTGTTGGCTCATTTGGCCTGGCTGGCCAAATATAAGGCTTGCAGTGACCACTGTTGAGTATCTTCACTGGTGAGTTCTCTCTCTCCCATCAAATTGCATGCAGAATGGCTTCTTCCAGCTTTCTGTCAGCTGGTCTGCATGCAGGAGGTTATCGGCTTAGTTCCAGCAGGATTTCTCAGTGGCCTTGCAGCCCAAGTGTGTGGAGTCTTCTGCAATAGGGTCTTACCATCTATTCCTGGTGGGAAACCAAGGGCCTCGGCAATGGCCTATAATGTTTTGGGGGCATCAGGGACCTCCCTGTTGCCCAGTTTTTAAGGTTGTAATCTAATGGTGACTTAGGAGGTATCTTGGAGGCAGAATATTCCAGCTAAAATGAAATGGAGGAAAATGTTTCAGGGTTTTTTTCCCATCTCCTTGCCTGCAGGACACTGGGACTGAGGTTTCCTGCTACCAACTTGACAGGGTTTTGAGGGTTCCTCTTGTCTTTGGTATTTTAAAAACTTAATCACCTGATCTTATTTTACAAAGGGCTTTATGATAGTATCTATGGTGTAGGTTCTGAGCAAGCCTGATGGTTGTCTTATATACTTTAAGGATGTTGTGACTTGATCCAATACCATAAGACTCAATTTACCAATTTGATCCCTCCATCTAGCAAAAGATTCTATCTGACAAGTGACTTTAATTGATCATAAGCAAGAGATTAATGCTACCATTGTGCTATTTGGTTTCCCTCTTTTATGAGAGAGAGAGAGAGAGAGAATTGTTGTGCTTGGGCCTCCAGCTACCTCAGTTCAACTCCAGATGTGTGTGCCAGCTTGGGCACATGCGCACCCTTGTGCATGCATCACCTTGTGTGTCTGGCTTATGTGGGATGTGGAGAATCAAACATGGGTCCTTAGGCTTTGTAGGCAAGTGTGTTAACCACTAAGCCATCTCCAGCCCTGGTTTCCCTTTTTTTTGTTCTTGTCACCTTTCAGAGGACGTCTGATCTCTGAGGAGTCATTGGGAAACATGAATTGATTTAAAATCTGCTTGGGCTGGGCATGGTGGTGCACTTGGAAGACAGGGGTAGGAGGATTGCCATGAGTTCAAGGCCACCCTGGAACTACATAGAGAATTCCAGGTCAGCCTGGACTAGAGTTAGGTCCTACCTTGTAAAACCAAAAGTAACATAAAAATAAAGTCTGCTTGGGTCTGAGAAACGGCAGCACTTGATTCTGAACTCAGCCAGCTTATACCATCTTTAAGCAGTATAAGGCAATCTACCAGTTGTAATCAAGAACAAGAACAGAACAGAGAACTTGGCATATTAAACGTAGAGGCACTTGACTAGGAAAGATAGAAGAATGGTTTGTCTCTTAATAATTAAGTGGCAAAATAAGCAAGATTAGGAGCTTTTTTCTAGACTTCTAGTGTCAAAGGAATCTCCCCACAAGATGGGCCTGGCACATGTGCGGCATCTATAGTAGTAAAAGGCGAAAGATTTATGCAATCTGAAAAGAAACCAGGGTATGTGTGGCATCTATAGACTGGTACCTAGTGTGTGCCTGGCACCAACATAGACCCTGCACACATGACGGGCACCTATACTTGAAAGGAGGAGATGATGATGACAGTCTTCAATCATTCTCATCCTCTAGCTTCCCCAAGGCATTTTGCAGGGTCTGGCTGCTTGACAGATGCTGGCCACTGTCAGTGACCAAGGGAAGAGAAACCGTAACTCAGTCATGTCTGCCATCTTTCGACTGTATTTGAGATCTCCTTTGTGCTTTTACCCAAGGAATGAAAAAAAAAAATCCAATGTCAAAATTTACCAAGGTAACATGTCTAGCCCTGTTAGACCTGTTCATGAAGAAGCTGAGCAGATTGTCATTAAGCTTGTGCCCTCACATGGAAATTCCAGAGCACCCTCAGGAGCATGGGAACAGATGAGAACACAGGGCTTATTGGGGTTTGTATTAAGTTGATAAGAACCGGGTTTAGCCTGAAAAATCTTAGCTTTTTCTAAAAAGAGTGATTTTAGGTAAGCTTTGGCTTTTCTAGGTTGTTTTTCTAATCCCCTGTTCAACCATAACCCACAAAACTTATAGGATCATTAAGAGAAACCACATCTAATTGATAATTTGAGATCTAGGACTTAACCATTGTATCATTGTGAAGTTATTTTCTTTTCTAAAAAGTATTTTTAAAAAATATTTTATTTTTATTTATTTATTTATTTGACAGAGAAAGAGAGAGCGGGGGGGGGGGGGGGCGGAGAATGGGCATGCCAGGGCCTCTAGCCACTGCAGATGAACTCCAGATGTGTGTGCCCCCTTGTGCATCTGGCTAATGTGGGTCCTGGGGAATTGAACATGGGTCCTTTTGCTTTGCAGGCAAATGCCTTAACTGCTAAGCCATCCCTCCAGCCCTAAAAAGTATTTTTATTTATTCTGCAGAGAGAGAGAATGAGTTATGGGTGTGCTAGGTCCTTCTGCCACTACAAAGGAACTCCAGATGCATGTACCACTTTATGCATCTGGTTTTATGTATGTACTGGAGAATTGAACCCAGGCAGTCAAGCTTTGCGAGCAAGCACCTTTAACCACAAGCCATCTTCCCAGCCCTTAATGTTATTTTCTAAAAGCACAATCGCATACTTTATTATTTATTTGTTTATTTGATGTTGGGAACTGAACCCCTAGGCATTGTTCAGGCCAGACAAGTACTAGTACTTGTCTCTGAGTACTAAGTACTGAGTCTCTTTATTACTATTGTGTATGTGTGTGTGTGTATGTGTGGAGGTTTAAGGACAATGTTGGAGTGTTTGTCTTGTCTTTCTTTCCACATTGCTTGAGCCACGTTGTTGTTTTCTGTTTCTGCTGCTGTGTGTGCACCAGTCCAGCTGGCCTGTGAATTCTTCTGGCTCTGCTCTCTGCTGCTATATGTACACAGGGATTGTAAGCGTGTGTGCCATTTTGCTTCCAGCTTTATGTGGGTGCTGGGGAGCTGAACTTGGGGCCGGCACCCTTGCAAGCAAAACAATGAATGATCAACTTGACTGCTGGGTGAGAAGCAGACAGAATTTTTGTTTAGTGCTCTGGCTTTAATTCATGACATTTCTTGGTAAGTCCCTATCATTTCTCAGTTCATAAACTCTAGATAATATGAGTGAAAATTACAATCTTTGTAAAAATGTTTAAAGTTTTTGCATGAATGGTGTCACCCCAGAGACTGTCTGAAGTAGTTTGGGAACAATCTATTCTGATTTCTCATGGGGGAAGTCAAATTTAGCTGTGAGGTTTTTATCTTCCAGTGGGTCTAACGGAGAATGATGTAGCTATACAGGCTAATTTAGGTGCCACGAGATAGGCTTCACTTGTGTTTTTATGAATTCTGTTTGGCTAAAGAAATCCTGTCCATGAAACAAACAAAATCTACACAAAAAGATGGGAAATGCTACAGTACCACTTTATGTCATGATTTATTATTATTATTATTATTTTGAGGTACAATCTCACTCTAGCCCAGGTTGACCTGGAAGTCACTCTGTATTCCTAGGCTGGCCTCGAACTCACAGCAATCCTCCTATTTCTGCCTACTTGAACACTGGAACTTAAGGTGTGCACCACCACACCTGGTATATCTAATTTTTTTTTTCCTCATGGGTCTCGGCTCTAGCCCAGGCTGACCTGGAATTCACTATATAGTCTCAGGGTGGCCTCAAACTCACAGCGATCTTCCTACTTCTGCCTCCCAAGTGCTGGGATTAAAGGCGTGAGCCAGCACGCCCAGCTCTATATTTAGTTTTTTAAAAATATTTTATTTATTTATCTGAGAAAGAGAAAAAGGCAGGGTGGGGGAGAATGGGTGTGCCAGGGCCTCTAGTCACTGCAAACGAACTCCAGATGCATGTGCCATCTTGTGTATCTGGCTTACCTGGGTACTGAGGAATCAATCTGGGTCCTTAGGTTTCACAGGCAGGCACCCTAACCACTAAGCCATCTTTCCAGCCCCTGCATTCCATTTTAGTCAGCCTTACTCTTCTGTAGAACATTTAACATGACATAAAACTAGGCTTGAGATTTAACTGACCACAGAGCACAGGACAAATGGGGCCCCAGGTTAACAGGCCCACAGGCTTCTCCCAGTCTAGGACTTTGGCAATTGCAGTAATCGACAAAGCGCTGTGGAGTCAGAGGAGGAAACCAGTCTCAGTGCAGAGCCTCAGACACCCTTCCCTAGGGGCTCCTCTGAGCACCCCACATGGCCTTGACCCTGTCTCCCTCTTACAGGCCGGAGGAAGCTGCGACTCTTTGAATACCTGTTTGAGTCCCTGTGTACTCCCGAGATGATGTCCTGCATTCAGTGGGTAGATAAAGCCAAAGGTATCTTTCAGTTTGTATCAAAGAACAAAGAAAAACTTGCTGAGCTTTGGGGAAACAGGAAAGGCAACCGGAAGACCATGACTTACCAGAAAATGGCCCGAGCCCTGAGGAACTACGCAAGGACCGGGGAGATCACCAAAATCCGGAGAAAGCTGACCTACCAGTTCAGCGAGGCCATCCTGCAGAGGCTGTCGCCGTCGTCCCACTTCCTGGGGAAAGACATCTTCTACTCACAGTATGTCCAGCCCTGTCAGGACTACCTCAGTTTAAACAACTGGAATGGAAACTACTATGCATATGCCAATTACCATGAGCCAAGCCTGCCCACTTGCTAACTCTAGCTCCTTTCTTGCCTTCCTCGGCTTCAGAAAAACTCCAAGCTGGGTTGGGGAGTTGGCTCAGCAGTTAAAGGCACTTATCTGTAAAGCCCGATGGCCTGGGTTCGATTTCCCAGTACCCATGTAAAGCCAGATGCACAAAGTGGTGCATGTGTCTGGAGTTGGTTTGCAGTGGCAGGAGGACCAGGTATGCCCATTCTCTCTCAAAATAAAGAAAGGAAGACTGCCTCTATCAGTTGGATAACCCGCAAATATTTTCTCCCATTCTGTGGGTAATCTACTGGCTTTGCTAATTGTATGCTTGTCCGTAAAGAAACTCTTCAGCTTCATGTGATCCCATTGGTTGAGTAACAGTTTAAGTTCGTGAGCTACCGGGGTTTTGTTCAGGAAGTCTTTTTCTATTCCTATATCATGGAAAGTACTTCCTAAATTTTCTTCCAGTAGTAGTAGAGTTTCTGGTCTTATATTGAGGCCTTTGATCCATTTGGACTTGAGTGTAGTGCATGGTGAAATGTGTGGGTCAAGTTTCAGTTTCCTGCATATTGTTATCCAGTTTGTCCAACACCATTTGTTGAAGATGCTGTCTTTTTTTCCAGCCTATATTGTTTGGGCCTTTATCGAATATCAAGTAGCTATAGTTGCTTGGCCCAAAGTCTGGGTCCTCAAGTCTATTCCATTGGTCTATACTCCTGTTTTTATGCCAGTACCATGCTGTTTTTATTACTATGGCTTTTTAATATAGCTTTAGATCAGGTATGGTGATGCCTCCAGAGGTATTTCTTTTGCTGAGGATATGTTTGGATATGCGAGGCCTTCTGCCTTTCCATATGAAATTTGAGATCATTTTTTCTATCTCTGTGAAGAACACTATAGGGATTTTAACAGGAATTGCATTAAATCTGTATATTGCCTTTGGTAGGATTGTCATCTTCACAATATTAATTCTGCCTATCCAGGAACATGGGAGGTCTTTCCATTTTCTCAAGTCCTCCTCAATTTCTTTTTTGAGTGTTTTTATGTTTTCATTGTATAGATCTTTCACTTCCTTGGTTAACGTTATTCCAAGGTATTTTATTTTTTTTGTTGCTATTGAAAATGGGACTATGTCCCTTATTTCTTTCTCTGTATCTTTGTCATTTGCATATAGGAAGGCTACTGATTTTTGTGCATTGATTTTGTATCCTGCTACTTTGCTATAGGAGTTAACACTAACTGATAGAGGCCTAATCTTTAGAATCTACAAAGAACTCAAAAATCTAAACAGTAAGAAGTCAAACACCCCACTCACAAAATGGGGCAAAGAGCTGAACAGGCAGTTCACAGAGGAAGAAATACAAATGGCAAACACACACTTAAGAAAATGTTCAGCATCCCTAATCATCAGAGAAATGCAACTTAAAACAACTATGAGATTCCACCTTACCCCAATAAGGATAGCAAACATCAAAAAATCAAATAAAAATAAATGCTGGTGAGGATGTGGAGAAGTAGGAACACTCATCCACTGTTGGTGGGAATGTAGGATGGTACAACCACTTTGGAAAGCAATATGGAGACTTCTGAAAAAGCTGAGTATAGAGATACCAGCAGACCCAGTTATTCTCTTACTGGGCATCTACCCTAAAACCTTCAAACCACAGGCCAGAGAGATTTGCTCAACCATGTTTGTAGCGGCTCAATTTGTAATAGCTAAGAGCTGGAATCAACCCAGATATCCATAACTAGAAGAATGGATAACTAAGATGTGGTATATCTATACAATGGAATTTTATACAGCAGTAAGAAAAAATGACACAATGAAATTTGAGGAAAAATGGTTAAACCTGGAACAGATCATTCTCAGTGAACTTACCCAATCACAGAAAAAAAAATTGCCACATAGTCTCACTCATCTACAGCACCTAACCTGAATCTACCCAAGATACCTTACATATCCAGCAAGCATCTCATGGACTAGACACTAGGATGGAAGGGGAGGGAGAGGAGGGCATCAAAGGGGTGGGAAACACAAATCTAGACCCAAATGGCAATGGTACCATAATTTTCTACTTACTAAAAGACAGACCAAATGGCTGATCCTTCACCAGGCCCTTAAAGGGGTCACCTGAACCACAAGACACTGGAGAGGGTAGGATCACGACTAACCTTAATCTTCTACATCTTCCCTCCCTCCTTCTCTCTCTCCTCTCTCTCTCTCTCTCTTATCTCTAACTCTTGTATATTAGTTATCTTTTTCCTCATTTTCTTAGTGGGCACTGACCTGCAACTCCCAGTACCAGCATGGGGCTATCATCCACAATGAGCTTTTGATCAGAGAGACCTACAAGGTTTCCTAAAAGACAGACAGATTTCTGTCAGAGTACTTGATGACCCACCAAAGGTTAGTGGTAAGACCCTACTGCTGAAGACACTTTATGTGATTGACATGCAAATTAGAATGGCATGGCTGGAAGTTGGAAGAGAGTCAGTCCCCAGACAGTCAGTGCGTCTAGTGCCAGAAGGTGCTACATGGGCTACTGGGGGAAAATGACCAATATCTGTCCAAGCAACTCATGGTTTAACCTACTTAGCAGCAAATAACTTGTTGTGATGCCCACACAAGTGAAATAGTGGCACACAGCCATGGTGGGGGACCAACTGCTCTTAATTTGGCTAACTGATCTCAGTGGTATGGGACCCATAGCTGGAGCTGGGAAACAAGTCAGAACCATATCCAAACATAAGCCCACTCGCCAATATCAAGCTACCATCAATCATGGGCTACAAGAGGGCCTACACCTATTAAATTCTCTATAAAAAAAGTAAGGGTTATCTCTTTTGTCCTGGTGGTAACTAACTCTCCGTTGGAGAATCTGCTTCTCTTTTTCAGATAGATGTAGATCCTAAGGAGAGAGCCACCCCATCATACCTCAAAAGGGCCCCGGCTGAAACTAAGAAAAATTAGCGAAACAAGCAAGGGTGCTGTTTTCCTGATGAACCAGATACCAGCAGAAGGGGGAAGGAGATCAAAACAGAAAAATCAACTCCTACCAAATCAGAGAGCCAGAGCCTCAGGGGCCCCCAACACCTCATCACTGAAGCAGACCAAAAATGAACCCAACATGTCTCAGGGAAATTTTGCGGAAGAGGGGGCGGAAAGAATGTCAGAGCCACATGTTGGGTCATGATATGCAGAGACATTTATCTTACACATAACTGTGGGCTAACTCCTCAATGCATGACCCATATACCTCAACAAGGAGGGGCCAAGGGGAGGGGGTAGGTCACAGATGAGCCTAATAATGGTACCAAACTGACTGTATTTGCTGAATACAAAACTAACTAATAAAGAAAATAAATAAATAAAAAGAAAGGAAGATTGCAAGCTTCAGGACTGCTCTCTTAAGGCAAAGACAGCTACCTAACATATCCACGGTTCCATATCCATGGCTTCAGCCCCATCCTTGTGGATCAAAATAAATGTCTACTAAACACGTGCAGGCTTTAATTGTCATTATTTCCAAAATAAATACAATATCACATGGATCTAGATATAGACACAGAGGTGCTATAAGGAATCTAGAGATGATCTAAAGTGGTAGAGTTTCTACATTATATGCAGATATTTTGTATAATGGACTCGAGTATCCATGGATTTTGGTATCTGAGGAATTGATCTCCCCAGAGATACTGAAGAGAAAAAGCCAATTAAAATACTTGCTTTTGCTGGGCTTGGTGGTGCACACACAGAGGCAGAGGTAGGAGAATCACTGAGTTCGAGGCCAGCCTGAGACTACATACTAAATTCCAGGTCATCCTGGGTTAGAGCAAAAACCCTAACTCAAAAAACCAAAACCAAAAACAAACAAAAACCCATAAAACCTAGGGCTAGAGAAATAGCTTAGCGGTTAAGGCACTCGCCTGCAAAGTCAAAGGACCCGGGTTTGATTCCCTAGGACACATGTAAGCCAGATGCACAAGGTGGGTGGCACCACTTCTGGCCTTCCTGGTTTAATTTTTGTTTCTTTTTTTTTTCGAGATAGTGCCTCACTCTAGTCCAAGCTGACCTGGAATTTGCTATGGGGTCTCAGGCTGGCCTCGATCTCACAGCGATCCTCCTACCTCTACTTCCCAAGTGCTGGGATTAAAGGCGTGTGTCACCACATTCAACCCTAGTTTAGTTTTTAACTTTTTTTTTTTTTTTTTTTTAAGAATCCCAAGTGTTGAGATTAAAGGCATGTGCCACCACGCCCGGCTAGCTCAGTATTTTGGATCTTAGTTCCTTACCCACTTCAGGATCTATAAATACTTTCTATCTTATTGTCTGCTCTTTCTTGTTTTCTTGGCTATGCAGAGCATTTTTCTTTTAAATTCTATTTATTTTTGCTTTATTGCTTGTGTTTTAGGGGTCATCAGGGAAATTTCTGCTCAGACCACTGTCATGGAAATTTACTTCTATTTTATTGTTTTTGTTTGTTTGTTTTTACAAGGTAGGGCTTCTCTCTGGCCCAGGCTGACCTGGAATTCACTAGGTAGTCTCAGGGTAGCCTCAAACTCACTGTGATCCTCCTATCTCTGCCTCCCAAATGCTGGGATTAAAGGTGTGTGCCACCATGCCCAGCTAAAATTTACTTTTTATGTTTTCTTTTAGAAGTTTTGGATCGTTGTGTCTTAACCCATTTTGAGTTGGTTCTTGTGTACTGGTGATAAGTGCATTCATTTTTCTGTGGATTTACAAATGTCTATGGAGTTGGTCTTGGCACAGGCCTATAATTCTAGTTATTTGGGAGGATGAGGCAGGAGCATTGCAAGTTCTAGACATACATGAGTTACAGACTAAGTTAAAGGCAAGCCTGGACAACTTGGGGTGACACCAACACACACATACACACACCACCACTTAGGGGATTAGTGAAACAGACCTTTGGGAGTATCTATAATGCCAATTCCAGACTGTTAGGTCATACAGACTCTGACCTAAGCAATAGATTCCTAATATGATGGTATTATTGCAAGGTGGTGAAAGGAGGGAGATAGGGCCTTATAATTTGTATGTAAAATGTCTTCCGTAGTCTCTTTGTGTGTGTGTGTGTGTGTGTGTGTGTGTGTGTGTGTGTGGTAGGGTTTCACTCTAGCTCAGGCTGACCTGGAACTCACTCTTTAGTTCTATGGTGGCCTTGAACTTGTGACGATCCACCAACTTCTGCCTCCTGAGTGTTGGGATTAAAGGCATGCGCCACCACTCCCAGCTTCTATAACCTTTAAAAATTTTAAATTTCATACATATTATAACTTTGATCCCCTCTCCCCTGCTCCTATTACCTGGGGGGCGGCAGTTCTCAGTGGGGTTATGATATTTACTCTTGGGTCATGGAGACCTCTGTCAGTCCCTGTGGGATAGCTGGCGGGGGGGGTGGACCATGTCTCAGGATATTCCTGCTCACTCTGTGGCTCCTAAAATTTTTATGCCCCCTCTTCTGTATTGTTCCCTGAGCTGTGGCAGGCCTGTTGGCAGTCTGATTTAATTGAATTCTCTGTAGCCTCTAGATTTCTGCTTTGATAGGTTTTGATTGATCACTGTGTCTGTCACCATTGCCCTGGAGCTGGTTGTCAGACTAACAGTAAGCAGCATTCATGTCACTGTTTCCTCTGCAGTTTCTCCTGGGCCCTGGCAGATGTGACAGAGGTGGCATGTCTCCTGGTGGGTAGACATCTATCTTCTTATCTTACCAATGGATCTTGGTTCTCCTCTGTTTTCTTTGCAATCTGTAAAATAAAGCAGATTCTCCAAACAAGCACCGAGAGCAGCTTGGGTTAAAGAGGGTATGCCAAGTTATTTGAGTGATTTTTTTCCCTAAATTTATTTAAGACAAAGGGGCAGATAGAGGCAGAGAAAGAGAGAGGAGAGAATGGGTGTGCCAGATGCATGTGCCACCTTGTGTATCTAGCTTTATGTGGGTACTGGGGAATCGAACCTGGGTCTTTTGGCTTTGCAGGCAAGCTCCTTAACCTGCCAGGCCATCTCTCCTGCCCTTTGTTTTTTTGAGGTAGGGTCTTGCTCTAGTCCAGCCTGACCTAGAACTCACTATGCAGTCTCAGGTTGGCCTTGAACTCACAGCCATCCTCCTACCTCTGCCTCCCAAGTGCTGGGATTAAAGGTGTACACCACTACACTTGGCTCTTGGAGCTTTTCTGCCACATATCACCATGGTGTTCTGCTGCCCACTGAACCCAGGAAAATGGAGCCATGAGACTACTGAATCATCTGAAAGCTATGGGCTAAAATAATTCCTCAATTGTTTGTGTCAGGTTCTTATCACCATGAAAAGTAACTACTATGTGTGTATAGATGCCCATTTTCCCCATCAGTAGTTATGGAAGAGACTGTCCTTTCCTCTTGTTCTTGGTTGGCATCTTGGTTAAAAAAAAAAATCAGTTGCATCTGGGCATGGTGGCACATGTCTTTAATCCCAGCACTCAGGAGGTAGAGGTAGGAGGATCCTGTGAGTTCAAGGCCAGTCTGGGACTACAGAGGGTGTTCCAGATCAGCCTGGGCTACAGTGAGACCCTACCTCTCGCTTGTCTGCTCGAGGACTCAAGGGGAGGAAAGAAAACCTGCTGAACTTGAACTTGATTCTCCTTGTACAATGGGAGGAAGTAAAGAATAGTTGTTGCTGAAAAGAAAGAAAGAGAAAAATCAGGGTGGGAAAGATGGCTTAGCAGTTAAGGTGCTTGCCTGCAAAGCCTAATGATCCAGGTTCAACTCCTCAGTATCCACGCAAGCCAGATGCACAAAGCGGCGCCTGCATCTACAGTTTGTTTGCAGTGGCTAGAAGCCCTGACATGCCCATTCTCTCTCTCTCTCTCTCTCTCTCTATATATATATATATATATACATATATATATGTATATATGTATATATGTATATATATGTATGTATATATACACAAACATATATACACACAATCTCAAATAAATTAATTAAAATATTAAATCAGTTGACATTAAACTGGAGATCATCATGTTATTTGAAATAGATTCAGACAAATATCACGTTTACTTTCATAAGTAGATTCTAGATAATATATATGGATCAGTGTGCCTTTTTATGCCAATATCATAGTTTTGTCATTAAAAATATATTTTATTTTATTTTTATTTGCAAACAGAGAGAGAAGAGAGACACAGAGAATTGCCACCAGGTCCTGTAGCCACTGCAAATGAACTCCTGATTGTGTGGGCCACTTTTTGCATCTGGCTTTATATAGGTTCTGAGGAATCAAACCTAGGTCATTAGGCTTTGCAGGCACGTGCCTTAGCCACTAAGCAATCTCTCCAGTCCTTGTAATTTTTTCTTTTCTTTATTTTTTATATTTTTATTTTTGGTTTTTAGAGGTAGGGTTTCACTCTAGCTCAGGCTGACCTGGAATTCACTATGTAGTCTCAGGGTGGCCATGAACTCATGGTGATTCTCCCACCTCTGCCTTCTGAGTGCTGGGATTAAAGATGCGGGCCACCACGCCCGGCTCCCCTATAATATTCTTATTTATACTTTATTTGAAGGAGAGAGAATGAATGCACCAGGGATTTCAGCCACTACAAATGAATTCCAGACAATAAGTACCACCTTGTGTGTTTGGCTTTCCTGTAATTTTTTTTTTTTTTTTGAAGTAGGGTCTAGCTCTAGTCCAGGCTTATCTAGACTTCACTATGTAGTCTCAGGGTGGTCTAGAACTCAAGGCAGTCCTCCTACCTCTGCCTCCTGAGTGCTGGGGTTAATGGTGTGTGCCACCATGTCCTCCCCTTGGGGCTTTGTTCTTTTGATTGGCTGTTGCTTTGGATCTTCAGAGTCATTAGTGGTTCCAAACAAATTTTAGAATCTCTCCACACCTGTGTCATTTGGCAGAGATTGTATAATATTAATTTTCCTCATCCATGAACATGGGATATCTTTTATTTACATTGCCTTTAATGATGCCTATCAGCTTTTTGTGGTTTTTAGTAGCTCCTGTGGAAGTGAGGGGACGACTGAATGTACTGTTAAGTATTCCATTTTATGCTATCATAAGTGGGGTAATATCTTGATTTCTTTCTCACATAGATTGTTGTTCTATACAGAAACTGGCCTGTGTCTGTGCGTGTGAGTTACTGTGGCTCAAACTCGGCCTTGCACATGCCAGCCAAGCGTTCTGCCACCGAGCTACACCCTCAGCCTCTGCTACAGTGTTGTTTTTCTTTTTCAGGGTGGCCTCGAACTCACGGTGATCCTCCGACCTCTGCCTCCTGAGTGCTGGGATTAAAGCATGCACCACCACGCCTAGCTCTTGCTACAGGTTTTTATAAGCTGATTTTGTATTCTGAAACTGCTGAATTTACCTGTTCTTTTTTTTTTTTTTTTTTGCTGAGTGTTTAGGATTTCTCTGTATAAAAAAATTTTATTTATTCATTTATGATAAAGCAAAAGAACGAGCATTTCAAGGCCTCCAGCCACTGCAAACAGAAACTCCAGATGCATGTGCCACCATGTCCCTAGGCTTCGCAGGCAAATGCCTTATCTGCTAAGCCATCTCTCCGGCCCAGATTTCTCTCTATAAAAGATCACAGTAACAGCCAGGCATGGTGGTGAACGCCTTTATAATCCCAGCACTCGGGAGGCAGAGGTGGGAGGATCACCATGAGTTTGAGGCCACCCTGAAAGACTACATAGTGAATTCTAGGTCAGCCTGGGCTAGTGTGAAACCCTACCTCAAAAAAAAAAAAATCATAACAGATGTTGACAAGGTGTGGAGAAAAGGGAAACCTTATGTGCTATTGGTGATAATACAAATTATTGCAGCCGCTGTGGAATATAGTATGAAGATTACTCATAACACTAAAAATTTGGGCTGGAGAGATGGCTTCATGTGAAGCCTAAGGACCCAGCTCTGATTCTTCAGGTCCCACATAAGCCAGGTGCACATGGTAGCACATGCATCTGGAGTTCATTTGTAGTGGCTAGAGGCCCTGGCATGCCCATTCTGCTCTCTTCTTCTCTTCCTCTCTCTGTCTCTAATAAATAAATTAAAAAAAAAAACAACTAAAAATATGGGCTTAAGAGATGGCTCAGTGCTTAAAGGCACTTGCTTGCAAAGCCTGATGGCCTGGGTACGTGCATCTGAAGTTCATTTGCAGTGGTAGTAGGCCCTAGAACACCCATTCTTTCTCTCTCTGCTTGCAAATAAATAAGTAAATAAGCTATATATATATATATATATATATATATATATATATATATATATATATAGTGTGTTGGAATTAAGGTGCTGGTAAGCAGTTAAGGTGTGGGTAAGGCACTTGCCTATAAAGGCTAATGACCCAAGTTCGATTCCCCAGTACCCATGTAAAGCCAGATTCACAAAGAGGCACATGTATCTGGAGTTCGTTTGCAGTGGCTAGAAGCCCTGGTGTGCCCATTCTCTCTGATTCTCTTCTCTCTCTGCTTGCAAATAAAAATAAATTAAAAAGTAACTAAAAGTACAATCACCATATATGATCTAGCAATCCCACTTGGGTTTATAACCCACACTACTTGAAGTCAGTGTGCCAAAGAGATGACCAAAAGCTTCCATGTTCATGGTAAAGGCAATGCTGTCACAGAAGCCAAGGTATGACAATGCTACGTGTCTATGCGTGGATGAAAGAATTTCTTTTTTTTCCCCTTTTCTTTTTTTTTAGGAAAACACTTCTGAAGCCTTTATTTACAAAAGCTTTAAGAACAAATAATACCCTCTGGTTTGTAAATAATGTTTTGTTTAAAAAGGATTGCCCAGTTACAGCACTGTAATATCATGAATAAAGAATGTACAAGGGAACCAAACTAAGTTGCTGACATTTGGATTTGCTAATTACTGATTGAAGTTGAGGCAAGAGTTCCAATACATGCTCTTGTCTGGTCACATATTGTGCATGTCTAAACACTTCACAGTCTTTTTTCAATATACATAAAATAGATTGCAAAGATATACACAAAAAATAAACAAGCATTACACTCCTTAGGTAATTTCAATAGCTACATATGTGTGTATTTACCATTTTTTGTTGGTTTGCACCAAGTCTCTCAATCATTTTTGCATAAACTATATAAGTACACTTTTGATCTTTTTTTCAAATTTTTATTAACATCTTCCATGATTATAGAAAAGATCCCATGGTAGTACCCTCCTGCCCCCCACTTTCCCCTTTGAAATTCCATTCTCCATCATATCCCCTCCCTATCTCAATCAGTCTTTCTTTTCTTTGGATGTCATGATCTTTTCCTCCTCTTACGATGGTCTTGTGTAGGTAGTGTCAGGCACTGTGAGGTCATGGATATCCAGGCCATTTTATGTCTGGGGGGAGCACGTTGTAAGGAGTCCTACCCTTCCTTTGGCTCTTACATTCTTTCTGCCACCTCTTCCGCATTAGACCCTGAGCTTTGGAAGGTGTGATAGAGATATTACAGTACTGAGTACTCTGGTCAATTCTTTCCAGCACCATGATGGCTTCTGAGTCATCCCAAGGTCACTGCCATCTAAAAAGAGAAGATTCTCTACCAAAAGTGAGAGTAGCATTAATATAAGGGTATGAACATTAAGAGAAGTGCTTACTAGGCAGTTTGATAAGCATAGTATATACATTTAGCCAGACAGCAGCAGATGTGACACCCCTAGGGCTCATGACTACCCCTGTTTTAAGTTTTCAGTATCAGGGATGTATTCCCTCCCATGGAGTGGGCCTCTAGTCCAATTAGAGGGCAGTTGGTTTCCACCATGACAGATGTGCCAATATTGCACCCATTGGCTCATTTGGCCTGGCTGGCCCAATATACGGCTTGCAGTGTCCACTGTTGAGTATCTTCACTGGTGATTTCTCTTTCTCCCACTGAACTGCATGTAGAATGGCTTCTTCCTGCTTTCTATCAGCCAATTTTGATCTTTTAGTTTACTATAAAATGTATATCTAAAGGACCTTAATGAAATTGATTTGTGTACTCAGCAAATCAAGACATCACAAGTATGACTGTAAAACATTAAGAATAAACAATGATTGAATAAAATGATGAAAGAAAGTGGTCTGCTATGAAATAAGTGTGGCTTTATATCTTAAATGCCAGTTTCCTGGAAGATAATCAATATCCAATCACAAGGGGTTTTTCCTGAAGGGCATAAAGACAGGCTTGAAATTCTTTAGCCACAGAGCAGCCTACACATGCCAGTTAGAAACCAGCAGACACAGAGATGTGCTTGGAACACTAAATGCCACCTGTCGAAATGTAATTATTAAGCTCTCAGTAGTTTCTGGTCTTTTTCTGTCAGTCCAGCTGAATCAGCCATTTGCACAAAGCACGCGCTTTGCTCTGAACATCAGAAACAAGCAGACTGTAAAATGTTGGCAGATGGTTATTTTCCAGCCAAGAGCAAGAAAAACTACAATTTGGATTGGAATCACTCTCTAAAGTGCAAAATTGATGGTCCACAATCTCATACACCTAAAAGTCTTGCAGAAGGAGAGACGTGAAACAGGGAATAAACTACAGTCAATGCTAGTTCATTTAGGAGAGGGGAAAACCAAAACCAAGTTCAAGTAGGCGGAGTTTATCAAATTCTTTTTTATTTATTTATTTAATATTTTTTGTTTTTATTTTTATTTATTTGAAAGTGACAGACAGAGAAAGAGGCAGATAGAGAGAATGGGCGCGCCAGGGCCTCCAGCCGCTGCAAGCGAACTCCAGACGCGTGTGGCCCCTTGTGCATCTGGCTAGAATCGAGAATCGAGCCTCAAACCGGAGTCCTTAGGCTTCACAGGCAAGCGCTTAACCGCTAAGCCATCTCTCCAGCCCCCACCTAAGATCTTAATGAATAAAGTACATTCAGGTTAGATTTGGTCTTAATTTACTATACTTGTTATCAAGTGTGTGCAACAGAGAGAGTTAACATCATACAACTTAAGCTTATGTTTTCTCTGTGCTTCTACTCATGGTGCTAAAAAATGATGGTTGTTTCAGGAAAATACCACCGAAATAATTATAACCCTCTGAAGGTCACATCTACCATAAATCATTTGTGTGTGTGTGTGTGTGTGTGTGTGTGTGTGTGTGTGTGTGTTGGGGGCTAGGTCAAGGTCTGTTGCTATCCTGTAATTGAGCCACAAGGAGGCGCTGCTGCCTTATCGCTTATGCTCAGTCTCTTATCGCTTATGCTCAGTCTCAGAACCAGGTCTCTTTCTTGAGGTGAGAAAAATGGGAGACTAAGGCCGGGCGTGGTGGCGCACGCCTTTAATCCCAGCACTTGGGAGGCAGAGGTAGGAGGATCACCGTGAGTTCGAGGCCACCCTGAGACTCCATAGTGAATTCCAGGTCAGCCTGAGCTTGAGTGAGACCCTAACTCAAAAAACAAAAAAACAAAACAAAACAAAACAAAACAAAAAAAATAATAATAAACAGAGAAACTTGAATACAGGCCGTCTGGTTTTCTTGTCAGCACCTCCGGGGCACAGTGAGTCTCACAGGCTGCCTCGCTCTCCAGTTTTTTTTTTTTTCCCTATAAATGTATATATTTGAAAGAGAAAGGGAGAGAGAGCCCAAAATAAATCCTTTCCTTCCATAAGCTGCTTCTGGTCAGGTGTTTGTACCAGCAGCAAGAAGGTAACTGTATCATATAGTCATAATTGATGGGAATTAGGAATATTTTAAAAAATATGTTAATTTATCATTGATTGATTTATTTGAGAGAGAGAAAATGCACGGACCAGGGCCTCTAGCCACTGTAAATGAACTCTAGACACATGGGGCACCTGGGTCCTGGGTAACAGAATGCAGGTCCCTAGTTTTTTTCAGGCAAGCACCTTAACCACTGAGCCATCTCCAGCTCCAGGAGCGTGTGTGTGTGTGTGTGTGTGTGTGTAAATAATTTGTTAGAACTATGCAGCAATGTGTTAAATGAGTTCAGAGGGCTGGGATTACCAAATCCAGGTTTTAATATTTGCTATCAACAACAGACAATTTCCTGCTACTGAAATTTGAAACAGTAAACTTTCTTTACTTTTTAGATTAAAAAATATTATTTATTTGCAGCTGGGCGTGGTGGCACAAGCCTTTAATCCCAGCACTTGGGAAGCAGAGGTAGGAGGATCGTTGTGAGTTCGAGGCCACCCTGAGACTCCATAGTGAATTCCAGGTCAGCCTGGGCTAGAGTGAGACCCTACCTCGAAAAAACCAAAAAAAAAAAAAAAAACCAAACAATAAAATAAAAAAATATATATTTATTTGCAAGCAGAGAGAGAAAAAGATAGAAGAGAGGCAGACAGAGAGAATGAGCATACCAGGGCCTCCAGCCACTTCAAACAAAATCCAGATGTATGTGCCCCTTGTACATCTGGCTTATGTGGGTCCTGGAAAATCGAACCTGGGTCTTTTGGCTTCACAGGCAAACGCCTTAACTGCTAAGTCATTTCTTCAGCACCCCTCTTTTTAAAAGTGAATTATTAAGTAATTAATTTGTGAGGAGAGAGAGACAGCAAAATATTGGCACACCAGAACAAACTTCAGACATATATGCCACTTTGTGCATTTGGTTTACATGTGTACTAAATAATCGAACTTGGGCTGTCAGGTTTTGCAGGCAATCACTTTTATCACTGAGCCATCTCTCCAGCCTCCAACTTCCTTCCTTCCTTCTTCCTTCCTTCCTCTCTTTCTCTCTCTCTCCCTCCCTTCCTCTCTCTTTTCTTTCTTTTTTTCAGTCTTGCTCTAGCCCAGGCTGACCTGGAATTCACTATGTAGTCTCAGGCTGGCCTTGTACTCACAGCGATCCTCCTACCTCTACTTCCTGAAGGCTAGGATTAAAGGTGTGCACTAATTTTTGGTTATAACTAACTGAAATCAGTTTTGGCTCATTGATATCAAAAGGAAATTTTTGGAAAGGTATTAGATTGCTTATAGAATTTATGAGAACATATAGCCAGACAACGTCCCTAACCCTGCTAAAGATCTGGACAAGGTAGGCCATTCCTGTCACATTGTTACCAATCTGCACATGTCTCAATTCCTGTGATTTCGTGTGTCACTGAACAGAGCTCGCACAGTCTAGGGAGAAGAATTCTGATTGGTTCAGGCAAAGTCATGTGCTCATGTTTGGCATCAAAGAAATCAGAAAATTAATTATCTGGATTTTTTTTATTTTTTTTATTTTTCAAGGTAGGGTCTCACTCTAGCTCAGGCTAACCTGGAACTCACTATGTAGTCTCAGGGTGGCCTCGGACTCATGGTGATCCTCCTACCTCTGCCTCCCAAGTGCTGGGATTAAAGGCGTGCGCCACCACGCCCAGCTTCTGGATTTTTTTTTTTTTTTTTTTTTTTGAGGTAGGGTTTCACTCTAGCTCAGGCTGATTTACTATGTAGTCTCAGTGTGGCACTGAACTCATGACAATCCTCCTACCTCTGCCTCTAGAGTGCTGGGATAAAAGGCATGTGCCACCATGCCTGGCTCTCAGGAATTTTCAACTTGTACACTGGTAGACTGTTTCTGCCTCTTACCAAGACCCATGAAGTCAAAAATCCTCCATATTATGGGAAACTGATTCATACACATTTGGCACCAGAGATGGAGTGGAGAATTAGAAAATTTATTCATATCAATTTAGGGGAATAACTTTGCTAAGCCTGAGTACTGAGCTCTGATAGCTCAGAGGTTTTATAGACAGTATGGGAGGCGGTCTGATAGCACCGTGAATTTTTTTTTTTTAATATTCCATTTATTTATTTGTGTGTGTATGTGTGTGTGTGTGTGTGTGTGTGTGTGTGTGAGGGGCAGATAGAGAAAGAGAGAAAATGGGCATACCAGGACGTCCAGCCACTGCAGACAAACTGCAGACGCATGTGCCACCTTGTGCATCTGGCTTTATGTGGGTATTGTGAAATCAAACCTGGGTCCTTTGGCTTTGCAGGCAGGCACCTTAACTGCTAAGCCACCTCTCCAGCGCCAGCAGTTTTTGTTGTTGTTCTGTTTGATCTCTCCGTATCTGTCATGTGGATCACAGCATCCAGGGATCATGTATGTCCTCAATGAGGTAATCCATTACCCTGCCAGTGGGTAACATTTCAAAGGACTGAGACCAACAGAGAAGCCCCCTCCCCCGCTCACGTCTTCATCCATTTGGCTTGGAACACTTCCTGGAAAAACTAGCTATGATGTGTGAGGAGTCTGGGCGGAAGCAGACAGGGAGAGAATTAGGGAGGACGAGTTCTATACTCCCATGACACACAGGGCAGTCCTGAATAGGTGACAGTGGAGTATGAAGTTGACTTGGAGCTCAACAGGCAACAGACACCTGGTGTTAACGGTGGCCTGAGTGGGACAAGCAGGGGAACAGGTGTGGGAGGCTGAGTGAGGAGACAGAAGATACATAGAATGGCCAGGAGCCAGACCGCAGGACTAGAGCAGGAGGGTTCTGGGCGGCAGGAGCGCGTGGTAGAAGGTGGCGGGGATGTGCTCCTCCACGCCCTGAGAAAACAAGTCCAGGACCCTTTCCAGTGTCTCTCCCGGTGCTGGCGGATGTGAAGAGCAGCCGCGGGAGACTGCTGCATCTTGAATCTCTTATTCACTGCAGACAGCTAGATCTGCTCGCACGCCGTCTTTCGGCCCTCCACGCAGGCTCTTTGGCACACTGAGACAGCGCTCCGTGCCAGGCAGATGTGGTGTCCTCAGCTCTTCAGGATTCAAACATTCCAGAATCCCATGTTCCAACCCAAATTTCACCCAACCGTCTGCACCAAAGTTTGCTGGGAAGGTGTACAGACATCACCTGGGGAGAGGCACACTGATGAAGCATTTGGAGAACCCCCAAAAGTACCTCCCTGGAACAAAGGGGATCTTCGCCAGCATCAAGAAGAAAGGAGAGCTGGGTGTGGTGGTGCCCGCCTTTAATCCCAGCGCTCAGGAAGCAGAAGATGGAAGGATTGCTGTGGTTTGAGGCCAGCCTAAGAATGTATAGTGAATTCCAGGTCTGCCTGGGCTAGAGCAAGACTTTACCATCAACCAGACTCAAATCTCATGTGCATGAAAAGTTGGCTGTTATGACTTTTCCACTGAAATATGAAGTTTTGCTGGTTGCCACAACAGGGCGAAATAGTGGCTAAGAAATTCACAAACACACCACAGTCTCTTTCCCTGAGCAGAAGACAAGGGATACATGAAATGAATTCTAGAAACAGCCAATAGACTCAGGATAATTTTGGAGGACTCTCCTGTTTCCTGGAAGCCCATGCCCTGGTAGAGGCCAACAGCACCATGTTGCACATTAGTGGTGACAAGGACCACTTCACTGTAGCCCTGGTCCCGTGCAAACCAGAGGACAGTTCTGACCAGGGCTTTTGCTATCCCCAGCCCTCGATGCTGCAAGGACACAGACAGGTGAACGAGCTATAGCTGTTTCCTTCCTAATGGTGCATCCTTGACTGGCAGAGCACCCACAGTGCCTGCCACCTACCCCCCAGACTCTGCCAACCAGAAGCAGGAGCCACGACCACTCAGGTAGGACTTGGTGATGTCAGTCATGTCTGTGCACAAACGTGTCCACAGAGTTCCTCCAGTTCACCATGGATTCTTTACACTCTTGGTGGGTGACATTCCTAGGGTTACATGCTTCTGGGGCACAAACAGAAAATTCCTTAGCAATCAGTCAGTGATAAAAACATACAAATGTAGACCAAAAAGCTGTTCAGGGGTGTTTTTACCCATGGTTTGGTCTTATAAGATATCTGATTGATCCAGACAGGGACTCTGACAGTAATGAAGACCAGAACATGGGAGTTTAGCTTCAAAGACCTTTGTTTCACTTGGCTAATGTCCCAAAATGTTCTTTGCTCTTAATATGTCGATGGTCCTGGTCTTTAATGAAACATCGTTTTTTTGTTTGTTTGTTTGTTTTTGAGGTGGGGTCTCACTCTGGTCCAGGCTGAACTGGAATTAATTATATATTCTCAGGGTGGCCTCGAACTCACGGCGATCCTCTTACCTCTGCCTCCCAGAGTGCTGGGATTAAAGGCGTGTGCCACCACGCCACCCAGCTTTTTGTTTTTGTTTTTGTTTTTTGTTCTTTGAGGTAGGGTCTCCCTCTAACCCAGGCTAACCTGGAATTTACTACATAGTCTTCAGGGTGGCCTTGAACTCAGGGCGATCCTCGTACCTCTACCTCCCAAGTGCTGGGATTAAAGGCGTTGTGCCACCATACCTGGCTTGAAAAAACTTTTCCTTATCTTTCTGAGAAGTCACTTTCAGCACAGTACTGACATTCTCCAAGTATTAGGTAAAACTGAAAGTGAGCTTTGCTGTGTAATGGCATAGTTGTAACTGGCTTTTGGGGACAGGGGCAAATATTACCCCCCAGAGAAGAGTCTTCCTTAGAACACTCCAGAACCCTGATTTGGAGGGCCTATGCCTGGTTTCTGGGTTCTCAGAGCAGATAAAATTAGCTTCATGGGGTCTACCATTCCATAAGCAGATCTTTGCTGGGCATGGTGGTTCACATCTTTAATCCCAGGACTCAGGAGGCAGAGGTAGGAGGATCGCCGTGAGTTTGAGGCCAGCCTGGAACTACAGAGTGAGTTCCACATTAGCCTGGGCTGGAGTGAGACCTTACTTCTGAAAAAAAAAAAAAAAAAGCAACAAACAAAAAACTACAATAAAAAACCATCAACTCTGTGCAGTTTTTCACAAGAAACTCTCTCTTTTTGGGTTTCCCTATGTCAGTTTTTTCAAAGGCAAACCAATCCAACATTTATTATGGATACTCTTAGAAGCATTTGTAATGATAGCTGGATGATGTAAAAACATTTTTGTAGAATAGAAATGTCATATCATGTCTCCTGAGTGGCAGAAGTAATATGTCAATCCAACTCATAAAAATATTTTTGCTATCTTATTTCTTCCATACTGAATAACTTTTTCAGCTCAGTTGACTTTGGTGGAGTACTAAAGACACTTATTTTTATTGAAATAAAGGAGAAAACTTCTGTTTTAGATTGACATATGGTTGTTTTTTCTAATTTAATTAATTTGTTTATTTGCAGGCAGAGAAAGAGAGAGAAGGAGAGAGTGGGCATGCCAGGGTCTCTTGCCTCTGTAAATGAACTCCAGATGCATGCATGTGCCACTTTGTGCATCTGACTTTACCTGGATATTGGAGAATTGAACCCAGGAATTCAGGCTGTACAAGTAAGTGCCTTTAACCACTGAGCCATATGACCTCATATAGGAGGAAGAAAATTATAAGTCAATGAAATAGATGAAAGAGCATTATGCAGGGACTTAGGGGATGGAAAATGTTACTGGCATGACACAATATGATGCAGTGTGTTTGTGTGTGTGTGTTGCTGAGGATTCTAAGTTGACTTACAGGACCTCACAGGTGTAGACAAGTACCCTGTCACTGAGCTACACCCCTAGCCCATCATTTTTCTTTCCTAAAAAAAAATATATTTTCAAATGAAAAGAGGGAGGGGGGAGAAATAGAAGAGAAGAGAGGAGGGAAGGAGAGAATGACATGCCAGGGCCTCTTACCACTACAGACAAACTCCATGTTTGTGCATCTGGCTTCACATGGGTACTAGGGAACTGAACCCAGGCTGGCAGGCTTGCAAGCACTGCTTTTTTTGTTTTGTTTTGTTTTTGGTTTTTCGAGGTAGGGTCTCACTCTAGCCCAGGCTGACCTGGAATTCACTATGGAGTCTCAGGGTGGCCTCGAACTCATGGCGATCCTCCTACCTCTGCCTCCCGAGTGCTGGGATTAAAGGCGTGTGCCACCACGCCCGGCTGCAAGCACTGCTTTTAACCATGAGCCATCTCTCAAGTCACTGAAGTTTTAAATTTAAAAAAAAATTTTTTTTGAGACATAGAGAAAGAAAGAGAGAGAGAGAGAAAAAGAGAGAGAGAGAAAGAAGGCATGCCAGGGCTTCCAGCCACTGCAAACGAATTTAAGATGCATATGCCACCTTGTGCATCTGGCTTATGTGGGACCTGAAGAAACAAACCTGGGTCCTTAAGCTTCATAGACAAGCACCTTAACAGCTAAGTCATCTCTCCAGCTCCCTGAAATTTTTTGAGAAAGAATCCCCCCACCACCACCACCACCAGGCTGGCTTCAACCTCAGGCTCAAGTGACCCTCCTGCCTCAGCCTCTTTTAAAAAAATGTTTTATTTGTTATTTATTGGCAAGGAGAGAGAATGAGAATAGGTGTGCCAGGGCCTCTTGCTCCTGCAAACAAACTCCAGAAGCATACACCATTTTGTGTGCTGGGCTTTGATTTAAATAGGTACTAGGGAATCAAACCCAGGCCATCAGGCTTTCAAGCAAGCACCTTTAACTGCTGAGCCACCTCTCCAGCCCTTCCTCAGCTTCTTAAGTAGCTGGAACTACAGCTGTGTGTGCAACTGTACCCAGCTTTTTGCTTTAAAAAAAAAGTGTGTAGCTGGGTCTGGTGGTACCTTAGTTACTTAGGAGGCTGAGGCAGGAGGATAACAAGCTCAAGGATTACCTAGACTACAAAAAAAGTGTGTGTGATGGAAGAGTATTAAGTGTTCTCTGTAAATATGTACCAGATTTAAAGTAAAACAGCACTCTCAATTTGAAGTTAAATTTTTTTTTTTTGAGGCAAGCCCAATAGACTGGCCTCTTGTGTGTGTGTGTGTGTGTGAGAGAGAGAGAGAGAGAGAGAGAGAGACAGAATTGCCATACCAGGGCCTCCAGCCACTGCAATAAAAATCCAGATGTGTGCACCCCTTTGTGTGCATGTGCGACATTGCGTGCTTGCATCACTGTGCGTCTGGCTTATGTGGGACCTGGAGAATCGAACATGAGTCCTTAGGCTTTACAGGCATGCACCTTAACCACTAAGCCATCTCTCCAGCCCAATATTTATTTATGTATTTATTTGTGTGTGTGTATGTGAGAGGGAGAGAAAATGGACATGCCAGAGCTTTCCGCCACTGCAAATGAACTCCAGATGCATGGGCCACCGTGTGCATCTGGCTAAGGTAAGCTCTTGGGAATCAAACCTAGGTCCTTAGGCTTCTCAGGCAAGTCCCTTAACTACCCCTGAATTTGAAAATTTATTTATTTTTTATTTTTCCAGGTAGGGTCTTGCTCTAGCCCAGACTGGCCTGGAATTCACTATGTAGTCTCAGGCTGGCCTCAAACTCAGAACACTCCTCCTACCTCTGCCTCCCAAGTGCTGGGATTAAAGGTGTGCACCACTACGCCTGGCTATTTGTTTGCTTGTATTTTCCACCCCCGCCCCCCCGATGTAGGGTTTTACTCTAGCCCAGGTTGACCTGGAATTCACTATGTGGTCTTAGGCTGGCCTCAAACTCCTGGCGATCCTCCTACCTCTGGCTGGGATTAAAGGAAGGCATATGCACCACCACACCCAGCTATTTGTTTTCTTTAAAAGCAGGGTTTCACTCTAGCTCAAGCTGACCTGGAATTTACTTTGTAGTCCAGGCTGGCCATGAACTCTGCAGTCCTCCTATCTCAGCCTCCCTGGGGTCATTGGCGTGTGACCCCTCACCTACTTAGTGTTTGAAGCTTCAACCTGAGGCAAGTGTGGTGGTTTTAAGCAGATGTCCCCCATCAGCTCATGTGTTTTGAATGCCTCATCCCCAGCTGATGGCAATCTGGGAGGTGCCGCCTTGCTGGAGGAGTAGGTTTTTGGGAGTTAGCTTTGGGGTGTTACAACCATCTCCCCGCTTGCCAGAACTCGGCTCATTCTCCCGCTGCTGTTGTCCATCTGCTGTGGCAGAGGTGATGTCCAGCCTCTGCTCATGCCACGCTTTCCCCTGCCGTCATGGAGCTTCCCTTCAGGACTGCAAGCCAAAATAAACCCTCTCCTCCCATCAGCTGCTTTTGGTTGGGTGCTTTATTCTAGAAATGATAAGATAACTGCAACAGCAAGTAACTCAGATTCTCTGAGACATAATTTATTTGTTGTTTTCATGTTGTTTAAAATAACTGAATGAGGATGCCATAATAAAAGTTCATGAGTCCAGTACTCGGGGGGTGGGGAAAGGGGCAGCGGCAGGAGGATCGCTGTGAGTTCGACAACAGCCTGGGATCACATGATGAGTGCCAGGTCAGTCTGGGCTAGAGTGAGACCCTACCTGGAAAAAAAAAAAAAAAAAAATTTTTTTTTTTCAGGAGATTCACAAGTAAGGAGAGAACATAGACACGAGGTCCTTAAATATGTACAAACTGAGCATTACCTCTTCCCTGTACCCTTTCTGAGGCATCCACCCTCCTTGTTTCTACTTTGAGAAGCTCAGTTTGATTGTTTCGGAAAGGTGCTCATGCCGTGCTCAGGAGAGTCTACATGGTGCTGTGAGCAGGGAACATTCGCTGAGCCCTTATTATGTGCCAGGCACTCCGCTAAGGGCTTTTAAGCCTTATCTGACTAAATCCACACAACAACCACTGTGGCACCAGCAGGTATCCTGGGAGGTCCTTTGTGTCCACCAAATCTCCACCAGGACCTCAAAATAAACAACCTAAGTCGAGAACAAAACTGGCGTCAAGCAGCTCCTCACATCTCTTTCCAGCCACAGTGCTGCTCTTAAGCCCTCGCTGTGTGGCCATTCTGGACATGGTATGCAGCAGGGATCAGCCAGTGATCGTCCACAGTGCACGGATATAGAAAGCAAGGGCCTGAAAATGAAACATTTCATAAGTCCTAAGTTCTTTCGTCTCTCTCTCTCTCTCACACACACACACATGCACGCACACTGGTTTTCTCAAGCTGGCCTCAAACTCACAGCGATCCTTCTACCTCTCAAAGGCATGCTCCACCACACCTGGCTCTTTCATATAACTTAAATGAAAATTGTTGAACACACGTATTGAAGCCTCCTATGTTCCAGGTTCTGTCCTAGGCAGTGAGGTATAGGACAGGCAGAGTCTCAGTGTCATGGGCCTCATTTTCATGAAGGGAGAAAGATGTTGGAAGCTAAAAAGCAGTTTAAGAAAAAATCTCTACTGCCTCAAAGTCAATTAGATCAGAGGACATGAAGCAGGATGAAGGAGTGGGATATGTATAACATTAGGTGGCTAGACAAGATGACTTGTGCTTGGAGACTTGCAGGAGAAGCCAGGCACTAAAAGACCTGGGCCAGTGTGCAGGTAAGAAAGAGCTTGGGAACTGGAGAAGTGGCTTAGCAGTTAAGGTGCTTACCTGCAAAGCCTAAGGACCCATGTTCAATCTCTCTCCAGATCTTGCATAAGCCAGATGCACAAAGGTGAGGCAAGCACAAGGTTGCACATGCCCACTAGGTGGTAGAAGCACCTGGAGTTCGATTGCAGTGGCTGAGGCCCTGGCCCACCAATTTTCTCTCACTGTATCCCCCCCCCACTCTCTCTCTGTTCTACTCTCTCTAAAATAAAGAGCTTGCTGGTGTTGAGGCAAAGAAAGGCAGGGCAGGTGCTGAGAGAAAAATGAACTGGGTATTGTGACACTCAGGAGGTAGAGACAGGATGATCAGGAGACTGAAGTCAGCCTCACTTGTAAATTGGAGGGCAGCCTGTGCTATGTGAAACCCAGCTCAAGAAACAAAAATTAAGCCATGTGTGGTGGCGTACACCTTTAATCCCAGCCCTTGGGAGGCAGAGGTAGGAGGATCACCATGAGTTCGAGGCCACCCTGAGGCTACATAGTGAATTCCAGGTCGGCCTGGTCTAGAGTGAGACCCTACCTTGAAAAACCAAAATAATAATAATAAATAAACAATTTTTTTTTAAAAAGAATGAGACTGGGGCGATCACTCAGGGGTTAAAAGTGATTATTTGCAAAGCCTATCAGCCTGGGCTTAGATTCTCTAGCACTCATGTAAAGCCCGATGCACAAAGTGGAACATGCATTGGGAGTTTATTTGCAGTGTGGCAAGAGACCCTGGGGCACCTATTCTCTTTCTCTTGCTCTCTCTCTCTCCTCACAAATAAATAAATCAATACAAATATTTAAAAATAAGGGCTAGAGAGATTGCTCAGTGATTACAGGCACTTGCTTGCAAAGGCCAATGGCCTGGGTTCCATTCCCTAGTACCCATGTAAAGTCAGATGCACCAAGTGTCGTATGCATGGAGTTCATTTGCAGAGGCAGGAGGCCTTGCCATGCCCATATGCCCTCTCAAATAAATAATAATAGTTAAAAAAAATACAGAGACAAGGGAGGCCGGGTTCATCTGCTTGAAGGTCTTCCAGGCAGCTGCAGACTTGAAGCAGCTCTGTCTGCAGAATGCCCAGCATGAGCCCCTGCTGACTGGCCTGGCCTCAAGTGCGAACCCCTTCAGACCTCAGGAAGTCTGTTCCTTCTTTTTTTTTTTTCAAAATTTTATTAACATCTTCCATGATTATAAAGAATATCCTATGGTAATACCCTCCCTCCCCCCACTTTCCCCTTTGAAACTCCATTCTCCATCATATCCCCTCCCCATCTCAATCAGTCTCTCTTTTATTTTGATGTCATGATCTTTTCCTCCTATTATGATGGTCTTGTGTAGGTAGTGTCAGGCACTGTGAGGTTATGGATATCCAGGACATTTTGTGTCTGGAGGAACACGTTGTGAGAAATCCTACCCTTCCTTTGGCTCTTACATTCTTTCTGCCACCTCTTCTGCAATAGACCCTGAGCCTTGGAAGGCGTGATAGAGATATTGCAGTACTGAGCACTCTGGTCACTTCTTTCCAGAACCATACCTTCTGAGTCGTCCCTCTGCTCCTTCTTGTAATCAAATCTTCAGAGGTTTCCTAAGCTACTTGTCATAAACAGGTGAATATTCAAGAAAACAAAGCCGCAGCCTGTACAAAAGCTTCCCTGTGACACATAAGATGCGCTCTTCCACTTATCAGTCATTACTCCACCTCTCCCCTGAGTTTTCCTGAATTTCTACTTCACCAGGTTATATCTTTTTAATATACACTGGCTGTAGAATACAATAAAACAGCATTAGCAAAAATAAATAAATAAATAAATAAATAAATAGGGGATCATGTTACAGCGTCCCCAGGAGGAGCTGGAGCCCAGTGGGATGCCAGGCCTGGGGTGGGTCCTGGCCCCTTGCCACCTTCTAGGGGCTCCTGGGCCTGAGTAGCACCGCCCCCTTGCCGGGGTGACTATGGGTTCCCCCCTCCCCAGGGTGACCATCTCATCCTTGTGGCCCGTTGTGGTCGTAGTGTGGGCACCCCATGGCCTCGAGTGATTGTGGGGTCTCCCGGGATGGATCCAAGACAGCAGGCCAGGTGAACATCCTAGCCCCCGTGTGCCCCAGTGCCTGAGCAAGGAGATGGCTTTGCAAAGGCATCCAGCCCCACCTACCCTAGTCCCTTGAGCCTGCCAGGAGCACTGGACAGGCACCATGGGATTTAAGATACCCAAGGTCATTGTGGTTGGGGGACCTGTCTGTGGGGAAGACCTGCCTCATTAATAGGTTCTGTAAAGATACCATTGATAAGAATTACAAGGCCACCATCGGAGTGGACTTGGGGTTGGAACGATTTGAAGTTTGGCGTGTCCCCTTCAGTCTCCAACTTTGGGACACTGCTGGACAGGAGAGGTTCAAATGCATTGCATCAACCTACTACCTAGGAGCACAAGCCGTCCTCATTGTCATCAATCAACCTGATTGATGTGGTGTCCCTGGAACATACCAAGCAGTGGCTTGCTGGTGTACTGGACCATTCCAGCTTCTCTTCCTTGTAGGCTCCAAGGAGGACCTGAGCACTCCTGACCAGTATGCACCAATCAAGAAAGCTGCCCTCCAGGTGGCCCAAGAGATTAAATCCGAGTACTGGGCAGTGTCATCCCTCACTGGTGAGAATGTCTGAGAATTCCTCTTCCGTGTGGCAGCACTGACCTTTGAGACCAACGTTCTGGCTGAGCTGGAGAAATCAGGGGCCCCGTGCTTGGGGGATGTCCGTGAGTGCCCACGAGGTTGGGTAGCAGAAAGCAAGGGGCACTAACGAACCTCTAACCCCTGCTTCATCTATTTTCACCCTTCAGGCACAAACAGTGATGACAGCAACCTCTACCTAACTGCCAACAAGGAAAAGGCCACATGTTGTCCCTGAGGGCTGAGGACCGTTCAGAGACCTGCTCATTCCCTGGCACCTTGTCTGTTCCAGAGCTTGGACATTTGAACTGACTTTTCCCAGAACAAAGAGCTGGCCCCTGATGGCAGTACCACTAGAGGGGCAAATAGGATCACGTTAGTTACTTAGTTACTTCCTGCCTCCCAGTCACCATGGCAAAGCCCATACTCTCTTGGGGTTCACCAGGGTACCCAGAAATCTAGGAGATGGGGGCAGTGTTCCTGCTAGCCTATTGGATCCTTTGTGCATGAGGATGTCTAATGATTCCAGCCTTGTACTGTGCCTTGTGCATTAAAATGATTTTGTTCTTTGAAAAGAAATAAATAAGTTAACTCATTCATTAATTTAAAAGACAACCGTGTAGCCGGGCGTGGTGGTGCACGCCTTTAATCCCAGCACTTGGGAGGCAGAGGTAGGAGGATTGCTGTGAGTTAGAGGCCACCCTGAGACTCCATAGTGAATTCCAGGTCAGCCTGGGCTAGAGACCCAACCTTGAACCCCCCCCCCCAAAAAAAAGACAACTGTGATGGTTGTTTTTTTTTTTTTTTTTTTTTTTTTTTGAGGCAGAGCCTTACTGTAGCCCAGGCTGACCTGGATCTCACTCTGTAGTCCCAGGCTAGCCTTAAACTCACAGCACTCCTTCTACCTCTGCCTCCCAAGTGCTGTTACACCACAACTAGCTGTCTTTTTGTTGTTGTTTTATTTTAAAGACTAAAGTTTATTCAAAGAGAAAAAGAGAGCAGAGAGACCAGACTCCTCTGAGAGGAGGGGACTCCAGGGCTGGAAAATCCCTTTATCTTTCTCTATAGTTTTTATTTTATTTATTTTATTTTTAAAATACCACATTTTATTTAGATTTTACAAAGGAGAAAGCACCTTAGTTTGCTAATCCAGCCCCCCCCTCCCCCCCACATATGGAAAGGAACAATTTGAAGAACATTGAAGGAGTTTGAGAAGGGTCATGTGATCTGAACACTGCAGTCAGTTGTGTCCCCCTGCCTGTGACTTATTCTGGGTCTGTTACGTCCCTCTCCTCTCCTCTTTCTGCCACCCTGAGGTCAGCCCACAGACACCTGCCACTGCACACCCTTCTTCATATATACTGTGACTTTCTTGCCTTGGAGGAAACTCGGTAATAACAAAAGTTTCATAGCACCTCAAAAACAGATCCAGCATCCTCCCTTCCATGAACAGGTAGAAAAGTCTGCATCCTTAGCAAAGAGTTGGTTTGCTTGGGGTCAACGCTTTACCATTTGTGACATTCTTCTAAACAGTTAGGGTGGAGAATAGTTTCTGGGGAACCCAGATTCGGGGAGAACATGGAGACGACTTCTGGTTCTGCTTGACCACAAGGAAGCCCTGTATTAGGAGTTTCTGTGATGTTTCCTGAAGATGAGGAAAACTTAGAGATTCTCCCTAAATCTATCAGTAAATCTGAACACCCATTAGGCTAGATTATATCCTAAATTAGTTTTCCATGGTAGCAATAAGGAAGTACCATAAACTTGGTGGGTTAAATCCTTGAAATTTATTGTTTCATAACTTTGGAGGCTAGAAGTCCCAAGTCAAGGTGTAGACAGGGCTGGTTCCTCCTGAGGGTGAAGGGAGGCTCTGCTGCAGGCATGGCTCAAATTGCCCCATGGGAAGCCATCCCTCCCTCTGTCTCGTCAATGCCTTCCCACCATGTGTGGATCTGTCTCCGAGTCTACATTCCCCCTTAAGATTTTTTTTTTTTTTTTTTTTTTTTTTTTTTTTTGGTTTTTCGAGGTAGGGTTTCACTCTAGCTCAGGCTGACCTGGAATTCACTATGTAGTCTCAGGGTGACCTTGAACTCACAGCGATCCTCCTACCTCCCCCTCCCGAGTGCCAGGATTAAAGGCATGCGCCACCACACCCAGCTTAAGATTTATTTATTTATTAGAGACAGACAGAGGGAGAGAGAAAAAGAGTGAGAATGGGCACCAGGGCCTCTAGTAACTGCAAACGAACTCCAGATGCATGTACCACCATGTGCATCTGGCTTACATGGGACCTGGAGAATCGAATCAGGGTCCTCAGGCTTTGCAGGCAAGAGCCTTAACTGCTAAGCCATCTCTCCACCCCTACATTCCCCCTTTTCATAAATACCATAAACATATTGGATCAATGCTCACCACGTTCCAGTGTGGCCTTGTCGTAGCTAATTACATCTGTATCCACTTTACTTCCAGATTATAGTTTGAGATGCTCAGTGTCAGACTTCAACATGTGCATTTTGCAAGAACAGAACTCAGCCCATAATATACTCACATCGAACTTTATGCTATAAGGCTGGCTTCAGCAGGTGCTTGCTTGAAAAGCCTGGTGGCCCAGGTTCAATTTCCTAATACCCATGTAAAGACAGATGTACACAGTGGTACATGCCCTGACACACCCATACTCTCTCTCTAAAATATATATATATATATATATATATATATATATATTTTTTTTTTTTAAACTTCACATTTTAGCCAGGTATGGTGGGGCATGGCTTTAATTCCAGCACTTAGGAGGCAGAGGTAGGAGGATTGCTGTGAGTTTGAGGCCACCCAGAGACTACATAGTGAATTCCAAGTCAGCCTGGGCTAAGGCAAGACCCTGTCTCAAAAAAACAAACAAACAAACAAAAAACTCCATATTTTAATAACTGTACAGTGTTCCTTTATGTAGATGTCTCGCGATCTAACAAGTTGACCCTCCAATCTTGATCTATGACATTTTCTGAAAACAAAAAAATAACACTCCAGATTTCACACTGACTTTCATTTCTTTCTTAGGGGCCAGCCTTTGTAAGAGATCCAACTTCAAGTTCAGCAATAAAAATAGAAACCCAGGGCACTGACGCCTGAGCCATAACTCATGTCAGGTCGCATCCTGCTGCCGACTGCCACTGTTTTTCCACTGTGAAACACACTAGACCAGATTCTCAAAATAGCGTTCCCTCTTCTAAGCATGCCAGCCTCTCACTGGTGTTATCTGGCCCTCCCAAGTGGCCAGTAAGAATTCTCAGCTCCTCGACCCTTGGAGTCCCTCTGCTCCTGTGCCAGGCCAGACTTAGCCATCAAGACCTAATGTCAGGGAGCTGCGGGCGGTTGGATCCATGGGATAGCAAGTGGGAATGCAGACACACGGAGCCGGCCAGCTCCCTGTCTCCACCCGTGGCAAGAGATCCTGGTATCATACATAGGAGCGTCTGAGTTGGGGATGAAAGGTCAGGGCTCCAAGCTTGTGCTCTGCTGCAAAACCCGGCCTCACCACCTCCTGTCTTGTTCTTGCTGCTACTTATAAGTTAGAGCAGGTTTGGAGTTTTCAGTTGTCTTAGTTTTAATGGGGATAGCCTAGCCTAGTAGTAACAAATGCGCTTCAAAATCAGACAGACTGGGGGCATTACTAGCTCTAGTGCTTATTCATGTGACTACAAAGAAGACACCCAATAAATACAGAACAACTGCATGAAATATATATCTGTGGATTGGTTTCCTCTGTTGTAAAATAGGGGTGAGGATCATACCCACTTTATAGACTTGTAGAGAGGAATTGAGCCATACAAATTTCACTTATTAAAAGTACTCTGGCCAGGTGTGGTGGCACACACCTTTAATCCCAGCACTCGGGAGGCAGAGGTAGGAAGATCACCATGAGTTCGAGGCCACCCTGAGACTACATAGTGAACTCCAGGTCAGCCTGAGCTAGAGTGAAACCTTACCTTGAAAATCTCCTCCACCAAAAAAAAGTACTCTGGGGCTTGAGAGATAGCTTAGCAGTGAAGGTATTTGCCTGCAAAGCCTAAGGACCCAGGTTCAACTCCACAGAACCCACATAAGCCAGATGCATAAGGTTATGCATGCACACAAGGTGGCACATGTGTCTGGGGTTTGAGTTCAGTGCCTAAAGGCCCTGACATGTTTGATTTCAGTGGCTAAAGGCCCAATTTTCTCTCTCTCTTGCATTGTCTCTTTCATAAAAAGTACTTTGTAAGTTAGAACTACCACCTTTTATTTTCTCTCAACCCCTTCAAGCTGTTCTGATTATAATCTATTTTGTCATCCCACTGTCAGATTTATTTGTTCAACAAATAGACATAAAACAGGCACCATGGAAGTACTCCACCTTTCTCCCCTGTAGTTCTGGGCACGGATGCAGGGCTTCCCACGCGCTCAGCATGGGCTCTACCAGAGCACCACGGCATCATCCCAACGAATACCTTCCGTATATGCAACTCCTATTGCACCTCAATAAAGCTCAGATACTGAAAAAGAACGAATCTGTGAGTGGATATAATTACTAGGTAGAGGGAAATGTTAAGTATATAGACACAAAGATAAATTATCAAGAAGGATGGGTTTTCCTCCGTCGGTCTAGAATGGAACAAGGAAGGCGTTGACTGACTGCTGATGTCTGCCCATCAAAGGCTGGAGCCAGGACAGTGCAGAAACGAGAAGGCGTTGTACATGATGACCAGCACTACAGATCTGTGTGCACAGCAAGGAGGACACCGCTACCCTGCCCCCCACTGTGGGATTTTGGTGCTGGTTGTTAGGGCTCTTTGCGTTTTCTCCCTTTCCACATTTTTCAGAGCATCATTTATGCCACCAACAGCTCGTTCACATTGCTAAATGCTATATTCAAAACACACCCATTAGTAATGAAGGGCCTTTCAAGCAAGCACCTTTAACTGCTGAGCCATCTCCCCAGCCCCTCAGAGGGCTTTTCTATTAGATGAAGAGAAAGGATAACATGAGAGTGTGGATCAGCCATTTCCAATCAAAATGGGAAAAAAGCCAAAGATGTAATTAGACCTTTTCTTTTTGTATGTATGTATGTATGGTAAGCATGTGTATGTGTTCATTTGTGTATGGGCACATATGCGTGTGTGTGTGTGTGTGTGTGTGTCTGTGTGTGTGCTTGTGGAAGTGAGAAGTCAATGCTAGTCTTCCTCAGTTCCTCTGTACCTTGTTTTGTAAGACAGGATCTGGGGCTGAGCTAGAGCTCACCTATTCAGCTACACTAACTAGCCAGCAAGCCTGAGAGGTCGTCCTGTCTCTACAACCCACTCCCCCCCACGCTGGGATTACAGGCACATGCCACCCCACTCAACATTTTCACATGTGTGTGCATGATTGTGCATGTGTGTGCACATTGTGTGTATGTGTGTGTGTACGCACAGGCATTCATGTATGTGTGAAGGACAGAAGACAGCCTTGGGCATTTTCCTCAGGAACACCACCCACTGCTTTTTTTTTTCTTAATATATTTTATTTATTTATTTGAGAGAGAAAGAGGGAGGGAGAGAGAGAAAAAATAGAGAGAGAGAGAGAGAATGGGCACGCCTCCAGCCACTGCAAACAAACTCCAGACACGTGTACTACCTTGTGCCTCCGGCTTACGTGGGTCCTGGGGAATTGAACCTGGGTCCTTTGGCTTTGCAGGCAAACGTCTTAACCGCTAAGCCATCTCTCCAGCCCCATTCACTTCTTTTGAGACAAGGCTCTCAGTGGCCTGAAGCTCACCGATCAGGCTAGAACACCTAGGCACTGAGCCCCAGGGATCCTCCTGTCTCGGCCTCCCCAGTGCTGGGATTCCAGGTGCATGCTGCCATGCCCAGAATTTTATATGAGTACCGGGAATCAAACTCAGGCCCCCGGTGAGGCAAGCACTTTACCAACTGAGTTATTCCAGCTACTGAAATTCGTTTTGATAACGTCTCATGTAAACCTGTATATCCAAAATATTATCATCTAAATATGTAATGAAACTGGGTGTGGTGGCACAGGTTTATAATCCCAGCACTTAGGAGGATGAGGCAGGAGAATCACAAGTTCCAGGTCAACCTGCGCTTTATAACAAAACCCTGTTTCAAATAAAACAAAAAAAAAATTGGTTTTTTCGAGGTAGGGCCTTACTCTAGCCCAGGCTGACCTGGAACTCACTATGTAATCTCAGGATGGCCTTGAACTCATGGTGATCCTCCTACCTCTGCCTCCCGAGTGCTGGGATTAAAGGCGTGCGCCACCACACCTGGCCTTAAAATAAAACAATTTTTATGCAGTTACCTTTTTCTGGGGATCTAGATAGGGCACCCATGACAGACTAAGGAAACAATTCAATCCAAGTTAAGCAGTGAGTATATCGGTCTTTCACAAGCATGGGCGAAGGGTTATTCACAGGAGAGTAGGTGATTCAAAGACACTTACCTCGCCAAAAAGTCCCATCCCGTCATGGGTGATGAGTTCTCTGAAGCTGTGCCGGTTGAGTCCAGCTTTCAGTCACCTTCCACTTTCTGTACCCTCGAACCCCCTCACCCCATCCCAAGACCATGTGCCGCTGGGTGGGGGATAGGAGGGAGTGGCAGGTGGATCCCAAGTCAAGATCTGGTCAAGAGCCTCTCTTCCCTCCTTAGACTAGGGAATGTTAACTGCGGTCATCATTAGCATAGACCTAGTTCTCACTGTATTGTCTGATTTCACTGTCGTGACTAAGGGCCAAGGTGATTTCCATTATAGCATTGTGCTGACCATGGTATGCCTGGAGAAAAAGGCTACATTGCAATAATAATGAATGTGACAAAGATGATGGACTATTTTTTTTTTTTAATGTAGGGTCTCACTGTAGCCCAGGCTGACCTGGAGCTCAGTCTGCAGTTTCAGGCTGGCCTCGAACTCACAGTGATCCTCCTACCTCTGCTTCCCAAGTGTGGGGTGGGATTAAAGGGTTGCAGCACCATGCCTAGCCACAATGAGCTATTTTATATGTTTCATGCCAAGCCTTCAAAATGTGATGGGTATCTCACAAGGAGAGCGCAAGTCCACTGTGACTGGCCACATATCAAGTGCTCAACAGTCTCATGGTTAGTGGGTGATATGCTGAACAGTGCAGGTGTGATCTCTCTAAGCCAGAAGCCCCAAGAGTGAAATCCTAGGGAAATTACATAATCAATCTTCCTATGCTTTAGGGTTTTTTTTTTTTTTTTAACCTGTAAAGTGGGGAAAGCATATGACTAATCTTACTTAAAACTCTTTTGGGATTACATGAGTATGTAGCACATTGCCTGGGACAGGGTGATGTTCAATGTTAATTTTTTTTTCCCTGAGGCAGGGTATCACTCTAGCTCAGGCTGACCTGGAATTCACTATGTAGTTTCAGGGTGGCCTTGAACTCATGACGATCCTCCTACCTCTGCCTCCCGAGTGCTGGGATTAAAGGCGTGCGCCACCACTCCCGGCTCAGTGTTAGATCTTACTATCATTAAATGCCAAGTTTCATCATAGCTTTACAGTGCTCGAAGCCATCTTCCAGTTGAGCCCTAATTTGGGCCTTCTACACGAGGACCACATATCTTTCACCACGTTTTGAGAAGGTGAAGCTTTTCTGCCACTTCAGCCTTTTCGCTTGCCTTCCAGCTCGCCAGAGGAAGCGGGGTCATGAGCTTTACTCTCGCAAAGCTGGGTAAGCTATAACCCGACAAACTTCTTTACACCATTAAGTCTGCAAATAGATTCTTATTGAATTTTCCAAACAAGCAGTATCATATTTTTACTAGGATATAAAATTAGGTTCATGGTTATAAAATTTTCCACCTAGCTCTTTGGTGATTGCTTAAGAGATTGAAATCTTATTTCATTAGTGAAAGAAAATAGCATGAGCTGGAGGGATGGCTTAGTGGTTAAGGCGCTTGCCTGCAAGGCCTAAGGACCCAGGTTCAATTCCCCAGTACCCATGTAAAGCCAGATGCACAAGGTGATACATGCATCTGGAGTTCATCTGCAGCGGCTAGATGCCCTGGCACACCCATTTTCATTTTCTCTCTCTCTTTCTGCCTGCCTGTCTCAAGTAAGTAAAATATTAATATTTTCTTTTATAAAAAATATTTTTGTTACTTTTTATTTATTTGAGAGCAACAGACAGAGAGAGAAAGAGGCAGATAGATAGATAGAGAGAGAGAGAGAGAGAGAATGGGCACGCCAGGGCCTCCAGCCACTGCAATCAAACTCCAGACACGTGCACCACCTTGTGCATCTGGCTAACATGGGTCCTGGGGAATCGAGCCTCAAACCAGGGTCCCTAGGTTTCACAGGCAAGTGCTGAACTGCTAAGCCATCTCTCCAGCCCAATATTTTCTTTATTTGCAAAGAGAGAGAGAGAGAGAGAGAATGGGTGCACCAGGGTCTCTAGCCACTGCAAATGAACTCCACATGCAGGCACCACTTTGTGCATCTGGATTTATGTGGGTACTGGGGAGTCAAACCCAAGCCATCAAGCTTCACAATGCAAACAAAGCACCTTTAACTGCTGAGCCATTTCTCTAGTCCCTCTTATATTCTTTATTCCCCCTTCTTCTGTGACATTCCCTGAGCCTTGGGATACAGATGTCTCATTTAGCACTGAGCACTCTCCAATGACATATTCTCAGCACGCTGACAAGTCTTGAGTCTCCCCAGAAGTCGCCGCCACCTGCAGAAAGAAGCTTCTCTGAGCACAGGTGAGAGCAGCCCTTACCTGTCAACATGAATATTTAGAGGGCAATTCAGTGAGCATCACATCCATGCAGCCAAACAATAGCTGTGGCTTCCCTCCCAGGGCCTGTGACCTGCGCAGCCATAGGCATTTTTTTAAAATGCTAAGTGGCTGGAGGCCCTGGCGTGCCCATTCTCTCTCTCTCTCTCTGTCACTCTCAAATAAATAAATAAAAATAAACAAAAACATTTATATCTCATGAGTATTAGTAAAAGGTCATAAATAAGATTTTAATTTGAATTAATTAATTTAAAATTTTGGCTTTTCGGACTGGAGAGATAGCTTAATGGTTAAGGCTCTTGCCTGCAAAGCCAAGGGACCCCAGTTTGATTCTCCAGGATCCACGAAAGCCAGATGCATAATGGGGCATGTGCCTCTAGAGTTCATTTGCAGTGGCTGGAGGCCCTAGTGTGCCCATTCTCTCTCTCCCTCCCTCCCTCTTTCTCTCTCTCAAATAAATAACTAAATAAAATATATTAAAAATTTTGGGGGTGGGCTTTTCTTTTTCTGAGGTAGAGTCTCACTCTAGCCCAAGATGCCTTGGATCTCACTCTGTAGTTCCAGGCTGTCCTTGATCCTTCTATCTCTGCTTCCTGAGTGCTGGGATTGAAGGTGTGCTCCACTTTACCTGGCTGAATTTTTTTAATGATTTATTTTTATTTATTTATTAGAGACAGACAGAGAGGGAGAGAGAGAGAGAGAGAGAATGGGCATGCCAGGGCCTCGAGCCACTGCAAACAAACTCCAGACACATGTGCCATCATGTGTATCTGGCTTACATGGGACCTGGAGAATCAAACCTGGGTCCTTAGGCTTTGCAGACATGCACCTTAACCAGTAAGCCATCTCTCCAGCCCTGGATTTTTTTTAAGAGCTAATTTTACCTTTCTTTATTTATGAGAGAGAGAGAGAGAGAGAATGGGTACACCAGGTCCTCTAGCCACTGCAAACGAACTCCAGAAGCATGTATCACTGTATTTATCTGGCTTATATGGGTTCTGGGGAGTCAAACCTGGATCCTTAGGCTTCATAAGCAAGCACCTTAACCACTTAGCCATTTCTCCAGCCCTGAATTTTTCTTTCCTTTTTAAAATTTATTTATTTATTTTCTGCTGCAAATGAACTCCAGACGCGTGGGCCACTTTGTGTGTCTGTCTTATGTACAAGGCTTTTGACAAGGTTTTCAGTACCAGGCATGACAGTCCTCCCATGGAGCAGGCCTCAAATCCAGCACGAGGGCAATTGGTTACCTCCGTAACAGACACGCATGCCGTGTTTGCACTAGGGACGCATCTTGCCTGGCTGGCTGCTGCGAAGCTCCCAGGGCCTGATGCTGGGTAAGACGGCTGATGACGTTCCTTCCCTAGCAGCCTGCATGGCACTTCCTAGACTTATGATAGCTAGGTAGCGGAAAGTAGGCTTCCAGCTCAGCTCCTGCTTGATCTCTTGAAATCAAAGCATGTGATGTCTTTAGCAAAAGGGTCTTGCCGCCTCATTCTGGTGGGCAACCAAGAGCCTTGGCAATAACCTGTATTGTTCTGGGCACCTCATGGGCCTTTATAACTTTTGGACTATGTACAATATCTAGTTCTAACTCTCAAAGCTTTGGGTTTCACTTTCTTTTTGTTTTTTTAATTTAATTTAATTTAATTTTATTTTATTTATTTATTTGAGAGAGCAAGAGAGAAAGAGGCACAGAGACAGAGAGAGAGAGAGAGAGAGAGAGAGAGAGAATGGGTGCACCAGGGCTTCCAGCCACTGCAAACGAACCCCAGACGCATGCGCCACCTTGTGCATCTGGTTTATGTGGGTCCTGGGGAATTGAACTGAGGTCATTTGGCTTTGCAGGCAAACGCCTTAATTGCTAAGCCATCTCTCCTCTTTTTTAAAAAAATATTTTTATTTATTTATTTATTTGACAAAGAGAGAGAAAAAAAATGGGCACACCAGGGCCCCCAGCCTCTGCAAACGAACTCCAGACACACGTACCCCCTTGTGCATCTTGCTAATGTGGGTCCTGGGGAATTAAACCTGGCTCCTTTGGCTTTGCAGGCAAATGCTTTAACCACTAAGCCATCCCTCCAGCCTTTTTTTTTTTTTTTTTTGAGGTAGGGTTTCACTCTAGTTCTGGCTGACCTGGAATTCACTCTGTAGTCTCAGGGTGTCCTCGATCTCACGGCGATCCTCCTACCCCTGCCTCCCAAGTGCTGGGATTAAAGGCATGTGCCACCATGCTTGGCAGTTTCACTTTCTTACCTAACCCTCAAAGGCATGGTGCTCTCTCTCTCTCTGTCTCAATTTTCTTCCTTCCTTTCTTCCTTTAATTCACTTATTTTGTGTGAGTCAGGGTCTTGCTATATAGCCCAGGCTAGACTCAAACTTGTGCTTTTCTTGCCTTAGTTTCTCCAGTTCTGGGATCACAGGTGTGCACCACTATATCAGGTTTCTGAGAACTGGGGTCCTTAGGCTTCACAGGCAAGCACTTAACTGCTAAGCTATCTCTCCAGCCCAGATCCTGCTTTAAATGATAACATGGGTAACATCTTTGTGACTCATGGCCGTTCTAAGCAGACTACAGTGATATCAGATCAATTCCAGACCAAACTTCTGTCAGGGGTCAAGTCACAGAGATGAGTCACTTGTAGGTTTTGTCCTTCCAGAGTTCACAGGCTGAGAGGCAGAACAGTTAGCCTCAAAGTATTTGACCTCAAGCTGGTCTACTTTTTGGTGCCTCCGTTGCATTTTTGCCTAAAAATTGCCTTTTCACTTTCAGAGGAAAAAAATCATCAAAACGTGCAGAGTTCACACTTTGCCATAGTCTATTTTGTGCCCCTTGGGCTTAGCACTGCGCATGGTATATAGTGTTTATTCATCAACACATACGTACAGTTGTTTGTCTGTCTGTTTGTTTGTTTAAGGGAGAGGGAGGGGATGGGCACACCAGCCACTGCAAATGAACTCCAGACATATGCGCCATCCTGTGCATCTGGCTTACATGGGTCCTAAAGAATCGAACCCCGATCCTTTGGCTTTGCAGGAAAGCACCTTAACCACTGAGGCATCTCTCTAGCCCAGTTTTTTTTTTTTTTTCAATAAGGTCTTGGCTGGAACTCACAGTCCTCCTGCCTCTACCCACTGAGTGCTGGGATCACAGGTGTGTCACCAGGCCCAGCCCTGAATATCTGAATGAATAAAGGGCATGTTTCTATCTTCCGCTTAGAAAATAATATTTTTCTATAAATATTAGACCATTAGTTCCAGATAAATGTGTATGGAATAAAAAACGTATCATCTTTACCCTCTCCTAAACACTCTACTGCAGGGCTGGGCTTATGGCTCAGTGGGAGAGTATTTGCCAAGCAGGCAGGAGGTCCTGTGTTCAACCCATTGCACTGAAAAAAAAAAGAAAAACACTAACAGGACAGGACAAAGTTAAAGAACAGGCACAAACCAACCAAGATAAAGACAGTGAATGAGCCGGGCGTGGTGGTGCATGCCTTTAATCCCGGCACTCAGGAGGTAGAGGTAGGAGGATCACCATGAGTTTGAGGCCACCCTGAGACTACATAGTGAATTCCAGGTCAGCCTGGACTAGAGCGAGACCCTTCCTCAAAAAAACAAACACAAAAACAAGACAGTGGGTGAAAAGCAGTCAGTAACACTTCCAGAAGGCTGACTGCACACTGGCTAGTACTAACAGATTGTAGCAGACCTGAAGAAACAGAAGCCCAAGCTACAAGTGAGAAAGCCAAGGAGAATTGCACAACAGCCTCAGTCATCTGAGGAAAAGCCAGGGGAAGATGAGGCCTTGAAATCCAAGGATTTTTTTTTTTTTTTTTTTGAAGGCAGAGTATCATGTAACCCAGCCTGACCTCAAACATTCTTTTTAGCCAAGGGTGACCTTGAGCTTCGGATCCTCTTGCTTCTACCTGTAGCGTGCTGGAATTATAACTGTATACCACTTCGTCAGGACTTACTTTTTTTAAAGTAGGGTCTTATTGTAGCCCAGGTTGACCTGGAATTCACTATGTTGTCCCAGGCTGGCTTTGAACTCACTGCCGTCTTCTTTACCTCTGTCTTTTGAGTGTGGGGATTAAAGGCATGTGTCAGTACTCCTACCTTAGGACTTTGCTTTTTTTTTTTTTTTTATTACTCCAGATAGGTCTCACTCTAGCCTAGGCTGACATGGAACAGTGTCTGTAGTCTTGGGTTGGCCTAGAACTCACAACAATCCTACCTCTCTGCCTCCTGAGTGCTGGGATTAGAGGCATATTTGAGAGAAAGAGGGAAAGAGAGAGAGAGTGAAAGAGTGAGAGAGAGAGAATGGGTGCACTTGAGCCTCTAGCTCCTGCAAACAAACTCCAGACACATGCACCACCATGTGTAACTGGCTTATGTGGGTACTGGGGAATCAAACCTAGGTCCTTAGGCTTTGCAGGCAAGCACCTTAACTGCTAAGCCATCTCTCCAGCCCAGGCTTTGCTTTTTTTTTTTTTTAAATAATAATTTATTTATTTATTTCTAAGGAGAGAGAGAGAATTTGAATGGTCATGCCAGGGCCTCCAGCTATTGCAAACAAACTCCAGATACATGTACCACTCTGTGCATCTGGCTTTATGTTGGCACTGGGGAGCAGAATCCAGGTCATCAGGCTTCACAGGCAAGTGCCTTAACCACTGAGCAATCCCTTTAGCTCAAGACTTTGCTTTTATATGATGATTCCTTTTTTGTTGTTGTTGTTGTTTGAGGTAGGGTCTCACTCTAGCCTAGGCTGACCTGGAATTCACTATGTCGTTTCAGGGTGGCCTCAAACTCATGGCTTTCCTCCTACCTCTTCCTCCCAAGTGCTGGGCTTAAAGGTGTGCGTCACCATGCCTGGCTTTGGGACTAGGACTTGTTTCGGTTTGTCTTTTGCTCCTCTTTGTGGTACTTTATACTTAGGCAGGTTCTACCGATGTGGAGGTCCAGATGCATTTTAGCATTAAATTCCCACATAGGTAATGAGTTTCATGTGACTTAAAATGATCTTAGGCATTTGCTTTTCTTTTTGTATTTATTTAAAAAATATTGTTTCTTTATTTGAGAAAGGGAGAGAGAGAGAGAAAGAGACAGATAGAGAATGGGCATGCCAGGACCTCCAGCCACTGCAAATGAACTCCAGATGCATGCACCACTGTGTGCATCTGGCTTACGTGGGTCCTGGGGAATCAAACCTGGTTCCTTTGGCTTTGCAGGAAAACTCCCTAGGTGCTAACCTATCTCTCCAGCCCATCTTTTTGACTATTTTAATTTTATTTTATCATGTTTTATTTTTTGGTTTCTCAAGGTAGGGTCTCACTGTAACCCAGGCTGACCTGGAATTCACTGTGTACTCTCAGGGTAGCCTTAAATTCATGGCGATCCTCCTACCTCTGCCTCCTGAGTGCTGGGATTAAAGGTGTGTGCCACCACACCTGGCCTTTTTAAAAGTGATTTTTAAAGTTTAGAGAGACTTATTAAATTGAGAGGAGGAAAGAGTATTAAAAAAAGTCCTTCCCAAGCTGGGCGTGGTGGCACACGCCTTTAATCCCAGCACTCGGAAGGCAGAGGTAGGAGGATCGCCATGAGTTCAAGGCCACGCTGAGACTACACAGTGAATTCCAGGTCAGCCTGAGCTAGAGTGAGACCCTACCTCGAAAAACCAAAAAAAAAAAAAAAAAAAAAAAAAAAAGTCCTTCCCATGACAAGTCAGGGGTTGGTAGAAGCTCACAGAGACCCAAATTGGGGTCATTTGTAGGTTCTGAATGGAGGCTGAGCTAACCAGCCCTGACACCAAATTTAGGGGGCTGAACTAATGAATCACAATGACAGGTTCAGGTTGAATCCCTTAATCCCAGGAATCTTTTTTTTTTTTTTATTTAGTTATTTGAGGTAGGGTCTCTCTCTAGTCCAGGCTGACCTGGAATTCTTCACTATGTAATCTCAGAGTGGCCTCAAACTCACAGTGATCCTCCTACCTCTGCATCCTGAGTGCTGGGATGAAAGGCGTGCGCTACCACTCCTGGCTCTTTAAGAATCTTAATTTGGGCTGGAGAGATGGCTTAGCAGTTACGGTGTTTACCTGCAAAGCCTAAGGACCCCAGTTTCGATTCTCCAAGACCCACATAAGCCAGATGCACAAAGGGGCACATGTGTCTGGAGTTTGCAGTGGCTGGAGGCCCTGGCGCACCTATTCTCTCTCCCCATCTCTCTCTCTCTTTCTTTCTCTCTCTCTCCACCTTTCTCTCTCAAATAAATAAATAAGTAATATTTTTTAAAACAAATCTTAATTCTGGGAAAGGAGAACTCCATCTTACAGAGGGACTCAGCTTGTTTATGGGAAAAAAAACAGCTCTAGCTTTAGGCAAGGCATAAGGAGAAGCTGCCTCCTCTGAGCGCTAGCAAAGTGAAGACTGTAAGGGCAGGCTCAAGGGCATTCCCTGTTTTTACTTTTGGGGACTCAGTCACCCTAAACTGCATCAATCCTCCCTCTGAAGAAGCAACCCAAATTGCGTGTAGGGAACTGGGGCGATGGCAGATCTGACTTCTTGGAGCTGAGTGGGGTCATCAGGTGTGGCAGTTGGGGTGCTTCTTCATGGGTCTATCTGAGGGACCCGGAGAGCGCATTGGTAGAGTGCAGGAAGACAGTCCTGGAAGAAGATGCTGAGGAGAAAGAACAAAAGGAAGGAGTTAAGGGGAGGTGGACATGCCGCAAACTGGAGCACTGTAGGGTTTCCATTCTCATCGACTTTCAGTCCTTGGAGGATGGTGAAGAAACCTGAGTAGATGGGGTTATATTGTCATAGGACCATCTGAATGTGAGATGACTTGATAATGGCACAGATGTCACTCTGAGGAAGTACATTACTTCCTGACTATGCTTTTCTTTCTGAGTGCTTAAGTCCAATGATGCCAAAATTTTAACTCTCTCTATATATTTTTAATTTATTTTTATTTGAGATACAGGGAGAGAGAAAGAGAGAGAGAAAGAAAGAGAATGGGCATGCCAGGGCCTCTAGCCACTGCAAAGAACTCCAGACACGTGCCACCTTGTGCATTTGGCTTATGTGGGTTCTGGAGAATCAAACCTGGATCCTAGGCTTCACAGGCAAGTGCCTTAACCACTAAACCATCTCTCCAGCCCGCTTTCTATATTTTTATTCAATTGAAGCTCTTTAGGAGAGACATTTAGGGACATGGGAGGGGCTCTGTGGCTCAGAATTTGTGACATCTGCAAGGATGAGTCAGGGCTTTGCTGACCATGTGGCTTCCCTTGGACACATTCCTCTGTTGTGACTCTCCTTGCAGATTGAGCACTGATTTTGGAGTCCAACCTCTGAGTGATCGTACCCTCCCTGGTGAAGAAAGAGGTGAATTACCAGAGTTGTAGGACATGCTAGAGGTGTTTCCTTATCTCCTGTGGCCTTTTTATTCCTTTGAGGTAGGGTCTCGCTGGAATTCACTATGTAGTCTCAGGGTGGCCTTGAACTCAGTGATATGGCTATCTATGGCCTTTTTGACTTGGGAGCAGGAACCAAGATATTGTTTGCTCTTCTTAGCTCCAGTGTCTCTGATTGTCGTTGGCTGCTACATATGGTTATTAAGTGCTCAGAAGGACAGTTACACCAGCCTTGAAGAAGAGTGTGGATAGAGAGTGCATCTAGTTAAAGAATGACACAGAGGTTCAAAGTCATTCTGCATAACATTTAGGTCTAATTGCCTGGTGGTACTGTAAGCCATATCTAGAATATAGAAAGACAGACCAATGCCATGGCCCCGTGAGTTCACATTTAGAGACCAAAAAACTGGAATCTGGGTCCTTACAGGGATGGTAACAGAAAAACCACACCTACTCAGGAAGAGTCATGTTTCCACACTAAGTGGTCTTCCTCCTCCTTTGAAACAGGAGCCTAAAAATCTTCTCATGACTTCTCCATACCTCTGGTGATTTTTTCCTTAGGTTATTCTAACAGCTTAATTTTTATAGCCCATTTGGAGGGGAAAAAGAGATATTAGTTCTATACAAAAGTTGGTGGCTTATAAACATATATAATATATACATATATTTTTTGAGATGGGTTCTTGTTATGTAGCCCAAGCTGACCTAAAACTTGTGATCATTCTGCCTCAGTACCCCCTACCCAAGTACTAAGATTACAGATACACACCACTATCCTGGCCCATGACTTGTATGCATTTAGAAGCTGCCTGGGTGGGCCAAACTCTGAAAATGAGTTTAAAAGAGGGTGAATTTGTAGCTAAAAAGTAAAAGCTACAGCTAGTGCCTTAAGATGAGACCCCAAGATGGACAATGTTAGGGTGTGCTTTAGCCCATATTTTTGATTATTTGATTTATGTATGTATTTGGAAGGAGAGACAGAGAGAGAGAGAGAGAGAGAGAGAGAGAGAGAGAGAGATCACAGTGATCCACCTACCTCTGCCTTCTGAGTGCTGGGATTAAAGGTGTGTACCACCATGCCCATCTCCCAGCCATATTTTTTAGAAGGAAGACCAGAGGGACACTGGACACAGGCTTGGGCTGACCTGCTCTAACATGGAAAGGAATGCTTGGTAAAGATATCAGTAATAATTGACAAAACTCTTTTTGTGTTTTACTTGATTTTCCCAAACTGGTCCTATACTTTGAGTTAACCTTGTAGTTCAGTGGTAGAATGCTTGACTAGCATGCATGAGGCCATGGGTTCAATCCCCTATACTGCAAGTAATCATAATGGTAGTAACAATGCACCTGGTTTTTATTTTTCTAACATCATTTTAGTTCCTTTCTATTTTTTTGAACCAATTCCTTTAAGACTAGGTTTTTTTTTTTTTTTAGCTCTTTTTTTTTTTGTTTGTTTGTTTTGGGTTTTTTGTTGTTGTTCATTTTTTTTTTTGTTTTTGTTTTTGTTTTTTCGAGGTAGGGTCTCACTCTAGGCCAGGCTGACCTGGAATTCACTATGTAGTCTCAGGATGGCCTTGAACTCACAGTGATCCTCCTACCTCTGCCTCCTGAGTGCTGGGATTAAAGGTGTGCCCCACCACGCCTGGCTCTCATTGTATTTTTTTAATTTGCCTTGCAAAATCCCATGATAAAGAATCCTGAAAAATGGGGCCTGGCGTAGAATCCCAGTTCTTATCTAAGAAGTTTGTTGTAGGGCGTAAATCAATGGATGCATACAAAGTAATTTGAAAGGTTTGTGTACTTGATAATCATTCAGAAAGTGTCAGTGGGGCTGCAAAGATGGCTTAGTGGTTAGGGTAGTTGCCTGCAAAGCCTAAGAACCCAGGTTTGATTCCGCAGAACCCATGTGAGCCAGATGGACAAGGTGGCGCATGCGTCTGGAGTTCGTTTGCAGTGGCTGGAGGCCCTGGTGCACCCATTCTTTCACGCATAAACAAATAAATAAACAAATAAATTAAAAGTGTCAATGATTATCAGGAGGTTTAGTAACACTTATAACCCCAACAGTCAAGAGGCTGAGGCAGGAGGATGATAAGTTCAAGGCTAGACTGTGCTACATAGTGTGATCCTCTCTGCAAATAAGCAAATGAAAATGTTATTATTGGGCCTGGAGAGATGGCTTAGCGGTTAAAGGTATTGTGTGCAAAGCCCAACGGCCTGGATTCAAGTCCCCAGTATCCACATTAAAGCCAGATGCATAAACTGGCACATATATCTGGAGTTCATTTGCAGTAGCAGGAGGCTGGATACTATATAATAATAATATCTAATATCTAATAATATTAGATACTATCTAATAATAATAATAATAAAATAAGTAAAATATTTTTTCAAAACAAAACATTCTTATTTTATAATAGCCAAAATAGTTGGTAGGAGACATTCCTGGATGGTTCTCTGAGAAAGCTTCTCAGGAGAGATAGTTGGTATTTGAAAGTTCTTGACCTTTCCAGAATAGATGATTGTCTTAGTGTCCTTTCTGTATCCATCAGAGGCTCATTGACGCTAAAACTGCCTTTGATAGTTCTGTAGAGACAGAGTCACCAAACTAAGAGTCATTGATATTCTAGCCACTCTTTGTTTGAACCTGTACATCCTTGCATCCCTAGAAGGGACCAGAGGCACACAGGATTGTTATCCACCATCATAATCCTAAGAGGACAAACTGAAGGAGGGGTGTCCATCACAGGGTGACGGACCTGGCTGATTTGGCAAATTCGCACTCACAAAAACTGGCCCTGCTCAGTGCTTTAGTCAGCGAACATTCTGCCATGCCATGTATGGGGCTGGTCTAACCCATGGCCCCTCCTACCCCTGCCTCACTGACTGTGACTGATCTGTGGCTAAAGCGTCCAGGCTAAGTCTCTTGGAGCCTAAGTCTCTTCCCAGCATTCCATTTGCAGATGGTTTATGGGCACAGAGCTCATCTCTGGCATGCTCTAAGACCTAAATATTTGCTCAGTGGGCGCTGCCCCAAAGGCGGCCCCAGATTTTTTGCTTTGATGGTTGCTTTGAGGTAGGATTTCACAAATCTATTTGCTGAAAGCCTGATCGTGGAGATAGACTCTTGGGCTGTAGGAAGGCAAGCCACTTCACAAACTCCCTTTACCCAATCTGAATCAATCCTCCATCCCCATCTAGGGTTTCTGACTCTAAGACTAATCCTTTCATGTTATTCCTCCAAGTTAACAGAGACTAGACAAGGCTCAAAGAGCTTCAGATCAAACTCAAATTAATTTTGAACTAAGGGATTACCTTCAGCTGAGTGTGAGGGGGGGCCCATTCCTTCCAGCAGCTGGTGCTGTGTTTTCATAAGTATATAAAAGTATTCTGTAGAAACGTCAATCCTACAAAGCCAGAGGCAGGACATACAGTAGATTTAACCAATCGGGAGATGTTCTTCATGCCATCTCAAAGTAACTCACAGATGCCTGACAGCTGCAGCTGTCCCAGCCCTCGCGATGGGATTGCTCTATGACTCAGAGGGGTGTTCATGCCAGAGAATGCTGCCAGTGCAATCCTATCCCAGAGATGCCCCGGGACAAAACGATGTGAAGGAAAGAGAGGAAAGGAAAGTCCTTGAGCAGATTTTGTCAAACTCAGGCCTGTGTCTGAGGGTAGTTGTTGGGAAGGTGAAAATACATGTGCTTTGGACTCACATGAGACTCAGCCACGATTCTGAGCAGGCAGTCACTCATCCACTCACTCATTCAACAGGTATTTATTGGATATCAACTATGTGCCAGATACAAAGGTATATAAGGATTATCAAGACCGGCTGCATAGTTTAGGGGGGGGCCAGTGAAAAAGAAAAACGCAGGGGCTGGAGAGATGGCTGGGTGGTTAAGGTGCTTGCCCACAAAGCCTAAGCACCCGGGTTTGATTCCCCAGTACCCATGCAAAGCCAGACGCAAAAGGTGGTGTATGCATGTGAGTTTGTTTGCAGTGGCTGGAGGCCCTCTCGTATCTGCCTCTTTCTCTCTCTCCCTCTCAAGTAAGTAAATAAAATGTAAGAAAAAAAGAGAAAAGAAAAATGCAGTGCCCCTTGTTCAAAAATTATTGAGGAGGCTGGAGAGATGGCTTAGCATTTAAGGCACTTGCCTGTGAAGCCTAAGGACCCAGAATCCACATAAGCTAGATGCACAAGGTGGCACATGCGTCTGGAGTTCGTTTGCAGTGGCTAGAGGCCCTGGAGTGCCCATTATCTCTGTCTCTTTTTCTCTGCTTCTTTCTGTCTGTCTGTCTCTCTTGTAAATAAATACATAAATAAAAAATTTAAAAACAAATAAAATAAATAAAATTATTGAGAATTTCCTGATAGGTGATGGTATAGTCTTAAACTAAGTGTGCGCCCTTGTGACAGCAGGACCCTGCATGCGCGTGCTGTGTGTCCATGGAGATGGTCCTGCTGATTGGCCTCAAGTAACAAGAGGTCTCTGTCTCATGGAGCTGGGTTTCTAGGGAGAAATTTTTGAATCACACCATGCTAACATTCTGTCTACGGACAAGGACTGTCAAGGCAGGCAAGCAACCGACAGGAACAGCATGCGGTCAGTCAAGGAGAGTGGAAAAGCTGCCCGAGGGAAGGAATGCTCCGGCTGAGATGTGAAGCGGGAATAGGAGAGGGCTAAGCGCACGTGGGAGCTGCTCACCGAAGGACCCCATCATGCCAAAGCCCCTGGGCAGTGGTGAGTCCACAGAAGAGGGGCTGGCTTTTCAGTGAAGCAGCTTCTCAAGCTCACATAGCCCTTCAGGCATGCTCTTTCTTTCAGTTTTTTCTTCTTCTTCTTTCTTTCTTTCTTTTTTTTTTTTTTTTTTTTGCATTTATTCACTACGATAACATAGACCCTAGAGCTCATTCCTTGCCTTGCCTTTCCCCTTACCATGGGGTCAGGCCTTTCCAGAAGCCCCTGTCTTTGCCTCCTGGGCCTGCTGGAACTCCTGCGGCAGCTGAGCAAGGGTCTCCCCCCTGTTGCTCTGACTGCCATTCAAGACCCCAAAGCTGGGATTGGTATCTCTTAATTTCAGCCGTGATATAGTCCAGCCTCTCCCCCACTGTGGCCTGAGCTTCCCCCAGCTCCTGTCTGACCAGTCGGGGACCCAGAAGTTTAAAGACTATGTTGGATCCATCCAGCAAGGCCAGTTCCTCCTTGATGATATTGTTTTCTGTTACTTGTGCCTCAAGCTTCTGCCTCCCTGACATGGATTTTCTCAGATCCTTCTGCAGCTGTTGACATTTCTCCACGTCTCCCTGCAGCTTCTTCTGGATCAGCTCAGCCATGGGGAGGGTGAGAGCCTGCAGGAAGTGGAGGCCCTGGGGTGCTGGGTCTCCCTTCCTGGCCTGGCCCTACTCACGTTTCCCCCGTCCCCATCTATGCTCTTCTTCTTTTTCTTTTCTCTTCTTTCTTTCTTTCTTTTTTTTTGTTTGGTTTGGTTTTTGGAGGTAGGGTCTCACTGTAGCTCAGGCTGGTAGAATGTGAGAGAGAGAGAATGGGCCTGCAGGGCCTCAGCTACTGCAAACAAACTCCAGATACATGCGCCCCCTTGTGCATCTGGCTTACGTGGGTCCTGGGGAGTTGAACCTGAGTCCTTTGTCTTTGCAGGCAAGTGCCTTAACCACTAAGCCATCTCTACAGCCTATACATATGCTTTTCTAAGTAACTTCAATAAACTAGTTGGTTCACCAAGTTCTCAGTGCCCTATCTGGGACAGAAAAAAAAAATTTGTTCCTGTCTCTCCAGGAAAGGTCACACAACATCCATGTAGGAGAAAAGCCAGGACTGAGTTGAGGCATGGTAGTCCAGGGATGGCAGTGTTTGGGGAAAGCACGGAAGATCCCTGGGAAGGGCTGGGGAAATAGTTTCGTGGGTAAAGTGCTAACCTCACATGCATGAGGACCTGAGTGCCATCTCTAGGAGTCATGTGAAAATGCTGGGGGTGGTGGCACCCTGTAATCTTAGAGTGTTAGGGAAGCAGACACAGGAGGACCCTTGAGCTTGCTGGCTAGCCACGCTAGCCTAGTGAGTAAGCTTCAGGCCATATCCATTTAGCTCAGCAATGGTAGCAGCTTCCCTCCTAGAGCCTTTGACATTCTCAGCCATAGGCTTTTGACTAGGTTTTCAGTACCAGGTATGAATTCCCTTTCCTAAAGTGAACCTCAAATGAAATCAGAGAGCTGTTGGTTACCACCATAACTGTTGTGCCACTAACGCAACCAGTGGGTGCATCTTGCCTGGTTGGTCAGTTGTGTAGCTCATAGGGTTCACTGCTGGGTAAGACTATTGATGTCTCTTTTTCCATAACAGCTTTCATAACCCCTTGCCAACATGGGAGAAGCTTTTAGCTCAGTTCCTGATTGATATTTTTAGTGACCTGCAACCAAAGTGAGTGGTGTTTGCATCTATAAAGTTTTTTGGTTTTTCAAGGTAAGGTCTCACTCTAGCTCAGGCTGACCTGGAATTCACCACGTAGTCTCAGGGTGGCCTTGAACTCAATGGCAATCCTCCTACCTCTGCCTCCCGAGTGCTGGGATTAAAGATGTGTGCCACCATGCCCGGCAACACCTAGTTTTGGTGGGAAACCAAGAGCAGTGGCAATGGCCTGGGTTATTCTGGGGTCATTAAGGGTCTCTCTGACCAACAACTCGGTAGGAGGTATCCCACCCATTGAGGGAAAGAAATGTAGCATACACATTAAGGTTAAACATACAGTATGTTTTTAGTCAAGAATCATTCTTTCTCTGAAGTTACTGGAATTAATAAAAACACTAGATTATAAAGATGTTTATAAAAGCCAGGCATGGTGGCACACATCTTTAATCCCAGCACACGGGAGGCAGAAGTAGGAGGATTGTCATGGGCTAAGGTAAGATCCTATTTTGGAAAGAAAGATGTTTATAAAATTATGCTTATTGCTGCTTTATTTGGACAAAAATATTGGAAACAACCTGGATATCCTTAATATGGAATAAAACAGAAATTTTGTGATATCTTTGTACTGTGAAAAAAATATGATATAAGGCTAGGGAGATGGGTCAGTCTGTGAAGAGTTGTGTAAGTGTAAAGACTTGAGTATGGGCCTGGAGATATGTCTCAGCACTTAAGGCACTTGCTCATAAATCCTAATGCCTTGAGTTTGATTCCCAGTACCCACATAAACTGCATGTGTGTTCAAGGCCACCCTGAGACTACAAGGTGAATTTGAGGTCAGCCTGGGCTGCAGCAAGACGCCTACCTCAAAAAACCAAAAAATGGGGCTAGAGAGATGGCTTAACAGTTAAAGCACTTGCCTGTGAAGCTTAAGGTTCAATATTTGACTCCCCAGATTCTGTGTAAGCCAGACGCACAAGATGATGCCAGCATGCAAGGTTGCACACGCACACAAGGGAGCGCACACATCTGAAGTTCCACTGCTGCAGGCCGTAGTGTGGCAATTCTCTCACTCGCTCACTCTTCTTCTCTCTCTCATAAGAAAGACTTGAGTTTGGATATCCCAGCAGTACCCACACAAACGTCAGGCAGGTATTATGGCCCACCTGTAATAGCAGAACTCAAAAGGTAGAGATTTAAAAAAAATTCCTTTGAGCTGGGCATAGTGGTGGATGCTTTTATCCCAGCACTTGAGAGAGACAGGAGGATGGTCTTGAATTCAAGGCCACACTGAGACTACATAGTGAATGCCAGGTCAGGCTGGCCTAGACTGAGACCCTACCTCAAAACACACACACACACACACACACATACAAAAAAAAATCCTTGGGACAAACTAGCTATCAAATTGGGCTCAAGTGAGAAATCTTGTCTCAATAAATAAGATGGAAGGCTAGGCATGGCGGTGGACACCTTTAATCCCAGCACTTGAGAGGTAGAGGTAGGAGGGTCACTGTGAGTTCAAGGCCACCCTGAGGCTACATAGGGAATTCCAGGTCAGCCAGGGCTAGGTAAGGTAAAAACCCTACCTTGGGAAAAAAAAAAAAAAAAGAAAAAGAAAAGAATACATAAGATGGAGAAAGATGGACAAAGGCATTGTATGTCAACCTCTGGCCACCATATGCACATGTGCACCCATACACATAACATGCATACACACCGCACACACACAGAGTCATAACTTACATGAAATGATGTGTTCTGGACATGACATGGCTGTTACACTCATAAACTCAGCAACTGTGGTTGCCTGCACAAGATTGGACCTGACAAAAACCATGGATAGGGGTGGGGCTCATGAGGCCCCACGCTTTCGTGAGGAGCCATTGGCAGTTAGCAGGTGCTAGGAGAGGGAAAGATTATTTTTTTTTTTTTTTGTCATTGTGTAGCTGTTGTGTAAGTCACCCATGCTCTAATCAATAACTCCTTACTCACTGTGGTTTGAATGCGAATGTATATCCCACATGGCCTAAGAGATTTTTGATTAAGTTTCCTACTTGGTTTTCAGGAGGCAAAGCCCTGCTGGAGGAAGTGTGTCATGCGGGGAAGCAGAGAGGTGTGTGGAGAGCCAGTTCTGGGCTGTGGCTGTTGGTGCTTGCTGTTTTTTTTTTTTTTTTTCCTCTCTCTCTTTCTGATGTGGATGCTGGAGTGAGCCAGCTTCTTCCATCATGATGGGATCTGTAAACCTGAAAAAACCTTTTCCTCGCATAAGCTGCTTCCTTTTAAAAATATTTTATTTATGTATTTGAGAGAGAGAGAGAGAGAGAGAGAGAATGGGCACTCCAGGGCCTCCAGCCACTGCAGACGAACTCCAGACACATGCACCCACTTGTGCATCTGGCTAACATGGGTCCTGGGGAATTTAACCAGGGTTCTTAGGCTTCAAAGGCAAACACCTTAACCACTAAGCCATTTCCCCAGCCCCTATAAGCTACTTCTGCTTTTTTTTTTTTTTTTTTTCTGGTTTTTCAAGATAGGGTCTCACTGTAGCCCAGGCTGACCTGGAATTCACCATGTGCGCCACCACACCTGCCTTAGCCACATAAGCTACTTCTGATCAGATGTTTGTCCAGCAATGTTAAGGTAACTGCAATGGAAAATTGGTGCTGAGAAGTGGGGTTGTTGCTGTGATGAATCTGAACATGTGGGTTTGGGCCTCTTGGAATGTGTTTGAGGATTTGGTACTTTGGACTGGAGACGCCTTGCAGTATTATAAGCAGAACTTGATGGGTTATTCTGGTGAGAGTTTGAAATCGCTAAATGCAAAGAGATTTGCAGACTATGAAGTCTTGGCTTATGAACTTTCAAAGGGGAAGGAGAGAACTTTGTTAGAACTTGCATATTGGTGGAAAGGCTGGCTGTATTCTTTGGTCTATGCATGAAAAATTTGAGCAACTTGAATTGCTTACTGGAAGATATAGAACAGAAAGATATGAAAGATATATGGCTTATCACAGGAACAATTAGAGCAAGTTCGAAGTTGGAGGCACAGAAACTGGTTTTAGGTTACTTAAACTGAAGTTGTTAAGAGATTACCACCACTAAGCATAGGCCAACTGCTTTGCATTGTGACAATGGAAAAGATGCCTGAGTGTGAAACTGCAAATGTTTGATGTTAGACTGCTGGTTATTGATTTTGCCCTGGTCCAGTCTCTCCTTGTTATGCCTTTTTGCAATGAAAATGTTTACTCTGTGCCATTATGTGTTGGAAGTATGTAACTTGTGTTTTGATTTTACAGGGTTTACAGTAAAGACTATGGGGATCTTTGAAGTTGGACCAAGTGGAATTTACATTGTGAGAGTCATGAGTCTATGGGGGGCAAGGGGAGGAAATGGGGGTTTGCATGTAAATGTATGTCTCCTATAGCCTGGGGTATTTTTTTCTGGGATATTACAATTTTTAATTTAATCATGTTATATATTATAGCAGATTATACTTTTTTAAATATTTTATTTATTTAATTTGAGTGAGAGAAAGAGAGAAAGAGAGAGAGGCAGATAGAGAATGGGCACGCCAGGGCCTCCAGCCACTGCAAACAAACTCCAGATGCATGCACCACCATGTGCATCTGGCTTACGTGGGTCCTGGGGAATTGAACCTAGGTCCTTTGGCTTTGCAGGCAAGCACCTTAATCGCTAAGCCATTTCTCCAGGCCAGGTTATACTCTTTTATCCCCTTGCCCCTGTTCCCATTACCCTGGGGACCCTCCTTAGTTATGGTATTCGCTGTGGGGTCATGAAGGTCTCTGAGATATTTTTGGTTAAGTTTTCTACATGGTCTTCAGCAGGTGTGGCACTACTGGAGGAGACATGTGACTGGGCCGGGGTGGGCGGGGCATGTGTGGCAGATCTTCAGTTCACCCTACTAGGTGTGTAAATCCAGGTGCATGTGTCTGGAGTTTGTTTATAGTAGCAAGAGGCCCTGGTGTGCTCATATTCACACACTCTCTTTTTCACTGTCTTTTTTTTTTTTTTTTTTTTTTGGTTTTTCAAGGTAGGGTCTCACTCTACTTCAGGCTGACCTGGAATTCACTAGGTAGTCTCAGGATGGCCTTGAACTCATGGTGATCCACCTACCTCTGCCTCCCAAGAGCTGGGATTAAAAGCATGAGCCACCACACCTGGCTATCACTGTCTCTTTTCTCTCTCTCTCTCTCACACACATAACTAAATAAAAATATTTAAAAATAAATAAGTTAGTGATTCTTGTATTGACTTGGAATACTATGTGTGCATGGTAAAGTGAAGGAAAGAAGCTGTATATACTTTATATAGTTCAATCCTTTGAAATTGTAAAAAGAAAAAGTAGTCAGGTGTGGTGACACATATCCATAATCCCAGCTCTCAGGAGTCTATACTAGGAGGACCAAGGGTTGAAGCCTGTTTGTGCTACATAGTGAGACTCTCCCTCAAAAAATAAACATAATAAGCCGGGCATGGTGGCGCATGCCTTTAATCCCAGCACTCGGGAGGCAGAGGTAGGAGGTAGGAGGATTTCCATGAGTTCGAGGCCACCCTGAGACTCCATAGTGAATTCCAGGTCAGCCTGGGCTAGAGTGAGACCCTACCTCGAAAAACCAAAAAAAAAAAAAAAAAAAAAAAAAAAAAAAAAAAAAACCATAAACAAACAAATAAAAGATAGATAGATGACAGACAGATGAATACCTAGCAAAAAGCTTATATATACATGAATGTGGGTATGAAATAGAGGAAAGCATAGAAGAACACACTTCAATTGTATCATGGGCTACCTTGAGGTTATAGGAAGGGGGCACGGAATTTCATTATGATTTTTATTTTGAGGTAGGGTCCCACACTAGCCCAGGCTGACCCAGAATTCACTCTGTATTCTCAGGGTGGACTCAAACTCTCGGCAGTCCTTCTACCTCTGCCTCCTGAGAGCTGGGATTAAAGGCGTGCACCACCTCGCCCAGCTTCATGACATTTTTATACATGTTTGTTTTTTGAGGTAAGGTCTCACTCTAGCCCAGGCTGACCTGTAATTCACTATGTAGTCTCAGGCTGGCCTCAAACTCACGGTGATCTTCCTAACTCTGCCTCCCAAGTGCTGGGATTAAAGACATGAACCAGGGCTGGAGAGATGGTTTAGCAGTTAAGGCAGTGTGAAACCTAATGACCCATGTTTGACTCCCCAGGTCTCATGTAAGCCAGACACACAAAGTGATACAAGAGTGCAAGGTCACACATGTGTACAAGGTGGTGCACGCATCTGGAGTTTGCCGTGGCTGGACGCCCTGGCAATGCAATTCTCTCTCTCTGTCTCTCTTGCTCTCACTCTCACTCTTGCTCTCTCACATAAAAAAAAAAAAAAAGGCCAGTCTGTCGAGCTTACCTCAAAAATTTATTAAAAGAGACATGCGGGCTGGGGACATGGCTTAGCGGTCAAGGCACTTGCCTGTGAAGTCTAAGGACCCATGTTCAACTCACCAGATCCTATGTAAACCAGATGCACAAAGGTGAGGCAAGTGCAAGGTTGGACATGCCCATGAGGTGGAGCAAGCATCTGGAGTTCTATTTCAGTGGCTGAGGCCCTGGTGCCAATTCCCTCTCTCTCTGTCTCATTCTCTCTCTCTAAAAAAAAAAAAAAAGAGAGAGATGTGCCACCATGCCTGTTTTAATTTTTATTTATTTATTTACTTGAGAGAGAAAGAGGCAGAGAGAGAGAGAGAGAGAGTGAGAGAGAGAGAGAGAGAATGGGCATGCCAGTGCCTCCAGCCTCTGCAAATGAACTCCAGATGCATGCACCCCCTTGTGCATCTGGCTTATGTGGGTCCTGGAGAGTTGAACTGCCTGGGATCCTTTGACTTTGCAGGCAAATGCCTTAACCGCTATGCCATCTCTTCAGCCCCCCGCCCCCTTTTTTTTCTGAGGTAGAGTCTTACACTCTACCCCAGGCTGACCTGGAATTTACTATGTAGTCTCAGGCTGGCCTCAAACTCACAGTGATCCACCTACCTCTTCCTCCTGAGTGCTGGGATTAAAGGCGTGCACCACTATGCTCATGTCGAAATGTGTTTTTTTTTTTTTTTTTGGTTTCTCAAAGCAGGATCTCACTCTGGTCCAGAATGACCTAGAACTCACTGTGTAGTCCCAGGATGACTTTGAACCCACAACAATCCTCCTACTTCTGCCCTTGCAAGTGTTAGGATTAAAGGTGTATGCCCCCACGCCCAGCAGGTTCATAATGTATTTTGATGTTTAGTTTTCATTGTATTGTTTGACTGGTGGCCCAAAATAAACATTTCCTTTGTGATTTGGAAAGAAAAGGTTTTCATGTTGGCAGGACTATTGAGCAGCTTAATGTTGACAGAGAATCGGGGACATTGACAGCCAATGGGATCACAGGGGATGATCAGAGCAACAAGAACAAGGGTCCCACCACCCCCAACACATGCTTGTGCCTTGATGTCTTTCCAAGGTTTGTTTCCTTGGCAATAACAATAGTACTTAGCTCACAAGTTTGTTTTGGTGATTAAATAAGATGTGCTAATCATGACGGTAGCTATAATTTTGTAACATAACAAGAATGAGTGAAGGAATGAATGGAGAACCCTGTGAGATACTGAGAGAGAAAGTAGAAAAGGACTTGTGTGCTGGATCTTTCTTTTATTTATTTATTTTTTTTTATTTTCGAGGTAGGGTCTCACTCTAGCCTAGGCTGCCCTGGAATTCACTATGTAGTCTCAGGATGGCTTTGAACTAACGATGATCCTCCTACCTCTGCCTCCTGAGTGCTGGGATCAAAGGCATGTACCACCATGCCCAGCTTCAGGTGTTTTAATAATTCCCAGCTGTTGGTGTTGTTCGGGAACACTGTGGAACTTTTGAGTGGTGGAGCCTTGCTGGAGGAAGTGTGTTACTGAGGTGGGGGGTGTTGAGGTGTCACAGCCCAGCCCCACTTGTTCTCTTTTTCTCTACTTCTTCCCTACTGATATGATGGGTAGAGGGTACTGGCATCCTGCTCCTGCCATGCGTTGCCTGCCATGGTGGGCTCTACTCTTTGGAACTGGAAGCTGAGGCTAAACTCTTTCCTTTTTCAGGTTGCTTCAGGTCAGGTGTTTCGTCCCAGCAATGAGAAGGTGACTTATATAGCACGTACGTGCAACCATGTCTGGTTTACGTGGTGACTGAGTGCTGGGCATTGAACCCAGGGCTCTTGCATGCTAGGCAAACACTCTCCCCACAGAACTCCATCTCTAGCTCCATATGCTGTATCTTAATTGTGTACAAAGTATACAATGGTTGAAAACATTGGTTGAAAGGTATTAAAGTGTTGTTAATACCCATCATTGGTATTTAATCATAGAATCATTTGTCTTTGCTTTTATTGATATTTTTGTTGTTGTTGTTGTTTTGTTTTTTGAGGTAGGGTCTCACTCTAGCTCAGGCTGACCTGGAATTCACTATGTAGTCACAGGGTGGCCTCCAACTCTCGGCGATCCTCCTACCTCTGCCTCCCGAGTGCTGGGATTAAAGGCGTGCGCCACCACGCCCGGCTTTTTATTGATATTTTAAAGTTGTTTAATTCCTTTTTAAAATATTTATTTAGAGAGAGAGAGAGAGAGAAGGTGGGACAAGGTCTCCTGCCACTGCAAATGAACTCCAGATGCTTGTGCCACTTTGCGCATCTGGCTTATCATGGGTACCAGGGAACTGAACCAGGTCATCAGGCTTTGAAAGCAAATGCCTTAGCTGCTGAGCCATCTCTCCAGCTCTAAAGTTGTTTAATGCTATAGTAATTAATTATATGACATTGCAATGAAAGCCATCATACACATCTGTACTTACATACACTAAAGTAAATAAATAAGAAAAATTCTAAAAGACTTACTTTTTACTTGCATTATTAAAGAACATTCAAGAGAATGTAAATGAAAAAAAGGGGGGGGGGCAGCTGGAGAGATGGCTGAGCAGTTAAGGCATTTGCCTGCAAAGCCAAAGGACCCAGGTTCAATTCCCCAGGACCGACGCAAGCCAGATGCACAAGGTGGCCCATGCATCTGGAGTTCATTTATAGTGGCTGAAGGCCTTGGTGCACCCATTTTCTCTCTCTCTCTCTGCCTGTATCCCTTTTCTCTCTCTCTCTCCCCCAAACAAATAAAATTAAATTAAAAAAAAGAGAATCTAAATGCATCATTCTAAGCACCAGTCATTAAAATCCTCCCTTGTTTAATTCAATTCCCTCACATTCTGCCCCACAAACCCTTTGCCAGTATCCACAAATCACTATCGTGCTATTGCCAAGGCTTTCTCGTCTTATACCTCCTGCTACTTCTGCTTCCTAACTTTTCTTCTTTGGATTCACCCAGTTTTCTTCTATAAGTGGGAAACTTTCATCGATAGAGCTTTGGGAGGAGGGAGAATCCCCTTTGGCAGACTCAAGAGGAAAATAAAGTGAGGACGCTCTCACATGACTTTTTTTTTTTTTTTTTTTTTTGTCTCATCACAAGGATGTTTGGCAACAGAAGGAAAGAACGTGTCAGAGCAAATGTAAGAGGAGACACCAAGTGAAGAGTGGAAAGACACGTGAACGCAGGGGTAGCAGGTGGGCTTGCCTGGGTGGAGAGAAGGAAGGGGTGACCCGGCAGCTTGTCTGTCACTTAAAATATCATCTCTATTGGTATGTGCACTGGGGGTGACAGAGAAGGTAGACTTCACGATCGCTCAGTGGATTCTATCTAGGAGCATAAGATGAGACATTTCAACTTTTTCAGTGTCACATGTGAAAGTGAATTATTGAAGAATCAAACTAGGAGCAAATCCACCACTGGATTTTATGAAAATGTACACACTTATGGTTGGGAAGTAAATATGAGTGTCACTGTGTAAACTGGTTTATATTTTTTCTAAAATATAGGCATAGAGCATGGAACTCTAGGAAATCTTTAAAATATACTGTCAAATACCTAAGCTTCTATTCCTAATTTTTTCATCTCTAAAATGTGAATAATCATTACAACACACATTTTGAACTTAGTAAATTGTTGTCCCAGTAATATTGTCACATTAGTCATGAGATAGAGGGTTGAGAATAATCTTTTTGTCCTATTACGCAACTTGATGACGTGCTTTGGTTGTAGAACACAGAATTCAAGCAGGAACTGAGGTAGAGGTCTCCACTACAGTGCTGGAAAGAGCGATGCAGGCTACTGAGGGAGAAAAGTTATCAACAGTCTTAACCCGCAGGGAGCTTTGCAAGTTACACAACTGGCCAGCCAGGCAAGGTGTGCCCATTGGTGCAATAGTGGCTTGTCGGTTATGGGGATAACCAACTGCTCTCTGATCGGATTTGAGGCTTGCTCCACAGGAGGAAATACATGCCTGGTACTGAAGACACAGTCAAGTCTATGGCTGGGGAAGTCATAGGCCCTAGGAGGGAAGCTACGGCTGTTGTTTGACTAAATGGATAGAGTTCATCAAATTGTCCTCTTAAGTATTTATGTTCATGCCTGTGGACTAGTGCTATTCTTATATTGGGTCTGAGAAGCTTCTTTTTGAGTTGTCAGTGACTGCTGGAGAGACCTGAAATGTATCAAAGTCTGAGAAAGATAGCTGACTGCTTATCCCTAAGTGACACAATGTCTATCACAATCTCCAAGGCTCACTGTGGAAGAGGTGGTAAAAAGAATGTAAGAGCAGGAGGACGGTGAGGAGTGCTGTGGAATGCTGATTTCCCGACTGAAGGGACCACTGCATGCACGACTTCATAGCAGCTGCCATTACCTGTATAAGATCTGTGCAATACTGGTCCCATCAACATGTCATCACGAATGATGGAGGAATGGAGGAAGGGAGGGAGGGAGGGAGGAAGGGAAGAGAGAAAGAAGAGACATCAAAATAGAAGGGGGAATGGAGAGATGGCTTAGTGGTTGAGGCGCTTGCCTACAAAGCCCAAGAGCCTAGGTGTGACTCCACAGAACCCACATAAGCCAGATGCACATGGTGGTGCAAGCGTCCGGAGTTCTGTTTGCAGTGGCTGGAGGCCCTGGTGTGCTTATTCTCTCTCTTTCTCTCTCTCATAAAAAGTAAATAAATAAATAAATAAATAAGCAGAAGGCCAGGCATGGTGGCCAGCACTCGTGAGGCAGAGGTAGGAGGATCGCCTTAAGTTCAAGTTCAAGGTCAGCCTGGGCTAGAGTGAGACCCTACCTTGAAAAACCAAAAGATAAAAATAAAAGTAAATAAGCAGAAGAGGGACTAATTTGAAAGAAGAAAGGGTTCAGTGGGAGGGAGATGGGAAGGGGGAACAGAAGAAAGTAATGTGATGGGGGTTAAGATTAAAAAAAAAACAACAACAGAAAATAGCCAGGGTGTGGTGGTGCATGCCTTTGATCCCAGCACTTGGGAGGTAGAGGTAGGGGATCACTGTGAGTTCAAGGCCAGCTTGGGACTCTAGAGTGAGTTCCAGGTCATCTTGGGGCTAGAGTGGGACCCTACCTCAAAAAATAATAGAAAAAAAAATTAAATTAAAAAACAAGAAAAAAAAAAAACCATCTAGATGACAGAACTAAAGCACTGTTGCTCAATCTGAATGAGCTGAAGGGACAAAAGCAAAAGGGGATCCAGAAATTTCCTCAGTAGCTCAGATGATATAATGGTAATAAATTACATGCAAAGAGAGTGCTGCGGATTTGGGGCCAAGTCCTCACTGCAACCATGAGCGCTTAGTATATCAGAAGTGAAACTTACCCCTGTGACTGGGGCAGTTTGAGCCTGTATTTATAACTGCTCTGGATGTCTGCTGCTGATATGAAAGATTCTTATTCGTTTGGGATCTTAGTCAAGTACAGGCAATGGGAGTAAGGGAATAAGACTCCAGTACCTGGCGATAATTTAAGATAGGGCTTGGAGTTGAGGTCCTAATTTGTCATAGCGATGTTTTCCTGAGCAGCTATTGAGTAATGCTGAACTTGGAAGAATCTTAATATTGTCCAACTAACTTAGCATTTGGTTAGCTAACTTTGATGTGGTTTATTTATGCTCTCGCTCTCGCTCTCTTTCTCTCTTTTTAGGCAGGGTCTTACTATGCATATCAGGTTGGCTTCCAGTTTATTATTCTCTTGCCACTGCCCCTTCAGGGTGCTTCCCAGGCCACCATGCCTGGTACTCATTTATTCTTTCTTAAAAAATGTAACATCACTCTCCGTTGGAGAATCTGCTTCTCTCTTTCACATAGATGTAGATCCTAAGGAGAGAGCCACCCCATCATACCTCAAAAGGGCCCCGGCTGAAACTAAGAAAAATTGGAGAAACAAGCAAGGAGGCTGTTTTCCTGATGAACCAGATACCAGCACAAGGGGGAATGAGATCAGCACAGAGAAAAATCAACTCCTACCAAATCAGAGAGCCAGAGCCTCAGAGGCCCCCAACACCTCATCACTGAAGCAGACCAAAAATGAACCCAACATGGCTCAGAGAAATTTTGCGGAAGAGGGGGCGGAAAGAATGTCAGAGCCACATGTTGGGTCATGATATGCAGAGACATTTAGCTTACCCGTAACTGTGGGCTAACTCCTCAATGCATGACCCGTATACCTCAACAAGGAGGGGCCAAGGGGAGGGGATAGGTCACAGATGAGCCTAATAATGGTACCAAACTGACTGTATTTGCTGAATACAAAACTAACTAATAAAGAAAAAAAAATGTAACATCAGGCCGGGTGTGGTGGCACATGCCTTTAATCCCAGCACTCGGGAGGCAGAGGTAGGAGGATAGACATGAGTTTGAGGCCACCCTGAGACTACAGAGTGAATTCCAGGTCATCAGCCTGGGCCAGAGTGAGACCCTACCTTGAAACACCAAAAAACAAAACAAAACAAAAGTAATATCAGGCTGGAGAGGTAACTTAGTGGTTAAGACGCTTGCCTGAGAAGCCTAATGACCCAGGTTTGATTCCACAGAAATCACATAAGCCAGATGCCCAAGGTGTCACACACCCCTGGCGTGCCCATTCTCCCTCTCTGTTGCAGTCAGGTTCGCATTGCTGGTAGAAATCACCCAACCAAGAGCAGCTTCTGGGAAAAAGAGGCTTATTTTGGCTTACAGGCTTGAGGGGAAGCTCCACAATGGCAGGGAAAATGATGGCATGAACAGAGGGTGGACATCACCCCCTGGACAACAGAAGGTGGACCCTAGCAATAGGAGAGTGTGCCAAACACTGGCATCGGGAAACTGGCTATAACACCCATAAGCCTGCCCCCAACAATACACTCCCTCCAGGTGGCTTCAGTTTCCAATTGCTGTCAGCTAGGGAACCTACATCCAGAACACCTAAGTTTATGGGAGAACCTGACTCAAACCACCTCTCTCTCTCTCTCCTCTGTCTTAAGTAAGTAAATAACTAACTAAATAAAATATTTTTGTTTATTATTTATTTATTTATTTGAGAGCAACAGACAGAGAGAGAGGCAGAGAGAGAGAGAGAGAGAGAGAATGGGCGCGCCAGGGCCTCCAGCCACTGCAAATGAACTCCAGATGCATGCACCCCCTTGTGCATCTGGCTAACGTGGGTCCTGGGGCTTCACAGGCAAGCACTTAACCACTAAGCCATCACTCCAGCCCTAAATAAAATATTTTTAAAAATGTAACATCCATGAGCTGGAGAGATGGCTCAGCAGTTTAGATATTTGCCTGCAATGCCTAACAACCAGGGTTCAATTCTCCAGTACCCATGTAAAGCCAGATGCCCAAAGTGGTGCATGTATCTGGAGTTTATTTGCAGTGGCTGGAGGCCCTGGTGTGCCCATTCATTCTCTCTACTCTCTTTCTCTCTCTGCTTGCAAATAAATAAATAAATAAATTTAAAATGCAGCATCCTTTTATTTATTATTTTAAATTTATTTTCCTATATCTATCGTAGGAAAGACTTGAAGACTTGAAGGCTGAAATATTCCTATTCCCTAAACTGCTTATTTGCAAGGAAATCTGGCTTTGGGCAAGGTGGTAGTTTGATTCAGGTGTCCCCCATAAACTTAGATGTTTTGAATATTAGGTTCCCAGATGATAGCAATTTGGGAATTGGAGCCTCCTGGAGGCAGTGCATTGTTGGGGGCAGGCTTATGGGTATTATAGCCAGTTTCCCCTTGCCAGTGTTTGGCAAACACTCCTGCTGCTGTTGTCCACTTGATGTTGGCCAGGACGTGGTGTCCACCCTCTGCTCATGCCACGTTTCTCCCCTGCTATCATGGAGCTTCCCCTCGACTCTGAAAGCCAAAATAAACTTTTTCCTCCCATCAGCTGCTTTTGGTAGTGTTTTATTTTATTTATTTTTTTTTTTTTTGTGCCAGCAACACAAAGCTGAATTCAACAGGCATGTATTCTTGGTAATGTTCTCCTTTCAAACTTCAACTCCTCCTAGAACCCAGAGCGGTACTACATAAACTTTGGTGCACCCCAAGTATGACTGAAGTTATTGAGGTTTCTCTTACTGTACCTGTCACCAGCTAAATCTGACATCCATGCTGTGTGACATTAGTCCTGCCAAATGTCCTCTTGGCTATGAGGAAGTGAGGCTAAGAATGGGTCTGGGAACAGTGTGACTTTAAGGAGAAGGGCAGTCAAAAGGATGGGAAGACCCTGTCCGCTGGCTTTTGGCTGGGGCTTTGTATTAACATCTAATTCTGAGCACTTGATCCACTTTACTCCCATGTGCAATAGGGTAAGGCAAGGAGAGGGTGCTTGTTCAGGGTTCAAGTGCCCTTGTGACCATCCCAAAATAACCGGCAGTGTAATACAGTAGGACTTCACATCGCTGAGTGCACAGTCTTCAACTTGTCCTCGTCACCCTAATCATCTCTCTTCCCTTCTTGGGCAAGGTAAGCTTGTGAGTAAAATTTTCCGTCAACAGTCAAGAGCTGCAGAAAACCCCTGTTCTAGGCATCTCCCTGCCGGTTACAGAGAAAAGCACACTGTTGGACGCAGCCAGCTCTTCTCTCCAGAATGTATTCCCAGGACTTCCACTCCTTTCCCTCGGATGTATGTCACAGCAAGCTAATCTTCCCACTTTCTTTTCTTTCACTGGAAGATGTCATTTTTGTCATTTTTTTTTCTTTTTGCAAAAAGGGTGCTGTTTTCAACCAGCCCTTTGTTCATGAGGCCAGGCTTGCCACTGTTCAGCGTACATTATTCCATCAGCCAAGTTATTGTGCCGGGTTGAGCGTTAGAGAAATCTGATCGTTTCCTTGGTCTCTGTTTGGAAGGTACAGGAGCTTTATCCTTAGTGACAGCATGCAGACAGCAGCTAAACAAGGCTAGGGAAGAGGAAGAGCTGGGATGGGAAGGCAAAACTGCAAATGTTTGTCTTAGATCACATCAAGATGCATTGTGGGACATGAAAGGGAGCCATTGCTTTATAAATAAGTTGTTTCTGAAAAATGCAGTGCAAAATTATATAGGTCTATGTAGGACAGTAAAAAAAAAAAAAAAAAAAAAAAAAAAAAAAAGACACAGAAAGGAAGGCCTGGTGCCAGCAGCAGCCCATGCTTCTGTACTGGAGTTCTGGAAGAATTCATTTCTTTGCTTTATTTCATGGAATTTAAAATTTTCTTTTCTTTTCTTTCTTTCTTTCTTATTTTTTTTTTTAAGGTAAGGTTTCACTCTAACCCAGGCTGACCTGGAATTCACTATGTAGTCTCAGGGTGGCCTTGAACTCACAGTGATCCTCCTACCTCTGCCTCCCGAATGCTGGGATTAAAGGTATGCGCCACTACAACTGGTGGAATTTTAATTTTTCTATAGCTTTCTGATCTACACTGGTATGATCTTGAACCATCTTTGCTGTCTCCTCCAAGGGCCTTTAAAAAAATTTTTTTTTAAATTTATTGATAAGCAGAGAGAAAGCGAGAGAGATAGTGAAGAGAGACAGAAAGTGTGTGTACCACGGCTTCCAGTAGGGGCAAATGAACTCCAGACACAGGCATTGCTTTGTGCATCTGGCTTTCCTGCGTGTACTAGGGAATTGAACCCGGTTCGTTAGGCATTGCCGGCAATGCCTTAACCATTGATCCATCCCTCCAGCCTTCCAAGGGCCTTTTGTAAAGTAACTTTCTAGAAGTGGAAGTGTCTATCGAAACCAAAGTTCTATGTAAAAAAGTAAAACTTAAAGAAAAATATTATAGACAAAATCTTCTAGCTTTTCATTTCCTTTTGTTTTGTTGTTTGAGGCACAGCCCCAGTTTATAGCCCATGCTGTCTTTGAACTCACTACATAAACCAGGTTGTCCTCAAGTTTGAGGTCTTCATGCCACAGCATGCCCAGTGCTGGGATTATGGCACATGCCTCTATATTCAGCTTCATTTTCCTTCTAAAATTACTTTGTCTGTTTCTTTTTATCCTGATGATAAAGAAGCATGACAGCGGACATATAGTGTTACTGCTATGAACGAACCAAGGTCATATTGTAATACGGTTTGGCAACTTGCTTATTGTTCTTGCTATGTGTCAAATATATTGCTTCATACAACATGTAGAACTCTACTTTTAAAATTTCTGATTTTTGGTCAGGGGACTGATTACTATGTGGCGCAGACTAGCTTTGAATTTGGGTAATCCTCCTGCTTATGCCTCCTGAGTGCTAGGATGACAGGTTTGTGCCACCATGCCAGGCTTCTACTTCGTTTGTGATGCCTGTAATGTCTTTTGCATGTTCCATTTAATTAGGTAGCATACATTGCATTAATTAATATGTAATAATCAATCAGATTCCCATTATAGAACATAAAAATTATTTTCTATTTGCTTATTTTTTAAATTTATTTTTGGTCTATATGTGTAATATTACTGTGTGTATTGTATGGACATATGTGTGCAGACACTTATGTAGAGGCCAGTGGAGGATATCCAGTGTCCTTCTTTATAACTTTTCCACCTTATTTGCATGAGCTACCCTCTGTCACTGTATCCAGAGCTCACCGCTTTCAGTTAGATCGGCTGACCAGTGAGCCCCAGAGATCCTCTTGTCTCTACCCAACTCAGTGCTGGGGTTATAGGCATGAGAGGCCATGTCTAGCTCTTATTTATTTACTTTTAAAAATATATTATTTATTTATACAAACAATGAGAGAGAGAGAGAGAGAATGGGCATGCCAGGGCCTCCAGCTACTGCAAACAAACTCCAGATGCATGTGCCCCCTTGTGCATTTGGCTTTACATGGGTCCTGGAGAATCAAACTCGGGTTGTTAGGCTTTGCAGGCAAGTGCCTTAACTATGAGCCATCTCTCCAGTCCTTATTTACCTATTTATTTATTTATTTATAGCATGAGTACTGGAAATCAATCTCAGATCTTCACACTGGTGAGACAATTTCCTTACCCAGCGAATTAGGTGCTCAGCCCTATTTCTTTCTTTCTTTCTTTCTTTCTTTTCTTTTCTTTTTTTTTTTTTTTTTTTGACACAGCGTCTCACTATGCAACCAAGGTTGGACTTGAACTTTCTCTGTAGCCTGGCCTAGCCTTGAGCTCCCTATCCTCCTGCCACAGCCTCCCGAGTATTGGGATGGCAGGCATGAGCCGCCACACCCAGTGACTCGTTTTCTTAGAGACTGTAGGCAACAGCACGTCTTTTCAAGCCCTCTTTGCCACCTTGCACGAGAAGTTTTGTAGAGTTGATTTTTAGAAGTGGAAATGTAAATTTCCAAGGCAAGCTTAGGAGTGGGTTAGCCAGTGTTGGTGATTTGCCGTGGCCGCAGGATGCTGGTTTGAATATCCTGCCACCAGTCTGTATGGCCTCTCGTTGGGCCTCAAACATGGACAACTTAGCTGAAGTTTCTTCACCAGCAGATGGCCCCTCGCCTTCCTTTCAGACTGAGTAGAATCCCCCCCAAGCTGGGTGCACTCCGCGTGCGTCCCTGAGCCTGCACCAGCATGGCGATGACCGCATCACGTACAAATGCTCCTGTGTCATTAATCTTGTCCCGTGTTTGTATTGTTCTAGTTCCAGGATGCTGATACTTTAAGCCCAAGGCTCTAACTTGAGCAGGAAGAGTTTATTTTGGGACAAGGAATCTTCCCCCATAGACAGGCCTCTCAACCAGTGTCTCTTTCTCTCTCTTTAGAAACTGGGAAATTCTGGAGGAGAGAGCTAGTTTTCTATATCTCCAGAATTGTTCCTTTCAACCTCAAAAAGTATCAGACTTGGGATTTTTTTTTTTTTAAATATCTACTCACTTTATAGATGGGAACACAGTGAATGGGACATTGACGAGTCATGTTGACAGTGATTGTAAGTCACTTACTCTTAGGGAAGCGACCCTATAAATTGCCTTAAGTATGCAGAGTTGATGTGATAAATATATACAAAATAACCACTTCATCAAAGCTATAAAGACAGTCATTTAAAATGTCAGAGGACAGAGGAAGGAAGGAATAGCTAACTATAATTTTTTTATGCTGATACATCATTTTGTTTTGTACTGAAATAACACTGCATGTGTTCATGTCAATTTTCCTCAAAAACCAGAATGATCTAGAACAACTAGCTCGATATTTTACTTTCTTTGGGCTGGAGAGATGGCTTAGCAGTTAAGGCACTTGCCTGTGAAGCCTAAAAACTCCTTTTCGAATCTCCAGGTCCCACGTAGCCAGACATGTAGGAACACAAGCATTCAGTCTCGCACATGCGCATGAGGTGGCACACGCATCTGAAGCACATTCACAGTGGATGAAGGCCCTGGTGCACCCATATTCTCTCTCTCTCTCTGCCTCTCTGTCTCTCTCAAAATAAAAAAAAAAAAAAGTCAACTTTGACAGGGTATATAGTGGCACATGCCTTTAATTCCAGCAGTTGGGAGGCAGAGGTAGAAGGACCATTGTGAGTTTGAGGCTAGCCTGGGACAACATAGTGAATTCCAGATCAGTCTAGGCTGGAGTGAGACCCTACTATGAAAAAAAAAAAAAAGTCAACTTTGTCTTGGTATGGTGAATCACTCACATCTGTAATCCCAGCACTTCAAGAGGCTGAGACAAGATTTCTACGAACTCCAAGCCAGTAGCCTGGGCTATAGAATGAAATCTTGTCTCAAAAATCCAAATAAGAGCTGGGCGTGGTGGTGCACACCTTTAATCCCAGCACTTGGGAGGAAGAGGTAGGAGGATCACCATGAGTTCAAGGCCACCCTGAGACTACAGAGTTAATTCCAGGTCAGCCTGGACCACAGGGAGACCCTACCTCGAAAAAAAAAAAAAATCCAAATAAGAGGAGGCTGGAGCAATAGCTTAGTGGTTAAAGGCAATTTCCTGCAGTGCGTAACAACCTGGGATCGATTCCCCAGTACCCATGGAAAGCCAGATGTACAAAGTGATACATGCATTTGGAGTTCCATCTACAGCAGCGAGAGGCCCTTGCTCATCCATTCTCTCTCTCTCTCCTTTCTCTGTCTCTGTCTGCTTGCAAATAAATAAATTAAGAAAGAGGGGATATAGCTCAATGGCAGAGTGATTGATTGCCAAGCACACATGAGGACTTCAACACTACAATAAACAAAAACAAAATTACATGCCTTCCTAAAATTCCCAGACAGCAACAACAAAAAAACAATTTTGATCAATAAATGTGATCTTTCTCCATAAAAACATTAGTATGACACTGAATACAAGGTCATCAAGAGCCTGGGGTGGTGGTGCATGCCTTTAATCCCAGTACTCAAGAGACTGAGGAAGGAGGATCACTGTGAGTTTAAGGCTAGTCTGGAGGTACCAAGTGAGTTTCAGGTCAGCTAGGTCTAGAGTGAGACCCTACCTTGAACAAACAAAAAAGAGAAAAATACAGGAAAGGACTATAAATCTGTAACTGGCCTTTTTCATAAATACAGAAATCTCTCTCTCTTTTCTTGTTTTTTAGAGGTAAGGTCTCACTCTAGCCCAGGTTGACCTGGAATTCACTATGTAGTCTTTGAACTCACAGTAAAAGAAACTACCTGCAAAGAGAACAGACAGTCTATAGAATGAAAGAAAATCTTTACCAGCTATATATCAGACAGATGGCTAATAACCAGAATTTCCAAAGAACTGCAAAAATTAAACACCAAAATGGAAATAAAAGTGTCAATTATCAAATAGGCTAATGAAAATGAAGTACAGTTCACAAATGGCCAATAAGTACTTAGTAATATTCAATATACATAGCCATCAGGAAAAGCAGATTAAAATGATTCTAAGATACCATCTCACCCCAGTCAAAATGTCTATAATCAATGCTGGTGAGGATGCTGGAATAAAGGAACTCTTATTCACTGCTGGTGGGACTATGTGAACTAACACAGCCATTATGGAAATCAGTATGGAGCCATCTCAAAAAGTTAGGGAAAGAATTCCCATACAAATCAGCTAGCTATTGACTCCTGGCCATATACCCCAAGGACGTCACACTACTTCAGAGGCATTTGCATATCCATGTTTATTGCTGATCTTTCTACAATAGCTCAGAATTGGAACCAGCCTAGATGCCCATTGACAGATAAATAGATAGTGAAAATGTGGCACATAGCCACGATGGAATTCTATGCAGCACTATTAAAAAATGAAATTTGGCCGGGCATGGTGGTGCATGCCTTTAATCCCAGCACTCGGGAGGCAGAGGTTGGAGGATCTCCGTGAGTTCGAGGCCACCCTAAGACTCCATAGTGAATTCCAGGTCAGCCTGGGGTAGAGTGAGACCCCACCTTGAGAAACCAAAAAAAAAAAAAAAAAAAAAAAAAAAGAAATTTGCATGAAAAATGATGGGCCTGGAAAGAATCATATTAAGTGAAGTGACCCAAACTCAGAAAGACCAAAACTGCATGTTCTCTCTGATATGTGGATCCCAGCTGTGTTATCTATAGGTATGCAGCTAAATAAAGATAGAATGGTAACCGAGAGCCAGCCTAAAGATGAGCAGAAATGGGGCCTGGAGAAGGGTGAAAGGACACAGGTGACGTCAACAGAGGGGGTGAGGCTATTGGAGGGAGGAGAAATAGGAGAAGAGGGTGATTGGGAAAGGAGTGGGAATAAGAATCAACTAAAATAAATTACTTTTTTATTTTTATTTATTTATTTTTTTGGTTTTTCAAGGTAGGGTCTCACTCTAGCCAAGGCTGACCTGGAATTCACTATGTAGTCTCAGGGTGGCCTCGAACTCACAGTGATCCTCCTACCTCTGCCTCCCGAGTGCTGGGATTAAAGGTATGTGCCACCATGCCCATTACTGGCCACCATTCAAATTACTTTTTAAAAATTTCATCTTGGTTGCTTTATATTGCATTTTTAAAAAAACTTTATTTTTATTTATTTATTTGAGATAGAGAGAGAGAGAAAAAAAAAAAGAGGCAGAGAGAGGGAGAGAGAGAATGGGCGTACCAGGGCCTCTGGCCACTGCAAACGAACTCCAGATGCATGCACCCCATTGTGCATCTGGCTCATGTGGGTCCTAGAGAATCAAGTTGGGGTCCTTTGGCTTTGCAGGCAAATGCCATAACCCCTAAGCTATCTCTCCAGTCCTTATTTTGCATTTTTTTTTTTTTTTTGGTTTTTCGAGGTAGGGTCTCACTCTATCCCAGGCTGACCTGGAATTCACTATGGAATCTTAGGGTGGCCTCTAACTCAAGGCAATCCTCCTACCTCTGCCTCCCAAGTGCTGGGATTAAAGGCGTGCGCCACCACGCCCGGCAAAATTTTTTTAATTTTTTTTTTTTTTTAAGGCAGGGTTTCACTGTAGCTCAGGCTGACCTGGAATTCACTATGTAGTCTCAGGATGGCCTTGAACTCATTGCAATCCTCCTACCTCAGTTATTTTGCATTTTTAAAGTTCACAAAAGCCTTAAAATATTTTCTTCCCCCCATGTTGATGATCATCAAGGCTTTATAAGACAATGGAAATTTTATCACATCAATTAGGTATACTCAAAAACAATGGATAAGTTACAAACAAATCATTCTAATTAAGAATATTTTGCGAAATAAATATTCTACTACACATCTGAATTTATTGATCCTAAAATTAGACTTAAAACAAAAGCAAAACAAACATATTTAACACTGACAAGCCTAGGAGAAGAGGCCTGCTGGCAAGCTCTAAACAGCTCTGCGTGTGGACCGTAATGTGAGCGAAAGGAAGAGGAAGAAACTTTGTGTTGAACCAACATTTAAATGTATCTATTAAATTTCCTTTTCCATGAATTTGTACCATGTGAACAACTTGGCAAACTGATAGTTTCCCAAATTTTATATTTAAACTAGTAACACCTTGATTAAAGGAACTAAATTCTGAGACTAGGATATTTAAGAAAAGAGAAACGTTGGGAGGAAAAATAATTGCAGTATCTTTTTAAGTCTCTCTCAAGTGAGTAGCAAGTAAATCACTGTTTATATTTAGGAAGAAGCCAGGCCTGGTGGCACATGCCTTTAATCCCAGCACTGGGGAGGCAGAGGTAGGAGGACTGCTGTGAGTTCTAGGCCACCTTGAGACTACATAATGAATTCCAGGCCAGCCTGGGCTAGAGTGAGACCCTACCTAGAAAAGGAAAAACATAAAAATTAATATATATATATACTTAGGAAGAATATCATGTTTTAGAAAAGTTAGATGGCTATAACATATCAGAGGCAAAAATAAAAATTCCAAGTGGTCTCAGTAAATTTAAAAAAAATGTTGTCCTAGTGTACATCTGTGACCTTGTGCGTGCACTACCTTAGTGCATCTGGCTTATGTGGGATCTGGAGAGAGATTGAACATAGGTCCTTAGACTTCACAGGCAAGTGCCTTAACCACTAAACAATCTCTCTAGCCCTTCAATTAGTATTTAATTTGTGAAGTAGCTTAATACATGGTGGTGTACACCTTTAATCCCAGCCCTTGGGAGGAAGAGGTAGGAGGCTCTCCATGTGTTCAAGGCCACCATGAGACTACATAGTAAATTGCAGGTCAGCCTGGGCTAGAGTATGACCCTGCTTCGAAAAACCAAAAAAAGGGCTAGAGAGATGGCTTAGCGGTTAAGGTGCTTGCCTGCAAAGCCAAAGGCCCAGGTTTGATTCCCCAGTACCCATGCAAAGCTAGATGCACAAGGTGGCTCATGTGTCTGGAATTCCTTTGCAGTGACTGGATGTCCTGGTGCACCCATTCAAAAAGAAAAAAAATTCTCTGAGATGAATACTGCCCATAAACTTAAGGAGATTTCAACATAAAACCATGTCTACAATACTCAACTAGGGGTCTGGGGAGATTGCTCAGTGGTTAAAGGCCTTTGTTTGCAAAGCCTGCTAGCCTGTGTTTTTAATTTCCCAGTACCCACATAAAGCCAGATGCACAAAGTGGTGCATATGACTGGAGTTAGTTTGCAGCTGTAAGAGGCCCTGATACACCCATCTTCTCTCGCTCTCTTTCCCTCTTTCTCTGTTTGCAAATAAATAAAAAATATATATATTTAAAAAATAAAATACTTAGCCAGGCATGGTGGTGCACGCCTTTAGTCCCAGCACTCAGGAGGCTGAGGTAGAAGGATTGCCATGAGTCTGAGGCCACCCTGAGATTACATAGGCCAGCCTGAGCTAGAGCAAGACCCTATCTTGAAAAACAAACAAACAAATAAATAAATAAATGAATACTTGCCACACATGGTGGCGCACCTATAATCCCAGCACTCAGGAGGCAGAGGTAGGAGGATTGCTGTGATTTTGAGGCCAGCTTGAGACCACACAGTGAATTCCAAGTCAGCCTGGGCTACAGCAAGATCCTACCTGAAAAAATGCATAGTTATTGAAGATTATTTTTTAAATATTTTTTTTATTTATTTATTTATTTATTTATTTATTTATTTAAGAGAGAGGAAGAGGCAGAGAGAGAGAGAGAGAGAGAGAGAGAGAGAGAATGGGCATGCCAGGGCCTCCAGCCACTGCAAACAAATTCCAGACACATGTACCCCCTTGTGCATCTGGCTTTTGTGGGTCCTGGGAATCGAATCAGGGTCTTAGGCTTCACAGGCAAATGCCTTAACTGCTAAGCCATTTCCCCAGCCCCCAAGATTATCTTTTAAAACTTTTTTTTATTGAAAACTTCCATAAATACAAATATACCATGATCATCATCCCCTCCTAAAATCTTCCCTTTCCCCCTCTCAACCCCTCTCCATTGAATCCCACCTTCTTTCCAACTAGTCTCTATCCTACTTTTATGTCATTATTTTCCCCTCTTATTATGGTAGTCTTGTGTAGACAATGTCAGTCACTGTGAGGTCATAAATAGTAAGGCCACTTTGTGTCTAGAAGACAGTATTGTAAGCACTCTGTCCCTTCCTTTGACTCTTACATTCTTTCCACCACCTCTTCAGCAATGGTCCCTGAGCCTTGAAGGGTGTGATAGAGACATCTTAGGGTTGAACACTCAACTATTACTTCTCACCACTATGGTGAGTTTTGTCACCCAGTGGTCACTGCCATCTGAAAAGAGAAGCTTCTGTAAACAAAAGTGAGATTAGCATTAATCTATGGGCCTGGAGAGATGGCTTAGCAGTTAAGGCGCTTGCCTGTGAAGCCTAAGGACCCAGGTTCGACTTCCTAGAATTCACGTGAACCAGATGCACATGGTGGAGCATGCATCTTGAGTTCATTTGCAGTGGCTGGAGGCCCTGGTGTGCCCATTCTCTCTCTCTCTCTCTATCTCTCAAAAGTAAGTAAAAATAAAATTTAAAAATATTTTTTAAGAGCTGGAGAGATGGCTTAGCAGTTAAGGTGCTTGCCTGTGAAGCCAAAAGACCCAGGTTCTACTCCCCAAGACCCATGTAAGCCAGATGCACAAGGGGGTGCACACATCTGGAGTTCATTTGCAGTGGCTGGAGGCCCTGGCATGCCCATTCTCTCTCTCTCTCTCTCTCTCTCTCTCTCTCTCTCTGCCCATTTCTGTATCTCTCTCTCAAATAAATAAATAAAAATGAAAAAAAAATTAATGTGGGCATAAACATAAGTATTTAAAGGGCAGTTTGGTGGGCACAATATATCTATTTAGCCAGACAACAGTAGTAGTATCCCAACTTTGGGCTTCTGACCTCCCCAGACATAGGTTTTCAGTACCAGGCATGCATCTCCTCCCATGGAGTGGACCTCAAGTCCAATCAGAGAGCAGTTGGTCTCCCCCATAACAGACATACCACCATTGCACCAGTTGGTACATTTGGCCTGGCTGACCAATTGTAGAGCTTTCAAGTTTCACTGTTGGCTAACACTGTTGACTTTATCCCCCAACAGGCTGCATAGCTCTTTCCAGCATCATGACAGCTAGTCAACAGGAAGGAGACTTCCAGCTCAGCTCCTGCTTGATTTCTCAGTGTCCTGCAGCCTAAGCATGTAGAGTCTTCAGTAATAGGGTTGGCAGCCAAGAGCCTTGGAAATGGCAATATTTTGGGGGCATCAGGGACCTCCATGGCTAACAATGATCTGGAAAGTATCTTATCCCTGGCACTGAATTTTTTCTAATAAAAATCTATGGCAGACTAGAGGGATTGCTTAGTGGTTAAGGCATTTGCTTGCAAAGCCAAAGGACCCAGATTCAATTCCCCAGGATCCACATAAGCCAGATGCACAAGGGGACGCATGCATCTGGAGCTCGTTTGCAGTGGCTGGAGGCCTTGGTGAGCCCATTCTTTCCGTCCCTCCTTCCCTCTTTCTCTGTCAAATAAATACATAAATAATATTTTTAAAAACTAATGTATTATAGGCATAACATTATCCACCTCCACAAGATACTTCTGCCCAAACTCTCTCTTTTTTAAACACATATAGGTAGGTAGGTAGGTAGATAGATAGATAGATAGATAGATAGATAGATAGATAGATAGATAAGCTAGTGCAGAAGTAGGTTTCCCTAAGGATTATTATTTTTAAAATATTTTTAAAAGATTTTATTTTTATTTATTAGAGACAGAAGTGGGGGGAGGGAGAGAAAGAATGGGCATGCTAGGGCCTCTAGCCACTGCAGAACTCCAGATGCATGCGCCGCCATGTGCATCTGGCTTACATGGGACCTGGAGAATCGAATCAGGGTTCTTAGTCTTTGCAGGCATGCACCTTAACTGCTTAAGTCATCTCTCTGGCCCTTTAAAAATATTTTTATTATGTTTATTTGAGAGAGAGAGAGAGAGAGAGAGAGAGAGAGAGAGAGAGAGGGAAAGAGTATCAGCATGCCAGGGCCACTTGCCTTTGCAAACAAACTCCAGATGTATGCAACTTTGTGTGTCTGGCTTTATGTAGGTGTAGAGAAATTGAATCCAGGCCCCAGGCTATGCAATCAAGCTCCTGTAACCACCGAGTCATCTCTCTGGGTCCCTGAAGATTATTAGGCTAGTGAATAGAGGCCGCTCCCTCAAAATAAGGACATACAAATTAATAGTGGTCATTTAAGACTAGAGACTTGGGCTGGAGAGATGGCTTAGTGGTTATGGCGTTTGCCAGGAAAGCCAGAGGACCCAGGTTCAATTCCCCAGGACTCATGTAAGCCAGATGCACAAGGTGGCACATGCATTTGGAGTCCATTTGCAGTGGCTGGATGCCTTGGCATGCCCATTCTCTCTCCCTCCCTCACCCTTTCTCTGCCTCGCTGTCTCTCTTTATATATGTATATATATATACATATAAAGACTAGAGACTTTTTTCAGTCTTGAGACCCAGAGATCCTCAATGCTTGTTATTTCTTCTCTCTGTTTTGTCTTTCTGAGCATCTTGTAGAACTACTGTCATTTGAAAGGCCTTTGAAACTTGAAAGCTTGTCCTCTTAACTTTGAATCTTGAGAACTTGTCCTCCAACTTACAACAGCTGATTTTCTGTCTGTTTTCAAGTATCTGCAACTCTAGATCAACTCTGAATCAAGTTACCTTTTCCTTGTATTTAAAAAAAAATTACTGATAATAAAATATAAATAAATTTATTTGGAAACAATTCTTTGGTAAACATTTAACATTTTACCATGTAAAATTTATTTTATTTTTATTTATTTATTAGAGAGAGAGAAAAAAAATGAGCACACCAGGGCCTCTAGCCACTGCAAACGAACTCCAGATGCACGCACCATCATGTGCATCTGGTTTACATGGGATCTGGAGAGTTGAACCTGGGTCCTTAGGCTTTGCAGGCAAGCTCCTTAACTACTAAGCCATCTCTCCAGCCCTATTTTACCATTTTAAAGATGAAAGCAAATTTACATACTAATGTACCCTAAGTCTTGGCAGGTGTGTTATAAATCTACATTACTGTTGAGCTCTCTGTATCCTCTGCATTTCTGCTTTGAGTCTTGAGTATCCTCAGTGTCTATTGCCATCTCCCTGGAGCAGGTTGTCAGCATAGCAGTGAGAGCAGTGCTCATGTTTAAATCTCTTCTTTCTTTGTGATGTTTCCTGGGTCCTGGCAGATGCACTAGAGGTGGCTTGTCTCATGCTAAGCAGTCTCCTATTTTTTCTTGATGTATTGATGGATCTCAGTTCTCCCTGGTTTTTGATGCCATCTGTAAAAACAAGCAAACAAAAAGCCCTAACAGATTCTCAAATGAAGGAGTTGCATTTTTTGTCTCAATCTCTTTAATATATGTTTCTTATTTATACCTAAAAAACGGACTTGACTGGATTTAATGAATATCAATGTATTTCCTTTTACTTGAAAGACCTTGAGATTAGTGGGGTCCTAAGATATGAAAATTCTCTTCTACTTTTCTTGATGGAAACAAATAACAGTATATCTTTCAGGAATATTTTATTTATTTTTATTTATTTGAGTGCGACAGATGGAAATAGAGAGAGAGAGAGAATAGGCACACCAGGGCCTGTAGCCACTGCAAACGAATTCCAGAGGCATGTACTGCCTTGTGCATCTGGCTTACATGGGGTCCTGGGGAATCAAGCCTCAAGCCAGGGTCCTTAGGCTTCACAGGCAAGTGCTTAACTAAGCCATCTCTCCAGCCCAAGCTTTCAGGAGTATTTAAAAAGATACCCATGACTTGTTTCACTTGTGGTCCTACCTGAAATCATTCGATTGATACATTCTTGGGAATTAAGACTCTGACTTATTTGTACAGTCTTCCCCTTGACAGCTAATAAACACATACTTGGAAAATGTGTGGAAATTGGTCTACTAATTGGTCATGGGTCAGCGGCCTTGCAGTGGTGGTGCCAGCAGCCATGATGGCAATCTTGCGAACTGGGACTAGTAACCCATCCTCCCACCTCATGTCATAATTGGATGACTAAGACCATGTTCTCTGGAAAACATACCTGTTTTCAAATACTGGCTTTATCTTGAATGGTGGGCATTGGGGATAAGTTAACCTCTGGGTGCCTCAATTTTTCTATTCTTCTTCTTTTTTTTAAATTTATTTATTTGAGAGCGACAGAGAGAGAAAGAGGCAAAGAAGACAGAGAGAGAGAGAGAGAGAGAATGGGTGCATAAGGACCTCCAGCCACTGCAAATGAACTCCAGATGCATGAGCCACCTTGTGCACCTGGCTTACATGGAGAATCAAACCAGCATCCTTTGGCTTTGCAGGCAAGCATTTAACCACTAAGCCATCCCTCCAGCCCAATTTTTCTATTCTTTTCTTTGTTGTTGCTCATAAAAGTATTTAATAAGGACTTCTTTGAATTTGATGTTTTACATATAAATTACAAAATTAGTACATCTGAAAGTAGTTATTTCTCAGAACATTAACACCTAAAATTATTAGACTAGGAAGATGTTTATTATACATTGAAGGAAATATATGGTGTATATATATATATATATATATATATATATATATATATATATATAATGATCCATTCTTGTAACCAGTGCAGACTTATATGGTATAGTGTTAAAGACACAAACTAGGTACTGGGGAGATAGCTCAGCAGTTAAAAGTGCTTCCTGCTCAAGCCTGACATCCTCTGAAGTTTGGATCCCCAGGATCCACTTATTTTTTCCTTTCTTTTCTTTTTTCTTTTTTTCCTTTTTTTTTTTTAGTGCTGTGGTTTTTTATTTTTGTTTATTTTTATTTATTCATTTGAGAGCAACAGACAGAGAGAGAAAGAGGCAGACAGGGAGAGAGAGAAGGGACATGCCAGCGCCTCCAGCCACTGTGAACAAACTCTAGATGCATGTGCCCCCTTGTGCATCTGGCTAACATGGGTCCTGGGGAATCGAGCCTCAAACTGGGGTCCTTAGGCTTCACAAGCAAGCGATTAACTACTAAGCCATCTCTCCAGCTCCTGTTGTATTTTTTTTTTTTTTTTGGTTAACAACTTCTATGATTGTAAACAATATCCCATGGTAATGCCCTCCCTCACCCCCACTTTCCCCTTTGAAACTCCATTCTCCACTATTTCCCTTCCCCCTCACAATCAGTCTGTCTTTTATTTTGATGTCATGATCTTTTCCTCCTCTTATGATGGTCTTGTGTAGATAGTGTCAGGCACTGTGAGGTCATGGATATCCAGGCCATTTTGTGTCTTGGGGGAGCACATTGTAAGGAGTCCTACCCTTCCTTTGGCTCTTACATTCTTTCCGCCACCTCTTCCGCAATAGACCCTGAGCCTTGGAAGGTGTGATAGAGATATTGTAGTGCTGAGCACTCCTGTCACTTCTTTCCAGCACCATGATGCCTTCTGAGTCATCACAAGGTCACTGCCATCTGAAAAGAAAAGGTTCTCTACAAAAAGTGAGAGTAGCATTACTATATGGGTAAGAACATTAAGAGAGTGCTTACTGGGCAGTTTGATGAACATAGTATATATATTTATCCAGACAGCAGCAGACGTTACACCCCTAGGGCTCATGACTACCCCTGTTTTAAGTTTTTAGTATCAGGGATGTATTCCCTCCCATGGAGCGGGCCTCCAGTCCAATTAGAGGGCAGTTGAGTTCCACCATGACAGATGTGCCACTATTGCACCCATTGGCTCATTTGGCCTGGCTGGAAAAATTTAAGACTCACATTTCTCTCTCTCCCATTGAACTACATGCAGAATGGCTTCTTCCAGCTTTCTGTCAGCTGGTCTACATGGGGGAGGTTATCAGCTCAGTTCCAGCGGGATTTCTCAGTGGCCTTGCAGCCCAAGTATGTGGAGTCTTCAGCAATAAAATTTTTCTATTCTTAAGATAAGGGGATACAGTGGTACACCATGTGTATTCAAGTGGTGTATTTAAAATGTAAAATGAAATAATACATGAAAATGATTAGCAAGCTGTGTTAGACACCGTCAATATGTACTAAGTAATGACCTTCCTGAATTTTCTGGGAGAGAACCAAGAAAGCACATCTTCAATCAGTGAGGCAAAACAAGGGCACTGTGGAATGGCAGCGATATGGCCAGGGCAGCTGAGCAGGACTAGGGCTTTTCAAACAAAGACACGGGGCAGAAAATAACTCAGAGGCCCAGAATCTCATCGCACAGGCTACAAATAGCAGCTGCAGCTGCAGACCACGGGCTGGCCTTCACATGTCCACAGTGCACAAGGACTCGTGATGACCAACTGATCTTTTCTGTCACGCCCACACGGGCTCGGCAGCCACCCATGGAGTCCACTCTGAATGTGAAGGGGTCGTTTTCAGCAGAGGATAGCAAATCGCCCGAGAGGGCAGGCTGGGTGGAAAGAGAGCGTGGTGATTTGGGTACTGACTAGACGCTCCCGGGTGTACCATAGATGATTCTGGATCATTGAACTTCCAGGAATAACCGTTTCCAGCTGGACAATACTTAACCGTGTCCAGACACTGTGACAAGACACTTCCATGTGTTCGCTGATTAAATCCTTCCACTTCTGTGTGGGGCAAATATGATTATTGTCCCAATCTAGATGCCAGGAAAAGACCAGCAATAGGTGGGAAAACCAAGGTTCAGAGAAGTTAAATATTGACCCAAACTCACAGATTTGTATGTGTAAAGCCAAGGTATAAAACTAAGTCCCCCTGACTCAATCTCATTGTTTAACCACTTTGCTGGTTGACATTTGGTTCACAGACCATTTTATGTACTAATTTCTTATTACTTCACATAGCCCCTGATGGGGATGGACAACACTGTATTTGCTTGTTTTGTATCTCCAAGCTGTCAACAAATAGTAGAAAGTGAGGTCATACTTGGGCTGCAGAGATGGCTTATTGGTTAAGATGTTTGCCTGTGAAGCCAAAGGACTCAGGTTCAATTCCCCAGGACCCAAGTAAGCCAGATGCTCAAGGTGGTGCATGTGTTGAAGTCCCTGGTACACCCATTCTCTCTCTCTCTCTCTCTTTGTCTCCTTCTATCTCTTTCAAATAAATTTTTTAAAAAGTAAAATATGTTAAAAAATGATGGGGGAGGTACATTTTAGTTCATAGTTTTAGAGGTCCAAGCCCCTCGTGGTAGGGCAACCTGGTGGTGTGTCTCAGCATCGCATCTTAGAGGGCCAGAAACCAGAGCAGGTGAAGTGCTGACACTGTAAAATGAAATTCTTCTCCAGTTCCAGGAAATTTACCCTTCTCTTCCCTAATAATGTTTTTTATTCTATTTAATATAAAATTTTGCTTTAAAAGTTTAAAGAGGGGCTAGAGAGATTGCTCATGGTTAAAGTGCTTGCCTGCAAAGCCAAAGGACCCCAGTTCAATTCCCCAGGACCCACATAAGCCAGATACACAAGGTGGTGCATGCAACTGGAGTTCGTTTGCAGTGGCTGTAGGCCCTGGCATTCCCATTCTCTCTCTCTCTCTCTCTCCCTCTTTGTCTCCTTCTATCTCTTTCAAATAAATTTTTTAAAAAAAATATTTAATTTATTTATTTATTTGACAGAGAAAGAGAGAGAGAGAGAACTCATGTTCAGAAGTGTAAAGGCTTAGGGTCTAGGTCAGAGTTGGCCTTGAAGTCCTCCACAAGTCACAGCTGAGAATATGAGTGGGTGTGAACTCACCAAAGGAGAGAAGTACATATGGGGAGCAGATGGCCGGAGCTGAATCCTGGGGTTGGGGGGAGTTGGGGGGAGTACCCACACCCAGGCCCCAGGCAGAGAAAGAGGGAAATCAGGAGTTGAGGAAGAATCTATCTCTTGTCTTTTTTCCCCCCCATTTTTTGAGGTAGGGTCTCACTATAGCCCAGGCTGACCTGGAATTCATTATGTAGTATCAGGGTGGCCTCTAACTCATGGCGATTCTCCTACCTCTGCCTCCCAAGTGCTGGGATTAAAGGCGTGCGCCACCATGCCAGCTGTCTATCTCTTGTCTTTTTTCCCCCCCATTTTTTGAGGTAGGGTCTCATTCTAGTCCAGGCTGACCTGGAATTCATTATGTAGTCTCAGAGTGGCTTCAAACTCTTGGCAATCCTCCTACCTCTGCCTCTGGAGTGCTCTGATTAAAGGTGTGTGCCACTATGTCTGGCCAGAGAAGCTTCTCTAACCAATGCATTAAAATATAGGCATAAACATATGTGTTTGTGTTTGAGGGCTGTTTGGTGGGCATAATATATGCATTTTGCCAAGCAACAGTAATAGCTTCCCCACTAGGGCTTATGACCTCTCAAGCCATAGGTTTTTGACTAGGTTTTTAGTACTAATCACTAATTTCCTCCTGTGGAATGGGCCTCAAGTCCATTCAGAGAGAGCAGTTGATTTCCCCTATAACAGACATTCCTCCATTGCACCAGTTGGTACATTTAGCCTGGCTGGCCAGCGGTAAAGCTTGCAGGGTCCACAGCTGATTAAGAACATTGATGACTTTTCTCTCCTCAAAAGTCAAAATAGCTCTTTCCAGCATCTTGACAGCTAGTCAACAGGGAGAAAGTTCCTAGCTCAGCTCCAGCTTGATTTCTCAGTGACCTGTAGCCCAAGCATGTGGGTCTTCAACAACAGGGTCTTACCATCTAATTCTGGTGGATGACTAAGAGCCTCAGCAATGGCCTATAATGTTTGGGGGGCATCAGGGACCTTCCTGGCCAACAACTCACTGGAAGGTGTCCCACCCTGGTAGTGAAAATTTTCTATAATGATCTATGGCTTCTGGCACAAGGTTATCTACCTCCACAGAATACTTCTGTTTAAATAAAAAACAGTTATTAGTAATATCCATTTAGTAGATTGAAATATTACTGCTACAAGATTGTGCAAATTTCACACACATGATCACAGAAAGAATTCACTTAATTATTACTTTGTCCAACTCTGCTAATATTTAATAGATTCTTCACTTTTACCACCAGTACACTTCACACAGAATGAGGGAGTCCATGGCATAGAGAATAGGTAAACCTAAGACTGATGGGAATAATTTTATAGGGTAATTTTTCCATTTCTTTTTGAAAGAGTCTTGATTCATAGCCCAGGCTGCCCTTAAACTCTTTGATCCTACTTGCCTCAATTGTCAAGGTTCTTGAATGATGACAGGATTGCAGCACCATGCCTAGCTTCATTCTTCGAATGTTATTTGTTACTTATTTAATTAATTAATCTACTGAATTGGGCCTCATGTAGCCCCAGCTATCCTTGAGCTATAGCTGAGGATGACCTTGATTCTCTTGCCTCCACTTCCCAAGGGGAATGGGATTTTAGCTTCCGTGCCCAGCTTCCATTCTTCAAATTTTAAATTACTTAATAACCTGTTCTCTTTTGGATTTTGCAGTTTGTTTTGGAACTTAACCTTTCTCCCTTCCATCATTTAGTGAAAATGCAAAACTCTCACAAAAAATATGCATAGGAAAACTCAGAAGGAAACCTAACAACCCAGCAATTGGTCTTATCTCTGAGTAAGTCTTTAGTACGAGAGAGAGAGAGAGAGAGAGAGAGAGAGAGAGAGAGAGAACTCATGTTCAGAAGTGTAGGCTTAGGGTCTAGGTCAGAGTTTGGCCTTGAAGTCCTCCACAAGTCACAGCTGAGAATATGAGTGGGTGTGAACTCACCAAAGGAGAGAAGTACATATGGGGAGCAGATGGCCAGGAGCTGAATCCTGGGGGTTGGGGGGAGTTGGGGGGAGTACCCACATCCCAGGCCCCAGGCAGAGAAAGAGGGAAAATCAGGAGTTGAGGAAGAATCTATCTCTTGTCTTTTTTCCCCCCCATTTTTTGAGGTAGGGTCTCACTCTAGCTCAGGCTGACCTGGAATTCATTATGTAGTATCAGGGTGGCCTCTAACTCATGGCGATTCTCCTACCTCTGCCTCCCGAGTGCTGGAATTAAAGGCGTGCGCCACCATGCCCAGCTGTCTATCTCTTGTCTTTTAAGCCCACCAACCCTTTCCTCTTGATTACTGACCTCTTCTAAAATGGGTCATCAGGGGGCTGGGGAGATAACTCAGCAGTTAAGGCACTTGCTTACAAAGGCTTCAGGCCCAGGTTCAATTCCCTAGCCAGCTGCATAAAGCCAGACAGGTATTTGTTTGCAATGTCAAGAGACCCTGGAACATCCAAATACATGCACACAAACATACATACATACATACATACATACATACATACATACATACATACATACAAAGGGTTGTCTGAACAGAGGTCTTATATTAATTCGTTAACATTCTAAATTGTGTCCTTCCATTCTGAATTTGTCCCTCCAATTCACATACTGATGCCCTAACCTCAGCTGTGACGGTGTTTAGAGATAGGTTTAAGAAAACCAGTCATGCTTGGGGCAGGACCCTCATCATGGTATCGCTGCCCTTCTAAGAAGAGACAGCTGGCCATGGCGCACGCCTTTAATCCCAGCACTCGAGAGGCAGAGGTAGGATGACCACTGTGAGTTCAAGGCCACCCTGAGACTACATAGTGAATTCTATGTCAGCCTGAGGTAGAGTGAGACTCTACCTAAAATAAAAAAAAGAAAAAAGAAAAGGAGAGACACAACAAAGAGCTTGCTCTGCAACTATCTCCACCAGGAGACAGCAGAGAGAAGATAGCTAGCTGCTTACAAGCTAGGAAGAGGGTTCTTCCAAGGACCCAATTGTGCTGGTGCCCTAACCTCAGACTTCTAGCATCTGGAATCCCAAAAGGTAATTACTGCTTCCTATTTGGTATTGAATATGGCATCTCAAGCTAACACGAGACCTCAACATTGGGGGTGGTGGTAGTAATTTTCATGCAATTCTAAGTTGTTTTCTTAAAAGCTTAATAGTTGCAAGCACTGTAATTCCTAGCATCCTGTAAGTGTTGGTATTGAAAACAAAGCTCTATCTACTTTAACTATTTCTTATGAAATGAAAAGGGCCACAGTGATGCAATACCCACTATAAATTATTACAAGCATATAAGTAAACACTTTGTTTAAAGGAGAAAAGAGGGCTGGAGAGATGGCTTAATGGTTAATGTGCTTGCCTGCAAAGCCAAAGGACCCCAGTTCAATTCCCCAGGACACACGTAAGCCAGATGCACAAGGTGGTACATGTGTGTGGAGTTCATCTGCAGTGGCTGGAGGCTGTGGCATACCCATTCTCTCTCTCTCTCCCTCTTTGTCTCCTTCTATCTCTTTCAAATAAATTTTTTAAAAAGTAAAATATGTTAAAAAATGATGGGGGAGGTACATTTTAGTTCATAGTTTTAGAGGTCCAAGCCCCTCGTGGTAGGGAAGACCTGGTGGTGTGTCTCAGCATCGCATCTTAGAGGGCCAGAAACCAGAGCAGGTGAAGTGCTGACACTGTAAATGAATTCTCCAGTTCCAGGAAATTTACCCTTCTCTTCCCTAATAATGTTTTTTATTTCTATTTAATATAAAATTTTGCTTTAAAAGTTTAAAGAGGGGCTAGAGAGATTGCTCAGTGGTTAAAGTGCTTGCCTGCAAAGTCTAACGACCAGGTTCAATTCCCTAGTACCCACATAAAGCCAGATGCACAAAGTGCTACATGCATCTGGAGTTTGTTTCCATTCTCTGTCTGTCTCTATCATGCTCTGCTTGAAAATAAATAAATAAAATATTTTTTAAAAATTTAAAGAAATATTGTTATCTGTTTTCTGTCTCAAAGGTACATAAGTTGGAATTTTTGAAAGCTGTTTTCTGTGACAAGGCTATAAAGTATTTTTTCTTTATGATTTATTTATTTATTTGACAGAGAAAGAGAGAGAGAGAGAGAAAGAGATTGAGAGAGTGAATAGGCATGCCAGGGCCTCCAACCACTGTAAACAAACTCCAGGCACGTGCACCCCCTTGTGCATCTGGCTAATGTGGGTCCTGGGGAATAGAACCAGGTTCTTTGGCTTTTCAGGCAAACACCTTAACAGCTAAGCCATCCCTCCAGCCCCTATAAAGTATTTTTAAAAATGTGTTTGGCATTAAGTTATTATTATGAGTACTATTTGTTTCCATTTGGCTAAAGTAACATAAAAGTTAATACCAACTGGTAATCATTAAGCATGGAATAATTGATAAGAAATATGAATTAAAATTTTGTTAAGTAGAAATCAGGATTTTGCCAATTCATCTATGGTTAAGTATTATTTATTGTCAGAAAGGAACAGAGTTTAGCATCAACCTCAGAAATATATATTTTATTTCAAAATTGTGAGGCTGGGGGAGATAGCTTAGTGGTTAAGGTGCTTGCCTGCAAAGCCAAAGGACCCAGGTTTGATTCCCCAGGACCCACATAAGCCAGATACACAAGGTGGTGCATGCAACTGGAGTTCGTTTGCAGTGGCTGTAGGCCCTGGCATTCCCATTCTCTCTCTCTCCCCCTAATAAATAAATAAAAATAAAATATTAAAAATTGTTTCACAAGTTAAAGAATATTAGATGTTGAGGACTTCCAGTTAAGCTGGAGGCATAGTAGCCATGCCAAAGCAGCCTAGTGGGGGGGGGGGCAAAAACAGCACAATATGCTCTTCTACCAAAAAGTGAATGTGTTAAGGAATTATTAACCCCAGCAGAGAAACAGGAGAGAACCCCAGCCCCTATCAACCACACAACCAGCCAGGAGTAGGCTCCTACCCTGAAAATATAACTTTGGATTTACCATCTAAGGATACAGCAAATAATTAGAAAACTCAAGTATCAAATTAACTCAAGATGAAAAAATATCTACATTATAATACAAGAAACACAAGAAATCTAGACAACCTAATTCCAGCAAAAATTATAAATCCATCAGAAATGACCTTCAGTAAGACTGATTTCAATGAAATGCCTGACCAATAATTCTAATGAATGATTATAACTATGTTCAAAGAAGTGAAAGAAGAAATCAAAGGAATCAAAGAAGAAAACAAACTCCTTAAGCGATCCCAAGGGAACACAGGCAACCAACTTAATGAAATAAGGAGGTCAGTACAAGACATGAGGAAGGAAATAGAAATACTGAAGAAATACTAATCAGAAATACTAGAAATGAAAACACAGTAAGTTAAATAAAAAACTCTACAGAAAGTATCACCAATAGAATGGATCAAGGAGAGGACAGAATATCTAAACTAGAAGACAAGGTGGCAGATCTAGAACAGTCCATGAAAGAGAAAGAAAAACTAGTAAGAAGAATGCATGAGTAGGAATTTCAAGCCATTTGGGAAACTATGAAGAGATCAAACCTAAGAATTCAGGGTATAATAGAAGGAGAAGAATTTCACTCCAAAGGCATAGTAGGTATTTCAACAAAATCATATAAGAAAATTTCCCCCAAATAGGAAAAGAGATACCAATACAGAAACAGGCAGCACTTAGAACACCAAACAGACAAAACCAGGAAAGAACCTCTCCTTGCCATATTATTATTAAACTACTAAACATGCAAACCAAAGAAATATTGAAAGCAATTAGAGAGAAAAAAGCAAGTCACATATAAAGGCAAGCCCATTAGGATCATAGCAGATTACTCAACACGAACTTTAAAAGCCAGAAGGGCTTGGAATGATGTATTCCAAGTTGTGAAGGATAACAACTGTCAACCAAGATTACTATATCCAGCAAAGCTATCCATCACAATTGACGGAGAAATAGGATTTTCCATAACAACAACAACAACAAAAAAAAAACAGGCTAAAGGAATACATGACTACTAAGTCAGATCTACAGAAAAGACTTGAAAGGATCCTTCCTGCTGAATAGAAAGAAAATCACATACATGAGAAATCAGGAAAAAGTAAACCATATTCAAATAATAGTATAGGAGAGAGTAAAGAAAAAGCAGGAAGCACTGCTAAGCAAGAAGAATGGCAAGAATAAGTACACACCTGTCAACAACATCTTTTAACATCAATGGCCTCAATGCCCCAACAAAAAGACAGGCTTGCAAACTGGATTAAAAGACAGGATCCTTCTCTTTGTTGCGTCCCAGAAACTCATAAAATACAGACACTATCTTAGGGTGAAAGGATGGAAAATTCTATTTCAAGCAAATAGGTCTAGGAAGTGGGCTCAGAAAGTAAAACCACTGGGTCCTCATGAAATTAAAAACCTTTGTAGGGCTGGAGAGATGGCTTAGCAGGTAAGGTGCTTGCCTGTAAAACCCGAGGACCCATGTTTGACTCTCCGGGTCTCACATAAGCCAGATGCACAAGGTGATGCAAGCATGCAAGGTTGCACATGCACACAAGGTGGCACATATGTCTGGAGTTCAACTACAGTGGCTGGAGGCCCTGGTGTGCCAATTATCTCACACATGCTCAAGCACACTCTTGCTCTCTTGTATAAAAATAAAAAGGTCAGTCTGTTGGGCTTGCCTCACAAAAACTTTTTAGAAAGTTTTTTTTTTTTTTTTTTTTTTTTTGGTTTTTCGAGGTAGGGTCTCACTCGAGCTCAGGCTGACCTGGAATTCACTCTGTAGTCTCAGGGTGGCCTCGAACTCTCGGCGATCCTCCTACCTCTGCCTCCCGAGTGCTGGGATTAAAGGCATGCGCCACCACACCCGGCTTAAGTTTTTTTTTTTTTTTTTAAAGCAAAGGACACTGTGAGTAGAACAAAGAGGCAACCTAAAGAATGGGAGAAAATCTTTGCCAGTTATACATATGACAAAATATTAATATCTAGGATGTACAAAGAACTCAAAAAACTAAATCATAAGAAATTAAACAACCCAATCAAAAAATAGGCTATTGAACTAAACAGTTTTCAAAAGAAGAAATACAAATGGCCTATAAACATATAAAAATATGTTCTATATCCTTAGCCATCAGGAAATGCAAGTTAAAACTACTTTGAGATTCCATTTCACTCCTTGTCAGAATGGCTATCATCAAAAAAAGAAAATGACAATAAGTGCTGGTGAGGATGTGGAAAAAGTAACCCTTCCACACTGTTTGTGTTAATGTAAACTGATAACATACATTGTGGAAATCAGTGTGGAGGTTCTTGAGATAGATAAAAATAGATTTACCATATGACCCAGCTATATCACTCCTTGGTATATACCCTAAGGACCCCATGCACTGCCTTAGAGATACTTGCGTAACCATGTTTATTGCCACTCTATTCACAATAGCTAGGAAATGGAACCAAGCTAGATGTCCCTCAACTGATGAGTTGGATAATGAAGATGTGGTACATTTATACAATGGTATTCTCTTCAGTGGTAAAGAAAAATGAAATTATGAAATTTGCAGGGAAATGGATGGACCTGGAAAGAATTATATTGAGGTAACCCAAGCCCAGAAAGCTAAACACTGCATGTTCTCTCTCATATGTGGATCCTAGATACAAATGTTTAGATATGTATGTGAGTTGCAGTAAAAGACAATAGCAGAAGCTAGTTGGCTAGAAAGGGGCTATAAGGGAGGAAGGAGCTAGGAGGACTTAAGGGGAGGGTAAGTATATGAACAGATTACTGGGGTGTGTTGAGGTTAGCTTCACATTGCTGTCAGAAAACACCCAACGAAGAGCAGCTTGTGGGGGGAAAAGGGTTTATCTTGGCTTATAGACTGAAGGGGGAAGCTCCATGATTGCAGGTAAAATGATGTCATGAGCAGAATGGACATCACCTCCTGGCCAACATCAAGTGGATAATAACAGTAGGAGAATTTGCCAAATACTGGCAAGGAGAAGCTGGCTGCCACACTCACAAGCCCACCCCCAATAATACACTGCCTCTGGGAGGCTCCAATTCCCCATTTGACACCAGATGGGGAGCTAGCATTCAGAACACATAAGTTTATGGGGGACATCTGAATCAAACCACCACAGGGTGCAGCGGCTTAAGTGAGGTCAGGGAAAGGGACTGAGTAAAGGAATGGTGGGAGGAGGATTATTCTAAATTTAAGATGTTATGATTAAGCCATATAGAAACCTACTTCTTTGGATAATGGTGCACCTAGAAGATTGTTACTAGAAAAATTTCAGTGCCAGGGGTAGGATACCTTCCAGTGAGTTGTTGGCCAGGGAGGTCCCTGATGCCCCCCAAACATTACAGGCCTTTGCCAAGGATCTGCTTGTCCACCAGAACTAGATGGCGTGTCCCTATTGTTGAAGACTCCACATGCTTCAGCTGCAAGGTCACTGAGAACTAAAGCTGGAGCTGATCTAAAACTCCTCCCTCTGTACCAGCTGACAGAAAGCTGCAACCGTGTGGGAGAGAGAAGTCATCAGTGGCTTGCAGTGGACATTGTAAGCCTTAAGATTGGCTAAATGTGCCAGCTGGTGCAATAGTGGCATGACTTTCATGGGAAACCCAACGACTCCCTAATTGGACTGGAGGCCTGCTTCATGGGAGGGAATACGTGCCTAGTACTGGAAACCTAGTCAAAAGCCTAAGTCAGGGGAAGTCATGAACCCTAGGGGAGTAATACCTGCTGTTGTCTGGCTAAATACATATATTATGCCTACCAAACTACCTTGTAAGCACTTTTCTTAATATTATATTGTATTTATATTATTATATTATATATATAATTATATATAAATTATATATAATTTCAGATGGTAGTGACCACTAGTATGACTCAAAAATCACCACAGTGCTGAGAAGAAACAACAGTGGAGTGTTCTGCACTGAGATATCTCTATCACAGCTTCCAAGGCTCAGGGTCCATTGCAGACGAGATGGCTGAAAGAATGTCATAGCCAAAGGAAGAATGGGACTGCTTACAATGCACTCTTCCAGATACAAAATAACCTGGATTTCCATGACCTTGCAGTGCCTGGTGCTACCTACACAAGACCTTCATAATGCAAGGAAAAGATGATGCCATCAGAATGAAAGAGAGACTGATTGTGAGGAGGAAGAGATATAATGGAGGGTGGATTTGTGAGGGGGGAAAGTTGTGGTGTGGAGGGAATTATTATGGTTTATTGTCTATAATTACGGAAGCTGTCAATAAAACTTTTAAAAAGGGGAATATTTGATATTAACAAATGTGTAACAATTATAATCACAGATACACTAGGCAACAGAACTCCAAAATACATGAGGCATACCTTGACAGAAATGGAAAAATAGATAGCTCTACAATAGTAGCTGGGGACTTCAACATCTCACTTTCAACAATGAATAAAATCTCTAGAGGAAAAATCAGTAATGTGCTTGAGCAACACTATGCACCAAATAGATCTAGCAGACATATTCATAATGTACCACTGGACAACAGAACTTGCATATTTTTCTCAACAACACAATGAACCCTCTTCAAGGCGGACTACATATTAGATTAGAAAGCAAGTTTCAATAATTTTTTTAAGAATTGAATTATGTATAGCTTTACTGGATACAACAGAATGAAAGTAGGAGTAAATAAAGAGGAAAGAGTAAAAACATAAACAATAGAAATTAAACACCATACTCCTTTTTTAAACCATTTTTTAAAAATCAGTTTTATTTACTTGCAAGGAGAGAGGGATAGAAGAGAGGCAGACAGAGAGAATGGGTGTGCATCAGGGCATCCAGCCACTGCAAACAGACTCCAGATGCATGTGCCACTCTGTGCATCTGGCCTAACATGGGAATTGGGGAATCGAACTCAGGTTGTTAGGCTTTGCAGGCAAGCATCTTAACCACTGAGCCATCTCTCCAGCCCTTTTAAAGCTTTTTATTGACAACTTCCATGATCATAAGCCTCTCCTACCATTCCCCCTTTCCCCCCCTCTCAAAACCACCTTCACTGAATCCTTTCTTTTCTAGCTAGAAGCTGCTTTTTTGATGCTACCATTTTTCCCTCCTATTTTGTAGGTCTTATGTAAGTAATGTCAACCACTGTGAGACAAAGGAGAAAGGGAGGGAGAAAGTGTGAGCAAGTGAGAGAGAATAAAATCTATAGTGGAAGGCTGGAGAGGTGGTTTAGCGGTTAAGGTGCTTGCTTGTGAAGCCAAAGGACCCAGGTTCAATTCCCCAGGACCCACATAAGCCAGATGCACAAGGTGGCACATGTATCTGGAGTTCATTTGCAGTGGTTGGAGGCCCTGGCACACCCATTCTCTCTCTCTCTCCCCCTCTTTCTCTGTCAAATATAAAAAAAAAAAAAGTATAGTGGAGATAAATGAAAGAAAACAAGAATAGAGTAAGTTTTTTTTTAAAAACAGAGCAACAAAGTTTACAAATCCTCAAAGTGACAAAGAATAAGAGAGAAAACACAAATAACTACATCCGAAATGAAGGTAGAAATATTATTGACCTACAGAAATATAAATAACTATAGAGCCATAAATTAATCATCCTAGATGAAATGTACAAATTCCTATTCACTATGTAATATCAGGCTGGCCTTAGACGCAGTTATCCTCCTACCTGGGCCTCCTGAGTGCTGGGATTAAAGGCGAGCACCACCACACCCAGCTACACATTCCTATTCAAAGTACCAAGTCAGACTCAAAAATATATATATATATATAATCTTAACAGAGAACAAACAAAGAAATTGAAACACTGGGCATGGTGGCACACACTTTTAATACTAGCACTGGGGAGGTAGAGGTAGGAGGATCACCATGAATTTAAGGCCAGCCTGGGACGACAGAGTGAGTTCTAGGTCATCCTGGGCTAGAATACGAGCTTACCTTAAAAACAACCCCCCCAAAAAATTCAAAAAATTTGAAATAAAAATAAAATTGCTTAACATGATAAAGGGCATTAATGAAAAACTAGTGGGTAACAGTATTTTCCCTTAAAATCAAGGAAATGGCAAAACACCTACTCTCATCACTGCTATTTAACATTATACTGTGAGTTCTAGCTATAGCAATCAGGCAAGAAAATGAAATAAAAGGCACTCACATTCAAAAGAATGAAATAAAGCCATCTTTATTAACAAATTACATTTTATATCATTTTATAGAAAATGCCAAAGAACACATAAAGATGTGTGTATACACGCATGTGTGCATGTGCACACACACAGACAACCTGATCAATTAGAAATCCAGTAAAGTTGCAGGATTTGAGATCAGCACACAAACATCAGTTGCATTTTGTTATACCATCAAGGAACAACTCAATAAAGAGTTCAAGAAAATCTTGCTTTAAATATTTCATTTGTGGGCTGGAGGGATGGCTCAGCAGTTAAGGCCTTATCCTGCAAAGTCAAAAGACCTAGGTTCAATTCCCCAGGACCCATGTAAGCCAGATGCACAAGGTGACACATGTGTCTGGAGTTCGTTGGCAGTGGCTAGAGGCTCTACCATGCCCGTTCTCTCTCTCTCTCTCTCTTTGTCTCTAATAAATGAATAAAAATAAATAAAATTAAATAAAATAAAAATATTTCATTTGTGGGAGCCGGGGAGTGGGCTCAGTGGTTAAAGGCACTTTCTTGCAAAGCCTGGCAACCCAGATTCAATTCCCCAGCCACCCACATAAAGCTGAATGGAAATACATTTTCAGTGGCAAGAGACCTTAGTGCATACACACAAACACACACATGAGGGCTGGAGAGATGGGTCAGTGCTTAAGGGGCTTACCTGCAAAGCCTAACGACCCAGGTTCAATTTCCCAGTACCCACGTAAAGCCAGATGCACAAAGTGGTGCATGTATCTAGAGTTTGTTTGCAGAGGCTAGAGGCCCTGACATACCAATTCCCTCTCTCTCCCCTTATAAATAAATAACTCTTACAATTCAGCAACAAAAAGAAAAATGGCAAGCTGGAGAGATGGCTTAGTGGTTAAGACACATGCCTGCAAAGCCTAAGGACCAAGGTTTGATTCTCCAGGTCCCATGTAAGCCAGATGCACATGTGGTGCATGCATCTGGAGTTCATTTGCAGTGCACTCTCTCCCTTTCTCTCTGTCTCTAATAAATAAATAAAAATAAATCTTTTTAAAAAAGAAAAATAGCCACTATTTTAAATGAGCAAAGGTCTTAGACAATTCTAAAAAAAAAAATACAAATGGCAGCTGGGGAGAAAGCTCAGTCAGTAAAGTTATTGCCTTACGAGTATGAAGACCTGAGTTCAATTCCCAGGCTCATAATCCCCGTACTAGGGAGGAAGAGATGGGTGGATACCTGGAGCTCACTGGCCAGCCAGTGCAGCCTACTTGGTGAGTTCCAGGCCAGTGAGACATGCTATTTAATAAAAGGTGGACAGGGCTGAAGAGATGGCTCAGCAGTTAAGGTGCTTGCCTACAAAGCCCAATGACCTGGGTTTGATTCCCTCATACCCAGGTAAAGCCAGATGCACAGCGGTGCATTCATCTAGAGTTCATTTACAGTGGCTGGGGCCTCTGACATGCCCTCTCTCTCTCTTTTTCACTCTCTTTCTGTCGTCTCTATGTTTCTCTACTTGCAAATAAATAAATAAATGAAATCAATTTTTTTTAAGGTGGTGGGGCTTCAGAGGTTGCTTAGTGATTAAGGCGTTTGCCTGCAAAGCCTAAGGACCCAGGTTTGATTCCCCAGTACCCACATGAGCCAGATGCACAAGGTGGTACATACTTCTGGAGTTCATTTGCAGTGGCTAGAGACCCTGGTGCACCCATTCTCTCTTTCCCCCTCCCCTCTATCTGCTTCTTTCTCTCTCAAACAAATAAATAAAGCCACACAGAGCTACATACTCTGCTTCAAAATACCTACCTGAAAGAAAATATTAAAAACATTTTATGGCCAGGTGTGGTGGTGCACGCCTTTAATCCAAGCACTCGGGAGGCAAAGGTAGGTGGATAGCCATGAGTTCGAGGCCACCCTGAGACTACATAGTGAATTCCAGGTCAACCTGGGCTAGAGTGAGACCCTACCTTGAAAAACAAACAAACATAAAAAACATTTTGTTTGGTTTTGTTTTTCTTTGTGACAAAGTCTCACTATGTAGCTCAGACTGGCTCCAACTTCATAACCTTCCTGCCTCATCCTTCTGAGTGCTGGGATTACCCAGCCACTTTCAATTTTTTTGTTTATTTTTATTTATTTATTTGAGAGTGACAGAGAGAGAAAGAGGCAGAGAGAGAGACAGAGAGAGAGGGCGCATCAGGGCCTCCAACCACTGCAAACAAACTCCAGATGCATGTGCCACCTTGTGCATCTGGCTTACATGGGTCCTGGGGAATTGAGCCTCAAACTCGGGTCCTTAGGCTTCACAGGCAAGTGCTTAACCACTAAGCCATCTCTCCAGCCCCACTTTCAAATGTTGAATTCTTTCCTTTTCCAGGAAAGTGATAGGCAGTGAGTGATGTTGGGCAGTGGCAGTGAGCTACAACTCCCAGTCAGCCACCAGATTCAGATGGAAAACACCAATATGCTTCCATGTACTGTGTTACTAAACTGTGATGTTCCAAGGTTAACTGCATTAAATGTGATTTCAACTCATAATGGATTTATCAGAATGCAACCCTATTGTCAATTAAGGGGCATCTGTGTTTTGTGTGTGTGTGTATGTGTGTGTGTGTGTGTGTGAGAGAGAGAGAGAGAGAGAGAGAGAGAGAGAGAGAAGGGTTTATTTTGGCTTAGACACTTGATGGCAGGGGGAAACGATGGCATGAGCAGAAGGTGTACATCACCTCCTGGCCAACATTAGATGGACAACAGGAACAGGAGAGTGTGCCAAACACTGGCAAGAAGAAGTTGGCTTTGATGCCCATAAGCCCACCTCCAATAATACACTGCCTCCAGGGGCTCCAATTCCCAAATTGCCATCAGCTGGGGACCTAGCACTCAGAACACCTAAGTTTATGGGGGATACCTGAATCAAACCACCACATTCCACCCCAGGCTCCCATAAACTGAACCATCTATGATATAAAATGCAATGCATTCAGCCCAACTTTAAAAGTCCCCATATAGTTTTTTTTTAAATTAATTAATAATTTATTTATTTGATAGCAACAGACAGAGAAAGAGGCAGATAGAGAGAAATAGAGAGAATGGGCACGCCAGGGCCTCCAGCCACTGCAAACGAACTCCAGACAGACGTGCGCCCCCTTGTGCATCTGGCTAATGTGGGTCCTGGGGAAACGAGCCTTGAACCGGGGTCCTTAGGCTTCACAGGCAAGCACTTAACTGCTAAGCCATCTCTCCAGCCCCCCCATATTGTTTCTACCAATCCCAATGATGTTCAACAACCCCATGTCTTTTAACTGAGCCATAATAACAACAACCAAAAAACCCATAATGGAACAGAATAAACATTCACACTGCAAAAGATGGCATTGGCGGGCTGGAGAGATGGCTTAGTGGTTAAGCGCTTGCCTGTGAAGCCCAAGGACCCCGGTTCATGGCTTGATTCCTCAGGACCCACGTAAGCCAGATGCACAAGCTGGCACATGCATCTGAAGTTTGTTTTCAGTGGCTGGAGGCCCTAGTGCGCCCATTGTCTCTCTCTCTCTAATAAATAAAAAAAGAAAAATTAAACAAAATTTAAAAGATGTCATTGGCTATAGCAAAGAAATATTTCAACCAATACAGATTTAAGCAAGGCAAACATCAAGCTCTGTAGCTCCAAGTCCAACAACTCTAGTCAGTGACAAGTCTCTAAGTCTGATAATTCTAACCAGTGACAAGTCTATGGAGTTCCAATTCTGCCCCTCCAGCTAGGTTACTCACATTCCTGGAAAACATCATCTGGTGCCAGAAGGTGTCCTTGGAATCTCCTGTCATCTCCATTGTGTCTCCGCTGAAACCCACGGTTCATCCTCATGGCTCCATCAGGGCTCCATGCAGGTAATTCAACAAGCCTGCTTCACACTGCCCACAGCCATTTCCAAAATACAAAACCATGCTAAAATTCAATGACCTTCTCTTTCCTGTATTTGTTATACTCTGTAATGCCAGGTAGGCTAGCAACTTGTTAATTTGGGGGGAATAAAGCAGACTTTGAAGAACAGGACACTCTTTCAGCATTCAGGCCCCTTCAAAAGACTGCATTCTTTCTGTTGTCCCAATGCAGGTCAGCTGGCTCAATCTCAAAGGTTGTAATCTCTCATACAATTGCAGCTGAACAGGTAGAAGTTTTGGCCCAAAGATTTCATTTCTATGCCATATTCCTCTGCTCACACCAGTCCATTTCTATGCAATGCAACCCTGCACAAGTTCTCAGGACATGGGCATAACAACAAGCCTCTCATACAAACTGCTTTTAGCCCAGACCTCTTAGGCCAAGATAGCAAATCCTTCCATATTCTTCTCAAAAATCAGCTCGAAAAGGCCAAAAGCCACACAGTCAAATTTCTAGCAGTAATAATCCCACTTCTTGGTACCAATTCTAACTGTTGCAGTCAGGTTCACATTGCTGGCAGAAAACACCTGACCAAGAGTAGCCTGTGGGAGAAAAAGGTTTATTTTGGTTTACAGACTCAAGGGGAAGCTCCATGATGGCAGGGGAAAATTATGACAAGAGCAGAGGGTGAACATCACCTTCTGGCCAACATCAGGTGGACAACAGCAATAGGAGAGTGTGTCAGGGTATCTGTATTTTTATTAGTGATATCAATAATTTTTATTCACCATAGTAAAATTTTTTTTAAAAATTATCATTTACTTGAGAAAGAAAGAGACAGAGTGAGAGAAAAAGAGAGAGAGAGACAAAGAGAGACAGAGAGAATAGGCACAGCAGGACATCCAGCCACTGCAAACAAACTCCAGACACATGTGCCACCTTGTACATGTGCCTTATGTAGGTCCTGGGGACTCGAACCTGGGTCCTTTGGCTTTGCTGTCAAGTGCCTTAACTGCTAAGCCATCTCTCCAGCCAAAGATTTTTTTTCAGCCAAAAAATTTTTAAAAACCATTCCCCCCTACTTTTAACATTTTGCTATTATGATATTTTTTTGCTGTAAAAGAATTAAACTTTGCTCATTAAAATTTGTCATCTTTTTCTCTGTGGCATCTCTGCTTTCTTTTTTATTTTTCTTTTTTAAGAGGGGGACTCTCTACTTAGTGTTATTCCAACACTCTCATAAATTTTATATTATTTTACTTAAAATTTTGGTGCAGGGTCTCACTCAAGCCTAGGCTGATCTGAACACATTCTGTGTAGCCCAGACTAACCTCCAACTCATGACAATCCTCCCATTTCAGCTTTCTGAGTGCTGGCATTATAAACATGCACTACTACACCCAGCTTAACAGATGATCCATTTTTTTTTCTTTTCTTTTCTTTTCTTTTTTTTTTTTTTTTTTTGAGGCAGGCTGACCTGGAATTCACTATGTCATCTCAGGGTGACCTCAAACTCACAGCAATCCTCCTACCTCTGCCTCCCGAGTGCTGGGAGTAAAGAAGTGTGCCATCACACTCAGCTCTTTTTTATTTTTATTTTTTGGCATGTATATGTGGTATATCTGTGTGTGTGTGTGTGTGTGTGTGTGTGTAGGTACATGCATACATGTATGGAGGCCAGAGGACACAGGTGTCTTTCTCAATTGCTCTCCACTTTATTTATGGAGATAGTATCTCTCACTGAACCTGGAACTCACCAATTTGGTTAGGCTAGCTAGCCATCAAGCTTGAGAAGCTGCCTCTCTCTCTGTCTCTCTAATGCTGGGATTACAGGCCTGTCCTCCTACACCTGGCTTTGGCGATTCAAACTCGGGTCCTTATGCTTGAGTGGCAAGCACTTTACTGAGTCACGGCCCCAGCTCCTAATATTTCCTTTTTTGTGTTAGGTTTTTTGAGACAGTGTCACATGTAGTTCAAGCTGACTTCCAATTGTTACGTGGCTGAGGCTGACTTGAACTCCTGCCTTAGCCTCCCGAGTCCTAAGATTATACAGGCTTGTGGTACCAGCAGAGCTGGCTTATTGGTAGCATTTAAAATGTTGATTTGGGGGCTGGAGAGATGGCTTAGCGGTTAAGGCACTTGCCTGGAAAGCCAGAGGACCCAGGTTCAATTCCCTAAGACCCACATAAGCTAGATGTGCAAGGTGGCATGTGCGTCTGGAATTCGTATGCAGTGGCTAGAGGCCCTGGAATGCCCATTCTCTCTCTCTCAAATAAATAAATAAAAATAAATTATTTTTTAAAACTTGATCTTTCTATTGTTTTTGTTTTCACAGAGGTCTAAATCTGTTTAGCTTTTTCCTCCTCTTTATTTATTTATTTATTTTTAATCATTGTCATCACATATTGTCAGTTGTTTATTTTTTTTTCTTTATTAGTTAGTTTTGTATTCAGCAAATACAGTCAGTTTGGTACCATTATTAGGCTCATCCATGACCTACCCCCTCCCCTTGGCCCCTTCTTGTTGAGGTATATGGGTCATGCATTGTGGAGTTAGCCCACAGTTATGGGTAAGCTAAATGTCTCTGCATATCATGACCCAACACGTGGCTCTGACATTCTTTCCGCCCCCTCTTCCGCAAAATTTCCCTGAGCCATGTTGGGTTCATTTTTGGTCTGCTTCAGTGATGAGGTGTTGGGGGCCTCTGAGGCTCTGGCTCTCTGATTTGGTAGGAGTTGATTTTTCTCTGTGTTGATCTCCTTCCCCCTTGTGCTGGTATAAGGAGTCATGCCATTAACACTTCCTGCTTTTTTACAGTGATATTGATCACAGTGGAGGTTAAACGCTGATAATAATCTGCCTTTATATTGAGATATTTATATTGAGAAATATTTTTATATTGAGATATTTATATTGAGAAAATATGGGATAATGTGGCACTTCCACACTGTGTGGGTTTGAATGAAATGTCATGCATAGGGGCATGGGTTTTGAATTCTTGGTCCCAAGCTGGTGGCCACTTGGGAATGCTGTGGGCCTTTAAGAGGTGCAGTCTTGCTGTAGGAGGGGTGTCCCTGGGGGCAGGGTTAGGGGCAGTATAGCCCAGCTACAAGCCCAGAACTCAGAACTTCCTTGCTGCTGTAATATAAATAATAATAAAATAAAAAAATAATAATAATCTGCCATAATTTCCCCCACCATGATGAAACTGCCCTTCAAAACTGTAAGCCGGGTATCAACCCTTTGTTTCCAGAAGCTGCGTTCGGTTAGGTATCTTGTCTAGCAACAAGAAGGTAACTGCTACACATACCATGAAAAATTATTTAGCGATTCAAAAAGAATTAGGTGTAGTTCTCTATCATAATATATAGGGGTTGTCTGTGAGGTTCAGTTAATAAGCAAAGTAAGGAATCCTGTAAGTAACCTGATTCCATTCCTGAAGCAAAGGGTGCACTTCATACACGTGCAGAAGCCATGAACTTGCCTGAGCACAAGGAAAGTTACACCATAATTCACACCTTGGAGTGTAGGTGAGACTGTGGAGAGGGTGAGATGTTCACATGTCTCCTACACTTCTCAGTCCTTCACTGATGTTGGGAACACTATTGCTTTAAACATCAAAGGTGTGGCAGAGGTTTACTGTTGCTCATCCATTCTCCTCTGCCCTTAGCAACAAAACACCAATTTTTTTTTTAGTTGAGCCCATTACCACCATTAATGAAAAATGACATCTCCTGGCTTCTTTTGTAGCCAGATATGGTGATATAACCATGTCGGGAATTCAGTAGATGCATTGTGTGGGACTTCAAAGAAGGCTCCTTATAATGCAGAAAGTAAATATTTTTGCTTTCCTTCCCCTACCCTTTCCTTGCTTTTCCTCTCCTGTCCTCTCTTTCTCCCCTTCTCTTCCCTTCCCTGGTCTTTCCTTCCCTTCCCTTCCTTTCCCTTCTCTTTCCTCCCCTTCCCTTCCCTTCTTTTCCCTTCCCTTCCTTCCCTTCCTTCCCTTCCCTCCCTTCCCTCCCTTCCCTTTCCTTCCCTTTCCTTCCCTTTCCTTCCCTTTCCTTCCCTTCCCTTCCCTTTCCTTCCCTTCCCTTCCTTTCCCTTCTCTTTCCTCCCCTTCCCTTCCCTTCTTTTCCCTTCCCTTCCTTCCCTTCCTTCCCTTCCCTCCCTTCCCTCCCTTCCCTTTCCTTCCCTTTCCTTCCCTTTCCTTCCCTTCCTTCCCTTCCTTCCCTTCCCTTCCCTTCCTTCCCTTCCCTTCCCTTCCCTTCCCTTCCCTTCCCTTCCCTTCCCTTCCCTTCCCTTCCCTTCCCTTCCCTTCCTTCCCTTCCTTCCCTTCCCTTCCCTTCCCTTCTTCCCTTCTCTTCCCTTCCCTTCCTTCCCTTCCCTCACTTCCCTCCTTTCTCTTCCTTTCCCTTCCTTTCCCTTCCCTTCCCTTCCCTTCCCTTCTTTTTCCTTCTTTTTCCTTCCCTTCCCTTCCTTCCCTTCCCTCACTTCCCTCCTTTCTCTTCCTTTCCCTTCCCTTCCCTTCCCTTCCCTTCCCTTCCCTTCCCTTCCCTTCCCCTCCCTTCCTTTCCCTTCCCTTTCGTTCTATTCTGTTGCCTGGAATATGAATGTAATAGCTAGTATACTAGAAGCCATTTTATTTATTTAAAGTAGTTAATTTATACACTTATGTTGTCCAGGCTGGGCTCAAATTCCTGGATTCAAGGGATCCTCCAGCCTCTTCCTCCCAAATAGCTGCAAGTATGGGTGCCCCAGGCCACTGTGCCTGGCTAAAATATATTTTCTTCTGACCATAAGGTTCCTAGCAATGGTAGAGCAAAAAGGAGCATGAATTTCTGATGATTCTGAACTATTTGGTTTTGGGCTTGAATTTTGTAAGCAAGAAAGATGTCTGTCTTGACTGTTATTATTTTGTGTATTTTGGGGGCATCATAATTGGTCAACCTCATCCCCAATAACCCAAATACAAAAATTCAATAAAAATCTAACACAAGGGGCTGGGCATGGTGGTGCATGACTTTAATCCCAGCACTAGTGAGGCAGAGCTAGGAGGATCGCTGTGAGTAAAACCAAATAAATAATAATAATAATGATAATAAAAGATCTAACACCAGGGGAAAAAGATTAGCATTGGTCATTTTCCCCTTTCTCAAGCTTCTATGAGCACACACATGTATACTTACTATACTAATCTTTTTTGTAGGTTTTTTTTTTTTTTTTTTTTGGTTTTTCGAGGTAGGGTCTCACTCTAGCCCAGGCTGACCTGGAATTCACTCTGTAGTCTCAGGGTGGCCTTGAACTCACAGCGATCTTCCTACCTCTGCCTCCCGAGTGCTGGGATTAAAGGCTTGTGCCACCACACCCAGCTTGTGGTTTTTTTATGAGAGTGAGAGAGAAAGAAAGAAAAAGAGAATTGGCACACCAGGGCCTCCAGCCATTGCAATCGAACTCTAGATTTGTGTGCTACTTTCTGCCCACATGTGATGTTGTGTGCTTGCATCATCTCGTGCATCTGGCTTATGTGGGACCTGAAGAGTTGAACATGGGTCCTTGGGCTTCGCAGGCAGGCACCTTAACTGCTAAGTCATTTCTCCAGCCCTACTCTACTAATTTATAGTTTCACATTAATGATCTGATAAACTATTGCCACCATTTATTGTAGAGTCTACCCCTTCTTCCAAGTCTTCCAAAAATGTTTTATATTCTGTAATTAAGTCCATTATTACCAGAAAGTTCCCCAGGTCATAAAATGCTTTCTGCACGAGTTGCGATATTTGCTGGCACATGTTCACTTCAGTAAAATGATCCGTGTATCAAAAACCCACGGGGTTTCTGCAGAAGCCAGGCATGGCATAGCACCTCCTGTGCGGCATGTGTGAAATCTGCCTGTCACTGTAAACATTCTTCTGCAATGTGACACTCTGCCCCTCTGTCCATTTCACATTAAATGTTCCACATGCTGGTAATGCTGAAAAAGAGGGTTTTTTTTTTTTTTAAAGGACTACCATACAGCATTGCAATATTAGGAGCTGAACAGACCTTGAGGAGGTCATTTAAGGCCCCCCCCCATTTTATACAAGGGAAAACTAAGGCACAGATTGGCTGTCTCATTCATAGTTAATCAGTTGGTTAATGATAGGTCTGGAAATAAGGTCTGATGCTAGATTCTAGATTTTTGAATTTGTTTCATGCATTAATTGATACTTCCATGTTAGACTCAGGAAAGCTATTCTTCGTTCTTCCATAAGCCATGTCTAACTTTGTATTACAGAGTATGTGTCTCCTGCTTGACATGAACTGCTTATCATCCAAGAGCAAAGAAAGCTACTTGAAAGCAAATGACATGGCTCAGTGGTACTGGGAAGAGGTGTGCTCCGTGGACACTGTGCATAGACTGTCCCCGCTGACTGTCCCTCCTCCAAGCCCACATAGCTAATGCATGACACCATTGAGCACTAAGTTGAGTTTCCATCCTCGCATGAAAAGTTAGCTTGGTAGAGTTTGGCAGATCTAAGTCTGACCAGCTATACTCTCTGCCACAGGGAAATTAAATGAGACAAATGTGTCTGGTTTAGGACAAACCAGTCTCTTGAAAATTACAGAAATACACTAACAAAAATGTATGTTGGTATAGACCTTACATATTAACTAACTTCAGTCCTCCTCTCTGAGGTACCGCACATGTGAACAAAGAAAACAAGGGGTCACTTTTGAGTGTAATGCCTTAGTATTTCATGTTTTTACACTAGTTCTATAAGAGTTTTAGGAGAAGGCCGGGCGTGGTGGCGACACGCCTTTAATCCCAGCACTCAGGAGGCTGAGGTAGGAGGATCCCCATTAGTTCAAAGTCACCCTGAGACTACATAGTGAATTCCAGGTCAGCCTGGGCCAGAGTGAAACCCTACCTTGAAAAACAAAACAAAGCAAAAGAAGAAGAGGAGGAGGAGGAGAAGAAGAAGAGTTTTAGGAGAAAGTGATCAAGTGTGATACCTTCTGTGAATATCTTTTTTTTCTTTTGGTTTTTTGAGGTACGGTCTCACTCTAGCCCAGGTTGACCTGGAATTACTATGTAGTCTCAGGCTGGCCTCAAACTCATAGCAATCCTACCTCTCAGCCTCTAGAGTGTGAGTACTGGGATTAAAGGAAAGCACCACCACACCTGGCTCCTTCCATGAATATCTTGAGAGCCACTTTTATCTTTTATTGTTAATATTTATTTATTTGCAAGCAGAGATATGGAGACAAATAGATGTTAGATTGACAGATGATAGATAGAGAGAGAGAGAATGAGCATGCCAGGCCCTCCTGCCACTGCCCACGAAGACCAGATACATGTGCTACTTTGTACATCTGGCTATCTGTAGACAGTGGGGAACCGAACCCAGGTTGTTAGGCTTTGCTGGCAAATGCCTTAATTGCTGAGCCATCTCTCCAGCCATTTTTTTTCTTTTGTTGTGTTGTGGATCCTGTTTGCCATTGTAAATCAAACACTAAACAATAGAGCCAGGTATGGTAGCACACACCTTTATTCCCAGCACTTGGGAGGCTGAGGCAGGAGGATCATCATGAGTTTGAGGCCAGCCTGGAGCTAGAGTGAGTTTCAGATCAGCCTGGGCTGGTGTGAGACCCTGCCTCAAAAAACAACAACAAAATCCTGGAAAAAAAAATAATAACAAGGGCTGGAGAGATGGCTCAGTGGTTAAAGGCACTTGCTTGCAAAGCACGATAGCTTGAATTTGATTCCTCAGTACCCACATAAAACCAGATGCACAAAGTGGCGCATGTGTCCGGAGTTTATTTGCAGTGGCAAGAGACCCTGGTATGCCCATTCTGTTTCTTTCCTTTCTCTGTCTCTCTCTCCCTCTCTCTCTGTCTCTCTGCTTGCAAATAAATAAATAAGAATTTTGGGGAGCTGGAGAGATGACTGAGTCATTAAGACACTTGCTTGCAAGCCTGACGGCCCAGGTTCAAATCCCATTACCCCCATTAAGCCAGATGTACAAGGTAGCTCATGCATCTAGAGTTTGTTTGCAATGAGAAGAGGCCCTGGTGCACCCATTCTTTCTCTCTCTCTCTCGTTGCAAATAATAATAAAAAAATAAGAAAAAAAAATACAAAAACAATGGCTATTAGCTGGGAATAATGACACATGCTTTTTTTTTTTTTTTCCCCTTGAGGTAGGGTCTTGCTCTAGCCCAAGCTGACCTGGAATTCACTCTGTAGTCTCAGACTAGCCTCAAACTCACAGCGATCCACCTACCTCTGTCTCCCAAGTGCTGGGATCAAAGGGATGAGTCACCATGCCCAGCTGACACATACTTGTACTTCTAGCACTTGGGAGGCAGAGTAGGTAGGGCGATCGCCATAAGTTCAAGGACAGCCTGGTGGCATGGACAGAGTGAAGTCCAGATCATCATGTGCTACAGTGAGACGCTACCTCCAAAAAAAAAAAAAAAAAAAAAAAAAAAGGCTACTGGTCTGTATGGTGTGTGTGTGTGTTATATGCATATATGTGCTCATGTGTGTGCAGACGTACACACCTTGTGAGCGTGATTGTGGAAGCCAGGGGAGTGTCCTTCCCCGTCACTCTTCTGCCTTATTTCCTGGAGACAAAGTGTCTCATGGAGCCAGGAGCTCACTGTGTTTCAGTTAGATTAATTCACCAGTAAGCCCCAGAGATCCTGCTGCCTCTGGCCCGCCTCAGCACTGGGGACACAGGCGTGCACAGCCACACCCGCTTTTTACGTGGATGCTAGAGCTTGAACTCTGAACTCAGGTCTTCGTGCTTGCGCAGCAAGTGCTGTACCACGGAGATCCAGCACTGTCTGATTTTCTTGACCCATGCCTCACATATATTTAACTGCACAGGTCAGTGGTTTTTAATATAAATCCAACAAAGTTATGTGACTAATACACTATCAAACTCCAGAACATTTTCAACCCCGTATCTAAGAGCATTCACTCCTAATTCCACCTTCCTGGGCCCTTGGCAACCGTTAATTTATTTTTTTGACACTATGGATGTGCCTATTCTGAACATTTTATATAAGTGGTATTGAAAAACATGTGGTTTATTTGTTTTATAGCCTTTTTGTATCTGATTTCATTCATTAGTAGAAGTTTCATCAAGTTTGTACCATGTACCCTTGCTTCATTCTTTCATATGCCCTATATTTTTTTTAAAAGAACGTGTCTTGGTAAAAGGTAAATGCTGTATATCCTTTGACAGAAAACTTCGCTGTTCTTAGTAAAGAAAACGAAAGCTTTTCAGCTTGGAAATTTGGCTTGACCAATTAGCATTGACACAGTGATGCGACACGAAATTTTTGTTGTTGTTTTTTGTTTGTTTGTTTTCAAGGTAGGGTCTCACTCTAGCTCAGGTTGACCTGGAATTCACTAAGTAGTCTCAGGGTGGCCTCGAACTCACGGTGATCCTCCTACCTCTGCCTCCCGAGTGCTCGGATTAAAGGACATGTGTCACCACGCCCAGCGTGATATGAGAATTTTAATCCGAATAATTAAGAACTAAAGAAAAGGAATTGCTAACGGGAGCATAAAAATCATCATCTGAATACAGCAGTTTTTCTTCCTAGTCTTGATGAAAGTGAAAATACAGGTTAGACTTGACTCATGTATTATGACCATAATTCATTTTCCGTCGTCCAGCAAATATTTTGCATGCTGAGTGGGCACATGTATCTCTCAAGCAGACAGAGAGGAACAAGCGAGGCCCGAGGCTGCAGCTGAATTTGGAAAGTTAGAGGTGTTCTCATCAGCCACATGAGATGGGCAAGAGACTCCTTCCAGCCAGCAAGAGGGCAGCACACAGACAACAGATGGGAGAAAGGTCCGGTAGCTGTCAGGTTCCAGCATCCTTGTGCTGCAGAAGGGAGGTGCCAACATGATTGATGTTCAGAGGCCGTATAAAAGCCTTGGGTTTCTCCCCAGCTGCTCGTCACATTGACCTGCACTGTCTCTCGACTGCTCTGGTGGTTTCTGTCAGCTAGTACTGGAAGGGAGAAAACTCCTTGGAGAATAAGCTTGTACTGTGCCATGCCAGAACCCACTAAGAAAGAGGGTAAGAGCATCCGTAGAGCTTCTTCTTGTACTTTGTAATTGGGTGTGTATGGTATTTATTTTCAAACAAAAATCCAATTTATTAGGTGGGCTACAAAACTAGCTATTGTGCTATAGGGATAAGTTCCTACAGACTAAAAAGACCAAAAGAAAAAATAATAAAGCAATACTCTTATGCACTGAAAAATATCTGACAATAATAGTTTATGAAGGAATATTGATGCCTATGATCAAATGAAAAATGTATCATTCATTTATAGAGATCCTTAAAGTGCAATTCAAAGACATCAGCTGCTCATGGAAAGCAGATTACATTTTCAAGCTTATTTTCTTGGGTTGGATCTCAATTTTTTTTTTATCATGTATTTTGCAATTTGCAGGGGTGAGGGCTTGGCATGAATGTTTTCTCACATGGTTAGTAAGTTTGTCCAAATTTTCATAAAGGGATTTGTGAGTGTCTACATTTGCTATGTGTTTTTTTTTTTATAGAAGGGCATTTAAAATATAGAAATGAGAGTATTTTTACTTTTATCAGTGTCTTTGGAAAATGGTCATCAAATTCTTGCATGAAAACAAATGTCTCAATAGCACTCATTGTATTCATTTCTGAGTTTATAATTAGATACTTTCACACAATCTGTAGCCTGTAAAATAATTAAGCTGAAAGTATAAAAATGTTCTTCATTAGGAGAAATGTTTTCTCCAGTAAGGTTTCTCCTTTCTATAAAAAAAAATCACCATTTTCAAGCTACTGATAAATAATGGAAGCAAATGGCATTGCTGACCATGAAAATAATGAAAAATAGACATTCATCACACAAACGATATTGACATTACTTTTTAACAGAAATATCCTTAAAAGTAATAGTTCATGCTCTGGTTTCTTTTCAGATCATACAGATCTCTCATCTTTTACTTAAGATTTCTAAGGAAAGGAAAAACTCTTGAGTTGCTTAAACAATTGTTTTGAGGGCTTGCTTCTTCTTCAGGGTTAATAAAAACATGGATTATTTAAAGTTATATCAGTCTTCATTAGGGCTCCCTGAATCTTTCTATTTTACTTCTGCTGATAAAAGCACACATCCACAATTAGCAGAGCACATAAAAACAATCTTTAGCCTTTCCTTCCTAATTCTTCAAAGTGGTTTGAACTTGAAGAACTTTGAAAAAGATGCTACATGTTGAACCTGAAGTTGAACCACTTACTAAATTATCAAAAGGCTTTTAAATAATTTTCTTTATGTAATTAAGTAGCCAGTGCTGACAGGCCAGGGTGATCAGTTACAGGTTGGCCCTACTTAGTAGCAGAGGGCATTGATGGATGAAGTCTTCCACCCAAAATAACCACACCAAATGCATGCATTAATATGGGAACTTAATCCTGACTCCGAGGCCCTGTGTCCAACCCCCGCTGAAGTGTCTTACTGGTACTGCAATGAGTTACATGTGCATAACGCATTGTTTGTATCTAATCTGTCACTTCTTGCCTCCTCAAGGCTTTCTTCTGTAGTTCCTAACTGAAAGCAGAATATTGTTTTAACTCTGAACTTCATTTTTGTATGAGATCCCATCTGAAAATGACAAGAAAGCTGGAAAACCAATAAATAAGGCGATAAGCTGTAGAACCTATAAAGCGAATTAAATTATTCTGTCTGCTGGACACAATGAAGTTTTCTGTTTGTTTTGATAATTCAATCTACTATTTGCTATTTAGAGAGAATAAAACTACAGCGTTACAAAAAGAGCAATATATTTTTCTTCTTATATATATTTTTTGTTATATATTCTCCATTTATTTTTAAAGTAAATTAGCACGAGTACTAAAATCTCCATGCATTTCTTCTGCCATAAAAGTACTATTGATGTTCTGAGTAGGAGTCCTTCCACCCAGTACAGTAATTTTATACCCTTAGATTCTTTAGTTAGTTTAAATTTGGATGGTGGAAAGTGGAAGGGTGGGGGGTGGGAAGCATTACTGATACATTTAAAAATCCATTGAGGAAGTACGGAGATTTTTTCTTAAGTTGTTTTACTAACAGTACGGATTTTTAAAGGAACCATGCCTTGAAGAGTTTTGCTTAGTGAAATTGTTGCCTTTTACTGTTGTTTACATCTGTAATACCAAGGAGTGCGACAATTCTTCAGCTGTTCTGGCCTTCTTCTAGCTGATTTTATTTTCACTAGGTTTTGCTCCTTATTATCCTCCTTCTGAAAGATCCCAGCGGAGAATACCACATGCTGTGCTTCAGGGTTGTTTCAAACTCCCTACAGACATCCTCCCAAAGAACGGGTTCTTCCAGCCCTCCGGATCCTCTTACTCTCTTCCTCAGCTGGGCACACCATGCCCAGATGGGCTGGGCCACTGCTGTGAGTCTTGATAGGATCTGACAACTTTTCCAAAGAGACCAAGTTTTCAGCGCCTAAAGTGCAAAGGAAGTCTCACTCAAGTGCTTCCCACCCTACAGTGGCCTAGTTCTGGGAGAAGCAATGTTGGTTCCTGAGAGAACTTGTTATTCTAAGGAGGAAGGCTGGACCTTGAGAAAGGAGTCTAATGGTAGTAATAGTCAATAGTCCTTATATAGAGCCTTGAAAATATTTTGGGCATTTCAATGGCTCTTTGTAGGAAAAGAAAGCAATTTTATTTCTTGGTGGTGCTGGGATCACATCCAGGGTCTCATGCTTGCTAGGCTAGGCATGTGCTCTGCGGCCGCATGACACCCCCAGCCAGGAAGGCCTTCTTTCTGAGGAGTTCACACTCCTCATTGCCCTATTTTCCACCAGTTGCATATGTATTTGTACTATCAATTACACACAAAAGGCTTACCTTAGACTGTTTTTATGCAGAACCTGAGGCCTGGTACAATGAAGTTATTTAATCAAATAGTGAGAGATGTACAAGGATGTTTCACATTGATGGGGGTCTCCCAGATTGCTTTGCTGACACACTCATTTATCAACTCCACGTCCCACCCCCTGAGGTAGGGTCTCACTGTAGCCAAGGCTGACAAAAATATTCTATCTATCTATCTATCTATCTATCTATCGATCTATCTGAGAGAGGTAGAGAGAAAGAGAGAATGGTCATGCCAGGACCTCTGGCTACTGCAAATTAACTCCAGATGTATGTGCGTCTGGCTTATGTGGATACTGGGGAATTGAACCCGGGCCCTTAGGCTTCACAGACAAGCACCTTAACCACTAAGCCATCTCTCTAGTCCCTCAGCTATTAACTGAGCACTGGCTGTGTGCTATTGGCTAGGACTTCAGAGGTATAAGCTGGTTTTTAAGGCCTTCTTGGTGCATTGCCTCTGAGCCCTACTGGGTGAAGAAAGTACCTTCCACCAGAAATTTCTTTGTTCTAGTCCAAAAGAAACTGTCAACATAAAAGTAAAAAAATTGTAATAGCTTTTCTTCTGGGAACAATTCTCTTCTAAACACTGAGTTGAGACCTTAGCATGATTTTTGCTTTTCATTGTATTATACTATATACCAGGTCCTATTCTGTTTTATGTACTTAAGTTGTCAGAGGCAACTAGCAATAGCCCCACCTTGGTGCTCATGTATCAATTCAAAAACACCCTGGGGAGTCACTATAACTTTCTCACCTTTCATGAGGTCCTTTTTTTTTTTTTTTTTTGATTTTTCGAGGAAGGGTCTCACTCTAGCACAAGCTGACCTGGAATTCACTATGTTGTCTCAGGGTGGCCTCCTCCCAAGTGCTGGCATTAAAGGCGTGCACCACCACGCCTGGCGCCCTGGCCTGTTCATGTAAGGTCTTTTTTGAAAACTCAGAGCAAAGCAGGTTCACTTACAATGAAAATTTTAAGAGGCCATTCTAATAACATTAGGAATCAAATACATAGTGTTATTGGTATAGATTCAAGTAACTGTTATATTAGCCTTGTCTTTTTTTTTTTTTTTATTAAGGACAAGTTGGGAATATGGCTGTTGAGACCTTTTTCAGTCCATAGGGTTTTTCCCAGCCTGTGTTTTTCCTTCCTGATCACTAAATATTTCATCACATTTGGCTGTTTTGTGGAACCCAAACCTATCTGAATATAGAGCGGCATCCTTCACCTCTTGCCTATCTCTTGCATGGCTCAGGGCTTAGTCATCCTCAGAAAAGGAGAGCAGTGACTGGCAGCCTCCCTCTTATATTTAGTCTGACCTTCAGTCTCCACATGCATGAGATTGGATGCCCTATTCATGCACCAAAATAAATTTGACTTGGAAAAATTATTATACACCCATAAATATATATGCATTTATTTATCTCAAATTGGTAGAATAATTTATAGATATAAGACAAAAGAACAAAGGAGAAGGGAGGAGGCATTTTGATAAAGGTAACTATTTTCCTTCTAACTCTGCAAGGTTATTTAGGCCACATAGAATTGAATGAAGAATAAAAAGGTTATACGGCTGGGGGCGTTGTGATGGCACATGCCTGTAATCCTAGCACTCGAGAGGCTGAAGTACCAAGAATTCAAGCCCAACTTGGGCTATATAGTAAAACTCTGTCTCACAAAAAAGCACAAAAGGGGCTGGAGAGATGGCTCAACAGTTAAAGGTACTTGCCTGCAAAGCCTAAGGACCCAGGTTCAATTCCCCAGTACCCACATAAAGCCAGCTGTACAAGGTGGTGCATACATCTAGAGTTCCTTTGCAGTGGCTACAGGCCCTGGTGTGCCCATTCTCTCTCTCTCTCTCTCTCTCTCTCTCTCAAATAAGTAAATAAAATATTTAAAGAATAAACACAAAAGCAAGCAAACAAAGAAGTGTTGAAGCAAAGAATATTTCACTTTTTTTTCTCACCTAAAGAAAGCTGCCTTATTGACTGAGAGTTGATGGTGTGGGCTTGACAGGTCTGGGCTAAGAAGGACAGCTCTGGGCTAAGGCATCCTGAAGAGGCTTAATACTTGGAGTTCTTCAGTAGTCTTTCGACCTCCCATATGGCACCTGTTAGGAAAATACATAAAGGACTGGCCAATTCTTTCTTCTCAAGAACCCTAACTAGATCACTTTTTAAAAAAAATTATAAAAAAAAAAAACAAGTTGTATCCTTGCTTCTGATCAGTAAGTCTGAAGAAATCTCCTTGTTCTCAGGTCTTTCTAATAACAGTGAGTTCAAGAGGAAAGAAGTTAGTAAATGATCAAAAGTAGAAGGTCGGGCTCACTAGCAAGTCTGAGAAAACAGAAAAGAACAACACAAAGCACTCATTTTCTCAGTGACTTTATTTTAGAAATGAGACATCACCTTTCCCTCTCTCCCTCCTTCCCTCTCTTCCTTCCTTCTTTCCACCTTTTTTCCTCCTTCCTTTTCTCTTTCTTTCTTTCTATTTTATTTATGTATTTGAGAGAGAGGCAGAGAGATAATGAGCATACTAGGGCCTCCAGCCACTGCAAACAAACTCCAGATGCATGAGCCACCTTGTGCATGTGGCTTTACGTGGGTACTGGGGAATTGAACCTGGATCCTTTGGCTTTGCAGGTAAGTGATTTAACCACTAAGCAATCTCTCCAGCTCTTTTTCTTTCTTTCTTTCTTTTTTTTTTTTTCTTTTTTCGAGGTAGGGTCTCACTCTAGCCCAGGCTGACCTGAAATTCACTATGCAGTATCAGGGTGGCCTTGAACTCATAGCAATTCTCCTACCTCTGCCTCCCGAGTGCTGGGATTAAAGGCGTGCGCCACCACAGCTGGCCTTTTTTAAAAATTATTTTATTTTATTTTATTTATTTGAGAGAGAAAGAGGCACATCGAGAGAGAATGGGCACACCAGGGCCTTCAGCCACTGCAAACCAATTCCAGATGCATGCACCACCTTGTGCATGTGGCTTACATGGGTCCTGGGGAATCAAACCTGGATCCTTAGGCTTCCTAGGCCAGTGCCTTAACCGCTGAGCCATCTCTCCAGCCCCCCCCTTTTTTTAAGGTACAGTCTTGCTTTAGTCCAGGCTGATCTGGAATAGTCTCAGGGTAGCCTGGAACTCATGGTGATCCTCCTACTTCTGCCTCCTGAGTGCTAGAATTACAGGCATGTGTGTGCCACCATGCCTGACATAATATTTTATTTATTTATTTTTTTGGGGGGGCAGATAGAGAGAATGGGAATGCCAGGGCCTCTAGCCATGGCAAATGAACTCCAGATACATGTATCACCTTGTGCATCTGGCTTAGGTGGGTTCTGGAGAATTGAACCTGGGTCCTTGGGCTTTGCAGACAAACAACTGCTGAGCCATCCGTCCTGCACTCTCTCTTTCTTCCTTTTCCATCCATCCATCCTTCCTTCTTCCTTTCGTTTTTTTTTTCTCTCTCTCTCTCTCTTTCTTTCTGGATAGGGCCTTGCTATTTAGCTCAGGCTGGCCTTAAACTTGCAATCCTTCCACTTTAATCTCCCCAGTGCTAGCATTGCAGATACATACCATCATGCCCAGCTTTTTTTTTTTTTTAATTTTTATTTATTTATTTGACAGAGAGAGAGAAAGAGAGTGGGTATGCCAGGGCCTCCAGCCACTGCAAACGAACTCCAGATGCATGTGTCCCCTTGTGCATCTGGCTAACATGGGTCCTGGGGAATTGAACCTGGGTCCTTTGGCTTTGCAGGCAAATGCCTTAACTGCTAAGCCATCCCTCCAGCCCATGCTCAGCTTTCAAACATTTTCTTTTGGAGTCCCTAGGCACATAAAATTCATAGTGTTTTCTAATGTAGCAATTTGAAAGTCCAACTCTCCAACATTCATGGTGGACTAAACTACACAATCTGAAGTCATTTTCAAATAAATAAATAAATAGACTATCTCTTTTTAAAAATATTATTTTATTTTATTTATTTGAGGGAGAGAGAAAGAGGCAGATATATAGAGAGAATGAGTGTGCTGGTACCTTCAGCCGCTGCAAACAAACTCCAAATGCATGTGCCACCTTGTGCATCTGGCTAACATGGGTCCTGGGGAATTGATCCTGGGTCCTTTGGCTTTGCAGGCAAACTCTTTCCAGCCTGATTATCTCTTTTTAAAAAAAAAAATTTAAGGTAGAGTCTCACTCTAGCCCAGGCTCACTTGGAAGTCACTCTGTAATCTCAGGCTGGCCTTGAATTCACAGCAACCCTCCTACCTCTGCCTCCCTAGTGCTGGGATTAAAGGCGTGCACTACTTTGCCTGGCAAGTAGATTGTTCCTTTAAAAACTTGAATATGAAACCATTTTTATGCAATACAAATACATTCTTGTTTTAAATTTTAGGAAGTTGTTGGCAGCATCTTTGTTCTTTTCCCTTAAAACTCTTATGATTATTTTATTTTAAATGTTGTTTTAGTGTGTTTATGACACCTAGAGAATTTCTTATTATGAATAATTACTATTTTTATCTGCACTCCTCCCTAATTACTCTATGAAACCTATATTAAGTGACACCAAGTACCTTTGGCAGCCAGTGATTTCTGTGGTAATTCTAGACTTCATCTCTAGACATACTTGGGTGTGTTTATGACACAAAGCAGGATTAAAGTTCTAGCAGTCAAAATTAAGTAGAAACAACCTTATTTCATCTGTGTACCCAGGACCATGTTCTGTTTCTTCTTTGTGTCAGTTCATGGTGAGATCAGATAGCTTCTCTGAAGTTTTAGTTGGTTCACAGTGTTGCAGCCTAGAGATATTGAAGAAATACATTAAAGGGTAGTTACTTAATTATGGTGTTCTGAGTTACGTCACTCACAAAGTAGCTGGTCTTTATTCCAGAGCCATTTATTAAACTTTGAGGGCACAGTTATTAACTAAGATGATGCTATGAATAAGAATAAAGACTTCGATATCTAATCTCTCACAGGCAGTAAATTAATCCATAAATAGAGAAAACAGGACCTTGGTCCCCATAGCTTTTTACAAAACAGCTCCCTCAAATCAAAGTGATGACACTGTCTTGTCCCATCAAAGTCTGTTCTAGGGGCATAGGCCCAGCTTTAATTTACAAAGGCTACCTCCACGCAGAAAGAAAACAGAGGACAAATCTCAAGGTGTCCCCGCATGTAGGGCAGAGTATTTATGAGCTTATATGTGTTTCCAGAGTGAAGGTTTAGATCCCACCAGACCGGGTGGGGATTGGTTGATTAGACCAGGGAAAGCCGAGGCTCATTCCATCTCATGCTTACCTCACTCTCTAAAATGAAGTTCACAAAAAGCCAACTCTAATCTGACTTTCATTACTCCTTTCAAGTCCAAGTCCACTTTGATAAGACTTTTGCCCTTTTATACTCCCTTAGGAATCTTTTTATAAGCCAATTTGGCACAGGAATGTAATAGCTAAAATTATGTTTAATATGTCAAGGGTTAGGTCTCATGCTTTTGTTTCATTCATTTTTTTTTCTTGTATTTATCTAGTTAGAATAAACATTCTCACTCTATAGGTCATCCAAGTCTTTCTCTAACAGCATCAACTCTTGAATTTCTTTGGAATGTTGTTTTTTTTGTTGTTGTTGTTGTTCATTTTTATTTATTTGAGAGCGACTGACAGAGAGAGAAAGAGGAAGAAAGAGAGAGTGAAAGAGAGAGAATGAGAAAGAGAATGGGCGCGCCAGGGCCTCCAGCCACTGCAAACAAACTCCAGACACGTGCACCCCCTTGTGCATCTGGTTAACGTGGGTCCTGGGGAAACGAGCCTCGAACGGGTGTCCTTAGGCTTCACAGGCAAGCGCTTAACCGCTAAGCCATCTCTCCAGCCCTCTTTGGAATGTTTTTGCTTGTAGCCTTTGCTGCCTATAAGATTTCATACTAAAGTGAATACTTTATTTACAACTAAATGCTCACCTATTTGTATAATTCTGCATTTTTATTCATCATGTTTAGATCTACATGTCTTTAAGATTGTCCTGTATCCAGTGTATAGCTTGGCTTTTCCCTTATGTGTACTAAATAACATTCATTATTAAAAAACATTGACATAAATTACTGTAGACTGTCTTGGGGTCTACATTTTTCTGAAGTAACCACTTAAGGAACTCTCTGTGACCACATATGGACGTGGAGGGTGACTGATGGAGTGACCGTGTTTACAGCTCGGGAATTTTACTTTTATGGCCCCACCTGGCATCAGGTCTCTCCTTCCTCTATTTTTAAGAAGTCACCCAATATGAGGCCCAGCAGTGGCTTGGGACAAGGTCCTTATCTTCTAACCCATGAGGCCACACATGAATCATCCATACAGACCCCAAGAAAGACACAGCGGGACACTCAAGGAGAAAGTACTGAGAGTTCAATCATTTTTGCAATAATTCCCTTATGACCTTGAATCAAGTTTTATCTCTTGCTTACACTCATCTATACTACTACACGCCCTGTTTGATTCCTTTTTAAACATGAGATAAGAGTAAATCGGTATGTTGTAGCAAAAGATCTTTTCAATTTTTTTTCTTTACTTATTTGAGAGAACAAGACAGGGAGGGAGAGAGAGAGAGAGAGAGAGAGAATGGTGTGCTAGGGCCTTCAGCCACTGCAAACGAACAAGGTAGCACATGTGTCTGGCTTGCGTGGGTACTAGGGAATCGAACCTGGGTCCTTAGGCTTTGCTGGCAAGTGCCTTAACCACTAAGCCATCTCTCCAGCCAAAAGATCTTTTTGTGTCCTGAAGCAAGAATGCCTACATTTTAATCTTCTTCCAGTGCAAAATGCTGAAATGTACATAATTAGGAGGACAAAATCAAAAATTGACTAAGAGAGTTTTTTCCTATAGATTTAGGGAAATTCCATCAGGCTAAACATGAGTCATTGAAATGTACACAGTCAGGGCACAATTAGACTGCAGCTCTTCAGAGCCTTAGAGAACAATCTCTGGCAACAGAAAATAAAAATAGGCTACACCGAATAAATAAATAAAATAAATAAATAATTGTTTTAAATTGCTCCACTGTCTACAGAGTTTAGAGTTCATTTTGTTCTTATCTTGGTAACCTTATTACTTCCTAAAATGTAATATAACTTTCTTACTTTTGTTTGTTTGTTTGTTTGTTTTGTTTTTTGGGTAGGGTCTCACTTGCCCAGGCTGACCTGGAATTCACTTTGTAGTCTCAGGATGTTATCAAACTCACAGCAATCTTCCTACCTCTGCCTCCCAAGTGCTGGGATTAAAAGCATGCACCAACATGCCTGGCTTTGTTTTTTGTGTTTTGTTTTTCCAAGTAGGGTCTCACTCTAGCCCAGGCTGACCTGAAATTCACTATGTAGTCTCAGGTTGGCCTTGAACTCACAGATACCCTCCAATCTCTGCATCTCAAGTGCTGGGATTAAAGGCGTGCACCACCATGCCTGGCAACTTTCTTACTTTTAAAACGTCAAGCATAGTGGGAGCCATGGGTAGTGGCGCACACCTGACTTCCCAGCATTTGAGCAGTAGAGACAAGAGAATGGGGAGTTCAAGGGTATCCTCACCTACATGGTAAGTTTGAGGCCAGCTTGGGCTATATGACACCTTGTCTCAAAAATGTGAAGAAAGAAAAAAAATGTGAAGAAAGAGAGAAAGAGGAAAGAAAGAAAGAGAGAGAGAGAGAAAGGAAGGAAGGGAGGGAAGGAGGGAAGGAAGGAAGGAAGGAAGGAAGGAAGGAAGGAAGGAAGGAAGGAAGGAAGGGAGGGAGGGAGGGAGGGAGAGAGAGAGAGAAAGAAAGAAAGAGCATTTGTTTGCGGTGAGTATTATTTGATTTTGTCTTAAATTAGAGATGTTGGCTATTGTAGTGAATGATAACTAAGAGCCCGAGTTACTGGCTTTTATGTCAAATGAGTTCCTATTGATTTTTATTTTGAACTAATATAGTTTGTCATAGATTTCTTCTTTTTATTCCTTGCTAGAAATTTATTATCCCTGTCTATCACTAGGTGAAGATGTCCCACGCCCCCCACCCCCACACACACTACTGCAACACACATCTTTGCTGTCATGGACCCCACATGGCCACTTTATCTGACTGCAGGGGGTTTAGCATTTAAGAAGGCCGACATTATCTGAGCCCTGTAAGTACAAGAACAGCACTCCAGGTAAAGTTCCTGGGCACCTAGCTCATCTTGCCCTAGCCCCAGACCCTGGGCTTACTGAAGACTTGGGTACAGCGTAGGAACCTAGGTCAGGAAGCTCGGGAAAGCTTGAGACAAATCAGTTTCCTCTCCAGAGGCCCTTGTAGTTAGCAGCTGTTATCTGGATAAGCGAGTTGCCAGATAGCTTCCTTATGAATGGGGAGGGGGAGCATTGCTGGACAAAATGACTCTTTTGTAGCTATCATTGGGCATCAGGGAAAATTATTGCCCCCCAAATCAATCTACAGATTGGATAATTTCATTAATCAACACTCCAAGTGAAATATGTGACATTTGTATTTTAAAAGAACACACTGGAAGCCGGGTGTGGTAGCGCACACCTTCACTCCCAGCACTCAGGAGGCAGAGGTAGGAGGATTGCTGTGAGTTCAAGGCCACCCTGAGACTACATAGTGAATTCCAGGTCAGCCTGAGCTACAGTGAGACCCTACCTTGAAAAAAAAAATAAAAAAACACACTGGATCTGGGCATGGTGGCACACACCTTTAATCCCAGCACTCAGGTAGCAGATAGGATGATTGCTGTGAGTTTGAGGCCACCCTGACACTACTTAGTGAATTCCAGGTCAGCCTGGGCTACAGTAAAACCCTACCTCAAAACAAAACAAAAATAAAAAACACACTCAATTTTTCATTTTCACTCATTTATGTTTTATACATACATACTTCACATGTATGTAGTTTTGCAAGACAATATTTGTTATGTTGTCCAGGCTGGACTTGAATTTCTAGGCTCAAGTGATCCATGTGCCTCAACTTCAGAATCGTCTGGGACATTAGGCACACTATTATGCCAGATTCCATTTTCACTGTTTGTAGTTCAAGACACTAAATGATGTTTGGTCACTGTTTATATTATTTTATCAGAAATTAATATCAAAAGATGTTTCAGGGCTAGAGAGATGGCTTAGCAGTTAAGGCACTTGCGTGTGAAGCCTAAGGACCCAGGTTCAGCTCCCCAGGACCCACATAAGCCAGACTCACAAGGTGACGCATGCGCACAATGTTGCACATGTGCATAGATGGCGCACACATCTGAAGTTCGATTGCAGTGGCTAGAGACCCTGGCGCACCAATTCTCTCTCTCTCTTTCTTGCTTGCTCTCACTCTCTCTTATAAATAAAATAAATAAATAGAAATGTTTCAAACATAAGAGTATGCAAACACACATTCTATAAGCTGCCAGAACATACATGGCATAACATGTAGCCTTTGAAAAACTTCACTATGTACTTGTGAGAGAATGTGAGTGAAAAAGGCAAATAATGACTTTATGTTATTGCAAAAGAACTTTGGGGCTGGGAAGGTGGCTCAGTGGTTAAAGGCTCGTGCTTGCAAAGCCCTGTAGGCCCAGGTTCCATTCCCTAGCACCCACATAAAGCCAGATGTACCAAGTGGCTCATGAGTCTGGAGTTTGCAGCAGCAAGATGCCCTGGCATACTCATATTCTCTCTCTCTCTCTCTCTCTCTCTCTCTCTCCCTCTTCCTCTCTCTGTCTGTGCTTGGAAATAAATAAATAAAAATATTTTAAAAATAATGTTGACCTTGTAGGCACCCTAAAAACATCTTGGGAACAGTTGGGGTCCCTAGTCCATGCTCTAAGAATCTACCCCATCGTCCTTCTGCCAAATCCTTTCTTCTTCCCAACTAGTCCCTTCTCTTATTATTATTTTTTCTTTGTTTCTGGGCAGGGTCTTACTTTAGCCCAAGCTGACCTGGAACTTACTCTATAGCCCTAGGCTAGCCTTGAATTCACAATGGTCCTCCTACCTCAGCCTCCTGAGTGCTGGGACTAAAGATGTGAACCATCACACCCAGTTCCTCTTCTGGGTTTTTTTTTTTGAGGTGGGATCTTACTCTAGCCCAGGCTGATCTGGAGTTCATTATGTTGTCTCAAGTTGGCCTTGAATTTATGGCAATCCTCCTATCTCTGCCTCTAGAGTGCTGGGATTAAAGGTATGCACCACCACACCTGGCTTCTCTTGTATTTTAATCTCTCTCTCTCTCTCTCTCTCTCTCTCTCTGTGTGTGTGTGTGTGTGTGTGTGTGTGTGTGTGTGTGTGTGTAACCCACTGCATTTAATTTGGTATGGTGTGGGTCTCCTACAGCTCATGGCGGTCACTGTGAATTCAATGGCCATGTCATACCTGGACCACAGCTTTCCGCAGCACATGCCCGCACCCTCTGTACTTTGTATTCTTTCCACTCTCTCTTCCACACTGTTCCTTGTGCCTCAGAGGGGGTGATGAAGTTGTCTCGTTTAGCGCTGAGCCCTCCACAGTCACTTATTCTCAGCCTGTGATGCGTTTTGAGTCTCCTCCGTAGTCACCACCAACTGCAGATTCTAACCGAAGGTGAGAATGGCGCTAATCTGTGGACACAGTCATACATATTTAGGGGACAATTTGATGAGCGCACAGCATATCCATTTAGCCAAACACTAGTAGCTTTCCTCCTGGGGCCTATAACCTCCCCAGCCATAGGTTTTTGACTAGGCTTTCAGTACCAGGTATGAAATCCTTCCCATGGAGCAGGCCTCGGATTCAATCCAAGGGTCGTTGGCTAATTCCGTAATAGTCACACCATTATGGCGCCCGTAGAGGCACTTCCTGTCTGGCGGATTGACTGTGCAGAATGAAGGTCCACTGCTGGGTGGGATTGGTGATGCTCGTTCATTCCCCAACAGCCTACATAGCACCTTCCAGCACATGTTAGCTTGACACGGGGACGCTTCCAGCTCAGTTCCAGCTTGACTTCTCAGGGTCCTGTAACTGAAGCAAGGGCTATCTTCAGCAGTAGGGCCTTTCCATCTAGTTCTGGTGGGCAACCAAGAGCACTGGCAATCGTCTGTATTATTTTGGGGGCTCAGGGCACTGAGACTTTCCTATAATAACCTATAGCTTCTAGGAGCAGCATTATCCATCAATGCAGGGTACTTCGTCTTCAAACACTTTTTAAAATTAGTTAACAGGGCTGTAGAGATGGCTTAGTAGTTAAGGCACTTGCTTTCAAACACAAGTGTCTGGAGCTCATTTGCAGTGGCTAGAGGCCCTGATGCACCTCCCCCCTCGTTCACTCACTCCCCCCCCCAAGTTGAAAATAAATAAATAATAAGAATTTTTTATTTTATTTTTATTTATTTGAGATCAAAAGAGAAAGATACAGAAATAGGCAGGTAGAGACAGAGAGAGAAAGAGAGAGAGAGAATGGGTGTGTCGGGGCCTCCAGCCACTGCAAACGAACTCCAGATGCATGCATCCACTTGTGCATCTGGCTTACGTGGGTCCTGGGGAGTCAAACCTGGGTCCTTTGGCTTTGCAGGAAAATACCTGGCCAGTAAGAATATTTTTAAAAATTAGTTAACAAAGCAGTAGGTTTCTATATGAATTTTTCATACTTAGTTTTGGTTAACCCTCCTGCCTCCTCTCCTCCATCGCTTCACCCTTAGTCTAAATTAAACATTTCCATCCCCAGTATCCAGCCCTCTATTATCATGTCACATGTGTTCCACTGTCCCCTCCCCTAAGGCCTCTGTAAAATAAAATATTTATCTCTCTAGGATAGAGAGAGTATATGAGCACACCAATGCCTCTTGCTACTGCAAATGAACTCCAGACCCATGCGCAACATGGTGCATCTGGCTTTACATGGGCACTGGGGAATTGAACCTGCTGGGCCTGCAGGTTTTGCAAACAAGTGCCTTTAACCACTGAGCCATTTCTCCAGCCCCCACCTAAAATCTTTTTAATTTAAAAAGAATGACAATGTGCTTTGTTACAAAAAGGGATGGTATAGGAATTGGCCAGATACAGCCAATGTCACTGATGTTTACAATATATAAGATAAGTCAGGCATGCTAGAGCATACCTTCAATCTCAGTGCTTGGGGGCAGAGGCAGGAGGATAGCTGTGAGTTTGAGACCAGCCTGGAGCAGCAGAGTGAGTTCCAGATGAGCCTGGGCTACCATAAGACCCTAGAACTTCAAACTTCCCTCCAAAAATATAACTCTAAAATATTTAAAATAGTCACATATTTCATTTTAAACTTAGAACATTACTTTGAGAATAAAAATTAACAGTTAGGGCTGCCCCATTTTTGTAAAGCCAGCATGAGGCAGATGCAAGAGGAAGTCAAGATTAGCCTGAGCTACAAAATAAAAATAATCAAATAAATAATCAGAAATAGCATATGATTTCTCCTTCATATCGTATTATCAAAGAATGGCTTTAAAATATTCATTTTAAAGTGTTTTATTTATTTATTAATTTGAGAGAAAGGGGCAGATAAGAGAGAGAGAAAGGAAAGAGGGAGAGAAAACGGGTGCACCAGGACCTCTAGCCACTGCAAACAAACTCCAGACACATGTGCCACCTTGTTCATCTGGCTTTACACGAGTACTGGGGAATTGAACCTGGGTTCTTTGGCTTTGCAGGCAAACGTCTTAGCCACTAAGCCATCTCTCCATCCCATAGCATATTCATTTTTCAAGTTCTTTGCCCCAAATGACAGAATAAAAGCCACTGAAAAGACATAACTTTCAGTGACAACAATTATTATGATATGTTCTTGTCTTTTCTATGCCTATATAATATATTCATGTGGTATAATTAATGATGTCCTCCATGTTATTAAAACATTAAATAGGGGCTAGAGGGGTGGCTTAGAGGTTAAGGCATTTGCCTGCAAAGCCAAAGAACCCAGGTTCGATTTCCCAGGACCACGTTAGCACAAGGTGGCACATGCGTCTGGAGTTCGTTTGCAGTGGTTGGAGGCCCCAGTGCGCTCATTCTCTCTCTCTGTCCCCCCCTCTTTATCTCTGTCAAATAAATAAATAAAATATTTTAAAAATCATTAAATTAAATTATACTGAAGGGGCCATAGATTTTTTAAAACAATAATGTATAATAATTCATGATGTAGCACTATTATGATATGACATAAAACAATATATTATAAATAATGTATTATTTGAGGCAGGGAAATTATGGAAAACAGAACTGGTATGTCATTTTAGTTGATAGACACATGCATATAAAGAGAGGAAAGATAATACCTTCTAAGAGTTAAGATTTTTTCCCCTTTAAGTTACTGACCATGAACCCTTGACACTGAAAATGGAGATGGCCTCTCCTGGAGACAGCAAAACCATTTATGGAGCCCCTGGGCTCCCAGTGTTTCAGCAGCAGCACAAAGGCCACATATGGGGCTATGTCATTGCTGCCACCAGTGCCCGTCAATTAGAATGCCCGGGCACAGGCTGTGCAGGCATGCCATTGGTGGCATACCTGTGCTTTTTACAGTAGGTGATCATAGGAAAATCCTGCCATAAATAGATCAAGAATTTCAGCACTGCAGGGGAAGAGAACGTCTAACTGTGAACGAGGAAGGATCAAAGACCAGCCACGCTGGCCCAAGAAGACAGCGTTAGCTTTATTTTCTCCTGCAAAATTCAGGTTTTTTTTTTTTTAATGTTGTTCCCTAAAGTATTTCCTTGGTCTTCTCCTCCCCCCGCAATTTCCTCATCTTCCTCCTCCTTTTTCTCCTCTTTCTCTTCCTTCTTTTCTTTTTCCTCATTTTCTTTCTTCTTCATTTTCTAAAATTGCAACTTAAATATTTCTGCTTTTTTAAGCCATCCTGTTAGTATGGTTTCAAGCAGTCAGGAGAATGCAAAGAGAGTGGACAAAAAGCCAACATGATTCAGCTAGTAGAAAAGCCCATGGAGTTTGCCCTTTGGCTTTTAAGTACGCAGAAGTATAGCCGCATTTCACCTCAATCAATACCTTGTTTAAGATGTCGAGAGCTGGGGCTGCAGAGGTGGCTCAGTGGGTAAGAGCACTCCCCATGCAAGCATGAGGGCCTCAGGGGGCCTGAGCTCGATTCCCTGGTACCCACCCAGTCAGCTAGGATGTGGCCACACATGTCTGTGATCTCGGTCCCATGGGGAACTAAAAATGGCAAGCTCCAGAATCAGTGGGAGACTCCTTCTCAAGGGACATGAAGATGAATGATGGAATGGGACACTCAGCATTCTCTGTCCTTTGCAGCACACATTGGATGCATGTATCTGCACATACACATGCAAACAACACACGCACACACTACAATTAAAAAAACAAACAAACAGAGAGCTTACCAAAGGCAGGTGCCCCTTGGCCATCACAACGCAGTGAACCCAGCTGCCAACAGATGTGCCATGGCTGACTAACGGTTATACGCGTAGACATTAGCAGGTCAGGTTCCTTGCCTCTAGTTTTCTTTTCCTGTCTAGTTTCGAAAAGGGGGGGATTCCTTAGAAAGGCAAGGTGTATATTGTTCCTGAGAGCCAAAACCCCAGCCCTGATTTCTTTTCTGCCCTTGTTAAGAAATGCAAGACATGTGTTGACAGTAAGACAGAAATCTAAATGATGGGCTTGGGCGGATGCCTGGGAGCCTTCAGCCAGCGGGAGGGAGACCAATGGAAGACATAGTGTTCTCTGTGGGTAACAGATGAAGAAAACTGCCCGTGGAATGCCAGGGGACAGTTCTTGATTTCTTGGCGGGGAGGAGAAGGGGCTCTTGTGCACCAGGAACTGCTTGCCAGTTAGCTATATTTATGGAGCACCTGCTGTGTGGAACTTGGAAAGGAAGAGGAGACGAGCCTTGTCCTTAAGAAGCTTGTGACCAAAGGGAGAAGACAAGTCCCCGGCTACTGTAAGCGCTTCAGCACTCACATCCCTTTGTGACACGGGAGAGGAGTATGTGCCCTTTCGGGTCTGAGCGGAGCCTTGTTACTCAAAGTGGGAGCTGTGGACCCACAGTACCGGCAGTGTCCCTGAGCCTACTTAATATGCACAATCTTGAACCTGGGGCTGACCGCCGCAGTCAGAAGCTGCGGTTGGATCACATCCCATGCACACAGCAGTTTCTGAGACTAGAGGGCCATGGAATTAGTGAGTCTTGAGTGCTGTGGAGAGCACTTTGACTGGGATCAATGACTGAACATAACAAAGGGTGGGTCAGTTACCTGTGAGATGCTTAGACCTAAGGATCTCCTCCGAGTCCTCCCCCGCCCCCAGTCACTTTGCTTTCTTTAAATTCATAACGGAAGCTCGGTGAAATCTGCGTGACGGATGCTCTCAGCCACTCCCTACTCATGGGCAGTGCAAACAAGTGATTGTCAGAGGCAGCCCATGAATATGGGGAGCATGCAGATGACTTTGAGGGGCAAAGCTGGGCATGACAGAACCTGTCTGACACAACAGTTACGAGAGAGAGAGAGAGAGAGAGAGAGATTAGCAGCATTAAAGGACCCTTAAACTTCCTATAACATTTTTCTGTGATAAACCTGCTTGCCTTTCTACACTTTTGTCTCCAGGTGAAGCTGGAATTCTTTGTTACAAATGCTGGGAAAATGATGTGGAAAGTGCATTATCTGCTATCTTTTCTGTCCCATCACAATTAATGATTGACCGATGCTTGATCTACTTATCTACCTTGTAAACTAAATTGTCCATAAAGTTCATTGAATTCAATGGCCATGTCCAGTGTACAGTTGGGGTGGAGGACCTGTTCTATCCAGTCCCCAGCTGCTTCCTCAGCCTTCACCCCAACTCCAAACATCTTTTGATACTGGGCAGCCCACAGACCTGGAAATGAGACTAACCCTTAACAGCTGGCACATGTAAGAAGGTAGGAATCTCTTTTCAGGTGTGCCCAAGGAAAACTGTTGATAATTATGATGAAAAGCAGGAAGAGGTAAAGTTCGGGTGATGCTCACCATGCCCTTCACCTGTTACCTCTTTCATTTCTCCCCACCTCTCTTGAGGTTCAGTTCTGTTGTCATTTCCAATTCCTAACAAGAAAATTGAGGCACGGTCCCAATACTTGGGCAGCATCTGTAGGAGGCTATGTGGCCTTGAGAAAAAGGACACTCCAACATTGAGAATGAAGTAATGTTTCAGCAAAATCCATAGGCTCATTTCTTCTGCCTCCTACAGAGGGAGTGGCTGAGAAGGGACTCATAGGCCTTGTTTAGCCTCTGAGTCTGGCTGGTCTGATGCAGGGAGAGAGGGGACTAGCCTAACTCTGACCTTGATGAGCTGAGTCCTCTCAAGGTCTCAGTTTCCATGTGCAGAAAGGAATAATAGCAGGTAGTAACTTCCTAGCTATCAAGCTTAATATAAAATATGCCCTGAATTAAACAAGTGCAGTAAATTGTCATTAATTTATTCCACTGCTGACTGTAAAGTAATGGGGTTTCCATGTTATCAAGAAGACAGAGTTCAGTGAGGTATGAGTTCGAGGCTGTCCTGGGCTACAGAGTAATTCCAGGTCATCCTAAACTAGAGTGAGAGCCTGTCTTGAAAACAAACAAAACAAAAAAGGGCAAAGTTCTTCATTTCCACTTCTTGGAACCACCCTATAAATATTCTAGCCTCACTGTCTTATGATGTTTTCATAGTTTGGGCAAGCTACTGCAGCTGTCTGTTAAGGAACAGTGTTCTCTGGATTTGGAGGGAGTTCAAGCAAGACTTTTCAATACTCCTTTTGGTTTTATTTTTGGCCTGTTAGATAGTTTCTATTCAGGACACAATACAGCTTCAGCATGCAAGATGATTCTCATTTATTTGGTTAGACTTCACCCTTGCTCTTCCTTGGATTTTAAGCAACTCTAATTACTTTTGGGAAATGGGGCTTAGGCTGGGCATGGAAGTGCAGGCCTGTAACCCCAACACTTAGGAGACCGAAGCAGGAGGGTTTCTGCAGAGAGAGCAGCCCAGACTATATAGCAGCATGCGCACACACACACATACACACACACATTCAAACACACACATACATATACATACACACATACACATACATACACACATACACATATACACACATGCACACACACACATACACACATACATACAAACACATATACACACACATACATACATACACATATACACACATGCACACACACATACACACATATACATACACATACACACACTTACATATATACACATACACATATACATACATACATATACACATATATACACACACATACATGGGGGGGTAAAAAGGACCTTGTTACATAGATATTAAGAGAACCCTGAAAGCTTACAAACAACCACCTAAAAAGCCTCTCTTAATTTTGTTTTATTTTTCATTTAAAAACTATTTTATTTATTTATTTGACAGAGAAAAATGAACTCCAAATGTGTGTGCCCCCTTGTGCATCTGGCTAACGTGGGTCCTGGGGAATTGAACCTGGGTCCTTTGGTTTTGCAGGCAAATGCCTTAACCACTAAGCCATCCCTCCAGCCCTTTTTCATTTTTTTTTTCAAGGTAAGGTCTCACTCTAGTCCCGGCTGACCTGGAATTCACTATGGAGTCTCAGGCTGGCCTCAAGCTCACAGCGATCCTCCTACCTCTGCCTCCCGAGTGCTGGGATTAAAGGAGTGCATCATCATGCCCAGTTCCTTTCTTTATTTTTAATCAATTTACTATATGATAAATATGTTTTTAGCAATATGACAACAGGAAGATTAAAAAAAGAAGAAGAAAAGGACTGGAAAGATGGCTCAGCAGTTGAGTCGCTTGCCTGCAGAGCCTAAGGACCCAGGTTTGATATCAAGTACCCATGTGAATGCAGATACACAAAGTGGTGTATGCATCTGGAATGCATCTGGAGTTCCTTTGCAGGTGGTAAGGGGCCCTGGCATGCCCCTTCTTACTGTCTGTCTGTCTGTCTGTCTCTCTCTCTCTCTCTGTCCCTCTCTGCTTACAAATAAATAAATAAAAATAATATTTTTAAAAAGGAAGAAAAGATTCGTGTCTTTGTTAATTGGGGAGGAAGTAGGATATAAGTACAGTGGGACTCTTAGAACATGCCATAGTCAGGGAATAGTGTATTGTGATGTGGTGACAGAACACCAGGAGAACAGAATATCACAGTCTCCTCAGAGAAGTCATAGCGATGGACAAGGATCACCCAAGCACGGCCACAGAGCAGAGTGGGTCTTGAGTCAGGACCTACATCTATGTCATTCTTTTCTCTTTTTTTCAAGTATTTTATTGTTTGATTCTACATTATGTACAGAGCATAAAAGGTCACAGCAGCTTTTCAACATATAAACCCTTTAAAAGTAGAGGGCACTATGAAAGATAGATGAGTATCAAAACGAAGTCCAGTAACGAGGACATATGCTGAGTGCAGTATTCTGAGAAACGACAATGCAGGTTCCAAGGGTCCACTCAAGCTTGTAGCTATTCCATAGTTTGCTTCAGGAGCCTGTCTGTGGAGTCTTGCTCTAGCCCAGGCTGACCTGCATCTCACTCTGTACTTTCAGGCTGTCCTCGAACTCACAGGGGCCTACCTAGGCCTCTTGAGTGCTGGGATTAAAGGTGTGCACCACCACGCCCAGGAGAGAGAGAGAGAGAGAGAGAATGAGAAAGGACACACCAAGGCCTCCTGCCACTGCAAAGGAACTCCAGATGCATGGACTACTTTGTGCATCTGCCTTTATGTGAGGACTAGAGAATCAAACTCCGGTCATTAGGCCAGTGCCTTAACTGCTGAGCCATCTCTCCAGCCAAGCATCTATGTCATTCTAAGTAATTATAAAGGCAGAAGGCCTGAAGGGGAAAAGAGAGCATCCCAAGCACTTGTTCCAGTGTCAGGAAGGTCAGAAGGAAAACAGAACCTCCAGAACAGATGACCACAGGCATGTAGTAAGAGGAGAAGAGCAAGGAAGTACATACAACGATGGCTTTGAATGCTAACCTGGAGAGAGTAGACCTAACCCAGCAGGTAACAGACCTTCTCAGGTAGAAAAACAGGATGGAACCCGTGACAGAATAAACAACCTCGGCAGCTATGGGGCAGAAAAAACACTAGGGGGCAGAGAGAGAGAGTTGTCTGTCGAAAGAGCCAGGAAGAGTTCCTCGGCCATGGTGTGGCAACAGCCCAGTTCAAAAGATAATGTGTCAAAGAAACTGGCTCCTTGCTGTGGGAATTCTGATACCCATCTGTGTGTGGCAACAACCCGACCTGACCAAGCTGTCAAGATCAGATTTCCATTTCTGCATTCCAAGCTCTGAAAATAAAAGGACTTGACGGAGGGTTCAACTTCTGGTAGATGACAGCATTAATGATACTTTCCATGATGTGTGGAGGTATTCCTGCCAATGGCATCTAAAGGACACTAGTGTTGTCGCTATACCTGTGAATGGCATCACATCCTGCCATGCTATCTTCTGTAAGATTACATGTTTTCTTCTCTTTTAGCTATATATATTTTCTCCCTTATTAGTAAATAGTAATATGCTTGTTAATGGTCACTTGAAGAGTTGAAAGCATTTTTTGCAGACAAATAAACCAACAAATTAGAGTTTAGTGATGATTTAAAAAAAATATAGTTGAAGGGTTGGAGAGGTGACTCAATGGTTAAGGCACTCGCCTGCAAAGCCTAATGACCTGGGGTTAATCCCCAGCACCTACGTAAAGCCAGATGCACAAAGTGGTGCATGCATCCGGAATTCGTTTGCTGTGGCTGGAGGCCCTGGCACTCCCACTCTCTCCTGCTCTCTACCAGGTGTGGTGGTGCAGACCTTTAATCCCAGCACTTGGGAGGCAGAGGTAGGAGGATCACTGTGAGTTCAAAGCAAGCCTGGGACTATAGAGTATGTTCCAGGTCAGCCTGGGCTAGAGTAAGACCCTACCTCAAAAACTGAAAAAAAATATATATATATCTATATATATATGATTGGGATGGGGATATGCCATGCAAGCATGAAGACCTGAGTTAAATTCCAGGACCCAGGCTTCAGGGATTGCTTAGTGGTTAAGGCATTTGTCTGCAAAGCCAAAGGACCCAGGTTCGATTCCCCAGGACCCATGTAAACCAGATGCACAGGGCTATGCACACATCTGGAGTTCATTTGCAGTGGCTGGAGCCCTGACATGCCCACTCTGTCTCTGTCAAATAAATAAATAAATAAATAAACAAACAGACAAATAAATAAATAAATCCCAGGACTCTTGTAACTCTTGCTCTGTAGTCTCGGGCTGACCTTGAACTCACAGTGATTCTCCTACATAGGCCTCTTGAGTATTGTGACACTCACCTGTAATCCCAGCACTGGGCAGGTGGAGAAAGAGGATCCCTAGTGCCCTGTGGCTTTCCGGGGACCAGCAGTGTGCCCTGTAATGAAATGGCAGGTGGGGTACAACTAAAGGGCTTTGGTCTTAACAGCTTTCATAAAATGTCTGTCATGGGGACAGGGCCATTTTGGAGTCACTTTGGTGCCTTACCTTCTGGGGGAAGGAGGTGTCATTTCTGCACAAACTTCACATAACACTCACTGGGTCTCATTTCGTCCTCATGATAGCCCTATGCTTGGTGCTATGGTGAGTTTTCCAGAGGGAGAAGGAAGCTTAAGAACCAACCCCATCTGTGTTTGGATGGCTAAGTGTTGAGCATGCCTGGATCCCCGTCTTACCTGCGTTCTTTGCATCACTGCACTAAACCACCTATTTCACAACTTTTTCATCCTCAGCTCATGCCACACACCAAAAGGCAGTGAGCCCTGGGCCTGTCAGCAAGCACGGGTGAGGAGGCAGCGGAGAGAAGCCACTCTTGCCTGTGAGAAGCGAACCTAATTCTTCCGTTCCTTTTCATTTCTAGAAAATGAAGCGCCAGCTCCAGCCCCACCACCAGAAGGTAAGTAGAAAGATCACTTCATGTGTTCGGGCTGCAAATGCAGAAGTCCATCCCAGCATGACGTGTCCTCCACCGATGGCGTGACCTTTAACCCAACGCTGACCGAGACACTGGATGGCGACAGTTGTCATAAGTTGATAATAACAAAAATAATGCATTGTGTTTATACAACTCTTTCCTATTAACCTGATTCAAACAGCGCTTCACATATGTCATGGGCATGGTTATTTTTAACTCCTTCAGCTATACAGAAGTCGTCCCATGCCCGCGTTGCAGATAAGTGGAGGCAAAGTTCACAGCTTTCTTGTGATAGTGGGAAATGGCTTGTACCTCAGCTGTGGAAGGTCAGTGGCCCCCTCCCAACCTGGTCTGTGTCATCATAGGACATCTCCAGGAGCTCCTTGGGGCATTTGTAGAAAGGTGTGGGGGATTCCGAGGCTCAATAGAGGACTGTTTTATTGGATTCCTGGTATTTTGGGTGCTCATCAGATGGCAACAACAACAAATAAAACAATCCAGCAAAGTCTAGGCAGGTCTTCACAGTGCCAGCAACACACGAAGCGTGTCTTCTACTCTCATGCAGGGGACCTAAGACTTAAGAAAGGTAGCTGGAGTGAAAGAACAGCGAAGCCAAGTGGACTGTTAATTGCTCCATGTGGTCTTCCAGAATCATGTGTTTGTTTGCTCTGGCCAAAGAGCCCTCAAGAGGGAGGAAACCAAAATCACGCGCATTTTTCCCAGCAAAACCCCAAAATGTTCTTTCTCATCCCTCTTTCTCCTTAAGGAAAGTGCTCGCAGGGAGAAGCCCAGCCCTACGTGGTGCTCCAGCCCTGGAGGGGACGCAGGCAGGGCTAGCTAGCAGACCCTGCATAGCTCAGTGCAGACGTGGCATGCCAGCCACAGCATGGAGATCCACGTAGACAAGATTGCTTTTCTGAGTCTTGTTTACAGTCAAGTGGAGAATAAAATACAGCTTAGAGAACAATGAAATGAAATGTGACTGTTACACTCCAGTGTTAGGCAATTCGCTGAGACAGCCTCCCACAACACTATGGAATTAAGTGTTGGCCGCTTGAGTTGACAGTGTGATATGAGGCCAGGGGATAAGAGGTCACCACACACTGGTTCTGCTCAAGTGAAAGCAAGAGTCTAGTAAGATCTCAGTTTCTGGCCTTTTTTTTTTTTCCTGAAAATTTGAGGGGATGATGGAGCTTTTCCATACTAGAGTTCATTTTTCAGAGGACAGTTTAAGGAATGGAGCTGCTCACAGACTCCACCTTGGCACATAAGATTACTCGCCGCACTGAAAGCCTCACGTAGTGTGGAGTACTGCTGCGTGCTCACATGAACGAAGCAGGCTCAGGCCGTCCAGGGTCACAGGAGGTGAGCTCACATTGAGTTTTCTGTAGACTTTGAAACCAATATGGGCATGTCACATTCTTCCTAGGATTATCTTCCCCCTTCATAGGTTTTTTTTCCTTTTTTTTTTTTTTTTTTTTTTTGTTTGTTTGTTTGTTTTTGTGGTAAGGTCTCACTCTAGAACAGGCTGACCTGGAATTCATGCTGTATTCTCAGGGTGGCCATGAACTCACAGCAATCCTCATACCTCTACCTCCCAAGTGCTGGGATTAAAGGGGTGCACCACCACGCCCGGCCATAGCTTTTCTTATTGCACATTAAGATTTACTTAGGCCAGCTGGGTGGTGGTAGCACCTGCCTTTAATCCCAGCACTTGGGAGACAGAGATGGGAGGATCACCATGAGTTTGAGGCCACCCTGAAACTACATAGTGAGTTCCAGGTCAGCCTGGGCTAGAGTGAGAACCTACCTCGAAAAATTAAAAAGGAAGGAAGGAAGGAAGGAAGGAAGGAAGGAAGGAAGGAAGGAAGGAAGGAAGGAAGGAAGATTTACTAAGGCCATCATTGAGTATGCTGAGAACCTACTGGCCATGGCAGAAAAACCTTCTCTATCTGCTTTCAGACCAGTTACTGTGTGGGAGCCACTGTAAGGTTTCCCTTATGATGTTATATTTCACAGTCATTGGATCAATATTCAACTCTTCTAGCTAAAATGTTCCCTCACAAACTCTGCTAAAATTGTTCTTCTTGGGACTAGGGCAATGGCTCGGTTGGTAAAGCTCTGCTGTGTCAGCATGAGGGCCTGTGTTCAGATCCCCAGCACCCATGTAAAAGCTGGATGCGCTGCCTGCCTGTGACTGCAGCCCCCAGGAGGAGGACACAGATGGACCTCCTGGGCAAGTGGGCTAGCCAAACTAGCTGAATTAATGAGCTCTGGCTTGAGTGAGAGACTACCTCAGTAAAAAAAATACATAAATAAAATAAAAATAGTACACAGTTGCTGGGTGTGATGATGCATGTCTTTAATCCCAGCCCTCGGGAGGCAGAGGTAGGAGGATTGCTTTGAGTTCGAGGCCACCCTGACACTAAATAGTGAATTCCAGGTCAGCCTGGCCTAGAGCAAGACCCTTCCTTGAACCCCATCCTCCAGAAAAGGTAGGCAGTGGTTGGAAGACTTCTGACTTTCACACTCATGTACTTACACATGTACTCACAACTCACACACATACTCACATTCATGCAATTAAAATAAAAAAATTGTCCTTAGCTGAGAAGACTGAGAGAAAGAGAATGATTTCATACATGTTGTTTATTTTTTTTTTTCATTTTTATTTTATTTATTTATTTATTTATTTCAGAGGGAGAGAGAAAGAGGCCAAGGGATATAAAGACAGAGAGAGAGAATGGGCATATCAGGACCTTTAGCTGCTGCAAATAAACTCCAGACACAAGGACCACCTTGTCTGGCTTACGTGGGTCCTGGGAAATCAAACCTGAATCCTTTGGCTTTGCCAGCAAGCACCTTAGCTGCTAAGCCATCTCTCCAGCCCTCCTCCCCCCCCCCTTTTTTTTATAAGACAAGGTCTCATGTAGTCCAGGCTGGCTTTGAACTCCTAATCATCTTGCCTCCATCTTTCAAGTGCTGAGAATACAGGTATATGCTACCATACCTGGCTATGCTTGAAACAACTGTTTTCTTACATGTATCACAAGTTAGATACCATCTTCAGGTCTGTAAGATAATTCTGAACAGAGAGAATGCAAACTAGATGGTCTTGACTTGTAACAGTCTGTCACTGCCACCGTCATATTGTGATTATTGCCACTAAGCCCAGAGTAGGAAATGCATATGTATTCCAAAACACTTTCTTTGAAAGTGCATTCATCATACAATTACATGTTTTCTACCTACCTATAACACATAGAAGCTACACTATTGAACTCTTTTACTTAAAAAGTACTGACCCCTTGTTGGGGTTCAGGGCTAGAGAGATGGCTTAGCAGTTAAGGTGCTTTTCTGTGGAGCTTAAGGACCTATGTTCCACTCCCCAGATCCCACATAAGCCAGATGCACAAGGTGATGCATGTGCAAGGTCGCACATGTGCACAAGGTGGCATACTCGTCTGGAGTTTGGTTACAGTGGCTGGAGGCCCTGGCATGCCAATTCTTTCTCTCTCATAAAAAAAAAAAAAGGTCAGTCTGTTGGGCTTGACTAAAAAGAAAAGTAGTGACCCCTTGTTGGGGTCTAAAATGAAGTGATCCACATATTATACTCAATGCATTCCCAGCATGTTCTAGAACATGATCCCAGTAGAACAAACCAAATTATAACAAACTGTGCATTGCATGTACTTATGGGTACTTTTTTTCTGAAAATGGTCAGACTTATTAACTGCTTTTATTAAAGTTTAATGTGACTCTAAACTGTAATTCTCAAGTTCCTAATCCACAACCAGCGTCATGAGTGTGTAGCACCATTAATATTGTCTGGTTTTCTTTCCCGTCTACTCCGCTGCTCATCACGCAATAAGGTGCTATAAGCCACTTTCAAAACTGTGCTTGTACTTTCCACACAGAACCAAATAAAGAGAAAGAGGCGGGAACTGGACCAGCAAAAGGTGAGTTGGAGGGAAGGAGAGTGAGGCCGAACTCAACAAAATTAGAAGCAGGAAGAGGTCAAGATGGTTGTCATGGTGACCTCCTTAGCATTTCTCTGCCTTCTCTTTGACCAGCTTGGTTGTGAATTCGTCACCTCATCTGTGAGGCCCAATCCCCATAACAAACAGTGCTGTGCTGAGTTTTTCACACACTTTTCCAAAAGAAGAGCACAACTTACTTTAAAAATATCACATGCACTTGTGAGAAACCTGCATATCATTTGATGGTTTCCAAGTTCCACTAGGCATGCTAAGGAAAGAGACTTTTGATCCTGGTTTATATCAACTGGGAAAATTATCTGATTTATCCAGATGCTTAAAAATTGGTATATTTTCATGTTAGAGGAACTATTTCAAGGTTTCACTAGTAATCTTGAAGGTTATCCCTTCATTTCAACATTAGGTATTCCTAGGGATTTAGATAGTGGCTTGTAAAGATTGACAATACACCGTAAGCAAACATCATGTTGATGCTTACTGAATTCTTGTAATATTATTCTTAAAAAAAAAAAAAAAAGCATTTAGCCAGGTGTGGTGGCACATGCCTTTAATCCCAGCACTCAGGAAGCAGAGGTAGGAGGATCACTGTGAGTTTGAGGCCACCCTGAGACTACATAATGAATTCCAGGTCAGCCTAGGCTAGAGTGAGACCCTATCTCAAAAAAAAAAAAAAAAAAAAAAATCTGGAGATTGTGTAGTTTCAGGAAAGGGATCTTTTGTACCATGTACTCCTTTGTCTCTTCATGGACAGCCATGCCATTGCTGACCATCTCTGTAAGTTGAGAACCATCATGAAAACTGATTTAAAATTTTATCTTATGTGTTTTAATTATCATTTTTATGTTAACCTTTTTGCCTAATTAATAACAGTTTAAATTTTAGAATCATTATTTCATGACTGAAATAAGAAATTTGTCTTTTTCTTTTTCCTGGATACTGTTCCAAAGCATACTAATGATCTCTGTTCTTAGTATGTCATGTTTCATTTCTCAGTTCCCATGATATTATTGTCTTGCATACATTCGAAAAATTCTTTCTTTCTTTCTTTCTTTCTTTCTTTCTTTCTTTCTTTCTTCCTTTCTTGTGATACATTGGATTTTCTTCAGATAACTTGAATCTACGCTCTCAAATATAAACACGTAATATTAATATGCTTGCTTTATCCTTACCCTTCAGTAGCTGCCACGGATAGTACCTTGCACACTTAGCCTGGCATTGTGGCCATGGTTTGAAGGTTATTTTGCTTTCAGAATGCAGACAGTGCAAACTCCTAGAAGTCTTTCCATGTTATGAGTTCAAGAAGGTCTGAACATCCTGGCTGAAGGTACTGTAACATTATTCTCAACAAGGCTGGTGGGGTACACCTCAGCTTCCAAATTTGGAAAGGTGCTACAACCAGCCTGTAAGGCTGAACCAAAAAGAGCAGGTGATGTAACCCCAGAGGGCACATTGTCAGCTGTCGAAGTTTAAACAGAGCCCAGGCTTGACCCTTCACCTGAAAAAAATTATTATACTACGTTTATAGCTTAAATAAGTTTTATGTGAACTAAAAGCAACCAATAGCAACAAAAAAAACCCAAAAACCTATTCTACATTGAGAACAAATATAATGACAGAATAAGGCCAGATGACTGGGGTATCTTGAAATTGAGAGTACTTTTCTTACATTTCCATAAGATAAATAAAGCCATGGCCATAGGCTGTCACATATCCAGATTCAAAAACATCCATGTATAGAGAGCTTTTCTCCATGCCTGGCAAGCAAATCGATTTAAGATTAAAAGTGGCATCCCTAGTTGGGCATGGTGGTGCACGCCTTTAATCCCAGCACTTGGGAGGCAGAGGTAGGAGGATCACCGTGAGTTCAAGGCCACCCTGAGACCTATGTAGTGAATTCCAGGTCAGCCTGGGCTAGAGTGAGAAGTGAGACCCTACCTCGAAAAACCAAAAGAATAAAAAGTAGCATCCCTAAATATGAAAGATACATAAAGGGACAGTTTTATTTTGTTTTCTACATATATAGAGCCATCAGCCATTTTCATCAAGGACAGGGGAATTTCAAGGAAAATACTTAAGCAAAAAGCAGCTGCAGGAAGCATGCAGCCCTGCATGGGCTAAATGGCATTGATGGGTGCACTTCTGTCTTCTCTAGGACAACATAGACGGCTCTGCCTTGCTTTCTCTAACTCCTCCTATTCTCAATCATATATATATATATATATATAATTTCCATCTTCCCTTCTTCTTTTGGAAGTTCCTTGGATCTATTGCCTCTGCCAACCGCTCTTGTCTGCACTTAGTCACATATTAATGTTGACTCCTTTCCTAACAGGCTGTTTGCTTTTTCATGATCAGGCACTATGACTTAACACCTCCGGCATAGACCTGCACATGACAATCGCCCAATAAATACTTGCAGGAATGAGTCAACCGTTGAATGTCCATGATGTACCTGCTGACGGTACCAACAATGGTAATCTGGGTAGTTTTTTTTTTTTCATTTTCATTCAACACATTTGCTGGGCAGGTTGAACACCCTATGTACAGCTGCCAGAGAGGCTTTGGAATGAGATGCTGCCACACAACTGAGGGATGACTTCTGCTGTTACACTGACTTGCTTAAAGCTCCTGAACATGCTTAAGCCTCAATCTTAGTGCATTAGTTACCTGGTACTCTCGACTAGCATGAGCTTTAACAAGTCCTCTGGAGCATATTCAATGAGTAGCTCAAGGCTATCACTATTAAGAATATTTTAAAGCTGAGCATGGTGGCGCACGCCTTTAATCCCAGCACTCAGGAGGCAGAGGTAGGAGGATCACCGTGAGTTCGAGGCCACCCTGAGACTACATAGTGAATTTTAGGTCAGCCTGTGCTAGAGTGAGACCCTACCTCGAAAAAAAAAAAAAAAAAAGAATATTTTAGACCAGCACTTGGAAGGCTGAGGCAGGAGGATTACAACTTTAAGGCCAGCCTGGACTACAGAGTGAGACCCTGTCTTAAACAAAACAGAAATACAAGCCAGGTATGGTGATACACTCCAGGAGTCCCAGAAACAAAAGGCTGAAGTAGGTGGATCACAAGTTCAAGGCCAGTTTGGGCTACATAGTGTGATTGGCTCACCAAAACAAAACAAAACAAAAACAAAACAAAAGGTGGGGCTGGGGAGATGGCTCAGCAGTTAAAGATGCGTGCTTGTAAAGCCTACCAGCCTGGGTTCAGTTCCCCAGTACCCACATATAACCAGATGCACAATGTGGTGCAAGCATCTGGAATTTGTTCTCAGTGGCAAGAAGCCTGGCATGCCTGTCCTCTGTCACTCCGTCTCTCACTGAACAAATAAATAAATAAATGAAAAGAACATTTTACGTAGTAATGCAGACTTAGCATCTTTCTCAGGTTGACTGACTCATTCTGGGACAGTTTAGAAATGCTCTGAAAAATACACTTTTTTCTTTTTTGGTAGCCATAGACAGTTGCTTGGTTTTTGAAATCAGTCTTGTAATTAGGGTTTGTGGCTGGATTCAACAACTTCTCCAAATATGTGAGGATATTCTGAGTTGAGTGTGACGGTGCAGCACATCCATTAGCCTAGCTAGCACTCAAGAGGCTGAGGCAGGAGGATCATGAGTTTGAAGACAGCCTAAGTTATATATTAAGGCCCTGTCTCAAAAAACCAAAACAATGGGGCTGGAAAGATGGCTTAGTGATTAAGGCGCTCACCTGCAAAGCCAGAGGACCTTGGTTTGATTCCCCAGGACCCACATAAACCAGATGCACAAGGGGACACATAAATCTGGAGTTCTTTTGCAGTGGCTAGAGGCCCTGGCATACTCATTCTCTCTCTCTCTTCCCCTGTCTCGTCCTCTCTCTCTCAAATAAATAAAAATAAAAAACCAAAACAAATAAAAAGAAAATATTAAGAGTTGCTCTTTGGAAAAGAGCCAAATTGCGAGGAGAGGGTAATTATAGCTAGTGTACATGATAGTTTGCCTCCAGGGTTGCCCATCCAATGTTCTTTTTCACTTTAAAAAAAAGTTTTGTTTCGTTTTTTTAACGTGTGTATGCATACCAGGATATCTTGTTGCTACAAACAAATGCCAGGCACATTGCCTCCATCTTTACATAGATGCTGGGGAATTGAACTTGGGTCAACAGGCTTTACAAGCAAGTACCTGTAACTACTGAGCCATGTCCCCATCCCCATCTTGTTTCCATAATATGGATCACTTAGTCCTGGGTGTCAAGTTGTCTCCTGGAATTGAAGCAATAGAGATGACAATAAGAAATGCATTAAAAGGCAGACATGGTGGCGCACGCCTTTACTCCCAGCACTCAGGAGGCAGAGGTAGAAGGATCGCTACGAGTTCGAGGCCACCCTGAGACTACATAGTGAATTCTATGTCAGCCTGAGCTAGAGTGAGACCCTACCTCAAAAAACCAAAAAAAAAAAAAAAAAAAAAAAAAAAGAAAGAAAGAAAGAAAGAAAGAAAGAAAGAAAGAAAGAAAGAAAGAAAGAAAGAAAGAAAGGTGTTCAACATGCAGGCTTGGAGACAGGCACACCATCCTCAAACTAAAATGTTCACCTTCTCCAGAACAAAAGCAAAATAAATAAATAAATAAAAAGAAAAATAAAAATGCACCAGAGACCATGCTTTGGGTAAAAGGGACTGTAGAGTAAAGGCCAGTCATAGAAGAAGTTGAACCTTTTTTTAAAAAAAAAAGTATGAAAATTTATTTTATCACAAAAACTTCTGTTGCCAGGCATGCATTTAATCCCAGTATTTGGGAAGCAGAGATAAGAGGATCAGAGTGAGTTTGAGGCCAGCCTGAAACTACATAGTGAATTCTAGGTCAGCCTGAGCTAGAGTGAGACTCTTCAAAAAACTGAAAAACACATTCCCTCCCTCAACTGACTGCTGCTCCCACAGTACATAACCCACAACCCCATAGGAACCATACCTGCAACCCCACTGAGGAGGGTCCCCAGTGGAATGGGGGTAGGGACAAGGGAAAAGAGGGTGCCAGCACACGATGTATCCATACAAAATATATTGTTAACAATAATAATAACATTTTTTTAAAAAACTAAAAAAGGGCTGGAGAGATGGCTTAGCAGTTAAGGCACTTGCCTGCAAAGCCAAAGGACCTCAGTTCAATTCCCCAGTACCCATGTAAGCCAGATGCACAAAGTGACGCATGCATCTGGAGTTCATTTGCAGTGGCTGGAAGTCCTGGCATGCCCATTCTCTCTCTCTCTCTCTCTCTCTCTCTCTCTCCCTCCCTCCCTCTTTCCCTCTCTCAAATAAATAAATAAATAATAAAATATTAAAAAACCAAAAAAAAAAAACTTTTGTCCCTAAAAGAGACATTCATAGGAGGGAATTGTGTCACAAATTACCCTTATGATTCATAAAAAATATAATAAAGTGTGGTTTGTAGTTTTCAAAAACCATTTTTTTCAGCTAATAAGCAATGGAGTCAGGTTATGCAGTGATGGGCTGACAGCCAGAGGACACAGATGTAGCATAAGAAACTTGTTACATTCCTCTTGCCACAATCCCTATGGAAACAAATAGCCATGCCAGAAAAGTTCAAATAACCACTGACGAGTTAGAAGTGCATTTTCCTCATCTCCATAGATCCATTATTATAAGATGCACAGAAACAGAAAGAGACATCAGGTTTATAAAACTAATTCGATGTGTGTCTTTGCTTATGCCCTTTAGAACTCAGATCTTTTTAAAAAGTTGAGGAGGGCTGGAGAGATGGCTTAGCAGTTAAGTGCTTGCCTGTGAAGCCTAAGGACCCCGGTTCGAGGCTCGATTCTCCAGGACCCACGTTAGCCAGATGCACAAGGGGTGTCACATGTGTCTAGAGTTCGTTTGCAGTGGCTGGAGGCCCTGGCGCACCCATTCTCTCTCTCTCTCTCTCTCTGCCTTTCTCTCTGTGTCTGTTGCTCTCAAATAAATAAATAAAAATGAACAAAAAAAATTTTTTTAAACTTAAAAAAAAAGTTGAGGAAACATGGACGTAGTGATGGGCAGCAGTGTAGATTTTATTTTTGAAATAACCAAAGTCATAATACTGATGATGGAGAGGCGACGTATAGGAAATGAGTCTCATATGTTTTCTTCTGTGAAGAATCTGTTGATTTGGACTATATATTCAGCATTTGCATTTGGTTGGTTTCCTAGTTGATGAACTATTTAGATATGGACAACAGGGTACAGTATTGACATATCCAGTGTGCTGGGGTGGCATCGGGAGTTTTGATAAATATTATTGTAGGCAATGGAGTTGTGCCAGAGAACTCTGACAGCTAAGGCAAGTAAATGACCTAACCAGGGCCTCAAACTAAAGATATTGACAACATCCTCTGATGAAATTTAAAAAAAAAACTAAATTAAATTGAAAAAGAAAGAAAGAAAAGTGTTCAACCAAAAGACAATACCTGAATTAGATGTGCAAGTCCCTTATTACAGTGCCACACTGGGAGTCAATGCCCTTATTAAAAAATACTGTCATAGCTTAGAATTATGTTTATTTTTGTGTAGTGTGTATGTGTATGTTCATGTGTATGCACCGTTTATGCGCATGTGTGTGTGGGTGGAGGCTGGAGGGCAACCCCGAGTGTTGCTCCTTAGCCAGTGAGCCCCAGGAATCCACCCATCCCTGCCTCGGCAATGCTGAGATTGCAAACGTGGACCACCACACCAAGATATGTGGTTTAGAATTCTTCTAGAAGAGCTGCAGGTGACAAATCCGCGTGGTGCTAAGTATAGATTCCTTTCCGTATCCTCAGTGGGGACAGAGAGCTGCCTTTTACTTTAGCATTCACGTTCTCAGCAAGTAGGCGCTTTCCTGAATGTTGAGTCTGTGCCAAGCATGGATGTGGCTGTTAGGTGCTGTCCTGGTGGAAAATCAGCAGAGGATGGTGGGTTTTGGAAGCAGGTAAGAATCACAGAGGGCCTTAGGTGGACAATAATGTTCTCCACCCTATTATAATATGGGATCACACACTTTCCACCATCCTACATGTAAACACAGTAACAATGGACCCCGTGAGAAGTTCCCAAACCTTTTCTCTGTCCTGATCCAAATGTGATCATGACACTAGAATTGGAGATCATTTTGATGGTCAGTACATATTTTAATGTTTGAAAAACAACTTCTGAGCCTTTTATTAGACTATATATTTTTGGATTAGCTCCATTAGGACAGTTACTGCTTCTTGTGTTTTTTTTTTTTTTTTTTCCAGAAAATGAGCTGCTTTTGCCAATCACTGCAAGGAAAATGAAACCATATTTTCTTTTCCCAGGCAGTAACATTACCACATAGACTATCTCAAGTGAGCCCCATGCCCTTCACATATCTCACATACCCTGAGATGAAGAGTTCCTTCCTTGTGAATGTGCCTGGCAGGAGGTGACTCAGCAGACGTTCTAACATACGCTCTCCTAAATAATGCAATTTCTTTAAAATAATTATTGAATTTTTTCTTCATTTAGGTTCTTTGGCACCTGTCATAATAGTCTCTTGGCATATTTCACAATTGTGCTAAAATATTTTTGTGTTATTTACCTTTAGATGCCAGTCAATCAGCTACTAAAATGTCTCTGTGCCTTTTCCTGTGCTTTCCAATTTCCTTACTTCTTGGTAATAAGCTGTTTAAAAATTAACAACATGGTATTTTTCAATTCTAGGACATTGCCATTATATGATATAACATTGACTTAGCAGATTTGAAGAAGAAGAAAAATCATTAAATGTGTATATTTTATAAAATGAATATTAATTTTGTACACATCAAAATGTGAAGGCATGTGTCATCTCACTTAAAATGATAATCAAATGTTTCAAAACATTAATGCTAGCTGTTCTTTTTAATATTTATTTACTATAATCCTGGCTGAGGTAGGAGGATCACTCTGAATTTGAGGCCAGCCTGGGCTATAGAGTGAGTTGTTCCAGGTCAGTCTAGGCTAGAGTGAGAACCTACTTTAAAAAAGAGAAAAAAGAAAATCAGGTTTTCCTAGTAGGAAAAGTGAGTATTCAAATATTTCAGCTTATGCACAGTCCACCAACATATATGTGAAAGACAACAGCATCGTAACAAAAAGACAAAGTGAGATAGTATGGAAGTAGCATGGCCTGTTTTAGTTTTGTCGTATTTAAAAGTGACTACAGTATTGATGAGATGCCGACATTGGAGTACAGCATACTAAAGACAGCCTGGGAGCAGTCCACTGCCTCCCCTAGCTACACAGGGCAGGTTACCAAAGCCAAACTGGCAGGGAAAAATAGCATTTGTAAAGACCTGAAGTTCCCAGGGAAGAACTCCTGGTGAGTAGCAAAGAGAAGTCAGCCTCCTTGCACAGCTGGGATCCAGAGGGGTGACACCAATCCTCTGGGAGGAGATGGCCCCGCTGCCTTGTGATAAGAATTCCAGAGCTGGCAGAATGTGCATAGTCTTACAACCTTCAGCTTTCTCTGTTGTTAGCCACAAGATTATGTTTTTTTTTACCTGTGGTTAATTTTAAATTCTCGGTTTATATTTAATATATGTAAGTAATATAAGCTTGAAATACTTGTTATTTTAGAATAAAGACCAGAAGCATATGAAATAAGGTATGTGTGGGTCATAAACAAGCATCAGTTAAAAATCCAATACAATATTTTGTCTGAGTTGCAAATTCTTCGAATGGGGAAATTGATTGTAGAAAATATTGGTACATATGACCAAAATAACAACAGCAACAACTAAACAATAACTAGTTTTTTTTGTTGTTGTTTTGCTTTGTTTTGTTTTTAGGTAGGGTCTCACTCTAGTCCAGGCTAGCCTTGAACTCATGATGATCCTCCTGCCTCAGCCTACTGAGTGCTGGGATTAAAGGCATGAACTACCATGACCGACTAGAATCTGGTTTCTATGGTCAATAAGAACAATTGGATTTCCCAGTCTCATTCAAGTCAACTAATTTAACTAGACAATTTTTCTTTTCTTTTTTTTTTTCTTTTTTCAAGATAGAGTCTCGCTCTAGACCAGGCTTATTTGGAATTCACTATCTATTCTCAGGGTGGCCTCAAACTCATTGCGATCCTCCTATCTCTGGCTCCTGAATGCTGGGATTAAAGGCGTGCACCAGCATTCCTGGAAAACTAGACAAGTTTTCAAGAATTTAAGGTTAGATTCCCATCATCTTGGGCCCAACATGGTGATGAATGAATGCCTGTAATCCAGCACTCAGGAGGCTAAGGCAGAAGGATCTCAGGTTCAAGGCTAACCTAAGCTATACAGTGAGTTCAGGCCAGATTGGGCTACAAAAAAAAAAAAAAAAAAGCCCTATTGATTCAGAAATGCCTAGAAATGTACCACTTTGAGGATCATTAATGGATATTTCAGAAGAAAAGTATTTCTAAGGGAAGTGAGTTTGGGGAATGTTCATTGCTGTATTATTTCCTGTCTTTAAGCCCATTTCCAATTTACATCAGGACACTAAGGGCTTTAAGATGCGGGTCACACAAAATGCAATAAAATAAAACACTTAGCTTTAGCCTAGAATTTTCCAGTGCTCTCTGACCATCAAAATCTTCCACTGAACAATTCCAAATTCCATAACCCAGTGAGTCCTCTCCTGGGTTCTGATCCTCCTGCCTCCACCTCTTCAGCAATTTCCAACACAAGTGCATCACCCAACTGGCATCTCGCAGGTTCTAAAGCAATGATGTTAGGGGTTCCCTATACATGATATTACAGTACTTTATTAAAAATCATCAAGGCATATCCCCAGTTAAAAATTTGGGGAAAGAAATTGAAAGCTACTAAAACATTTGTGGTGTTTTAATAGATTGTATAAAAATGTGTTATTTTGCCTCTTATTCCTAGGAATTTTTAAGCTACTCTTAATAAATATTCCATGTATATGCATTTTCTATATCCTACTTAGTGTCACATAAACTAACAACTTGAAATCCATAATTATTCTAGTATTCTTAGTGTGAAACAATTATTATTTATTCAAACAGTAGTCTGCATGCTTTGGAAATGAAATATCAGAAGTTGTCATAATCCCAAATGATTGTGAGTACCTGAAATGTGAATAGTGTTGCTCAGATATTTTAGGGATAAGGCATATCTGGGGTCTCTGAGCAAAAACACTGCAAGATGTTCTTGAAATTTATAAGTGTGCATAAGTAAAAATTAAATTTTCAGCATTGGAAATACCCATACAAACTTAGGAAAAAAAATAATTCTAAAGTACTGAAAATAATTGTCAGTAAAGTTAACGAGGCAAATTAATTAATATTATATAATTTAAAGTTTGTTTCTTAAATATAGAAGGGGAACTATGGTTTTTTTTCTGGGTGGAAATGAGTTCTTAAACAGCACTTTAGGGCTGGGAAGATTGCTCAGCAGTTAAAGACATTTGCTTACAAAGCCTACTGGTCCTGGTTCAATTCCCCAGTGCCCATGTACAATGTGGTGAATGCATTAGAGTCTGTTTGCAGCAGCAGGAGGTTCTGATGTGCCCATCCTCTCTCTCTCTCTCTCTCTCTCTCTTTAAATAAATAAGTAAATGAATGAATAAAAACAGTTCCTCAGTACCTAAAGGCTTTTATGCCTGTGACCACATGAACTTTGACTTCAGATGTGAAATAAGAATTTGTGAACCACCTTCATCAAGGTTTGATTTTTTTTTTTAAATATGGAACACTTCACGAATTTGCATGTCATCCTTGCGCAGGGGCCATGCTAATCTTCTCTGTATCGTTCCAATTTTAGTATATGTGCTGCCGAAGCGAGCACAAGGTTTGATTTTTAACATCATTTTCCTCTAGCATATAGCCATAAAAACTCTTTGTTTGTTTGTTTTTTGGTTTTTGGTTTTTTTTCTCAATTTTTATTAACATTTTCCATGATTATAAAAAATATCCCATGATAATGCCCTCCCTCCCCCAACTTTCCCCTTTGAAATTCCATTCTCCATCATATCCCCTCCCCATCTCAATTAGTCTCTCTTTTATTTTGATGTCATGATCTTTTCCTCCTCTTATGATGGTCTTGTGTAGGTAGTGTCAGGCACTATGAGGTCATGGATATCCAGGCCATTTTATGTCTGGAGGGAGGACGTTGTAAGGAGTCCTACCCTTCCTTTGGCTCTTACATTCTTTCTGCCACCTCTTCCCCATTAGACCTGAGCCATGGAAGGTGTGATTGAGATGTTACTCAGTACTCCAGTCATTTCTTTCCAGCAGTATGATAACTTCTGAGTCGTCCCAAGGTCACTGCCTTCTGAAAATAGAAGATTCTCTACCCAAATTGAGAGTAGCAATAATATAAGGGTATGAATATTAAGAGACATGCTTACTGGGCAGTTTGATAAGCATAGTATATACATTTATCCAGACATCAGCTGATGTTACACCCCTAGGGCTCATGACTACCCCTGTTTTAAGTTTTCAGTATCAGGGATGTATTCCCTCCTATGGAGTGGGCCTCCAGTCCAATTGGAGGGCAGTTGGTTTCCACCATGATAGATGTGCCACTATTGCACCCGTTGGCTCATTTGGCCTGGCTGGCCAATTATAAGGCTTGCAGTGTCCACTGTTGAGTATCTTCACTGGTGATTTCTCTTTCTCCCATTGAACTACATGTAGAATGATAGCCATAAAAACTCTTGTCTAGAGTTCTTTTTTGTTGTTGTTGTTTGTTTGTTTTTTATTTTCTGAGGTAGGGTCTCACTCTATCTCAGGCTGACCTGGAATTCACTATGTAGTCTCAGTGTGGCCTCGAACTCATGGTGATCGTCCTACCTCTGCCTCTTGAGTGCTGGGATAAAAGGTGTGTGCCACTGCGCCTGGCTTAGAGTTCTATTTTTTAAATATTTTATTTTTATTTATTTATTAGACAGAGGGATAGAGGCAGATAGAGAGAGAATGGGCATGCCAGGCACTCTAGCCACTGCAAATGCATGTGTCATCCTGTTCATCTGGCTTATGTGGGTTCTGGGATGTCAAACCTAGGTCCTTAGGCTTCACAGACAAGTGCCTTAACGGCTAAGCCATCTCTCCAGCCCGAGTTCCACTGTTTCTAATCTACGCTTTCATTTGATTATCCAACCTCTTGCAAACTTTCATTTATTCTTTTTATTTGTTTGTTTGTTTTATTTTTCTTTCTGCCTGAATGCTTCCAGTTTAACCCACAGGTGCCAGGATTTCTAAGGCGTATTCAGCAGTTGAAAGTACACTGTGTAGTTTCTCCTCTCTTTTTCAGATTTCTCTTTTCTCAGGTGACTTGGGATGAAGTCCTTTCCTCCTTGACTTTTTCCTCCTGTTTCTTGTTTCAGAGGAAGATGAAGCTTCCCCGCCCAGTGCCCTGCCTCCAGGTTAGGATGGTCCCTCGTCCCTGTGTTTAATGTACTAAGTGGCTGACAGTAAAAGAAAAGCTAGGGCACCTTGCTAATTCAGCAAGAGTGGGAAATGTTGGCTTTCATGACAATTTACAAGAGAAACATTTGTTTTTATTTGTTGGGTTTTTTTTTTTTCCCAGTAGGGTCTTGCTCTGCCTCTCCAGCGCAGGTAGTGTTCCTTCTAATCCCAGCACTGGGGAAGCTGAGGCAGGAAGAGCTCATTTTAAGGTCAGCCTGGGCTACCGAGTGAGTTTGAGTTCAGCCTAAGTTATATAATAAGACTCTGTCCTAAAAGAACTTTCTTTGTGAATTAAAGACAATTAAGATGAATACATCTTGGATATACATTGTTTAAGGGTAAACATGTATATTTTCTATTTTATCTACATACCCTTTCCCTATGGATAGTTGGAATTTTCATTTTATATTGCTCTTGAAGACATAAACTTTAAAAAGTACTTTATTTTTATTTATTTATTTATTTGACAGACAGAAAGAGGGAGAAAGAGAGGGAGAGAGAAAGAGAATAGGCACGCCAGGGCTCCAGCCACTGCACAAGAACTCCAGACACATGCACCCCCTTGTGCATCTGGCTTGCATGGATCATGGGGAATCGAACCTGGGTCCTTTGGCTTTGCAGACAAATGCCTTAAGTGCTAAGCCATCCCTCTAGCCCTGACATAAACTTCCAAAAACATTTTATTGATGATGTTCAAACATGTATATAAAGTATTTTGATCATAATCCCCTCCTTGCCTTCTCTTGCCTCCTTCCCCTCTTCCCTTTCAGGAAGACAGATCCTTATGGATGTTTTCATAGTTGGAAACTCTACTGATTTTCCATCAAGCCAACTTCTAGTTTTCTAGTTTTTCTCTCCCATTACCAAAAGAACCAGGGTTGGGGGACTCCATTTCCATTCTTTCTGTGCCCCCTTGCATCCTCCAAATCATGCTTCCCTTTCAGGTCTGGGTAGTCGGGCCCTGGAGAGAAAAGATTCAGGTGAGCGCACGTCCGGACAAAGCATCCGACCCCATCCTAATACGGTCACTAATGCGTTCAGTTCTTGAAGCTGTGCTGATGCTAATCCTTGTTTGAGTCACCTTGTTGCTTTCACAGCAGTCTTCTTTCATTACATTCCTCTCATAAGAAAACTAATGTATGAAGAAACGATTGATTTTGCATGATACAATGCCACATCCAAGCATCTAGCCACATGTGCCACAGGTTTATTTCTTAGGTGTATATATATATTTTTAACATTTAGTAAACAAACATATATTTCCATTCCTGGGATGTGCTAAAGTTATAATGCACTTTTGTATAGAATTTTAAGTACAGCTGATCAAACACTTTCAAAGGCACCATATCAGCTATTGCTACATTTCTGAAGTTACTTGGTCATTCAAAAATTCATTCATTTATTCAACAAATTTGTATTGTGAGCCTAGCCTTTTCCCATTACTGGTCTCTTGAGAGCCAGCCAGTAGTCTAGGCGCTGCACTCCTGTAAGTGACCAAAACCTGAAAACAGCTTGTCCTCTTGTTCTACACACGAATGCCCACTGTTATTCCCTACTATTATTTATACCATAGACACATACACCATACAATTTTAATATTAACTGGGGTATTAAAAGTGTGTAACCACGTGACTACTTTGCTTAACTTCATTGTGAAAAGGGTCTCTTGTGGGTAGAAGCCCCCCATAGCACTGAGCATGACCGTGAAAGCTGAAATAATTAAGCGTGCACTTTGTTTCTTTTCAAGAAACATTACCAAGTAGAGGGTCGGCAAGCCATGCGCTTTGTTTCCAGTTCTGAAGTGGCCGTTCAGCTCAGAGACGGGGGAGCGCCTCCAGAGCACCCTCCTCCCCTCCTCGTTGGAATCAACTGCAGACTGACACCCCAACCACGCACCTGGGTGCAAGCTAAAAATACCAAATAATCATTCCTAGCTTGTCTCTCTTCACGGGAAAGCTTCACCCAGTTTCTTTTTCTCTCCATTTATCTTTCTTTTGTTTTTTGTCTACTTTAATGTTTTCCTTTCTTGTAGGACAATTCTATGTTTGTACCTGCAGGTCATGACCCCTTTAACTTTGAAACAACGGGATGGCTGCCTCTACACACTCCTTCTAGAATTGTCCAGTGACACAACGGCAAGGAATCTAGACATTCCAGGCCAGACCTGGTTCTCTGACTCTTGCCAGGCACTTTGCCCTCTTGCCTGTCCTCCCTCTTTACTTCCTCCACGTTTCACTATATAGATGTGGCCTTCTGTCCGTCACCTGGAAAAACACAGGCTGCTGCGCGACTGTCTCACAACCACTGTTCATCTACTAGTAATAGACAGGATAGGAAACAGATAGTTCACACATTCCCTGACCAGTCTTGCTATTTCTTAGGAATTAGAAAATGTTCTTTTGGCCATGGAAGAGACATCCATCCCTGTAAGAATGGGGTTCTTTCCCACCTTACTGATGGTGACAGGAGACAGGATGAAGGATGCTATTTTGAGCTAGGGTTATGAAATAAGGAAAAGAATCAGCATCGGTGAGGAGCCCAGGTAAGTTGGCCTGAGAAGCAGCTGGCTCTGAAATGATCAGTGTCCCCTCTCTGCTTCCAGAATGGTCACTTGGTGAGTCGCCCGCCGGTGGAGGTGGAGAGGAACAAGACAAGCAGAATGCCAACTCTCAGCTGTCCACCCTGTTTGTTGAGAAACCTCAAACAGGATCAGTGAAAGTTGGTGAGTACTTAGCATAAACTCCTCCCTTTCTCTTCTCTTACGGAGGTGAGTCACATATCACAGATCAAATCATTTTAGAATGAAAGATTTGGTGGCTGTTAGTACATTCATAATGATTGTTCTGATATTTTATTGATATCTTCCATAATTATAGACAATAAACCCCAATAATTCCCTCTCCCACCCCCGCCACACTTTACCCTTTGCAACTCCACTCTCCATCATATCCCCTCCTCCTCTCAATCAGTCTCTCTTTTATTTTGATGTCATCATCTTTTCCTCCTATTATGAGGGTCCAAAATGTTTTTCTTTTTATATCAACATCTATCTATGTAGTTCTAAAATACTGGCATCTGCTGTGTTGTCTTCCAAACACAAAGTGGCCATGGTACTCATGACCTCACAGTAGCTGGCACTACCTACACAAGACTTGCATAATAGGAGGGAAAAAAATGATGATATCAAAATAGGAGACTAATTGGAAAGAAGAAGAGACTAAGGAGAGGGAAAAGGGCACTTGCCTGGGAAGCCAAAGGACCCAGGTTCATTTCCCCAGACCCCATGTAAACCAGATACACAATTTGGTACATGTGTCTGAGTTTGTTTGCAATGGCTAGAGGCCTTGGCATTCCCATTTTCCCATCCTTCCTCTCTTTCTCTTCCTCCCTCCCTCTTTCTCTTTCTCTCTTTCAAATAAATAAATATAATATGAAAAAAGTTGAAAAAAATTCTTTCCACCAATTTCCCCATTGCTCTTTATTGATCTTCAAAACTTTCCAAATGAGCTGGGCATGGTGGTGACGCCTTTAATCCAAGCACTTGGGAGGCAGAGGTAGGAGGATCACTGTGAGTTCAAGGTCACCCTGAGACTACATAGTGCATTCAAGGACAGCCTGGACTAGAGCAAAATTCTATTTTGAAAAACTGGAAAAAAAAAAAAAAAGAAGCACTAAACCATCTCTCCAGCCCAATAAAATAAAATATTTTAAAAAGCAAAAACTTACAAAGCAGAACAAATTGAATTACCCTAATTATCTCAGGGGCACTCACCCAAAAGCAGGGCAAATTCATTGAACAGGTCTGAAAATGTAAATCACATCATAGTCTGTAAAGCATAGACCCATGTCAGCTCTTCCAGCTGAAAGCAAAATAAAGACAGTTTTCAAACCACAGGCTGAACCCTTGGTGCTTTGTGTAGGTGCCAACATCACCTTTATAGCCAAAGTGAAGGCTGAAGATCTTCTCAGGAAACCCACCGTGAAGTGGTTCAAAGGGAAATGGATGGATCTGGCCAGCAAAGCCGGGAAGCACCTCCAGCTGAAGGAAACGTTCGAGAGGCAAACTCGGGTATGATCTTGAACCCCTGGCACAGGGGTGAGACTGGCTCATTCCTTCTGTGAAGGTGGAAAGCTAGTACATGTTGTTACATAGCTTTTCAGACCAGATAGTGAGGTCAATGATAGACTAAAACTAAAAAAAAATAAAAAAAAAAATCCAAGTCGGGCATGGTGGCACACGCCTTTAATCCCAACACTTGAGAAGCTGAGGTAGTGGGATCACTGTGAGTTTGAGCCACCTTGAGAATACGTAGTGAATTCCAGGTCAGCCTGGGCTAGAGCGAGATTCTGCCTAAAAAAGAAAAAGAAAGAAAGAGAGAAAGAGAGAAAAAAAGAAAGAAAGAAAGAAAGAAAGAAAGAAAGAAAGAAAGAAAGAAAGAAAGGAAGAAAGGAAGGAAGGAAGAAAGAAAGAGAAAAAGAAAAGAAAAGAAAAGAAAAGAAAAGAAAAGAAAAGAAAAGAAAAGAAAAGAAAAGAAAAGAAAAGAAAAATAGAGATAGAAAAGATTCCAGCCAAGACCAGCTTAGTGAACCACTCAATTCACTGGGATTGCTCACAGGAGCATGGTGAGGGGTTAAAGGAACATGCATGAACAAGCAGCTTATCACCAAACCCTCACTCCAGCAAGGATGTGGACTCATACAAGCTGCATATCTAGAGTCCCCTTGCCAACCACTGACGAGTCTCCCCTCCTCCAGCAATTGTTTCCTGCTTCTATTACCTCAGGAAGCAACCTTGTCAGTCTTGCATGTTTTATGAGCCTTCTGAGCCTCCATCTTCCTCCATGAGACAATGTTAGGAGGCTCCACCTCCTGAGGACTCCTGTGGGTGATTCACAGCTGCTCTGATTCAGGGCAGCAATGACCCTGTCTCACTTGGAGGAAACAGTCGCATAACACAGGTTTAGTCTTGAGAGATCTCAAACCTAGAAAACTCTCTGGATTACCGTTCTTGTGTCTACTTTTATTGCAATTGTCTTGCTCTGTCCAGGAGCTGTGGGACACATGTATCCCCCTAGATTGAGACCATTGTACTGGGCTCCCCAGACCCAGTCCCATCTTTAAGCAATGCTGAGGAATTTGGAAAATCGCTGAAAGGCGAGGGCACCTTTCTGTCTGCAAGGTGGGTCTGCAGGTTGTCTGAATGCCTTTTGTTGCAGATCTACACATTTGAGATGCAGATCATCAAGGCCAAAGAGAACTATGCAGGCAACTACAGATGTGAGGTCACCTACAAGGATAAGTTTGACAGCTGTTCATTTGATCTGGAAGTGCATGGTAAGGGAGCCATCTTGTCTGGATAAATGTGATATTTTTATACAGTGTGAAAGAATGGATGAGAAAGTCATTTCATACCATTAGATTTGAGGGAAGTGTTTCCTTAAAAGTATGTTTTTCTGATTGTGGTGGTTTCAGTAAGCATATGAAATTAAGTTGTTATAAGCTAACTTAAAAAATGGGATTTGGAGGAATTTTATTACTAAGTTAGCTCTTGTTATTAGCATTCCTTAAACCTGCCAGAGAAAGGAGAATGCTGTTTTTCTGCTCTTGAATATATCTGTTTCATTGGGGCCACGTTCCCACTCAGGTTTGGGGATAAGATTATACGGTATAAGGATGTTAGGACCCTTCCCCCCACCACCACCACCTAATGCTCTTCTTCACAGCCCAGGAAGGAACTGAACACAAAATTGCCTTCCTTAAGGGTTATTCATTTTATTGTTTTCTTTCTTTTCATAGAATCTACTGGGACTACTCCAAACATTGACATCAGATCTGCCTTCAAGAGAAGGTAACACCAAAATGGAAATCTAGATGGGCTTTATATAACAGAAGTGGAAGATTTTCAAAACATACCTCCTTCCCTCACTTCATATTGCCAATGGGATCAGACCATGTCGCTGCAGTCAAACATTTGTACATTTATTTGCAACACACTTGAAAGCTATGAATCTAGTGTCCAATTAAGCATACACTGATAAGTTTTTAGAACATTCTTATAGCTTCCACGTTTGCAGGTCTCACATTGGCCTAAGGGGGATGCACTTTCAATCTGTTCATGGGTGGCCTCTTTCTTAATTGACTTGTTTTTCACCAAAAGGCCAAAGGAGATGTAAAGAGGCACATTTTGTACAGCTTAGCTCAGTAATATCTGAAAACTTTTACTTATGTTTTCTTTTATGAATCATTTATGAAGCTACTAAACATGTCCTCAGGAAAACCACAATTAAGTTGCTACTTCCACGGATTATTACCATACAGTGTTAGATTTTCCTAAGTGAAAGCACATTGAATCTGCTAGACATTAAAAATATAAAAAGGCAAAATTCCTAAACCTATTTAATTTACTTTTGCAGTTTTCTAAGGCTAAAAAATCAGGGAGTCAAGGAAGAGAAATGATTTTTTTTTCTGGCTCCTGAGAAATATAATTGTCCCCTTCTTGTTGCTATGGTGTCTGCTTATTTAGTGATGCCATAATATAAACTCTTTAACGAAAGTAGATGCTTTCTTCCCAAGATTGGATCTGTAGTTTTGTTGAATAAGGAAAGTTGCCTCAGATTAGAAAATATCCCATTAGTATAAGACAGTGTCATCATGTTATTATAAAGCAATGATTTAATCTTCTAATAAGCCATTTCCCTCTATATTATGAAAACATAAAATGTTTAAACACTTTTGAGATGTATTAAATGTTGCAAATTTTATTACTTTGTTTCCCTGTTCCCCTACACCTTCCCCCAACTTGGCAATGCAAGAGCCTAAAACTATACTGATGACACATGTGGGCATGTTTTAAGACAGTTTCGTGCTTTAAAAGTACAGAAATGTGTTTATATCAGAAGATCCCCCAAACACTTGCTAGTACAGAAAATTTGAAAATATATTATTACTCAAGTTTAATTCTTATGACTTATATGTTATACACACTGTTTTTAAACCCACAGACTCTTTTCTTAGAAACTATAACTAATATTTGTAAAGAGCAGGAAACAAAATCTTCATTAAAAATTAAACATGTAAGTAAATGCGTAGTGTCATTTAAATGTCAGCACCACAGCTTCTATTTCGAGTCAAGAACGAAACCGAGACAGTGGACGCATGCCTAATTTAAGATGCATTTCTCTATAGGAAAGTACCTTAAAATACAACCAGTAAGGAGTTCATTAGCAACTCAGACATTTTCAACAATACATTTTAAAAGGTATCAAGAGGGGAAACAAATGATTGTAATATAAAGAGTGATCCCCTTAATGAAGATATGGCACATTTATACAATGGAGTTTTACTCAGCGGTAAAGAAAAATGAAGTTATGAAATTTGCAGAAAAGTGGATGGATCTGGAAAGGATTATACTAAGTGAGGTAACCCAGGCCCAGAAAGCCAAGCGTCACATGTTCTCCCTTATATGTGGATCCTAGCTACAGGTGATTGGGCTTCTGTGTGAGAAGGAAAAAACTCAGTAGCAGAGGCCAGTAAGTTAAAAAGGAGATAGAAAGGGAAGAGAAAGGAAGGGAGGAGGGCATTTATTAGGTTGGTATTGTATATATGTAAGTAGAAAGATTGAGATGGGGAGGGGATATGATGGAGAATGGAATTTCAAAGGGGAAAGTGGGGGGGGGAGGGTACTACCATGGGATATTTTTTATAATCATGGAAAATATTAATAAAAATTGAGAAATTAAAAAAAGAGTGATCCCTTTAAAACAGAAAGAAATGCATCTTTTAGAAAGCTCTGCACTAGCTGCATTTCTGTGCTATGTTGGTATCACAGTATCTGATTCATCTACTCGTGGACATAGAGGTTATCTTGGATGTGCTTATATGTCTGACGTCGGTACACTTTGTACTTCAAGCCAATCTCTCTTACGTGAATAGCAGAGATCAGCAGAAGTCCTTTGCTTTTTATACAGGTTTGTTTCTAGAGCTCCCAACTTGCAAAAACAAAGTACTTTGTGTTGCTTGGCCTAAATGCATTTGTGTTACCTGGTTTTAACACAAATCCAAGCAATTTCATATACGCAATCTACAACATTGTGTCTCCTGAAATTGGACAGTAACGCACGCTTCTCGAGTTTGCTTTTCCACAAGGACATACGTCAAAAACTTACAATGTCACTTGTGTGAAAAGAAATGGTTTGTTTCGGTTTAGTCCTTGTGTGCCGGTACAAAATTGCATATACATTAAATGTAGAGTGTCGGGGGGAGTGGGGGAACTGCCATGTATGTGTCTGCATTAAACCCAGATCTGCTTTTTTTTTGTCAATGACAGTGGAGAAGGTCAAGAGGATGCAGGGGAACTTGACTTTAGTGGGCTCCTGAAACGTAGGTGAGAACCAAGTGGCCTGATCGGTCACCCAGAGAAGTCAAGTTTAAACTGTTTACCAAGGAGTTTTCTCTTCTTACACTGTGTTTTGCTTGTCACACATAACCGTCAACTAAGAGGGGAACAACTGCATACTAATCTGTTAAAGATGACAGGCGATGGTTCTTAAACACTCTTCTTACAGTGTTCTCAGCTGGGGGATGGGGAAATTGGAAAACTGAGACATAAGATTTAAATGCCTAGAAACTACACACAATGCTTTCTTGGTGATTGGATAAATAAGACCTCCATTCTGCTGCCTGCAGTGTTTGATATTTGACTGAAAATACCAGTTCTACAATTTTGGTAGAAGTCTCTGTAAAAGGCAGATGTACTTTAATACATTATTATTAAATTTTAAGACACCATTGATGTGAAGACATGCCAATATTTCATAAAACAATGACTAAATTGTTGCAGATAGCTTATTATGACACTGTTGATCATGAAATACATCCTTACTCCAGGGATGTTTAAAATATCTCCCACATGCACATTTTAGAAGTAATAAAACATGCAGTGAAACAAATAAATGTTTAGTATTATTACTCATATTCCTGTCACAGGAATCTTGGAATCATATGTATAGAATTTCAGGATGGATATTTAGCATGTAACCATGTTACAGGATTTACACACACACACACACACACACACACAGTCACAATGTGTGTTATTTGCAATTATACATAGATTTCTTTAAGTACTCTTAAGTGTACTTCATTCTTCCTCATTCCATAGGTGAGAAGGTGGGGACCAGAGAAACTGAGTGACCCACATTAAGTCACACAGGAATGTGAGGTGGGCAGAGACCCAAATCCAAGTTTCTCTTTTTTCAATTCATTTCCTGTGACTCATTAAAAATAGCCCCCTGATTCTGCCTTGAAAGCAAATGCTTCCACTCATAGCATGTATTGACGCTTTAGGAAAACCAGGGAGGTTTGCTTCCCCCAGCAAATGTTTGCTCAGGCAGGGAAAATACCAAATGTTTTCTACAAAGTGAGATGATGTGAGGGGAAAAAGAAATCCAGGATCCACAGAAAGTGGTGAACAAATATTTGTATGAGTGTGTGTGTATGTAAAAACATAGGATTAAATCTCAACTCTGAGAAGTAAAATAGAAATAAATGTTTAATATTATCACTCACACTCCCTTAACAGTGTAGAATTTCATCGTTAGAATTTCATCATCATCAAAATATATGCCCTCTGAGACTTATTTTCACCTCTGCAAATGTGAAAAATAAAAACTACTGTAATTGAAAAAGTTAAATATAAAAGATCTGGATCATACTAGGCAACAAGTAAACATGGACTTCCATTTTCCCTCAGTGAGCTTATATCCATGCAAAGAGAAAACACACACACAAACACACACACACAATCAATCAATCAATCAATCAGAATGGGCTATATCAGATTATTCAGTACCATGTTCAGATTAAAAAGGAAAAACAAATTAAAAAGATTGTGTCTATCAGTAGTTTGCAGGAAAAAAAATCTAATTATGTGGCCAGAACCATTGAAGGAAAAGCCAGTAGGAGAAAATGGACAGCCACCATGTCTCCAGTTACCATTTTCTTTACATCCCCCAATTAAACCTTTCACTTATGATTAGATCGCTAACATAAGTCTACGTTCATTTACTGTACTATACTAATCCACCATTATAACCGCAGAAGTCATGTGTTTTCCTACCAGCTTGTGCAGTGCATGTGTTTTCATTGTTGTAATGACACATGGTTACCATTTCTACTTTCCCAAGAATGTGTGGCAAAATCTCCATCAAAATAAATGTCATTATGATCAACATTTGTGTATAAAAGAATCTCTTTGTCCAGTCCATATCAAAACCAGATTATTTCAAATAGATATTAGATGAATCAGGGCAAATCTTTCTAGCATGGGACTAGACCTATATAAATACCTGGAAGTCTTAGTCTACATAAATTTCTATAATATTTTAGAGTTCAGCAACTTATAGAAATTTTGATGTAGATAAAAGTACTGTGGTCGTTATATAGGTCTATCCTAGTGATAGAAAGGAATCCAATATTTGGATTTCTCTCCTCGCTATAACTTCACATAACCACAAAGACAGTGTTATGTGCAGATACCATGGTAAGTTCTAGATGAGGTAGGAAATGCTACAGATGAGGGCTTTGACCTCACATTCCACTGCAATAGGACTGCTGTTTGAGATTTGGCATGTAATAACATGAAAGAAAGAAGTAAAAGACAAGAGGCCATTGGTGTTCATATAAGAAATTGTAGTAGAAGGATACATATCCTAGCTTTTAATGAAAAAAATGGTATGGATGACTGGGTTGTACTAGTCTACTCAAGAAGATGGTGAACATTATTATTGGCTCCCCTCATGCAAATATTTACCACAGGAATCTAGGTATGTCTCGGTAACTGAGCTGTGTCTCTTGTTAGCTATTTAAGTTATATCAAGGGATGGGATGTAGCTTGGTTGGTATAGTGCATGTCTAATGCACAAAGCCATGGGTTTAAGTCCTAGAACCAAACAAACCAGGTGGGGTGGTACATGCCTATAATTCCAGCACTCAGGAGGTAGAAACAGGGGGATCAGAAATTTAATGTTATCCTTGGCTACATAGTGAGATCGAAGTCAGCCTGGGCTACATAAGACTCAGTCTCAACAAAACAAAAACTTATTAGTTTGATATCTTTAAATATTTCCACCAATGTAAGGAGGATATTAGAAATATGTATCTTTTTTTTGAGACAAGCCTGACAGACTGGCATTTTTATTTGTTAAATGACAGAGAGAGAGAGAGAGAGAGAGAGAGAATATTGGCACACCAGAGCCTCCAGCCCCGATAATCAAACTCCAGACGTATGCACCACCTTGTGAGCACATGCAGCCTTATGCGCTTGGATCACTTGTGAGACCTGGAGAGTGGAACATGGGTCCTTAGGCTCCGCAGGCAAGCACCTTAACAATAAGCCATCTCTCCAGCCCAGAAATATATATTTTGATTAAAATCCAAAACTTAGTATATTCTATCATATAATTTTAAAGTTTGGAGAACTTATTTATGCTAGAATGAGACAAAAGCATTAATAAAGAACCCCCCCCATACATATAAAATATAAATACTTGTACATGGTGCACATTTTGATTGCAATTCTCTAAATTTAAAGTACTCTAAAATAGTTAGAATGCAGATTTCTTTCAGTCTGTAGATTTAGTACATCAGGCAAGTTATTACCAATATTCCAATCCAGGCTAATTTTCTTATGCTTTTCAATGTTTTCATTTCAGTAAAAGGAAGAAAATACTTGTGTCTTAAGAGCATTTTGTTTATTTGTTTGTTTTGACTTGATTTGTTTTTTTTTTGAGGTAGGGTCTCACTCTAGTCCAAGTTGACCTGGAACTCATTTTGTAGTCCCAGGCTGGCCTTGAACTCACAGCAACCCTCCTGCCTCTGCTTCCCAAGTGCTAGAATTAAAGGTTTGCACCACTATGTCTGGCTTTGGAAGATGTGTTTGTTTGTTTCTTTTCTTTTCTTTTTCTTTTTGTTTTTTTTTTTTTTTTTTTGTTTTGTTTTTTTTGAGGTAAGGTCTCACTGTACGCTCTACCCCAGACTGACCTGGAATTGACTCTGTAGTCTCAAGCCGCCTCAGACTCATGGCAATCCTCCTACCTCAGCCAGATTAAAGGCATGTGCCATCATGCCTGGCCAAGAAGGGTGTTTTTTCTTAAGGCACTTTTTTTTTTTTTCTTTTTCGAGGTAGGGTCTCACTCTAGCCCAGGCTGACCTAGAATTCACTATGTAGTCTCAGGGTGGCCTCGAACTCATGGTGATCCTCCTACCTCTGCCCCCTGCGCGAAGGCACATTTTCTTAATAGGTTGTCTGGACCTTCCGGTTAACATATGGACCAAAGACCTCTCATTTCCTTTCACTTTCTACACTGGCCTCATTTTCCTCATTGGGCAAAAATAATTACATGATAATATAACATGGAGATTCAAGATTTGTAATTTATCCTTGCCTAAAGCCACTTTAAGCTGTATGCTAATATTGTATTTTCCTCTCAAAGTACAAAGTATTTATAAGTTTAAAGAAGAAACTCTGAGAACAAATATAATTAATGTGACAAAGCAAACACATAAACTCATCATTACACTGATGTGTAAAGTATATCAACTATTTTTTTAGAAAATAATATCCAAACCATTGTTATCCACATTAAATAGGCACTGTAATTTTTCCAAACTAACCTGATAAAAATATTCAACTAAATTTAAGCAAAAACAGAATTATCTAGCTAATGATGAAAATCAACTTAAATTATACCTTGCATTTATACTAAGCCCTTTTCCTGAAACATTTACTTCTGAAATTTGGTTTCACTTTGTGGCTTTGAAGTACAGGAAAACAAGTGTACAGTGACTCTTACATGTTGTGTATCATATGTGTTCTCTAAATGTTCGATACATTCTTTAGTCAGTGATGAAACTTTGGAGTCATTTTATATTTTTCTTGTTTTGTTTTGTTTGAGGCAGGGTAAAATTTGGAATCATAGTGAGTTATTCTAAGTTACCTTTCCCTTGTTTATGGAACCCTAAGCCATTTGTTTTATAGCTTAACGTTAATATGTCCACAATTCAACCTCAATATTTCTTCCAAAAAAATTCAAGACAGTATGTTAAGATGAAATATGAGATATTATTTTTATCTCATTCTTCTTTTTCCCTGTCAATTTAGAAAACAATATTTTGTTTTTATTTTTTTTAAATATTTTTATTTATTTATTTATTTATTTATTTGACAGTAAAGAGAGAAAGAGAGAGAGGGAGAATGGGTGTGCCAGGGCTTCCAGCCACTGCAAACAAACTCCAGACACATGTGCCCTCTTGTGCATCTGACTGACGTGGGTCCTGGGGAATAGAACCTGGGTCCTTTGGCTTTGCAGGCAAACGCCTTAACCGCTAAGCCATCCCTCCAGCCCATTGTTTTTATTTTATTATTATTATTATTTGGTTTTACAAGGTAGGGTCTTGCTCTAGGCCAGGCTGACCTGGAATTCACTATGTAGTCTCAGGGTGGCCTTGAACTCTCGGCAATCCTCCTACCTCTGCCTCCCAAGTGCTGGGATTAAAGGCGTGCGCCACCATCCCCGGCTTTGTTTTCTTTTTAAAAAGCATCTATAGCCACAAAAACAGGGAAAACAACTTTTTTAAAAACCTTTATGGTTTCAAATTTAAGGGGAGGGGGTAGGTCATGGATGAGCCTAATAATGGTACCAAACTGACTGTAAAAAAAAATAAATAAATAAAAAGCCAAAATAAATAAATAAATAAATAACAAAACAATAATATATATATACATTACTGTGATAGGAAAAATATTATTGACAAAATTCACGTGTTTGAAATATTCTTTCCTCTGTGTGCACATCAAAAAACGTAGAAAGGGGCCATTTTCTCCACTCACAGTCCAAGTTGTAAATATTTTAACCCACTTTTCAAAATGAATTCAATATTCAATAGCTTAGGTGAAAACATTTTTAAAAAAATATTTTATTTTTATTTATTTACTAGAGAGAGGGGGGAGAGAACGGGCATGCCAGGGCCTCCAGCCCTGTAAATGAACTCCACATGCCTGTGGCCCCTTGCGCAGCTGGCTTACGTGGGTTCTGGGGAATTGAACGGAGGTCCTTTGGCTTTGCAGGCAAGCGCCTTAACCCCTAAGCCATCTCTCCAGCCCTAGGTGAAAACTTTTTAAGTTTCGGAAAATCTCTCCTCCAATTAGAGTAAAGTCACTTCTCAGCCCTCCCCCGCCCTCCTCCCAAATTCGTGTTCTCAACTAGGGAAGGAAAGCTCTGCTACAAGTGCACATCTCTGATCTACTAACTGGAAGTTCCCAAGACTTCGCGCAAAGCCAGGAGACTCGGTGGCTTTAAGCAGCGTTAACACCACTAAAGTTGGGGTCTCTGAGGGGGACAGCTGCTTAACCCAGGCGATGGTTTCCCCGGCCAGGGAGGTGAAGCAGCAGGAGGAGGAGCCCGAGGTCGACGTCTGGGAGCTGCTGAAGAACGCGAACCCCAACGAGTACGAGAAGATCGCCTTCCAGTATGGCATCACCGACCTGCGCGGCATGCTCAAGCGCCTCAAGAAGATGCGCAGGAAGGAGAAGAAGAGCGCAGGTGAGCGCGGGGCGGGGCCTGCGGCGGGGAGGGGGCGGGGCCTGCGGCGGGGCGGGGGCGGGGCCTGCGGCGGGGCGGGGCGAGGCGGGACGGGGGATGGAGCCGGGGGAGGAGAGCGGGGTGCGAGGGAAGAGTGGGGGCGTGCGGCATTAAGGTTTTTTGGGATGATAGCTTTGGTTGCCGGTGGAGCACCTCACGGGCTGTGCACACAGCTGAGGGCTCTGATGGCTCAGGGCAAGCAGGTGATTGACAGTACCACAAGCAACGGCCCCGAAGGACTCGAGAACATCCCCTGGGCCACTGGGCCTTTCTCAGCGCCCTCCTTTTCTCCAGTCCCCCCACACCTCCCTCACTCTAAAACACCTGCTCTTGATTCTCTCTTAGGTGAGAGATCTCTGGTTTGCCATCATACTCCTCCACTCTTGGGTTTTGGGTTTTTTGTTTGCTTGTTTGTATTGGTTTATTTTTTTGTTTATTTATTTTAGTTAGTTAGTTACTTATTTTCTGAGGCAGGGTCTCACTCTAACCCAGACTGACCTGGAATTCACTATGTAGTCTCACAGTGGCCTCTAACTCCAGACTACCTCTGCCTTCCCAAGTGCTAGGATTAATTTGTATTTATTTATTTATAAGCAAAGAGAGAGAGAGAATGAGAATGGACATGCAAGGGTCTCTAGCTGCTGCATGAGACACTTTCTGCATCTGAATTTATGTGGGTACTGGGGAATCAAACCCAGGTCATTAGGCTTTGCAGACAAGCACCTTAACCGTTGAGCCATCTCTCCAGCCTCTCATTTGGAAGCTTTCTACTGTACCTAACTCCTGGGTTAGGTCACTTGGAAAGGTTCTTAGCAGTAATAAAATTATTATTTTTCTCTCAATATTTTCTTTTTAAAAATTTTTTAATAGTGTTGTCCTTAAAAACGTATTTTATTTATTTATTTAAGAGAGAGAGAGAAAGAGGGAAATAGAGAGAAAAAGAAAATGGGTACGCCAGGGCCTCTAGTCACTGCAAACAAACTTCAGATGCATGCGCCCCCTTGTGCATCTGGCTAACATGGGTCCTAGGGAATTGAACTAGGGTCCTTACGCTTCACAGGCAAACTCCTTAACCGCTAAGCCATTTCCCCAGCCCTCAATATTTTCTTTCAAAAGCATGTGAATTCTCTTTAAAATTTTAAACTATTTTTATTGCAGATGAGTCGACACAATGCAAAGTAGAAAGGATAATTAGAAAGGTTTATATGTTTTTTTCTTCTCTGAGACTCATTTTGTTTTAGATTCTCATGCATTACATTGTGGCACGTGTGTACATATATATAATCTGTTTTGTTTCTGTCTGCCAGCCTTTGCAAAAATTCTAGATCCTGCATACCAGGTTGATAAGGGAGGCAAAGTCAGATTTGTTGTGGAGCTGGCTGACCCAAAGCTTGAAGTGAAATGGTATAAAAATGGTCAAGAAATTCGACCCAGCACAAAGTAAGTGGGCTTTGAAGTTATCAGTGAAAATCATAAGTAAATTAAATAGTAGTTTGACTTAATTTTCTGAGAATTAAAAAAAAACTTTTAAGGCATATCTCTTTTAGACTCAGCCTTATAATGCAAAATCCTATGCAGGGAGAGGAAAAGTTTAAGTCACTTTTCATGTACTTTGGAACTATTAAAATCTTATAAGATAAACAGTGTTGATATTATAAATCTATTTCAAGTGATTACCAATTCTTATTTTGTGTCATTACAAGTTACATGGCATTATGTCTTAGCATAGCCAAACTTCTTCCATATTTTAAAAAGAAAAGAGGAATATTTGAAATGCACATGTGTTATCATAGCTAGAAGCTACCTATCAAAATTAGATATGTAGTTTCTTTTCAAAAATAGCATTTATATTTGATGACAGTTGAATGCTTCTGCATTCAGTGCAGCAGACATTGTTCTGAGCCCTTTCCACAGTGCGTCCGGGTAGAACTGGTGGATGTTGCGATCTAATGAGCGAGCTGTGGGTCTAAGCCTGTGTTTTATTATTTCTTGGCCCTCTCCCAACGGAAGGAGTCAAACTAATCCCTGATGTCTGATGGTATCGCTAGTCTATTATGAAACTACTTTACAGAGATCTTCCTCAGCCTGAGAGATTTTCAACTCCAGTATGTTTTTTTTTGAAGTTAATAAGAGCCACGTGTGCATTGATAAAAGACTTTAATCCTGGACGCCTGTCACTTCTGGAGTACAACACAATGGTTTCCTGTTTCTTAGTGTGACCATACCAACAGAATGACTTTGAGACAATGACATTATTATCTCTTGTAAAATTCTCATTTGCCTCAATTTACCAAAAGTTAATGTTAGCTTTTCTAGAAAGTGTTTAAATATTTTGTTCTTGAAGTCTTCAACTTGAGAAATTTTCACAGTCCAATTGTTTCTCTAGTCTTGTGATAACGGTTCAGTGTGCTCCACCACAATCTGGGGCACAGGTAATGAAAATATACTGTCTTCTTGGCATCTAGTGCCAAATGTTCAGATGTGTTCTTGGTAGGTGGTATCTATGATATAAAAATTCCAGTTCTTACGGCTCAGTTAAGAGGTGATATAATTGCTGCCTAGCTTATAAATTAAGGTCATAGCATTGCTTAAATTGCATAACCGTTTACTCATTTATCAAATGCTACTATATCCATGGGTTAGATAATGACTGGAATACACATCAATGAATAAGATCAAGTCTCTGACATGCCTATAAAGTATGTAAGTTAGTCATGTAAAGAATGCACACAGTTGGGCTGAAGAGATGGCTTAGCAGTTATGGTGCATGTCTGTGAAAACTAAGGACCCAGGTTCGATTCTCCAGGTCCCACATAAGCCAGATGCAAATGGAGGCACATGCATCTGGAGTTCATTTGCAGTGGCTAGAGGCCCTGGTTGTGCACATTCTCTCTCTCTCTCTCTCTAATGAAGAAATAAAAATAAAATCTTTAAAAAATGTACACAGTTAAAAATCTCTAACACTCTTGATCAACCTTATTTTCTAAGAGTGGGTTAAAAACTTAAAATACCATGTATGTGAGGACTGGTTTATATTTGCAATAAAAACCTTATAGAAAAGAAAATGATAACAGAAATTAAATAGTATGTACAAATATACATATTTGTTATGTTTCATAAGGATGAACATTCCTTTTTATTTGATGTTAACTACATAAAACATGCTACCCGAAATACATCAAATTATATCCCTCACTCTTAAGTATTACCAAGTTTAAGTCAAATCTTCTAGTAAAGAAAAGAAAAAAAAAATCAATTTCACAGAATCTGTTTACCTTCCTCCTGTTTAAAACAGATACATCTTTGAACACAAAGGATGTGAAAGAATTATGTTTATCAATAACTGTTCGCTGACAGATGACTCGGAGTACTATGTGACAGCTGGGGATGAGAAATGTTCTACTGAACTCTTTGTAAGAGGTAAAAGCAAGTCTGTTTCGCATCATCAATGAGCAGTGGCTGTTATTCTCCCAGGGACAGTGACCAAAATGGAAGACAAGGTGACCATTTTGGTCCCAGAGCAGAGAAAGTAGCAGCTCTAGAAATGTTTGCCTGAACTGTTAGATTGGCTCAGTATGGAGGCTCCTCTACACTGGTAGGTGTCCTGGGTCCTAATTAGTCTCCTGGTGTGTCGAAGAATACAGAAGCCAAGGGAAGAAAAGAGCTACTGAATAAAACTGCCTTGTGGTTTTAACTCAAGTTCTGAAAGATGAGCTTTGGGTAGAGCTTCTGACTCACAACAGACACTACTGGAAAATCCTCATTTTACCCACCTGGCTGATTGCAAGTAGCATCTCATGAAACCAGATTCGTTTCAAAGAGCGTATCAGGGGTTGGCATTAGAAAATCATTGCTAACATTGTCACATAGAGAGAAGAGGTGAAGGGGTCAAATGAAGCCAGAAGCCCCTCTGAATGCATGTAACTTGAATCCCTATCCTCCATCTAGAACCCAAGCTAGAAGTTTTTCATGTTATGCATTCTCCCTTGTTGGAAGTGTCTACCACCTGGAACCTTACTTGCTGAAGGAAGGATATTTGATACACATTTTATCTGTTCTCCAGAATAGTAACATATTTGATTTGGCCAGTTCTAAGATAATTGGGAGAACTGCTCCAACGTTGCTAACTATTCATTTTGGCCATGAACACACATAGAAAAGCTCAAGTCCCAATTTACCACCACATGACCCATAGTTGATGCTGTCCTCAGTTGGATTTGCAACTGTGAACAAACTGGGGTTCAAGAGACAGGCTCCAGATAGTCAATGATTTTTATTTCCTCCTTTTAACAACTAGAGCCTCCAATTATGGTAACCAAGCAGCTGGAAGACTCAACTGCTTACTGTGGAGAGAGAGTGGAGCTGGAATGCGAAGTGTCTGAGGACGATGCAAATGTGAAATGGTAAGCAACTTTCCTGGCACCTGTCCATCTACAGCAGACAAAAAGCACCGTCACTGCTGAAAGAACATGGCATACAATTGGTTTTTGTTTTTATTTTGAAATATTTTATTTATTTATTTATTTGCAAGCAGAGAGAGAGAGAATGAGAATGGGAACACCAGAGCTTCTTGCCACTATAACTGAACTCCAGATGCATGTGTCACTTTGTGCATTTGGCTTTACATGGGTACTGGGGAATTGAATTCCGGCCAGCAGGTTTTGCACACAAGTAACTACCACTGAGAAATCTCGCCAGCCCATAAGTGGCTTTTAAACATATGGAAAAATAACCTCATTTGTGTTGATAAGGGTGATAACTAAGACCATACTATGAAACTGAAAATATTCTACAAATCTCTCTGGGTAAAGTTGTAGCTACTTACTAATAAATGGATTCGATAGACTATACAAGTTTGATGAACTTGAAAGACCGTGGATGCTCTTATTATCTGTAGCAGGCTTCTTCTCACTATGCCTTACTGGCAGCTTACATGGAAAAAGGCATTTTATATGTATATATCTCCTCATCACTTACTGTAACTCAGTAGGATCATACTTGCCTAGCAAGCACAAGGCCCTGGGTTCCATCCCTCTTTCTATAAGAAATAGGTCCTCATCATTTTACTTTTATAGTACCCTGGGAAATATTGTAGACTCCTTCTAAAAATGGGGAAAAAAAGATGGGATGGAGAAATGGCTCAGTAGTTAAAGTCACTTGCTTGCAAAGCCTGCCAGTCTGGGTTCATTTCCCCAGTACCCACATAAAGCCAGATGCATAAAGTTGCATATTCACCTGGAGTTCATTTGCAGCAGCAAAATACCTTGACACGCTCACTCTGTCTCTCTCCTTATATATATATGTGTGTATGTGTGTATATGTGTATATCTACATATATATCAAATAAATAAATATAAATATTGGGCTGAAGAAATGGTTTAGGGGTTAAGACACTTGCCTGCATAGCCAAAGGACTCAGATTCAATTCCCCAGTACCCACATAAGCCAGAGGTATAAGGTGGCACATGCATCTGGAGTTTGTTTGCAGGGCTAGAGGCCCTGGCACACCCATTTTTTTTCTCTATCTACTTCTTTCTCTTTTTCTCAAATAAATAAAATAAAGTATTTTTGAAAAATCTCTTACTCTTAAACATGAGTAACCTTTAAAACACAAAAATAAAAAATATAGACATTTATTAAAAATAAGAGAGCTTGGGCTGGCTAGAGATGTAGCTCAGGAACACACTGTGTGGTTAGCATGCATAAGGCCCTGAGTTCAATCCTTAGCATCACAAAAAAACAAAAAAAAACTTTTTGGGGGGAGTAGGTAAGAAAGTTTTCATTGGAATATGGAATAGATTAGTCCTACTAACCGAGAATCACAGCTAACATTAGAATATGTCAAGAGCCCAGAGCGGGGTAATACCCACTCTTAGCTCCACACGTGACTGATCTTGAGTAAGAAGAGGTGGCTCATGTTCTTTTAACATAATTTTGTAGATAATAACTTGTCACAGCATAGAATCTTTTGGATTTTTGAAACAGCATCTCACCATAGCCCAGGCTGACCTGGAACTCACTCTGAAGCCCCAGGCTGGCCACAAACTCATGACGATCCTCTTGCCTCAGCCTCCCAAGTGCTAGGATCACAGATGAGCACCACCACTCCTGGCTTGAATATCTTGGTATATGGATTCATAGTTTCCTAATTCAACAAATCCTTCTTGGGGTCTGGAATCTGCCAGAAATTGTGCAAGATACTGAGACAAAGCAATGAACAAGACGCCTCACGTTTATTTCCTGAAGATTCTCTTACAAATTATTTTTGTAATCTATGTTAACTCAGGTTTAAGAATGGTGAAGAGATCTTCCCTGGTCCAAAGTCAAGGTACAAAATTAAAGTGGAGGGCAAAAAGCACATCTTGATCATCGAAGGTGCAACAAAGGCTGACAGTGCCGAATACTCTGTCATGACAACTGGAGGACAGTCATCTGCCAAGCTTAGCGTTGACTGTGAGTAAGACTTCTGTAGATGTCGTCTAAGTTGGCTTGTAAGTGACATTCTGTTTGTTAATCCAGTTTTACTCAATCTACTTAATTTTTCACTTGTAGTAGTTTGTTTTGTTTTTTTGAGGTAGGGTCTCTCTCTCTAACACAGGTTGACCTGGGATTCACTATGTAGTCTCAGGGTGGCCTCAAATTCACAGTGATCTTCCTACCTCGGCCTCCCAAGCGCTGGGATAAAAGATGTGTACCCCCACCCCCTGTGACTTGTGGTATTTTTAATATGTAAAATTGAATTCCATTCTAGTGTCTATGTACTTATGTCAGTTCAGGGCCTTTGAAAAAAGAATCAACTACTTGGTTTAATAGAAGAGCGCCAATACTGGGAAGAAAGTATAAAAATCATCTGCCAGAAAAGTTACCCCAAAAGTTACAAGTGCAAAACCATAAAAATACATGGTAAATAGTTACGCATGATATCAAATCTTGACACTGTCTGCTTAATTCATAGGAGAGCTTGTTGTCTAGTTATTAGATATGGACTCACAACTCACTATGTAACATGCAGTTATATTTGATATAGAAGAAAGTTATTCGAAGCTAGAGCACCACTAAGGGCATTCAGATATTGAATAAGAGCTTATTTGCTAATAGGCTTTGGTAGAATGTTCTTGCCCAAATGACCTGTTAGAACAGTACTTCCTCAATGACAGCATCTGTTCATATTTGCCATTAAGTTTAAAACAGCAAATTGTCTGGATGACTCATAGTACAAAAGAGTAGGAATATTGCTTCTACTTCTCTGTTGGTCCAGCAGTCATTCATATGATCACTGATTTTCAAAGAAACAATCACAATACTTCCTTATGACTCATGGAATTGTGGCCATTGTAATTGAACGTCAACAAGACTAATTGTTCGCAAACCTATTGTTTCTGAGAATCAGTAACTCTACATCGATTTAAAAAAGCTTAAAAATAAAATCTTTTAGGAAACTATAAAAAAAAGAATCAGCTGTAGGCAAGCGATATTTGTATCGTTTCAAAGTAATTACAGTCAATTTGGCTCTCTTGCAACAATATACGTTTCTAAAAATCATTATCCTAAGCAAAGTCATTCAATAGTAAACACAGGGTTTGTAGAAGAAATGACTTATGGGAATTATATTCAAAGAATTTTGTTAGTGATATCTTAAAAACAAAAATAAGGACCTCATTAAAAGAGTAGCACAGTTTTACCTATGTTGAATTTACTTTACCTATGTTAAACTTACACTTCACCTTGAAAAAGAACTGAAATTTGCCTATGGAAGTATGCTCGAATAGTCGGGGTTTGTGATCTGTCATGAAAGAGTAGGAAGTTTGTTTGAAATCAGATGGGTAGTAGTAGCCATACATGTGAGTGGACATGACTCAGAGCTCATGGGTGAATGTTGGTCACTGACTTATGTTTGAGATCGTTCCATTGTGCTCTGACATATCAATTGCACTGGAGTATATTCCCATCTTCAAGTGTTATAGAAGAACTGAAAGTGAGTGCATCACGAATGCAATGTCACCCTGTTGCCCCACCTGGAGTTTGGGTTTGGCCCTTGTAATGCTCTTTATTTCTGTAGTGAGACCTCTGAAGATTACAACACCTCTGACTGATCAGACTGTAAAACTTGGAAAAGAAATATGTTTGAAGTGTGAAATCTCTGAAGACATACCAGGAAAATGGACTAAAAATGGCCTCCCTGTTCAGGAAAGTGACCGTCTAAAGGTTGTTCACAAAGGAAGGTAAGCAAGTCTGATAGTCCAATAGTGAGGAAGGAATGGGTCCACCTTCACTTTTCCCTTTTTTTTTTTTTTTTTTTTACTTTATTAAGACAGGGTCTCATTCTAGCCCAGACTAACCTGGAACTCACTCTGTAGTCCCAGGTTGACCTCAAACTCATGACAGTCCTCCTACCTCTGCCTCCTAAGGACTGGGATTAAAGGCATGCACCACCACGCCTGGCTTCCTACTTCTTAAGTACGTATCCATGCAATATTTCATTGGAGAATAGCCATAGGGGATGTGTCTGCCTCCAATGAGTAAGAACTAGTTTTGTTCTGATACGGCCGTATTGTGCCTTGCTGGAGAACCTGTATTGATACTTCACACTGCTACTCTGTCTCTTCAAAGTGATTGACTGATTTTGTTCCATTTAAGCATGAGTTTAGAGTAATGTGGCTGAATTTTAGTTGAAGGCTGATCAAATTATCTATTGTCCCTAATTAATACTCATCAAGGAGACCACTGGGTTTGCTTGAACTTCTGCTTCAGGTCCAACACATGGAGGTACCATTCTGAAGTTCCATACCACCTGGCCCAAACTAGGTTGTTTATCTGGACCTTCCAAGAACTCAAGAGAGAAATAATAACCAAATCCCCAAACAGGCCACTTCTAGTTGGCATGATAAGAAAGTACTCTCTGCTTTAACTTGTAAAAGAAAAATTAATTTGAAACAACCACATTTTCTTCCCTGTTGCTGCCTATGCCAGCCTCTTCCTATCTCTAGTGTCAGCTCCCTCTGCCCAACTTAGCAGAACACTGTTTTCTAAAGATGTAATGTGTTTGTTACTTAATTCCAGAATTGCAAATAAGTCAATAATATTTTAAAAACTGTAATATTGTCTTCCAACACCAAGTAGCGCATGGCCTTATCCTAGAATCTAGCTAATATTGGATTTTAACTTTATACTCAGGGACTCTTATGAGACCATGATTAGACCTTAAACATCCTCTGAAACTGTGATACAATTCTGTGTGCATACAAAACTACATACTTTCATACTGTCATAGTATGTCCTTCATATGCTGTGTGTGTGTGTTGTGTATGGTGCTGGAGATTGAACTCAGAACCTCACACATGCCAGATTAGTGCTCTACTACTGAGCTATGTCCCTTGCCCAATAGCTTACCCTTCACAGCCACAGATACATAATATCTATTGAGTATTCATGACCCCAGTAACTTAACAACTACTACTCTTTGGCATATAAAGCCAAAATTAGCATTTTTCTTAAGAATTTCTTGTGTCTTCAAGTGTACCATTATTGAAATGCTATGTCTTAGATTTTAAAGTTATAACATAAAAATAACAATAGAGGGGCTGGAGAGATGGCTTAGCAGTTAAGGTGTATGCCTGTGAAGCCTAAGGATCCAGGTTCAATTCTCCAGGTCTCATATAAGCCAGATGCACAATGGTGGCACATGCATCTGGAGTTCATTTGCAGTGGCTAGGGGCCCTGGCGTGCCCATTTACTCTCTCTCCCTCTCTCCCTGTCTCTAATAAATAAATAAATCTTAAAAAATAACAACAGATATTGCATATATAAAAATGGTAAAAATAAATAAATAAATCCAATAAAAATGGGTTCTGGGCTGGAGAGATGGCTTAGCTGTTAAGGCACTTGCCTGCAAAGCCTAAGGACCCATATTTGACTTTCCACATAAACCAGATGCACAAGGCGACACAAGTGTACAAGGTCACACATGTGCACAAGGTGGTACATGCACCTGGAATTCGATTGCAGTGGCTGGAGGACCTATTGTGCCAATTCATTATCTCTCTCTCTCTCTCTCTCTCTCTCTCATACAAGAAAATTACCCAAGAAAAAGGGTGTATTTGCAGAAAAACTTACATATACTCCAAAATATGTCTAATTTAGGTCAATAAATAGGATAATTTAGTAGGATTATAGCCTCTTTCTCTTCCTCTCCCTCCTTTGCCCCTCTTTCCTTCTTTCCTTCCCACTTGAAACAAATTGATTGAATAAAGGATATCATTTGGGTCATAAATAATATGAATCCTTGAAAAGTCTTAGACCTCTTTCTTGTTTCCTTAGAATCCACAAATTAGTCATAGCCAATGCTCTTACTGAAGATGAAGGTGATTATGTATTTACACCAGATGCCTACAATGTTACGTTGCCTGCCAAAGTTCATGTTATTGGTGAGTAGATAAAACAAATCATTACATAGCTATCTTATTGTTTGCTTGTTTTACTTACCTTGAACTATAATGCATTGAAAGGTGTGTAATTTTTTAAAAAATACACCGATCAATATTAATCATCAACCATAAATAGTTGATTCTTCAGTCTTACAATGAAATGATTTTACAAGGTACCAAGCACAAACTTCCTTGAGCATTCTTATATTCTTTTTAGCCAGATGAGAAATTGGTTACAGGGCTAGGGAAATAGCTCAGTGGGTAAAGTGCTTGCTGTGCAAGCATGAGGACTGAGTTCCAGTCCCAGTCTCCCTCCACATAACATGCCTGGCGGGGTGGCACATGCCTGTAACCCCAGTGCTGGAGGGGTGGAGACAGGGAAGCCATGGGCACACTGGCTACATAACCTAACCAAACTGGTGAGCTGTACAGGACGTGAAAGACTGTGTCTCAAAGAATAGACTGGAAACAACCTCTGACCTGCACATGGGCAAACACACCCACCTGTGCCCACATACATGCAAACATGCAAACACATTGGTTGTCACCAGTGTTTGGCAGTAGCCAACTACTAGTCAAAATATCCACATAGGAATGATTGTTGACAAAATCTATACTTAATATTCCAGATCCTCCTAAGATCATCCTGGACGGTCTTGATGCTGACAACACAGTGACTGTGATAGCAGGAAGCAAGCTTCGTCTTGAGATCCCTGTCACTGGGGAGCCACCGCCCAAGGCCATTTGGAGCCGAGCAGATAAGGTTTGTTGCACACACACGTGCGCACACACGGCCTATCCCAACCCTTGCATTCCTTACCTAGGGGAAGGGAAACGGCAAATGATTGTATAGGAATACAGTACAGATAATTCCTCTGAAGAAAGAGTGGTGACTGATTTTCAGGAAAATCAATTCATTATTCATTTACTTTTCATGTTTTTATCTATCCACCACAAGTCCAAGATGATTTTGTGTGTAATGGACAGGGTGCCATCTTGCATTCCACAGATGTCAGAGGGTGGGGTAAGAGAAAAATAGTAAATTTTTAAATAAGTAAATACATAAAGGAATGAAATCACACTGCATAGTTATATAAGTGCTGTGAAAAATAATAAGAGAATATGCTAAGCTGGGTTTGGTGACACACACCTATAATACCAACATTGGGGAGACTAGCGTCTGAGACTAGAGGGTTTAAGACCAGTCAAGGCTACCTAGGAAGACCTTTCCTCAAACAACCAAATAATAATAATAATAATTAATAAAAATGAAAACAAACAAAATAATGCTCTGACAGTAAGTGGCAGCATGGTCCCTGGCAGCCTCCATGAATGATAATGGGAAGAGGTTTCCAGGTATAAACCATGCAAGTGTGAAGACCAAGGGCACAGAATGAGCTTGGTGTGCTGGAGGGACACAGAAAGCCGGCACGGCTGAGTCTGAATGAGGAGAACAGAAGCAGGTGAGGTTGCGGTGGTAGAGCATCTCCAGGCCGCATGGAGCCCTCTGGCTTCCCACCCACCACAAAGAAAACACATTTAAAAAGCACAACAGAACTGGCTGTGGTGGTACATGCCTTAATCCCAGCACTGGGAGGCAGAGGTAGGAGGATTGCTGTGAGTTCAAGGCCACCCTGAGACTACATAGTGAATTCCAGATTAGACTGGGCTAGAGTGAGACTCTACCTGGAAAGACAAAAATAAATAAATAAATAAAAATAAAAAGCACAGCAGGAGACTGGCCAGAATTGAGTACCAAGAATGTGATCCATGAACTCATCTGAAATGATCCCTAAATTGACAAAACAATGGTTTTCAAGACACAGCACCTCAGGTAATGAAAGGCAGTAGCCCTGAAATACCGTCAGTGAGGAACAAGGTCCGTACTGTAGTGGCCCCAGTTTACTGCCTTAGGAGAGTTTCTTCTGGCTGGGGGTGTGGCTTAGTGCTCGTGGAACATTTGCCTAGCATGCATATGTCCTGGGTAGGGGTGGAGGACCAGATTTTAGGCAATATTCAAGGAAGAGGCAGGCAGAGCTTCAAGGAGGGTCTGGAACCCTTCACACAAGGAGGCTAAAACAGCTGGAGTTCATCAGACCTGCACTAGAGGAGAAATGTGCACACAGGGAACTCCCCTCCCCACCCCCGCCCAGGCTCTGTAGAAGACCTGGCCAGTTCGCGGCAGAGGTTAGAGTGTGTTTATGGGGAAAGTACTCAAGACTGGGAAAGAACCATCAGAAAGGATTCAGGAGAGGATGATTGGAATTTTCACAAGGTCTGGTGTAGCGCATGCCCCACTTTCTCCATTTCCCAGGCCAAACTTGAATAACTCAGTTCACCATGCATTGAGGAGAGTCATTGAAAAAGCTTTTCCCCCATTGTGGAAGTGAGTAACCCTGGACTGGCCACTGATAAGAAACTACCTAAGAAATTATCAAAGACAATTTCCAAGAGGGTCAACTACTGAACTGTATTCTAAACAAAGCTCATGATTTGAAATACAAAAAATCAAGAATTAAACAAAATAATATTTTCAGTGTTTATCATCTAATAAGACATTATGGTAGAGAGATCATCAGGGAAACAAATCTAAAATGAGGGGGAAAGTCAATGGAAACCAAACCCAAACTCACAGCTGTATTAGTGTTACCAGAAAACACACGAAAAATACTTACTTTAACCATATGTAGAAGTTAAGTGAAGAAATACTAAGTTCTGTCTTCAGTTTGGACACTAATAAAAAATTAAAGATGAGCCGGGCGTGGTGGCGCATGCCTTTAATTCCAGCACAAGGGAGGCAGAGGTAGGAGGATCGCCTTGAGTTCAAGGGCACCCTGAGACTACATAGTGAATTCCAGGTCAGCCTGGGCTAAAATGAGACCCTACCTCAAAAACAAAACAAAAAGTTAAAGATGTATACCGTATATCCTAAAAGAACCACTGAAACTAAAAAAAAAAAAAAAAAAAAAAACAAACAGAATTATAGTTAATAAGCCAACAAAAGAAAAATTATTCTCTCCTTCACTATGATCTCTCTCTCTGTTTATCAAGGTAGGGCCTCACTATAGCCCAGGCTGACCTGGAACTTCCTAGGTAGTCTCAGGGTGGCTGTGAACTCACTGTGATCTATCCACCTCTGCCGCTCCAGTGCGGGGATTAAAAGTGTGCACCACCGTGCTTCTCTCTCTCTCTCTCTCTCTCTCTCTCTCTCTTTGACTCCTCCATCCTCCATCATCCACAATGGACTGTTGATGGGCTCAATATTGTGAAGGTCTTGTTAAGGTAACAACAGCCATCATGAGGTCATGGATACCAGGGCCACTTCACATCTGCAAAATGGCATTCCCCTGCACTCCTCACCATCTTCTGGCTCTTAAATTCTATCTGCCCCCTTTTCACAATGTTCTCTGAGCCTTGGAGGGCGTGGTAGAGATAGCTAATTTAGCACTCAACAATCACTCTGATGAGTTTTGAGTCTCTACAGTTGGATACTATCATTTCAATCAATTGACATTTTCAGAACATTCCACTACACGAAAAAGAATAAGTATTATTTTATAAATGCATATTGAGCATTTACTAAGACAGGCCATATTCTGGTCCTAATAATTCTCAGTAAATGTCAAAGGATTCCAGTAATATAAGACATAATTTTCTGTCCACAGTGAAATTACTTAGAAACAACAAAAGAAAGCTATCTGAGAACTCTCCAAATATGTAGAAACTAAATAACATATTTCTAACTAATTCATGAGTCAAAAAGAAGACATCACAAGGCAAATTATAAACTATCCACAAACACCACATATCAGATTTTTGTAATGCTACTTGATCAGGACTGAATTGCCCTAGGTAGTCAAGAAATGGATTGTGAAGTTGGGCATCAGTTGTTTATGTCTGGAATCTCAGTATTTGGGGACCTGAGGCAGGAGGATCATAAGTTGAAAACTAGCTTGGGATATATAGTGAGATGCCTATCTCAAAGGAAAAGAAAGGAACCGGGCGTGGTGGCACATGCCTTTAATCCCAGCACATGGGAGGCAGAGGTAGGAGGATCACCACGAGTTCAAGGCTACCCTGAGACTTCATAGTGAATTTCAGGTCAGCCTGGACTGGAGTGAAACCCTACCTTGAAAAAAAAAATCAAAGGAAAAGAATGGAATTTCTGATTTAAAATGACATTGAAAAAGACAGTTCCAGGTCTGATGGCATTACTGGAGTGTGTGAACGAAAATTTAGTTCCAATTCTATACAATTCTACACAAACTCTTGCAGAAAAGTAAAGAGATAGAGCTATTACCTGCTTGGGTTTTTTGTTTTGTTTTGTTTTTTTTGAGAGTCTCGCTCCAGCCCAGGCTGACCTGGAATTTGCTATGTGGTCTCAAGCTGGCCTCAAACTCACAATGATCCTCCTGTCTCTGCCTGCCGAGTGCTGGGATTAAAGGCATGTGCCAAAATGCCCAGCTACCCTGCCTGTTTTTAACAGCCAGCGTTACCCTTGTAGTGAAACCATGAAAAAGACTTTACAAGAAGAGAAATCAACATCCTTCATAAACATAGAGGGAAAAGGTTTAAGCAAAATTTAGCAAACAAGTCCAGAAAAAATATCAAAAGAATATTGTCTTTATCCCAGAAATACATAATTTGGCTTGACATTTGGAAATTAATTCATGTGATTCGTTATGACATTAAAAGGACACTCCTACTCTGATATTTCCATCTCTTTGGCTTTCCCCTGAGAGTCAGTCATTGACGGGTTCTGGAATCAAGTCCCAGCTTCGTTACTTCTTAGGTGTGTGGCTTGAATATATTTGGTCTTGGTTTCCTTACGAGCAGATGGGATACTTGCAGTCAGACAAGAATTAACCTGAGAAGTAGGCATTACTACCCCATCTAGCTCTGCTCCTCAGGCACTCTGCAATGACCTTTGTTTTGGGGATATGTCATACCATATCCTGCTTCTCCTTTGCTAGGCAATTATGGAAGGCAGCGGCCGGATCAGGGCGGAATCTTACCCTGACAGCAGCACGCTGGTCATTGATGTGGCTGAAAGAGATGACTCTGGTGTCTACAACATCAATCTGAAAAACGAAGCTGGAGAAGCTCACGCAAGCATCAAGATCAAAGTTGTGGGTGAGGGGCCGGTAGATGGCGTGGCAGGCAGAGGCACTCACGTGCAAGGCTGCTGGCCCAGGTTCACGTTCCCAGCACACATGTAAAGCCAGATGCAAAGCGGTACATGCATCTGTGATCCCAGTAGTTGCAGTCAGGTTCGCATTGCTGGTAGAAATCACCAAACCAAGAGCAGCTTTGGGGAAAAAAAAGGTTTATTTTGGCTTACAGAGTCGAGGGGAAGCTCTATGATGGCAAGGAAAACGATGGCATGAGCAGAGGGTGGACATCACCCCCTGGCCAACATCAGGTGGACAACAGGAACAGGAGAGTGTGCCAAACATCGGCAGGGGGACACTGGCTATAACACCCATAAGCCCGCCCCCAACAATACACTGCCTCCAGGAGGCGCAAATTCCCAAATCTCCGTCAGCTGTGAACCTAGCATTCAGAACACCTGGGTTTATGGGGACACCTGAATCAAACCCCACACCAGTGTACCTACAACAGTGGGAGGGTGAGCCAAGAGAATCCCAAGCTCACAGGCCAGCCAGTCTGACATTCCTTTGCAGTCTCGTAGATCATTTGCAGCAGCAAGAGGCCTTGTTTCAAAGAGCATGGAACAAAGATACCTTAAGGTTCCTCTAACCTCCACATGTGTGTCACAACATATACATACATACATACACACATGCATAATAGATGATAGATAGGTAGGTAGGTAGACTTTTTTTTTAAGTTGTGGCTAAGTCCTCCAGGTGAACAAATTTCCAGAATGAAGCTGACAAAGAGGACAGTGTATGATAGTAGGTTCTATACATTAGGTCCCTTCTTTACTTTTGCTATTTTTTCTCTTCCTTTTATTCCTTTTCTTGTCTGTTTTCTATACTCTTTATAGAGGACTTGTCACTGAAGGAATAGAATACCTGAGGTTAGTCATTTGGGGTTGTGGTCATCAGTTCTTCAAGTCATTGTCTCTCTGCATGCCCTTTCAAGAACATCAAAACACAATTATAAAGTGTTTTCCCTTGTCAGAGTCTCTTCTCAATTTCATTTTCCCTCAAGAGACATATTTCAAATGACCAAAATGTAACCATTTTGTCAGGAACTGAACTACACTTAGAAGACATGTTGTCTTGCCATTTCTGCCTCTACTTTCTACCAGTCAACATCTTGAGACTTCTATCTGATGTGAAATTTACATTAGTCCTTAACTTCATTCTGCTTGAAGTTTATTTTATAGTTTTAAAAAGATACCCAATATTCAGTTTTTATTGATAACCTCCACACATATGTACAATGTACTCTGAACATAATCCCCTCCAACCTCCCTCTTTTGTCCCCGACCCTCTATCCCACCTCCACTGAAATCCTTCTTTCCAACTAGCTCCTTGTTTATTTTGGTATCATCTTTCTCCCCATATTATGCAGGTCTTATGCAGGTAGCAACAGCCACTGTGAGATCATAAATGCAACCTCTGCTTTGTGTCTGAAAGACAGTGTTCCAAAGCATTCCTCCATTTCTTTGGCTCTTGCATTCTTTTCCATCACCTCTTGTATAATGTACCTGAGCCTTAGAGGGTGTGATAGAGATGTCTCACTTACCACTGAGCATTGTAACAGTTGCCATTTTCAAAGTAAAACTCAAGAGTCCTGGGTTCCCTGTAGAGCTTGTTCTCTAATGTTGTGACACTGTTTTAAGTGGTTTATAGCTCATTGCTTACTGAGTTGCACTTTTTCTCCAAGTTAATTATTGAATACATTTCTAGAAAAGTATTCAGAGAAATGATTTGTATGCTTATCCCCAAAGCCGCATTTTAATATTTATAATTTTCTGTCGCTGTATTTTGTCTTACCCTGTGTTTTGTCTGCTCTAGACATCCCTGATCCTCCAGTGGCACCAAATGTGACAGATGTGGGAGATGACTGGTGCATCATGAACTGGGAGCCTCCGGCCTATGATGGAGGGTCTCCAATCTTAGGTAACCACACACTGACCGGTCCATGTTAGTGCTGGTGTGAATGGAATGTTCTTTATGTATATTAATACAGAATACATTTTGAAATTTGCATTTGTCTGTGGGATTGGAATGTAGCTTGGTGATAGCCCTGGTCTAGCATGCATGAGGCCCTGGGTTTGTTCCTTAGTGCTGCCAAAAACAAAGATGAAGAGGAGAAAGGAGGAAGAGGAAAGCCTAAGGGGGTTGGAGAGATGGCACAATGGAGAAAGTGTTTGTCGTGCGGGTGTGAGGACCTGAGCTCGTATCCCTAGCACTCATATTAATGCCAAGTGGCATGTCAATCTGCCTACAATTACAACTACAATTGCAACCTGCCCTGTCATTCCAGCACTTGGGAGGTAGAGACAGGGTATCCCTGGGGCAAACTGGCTAGCTAGCCTAGCCAAATTGACAAGCTCTGAATTCAAGTGAGAGACCCTGCATCAGTGAAACAAAGTGATGAGTGATGGAGAAAGATACCTGACATCAACTTATCAACTCCACATGCATGTGCACACACACACACACACACACACACACACACACACACATGAACTGACATGCTTATGAACATGTATATACACAGGTATGCATACCATATACAAATACATGTGCAAAAACTAAAATAAATAAAAAGAAGACTATTGTACAATATTTTATTTATTTTTTAAAATATTTTATTTTTATTTATTTATTTGACAGAGAAAGAGGGAGAGAGAGAGAGACAGAGAGAGAGACAGACACAGAGAGAGAATAGGCGTGCCAAGGCTTCCAGCCACTGCAAACAAACTCCAGATGCTTGCATCTCCTTGTGCATCTGGCTAACGTGGGTCCTGGGGAATCAAACCTGGGTCCTTTGGCTTCACAGGCAAGCACCTTAAACACTAAGTCGTTTCTCCAGCCCTCCTTTTTTTTTTTTTTTTCATTGCTGGTACTTTCTGGACTATTAGCTTCTACTAGATTGTTCAACCATGTGACTAAATTGCTTTGTTTTTAGATTGATAATTTTATTAAAAACGTTTTTTGATAATTTTCATACATATACTTACTGTGTTTTGATCATCATCCCCTCCCACTACTTCCTCTTGTTTTCCTTCCCCATCCCTCTCCACTGAATCCCTTCTTCTATTCAACTAGTCCCTCTTCTATTTGGACGTCACTTTTTTTTTAGCTCTCATCCATCATCCATGACAACATGTTGATGGGCCCAATATTACACAGGTCTTGTGGAGGTAACGACAGCTGCTGTGAGGACACAGATGTATCTGCCATGTTTTGTCTGGCAGGCAGTATTCCAAAGCACTCTCCCCATCCTTTGGTGGATACATTCTATTGCCACCTCTTTGCAATGGTCCCTGAGCCTTGGAGGGTGTGATAAAGATGCCTCACTTACTGATGACACTCAACTGTCACTTCTAGTACATCAATGTTTTGAGTCACCCCAGTGGTCACCAACATGTGAAAGGAAAAGCTTCTCTAGCCAAAAGTGAGAACACGGGTCTGAAGAGATGGCTCTGTAGTTAAAGGCACTTACTTGCAAAGCCTGACAGCCAAGGTTTGGTTCCCCAGTACCCATATAAAGCCAGATGTACAAAGTGGCACATGCATCTAGAGTTTGTTTGCAGTGGCAAGAGGCTCTGATATGCCCATATTCATTCTCTCCTCACTCCAAATAAGATATAATAGAAGCAAAATGTTTTTGAGTGAGAAAGGTACTAACATATGGGCACAGACATAAATAGGGGGCAATTTTTTAAGTATTTTATTTATTTATTTATTTTGAAAGAAAGGGGCAGAGAGAGAGAGAGAGAGAGAAAGAGATACTGGGTGTTCCAGGGCCTCCTGCCACTGCAAACGAACTCCAGATGCATGCACCACCTTGCATGTCTTGCTTTACATCTGGTACTGGGGAATTAAACCCAGTTCTCACAGGCTTTGCAAACAAGTGCCTTTAACCACTGAGCCATCTCTCCAACCCCTCGGGGGCAATTTTGTGGGCACCGTATATCCATTTACTCAAACAACAGTTTCCCCACCTTTTACATGAGCTTTTAATTAGGTTTTCAGTATTAGGCATGAATTCCTCCCAAATCCAATCAGAAAGCAGTTGGCTACTCCTATAAGAGGTGTGTCACTATTGCACTAGTAAGCACATATTGCCTGGATGGCCAGTTGTGTAGCTTGCAGGGTCCACTGCTAGTTAAGACTGTCGACAGGTAACCTGCATGCCTATGGGTCCTTTGCTCTAGTACAATTTTAATTTTTTTCTAGGTTCTATTATTATTGTTTACATCTCACATAAATATTTTTACAGATTTATTTTTATTTATATATTAGAGACACAGAGAGAGAGAGAGAGAATGGGTGTGCTAGGGCCTCTAGCCACTGCAAACTAACTTCAAACGCATGTGCCACCATATGTGCATCTGGCTTATGTGGGACCTGGAGAATCGTACCTGGGCCCTTAGGCTTCTCAGGCATGCGCTTTGATTGCTAAGCCTTCTCTTCATCCCAAAATTCAGACTTCTTCTTTTTTTTTTTTTTTTTTTTTTTTCTAGGTAAGGTCTCACTCCAGCTCAAGCTGACCTGGAATTCACTATGTAGTCTCAGGGTGGCCTCGAGCTTGTGACAATCCTCCTACCTCTGCCTCCTGAGTGCTGGGCTTAAAGGCGTGTGCCACCACACCCAGCTTCACATCAATATATATATATATATATATATATATATATATATATATATATATATATATATATTGGTTTTTCTAGGTAGGGTCTCACTCTAGCCCAGGTTGACCTGGAATTCACTATGGAGTCTCAGGGTGGCCTCGAACTCATGGTGATCCTCCTACCTCTGCCTCCCGAGTGCTGCACATCAATATTTTTAATGTTTGTAATCTTGAACAACTGATGTAGATCAAAATTTAAATACATGTGGCTATTTTACTTAAGAACTTCTATTCTCTGACAAAGTTTAATGTTGGAGACCAAGACAAACCCATTTCCATGTTGTGTACCTGCAGGATACTTCATTGAAAGAAAGAAGAAACAGAGCTCTAGGTGGATGAGGTTGAATTTTGACCTCTGCAAAGAAACAACTTTTGAGCCCAAGAAGATGATTGAAGGTGTGGCCTATGAGGTCCGCATCTTTGCAGTCAATGCCATTGGTATCTCCAAGCCCAGCATGCCATCCAAGCCCTTTGTTCCTTTGGGTAAGTCATTGTGGGAATCTCTGCTCCTGAATCTGGTTTCTTTCCTTCTGATCACTAACTAGAGAGGAGGCTGGATATGGTTAAGGGTGATTTTCTAAGAAATTAAAAAATAACTTTGGAGGGTTGAATATCTTCAGAACATAGACTCTGGAATTACTTCTAGAATTCTAGTGACAGTTGAGTTGCTGCTCCCTACTGCCAACATGAAGCTGAGTCTACTGACACATGAGTTCTCTCCATTTGTCCTTCCCAAGCTATCACAGACCATGGGGTAAACACTACTATGTAACTAAACCAAACCCCACGGGAAAAGTCTCTTCGCTTTACAATTGCATCTTAAATATTATCTGTTAAGCCAAAAAAGTGAGTTCAGTGACAGCAAAGAAACATGTGTCACTATTTTGTCCTTCTTCAATAGAAAGGAAATTTGCTATAAGACTTTGCCCTGAAATTAAAGGATAATGGAAATTTGCTCAAGATCATTAGATGCCCATGTTTGACTTCTCCAATTCCTTGGAGCCTACCAGCCTCTCAACTGGAGAAAAAGCATGGTGACTTTCCACAATTATCATGCCAATTATGTCTTTGCTTTATCTACAACCATGCTCCAAAAGAAGGCATTGAATTTTTATTAATTTGTGAGGCTTCTCTGTGTATGTGTGTGTTTAGTTCCATCCTTGTTCATGTCCTCACAGGTTCCATGACATAACTGTGGTCAAGTTTCTTCTTTTCTTGACTCTTATCTTTTCAGCTGTGACCAGCCCTCCCACACTCCTGGCTGTTGACTCTGTCACTGACTCGTCTGTGACAATGAAGTGGAGACCCCCAGACCAGATTGGAGCTGCAGGTTTAGATGGCTATGTGCTAGAGTATTGCTTTGAAGGAAGTAAGTACAACTCGAGGTTACATGAATACCATCATCCCTAGGTGAGATATGCCTCGCTTCCTCTTGTCTTCCCTGGGAACCTGTTACTTTCCTACTAAGTGATATCTAGCCAGATGTCTTCTTTCTGAGTTATATATATGAATATAGCCTTTCTTTAGTACTTGATGCTGATAAACTGACATCTCAAAACTATCCTAATTAGGCTGAGACTGGACACTGCTGTTAGGCTAAGACTGGCCTCTGGCAAAAATTCAGGGACTTCCATTTCTGGAACTGGCGCGATTTCTAGTTGCAGCAAAAATATTAAGGGTGAAGCAGTCTGGAAATGCTAAAACCTATGCAGAGCAGAAGTCAGCTTTCAAAAAGAGTACTTTCTGGGAGTAATAATGAGACAATTACAGGTGTGACTATGTGGGGAGCGTCTCCTGCCTGCTTAAGAAGGGAGAGGGGAAAAAAGAAGGGGGAGGGAAAAATTAAGGACAGTTCTTAATTTTAAATGAAACAGTATAAAATCAAAATCACTTAAATTTTGAAGGGGAAATGAAACAGGTCCAACAACCAGAATCACTGAATGAGAAAGAAAAGATGCCACAAGAAACAAGAAGATGTGACATTCACCAAAAGCCTGTTGTGTTTCTTGGTTTCTTGCTTGCTATGACTAGAAGGCGATGACATGTGAAAATGGGTAAATTATGAGTTGAGGGTGGTAGAGACTTGCTTAGTGTGTGTTATCAGAGCTCCATCCCTGATAACAAAGGAGCAGAGAAGAGGGAAGGAGAGGAGAGACTGGAGAGAGGAGAGGGGGAAGGATAGAAGGAAGGAAAGAAAATAGTAGGTGAGTGAAACTGGAACTGCCAGGACTCCAGCTCCACTCTGGTTGATGGTAAGTAAATAGTCCCTCGAGGAAGCTCACTCTTATCCCACAAAAACAGAGCCCAGGACTTCACCTCTAAGGTAACTCTACGGACCCCAAACTCTATCACGGAAGCTCCACATGAAGCAAAGCACAGCAGCACATATGTAAACTCAAATGGCCCTTTACTGGAAGAAAACCACTGTGAAGAAACCCTTATCAAAAGAAGATGACTGGAAAAGAAATCCCAGGCCCAGCCTGGGCCACGAGAAGAAATGATCATTGCTGCTGAGGAGGAAGAAGAGGAGCTAGGGATGAAGTAACCCTGAGTCACTGGCCTCACTCAGTACTATGCTAGATTTTTACAAGCTTTGGAAGGCCACTGATCAAACCTGTGGGGATATTAAGGAAAGCCTCGGGGTTAACACAGCAAGGCTATTGGGTATTGTGGACTTATGCACCAAGGAAGTTCTTTAGCATTCAGAATATGGTGTATTCCTATCCCATATGTATACTTTATTTAAGCAAAAATGAATTGTGAGCACTCCACTCTGTTTTTCATAAGGCCCAGCCAACAGAATTTCCTAATCTTATATAATCTTATATGTGAAGAGGCTGCTGGGCATGAACTGTTGTGTATGTATGAAATAGAGCAAATTCTTTACTCTTTTCTTTCTGATAGGTTTAAAAAGTAAGAAGATACAGCAAAATGATAGATGGCTGTCATTTTGATGTTACCCACCTTAGATAAAATACAATGAAGTGTATTTTACATGATTTTGTGTGTGGTCTATGTAGATATATATGTATACATGGATATACATATGTATATGTACATGGTCATTATTATGTATATATTTTGTCACATAACATGTTGGAATTAGCTTTCTATGAAAAATCTTTCATAACGTATATATCTTTCTTCTAGCAGTCTTTTCTCATTTTCTTAATATGGCTGCCTTATTCTTCATTCTCTTTTAATAGCTGTGGTCCTTCAGACTAATTTATGTAGTGTTTAATGCTTTTAGACATGTCAGGTTTATTCTACAAGAGAATTCTTTCTTACGTATGGTTGTGTGTCCGTTTTTATTTTGCCTTTCTCTTTTTTATTTATTTATTTTTATTTTTAATGCTTGCAGTATTTTACTCTTTACTCTCAATTTCATCCTTTTCTTAAACTCTCACCTCAAATATTAAACAACTTACATATTTCCTCCCCATCCCTCTCAGACATCATTTTCTTTCTGGTTCCCTCATTTAGTAGCTCACATGTGAAGAGATGGGTTATTTTTGTTCCCCTCCCATCTTTTTCACACTGTTTTCTCTTGAAATATTATCATTTACAAGTTCTTGGTTCTTTTGTTTTCTTGGCTTCTATTTTCACTTTCCCAGCCATTGCCTCTCAACTAGGAAAGTAATATGATATCAGGCCATTTGCCTAAAGGCATTATCTCTTTTTTTTTTTTCAATCTTAAGTAATTTTTATGAACCACATGCCTTCTCAGCTAAAAGGACATGGGCTCCCTTCCCTTTTTCCCTTATATTCCTGGCAGGGTTGGAAAGGAGAGAGCAAGGCCAAGGTGCCCAGGGACAGCCACCAGCTTCTCTCCTGATATGACAAAAACCAAAAAAAAGGCACATTTTCCTAAACCTGTGAGGCATTCACATGGAAGGCAGGACCCAGGCTTTTTCAGCCTTGTTTTCTCCATGGACAGACAGTTCATTGTCACGGCAACCAAGCTTGCCTTGTGAGTTGCTGGAGCTGACTCCACTCCTGTCCATCACCTGGTCAGACGCGGCTGAGCCCTGTTAAGAGAGCGCTCCAGGCTCACACCCCCAAGGGAGTTCTGGGGCTTGGAGAAGACCCACCAAAGCTAAGGTGGAGGAACAGGACCCAGGGCAGAGTGGTCCCTGGGCACTGCCTCCCTGTGGACTCCAGGACCGGCTCCTCGTTTCCCTGCAGGGTCTTGCTTTATGCTTCACTCTTCTTCCCACAGTCTGGGGCGCCCCAGCCTCCTTTCTCCTCTTTTCTCATTCCCTCCTCTTCTCTGGAGCAAGCGCCTGGGGGCCAAACCTGCAGGCCACACAGTCAGCAGCACCCCTCTGGAGATCTCCCGCCTCCCCTAACATGCTTGCCCTCTTCCATCACTGCTCTGAAGACAACTCTCTTTGCCTACTTTGCATACCTTACTAACAGAGAATGCTGACTACTGATCTGATGGTCTTCTGGTGTGAAAGTGGGTGTCTTTAATTAATTTTAATGACGGATTCCCAAAGGTTCACCAGCAAAACAGTCTAATGAAAATGGGGAGGCTGCGTGTGACCTATCAGGTAAAGTATTCTGTGATGCTCTCAGCCTTTCTTACTATATGATAACCTCTGGGAATGCTCCACCATTACAGAGGAGGCATACCTACCACCTGTACACAAAACCCCCTGGAGTCAGGGCTCAAAGGGAGTGACTTTATCATTGGGATCCAATCCTTCTCCCTTTTAGAAACTAAAATACTTGTAAACCCCGGGCGCTGCCTTTAAAGTCTGTTTGATGTTTTAAACAGAGCTAACAAATATGAAAAGGAACACTGGAGTTCTGGTTGAGAGGAAAGGATTGTGGTAGCTCACGAGGTCTCAGCGCCTGCGCTGTGTTTTGTCTGTGTAAATGTAAGGGGATTTTCTCCATGAATGCAAACGAACACAGTCAGATTCTTCACAGCCACATTAGCTTCTCACAATAATAAACAAGCCAAGAAAAAATAGAAATCACATGACTACGAAGGATAATGTCTCCTTCCTAAAAATAGCAATTTCTCCTCTTAAAATTTTAATGTGTGTGTATATATGTCCCTAAATATGTTCAATGGCTATAAAGTCAAATTGGAATAAAACTGCCTCAGAATAAAACTCTTGGGGACAAAAATTATCATTCAAGGCACTTTAATCCCAATTAAGAGGTTTTTCAGAATCAGCAGAATCTCATAGTTAATTCTTCCTTTTCTTCATTTAAATATATGAAAATATTGCCCACCCAGGCAATCCAAGTCCAGACCAAAGTCTTACTCTTTCCAAATTATCTTTTAATATTTTTATTTATTATTTATTTATTTCAGAGAGTGTGAGAGAGAAAGAGGCAGAGAGAGAGAGAGAGAGAGAGAGAGAATGAGTATACCAGAGCCTCTAGCCACTACAAATGAACTCCAGACACATGCGCCGCCTTGTGCATCTGGCTTTACGTGGGTACCGGGGAATCAAACCTGGGTTCCTAGGCTTTGCAGGCCAGCACCTTAACCACTGAGCCATCTCTCCATCCCCCCTCCCAAATGATTTCATCATGAGTAAAATGCTAACTTGGAATTGAGTGGAATGGCTCAGATGATTTCTTTTGCTAAACACTATTTGTGCTTCTTTCCTTTTTTTTTTTTTTGCACGGGTTGTAGGTGAGGACTGGATAGTTGCAAACACTGATCTGATTGACAAGACCAAGTTCACCATCACAGGTCTGCCCACGGATGCAAAGATCTTTGTGCGTGTGAAAGCTATTAATGCAGCTGGGGCTAGCGAGCCCAAGTACTACTCACAGCCCATTCTCGTGAAGCAGATCATAGGTAGGTGGCAAGGACTTCCAGTTGAGCCTCCTTGTCCCATTCCTTACCGTTGGCTTTTAAACCCCTTTCTCCAGTTTTATTTTGATTTGTTATTAATGTTTCTTGGAAGTTAGAAATCAACAGGGAAGGGACGGTTTGAAAGACCGGCTTGGGGCTTATAATTTGGTATCAAGGACCCAGGCAAAATTGACTTGTGAGGTTCTAGGACCAACCGTGGTGTCACTACCTGTTCAGAGTGAAAGGCCATGCAAACAGCCCCCACCCAGCAGTCTGGCTCCAGTAAGGTCTGCAAGGACACAAACGTTATCATAATAACATGAATACCTTCTGGCCTTTCTCAGTGGACTCACATTTTGCTCTGATGGTGTAAAAGTGCAAGGAAACAAAACCACTGGTGCCTTAGGATGGATTGTCAGCGCCACCTAGCTGTCACCACCCTGCGTCCCCCACCACCACGTTCTCGCCAGTTCTACTTTAGGGTGTTGCTGGTGAAGCATAAAAGTTACAAATTTTTTAAAAATAATATTTATTTATTTATTTGCAAGCAGAGAGAGAGAGAGGGAGAAGAAAGACAGACAGAGAGAATGGACGCCCCAGGGCCTCCAGCCGCTGCAAACGGACTCCAGACACATGCACCACCTTGTGCATCCGGCTATACGTGGGATCTGGGGAATCGAACCTGGGTCCTCAGGTTTCGCAGGCAAAGTATCTTAATTACTAAGCCATCTCTCCAGCCCCAAAGTTACTAATTCTTGTTAAATCTTGGTCCTTGGGTTCTTGTTCTTTTTTTTTTTTTTTAAGACTCACTTAACAAGGAAACACAAAGCAAATATGAAGTTTTTACACTGCTATTGCAAAATGGCCACTATCCTTAGAAAGTACTGTGTGGTGACCTTTTCATGAAGCTCACATTTACTTGAAAGAATGACTGAGTGACAGACTATGGACTGACTTGAGAATTTGGCAGATATTTTCTAGAAAATACCTGTAATGAAGTAATTCCATAATGGAGTACTAAGACCAGAAAGGTTGAGGACCCCAATCCCAGAGGAAAGAGCATGAGACTGAGGTTGTAAATATCTGGGTTGTAGATAAGGTCCTACCATCGACTCATAATGACTTCCTAAAACCTTTCTGGACTGAGTATGTACAGACAGATGAGTTGATGGATGGGTAGATGATGGATGGATGGATAAAAAGAAGTATTATTGGCTATGTGACATTGAGAGACATGCTTTTCTTAAGTTTTAATTGATTTACATGTGAAAATTTAATAAGTTAGCCTGTTACTTTGCCTAACAGAATGCTTGTCACTGGCTGGAGAGATGGATTAGTGGTTAAGGCACTTGCCTGCAAAGTCTTAAAAACCCAAGTTATTTTTTTTTTTCTTTATCAAGTCCACAGGATCCATGTAAAGCCAGATGCATCTGGAATTTGTTTGCAGCAGCTAGAGGCAGTGGTGTGCCCATTCTGTGTGTTTACTCTCTTCTTTATATCTCTCTATGCTTGCAAATTAATTAATCAATTAATTTTTTAAAAAAGAATGTCAAATTATAAACCTTCACCATGTATTAGCTTTTATAATAATACGTAGTATTATAGCAAGTACAATAATTATCATTATTTAATTCCCTATGGGACCTTACTCGGCCTTTATTTCCTTTCAAGCAGGGTTAGGAAGTGAGAGGATCTCCAAGTTCCCTTCCACAGTGCCACCCAGCCATTGTCATCACCATCTACTGAAGCTTGTTGAGTCCTTGCTATTCTCAGCCAGGACACTAAGTGGATGATTTCACTTTATCCTCACAATTCTATGAACCAGAATTCTGTCATTTCCATTTTGTGAAAGAGGAGGCTGAGACCAAATCCATTATCTGATCTAGGACTCAGAGCCAGATCTCATCCCAAATCATGTTTCCAACAGGAACACTTGGGCCTGACTCCATGTTCTAATCTCCTCCTGTGACCTTGAGAAGTTAGTCTAGTTCCTATGCTTCTATTGCTTATCCTCAAGTAAAGAGTGGTGGGCTGGAGAGATGGCTTAGTGTTTAAAGCATTTTCCTGTGTAACCTAATGGCCCAGATCAATTCCTCGGTTCCCACATAAAGCCAGATGTACAAAGTGGTACATGCATCTGCAGTGGCTAGAGGCCCTTGCATTCCCATTCTCCCTATCTTCTGTCTTCTCTCTCTCTCTCTCTCTCTCTCTCTCTCTCTCTCTGTCTGTCTCTCTCTTTGGTTTTTCAAGGTAGGGTCTCTCACTGTAGCTCAGGATGACCTAGAATTCACTATGTATTCTCAGGGTGGCCTTGAACTCACGATGATCCTCCTACCTCTGCCTCCCGAGTACTGGGATTAAAGGCATGCGCCACCATGCCAGGCTTCTAAATAATTTTTTTTTTTTTTTTTTTTTTTTTTGGTTTTTTGAGGTAGGGTGTCACTCTAGTCCAGGCTGACCTGGAATTCACTATGTAGTCTCAGGGTAGCCTTGAACTCACAGCGATCCTCCTACTTCTGCTTTCTGAGTGCTGGGATTAGAGGCATGTGCCACCACACCCGGCTAATTAAAATGTTTTTCAAAAAGAATGTTATCTATGTCACAAGGTGACTGTAAGGTTTACATTATTTATGGAAAGCATCTAGCCCAATATCTTTGTATGAAAATGACAAGCATCAAAAAAAAAAAAAAAATGAGACCTTGGGCTGGAGAGATGGCTTAGCAGTTAAGGCACTTGCTTTCAAAGCCTAAGAACTCATGTTCAAATTTCCAGGTCCCATGTAAGCCGGATGCACAGTGATGCAAATGTGCAATGTCGCACATGTGTATAAGGGGCGCACATATCTGGAGTTCATTTGCAACAGCTGAAGGCCCTGGTCTACCAATTGTCTCTCTCTCAAAATGAAATAAAAAAAAAAAGATTAGTTTAAAAAAACTGAGACCTAAAGCCGGGCGTGGTGGCGTACACCTTTAATCCCAGCACTTGGGAGGCAGAGGTAGGAGGATCACCATGAGTTCAAGGCCACCCTGACATTACTTAGTAAATTCTAGGTCAGCCTGAGCTAGAGTGAAACCCTACCTTGAAAAAAAAAAAAAGAAAGAAAAAAGAAAAAAAAAAAACTGAGACCTGCCATATCCTTGTGATCCACTCAACCTTGAACTTCCTTCTCCTGTTCTAATACCTCCATGGTGCTTAAATGAATATTAATGAATATGAATTCACACTTTGCCATAGTCACACAAGGATAAAGTGACTACCAAATTCCAACAGGGTTACCAAAAAGAGCAAATGTTAATTTTTTTTTTTCCTACTGAGAAAGAATGAACAGTCCTACCTGATAGATTGGTACCTGTAGATTTCTCATGGGATTTTTAAAAAATATATTATTTATTTATTTATTTGTAAGTAGAAAGAGAGAGAATGGGTGTTCCAGGGCCTTTTGCCACTGCAAACAAACTCCAGATGTATGGCACCACTTTGTATATCTGGCTTTACATGGGTTCTGGGGAATCAAACCTGAGCTATCAAGCTTTGGAAGCAAGCACCTTAACTGTTGAGCCATCTTTCCAGCCCTGCCATGGGATTTTTATTTGAAAAATTTTCATTATTTAGGTGATAAAAAGATACACACACACACACACACACACACACACGATCCTGAGAAAAAAAAGCTGATTTTTTTAAAGCTTTGGGCCTGTAACAATAAAAACACAAACTTAGAAGAAATGCAGGGAGATCAAGGACAAATATTGCTAGATTGAGCTGTTGATGAACACAGTCTGGACCATAGTTGCCAAGTATACTATTTGGCACATCCAAGACTGTGCTGTAGAGATGTGAGCCCAAGGATAGGGCATGAACATTATGCCATTAGACAAGGCCATTGCCAGAGTACTGTACTGACCGCACAATCATGCTTCTTCCCGCTCCCACAGAGCCTCCGAAGATTCGCATCCCAAGGCACTTGAAGCAAACCTATATCCGCAGAGTTGGAGAAGCCGTCAACCTGGTTATACCTTTCCAGGTAACAAGCAGGTCTCCCTCACAGTGTTTAAGATGGAGAGGGAAGTGGTTAAGCCTTTAAGCTCATGGCTCAGGGTTCCCCAGAAGAGAATGGGTTAATAATAGAGGCAATATGGAAGACGGTTCCAAAATGTCCTGCTATAGGGGCTGACCGGGCCGGGTGGGGGGTGGGGTGGGGGTGGGAATGACCCAGTGGGTATAATGCTTGCTGCATATGTGTGAGGACTTGAGATAGGATCCCCAGAACCCACATAAAGGCCAGGTAGGCTTGATGGACTGCCTATAATGCCAGTGCTCAGAGATGAATACAGGGGATCCCAGGCCATGCCGGCTAGCCAGTTGGTGAGCTCTGGATTCAAGTGAGAGACTTTGCCTCAGTAAATAAGATGGAGGGCCATTGAGGAAGTCACCTGACGTTGACCTCTGGTCTCCATATGCATGTACCTATACATGCACGCACACACCTATATAACACATGTACACCCACACACATGGGAACATATATAAACACATACGACACACACATAGACATGTGCAAAAAAAAAAGGAATTTCCTGCTGTGGGAGTCGAGAAGTCCAAGCTAGTCTTGTCTAAAGGGTTATGGTGGGGCAGGGGAGCAAATCAGAGAGACACCAAATGAAGAAATGATGTAGGCTTGAGTCTCTGTGGTCCCAGCCATCTTAACACTGATCATTTTAAGCAGAGCTCTGAGTGTAACACTCAAGGAAACAATATTCCCTTAGTGTTCGTGACCTTGAAGCCAACAGAACCCCAGTTTGACATCTTGAGTACTAACTGAAACAGGTGCCCATTGTGAAATCACAGCTCCACCAAAAGACTCTGTTATTTACCAAACGAATCAGGTTTCTGCTGACAGTCATCAGTCTACATCAGACCCTGTCTCAAAACAAAACTAAAGCAAAACCACAATGACAACAAAAGAAACAAACTCATGCCTGTGAATATGATTATAATTTCTGCGTTGAAACAATAGTTAGTGTCTGTGTGTGGTGGCTCACACCTCTTAGCAGGCTGAGGCAGGAGGATCACCCTAAATTCAAGGCCAGCCTGGGCTACAGAGTGAAGTCCATGTTAGCCTGGGCTAAATTGAGACCCTGCCTCAAAAAAATAAAGAAAGAAAGAAAGAATAGTGTCAGCCGTTAGAAAGAGCAGAGAAAGAATTCTAGACCATTCTGAGAGGAGCAGCACAGCACGATGGAATGAATGCGGCCATGGCCATCAGGCTTAGGTGATGTCCTAAAGCACTTGTATGATCTACAGAAGCTCCGTAAAGACTGCAGTCTTTACAACCACCCTGTGAATTCAGTATTGCCATAGACTGGGAGACTGAGGCATGGGGCATTTAAATAATTACCCTAAGTTCACACAACTATTTAGTGGTCAGGCTCCAGATATAGATGCCAGGACCCCAGAGCTCCTCTCTTCACCCTGTTCTGTATTGTGAAGGTTTTGGAGCCTAGCAGATACAGCTGTGAGACCTACTTCCAACACTTTTTAAATATATATATGTGTGTATATATATATATATATATATATATATATATATATATATATATATACACACACACACACACACACACACACATTTAAGAGAGAGAGAGAGTGGGCATGCCAGAGCCTTCAGCCACTGCAAACGAACTCCAGATGCATATGCCACCTTGCGCATCTGGCTTACGTGGCTCCTGGAGAGTTGAACGGAGATCTTTTGGCTTTGCAGGCAAATGCCTGAACTGCTAAGCCATCTCTCCAGCACCCCCACCCCCGCCGAACACTTTTTGTTGTTGTTGTTGTTTTCGAGGTAGGGTCTCACTCTAGCCCAGGATGACCTCTGTAGTTTCAGCCTGGTCTTGAACTCACAATGATCCTCCAACCTCTGCTTCCCAAGTGCTGGGATTAAAAGTGTGCACCACCACACTTGGGTCCCCTTCACTTTCTAAAAAAATATTATTCATTTATTTGAGAGACAGAGAGAAAGAGGCAGACAGAGAGTTGTTGGGCACTGCTAGGCATAGGCTAGAGACTTCAGGACATGGGCCTAAGGTGCCAGGCATGCCTAAGGACCCCCAGGCTACAGGAGGTCACTCCCTCTCCAAACCCAGCACACCTGAACTCAGGCTTTGCCCATAACCCTGTGACCTTTGGCCAGTTGCCTAGGAAACTCCTTATCAGCCAGCAGTCTTCACACAGCCCATCCCCCTGCGACCCTCTTCCCACCACTATGTAGATCACCTGACTCCCTATGTGCTGGAATGAACGTCCCTAGGCATCGGCTAGCAGCCTTTGAACCCACCAACCCCCTTAGGCCCATTCTCAACTGCTTATAAACCAATTTCCCTGACAAATAAACAGGCTGTTCACTGAGATGCCTCCCAAAAGTGGTTCTTTTGTCATGCTCACGGCCGCTCAAGACCCTGCTTTCCATGGTTGCCTGGACGCCTTCAGGGAGCTGCGGCCCCGGGGATCCAAGGACCCACAGAGAATGAGTATGGTGGATGCACCAGGACCTCCTGCCACTGCAAATGAATTGAAGACACATGAGCCACTTTGTGCATCGGGCTTTACATGGGTACTCGAGAATCGAACCCAGGCCTGTCAGGCTTTGCAAGCAAATGCTTTTAACCACTGAGCCATCTCCTCAGCCCTTCTCCACTTTTTCTGTCTTTCTTTTTAGGGCAAACCAAAACCAGAATTGAGCTGGAAGAAGGATGGTGAAGAAATTGATAAGAATCAAATAAACATTCGTAACTCTGAGACCGATACAATCATATTTATCAGAAAAGCAGAGAGAAGCCATTCTGGGAAGTATGATCTGCAGGTCAAAGTGGAAAAATACGTGGAAAGTGCATCCATTGACATCCAGATTGTTGGTAGGTTTGGAGGAAGCAACTAGAACAGTCTGTGAAAGTAGCATGAGAACTCACTGTCCTTGTCATTATTACCAGAGACATGGGAATCTTTGTTGGGCTAGTTCTCTTAAAGACAACTTTTTTGTTGTTCTTTTGGTTTTTCAAGGTAGCCCAAGCTGACCTGGAATTCACTATGTAGTCTCAGACCAGCCTTGAACCCACAGTAATCTTCCTACCTTAGTCTCCCGAGTGTTGGGATTAAAGGTATACACCACAATGCCAAGCTAAAAAATCTTTTTTAAGATTAAATATGTACATAAGTTATGAAGTTTTTTGGTATTTTTAAATAATTGTTGATTAAATTACAAGGAACTTCGGGACAAGTTCAAAAAAATTAATGGGTGTACTTTTTGGTAAACTTCCTCTGTACTGCTTTATTCTCCTTCTCTCTTGCTTTTAGTTTCTCAAGTCCCAGATAAAAAAGTATTTTCTATGTTTAATTCTTGCATTAAGAATATTTGGGCTGTGGGCTGGAGAAAGATGGCTTAGTGATTAAGGCATTTGCCAGCAAAGCCAAAGGACCCAGGTTCGATTTCCCAATGTCCACATAAAGCCAGATGTACAAAGTAGCACATGTGTCTGGAGTCCGTTTGCAGTGGATAGAGGACCTGACATGCCCATTCTCTCTATCTGTGCCTCTCTCTCTCTGTGTGTGTGTCAAATAGATAGATAAAATATGTTTAAAATTTGGGATTGGAGCTGGGCAGGGTGGCACATGCTTTTAATCCCAGCACCAAGGAGGCAGAAATAGGAGGATCCTGAGTTCAAAGCCAGCCTGGGACTATGGAGTGAGTTCCAGGTCAGTGTGGGCTAGAGTAAGACTTTATCTTGGAAAAAAAAAAGAGAGAGAGAGAGAGAGAGGGAGAGAGAGAGAGGGAGAGAGAAAGCGAGACGGGGGTGGATTCAGTCTGGAGAGATGACTCTACAGTTAAAGGCAACTAGTTTCAAAGCCTGCCAGCCGGGGGTTCATTTCCCCAGTACCCAAGTAAAGCCAGATGCACAAAGTGTCACATGTGTCTTACATTCATTGAGGCTTAGTGACTGAACCGGTCTCAAAAAAATAAGGTGGAGGGCTGGAGAGATGGCTTAGTGGTTAAGGCATATGCCTGCGAAGGTTAAGGACCCAGGTTTGATTCTCCAGGTCCTACATAAACCAGATGCATACGGTAAGGTAGTGCATGTGTCTGGAGTTTGTTTGCAGTGGCTAGAGGCCCTGGCACACCCATTCTCACTCTCTCTATCTCTCTTTCACCCTCTCTCTGTTTCAAATAAATAAATAAAATAGATAGATAAAATGTTTTTAAAAATAAGGTGGAGAGCGAGCGAGAAAGAAACCTGAAGTTGACCTCTGGCCTCCACACTCATGCCCATGCATGTGCATGTGCACTTGCACACAGTACACCCACAAACATGCACACATGCATGTCACACATATGTACACACACCTCTCCCTACCGCCCCCCAAAAACTGTAGCTTTTAGATAGAGTTTAATGTGTTTCTTGCTCCATCTAAAATTCCCTAGTTGTCAATGTTGTATACCAGAAATAAATATGGGACTGGAGAGATGACTTGGTGGTTATGGCACTTGCCTGCAAAGCCTAACAACCCAGGTTCGATTCCCCAGTTCCCACACAAAGCTGGATGCACAAAGTGGAGTTCATTTGCAGTGGCTAGAGTCCCTGGTGTGCCCATTCTCTCTCTCTCTCTCTCTGTCTCTCTCTCTCTCTCTGCTTGAAAATAAATTTTAAAATATTTAATAAATAAATAAATAAATAGGGTTAGTTCTCACTTTTACCCAGAGCCAAGTAGGGGCTTTTTATGGATGGATCCATCTTGCTTGAACTATCCCATATTTTTTGCAATTTAAAAAAATAAATTGGGGCTGGGGAGATGGCTTAGCAGTAAAGGTGCTCGCCTGCAATATTTGACAACCCAGGTTCAATTCCCTAGTACCCACATAAAGCCAGATGCACAGAGTGGCTCATACATCTGAAATTCATTTGCACATGTGTCTGGAGCTTATTTGCAGTGAGTGTTATGAGGCCCTGATGGGCCCTTTCTCTTTCTCTTCTTTCTCTCAAGTAGATAAATAAATATTTTTAAAAAGAAATAAATTTAAGGGCTGAAGAAAAGGCTTAGTGATTAAGGTGCTTGCCTGCCAAGGCTAACGACCTGAGCTCAATTCCCCAGATACTCAAAGTGGCATATGAATCTGGAGTTCTTTTGTAGCATCTGGAGTCTCTGGAGCGCCCGTTCTCTCTGTCTCTCTCTCTCTCTTTTCTCTCTCTCTCCCTTTCTCTCTCTTTCTCCCCCCTCCCTCTCCTTGCAAATAAATAAAATAAAATGAATTTTACAAAAACAAAAAAAGAAGGGCTGGAGAGGTGGCTTAGCGGTTAAGTGCTTGCCTGTGAAACCTAAGGACCCTGGTTCGAGGCTCAATTCCCTAGGACCTACGTAAGCCAGATGCACAAGGTGGTGCATGGATCTAGAGTTCATTTGCAGTGGCTAGAGGCCCTGGTGTGCCCACTTTCTCTCTCTCTCTATCTGCCTCTTTCTCTCTGTGTCTGTCACTCTCAAATAAATAAAAATAAAACAAAATTAAAAGAAAAAAGAAACCTTGTTTCCTGACAATCTCTAACCAAAGGGGTAACTTCCTCTGGTGAGCCTGTTTTTGGGTAAAAGGTCATACTCTTTCTTTTTGGCTTGCTTTCTTGGGGTTCGGCTAAGTTGAGAGGAGTTGCTCTGGCCAGACACCATTTGAATGGAAGGAAGTGTGTGTTCTCAGAAGCCCCCATGGCCTCCTGTAACAGGGACAAGGACATTTAAGGATGTCCTCATGTAACAGGGTATAGATTGAGAGGGAAAGTGATGATCTCATACTGATGACATGAACTCGTCCTGTAGACCGCCCAGGGCCTCCTCAAGCTGTGAACATTGAAGATGTCTGGGGGGAGAATGTTGCTCTAACGTGGACACCACCGAAAGACGACGGCAACGCGGCCATCACGGGGTACACCATCCAGAAGGCGGACAAGAAGAGCATGGTAAGGCTGCTTCTCTGACCCAGCAGCAGCAGCAGAGTCATGTTCCTCAGAGGTAACGGAGGTGGCATGAGGAGAGATGGAGAGATGGAGAATTGGAGAATTCATGGAGAATTGATAGGGCCCGGCAGCAAGGGTGGGACCTTTGGCGCTACAGAGTTGGATTAAATCCCAGTGTTGTCATTTAAGATACTGTGCGTAACCCTTGCCCTCCTTGGCCTCTTATCTATAGGATACAGCACAAATCTTTACCTTGCTTAGTCATTATAAAGCTAAGAGTCTACAGCAGCTGGTAAAATAAGTGCTCAGCGAAGTCAATGACTCCAGTCATTCCACAAATATTTGCTCACTCTGCTCGGACTCACATCCACACCTATGCAACTCTCTTTGTGAAATCCATGTCAGGTGGTAGATAGAGCCTTATAGTTTTACAAGTTTTTAAAAAATATTTTTATTTATATTTTGTAAGCAGAGAGAGATAGAGAAGAGAGATGAAGGGAATGGGCTCTCCAGGGTCTCCAGCTGCTGCAAATGAACTTCAGTCTCCTATGCCATTGTGCCACTTTGTGCATCTGGCTTTATGTGGGTACTGGGGAATAGAACCCAGTTGTTAGGCTTTGCAGGCAAGCACCTTAACTGCTGAGCCATCTCTCCAGTCCATAGTTGTTGTTGTTTTTTATTTCAGATAGACACCAGCTAGGTAGGTGATATGCTAAAAGTTATAGCATATTCTGAGGACAACCAGCCTAATGTGTTCAAGACATAACTCAGAGTAATGATTTACTACAACCTATATTTTATAGATGAGCAAAATGAGGCTCAGAAGAGGATCAGTGAGTTGCAAGAAATTCCCAGAATTTGTTGAAGGAGGAATGAGAATTCACACACTGCCTCCTCGTACCTGAGAATGAATGAATGAATGAATGAATGTCTACACGCAGTGGAATAGGAATCTTTTTCATCCTTATAATGAAACATCATGGTGAATGATAATGGCAGGAAGTCTTCCGAATTTATACTTTTAGGCTCAGTAAAACCTTAGGTTATAAAACTAAGCTGGCTTTATAGAAGAAGGAAACAGAGTTGGACAAAGCAGTCTTATGTGACAGGAAGGGATTTTAGGCCACTTATTTCCTATGGCTCTTTGTTCCTGAGTAGGTATGACATGAAAATACAAGATTAGGCATTTAAAGTGACTGACATCTTTCATCTCAGCCTGAATGCCTGAGAGCTAGGCTAATGGATGACCTTGTGAGAGACAGATTTCAATGTCTTGGAGTTCCTTTGCAATGAGGACTTTTATTGGAACTCAGGCCGGAGGCTGGCAATGAATCCCGAGGCACCACAGTCCCTATAGATGGCCCCTGACACAGCCTCCCCATTCCTTTACCACATTATACCATCACATCATTCAGCTTAGATCTCCAGCCAAGTCCACATGGGCCAGGACTTTCCTACCTCCCCATGTGACTGAGGTGTGGCGCCGGGTTTCACTGTACTTTAGCAGGGACAGACCTAGAGACCAGAAAGCGCTCCCGTGCCAGTCCTTCAGAGGACATCAGCTCAGCAAGGTCTCCCCGGAGCTGCAGATGTCGTTCTGCATCTGCGCCCCCACAGTCCTTGCCACCTCCCATCACTGCTGCTTCCGTGTGTGCCCAAATGTTCACCTTTCTATCCTCTTACTGTTGCAGTGCTGAATCAAAACTTTTTAGGGGAGTGGAGAGATGGCTTAGCAGTTAAGGTGCTTACCTGCAAAGCCAAAGGTCCTTGGTTCGATTACCCAGTACCCACGTAAGCCAGATGCGCAAGGTGGCACATGTGTCTGGAGTTCATTTGCAGTGGCTGAAAGCCCTGGCATGCCCGTTCTCTCTCTCCCCTACTTTCCCTCTCTCAAATAAATAAATAAATACATAAATAAATAAATAAATAAATAACTTTTTAGGGCCAGAGAGATGGCTCAGCAATTAAAAGTCACTTGCTTGCAAAGCTTGAAAACCTGGGTTCAATTCCCTAAGACCCATGTAAAGCCAGAAACACTAAGTGGCATGTGTCTGAAGTTCATTTGCAGTAGGCAAGAGGCCATGACATGCCCATTCTCACTTATATTCTCTCCGTTTCTCAAATAAATAAAATATTTAAAAAATTTTTCAATGTAACTTCTATTCTTTGAGAAACTTTAGTTAAAGCAAGAAGAAAGACATGAGACCAAATGATAAATCAATACCACAAAGGATTGCATAAAGTGATTTGGGAATGAAGAAAGGCATAACTGTATTGGTTTGGTGCTCAAATTATCCAAAATTCATAAGTAATGATGGCCCTGAAATTCCAAGGAAAATACTTCTCTTTTATGAAATGTGGTTTTTGTTAGCAGATATATTTTCTCTATTAATAATACTAAATGCATGTAGTATAATGTGGTCCTTCGTGGCTGCAAGGCATACATTGAAGCCACCATTTTTTGGCATAAGTAAAGAAATTGTTTAAAATTTTTAATGTAAATTTCACTAATTCATTCAGTACTAAATCAATTTGGGGGCTGGAGAAATTGCTCAGTGGTTAAGGCACTTGGTTGCAAGGCCTATCAGGCTGGGTTCCATTCCCCAGTACCCACATAAAGCCAGATGCACAAAGTGGTCCATGCATCCTGAGTTCATTTGCAGTGGCTGAAGGACCTAGTGCACCCATTCTCTCTCTACTTACAAATAAATAAAAATATTTTAAATATTTTTTTAAATTTTGCACAGTGTATATACTACCTGCCAGGTACTGTGATAGGCTCTGTGAAGTGAGAGGAAAAGTCAGGCTTTATGTTAATAGCATATCCATTTAATCAGGAGGTAGAGAGTAAACAAGCAAAATAAAAGTACATATGTAGGATAAAGTGATAAGCACTATGGAGAAAAAGCAGCCAAGTTAAGGTCATAGAGGGTGATCAAAGTGGAAGAGTGGTGAGAGGAGAAACAGGCTGGGAGGATGTGGTATCTGAAAGAACCAAAATTCATATTGAATAAGTTTGCGGAACACCATTGATTTATCTTTTTCTTCTTTCTTTGAGGTAGGATCCCACTCTAGCCCAGGCTGACCTGGAATTCACTCTGTAGTCTGAGGGTGGACTTGAACACGTGGCGATCCTCCTACCTCTGCCTCCCGAGTGCTGGGATTAAAGGCATGATTTTTCTGTGGTGACTTGGCTTCATCTCTTCCTCTAGAGAAGTTGTCACTACAGGTCCATAATTATGCTTGTTCTGCAATGAAAGATGGACAGGTCAGAGGATAGATAAGTTTATGATGGACATTGTAAGGTTAAAAAAAATAAAGATAACAGAAAATGGGGCTGGGCGTGGTGGTGCACACCTTTAAATCCCCACACTTGGGAGGCAGAGGTAGGAGGGTCACCATGAGTTCAAGGCCAGCCTGAGACTACATAGTTAATTCCAGGTCAGCCTGGGCTAGAGGAGACCCTGCCTCAAAAAAAAAAAAAAAAAAAAAACCTAGAAAATGGCATCTAGGTTATGCAAATTTAATGTAAGTGAAAATTAAATGACATAGTAAAGTACAATGTAAAGTATTAATATACACTGTCATTGCTCTTGGCATCAAAGTTAGTGTTTGGGCTGGAGGGATGGTTTAGCCATTAAGGTGTTTGCCTGCAAAGCCAAAGGACCTAGGTTCGATTCCCCAGGACCTACATTGACTAGATACACAAAGGGGCACACGTGTCTGGAGTTCATTTGCAGTGGCTGGAGACCCTGGTGCACCCATTCTCTCTCTCTCTCTTTCCCTCTTTCTCTGTCAAATAAATAACTAAATAAATAAAAATAATTTTTTTAAGTTAGTGTTTGTTTTTGCTTTAATAGAAAGAATGTCCTTTTACCCTAACTAGTAACTAGGAAATGTGTGTATTTCAGTTGAACTTCCACAGATTACTATCGTTTTTTGTTTTTTGTTTTTTTCTCTCAGGAATGGTTCACTGTCATTGAGCATTACCACCGAACCAATGCCACCATTACTGAACTAGTCATAGGAAACGAATACTATTTCCGGGTCTTTGCTGAAAACATGTGTGGCCTGAGCGAGGATGCGACAATGACTAAGGAGAGCGCCGTGATTGCCAAGGATGGTGAGTTGGGGTGGACTGACATTCGGAAACCTTGGCCGACTCCTTGGAGAAGATTGAAAGACAGGGAGATGGGCTGAGAGAGAAGGAAAGAGTGACCACTCGAAAAATTATGGTAACAATGCTCAAGTAAAATTTCCACGTTACGAGTAAAAAGGTCCAAGAGAAGTTAGAGTATTATTGTAGGTTTTACAAATTTGAGCTTCAATGTATTCTGACGTCTGGTGGTTTTGTCTATAAATGCAAATGTCGCAGGGATGGGGAGAAGCCCACAATTGCTTCTTGGATTTCTGTTACTCTTGGACACCTTCAGTGCAGCAGAGCGTGGGAGTCACCGCAAAGAAAAGAGACGCTGACTTCTAGCTGTGTCATTTCTCCTCATCCTCTATCACTCTCCCACTGAAGTCCTCATTGTATTCTTTAAAAATATTTTATTTGTTTGCAAGCAGAGAGAGAGAGAAAGAGAGAAAGAATGGGAGTACCAGGGCCTCTAGCCGCTACAAACAAACTCCAGATGCATGCGCCACTTTGTGCATCTCATTCTATGTGGGTCCTAGGGAGTTGAACCCAGGTTATTAGGCTTTGCAGGCAAATGACTTAACCACTGAGCAGTCTCTCCAGTCCCTCGTTGTATTTTTCACATTACAGCACATTTCTGATTAGGGCTGAGGAGGTAGCTCAGCAGTTAGAGACACTTACTTGCAAAGCCTCCTGGCCCGTGTTCAAATCTCCAGTACCCACGTAAAGCCAGATGCACAAAGTGTCATATGCATCAGGAGTTTGTTTGTAGTGGCAAGAATCTCTGGTGTTCTCTCACTCTCTCTCTTTCTTTCACAAATAAATATAATAAAAATATTTCAATAGCCAGGTGTGGTGGCACACATCTTTAATCCCAGCACTCGGGAGGCAGAGGTAAGAGGATCATTGTGAGTTCGAGGGCACCCTGAGACTACATAGTGAATTCCAGGTCAGCCTGGACTAGAGTGAAACCCTACCTTGAAAAGAAAAAAAAAAATTAATAAAAGCATTTCTGATCAAAGAACTCAGTAAGACAACAAAGTCCTCTCAGAATCTGTTTTACTGTCAGATACACTTTGGCTCTCTGCCTGCTATGTGATTGGTTGTAGATGTGTGCCCTTCAGAGTATATGACATGGATCATTGCTCATGCTCCTCTAAGGTCAGGAACATTTTAATGACATAGAAAGTATGCCATTCTCATAACAATGTGTATGTTGAACTATATTTCAATACTTCTTTTTAAGGTAAAATCTACAAAAATCCAGTGTACAACGACTTTGATTTCACAGAGGCACCCATGTTTACTCAACCTTTGGTTAACACCTATGCGATAGCTGGTTACAATGCCACCCTGAACTGCAGTGTGAGAGGAAATCCTAAGGTACCATGGTTGTTTTTTGTTTGTTTGTTTTTTTTAGTCATGATACTTAAATATATGATTTCAAAGCCCCTGTTTTATATTTTTCATGTTATAATGGTAAGTAGCAGGATAAATGGGCCTTTCAACTGCTATTTGGGTCTTTCTGGGATGGAGGGAATGGAGAGTGGTACTTGTGGATAATTATACTATTTAAATGTTATAGTAAAAACTACTATGTTTCTTTATTAACTAATAAATAACTTCTAAAAATAGCCACATAAGTTAAAAAAAAATTACTTTAGAGCCAGGCATGGTGGCACACACCTTTAATCCCAGCACTTGGGAGGCAGAGGTAGGAGGATCACTGTGAGCTCAAGGCCACCCTGAGACTACATAGTGAATTCCAGGTCAGCCTAGGCCAGAGTGAGACCCTACCTCAAAAAAAGAAATATTTTAGAGAGAGAAAGAGTGAGAGAGAGAATTAGTGCACCAGGGTCTCAGCCACTGCAATTGAACTCCAGACACTGGTGGCACCTAGTGGGCATGTGCAACCTTGCACTTGCCTCACCTTTGTGTGTCTGGCTTATGTGGGATCTGGAGAGTTGAACATGGGTCCTTAGGCTTCACAGGCAAGTGCCTTAACTGCTAAGCCATCTATCAAGCCCTGAAAACCACATGCTTTTAAAAGAATTGAGAGTTAGCTGGGCATGGTGGCGCATGCCTTTAATCCCAGCACTCGGGAGGCAGAGGTAGGAGGATTGCTGTGAGTTCAAGGCCACCCGGAGACTACATAGTGAATTCAAGGTCAGACTGGGCTAGACTGTGACCCTACCTCAAAAAACAAAAACAAATTTTTTTTTTTTTAAAGAAAGAGAATTGAGAGCTAAGGACATGAAAGTAAATTCTATTCCACCTGAAAAATCAAGTAGATCAGATGTCAGGTCTGATCCAGAGTTCTATAACAGCAATTCTACTATTCTACTGTAATGCAAAGAAGATTATAAAATGTGCTTTGATGAGGACCCGGAGTGCTAAGATGGAAGAGATCATACCTGACTGAAGAGATTTACACAGGATTTCAAGCTTTATGTTGATGTTTAAGAATAGCAATGAATTAATGAACATTGTCCATAGAGACATATATCCCCATCTGTGAGCAACACTCAGGGAAATTCTCCTTGAATTTTGAAAATTGTACTAGTGGTACATTTCCCGTGAATATCTTGAACAGAAATAGAGAAGTCAGAGGGAGAAGTACACTGAGCATGGGAAGAATATGCTGAATCATGGTGTACATGTGAGTGATGTTAGTCCAACCACGTGAGAAGAATGGGGAAGCAGATGGAGACTTTCACCCGGAGCTCAGGAGGAAGGGGAGGGCTGCTGCTGTCTACTGGGGAGTCAGCATGGATGTGCTATGCTTAATTCATTGGAACAAAGCTCTAGGAAGGGGTATCACTGAGGAAAAAAGGTAGTGAGTGGAAATCTGGGGACCAAGATGTGAGCCTCAGGAAATGCTCCCATTTGAAAAGTGGAAGGGAGAGGACTGGGTGAAGGAGACAGAAAAGACACCAACTCTAGGCTCCAAGCAAGACAAAATAATACAGCAGGGTAGAGTGAGAATGTGGAGGGTGTGTGTTTACAGAGGGAGGAGTAGACAGGGGAAAGGAGGGTCAGTGGTAACAAATATAGATGAGAAGTCAAGGAGTATGGTTACTTCTGGGTGACCAGGTCATTGCTGATCCTGTATTGTCTCGTTGGAGCTGCCTACTACCACAGATGATGAATTCACGTTATCAGAGAGGAGGTGAAGTGGGGAAGAGATGTAGGTAGCCCATAGAGAATTAGAAGAGAATCTCAGGGAATAGGAAGGGCAAAAACCAGATCATCATAACACCTTTGGAGTATTCTCTGAGAAAGACTCAGTAACCTAACTGTCTCTGATGAATTTACATCATACTTGTGCAGATCAGTTTTTAAAATTTGGAAATATTTTGTTGGCAAATAAGCATATATACTCAAGGTGCACAGCATGCTGATTTGATATGGACAATGTTTGATGATTGTCACCATCAGACCAGCACATCCGTCACCAAGCATGCTGTACATTAGAGGCCCAGAACACGTTCATCTCACAGCTGAAAACTCTGTACTCATGCAGAGCAAATAGAAATGCAACTGCATCCATTCAGGAAGACTGCCCTAAAATAGCCTCTGAACAAGTCTGCCTTTGTTCTTCAGAGCTCCCCAAGTGTGTTCTTGCCAAGTGCTAAGTAGAATTTGAGAGAAACAGTGCCCAGGTCATTGTCTGTTTTTCTTAGATGTGCTTTCTTTCTAAGCCATGCTTTAAAATTGTGTCGCTGGATTGGAAAGTCTGTTAACATGCTACATGCAGATAGGCTTTGACTGAGCTTTCTTCAATCTGAACTTCAGCCCAAAATCACCTGGATGAAAAACAAAGTGGCTATTGTGGATGACCCGAGATACAGGATGTTCAGTAACCAGGGCGTCTGTACCCTGGAAATCCGTAAGCCCAGCCCTTATGATGGAGGCACTTACTGCTGCAAAGCTGTCAATGAACTTGGGACAGTGGAGATTGAGTGCAAACTGGAGGTGAAAGGTATGTCACCCAAGATCTCACCCATAGGCTAACGTTAAAAGAATGATGCTCTTCATGCAAAATCCAAACTACTTGAGAAGATGCTCTGACTAGGGCAGAGTTGGTGGGAGAGAATATTTTTAAATCCTGTAGCCACTCAGCTTCATTTGATTATTTAAGTCAGCTTGTTTTCCCTTATCTTTTGCAATTCTTGCTAGGTTAGCATGGTGCAAATGAATAAACTCAAATAATTATTGCTGTAATTACATAGTTCATCTGTCAATAGTATATGATTCATCTAGTGAAACTGTAGTTAAGGAATTCCCATGGAAACTTCCTATATAAACATATAAGTATGGGAAGATTTGCTAATTTAGTATGTGATATTATACATATAGAACATACCATACATATATTGTAAAATTGCTAGAGAATTTGTAAGTATGCATTTTATTTAAGAAATGTTGCATCTCATATAGACCAAGAAAACACATAAGGATTTATCTAGTAAACAAATCTGGGCATAAACTGACATCTTAATCAAATTTCTTATTAATCACTATAGTTTTTATTCTGAAACTTTTCTCAACAATCAAAACCTCCTTTGAAACACCATGAGAAATCTCTACAGAAAAACAACATGAGAGAGTAGATGACATGATCCTAATGTGTTTTCTCTCATTCTTAACTATTCTATGATAACCTAAGTATTTTATTTTTCATATCTGTGTAAAATGGAGTAATTATAATCTAAAAGACAGAAACATGTCTTTGTAAATATCTGTTTATAACTTCATAGTAAGTGCTTAGAGTATTTTTGAAAAGTAACATTTTAATTCTAAGTTTAGTATAAATACAGTACAAGAAACATCTTCATTAAAGTAACATCCTTGTGTAACTTTTCTTTCTCATGAATTCTGTCAGCCTTCAGGTATTTCATAAATAGAAAAATACTGTTATCTCATAAGGCATAAGGCATATATTATTGATGGAAAAATCTTCAGCAGACTATTGACATAGCTGCTTTATTAGCTTTAAGGAATGATTAAGTTCCCATTTACAAGTCATCTGGTTTTGAAAGCTCTATCCTCAATTGTTCCAGAGTATTATTGATACTTAAATTTCAGCATCCCCTACAAATATACAAATATACATACATATATACATATATATATATATACATACTTGTGCTTTGAAAAATAACTAAATGTTGTTAATGACATAAAATTATAATTTCATAAGCAGTTTAATAATAGGGCCTTCTATAAAAGCAAGTAATATTATGCATGTAGACATTATATTCTTTTAAGTAATTGTATGGCAAGTTGTATGATACTTGAACTTAATAATGAGAATAATGTATTCTAATATGAAAATTTATAAGATATCAGCTGTGATTTATTTCTTGATGAAAGCTTTTGGTCCTAAAAATAAAGTGAAGATTGTTTATCATCAGATTGTTATCTGATAAGAGGTGAATCAAGTTAAGCTGTGTAAAAAAAAAAAGAGGTAAGAATGTCACTGAGAACAAATAAATACTGGTCCAAATATTCTAATTCTGCAGTGATATATCAAGGAGTAGATACCCCTGGACAGCCAGTCTTCCTGGAGGGGCAGCAACAGGTTTAAAAAGCTCATATCCCACTGGATATTTCTATTTTTTTGTTCCATTCCTCTTACATGAAAATGCATTTTGCATGTAAAGCTTGACTTTCCCGTTTGCTTTTAATTGAATTTCTTAGCAATTCATGGCATACAGTGTTTATGCCATGAACAAGGAAGGCCAAATTATTCAAGGATATTAAATAATGTAGAAGCAATACATTTTATCAGAATAGTAAATACCATACACATGACTCAATAATGCAGAAAGTTACATATGAAGGTAGCATTTTATAGAGTATGACTATCACAATTTTGGAATCAATGACTTTTACTTAATAATTTCATTTTTCAAATATATTAAGATATGTTGCTCACTTAAGATAGTTTACAGCATAGGAAATTTAGATACATGATGAAATTTAGAAACTGAACATTTTTAAACCTGCTAAGTTGTAAAAAATAAATAAATAAATAAATAAATAAACAGCACTGTGCATTTTTTTCGGTGGCACTGGGAATTGAACCCAAGGACCTCATGCATACTAGGCAAATGCTCTTCCCACTGAGCTACATCTTCAGCCTACTATGTGCATTTTAATAGAGAGAAAAAACAAAGATCAGTCCAATATTTGAAAGTGCTCATACATAAGATCTTGCCACTACAAATTCACAAATATGATATCTGTAAACTGTTTATCTACTGGACATTTTCATGGGATGTAAGCATTTCATATATTTATGAATGTAAAAGGAATGAAGTTTTAGACCTTCTACAAAATGCATTAGGTAATAAATGAGGTCCTATTTTACGTATGTGTCTCACCCCTGTTTGGAAGAGCTAATGAAAAGTTCTTCAGGGGCTGAGTAAGTAGCTGGATGTAAACTCTGATGCTAATCTGTGCCTGAGTTTACAATATTAGCTTTCTTAACTTCCAGAGAAAATGTCAGCTTTAGAAAGAAAAAAATAGAGTTCTTCCTTTAATGTTTTGTAAGTTACACATTTAGTCACTTTGTAGTCCAAGTTGCAGACTTGCATTTATTTAGATCAGTTGTATGTCACCTGTACCAAATAGAATATTCTAGAATACAATAGCCCAAGGTTTATACTTGATAATTTTGCCTTTTGGAATTTCAACATATATATATGAACACTAACATTTTTTATACTGTCTATGTTTTTCTTTTGTTGAAAAACAAAATATATATATGTTGTAGGATTTTTTTTAAGCTAATGGTTTGGAAGCTCTTACCATAAATATTCACTATGCCATCAGATTGGCTTTGCCACCTATTCTGGCAAAGTGGTTGTGCATATTAATAATTTTTTGTATTAATGATCCTTTTGAAGTGACTGGATCCTCACCCTTCACTCGATTTTTTTCTATTTCTTTCACCTGACTAAGGATTAATGAAACCACCTTATCATAATTATGACAATAATTATATCTTCAACAAGTACTCAGCTTTGGTCTTAGCATTTGATTAATGCTCACAACTTCTCTTTCTCTCTCTCTTTCTCTTTCTCTCTTTCCCTTAGTTGTAGCACAGTAAGGATTTTTGAATGTATATTGTCATCTAAGGTAAGCTTTCATATGGTTTTGGCATATGAAGCTTATGAATGTCATAAGCCTGTGGAGTATGGCATGATTCTCATCATGTAATCCAATGAACATGGACTTTAAAATGGCTAACTTTGTAGTTTTAATTTGTATTTCTGTCTTGGGATTAATATCTAGTACTTATTAATCACAATTTTCTGCTGAAATGAAGCAAGTTGTTGAATGCAGAGCACGCATCAAAGCACTTAATGTGGATGAAAATGTATGATACCCCCACGCATTCTGAATTCTTTGCATCAAGGAATGGACATGTATATAAGTGGCATCATTTCTACCAATATGTGACTTGATATTTTTAAAAGGAGAATGACTTTCTCAAATTTGCATTCAAGGAGTTTTAAGAATGTTCACACAGCATGCTGCTTTTGTCTGGTCATGAATTCATTAGCAAGTAGTGAAGCACTTTGTCAAAGGACAGTGGGGTCTTGTTGTTTTTCATGGATTTTCTCTTGAATGGTACTTTCATTTTTAATATGATTCAGAAAGTGACCCGGTAGGTATAAAATATTAGTTTGGCATTTCATTTATCTTCAGAAAATATTGAACCTATTTTTAATCAAATAGTTCCAATTTTTGCACTTTTGACAGTTTATAGAGGCCAAAGTTGAAACAAATACCCTTTTCTTTTTCAATGTGCTTAAATAAAAAACTTATTGTGACTCATGCTTGCAGTCCTAGCACTCAGAAGGCTGATGTAGGCGGGTCACCATGGTAAGGATGGAAGGAAGCACAGCCTGAGCCACGTAGTGAGTTTAGAACTGTGTGAATTAGACCCTCTCTCAAAAAAAAAAAAAAAAAAAAAAAAAAAAACCACTTTGTGATTAATTACAAAAAAGCATTAACAAACTGGAAACAGACCTTCCCACCTCCCCAGAACATGGTATGCATTTATCGTGCCATTCAGTCAGAACTTTCAAATCGTCTAGTCACAAAAACTCTGCAAGGGCAGTCAGCCCTTTCAACCGTTTAGGAATTCAAACTAAGATTGAACAATAGTAGAGGGAATAAATTGCAGTGGGTCTGCCAGGGACTTGCTTTTCCAACTAGATGCCAACAATTCTAAATGAACGAAAACCAGGAGATTTTCAAACAGGGACTGAAAGAGTTTTTGTAGCTAGTGGGAACATGATGAGCCACATTAGCAGGCAGCTAGTCCAGCAGTCTCTTCCGGTGATGTTTCATATAGATGGTGTTGACTTTTTTTTTTTATTTGTTTGTCCTCCTTAGGTGGGCTGTCCTTCTGCAGGCTCCTCTTACAAGGTGTGCCTCCAAACATAATTGATTCGTATTTGCGAGACTTACAATCAAGCAATCCTGAGGAATACTGAGGGCCAGCCGGCCGGGCACTGCCTCTCTCCACTTCGCTGCTTTGCAATCTCATTGGAAAGAGAAAGCCTTTTCTGGTTTTCTACACAAGGCCCCAGAATGTGACCATTTCCTTTCCTCCTAACACTAACAAAAAAGAAAAAAGATGTTTGCAGGGATTGCTTAATTAAAAATTGCAAACAATACCTCATTGGCAGTCAGCACTTGGTTCATTGTTGTCCTGGCTGGTCACTGTGCTTTCTAACAAAGCAAACTGCAAAATAAGGATAAGCAGCTATTTTCCTTTATAATAGCAGCTCTAAATGTTCTTCCCCAGAATAAAAAGTGTATCATGATAGAATCTTGAAAACCCATCCTTTTTCCCATTTTTAAAATATTTTTATTTATTTATTATTTTAGAGAAAGAGACAGAGAGAAAGAGGCAGAGAGAGAGAGAGTTATTATGAGTGGGCCAGGACCTCCAGCCACTGCAAAGAAACTCCAGATGCATGTGCCTCTTTATGTATCTAGCCATATGTGGGTTCTGGGGAGTCTAACCCAGGCCATCTTGGTTTGCAAAGCAAAAGTACCTTTATCCACTGAGTCACCTCTCTAATCCCTTCATTTTTTTAAAAAAAATTATTTATTTATTTGAGAGAGAAATTGAGAAAGAGTGGGAAGGGGGGGAGGTTGGGAATGGGCGTACCAGGGCCTCTTGCCAGTGCAAACAAACTCTAGACACATGTGCCACATTGTGCATTAGGCTTTATGTGGGTACAGGGGTATTGAACCCGGGCCAGCAGGCTTTATAAGCAAACAACTTTAATGGCCAAGCTATGTCCTGCTGAGCCATCTCCCCAGCCCCACTTCTGCAGGCTGTCACCCTAGCCCAGACTGATCTAGAACTCATAAGGCTGGCCCTGAATTTATGGGGGTCCTCCTACCTCAGCCTCGAGTGTGGGGATTAAAGGAGTGCACCGTGACACTCATCTTACCCATCTTGTTTTTTTCAGTCTTCTTTTTACTGTGTACACCAGACTGGTCTCAAATTCATGGCTATCATGTCTTTCTGCTTTAACCACTGAGTCCTAGGACTATAGGCATGAGCCACCATGCCCAGCTCTAGTAGACTTTTCTGAACAAATTTGACTTGTTTATTTCATATAGGCCTACTTCTTTTCCCCATTTGAATTTAGTAAAAATTTTCTTTAAAATTTACCTTTCAGGCAAATTTTCCAGGAAAAAGGAAAATGTATTTAGCAAACAGCAAAACCAACTTGAAGCACCTGTGATGAAGTGCACAGTATTCCCTTGTATGTTTGCACTTACACTCTCAGGCACAGATCTGAGGCAGAAGGCTGCTGGCTGCCAAGCTCAGATCTGATGCCCATCATGTTGCTGGCAGGTCTTCCTGACCATGGCCACCAGATCTCTTGCAAAAACATCCAGTCTTAGCAACAAAGGCCTGTTGTACTCCACAGAGCAGTTACAGACTTAGTGTGCCTTGACAGTCACTTGTTCAACTTGATAGAAACCTTTTCTGAAAAATCTAGTAGCTGAGAAATATTTGTACTCTCTCATAACCTTTTGAGCTACTTCTTTCACTCTTCCTCAGTTTCAGTTAAAGGAGAAGACATGTAACATACCACACTATTACTTCTTATTCTCCCACTTCCCCCTTTTTTCTTTTGATCCCCTCCTCCCACTGCAAAGGCTAATATGTGGGTATTTGCAGGTGCTACCATGGGACCCGGGAATGGCATTTTAGTTATCGCATCTGATTCCTTTCCCAGTTCAGCCAGGAAGTTGTACCAGAGCCATAGATCTGAGTTGATGATGAGCTCGTGAAGGAAAAGACAGATGATTCAGGTGGCTGCAGTTCACTGCAAAAGAAAATTAGTGGGTGTCCAAACTGTGCGGCTCCTTCTTGTCCTGTTCTGATTGGTTGCTGATTTTGCCTCCCTAGTTAATAATAGTGGCTACTAATCCTGCTCTTATACTCTCAACAATTCCAAAATAGAGTTAGCCTCCAGTGCCCCAGAGTCCACAAGGATTGGCTTCAGGACTACCTGTGGATACCAAAATCTCCACACATTCAAGTCTTAGTATTTGCCTGCAATCTACACACTTCAAGTATACTTCAAATCACCTCTAAATTACTTACAGTACTGAAAACAGAGTAGAGGCTTTGTAAGTAGTCGGTACACCATTTTTAATTTATTGTATTATTTATTTATTTATTTAAAAGAGAGAGAGAGAAAGAGGTAGATAGAGAAAGAATGGGTACACCAAGGCCTCCAGCCACTGCAAACGAACTCCAGACACATGCGCCACCTTGTGCATCTGGCTAATGTGGGTCCTGGGGAATCAAACCTAGGTCCTTAGGCTTAGCAGACAAGCACCTTAACCACTAAGCCATCTCTCCAGCACTGGTTGGACATTATGATGAGGAAAATATGTCTGCCAATGTTCAGTACAAATGTAACTCTCTTTTTAAAATTTATTTATTTATTATTTGAAAGAGAAAGGAAGAAGCAGATAGAATGGGAGCTCCAGGGCCTCCAGCCCCTGTGAACAAATTCCAAACGCATGCACCACCTTCTATATCTGGCTTATGTGGGTATTGAGGAATCAAACCTGTCCTTAGGCTTCGCAGGCAAGGTCCCATCTCTCCAGCCCTGTAACTTCCTTGATATATTCAGTATCCTGTTGGTTGAACCTTTAGGTTTATAATCCAGGGATATGAAAAGCTGATTATAATAATGTGTGCAACCCCTATGTAACACTGATTTTAATCAAGAAATCTATCTGTACATTATTGACCGAAAAAAAGAAAGAAAGGAAGGCAAGAAGGAAGAAGGAAAGAAATATTGCATAGCATAGGTATTTACCAAAATTGGGGCAAACTAAATGTTTATTAGAAATTTTATTTTATTGAAATTTTTATTTATTTGAGAGAAACAGAGAGAAAGAAAGAGTGAGTATAGGTGTGCCAGGGCCTTCTGCCACTGCAAATGAAATCCAGACAATTGTGCCACTTCGTGCATCTGGCTCTATGTGGGTACTGAGGACTAGAACCAAGGTTATCAGGATTTGTAGGCAAGCGCCTTGAATTGTTGAGATAATTCCAGCCCCTCATTAGAAATTTTAAAGGATGATATTTATTTACCTTAAAACAAAGCTTAGGGCTTGCAGCAGTAAGAGGCCCTAGCATGCCCATATACACACACACTCTCTTTCTCAAATAAATAAGTAAAAATATTTTAAAAATAAAGCTTCATAAATAAAAATGGGGGAAAAAAGGGCTGGAGAGATGGCTTAGCAGTTAAGGCATTTGCCTGCAAAGCCAAAGGACCTCAGCTGGATCCATCAGGACCCACGTAAGCCAGATGCACAAGGGGGGCGCACACATCTGGAGTTTGTATGAAGTGGCTGGAGGCCCTGGCACACCCATTCTCTCTCTCCACCTCATTCTCTCTTTCTCTCAAATAAGTAAATAAAAACAAAGAAAAAATAAAGCTTCATGAATGTTTTCATCCAAATTAATGTAGAAGTTGAGAAAATCCACTAGTTCTAAGAAACCTTGGGCTGGGCATGGTGGCACACTTTTAATCCCAGCACTGGGGTGGGGGGCAGGAGAATTGCTTTGAGTCTGAGGCCAGCCTAAGACTACTACATAGTGAATTCCAGGTCAGCCTGGGCTAGATTGAAACCCTACCTCAAAAATCAAAAATTTAAAAAAAAAAACACAAAAACCTTGTAACAAGATATGTCTTTAGCTATTATTCATTTTTTGAATTTTGTGTTTTGAATATGGAGTGCATACTGTGATAAATCCAGCTTGGGCTGGGTATGGTGTCACATGTCACAGGAGGAAGGGGTAAGAGATCACTATAAGTTTAAAGCCAGCCTGGGACTACAGAGTGAGTTCCAGTTCCGCCTAGGCTAAAGTGAGATCCTACTTGGAAAACACCAAAAATAAAATAAAATAAAAATATAAAAAATTCAGTTTAGGCCAGGTGTGGTGGCGCACGCCTTTAATCCCAGCACTTGGGAGGCAGAGGTAGGAAGATTGCCATGAGTTCGAGGCCACCCTGAGACTACATAGTGAATTCCTGGTCAGCCTCGGCTAGAGTGAAACCCTACCTCGAAAAAACAAAAACAAACAAACAAACAAAAATTCAGTTTGGAACTCAATGACAAATAAGCCATTTCATGCCTTTCTGGAATTTATATATGATTATGCACAAAGGGACACATAAATAGAACAGGTATTGAGTACTTTATAAAGATTCAGAAGTTGGATAATGCAGTTTTTCTGTATCAATGAAGTTAAGTTTTTTTTGTTTGTTTGTTTTTATTTATTTATTTGAGAGTGACACACAAAGCAAGGGGAAAAGAAGCAGATAGGTCGAGAGAGAATGTGCATGCCAGGGCCTCCAGACACTGCAAAGGAACTCAAGACGCGTGCGCCCCCTTGTGCATCTGGCTTATGTGGGACCTAGGGAATTGAGCCTCAAACCACCAGGATCCTTAGACTTCACAGGCAAGCACTTAACCGCTAAGCCATCTTTCCAGCCAGAAGTTAAGTTTTTATATATCAATTTATATCAATTTCAGTTTTTAATACTAATGTATGGAGTACAGAATATACTGTATGTCTTTAATTTTTCTAGATCAAATACAACTCTGAGTTCTTTAACAGCTACGGAGATTGAGAAATTCTCTGTGCTGTGTGGGGACAAAGCCTCAGAGTCTAGAATTACGTGGAATCTTTCTTAGTGTCTAATGGAGTGAAGAAAAGACCTCTGGTCTTCAGTCTACACTGGTGACTGCCAATTTGCTTGTGGCCCAACTCAGTATGGTCCGTTTAAGGACAGATCATTATGAAACTGCCCTGACAAGTGTGGGCCTGGGTTCTTTCAGCCTCCAAGGCTATAGCTTGACTACTAAGTTAGTCAGGTTCTCCAGAGGACCAAAACCAATTGGAGGTAGATTAAAGAGGCAGATAGATAGGTAGGCAGACACACAGATAGAAAGATAGATACATGGCTCAGTGGTTAAGGTGCTTGCCTACAAAACCCAAGGACTAGCGTTCGATTCCCCAGTACCCACGTAAAGCCAGATGCACAAGATGGCACGTGCATGTGGAGTTCATTCACAATGGCTAGAGGCCCTGGAGCACCCATTCTCTCTCTCTCATAAATAGATAAAATGTATTTACAAAAAAGGGGGGACTGGAGAGATGGCTTAGCGGTTAAGCACTTGCCTGTGAAGCCTAAGAACCCCGGTTCAAGGCTCGATTCCCCAGGACCCACGTTAGCCAGATGCACAAGGGGGCACATGCGCCTGGAGTTCGTTTGCAGTGGCTGGAGGCCCTGGTGCGCCCATTCTCTCTCTGTCTCTGTCTCTCTCTCTGCCTCTTTCTCCCTCTGTCTGTCACTCTCAAATAAATAAATAAAAATAAACAAATTTTAAAAATTTATTTGAAAAAGAAATAAAGAAAGAATGATAGGTTGACGTGTAGGGAGAAGTTGATTATAAGGCATTGGCCACCCAGAGGCTGGGAATCACACCATTTTCTGTCTACAAGGAGAAGATGACCTGGGAAGGCAGGTGGTATTGTTAAAAGCCAAAGAGAGTAGGAAAGCTGATGGTATAAATTCCCATTTGAACTGAAAGCCTGAGACAAGGGAGTGCCCAGCGATCTCAACTGACTGGATAATGCCCAAGTACATAAAGGAGGGTCATCCCCTTTATTCAGCCCATTTATTCAAATGCTAATCTCTTCCAGAAACACCTCACAGAATTGTCCAGCCAGCTATTTCAGCATTCTGTGAACAGTCCCAGTGGTACATAAAAAAGACCATAGCAGTTCACCTGCCACTTTTATAGATGATCTCTGTGGGAGAGGTAGACTGCTAAACAGCTCAGTGCCAGCCTTGGGCAAAGGGACCCTCCATAATCTGGAGTTTCACTCTGGACCTCTCCCAGCTATAGCTCACTCCCTCCAGAAGGCAGGGAGTTTGTGGATCCATGTACATGTCCCTACTTGCAAAACTTCATATATCCCAAATCCACTTTGAGGGCCTTTTCTCTGAGTTGATATTGCCAAGAAAGCACTGTGTAGCTAGCATGCATGCCCCAAGGCCCAGAGTGTGACCTGGAGTCACGTGCTTGCCAGGAAGCTGAGAGCAGAGATGACACAAGGGCATCTCGGGCCCCTCCGAGTCTGGGTGCCTTTAACGTGAAATAAAATGCTAAATAACTCAACATCTTTTGTGCTTTCTTATTTTAGTTCGTTCCACTAAATTACTAACTTTACACCAAAGTTTGAGATGACTGCTGTATGGAACCCTTTGTAATTCAACTTGGATAGCAGATTAGAGAAACAACCTGTTCAGGGAACAACCAGTTATGCTGACTCTAAGGGTTGCCATTATTCTCTTAAACTCACTTGGTGACTTCTCTATGTCCCCAAATGCACTGGCCTGAGCAATCTTTGGCCTTGTGAACAGTTCCCTCTATCTGGAATAGATTACTAGGAGCAAAAATACCAGGAAGCTGACTGAGGCAGTTAAACACTCCCAGAGGGAGGACTCAATAGCCCTTATGTGCATCATTGACTATACCTGCTTTTTCTCCCAAGCAATAGTCAGTCTCTGTTTATCTGTTTTTCTTCTTCCTCTCTCTTTCTCTCTCTCTCTCCATAAGCACTTTAACTACTCAGAGGACAGATTCTCTTCTGTTTCTATTCTATTCTCACCTTCATTCCTATCTTGGAGCTGAGAAAGACATCTTAAAAGATGCTATATACAAATATAAACACATTGAGTTATATTTTTAAAGTTAATTTCTCATTTTCAAAAAGGACTAGAGTTTATCAATAGCACTGTGGCAAGGAAAGGAGCCACTATTCAGAGCTATAAGGCTTCCTTCTGAGAATTATGACAGTTATTGGAAGGGAGCCATGTTTCAAAATAAACCAAAGTTGTTTTGAAGTCATGAGAGGGAGTACAGTTAGGATGACTGGACCCCTGGAAGTAGAAAAAAAATAAAGACAGGAAAGTCTCTACACTTGCTAGAAATCAAAGATCATCTGACTTCTTATCTCTTGCCTAGTTCCATAGACCTATTTTTCCACGAACAACCAGGACCCCTCATGAAAGGGGGGTCTCTCATGGGATTTTTTCCTGAGACGGCTCCTAGCCCTAACCAACCAGCTGTCCTTCTGGTTCACCTGAGCCAGAAGACAGCCCACCACTAAAAGGTTATAAATAGCCAATTTAAAAAAAAAAAAAGGTTAGAAATACCTTTACAAAGGGAGAGCAAGCTCTTGGGTCACTTGGGAACTTCCAGCTGTGGGTGAGTTTTCAGAAATGAACCTAGGATATGGGGTTCAAGGACTTTCCTGGACCCCAAACACCTCGTTACAACATGGCCATCTGGAAAGTCCCACTAAGGAGCCAAGACCATCCCTGCATTCTTTGCAGCCAGTGGATGAAGTGCCACCCAGTGGTTAATGCAACCCCACACCTGAGTGTCCCCAGGGATCACTGTGAATGAATTCCTACTCCTGTCCTGGGAGGTGCCAATGAGCAGAGTCATTTGGGGTGACCAAGTGGCAGAGCCCATAGGAGCGGGTTATTTTTATGGTCTTCCTAGTAGCTCAAAGCCTGGGCTCCACAAACATTTCTAGCCGCAGAAGCAGTTCATGGGCCTGGTAAATAGTTCCCTGGGTCATTCGAAATCTTCCTAGTGTAGGGACAAACACAGACTGTGGCCCAAGTAAACCGTTAGTAACCATCCCCTTAAGGAGTAAAGCTTGTACATACACTGGGAGGGTATGACAAGAAGGTACTTGGTACTGGCCAAGATCCCAGAGCTTCATCCAGCAGAAGGGCGGACAGATTAACATGCTGTTATTTGTACAAAGGGAAGGGCAGCCAGAGAAATGAAGCCAGAAAGAGTCTCACCAGGCAAGGGACTAAAGGCAGAAACAGCAGGGCGGAAATCCACAATAAGAAAGCAGCTCTATTTATCTGCCTTGCAAACATTAATGTTTCTTAACCTTCCACCCTGGGCCGCATTCCCCCTGTGGAAGAAAGGGGACGGATGAGAGAGTAGAGCCTGAGGCCCCCACCATCAACCTCTCTGACCCACGTGTTCTGTTATGCTCCATGACATTATGATCTTATTTTAGTATTAAAATATTACCTACAGCCGGGCGTGGTGGCGCACGCCTTTAATCCCAGCACTCGGGAGGCAGAGGTAGGAGAATCGCCGAGAGTTCGAGGCCACCCTGAGACTACATAGTGAATTCCAGGTCAGCCTGAGCCAGAGTGAGACCCTACCTCAAAAAACCAAAAAAAAAAAAAAAAAAAAAAAATATTACCTACGCAAGCCAGGTGTGGTGGCACACGCCTTTAATCCCAGCACTTGGGAGGCAGAGGTAGGAAGATCGCTGTGAGTTCAAGGCCATCCTGAGAATACATAGTGAGTTCCAGGTCAGCCTGGGCTGGAGAGAGACCCTACCTCGAAAAACCAAAAAAGAAAAAAATTAAAAATTAAAAAATATATAGACCCTACACAGATAGTCAAAAAGATGTTGGTTTCTTGAGGCACTAAACATTTCCTCATTTAGGAAGCACAGTGTTAGCTGAGAAGAACTTCATTGGCAGTTTATATTCTAACCCAGGACCAAAAGGTAGACTTAGAGTACCATTTTGCTAGATTATGTAACTGGTACAAAGTGTTATAGTCCGGTGAGAGGATGACAGACCACCATGCGTTTGTAGCCAATTGAGAATCCTTTTTATTCAACAGGAGACTGAGAGGAGCTCATGCCAGAAAATGCTGTCAGTGAAGAAGCTGGGGTACAGCGTTTTTAAATGCAAAGTACCATAAATAGTAATGACATCAGTGTCAGATGTAGGTCTGGGCAACCTTAGAACTGCAGTCATTTCACTTGGATATCCTGGAGTTACCTTATTTACACATCTGAGCCATGCTTGGGGTCATGGGAAGTCTTGACAGTGTTATCAATGCAGATGTAGCCCTCCTGGGCAATTAGGGAGTTTGCAACTGAATGGGACCCTAGAAAGTATTACTTTATTCCTCCCCACCCCCCAAAAATGGATTCAGGGCCTAGTTTATCTCAGCTGTTACAACCCAGGACAGGATGGCCTTATCTTAACCCATAGGTGTTACAAAAGTTTGTCTTTTAAACAAATATGTAATAAAAATATAGGGGCTGGAGGGATAGCTTAGCAGTTAAGGCATTTGTCTGCAAAGCCAAAGGACCCAGGTTCAATTCCCCAGGACCCACATTAGCCAGATGCACAAGGTGGCTCACGTGTCTGGAGTTCATTTGCAGTGGCTGGAAGCCCTAGCACGCCCATTTTCTCTCTCTCTCTCTCTCTCTCTCTCTTCTCTCTCTCTCTCTGCTCTCTCTCTCTCTCTCTATCCCTCTTTCTCTCTGTCAAATAAATAAATAAAAATAAAAAATAGAGAGAGAGTAAAATATAATTTCAAACACCCATTTATCTATTTTATTTATTTATTTTGTTTTGTTTTTTGAGGTAGGGTCTCACTTTAGCTGAGGTTGACCTGGAATTCACTATGTGAATTCAGGGAGGCCTCAAACTCAAACTCATGGCGATCCTCCTACCTCTGCCTCCCCAGTGCTAGGATTAAAGGCATAAGCCACCACACCTGACCTTTCTTCTAATTTTTAAATTTAAATGCTTACATAAGCATAGGTAGGGCGATATGTACTGGAGAATGGACAACTAACCAGTGGCTACACCACTGAACAACGTAACTCCTTTTCTTCCAGTAACCATCAACCGCCAATAGCTAGCTACTCTGAGAGGAGTGGGGTCTTGTGAGTCCCTACCCCATCCATGATGGATCATTGATGGGTTTAGTCTTGTGCAAGAAACCCTTACTGATGTGAGTTTGTCTCACTTTCTTCTCTCTACCCCTTCTCTTCTTTGCCCTGGAAAGAGAAGTCCAAAGAAGAACTGAGTCCTGGGCTGGAGACATGACTTAGTGATTAAGGTACTTGCCTGAGAAGCCTAAGGACCCAGGTTTGATTCCCCAGGATCCACATAAGCCAGATGCACAAGGTGGCACATGCACATAGAGTTCATTTGCAGTGGCTAGTAGACCTGGTGCACCCATTCTCTATCTGCCTCTCACGATCTCATAAATAAATAAATAAAATATTTTTTAAGTGAAAATTTTTAATCGGGCATGGTGGCATACACCTTTAATCCCAGCACTTGGGAGGCAGAGGTAGGAGGATCACTGTTAGTTCAAGGCCGCCCTGGGACTAGATAGTGAATTCCAGGTCAGCCTGGACCAGAGTGAGACCCTACCTCAAAAAAGTTTTTAAAAAAAGAAAGAAACAGAAAATTCTTGAGGACCCCAGACTTAAAAATTCAGAAGTCTGCATTTCAACAGGATCTCTAATGATACTGGCTTTCATTCATCTTGGACAGCCCAGGTTCCAGAACTCGTGCATCTAATTTCTTACAAAGATATTTATTTGAGGCCATGCTTTCTCAGCTATCCCAAAGAGGGGGAAAAAAATCCTCTTTTTTACTCTATGCTTAAAAATTTTATTAGTGTACATTCATTATACAAAATAATGGGTTTCATTAGGATATTTTTATGCAGTTTACCATGTGCTTCAATCATATTCCTACCTCCTTCCATTACCACTGGACAACCTCTTTCCCCCTTCTGCTGTCCCTTCTCTTTATTGTTTTGTTGTTTGTTTTTGTGTTTTGAGGTAGGGTCTCACTCTAGCTGAGATTGACCTGGAATTCACTATGTAGTCTCAGGGTGGCCTCGAACTCATGGCTATCCTCCTACCTCTGCCTCCCAAGTGCTGGGATTAAAGGCAAGCGCCACCACGCCCAACTTGTCCCCTTCTTCTTAAGGAAAAGATATTCTGATAAATGTGCCTGAGTTACTTTTCATATCATGGTGACATTCCTGACGGAAGAATTTAAAGGAGGAAGGATTGATTTGGGCTCATGATTTCATGGCCACATGTCACAGATGCTCCTCATATCTTGGTGAACCAGGAAGCAGAATGCTTTGGCTGGACCCAGAAGTGCATAATACCTTTGGTGTCCACCTCCAGAACTGCCCTCCTACTAGTTAGGCCACACATCCCGAAAGGTCCCAACTTCCCCCAAAACAGTGCCACCAGCTGCGGACCAAGTGCCAGCTTGAGTCATGAGAATGATGAGTCTGTGGGGGGACATTGCAAATTCAAGTCATAACATCCTTCTCTGATATTCCAGATAATGTCCTAACTTAACATCCAAACATGATTTCATCTGTTACTCCTAAAACACCTAAGGCACAAGCACTAAGAGCTTACTATGGATTTTAGGCAACCCACATTACTGACAAAAGAACTTTTGAAAAAGGGGCTTCCCTCTGATGTTCCTCAAATCATACCATGAAAAACATTTCAAAGCAGTATGATATGAACTCAGAAAAGGATAATAAATTTTTTAAAAATGACCAAAGGATATTAACAAGATTTAGTGCTAAGAAGTATGTCTCCAGAGGAGAGCAGTTTCCTTAACACTCAATCGCTTTTGCAATTTCAGATAAAAAGTACAATTACCACATCTCTGGGATTCTATTGTGAAATTTTGTTTTCTGATCTTGAATAGGAAATTGGACATTTTTAGAGCAGAGAGCAAAGGTTTTAGTTGATTTGTTATTAAACATTACAGATCTAATCATACACCATAATCTAATAAAATTTAACTTTAGAGGCCGGGTGCGGTGGCGCACGCCTTTTATCCCAGCACTTGGGAGGCATAGGTAGGAGGATCCACTGTGAGTTCAAGGCCACCCTGAGACTACACAGTGAATTCCAGGTCAGCCTGTGCTAGAGCGAGACTCTACCTTGAAAAACCAAATATAAAAATAAAAATAAAATTGAACTTTAGGATCTGAAAGTATAAAACTACAAAGATATACATCCAAGTAAGTGAAATAAAAGCAAGTATTTATACCATTGACTTCAATCATAAATACTCCAGCCTGTAGCTCTAAGGCTCATAATTGTGAACACTTTAATATAAGTTACAGTGTTAATTCCAACCAGGTGATTTCTCTTTTTATAAAATCATCTTATATGAATTGTCCATATTTACTAGACACAGTGTGATAATTTGATACATACGTATGAGATGTGATGATCAGGCTGGAGCCTAGGTAATTTACTGATTGAAACCACACCTTTTTCCAAACCAATGGAAATCAGTGGGTTTTAAAAAATATTTTATTTTTATTTATTTATTTATTTGACAGAGAAAGAGGGGGAGAGAGAGAGAGACAGAGAATGGGCATGCCAGGGCCTCCAGCCACTGCAAACGAACTCCAGATGCATGCGCCCCCTTATGCATCTGGCTGACATGGGTTCTGGGGAATCGAACCTAGGTCCTTTGGCTTTGCAGGCAAACACCTTTACCACTAAGCCATCCCTCCAGCCCCAATCAGTGGGTTTTAAAGTGGTTATTTCACATGCAGCTGTATCTAACCTGGCTGCATGCAACTCCATAATATTTTGAGGGGAAGATGGCCTAGATGTGAAGATTATTAGCGAAAATTTGAAATGTGAGTACAAATTACACCAAAGAACTATAGTAAAACCAATACCTAAAGCAAGATGTCCTTTCTCTTTTGAGAAAAAAAAAATTGCTAGAAAACAAACGCTAGAAATTGTTCCTCCTAATGGTATTTTGGTGCATTGTAGCCAATAAAATAACTCTTCGTGTAGTATTAAGATTTGAGTGTTAGCCTGGCATGGTGGTGTATATCTTTAATCCCAGAACTCGAGAGGCAGAGGTAGGAGGAGCGCCATGAGTTCAAGGCCACCCTGAGACTACAGTTAATTCCAGGTCATCTTGGGCTTGGGTCAGAGTGAGACCCTACGTCAGAAAACCAAAAGAAAAAAATAAAATTTGATTGTTGCACATAAAACCTACATGATATACAGGAGCTGGCCTATTCAGTATTGACAAAAATCCCTATCCAAAATGCTTGGGATCGGAAGTCCATATTGGGTTTGGAAATTTTTTTTTTTTAGAACTCAGAATATATGCATATACTTAAGGAGATATTTTGGGGCTATGAACCAAATCTATATACACAATTAATTCATGCTTAATAGTTAATATATATTATCTATGTATATAGATAGATATAGTTATAGATATATATACACACATACAGCCTGAAGGTTTTTTTCTACATTTTTGGTGTAGATTGAGACATGTTATTGAGTTTAGGAGCGTTTCAGATTTTCACATTAGCAATGTTCAATTTGTGCTCAGCCATGGGTGGTATTTGAGCTCACATCCTGGCTTTACCACTTCACTAGCTATGCAATCAAAGGAAGCTATTGACACTCATTTGGCTCCAAGTTCCCATCTCTGAAATGGGGATAGTAGTAACTACTCCATAGGACTTTTGTGAGTTACTCCTGAGATTCAATCCAGAGCCTGGTACAAACTAGGAAGCCTTAGGTATGAGCTCTCAGGTTCCTTTAGGAAAAGGGAAAATTATCCTTGTTAGTTACTGTTTCGTAAGCCACTGTAATGGAGGTGAGTCATGACACAAAGGACAAAATGCTGGGAACGGAACTCAGGTACCCCCACTTGTGCAGCAAGATCTCCTAGCCACTGAGCCAAAATCCTAGCCCTTGCTTGGTTTTTATGAGACAGGGTATTGTCATGTTGCCTAGGCTGAGCTCAAACTTGCTCTGCAGCCCAGGGTGGTCTCTAACACATTTTCCTTAGCATCCTGAATGCTGGGATTACAGGCATGCATAACCACACCTGGAGAATTTACTTTTTGATCTTAGAATATATTACCTGGAGTGGGGCAAGTTAAAAAGGTCAGACATTTTGCAATATCTAAAGTCAATTTGAAATCTCCAAAAATTTATTCTCAAAAATGAATAGAGAAAAATCAACTTACAGCATGTTTATTGTTAAACAAAATAGGTCTTTTTTGTTGTTACTGTGTGTGTGTGTGTGTGTGTGTCCAATTCCCCAGGACCCATGTAAGCCAGATGCACAAGGGAGCGCATGCATCTGAGTTTGTTTGCAGTGGCTAGAGGCACTGATGTGCCCTTTCTCTCTCTCTCTCTTTCTCTCTCTCTCCCTCCCTCCCTCCCTCTTTGTCTGTCACTCTCAAATAAATAAATTAATTAAAAAAAAACATTGAGCCATCTCTCCAGCCCCTCATTTTTCAATAGTACTAGAAATTTTACCCAGGCAAATTGTTGTCCAGCTAAAGATGACATTTCCACACTTTCTTAAAGCTGGGTGTCACAGCTACATGGTAGATTCCACCAGAGTGAGGTGAACACCTTTGGGTCATGGCATTCAAAGGAAGAGAGTCAAGCTCCTCTTATCTTTTCCCACTTTTCATTAATTTGCTCATTGGAACAAGGACCATATCCTAAAGGTAGCAGGCCAGTAACACGGAAGAAATCAATGTCCCTGGCACATTGAGCTTCCATACCAGCCATGGATTACTTACTCAGACATTATGTTTGGACAACATGAAGTATCCTGCTTAGGTTGGTGTCATTTGCCTAGGTGCATCCTAAAACAATTATCAATGCCTTTTCAGCATGCTGTGTATCCCTCTGCATCCCACCAGGAGAAACCACTATGCAGAATTGTGCTTACATTTTTTTTCCCTTTTCTCCATAGCATTACCACATGGGTACACATTACTAAGTGCAAAGTCTTGTTTCAGACTTTAAATAAACTCATACTGTGTGCACTTTTTCTGTGATCTACTGATGTGGACTGTGTGGTATCTCTTCTTTGATTCATACGCTAACACCCTAACCTCCACCATGTGATAGCATTTGGGTGTGAGCCTTTGGCAGGGATTAGGTTTAGATGAAGTGGAGGCACTCTTGAAATCAGTGCCCTCCTGAGAAGAGACACCTCACAGGGTCCTCTTCTCTGCTGTTCTCTCTTCTCCTTGCCCTTCACCATCTCCCCCACATGCGAGGACAAAAACACAAGGGGCTTCTCTTTTTTTTATTTTTGAGGTAGGGTCTCACTCTAGCCCAGGCTGACCTGGAATTCACTATGGAGTCTCAGGGTGGCCTCGAACTCACGGCGATCCTCCTACCTCTGCCTCCCGAGTGCTGGGATTAAAGGCGTGCACCACCATGCCGGCTCACAAGGGGCTTCTCTACAAGACAGGATGACAGCTCTCACTGGGGAATCGAGTCAGCTGGCACCTTGGCCCTGGACTTTCCAGCCTCCAAAACTATGAGACCTTCCCGTTGTCGAACCTCACTATCGCGGTCTTTTATTCAGACAGCTCAAGTTGACTAATACTTCTGTCTTGATTCTCTTCACTCAATGGTATGTTTGTACATTTCAATCTCTTTTTTTTTTTCTTTTTTTAGAGGTAGCATCTTGCTCTATCCCAAGCTGACTTAGAATTCACTATGTAGTCTCAGGGTGGCCTCGAACTCACGGCAATCCTCCTACCTCTGTCTCCCTCTCCTGAGTGCTGGGATTAAAGGTGTTCACCACCATGCCCAGCTGCAAAAATATATCTTTTAAAAAAGTGGGTATCTTCACTTTTACCGGATGTAAATTCAACTTAGTTATAAGTGAATCTCTTAGCATGCTAGCTCATTTCTTGCATTCATATAACTTTTCACATTAAAAATTAAGAAAGGCCAAGGTTAGTGGTGCATGCCTAAAATCCCAGATACTGGGAATCTGAGGCAAGGAGATCACAGGCTTGAGGCCAGGCTGGGCAACTTAGCAAGATCCTATCTCAGAAAGTAAAGGAAGACTGGGGATATAGCTTAGTGGTAGAGTATCAGATGATAGGTTCAATGCCAAGTATCACAAAAAAATTAGGAGAAATATATACAATGCATGGTTTGGTCTACACACCCCCATATTTCTCTAAGGTAGGAGCTGCCAAACTTTTCTGTGAAGGGTCAAGTAGTAAATACCCTAGACTTTGCAAGCCATACAATCTCACAACTTCTTGAACATACTGGAACAAAGTTGGCTTTATTCATAGAGCTGAAATTTAAATTTCATAAATCCAAAATTCATAAAGTATTACTCTTTTGATCTTTTTATTTTACAATTATTTAAAATCTAAAAAACATACTTCCCTAGTGGACTGAAGGAAAACAGAAGGTTCGAGGTCTGTTCTGCCTGCAGGCAGCAGTTTGCTAACCTCTGCTCTGAAACACTGTAATGCAAAACTCATCTGCGGATCCACGTTGCCCAATACGAGTATCTGAAAGTAGTTTCATAGCTCTTCTTGTGCCTTCGAAAGTGCCGATCAGCAACACGTGGCAGACCTATCTCTGGTTAGGCAATAAACATGTTTATGACAGGATGTCCCCTGTCCAAGTGGGTGCATTGTGAGGTAAGGGGCTGATGATCTTCCATGGTGTGGCAGACTGTCTGCTCTATGGTGCAGAGGGAGGCCAGGCCTGGACTCCTGCCCTGTTTCCCAAGGAAGGGCATGTCTAAAAATATCCATCGCTGTGGGTCAAGTGGTCTGAAAAACAAGCATTTGTTTCAAACATTCAGCCACCCTGTTTGATAGTAAGGGTTTCTGAAGCTAATACATGAATGGTGACGGGGCAGGGGTAGCTTTCCAGCGTGCTAGAAGAGAGCATGGGGTTTAGCAAGCAGGACAGAAGGGACCATCCTGCTGGTGGGCCAAGATCTGAAACATCATCTTCTTGAAGTGGTTAGCCAAAGGGCAGAGGGCATAGACACATCAGAACACAGTTGTGTCTACCACCACAAAGCAGGACTCAGCTCTGTCAACTGTCTAGACTAGAGAGTGGTCTGTCACCAGAACGTGGGCAGAGGCATGGGAGAAGAAATTAGACCTTCGAGTCAAGTGCACAAAGCGCTTGGGGAAGGCAATCGAGTAAGAAATGTTACATGGGCCGAAAAGACGTCTTAGTGGTTAAGGCGTTTGGCCGCAAAGCCTAAGGACCCAGATTCGATTCTCCAGGACCCACGTAAGCCAGCTGCACAAGGTGGCGTATGCGTCTGGAGTTCATTTGAGCGTCCATTCTCTCTATCTGCCCCCCTCTTTCAAATAAATAAAATTACATATATATATATATTACAGTGGGAGGGCGGGTTCTAATTGAGTGGCGAAGCTTGAGAAAGCGCCCGCCAAGGAGACCATCGCGGCGCCCCCAGCCCGGCCCCTCCTGAAGACCCAGAAGCCACGCCCCACGAAGCCACGCCCCTCGAGAAGCCACGCCCCCAGCCCGCCCAGCCGCCGCCCCTAGCTTGCTCTGGTCCAGCGGCGGGCGGCGCAGGCCCCGGGCGCCTCGCCCTCGCTCCGCTCTCCCCGCCCCCCGCGCGGGCCGCGGGCTGGGCTGTGCCGGGTCGCCGCGGGCCCGCAGGGCTGCCATGGCGGCGGGCGCCGGGGCCAGGCCGGGGCCTCGCTGGCTGAAGGCGCTGGGCGAGCCGCTGAGCGCGGCGCAGCTACGGCGGCTGGAGGACCACCGCTACAATGCGGCGGGCGTGTCCCTGCTCGAGCCTCCGCTGCAGCTCTACTGGACCTGGCTGCTCCAGTGGATCCCGCTCTGGCTGGCCCCCAACACCATCACCCTCGTCGGTCTCGCCGTCAACCTGCTCACCACGCTCCTGCTCATCTCCTACTGCCCCACGGTCACCGAGGAGGTAGGACTCACTTGCTCACCCACTCCCCAAAGTGCGGCCCCCGGGAGCCCCTCATCCCCCCCCACCCCAAGCCAGGTCAGCCTCAGGTCCCTAGAAGCGACACCCCCGCCTCCCCGGCCTCGGCCTCGGAGGGGCCACTGTCCTAGTCCCATGACCATCGGGATTGTCCTGGGCCGGGCAGCGGAGGGGCTGTCAAGGTCACCAGCCGGTTCACATCACCATCCGCACAGACATGCGTGTATGATGGACCAGTAGTCCTTAGTCTGCACACTGGAGACTGAACACTTCATTCTCCAGCCTGCCTTTGGTGTGGCCAGTTGGACAAGCTCAGGATGCCCTTTGGACACTTATAATCTATGACTGGTTGTTACTGATAAAAGATAAGCTACTTTTAGGAAGTCACTTCCTCTTTGCTTCACAGATTTATGAAAAACAAACTAGGGGACTGGAAAGGCAATAATCCTTATAGGCATTGAAACCCAGAGGGTCATTAAAGCTATCTTTATTTTATCAGTTCTCATTATGTCTGTCCAAAGAGGAGTAAATACTTTGGGTATTGCATGGCACATTTGTAGGCATTGCTTTCTTTTCTTTACCCTCTGTAACTACATTTGAGAAGAGAGCCTGCAGAAAACTGAGAGCTGAGGCTGAGTAACAGGAATACAAAGGAAATATTTCATACCCTGCACCCATGCAAACATCAAAAATATGCTTAATGGGACCTACATCTATATGTCATATATGTATGTGTGTATATATATATATATATATATATATAGTAAGTGGTTTCAGGTCTTAGCTTTCCATCCCTGTTTCTAGCATTCCCAGGCACAGGGCATCAGGATGAAAAGATCGCTGACTTGTTATTAAAGGACTTGGCTTCTCATCCGCCTCTGCCACAACAGACCAAGCGGATCTGTTTTCTCCTGTTGAAAATAGGAAATAATGCCTGCCAGACCAATTTTACAAGGAGGCACTGAGGAGCAAATGAGTATGCAGATAAATGTTGAACACCATAGTTTGCTCAACAAATTAAAACTACTTCTCAACACATTAAAAATATGCTGTTATAGCTGGGCTTGGTGGCACACGCCTTTAATCCCAGAACTTGGGAGGCAGAGGTAGGAGGACTGCCATGAGTTCGAAGCCACCCTGAGGCTACATAATGAATTCCAGGTCAGCCTCTGCTAGAGTGAGACCCTCCCTCGGAAAAAAAAAATTACTGTTATTAGGACTGGGGAGATGGCTTGCCACACAAGTGTGCATGAGGACCTGAAATTGGATCCCCAGCGCCTACTTAAAGGCTGAGCAGGGCAGTGTACCCCTATAATCCCAGTGCTGAGGAAGCTGAGCCAAGAGGATCCCTGGAGCTAGGAGCTGGCTTTATCTGTTCATATAGTTTATAATGCTGATTATATATCTGTGTCAGGAGTAACAAACTATTATAATTTTGGTTTGGATAGTACTGAGGATTGAACCCAGGATCTTGCACATGCTAGGCAAGAGCTCTACCACTGAACTGTATGTCTAGTCCACTCTTTTATTTTATTTTTTATTGTGAGAGGGCCTTGCTACATTAACCCAGGCTATCCTTGAACTCAATTCAGGCAGAGGTTGCTCACCATTCTTTATAGAAAAAATAAAAATAAAAACTTAGTATTTCCTAAATTATGGCATGAATGAAATAACGGTGCAATTGCACATTACACACACACAAACACACATTCAAACACAGATAACCTCAGGGTAATTCAAAGCTGGCTCTTGCTTTAGCCTAGCAGGATTACCAGAATCCCATATTCTTGCTGCTGGTTTTTGGGGTACCAGTATTCAAAAGAATGCGCAATTGGCAGGAAGAAATCAGGTTTCTACAAAGCCAGCCTTGAAGAAAACCTGGGGGCTAGTTCCTCAAAGCTCTGTCTTCCCTGCTCAATGGTGCAAGGATTTCTATGAGGAAGGCCAGAGGGCAGCGAGGCGAGGCTGCGGGCAGACAGTCTTGTCTAGACAAGACTAGTGTGTTCATCACGGTGGACTTCAGTCTTCTCCCGTAAGGCCATCTGGGTTCTGGGAGTCTCAAGCAAGGTTTATCACTTAACATTTAAGTGGGGTTTCTCCTCAGCCAAAGGTTTAGGGAGAGGCAGAAAGACAACAGGAAGTGGGGAGCTCCTATTACAGGAATATTCGATCACAGAATACTCCACACATGCATTTTTAGCTAGTGTATGCTGACCCCATTCTCTTACTTTTTGGGCGTTTTTGTCTTGTCTTCTCAATCTATGTGCACACTCATGTTGGTACTCTCTCAAGAGCTTGTCTATAGCAGATGGGTGCCAAGCTTTCCCAGGTCAAAATTGACTAAATGCTTTTTCTTATTTATAACGTTATTCCAGGAAGTCAGAAACACCTTAAGAAATGGTTTATAACTCGTTCTAAATAACTGTGATTATAGCTGCTTTTGTACTAATAGTAAAGATTTTTTTTGGTTGGGGAAATGATAAAAAAGACAATAATATATACAGATTCCTACTCAGATTTTTAAGGTAGGTATAGTTTCTTTGAGATCTAATATTTACTTTTATCACTGATTCTTTTTTTTTTTTTTTAAATCAGCTCAGGAATTTGTTTACCATCATTTATTAAGGCAGGAGTCTTGTAAGGGAGTTACCTTTCTTATTAAAAGAAAATATATGTTCTCAGCTGCCAGAAAATCAATGCTTCAGAAGCAGGATAAAGTGTAGAATGACGGGAACTAAGGTCTTGAAATTTAAGGAGGCACTTGCAGGGACGTGGGAGCAAATGCTTTCATAAATTCTCAGCTGAGATGCCTCCTGGGCTCAGTCTATATCCAACCATATGTAGAAGGAGCCTTTCAGGTCATGTGAAGGTAGCTTTCTTTCGGGGCTCCTCCCTTTGGTGCCTGTGGCTTTACCATACTTAATTTCTAAGACATAAGCTGTTTTTCCTGTCAAATCCTGGGTCAAGTATTGATGAAGCATGGTATTGAGTTACTTACAAAGAAAGAACCATAAGTCCCACTTGGTCCATTATTCTGGAACATGAGCCTCAAACCTCTTGGGTTTTGTGAAGTTAAATAACAGAACAGAGGGCTGGAGAGAAGGCTCACTTGTTTGCAAAGCCTGATGGCCTGAGTTCAATTCACCAGTACCCATGTAAAGCAGACGCACAAAGTGGCACATGTATATGAAGTTCATTTGCCGTGGTGGGAGGCCCTTGTGCACCCATTCTCTCTCTCTCTCTTTCTCTCTCTCTCTCTCTCCCCCTCTGTTTCAAATAAATAAATAATTTTTTTTTTTTAAAGAACAGAACAGGAGCCAGGCATTATGGTGCACTTGGGAAGCAGACATAAGAGTATCATGAGTTCAAGGCCAGCCTGAGTCTACGTAGTGAATTCCAGGTCAGTCTGGGCTAGAGCAAGACCCTACCTCAAAAAGAAAAAAGAGCAGAACAGATAGTGAGGACATGCAATACTGTTGTTGCTGATGATAGAGAGGGATGAGAGTTCTCTTCATCCCCTCACTCTTCTGTTCCCATTAGCAAAGTTAAAGGTTGACATTTTCAACAAGAACTGTGGTGAGTACTAAAGAAGGAAGAAAACTCAGAACTTACTCACTGGGAAGAAAAATAAAGGCCCCTGTCGAAGTAGGAACTTCTCAGGTCATGAGAAAGCCCTTTGGTGCTGGTTAACTGTATTTAAAGGTAATGTCTGGTTTCCTTTTCCTCAGCTTATAACCTACCTTGTTTCATAAAAATGAAGGCGCTGTCTTAATTGCTGGAGCCAGAGGTCCTGGCTGAAGCCAGCAAGCCCTTGGGGCCATCCTGCTTGGCTTGTCAGAGAATGCTCTTCCCTTTCCTGACCACCATACAGCTCTGGACCTTGCCAAGCCACAGGTTGGAGCCTCCCTCTGCAAACAATGAAGTGCCCTGCCAGTCACAGGCTCCCACATCACGTCTCACAGTCACAGTGTGGGTCAGAGCCGTATATGGGTTAGAACTAATATAGAAAAGTAGCACTGAGGAGTGAGGCTGTTACTGTTGTAAATGATTACTAATCATGTGGTTTGGAACAAGTTTGTGAGGTGAATGTGGAAGAGTTTGGAGGTGCAGGCTAGCAAAGCCCCAGAATGCAGTAAGCAGAGCTTCATGGGACATTCTGGAGGGAGTTTGGAAAACCAGAATTCTTAGAGCAGTGCAAGCAGCGTAGGCTCAGTCATGAGGTTTCAGATGGGAACAAGGACTCTACTGAGAACTAGCCTGGAGGTTTTCTGGCAAAGAATTTTGTCAGAGACCCAGAGGCTCCTAAGAGCTCATCACTGAAGTAGACTTAAAACACACCCAACACGGCTCAGCGAATTTTGTGGAAGAGAGGGTGGAGAGATTGTTAGAGCCACAAATTGGGACATCATGCCCAGAGGCACTGCCTCTCCCCAACAACTGACTGTTGCTCCCACAAAGCATAACCCACAACTCCCATGGGGAAAACCTTTGACCCCAATGATGAGGGCCCTCTTCAGAAAGGAGGCAGGGATGACAGAAAGGATGGTATCAACACATAATGTATCCATACTAAGTATGCCTGTAATTAATTTTTAAAAAATTAAAAAGAAGAATTTGGTTACATTTTGCCCATGTTATGAAAATTTGGGTGAGACTAAATTCAAAAGTAATGAATGGACTAAGCTGTTTAGTGGAGGGAATTTCTAGACAGAGTGGCATTGAGGCTGTGGCATGGGGTACTGCTCAAAACTTTCATATCAGCTCTGCAGTGAGAGCAGAAAGATATGAAAAAAAAATGTATAGTTTGCCCAGGAAAGGAATGAGAGTGAATTTAAAGATATGGACAAAATGAGTGTAGAGAAATTGTCATTGATAAAGAGATTCTTGCCATTAAAGAGAAACCTCATGCTCTTTACTGGGACAGTAGATTTTGCCTGATAGCAAAATCCCACCCATCCATATTCCAATTTGCAAAAATACAAATTAATTTGAAAAGAATAGAACCTGAATTGATAATGCCACCTAAGGGGTTCCCCACTGGGCACTTGCTACACAGTGTAGTACTTTCAGCCTCATATTCAGCTGCCAAGGTGCACAGAAGCCACTATCTCTAATGTAGAAGTGGGGCAGAGTACATCTCAAAATGGCAGCAAGGGCTGGAGAAATGACTTAGTGGTTAAGACGTTTGCCTGTGAAGCCAAAGGACCCAGGTTCGATTCCCCAGTGCCCACATAAGTCAGATGCACAAGGTGGCACGTGCATCTGGAGTTCATTTGCAGTGGCTAGAGGCCTTGGCATGCCCATTTGCTTTCTGCCTGTCCCTCTCTTCTCTCTCCTTGCAAATAAATTAATTAATTTAAAAAGATAGCAGCAAAACATGGCAGTGTATCCAAGTGGGGCTGGTTTTGCAGATATGTAAAATGTAAGAGTGAGGGGGTCATGGAGGCTTGCACCAAGGTTCCAGAAACTTGATGAAGCGGACAGTGTTTGATAAGGTCAGACTCCCTGAGAGTAGGTCCTAAGAGGCTATTGTGTGAAGTGTAAAGCTGTGAAGCCCAGTAGAGCCCAGTAGAGACTGTAGGATGCTGAACAGAACCATGGGATCCCTGCCTGTGGAGGAATGCCGCAGGCGTGGGGTGGAGCCAGACCACATGTGTCCAAGACAACAGAGCTGGTGGGGCAGGACTACTGAAGTCCATTGGCACCTAGGTGGTGCTGCACACGGACTGCAGGACTTGTGTCTGCCCTCCTGGGTTTTGATCTTGCTTTGGTCCATGCTTTCTTTGCCATGCCCTATTCCTCCCTTTTGGAATAGAAATGTTTACTTCGTGCCATTGTATATATATATTAGAAATATGTTGGGCTGGAGAGATGGCTTAGTGATTAAGCACTTGCCTGTGAAGGCTAAGGACTCCGGTTCGAGGCTTGATTCCCCAGGACCCATGTTAGCCAGATGCACAAGGGGGCACACGCGTCTGGAGTTCGTTTGCAGTGGCTGGAAGCCCTGGCGTGCCCATTCTCTCTCTTATCTATCTGCCTCTTTCTCCCTTTCTCTCTGTCACTCTCAAATAAACAAAAAAATGAACCAAAAAATATTTTTTTAAAAAAGAAATATGTAAGGTGGGTTTTTTTTGTCTGTTTGTACAGGGACTCACAAGTAAGAGATTACCTTGAGTCTTAGAGGAGACGTTAGACTTTGGACTTATGAATGGTATTGAAACTGTTAAGACTATGGAGGTTTTTGAAGTTATAATGAATACATTGTGCAATATGAGATGGCCATAAACCTGTGGGGGCCAGGGAGAGAATTTTACTTTTTTTTTTTTTTTGGTTTTGTTTTGTTTTGTTTTTAGAGGTAGGGTCTCACTGTAGTCTAGGCTGACCTAGAATTCACTATGTAGTCTCAAGGTGGCCTCAAACTCATGGCAATCCTCCTACCTCTGCTCCCCGAGTGCTGGGATTAAAAGAAAGGCATGTGCCACTACGCCCGGCAAATGTGATTATTTAAAGTGATGTGTTTAGGTACCAAGTTGTCAAGGAGTGGAGTTATGATGGTTAATCTTCGTTGTCAGTTTGACTGGATTTGGGATCACGTAAAAAACACACCTCTATGTGTATACCTGTGTGTCCATGAGGGCATTTCCAGAGAGGCCTATCTATGGAAGGAGACTGTCCTGAATGTAGATGGTATCATCCATGGGCTGGTGGCCTGGCTAATAGAAAGAAAAAAGCCTGAGCACGGTCATTACTCTCTCTGCTTCCTGACTGTGGATGCAACGTGCCCACAAGCCTCGTGCTCCAATGCCACACCTTCTGCCATGGTGGATGGGCTCCTCAGACCGTGAGCCAGAATAAACCCTTCCTTAAGTTGCTTTGATCAGATATTTTGTCACAGTAGCAAGAAAAGTAACTAAATACAACTAGATTTTATTTACTGTTTTCCTCTATACCAACTTTAAACTGAGACTTAAAAACTTGGAATTGTCATAAGCCTTAATATACATAAAATCATAAGATATGCTGTATTAGAGAATTTTTCAAAATACATCAAAAATTTCAAAAATACATTAAAATAAACACACAGATACTAAGCCAAAAAATTCACCCACTTGTCTCCTAAAATCATCTTGTATTACTGACTCTCAGTAATAGAATAGCAACAGTTAATATCAGCTGAACTCCTTTTAGTCACAGATACTTTTATAAGGAAGTTACACTTATAACAATTCACCAAGTTCACACAGTGAGGTAGGTACAATAATTATACTGTGTTTTCTTTTTTCCATTCAGAGACTAGGCACTGAAAAGTTATGTAGCTTGTCCAAGTCATTTAGCCAGTAAGTCACATGGCAAGAACCTGGTGCAAATTGAGTCCAACAACCACACTCCTAGCCACTGTGCCAGAAAACCTGGAGCTTGTCTTCTTTCCTTGGAAACTGTTGCTGGCACCTGTTACCTCATGGGGAGAAGTTAGGTCTTCAGTTGAATTTCACTGTCTATGTATTTTGCTCCTGTGCAGATTTTTAAAACCACAATGCACACTACATCTCAGTGAGGGGTCCATATTGTAGTATCAAAGAGGGCCAAATAAAAATCATACTGCTGGGACTGGAGAGATGGCTCAGGGGTTAAGACACTTGCCTGCAAAGCCTAAAAAACTGGGTTTGATTCCCCATTACCCATGTAAAGCCTGCATCACCAGGTGCACGCATCTGGAGGCCCTGGTGTGCCCATTCTGTCTGTCTGTCTGTCTGTCTCTCTCTCTCTCTCTGCTTACAAAATAAATAAAATACTTTTAAAAATCACATTACAGGGCTGTAAAGATGGCTTAGTGCTTAAGGCGCTTGCCTGCAAAGCCAAGGTTTGATTCCCTAGGACCCACATAAGCCAGATGCACAGTGGCACATGTATCTGGAGCTTGTTTGTAGCAGCTAAGGCCCTGGCACACCTATATATTCTCTCTCTGTCAAATAAATAAAAACAAAAAAAAGTCACATTACATAAATCTAGATTGTAAACACATCTTGGAGGTGATGTAGTCTAATATTTTCATTTTAAAAAGATCCAGTCCCAGCACTTGGGAAGCAAAGGTGGGAGGATCACCGTGAGTTTGAGGCTACCCTGAGACTACATAGTGAATTCCAGGTTAGCCTGAGCTATAGCAAGACCCTACCTCAATAAATAAATAAGAAGAGCCAAGATTTTTTTTTTTCAGGAAACCTAGTACTGCAAAGTCTGAGTTGTTAAGGAAGTTTGTGTAGCAAGCAGAGATGTATTGCTGTTCAGTATGTAAGCACTGTCTTTCCTTTGTTTTTCTGACTGTGAGCTCAGTCACACATATTTTCATGAAGACCCAGGAGAAATAATTGATCTGTGAGTGTTCCTTTTGATAAGAGTTAATTTTATTTATTTTTTAACTTTTTATTGACAACCTGCATACATGTACACAATATGCCATGATCATAATACCCTCCCTCCACCTTCCTTTGTCCCCCTCCCCTATTTCCTGAATCACTTCTTTCCAGCTAGTCTTTCTTCTAGTTTGTGTATTTAATCTATCTTCTACTTTGATGTCATCATTTTTCCCCTCATATTATGCAGGTCTTATCAGCCACTGTGAGATCATGAGTGCCACAGCCACTCAGTGTGTGGAAGACAGTATTCAAAAAGCACTCTTTCCCCTTCCTTTGGCCCTTACATTCTGTCTGTCATCTGTTCCACAATGGTCCCTGAGCCTTGGAGGAAGTGATAGGGATGTCTCAGTGCTAAATACTCACTGACTCTTTTTCTCAGCACTTTGGTGAGTTTTGAGTCTCCCCAGTGGTCACCACTATTTGAAAAGAAAGGCTTCTCTAACCAAAAGTGACAGTTGCATTAATATATTGGCATAAAAATAAGTATTTAGAGAGTAATTTGGTGGGCATAATATATTCATTTAGCCAACCAACAATAATAGTCTCCTTAGGATTTATGACCCCCTCAGCCATAGGCTTTCAATTAGGTGTTTTGTTTTGTTTTTCAAGGTAGGGTCTTGCTGTAGCCCAGGCTGACCTGGAATTCACAGTGTATTCTCAGGGTGACCTCAAACTCAAACCTCAGCCTCCCAAATGTTGAGATTAAAGGTATGTGCCACCACACCCAGCTTGATTAGGTTTTTAATACTATGAAGGAATACCTTCTCTTAGAGCAAGCAAAGTTATTTTTTTTAATTACTTATTTGTGTGTGTGTGTGTGTGTGTGTGTGTGTGTGTGTATGTGCGCGCGCGTGCGTGCATGTGCGTACTTATGTGCCTGGGTCTCATGCTGCTGCAAATGAATGCCTATCTGGCTTTATGTGGGTGTCTGGGGAACTGAACCCAGGTCAGCAGGCTTTGCAAGCAAGTGCTTTTCCCCACTGAGCCGTCTCCCTAGCCCCACACAGAGTTCATTTTAACAAAGGCAACTGCCACATGTTGCAATTCAGAACTCTGGTTGTTTAACTTCCTTCCACATGGCTTGAATTAAGGTTAGTGAAGCATCTCATAATACAGACTTAAGTTTATGAGAAGCTGTTCATTTAGGAAGAAGAGCTACATTTATAGACTCCTGGAGTCCGTCTTCTCTGAGCTTTAGTCTTCTGGATGCTGCTACCTCAGGGCTGTAGCCTCTAGCCAGTTGGTGGTCGCTGCTGTCTACAGCCTGCGACAGCAGTTGTCCAGTTCTCCTACCGAGTCATCTTGATGGCCTTCATTTTTAGAAATGCCCTTTTCTTTTCTCCTGTATTTCCTCTTCCTGTCCAGCAGTGGTGGGACAGCAGGTTTTGAAAGAAATGTATAAAATATCTCACATCCCAGTGGCCAAATACAAATGGCATCACATAAACCTGTGCTGCAGCAGGTGACATTGGTGCCTCTTCTCACCAGTCTCTCGCTGTCCGCTGGCGTCCCTCACCGGGGATCTGGGAACTTGTGCCTCTCCCTTGGGGCCTCATCTTCCCTGTACTCAGGTTGCCTGCTCAGTATTTTCTGAGAGGACTGCCTTGCAACCACGAATGTCCTCCCACCTGGCTTACTAATCACTCCGGTGACTAAATTCATGGATCACCTCTCTTCCCCCCACCCCCCTCTTTAAAATAACCTTCATTACATATTGAGAGATTGATACACCCTCATGAAACCCAGTCATCAGAGCAATTAGGGATGACTTTTCTACCTGGCTAAAGTTCCACGGAGTGCTCCATTCCCCCAGGAAGTGAAAACAAGACTGTATGTAGGATACTTTGTGATGCTGTCACTTTGATGGATTCCTGTTGGTCCGCACAGTGGAGCAGGATGCGCCGCGCCCCGTCTCAGACACCAAGGAGGCTGAGGAGCTTATACCAAACGGGGAGATGTGCTCTCCTCCTCAGTGCTTTCTTTCCCAGAACCTGGGCAGTGCATGCTCATGCTGGCAGGGCCCGTTGAGACCAGCGTGGGACTTTCATGAGTCCTAAAGGTGCCCCCTTTCTTATTTCTGATCAAGGAGCTTGACTCCACTTTTCTCCTGGACTCTCCTTGATACATACTCCCTATTTTCTCTCTCCCTTTATGTCTCCCTCTTTCTTTTTAATTTTTTTTTTATTTATACATGTGTATGCATTTGGGTATAGGTGCACCAGGGTGTCTTGCTCCTGCCCATTCAGCTGTACATGGATGGTTGGGGCATGAACCCTAGCTATCAGGATTTGCAGTCAAGGGCCTTAAACCACTGAGCTGTCTCCTCAGCCCCTCTCCTCTCTCTCTCTCTCTTCTTTCTTACCCTCTTTTTCTCCCTCTCCCATTACAATAAAGTCACCAAAAGCATACTTGCCATTTAAAAAAATATTTTATTTATTTATTTGAGAGAGAGAGGAAGAAGCAGATAGAATGGGCATGCCAGGGCCTCTAGCCACTGAAAATGAACTCTGCTTACGTGGCTACTGGGGAACTGAAACTGGGTCCTTAGGCTTTGCAGGCAAGTGCCTTAACTGCTAAGCCATCTCTCCAGCCCCTATACATTTTTTTTTTTTTTGAGGCAGGGTCTCACACTAGCTGAACTCACAGCGAACCTCTTAACTGCCTCCCAAGTGCTGGAATTAAAAGCGTGCACCCAGTTATACTTGCCATTAAAGCACAAAAAATAATTTGCTGACACTAGCTAGCCTTGATTGGGCTTACTAGATGCCAAGCTCTGTATAAATAGCAATCTTAGAGTTTTTTCATCAGATACAATTTACATATTACTCATACCTTACAGATGAGCCAATCAAAACTTAAAGAGGTTAAATGAACAGGTTTTAGTGGTGCACTCCTGTAACCCCAGCCCTTGGGAAGCAGACAGGAGATCTCTAGTGACTTCAAAGCCAGCCTGGAATATGGGTGAATACCTTATCTCAAAAACAAAATAAAAGCTGGGCGTGGTGGCACAGACCTTTAATCCCAGCATTTGGAAGACAGAGGTAGGAGGATTGCTGAGTTTGAGGCTACTCTGAGACTACATAGTGAATTCCAGGTCAGCCTGGGTTAGAGTGAGACCCTACCTTGAAAAATAATAAATAAGTAAATAAACATAAGAAACAGGTTAAATGACTTTCCCAGGGTCACATGCCTGCTAAATGATAGTCAGGGACTCCAACTCATACCCAAATTCAGAGCTCTACTTCTTTTTTGTTTAATTTTTATTTATTTATTTGAAAGTGACAGAGAAAGAGGCAGCTAGAGAGAGAGAATGGGCGTGCCAGTGCCTCCAGCCACTGCAAACGAACTCTAGACGCGTGCGCCCCCCCTTGTGCATTTGGCTAACGTGGGTCCTGGAGAATTGAGCTTTGAACCAGGATCTTTAGGCTTCACAGGCAAGCACTTAACCGCTAAGCCATCTCTCCAGCCCAGAGCTCTGGTTCTTTAACAGTTTTGCTGTCCTACCTTTTCTAGTTTCATACCTGAGCTCACCAGATGTTATGGTTTTCTAAAAATTTCCTGAAGGCTTAGGTGTCAAAGGCTTGTTGCCAGCTGGTGGGCTTCTCAGAGGTGATTTGATCATGTGGCCTTGACCTTCCACCAATGAATTCATAGCTGAGTGGATTCTTACTAAGTGAGCCTCGTAATAAAAAGAAGGCTGGCATCTGAGGGTTATGTCTTGTCCCGGGACCTTTCCTCTCTGACTCGGCCTCCTGCTTGCTATGCAAGCAAGTGCCTTAACCACCGAGCCATCTCTCCAGCCCCCAGTGTGTTTTACAGAGCAAATATTACATTTTTTTTTCATTTCTGGAGGTTCCTCTCGAGTCTTTTCTTCCATTTTTCTTTTTAAAAATTTCAATTTCTTTTTGAATATATGAATCATATTTTAATGTCTTGGACTGCTATTTTTATTACCTCTGACCTTTTAGTAAAAAATATTTATTTATTTAGGTTTTCCATGATCATGGTATCTCCCCTGCCAGGTAACGGGGGCCTTGAACTCTTGGCAATCCTCCTCTCTCTGCTGGGATTAAAGGTGTGGGCCACCACGCCTGGCTGACCTGTGACCCTCTTGAATCTAATTTACTACTTGATTTTTTTTTTTTACTCCTAGTTGTAAATCGTATTATGCTGCTTTTGCGCATGACTAATACTCTTTGATTGTATATGAAACCATGTGAGTTTTGCATTTTGGAGCGTTAATTTTTTTCATAAAGTGTACTTTGTGCTAGCTACAGTTAGTTACAGTGAATTAATTGGATCCTTCAAGGTTGTCTTATAAGTTCTGTCACGGCTGTTTGAAAAGACTTTAGTCTTAGACTAATTTATGGTGCCTACAAGGGCAGCTGTCTTCTGAGTGCACACCGAATGCACTCTACCCAGCGTCCCAGGTATCACGAGGTCTTTCTGCCATGCCTGGTAGGAACATGAACTCTTCCCATCGCTGTGTGAGCTCCAACAATTGTCAGGCCTTCCATTTCCCAGGATTTCTTTCCCCAGCAATACTTAGGAGTTTTGTCTCATTCAGGCACAGACCAGTTCTCAGCCAAAGACTCAATGGTACTTTCTAGGGCTTTCCACAACTCCTGTCCCTCTCTCTGCACAGCTGCCTTCCCTGTTACTTTTCTTCACAAGCCCTTGTTGCTTTGACCTTCCTGAAGCTTGATGCATTTCTCCTCTACACAGTCAGATCACTGGGCTTGAGTTGGGTCCCATTTCCCTACCGTGACCCGGAAACTGGTCAGCTGGAGCAACTCAGGGACTTGCTCTTCCCTTCTCCCACTGCCTGGCCTATCTGAGACTGTTGTGTCATCTATTTTACTACCTTCCTTAGCTCCATAAAAAGGGACAATAAGTTCACTCTCTGATATTCCATCCTGAATGACAGAAGTCTGAGAGTTGCCTTCAAGGTCTTATTTCACAGCAAAGACTTCCCGAGTAATTTCAAAGCAGAAGGCAGGGGTGGGAGAATCGTTGGGAGTTCGAGGCCAGCCTGGGACTACAGAATGTGTTCCAAGTCAGCCTGGGCTAGTGTGAGACCCTACCATGGAAAGGAGAGGGGGCTAGAGAGAGATGGCTCAGCAGTTAAGGCACTTGCCTGCAAAGCCTAACAACTCAGATTCAGTTCTCCAGTACCCAGAAAAAGCCAGATGCACCAAGTGGCCCATGCATCTGTAGTTTGTTTGCAGCACTGGAGGCCTGAGCGTGCACATGTGTGCTCTCTCTTTCTACTTGCAAATAATTTTTTTTTAAAAAGTGGGTGGGGGGAGCTGGAGAGATGGCTTAGTGGTTAAGGCGCTTGCCTGCATAGCCAAAGAACCTCAGTTTGATTCCCCAGGACCCATGTAAGCCAAATACACAAGGGGGCACATGCGTCTGGAGTTCGTTTGCAGTGGCTGGAGGACCTGACACACCCATTCTCTCCCCCCACCACTGCCTATTTCTCTCTTGTTCTCTCAAATAAATTAAAAACATAAAAAAGAGGGGGGAAAGGCAGTGCCATACATGAACAGCATTAAGTTGCAAGAGCTGTGGCTAGGAATTGTGATCAGGTTTCTTCTTCTTTTTTTTTTTTTTCGAGGTAGGGTCTCACTCTAGCTAAGGCTGACCTGGAATTCACTATGTAGTCTCAGGGTAGCCTAGAACTCACGGCGATCCTCCTACCTCTGCCTCCCAAGTGCTGGGATTAAAGGCGTGCGCCACCACATGGTTTCTTTGAGGTAGAGTCTCGCTCTAGCCCAGGCTGACCTAGAATTCACTATGTAGTCTCAGGGTGGCCTCAAACTCATGGCCATCCTCCTATCTCTGCCTCTCAAATGCTGGGATTAAAGCCATGCACCACCATGCCCAGCTGGTGATCAGGTTTTAAGTAGCTCATCCATTTATTGGTATTTTCTATAAGACAAACTTCCGTGACACTCTCTCTGCCCAGATGACTTGAGGTAATTCATTTGATTTCTCCACTTAATACTCATCTGAAGAAGGATAAAATGTGAGCAAGAGGTTATGTCTGCTGTCTTCAGTTGGCTATTTGTTAACAGAAGCTGCTTGTCATTTATACTGTTAATTACATTCATTCGTAGGCACCGTACTGGACATACCTTTTATGTGCCCTGGGACTCTTTATCTACCAGTCACTGGATGCTATTGATGGGAAACAAGCCAGAAGAACAAATTCTTGCTCTCCTTTAGGGGAGCTTTTTGACCATGGCTGTGACTCTCTTTCCACAGGTAAATTAGCAGAATGTTTTTGTTTTTTTCCTGTAGTTTTCTTTTGCAATGATAGCATAAAAACTAAAATGAACTGAATTGTTTGTCAATTTTGTGTAGAGGAATATGTTTGGAAGCAGTTTTGCACACCATGTTTTAAAAGTATGTTCAACAATTCACTTTGTGTTAAAATGACGGTCTTGTGAGATTCCAGCCCGTCCCATCTTCAGAGCCATGTGCCTGCCTCTCACTCCCTATGTCCAGCCTGAGAGTTCCTTTGCCTCAGTAGGCCAGGTTGAAGTCCAGTGTCAACTGCAAGCAGTTAGGGGAAATCGATCTTTGTACCTCTTCAAACTCTTAAGATTAAGGAATGAAAGTCTTTGAGTGGGGAATGGAGTAGGCTCATTGGACACTGGGGGGAAGAGGCAACCTACATAGTGGCCTCCTAGCAGCCAGTGCAGTCACAAACCTGTATTCCAGCAAGGCTACTCCAATGTGGCTGATTGAAGTGATCGGTAATAGGTTTTTTTGCTTCATTATGACTTCTCCATACCATTAGCCTTGCAAAATTCCCTGTTCCCTTCATGCATCTGATGTCCTACCATATCCCAAACGCTCCACCAAAGGACAGAAAGAGGCATTAAAGTCCATTCTGGGGAGAAAAATAAAAACCCAACCCACTCTAGGAATTCACAGCTTTTCCCCTCCTTAACTCATAAATAATCTGTTCTCTATTAATGTTTGTTCATAACATGTGCTATGCAAGATCCAGAGATGCAAATCTTTCTCTTTAGAAGGTAACCTACTCAGGTGATATTTTTCTGCTTGTTTATGGTACTAGGGATTGAGTTCAGGAACTCGTGCCTGCTCAGGAAGTGGTCTACCACTGAAATGTATCCTCGGCCTTCTTTTTTTTTTTTTTAATTTTTTGTTTATTTTTATTTATTTATTTTGACAGAGACAGACAGAGAGAGAAAGAGGCAGAGAGAGAGAGAAAGAATGGGCGTGCCAGGGCCTCCAGCCACTGCAAACGAACTCCAGACACGTGCGCCCCCTTGTGCATCTGGCTAATGTGGGTCCTGGGGAATCGAGCCCCAAACCAGGGTCCTTAGGCTTCACAGGCAAGCACTTAACCGCTAAGCCATCTCTCCAGCCCATCCTCAGCCTTCTTACTGCTTTTAAAAATATTTTTATTTGGGCCTGGAGAAATGGCTCTGTGGTTAAGGTGCTTATTTGCAAAGCCTAATGACCTGGGCTCATTTCCCTAGTACCCACGTAAAACCAGATGCACAAAGTGGTGCATACATCTAGAGTTTGTTTGCAATAGCTACAGGCATCTGTCTGCACGTCCAATCTCTATCTGGATCTCTTCTATCTCTCTCTGTTTGCTTGCAAATAAATAAGTAAAAGTAATTTTTAGAATCTTCAGGAAATATTTTTATTTGCTTATTTAAAGAGACACAGATGCAGAGAGAAAGAGACAGAGTATGAGCATTCTGGGGCCTACTGCCACTGCAAACAAACTCCAGACACATGCACTGCTTCATGCAGCCAGCTTCTTGGGGACTGGGGAATTGAACACAGGATGTCAGGATTTGCAAGCAAGTGCCTGTAACTCCTTTAACTGCTGGGCCATCTCTCCAGTACCATCTTTTTACTTTTAAATTTGACACAGGAGCTCACTAAGTTGCCAAGGCTGGCTATGAATTCACTCTATGACCCAGGTAGGCCTTGAACTGCAATCTTCTCTCCTCAGCTTTCTTAGCAGCTGGGATCATAGTACTTTTCTTACGCAGCTCTCTCCCTCTCAATGCCTGTGATTAAATCTATACGAAAACCCATTCTTTACCAAAAAAAGAAAAAAAGTATTTATTTGAGAGAGATGGTGAGAGAGACACTGAAAGAGTATGGGTGTGCCAGGGCCTCCTGATGCTACAAACCAGCTCCAGAGGAAAACTGAGTCATCATGCTTTGCAAGCAAGTACCTTTAACTGCTGAGCCATCTCTCTAGCCCAAGGTTCTTTTCTTGTTATTTTTTTTAGTTGGCATGCAGAAATTTAGATTTCAGGAACTGGAGGGATGGCTCAGCGATAGCATTTCCTTGCAAAGCTTGATGGCATGGATTTGATTCCCCAGTACCCACATAAAGCCAGATGCACAAAGTATCACATGCATCTGGAGTTTGTTTGCAGTGGTTTGGAGGCCCTGGTATGTCCATGATCATTCACTTTCTCTCTCTCTTTCTGTCTCTCTCTCTGCCTCTTTCTCTGTCTTGCTCTCAAATAAATAAGTTAAAAAATATATAAAAAGAAATATAGATTTGTTCATTCTGCTATTTTTCAAATAAAATTTGTTTTAGTGATTCTTAACCCTTGTTTCTTTCAGTATTTATGGCCGTTGGGGCTTCAATTGCTGTCCGCCTGGGAACGCATCCCGACTGGTTGTTTTTCTGCTCTTTCATTGGGATGTTCATGTTTTATTGTGCTCACTGGCAGACTTATGTGTCAGGCGTATTGAAATTTGGGAAGTAAGTTTGCTTATTAAGTTCTACATTTAAAAATATACTTGGATGTGTTGCTCAGTGGTAGATCACTTGCCTATCATGTATATGACCTTAGGTTCAGTCCATACTACTATGAAAAGGAAGGAAGGAAGGAAGGAAGGAAGGAAGGAAGGGAGGGAGGGGAGAGGGGGTGGGAGGGAGGGAAGAAGGAAGGGAGGAGGGAAGAAAGAAAGAAAGAGGAGAGAGAAAGAGAGAAAAAGAGAAAGAAAGTAAATCTCAGGCTGGCCTCGAACTTAGAGTGATCTCCTACCTCTGCCTCTCAAGTGCTGGAACTAAAGGTGTGTACATGTGCACCACCACTTCTGGATTGATCAGTGCATTCTTTCTTTTTTCTTTTTTTGTTTTGTTTTGTTTTGTTTTTATGAGGTAGGGTTTCAGTCTAGCTCAGGCTGACCTGGAATTTACTATGTAATCTCAGGGTGGCCTCGAACTCATAGAGATCCTCCTACCTCTGCCTCCCAAGTGCTGGGATTAAAGGCATGAACCACACCTGGCATGATCGGTGCTTTCTTAAGAGAAATTTAAACATGTCTGTGTTGGGCAAAAAGTGTATGTGGAAATCAAAAAATTATAGCTATTAGTAACTTAATAAGGAAAACTTAGAATTCTGACTAATTTATGTGAAATTAACTTAGAAGCATTTAAGAATTTTCCCTGAGTCATATGGTTGTATATCATTATAATCTTTGTTTTTTTTTTCAAAAATACATAATCGTTTTTAAAAATTCAAACCACAGCCAAGTATGTAAAGTAGAAAATAAAAGTCTTCTATAATTGCATGATAACTACCAGCAATTTGGTACATGTTATACAAGTTTTCCCTCTGCATATGCACACACATGTGAGCACATGTCATTCTTTTCCACCTAGTGTCTTTAGTCCATAGCTCAGTGAAAGGAAGGAAGGTGAAAACAAGCAAGACCTATGAGTATACACTGCATCTTTGTTATGTATATGATTAACCTTCATGTTCAAGAGTTTGGTTTACAAAGACCTCATGTGTTCTTTGTCCTCTGTAGAGTGGATGTAACTGAGATTCAGGTGGCTTTAGTGATCGTCTTTGTGTTGTCTACATTTGGAGGAGCAACAATGTGGGACTACACGGTAAGTCTGAACATTTAAATTTGTATTTAAGTACTTTTAAATATTTAGGAAAAATATTACATTGTTTCTTCAGCAATCCTTGGAGTTATCCCTTTTGTAAACTTTTCCCTTCATTTAATAATGTTAATATTCTGTATACCTTATAATGTTTTTTTTTCTTTTATGCATGGATATTTTACTACATAGAAGAAAATAGTCCTATTTCCTTAATATAAAAGAGGGGGGAAAAAGCTGGGCATGGTAGTGCACACCTTTAATCCCAGCACTCAGGAGGCAGAGGTAGGAGGATCACCATGAGGTCAAGGCCAGCCTGGGTCTACAGAGTGAGTTCCAAGTCAGCCTGGGCTAGCATGAGACACTACCTTGAAAAAAACAAAACCAGTAAACAAATAAAAGGGGGGGGGGAGAAAATAATCCACTGAAATTATTTTTTCCATGCCACAATTTATGACATAAAATATGTTTTTTAAAGAATCTGTGGGAAAAGGGAGGATAGAGAGATGGCTCAGCGGTTAAAGGCACTTGTGAATCCTGCTGGCTCAGGTTCAGTTCCCCAGGACCCAAATAAAACCAGATGTACAGAGTGACACATCAATCTGGATTTGTTTGCAGTGTCAAGAGGCCCTGGCATGCCCATTCCCCCTTTCTCTCATACTCTATCTGCTTGCAATAATAATAATAATAATAATAATAATAATAATAATAATTTTTAAAAAATAGAGCCAGGGGCTGGAGAGATGGCTTAGCAGTTAAGGTGCTTGCCTGCGAAGCCTAAGGACCCATGTTTGACTCTCCAGGTCCAATGTAAGCCAGATGCACAAAGGTGAGGTAAGCACAAGGTCACACATGCCCACTAGGTGGCGCAAGTGTCTGGAGTTCAGTTGCAATGGCTGAGACCCTGGTGCACCAGTTCTCTCTCTGTCGCTGTCTCTGTCTCTGCAAAATAAGTAAATAAATAATAGAACCAGGCATGATAGTGTATGCCTTTAATCCCAGCATTTGGGAGGCAGAGGTAGGAGGATCACCATGAGTTCAAGGCCACCCTGAGACTACGTAGTGAATTCCAGGTCAGGCTGGGCTACAGCAAAACTCTACCTTGAAAAAACAATAAATAAATAAATAAATAAATATCAATAAGATTAGGGAGATGGCAGTTAAAGCAGTTAAAGACGCTTGCTTATAAAGCCTGCTAGCCAAATGTGCAAAGTGGTGCATACATCCGGAATTCTTTCGTGGTGGCAAGAAGCCCTAGCCTACACACATTCACTTACTGTCTCTGTCTATCTGTCTGTCTCTCTGTCTCTCTCTCCTCATCAGTAAATTAAAACAATTTTTTTGTTTTTATTTTTTTAGGTAGGGTCTCTCTGTAGCCCAGGCTGACCTGGGATTCACTATGTAGTCTCAGGCTGGCCTCAAATTCCCAGTGATCCTCCTACTTGGCCTCCCAAGTGCTGGGATTAAAGGTGTGCACCACCAGGCCAGGCCTAAATAAAATATTTTTCAATCTAGTAAAATGTTTGAAACTTGTCTCAAAGTATTAGGGAAGAAAAGTGGCCAATCTGACTTTTTAAACTCATTTTGAAAATCTAGCTTGGTCACACACACCTATAATCCCAGCACTTGAGAAGTGGAAACAGGAGGTTCAGGAATTCAAGGTCATTCTCTGCTACATAGTGATTTCGAAGCCAGCCTGAGCTATATGTGACTGTCTCAAAATGTATATAGTAATAAATAAAATAAATCTACTTTGAGGTGAGCATTCCATATAAGAAATGTTTTCATTTTCTGCTTTATTAGTGACTTGGGTCCATTTATAACTAGTTGGCATCTAGAGGCTACTGTTACAGATGCAAGCTTTGCCTAAGAAGAGAATTTATGAAGAAAAACATTTTTGTCATTGCAGCGTAAATCTACAACACTGGCCAACTTAACTCCCAACTTTCTGCCCATGGTGTTAAAAGGAATAGCAGCAGCTAACAACTAACATTGATTCATTCAGCATGATTTTGTTCCTAAATATTTTGCCATCAGTTTCATCTGTCCCTCAGAACAATCCTGTGAAATAGATATTACCATTATTTTGTTTTATAAGTACTTTTTAGAATGATTAATTCAGAGTTGGGAAGATCGCTGAGTGGTTAAGCTCTTGCCATACAAGTGTGGGGACCTAAGTTCACATCCCCAGAACCCAAGTAAAGCCAGATGTGGCAGTAGGTGGCTTATCATCCCAGCACTCCTATGGCAAAATGATAGGTAGAGAGGAGAAACCTCAAAAGTCTGTGGGCCAGCTGACATGATTGAGACTCTGCCTCGGAAAGGAAAAAGTGGAAGGTGAGGACCAACACCTGAGGCTGTCCTCTGGCTCTATTGCAGTTACCTTCATGTTGCTGCCACACAGCATCCAACAAAAGCAGCTTGTGGGAGGAAAGGATTTATTTTGGCTTACAGACCAGAGAAAAAGCTCCATGATGTCAGGAAAAACAATGGTATGAGCAGAGGGTGGACCACAGCAACAGGAGAGTGTGCCAAACACTGGCAAGGAAAAGCTGGCTATAACACCCATAAGCCCTGCCCCCAGAAACACCTCCTCCAGTAAGGCTCTAATTCCCAAATTGCTTGTCAGCTGGGGATCAAGCATTCAGACCAAATGAGTTTATGGGAGACACCTAGTTCAAACCACCACAGGCTGCCATCTCAAGCCATGGCACACCCACACTTAATATGCTCACTTCTCTCTCTCTCTGTCTCTCTCTGTCTCTCTCTCTCTCTCTCACACACACACACACACACACATGCAGAGAGAGAGAGAGAGAGAGAGAGAGAGAGAGGGAGGGAGAGACATACACAATTATTGTGTCTAGAGTCACATGGGAATACTGAACTGGGAACTAGGCTAGTGACTTCAGATTGTAAACTTGTAATCTCTAACTAGTAATATAGCAAGAGATGCAAAACCGTATGAACTCTTACCATATGATCCAAACACCAGACTCATTGGTCTTTACTAAAAGAAATTGAGGGTTGGAGAGATGGCTTAGCAGTTAAGTGCTTGCCTGTGAAGCCTAAGGACCCCGGTTCGAGGCTCGATTCCCCAGGACCCACGTTAGCCAGATGCATAAGGGGCCACACGTGTCTGGAGTTCGTTTGCAGTGGCTAGAAGCCCTGGCGCGCCCATTCTCTCTCTCTGTCTCTCTATCTGCCTCTTTCTCTGTCTGTTGCTCTCAAATAAATAAATAAAAAACATTAAAAAAAGTTGAAAATTGTCTATGCCAGAACCTGTATACAAATATTTATGACAGCTTTATTCATAATTGCTGTAACTTGGAAACAACCAGGATGTCCTTCAGTAGATGAACAAACTGTGGTAGACAGTGAGTATTATTCAATGGTAAAAAGAAATGAGTTGTCAAGACACAAAAAGACATAGAGGAGCCTTAGAGGTTTATTAGCTTCCTGAAAGCAGGAAGCTTATCTGAAAAGGCTAAGTACTCTATGATTCCAAGTGGAGTCAATTCTGGAAAAGGCAAGACTGAAGATAATAAAAAAAGATGAGTGGTTACCAGGAGTTTGGGGGAGGGAAGGTTGAAAAGTGGAACACAAGGGATTATTTTAAGGCATTGAAACTACTTTGCATAATAATATAATGCCTTATAATTGTCATTCTACATTCATTCACCATCCATATGGAATATGCCATGTAAAGATAACCCTGTTGTTACCTATAAGCTTTGATGATAATGTACCATTGAAGATTTATCAGTATTAAATGAACTGATGGGAATATTGCTAGTGGGGTGTGGACAAGAGGTATGTGGGAATGCTGACTTACCCAGCCATTTTTACTATGTACCTGAAACTGCTCAATAAACAATAAAACAATAAAATCTAATTTAAAAAAGTCAGTGTATGAGACTACATAGTGAATTCCAGGTCAACCTGGGCTAGAGTGAGACACTACCTAAAAAAAAAAAAAATAATAATAATCAGTGTAAGATTTCCCTGTGGCTTTTAACTTTCACATTGCCAATTACTGTTCATATTAGTAGGCTTAGAAATAGACTTTGACAATACTTTAAAAACTTATTTGCGCCGGGCGTGGTGGCACACGCCTTTAATCCCAACACTTAGGAGTCAGAGGTAGGAGGATTGCCGTGAATTTAAGGCCACCTGAGAGTACATAGTGAATTTCAGGTCAGCCTGAGCTTGAGTGAGACCCTACCTCGAAAAAACAAAACAAAACAAAACAAAAAAACACTTATTTGCTGGGCATGGTGGCACATGCCTTTAATCCCAGCATGTGGGAGGAGAAGTAGGAGGATCACTGTAAATTCAGGGCCACCCTGAGACTACAGAGTGAGTTCCAGGTCAGCCTGAGCTAGAGTAAGACCCTACCTTGAAAACAAAAATCTTACTTATTTTTAGTTTTTCAAGGTAGGGTCTCACTCTAGTCCAGGCTCACCTGGAATTCACTACGTAGTCTCAGGGTGGCCTCAAACTCACGACAATTCTCCTACCTCTGCTTTCCAAGTACTGGGATTAAAGGCATGTGCCACCACACCTGGCTCAAACAATTTCTTTTGTTTCTTCTCCTCCCATTTTTCTCCCTTCCCCACTTGTTGTACCCTCTCCCCACCATAGCCTCCTTTTCTCTTCATACTATGTGTTTCCTTTTGGTCCCACCTCCTTTGCCCATCACCTCTTCTTCCTCTGTTGTGGTCTCCTATCTTGATTCATAGCCTATACTCACTCTCAGACCCTCTTAAATACAAAAGTTAAGATATACATATGAGAAAGAACACACAGTATTTGTCTGTCTGGGCCTAGGTTACTTCAGTATATTCTTTTCCAATTCCATCCATTTTCCTGCAAATTTCAGGATTCCATTTCTCCTTATAGCTGAATGAAGTTCCATCATGCACCACATTTTCATTATCCAGTCATCAAGTGACGGATCTAGGTGGATTCTGGCACAAACATACTTTTCCTTCAAGGCAGTTATATTCCTTCTAATCATGTAAAGTCAAGGATATTCTGTTATAGGCCCACACACTATGTTGGATGGATACTCTCTCTCTCATGGTAACTGTTAAGCTGGCATCCATGCAGTGGTGTATGTAGCTAAGAAGCACTTGGGCAAGTCTACTCATTAAGTTAGGTACAGTTGCCTTAAAGTTCAAACTGAATCTTGAAATTGTTTCATTAGACATTTTGGCAATAACATAGGAAGGAAACATACCTGGCTTATTCTCACAGGTGATGGTACTTATTAAAAAATATTTTTTATTTATATTTGCAACGTGGGGGGTGCAAATGGGCATGCCAGGGCCTTTTGCCACTACAAATGAACTCCATATGCATGTGCTATGTTGGGCATCTGGCTTTATGTGGGTACTAGGGAATCAAATCTCAGCTATTAGGCTTTGCAAGCAGGTGCCTTTGATCACTGAGCCATCTCCCCAGTCCAGTACCTATGTTTGATACAGTTTTTTTTTTTTAATTTTACTTATTTCCTTGAAAGAGAGTACCAGGGCCTTTTGCTACTGCAAATGAACTCTAGACACATGTTCCACTTTGTGCATCTGGCTTTGTGCGGGTACTGGGGATTTGAACCAGGCCCTTCAGGCTTTGCAAGCAAGTGCCTTTAACCACTGTGCACTCTCCCTAGCCCTGATACAGTTTTTTGATATTCAATTATTATAGTTTCTATAGATTTTTGGTACAATCTTTCACAGTCTATCTTCAAACTATAATAGCCTATAACACCTGACAATTCATTGTTACTGTTTTCTAAATCCTTTGCTGCCTTGGGAAGTTGTCTTGAACAGCAATTAACCAACAGGTAAATATGCTGCTGGAGGTTTAATCCTGAATATTACCTACACAAGTGTCTGCATGCACATATAGGGTATTTGTCATCTTTATGGTGCAGATCACAATCTCTGCCTTTCCTGTAAGATTGCCTTCTAGATGCCACTAACTTTTAGTGAACTACCCTTTTTCATGTTTAAGTCAGATAAAGGTTTGTGAGATTAACTAGTTACAGTTCTATCAATGGGCTAAACTTACTTGGTGGATTTTCTTTTCACTTTGTAAAGCAATCTCAGAAAAAGTTTTCATTTATATTGCAGAAGTTAAGATTTGATTATAAGAAAAAGGATAGCCTGTGCTGAGAGATGGCTTAGCGGTTAAGGTGCTTGCCTGCAAAGGCTAAGGACCCATGTTTGACTCTCCAGATCCCATGTTAGCCAGATGCACAAAGGTGAGGCAAGTGTAAGGTCACACATGCTCAGTAGGTGGCGCAAGTCTGGAGTTTGGTTGCAGTGGTTGAGGCTCTGGTGCGCCAATTCTCTCTCTCTCCCTCTCACTCTCTCTAAAATAAAAAAAAAAAAAGGGTAGGCTGGGTGTGGTGGCACATGCCTTTAATCCCAGGACTTGAGAGGCAGAGGTAGGAGGATCATCATGAGTTCGAGGCCACCCTGAGACTACATAGTGAATTCCAGGTCAACCTGAGCTAGAGTGAGACCCTACCTCGAAAAATCAAAATAAACACACAACAACAACAAAAAAGAATAGCCTATTGTACAGGGCCATGCTTTTTATTGCCTAATGGGAAGATAAATTCTATTTTCTTAATGATTTGTTTGTTTCCTCTATCCCTAAAGCTACCCATTCTAGAAATAAAATTGAAGATATTTCCTGTTCTTGGAGTAGTAGGTGGAGCAATATTTTCCTGTTCCAATTATTTCCATGTCATCCTCCATGGTGGTGTTGGCAAGAACGGATCCACTATCGCAGTAAGGCATTCATTGCATCATTGCTTAATATTGTGATAAATTTTATCACCACATATAAAGAGCTATGAGCTGGGCATGGTGGCATATTCCTTTAATCTCAGCACTTAGGAGGCAGAGGTAGAAGAATCACCATGAGTTCGAGACCAGCCTGAGACTACATAGTGAATTCTGGGTCAGTCTGGGCTAGAGTGAGACCCTACCTCAAAACAAACAAACAAAACAGATATGAAAATATGGCAATGCTCAAGAAGAAAGAAAGAAGCTAAATATATTAAAGAATTAATTTTAGGGTGCCAAGATGGTGACCGCCTAACTGCGCCACACATCCCAGGGAAAGAAAGATAGACACAGATCCTAAGGAGAGAAACATCCCATCATACCTCAAAAGGGCCCCAGCTGAAACTAAGAACAGTGGGCAAAACAAGCAAGGGTGCTGTTCTCTTGGTGAAACAGGCACCAGCACAAGTTCCTACCAAATCAGATATCCAGAGGCCCAGAGGCCCCCAACACCTCATCACTGAAGCAGACCAAAAATGAACCCACATGGCTCAGGGAAATCTCGCAGAAGAGGGGGTGAAAAGAATGTCAGAGCCACATGTTGGGTCATGATATGCAGAGACATTTCTTCTACCCATAACTGTGGGCTAATTCCACAATGCATGACCCATATACCTCAATAAGGGGGGGGCAAGGGAAGGGGGAAGTACATGGATGAGCCTAATAATGGTACCAACTTGACTGTATTCACTGAGTACAAAACTATTTAATAAAAAAAAAGAAAAGAAAAAAGAAGAATTAATTTTAGGGGCTGGAGAGATGGCTAAGCACTTAAGGAGCTGGCTTGCAAAGCCTAAGGCCCATGAAGCCTAAGGACCCAGGTTTGATTCCCCAGTACCCATGTAAGCCAGATGGGACAATTTGTTACTCATAAAGTAAATTTTATTGAAATTCCACTGAAATGTATGTTTTCTTTACATTTATTCATATTTCAATACTTCCAAGTGAAAAAGTCAGAATTCCTGTCATTTTTAAATAAGCATACCAGCAGTTTTTAAAAGCCTATTATTGTCTTCTAGGTAGTTGAACATGATTAAGTACTAACTCCAGTGATGCCCTCATGTAACCAAATAGTGTTACAGGTTTTAAGGATTGCTTGAAACTAGGCCTTTATTTCTTTGTTTCTGTGATTTATAATACCCATGCTTTAAGGGGATATTTGATTTTTGGAACATGGTCATTTTTTTTCTGTTTGGTTTTTCGAGGTAGGGTCTCACTCTAGCCCAGGCTGACCTGGGATTCACTATGTAGTCTCAGGGTGACCTCAAACTCACAGTGATCTTCCTACCTCTACCTCCCAAATGCTGGGATTAAAGGCGCGTGCCACCACATCCAGCTGAACATGATTGTTTGAAACAAAGTTTAATTATTAAGAGTGATAAACATAGATATATCGTTTTTTAGTGAAAAGCACTGTCATCCTCTCAAATGACTTGTAAACTGGCTTTCATTAACAATTTCAAAAAAGTTCTCTTAATAAATATATAAGTTCTAATTGTGATATGTTTAGAAAAACTGATATTTCTTGAGTTGACAGAGAAAATGGACATCCTAGGGCCTCTATCCACTTGCAAACAAACTCCAGATACATGTGCCACTTTGTGCATCTGGCTCTACATGGGTACTGGAGAGTTAAATATGGGTCACTAGGCTTTGCAGACAAGCACCTTAACTGCTAAACCATCTCACCAGCCCAAGAGAGTATTTTCTATTTTAAATCTTCATGGATCTTTGACAGTGTGTGATAACTTCTCTGCATGCAGCAATGGTAGACTTTACATCTAAGACCAGGTTTGACCATATCCCAAAGGGGCATGTGCCCTGGAGTTGTTTATAGCCATGAAATTAAAAGTTTTAAATTTTGATTATTAAATTCATTTTTTTTGTTTGTTTGTTTGTTTTTGTTTCACTCTGGTCCAGACTGACCTGGAATTCACTATGTAGTCTCAGAGTGGCCTCAAACTCACAGCGATCCTCCTACCTCTGCCTCCCAAGTGCTGGGATTAAAGGCATGTGCCAACATGCCCGGCTCACATTCATCTTAATAAAGCCAAAAATGCTTGCATTACAATCAATGCATTATTAAAATGTGGTACTGATGACGTGTTCTCCTTTATCCCTTAGGGCACCAGTGTCTTGTCACCAGGACTCCACATAGGAATAATTATTATATTAGCAATAATGATTTACAAGAAGTCTGCAACCAATGTATTTGAACAGCACCCTTGTCTTTACACACTAATGTTTGGATGTGTCTTTGCTAAAGTTGCACAAAAATTAGTGGTAAGAAATTATTTTATAATTCTTAATGTAAATATTATGTGTAGTTCTCAAACACAAAGCTGAAAACTGTTTCTTATAATACATTGGTTTCCTTTTGGGATGTGTTATAATGAATAGCTATTTGTGCTCCAACCAATGCTATGAACAGTATATTCAGTTATTTTAAGTATTTAGCTATAATCAATTTTAACTTTATGATCAGGAATTTAATTATTGGAACTTTTACTAAACAACCTGCTCATGTACATAAGATCAGATAGATGTTCATAAGTATTCCCGTATCAACTGTGGAATAGCCTCTTGGTCTTAACAGTGAATTAAACTCATAATTGTATCCTAAAAATAATAGCCAAGGCATTTGAAACAATAATGAAATTATTTTTTTTTATAGATAGCTCACATGACCAAAAGTGAACTCTATCTTCAAGACACCGTCTTCGTTGGGCCAGGTCTTTTGTTTTTAGACCAGTACTTTAATAACTTTATAGATGAATATGTTGTTCTATGGGTAGCAATGGTAAGTACTTTTTAGATTTTATTTTCTTAACATGTTAGGTCACAGTTTAAGCCACTTAAGTGGGATTATCAATTGTCTCAATATTTAGTCTACATAGTAAATGTTTCTGAACTTAATTATTTTAAGCTGTAAACCATCTTGTATTGTGTGGGGAATTGGCCAACATAGCTGGGGGTCAGACTTCCAACAACTAAGATTGTGGGAACATAACTGTGTGCCTAAAAGTAATTATGTAACTCTCTCCAAAATCAGAACAGAAATGTCAAACAAACATTTCTCTATGCCCAGAGGACTTTCAGATTTTCAGACTTAAATTTGCTAAAATTGTCCCCAGCTTATACCAGTTAGTAAGCCAATTGGATGCACCAAAAGCTGTCAGCTAAGAGTGAAAAAACAGCAGACAGTGCCACTATCTTTTGGGGTAAGGTCCCAAGACTAAAGCCTTAAATATACTAGAGGTTAGCAACCTGTTGTAGTTACCTTCATGTTGCTGAGACAGAGCACCCAACCAAAGGCAGCTGCTGAGAGGAAAGTGTTTACTTTGGCTTGCAGTCTGAAGGGGAAGTTTCATCATAGCAGGAAAACATGGCAAAGCAGAGACAGCCATCACTTATTGTGACAGCAGCTGGCATAAAGCAACAAGAGAGTGAGCTCACCAACACTGGCAAGTTGAAGGTTGATAAATCCCAAGGTCTGCCCCCACTGGCACACCTCCCCCAGCAAGGCTGCACCTCACAAATAGCTACCAGCTAGAGACCAAACATTCAAAACACGAGTTTATGGAAGACATGATTCAAACCACCACACAACCCTGAGTGTGGCCCTTGATGACAGCATATTTTAGTGATGACTGTCAAGCAAAGGTTAAATTCTCATTGGTTATATCTTAGGAAAGGAATATGGATAATATATTAAAGAGACACTTAGGCTTTCTAAGGAAAAGTCATTACAGGTAATACTTCAGTCACAAAATTGAATAAATGAAACACTTTATATTACTAAGATATCTTTATGGTTAGCCTTCAATTAACAGTGGTTTTGAATAGTTAGAATAAATTTCCAATCTTAACCTCACTGGCTTTCATCAAATCTTGCAATAAATTGTTTGCCAGTTCACCTGATCTTATCCTGTTGCTAGATTGAGGCATTTCACAAATGTTTTATGTGCATGGAGCACGAGGATACATTTGATGATCCTTCAGTAGGCTGGGTAATATTAAATTTTATGGGATAATTTAATAATCTGATATTAACTTATAGTTCATTCAAAGTCTTCTGTTCTTCCTGCAGTGGTAAGATATTAATTCTTAATCTTTTCAGGTGAACAAAGTGTTCAGTCAATCTTCCAAAGTGTTTGAAAACTAGAGCCATTTCCTTTTATTTGTTCTCTGTTATATTTTTATGGCTCCAAAACAATACAAATTAAGAATCGGATTAGGCTGGGCATGGTGGTGTACGCCTTTAATCCCAGCACTTGGGAGGCAGAGGTAGGAGGATCACTATGAGTTCAAGGCCACTCTGAGACTACATAGTGAATTCCAGGTCAGCCTGAGCTAGAGTGAGACCCTACCTTGAAAAACCAAAAAAAAAAAAAAAAAAAAAAAAAAAAAAATTAATAAATAAAATAAATGGATTATGGCTGGAGAGATGGCTCAGCAATTAAAGGTATTTGCTTGCAAAGTCTGCTGGCCTGGGTTCAGTTCCCCAATACCCATGTAAAGCCAGATGCAAAAAGTAGCACATGAGTCAAGTTCATTTGCAGTGCCAAGTGGCCCTGGCATGCCCAATTCCCTCTTTCCTTGCAAATAATTTTTTTTAATTTAGAAAATAGAAAAAAGCTGGGTGTAGTGGTGCATGCCTTTAATGCCAGCACTGAGGAGGCTAAGAGGATCGCTATGAGTTCAAGGCTACCCTGAGACTACACAGTGAATTCCAGATCAGCCTGGGCTATAGTGAGACCCTACCTCAAAAAAAAAAAAAAAAAAAAAGGGTTCTGTTGCTACTATTTATCTGTAGTCCTACATTTCTGAAGTTAATAGCTGGACATGGTGGCACATTCTGTAATTCTAGCACTTTTGAGGCTAAAACAAGATTGCTTTGAGTTCAAGGCCAGCCTGGGCTATTTAGCAAGTACAAGGCCAGCTAGGACTACATAACCAGCTTCTATCTCAAAAAAAAAAAAAAAAAAAAAAAAAAACTCATAAAACTACAAGACACAAGTATGAAATACTCCATAGTATTTTTCAGTTAAGAATTTAAAGTTAGACACATTTGAATGGGAGGGGCTAGAAAAATAGCAGTTTCAGGAAAGATGGATCATAATCCATTTTATATTTTTTTTTTGCTTCCAAAGGTCATTTCTTCATTTGATATGATGATATACTTTAGTGCTTTGTGCCTGCAAATTTCAAGACATCTTCATCTAAATATCTTCAAGACTTCATGTCATCAAGCACCTGAACAGGTTCACAAGCATATTGACTGACTAGTAGTCCAAGGAAAAGAGAAGCAGTTAGGGGAGCCTATGAGTGAAGGCAATCCCCTATGCAGGAGGCTAGTATACTATCTAATAAGGTTTTATTTAAGCATAAATCCTACAGATTCCATTATATCAACTTCAGTAATAAAGCTTGGAGTCATTTTTGATCACAGATATTATTAGCATACTATTTATTAGTCTATAAATTAGAAACAAAACATAAGGAATAAATTTTAATCCCAAGGACAATAATTGGATTCCTGTTGTTCTAAATAGTAATCTTTGAATCTACAACATATTTATCAGATTCAGGGTTTTCATTGCTAAAGGATTACATAAAAATTCAGAAGTTAAAGAACTTTAGCCATCAAAATTCGTTGTCATGAAAAAAAATGGATATTAGATCCCTTTTATAAAAAATATTTGAAATGTAATAAAATTAGTAATTTATAAAAATGGTAAAAATATTTCTTTAGAATATCAGTTACTTCAAGTACATTGATTCATATGAGGTGATAAAATAAGTAGACACTGATTCTTATCTTTCTAGTCTCAGTTGAAAGTATTTTTTCTGTATAAATACTAGAACCTTCAAAAAGATCTTTTGTAACACAAATCTTCAGAGGCCTAGCTGATCCTATTTTTAATTTTAATATAATTCTATAGGTTTTATGCCATATGATTAAATAATGAGAAAAGCATTGGAGTAAAATAACCGTGTTTTATTCTAAGGGGATTTTTTAAAAGAAAAAAAAAAACTTGTGTGGATTAAGTGCACACCGGTATTCTAAAGGACTTACTTTGCTTCTGTAGCTGTTGGTAACCTTTTGAAATAAAGACCTTAAAAGCTTGAATAGTATAGAAGGTGTAGATTCCAGGTGGTAGAGAGCTCACTGAAAGGGTGCGGTCCTAGGTTGGTCTGCAGGACCAACATAACAGAAGCAACTGGTTCTCTTAATGCTAAGTACTAGAGATGAACTAATTTCTTCCTGTAGAAGGTCAGAAGTTAATCTTTATAGATTTGTTTTTAAAACTTTGAAAACCTTAAATGATAAAGGTGAATTATAGGATTATAGAGGCAAAAACTAGAATTTTAAACATAAAAGCAAGAGAAAATTATTTCTTTCCCTGACAGGCGTTTTGTTGTTGCTGTGAATGATTCATTGAAGGCAATTTCAGCAAAAAGTAAAACTGATTACAAACATGTTGAAACATTTTAGCATTTATTAAAACAAATGTTCCCTAAGGTTCTGTGTAAAATGCACATTTTGAGGCTAGAGAGATGGCTCAGTGGTTGAAGACACTTGTTTTCAAGCCTGATGGCCTGGGTTCAAATCCCCAGTACCCATGTAAAAGCCAGATGCACAAAGTGGCACATGCATGTGGAGTTCATTTGCAGCAGCAGGAGGTCCTGGTGGGCCCATTCTGTCATCTCTCATTCTTTCTCTCCTCTCAAGTATGTTTTTTAAATGCACATTAAGAGCATATAAAAACTATTTAAGGGGCTGGAGAAATGGCTTAGCAGTTAAGGAGTTTTGTGGCAAAGCCAAAGGACCTAGGTTTGATTCCCCAGTACACACATAAAACCAGATGCATAAGGTGGCACATGTGTCTGCAGTTTGTTTGCAGTGGCTGGAGGCCATGGCATGCCCAAGGGCGGTGGGAGAGGGGGGACTTTCACATTTGAAAATGTAAAATCAAAGGTGAATATATTCACTGAACAGTAAAACTGAAAAGACTCCTAAGTAGTTTATCTTTGAAGACAGATGTGAAGTACTTACACCATAAGCAACTAGCTGTGTCCATGAAGTCTTTTTTTTTTTTTTTTTTTTTTTAATGTGAGAGAGTGCGAGAAAACTGGCACACTTCGGCCTTCAGCCACTGCAACTGAACTCCAGACATGTGCACACCCTTGTGCACATGTGCAGCCTAGCATGCTTGTGTCACTGGGTGCCTGGCTTACGTGGGACCTGGAGAGTTGAACATGGGTCCTTAAGCTTTGCAGGCAAGCACTTTACCACTAAGCCATCTCTCCAGCCCATTGATGTACTCTTAATCATTGCTAAAAACATGTGTCATTTAACTACACACCATGCCTAATTAAATGGCATTTTGATGATCTTATGTAATGAAATATTCACCAGTCTCTATCTGAAAAGTAGTATTTATAAGCCTTATAAGTTATATTAATCATCTAGCAGTTTTATTACAAAACACAAACTTTAAATTCTTTAAGATGTACATGTAACATAGTTTGTGTGTAGGTTTTTTTCCTTAATGAAAACCATCATAAGCCAGGCATAGTGATACACACACAAATACTTGCAGGTACTTGGGAGGCTGTGAGGTGAGCATCACCTTACTCCTAGGTGTCCAACAGTAGTCTGGGCAACAGGGTGAGACCTTGTCTCAAAAACATCCATGGGCTGGAGGGATGGCTTAGCAGTTAAGGTGCTTGCCTGCAAAGCCAAAGGACCCTGGTTTGATTCCCCAGGACCCACGTTAGCCAGATGCACAAGAGAGCATCTGGAGTTCATTTGCAATGGCTGGAGGCCTTGGCATGCCCATTCTCTCTCTGTCAAATAAATAAAAATAAAATATTAAAAAAAACTAAAACACTGTAATGTCTATGCTATACTTTGTACCTTTTGGGATTCAGAGATACACAGAAGCCAAAACCTAAATTTAAATCATATTTATTGATAGTGAATTTACAACTGAAGAGTTACAAGCCTGATAAACAGGAATAGTTGCTTCTCTCACATAACTGTTTAGTTTTTATTTATAAGTTACTTAGAAATTAACAGGAATAGGGGGTCTTGCACTTAAACAAGATAATGATTAATGATATTATAATTTAAACTAGAATTTATACTCTGCAGATATGTCTTTTAGCTAATGTTGTAATTATGTCATGTTACTCAGGTTCAAGTTCTTTCTTCAAAGAATCATCAGAATAACATGGATTGAAGAGACTTGCGAACATTTTCCACCTCTTGCTGCTGCTGTTTTATGAAAGGAGATATTAAACATGTTAATTTTTAGTTGAGTGTTATACATATTTCACCAAATAAACTATTTCAGTGCTTCCATTTATTCATGTTTCCAATTTGAAATGTAACTTACAGTTTCCATCATAAGTTTTTTTTGCAACATAGCCATTTCTTTTCTAAGTTCATTCTGTGTACAGGCAAACAGAGTCTTGGTTCTCTTTATATTCTTCAAACTCTAAAACACAAAAGGTTACTTCAGTAATAAACTATAACTTTTTACCATCAGTTCTAAATTGTAGAATTTTCAAAAGTAGAATTTTTTTTTTTTTTTTGAGGTAAGATCTCACTCTAGTTCAGGCTGACCTTGAATTCACTATGTAGTCTCAGGGTGGCCTCAAACTCTTGGCGATCCTACCTCTGCCTCCCAAGTGCTGGGATTAAAGGCATACACCACCACGCCCAGCTAGAACATCTTTTAATATTCAAATAATGCTCATTATTCCACACTTAAAATAATCTCATTCATAAAAACCAAAATCCCTACTGTAAAAAAGTATATCTATCATACATTGATCAAATGTAATTATCTAGGAACATCTTTGCTCAAAACAATGGCTTCATGAACTACTGATGTCAAGTGGAGAAAAAAGGGTGGACACGATTACGCACATCTCCCAGCAACTTTGGACCCTGTGGTGGGAGGATCAAGAGTTTGGGATTAGCCTGGACAACATATTAGCAAGACCCTGTCTCAAGACAAAAGAAATAGAAAGACTACAAAGCCTTATCAGTAAATATAATCTTGAAAATTTCTAGTCAGGTTCCCAAATAACAAGTTAAGATCTACCTTGACTGAACATCAATGTGAGTTGAATCATTCAAGGGAATAAATTGGTCTGTAGTATGAGATCATTTTTCAAGTTATTTTTTTCAAGTTATTATTTTTTTTTAAGACAGGGTCTTATGTAGCCACCAAGGTTTTTCTCAAACTCCGTTCTGCCTCAATCTTCCCCATGCTGGAACCATAAACATGTAACACAACATTCAGCTAAAGTAAATAGTTATCCTACTGGCCACCATATAAAAAGTACTATGGGCTAGACATGATGGCACAGGCTTTTAATCCCAGCACTGGAGAGGCCAAGGTAGGAGGATCACCATGAGTTTGAGGCCACCCTGAGACTAACTACAGAGTGAATACCAGGTCTAGCTGGGCTAGAGTGAGACCCTACCTCAAAAACCAACAAAAAGAACAAGTGCTATGTTAGATGCTGTGGGGAAAACTAAAAAAGAATAATGCATGATCTCCTTTTCTGAGTAAGAAATATGTAAATAATAAAATTTTGTATTAGGAATGGAAATGCAGCTTTCTGTAAATATATAGTAGAAAATGGGGAATAATTCCAGTTTAGTTGATGAAAAAGAAAGATTTCAATAAATAAAAAGGAAGTGAAAATAATCTAGGAAGAGTATAACCAAAAGCATGTTAGTTCATAATCAGTGGATTCAGAGAAAGCAATGTAGAGGTGGGAGTAATGAATAAATGTAGAAAAAAGCTTTTAAAGAATGTCATAGGAGAATCTTAAATACTTAAGAATTTAGAATTCAAAGCTACTGATAGATTTTCATGGGCAGACCAATGAAGAATAGACTAAGAAACAAAGCAGTTAAGAGTCTTAATAGTACGGGGCTGTAGAGATGGCTCAGCTGTTAAAGCACTTGCCTGCAAAGCTGAAAGACTGCTGTTTGGTTTCCCAGTACCCATGTAAAGCCAGATGCACAAGGTGGCACATGTGTTTAGAGTCTGTCTGCAGTGGCTAGACATCCTGGTGTACCCATATTCATTCTCTCTCAAATTAAAAAAAAAAAAAAAAGCTTTATTTATGTGAAAGAGGGCAAGAGAAAGGCAGAGGGAGAGAAGGAGAGAGAATGAGCATGCCAGGGCCTACAGCCACTGCAAACAAACTCTAGACGCATGCACTACCTTGTACATCTGGCTTACATGGGTCCTGTGGAATCAAACCTGGGTCCTGTGGCTTTGCAGGCAAACTCTTAACCACTAAGCCATTTCTCCAGCCCAAAATATTTTTTTTTCTTTCAAGGTAGGGTCTCACTCTAGGCCAGGCTGACCTAGAATTCACTATGTAGTCTTCAGACTGGCCTCGAACTCACGGCGATTCTCCTACCTCTGCCTCCTCAGTGCTGGGACTAAAGGCATGCGCCACCATGCCTGGCCCTAAAAGTAAAAACTCTTTTAAAACAATATTTTAGCCAAGTGTGGTGGTGCATGCCTTTAATCCCAGCACTGAGGAGGCAGAGGTAGGAGGATCGCCATGAGTTTGAGGCCACCCTGAGACTACATAGTGAATTCCAGGACAGCCTGGCCTAGAGTGAAGCCCTACCTCAAAAAAAAAAAAATTAATAATAATAATAATCCTCACAAAACCATTAGAATTCTATAGATATAACTTTAGTCAGAAAACATTCAAAATGAAAAGGGCTGGGAAGGCAACTCAGTAAAATGCTTTTCTCACAAGCATGAGGACCTGAGTTTCAGCTCCAAAACTAATTTTAAAAAATTAAAAAAAGAAAAAGCTGAGCATGTTGGCATGTCCTTGTAATCCCAGTGCTAGGAGGTAGAGACAGGAGGATCTCTGACCAACCAGTCTAGCCTACTTGGCAAACTCCAGGCCAATGAGAGATCCTATCTATGCAAAGGTGGGCAGCATTCCTAAGGAACACCACCTATTTAAATTATGGTTTATATAATCTATGCTACCATGTATAACATACCTTTATGAACTGATCATGTAGGTGCTTAACTCTTTTGAATCTCTGGTTCTGAACACTTGCATATTGTTGTATATTCTTTTGAAGTTGATGAATAAAATCCTACAAATATAAAAGAAAAACAACAATTTGGTAAAAGTTTGTTGTGTGCTTCATGCCAAGCAGCCACTCAACCTTTGAGCTATATTCCCAACACTAAAATTTTAAACATAGCAAAAATAATTCCATATTAAACTTAAAAGACCAGTCTATTCTTGTCTTGATAGATTCTGGTTATTCTCGGTTCTAACTGCATTTTGATTCACCCCCACCCCTAGCCCCTCAAGCTCTAGGATGGTTGTGAGTACACCATCTTGACTAGAAGTCCTTTTAGACTTTTAGATAGCTGACTCCCTTGTAGGAGATGAACCACATCACACAGCAGCCAGGGCCCAGGGGAAACCATAGAGGAACTGGACAGATGAGCAACTGTGCTCCTTCCAAAGTGAGCCTGACAACCTGGGCCAGGGTAATGGAGACAGACAATGAGGATTCTCAAGACACACCAAAGCAGAAATCCAGACGCTGCTGAGAACTCTAAACTAGAATTAAAGCACACCCACCAATGCTCATGGAAGTTTGTAGAAGGGGGTGGGGAGAAAGATTGTAAGAATATTCCAACGGGAATATCCAGAGACACAGCCCTCCCATGACAGACTGCTGCTTTCACAGCTCATAACCACAACTCCATGGTGTATACCAGCAATCCTACCAAGAAGGGCCCTCAGTGGAGTGGGGCCAGGGAGGAGGGAAATGATGTTACCAACATAAGATGTGTCCATACAAAGTTTCTACTTAATAATAAAATAATTTTTTTAAACTTTTAAAGATATCGTTTTAAAATTAATACCTTTACCAACTATTCTAAATTTAGGTGATTTCTATTTTAACCACTAACATAATAGGCCTGCCAGTCACTGAGTATAAAATGATTTTTGTCTTTTTTTTTTGTTTGTTTTGCTGACCTGGAATTCACTATGTAATCTCAGGGTGGCCTTGAATTCCCTGCCTCCTGAGTTCTGGGATTAAGGGCTTGCGCCACCTCGCCCACCCGGCTACTTTTTGTCTATTTAAAATTAGGCCTCACAATGCATAGGCCAACAAGCCTGAAATTTATGATTGCTTCAGCCTCCGAAGTAGCTGAGATTACAGGCATGACCCACCATAAACAAAATGTGTAGGAACTCTTAAAGGCATGCTTTGTTTTTGAGACAGAGTCCATGTATCACCAGGCTGGTCTTGAACTCCTGGAACTCCTGTTTCCACCTCCTGAATACCAGGAATGCTAGGCATGAATCAACAGACCCAATTCATCATGGTGCTGGGGATCAAATTCAGGGCTTCATACATGTTAGACAAATACACTACCAACTGAGCTACATTCTCAATCCCAAGGCATGTCTTACTTTTGGTAATTTCAATGTCTATACAGATAGTGTCCTAATGTTGATGTTTCTGTTCCTTAATTTGTTCTCTACAAATGACTGTCTTTTATTCTACTTAATCTTGTACTCTATATTTAGCCATCATTAATAACTTTTCTATAGTATTAATAATAGCAAAATATTTATGTGTCAGACGCCAGTCTGAACCCTTTTCAGTATATTCATTTTATATGAACTCAATCCCCTTGCTTAATAGTAAATTGTCCATTGTTACACAACTAATGCTGGCATAAGCCAGAATTTTGTCCCAAACTAAATTTACAGAATCTAGGCTCTAACCATTAATGTAGCTCAATAATCTGGCAGGAACCAAACTTAATTCATCCTATCTACTTTTCATTGTCATCCATAGTCCTATTTTCCTCCTTCTCTTTCCCAGCTTAAACAGCCAACCATTATAATTACTCCTTTGCATATCACCTTGTTCTGTTCTTACTCTTCAACATTTACTTAGCTAAATCCCAACCCTGGAAAATACAATTCTTGCTACTCTGCATGGTCACAACAATTTTCACCATCTGGTGACTGTATTCACTAAACAGATACAATTTAAAGAGAAAGTTCCGTCTACCATCCACCTACATTTATGGATGTTCATGTACCTTTTCTCCTGTTTCTAAGGATACACTGAACTAAATCCAGTTTCTTCACATGTCCTATCCTCAAGAATTCAGCAATTATCCCCACTCTTGTTTTTAAATTTCTCCCTCAAGGCAGGCAGGCCTGTAATCTGTTTTGTGGAAGACTGAAACAGGAAGATGGAAAGTTTAGGGCCTATCTGGGCTGGGCTACAGTGTGTGTAAAAGGCCAGACCGGGCAGCTTAATGAGACATTGTCTCAAAAGGTTAAAAAGAGGGCTGGGAGCCTGGTGTGATGGTGCATGTCTTTAATCTCAGCACTCTAGAGGCAGAGGTAGGAGGATTGCCATGAGTTCGAGGTCACCTTGAGACTACATAGTGAATTCCAGGTCAGCCTGAGCTAGAGTGACATCTACCTCGGGGGAGAAATAAAAAGGCTGGGGATGCAGTGTATCCTAGACTCCTTCCTTGTCTAACATAATGGAAACCATAGGTACAATCCTTAGTATCATAATAAATGTGTCCTCTAGATTCTCATCAGCACAAAAACATGCTATTTCAGTTATCTTAAAAAGTAAAACACAGGAGCCAGGCATGGTGGTGCACGCCTTTAATCCCAGCACTCAGGAGGCAGAAGTAGGAGGATCACCATGAATTCAAGGCCACCCTGAGACTCCGTAGTGAATTCCAGGTCAGCCTGGGCTAGAGTGAGACCCTACCTCGAAAAACCAAAAAATAAAAATAAAAAAATAAAACACAGGCATGGTGATGTATGCCTTTAATCCCAGTACTCGGGAGGCAGAAGTAGGAGGATCACCATAACTTCGAGACCACCTTGAGACTACATAGTGAATTCCAGGTCAGCCTGGGCTAGAGCAAGACCCTACCTTTGAAAACCAAAAAAATAAGTAAGTAAATAAATAATAATAAAGCCCTCTGTATTCCTTTTGTCTTCAGGCTACCACATTCCTCTTTACTATTCTGTCTTGAACTCATTTTAGTTTTGCACTCTCTTTTCCACCCAAATCATTCTAATTCAGTACACTAATGACCTCCACATTGCCAAATCTATTTTGTTTGGCCTATAGGCAAATGACATAATTGATGCTCTTGCCTTATTTTAAAAAAAGGCTTTATCTTGGTGTAGTTTGCTTTTCACCTAGAAGTCCACCTGTTTTTGATGTCCTTTACTGGCTCCCATTTATTCTTGGAACTCTTAATATTGAAGTACTCTAGGAATCTGTCCTCAGATTTCCTTACATTTACAATTATTACATTATTTCATCTAGGTTTCATGGTTTGAAAACTGTCTTTAAGCTAAGAATCCTCAACTTTGTATCTTTAGTCCATTTATCTCTTATCCTGAACTACAATTTGATACACAAATGGTTTATTTCACCTCTCCTTAGTCTCCTGTACATCTCAAATTTAGCATTTCTAAAATTGAGCTGACCAACCAACTCCAAAATTATTTAATATAACTAGTACCTCAGATCTTAAGTTGAAAAAATAATAAACAATGAAAGGAAAAATTGAGAGCTGTTACATATGATCTGGCCTTCCATTACCCATGGAGATGGAGAGGTAACACAGTTTGGCTGCTAACAGTAAACCATGTTCTAGGTTGGGACTCTAGATCATTTATAGTGTGCCTACATAGCTGATACAAGATCCTGGATTTAGTACCCAACAACTAAAAAAATAGTATACCATAATACTACAATGATTTGTTCAGGAATGAGTATGGTGATTTGATTCAAGTATCCCCCATAAACTTAGGTGTTCTGAATGCTAGGTTCCCAGCTGGATATTTGGGAATTAATGGCCCCTGAAGGCAGTGTATTGTTGGGGGCAGGCTTCACTTGCCAGTGTTTGGCACACTCTCCTGTTGCTGTTGTCCACCTTCTGCTCATGCCATCATTTTCCCCTGCCATCATATAGCTTTCCCTTGAGTCTGTAAGCCAAAATAAGCTTTTTTCCCACAAGCTGTTCTTGGTCAAGTGATTTCTGCCAGCAGTGCAAACCTGACTACAACAGTGAAGTTGGAGTGGGACTGCTGCTAGACACCTGACTGTGGCTTTGGCCTTTTGGAGCTGATTTTCAAGAGGAATGTGGAAGGATTTGTAACCTTGGCCTAAGAGTCGCCTTGCAGTGCTATAAGTACAGCTTGATGGGCTATTCTAGTCAGAGTTGAAAGACCTGAGTGCAATAAGAACCATGGACTGTGAGGTTTGGCTTATGAGGGTGAGAAAGAGCTTTGCTTGGTCTGGGCTAGAAACAATTCGTGTGCAAGGCTTGCTGTTATGCCCACGTCCTGAGAACTTGTGCAGGGTTACAGTGTGTAGAAACAGGCTGGGGTGTGCAGAGGGATATGGCACAGAAATGAAATCTTTGAGTTGAAACTGCTACCCATTCAGCTGCAATTGTATAAGAGATTACAACCATCGAGATTGGGCCAGGTGACCTGCAATTGGGACAACAGAAAGAATGCAATCTTTTGAAGGCACCTGAATGCTGAAAGAGTGTCCTATTCTTCAAAGTCTGCATTATTCCCCCCTAGATTAACAAATTGGCACTCCACCTGGTATTATGGAGTATAAGAAATTCAGGAAAGAGATGGTCATTGAAGTTGCAACATGGTCTTGTGTTTTGGAAATGGCCATGGGCAGTGTGAAGCAGGTTTGATGGATTGTCTGCCATAAAGAGTTGATGGGGTCATGAGGATGGATCATGGGTTGCAGTGGAAACCCACTGAAGGTGCTAGGACCATGAGAGGGCTGCTAAGGAGAGATGCTGGCCTCAGATGAAGTTTTCCAGGACTGTAGGTAGCTTAGCTGAAGGGGCAGAATTGGGACTCCAGAGGCTTGTTGCTAGTTAGAATTATCCAACTTGGAGATTTGTCACTGACTAGAATTGTTGGACTTGGAGCTACAGAGTTTGATGTTTTCCCTGGTTGTTTTAAATCTTGTACTAGCTGAATATTTCTTTGCTATGTCCAGTGCCATCTTTTCCAGTGTGAATGTGTATTCTGTGCCATTATAGGTTTTTTTTTGGGAGGGAGGGGGTTGGTACTATGGCTCAGTTAAAAGATCTCAGACTATGTGAATGTTTTAACAACATTAGGATTGATAAAAGCTATGGGGACGTTTAAAGTTGGATGAATGCATTGCATTTTACATCATGTATGGTTATCAGTTTATGGGGGCCAGGGAAGAATGTGGTGGTTTGATTCGGGGTCCCCCATAAACTTAGGTGTTCTGAATGCTAGTTTCCCAGCTGATGGAAATTTGCAAATTACCACCGCCTGGAGGCAGTGTATGTTGGGGTGGGCTTATGGGTATTATAGCCATTTTCCCCTTGCCAGTGTTTGGCACACTCTCCTTTTTCTGCTGTCCACCTGATGTTGGCCAGGAGGTAATATCTACCCTTTGCTCATGCCATCATTTTCCCTTGTCATCATGGGGCTTCCCCTTCAGTCTGTAAGCCAAAATAAACTTTTTTTCCCACAAGCTCCTCTTGGTCGAGTGATTTCTGCCAGCAATGCGAACCTGGCTGCAACAATGGGCAAACAACTAAAATTAGATCAGTTATATAGAAGATTAGTTATAAAGCGAGTTATGTACCACCATTAGTGTTTCTTCTTCTTCTTCATATTTCTGTGCCTCGGAATCCCAAATCTTCAACATATCCTTAAACTGCTGAGAGTACTCACTGTTAAGTTTATGCCTGTAAAACAGAATAAGCGCTGCCACTCCCATTTCATACCAATGTGAAAAGAGCATTCAAAACAAAACTGAATTGGCAATTTATAGTATAAAAAGGAAGGATATAACAGCTGAAGTAAGTTGATGGGAAAATAAAAGATTAATGATGATTCTATAAATATTCTTTGTAACAAGCTAACAGAAAAGTTTCCTTTAGCTCTCAAAAAATCTAAGTTTTTTTCATATGTATTAATTTTCCAGAAAAATTCATCTTATCTCCAAATAGTTTTTCATTTTTTTTCTACTGAGCACTATAAGTTCTTATAAATAAATGATTTCTAAGTAGAAATACTTTCGTAGAGCAAAGATTCAGTAAATCAAGTCAGTTAAAATATACAAATTGTTTACAATATAAAACTGACATTTTTCTACATTTTCAAGTGATCAAATAATAGTTTTTTATAACATCTACCTTTTTCCCCTCAGCTAATATTTTTCCACAATTAATATAAATTAATAGTAACCCTCCAACTATTATTTAAAAGGAGAAAAAAATCTTTACTGGCTTCTAAAAAATATTTCTCAATTCCATAAAGGCATGAGGTTGTAAGACTACTTGTCTTAAAGGAAAAACCAGGCCATTTTCGCTAGAGACTAATAAACAGAAAACAGTCTGTTTCTTAAGCAATTCACACCAATATATAATAAATGATACAAACATGGTACTAAAACAATGCCTTACCATTGCTCTTGTTGTGTTTTCCAAGCTTGTTCAAATTTCTGGCTGCTGGCTTTAAAAGAAGCTTTGGTATAGATTTGTACTCTCTTTCTCTTGGCAAGAAGAGTCTTTTTAACATCAGCTACATTGGAAATAAATATTCACTAAAATTTAATGTTGAAAGAAATTGTTTTGTTTTTCTCTTCTATAGTACTAGAAATTGAACTCAGGGCTTCACATATGGTAGGTACTGAATATCCCAGCCTTAAGAAAATTATTTTGTACTATATTATTAAAATAAATCTAAGTATGGGTTTATTCAACCCATAAGGTGTGGTAGATGGTCATCCTGGACTACATAGTTGTGGCAGCCTGAGCTTGCTACAAGAGACTCTGTCTCAGAAATAATCAAATACACCAAAAAGAATACTGTCTCCTAATAAAGCTCATATAACTAATACTTAGCATAGACCTTAAACCTTAAGGTCTTTGGGATCTGATTATAAGTCTCAAGCTGTTTTTCACTTTAAATTACATAATTTATTAATATAAAAATAATCAGTTATCTTAAAGGCTTCAATTTATGTCATCCTCTATTAATGAAGCAATACAGTTAGAGCCCTAGAAAATAACTTGAATAGATGAAGAACTGATATACAGATATTATTCTTACAGTTAACTTTGCATTGCTGGGACAAACATCTGACCAGAAGTAGGAAAGGGTTTATTTCAGGCTTACAGAATCCAAGGGAAGCGCCATCAATAGCAGAAGAAGCTGGCTCACTCCAGCATGCATCATAGCAGAGAGAGAAACTAACACCAGCAAGCATGAACAGGCAGAGCTCAAACTGCTCTGAACACATCTGAGGGCTAGACTGCAAGATCCATCCCCAGTGACACCATCTCCAGCAGGGCTGCTGGAGACCCAAGCTTCAAGCTTAATCAAAAATACCTCAGGCTACTGGGGGACATATATTCATTCAACCACAATTGTTTATATCACATAGTCTATGAATACAAAGTATAAAAAACTTTTCCCATCGATTTTTTTTTTTTCCTTTTTGGAGGTAGAGTATCCGTCTAGACCAGACTGACCTGGAATTCACTGTGTAGTCTCACGCTGGCCTTAAACTCACAGTCCTCCTACCTCAGCCTCCTGAATGCTGAGATTAAAGGCATGTGCCACCACGCCCAGCTCAATACTTTAAAAATTCTTGGGCTGGGGCTGGGGCTGGGGCTGGTCGCCAAGGTGCTTGCCTATGAAGAAGCCTAAGGTTTGATTCCCCAGTATCCATATAAGCCAAATGCTCTAGGTGGCGCATGCCTCTGGAGTTCCTCTGCAGTGGCTAGAGGCCCTGGCACTCCCATTCTCTATCTCTCTCAAATAAATAAATAAAAATTAAAAATTCCTGGGCTGGAGAGATGACCCAGCGGTTAAGGTGCTTGTTTGCAAGGCCTGACAGCCTGGTTTCAACTCCCAGTACCCTCATAAGACCAGATGCACAAAGTGGTGTAGGCATTTGGAATTTGTTTGCGTGGCAAGAGTCTCTGGTGTGCTCATATTCTCCCTCACTCCCTCTCCCTCTCTCTCTCTTTGATTGAAAATTAATATTAAATATATATAATTTTTAGTTTGTGACCACCCTAAGACTACGTACTGAATTCCTGGTCAGCCTGGGATACAGCAAAACCATTACCTTGAAAAATAAAAATTCTTTTTTAATCCTAAAAGCACCATTTTTGCCTTTCATATTATGGAAAAGGTTAAGATCTATGATGTTAAGTCATATTTATGCACAACCCTATAAATGAGAACAAGTCATTAATTGATATAGTACACTGATTAACATTTCCTATTACATACATGTCTGTACAGTTTTAAATCTAAAAATATGTCTAAAAACATACCTCTAAATTTTTCCAGCATATTCTGTACTTCGCCCCTGTGAAAAAATTCCACTTAAAATATCAAATGCAGATACTTATAACTTGCCAAAGTACTGAAAATAAGTGCTGAGTGTGCAGCCCTAAATGTGACATCTATATTACCCACTCCAAGGCTCTGGGAACTTTGTAGGAGATAGGACAAGAATATAAGAGCTGGAAGATCTGGATGAATACTGTGAAATGCTGCCTTCTGGACACAACACAGCCATTGTACTCATGAACTCAAAGCAGCTGTGATTACTTGCAAACTATTGGGCCCATCCACACTGAATCACAAATGGGGGTGGGGTTCATGATGCCTCACCCCTCTACCCCTGTGGAGATACTGGCAGTTATGGTTGCCTAGGGAGGAGAAGTTATTTTCTTCAGTGGTAGAGTCACTAGTAAGTTGCCCATGCTCCGGTAAACAACCCTCAACCCATGTTCATGCAAGCAATCCTAATTAAACTCAGTGGGTTACAAACATAAAAATTCACTGAAGTATGAGGGGGTAGTTGGGAAGAAAAAGTGTTTAGCAGAAATAAGAGAGTATAATGGCGGTAAATATGATCAAAATAGATTTTTGTGTGAAATTTTCAGAAGATAAATAAAAAAATCTTTTGCTTAAAAAAATATTAAACCAAGGCTAGGCATGTAATTCAGTGGTAGATCATTTGTTCAGAATGCACAAGGCCTTAGGTTTGATCCCTAGCACTACCAAGAAAAAGCAAACAATTTTTAAAGATTCATAATACATGTTTGTTTTGGAAGAAATATCACCCACCACATATTTTACATACAGTACTTGCTAGACAACCAAGTAACTTTTTCTTGAAGTACTTTATTGAATAGGCAAAAATTATCTTTGAACATATTACCCCATATCGCCAACTACTTCTTTTGAAGGCCTTTTCTTTCCACGCTTATCAATTCCTGGATTATTTTCTGTATTGACAATAGAAACATTTTTGAAATTAAGTATTCTATTTTAGTAAATTTTAATATTTTTATTCGCAATTCAGGATTTTTATCAACATAACTTTTAAAGAATACTTTTATTAATTTATGTGAGAGACAGAAAGAGGGGGACATACCTGGGCCTTTTGCCATTGCAAACAAACTATGTCACTTTGTTCATCTGTATTTACATGGGTACTGGAGAAGCAAACCAAGGACTACAGGATTTGCAGCGCCTTTTAAACTTCTGAGCCATCTCCTCAGCCCACCAACATAAATTTTAAAAGTAGATAAATAGCTGGGTGTGGTGGCGCACACCTTTAATCCCAGCATTCGGGAGGCAGAGGTAGGAGGATCCCGGTGAGTTCAAGGCCACCCTGAGACTACATAGTGAATTCCAGGTCAGCCTGGGCTAGAGCGAGACCCTACCTCGAAAAACAAAAACAAAAACAAAAAAAAGTAGACAAATAAATGCAACATTTTCTCTGAAAGATGAGATTATGACTCATGTTAAGAGTTTTCACTCATTTTGTTCCACTTTCTAAGGAATGTTTTTGTCAGGGGGAGTCACTGATCTCATGCGCATTTTATAGAAACAAATTCTCAAATATGGAATAAAGTCATAGTAAAAGTTATTTATTGGGTTGGAGAGATGGCTTAGCGGTTAAGGCGCTTGCATGTGAAGCCAAAGGACCCAGATTCAATTCCTCAGTACCCACATAAGCCAGACGCACAAGGGGGCACATGCATCTGGAGTTCGTTTGCAGCAGCTGACGGCCCTGTCATGCCCAGTCTCTCCCTCAATCTCTCTCTTTCTCAAATAAAAGGTTTTTTATTTTTAAGGTATTTTTGGTATTTTGGGACTACCAAGGCAAGAGATACTTTATGAAGTTCCATAACTAATAGAAAGGCATAATCAGATGCTGAAGTAAATGAAAATACTTAAGAAATGTTTGTTTTTAAGTGTAATACAAACAAATTAACTATAGAACAGAGTCAACCTCCAACATAGATATACCTTTAGCCATATCCTCTTCTGAACTACTCAGTTTTTTATTTTCTTTTTCAAAATTATAGGCTTTTTTAGGCTTATTCTCCAATGGTGGCTTCCCACATTTTTCAAAGTGCCTTCTTCTGCTGTGCTCCATATTTATATGTTTCCTGGTTTGAAAAACAACCACACACACACAAAAAAAAAACCCTCAAATCTCTCAAACTTTTCTTGGCAGGGGGTGGGGGAGGCTTGTGTGTATAATGTGGTGTGTATGTGGTGTCTGCATGTGGTTGCCAGGGGCCGGGCTTGCCTGCCACAGCTGGTAGTATATGTCTGGTGTTGGCCCAAGTCTTTTAATCCGACAGATTGCCATTTTGGACGACTCCAGCAATTCTCTGCTCCCCTATAGGACTGGGGTTACAGACTCATGTGGCCCTGCTGAGCTATTTATGTGGGTTCTGCTTGCACAGGAAGTCATCACTCTTGCCCTCAAAACTGAATACAGACATCATTAAAATAAATTGATAAAACAAATATCTATTGTTTACAATCATGGAAGTTAATAAATTAAAAATAAAACAAATCTCAAATAAGGTCCAATAGGAATGATCTTAGTTGAATAAAATGTTAGCAGTTTTCTTTCTTATTGGGCCAAAAGTTAACAATTTATCACTTGTCAACTTGATTATGTAGGAAAAAAAAACCACAATAATGATGGTTCCAATCCTGCTTCCAAGTGTCCTTGTATCCATCCATGGGGAGATATGAATTTTGGGCCCAATACTATCAGACTCTAATGAAACTGAGCTCATCTTAGTCTGTACCTCAGTCTCAAAATAAAATTATTGTTCCTAATATGATAGATCAGAAGCATCCCAAAACTGGTTTCATAGTACTATAAGTCTAGAATATATAGTTAGTTCTATAGGGTTAGGGATGGAGCTCAGTAGTTCTCATATACCTACCACTCAGGGTACCTGTGTTCCACCCTCAAAAGTGGGGGAGGAGGAGAGTAGAAGAGAGAGGTGGAATAGGGGAGGAGGGGGGAAAGGGAAGGACAGGAGGGAAGGGGAAAGGAGGGAAGGAGAGGGAAAAGGTAGGAAAGAAGATAGGAAGGAAGAAGGGGGAGGAGGAAGGGAAATGGGAGTAGAAGGGGAAGGCAGAAAGGGAGAGAATGGAAGGCATGGTTGGAGAGGGAGGGAGAGAACCACATTAGAAAAGAGGGGACAGAATGGCGTAAAAATAAGGAAAGCAGGAGGAGAGGTTATGTGGGAGGCTGAGGACTGAGGGTTGCAGGCCAACATGGGTTAAAGTTGAGAAGCTTCCTTCAAAACGGAAAAAGAAAAGGTTGGCATAATGGCACACATTAGTCCCTCATCCTAGCAAGCAGGACAATGGCGGCCAACCTGGAGTACATGAACATTTAGTCTTAAAACTTTGAAATGACCTCTTGACCTCAGGGAAACACTCCACACACCGAGGACAGGGAGACGGCGGCGGGGTTTGGTTCAACGGAAAATCTCAGGGTAGGCCTGGCTGCCCTACCCGGCCTCCTGGCAGGACCTGGCTTAGCCCGCCCCACCCTCTACCAAGTCAGGGCCTGGCCTCATGAGGGTTGTGGGGGAGGGGGCCGACCTCGCGGCGGGGGAGGGGGTGTAGGGGAGGGGCTGGCCCTCCTGAGGGTTGTGGGGGAGGGGCCGGGCCTCCTGAGGGTTGTGGGGGAGGGGGCCGACCTCGCGGCGGGGGAGGGGGTGTAGGGGAGGGGCTGGCCCTCGTGAGGGTTGTGGGGGAGGGGGCCGACCTCGCGGCGGGGGAGGGGGTGTAGGGGAGGGGCTGGCCCTCGTGAGGGTTGTGGGGGAGGGGCCGGGCCTCCTGAGGGTTGTGGGGGAGGGGGCCGACCTCGCGGCGGGGGAGGGGGTGTAGGGGAGGGGCTGGCCCTCGTGAGGGTTGTGGGGGAGGGGGCCGACCTCGCGGCGGGGGAGGGGGTGTAGGGGAGGGGCTGGCCCTCGTGAGGGTTGTGGGGGAGGGGCCGGGCCTCCTGAGGGTTGTGGGGGAGGGGGCCGACCTCGCGGCGGGGGAGGGGGTGTAGGGGAGGGGCTGGCCCTCGTGAGGGTTGTGGGGGGGTGTAGGGGAGGGGCTGGCCCTCGTGAGGGTTGTGGGGGAGGGGCCGGGCCTCCTGAGGGTTGTGGGGGAGGGGGCCGACCTCGCGGCGGGGGAGGGGGTGTAGGGGAGGGGCTGGCCCTCCTGAGGGTTGTGGGGGAGGGGCCGGGCCTCCTGGGGGTTGTGGGGGAGGGGCCGGGCCTCCTGGGGGTTGTGGGGGAGGGGCCGGGCCTCCTGGGGGTTGTGGGGGAGGGGCCGGGCCTCCTGAGGGTTGTTGTGGAGGGGCCCGGGCCTCGTGAGGGCTGTGGGGGAGGGGCCCGGGCCTCGTGAGGGCTGTGGGGGAGGGGCCCGGGCCTCGTGAGGGTTGTGGGGGAGGGGCCCGGGCCTCCTGGGGGTTGTGGGGGAGGGGCCGGGCCTCCTGAGGGTTGTTGTGGAGGGGCCCGGGCCTCGTGAGGGCTGTGGGGGAGGGGCCCGGGCCTCGTGAGGGCTGTGGGGGAGGGGCCCGGCCCTCGTGAGGGCTGTGGGGAAGGGGCCCGGCCCTCGTGAGGGCTGTGGGGGAGGGGCCCGGGCCTCGTGAGGGTTGTGGGGGAGGGGTCCGGGCCTCCTGAGGGTTGCGGGGGAGGGGCCTGGCCCTCGTGAGGGTTGTGGGGGAGGGGCCCGGCCCTCGTGAGGGTTGTGGGGGAGGGGTCCGGGCCTCGTGAGGGTTGCGGGGGAGGGGTCCGGGCCTCCTGAGGGTTGCGGGGGAGGGGCCTGGCCCTCGTGAGGGTTGTGGGGGAGGGGCCCGGCCCTCGTGAGGGTTGTGGGGGAGGGTCCCGGGCCTCGTGAGGGTTGTGGGGGAGGGTCCCGGGCCTCGTGAGGGTTGTGGGGGAGGGGTCCGGGCCTCGTGAGGGCTGTGGGGGAGGGTCCCGGCCCTCGTGAGGGCTGTGGGGGAGGGGGGGCCGGGCCTCGTGAGGGTTGTGGGGAGGGTTCCGGGCCTCGTGAGGGTTGTGGGGGAGGGTTCCGGGCCTCGTGAGGGCTGTGGGGGAGGGGCCCGGCCCTCGTGAGGGCTGTGGGGGAGGGGCCCGGCCCTCGCGAGGGCTGTGGGGGAGGGGGCCGGGCCTCGCGAGGGTTGTGGGGGAGGGTTCCGGGCCTCGTGAGGGTTGTGGGGGAGGGGACCGGGCCTCGTGAGGGTTGTGGGGAGGGTCCCGGGCCTCGTGAGGGTTGTGGGGGAGGGTCCCGGGCCTCGTGAGGGTTGTGGGGGAGGGTTCCGGGCCTCGTGAGGGTTGTGGGGGAGGGGACCGGGCCTCGTGAGGGTTGTGGGGAGGGTTCCGGGCCTCGTGAGGTTTGTGGGGGAGGGGACCGGGCCTCGTGAGGGTTGTGGGGGAGGGGGCCGGCCTCGTGAGGGTTGTGGGGGAGGGGGCCGGCCTCGTGGGGATCGCGGGTGGAGGCCGCCCTCCCTGGCGTCGAGGCCTGCAGACGTCCCCACTGTTCCTGCAGATGCGGGGTGGGGGGGATGTCACCTCAGCCTGGGGCCCTGATCCGGGGACAAACGTCCGCCTCCCCCCGTCCTCCCCCGCGCTGAAAGAAAACCCTAGGACGGGCCCAGCGGCACAGCCTGGTCTCGAGCGGGCGTGTCCACCTTGACGGCTCGCGCTCCAGAGTCCTCCACCACCTCAGCCACCGCGCTGAGGAAACTCGGCCGACGCGCGGGAGAAAAGCCAGGCACGCTCGTGCAGTCTCCGCGCTGGTTGGCCAAACGCCCTGCGCATGCGTATGAGGGAGGCTGAGGCCCCGCCCCCTGCAGGGACGACTCTGGCGCCTGCGCATGAATATTAACTTCTTGTAGACTCCTGGAGTGCGCCTTTCTGGCTAAGTGCGGGGCGTTTTATTTATTTATTTATTTACTTATTTATTTATTTATTTATTTATTAATAATCTTGAAAACCGTAAGACAATATGCAAACTATGCAACAACTAACTCACAGACCCTACTTTGTTTTTTAAAATACTTTTATTTACTTGAGAGAAAGTGAGAGAATGGGCGTGCCAGGGCCTCCAGCCATTGTAAACAAACTCCACACACATGTTCCACCTTGTGCATCTGGCTTTATGTGGTACTGGCGAATCGAACCTGGTTTCTTAGGCTTCACAGGCAAGCGCCTTAACCGCTGAGCCATCTCTCCAGCAGCCCCCCCCCCCACCTTTTTTTAAAAAAAATTTTGACACAGGTATAACTTTCTTAAAGTGACCAATAAACACGGGCTTTATTGAGTGGGTAGGTGTGGAGGCCTCCTGTCCTGGACGGCTGAGTCCCTGAGGAGAATGCTTCTCGAAGGACAGTGCAAGTCCATGGATGTGCTGAGAACACCAGTGATGTCTTCTCGGGACCCCTAGTTGAAGACAGGCCAGGCCCTCCCAGGCTGCTGGGCAGCAGCGGTTAGGGCGGTTGGGCAGCTTTGGGCACCGCAGGAAGCACGTGGGAGATCATGGGGCGGAGAGAAGCCAAGTTCCCCTGGACAGGGTTATTTGCTTGTTGCCATGGCAACTGACCTCCTCTCCCTCTGTAGCTCTTCCTTTGTGTAAAAGTTGGGAGTGGGGCGCAGGGGCCGGTGCACGTTTCCTTTTTGTCCCGCTGCTCTGCAGAACTCTCCATTGTTGGACCAAGTGTACTCCCCAAGTCTCCAGAGCGCCCAGGAGCATTCTCATGTCACTTGTAAACACCATTTTCTTTCTTTACAATTTCCAAGTCCCTCTTTCCCTTTGGCTTAATTGCTAAACTCATCCAGCACAATGCTAAACAGTAGTAGGGGAGGGGAAGGTGGTTTTTTGGGGTTTTTTTGGTGACAACGCCTTCCCGCAGCCCAGGCTGACGGTGCCTTTAAGCACGGGATTAATTTCAGAGTTGAGCATCACACAGAAACTAATTAAATAAAATAAAATTAAATTAAATTAAAATAAAAACTAATTAAATAAAAAACCCAGGGTAGGCTCGAACTCACAGCAGTCCTCCTGTCTCAGTTTCCCCAGCACTAGGATTACAAGTGTGCACCACACCAAGCTTGGGTGGGCATTTTTTTTTACTTTGGTAGGAAGGCCTCAGCTGTTTTTATCATTTGTTTCTTGATGGTAACTATTCTTTTTTTGTTGTTGTTGTTATTTTTATTTATTTATTTGAGAGCAACAGAGAGAAAAAGGCAGATAGAGAGAGGGAGAGAGAATGGGCGCGCCAGGGCCTCTAGCCACTGCAAACGAACTCCAGACGCGTGCGCCCCCTTGTGCATCTGGCTAACGTGGGTCCTGGGGAGTCAAGCCTCGAACCGGGGTCCTTAGGCTTCACAGGCAAGTGCTTAACCACTAAGCCATCTCTCCAGACCGATGGTAACTATTCTGAGATGGAATCTCAAAGTAGATATTTGCATTTCCCTGATGGGTAAGGATGTAGAACCTCTCTTTAGATGTTTATAGACCATTTGTATTTTTTCTTTTGGGAACTTTCTAGTTCCATAGCCCTTTTCTTTTTTGGTTGGGTTGTTTGACTTCTTCTTATTTAGTCTTTTGAGTTCTTTGGGTCCTGGATATTAATCTTCTGTCAGAGATTTTTTTTCCCATTCTGTGGGCTGCCTCTTTGCTCTATTAGGTGTCATTGGTGTACAAAAAGTTTGTAATTTTTAATATGTTTTTATTTATATTTGAGAGAGAGAAAGAGGCAGGAAGAGAGAGAGAGAGGGAGGGAGGGAGGGAGGGAGGGAGGGAGGGAGGGAGGGAGGGAGGGAGGGAGGGAGGGAGAGAATAGGCATGTTAGGGCATCCAGCCACTGCAAACGAACTCCAGATGCATGCACCCCCTTGTGCATCTGGCTTACATGGGTCCTGGAGAATCAGACCAGGATCCTTTGACTTTGCAGGTGAACACCTTAACTGCTAAGCCATCTCTTCAGTCCAAGGTTTGTAATTTCATGAGGTCGATTAGCAGTTTTACTTGCTGAGCAACTAGGGTTTCCTATGGCAACATGTTGAAGTGTTTCCCCTACTTTGTCCTCTAGCACTTTCAGAATTTTAGGTCTGATATTAAAAAGCCTTTGATCCATTTGGACTTGATTCTTGTGCATGGGGAGAAATAAAGAATTATTTTCATCCTTCTACACATAGATATCCAGTTTTTCCAACACTATTTGTTAAAGAGGCTGTCTTTCCTCCAGTTAATATCTTTGGAATTTTTTTCAAAAATCAGAAGACTGTAGCTGCCTGGGGTTGACTTTTGGGTCCTCTGTTCTGCTCCATTGATACTATATGTCTGTTTTTGTGCCAGTGCCATGCTGTTTTTGTTATTATGGCTCTATAGTATATATTAAAATCAGGTGTGGTGATATGACCAGCCTTATATTTTTGTTGCTTAGAGTTGTTTTGGCTATGCAAGACTATTTTTTTTGTTGTTGTTTTGGTTTCCAAATGAATTTTAGGATTTTTCTCTTTTTGAAAAAATAGAAAACCTAGATTTATTAATTAAACTATTATAGAAATAAAACAGTATCATTAGCAGTACTTTGAAGATTTCATCAGATTTCTTGTTCTGTGACAGAAAACAAATTTCACAGGATGGACGTTCAAAGGTCTAACCTGGGAGTCCATGAAAGCAGACTGGTAGAACAGGCAGAAGGAGAAGCAGCCGGAAGCCAGGGTGGTTGCGTGGGCAGCATTTCCCTGGAGCCGAATTAATCAGTCTGACCCTTACATCTGTGGAAAATGACACAAGCTGCTGTCTGAGACCTTTGCCTTTTCTCTGGGATAGGGGGGTCTTAGGCTGCAGAGAGGCACCTGAGCTCCAGCCTCTCCTCCTTCACCCCCAACCCCAGGACACCCACACTCAAGCTCCAGTGCATTTCACCACACAGGCCTGCCAGCCGACAGATGTATGAACAGCAAAGACAGGCATTAGAGGCCACTCAAAGGACACCTAGACTTGGGAAGTTTGATAACCTATACATATCCCCTTGGTTATCTTATTCACGTGTGTGAATAAAAGTCATAATTTCTCTTGCTGGCGATAACCTGCTGTCTCAGTGTCATCTGTCTCATGAAAGAACTGGTTGAAGTGAGTTTTGAAGAAGGAAGAAAGCCTTTCACCAACCCTACTCCTGTGTGGAAGAGGCACCAAGCCCTCTCCTATGAGCAGAATCTTGAAGCAGCACGAATCGTTTTCAGTGATCAGCATCTGCAGCCTCAAACTGCCCAGCAGCCGATGGCGTGGTGTCCACTTCCACACCATCTTCACAGTCTCTTACTGAATCTTCTGTCTGGACTCCAGCCATGTTATCCTGGCTGCTTGCAGACTGAGAAAACATTCCTTCCAGTCTCTCCAGTATGGCTTGCCCTTCTACCATTGAATGGGATAGAGGTAAAAAACTAAGGGATATCCCCTTGTCCCTATTGGTTAGCTTCCACATCATCTCCATCATAGGCGTCAGAGTCCTAGTCCTCTGGGTCTCACATTGCAGGGAACATCGCCTCCAATGCTGACTTATCACTAGGCACAAATCTAAATTCAGTAATAGGTTCAACACTATCACCACTGTCTTCCTCATCTTCATCAGAAAAAAAGATTCTTTTATGTCTTTTCCAAACTGTTCATTCACCATTATATGCAAATGTGCTGGTGGATCGCCATTTAGGTCCCTGGAGACTGTATGTAGGCTAATGGTGGAACATTCCAGTGAGAATCCTGATCCAGAACCATCTAACCAAGACAGGCGGCTCTCAGCAATGGAAAGAATGGCAGGGCCAAGGCCCTTCGCATTAAGCACAACCTCAGTGTCTGGATGCTGCTGCCTCCTCTGGGGCAGTGGGAAACTTTTGAGGAAGCTCATTGCAGGAGAAAGCACCAAAAACGCAGGGGAGTTTTTCTTTTTTTTCCTGTTTCCTTGAATAATGCCTTTGGGATTTTGATGGGATTGCACTAAACGTGTAGATTGCTTTTGGAAAGATTGACATTTTTGCGATATTGATTCTTCCAATCCAAGAACATGGAATGTCTTTCCATTTCCTAGGGTCTTCTGCAATTTCTGTCTTGAGTGTTTTAAAGTTTTTGTGGTAGAGACCCTTCACTTCCTTCATTAGGTTTATTCCAAGGTTTTTTTTTTTTTTTTTTTTTTTGAGGCAATTGTGAATGGGAGTGATTCCCTGATTTCATCCTCAGCATGTTTGTCAGTATATAGGAAGGCTACTGATTTCTGTGTGTTTATTATGTATCCTACTACATTGCTATAAGTTCATCAGCTCTAACAGTTTGCTGGTAGAGTCTTTAGGGTTCCTTATATATAGAATCATATCATCTGGGAATGATAGTTTGACCTCTACCTTTCCAATTTGTATCCCTTTTGTTTTTGTCTCTTGTCTTATTGCTATAGCTAAGATTTCCATTACTATATTAAATAGAAGTGGGGACAGTGGATTTTAGTTTCTGACTTTAGTGGAAATACTTCCAAGTTATTCCCTGTTTAATATTGCTGGCTAAAGGTTTGTCATAAAGAGCTTTTATTTTGTTGAGATATGTTCCTTCTATTTCCAGTTTCTTTAAGACTTTTATCATGAAGGGATGTTGGATTTTGTCAAATGTCTTTTCTGCATCTATTGAGATGATCATGTGGTTTTTGTCCTTCAGACCATTTATATGATGTGTACATTTAATGATTTGTATATGTTGAACCATTCCTGTATATCTGGGATAAAACTTACCTGGTCAGGATGAATAATCTTTTTGATATATTCTTGTATTCTGTTTGCCAATATTTTGTTGAGAATTTTTGCATCTATGTTCATGAAGGAGATTGGTCTGTGATTTTCTTTTTTTGTTCTGTCGTCTGGTTTTGGTATCAGGGTAATGCTGGCTTTAAAAAAGGTGTTCGTTAGTATTCCTTCCTTTTTTTGTTGTTGTGGTTGTTTTTTTCAAGGTAAAGTTCTTGCTCTAGCCCCGGCTGACCTGGAATTCACTCAGGGTGGTCTTGAACAGTGATCATCATCCTACCTCTGCCTTCCAAGTGCTGAGATTAAAGGCATGCACCACTGCACCTGGACTTCCTTTCCTACTTTATGGAAAAATTTGAGAAACATTGGTGTTCTTCTGTGAAGGTCTGGTAGAATTCACCAGTGAATCTCTCTGGGCCTTTTTAGTTGGGAGATTTATGTTTATTTTATTTATTTATTTATTTTTGGTTTTTTGAGGTAGGATTTTGCTCTAGCCCGGGCTGACCTAGAATTCATTATGTAGTCTTAGGATGGCCTTGAACTCACAGAGTTCCTCATACCTCTGCCTCCCAAGTGCTGGGATTAAAGGCATGTGCAACCATGCCTGGCATTAATTTCTTAATATAAGCACTTAAAGCTATAAATTTCCCGCTTAGGACTGCCTTTATTGTATCCCATAGGCTTTGGCATATTGTGTTATCATTCTATACAGTTTTTATTTCCTTCTTAATTTCTTCAATGAGTCATTCATCATTCTCTACTGCACTATTTAGTTTCAGTGAGTTTGTGTATGTCTTTCTTGCTATTGTTGATTTGTAGTTGAATCCCATTGTGATCAGATAGAGTATAAGCTAAGCATTTCCATTTCCCTGTATTTGTTAAATTTGCTTTATTCTAATATATGTTCTATTTTAGAGAATGTTCCATTGCTACTGAAAATAATGTGCATTCTGCAGCATTTGGATTGAATGTTCTGTAGATATGTTGACTCATTTGTTCTATGACATCATTTAATCCAGATGCTTACTTTTTGCCAGGATGACCTGTCAATTGGTGTTAGTGGGGTATTAAAGTCATCTACTACTATTGTGCTTGGTGTTATCTGTGAACTTAAGTCTACTAATGTTTGTTTAATGAAATTGGGAACACCCATGTTTGGTACACATATGTTTAGAATTGAACTATGAGGGCTGGAGAGATGGTTTGGTGGTTAAGGCATTTGCCTGCAAAGCCAAAGGACCAAGGTTTAATTCCCCAGGACCCACATAATCCAGATGCATATGATGGCACATGCATCTAGAGTTTGTTTGCAGTGGCTGGAGGCCCTGGTATGCTCATTCTCTCTCGCTCTCTCTCAAATAAATAATTTTAAAAAATTAAAAGAGAAAGCTGAGCATGGTGGTGCACAGCTTTAATCCCAGTACTCGGGAGGTAAAGGTAGGAGGATCGCCATGAGTTCAAGGCCACCCTGAGACTACATAGTGAATTCCAGGTCAGCCTGAGCTAGAGTGAGACCCTACCTCAAAAAACTAAAATAAATAAATAAATAAATAGAATTATAATGTCCTCTTGATGGATTGTTCATTTAATTAATGTAAATGACCTTCTTTATCTTTCCTAACTAAGGTTGTTTTGAAGCCTATTCTGTCAGATCTTAGGATAACAACACCTGCTTGTTTCCTAAGCTCATGTGCTTGAAATGCCATTGTCCATCCTTTCACCCTATGGTAGTGTCTCTCTTTTATAGAGAGGTGAGTTTCTTGGAGGCAACAGATGAATCCTGCCTTTTTTTAAAAAAAAAACAATATTTTATTTTATTTATTTATTTGACAGAGAGAGAGGGATAGAGAGAGGGAGAATAGGTGCACCAGGCCCTCCAGCCACTGCAAACGAACTCCAGATGCATGCACTCCCTTGTGCATCTGGCCAACATGGGTCCTGGTGAATCGAACCTGGGTCCTTTGGCTTTGCAGGCAAACGCCTTAACCGCGAAGCCATCTCTCCAGCCCAAATCCTGCCTTTTAATCCAGTCTGAAAGTCTGTCTTTTGCTTGGGGCATTGAGACCATTGATGTTAAGAGTTATTATTAAAAGGTCTGTATTTATTCTTGCCATTCTTTTTTTTTGGAGTACTTCCTATTTTTCCTTTACTCTCTTGTATTAACTATTATTTGAGTACAGTTTATTTTTTCCTGTTTTCCCATGTATGTTGTTATCTTTCTCTTCAGTGTGAAGAAGATTTTTCTGTAGAGCTGGCTTAGTGGCCATATATTCCTTTAGCCTGTATTTGTTGTGGAACATCCTTATTTTTCCATCAATTAGATAATGGGTAGCTTTGCTGGATATAGTAATCTTGGTTGACAGCTATTATCTTTTAGTACTTGGAATACTTCATTCCAAGCCCTTTTGGCTTTTAAAGTTTGTGTTGAGTAATCTGCTGTTATCCTGATGGGCTTGCCTTTATAGGTGACTTGATGCTTCTCTTGTAATGCTTTTAGTATATTTTCTCTGGTCTGTGTGTTTAGTAGTTTGATTATAATATGACAAGGATTCTCTTCCGGTCTCATCTATTTGGTGTTCCAAATGCCTCTTATATATCTATATTGGCATCTCTTTCCCTATTTTTGGGAAATTGTCTCCTATGATTGTGTTGAAAAAACCTACTATGCCTTTAGAATGGAAGTCTTCTCCATCTATATCCTGAATTCTTTTTTGGAAGATGGAAGGGAATTTGAAGTAGGGTATTTCTCTAGCCCGGGCTGACCTGGAATTCACTGTGTAGCCTCAGGGTGGCCTCAAACTCATGGCGATCCTACCTCTGCCTCCCAAGTGTTTGGATTAAAGGTGTGTACCACCATGCCCAGCTTACCCTGAATTCCTGTTTGATCTTTTCATAGTGTCCTTAATATCTTGAATTTCCCATTCATACCTTCCTATTTGTCTTTTTTTAATTTTTTGTTTGTTTATTTATTTATTTGAGAGTGGCAGAGAGAGAGAGAGAGAGAGAATGAGCGCGCCAGAGCTTCCAGCCTCTGTAAATGAACTCCAGATATGTGCGCCCCCTTGTGCGTCTGGTTAACGTGGGTCCTGGGGAATTGAGCCTTGAACCGGGGTCCTTAGGCTTCACAGGCAAGCGCTTAACCACTAAGTCATCTCTCCAGCCCTTATTTGTCTTTCTTTGTGTTGGAATGCTCTAGATCTGCCATCTTGTCTCCTGGTTTAGATATTCTGTCCTCCCTTTGATCTATTCTATTGGAAATATTTTCTATAGTTTTTTTTATTTGACTTACTGTGATTTTCATTTCTAGATTTCTGATTCCTTACTCATATCTTATATTGACTTCCTTATTTTGTTAAACTATTTTTTTGTGCTCTTGTGGGATTCCTTCAGGAGTTTGTTTTCTTCTTTCATTTCTTTGAACATACTATGGTGGTTTGATTCAGGCGTCCCACATAAATTTAGGTGTTCTGAATGCTAGGTTCCCAGCTGATGGAGATTTTGGAATTAACACCTCTTGGAGGCATTGTATTGTTGTGGGTGGGCTTATGGGTGGTATAGTCAGTTTCCCATTGACAGTGTTTGGCACACTATCCTGTTACTATTGTCTATCATATGTTGGCCAGGGGGTGATGGTCACCCTGTGCTCATGCCATATTTTTCCCCTGCCATGATGGAGCTTCCCCTTGAGTCTATAAGCCAAAATAAAACTCTTTGTCCCCAAATCTGCTCTTGATCAGGTGACTTCTGCCAGCAATATGAACCTTACTGCAATAGTAATGTTGGTACTGAGGAGTGGTTTCATTTGCTGCTAGACACCTGACTGTGGCATTGGCCTTTTGAAGCTGATTTTCAAGAGGAATGTGGAAGGATTTGAAACCTTGGCCTAAGAGACACCTTGCAGTACTGTAAGTACAGCTTGATGGACTATTCTGGTCAGAGCTGAAAGACCTGAATGCAGTAAGAACCATGGACTGTGAGGTTTGGCTTGTGAGGGTGAGAAAGAGCTTTGCTTGGACTAGGCTAGAAGCAGTTTGTGTGAGAGGCTTGCTGTTATGGTGTGACCTGAGAAGTTGTGCAGGGTTGCATTGCATAGAAACAGATTGGTATATACAGAGGAATATGACCCAGAAATGAAATCACTGGGCTGAAACTTCTGCCCATTCACCTGCAATTATATGAGAGATTACAACCTTTGAGATTGGGTCGGCTGACCTGCACTGGGGCAACAGGTAGAATGTAGTCTCATTTGAAGGGGCCTAAGGAGTGTCCTGTTCTTCAGTCTGTTTTATCCCCCCTGGATTTACAAATTGGCACTCTACCTGGTATTATGGAGTATAAGAAATGCAGGAAACAGAGGGTCATTGAATTACAACATGGTCTTCTATTTTGGAAATGGCCATGGGCAGTGTGAAGCAGGTTTGCTGGATGCCTGCATGGAGACCCCATGGAGCCATGAGGATGAACCGTGGATTGCAGAGGAGACCCAGTGGAGATACTAGGACCATGAGAGGGCTGCTAAGGAGAGCTGCCAGCCCCAGAGGAAGTTTTCCAGGACTGTGAGTAACCTATCTGGAAGGGTGGAATTGGAACTCCAGAGACTTTCTGCTGGTTAGAATTATTGGGCTTGGAGATCTATCACTGACTAGAGTTCTTGGACTTGGAGCTACAGAGTTTGATGTTTTCCCTGTTTTTTTTTTTTTTTAATTTTGTATTAGTTGAATATTTCTTTGCTATGCTCAGTGCCGTTTTTTGCAGTGTGATTGTGTATTCTGTGCCATTATAGGTTTTTTGGAGATTTTTTTGGTATTATGGCTTAGTTAAAAGACCTTGGATTATGGGGATGTTTGAACATCATTGAGTTTCATAAAAACTATGGGGACTTTTAAAGTTGGATGAATGCATTGCATTTTACGCCATGGATGGTTATCAGTTTATCGGGGCCAGGGGCAGATTGTGGTGGTTTGATTCGGGTGTCCCCCATAAACTTAGGTGTTCTTAATGCTAGGTTCTCAGCTTAAAGAGATTTGGGAACTAGTGCCTCCTGGAGGCAATGTATTGTTGGGGGTGGGCTTATGGGTATTATAGCCAGTTTCCCTTTGACACCTTTAATCCCAGCACTCGGGAGGCAGAGGTAGAAGGATCGCCGTGAGTTCGAGGCCACCCTGACACTCCATAGTGAATTCCAGGTCAGCCTGGGCTAGAGTGAGACCCTACCTTGAAAAACCAGAAAAAGAAAAAAAAGAAAAAAGAAAGAAATAAAGAAAAAGAAAACATCACTGTGTCGTTCAGTACTCTCATTCCTTCTTGGACCTTAAACCATCCTCTCCTCCTATCTCCCTGCTCCTGTACACGTACATTTGGTAAAAACCTTTGGTAGGAAACTGTCGAGATTGCCCTTACTTTGCTATCAGTTTGGAAGGTCATTTTCTGGGCTGAGTTTTTTTTTTTTTTTTTCTTAGCACCTCAAACACGCCTCTTTGATTTATGTGCTTTTTAGGTGAGTTAGAAAGTTCTACATCCTTGTTTTTGTTGTTGGAGTTTTAATTTTATTTATTTATTTATTTGAGAGACAGAGGCAGAGAGAGAGAGAGAGAGAGAGAGAGAGAGAGAGAGAGAGAGATAATGGGTGTGCCAGGGCCTCCAGCGACTGCAAATGAACTCCAGATGCATGCGACCCCATGCGCATCTGGCTTACGTGTGTCCTGGAGAATCGAACCAGGATCCTTTGGCTTTGCAGGGAAATGCCTTAACTGCTAAGCCATCTCTCCAGCCCCCTACATCCTTTTTATATGCTCTGCAGATGTTGTTGATTTATTTTTGGTGTTCTCACTACTTTGGTTTTTAAATATATTTTTATTTACTTATTTGCAAAGAGGGAAGGAGGGAGGGAAGGAGAGGAAAGAGAGAAAGAATATGGATTTGCTGGGAAAATGAACTCCAGACACATGCACCACTCTGTGCATCTGGCTTTATGTGGGTACTGGGGACTAGAACCCATCAGGCTTTGCAAGCAAGTTCCCTTAACCACTGAGCCATCTCTCCAGCCTCTGTTTTTAAAAATTTACCCACTTTGTTTTTCTAATATATGTATTAGATTCATTTGTTTGTTTCATGAAAATAATTTGAGGGATGGGGAGATGGCTCTGCACAAAGTGGCACATGTGTCTGGAATTCATTTGGGACGGTGGGAAGCCCGGGTGCACCCATACTCTTCAAATAAACAAACACTTTAAAAAATCTCTTACAGGGCTGGAGAAATTGCTCAGCAGTTAAGGTGCTTGCCTACAAGGCCTAATGACCCTGGTTCAATTCCCCAGTAGCCATGTAAATCCAGATACACAACAGTATATGAATCTGGAGTTGATTTGCAGCAGCTGGAGGTCCTGGTGCACAAATTCTCTGCCCCTCTTCTTTTTCTCTCTGCTTTCAACTAAATTAAAAAAAATTTTTTTTTAATCTCTTGCAAATGCTTGAAAATAATCTTTTAATTTTTATTTGCAAATAGGGAATATGAGAATGGGCACATCATTGTATACATGTACTACACTGTCTTTATTCACAATCTGTTGATGGACATCTAGGCTGGTTTGCATGGCAGATTACCATCTATTCTATTGAAGACTCAAAAACTTATATTTGGGCTGGAGATTTGGCTTAGCAGTTAAGGCACTTGCTTGCAAAGCCTAAGGTCCCAGGTTGGATTCCCCAGTACCCACATAAGCCAGATGTACAAGGTGATGCATGTGTCTGGAGTTCGTTTGCAGTGGCTGAAAACCTTGGCATGCCCATTCTATCTGCCTCTTCCTCTCTTTCTCTCAAATAAATAAATAAATAAATAAATAAATAAATACCTTACATTACACTTAAACCCCAGTAGTCTGACTGCAGAGTGAGAATTCACATATGCCGCTACCATGTGGAAGGTAGCAAGGCCTAGTGGGGATGGAAAAGAGACATGGGTTATAACCCTACCTCTGCTTCTAACTGGCTGAGACAGTGATTAAATCATTTCATCTTGGTCCTGACTCTGCCCATCAATGGAAATGGTCCAGACAGTCTTTTTTTTTTTTTTTTTTTTTTCTTGTGGTACTGGGGTTGAAAGCAGACTTGTGCATGCTGGGCAAGTGCTCTATCACTGGTCTGTACCCCAGTACCAAGATAGTCATTTTGAAACTGCCTGTAGGGTCTAGGGATTTGGAAGCACCATGCTGAGGGTCATGGGTCAGAGACAGTGTCCCTTTTATTTATTTTATTTAAAAAAATATTTTATTTATTTGAGAGACAGAGAGGAAGAGGCAGATAGAAAGAATATGGGAGTGCCAGAGCCTCTAACCACTGCAAACGAACTCTAGACGCATGCGCCACCTTGTGCAGCATCTGGCTTACGTGGGTCTTGGGGAATCGAACCTGGGTTGGTCCTTTGGCTTTGTAGGCAAGCGCCTTAATCGCTAAGCCATCTCTCCAGCCCCAGTGTTCCTTTTATTGTACCACAGAATGCTACGGTTTGATAGCTCTTTCTAGAATTCATGTTGACAGTCACCAATGGACTGGTATCAAGAGGTGGGACCTTCAGGGAGTGATTAACTCACGAGACCTTTGTGAATGGGACTCTGGTCCTTATAGGCTTGATGGAGAGAATCTGTCCTTTGTGCCCCTCTGCCTGCTGCCATGCGAGGACAGCAATGTGAGCTATCAACTTAGAAGCAGAGCACTCCGCACCAGACAGCTGAACCTGCCAGCACCCCAACTCCTTAGCCTCTAGAACTCAGAGAAAATGAATTCCTATTCTTTATAAACTACCCAGTTTCCTGTGTTTTGTTTTGCTATGTAGTCCAGGCTGGCCCTGAATTCATGGCAATCCTCCTGCCCTAGCCTCCTGAGTGCAGGATTACAGCTGGGAGCCACTATGTCAGGTTTTCACATAATTTGCTATAGTAACACAAATGGACCAATGCATATCCTGAACTCTTGTAGAATTTCATTTCTACTAATGTTCAAGGTTTTAAAAATGCCGGAGGCACCAGGCGTGTTGGCGCACGCCTTTAATCCCAGCACTTGGGAAGCTGAAGTAAAAGGATCACCATGAGTCTGGGGCCAGCCTAAGACTACACAGTGAATTCCAGGCTATCTCAAAAAAGAAAACAAAACAAAAATGCTGAACGTTGCTGCCTACATAACCAACTTCTACTGAATTAAATGTGCCTATGAATATTCTCATTCAGACACCCATCCCAAAGTCAAACTCATTAGGAGTAGCCTGTATTCATCTTAATTATGAAAGTCACCATTACATTCAAATGTTCATTCCCTATAACCTTCCCAGAACAAATTGTGTGTTTTTACAATGATACCCAGATAAGACAAATTCCACTTAGAACCCATCTCTGCCATAAAGAGACAATCTAGTGTGTCATAACACTAATTTCTGCTTATACTACTTTCCACTGAATTGTCCTAGTGCTCACTGTACAGCCTGACAGCCTAACCCCACACACAGACAGCCATTCAAGTGACGGCTGAATCTGGGTAACAGTGCAACCGATCCTCAAAGACTTAAAGCACAGGCAAATGTGACTTTTTATGACACTTTAGTTTTTGAAGTACATAACTCTTAAAGCACAAACACAGTATTTACATCTCAAGTTCCTTTTACAAAACAGGTGTGCCATTTGGGAAGAATACTGTTAAGAACATGATCTAAAATACCTGTCAGAGTTCAAAAAGGGCTCATGGAATTGGGACTGCACAAAAGCGCGGTGTAGGGCTGGAGAGATGGCTTAGTGGTTAAGGCGTTTGCCTGTCCTAGGTTCAATTCCCCAGGACGCACATAAGCCAGATGTAGAAAGTGGCATATGTCTGGACTTCATTTGCAGTGGCTAGAGGTCCTGGCATGTCCATTCTCCCTCCCTCAAATAAATAAAATAATTTAAAAAAAGGCATGGTGTAATGACTTAACAGAACATGGCTGAATGTCAGTGTTTACCCATCCATGGAAATGAGGCTAATTATCTGGCCTGCCAACAATGGCCTGCGGGTTGAGTCTGGCCTGTTTTTTGTACAGCTACGAGCTAGAAATGGGTTTTATGTTTTTATAGGGTGGTTGAAAAAAAAAATCCTAAGCAGTAATACAAAAGACTATGTGACAGAGACACATCTGTCTTAAAATTATTTACTATCTGGCCTTTTACAGAAAAAACAGAGTTGATTGGGCTCTGCTCTATACAAAATCCACAGGGTCAACAATTGGAATATATTAGTGAGTATTAAACTAGACACCATGGTGATGTGCCTGTGCCATGAGCACTACTCATTCTAAAGTGAGGCACTTTTGTTTGAATACGTTCATTTCCGAAACATAATCCCATCTGGTAAGTAGACGGCTACTTAGCTCGAGCCCTTGGGACATGAAGTCACAGCATTCTCAGGGGCGGAGGTAAATAAGCATAGAGCATCTTCAACGTCAGGCACTGAGCTCTTCAGTAGTCACCAGTGCTTCGAGACCACTTCAGCGTCAATAAAGTCAACAACTTAGATGTGCCAAAAGGAAGAGACGTTCCTGCATTATTTAAATAACATCTACAGAAATATGTTTAGACATCCTGATTCAGTATTTTTCAGGAGGAAAGATAACTTTCACTTAACAGCAACTTACTTTAAAAATGGGAAATGGGCAAAAAGTGAAAATTACACCAAAAGGCTTTGGAATGCAAAGGCTGAGGCCTGTAAGCAATCTTACAAGCTGGTGTGGGCTTCTTATGTTAGTTTGTAATGGTTGTGCTGGGAAATTAGCAGCTTGTCAGGAGGATTTCTACAAAGAGGTGGACAGGTCCTTGGGCAAATGCTTTAAAAGCACAATCAGTTCAGAGCTGCTCAACGCACACGTTTTCCGTGTGTGAGTTTCAATAATCCCAGAGCAGTGGCTCCATCCGTGTTGCAGGAGAGCATGATCTGGAGGCGTCCCTTCTTCCGGCCGGGCTGACTGAGCATCCTATCACAAACGGGAGAAGGTGAAGATGCTCAGAAAAGGCTGAGGTAGATCAGTGTCAGGTGAAGGTCCTCTATACCCTGATTCGATCCGGGCTAGCTTCCTTGTGTATCCTCCTCCTGGGAAACAGCTTCCGCTTAAGAGCAATTAACTATATCATGGAAGACAGAAAACACATATTAATTTTCCATACTGATGAAAATGTGTTACGTGCATCAAACTTTCTTCTGAGACAATAGACCCTTGATCATCCCCAGAGTCTTAAACAACAAATTAGCCTCCACTCTTCCCTGAAAACAAAAGTAAACACAGTATTGTGAGGTATATGCCCAGAGTTACAAAAAGATTAAACTGATTTTTGATGTGCACTTCATTTTTCTAAGACATATAAGTCTTTGGTCACAGATATTTATGTTCTAGATGTTTGTCCATTTTGTCCTTTTTTCTTTTTTAAAGATTTTATTATTTATTTATTAGAGACAGAGAGAGGGAGGGAGAGAGAGAAAAAAAGAGAGAGTGACACTGGGCATGCCAGGGCCTCTAGCCACTGCAAACGAATTCCAGGCGCATGCGCCCCCTTGTGCATCTGGCTAAAGTGGGACCTGGAGAATTGAACCAGAGTCCTTAGGCTTCAAAGGCATGTGCCTTAACCGCTAAGCCATCTCTCCAGCCCTTAGGTAAGGTTTTTACTCTAGACCAAGCTGACCTGGAATTCACTATGTAGTCTTAGGATGGCTTTGAACTCACAGTGGTCCTCCTACCTCTGCCTTCCAATTTCTGAGATTAAAGGTGTGTGCCCCAACACCTAGCAAGAAGTGTTCATTATTTAATTTATTAGAGAGAGAGGGAAAGGGTGCACCAGGGCCTCTAGCCACTGCAAACAAACTCTAGACATATGTGCCACCATATATATCTGGCTTATGTGGGTTCTGGGGAGTTGAACATGGGTCCTTAGGCTTCATAGTCAAGTGCTTTAACTGCTCAGCCATCTCTCCAGCCCTTCTCTCTCTCTGTTTTTTGGCATGTGTGTGTTTGTTTTTTTGAGGTAGGGGGTAGGGTCTCATTGTAGCTCAGGCTAACCTGGAATTCACTATGTAGTGAACTCATGGTGATCCTCCTACCTCTGCCTCCCAAGTGCTGGGATTAAAGGCCGTGTGGCACCATGCCAGGCTCTTTTCTCCATTTTTTTAATTGAAAAGAAGCTGCTTCATTTAACACTGTCTCTAGGATATAACTATATGTGTAATACAAGATTTAAAAAATGTTAAAATCATACCAACATCTTTCTATACTTACTCTAACTTTAGCCTATTTCAAAACAAAGATAATTTATGAATGGGTTATAATGCAAAAAGTTCATTTGTACATTATCAGCTGCTTAGAACTTGGGTCCGCCCGACCACGGCAAAAAAAACCACAATTATATGGGCCTTGTCTAAAATAGAAAACCTAGCTACTGTAGTAAAGCTGCCATGAGAAACAAAACAAAACTCTTTTAGAGTTTTCAGTTGGATCTCTAGTATTTACTTCACCTTTTCTCTCCCCATTTGCTCAGGGCTTCTGACAAAGCAGAAGCCACACCGTCTGCTCAGTGAGCTGGGCCTCAGCTGTAGCAGCAGCAAAGTTGTCTGTGAAGGTGCTGAGGAGGGCAGGAAGGAGGGGCCTGGTCCTAAATAGGTGGAGAGTGGGCTGTTGTAGAGGAAGGGAAAGGGGTCTCCACACATTCCTGTCCCCCAATTCTTCTTCTTCATACTTGTAGCCCAATGCAGATTCTCTTATCCCATAATTTTCTCCTCCACACCTTCCTCCTATTCTTGCTCCCTCATCAGGGAGGCAGACTATGTATCCAGGTGGGCAGAGGTGAGCCAGGTATAAGAGGATGAGAAGCAAGGTGTGCTGGCATACTCTAAGACTACAGAATGAATTCCAGGTCAGCCTGGGCCAGAGTGAGACCCTGCCTCCAAAAACCAAAAACCAAAGCAAGCAAACAAACAAAAAGAGCCAGGCGTGGTGGTGCATGCCTTTAATCCCAGCACTCAGGAGGCAGAGGTAGGAGGAGCGCCGTGAGTCTGAGGCAACCCTGAGACTACACAGTCTACATAGTGAATTCCAGGTCAGCCTGGGCTAGAGTGAGACCCTGCCTTGAAAAACCAAAGGAAAACAAAACAAAACAAAACAGGATGACAACAAAGAGAGAAGGACAACCTGGTGCTTCAAAAGAGATAAGAGGGGACTGCCAGTGTGTGCACCACAACATAGAGGCCAAAGTCTGCCAGTTAATCCACTGAGCTTAAGTAAAAAGAACACTGTTATGTTGGCTGTCTGGAATAGTGTATGTTGCACATTTTGACATATGAGCTATAAGCTTATAGGAGAAATTGAAATTAAAATTAAATTTTCTTGTATATTTAGTTTCATCTTTCTTCTTCTTCTTCATTTTTTTTTTTTTTTTTTTTTTTGTATTTTAAGAGACCAGGTCTTGCTACTAAGTAGCCCAGGCTGGCCTCAAACTTGAGATCCTTTGACCTCAGCATCCCAGGTGCTGGGATTACAGGTGCGTAACACTACACTTATTTTTGTTATGAATTTCTATCATTTTCTAAAACATTCAGATCTAGTATACCAAGAAATATTGCCCATGTAAAATACATAATGCTTACCTGTTCAGCAAAAAATGAAAATATCGTAAATATAATCAATGTTGCTAGCACACAATGGGTCCAAAACTTCAGCTTGTCTCGATACGCCCTCCTGTTCAGAGATGAAAAAGTGAAGTGATTTATCTACTAGCTTTACAAAAACTATTAAGAAGTACTAAGTCATTGTTTACTGGCCATGATAAAATGTTAATGTGATACACACTTCTAATGTGAGTTCAGATTTGTCATGTCATAATAAATACTGTCTTTAAGTAGTGAAAGTTATCCACACTTCAAAAGAAAACTATTTATGGACCTTAAAATAACTTGTTTATGTTTGTTTGTTCATTCACATTCATTTATTCCTGCATTCACTGCAGTGAGCTCCCACAGAAAGCTTCCTGTGGATGAACAAGATGGTGCCCCTGCTTGGAAGTCTGTAGAAGCCCAAGGAGCCCTGACTTGCCCCCACAGCAGATTCAAGATGTGTGGGAAAACATGGACAAATGAGGACAGGTCTACCAAGGAGCTCACATTTCTGTCATCTGTGAATGAGATGGAAAGAGTTGGGCGGAGACAGTGAGTGAGCACCTGAAGAGCCGCCTGAGTCCTGAGGAGCTGGTGCGGCTCGGGAGCTGAGTACCAGGAAGGAACTACAGCTTCTGAGGAAGTGGGCTTTCCCCCTAACACTCCAATGGGAAAGATGAAGTGATGGTGGTGAAGGGTGGAGGGATGATATAATGAGGGTCCAAACAGGCCTCTGAAAGATGGAAGGATGAGGTACACAACTTAGCTTTAGCTGAGGCAGGAGAACAGAACAAGGGGCTGTCTCCCAGCAGTGAGAAGGAAAGAACTGAAGCTCAAGAGACATTCTAAAAGTAGGATCCATGGGACCCAGACATGGCAGGATGCTGAGGATACAGTGAGCGAGTACAAGTTCTTAGCGGTTAAGGCGTTTGCCTGCAAAGCCAAAGGACCCAGGTTCCATTTCCCTTGGGCCCACGCTAGCCAGACGCACAAGGGGGCGCACGGGTCTGGAGTTCATTTGCAGTGGCTGGAGGCCCTGGCACGCCCAGTCTCTCTCTGTCTCTCTCCCTCTTTCTGTCAAATAAATAAATAAATAAATATAAAAAATATAACAAAAAGATAAGCTGGCCAGTTGTGGTGGCACATTCAGTTGGAAATTGTTGAAGAGGGCTGGAGAGATGGCTTAGCAGTTAAGGCACTTGCCTGTGAAGCCTAAGGACCCAGGTTCAATTCCCCAGTACCCACATAAGCCAGATGCACATGGTGGCGCATGCATCTGGAGTTTGTCTGCAGTGGCTAGAGGCCCTGGTGCTCCCATTTTCTGCCACCTCCACCTTCTCAATTAAATAAAAGTGTTTAAAAAATTAAAAAAGATAAACTGATAATTACTAAATTCAGGCTTGTTTGACCACAACTGCTAGGGAGTAGATGCCTGTCAATTCAGGTCACAAGCTGGCTTGTATTTCTTGTCACAGACTACATCAGTCAACTCTCACATCAAAGTGTCGCTGAGAATCTGTGTGCCACAGAGATGCTGGCACACCCATGTCTAATGCTGCTGCCCTACTCCCAGCAGCCAGGAGACAGAACCACTCTAGATGAATGGATGGAGAAGATGTGACACGTATGCATGCACAAATGGAGTTTTATTAAGCTCTGAAGAAACCATCACAGGGCTGGAAAGATGGCTTAGCGGTTAAGGCACATGCCTACGAAGCCTAAAGACCCAGGTTTGATTCTCCATGTCCCACGTAAGGGCCAGATGCACATGGGGGCGCATGCTTCTGGAGTTCATTTGCAGTGGCTACAGGCCGTGGTGCACCCATTCTCACTCTCTCTCTGTCTCAAATAAATAAAAATAAATCTTAAAGAAATCATCACATATGCAGGAAAACAGATGCGATCAGAAATCATCACACAAAGACAAATAAGCCAGACTCTGAGAGACAAATATGCTGTACCCCTCCCATATGCAGATTGCACACTTGAAGCTTTATTTGTATGTGTATCATGTATGCAGGTCATGAAACAAGAAAGACCATAAGGGGAAGAGGAAAAAAAGAGGGTTGTGGAACTCATGATGTGACATAAGGACAGAAGCAGGAGCACTGGGTGTGGGGGGTTAAGGGGATCAGAAGAGAGGGCAAGGAGGCAGGGAAGGAGCGTGCAGGCAGATGCATGAGAACAAAGAACACACGGAATGCTGTGATGAGAACTATTACTATGTATGCTAACTTCAAAAACTAATATATTAGCCAGGCGTGGTGGCACACACCTTTAATCCCAGTACTTGGGAGGCAGAGGTAGGAGGATCACCATGAGTTCGAGGCCATCCTGAGACTACATAGTGAAATCCAGGTCAGCCTGGGCTAGAGTGAGACCCTACCTTGATGAATAAATATAGAAAGAGGAGGGAAGGAAAGGAGAAAAGGAAGGAAAGAAGAAAAAGAGGGAGGGAAGAAGGGAGGAGAGAGATGCTCAACACAGAGCCCGTCGACTCGGCACCTACTCTGTGCTTGGGAGGCACTGTGGACTTAGAAGCCAGTAAAACACTGTCTTGGTCCCTGAAGGAGGCTCAGTTTAACAGAAGACACAGACAGATACATGCCAGACCTGAGAAAGGAATAGGGTATGCTGTGGGAATGTGAAGCAAGAGGACATGGGTCTCAGAAAAGAAGAGGAAAAGTCTTACTTCCTGAGAGCAGGGCTAGGTGGGTGGGCAAGCAGGGAGGGCCCACACAGGAGCTGGGTGAGCACCCAGAAGTCCCAGCTCTGACGAACCAGTGCAGCCCTGATCAGATCAGCGTGAACTGCGCAACACAGGTCAACAGTCCTCCTGACCTGTTCTGAAGCCCACCCCTGTCTTATTCAACTGGGCGCTTGAAGGTCAACTTGGTCACAAGCTAGATTGGGAGGACTAACACAATTATCTAAACAGTTTGTCTTCTGAATCCCAGCACAGTGCACATGGTGAGAAGCCATGCCTTACTACTATGGAAGACAAAACCCATGATTCAATCACAACTTCCCCTTATGACATATGAGCAGCAAGTTCTTTCAAGCTGGCATGATCTAAGGCCTCTTCCAGCTCTGCCTCCTGCTCTTACTTCAGCCCCTGGGCTGTGTTCTTGGCTCACAGGTGGCATTCTAGGACCACTGAATGCTACTGCTGGTCTGCATGCCCCACTCCAAACAACTTCCTCACCAGTCCAACCTCCAAGCATGATCATGACAAATGTCTAAAAATCTCTCTCCTGGGAGGGGTTATGGAAGAACAGGTGGCTAGTCGTTGAAGAAAAACATCTACTTTGCATACAACCTTTCACAATCTCTCCTTGTTCTAGAAACATGTTTCAGCACATGTCATTCCTTCTATCAGAAATGGCCTTTCCTACTTGGAGAAGACATTGTGGTAATTCACAATTGTGAACTAACGTTCCCAGAAATAAAGCCACATCCGTGTTAAAGATGCCACAGGCTGACTGACCGACCAGAACTTCATGATTGTGAGAAGCTGGAATGCTGCAGCTCCAGAGCCAAGTCATCTAGGACCATCATTAGTCCCCTGACGTCACTGAGACCTTTAACAGGTAAAGCCTTTGGAATAAACAAACCACTAGCTGCCACCAACCCAAAGGCTAAGAGTCTCATCAGGTAATGTCTAAGGCCTGCAGCAGAGACTTCCCTGCTTGTTGTGACCCATCTACCTGATGTTCCCACCAATGTATTTTTTAAAGTTCTTAAAAATTTTTTATTTATTTGTTTGAGAGAGAGAGAGAGAGAGAGAGAGGGACAGAATGGGTGCGCCAGGTCCTCTAGCTGCCGCAAACATCCACCAATGTATTTTTAAAATATTTGGATGTATAACTTGCTTTCGTTCTGTAACAATACATTTCATGAAAGTGTTTTCACATTGGAAAACTGTATTTGGGACAACCTGAATCCACCTTCTTGGGCCATGGTCACTTATATTTGGCTCAAGAATAAATTTTCTCTCATTCCCTTTGAGGTAAGAGCTGTGTTTCATGTCAACAAAATCAAGTCCAAATGCTACCTTCTCCCAGTAGACTCAGCTATCTGTCCTCAGTATACTATATCATGGACCCCACACCACTATCAGTATGCTGTATCACGACGATCTGCCTGGTGTTTATCACCGTGGACAGACTGAACTCCTCCAAGCCCATCCCCAGCACAGGGAGGCAGACAAAGGGTCAAAAATCATCATAGGTTCAAAGATAAAGTTACCTTCCCAATGGATGAAGATGAAGAGAACACATCAAGCAGCTTTGGAACACAGTGGAATGTGCATTTCAGAGTCAGGCTGGATCTGCTGTTTGTGGGAGTAAATTACTCAACAGCCCCTCTAATTGTAGAGAGAAGAGATCTGGTATGGTGGCTGGCAATCAAGACACTAGTTACTCTGATGGCAGAGCTGCTGGATCTACAAGGCTCACCACACATGCATGGCCAGGACCTGAGAAACATACTGCCCACCTCCTATCTGGGCTCTCCACCCATGAGCCAAGAAACCTTGTGCTAGCCACTTCTCTCTCCATGCCACAGCTCCTGTATACAGAATGAGAATTAAACGGACCTGCCACAGCTTAGTAAGAGTGTGCATGGGAAGTTCTTAGAATAGTGCTTGCTACTTAAACACTCAGTATTGGCAGCTGTGGTGGATAGAATGTGATGGGGTAAATGTATGGCCCCATCCACGCAGGGGCTTTTATTAAAATTTTACTTGTAACTTGGGTCTACCACCATTGGTGGGTGGGTGCAGGGAGTGCCACAGAGGGAGGATCCTGGATCCAGCCCTAAGGTATGTTTGGGGGTGTTCCTGCTGGCTACTTTTTGGTGTCTACTGGCTGCAGCTGTCTCTCTCTGCTTGGATGTGTGGAAGGAGGCAGCTTCTTCCACCATAGATGGAACTTCCCCCGGATCTGTAAGCTTGAAGTCAATCCCTCCCTCCATAAACTGTGTCTGATTGGATGTTTGTCCCAGAACCACGAAGCTGTCTACAACAGTAGCCATTATTCCCACAGCAGATATGCAATACAGCAGTTGAATGAACAAATGCAGGAGGAATGAAAATTAAGCATAGTAGGAAGAAAAAACAAACAGTAATTCTCCCCCCTTTTTCCTAGATAGTTCAGAGTTGCCTCGCATACTTTTCTGATGACGTTGTTTTGTTTTCAGACCCTTGGATGACCTTTCTTGCCTCTGCTAGTATCTCTGAACTCTTGCCTGTTGACAGCCCATCCTGGGTCATGATTTCTCCTGTAAGCTCTGTAAAAATGGTTTTCTGAGCTAGGCCTTCCCTGTGTCCCGCCTCCATCCCTCCATCTCTGCTCTCTCTTACATATAGCGCTGTCACCACACTGCTACGGCAACGAGCGGCCTTCCCACTGCCACTATAGGCCAGAGCCAGCTCAGTTTCTAAGTTGGTCAGGCTTTAAAAGTTAGGTAAGTTCTGGCTTTTCTCACCTTCAATTTGGCAAACCACCAAATTCAGACCATCCTTTTATTTTTGGTTTTTTTGAGGTAGGGTCTCACTCTAGCTCAGATTGACCTGGAATTCATCTGTAGTCTCAGGGTGGCCTCGAACTCACAGCGATCCTCCTACCTCTGCCTCCTGAGTGCTGGAATTAAAGGCGTGCGCCACCATGCCCAGCTTCAGACCATCCTTTCTTTATAACAGCTTGCTGTTCTTTATGGCTAGTACACTCTGCTTTGAGGCAGTACTTGCCATTCCAACATCAAAGGAGCTATTCTTCAGAGCCAGGCGGATGGCACCCAACTGTAATTCCAGCACTCAGGAGACTAGACAGAAGGACCACAAGTTAAGAGGCCAGTCTGGACTACACAGGGATGTCCAGGCCAGTCTGAGCTACACAGAGAACCCTGTCCCCTCCCCCTAAAAAAAAAGGACTCGAGGTATTCCTCACTGGCAGAGCACTTGTCTAGCATGCACAAGTATGTGAATGTTACCCTCAGCACTGAAAAATAGACAAAAATAAACAAACACAAGAAGCTATTCCCTGGTCTGGAGAGACGGCTTCGTGGTTAAGGCAAAGCCAAAGGATCCAGGTTCAATTCCCCAGTACCCATGTAACCCAGATGCAGAAGGTGGTATATGCATCTGGAGTTCATTTTCAGTGGCTAGAACCCCTGGTGCACCCATTCTCTGCCAGTCTCTCTCTCTCATAATAAATAAATAGAAAATAAATAAAAATAAAATATTTTTTAAAGATCTGTTCCTCTAAGCACACAAGGTCACGTGCACATGAGTCCTTCTATAAGCAACATCGAGAACACACAACTGGTTTCCTGCAGCTCATCGTGAGCGAGAGTAAGCGTGACTGCTTACTAGGAGTTGGATGTCCTTATGGGGTGATGAGAAAGCAGTCTCACTACAACGACGCCGGCATCTGAATGCGTAAATGCCAATGTGAAATGTGTGATATGTAGGACTTTCATTTTGTACTGTAAAAGATGCTGCCCTTGATGTCTGCCTTCTCTTGTTTTCATCCTTCGTAACTCTATCGGACTTTCTAAACAGCACTTAACAAATGCCAGTCAGCCTTTCCCTCGTGGTCTGTGGTGTTTCGGCGCTGGCTCTGAAAGCTAGCCTGACAGGCTGGTCAGGCCACGCTGACTCCACTGCCTGTCACTCTCTACTAAGCAACGAGCTCTTCCAGGCCCTTCACTTGCACTCCGGTCAACAAACAGCTGAATAAAGGAAGCTCCGGAAAACCACCCCGCTGCATGCTCTTCAGATCCCTCACAATCTCACTGAGGGTCTTCTGAATGGTAAATGCAACAAAAATTGCACCTATGTTATCCCAAAGAAATTACACAGACAAGAAATGTCAGCGCTCTGAAGTATACATGTGAATGTTACGTGACTAGACACAGACACCACCCTATAGGAAAGTGAAAGCTCACCATTCCTGTAGCTCATGCATATGAAGGAAACGGTTCCGGTATTCTCTTGGCAGCTCAAACTGGGAGGGGATGGGAAACATGGATTCATAAAAGTCCCTGAGAACGGCCTTCACCGTCTGGGCATCTTTATGGTTGTGGTCAATGTTGTCATTGAGACAAACAAACTTCCTGAAATGATAGATAGATAGCCAGCTGGGGTCAGTGGTCATCCTAAGTATGACTTTGATATCACAAAAGCAAGGGCGTGGGTTCCAAATATATTTTAAATAGCTGGTGCCTAAAATTGTTACATTTGTTGACAACGCTCCCTGGGAGAATAATATTCTATAATTTTTTTTCCTTTGGAAATTCCTGTACTGTAAAACAAGAGAACTTAGGCAAATCTTGAAAGAGCCATCCAGGTATGGGAATAAACAAGCCACTGACTTGCATTTACTCCATCCTGAAGTATGGATCTAGTAAATGTGGTTAACCGACTGGAATATGTGGTTAGCAGCTAGGAAAAAAATTACAAAGTACCCCAAACCAAGTTCTTTGAATTGGTAGTTACAATATGGCCATGTAGATAACTGAAAGAGATTTTAAAGATATAGATTCTTTGAATTTGATGATATTTAATTAATATATACCCAACCAAGCTGTAAGCTGCTGGAGTTCAGCAACAAGCAGGTTATCATGGTACTTCTTGCTTGTAAGCCTAGCGCCCAGGAAGATGGTGGGTTAGGATAACAACACTTTGGAAGAAAACTTAACGAAATCAAACAAATTTGATACAGCTTCAGATCCAAATACTAATTCATGGGAAATAGAAGGGATATAGAATAGTTAAGAACTGAGATACGACCAGAGAAGAACAAAGTGTTGGGAATCTATAGACCATATAGAATCAAAGCTCTACACATTCAAAAAATTATATAGTTTCAAAAAGGAAGATGAAAACCTATAGATTTGATACCATCTCAACAAATTTAAAACAAAAAGAAATATAAATGCTTATGAAAGACAAGTGCAGAAAAGTGACCACATAGATGATGATCTTAGGAAACCATTACTGATTTTCAGGGTGATAACAGCATTGTGGTTACACTTTTATAAGACATAAACACTGTGAAATATACTACGCCCGGCTTAAGTTGCTTCTTTTTTAACTGTCTGGGAATATAGCTTAGTGGTAGTGCACTTGCCCAAAATGTATAAGGCCCTGGGTTCCATTCCTAGAACTATAAAAAGCAAAAAGTGTAAAGAGTATTTATCAAACCAGCCGAGGCATCAATTAGGACCAGAGTGGAAATTTTCAAAGTTTATGTAAACTTGAAAATTTGTTCATCTCAAAGAATGGGTGGAGGTTACTGCAAGTTCTCACATTTATGACAGCATGTTTTGTTTTGTTTTCCTTGGAGGCTGTGTGCAGTTGATTTTGAACTCTGAAGATAAATCTAACTGCAAGCAACTTCTCCAGAAGCACCTTTTGAGAAATGCTGAGAAGGACAGCTGCCTGCCGCCCGTCCCACGCGTGAGCAGCTGGTGTCACTACTCACAGGAGCCTGGGCTAGTCCTGTTTGGGGAACTGACCTCAGCTCACCGCTCCCACCTCTCGGTCAAGCCTCTGTCCTGCCACCAGAGTTTTTCTGTTTACTCCAGAATAAAAATAAGTCACATTCTTTTCTAGTCCCATTCCCTTTTCTGTCATGTTTATTTGCAGAATTAAAAGCATATTTTTACAGCTGGGTGTGGTGGCGCACGCCTTTACTCCTAGCACTCGGGAGGCAGAGGTAGGAGGATCACCGTGAGTGCGAGGCCACCCTGAGACTACATAGTGAATTCCAGGTCAGCCTGGGCTAGAGTGAGACCTTACCTCGGAAAACCAAAACAAACAAACAGTTTATTTTTTTAAATCAGAAATTAAAAAAGAAAAATCAGTACCTGGGGTTCTTCCTTATGTCATCTAGCTGGCCAACCACATGAGAAACATTGGTACGAATCATTTTGAAAGCAATTTCTTCTTCTCCCATGATTTCAAACCTAATTGTCAAAAATATTTTTAAAAAGAGAGTTTAAGACACATACAGATATAAAAAGCAGAAAGAAAAGCATTTTTTAAAACTTTGGTAGACTTGAAAAAAAAGATTGACTCTTTCTTTTAATACCAGGAGAGGCCAGGCACGGTGGTGCATGCCTTTAATTCCAGCATTCAGGAGGCAGAGGTAGGATCACCGTGAGTTCGAGGACACCCTGAGATTCCAGGTCGGCCTGGACTAGAGTGAAACCCTATCCCGAACCCCCCCCTCCAAAAAAAAAACCAATACCAGGAGAGAAAGCAATCACTTAAGTGTTTTATTTATTTATTTATTTATTTATTTTGGTTTTTTGAGGTAGGGTCTCACTCTAGCCAAGGCTGACTTGACTATGGAGTCTCAGGGTGGCCTCGAACTCACGGCAATCCTCCTACCTCTGCCTCCCAAGTGCTGGGATTAAAGGCGTGTGCCACCGCGCCCAGCTTTAAGTGTTTTTTTTTAAGATTTATTTTTATTTATTTATTAGACACAGAAAGAAGGGGAGAGAGAGAGAGAGAGACACACACACAGAGAGAGAGAGAGAGAGAGAGAGAGAGAGAGAAACAGACAGAATGGGTGTGCCAGGGCCTCTGGCCATTGCAAACAAAGTCCAGATGCATGTGCCACCATGTGCATCTGGCTTACGTGAGACATGGAGACTTGAACCTGGGTCCTTAGGTTTTGTAGGCATGTGCCTTAATCACTAAGCCAACTCTCCAGCCCATTAAATTTAAATGAATGCATAATAGCTAAAATATTGTAGTTATGAAAATGTTAGACTTTTTAATTATCCTTAAACTAAACAAAAGGCAGGTGTACTAACCACTTACCTGTACTTGTTCTTGTCCTTGTATGCTTTGTGGATTTTGTCAGTTACAGGTTTACAGTTGGTGACCAGACTTTTAGTCACTGGTGGCTGTGGGAAAAAGAAAATGAGTCAGACATTTGGGAATGAGACAAGAGCAAGGCCAGTGGGATCCTGACCTCAGAGCAGAATTTAAGGGGATTCCAAAATCCCTGGTAAGCACGGTGAACATTTTTATGTAGTATTTAAAACAAAATCACATTGGCATCCTACAGCCCATGGGCTAGTCAGTTGTTTATAAAAACAGTTTTAATTTAATTACACATTACTCTATATTATTTTAAAATAGCTTTAGGGGCTGGAGAGATGGCTCAGTGGTTAAGGGTATTTGCTTGCTAAGCTTGATGGCCTGTGTTTGATTCCCTAGAACCCATATAAAGCCAGATACACAAAGTGGTACATGTGTCTGGAGTTCATTTAAAGTGGCCAGAGGCCCAATATGACCATTCTCTCTCTCTCTCTTTGCTTGCAAATAAATAAATAAACATATTAAAAATATAATAGCCTTCAGGCAGGTGTGGTGACACATGTCTTTAATCCTAGCACTCTTGGGAAGCAGAGGTAGGAGGATCACCATGAGTTCAAGGCCACCCTGAGACTACAAAGTGAATTCCAAGTCAGCCCGGGCCAGAATAAGACCCTACCTTGAACCCCCCCCCCCAAAAAAAAAGTGAGGTTGCAAATTTTTCAGAAATAAAATTAATTTCTAACACAAAGTGAAACACACTGGTCAATGATACTCATAAACCTAACTTGTGATTCCTAAGGTCTAATTAGAATACACTTTAGGGCTGGAGAGATGGCTTACAGGTTAAGGCTCTTGCCTGCAAAGCCAAAGCGACCAAGTTCAATTCCCCAGGACCCATGTAAGCCAGATGCACAAGGTGGCACATGTATCTGGAGCTCGTTTGCAGGGCTGGAGGCCCTGGCATGCCCATTCTCTCTCTCTCTCTCTTTCGCTCTATCTGCTTCTCTCTCTCTCTCTCTCAAATAAATAAATAAAATAAAGTAATATAAAATAAAATAATATAAAACACACACACTTTAGCCTCTGTGCAATGTGTTTAATTACAGTAATGACGCCTATACCTTGCAGGAGTTAACTCAGATGATGTGAACTAATGCTGCCGGAATGACTAATACTTATACTCTAAATGGCTCATTTACATAAGTCTCCAGAACAGACAAGTAAGGGGAGCAAAGCACCTGACTTACCTCTTAGCCCTGAAGGATACTGACCAATTCTAAATATCATGCCACAAATCTGGAAAGTACCCAAATATCCTGCTAATAAATCTCTCAGTCACTTCTCACAAGGCAAGAGGAGTACCTGTTTCCTAGGTGTGTGTGGCCCTTCCTTAGAGAAGAACATCCGAACAAGTGCTGCTCCAACATATGGACTGGTACGAGTAAAGTTGTACTAGGATCCCAAAGATTGCAGAGAAAGAAGAAGAGCAGAAGAGGAAAGAAAGACAACGGAAAGGGCTGGTGTGGAAATGGGCAGGTGAGAGACAGCAGCACCGTCCCATCGGATGACTATTTCCTTGGTTGGATTACGATCTCAGGAATGTTCTCTTTCTAAGAGAAGGCTCTGGGGCCCTTTCTGCTGCCCGTGACGACCAGCATGTCTATGTAACCATTCTGAGCATTGGCTTGCATATTTGTGGGGTGAGGGGAGATTCCAAAGCAGGATTTACTGATCTGGGTTATCCATGCTATGATTGTGCACGAAACACTTGAAAGCATAGAGTCTGCCTCTAGTTTTAGATGTGCTACGAAGCTGGTGCAAGGAACACCTGACAAGGAAGTATACATAAGAAGCTGGGCCACTTACCAGATTGGGATCGTAGTACGCTTCCTGGGTCGGAGGGATACTGTTTAGCTGAGTGATGTTAGCAGGAAGCATTTTTGAACAATTTATTAGCATGTGTTCCAAACCTGTCAAATCCTAACAAAGCAAAATAAAAAATAAAAATATAAACCTGTTATGTACATCATAGGTAGTAACCAAGGTTTAAAAAAATTAAAATTATTCCAGGTCAGCCTGGACTAGAGTGAGACAATACCTCGAAAAATCAAAAATAAATAAATAAATAAATAAAAATGACATAAAGTTTCTGAAAATGGCTTAAGTTGTTTAAAAGCATATTTTGTTTTGTTTTTGATTTTTTGAGGTAGGGTCTTGCTCTAGCCCAGGTTCACCTGGAATTCACTATGTAATCATCTCAGGGTGGCCCTGAACTCACCATGATCCTCCTACCTCTGCCTCCCAAGCGCTTGGATTAAAGGGGTGCACCACCACACTCAGCAAAGCATATGATTCTTAAGTATAATGACACCTTTTTTCAAAAATGCTGAATGAGAAAATACAACACAAATATTCATCCTTATCTAAGTCTGAGCATCACAAGAAGGGATGCTCGGCCAATGAATTCATCTTGGCATCTCCATTCATAAGCTTTCTACTCCTGAGGATGAAGGATGCTCTTATACAGAGGCCTGGCTGAGATCTCCAGTCAGCCACACCTGAAGTCCTGAATGAGTGTGCCACACAATCACACATGGGCACTGAAGGCCTGGCTCTTTCCCAGATCACAGGAGATTAATCTCTACTGAATTGCTACCTATAAAAAGTAATCTCATACAATTCCCAAATGTGGTTTCAATTCTGGCACTAAGAATGGACTGGGAAGGAGCTCACACATTCAACATTCAGAATTATTCTGCCTTGAATTAAATTGCAATGTGGAAAAAAAGAGACAAAGAATTTTCATTTAAAATGTCACCAAGTTTAGATTAAAATAATACAATAGGCTGGGCGTGGTGGCGCACACCTTTAACCCCAACACTTGGGAGGCAGAAGTAGGAGGACCACCATGAGTTCAGGGCCACCCTGAGACTAAATAGTGAATTTCAGGTTGGCCTTAACTAGAGAGACCCTACCTCAAAATAAATAAATAAATAAAATTTACAAATAAAAGAAAATAAAAAAGGGCTGGAGAGATGGCTTAGCAGTAAGCACTTGCCTGTGAAGCCTAAGGACCCTGGTTCAAGGCTCGATTCCCCAGGATCCATGTTAGCCAGATGCACAAGGGGGCAGACGCATCTGGAGTTCATGTGCAGTGGCTGGAGGCCCTGGCATGCCCATTCATTCCTCTCTTGCGTGCTGTCTCTCTCTCTCTCTGCCTCTTTCTCTCTGTCTGTTGCTCTCAAATAAATAAACAAAAAAATTAAAAATAAATAAATAAATAAATAAAAATAAAATAATACAATACCTGCAAGCTTAAAGGCAGGTCATGAATTCTGGTAGCCAGTGTCCGGATTTCTCTGTCAGACAAGATACCAGATTGGTCAGTATCAACTTCATCAAATACTTGAGAAATATTCAGGGGCTGAACCGCACTCATGAGATAATAGAAATAAGAGAAGGCAAACTGCATGTCCTCAGAGTGGCGGACTTTGTGAAACGATGTCTTGTCAAATTCTTCAGGGAACCTGTCCAAATATAACACACAATGAGCTCTGACTAGTAAGAGAATATATGGTATCAAATGTTTATGAAGACAGAAATATTTTCTTCCCTCTTTATATCAACAGTATCTTTAAATGTCAGCGTCATGAATTTAACACACAGCAAATATGCACTTTCCAGTAGCCTTAACCCACAGCATATAATGGAAGCACAAAGTAAGACTTACATATCTTGCAGTTCTTGCATGACAATTCGGTCAATCATGTGAGGCATATGTGCAGGGACTTTCCGGGATGTGAATCCAAACTTGCTATTTAGAATTTTATTTACGTATCGGAGTGAATCTGCAAATGTATCTTTTAGTTGCCTCCCCTTATGTTTGCTATCAGTAAAGTATGCCAACTGTGTCTTCAAGGACTCTTCTTCCTGAAGGGAGAATTCCATGTAACTCAACATTTCTCTTTAGTGGGAGTGTGCTTTAGGAACAAGGGAGAAAGGCAAACATGATAATAACTAGTCTCTAACTGGCCATGAGGGCGAACGGAGTTCATACTATCAGGCCACTTTACGAGAAGTAGATTGAGTAGATTTCAGCATGCTGAATTGCCGACACTGACTAGAGAGCAGCAGCTGTGTGACTGGAGGTCCCTTTATCTATCTGTGGGTATGTTTCAAGAACCAGTCACTGAGCAGACTTCAAGGCCAACTGGATGTAAACCTTTACAAAAATGATTTACATAGAACTGTTACAATACTTTTTAAATTATTATTTATTAATTAATTTCTTTTTTTGGTTTCTCGAGGTGGGGTCTCACTGTAGCTCAGGCTGACCTGGAATTCACTATGTAGTCTCAGGGTGGCCTCGAACTCACGGTGATCCTCCTACTTCTGCCTCCTAAGTGCTGGGATTAAAGGCGTGCGTCATCACACCCAGCTAATACTTTATTTTTAAAAAGTAATTTATTTATTTATTTGCAAGCAGAGAGAGAGAGAATGGGTACACCAGGGCCTCTAGCTATTGCAAATGAATTCCAGAATGCATGTGCCATTTTTGCATGTGGGTACTGGAGAACTGAACCTGGGTCATTAGGCTTTGAAGGCAAGTGCCTTAACTGCTGAGCTAAATCTCCAGCCCAGGTGTTACAGTACTTTAAATGCCAAGCTATTTCTGCTGGCAACATCAAAGCAGCAGGTACTTAGAGTTTCAAACACAAGGACTAGGAAACAATCTGGTTTCACTATATGAGAGTATTAGTATTACAGAGAGCAACTCAGTAACAGGCAGAACTAATGGACAAAGAACACTGGCAAAGAATCTGGATATACTTAACAGAAGAAGTTATTCTTTTGCGTTCCAAACTGCTAACCATGTAAAAAGGCTGCCAATTGGCCAGTGTAGGTTAGCTCGTGGAGCAGCAAGCACACCTGTGCACCATGGGAAAGTGATGTGGTGCCATGGTTTACAAAGCACGAAATGTTCTAGCACGAAACTCATCAATTTAGTAATTCTACTTATGGAAATAACAACTTAAGCAGAATATATATGAACACAAATATGCATTGCAATGCTGTCTCTGCAAAACACCTGAAATAAACGGCAGCTGGTAGAAAGAACAGTGATGCTGGCGAGGGTAGTTTGCCCACACACTACTAAATCCAAAGGCAACCTCAGAGAAGCATTTGTATAGCGTGTAGTATGATTTCATTGGTGTAGAAAAGTAGCTACAGAGCTGGTGTGTTCACACCTACAGAAAAGCACTGGAAGGACTCTCACCAAGCTATGAACAGTGTCCATCATAAGACGGAAGACTGAGGAAGACCTTCCCTTTTTATGCACTGTTTGCAGTTTTCACCCCTAACCTATAGTCTTGCTATTGTCTTTTTTTTTTTTTTTTTAAAGGAAAAAACAGGTGGGAAACTGTAGAAAGACAGGCAAGAATTCTGCTGTTGAGGGCTGAGGAGATTACTCAGTGGTTAAAGGTGCTTGCTTGCAAAGCATGCCTGCCCAGATTCAATTCCCTAAGCACCGTGTAAGCCAGGTACTAAAGTGGTGCATGTGTCTGGAGGTCTGGAGTTTGTTTGCAATGGCACTTTTGTTATGAGGGTTACAGGGAACCAGGTTTAACAGAATCAGGTTTAATAAAAAGCACTTAGGCCAAGCGTAGTGGCATATGCCTTTAAAGATAGCACTTGGGGGTGGGGCAGAGGTAGGAGGATCGCTTAGAGTTCAAGGCCAGCCTACATGTTTGTTTGTTTTGGTTTGGTTTTTGCACTCTAGCCCAGGCTGACCTCGAAAAACCAAACCAAAACAAACAAACAAACAAACAAAAAAACACAAACAAGCACTTAGTTCAGTGCCAAGCATAGCATAGAGAAAAGCTGATGGTCACTGTTATTATTATATCATCACAGAGTTATTTATGTCTGCTGAGCATGACAAAGAATAAGGCCGGCTCTAACTTACATCAAGAAGGTCTTGGAAATACTTTTTTTTCTCCCAAGGCAAAAAACCAAGGTAACTTCCGGTGTGGCGCTGCAGCCTTCTCCCAGGCACCACGTCGTCCACAGCGAGGGGGCCCTGAGCCCTGTCCTCCACCCCATCTCTCTGCTCGCCTTTCCCTACGAGCTTCTCTTTAGCCACACGGCTTTCTGGTGAGGTACGTGGAGGTGACAACTGTTCTTCGGGCATACTCACGCCGGCTACACTTTGGATCTGAGTTTTTAACTTAACTCTTGCTTTGGTCTCCAAGACCACAGGTGCCCTCAGATCCTGGTGGAGACCGTTCCCTTGTGCTGGCCCAGCTGGAACAGTTGACCTCTGTAATCTTTGAGCAGTAACAAAATGGTCTGAGCTTTTGAGAATCAGTTTTTCTGGGGGAGCCTCCAAATTGTCACTTGCTTGTATAGCTGGAGTTTTTACTCTAATATTCGGTGAGTTCATCAAAAGAGCCCTCAGCAAGGCCAACTTGGACAAATTGTATCCTTTCAAAGTGATGTCCCCATGTTCCAGTTGCAAGTCCAAGTTGCTCAGACTCAACTGGGCCTCCTTTGGAAGGAGTGAAGTATTTACCACGGGGATTTTCACCTCCTCCTGGAGTCTCCCAGTTGTGTTAGTATCATGTCTCTTGACCTTTGGGAAGCGTTTTTCTTCGGGAATATCCTCAAAAATAACTTCTGCCTCTGGAAGAGGTGTTACTGGGCTAACCAGACTTTCATAGGGCTTCTGGGTTGTGGCGTTCAGTCTGGGTCCCTCCCTCGTGTCCACGTCCACCGATATCTGGATCTTAAATTCTTCATCACTCGTGCTTTGAAAGGTGAGGTTAAAATGCAGCGTGGTGGCGTTCATCCCGCCATGCATGATGAGATGCAGGGTTTTCCACTTGTTGGCGATAGAAGCGTGTCGAATTACTGGGTTGTCGCTGTAGGCACCTTCCACTCCTCTTTTGGCTATTTCTGCAAAGCTGAAATAAGGCAGGCGTTCACCTTTTGGGATAACATAGTGCGTCTGGTTTGGGAGGAGAGTTACTTTATATAGTTCATGAAAATGATCTAGAGGAAAAAAGACAAGCATGGTTTCTTTTTAATTAGGCATTTTTGTTCCCTTCTTAATTCTTAAGGGTTGAGTTTTTATCTTCTAAAACTTATTTTCTATTAAAATGGCCAGAAATTCAAATCTCATAGCTTTGAGCATATGAGATGTTTTTACCATCTTATTTTACCATCTGTGGCAACCATAATGATTTAACTCAATATAGAACTATGGCCTGATTCTTACCTATAATTTCCAGTGATCCACTTCCATATTTTTTTGTCCATTTAAGAGAAAAATAATACCTTTCTGCCAAATGCTCTCCATTAATAACTTTGCAATAAGACCCAAAGCTCAACACATCTGTATTTAATGAATCACTGAGCTCTTGTTTCCCAATTAAAACCTCCTATTTCTAGCTTATTCAAAGGAAAAGACGCAATCTTAAGGGTCTACTATCTTCTGTATTCCTTTCAACGAGTCTGGGTGTGAAACTAGAAAAAGGATGCAGAGAGAAGAATTACTTTAATGATATCCAAATATGTTTTATGGCAATGATGATACCTTGTCCACAGTCACCAGCATCGAACCCACAGGACAGGACGTTGCAGGCTTGATCACAGAACTTATCAGCGAGCCAGGAATTTGCACATCCTTGGTTACAGTAAGAGACACTGTTTATTCCTCCACCAAACTGCCAGGGCTGCCCGACTCCAATACTCCCGGTACCCCCACCTCCTGCAGCGTAGCGACTCCCTCCACTGTTACCTGTACAGGGGGGAGGAAGGGAGAATCTTGCTGGGCTCACAACTTCCAAAGAAGACAGCTCTTCATTTCTTACTAATAAGACTGATGCATGACTTGCAGTCAGAAAGGTTCATCCCAGGCTGGAGAGATGGCTTAGCAGTTAAGGCGCTTGCTTGAGAAGCCTAAGGACCCAGGTTCAATTCTCCAGGTCCCACGTAAGACGTAAGCACATGCGTCTGGAGTTCATCGGCAGTGGCCAGAGGCCCTGGCATGCCCATTCCCTCTCTCTCTCTCTCTTTCTCTCTGTCTCTAATAAATAAATAAAAATAAAAAATCTTTTGGAAAAAAAAAAGAGCTGGGCATGGTGGCGAATGCCTTTAATCTCATCACTGGGGAGGCAGAGGTAGGAGGATCAACCATGAGTTTGAGGACGCCCTAAGACTACATAGTGAACTCCAGGTCAGCCCGAGCTAGAGTGAGACCCTACCTCAAAAATAAAACAAACAAACAAAAAAAAAACAACAAAAAAAGGAAGGTAGGTAGGTAGGTTAGAAGATTCATTCCATTCTTAATTTAGGTGGGTACTGGGAATCAAAACCCGGGTTGCTAGGCTCTGCAGGCAAATGCTATAATCACTGAGCCATCCCTCCAGCCCTCTATCCCATTCTTTGGTAGAGGGGTCCATGGGGCTTTAGAAAAGACAAAAAGGGGATCACTGCTTGGCCACAGCACGTGACTCAAACTTGTGGGGGGGGGTGGTCATTACAGGGATGATGAAGCCAGGGCAGGGGACTGTCCCAAGGACCATGACTACCGGAACTGCCAAAGCCATGCCCGGACATGAGTACTGCGTGGGTATTAACATTATTAATACCAATGCTTAGACTCAGTCTAGTTTACACACCTGTGTTCACTCCCCAAAGCTGTTGCATTTGACAGCAGCGCCCCTGACAGATAGGACTTAACAGAGCCTGGAGCTTTGTTCCCTGTAACAGTCAACACATCTCTCAGCCTGTTTCGTCATTCAGAACATTAGGATGATAGTGTCTGTGTCCACGTTCTATCTCAAGTAACCAAAAATCCAAGTGGATAATAACTAACGTCGTTTAATGCTTTAAAGGGACAGGCAGTAAGTGAAGGCAGAACAAACATCAGCCCATAACAAGACCCAATGTGAGTGTGTACGAGAGGGAAGCTGCGAAGGAAAAGAGTTAATTCTTGTGCACCTCTGACCACTTCACGACCCACTGCAATCTCCTGATGAAAGCCGTTGCCACTGGTTCCTGAAGAACCAATTTCAGTGATTTGGGGTTTATGTAATTAAGAGAATTCTAGAATTCACACTTTAAATAAGAAAAGAGAAGGTATTCTGAAGTACAAAGCCAATATCAGAAAATGCCCTGAACAACGAATAACATAAAGAAATTAGGGACTTGGGGACACCGACCAAAAGTCTCTGGGTTCCTGGCTGTTTCAATGTGTGGTTTAATAAGTCAATAACATGTGTTCAATCATGATTAAGAATGAAAAAGTGTGGCTGGGTGTGGTGGTGCATGCTTTTAATCCCAGCACTCAGGAGGCAGAGGTAGGAGGATCACTGTGAGTTTGAGGCCAGCCTGAGACTACAATGAGTTCCAGGTCACCCTGGGCTAGAGTGAGACCCTACCTCAAAAACAAACAAACAAACAACAAAAAAAAAAGAGTATGAAAAAGTAGACAAATCACATTCCATACATCCTTACCAGAGCAATCACCACCATCCCAATCACAGGCTGAATTATTACAGGCCTTGTCACAATAGCCATCTTTAATCCAGGAGCCTGGGCAGCCCTCAGCACAATTTGGCACAGGCCATGTCAAATAAACCTACGATAAAATCAAAGTGAAACACAAAGTAATTTCTTGTTTTTAATTTGTTTTCAAGGAGAGTGTGTATGCATGTGTGTGAATGGGAGTGCCAAGCCTCCAGCTGCTGCAAATGAATTCCAGATGCATGCGCCATTCTGTGCATCTGGCTTTACATGGGTACTGGGGAACCGAGCCCGGGTCATCATGCATTACAGACAAGTGCCTTGACCACTGAACCATTTCTCTAGCCCAACGAAATGATTTCTGACACTCCTTAATTCAAATTAACTTAGGGTTTGCTGGCGTATGCCTTTAATCCCAGCACTTGGGAGGCAGGGGTAGGAGGATTGCTTTGAGTTCAAAGCCAGCATGAGACTACATAGTGAATTCCAGGTCAGCCTGAGCTTAGAACAAGACACTACCTCGAAAACAAAACAAAACAATTAATTTAGCCAGGCATGGTGGTGCACGCCTTTAATCCCAGCACGCAGGAGGCACAGGTAGGAGGATTGCCATGAGTTTGAGGCCACCCTGAGACTACATAGTGAATTCCAGGTCAGCCTGGGCTAGAGTGAGACCCTACCTCAAAAAACAAAAACAAAAAAATATTTGTTCTCTTTTAGCTTCTTCCTTTCCTTTTCTCTTCTCCTTTCTCTCTCTCTCTCTCTCTCTCTCTCTCTCTCTCTCTCAAACCCAAGATTCTAGGAAGGTAACGATTTCCAGGGCTGATTGCTCACATTCATGTTAGTGTAGCCTGTGCGCACATAAAGGCTTGAAACCCTGCAGTACAAAGTACCCGTACTTTTTTTTTTAAATGTATTTTATTTATTTATTTATTTATTTATTTGAGACACAGAGAGAGAATGGGCGCACCGGGGCTTCCAACCACTGCAAACGAACTCCATATGTATGTACTCCCTTGTGCATCTGGTTTATGTGGGTCCTGGGGAATCGAACCAGGGTTCTTTGGATTTGCAGGCAAACATCTTAACTGCTAAGCCATCTCTCCAGCCCCGAAAGTACCTGTACTCATGCTTACTGCTTCCTTACTGCAAGGACTCAGCTCATGCAAGAACTTCTCACAAGAAGCTTTATAACATACTTAGAAATAAAACAGCCATGTGTTAGATTTGCATGTGAGTACAAAAATATGCCAAAATACATGGGAAGGATGTCACAAATCATTCTTTCTCTGTGACAACTGCCAGTAACTCCTGAGTGCATTTATGCACAATCTAGCTCACTCGTGAGGTGTAAGGCAGAGGTAAGAGGATGGCTGTGACTTCAAGGTCCCCCTGAGAGACTACACAGTGAGTTCGAGGTCAGCCTGGCAAAACCCTACCATGAAAAACCAAAAAAAAGGTGGGGGGAGGATGAGAAGATAGCTTAGCCAGTGAAGTGTTTGCTTTGCAGGGATGAAGACCAGAGTTTGACCAGCAGAACAGAGATGAAAATGACAGGCAAAGGTGCTGGCGAGATGGCTCAGTGGTTAAGAGTGCTTGATGCACAAATATGAGCGCCTGAGAGGACCCGAGACTGCCCGAGTTCCACTGTCCAGAACCCACATAAATAGCTGGGTGTGGCCACACATGTCTGTAATCCAGTCCTGTGGGGGGGAGGGGCAGGCACCAGAAAGAATTGCTATCTGATGAGCTGTGGGGGGAGGGGCAGTGAACGTGACAGCTCTGGGCTGACTGAGAGATTCCACCACAAGGAAACAGGCAGATGAATGAAAACAAAGGAGGAACACGCGATATTCTCCTCTGGCCTCCCCCCTTCATGTACACGGGCAGCATGCTCGACACACACACACATGCCAATCAATCACTTAAATGCTGGGCATGGCGGTATGCATTTATAACGCCAGTGCTGGGGAGGTGGAAGCAGGAGCAGGAGGATCCCTAGGGCCTGCTGATGAGCCAGTGCAGCCCAGTTGGCAAACTCCAGGCCAGTGAGACTGACTCAAAGGTGGACAGGACTGCTGAGAAACAACCCCTGGGGTTGTCTTCTAGCCTCTGCACTCATACATACATGCACATATACCTGCCCTCACACAAATACATATACACATGCATAGTAAAGTCATTAAAATAAATATGTCCCTAGCCTTTAGAAATTATATCTACTTGAAATGTCTTTTTAAATTTTTAAAAAAATTTTTTTTTTTTTTTTTTTGAGATAGGGTCTCACTAGCTCAAGCTGACTTGGAATTCACTATGCAGTCTCAGGGTGGCCTTAAGCTCACGGTGATCCTCCTACCTCTGCCTCCTGAGTGCTGGGATTAAAGGCATGCACCACCATGCCTGGCTCGTCTTTTATTTTTTTTTATTTTTAAAAATATTTTATTTGGGCTGGAGAGATGGCTTAGCGGTTAAGCGCTTGCCTGTGAAACCTCAGGACCCCGGTTCGAGGCTCGATTCTCCAGAACCCACGTTAGCCAGATGCACAAGGGGGCGCACGCATCTGGAGTTCGTTTGCAGTGGCTGGAGGCCCTGGCGCGCCCATTCTCTCTGTCTCTCTCTCTCTATCTATCTATCTGTCTCTTTCTCTCTGTGTCTGTTGCTCTCAAATAAATAAACAAAAAAAATTAAAAAATATTTTATTTATTTGTTTGCAAAAGAGAGAGAGCATGAGAGAAAGAGACAGGCAGAGAGAAAACCTAGGGAAGCAAGTATCTTCTAACTCCTTACCCTCCTGAGTCAAAAATGCTTGTTTGATAACACTTAAATATTAAAGTATATACACTGGTTTCCCTCATCTGCTAGTGGCTTTCCAGCTAGGCACCAGCCCCTGTCGAGGCACTCACCTTTTTTTTTTTTTGTATTAGAAACTCACCTTTTGACCTTTGGAGTGACTGTAAAAATCATCTGGCCAGACATCCTTCCCAAACATGACGTCATCATTTAAGTAAATAAACTTCTGTGACAGCCCTTCAATGCGATGGATGTGACTTTCGATAGCAGGTGAACTAAAAGTAGGCAAGTGGCTGACATTTCGGAAAACATCCTTTAAACAGAGAAACCACACAAACGAGAAAGAGAGTGAATGAGAGCTGTGTGGGTTTGGTTTGGCACTTAGCTGTAGAAGACAAGAGAAGAAACTGGAAAGGTTTCAAACAGGTGAAGTGGAGGAGGGTGAGGAGGTTGAAGTCTGAGATCCCTGTACCACACTGGTGACAGAATAGGCAAACGTGACCTGTGAAATTTGCAACACGGCATACCTGATGGGTTACTATTGTCACTCGCGGATTGTCAAGGTTCAGCCAGGATGGAATCTGCCCATTGGTGACAATGAAAATATTCCGAACCCATGGCGCATGTTTCTCGATAGATCGCAACGAGTATCTCAACTCTTCGTTATCTTCAAAGCGGCTGGCAGACACGTCCTCATCCTGCTTGGACTGGGAGAAACATTGGGCACATGAAGATGCGAAGTGCCCATATGTCCTAGTTCCTCCCTCATGTCTTACCCTCTGCCTCCCTTGTGTTTTACCCTCTGTCTGTTCTGCTCTCTGGGCTGACCTTCAAAGATGGAACTGTAAGTTTGAACATCACAAAAAGACTCAAAACATTGGGCTGGAGAGATGGCTTAGCAGTTAAGGAGCTTGCCTGCAAAGTCTAAGGACCCAGATCCAATTTCTCCAGGACCCAAGTAATCCAGATGCACAAGGTGGCACCTGCGTCTAGAGTTCGTTTGCAGTGGCCGGATGCCCTGGTGCACCCGTTCTCTCTCTCTCTCTCTGTCTTCTCTCTCTCTCTGCCTGTTTCTCTCTCTCAAATAAATAAATAAATAAAATAAAATCAAAAGAGGTTAAAAAAAACTCAAAACACTTAGTATGTTTCCCAAAGATACACTATCTTTTCATCAGTTTACAAAATGGTTCTAATTAATATTCATTTCTTGCTCACTTCAATGACTGTTAAGCCAAAGGCAGTGCTTGCAAGTATAGACAAGTTCCAACTAGCTCACCTCTCTCCGAGACCTCTTCTAATAGACGGGCTTGTGAACTGTTAGCTATCAACCCTTGCTTTGGGCTGCAGGGAGTCCGTGCTCCTCACCTGGCTGATGGCACTCAGGTCCCACAACAGATACGCAGGGCTTATGGTTAGCTCTTTTCCATCGATGGTCGTGTTCTTCTTAGTTTGCTTGTTCAGTTCCTGGAAGCCTTTGGGGTTATTCAGCTTCAGGAGGGCCACACTGGCCTCGGAATACAGTTGCAACTGCCAAGTAACAAGTCACACGTGAGAAAAGAGGCCTCAAGAAGCAACTCTGACCTCACTGCTTCGCCTTTAATTGTTGCTCTTTTCTTTGAGAGTCCCACTCTGAAGCCCAAGGTAGCTTAGAACTAACTATGTAGTCCAGGCTAGACTTGAATTCATGGCACTCCTCCTGCCTCATCCTCCCCAGACCTGGTATATAGGCATGAGCCACCATGCTTTTTTTTTTTTTTTTTAAGAGAATGGGCACACCATGGCCTCCAGCTGCTGCAAATGAACTCTAGACTCATGCACCACTTTGTGCATCTGGCTTATGTAGGTCCTGGGGAATTGAACCTGGGTCCTTTGGATTTGCAGGCAACCACCTTAATCACTAAGCCATCTCTCTAGCCCTTGTTTTGGTTTTACGCGGTAGGGTCTCACTCTAGTCCAGGCTCTGGACTTGAACTCAGAGATCCTCCTACCTCTGCCTCCTAAGTACCACCACCCCTTTTACTTTAATCTTGAAATGAAAAGACAAAACCACACATACAAAAATAAAAAAAACCCTAAGCAGGTCAAAAGTATTTTCTAGATGAATACAACAAGATGTTAAAAACGAGGAGGGAAAGTCGGGTGTGGTGGCGCACACCTTTAATCCCAGCACTCAGGAGGCAGAGGTAGGAGGATCGCTGTGAGTTCAAGGCCACCCTGAGACTCCATAGTAAATTCCAGGTCAGCCTGGGCTAGAGTGAGACCCTACCTCGAAAAACCAAGGAGGGAGGCTGGACATGGTGGCACACGCCTTTAATCCCAGCACTCGGGAGGCAGAGGTAGGAGTGCCATGAATTTGAAGACAGCCCCTGAGACTCCACAGTGAATTCCTGGTCAGCCTGAGCTAGAGCAAGACCCTACCTTGAAAAAAAAAAAAAAAAAAAGAAAGAAGAAAGAAAGAAAGAAAGAAAGAAGTGACCAGGGTACCTCAGGCTCCCCTGAAAGCTTCAGCCATAGCTCAAGGCCAGATTCAAGATAGCCTGACAGGTCAGAATTCCCTACTCTTTTTGTTGTTGTTGCTTTCCGAGGTAGGGTCTCTAGCTCAGGCTGACTTGGAATTCACTATGTAGTCTCAGGCTGGCCTTGAACTCACAGCAATCTTCATACCTCTGCCTCCCAAGTGCTAAGATTAAAGGTGTGCGCTGCTACACCGAGCCTCCTCACTCTTCTATGAATCCCCTCCCACCTTTTCAAAGCTGGCTCAAATGTTCTTTTTTTTTAAACAAACAATTTTTTAAGATTAATTTTTATTTATTTATTTATTTGAGACAGAGAGAGAAGGAAAGAGAGAGAGAGAGTGAGAATGGGCACAGCCAGGGCCTCTAGCCACTGCATATGAACTCCAGATACATGTGCCACCATGTGTATCTGGCTTACGTGGGACCTGGAATATCAAACCTGGATCCTTAGGCTTCATAGGCATGTGCCTTAACTGCGAAGCCATCTTTCCAGCCCTTAAATATTGATTACTATGTATTCAAGCAAAATACATATGCTGGCCAACATAGCTGTGATTTTTGTTCCAGAATATTACCAATCTACTTACACTAGAGAAAAAAGCCATGCAGGGTAACTTTGCTGAAATAGGTGACTTGCATTTGCCACTGGGTATCTGACCAACTTTCCCACCTCACCCCTGAAGAAGTGACTTTGGCATGGTTGCCTGAAGGACTTCTTGTCAGAAAACTACCTTTCAGGGCAAAGCTTTTGGAGTCATCATAAATCTAAGAGGGAGCCATCGTGAACAGCAACGTGGTTTACAAACAGGCTCACTGCCTTAAGCCAACAACCACACCACTTTCAACGGCATTAAGTATCAAAACTTCCTATGAGAAGTAGTTTTTATACCAGAAGCTGTGGAGAGAGGTGAAACCACTCATCTAGGGCAGAAAAATCCTCTGTCGAACTGGCTCTTCTAATAGAGCCAATGGTTTCCTCCTTTCTTAATGCATAAAACAGAAGCAAACACAAAATACCAAGGGCTTCATCTCAGCTCTATTTGCTGCAGATTCTATTTCATTCACTTTCTAAGCAGTTCCCCCAGTTTCCAAGAGTCTCAAGACCAGAGGACAGCGTTAGAATTCCCCATCGGTCTTTCTCCTTTTCCGTCATTAGGCCATTAACTTTTGCCACCAGTCGTGATAGGTGTGGGTGCGCATGTGCACATGCGAAGCCTTTCTGACTGTGTTCTTTTGCCTTGACAATCCTGGGGCAGACATTAAGTACCAGTGCAGTCAATCTCCCTGCCGCCTCTATGAATGGAAGTGTAGGAGGCAATCTGCCTGGTACCTGCCCACTGTCCAATCTCTTCCATTTCCTCCCATTCAGTGGTTCCCATACCATTTCTGAGGGCTCGCTGTATGAAAGGAAATCACTATTCTAGAATAAGTACAGTAATTTAATCTCCTAACTTAGTATTAAATTTATTGGAAAAATATCTCCTAATTTCTTCTATCCAAAATGCTTTTATCATGGAAATTATTTGGAAGCTTTAGCCACTGTACAATTTTATAGATTTTGACACTATTTAAGATAAAGGTTAGCCGGGTGTGGTGGCGCACGCCTTTAATCCCTGCACTTGGGAGGCAGAGGTAGGAGGATCGCCATGAGTTCGAGGCCACCCTGAGACTCCATAGTAAATTCCAGGTCAGCCTGGGCTAGAGTGAGACCCTACCTCGAAAAACCAAAAAATAAATAAATAAATAAATAAACAAAAAGATAGAGGTTAAAAAAAAAAGAAAAGCTAGGGGCTGAAGAGATGGCTTACCGGTTAAGGCACTTGCCAGCAAAGCCTAACAACCCAGGTTCAATTCTCCAGGTCCCACGTAGGCCACATGCACATCATGGCACATGCATCTGGAGTTCGTTTGCAGTGGCTAGAGGCCCTGGTGTGCCCATTCTCTCTCCCTATCTAATAAATAAATAAAATGATTTTTAAAAAAGTTAAAAAAAGAAAGCAAAGCCAGCCAGGTATGGTGGTGCACGCCTTTAATCCCAGCACTCGGGAGGCAGAGGTAGGATGATTGCCGTGAGTTTGAGGCCACCCTAAGACTACATAGTGAATTCCAGGTCAGACTGGGCTAGAGCAAGATCCCACCATGACAAAAACAACAAAGAAAAATTTAAACAGCCATAAAAGAGCTGGAGAAATGACTTAGCAGTTAAGATGCTTGCCTGCAAAGCCAACAGATCCGGGTTCAATGCCCTGAACCCATGTAAGCCAGATGCACAAGATGGCACATGCAGTGGTTGAAGGCCCCGGCATACCCATTCTCTCTCTCTCTCTGCCTTTTTCTCTTCTCTCCTTCTCTCAAATAAATAAATAGAAATAAAATATTTAAAAATTTTTTTAAGCCAGAGAAGGACCTGAGGCTAATATATTCTCAACACACAATAGCTCAGCCAACTTTGGACCTTTTTTCCCAACTCAGCAAATATCATTCATTGACTGAAATGGATTTATGGTAGCATTTCATTTTCTTTACTTGTCTAGGCAGTGCTCACCAGGGAGCGCCCATCTCAAGGAAGCAGCACCTAAGAAAGATGCTGCAAGTACAAACATCCCGCTAGTCAATCAACGAAGCTGAACTTCATTAACACTGTGCACACCCACGTGCACACACTCTCATTTTCTTTTGTGGTACTGGGGTTGAACCCAGTGCTTCACAAATGCTGGTAAGGGCTCTGCCATCACCAGCCCTCTTTCTACTTTTTTTTTTTTTTTTTTTTTTTGGTTTTTTGAGGTAGAGTTTAGCTCTAGTCCAGGCTGACCTGGAATTAGTCTCAGGGTGGTCTCGAACTCCTGGTGATCCTCCTACCTCTGCCTCCCGAGTGCTGGGATTAAAGGCGTGTGCCACCACACCCGGCTTCCTCTTTCTACTTTTTATTTTGAGACCGAATCTCATTCAGTTGCACAGGCTGGCCTTGAACTCGTAGTTCTCCTGCATCAGTCTCCTAGGTAGCAGAGTGAGGGAGAGAGAGAGAGAGGCCTCTAGCCGCTGCAAACAAACTCCAGACGCATGTGCCACCTTGTGCACCTGGCTTACACAGGTTCTGCAGAATAGAACCTGGGTCCTAAGCTTTGCAAGCAAGTGCCTTAACGGCTAAGCCATCTCTCCAGCCCAAAGGAACGTATTCTTAATAAAAGAAGAAAACAGAGCTAAGGGTTTATTTCAGTGGTAGAGTGCCTGAGTCTCATATGTGAGGCCCTGGGTTATAACTCAACACTGCCACCAAGGGAAAAAAAAAAGTGTTTAAGATAACAGAATAAGATGTTTTAGAGGTTGGTAAGGTGACTTGAGAATCTTAGCAAAACATCCAGACATTCACAGTATTACTGCATTATTTTAAAATAATACCTAATTTTATTTCACAACTCGTGTTTTCCTTTTCTTTAGTAAAAGCACAACACTGGCACGGTTCTGTTGTTGTTTTGGTGTTGGCTCTTTGAGACAGGAGTTTGCTGCATAGTTCAGGAGGCCGTGGGACTCACCATGTAGATCAGCCTGGCCTCATACTGGTGACAATCCTCCTGTCTCTGCCTCCCAAGTGCTGGTGATTACAGGTATGTGTTACCACATCTGGCTTTGAAACTAGTCTTACATTAGCGACCTTGTCAAGAGATGGCTTCCAACTACATAGGCACTGAAAGTAAGGAAGAAGGTGGGATGTGGTGATGCATGCCTTTAGTCAGTCTGCATTTGACGACAGGCCTGTAGCTACAGAATGCAATGAGACCTTACCTTGAAAAAAATACCAAAATAAGTCAGGAAGAAGGTGCCAACAACTGGAAGAGAGCCTGGAAAGTAAGGAACCTCAGAAATGCTTCTAAGTGTGTTAGTTTGAATAAATGGCCCCCAATATATTCAGTGTTTTATTACAGCTTGTAATTTAGATCTACATCTACCTGGCTAGAGGAAGTGCTACTAGACAGATCTTAGGGTCCAGCCCTAAGGTTGATGGTGGATTTAAAATTCCAATCTAAGATATATAAATTTTTACATATATCTGTGTCTGAGCTCCTAAAGTGTGCTGTGTGGTGTGGCTTTTTGTCTTTCTGCCTGGTCCTTTAAGAGGGGGCCGCCTTCTTCTGCCATTATGGAACTTTCCCTGGATCTGTACGATTCAATAAATCCCTTCCTCCATAACTGTGCCGGGTCTAGGAGTTCATCTCAGCGACCTGATGCTGTCTGCTACACTCAGTATGAGGGGGATTATCTGGCACTATAATCTCTTGGGGTGAAAAGTACAAGGTACTCTCTGCTGTCCACTAGGTGGCAGCCCTATCCTGTACAGCTTCATTGTTTTCCAGAAAGATCTTTTGCTAATATATTCCTGAGATGGAACACCACGTCCAACCTTAGCCTGGATTTCCAATTCATAGCAAATGTCATTTATTGTTGAAAATTAATTTACAGTGAGGTTGTTTGTTTGTAGTTTCTGAGCTTGAAAAGTTTTGGGCAACAACCTCCACAGATGGCTTCTTCCTGTAAATCAAGTTTATCTAAAGCTGGGTGTGTTGGCACAGCACTTGGGAGGCAGAGGTAGGAGGAACGCCATGAGTTTGAGGCCACCCTGACACTACATAGTGAATTTCAGGTCAGCCTGGGCTAGAGCAAGACCCTACCTCAAAAAACAAAAAACAAACAAAAAAAAGTTTATCTAATTTTTTTAAATAGGTTTCTTAAAGGAAAGTGCATCCACCTTCAAACCCTGCAGACCCACAACAGACATACAGTGTAACTGAGTAATGAGACTCCCCCCCCTCCCCCCCGAGGTAGGGTCTCATTCTAGCCTGTAATTGTTAGGTGAGAATTTCTAACAATTTTTGAAATGGCCCTAAAGATACGTCTGCCATTTTGTACTATGCATTTTTGCAAAGTGGTATTCTCAGCACTGGCAATGATAAAATCAAAATATCAACTCTGAAAAATTATAAAGATCTCTGCTCTACAGTATCAAATTATATTCACCCAACATGAAATTCTTTATGTAAAAGTAAGCATATCTACCTCACTAGCATAAAATTGGCTTTTCATCGGTAAAATTATATGCATACCAAAAAACTGTTTGAAAATAAATTTTCTTATGATTATCAATAAATGTTTGATTTATGTTTCTATCTCATATACCTATATATTTGTGGTTGTGTAAACATTTCTCAGAAGGGGTTGTTCAGTAAAAAAGTTGGCCAGGCATGGTAGCTTGTGCCTTTAATCCCAACACCCAAAAGGCTGAGGTAGGAGAACTGCAGTGTGTACAGAGTAAGTTCTAGGTCGACCTGGGCTAGAGTGAGACCCTGCCTCAAAATACCAAAATAAATAAATAAATAAATAAATAAACAATAAATCAGCTTAAGCAGCCCTGATCTAGAGGACAAAGAGCTGGGCATCCTCCAAGGTACAGGAGCCACACTGGACCCAAGTGTACCAAGTGCAGGGGTAGAGCAAATGAGAAAACCTGAGTCCCAATAGAGGTGAATCATTTTCTCAAGAACTTTTAAAAACCGATTTTCATTTATTCATTGATTTATTTATTTGGGGTATGTGAGTGTTCATGTGGGTGCGTGCGGGCACACGTGTGTCACAGCACGTGAGTGGCGGTCAGAGGACAATGTAGGGTTGGTCCCTGCCTTCCACCTTATTTGAGGCATGGCGTCCCTCTATTGTTCACCTCTGTTGTTCATTTGTGGACTTCTGGGAAAATTCGCCTGCCTCTGCCTCTCTTTTCACCAACAACGCATCAGGGTTACAGAAGCCCGCCACAGCTTTCAGCTTTTACATGGATTCTGGGGACCCAAACTCAAGTACTCAGAGTTGGCGTGGCAAGTATTTTATCCATCCATCCATCCATCCATCCATCCATCTATTCCCTCCAGCCCCCAAAACTGTGCAAAGGACTCAGAAGTTCAGAGATCTAACCTATTTGTAATTTGGGCTGATTTGATTTTTAAGTTATTAATCCTTCCAGGGCAAAAACATTTCTGCGAACACCAGGTGAAAAACGAATTAGCACCTCTCAAGAATATGATGAGTCTCATAAGAGGAGGAAAAGATCATGACACCAAAATAAAGGAGAGACTGACTGAGATGGGGAGGGGATATGATGGAGAATGGAATTTCAAAGGGGAAAGTGGGGGGAGGGAGGGTATTACCATGGGATATTTTTTATAATCATGGAAGATGTTAATAAAAATTGAGAAAAAAAAAACTCAAAAAAAAAAATAAATAAATAAGTAAAACAAAACTAAAAAAAAAGAATATGATGAGTCAAGGCTGCTAGATCCCAGCATGTCCTGATGGTGATCTGGCACTGAAATCAATTACAGAGTTGGTGTGTTGTCTACTGACCATTACGTTAGAGATTAAAATGAAAAAGTACCATGCAGCAAAAGAGCAGGTGCAGAAGATGTTTTCATGAAAGTCACCATGGGTCTAATTAGTGACAATATTACAGGGTGAGTAACCCTTATCTATAATGCTTGGGGCTAGAGAGATGGCTCATAACCACATCAAGGCCACGCAGGCCTGGCAGTCCTCCCTCCCCCACAACACCAGTGCTCAGGAAGCAGAAAACGGGGATCCCCAGGACAAGCTGGGTAGCTACACTACAGCCCAATCAGTGAGCTCTGGGTTCCGAGGGAGAGCCCCTGCCTCAGTAAAGAAGGTGGAAAGGAATCAGGTAGGGCACCCACTCAGTGTTTGGCCTCCACACATGTGCACCAATACACATGCAAGAAAGCACACACCTGAAGAGCAATAATAAATAAGGTAAAGTGTTTAAGACTGGGCTTGGGGATTTAGCTCAGTGGATGAGAGCTTGCTTGCCCAGTGCCAGGCCCCGGGTTCGGTCCTCAGCAAGGAAAATGTTTAGGACCAGAAGGGTTTCAGTATTAGAGGGTTTTGTTCTTGCTGTCTTTTTTTTTTTTTTTTTTTGGAACATTTACATATATAAAATGATATTTTTAGGGATGGGATCTAAGGATAAACCTGAGATGTCTATGCTTCATGTGTGCCTTTTGTCTCATATGTAGCCCGAAGGTGGTGCAAGTGTCTGGAGTTCATTTGCAGTGGCTGAAGGCCCTGGCATGCCTATTTTCTCTCTATCGGCCTATTTCTCTCTGTCTCTCAAATAATCCTCTTGCTAAGGATGCTGTTCCTATTCTGTAAAGCCTGTCTTGCTCACCTCACCCAAGTGGACCTAAAGTGCAGGTGTTCTCAGGCACCTTGTATAAATTCAGTTTTGGAACTGATTGTGCCCCAGATACCTTAAGTGCTCCTCTGTGTGTCTGTGTGTGTACATGAGCATGCCCACGTGCCATGGCATGTGTGTGGAGGGCAGAGGACAACCTCCGGGTACTGGTCTTCACCTTCTTCTTGTTTTTGCCTCTGTAAACCTGCCCGTGAACCCCAGGATCCTCCTGATTCCACCTACATTTGTCATAGGTGTGCTGGGATTACAGACCCAAACACTACTTGCATCCAGCTTTAGGTGGGTCCTGGGGATCCACCTCTGGTTGTCCAGCGGGGGCAGCAGGCACTTTCAACTCCTGAGCCATGCCTTCAGCCCAACTTCAGTGTTTTTATCTGCTTGGCTATCCCTCTCATAGTCCCTGGAACACAGGAGGTACTTAATAAATGCCATCTAGTTGGACTGGGAAACTTCACCCTCAGAAGACCTGTAATTAAGCCAAGAAGTCCAGCTTAAGCAAACAGTTACTTGAAGAACTGGGCTGAATGCTGGCATGCCTGTTCTTCCTCTTTTTCAGTGTCTATGGCCTCCCCAAACCACGAGTCCCTTATGCATCGAAATTGAAGATAATTGTATATGATGTGTAAGTTTTCTTTTTAAAAAAAAATCTTTATTTTTATTTATTTATTTATTTGAGAGAGAGAGAGAGAGAGAGAGAGAGAGAGAGGCAGAGAGAGAATGGGCGCACCAAGGCCTCCAGCCACTGCAAACGAACTTCAGACACATGCACTACCTTGTGCATCTGGCTTATTTATGTGGGTCCTGGGCAGTGCAGTGGCTGGTAGCCCTGGCACGCCTATTGTCTCTTTTTCTATCTGCTTCTGTCTCTTTCTCTCAAATAAATAAATATTTTAAATACATTTATTTATTTATTTATTTGAGAAAGAGCCACAAAGAGAAAGAGAATGGGCATGCCAGGGCCTCCAGGCACTGCAAACAAACTCCAGATACATGTGCCTCCTTGTGCTTCTGGCTTACACGTGTCCTGAGGAATTGAACCATGGTCCTTTGGCTTTGCAGGCAAGTGCCTTAACCACTAAGCCATTTCTCCAGCCCCAATTATATATATATATAAAAGAGAACTCTGGGACAGGTTTTAGGAACCATGATTAATATAAGAACTGATTAAGAACTTTCTTCCCAGCTCCCCTCCATTAGCCCCATGTCATCCTCCCCCAAACTGTCAAATGGCACAGAGTAAGAGGAGGAAGTATAAATCATACATGCTAAACCTTAAACAGCCATCTTTATAAAATTAAAGACCATATCCTAACGGCTTCTGAGCCAAAGACTGCATGCCCCTCTTCTAAGAGAAAAGACACTCTTGATTTACTCCCTGGATTACCGACCAGGAGAGGGAGTGTCCTGACTGACATACGGCCAACTGGGAAGCTCACCCCCACGGACTGGGTCCTCCATCTGCCAGGCAAATGACTCAGAAAACAGCAAACAAGAAGGAAAAGGCCTGTCACAAGGCTGCCTCAAGTCAACCCCATCACAAGAATTAACAGCCGGGGGTGATAAGATAAGAAGTATGCATCATAAACCCATCAATGCCTTGATCAGCTAATAGTAAGTAAGAATTCCACCTTATCAAGCACAGTTATCTGAAGCACAATTCTCTTATAAATGAAAGCTTTCACAAATATGCAAGTTGGAATCTGTTCTTGGTACATTTATGACATTTCTCATCCCTCTCTCCAAGACCTCCATTTCCTTACAACCATAACTGTGCCCTGCTTATTTTGTATAATGTTACATCCCAGCAGCTACCACCAGACACATAGTGGGAGCTCACTGGTTAAATACATGAATCCTACTGCTATCTGGGAAACCAGCAAACTAATTAAGAGTTTTGCCCTAATTAAGACTAAAGAGTTGAGCCAGGCATGGCAGCGGACGCCTTTAATCCCAGCACTCGGGAGGCAGAGGTAGGAGGATCGTAGTGAGTTTGAGGCCACCCTGAGACTACATAGTGAATTCCAGGTCAGCCTGGGATAGAGTGAAACCCTACCTCAAAAAACAACAAAAACAAACAAACAAACAAAAAGAAAACAAAAAAAAGGAGCTGGGAGCTGGGCGTGTTGGCACACGCCTTTAATCCCAGTACTCGGGAGGTAAAGGTAGGAGGATTGCCATGAGTTCAAAGCCACCCTGAGACTACATAGTGAATTCCAGGTCAGCCTGGGCTAGTGGAAAAACCACAGGAAAAAAAAAAAAAGGAGCTGGAGAGCTGCTCAGTGTATAAGAGCACTTGCTATGCAAGCATGAGGCCCTGAGTTTGATTCCCAGCATGCATGAAAATAGCGTCAGCCAATCTGACTGCAAGAGGGCAGCCCCGCGTTCAGTGAGACTGTGAAGAATGAAGGGCGATAGAGAATGACACTTGGCATTCTACTCTGGCCTTCACACACACGCATGCTGCACACATGCGTACATACACTATACACACCACATACCCCACACACATGCATGCTGCACACATTAATGTATACACACCACACACACACAAATAAAAACAAAGATTTTTGGAACTGGGTGTGGTGGCACATATCTTCAATCCCAGCACTTAGGAGGCTGAGGCAGGAGGATCACTGAAAGTCAGAGACTAGTCTGGGCTATACAGGAAGACCTTGTCTCAAGAAAGGGAAGAAGGAGTATGGAGTGAAAATCTTCAACTCTTCTAACAGATCAAAGGCTCTGTGCCTACTGCAGCTGGCTATTGTTTGAACTAAGGGGTCCAAGAGGAGGGTCACACGCGATGGGCCATGCTGGTGGCTCTTTTTCTATGTTCTTACCAGTTTTATTTTAGAAGAAAGGTTTTCTGGTAACTTTGTTCTCAGTTGACTTGTTTCCTTGAATGTCGGTGGAAATCCACTCAGGAATGCCAAATCTTGCATTAGCACCAGCCCAGGGACTTCTTTGTCTGTGGTCTAAAATAAGCGAGGAAAGAACTCAATTCATTTTCCACATCAGAGGCTGGTGAAAACTGACAGCTGAGAAACCAGTACAAGTCTACTGTGACATTTAAGCTTCAAAGTAAAGCTGTCATTATTTCCATCAATACTTGTTAACATAAATAATCAATGCTAGTAAACTGGTCAAAGAACTGGGCCTATACTCCTAATACTCACGAAGCTGAGGCAGGAGGATTGCAAGTTTGAAACCAACCTGGGCTACACAGTGAGATCTTGTCTGTGTGTGTATGTTCTCTGTGTGTGTATGTGTATGTGTTTTAGTTCTAGTCTGATGTAAAAGTAAAATTAAATTTAAAATGACGTACCAAATAACCCCTCCAAACTGTCTGCTTGCTGTTTCCTTTGAACAGTCCAGCATGGGCATCTTCAACTACAATAAATAATACAAAGAAACAAGCATATTTTTAACAACAGTTAACTATGCCTCTGGCAGAACAGTGCAAAGCATTTGGAGAGCTTTATAGTAGCATAATATATGGTCTTTAAAAAAAAATGGTGCTCAACCAAGGGGAAGCAATACAACCAAGTACATAATTGACCATTAAATATTGCCAAAAGAGATTTATAAGGGCATCAGAAACAGAGTTAAGCTGACAGAGGAATTACAGATGTTACATCAAGCATGGCTGACTAAAGTAAACCTCTGGGAATGTGAGTACCAGCAGACCAGGGCCACCAGACAAGAAGGTTCTTGAACACCTGGCAGAGGCATTTATGCAAACAGCAGGCAGCTGCCTACATACAACTTTCTCCAGGCAGAGGCCTAAAATTCACCAGGTGGTGCAGACAGTGCGGATTACTTGAGGCAGAGGACACGGGCCAACTGTGAGAAATGTCAGCAGCAAAGCGCACCGTGACTCGGCAAAAGTGCTGCTGGCGTCCGGACAGAAGGGGTTTTGCAGTGGGAGCTCTAATTCTGACCTTCAGATGGGCGAGGAAGGCAGGTTCTGCAAATGTCACCCTGGGGAGATGAACAGCACCCTGGGCTAGGGTCCCAAGTGTACTGTAAGCACAGAGCCGGGGCTGGGGCTGTTGCTCAGTGGGCAGGCTCCTGGGTGGGGGAAGAGGGCGGCAGAGAGAACCGCAGCTGGTGAACACTGGAGCAGGAAAGCGTCTTCGAAGTAGGCTGTGTTTCTTTTAAAAGCGGCACGGAGGTCAGTTTGTAATCTCAACACTGAGGTAGAGGATGCCAAGAGTTCAAGGCCAGACAGGGATACACAGTGAACATTAGGCCAGCAGGAATATAAGCAATGCAACGCGTTGTCTCAAAAGAAAAAAAAAACACAAGAGATAAAAGAAGAAACAACAGGCTTTAAACTCTAAATCCATTCCAAGTAAACTTATCAGCTAACTCTCTCAGTCTCCACTGATATGTGAAAGGGAGTCAGATAGCTTTGTTAGGCAGTTGGGGAGACTGGACCCCTGAAAGTAAGGAGCAGGAGTGTCTTTGGGCCTATGTTTGCAGCCTCCCGTTTGCTAGAGATCCAAGTATGATATGACTTCTTATCTCTTCCCTAGCTCTGTTTTTCCACAAACAATCTGGGCCCCTCCTGGGAGGGAGGTTTTATAATTTAAATCTAGCTCTAACATTGTGGTTGGTCAAGTTCATCCACCAGAACTTGGTATCACGGCTAGCCTCTCCCTGAGCCAGCTGCTAGCCCAGAACAATCGCCGTCTCTCTCTGGCTTACTTTTGCTGGAAGGCAGGGCCCCCACTATGGGGTTATGAAGAGATGTGTGTGAGGGGACAAGCCTTTTGTCTTGGCAGCCCGTTCATCACTTCTGGTTGAGTTTCTCCTCAGTTTGGCCCAACTGGACCAAGCCAAGGGGAGAACCCCCAGTCCCTACTTTCCACATGGGCTCTTTACCCCCTCCTGCCCTCCACGTGGCAGCAGCTCTCTGTGCTTTCCTTTCTCTACAGTTTTTCCAAGCCGACCATGGGGGCTCTCAGGCCATGTGGGTGTATCCATCTTCCTTCCCTTAGTTCTGTACTTCCCTATATAAATACAGTAACTTACTAATTTCCTTCTCAGTCTCACTTTATTCAATTATTTGATTAAAATTAGACACAAACCTAGGGTTTGGGGTTCAAGGACTTTCCTGAACCCCTAGCACCCTGTTATATATAGTGGGCCCTGCACTGATAAATTGGTGAAGTGTAACAGGTCTGTCTATGTAATATGTAACTTGTGTGTAAACTCAGCAAAGTCCTTACAACATTGCAGGTCAGCTTCATAGTTACAAAAGATAAGGCTGGACACAGCAGTGTACATTACGACCCCAAGGTGACTGAAGGATATGAATGATATAGCCATAACCAACCTAGAAGCACACTTTACAGGTCAGCCACAAGCTCTTATCTACACCAAGTTTTTGGCATTAGCAGGAGCTATGTTTGTGAAGTGTGTGGATTTACACAAGGCTGTTATCATAGAACACAGGCTAAGGACTTCCCAAATTTTTGACAATTTGGAGCAATGAGTCAAATCCAGCAAAATAAAATCTATAAACAAAAGTTAGATCTTTAACTTGGCACCAGAAACAACTATAAGGACATCAGTCTCAAGAGGCATTTCCACATTAGCACATACAGTTGTTTTAAGGAGACATGACAGTTGTAGTTGGCAGTAAGTTCAGTTCTGAATTCCCCTTGTGCTTTCGTGATTCCAAACACATTTACACACTTAAGACTAAGAAAACCTGTTCCCCAACACTGACTCACCAGGAAGCCCAGTTAGGCTGACCTTCAAAACAACCAGAATTCATGGACCAGGTGTGGTGGTGCACACCTTTAATCCAAGCACTCAAGAGGCTGAGGTAGGAGGATGGCCATGAGTTCAAGGCCAGCCTGGGCTACAGAGTGAGTTCCAGATCAGTTCTGGACTAGAGTGAGACCCTGCCTCAAAAACAAAACAAACAAAAATGTCCACAATCCAAACCTTCTCACCTTCATGCACCACTGATTAAGCCACCTTGTGTGCCTGGAGCAGGACAGTTTCTGTCCCTCCTCAGTCTTTCTCACCACAGCAGTCACACGATTCTTACGGAGCACAAGTCAGATAGAAAGTTCTTGCTGTAACACCATGCTCTGCCTTCCACTTCTCTGGGTTCATCTTGTATCCCCTCTCTTGCATGCTCCACTGTAGCTACACTGGTTCCTCCTCAAACCTTCCAGACACGTTCCTGCCTTGGGGCCTTTGCACTCGCTGTTTTACTTCCCCAGGACACTCTCTGGGCAGTCAGACATGTCGCTGGCTCCATCTTTTTTTTTTCCGCATTTCACTTGGAAGTCGCTCTCTTCATTGAACCTGCCTCTACCGCCTAATTCGGAATTTCTACGCCCTTCCCTAACTGGCATTTCCTTTCCCCGTTTCCCTGCTTTTTCTTTTCTATGCCATTTATTTATCTGTGAACTTTATAATTTATTCCTTTGTGTTAATTTACTCATTCTCTGTGTGTATCACTGACGAAGACAACTTATACATCCTCTGGTCACTGCTGTATCTTCAACACTGAGACAGTACCTGGAGTGTAGTGGACACTTCATAAATTACTGCTGAATAAATGGGCCTGTTTTCCCCACAAAAGGCTCATTTTCAGTTGACACATTTTATTCCTTTTTTCTTTTTTTGAGGGTTTTTTTTTTTAATTGACAACTTCCATAATTGTAAACAAAATCCCATGGTAATTCCCTCCTCCCCCCACTTTCCCCTTTGAAACACCACTTTCCATCATATCCTCTCCCCCCAGTCAACCAGTCTCTCTTTTTTTTGGTTTTTCAAGATAGGGTCTCGCTGTAGCCCAGGCTGACCTGGAATTCAACTCATGGTGATCCCCCTACCTCTGCCTCCCAAATCCTGGGATCAAAGGCGTGTGCCACCACAAATGGACATTTTATTCCTTTTGTAGAGTTATGGATCACACTGTCACACTGGGGCTGGATGGGGGGAGGCTTGTGCAAGCTAGGCAAGGAGTCTACCACTGAGCCCCAGCCCCAGCCCCAGCCCCAGGCAGTAGACACACTGTGATGGCAGCCTGGGGAGAGCACTCTAGGACCAAGAGATGAATGAAAAGAATGTGTCAAGGAAGAGATGACATTCCTTCTCCATGGCTGCAGGGTACACCTTTAACCTGTGCAAGAAAGTTACCAGAAGGAAGCCTGGCCTTCAATCCCAGCACCTGGCCACTCTGAGACAGCATAGTGAATTCCAGGTCAGCCTGGGCTACAGTGAGACCCTACCTCGAAAAACTAAAAAAAAAAAAAAGTTACCAGAAGGCAGCTTATAGTTTCCTCTAAAAGCCAGTATAATCCAGAGATAAAATTCGCTGCCACAGGAAGAAACCATTTCCCATGAATCAAAGGGTACAGGATTGAGTGGAAAAGCTACTTTGCTGAGGAGTAGCTGTGGGGCAGGACGGGGTGATGGCTCAAGCACCCCGCAGTTCGGAAGGCACCTCTGGGGCAGAAGGGGAGAGCACTGTTCTTGGAAACATCAGACTTTCCTTCCGACTAAATGCCAAGATTCCAGATATAAACTGGCATGTGTAAGGTGGTGGCTCAGTCAAAATATTACAGAGAAAAAAGAATTACGAAGGCTACCATCAACCCCGATGAAATCGGAAACAATTGACGAGTTCGACTCTACGTCCACGGGAATGTAGGAAGTCGCTGCGAACGTGCTGGTCCAGGCGCTCCACGGAGGACACAGAACTGCAGGTGGGTGGGGATGAGGGGCATGGCAGGGAGAGGAGAGGAAGCGGTTGTGGCACGAGCTAATCAGAATCCTCAGCACCAGGAGGAGTTGTTCATGCCCATGTGAAAGGCAAATACACTCAAATACACTTCAAAGACAGTGAACCAATGAGATCAGGGTTTTCAGATATGCACCAGACGGACAAGAGCTCTACAGAGGCTGAGAGGAGTCTACTGCAGGGGTCTATGAAGGAATTCAGATGGAAGGAAATGAAATTAGCAAGAGAGGAATCTAAGCTTTGTTGGCAAAACAAAATCAAGCCACAGGAAGAAGTTAGCTGTTAGTTATGAGGTAAGAAGTAGGAAGGAGGCAAAGCTGGTTCTAAACTTTGGGCTGGGGGTGGGGGAAGGCATGACATGGGGCAGAAGGAACTCTTGAGTTGTAGAGGGCCCGTGGGTAGGATGTTTAACAGAGGAGGACTGAGAACTGAGGACACAGGTGTGGGCCCAGCAGCTCAGTGGTCAAGTGGGACAATGGGATCTCTCAGGATATGGGCGCAGCTTTCTGCCAAGAATTACTATTTTAAATTCATTAGCCACCCAAAATAACTATTGTCTTATAATCAAACCAAGTGGAGGTTTCACAGCTTTGGAAGTCTAACAGCAGGGTGCCAACACGCTGGGTTCTGGTAAGGACCCTTCCCAGGGGTAGTCAATCATCTTGTTAGCTTCCTATGGGAGAGGGCAGTCTTGGGCCTGTTATATAAGGGTGCCAATTCCGCTCATGAAATAATCTGCCTCCTATTACCATCCTGTTGAGAGTTGGCATTTCTGTATGTGAGTCCTGATAGAATAGAAACACAAGCACTCAGTCCCCAACACCTGTATAAACAGATGTTTAAGAAGGACAAGTAGGGCTGGAGGGATGGCTTAGCGGTTAAGATGCTTGCCTGCAAAGCCAAAGGACCCGGGTTCGATTCCCCAGGACCCATGTTAGCCAGATGCACAAGGGGGCGCACGCGTCTGGAATTCGTTTGCAGTGGCTGGAGGCCCTGGCGCGCCCATTCATTCTTTCTCTCTCTCTTTCTCTGTCAAATAAATAAATAAATTTTAAAAAAGAAAAGGAGGAAAAGCATGAATGCTCCAGGTAAATTCTGGCCAGATGTCAGCAAACAACCTTGTTGAGGAGTAATATGGTTGCAAACCAGCCCCAGAATAACTCTGTGCCCAGACAATAAAGTAGGAGTACCGACGGGAGGTCCTCACCAGGTGGTAAGCCCAGGGCATGGATATGGGCTACAAGGGGTCTTTCCTGAAATGAGGCCGTACAAAGACTACACAGTGGTGGCTCTCTTTACTTCTCTGTGTACATTTCTGCTCTAGCAGACATTTCTTAAAACAAAACCAATTCTGCTTTGTTCATAATTTTGTCACTCTGAACATCAGTGATGGCATGATTTAAAAACATCTCCCAAAAATTACTTACCATCCTTAGTGGTGTCAAAAACAACAACGGAGACATTAGTCGAAGGGTTTTTTGGTTTCGCAACATTGAAAATATCGCTGGCGGCGTGAAAAGATGGATAAAGAGATGGCAGGTCCTTCAGTGTGCTGTTGGCTGGCAGGGGCGGGTCCAGGACGAGCATGGGCACCTTGATGCAGTGTGTCAGCAGGCACTCCAACTGCTTCTCACTGCAGAGACAGACCCACATTCCTCACACCATTCCTCAGGTTCCGCCAACAAGAAGTTTGCTACTCAATTTGAAAATTTTTTCTATAGCTTATACAAAAATGCCGTAATTTAGCCGGGCATGGTGGCGCACATCTTTAATCCCAGCACTCGGGAGGCAGAGGTAGGAGAATCGCCATGAGTTCAAGGCCACCCTGAGACTACAGAGTTAATTCCAGGTCAGCCTGGACCAGAGTGAGACCCTACTTTGAAAAACAAAACAAAACAAAACAAAACAAAAAGTCGTAATTTGGTGGGGGGGCTGGAGAGGTGGCTTAGCAGTTAAGTGCTTGCCTGTGAAGCCTAAGGACCCCAGTTCGTGGCTTGATTCCTCAGGACCCACGTTAGCCAGATGCACAAGGGGGCGCATGCGTCTGGAATTCGTTTACAGTAGCTGGAGGCCCTGGTGCGCCCATTCTCTCTCTCTCTCTCTCTGCCTCTTTTTCTCTCTGACTGTCACTCTCAATAAATAAAAATAAAGAAAAATATAATTTTTTTTTGCTTGTTTGTTTTTGGAGGTTAGGGTCTCACCCTAGCCCAGGCTGACCTGGAATTCACTATGCAGTCTCAGGCTGGCCTCAACTCACAGGGATCCTCCTACCTCTGCCTTCTGAGTGCTGGGATTAAAGGCATGTGCCAACAAGCCCTGACAGACCTTGTTTCAAGGACATATCAGAGCCAAGTGTCATTCAAATCAAATATATCAAGCATGACAGATCTATCTGATTCTTGTTATTGGGCTAAACTGTCTTCCAGGTCCATAATACAAGAAACCTGACAGCTCCAAAAGATAAGGAGAGATGTGGGAATATGTAACTAAATAATGGATACAAATTTTATGCTCAAAAATGCATATGGGGTCAGGCGTGGCGCACACCTTTAATCCCAGCACTCGGGAGGCAGAGGTAGGAGGATCGCTGAGAGTTTGAGGCTACCCTGAGACTACAGAGTGAATCCAGGTCATCCTGAGCTAGAATGACACCCTACCTCGAATCTCCCCCCCCCCAAAAAAAACTGCATATAGGGGCTGGAGAGATGGTTCAGCAGTTAAAGGTACTTGTTTGCAAAGCCTGACCACCCAGGTTTAATTCCCCAGCACCCACATAAAGTCAAATGCACCAAGTGGCACATACATCTGAAGTTTGTTTGCAGTGGCTAGCGGCCCTGGTGTGCCCATTCCTTCTCTCTCATTCATTCTTTCTCCTTGCAAATAAATAAATAAATAAATAAATAAACAAACAATCTCTTAAAAAAAAACAAACAAACCTGGGGCTGGAGCGATAGCTTAGCAGTTAAGGCACTTGCCTGCGAAGCCAGAGGATTCTCCAGGACCCAAGTAAGCCAGATGCATAAGTGGCACATGCACCTGAAGTTCATTTGCTGTGGTTGGAGACCCTGGCACACCCATTCTCTGCCCCTCTCCCCTGCCTTTCTCTCTCTCAAATAAATTTAAAAAATTTTGTTTAAAAACTGAGTATTTTATTTAGAAGAGCCCAAAAGAATAATGCATCAAGACAGATAATTGAGAACTGTGACCCTGCCAAAACCCAGAAGGCTCTGGTTGGCTAGAAGCCCAAGCCCAGAGTTCTCAGTCTCATGTTTCAGTACTGCAAAGCTTCTTATCTAATGTGTATACTTAATGTGGGTCCCAACTAGCAGGGGAAGGGCAGAATCTGAGCAGAGACTTAAATACTAAGCAAAAGAGAGTGCACCCAACAAAAACAAGCCATCATCTGAAATTTCCACTTCAGTCCCTCTATGAATTTTTCTCCTTGAGATGAAATCAAAATGCTTACCTCTTTTTCGTGGGTTCTGTGGTGTTCTTCCCAAGCATTTCTCTAATGAAAAGCAAACATAGCTGGTTACACATGCGTCCACTAGAAGAATTCTACAATGCTGACTTTCTTCGTTACTTCACTGGAACTCATACACCGACAGGAAACATCATAATGTTTAAAATGCAAGTTAATTGTAAGTTCCAATGAAATTCTCTCCATAAATCTATACCTCCCACTGTAACCAAGAATATTCATTTACTTAAGATGCAATCTTGTCATTTTACTAGTAAAACATAGGATGAGGCTGCCAATTTTCATGCACTGGGAGGGTCTTACATTCCCTCACACAGAGAAAATGTGGTTGCAGCATAAGGTGCCAATGATCTGCAGATGGGTGTGCTGGTGACATTCTAAAGACATAAATGGGGAGGTTCCTAAGAAATAATTCTGAGAAGTGGGGGCGGGGGGGGGGGGAGGGGAGGGGGAGGGGAGAGAAAGCACAGCAGCAGAATCCCAGCTTGGAAGGATCACTGTGCCCTTTTCAAATGTGCACCTACTTGTGCTCAAGTGTGCTTTGTTTTGTTTTTAATGGATGTTACCTCATTGCCTTCTGTTCTTCCTCCATCTGCTCCCGAACCTGCTGCAGTTCCTTCAGCAATTCAAGATCCGTGCCGTTCACCCAGGTGTACACCACGTCGATTGGCATGGGCAGGCAGAGCCTAAGGTAAACCCACAAGTCCTCCACCTTAAATGAAGCTTTTCCAGTATATTTAGGGACAAGATTATAACAGACTTTAAAATTAACAGAGGTTAAAATTTGACATTATGCAAAAAAAAAAAAAAAATCAGGCTGGAGAGATATCTTAGTGGTTAAGGCACTTGTCTGTGAAGCCTAATGACCCAGGTTCAATTCCCCAGAAACCAGGTAAGCCAGATGCACATGGTAGTGAGTGCCTCTGGAATTCATTTGTAGTAGCTAGAGGCCCTGTTGTGGCCATTCCCTTCCTCCCTCCCTCTCCCCATCTCTCTCATAAACAAAATAAATAAAAATAAACCCATGAGGGGTGTCTAGGACGACTACACACATATATCCCAGAGATGTATGTTTTGCTGGAGCTGGGATAGGCAGCATGTGTCAAATGCCTTCTCTGTGGATTGCATTATGCTAGAAACTTTATGAAATTTGTAACATATGGTCCTCGCAAGTACCATGTAAAGAAAAGACTGCTATCTTTCCATTTTAAAGATCACCTGGGGTTAGCCAAGAGGCAAAGTGTCTTAGGGGAACGGTAGGGTAGGGTGCTCAGTGGGTGTGGGTTTTCCGATTAGAGTGCTCAATAAGTTCTGGAGCTGGAAGGTGGTCACAATCCCACAACACTGTGACTGCACTTGATGTTACCGAAATGTCCACTTTAAAATGGCTGAAGTGGCCGGGCGTGGTGGCACACACCTTTAGTCCCAGCAGCCTTTAATCCCAGCACTCAGGAGACAGAGGTAGGAGGATGGCCGAGAGTTCAAGAGTTCACATAGTGAATTCCAGATCAGCCTGGGCCAGTGAGACCCTACCTCAAAAAAGAAAAAGAAAAAGAAAAGAAAAGAAAGGTTGAAGTGGTTATGTATGTGTATCATGCTACAATAAAAACCATACCAACTGGGGAGGGGAGGTGCTAAAGATTATCTGGGAGCTATCTTGGAAGCTCACTTTAGATTATCTGCTACTGCTCATATATTATCACACATAAACGGGCTGAGGTTCAAATGTGCCAAACAGGAATTAGAAGCCTAAAGAACTAATCACACAGCAGAAGCTATCCACAGCCTAGGAGGAGGACCTGGCTTTCTTGGTGCTACACAGCTACCTCCGGGATGGCCCCAAGCCCAGCCTTCCTCATTCTGTTTCCTTTCGCAGCACTGGTCACCTGCCCAACATATTAAATCACAAACCAGCTGCCTACACGGTGAATTACATGCGTCCCTCCCCTGGACGTAAGGTCCGAGAAGGCAGAAAGGCTCCTTGCTTTGTTCCCCACAGCACAGTGCCTGGCACAGAGGTGCCCCGCAGTTCTGATGGGTTCACAAGACAGGTGAGACAAAAGGACAAATTCCTTCCCCGCCTGCTCCACTGCTACTTTAATACGTGGACATACTGTCGTCTGATCATATTCCGGTCCTGTTATCTGTTAGCCTCTTTTGGTCCCTCACCCCCATTCCAGCGAGGACCCTCCTCTTTCTAGGTAGGTTTTGCTCTCATTTGTTGTCACATTCTTTGTGTCCTCTTCTGTCCGCCACATTAACATGTCGATGGGCTCAGGACAGTGCAGGACTTGCTGGGATACCGGTAACCACTGTGGGGTCATGAAATACAGCTGGGGTCTCTCCCTCAACCCAAGCTGCTATCACGGAGCTCCAGTGATTCTCTTGTCTCTGACCCTAAACACTGGGATACAAATGTGTGTGGCCACACTGAGTTTTGTTTTTTTTTTTTTTTTTTCAAGCAGAGGAGGAAGGGGGGAGGGAATGAACGAGCACACTAGGGCCTCCAGCCACTACAAATCAACTCCAGATGCATGTGCCACTTTGTATATCTGTCTTTACAGGAATCAGAGGGGATCAAACCCAGGCTGTCAATCTGAACTGCTGAGCCATCTCTCCAGGCCCACACCCAGATTTTTATATGGGTTTTAGGGAGTCAAACTTGGGGGGGGGGGGTCTCAGGCCTGAGAGACCCTCATGCATGCTTGCTTTTAACTGCAGAGCCATCTCCCCAGCCCGATCTTATCTTTCATGCTTCTTGTAACCACCTTTTCATTCCCCGTTCATCTCTCTTCAGCCCTGCTCCCCTACAAAGAGAATTCACTCATAATATGTAGCTTATACAGTACTTTGAACTGGAAGGAATTCTTAGTATACTCTGCTACACTATTTTGGATGCATGCATGTTTCCCTGCCTCTAGGAAAGAAATGAAGTGAGCATTTTACGTCCTGTGATTTCCTCTCCTCCACCCTCAGGCGCTCTCCCCTTAGGGCAACAGTACATGAAAGCTTCCCCAGCTAGGACTTTCTTGTCAGTATCAATGTCCTCAAGAGTTAGCCAGCATCAACATTTCCCAAACAGATCACTGGTCTCTATCCCCAGTTCTACTTTTTATTTACTAGGGGGGAGAAAGGCGCCAGGGCTGCCAGCCACTGCAAACTCCAGTCGCATATGCCTCCATGTGCATCTAGATTACATGGGTTCTGGGGAATTGAAGCTGGGCCCTTAGGCTTCACAGGCAAGCACCTTAACCGCTAAGCCATCTCTCCAGCCCTATCCCCAGTTCTAATTGAGTAGGTCCAGAGTGGCACTGCAGAGTTCTTTTCTAAGAAGTAATACTGATGTTGACAGACTGCAAAGCTCCACTTAAAGAACAACTGCGGGGGGGGGGGGGCATTGGAGAGATGGCTTAGAGCTTAAGTGCTTGCCTGTGAAGCCTAAGGACCCTGGTTCGAGGCTCAGTTCCTCAGTACCCACGTAAGCCAGATGCACAAGGTGGCGCATGCAATCTGGAGTTTGTTTACAGTGGCTGGAGGCCCTGATGTGCCCATTCTCTCTCTGTGTCTGCCTCTGTCTCTCTCAAATAAATAAAGAAAAAAGAAGAAGAAGAGCTGCTGGGCTGGATGGAGAGCTCGGTGAAAGGTGATTGTTGCAAAGCTGATAGCCCAGGTTTGACTCCCCAGTACCCACACAGAGCCAGATGCACTAAGTGGCACATGAGACTGGAGTTCGCTTGCAGTGGCAAGAAGCACCGGTGCACCATACTCTCTCTCTGTTTGCATCTCTCTCTCTCTCTCTCTCTCTCTCTGTGTGTGTGTGTGTGTGTGTGTGTCAAATAAATTAATTAAACATCTTAAAAACATTTTAAGTGGCTTTTCTGAAGTTTTCCTTTTAATGATTTATTTATTTGCTTACTTTGGTTTTAAGGCAGGGTCTCTCTGTAGCCTAAGCTGACCTGAAATTCACTCTGTAGTCTCAGGTTGGCCTCCAATTCAAGGCAATCCTCCTACCTTGGCTTCCCCAGTGCTGGGATTAAAGGCATATGCCATGCCCCGCTATGATTCTTAATACAATCAAGAGATACAGGTTCATGTTCACTTACGGAAAACAAGCATTAATTCATTTAAATACTGGCTCTTCTAAGAAGCCTGTAATTACTCGATCACTTTCATTCTCTGGTGAAACTGGAAACATGGGAGATCCTGTGATCTGCTCAAGTTCTCAAGGTCTTGAGTCAGCTGTTTTTCCAGGAGACATGGCAGAAGTGAGTCTGACCATTTAGTTCTAACCACTGGACCATGGTCTTGGTTCCCAGATGGGAAGGAAGCTGAAGACCAATCACCTATGACTCAGAACCAAAGTAATGGTGACAAAAGTATGATAGAATTTTTTTTATAACTACTCTTTAGTTTAAGTAACCCTTGGTTCTACAGTCTATAAGGAAGCAAACAACAACAAACAAACAAACAAACAAACAAACAGGACTTAAATACTTGAAAGAGATTTTACATATCATTACCTAGTATCCATGTTTCACAGGTGACAAAATGGAGGTCCAGACTGAATAAAAAAACCTTGCAATCTGCTGCACAAACCCCCATGTTACTGACACATAGAAGGGGATTTCTTTTCATTCAAGGCAAATAATACCAAAAGGATTGTAGAGAAATAGGAAGGAGTGAAAGCTTTCTGAAAGACGAGTTGCTAGATGGACTCTGGAAACACACTGGGGGCTTTTGCTAAGACCTGTGGTCTTTCCTGCCCTCTGACCGGCTCAGTGTCTGCCAGATTCTGTAACATGCACTGATTATCTGAAAAACAACGGCTTACTCGGCGATGCAGAGCTGCCACATGCTGACATTGTCTCATTAATTTTCTTATGTTACATCAACAATTGTGATATGGTAGTGGGTGGGGGGGAACGCCATAAAACCTAATCACAAAAAGACACTGTAAAGGTTTCTGTTAAGCTTGCTGTGGTGGAACTTAATTTTTCACCTGAAAACTCAAATATTCTCATTAGCAACAACAACAACAAAACAAAAAAAACCCAAACAAACAAACATTGTTAGTTGCTTTCTATCAGGTACCAAGATTACTTTCTTTATTGTCAAGAAAATAAGAAAAAGTCTAAAGAATTACCCTATCATTTGTCCTAGTCTGCCAAGAAGCAGCACTGTTCTCCTAGAATAATGAACAGATGTGATCTCAAGCCTTGAGCGCACATCTGGGTGTTTTTTTTTGGTTTTTTTTTTTTAAGATCTATTTTATTTGTATTTAGAGAGAGAGAGAAAAATGGGCATACCAGGGCCTCCAGCCACTACAAACAAAACTCCAGAAACATGTGCCACCTTGTGCATCTGGCTTATGTTGGTACCAGGGAATCGAACCTGGGTCCTTAGATGTCATAGGCAAATGCCTTAACCACTAGACCATCTTTCCAACCCATGTTTATTTATTTATTTGCAAGGAGAGAGGGGGAATAAATGAGTGCACCCGGGCCTTCAGCCACTGCAAGGGAGCGTCGTTCAGATGCATGCATCACTCCGTGTAGCTGGCTTTACATGGGTACTGGGGAACTGAACCCGGGGCGTTAGGCTTTGCAGGCAAGGGCTTTAAATGCTAAGCCATCTGTCCAGCAGGACATCTGGTTTTTCTTCTGAGACAGGTTTTGACTAGATAGCCCAGACTAACCTTAGACTAATAAGCCTCCTGCTCCAGCCTCCCAGTTGTAAGATTACACGTGTGTTTTTGGTTTTTTTTTTCCTTCTCTTTTTTTGAGGTAGGGTCTCACTCTAGCTCAGGCTGAGCTGGAATTCACTATGTAGTCTCAGGGTAGCCTCAAACTTATGGCGTTCCTCCTACTTCTGTCTCCCAAGCGCTGGGGTTAAAGGCATGCGTCACCATGCCCGGCTTGTTTTGACTTTTTTGAGGCAAGGTCTCACTCTATCCTGGGCTGATCTGGAACTTACTCTGTAACCCAGGCTGGCCTCAAGCTCATGGCGATCCTCCTGTTAGCCTTCTGAATGCTGGGATTATAGGCATGAGCCACCATGCCTAGCTAGCAGTTATTTTTAAAAGAAATTATTTGAGTGAGGGCTGGGGAGATGGCTTAGTGGTTAAGGCACTTGCCTGCAAAGCCAAAGGACCTAGGTTTGATTCCCCAGGACCCACGTAAGCCAGATGCACAAGGTGGCGCATGCATTTGTAGTTCGTTTGTAGTGGCTGAAGGCCCTGGCACACCCATTCTCTGTCTGTCTCTCTCTCTCTCTCTGCTTCTCTCTCTCTCTCTCAAATAAAAAAAAAATTAAATAAATTATTTGATTGAAACTACATAAGCATTTGTAGGAGGTAAATAGACAAGAAAGTGCTTTAAGCATGTCCCTTCACAGGTGATGTGGAACCTGGAGGAGCTCAGAAATGAGCCACCACAAAGGTATATGAGCTGAATTGAATTAGGCTTTCTGGATCAGTGAAAACAGAGAGAAGGGTTTATGAAACCTATCCTCATGGGGAATATGTGCAGCCAGATTCCAGAGAACTTTACAGTCTTACATTTAGGCCATGTCTTGTATAGGATTTATCATCTCTGTTAATTTTCCTCAGGTTTATTTTGGTCACATCCTGTCCCTTACCCTGGGGAGTTTGTGTAAAGGAAGGTCAATAAATACTACATAAAAGTGAGTAAGTAAGAGCTGGGCATGGTGGGACATACCTTTAATCCCCATACTTGGGAGGCAGAGGTAGGAGGATCACTGTGAGTTCGAGACCACCCTGAGAATACAGCGTGAATTCCAGGTCAGCCTGGGCTAGAGTGAGATCCTACCTTGAAAAAAAAAAAGTGAGTAAAAAAAGCCAGGCATGGTGGCACATGCCTTTAATCCCAGCACTGAGGAGGAAGAGGTGGGAGGTGAGTTCTAGGCCAGTGTGGAACTACAGAGTGAGTTCCAGGTCAGCTTGGGCTACAGTGAGACCTTCCTCAAAAAAAAAAAAAAGTAAAGGACTCAGTTTTTTGTTTGTTTTTCCCTCCCCTGGAGCTAGAAGAATGAGCAAATAAAAATCAAAAGCAAAAATTCACTGAGTAGTTCTCCTAGGTGAAGGAATATTAAGTGGAAAACAGAGACCTAAACTTTTTATTTTTCTGTGTGTTTGTGTTCAATACAGAAATACATTACTTTTATAAATTATTTAGGACATAAATAATAGTTTTACAGACCAAAAAAAAAAAAGGGGGGAGATCTAAAGCCAAGCGTGGTGGCGAACGCCTTTAATCCCAGCACTTGGGAGGCAGAGGTAGGAGCACTGTTGTGAGTTTGAGGCTGGCCTGAGACTACATAGTGAATTCCACGTCAGACTCGGCCAGTGTGAGACCCTACCTTGAAAAACAAAAACAAAAATGAAAAAAAAGAGATGGCTTAGCCTAAGGACCCAGGTTCAATTCCCCAGATCTCATGTAAGCCAGATGTATAAGGGAATGCATGCATCTGGAGTTCATTTGCAGTGGCTAGATGCCCTGATGCACTCATTCATTCATTCATTCTCTCTCTCTCTCTCTCTCTCTCCCTTTCTCTTTCTCACTTCCTCCCTCTAATAAATAAATAAAATTTGTTAAAGAGAGAGAGAGAGAGATCCATGTAATGTATCTGTAAGGAATTAGGATGTCAGAAACAATCCCAGCAGGTAACAAGGAGAAAAATTCACAAGGACAAAATTGAAGGCAGCATTCTACTGAGAGGCCTGAAGAGAGAGAGACAGACAGACTGTGAGGCTGCTTGCATTCCCCTGACAGATACAGCAAGGTATGGTGACCACAGGGGCAGGGTCCAGCCATGGCGGTGACTGTGGGAGTGTCATGGCTGACAGAGTGCTGTCAATAGCGGGCCACACAGCCAGCCTAAGGTGGATGAAACTGCGTAGCTCACAGAACTGGCAGGGTAAGTTGTGATCTCACAGTGCAAGGTACTTAACACGGCAAGGCAAGGTTATTTCTTGGGAATCAAAACTTCTCACTCACAAAACATGGTGAATTTCTAGAAGGTTTCTTCAGTTGGGTATAATTCTTATATATTAAAACCACATACATGTGAACTGAAGTTTCCAGTTTAAAAAAAAAAAAAAGCCACACCTGTGTTAAACATTCTCCAAGGCTGAACTTGTGATTGTGAAGGGTTGGAATGTTGAAGACCCAGAGCCAAATGTTTATCTTGGGTTATCTTTAGTTCCTTAACTGGCCATTCATAGCTAGTTCACTCTAACAACCTAGTGATTATCAGGTAAAGCACTTTGGAATATATCAATAGGGCACTAGCTTCCACCAACTCGAAAGAAGGTTATCAGATTGTACCTGAAAATTCTAACAGATCTCCCCACTCTGCTGGAATCTGCCTAGCTGATGTTTCCACTAATCTATGTGAAAAGTTCCTTGATTCACGCTCTATAAAAATGTCACAAAGCTGCTACACTTGGGAACAGGCCCACGTTCCTGGGCCACGGTCACTCATCTTTGGTTCAATAATGAATTATCTCGTATTCTCTTTGAACTAAGAGCTGTTTCATGCCAACACATATAACTTGGAAACATCATTTCAAAAACATGAATGATTTCATGACTCATTGCTTAAGTCCAAATAACAGATAATCTCTAAAGTCTCTCTCATCTCACCGATTCTGAAAGGACTTCCCAGCAATATTATCTCTGTAGGAATCAAATAAGACATGGTATTGATCCCGGCTCCACTCCAGAACCACCTAGAATAAAAAGAAAAGAAACAATGAGCCAGGCGTGGTGGTAGACACCTTTAAAAGTCTCAGCACTTACAAGTCAGAGGTAGGAGGATCACCGTGAGTTTGAGGGCAGCCTGGGGCAACAGAGTGCATTTTAGGTCAGCCTGGGTTATATGGTGAGAGCCTACCTGAGTGTGTATGTGGGGTGGGGGGGAGATGAACAAAAAACCAACCAAACAAAAAAAAGATAAAGATATAATGCTTTCTTTGCATCAAAAACTAAGAATTCAATACTACCTTCATTTTCATCATTAATAACTGCTAAAGGGAGCAAGGTAAAGTGTTTGTCTCCCCCCAAGCACAAGGATCCCAGTTCAATCCCCAGTATCCACATAAAATGTGTAGCAGCACACATCTGCAATCCCAGCACGGGGGAAGCATCTAGCTAGCCTTGACTGACTGGTGAGCTCCAGGCCAGGGAGAGCCCCTACCCCAGACAGAGATGGTTAGTAACACACCGGAGGAACGAGACCTATAGCTGTCCTCTGCACCCACACATGTGCAAACCCACGGTCACATGCCTGCAAGGTAAGCACTTTGCTGAGTCATCTCCCCAAGCCCATGGCTTTCTATACTCTCAGTGGCCCAGAGTTGCCTCTTTCTAGAAACATTGTTTTACCTCCTATCACTCTGGTGGGTCCTCTGCCAGGTCCTCTTTCCTCTGGTCTCTAATGCATCCTTTCATTCTGTCCCTCCTCCTGAACGCTCCCCTTCCTGCCACAGCATCTTCGAGCTTCCTGTTCTACTCCTAGGATGTGGCTGCTCTACCTGGACATGGGGCTGTGAAATCCCCCATGAACGGATTCATTCCAGTCAACGGAAAGGGAAAGACATGGAAAGAGACTTCGTGAAACAGACCTGCCACTTCTGCTTTCCTTGGCCAGAACTTAGTTATGTCACAACTGGCTATAGAGGGGGCTGTTTGTCCTGTCACACTTGTTCACTTTTCATACTGTTTGCACTCCTCAAAATCAGACCTTTGGGGCTGGAGAGATGGCTTAGTGATTAAGGCACTTGCCTGTAAAGCCTAACAACCAGAGTCTGATTCCCTAGTACCCTCGTAAAGGCAGATACACAAAGTGGTACAGGCATCTGGAGTTTGTTTGCAGTAGCTAGAGGCCCTGGCATGCCCATTCATTCTCTCTCTCTCTGCTTGCAATAAATAATTTTTTTTTTTAAATCAGGCCTTGGGCTGGAGTGATGGCTTACTGGTTAAGGCACTTGCCAGTGAAGCCTAAGGACCCATGGACGACTCTCCAGGTCCCATGTAAGACAGACGCACAAAGTGACACAAGCGCATTCAATTGCACATGCACACAAGGTAGCACACATTTTGGAGTTCGATTGCAGTAGCTGGAGGCCCTAGAGCATCAATTCTCTCTCTCTCATTTAAAAAAAGAGGGGGGACCAGTCTGTTGGGGTTGCCTCAAAAAAAAAATCAGACCTTTGCCTACCTTTACTGTCCCCTCACAAGCACTACAAATAACTGCTTTAACTCAATGTATTGTTTTATACACATTTAGTGAGAGTCTAGTTTACCTGACTGCAGGTTTACAAAGAGCTAAGTTTCTGACTTCAAAGATCTGTGACTTGGGCTGGAGAGATGGCTTAGCGTTCAGCGCTGGCCTCTGAAGCCTAAGGACCCCGGTTCGAGGCTCGATTCCCCAGGACCCACGTTAGCCAGATGCACAAGGGGGAGCACGCGTCTGGAGTTCATTTGCAGTGGCTGGAAGCCCTGGTGCGCCCGTTCTCTCTCTCTCTCTGCCTCTTTCTCTGTCTGTTGCTCTCAAATAAATAAAAATAAAAATAAAAACAAAAAATAATAATAAAAAAAAAGATCTGTGACTCATTGGTTTTCCCTGGTTTCATTAATGTACAACTGGCAAACCAAAACTGCATATAATTCTGATACGACCTTTTTTTTTTAAGGTAAGGTTTCACTCTAGCCCAGGCTGACCTGGAATTCACGGTGTAATCTTCAGGGTGGCCTTGAATTCATGGCAGTCCTTCTACCTCTCCCTCCTGAGTGCTGGGATTAAAGGTGTGCATCACCACACCCAGCTTATGATGTGACATTTTGATATATGTATATGAAGCTATTAAATCAAATTAATAGACCCATTATCTCACATACATACCACAATGTTGTGGTGAGAACATTTAAGATCTACTTTCGGCAATTTTCAAGTGTGGAAATATTAGCTGTACATTAGGACTTCAGAATGTACTCATCCTCTCTAGCTGAAACTGTGCCCTTTAGCCAACATCTCCCCATTGCCCTACGATGGTTTTTAGTGCAGAAGCTGACTTCTGGCTACAGCTGCACTGTAGAGAGTGGGGGCTCTTCTAGGAAAACACCAAGAAAGATTTCCTCGAGTAAGCGATGTTCCCAGTCTTGAAGGATAAACGAGAGCCAGTGAGCAGTTGACGTGGAGAGCAGGGGTCATTTGAAAGCTTGAACACCAGACTAGAAGGAGCAGTAAAGGAGAGGAAGAGGATTAATGGGGACTGCCGCACGAGTGAAGGGAGTGAAGGGTGGGGCTGAGAGCTGCTGAGATCCAGCGCCCCATTTTCATCATGGTAAACGAGGTACAACATGCATACAACTGGCCTCTCCAACTGTACTGTAAATTCTTAGAGGAGGAAGAGCGAGCACTACCTTTGAGATTACGTACACCAACAAACCTATAGCTTAGAAACAATGCCATGTACGGTACTAAATATAAGTGTGTCCAGTTCCAATAGCACAATTGTGTAACTGTCAATTTACTGAGTACAAACAGAAGTGATTCTCCATCAATATCTGTATGTAGTTTGCAGTTTGCCATAGGACAGACAGTTCGTTTTTTGTTGTTGTTTTTTTTTTTTTGATTTTTCGAGGTAGGGTCTCACTCTGGCCCAGGCTGACCTGGAATTCACTATGGAGTCTCAGGGTGGCCTCAAACTCACTGCGATCCTCTTACCATTGCCTCCCGAGTACTGGGATTAAAGGCATGCGCCACCACACCCTGCTTCATGCAGTTCAATTTTGATAAGCTCCATAAAACTGTTCTTGGCTTAGTGGTTTTCCCAGAAGATGGAGAGTGGGCGTACGAGAGGGTGTGCCTCTCAAAGGGCCAACACCTGCCCATATGCTCTGTGTGCCCTCAGTGCGCGTTCTCTTCCTCACCAGAAAAACCAACCTCGCCATCTCGAGAGAGCTTTAATACATTAGGCAAATAATTCCAGCTGGGCAGATAGCACTGGTAGTGTGCCTGCCTGGCATGCCTGCAGCCTGGTACAAACAGTGTGTTACTGAGGAAATGTATATGTCATAGGGTGTGAGTTTGTTCTAAGAAAACAAAAATGTAGCCGGGCGTGGTGGCTCATGCCTTCAATCCCAGCACTCGGGAGGCAGAGGTACGAGGATCCCCTTGAGTTCGAGGCCACCCTGAGACTACATAGTGAATTCCAGGTCAGCCTGGACCAGAGTGAGACCCTACCTTGAAAAAACAAAAAACAAACAAAAAAAAAGTTAGCACTTCCAGGGCTCCATTTTAGTAACCGTGGCAGCATGCAAGACCAGTGGCAGGCCAGTTTTAATAAAATGGCAGCCACAGCTGGTCTGCACCCCACTAAATTCCGGTGAACAAGGTGCCAAATATGGAACAGATCCTGTGATGCCTCACTCTGTAGCCAGAAGCTTCTTCATGTGTTGCGGGTGGGTTGGCTTTGTATGTGACTCGAGCCCATGTTAGTCAGCGTGCCCTGGCGGCTTCCTCGGACTTCTGACAGAGTTGGCTTTGCCACACAAACCTTTGTGAGTACAGTCATTCATCAATTCTGAAACCAGCATTTACCTACCTACAGTAGTTAGTCATCCAATGATCCAGAACGATTTCCCTACTGTGGTTATAAATGACATGGTCACATAAAAAAATGTATGTTTTTCCTCAGTACACACAACTGCCAGGCTAGGCTATATGAAATCCTGTCTCAAAAAGCCAAAACTGGGCTGGAGGGCTGGCTTAGCGATTAAGGCATTTGCCAGCGAAGCCAAAGGACCCTGGTTCAATTCCCCAGGACCCAGATGCAGAAGGTGGGCGCACGTGTCTCGAGTTCATTTGCAGTGGCTGGAGGCCCTGGCGCACCCATTTTCTCTCTCCCCCTCTTTCTCTGTCAAATAAATATACACAAATAAAATTTTTTAAAAAAATAGTGAATTCCAGGTCAGCCTGGGCTAGACCCTACCTTATAAAAACAAACAAACAAAAAAAGCCAAAAAAAAAAAGTGAGCTATAAAGTCACAAAAAGTGGCAATTAGCCGGGCATGGTGGTGCATGCCTTTAATCCCAGCACTTGGGAGGCAGAGGTAGGAGGATCACCATGAGTTCGAGGCCAGCCTGAGACTACATAGTGAATTCCAGGTCAGCCTTGGCTGGAGGGAGACCCTACCTCAAAAAAACAAAAAGAAAAAAAAGTGGCAATTAAGGGCTACAGAGATGGCTCAGTGGTTAAGGTACTTGCCTGTGAAGCCTAAGGACTCAGGTTTGATTCCCCAGGATGGCACATGTGTCTGGAGTTCATTTGCAGAGGCTGAAGGCCTTGGTACACCCATTCTTTCTCTGCCTCTTTCTCTTTCTTTCTTTCTCTCTCAAATAAACAAAAATAAAATATTTTTTAAAAAGACAATTAAATATAGAGGCAATCCAAAATATTGTTCGGTGATAGAATGGAGAAATTGCTCAGTGGTTAAGACGCTTGCCTGCAAAACCTAAAAACCTGAGTTCAATTCTCAAGTACCCACATAAAGCCAGATGTACCAAAGGGGCACATGTATCTGGAGTTCACTGGCAGTGGCTAAGAGGCCCTGACACACCCATTTTCTCTCTGCCTGCAAATATTTTTTTAAAGTTTTAAAATAATATTGCTAGGTGAAAGAAGTTAATCTGAAAAGCTACAAGCTGCATGATTCCAAGTACATAACACTCTGGAAAAGGCACAGCGGCCACAGTGGGAGAGGAAAAGAGAAGAACGGCTTAGGCGGAACACAGGGCAGCCTGAGTTCGATTCCGAAGTACCCACGTAAAGCCAGATGCACAAAGTGGCGCATGCATCCGGAGTTCGCTTACAGTGGCTAGAGGCCCTGGTGTGCCCCTTCTCCCCCCCCCCCCGCTTGCAAATAAAATGAATAAATAATAAAAAAAAAACTACTCTGGGGAAGGGGCATATGAGAATTTTCTGTACTTTCAAACTGCTTAAAAATAGAGTCTCAAAATTTCATACACACACACACACACGCACACTAAACTCACATAGTTTAAAATTCAAATTTAGAAATTGCTCATCGCAGGTGACCTTTCCATATTTAGATAGCAGAAAAAAGTATTTCTGTACTTGGCTTACTTCTAGACATCAGACTTCTAGGGGCTGAAGATACAGTGGTTAATTAAGACAGAAGGGCCTCTGTTCCCACACAGCGTCGCAGAGAGATTAAGATATTAAGTAAGAAAACATATATATTTGCACACAACCTCAGAGTGATACTAAAAGTAAAAGGGAGGGGAGGGGAGGGGAGGGGAAGGGAGGGAAAGGAAGTAAACAGAGCACGGGGAAGCATGTCTGTAATTTAACTTAACCGAGGATCTGAGTTTGAGGCCAGCCTGGACTACACAGCGAGTTCCAGTCTAACCTGAGCTGCAGAACCTATTTCAAAAACCAAAAGAGGGGCTAGAGAGATGGTTTAGTGGTTAAGGCACTTGCCTACAAAGCCTCAGGACCCAGGTTTAATTCCCCAGTACCCACATAAGCCAGATGCACAAGGTGGCGGATGCATTTGGAGTTCGTTTGCAGTGGCCAGAGGTCCTGGCGTACCCATTCTCATTCTCTCTCACTCTCTGCCTGTCTCAAGTAAATACATAAAATATTAAAAGAAAGAAAGAAGGCAGGCAGGCAGGCAAGCTAGCTGGGTGTGGTGGTGCACACCTTAAATCCAGCACTAGAGAGGCAGAGGTAAAATAGGATTACAGTGAGTTCAAGGGCATCCCAAAACTACATAGTGAACTCCAGGTCAGCCTGGGCTACATCAAAACACACACACACACACACACACACACATAATGGAAAAGGGGGAAGGAAAACCAGGGGATGTAATTAGGAATGACCTGGGGACAAGGCTGCTCTAGGTCACACACTGGTCACGTGGTGAACACCCAAGGAGAAGGTATGACTGAGCAGAGACCAACATGACAGGGAAGAAAAGGAGGGCACGGAGGACCCAACAGGATTCCAGGAACATGAAGGGCGACTGTCCAGTTCTGAACCAAATCCTCAGAAGGGTTTACAAGTGTGTTTCTGTCTGATTTTTCTGCCTCTACTACAGTCTTGAGAACAAGTCCAGGTTGGCCCACCAGTCCCAGAACAACCAGACACACTGAGCACAGCCAACCAAGTCCAATCCCAACCAGCCACCTCCCATCCAACTTCCACATCCCACAGAACAAGTAATTGCTATTTCAAGCCAACAGTTGGTAATTTCTTTTTCCCCTGTAAAGGTTAAAGCAGTACACAACTCGGCCTCAAACCCACACAATCCTACTTCTGCCTCCTGAGCGCTGGGATTAAAGGCGTGTGTCTCCTTTTTTTTTTTTTTTTGAGATTAGCTCTTACTGATATAGCCCAGGCTAATCTCAAATTCACAATCCTCCTGCTTCAGCCTGCTAAATGCTAGGATTATAGGTGCATACCACCATGCCCTAACAACACCACTTCTCCTCAAATCCCTTCAGGGTGTGGCTTGACAGGTGAGAATTTGTCTGCATTGCTCACTAAGCCATCCCCCCAGTCCTGATAACTTCTTAGATGTTGGCGAAGAAGCTTCAATGTGAGATTAATGAGTCAAAACTAACATCAAGGGCCGGGTGTGGTGGCGCACACCTTTAATCCCAGCACCTGGGATGCAGAAGTAGGAGGATCACCATGAGTTCAAGGCCAGCCTGAGAGTATAGAGCGAATTCTAGATGAGCCTGAGCTAGAGTGAGACTCTACCTCGAACCACACCCCCCCCAAAAAAAAAAAACATTAAGGGAATGAAGTAATAAAGGAAAAGAATAGGCATATTGAGAGAAAAGGGTAAACTTGAAAACTAAAATCCTACAAAAGAAACAATCTTAGAAATTTTAAGGGAGGCTATGTGGCTCTGATCACAGACAGCCCTTCCTTCTGTACAAGCAAGACTTAGTCTGTGAAGTTTCTGAAGGATTGCTTTTTTGTTCCAGCTTAATTCAGTCCATGTATGAATCACCACAGGCTGACTAAGCGCCTGCTGAAGACAAGGCCTTCTGGATCACAAACGGGCACAAACTGTGCCAGGACTGGGGCAACCTGAAAAAGCATACTGTGATGAATAGACGTTGATCAGTTACACCGACGCCTTACATCCTAGAAGAAAGCACAGAGGTGGTCTACACGGTAATTACAAAGTATAGCTGCGTTAAAATTATCCAACCGCTCGCCCCTCCGCTGTACTGCTAACCAGAACGCAGCACACGGAGGTGATCCTACTGAGTTCTTCTGCTCTATCTCCAGGGCAAACTGACAGGTTATCAGCGGACAGGGTGGGCTTTCTACTTCTATCTGCATGAGCATCAGGGCCAGAAGAGCACCAAGAGGGCACAGGTGACACTTAATTAGCATTTACTGCACTTTTTTTTCTGCCCTGCATTTGCAAGGTGCCGTGTAGACATTAGACACCTCCCTTAGCCCACCTGTCTTCCACTGGCTTAAGTCACAATGAATGAGCAAAAGGAAGTTCTGATACCAGTTTTTCCTTCAGCAAATACTCCTGAATGCTCTGGGAGAGGACACGAACTTCTCTTTCTTGCTCATGTCTACTATCAAGACATTAGCGGAGTGTCTGAAATACAGAGATGACTGGGCCTCCTACACATCCCAGTCCACCCATTTCCTTTCCATCCTTTCTCCCAGCTGAGGTTGCCCTGCAGCCTCTCTCCAGCTCAGCATTTCTCAATTCTAGTGTCACTGATTTTGGGGCCTGATAAGTCTTTGTTGTGTGGGCTGAGGTATGCATCACAGTTTCATTTTTTTCCAAGGTACGGTCTCACTGTAGCCCCAGGCTGATCTGGAATTCATTACGTAGTCGCAGGGTGGCTTCAAACTCACAGCAATCCTCCTACCTCTGCCTCCTGAGTGCTGAGATTAAAGGCGTGCGGCACCACGCCCGGCTAGTATGTTTAACAGTGCTCCTGGTCTCCACCTACTAACTGCCATCACAAAATAACCCCAGCGAACAAACGCCGAAGTTCCAAACACCCAGTTACCAGATGCTGGGGGAGGGGGGGACAACACTGCAACAAAACCAGTCACCCTAGGTCACCTTTGTTTTGTTCTCTATCTCCAACCACAAGGCCTTCGTACACCTTCTTGAATATTCGTGCAACTTCAAGTTTCTCAAATTCAGCGTCATTGCCAACTGAGGCTGGTGGCTGTTTGCTGAGGGGGCCTCCCCCACACGCCTGCAAAATGCCTGCCTTCTACCACTACGGCCAGCAGCACCAGGTCCACTCTAAGCCCAGATGTTGTTGCCATCTATAAGGTCTCTAGACATTGTGACACAGCCCCTGGAGGAAAGAAAGTGAATGCCTGGCCCTCTCCACCCTGTGCCTGGGGCATTCCTGCCCAGTCACTGAGCTCACACGGCACCTTCCCTGACCCTTGCCACCAGGCAAGTCTGGTCTGTCCCGCCACACCCTGCATCTTCGCAGCCCGGCTCATAGCTGTGATGAGGCAGCATTTAATCTCTCACTGAACAACCTTAATACATATTAGCTCCCTGTATGCAGAAGCCACCTCTGCTTCTGTGGGGGTGTGATTCAGGTGTCCCCCATAAACTCAGGTGTTCTGAACGCTAGATTCCCAGATGATGGAGATTTGGGAAATAACTCCTGGAGGCTGTGTATTGTTGGGGGTGGGCATATGGGTGCTATAGCCAGTTTCCCCTTGCCAGTGTCTGGCACACTCTCCTGTTGCTATGGTCCACCTTATGTGGGCCAGGGGGTGATGTCCACCCTCTGCTCATGCCATCGTTTTCCCTGCCATCATGGAACTTCCCTTTGAGCCTGTAAGCCAAAATAAACCTCTTCTTCCCACAAGCTGCTCTTGGTTGGGTGATTTCTACCAGCAATGCCAACCTGACTGCAACAGCTTCCTTCATTGCTGTGCCCCCCTAGGGCCTGGCTCAGCGCGCAACCAAATGAATGAACCAGCCATTCTGTTGGGAGTTTGAAGATAAGAGAGATTCCATCTTTATGTTCAGAATAGGAAGTAAGTCTTCTCTCCTAGGCAAGCTCAGTTACCTGCCTGTCGAACTGAGCAGCTGTGCACATAAAAACAAGTTGGGCAGACAGCTCAGGATGTAGACTCCTTGCAATCATGAGTACCAGGGTTTCATCACCAGGTCCCAAGTAAAAATATCAGGGATGGTGGCCTATGCCCAGTGCCGAGGAAGTAGACACAGGGGGATCCCTAAGACTTGAAGGAAGCCAGTCTAACCAAGTTGGTGAGCCCCAGGCAAGTGAGAGAACCTTGTCCCAAAACGAAGAAGAAAGGAGGGACAGCCTCCTGAGGAAAGACATGCTGAGTGTTGTCTTCTCGCCTTCACACAGGTGCACACACGCACACACATTTTTTTTAAAAAGTGTTTCTCAACTACATCTCGAAGGCAAGTACTGGACCAAAATGCAGAGTTTCCTATGGCTCAAGGGGAAATGTATCCCAACCACGACATGAAGGTCAGGGGCTAGAGAGCAGAGGAAGCTTTTCAAAGGCAGCTGCCGTTCCAACTGTTCCACTTCTTCCAAGGGCCCAGGTAGAGATCTCTCCTGTCTGCTCAGGCCCCGGAACAGAACTCAACAGGACCTCCAAGAGCGCCCACTCTAGATCACGATGTTGGTGGGCTCCAAATACAGAAATGCAGCATGCAGGTTGGGCAACTTTCTGAAGAACGGATGGTTGATACACTGTCATCCGTCCACACTCCCCAGATAAAGGATGGTGTGCCCTGTATCAGATGTGGGTCACACACAAGACAGCACCAGTAAGAGGTTCACTTTAGATCAGGCCCAGGCCTCCACAAGAGGCAAGTAGACTTGAGATGAAAAGCTTCAGTGTCAAGACAGGCGTGGTGACGCACGCCTCTAATCCCAGCATTCAGGAGGCAGAGGTAGGAGGATCGCCATGAGTTCGAGGCCACCCTGAGACTGCATAGTGAATTCCAGGTCATCCTGGGCTGGAGCAAAACCCTACCTCAAAAAACAAAACAAAACAAAACAAAAAGTGAAAAATGAGGCGGAGATGGCTTAGCGGTTAAGGCGCTTGCCTGCAAAGCCAAAGGACCCAGGTTCCATTCCCCAGGACCCACATAAAACCAGATGCACAAAGTGGCACATGCACCTGGAGTTCATTTGCAGTGGCTAGAGGCCCTGGTGTGCCCATTCTCTCACTTTCAAATAAGTAAAAATAAAATATGTTTTTTAAAAAAGTAAAAACTGTCTCTTCCCACCCTGACAGCCAGGGTGGGGGAAGAGAGATAGCTTATTGGGGCAGGGGGCGAGGACCCCAAAACTTTGCTGCCACAGTTCCCAAGACAGAGAAAATGGTCTACTTTCTGTAGGTCAGGCAAAATTTAGAATTCATGCCAGCCCACCTGCACACACTTATCCCAGGTGTCCCAGCCAATCAGCCTGGGCTCAGAGGAGAAATCCACCCACTACTGGGCAGGGTGTGGGCTCAAGAGAGATCGAATTTGGTGAGATGGGCAGACCTTAAATGCCAGAGAGTGAAGCAGGCAGGCGAGCTTAGATAGGCAAGGACAGGTGTGGCATGGTTGTGATGTCCTAAGGTCTCTCCCTCAAAGGGCTATCCTGGTCCTGCCTAGTTAAACTAACTGCCTATAATGAAGCCCCTCCCCCACATTCTCTGTATTAATATGCCCATACAGGAATGTAAGTAAGTGAGGGAGGGGGGACTTAATAGGATGGTACTGTACACATGTAAGTAGAAGAACAGATTAATGGGGGTGAAAAGGCCTAAGTGAGGTCAGGGGAAGAGATTAAGTAAAGCAAAGGTGGAGGGAGGGCTAATCAAAATCTAAGAGGATATAAATAAATCATATGGAAACCTACTTTTTTTGGACAATGGAACACTCAGAAGCCATAGATTGTTACTAGAAAATTTTCAGTGCCAGGGATGGGGTACCTTCCAGTGAGTTGTTGGCCGGGGAGGTCCCTGATACACCCAAAACATTACAGACCATTGCCGAGGCCCTTGGTTTCCCACTAGGAATAGATGGTAAGACCCTATTGCTGAAGATTCCACATACTTGGGTTTCAAGGTCACTGGGAAATCCTGCTGGAGCTGAGCTGAAAACTTCCTCCATGTAGACCAGCTGACAGAACGCTGGATGAAGCTATGCTGCATGCAGTTCAAAGGGGGAGAGAGAAATCACCAGTGAAGATACTCAACAGTGGACACTGCAAGCCTTATATTTGGCCAGCCAGCCCAAATGAGCCAACAGGTGCAATAGTGGCACATCTGTTATAGGGGAAACCAACTGCCCACTAATTTGACTGAAGGTCTGCTCCATGGGAGGGAATACATCCCTGATACTGAAAACCTACAACAGGGGTAGTCATGAGCCCTAGGGGTATAATATCGACTGGTGTCTGGCTAAATGTATATACTATGCTCACCAAAGTGCCCAGTAATCACTTCTCTTAATGTGCATACCCATGTATTAATGCTACTCTCACTTTTGGTTAGAGAAGCTTCTCTTTTCAGATGGCAGTGACCTTGGGATGAATTCAGAAGGCACCATAGTGCTGAGAAGTGACAGAGAAGTACTCAGCACTATAATATCTCTATCATACCTTCCAAGGCTCAGGGTCCATTGCAGAAAAGGTGGCAGAAAGAATGTAAGGGCCAAAGGAAGGGTAAAACTCCTCACAACATGCCCCTCTGGCCTGGATATCCATGACCTCACAGTGCCTGACACTACCTACCAAGACCATCATGATAGGAGGAAAAGATCATGACATCAAAATAAAAGAGAGACTGATTGACAGAGGGAGGGAATATGATGGAGAGTGGAGTTTCAAAGGGGAAAGTAGGGGAGGGAGGGAGTTACCATGGGATATTTTTTACAATTGTGGAAATTGTCAAAAAAAAAAAAAAAAGAAAAGAAAAAGAAAGAAAGAAAGAAAAAGAGGCTGGAGAGATGGCTTAGCAGTTAAGGCACTTGCCTGTGAAGACTAAGGAGCCAGGTTCAATTCTCCAGGTCCCACATAAGCCAGATATGCATCTGGAGTTCGTTTGCAGTGGCTAGAGGCCTTGGCACACCCATTTGCTCTCTCTCTTTCCCTTTCTCTGTCTCTAATAAATAAAGATAAATCTTTAAAAATAAATAAATAAACAGCACTAGAGAGCCTGTGGTAGGAGGACTGCTATGAGTTTGAGGTCACCATAGTCTACATAGTGAATTCCAGGTTAGCCTGGGCTAGAGTGCAACCCTACCTTGAAAAACCAAACTAAGGAAATAAATAAATATTAAAATAACATCTGTTAGAAGCCAGGGTTGAGCTCTGAATAGGAGAAAAGCATTTAAGTAAGATTTCTCAACAAAATACATTCATGAAGCAGAGTTTAATATGCAATCAAGAGCAAATAAAATAAACAAATAAAGCTATTGAAAAAAAACACAAAGAATGTAAGTGTCACAAATCAATTAATTTACAAAGTATTAAACATGGAAACAAACCAAGGTTACTAAAGGGCTAATGGCTATCACAGACATGGTGTTAATGTCAAAGGCAAGGAAAGAAAACGGGTTTGAATTCAAGCCGGTCCAGGACCTCTGCTGCTGTGGCCTGTCCTTTGCTAACAGCCTGGTGACTACCCTCCTGGAAGCCATCTCCACTCACGTGGTTCAATTGTGACTCAGGCCTGCCCAGTGCACTGGCGCTGATCCCAGTGGTTAACAAGGGCACTCTCTCCTCGAGCTAGGCAAGCAGCTCTGGGTCTAGCTGGCACTGAAGAGAGAGTTGCCACGGTTATGAAACGGGTAGAACAGAGTTGGCAGCAGCAACTTCTGCTCCTACCCGCAGAAGGCTGGGCTGAAAAGTAAACTGAAGGTGAGATGGAGAACGGGATGGAGAAATTCCTGTGACAAAATCAGAGAACCCTGGCCCAACTTTTAGCACGGGTTCGCTCTGTCTCCACTTCTACCAGCGAACACGCTCCCTTCTCAAGCCAGCTCTATGATGAGAGACCAGCAGTAATTTAAGTAATTCGAGACGCAAAAGAGATCACAAACTTTTCTGACTAATTACTCAACCTTTGGGTTGGACCTTAGGATCCGCCCCCAGTGACACCTCCTCCAGCCAGGTGGCTGGGGACTTGGTTACAAGCTTTAAGACACCGGCATCTATGTGGGGGCATACTTTCAGATACCACAGATGGATGGATGGATGAATTGAGAGTGGTCGTCACCCACATCAGTTCAAGCTCCTTTCCAGTAATGATGAGTTTCCTACTCTGATATAATATGTGTAGCTATTGTTTATTTTTCAAATGTTGATGTGATTATAACTTGCCCTAGGGATAAATAAAAGGAAAAAACAGTATAAAAGGAAACAATTCTAGCCAGGTGTGGTGGTACACATGGGTAGATGAAAGGAAAAACGGTATAAAAGAGAACAATTCTAGCCAGATGTGGTGGTGCACGCCTTTAATCCCAGCAGAGGGAGGCAGAGGTGGAAGGATCGCCCTGAGTTCGAGGCCACCCTGAGACTACACAGTAAATTCCAAGTCAGCCTGGGTTAGAGTGAAACCCTACCTCAAAAAAAAAAAAAAAAAAAAGAAAAGAAAAGAAAAGAAAGAAAGAAAACAATTCTAAACTGATACTTTCTTAATTTAATTTTTGTTTATTTATTTGAGAGAGTAAGAGAAAGAGGGAGAGAGAGAATGGGTGCTCCAGGGCCTCCAGCCACTGTAAATGAACTCTAGACGCAAGTGCCCCCTTGTGCATCTGGCTTATGTGGGTCCTGGGGAATAGAACGAAGGTCCTTCGGCTTTGTAGGCAAACACCTTAACTGCTAAGCCATCTCTCCAGCCCCCTAAAGTGATATTTTTTTTAAATATATTTTATTTATTTGACAGAGAGAAAGAGGCAGAGAGAGAGGGAGAGAGAGTGGGTGTGCCAGGGCCTCCAGCCACTGCAAACGAACTCCAGAGGCATGCTCCACCATGTGCATCTGGCTTATGTGGGTTCTGGAGAATCAAATGGGGATCCTTTGGCTTTGTAGACAGATGCCTTAACTGCCAAGCCATCTCTCCAGCCCTAAAGTGATATTTTTCAGTCACCCTCATACTGTAGTCAATCAACAGCTCAAAATAATCAAGTATACACACACACACACACACACACACACACACACACACGGCTGGCTTAGCAGATACACAAGAAGATGCACGTGTCTGGAGTTCGCAGCAGCTGGAGGCCCTGGCGTGCCCATACTCTCTCTTTCTCCCTCTCTTTCTGCCTCTTTCTCTCTCAAGTAAATATATGCCATCCACTGGGCTAGAGGGAGACCCTACCTCAAACCCGCTCCCCCCCAAAAAAAACCCGAGAGCCCAACTGGTAGTACACACTTTTACTCCCAGCATTTGGGAGGTTGAAGTAGGAGAATTGCCATGAGTTCAAGGCCAAAACCTGGGGCTACAATGAGACCCTACCTTGGAAAAAAAAAAAAAAAATCCATCCAGGTAAACCACCCCTGGCACTTCAGCCAAGGCCCAGGTGACACCACAGAGGATTTGAGGAGACAAATAAGAGTGGAGCTTCCATGGTGAGCCTGACAATCTGCACCAGGGTGTCAGAGACAGACACTGAGGATACTCTCAACGCATACCAAAGCAAAAATCCAGAAGCTCCTGAGAGCTCAACATTAAAACAGACTTAAAAACACACCAACCTCGGCTCAGGGAATTTTGCATTAGAGGGGGCAGAAAGATTGTTAAGAGCCACAGGTTGGGAGGTCATACCCAGAGGCATTACCCTCCGCCCAATGGCTGACTTCTGTTCTCACAAGTCATAACCCACAACTCCATGGGGAATATAAGCAAAGCAGTCTGGGACCAGGGAGAAGGGAAATGATGGTACCAACACATAATGTGTCCGTACAAAACATATCCTTAAAAATAAATAAATAATTCATCCAAGGCTGGAGAGATGGCTTAGTGGTTAAGGCACTTGCCAGCAAAGCCCATGTAAAGCCAGATGTGCAAGGTACCACATGCATCTAGAGTTCATTTGCAGTGGATGGAGGCTCTGGCATGCCCATTCTCTCTCTCTCTCTGTCCCTCTTCTATCTCTCTCTGCTTGCAAATAAATTAAAAAAAAAATTTTTAGAAGCTGGGCATGGCAGTGCATGCCTTTAATCCCAGCACTTGGGAGGCAGAGGTAGGAGGATCACCATGAGTTCCAGGCCACCTTGAGACTACATAGTGAATTCCAGGTCAGCCTGAGCTAGAGCAAGACACTACCTCGAAAAAACCAAAAACCAAAAACAAGAAAAACAAACAAACAAAAAAAAAAACTTTAAAAAATGCTATATTAGGGCTGGAGAGATGGCTTAGCAGTTAAGGTGCTTGCCTGCAAAGCCTAAGGACTCAGGTTTGATTCCCCAGTAACCACGTAAGCCAGATGCACATGGTGGCACATTCGTCTGAAGTTAATTTGCAGTGGCTAGAGGCCCTGGTGCACCCATTCTCTCTCTCTCTCTCTTCCTCTTTCTCTCTCTCTCAAATAAATAAATAAAAACAAATTTTTCCTAAATGTATTTTATTTATTTTAGAGAGAGAATGGACGCACCAGGGCCTCCAGCCACTGCAAACAAACCCTAGATGCATGCGCCACCTTGTGCATCTGGCTTACGTGGGCCCTGGAAAATTGAACTGGGATCTTTTGGCTTTGCAGGCAAACACCTTAACCACTAAGCCATCTCTCCAGCCCAAAACCAAAATATTTTTATTATTTTTAATTTTGTTCATTTTTATTATTTATTCAAGAGCAACAGACAGAGAAAGGGGCAAAGAGAAAGAGAGGGAAAGAATGCATGTGCCACCTTGTGCATCTGGCTTACATGGGTACTGGGGAATTGAGCCTCAAACCAGGGTCCTTAGGCTTCACAGGCAAGCACTTAACCACTAAGCCATCTCCCCAATCCAACAAAATATTTTTAAATGCTACATTAGACTGCCAAGAATGAAGTAACAATGAGATTTAAACCAAAGTCTTACTTCAAGCAAGAGAGTTGTAGGTATGTCTGCAACAGAGCACAAAGTCCACTGCACCTGACCGAGTCCACTTCAGAAACCAAACAGGTTGTCTGGACTCTGAAGGGTTTACAATGTAACTCAACTGCTTGGTCGCCCACTAGCCAGGAGAGCAGATCAAGAAAGCCCCAGTTGCATAATCTAAATTATTAACATATCTCATGACCCAAAGAACCTGTGCTGGCTCCCAAGGGGTCAGGGGCTGGATTCCACTCTTAGTCACCTAACAAGGGCCCTACTCTCTGCTTAACAGGGAGAAGCATTTGGTGCGGCCAAGATAGGCGGCCCCATCAGTGCGCACACCAATCTGCAGGGCCTCCACACTCTGCCTGGCCTCAGCAGTGCAGAACAACCGAGTAAACATGGGAAAGTTGTTTTTTTCCTTTTCTTTTCAAGCTCTGAATCCCCATTCACCCTGCAAATTCACATGCAAAAATTATATATATATAATATTATTATATATATAATTACATATATATAATTATATATATAATATTAATTATATATATAATTAATAATAAAAATATATATAATATATATATATACACATACATATAATGATACACAAGCTTCTTGGGCAAAGTTTGAGATCCAGGAAGAAATGGGATTAAGATAATATATTTGTCCAATGATAAGATTAGCAGGATGGCAGGACAAGAGAGACAGAAGGAGGGACGGGGAAGTAGAGAAGCAGTGGAGAAGTGGGCAAAGACACACTCTTAGCTAGAGAGAGGGGAGTGTGCAAGGCCTGAGAGGGGGAAGTTAAATGACTGGAGGACACTGGGGACAGCACTGGAAGGAAAGGGGGACCCGGTAGGACGAGCGCCTTCTCCCGGTCCCCTAGGCGTGGGAGGACGGGACTTGCACTGGAGATGCAGCCGCGGGAACCCGGAGGAGATGCGCGCCCTGCGCCCCGGGGAGGCGGGCGGTGGTTCTGGTCCCCGGGCTGCAGGGAGGATGGGGAGGCAGGAGGGCGGCGGGCAGGGGCGCCGCTACTCACCTCTCCAAACTGGAAAGCAGAGACGATGGTGACGACGACGCCCACAAAACAGACATAGAGCCCATACCTGTGGGACAGGCAGGTATAGGTCTGTCTCTGCAGGAGCTTGAGCAGCATCACCCCGGCCCTCGCCACCCCCGCGCCCCGAGGAGCCGGAGCCGTGCCACCGTGGCCTCAGCGAGCCGTCACGCACGGGCCCCGGCCCGCCGATCTCAGCTCACAGCCTCGGGCAGCCACGCATTGCCGCTCCGGGGACCGACGGGCGCTGGGCTCCGCGCCTGCGGCCGCCGCTTCCGGGAGCCGGCAGCCCACGCCCTCGGCACGGCGGAGGCGGACCCGCGGCCCGCAAGGCGCCCCGGCGCCGCCTGGCTCGGCCGTGGAGGCGGAGGGCGGTCGTCAGCGCCACCTGCAGGGCGGAGGGGGGAAGCACAGGCGCCTGCCTTCCCGTGTGCGCGTGCGCGGCGGGCTCTGCGAGCCTGGCAGCGCTGAGCTGGATGGGCATGTGCCCTGCCCTGCCCTGCTCGTGGGGGCAAACGGGCAACACGAGCGGGACTGTCCCCTGCAGCCCCACGACACAGGATATTGTTGACGCAAAGTTGTCACAGTCAAAAGAAGTAAGAGTTTATTCCTAAAAAATTTTAAGAACCCTTGTGGCTGGAGAGATGGCTTAGCGGTTAAGAGCTTGCCTGTGAAGCCTGAAGGACCCCGGTTCGAGGCTCAATTCCCCAATACCCACGTAAGACAGATGCACAAGGTAACGCATGCGTGGGTCCTCGCCTTCCACCTTGCTTGAGACAGTCTCTCTCTTTTTAAAAAACTATTTTTTTTTTATTTGAGAGAAAAGGGGCGCGCCAGGGCCTCCAGCTGCTGCAAATGAACTCCAGATGCCTGCTGCACCTTGTGCAGTTGGCTTATGTGGGAACCGGAGAATCAAACCTGGGTCCTTAGGCTTCGCAGGCAAGCGCCTTAACCACTAAGCCATCTCTCCATCTCTCCATCCAGAGACAGTCTGTCTTATTCCCTGCTGGTATACCAGGCTGGCTCTTGAGCCTGTGGGTTCTCCTGACTCCACCTCCCATCGCCATGGGCCCATTGAAATTACAGATAATGGACCATTTTTTAACACCAAGTTGCCTAGGCTTTGCAGGCAAATGACTTAACCACTAAGCAATCTCCCCAGCCCCCATATGCAGTTTTTTGTTTTAATATGTGTGTGTATGTATGTTGTATATATATATATATATATGTATGTATATATATATATATATATATATATATATATATATATATATATATGACAACTTCTATACTTACAGACAACAAACCATGGTATTTCCCTCCCCTCCCCCACTTTCCCCTTCATAACTCTCCTCTCTGTCATATCCCCTCCCTCTCTCCATTAATCTCTCTTTTAATTTGATGTCATCATCTTTTTCTCCTATTATGAGGGTCTTGTGTGGGTATTGCTAGGCACTGCGAGGTCTTGGATATTGAGGCCAAATTCTGTCCGGACAGTTGTATGTAGGGAGTGGTACCCTTCCTTTGGCTCTTACATTCTTTCTGCCACCTCTTCCACAGTGGAACCTGAGCCTTGGAGGGTGTGAGATGTTTCAGTGCTGGACACTCCTCCCCAGATAAGGTTTTGTGCTGGGAATCCAAACTTAGGTCTGCAGGCTTGCAGAACAAGCATCTTTAGCCACACTGAGCAGTCTCCACAACCCTCAAGTTATTTTTTGAGATAGGGTCTCTCATGGAATCTGGAGCTTATAATTGGGCAAAACTAGCTCACTAGCAAACACAGGATTCTCCTGTCTCCACCTCTCCAGCCCTGGGTTTATAGGCATTTGGCGATTTCCCTGCCAGTCTGGTCTTAGCACCTGTACTTGGCAAGTGGTTTACGGACTAAATCATCTCCCAGCCCAAGAGTTTATTCTTGAGGCAAATATGAGAAATATGAGTTACTGTGGCCTGTAAATACAGATGCAGCTTTCCCCCAACAAAATGTTCCCACAGTGGAAATAGATGGGATTTCATTAGTTAAAGGACAAAGAAAGCCATAAATCAAGGCATTTACCAAATATATTGGAGGAAACCGCAGGTAGGTGGGTTACATCAAAGAAAGGGACTCTGTTATAGGTTTTGAATGCTATCTGATGATATTCTTAGGTTTTGGATTGATGAAAGCTAGTAATCTATGAAGAATATGTATATATTTTTTTCTTTTTTTCTTTTTTTTTGGTTTTTCGAGGTAGGGTCTCATTCTGGCCCAGGATGACCTGGAATTCACTGTGGAGTCTCAGGGTGGCCTCGAACTCACAGTGATCCTCCCACCTCTGTCTCCCAAGTGCTGGGATTAAAGGCGTATGCCACCACACCCGGCTTGAAGCATATATTTTAAAGATTGTGATAGTCTCACTGATGTTAGGTCAGACACAAGGGTAGGTAAAGAATAACTTTCAAAGGCAGTAAAAATAGCATAAAATTATTTGGCTGTTTTGAAAATTTTTAATTGTACATAATCACAAAATTCATTTGGTTTTGTAGAATCTTTAAACAGGTGTCTTTTTTGGGGGGACTTCAATTTATAATACCAGGAATATTTTCTGTGCACAAAACCATATCTGGGAACTGGAGAGATGGCTTAGTGGTTAAGGCCTTTAATCCCAGCACTTGGGAGGCAGAGGTAGGAGGATCACCATGAGTTCCAGGCCACCTTGAGACTACATAGTGAATTCCAGGTCAGCCTGAGCTAGAGCAAGACACTACCTCGAAAAAACCAAAAACCAAAAACAAGAAAAACAAAACAACAAAAAAAAAAACTTTAAAAAATGCTATATTAGGGCTGGAGAGATGGCTTAGCAGTTAAGGTGCTTGCCTGCAAAGCCTAAGGACTCAGGTTTGATTCCCCAGTAACCACGTAAGCCAGATGCACATGGTGGCACAATCGTCTGAAGTTAATTTGCAGTGGCTAGAGACCCTGGTGCACCCATTCTCTCTCTCTCTCTCTTCCTCTTTCTCTCTCTCTCAAATAAATAAATAAAAACAAATTTTTCCTAAATGTATTTTATTTATTTTAGAGAGAGAATGGACGCACCAGGGCCTCCAGCCACTGCAAACAAACCCTAGATGCATGCGCCACCTTGTGCATCTGGCTTACGTGGGCCCTGGAAAATTGAACTGGGATCTTTTGGCTTTGCAGGCAAACACCTTAACCACTAAGCCATCTCTCCAGCCCAAAACCAAAATATTTTTATTATTTTTAATTTTGTTCATTTTTATTATTTATTCAAGAGCAACAGACAGAGAAAGGGGCAAAGAGAAAGAGAGGGAAAGAATGCATGTGCCACCTTGTGCATCTGGCTTACATGGGTACTGGGGAATTGAGCCTCAAACCAGGGTCCTTAGGCTTCACAGGCAAGCACTTAACCACTAAGCCATCTCCCCAATCCAACAAAATATTTTTAAATGCTACATTAGACTGCCAAGAATGAAGTAACAATGAGATTTAAACCAAAGTCTTACTTCAAGCAAGAGAGTTGTAGGTATGTCTGCAACAGAGCACAAAGTCCACTGCACCTGACCGAGTCCACTTCAGAAACCAAACAGGTTGTCTGGACTCTGAAGGGTTTACAATGTAACTCAACTGCTTGGTCGCCCACTAGCCAGGAGAGCAGATCAAGAAAGCCCCAGTTGCATAATCTAAATTATTAACATATCTCATGACCCAAAGAACCTGTGCTGGCTCCCAAGGGGTCAGGGGCTGGATTCCACTCTTAGTCACCTGACAAGGGCCCTACTCTCTGCTTAACAGGGAGAAGCATTTGGTGCGGCCAAGATAGGCGGCCCCATCAGTGCGCACACCAATCTGCAGGGCCTCCACACTCTGCCTGGCCTCAGCAGTGCAGAACAACCGAGTAAACATGGGAAAGTTTTTTTTTCCTTTTCTTTTCAAGCTCTGAATCCCCATTCACCCTGCAAATTCACATGCAAAAATTATATATATATAATATTATTATATATATAATTACATATATATAATTATATATATAATATTAATTATATATATAATTAATAATAAAAAATATATAATATATATATATACACATACATATAATGATACACAAGCTTCTTGGGCAAAGTTTGAGATCCAGGAAGAAATGGGATTAAGATAATATATTTGTCCAATGATAAGATTAGCAGGATGGCAGGACAAGAGAGACAGAAGGAGGGACGGGGAAGTAGAGAAGCAGTGGAGAAGTGGGCAAAGACACACTCTTAGCTAGAGAGAGGGGAGTGTGCAAGGCCTGAGAGGGGGAAGTTAAATGACTGGAGGACACTGGGGACAGCACTGGAAGGAAAGGGGGACCCGGTAGGACGAGCGCCTTCTCCCGGTCCCCTAGGCGTGGGAGGACGGGACTTGCACTGGAGATGCAGCCGCGGGAACCCGGAGGAGATGCGCGCCCTGCGCCCCGGGGAGGCGGGCGGTGGTTCTGGTCCCCGGGCTGCAGGGAGGATGGGGAGGCAGGAGGGCGGCGGGCAGGGGCGCCGCTACTCACCTCTCCAAACTGGAAAGCAGAGACGATGGTGACGACGACGCCCACAAAACAGACATAGAGCCCATACCTGTGGGACAGGCAGGTATAGGTCTGTCTCTGCAGGAGCTTGAGCAGCATCACCCCGGCCCTCGCCACCCCGCGCCCCGAGGAGCCGGAGCCGTGCCACCGTGGCCTCAGCGAGCCGTCACGCACGGGCCCCGGCCCGCCGATCTCAGCTCACAGCCTCGGGCAGCCACGCATTGCCGCTCCGGGGACCGACGGGCGCTGGGCTCCGCGCCTGCGGCCGCCGCTTCCGGGAGCCGGCAGCCCACGCCCTCGGCACGGCGGAGGCGGACCCGCGGCCCGCAAGGCGCCCCGGCGCCGCCTGGCTCGGCCGTGGAGGCGGAGGGCGGTCGTCAGCGCCACCTGCAGGGCGGAGGGGGGAAGCACAGGCGCCTGCCTTCCCGTGTGCGCGTGCGCGGCGGGCTCTGCGAGCCTGGCAGCGCTGAGCTGGATGGGCATGTGCCCTGCCCTGCCCTGCTCGTGGGGGCAAACGGGCAACACGAGCGGGACTGTCCCCTGCAGCCCCACGACACAGGATATTGTTGACGCAAAGTTGTCACAGTCAAAAGAAGTAAGAGTTTATTCCTAAAAAATTTTTAAGAACCCTTGTGGCTGGAGAGATGGCTTAGCGGTTAAGAGCTTGCCTGTGAAGCCGAAGGACCCCGGTTCGAGGCTCAATTCCCCAATACCCACGTAAGACAGATGCACAAGGTAACGCATGCGTGGGTCCTCGCCTTCCACCTTGCTTGAGACAGTCTCTCTCTTTTTAAAAAACTATTTTTTTTTTATTTGAGAGAAAAGGGGCGCGCCAGGGCCTCCAGCTGCTGCAAATGAACTCCAGATGCCTGCTGCACCTTGTGCAGTTGGCTTATGTGGGAACCGGAGAATCAAACCTGGGTCCTTAGGCTTCGCAGGCAAGCGCCTTAACCACTAAGCCATCTCTCCATCTCTCCATCCAGAGACAGTCTGTCTTATTCCCTGCTGGTATACCAGGCTGGCTCTTGAGCCTGTGGGTTCTCCTGACTCCACCTCCCATCGCCATGGGCCCATTGAAATTACAGATAATGGACCATTTTTTAACACCAAGTTGCCTAGGCTTTGCAGGCAAATGACTTAACCACTAAGCAATCTCCCCAGCCCCCATATGCAGTTTTTTGTTTTTAATATGTGTGTGTATGTATGTATATATATATATATATATATATATGTATGTATATATATATATATATATATATATATATATATATATATATATATATATGACAACTTCTATACTTACAGACAACAAACCATGGTATTTCCCTCCCCTCCCCCACTTTCCCCTTCATAACTCTCCTCTCTGTCATATCCCCTCCCTCTCTCCATTAATCTCTCTTTTAATTTGATGTCATCATCTTTTTCTCCTATTATGAGGGTCTTGTGTGGGTATTGCTAGGCACTGCGAGGTCTTGGATATTGAGGCCAAATTCTGTCCGGACAGTTGTATGTAGGGAGTGGTACCCTTCCTTTGGCTCTTACATTCTTTCTGCCACCTCTTCCACAGTGGAACCTGAGCCTTGGAGGGTGTGAGATGTTTCAGTGCTGGACACTCCTCCCCAGATAAGGTTTTGTGCTGGGAATCCAAACTTAGGTCTGCAGGCTTGCAGAACAAGCATCTTTAGCCACACTGAGCAGTCTCCACAACCCTCAAGTTATTTTTTGAGATAGGGTCTCTCATGGAATCTGGAGCTTATAATTGGGCAAAACTAGCTCACTAGCAAACACAGGATTCTCCTGTCTCCACCTCTCCAGCCCTGGGTTTATAGGCATTTGGCGATTTCCCTGCCAGTCTGGTCTTAGCACCTGTACTTGGCAAGTGGTTTACGGACTAAATCATCTCCCAGCCCAAGAGTTTATTCTTGAGGCAAATATGAGAAATATGAGTTACTGTGGCCTGTAAATACAGATGCAGCTTTCCCCCAACAAAATGTTCCCACAGTGGAAATAGATGGGATTTCATTAGTTAAAGGACAAAGAAAGCCATAAATCAAGGCATTTACCAAATATATTGGAGGAAACCGCAGGTAGGTGGGTTACATCAAAGAAAGGGACTCTGTTATAGGTTTTGAATGCTATCTGATGATATTCTTAGGTTTTGGATTGATGAAAGCTAGTAATCTATGAAGAATATGTATATATTTTTTTCTTTTTTTCTTTTTTTTTTTTGGTTTTTCGAGGTAGGGTCTCATTCTGGCCCAGGATGACCTGGAATTCACTGTGGAGTCTCAGGGTGGCCTCGAACTCACAGTGATCCTCCCACCTCTGTCTCCCAAGTGCTGGGATTAAAGGCGTATGCCACCACACCCGGCTTGAAGCATATATTTTAAAGATTGTGATAGTCTCACTGATGTTAGGTCAGACACAAGGGTAGGTAAAGAATAACTTTCAAAGGCAGTAAAAATAGCATAAAATTATTTGGCTGTTTTGAAAATTTTTAATTGTACATAATCACAAAATTCATTTGGTTTTGTAGAATCTTTAAACAGGTGTCTTTTTTGGGGGGACTTCAATTTATAATACCAGGAATATTTTCTGTGCACAAAACCATATCTGGGAACTGGAGAGATGGCTTAGTGGTTAAGGCTCTTGCCTGCAAACCCTAAGGACCCTGGTTCTATTTTCCAGTGTTCACGCAAGCCAGATATACAAGGTGGCACATGAATCTGGGTTCATTAGTGTCTAGAGGCCATGGCGTGCCCTTTTTCCTCTATATCTGCCTCTTTCTCTCTCAAATAAATATTTTTTTTGTTTGTTTTTGTTCTGGCTTAATTTATATATTAAAAACTACATATTTGAGCTGGGCTTGCCTTTAATCCCAGCACTCGGGAGGCAGAGGTAGGAGGATCGCCGTGAGTGTGAGGCCACCCTGAGACTACATAGCAAATTCCAGGTCAGCCTGGGCTAGAGTGAAACCCTACCTCAAAAAAAAAAAAAAATAATAATAATTAATTAAAAAATAAAATAAAAAAAGGATCACATTTGAGCATTTTCTTTGCTTAGCTTTGATGAGAAATGAATAGAATAAACAATCCTTCACAAACAGGCACCACCTGCCCTCCCTACATGTATTTTGAATCAAGAAATTGTGTCTTGGAAGGCCTGACCTTGCACTGATAAGAAAACGGTTTAAATTGGCATTTATCGACTGGGGGTACAGCTAAGTGGAATGGGGGAGAAAACAAAAGAGTATAATGTAAGTGGGAACGCAACCAGTTTACACCATGTTCGTATATTGAAGTTCCTGATAAAGAAGTTTAAGTCGGCACATATTGTGCTTTTGATGAGTTGAATTACAATATTTAATTACAGGACTAGGATATTAAGGAGAATAAAACTAAATTTTGAGAAAGAATTCACTTGGAGAATTGCCTAGGCCTGCCTGAATCACACACACACACATATATATGTATATTTATAATTTTTTATTGACAATTTCCAAAATTGTAGACCCATGATAATTCCCTCCCTCCCCTCACTTTCCCCTTTGAAACTCCACTCTCCATCATACCCCTTCCCTGTCTCAATCAGTCTCTCTTTTATTTTAATGTCATCATCTTTTCCTCCTTTCATGATGGTTTTATGTAGGTAGTGTCAGGCACTGTGAGGTCATGGATATCCAGGCCATTTTGTGTCTGCAGGAGCACATTGTAAGGAGTCCTACCCTTCCTTTGGCTCTTACATTCTTTCCGCCACCTCTTCCGTAATTGACCCTGAGCCTTGGAAGATGTGATAGAGATGTTTCAGTGCTAAGCAATCCTCTGTCACTTCTTCTCTGCACCATGATGCCTTTTGAGTCATCCCAAGGTCACTGCCATCTGAAAAGAGAAGGTTCTCTACAAAAAGTGAGAGTCACATTAATATATAGGTGTGACTATTAAGAGAAGTGCTTACTGGGCAGATTGATGAGCATAGTATATACATTTAGCCAGACAGCAGCAGACGTTACACCCCTAGGGCTCATGACTACTCCTGTTGTAGGTTTTCAGTATCAGGGATGTATTCCCTCCCATGGAGCAGACCTTCAGTCAAATTTGAGGGTGGTTGGTTTCCCCTATAACAGATGTGCCACTGTTGCACCTGTTGATTTGGCCTGGCTGGCTACATTCATGGCTTGCAGTCTCCACTGTTGAGTATCTTCACTGATGATTTCTCTCTCGCCCATTGAACTGCATGTAGCATAGCTTTACCCAGCTTTCTGTTAACTGGTCTACATGGAGGAGGTTTTCAGCTCAGCTCCAACAGGATTTCTCAGTGACCTTACAGCCCAAGTATGTGGAGTCTTCAGCAATAGCTTACCATCTATTCCTGGTGGGAAACCAAGAGCCTTGGCAATGGCTTATAATGTTTTGGGGGCATCAGGGACCTCCCTGGCCAACAACTCACTGGAAGGTATCGCAAACCTGGCACTGAAAATTTTCTAGTAACAATCTATGACTTGTGGGTGTTCCATTGTCCAAAAATGTAGGTTTCCATATGACTTATTTATATCCTCTTAGATTTTGATTAGCCCTCCCTCCACCTTTCCTTTACTTAATCTCTTCCCCTGACCTCACTTAGGCCTTTTCACCCCCATTAATCTGTTCTTCTACTTACATATATGCAATACCATCCTATTAAGTCCCCCCTCTCTTCCTTTCTACTTGAATCATTTTTATATGGGAATTTACACTCATTCACCTAAACTTAAAATTCTCTGTGGCCATGAACATTGTGTACACACTTGTAATCCCAACATTTAGGAGGCTGAGGCAGGAGGATCATGAGTTCAAGAGCAACCTGGGCTACATAATAAGAACCTATCTCAAAAACAAACTTTGTTCTCCGTGTTTTCACTGTTTCATTTTGTGTATTCTTTCATTCCTCCTATGCTCCTGTGGTTTTCTGTTTCAGTGGTTTGTAACTTTATTTTGATAACTTTCTTTTGTATATATATTTTATTTATTTATTTATTTATTTATTTGAGAGAGAAAGAGAGAATTGGCACTCCAGGGCCTCTAGCCACTGCAAACAAACTCCAGATGCATGTGTCCCCTTGTACATCTGGCTTTATGTGGGTACTGGGGAATTAAACCCAGGTCCTTAGGCTTTGTAGGCAAGGGTCTTAACCGCTAAGCCATCTCTCCAGCACTGTCTTGGTTAACTTTCATTCTTTTCTTGTTTTGTTTTGTTTTGTTTTGTTTTGTTTTTCAAGGTAGAGTCTCACTCTAGCCCAGGCTGACGGGGAATTCTCTATGTAGTCTCAGGGTGCCCTGGAACTCACGGTGATCCTCCTACCTCTGCCTCCCGAGTGCTGGGATTAAAGGCATGCACCACCAAGCCCGGTGGTACCTTGAAAAACAAAACAAACAAACAAACAAAAAAATAAGGCATGACCTACCATGCCTGGCTGAGTTTCTCATATTTAATACTACTTAGTTCCAATTTTTTCAGTTTCTGTTTTTTTTTTTTTTTTTTTTTAGTTTTTCGAGGTAAGGTGTCGCTCTAGCCCAGGCTGACCTGGAATTCACTATGTAGTCTCAGGGTGGCCTTGAACTCATGGCGATCCTCTTACCTCTGCCTCCCAAGTGCTGGGATTAAAGGCGTGCACCACCACGCCCGGCTCAGTTTCTGTTTTTGAATTTTGTTTTGTTTTGATTTGATTTTCAGTGATGGAAATTTGAACCCTGGGTCTTGTACATTGCTGCTTACAAATCTTTTCAAAAGTATAGAGTTAGGGCTGGAGAGGTTGCTCAGTGGTTAAGGTAACTGCCTGCAAAGCCTAACAACCAGAGTTCGATTCCCCAGCAGATAAAGCCAGATGCAGAAAGTAGCACATGCATCTGTAGTTCATTTGCAGTGGCTAGAGACCCTAGTGTACCCATACTCTCTCTCTCCATCTGTCTGTGCTTACAAATAAATAAATATTAAAAAAAGGAATTAAAACTATAAATTTTGCTGAGCATGGTGGCACATGCCTTTAATCCCAGAATTTGGGAGACTAAGGTAGGGAGTTCTCCATGAGACTACTCTGGGCTAGAGACCCTACCTTGAAAAACAAGCAAGCAAACAAAAAACTATAAATATCCTTCTGAGCACTTTTTTTTGCAGCCCATGTAAATTGGCAGTTGTCAGTGGGAGTTGGGGTGCTGCTGTGAGTGTCAAGCATGGGGCACAGTGCCAGCAAACACACCAGAGTAACAAGGTCACTAAGAGACTGCTCTCTGGGCGTGCATGGCTGGGACAGATCACTACTGCCGTTCTCACACACATACTAACTCACCATGCCATGGAGAAAGAAAGGCGCTAAAAGAAAGAAAGAAAGAAAGAAAGAAAGAAAGAGAGAAAGAAAGAAAAACCCTTCTGCAATCAAGCCCTTCATAGCCCTCTGCTGGCAAAACTTAATATCACACTCAGTGCAAAGGACGTCTCTATTAAGGCCGAACAGGTTTTCAGGAGGGTGAATTAGGAGCTGAAAGGTAACAAGGAATTAAAGGCACAAGCCTGCAGCTAGAGATCCGGGTGTGACTTACACAGACTTTAATGTGGAAGCATGACTTTCATGGACGGAGGGGAGAGACAGAGAAAGAGCGAGTGAGAGAGCGATCTGTGGCCATCAGTGCCTCTGCCGGTTCAGTTCAGCTGACCCGACAAATTTAACCTAAAATCCCTCTGTTCAGTGTGCCCAAGGATTCGTGGGTGGGCCAGTTTAATTCATTTCTACTTAAAGCAATGAGTGGATTCTTTTAATCTTTTTAATATTTTATTTTTCTTTATTTGAGAGAGAGAAATAGGCAGGGAAAGAGAGAGAGAGAATGGGCGCACCAGGGCCTCCAGCCACTGCAAATGAACTCCAGATGCATGCACCCCCTTGTGCATCTGGCTTACGTGGGTCCTGGGGACTTGAACCTGGGTCCTTTGGCTTTGCAGGCAAGCACCTTAGACACTAAAGCCATTTCTCCAGCCCAACGAGTGGATTCTTTAGCCTATAAATAATCACTCTGAACAAAACCTAGCAAGAGAATGCAGTTTTAGGATGTTAACTCCTCAAAACTCATCACTGAGCCTTCTTTAGTTGCCCGGGCAACTCAAATGAATATATTTTCTCTCCCTGTCTCTTCTTACCCTTCTCTGCTGGCTCCTAGTTTCTTCCATGCTTAAGTTCTCCCAAGGCTTCTGTTTGCCAGTAGGTTCTAAATATGTCCCAGGAACCACTATCAATTCCTCGTGATATACTTGGCAGAACTTACCTATTTACAAAAGCAAGCTCCTATCTTGATGTTGGAAGTCAGCTTGATTTCCTGACCTCCAAGCTTTTGGAACGCAATAGGTATATGTTTTATGATAGGTCCTCGCACTGGAGCTCAGCCCGGCCAGTACTCACTATGTAGCCCTGGACGTCCTTGAACTTGTGGCAGTCCTCCTGTCTGAGCTTCCCAGGTGCTGGGATTACAAGAACATGCCACCACACCTGGCTAGAGAAACTCTGGGCTCTATAATCTTTTTTAGGGAGGTAGCTTTAATTTGGAATTCCTGGAATAAAAACTTTAAATGAATTGAAATATATACTGTTATGCCCAGATCACGGAGTCCCCAAAGACCACCAAGAGAGTAGGACATGTATACAACAGCAAAGAGCTTTATTTCGAGCTTAAGTTTGGGCTCCAGACTTTACCAACGTAGTGGGTCCGTCCAAGAGCCCCGAGTGACGTTTGGGAGAAGCTTTTATTGGGTTCAAACAAAGAAAAGGGGAATTTCTAACATGGTTGGTTGACATTTAGCAAGAGTATACATGTTACAAGCTGACTGATTACATAGTTGCTGAGGAACTTTAAGCAAACTTATCTATAGCCATAGGAATGTATAACATCTACTTGGTCCCTTTTGATTGGCCCATTACAGGGGTTATTTTGGGTACTGGGCAGTTTGTGGTTTTTCCAATAACTGCAAAGTGCTGTGTCCGTAACTTGGGCCCTGCAGGGAAACAGAAACTTAGGCCTATTAATATTTCTAAAGCCTGTCATGGAGTTACTTTGGGTTGGGCTCTTCAATACCACCCTATCACAACAACCAATGGCAAGGAACTAGCATCAATCCAACTAAGTGGTGCCTGGCAATGTTCTTAGAGCATCACATTCTGGAGTTGGCTGATCTAAGTGCTCATGTCACAACCAAAGTGAATGCACCTGTGCCTCTGACCTTTCTGGCTAAAAGAATAAGGAAACGACTATGGAAATGACTGAACCTCTGGAAAGAGTTAGCTGCCTTAAATCCCAGCATGTGGGGGGCAGAGGTAGAAGGATCACCATGAGTTCAAAGCCACCCTGACTCTACATAGTGAATTCCAGATCAGCCTGGGCTAGAGTGAGACCCTACCTCAAAACAACAACAAAAACAAAAACAGAAAAGAAGAGTTTAAATCAGTAGGGATAATGTGAATGCTGAGTAGCTTGTGAAAAAGAAAACAGATTTTCCTTTGTTTTTTTTCTTCTAACATCCTGCATAAACCGGCTACATGTTTTTCTCAGCTGTTCCACTGATAGGTACATGGGAAACAAAAAGATCCCACAAGGTTGCATTTGAAGTTCACGTCCATTGTGGACAGCTCTAGTTCTTTCTAGAGATGACACACCATTTCTATTCTTCACTTAAAGCAGAGGCATTAAAACTGCAGTCAAGGGCTGGAGGGATGGCTCTGTGTTTAAGGTGTTTGCCTGTAAAGCCAAAGGACCCAGGTTTGATTCCCCAGGACCCACGTTAGCCAAATGCACAGGGGGGTGCATGCATCTGGAGTTCGTTTGCAGTGGCTGGAGGCCCTGGCATGCCCTCTCTCTCTCTCTCCCTCTTTCTCTGTCAAATAAATAAATAAATAAAATGAAAATATTTTTTAAAAAGGGCTGGAGAGATGGATGGCTTTGTGGTTAAGGCATTTACCTGCAAAGCCAAAGGATCCCAGTTCGACTCTCCGGGGCCCACGTAAGCCAGATGCACAATGGGGGTGCATGCATCTGGAATTCATTTACAGTGGCTGGAGGCCCTGGCATGCCAATTCTCTCTCTCCCTCTTTCTCTCTCAAATAAATAAATAAATATTTAAAAATATTAAAAAAAAAAAACTGCAGCCAAGGGGCTGGGGCGATAGCTCAGCAGTCAAAGCAGTCAAAGGTGCTTGCTTACAACGCCTTAAGGTCCTGGCTCAATTCCCCAGTATCCACCTAAAGCCAGATGCACAAAGTGGCACATGCATCCTGCATCTGGGATTCATTTTCAATGGCAAGAGGACTTGGCATACCCACTCCCCCTCTCTTTCCCTCTTTCTTTCTCTTCTTGCAAATAAATAAAATATTTTCGGGGCTGGAGGGACTGCTTAGTGGTTAAGGTGTTTGCCTGCAAAGCCAAAGGACCCATGTTTGATTTCCCAGGACCCGCGTAAGCCAGATGCACAAGGGGGCGCATGCGTCTGGAGTTCATTTGTGGTGGCTGGAGGCCCTGGTGTGCCCATTCTCTCTCTCTCCCTCTTTCTCTGTCAAATAAATAAATAAATAAAAATTTAAAAGAATAAAAAATATTTTAAACTTCTTTAAAATAGCTGCAAACAAGATAAAGAACTCATTTTACTATTTTCACATCTCACTTTATATTGATCTCGATTCAGTAGGTAAAACTGTTCCTACTGTTTGTTGTTTTTTTTTTTCCCCCAACTTCAAAATGTACTGATTCACTAATAATTGAGAATTTTCCTCTGGAAATATACTGTTATAGTTACCTTAATTTAAAAGATACAAAATATGGGGGTTTGGGAGATGTCTCAGCAGTTGAAGGCACTTAGTTCCGCAAGCCTGCCAACCAGAGTTCAATCACCCGCACCCATGTAAAGCCAGGCACAAAGTAGTGCGCTCCTCTACAATCGCCAAATGCTTACAGCTATGGGAGGACGAGCCAGGTGAATCGCAAAGCGCACTGGCTGGTTAGACTGGCCTATCCAGCAGAAACACAAGAGAGACCCTATGCCAAAGAAAGTGGAAGAGGGCTGGAGGGATGGCTTAGCGATTAAGGCACTTGCCTGCAAAGCCAAAGGTTTGATTCCCCAGGACCCACATTATCCAGATGTACTAAGGGCACAAATGTCTGGGGTTCGTTTGCAGTGGCTGGAGGCCCTGGTGTGCCCATTCTCTTTCTCTCTACCTCTCCCTCTTTCGCTGTCAAATAAATAAAAATAAAATATTAAAAAAAAAGAAAGTAGAAGACAGGACTGGTACCCTAAAGTTTCCCTTTGACCTCCACACATGCACCATAGCACACACATGTGAACACACATGTGCCTATACACAAATATTTATTTTTTAATTTATTTGCAAGCAGAGAGCAACAATGAAAGTATGGGCATACCACAGCCTCTTGCCACTGAAAATTAACAGACATATGTGCCACTTTGTGCATCTGGCTTTACATGGGTCCTGGGGAATCGAACCTGGGCTGTTAGGCTTTGCAAGCAAGCACCTTAACCACTGAGCAATCTCTTCATCCTTACACAAATAATTTTTTTACTTTAAAAAAATTATTTATTTATTTGAGAGCAATTGAGAGAGAGAGAATGGGCACATCAGGGCTTCCAACCATTACAAATGAACTCCAGATGCATACGCCACCTGGTGCATCTGGTTTATGTGGGTACTGGGGAATTGAGCCTCAAACCAGGGTCCCTAGGCTTCACAGGCAAGTGCTTAACTGCTAAGCCATCTCTCCAGCCCCACAAATAAATTTTAAAAGGATAAAATTAAGCAAAGTCATGTATCAAGAGTGAGTGTGAGCTGGAGAGATAGCTCACTCGCTTGCAGAGCCTGACAGCCCAGGTTCAAACCACCAGCACCAACATGAAGCCAGATGCACAGCGTGGCTTGTTAGTTGCAGTGGCAAGAGGCCCCGGTGCACCCATACTCTCTCTCTTTCCCTCCCTCTTTCAAGACCGATCTCTCAGCCTAGCAAGGCAGTGCACGCCTTTAATCCCAGCACTCAGGAGGCAGAGGTAGGAGGATTGCCTTGAGTTCAAGGCCACCATGAGACTATATAGTGAATTCCAGGTCAGCTTGGACTAGAGTGAAACTCTACCTCAAAAAACAACAACAACAGCAACAAAAAGATCTCTCTCGTGTCCTCTCTCCCTCCCTTCTCTCTCCCTCCCTCTCTCTCTCTCTGCTTGCAAATAAACTATATATATATATATATATATATGTATATGTATATGTATATATATATATATATATATATATATATATATATATATATATATATATAGGTTTTTCAAGGTAGGGTCTCACTCTAGCCCAGGCTGATCTGGAATTCACTCTGTATTCTCAGGGTGGCCTCGAACTTCTACCTCTACCTCCAAAATGCTGGGATTAAAGGCATGTGTCACCATGTCCAACTCTAAAATATCTTTTTACATTTTATTTTTATTTATTTATTTGAGAGACAGCAAAAGAGGTAGAGAGAGAGAGAGAAAGAGAATGGTCACGCCAGGGCCTCCAACCACTGCAAACAAGCTCCAGATGCATGTGTCTCCTTGTGCATCTGGTTTATGTGGGTCCTGGGGAATTGAACCAGGGTCCTTTGGTTTTGCAAGCAAACAACTTAACTGCTAAGCCATCTTCTCCAATCCTAAAATATCTTTTTTATATTTCTTTTTCTTTCTATTTATTTGAGAGAAGCAGAGAGAGAAAGAGGCAGATAGAGAGAATGGGCACACCAGGGCCTGCAGCCACTTCGGATGAACTCCAGATTACATGGACCACCTTGTACATCTGGTTTACGTAGGCACTGGGGAAATTGAGCCTCAAACCCAGGTCCTTAGTCTTCATAGACAAGTACTCAACCACTAGGCCATCTCTCCAGCCCTAAAAAAAAAAAATTTTTTTTTAAAAGTGAGTGTGGTGGTATATGTCTGTAATCCCAGCACTGGTGAGACTAAGACAGGAAAAAGACAAGTTCAAGGCCAGCCAGGGCCATATACCAAAACACTAATCTCAAAAAAGAAAAAATCCTTTAATCCCAGCATTTGGGAGGCAGAGGTGGTAGAATCACCGTGAGTTTGAGGCCACTGTGGGACTACATATTGAATTCCAGGTCAGCCTGGCCTTGAGTGAAACCCTACCACGAAAACCCCCCCCCAAAAAAAAAAGAAAAGAAAGAAAGAAAAAGTCATGAACTGGGTGTAGTGGTGCACACCTTTAACCCCAGATCTAGGGAGGCAGAGTTAGGAGGATTATCATGAGTTTGAGACCTCCTTGAGATTACATTGTAAATTCCAGGATAGCCTAGGCTAAAGAGAGATTCTACCTCATAAAAATCCAAAAGAGCCGGGCGTGGTGTCGCACGCCTTTAATCCCAGCACTCGGGAGGCAAAGGTAGGAGGATCATCGTGAGTCCGAAGCCACCCTGAGACTACATAGTAAATTCTATGAGTGAAACCCTACCTCAACACTCCCCCCCCCAAAAAAGAAAGAAGAAAACCAAAAGAAAAAGTCATGGGTCAAAACTTCACTGTCTATTGGACAATCATGGATAACATTCCTCTTTCTACTTCCATGTAGTACCTCAAATCTTCCACAGGTTTTTCAAACAGGATCTCATCCGCAGCCCAAGCTGTCCTTGAATGCAAGGCAATCCTCCTGCCTCAGTCTCTGTGTGTATGTGTGTCATCTTTTCTGCATTGTTGAGACAAGTGTCTTTATGTAACCCTGGCTTGGCACTCAAGATCTTGCCTCAGTCCTCTGAGCCTAGGATTACAGTTTGCACCACCACACCTACTTTCCTCAGTTTCTTTGAAATTCCTGTATGTATAATATCCATTTATTCACTAATTTATTCGTTGGTTTTGAGACACGTTCTCATTATATAGTCTAGAATGGCCTGGAACTCACTATGTAAGCTAGGCAGGTATTGTATTTACGTTCTCATTGTTGGCAGAAAGTACCTGACCAAAAGCAGCTGATGATTTTGGTTTACAGACTCGAGGGGAAGCTCCACGATAGTAGGGGAAAACGTGGCATGAGCAGAGGCTGGACATCACCTCCTGGCCAACATCGGTTAGACAACAGCAGCAGGAGAGTATGCCTTACACTGGCAAGAGGAAGCTGGCAACAGCACCCATAAATGCACCCCAACAGTATATCTCCTCCAGGAGACTCTGATTCCCAAATTGCCACCAGCTGGGGACCTAGCATTCAGAATACAGGAGTTTATGGGGGACACCTAGTTCAAAGCACCACAACTGGCCTCAGGTCACAATTCTACCACCATGCCTGGATTCTATTTAACTTAAAAATATATATATTGAGGTTTAATCTATGGCAGGGGAACAATTATGTTGGAATTATCCAACTGTTACAGCAATATGATTTTAGAAAATTCCTATTACACTAAAAGTTTCCTTATATCTGTCTGCAATTCTTAGCCCCTCTTCCAGTCTCAAGGTTGGCTTTCTGTCTCTTCATATTTGTCTTTTCTAAATATTTCATTTTCTAAATTGGATCATAAAATACCTAGTCTGGGGCTGGAGAGATGGCTCAGCAGTTAAGGCACTTGTCTGCAAAGCCTAAGGACCCTGGTTCGATTCCCTAGTACCCACACAAGCCAGCTGCACAAGGTGGTCCATGCGTCTGGAGTTTGTTCCCTTGCAGTGGCTGGAGGCTCTGGCCAGCCTGTGGTCAACAGCCTCAGGTTGCTGGGATGAACGTCCAGACCAGATACAGTTTATGGGAGGAAGAAAGGATTTGTTAACACTTACAGATCCAGGGGACGTTCTATAATAACAGAAGAGGCTGGCCCACCTTCACAGGGCCACGCAGAGAGAGAAGAAAGCAAGCACCCTCCAGGCAGAACTCCAACAAAGCTCCAGCACCTTGTTTATCCTCAGACTGGAATTCCAAAATCCACCCCACACCTTAGCATTGTACCCTAAGATCCGCCTGCTGTGACAGCAGGTTACAAGCTTGAATAAAACTCCTGAATCTACTGGGGAACATCTGTTCCAACTTCCCATTCTCTCTCTCTCTCTTTCTCTCTCCCTCTGTCTCTCTCATAAATAAGTTAAAAAAAAATATCTAGTCTGATCTCATATGTGTGGCTTCTTTCACTGAGAGTGATATTTTGAGCTCCATCCTGACGGTAGCTCATGCCCTCGGAGTCTCCTTTTCATTGCTGGGCATACACTACAAAGTATGCCACGCTGTGTGGGAATCCATTCGCTGCCCCATGAACATTTGAAATGTTCCCATTTTGAGGCTAAATAACCCCTTCCCACGGGAGATAGCAGAACCTTTCAAAAGGTGGACCCTGTTGGGAGGTCTTCAGGGTACTGAGGGGTGCCCTTGAAGAGCACAGTGGGCCCCACCTGACTCCTTTCTCTTCCTCTGTATCACTTTTCAGCCCACTGATGGATAGTTCTGTTCCTCTATACGCTCCCATCCTGATGTGCTGCCACAGGCCCCAAGCGATGAATCATGACTGAAAGCCTACAACTCTGTGAGCCCAAATAAACACACCATTTTTTCCCTTTGAAAATTGATCTTCTTTCATTTTTAGTGTAGTTAGGGGAAGTTGGCTTGCACATTCCCCTTTCTGGGTTGCAGTCCTCTCTGCATAGTCCAGTTCATATCCACTCTCCCTCTGCCCTCTTCTATATCTCATTCCATGGAAAATTACAGCGTTAAAGAAATTTTAAGAATGAAATAAGACATTTAACAATGCATAGCAGAAAATGGTGTTTTTAGAACAGCTGAGAGGTGGAACTATGGAAGGGACTTGGGGAGTGCCCAACAGGAGTGATAATAGTGGAGGGGGCTGGGCGTGGTGGCGCATGCCTTTAATCCCAGCACTTGGGAGGCAGAGGTAGGAGGATCACTGTGAGTTGGAGGCCACCCCGAGATTCCATAGTGATTTCCAGGTCAGTCTGGGCTAGAGTGAAACCCTACTTTGAAAAAAACGAAGGAAAAAAAAATAGTGGAGGGGGCTGGAGAGATGGCTTAGTGGTTAAGGCACTTGCCTGCAAAGCCAAAGGACCCACGTAAGTCAGATGCACACGGTGGCACATGCGTCTAGAGTTCATTTGCAGGGCTAGAGGCCCTGGTGTGTCCATTTTCTCTTTCTCTCTCTGCTTCTTTTCTCTCTCAAATAAGATATATATATATATAAAGTCTGCAAGTATATTGGAAAAGGGGAAACAACATTTAAACAACATTTAAAAAAATTGTGGCGGGGTGCATCCACTGTGAAAAGGAATGACTAGGCAGGGAAGGAAGTACCCCAAACTCTGATGCCACTGGCCTGTGTCTTTCCAGTCCCTCACCTTAGTTGCAGACAGAGGCTAGGAGAGGATGGGTAGCTATCTGTGAGGTCAGCAAAGGGCATGGAAATGAATTTGGAAGGAGATGTTTCACATTTTTATGCCCACTACAGTTTTTGTTGTTGTTGTTGTTTGTTTTTCAAGGTAGGGTCTCAGTCTAGCTAGGGCTGACCTGGAATTCACTATGCAGTCTCAGACTGGCCTTGAACTCATGGCAATCCACCTACCTTTGCCTCTTGAGTGCTGGGGTTAAAGGCATGTGCCATCACACCTGGATCAGATTTCCTCCCCCCCACCACCCGAGATAGGGTCTTACTCTAGCCCAGGCTGCCCTGGAATTCACCATGTAGTCTCAGAATGACCTCAAACTCAAAGTGATCCTCCTACCTCTGCCTCCCCAGTGCTGGGATTAAAGGAGCATGCCACCACACCCGGCCTATAACAGATCTTTTTGGTGCCTACATCATCTTCCTGTCTTTATTTCTTGCCTCCCTTTCCATGGTAGCTTGCTCTCCTAGCCTATCAGTCTGGATCCTCAGAAACTGCTCTTTCATCTCTTCCTTGGTGGTACCAAACAGCCAATGTATTCTGACAGTGGTTAGAATCCTCTAGAGATGCTGGAGGCCACATTATTTTAGTTTGTAATATGGTTCTAACTAGACTTTCTTTGCGTGACTCTGCTGCACAAACATTTTCAGGGTGTGGACTGTGCTTCCTTATTGTGCTCATTGGTTAGGGACTCAGAAAATGTTAGTTAACAAATGAAATGAATGATCTGTTCATAGTGGACGTAGGTAGAAAAGCTGTCTGTATTCCTTGACCTAATTACAAAATTTGGCAGTAGTCAACATATTTCACCACTAAGTGGCAGTATCCACAATGACTGGTTTACAAAGGTTGCCGGGTACCAGCAAGCATGCCACGGAAACTTCAATAGCAACGAGTGTATGGTTAAAATAGAAAGCCAGGTGTGGTGGGCACGCTTTTAATCCCAGCACTGGGAGGCAGAGGAAGGAGGATCACTGCAAATTGGAGGCCACCTTGAGACTCCATAGTGAATTCCAGGTCAGCCTGGGCTAGAGTGAGACCCTACCTTGAAAAAAAAAAGAAGACTAGAATCTATTCCCTTTCTGATGGAACTGCATAGACTGAGTTACTTTCTTTAGCTCAGGCTGACCTGGATTTCACTATGCAGTTTCAGGGTGGCCTCGAACTCATGGAGATCCTCCTACCTCTGCCTCTCGAGTGCTGGGATTAAAGGTGTGTGCCACCCAGGCCCGGCAAGATAATTTTTATTTATTTGAGAAAGGAGGGGGAAGAGAATGGGCATGCCAAGGCCTCCAGCTGCTGCAAATGAACTCCAAACATATGTGCCACCTTATGTAGGTCCTGGGGAATTGAACCTGGGTCCTTTGGCTCTGCAGGCAAGTGCCTTAACCACTAAGCCATCTCTTCAGCTTTTCAGATCATTTTTAATAAACATGGTTAAGCATTAAAGAAACTGTTAATAGTAAATGTCTGTCTATACATATCACTATGAACTTTAATATTCTTTTCTCTTTGTGTGTGTGTGTAGTATGTGTGTGGTTGTGTTGTGTGGTGTTTACATGGGTGTACAAATGTGTGCTCCATGCTCATGTGTGCAGAGACCAGAGAAAACATCAGGTGTCCTCTTTTATTATTATTATTTAAAAAAATTTTTAAATTTATTTACTTGCAAGGAGAGTGGGAGAGAGAATGGGCATGCCAGGGCCTCTAGCCACCGCAAACAAACTCCAGATGCATGTGCCACTTTCTGCATCTAGTTTTAAGTGGGTACTGGGAATCAAACTCAGGTCCTTAGGCTTTGCAGGCGAGTGCCTTAACAGCTGAGCCCTCTCTCCAGCCCAGGTGTCCTTCTCTTATTGTTCATCTGCTTATTTCTTTCCTTGAGGTGGGGTCTCTCCCTCAACCTGGAGCTGCTGTCCATTAGCAAGCCCCAGTGATTCTCCAGTCTCCATCCTCCTCCCCACACTAGAGTTTCAGGAGTGTGTAACCATGCCTATCTTTTTTTTCTTCTTCTTCTTCTTCTTCTTCTTGGTTTTTCGAGGTAGGGATTGACTCTAGTCCAGGCTGACCTGGAATTCACTATGTAGTCTCAGGGTGGCCTCGAACTCACAGTGATCCTCCTGCCTCTCCCTCCCAAGTGCCGGGATTAAAGGCGTGTGCCACCATCCCTGACCATGCCTAGCTTTTTATGTGGGTCCTGGGGAGTTGAACTTTTTGGTCTCTGGCCAAAGAAGCTCCCATGCTTAGAAATAAACACTTTCAACCATTGAGCCATCTCCCTAGCCCTATTCTTTTTTTGTTTTGTTTTTCAAGGTAGAGTCTTACTCTAGCCCAGGCTGACCTGGAATTCACTATGTAGTCTCAAGGTTGCCTTGAACTCACAGTGATCCTCCTACCTCTGCCTCCCAAGTACTGGGATTAAAGGTGTAAGGCGTGCACCACCATGCCCAGCTATTCCATATATATATATATATATTGCTTTTTTGAGGTAGGGTCTCACTCTAGCTCAGGCTGACCTGGAAATCACTCTGTAGTCTCAGGGTGGGCTCGAACTCATGGCAATCCTCCTACCTCTGCCTCCTGAGTGCTGAGATTAAAGGCATGTGCCACCATGCCTGGCAATTATATATATACATATATATATATATATACATATATATATATATATATATTTTTTTTTTTCTGTTTTTGGTTCTTCAAGGTAGGGTTTCACTCTAGCCCAGGCTGGCCTGGAATTCACTAAGGAGTCTCAAGGCAGCCTCGAACTCACAGCGATCCTCCTACCTCTACTCCCAAGTGCTGGGATTAAAGGCGTGTGCCACCACGCCCGGCTTCTTTATATTTTTAAAATAAAATTTAGCTTAGTTTTCTTATTAAAGAAGTTTATTCTTAGTACAGAAGATAAAATTTCCTGTACCACTCCTGGTATTTTTTATTTTCCTTTGTAAATGTTTCATTTTACTTTTTTCTTTTGCAAATTGGCCTCAATATTTTATTGCTCTAAAACAATTCATGCACATTAAAATACAATTTTATTGTCTGGAGTGAAAACTTAAAGGCTTCCTTTCCCACAAGGTTCTGTTCCTGCTCTTGAGGAGTTACTATTATCAACTATGATGTATACTCTTTCAGACAACTATTTTCTGCAGATTTTTGTTTTTAAATCTCGTGTATTTTTGTGAGTTCGAGGCCAATCTGAGACTACATAGTGAATTCCAGGTCAGCATGAGTTACAGTGAGACCCTACCTCAGAAAACAAAAAACAAACAAAAAAACGATTTATTTTTATTAAAAGTGTAACATAGCTTCTACAGTGTGCATGAGGCCTTGCGTTTGATCCCAATACCACCCCATGCACACACACATGTAATGTTCTCTTTTTTTCCCCCATTCTCCTCTCTAAACTCCCATGAAAAGGTAATTTTTTTTTTGTTTTTTTTTTAAGGTAGGGTCTCACTCTAGCTCAGGCTGACCTGGAATTCACTATGGAGTCTCAGGGTGGTCTCGAACTTGCAGCGATCCTCCTACCTCTGCCTCCCGAGTGCTGGGATTAAAGGCGTGCGCCACCACGCCCGGCAAAAGGTAATTTTTTTAAAAGAGTTTCCTTTTTTTAAGTGACAGAGGAGTGCTCAGCACTGAAATATCTCTATCACACCTTCCAAGGCTCGGGGTCCATTGTGGAAGAGGTGGCAGAAAGAATGTAAGAGCCAAAGGAAGGGTAGGACTCCTTACAACGTGTTCCTCCAGACACAAAATGGCCTGGATATCCATGACCTCACAGTGCCTGACACTACCTACACAAGACCATCATAATAGGAGGAAAAGATGATAACATCAAAATAAAGAGAGACTGATTGAGAGGGGGAGGGGATATGATGGAGAATGGAGTTTCAAAGGGGAAAGTGGGAGGAAAGAGGGAAATTACCATGGGATATTGTTTACAATCATGGAAGTTGTCAATAAAAAAAAAATGAAGGAAAAAAAGATTTTCCTCTTTTTCTAAATTTTTATTTATTTATTTATTTATTTGAGAGGGAGAGAGAGAGAGAATGGGTGCACTAGGGCCTCCAGCCACTGCAAACGAACTCCAGACACATGCACCCCCTTGTGTGTGGCTTATGTGGGTCCTGGGGAATCAAACCGGGGTCCTTTGGCTTTGCAGGCAAATGTCTTAACCACTACGTCATCTCTCCAGCTGTTGGAAATTATTTTGGAGTAGCCATTCATACCAGTCTCATGTGGGCTCTGATTCTCAACACTGAGACGTGGGATGTGTGAGAGAAGATTGTTAGTTGTCACTACAGGTCCATTAGGGCAACTAACAGTGCTTTCTCACACATCCTACATTGGGAAGTTACCTTGGAAAATACAGCACAAAAAACTGCCTAGGCCGGGAGTGTTGGCGCACGCCTTTCATCCCAGCACTTGGGAGGCAGACGTAAGAGGATCGCCATGAGTTTGAGGCCACCCTGAGACTACATTGTGAATTCCAGCTCAGCCTGGGCTGGAGTGAGAACCAACCTTGAAAGAAAGAAAGAAAGAAAGAAAGAAAGAAAGAAAGAAAGAAAGAAAGAAAGAAAGAAAGAAAGGAAGGAAGGAAGGAAAGAAAGGAGAGAAAAAGCTGCCTAGCCTTTCCCCATCCCTTCCCCATCTCCTCATCTCTTCTTAGTGGCCATACAGTACCATTTCTAGGTGGCATTCCAAATGATGAGAGCTTACCTCTCACTCTTCACTGGTGCAGCCTCTACTGACACCTGGAAGTTTGTTTCCAACCCCACATTCTTTCTCCTGAAGATGTGGTTTTCATTCTAGGTGAAACAGAGCCATCTCTTCATGGTTCTCTGTGACGAACTTATCAGTTCCTGCTAAAAATCTTCATGGCTTTGAAGCTAATCGTGCTTCTTTTTACATATCTGGCAAACATGTCAAAGTCTTTAGCAAAAATTTTGACACAAAAAGTTACCTTCTGGGCTGGAGATGGCTTTGCGGTTAAGGTGCCTGCCTGCAAAGCCAAAGGAGTAAGGTTCAATTCCCTAGGACCCATGTAAGCCAGATGCAAATGGTGGTGCATGTGTCTGGAGTTCATTTCTAGTGGCTAGAAGCCCTGGTGCACCCATTCTCTCTCTCTCTCTCTCTCTCTCTCTCTCTCTCTTTCTCTCTCTCTCCCTCTTTCTCTCTCTCAAATAAATAAATAAATAAAATATTTTTTTTAAAGTAGCCACTGCCAGGTGTGGTAGCTCATGCCTTTAATCCTAGCACTTGGGAGGCAAGGGTAGGAGGATCGCCGTGAGTTCAAGGCCACTCTGAGACTATATAGTAAATTCCAGGTCAGCCTGGGCTAGAACAAGACCTACCTCAAAAAACAAGAAAAAAAAGTAAAAATGTTTAAAAAATGTATAATTAAAGAGATTTGTCCTTCAAAAAATGACTGCTATTTTGGAGTAGTGAAACAAACAGTTAATCACCGGCCTGATGTTTCTATCATTTTCTAGCCCTTTGACATTTTGCTCAATATATATAGCTTACCAAAACAGTGGGCTGAAGAGATGGCTCAGGGGTTAAGGTACTTGCCTGCAAAGCCTAATGACCCAGGTTTGATTCCCTAGTACTCATGTAACGCCAGAAGCACAAAGTGGTGCATGCATCTGGAGTTCATTTGCAGTGTCTGGAGGCCCTGGCACACCCATTCTTTCTGTCTCCTCTCTGTCTCTTCCTCTTACTTGCAAATAAATTAAAAAATTTCAAAAAGAGAGGAGCACATAGCCTCTCCTCCCTTTCTGTAAAATCTGCACTACATGGAGAAATAAATCAATGGATCTTTACAAATATCAACAACATACCTCAGTAGCTCCATAGATAATGACAAGTAAACATAAATTAAGCCCAGTAGGAAAGTCCTATGTAGAAATGCTCAAATCAGTCAAATTATATGACAAAGTCAGAACATATGAGAAAGTCAGATCATATGATTTTCTATATTTGTGAGTTAATTTAGAAACTATGCATAAGGGGAACAGGAAAAAACGTCTCTTCTAACTTCTGAGAAATTCTTACATTCATTGTCATAGTGGAAATTTCCAAATTTCTCAGAAGTGCTCTCTCTCTCATGCTTGCCCGCCCCCCCCCTTCTTTCTCTCTCTCTCGGTTCTAATAAAATCAATTGTCAGAAACTCTTACGAAACTGAGAAGTATCAGATGCCATTGTCCCAGTGTGCAATAACTCAACTGTTACCATTGCAGTAGTCACACAGGGCTTAGGTGCTTGCTCTCCCCCACCCCCTTTTTCTTTCTTTCTTCTTTTGGTTTTTCGAGGTAGGGTCTCACTCTAGCTCAGACTGACCTGGATTTCACTGTGGAGTCTCAGGGTGTCCACTAACTCATAGTGATTCTCCTACCTCTGCTACCCAAGGGCTGGGATTAAAGGTGTGTGCCACCACACCCGGCTGCTCTCCCCCTTTGAGTAAGGGACATTTCTAAACTTTTGCTGCCTCTTTCTGATTGCTGTGCTCAATGCCATGGAGTTGATAGTGCCTCTTGTGAGATGTTAGCATGCAACTGGTATGTAAGAATGTCTATGACCACAGTAGCTGAGTATTCACTTGTGCATATTTGTTTCAGTGAACATTTATTAACCCCTTACACTCTGCTAGTTCTTAGCACTGTAGATAGGAATACAGGTGATTCTGTTACTGCTCACAAAAACTTTAGAGTTTGGCTGGTAGAGGGACATGTCAACATTGTGAAATACGTAACAAAAACAGTCCCAGGATGTAGAGAAGTGGCACAGTGGTCAAACACTGGGGGTGGTAGGGAAGGTTCCCTGAAGAAGGCCATTGCTGAGGCAAATGACTCAACAGATGTTCGTTAAGCAACTGCTTCAAGCCCAGCTCCACCTCTGGATAACAGCAGTGAACGAGGCAGAATGGTCTTCCTTCCTGCATGAAGCATATATTCTAGAATGATCTGAAAAGCAGGAGTTTGCCAGAGGAATAATCTGAAAAGAAATCACTACTATACTTTTGTAAGGAAAGTGTAAGAGAAAAGCAAAAGACAACACTGGACTTGGTCCCTACAGACAGACTGTTTATTGAGAGAAACAGCAAAGGGGCAACAACCTTCCTGTGGGATGAAGGCTGAAGCCTTGAGTCGGGCTGGGATCCTAAGAAAAAGACCGTACCAGGTGCAGTTGGTAACAAAATCTGAGCCATTTGTGTCCTTGTTCAGAATAGGCTTCTTCAGCCAAGATTGTCTAAGGGAGGATGCTCAGATGGTTTCTGGTCCTTCAAGGCCATCTAAGCTTAGGGGAGTACATCAATCAGGGAAGGTGTCAAACTTAATGAGGCCAAATACCTCTGTGACTTCTTTATTGTCTGCTAGTTTTAGGAATAGTTATTAACTCTTGAGTTCCTTCTGTTTTCAGGGAAGGCTTTCAACTTTGAAGGCCAATTAAATGAAGCAAGTAAGTGCAGCTTAGATACCAGGAAAGTCAAGATCATTGTACCATCTGTCTAATCCAGAAACATGGTGAGTTTTGACTTTGTATACAAGAAATGACTTCTTGCATATCTGGGAACAGGGCCCAGAAGCCATTCACAGGTCAGGGGCTTCACCATGTAAAACACACACACATACACATGCATGCAGGAACAGGTACACATGTATGCACACACATAGAGTGAGTCTTTCATATGATGAATTAGTTACATTACTTAATAACCACTGGGAAGACCATAGTGAACTCAAATGTAAGCCACATGATAACTTGGAAATAGATGTCACAAAGCCTATATACTTCAGTAGAAACGTGGATTTACCCTCAGGCACATACCCAGACAATTTTTTTTTAGTTTATTTTTTATTGACCACTTCCATAATTGTAGACAATAACCCATGGTAATTTCCTCCCTTCCCCCACTTCCCCTTTGAAACTTCACTCTCCATCATACCCCTTCTCCCTCAAAATCAGTCTTTCTTTTATTTTGATGTCATCACCTTTTCCTCCTATTATGATGGTCTTGTGTAGGTAGTGTCAGGCAATGTGAGGTCATGGATATCCAGACCATTTTGTGTCTGGAGGAGCACATTGTAAGGAGTCCTACCCTTTCTTTGGCTCTTACATTCTTTCCACCACCTCTTCTGCAATTGACCGTGAGCCTTGGAAGGTGTGATAGAGATGTTTCAGTGCTGAGCACTCCTCTGTCACTTCTTCTCAGCACCATGGTACCTTCTGAGTCATCCCAAGGTCACTGCCATCTGAAAAGAGAAGGTTCTCTAACCAAAAGTGAGAGTAGAATATATGGATATGAGCATTAAAAGAAGTGCTTACTGGGCAGTTTGGTGAGCATAGTATATACATTTAGCCAGACATCAGCAGATGTTACGCCCCTAGGGCTCATGACTACCCCTGTTGTAGATTTTCAGTAATCAGGGATGTATTCCCTCCCATGGAGCCTTCAGTCCAGTTACAGAGCAGTTGGATCCCCCATAACAGACATGCCACAATTGCACCCGTTGGCTCATTTGGCCTGGCTAGCCAATTTCTTTTTCTTTCTTTTGTTTTGTGTTTTTTTTTTTTTTTTTTTTTTTTTTTTGAGGTAGGGTCTTACTCTGACCCAGGCTGACCTGTATTTACTATGTAGTGTCAGGGTAGCCTTTAATTTAAGGCTGGGATTAAGGGTGTGCACCACCATGCCCTGCTTAGACAATTCCTTTTTTTTTTTTTTTGGTTTTTCGAGGAAGGGTCTCACTCTAGCCCAGGCTGATGTGGAATTCACTATGGAGTCTCAGGGTGGCCTCAAACTCATGGCAATCCTCCTACCTCTGCCTCCCGAGTGCTGGGATTAAAGGCGTGTGCCACCACGCCCGGCTAGACAATTCTTTATAAAGACAGATTATAAGTAGCGAGGCCGTATGGACAGCATGTGGAATAAAACAGTTTACAAAGGTGAGAGGAGAGACAAAAATTACAAAATCCCCCAAACTACACCATACAATGGTCTGGATTTATTCCATATTGCTATTGTGTTAGTTATTTTTTTTTACTGCTGTGATCAAATACCTGACAGCCAGCAGCTTAAGGAAGGAGTTTATTCTGATTTACAGCTTCAGAGGGATATGTTGCATTATGGTAGGAAAGCATGGTGGCAGGGGCATGAAGAAGAGCTGGTTTCATTGCATCCAGAGTCAGGAAGAGAGAAAGAACAGAAGAGGGGCAGGGCTATAAAACTTCAAGACACACGCACCCCCAAGGACCCACTTTCTCCTGGAAGGCCCAGTGTCCTAAAATTCCACACTTCTGCCAGATAACACCACTAGCTGGGAAACAAGTGTTCAAACACATGAGCCTACAGGAAACACCTCACATTCAAACTACAACTTTCTTCCGTTAGACCCCAAATGCTCATGATCATCTCATGTTGCAAAATGCATTTAGTCCAACTTCAAAAGTCTTCATAGGTACGTCTTTAATCCCAGCATTTGGGAGACAGAGGTAGGAGGATCGCCTTGAGTTTGAGGCCACCCTGAAAATACAAAGTGAATTCCAGGTCAGTCTGGGCTAGAGTGAGACCCTACCTCGAAAAAAAAAAAAGAAAGAAAGAAAGAAAGAAAGAAAGAAAGAAAACAAAAGAAAAATCAAAGTCTCCACAGCCTTTTACAGTCCAAACACTTTTCAAAAGTCCATACTATCTTCTGAGGCTCAGGCCAATCTCTCTCTCTCTTTTTTTTTTTCTCCTACCTCTGCCTTCCTAGTGCTGGGATTAAAGGCATGCACCATCACGCCCAGCTCAGACCAATCCCTTAAGTGTGACTCATTGGAAAATAGAAAAACAAATTACATATTTTCAATATATAATAAAAATTAGCATTCCAAAACAGAGGAATGTGGGCTGGGCATGGTGATGCATGTCTTTAATCCCAGCACTCAGGAGACAGAGGTAGGGGGATTGCTATGAGTTTGAGGCTGACCTGGAATTCACTCTGTATTCTCAGGGTAGCCTTGAACTCTTGACAGTCTTCCTACCCCTGCCTCCAAAGTGCTGGGATTAAAGGCATGCGCCATCACGCCAGGCTGCTTTTTTGAGACAGGGTTTCACACTGTAGTCCAGGCTAGCCTGGAATTCACTATGTAGCCCAGGCTAACCAAGAAATGTGGAAATCCTCCTGCCTCACCCTTCAGAGTGCTGGGATTATAGTCATGAGCCACACACACCAGCAGAACCAAGGTTCTTAGGAAGGTTCTGGTGAATTGGCCTCGGACCCTCTCTCCATTTCTTGTCTCACAAGTATTTAAATGTCATTTTAGCCCCAGAGAAGTGTTTTCAGTCTGTGTATTTCTTCCTGCTCTTTTCTTGACCTGAAATGCTAATCTGACTTTTGTCTAATTGATAACTATTTCATTTGGGGGGTTGGGCTGTGGCTCAGTGGCCAAGGGAGGTCCTGGGTCCACCCTAAATACCGCTAATATAAAATAATTCTTTCCTTTTGAATACAATGTAGTTAGATAACCTTTCTAACCAAGCATCTGAGCCCTGGTCCCCAGCTCTGGGCATCTCTCTTTTATTTTCCCTATTCTGAATTTTATTTTATTTATTTATTTATTTGGTTTTCCGCGGTAAGGTCTCACTCTAGCCCAGGCTGACCTGGAATTCACCATGTACTCTCAGGGTGGCCTCCAACTCATGGAGATCCTCCTACCTCTGTCTCCCAGGTGCTAGGATTAAAGGCATGTGACACTATGCCCGGCCTATTCTGAATAACTTTTTCAGCTACAGATTAGTCTCCTGGTTCTGATGGTGCTGTTTAATCTCTGTAGGCTTTCCCCTTACATCGTGTGGCACCCAGGAAATGTTTATGTGGCTGAAATGAAGCCACATAAGGTCACCTAAAACCAAATGTGGTGTCACAATCTCCAAGCTATACTTGTGAGTTACTGTACCTGCAAAAAAAAAAAAAAAAAAAAAAAAAAAAAAAAAAAAGTACTTTCTGCAGAGTGGGTCAAATCACCCTGTTTTGCGCTGGCAGGAAACCAGTACTTGCAAGTAGCTCTGGTGAGTGCTGGGGGCAGAGTTTGGGCCGCCCAAACTGGGCCAGGGCTGGGATCACCCTGACCTGCTACTTGCTCGTGTGTGGGTCCCTTCTTGTGTGTGGTCTGTCTGTTCTAGAACCCAGGGGCCCTTAACCACGCTGGGTAAGTGCTCTCACCTTGAGTGAACTATGCAGCCCCTCCTGGGCTTTTTGAGATAGGCCTAAGTTTCCCAGGCAAGCCTTGAACTCTGATCCTCCTACCTCAGTGACTGGGGTGACAGGCCTGCAACACCAGGCCTGCAGCTGTGCGGTCTTGGTTTTAGTTGCACACCAACCAGGTGGCTGTCACATCCAATGCTCAGTGCCCTGGCAAACTCCATGCCACACCTTTGCCAGGACTCCCGCGGCGGACCCCTTGGAGAAGCAGGTGGGGTGGGCATCCCCAGGCGGTGTCCACCCTCTTCCCCTTGTAAACAAGACCACCAGTGGGACCTGGAGGGAAGACCTGGGGGTGTGAATGGGCAGGCAGCAGCCCGGGAGTCCCGGAAATCCCCGAGGGGAGGAGAGGTCCCCCGGGGAACACAATCCAGCTCCAGACTTGCGCAAGAGCCAGGGCGCGCTGCGGGGCGGGACGGCCCGGCGGGCGGGCGGGCGTCCTGCACCGCGTCCCCGCCACCGACCCAACCAAAAGTGAAAGGAAGCCGAGCGGCCCGGCGCGGAGGTGACCGCGGGACGCGACCCGGCAGCCGCTCGGACACTTGCACCCATTTCGCAACGAGCCCTGAGCCGCGCGCGCGCCGCACCCACCCACCCACCACCGGGCCCCGCCGCCTCTCCGCTGGGTCCTGCGCGCTTCCTTCCCTCCGGGGCTGGCCTTGAACCCCCCACGCCCGGCCGTCGCGGAGCCGCCCGTCCCGCCGCGCGTGGCTGGCCCGTGGCCGCCGCCGCCTCCAGGCAGCCCGCAGCAAGCCGGCATCCTCGCCACGATGCTGTGCTTCCTCCGGGGAATGGCCTTCGTCCCCTTCCTCCTGGTGACCTGGTCGTCCGCTGCCTTCATCATCTCCTACGTGGTAGCCGTGCTATCTGGGCACGTCAACCCCTTCTTCCCCTACATCAGGTGAGGGGGGCACGGCATGGGCGCCTGCACCCGGCGTGGGGGTGGGAAGAGCCGGGCAGCGCAGCGGGTGGGGCTGCAGAGAGGCCTGGCCAGGTGGCATAGGGGCATCTAAAGGTTAGATGTGACAGTGACATGCACTCTTGACAGCCCAGGCATGTACGGAAGACAGGGAAGTGCTGAGTTTCTGTCCCGTTACCCCAAGGCTGGACACCAGGTGTGTGCCAAACTGCTCACACATCTCACTCCTATTTCCCCACCTGGCTTTGAAGTCTAGGTTTCTTTTTCCAGATCACAAAACGGACAGTGTAAATAGCTAATGAAATGTCAACAGGACACGGATGTCAAAGCCACCAAATGTTAGAAGCAGAATTCACACCCACATCTGGGTGGGGTCCCCAGCCACACCATGCTGCCTCCCTCCTGGGCTCTGGGAGTTAAGTTTTCCCTGACCAACCTGCCCCAGGCGCCTTCAAAGTCAGAGGCCCTGAGCAGCCAGCGATTTGTGACACTTCACCATGTACCAAAGCGTGCTTTCTGCTTCGGCCGCCTTTCCTAAGGGTCCCTTCATCAGTGCCAGGGACAATGTATGGCCCAATCCTTTCTATATGGTTTCCCGCTCTGTCTTGCCCATGGCGACCAGCATTACTTTTTTTATTTCTTTCTTTCTTGTTTTTTTTTTTTTTTGTTTTGTTTTGTTTTTGTTTTTGTTTTTTGCTTTGTTCTCTTTTTCGAGGTAGGGTTTTGCTCTAGCTCAGCCTGACCTAGAATTCACTATGTAGTCTCAAAGTGGCCTTCAACTCACAGCAATCCCCCTATCCCAAGTGCTGGGATCAAAGGTTGCCGGAGGGGGGGGGGCACCATCCTGGGCTTATTTTTTGTTTTGTTTTCAAGGTTAGGGTCTCACTTTAGTCCAGGCTGACCTGGAATTCACTATGTAGTCTCAGTGTGGCCTACCTCTGCCTCCAAACACTGGGATTAAGGACGTGCACCACCACGCCTGACTTGAGTCTCTTAATTTTAGTAATTCTGTGTAGGAACGTTGCTATCATATCTGTTGCTGAGTGAGGAAATACCGAGTCTCTGGTAGGCAGATAATTATGTCATATCTTGACTCTAGGTATACACTTTTTCCTAGCCAGGGATTACCTATTCTCTATACTGTCCTATGTCCCTGTTAATGACATCATTCCTACCTAGTTTGTGTTGTGTTTTCTTTTTCTTTTTTTTTTTTTTTTTTGAGGTAGGGTATTGTTCTAGCCAAGGCTGACCTGGAATTCACTCTGTAATCTCAGGCTGTCCTCAGACTCACAGTGATCCTTCTACATCTGCTTCTTAAGTGCTAGCTTTAAAGACATGTGCCACCACACCCAGTTAGCATTTAGCATTTCTTTTTTTTTTATTTTTTTATTTTTTATTTTTCAAGGTAGGGTGTCATGCTAGCTCAGGCTGACCTGTAATTGACTCTGGAGTCTCAGGGTGACCTCAAACTTATGGGGATCCTCCTACCTCTGCCTCCCGAGTGCTGGGATTAAAGGCATATACCACCACACCTGGCTTCTTTTTTTTAATTTTTAAATTTTTATTTATTTACTTGAGAAAGAGAGAGAGAGAGAGAAAGAGGCAGAGAGAGAGAGAGAGAGGGAGGGAGAGAGAGAATGGATGCACCAAGGCCTCCAGCCACTGCAAACAAATTCCAGATGCATGTGCCACCTTGTGCATCGGGCTTATGTGGGTACTGAGGAATCAAGCCTAGAACCAGTGTCCTTAGGCTTTACAGGTAGGTGCTTAATCACTAAGCCATCTCCAGCTCTCTCTCTCTCTTTTTAACTTTTTTTTTGGTTGTTGTTTCTTGTTTTTCAAGGTAGGGTCTCACTGTAGCCTAGGCTAACCTGGAACTCACTATGTAGTCTCAGGGTAGTCTTGAACTCACAGCAATCCTCTTACCTCTGCTTCCCAAGTGCTGGGATTAAAGGTGTGGGCCACCACACCCAGCTCCACTTAGCATTTCTTAATCCTTAGGACCTAAGTAGTGTGACCTCTCATCTCTGGTTAGTGAGGGGACAGTAAGGTTAGAGACAGGAAATGGTTTGTTGACATCAGTTCAGGCTAGACACCACAGGACCTGTCCTGTCTGGCGAGCAGTGCTGTTGAAGTAACAAGGTGAGCCTGTGCCAAGAGATCGTGCCCAGTGGTAAATCTGTACCTTGTCTTCTGGAAGAAGAAATACTCTCTACATCCAGGATATTTCCCTGCCTGGTCTTGTATTCCAGAAGAAACCTGGGCTTGGCTTCTCATGACATGTCTCAGACCCAAGTAGCCACATCTGTCTCCCTTCTCTCATTTCTGAAACAAGATACATTCTCATCAAGGGCTAGCTGGGCATGGTGGCTCATGCCTTTAATCCTAGCACTTGGGAGTTCAAGGCCAGCCTGACTACATAGTGAATTCCAGGTCAGCCTGGGCTATAGTGAGACTGTACCTCGAAAAACAAAGTCCAGCTATTCTCCCTGCTACCCATTTTACTGAGAGAAAAAAAAGTTAGACTAGGTTTTCCTGGATCTGAAGGTCAGGGACAGATGATATAAACTGTGAATTGGCTTAGGCTGTCAGAGGCAAGCTTTGAGTCTTTGTAGAGGTGTCTTAGTTATGATTGAAATGGGCGACAGTCAGACATGGGGCAATAAGATGACAAGGTGAACCGCTTGGGAAATGCTCACATCTCAGATTCTCCAAGGGTGGACTTGAAAATGAACAAAGGAGGGCTTTAGGAAAAGCCGAATCACAGGAGACAGTCACGAGATGGTCCTCTTATATCTGGGAGCCACCTGTCAGCAACATACACGCACACATGTGATGTCCAGCATGCCTGAAGATTCTGGATTGCTTGCATGCTGCTTGTGTGAGCAGCTGGAGCACTGGGTTGTCCTTGACACAAGGACAAAATGCTGACATAAACTGGACATGAAATGATATGGGGACTAAGGGCATAGCTCCTTGGTAGAGCATTTGCCTACCATCCACAAGACCCTGGGGTCAATCCCACTATAGCAAAACAACACGACAAAGAAAAGAATGTCCTTTCTTTCTTTCTTACTTTATTTTATTTATTTATTTTTTTATTTTTTGAGGTAGAGTCTCACTCCAGCTCAGGCTGACCTGGAATTCACTATGTAGTCTCAGGGTGGCCTCGAACTCACAGCAATCCTCCTACCTCTGCCTCTCGAGTGCTGGGATTAAAGGGGTGTGCCACCATGCCCAGCCTGACAAGTTGTTTTTAACAATTCCTGTCTCTGCCTCCCTCTTGAGTACTGGGATTACAGGTGTGCACCATCACACCCAGTTTATTAGAGTCTCATTATATAAGCTGATACAGATGTGTTTTTTTTTTTTCTTTCTCCCTAACTAGTGGTAGCACTCTTGGTTTTGCATCTTGCTTTTCTCCATGCAACAATGTTATCTTAGGGCTTTTACCACACTGGTGCAGTGATTGAAAGAGAGCACACACACACACATACACATACACACACATACACAGAATAAAAATGAAAAAAAGAGCCAGGCGTAGTGGCGCACACCTTTAATCCCAGCACTCGGGAGGCAGAGGTAGGAGGATCGCTGTGAGTTCGAGGCCACCCTGAGACCACATAGTGAATTCCAGGTCAGCCTGGGCTAGAGTGAGACTCTACCTTAAAAAACCAAAAAAAAAAAAAAAAGTCTGTAAGCCTGAAACAAGCCCTTTCCTCCCATAGGCTGCTTCTGGTTGAGTGTTTGTCCCAGCAACGAGAAAGTAAGTGCAACAGAGTGCATGAGTGTGTCAGGAGCTCTTGCTGCTGCAAATGAATGTGCCACTTTGTGCATCTGATTTCACGTGGGGACTGGGAAATTGAACTGAAGCCAACAGGTTTTGCAAACAAGTACTTTGTACCACTGGTCCATCTTCCCAGCCCAAATTTATATTCACATTATGGTACAAATTTTTGCTTTTTTTTTTTTTTTTGAGGTAGGCTGACTTGGAATTAAATATGTAGACTCAGGCTTACCACAAATTTGCAGCAATCCTCCTACCTCTGCCTCCCAAGTGTTGGGATTAAAGGCATGTGCAACCATGCCTTGCAGAGAGAAACAGAAAATGGACACACTAGGGCCTCTGACTGCTGCAAACGAACTCCAGATGCATGCACAACCTTGTGCATCTGGCTTTACCTGGGTACTGGGGAATGGAATTTGGGTCCTTAGGCTTTTAAAGCAAGTGTCTGCCCTTGCATGCCTATTCCCTTTCTCTTTCTTCTTCTCTCTCTTCCTCTCTCTTAAATAAATAAACAAATGGAAATAAGAGTGTTTGAAAAAAGAGAAAATTCTAATTTCTAAAAAAAATTCAGTGGACATTGGAAAAATTCAAGGCAGGTTATCTGGAAATGACAGTCAACCCACTTAGTAGCACATCTGACAACTTTTCCCTTCATGGTCTGAGCCACTGTCACCTCCTGACAAGCTTCCTGAGGGTGTCCCTGGTCCAGCCTCGTCCTCTACAGTCTTTTCAAAACACCCTTTGAAAGCACCAATCACCTGACGTCATTCTGCTGCTCTCCGCCCCCTCACGCTTCCCATCATGCTGAGCTGAGCACCCAGACACCTGAGCAGCCCTCCTCCTCCGCGCACACACACAACTCCTTGCTCACTCCACTCCAACCAAACCCGCTTCCTCGAAGTTCTCTTAACATAGTGCCGCCTCCAGGCTTGTACCACTTCTACTCCTGTCTTCATTAAGGTCACCTTTCGGGTCATAGTAGGCAGCTCATCTGTTGCTCTCTGTTCTTGGATCCACTTTCTGCTTCCTCACAGCACTCATATATAACATGTTGTTTGTGACAGGGTCTCAAGTAGCCCAGAATGGCTTTGAATTCGTTATCCTCCTGCCTCTATCTCCAAGGTGTAGGGATTACAGGTGTGAGCCACCTTACCTGGCAATCCTATGGCCACTTTTGTTTTTTAATTATTTATTTAAGAGGGAGAGAGAAAAAAAATAGAGAGCGAGAGAGCGAGAGCGAGAGAGAGAGAGAGAGCGAGCGAGAGAGAGAGGGAGGGAGAGAGAATGGGCATGTCAGGGCCTCCAGCCACTACAAGTAAACTCCAGACACATGTGCCATCTTGTGCATCTGGTTTATGTGGGCACTAGGGGACTGAACCTGGCTCCTTAGGCTTCACAGGCAAGCACACTAACTACTAAGCCATTTCTCCAGCCTGTTTTTTTTTTTTTTTTTTTTTTTTTTTTTAAGCAGGGTCTCAGTCTAGACCAGGATGACTGAAACTCACTCTGTAGCCCCAGGGGCTGGCCTTGAACTTGGCACTGCTTTTTACTTCTCCTGTGTGTCCGCAAGAGTATAAATTCCACCAAAAAGGCCTCTCACACTCCAGGTTTTTGGAGACAGTCTCGCTGTGTAACCTTGATTGACCTTCATCTCAGAATCCTCCTGCCCTGTCTGACAGCGTGCTGATGTGATAAGCATACGCCTCCCTGCCTGGCTGCTTGTTCTGTTTTATTTGTATTCAGTGTGTCTACAAAATTTCCTGTTACATAGCAGGCAACCAGTAGCAGCACGTGGAATTAATGAATCTTTGCATTTCTTGTTGTACACTAAGCCTTCCGAAGGTACTGTATTCTCTTCTTATTTTTGTTATCCCTAGCACTTGATTCCTGGCATGTAGGAGATGCGTAACAGTCTGTGAAAAACTTTACTATTTGAGTAGACAAGGAGAGGGGGAGATTTTACACAAGGGTGGTATGGGAAAAGAGCAAGTTGTTTGCGTTTGTGAGTAGGAAATTCTTTTTGAGTTTAAAAATAGTTGATACACCTGCAGGATGCCTCCCATTCCAGAACAGTCATCACCAATGGATGCTACCCTAGACCTGTGTGTAATAACTGAGAGTATCAAAAATATAACGGGACTTCTTATCACACTTATTCCTTTTAATTTTTTTGTTGTTGTTGTTTTGAGGTAGGGTCTCACTCTGGCCCAGGCTGACCTGGAATTCACTATGGAGAGTCTCAGGATGGCCTCGAACCTACGGTGATCCTCCTACCTCTGCATCCCGAGCGCTGGGATTAAAAGCATGCGCCACCACACCTGGCTTTTTTCTTTTTCTTTTTAAATATTTTATTTTATTTATTTATTTGCAAGGAAAGAGAGAGAGAAAGAGAGAGGAGGCAGACAGAGAATGGGTGCACCAGGGTCTCTATCCACTTCAAACGAACTCCAGATACATCAGACACATGCACCCCTTGTGCATCTGGTTTATGTGGGTACTGGGGAATTGAACCTTGGTCCTTTGGCTTTGCAGGCAAGCTCCTTAACCACTAAGTCATCTCTCCAGCCTACACTTATTCCTTTTAAATAATATATTTAAATATTGTGAAGATAACTTTATATATGATCTTATTTGTATGCACATGTATGCATGCTGAATATGTGTGGTATGGTGGGTGATGTAATGTGTGTGTGGCCTGGGCCAGGACCATGGACACTGTGAAACCCTTTCATGTAGGATATTGTACTGGGAGCGGGGAGGAGAAAGTTCTGCCAGGTTGGGAAGCTGCTGCGTTTGCCTCTCACTTTGTCCAGTTTAGCTCCTTCAACTAAATGCAGTCCTTGGTATCCATGAGGAATTGTCCCCAGGATGCCCTGTGGATACAGAATTCTAAGGATAACAAGATCTGTGGATGCTTAAGTTCATTATATAAAGTGGCAAAAGATTGCATATAATTCACCCACATCGTTCTGTATCCTTGAAGTCATCTCTAGGTTCTTTCTGATAAGGATAAACACTGTGTAAATAGTTGTTAAACAGCAGGGTTAGGGAATAATGACAAGAAAAAGAAGGACTAAAGGCCGGGCATGGTGGCACTCCTCTGTAATCCCAGCACTCGGAGGCAGAAGTAGGAGGATCACTGTGAGTTCAAGGCCACCCTGAGACTCCATAGTGATTCCAGGTCAGCTAGGGCTAGAGTGAGACCCTACCTCAAAAAACAAAGCAAAACAAAAACAACAAACAAACAAACAAAGGAAAAAAGAAAGAAAAAGTAAAAGGTCTATATGTGTTTAGTACAGATACAAAAAATACTTTGCCGGGCGTAGTGGCACACGCCTTTAATCCCAGCACTTGGGAGGCAGATGTAGGAGGATTATCATGAGTTTGAAGACACTCTGAGACTACATAGTGAATCCAGGTCAGCCTGGGCTAGAGCGAGATCCAACCTCAAAAAACCAAAAAAAAAAAAAAAAAATCTTTTGGCGCTGGGGAGATGGCTTAGCGGTTAAAGTATTTGCCTGAGAAGCTAAGGACCCATGTTCAACTCTCCAGGTCCTACATAAGCCAGATGCAGTGGTGCAAGTGGGCAGTGTCACATGCACACAGGGGACACACATGTGGAGTTCAATTTCTGTGGCTAGAGGCCTTTATGTGCCAATTCTCTCTCACACACACATACACCCCCACATATAAAAAACAATTTAAGTTTTGGGGGCTGGAAAGATGGCTTAGCGGTTAAGATGCTTGTCTGCAAAGCCAAATGATCCAGGTTCGGTTTCCCAGGACCCATGTAAGCCAGATGTACAAGGTGGTGCATGTGTCTGGAGTTCGTTTGCAGTGGCTAGAGGCCCTGGCATACCCATTTATTTTTAATTTATTTATTTTTTTTATTTGTATTTTTTTTGGTTTTTCGAGGTAGGGTCTCACTCTAACCCAGGCTGACCTGGAATTCACTATGGAGTCTCAGGGTGGCCTTGAACTCACAGTGATCCTCCTACTTCTGCCTCCGAGTGCTGGGATGAAAGGCGTGCGCCACCACGCCCGGCTTCCCATTTATTTTCTCTCTCTCTCTCTCTCCCTTTTTCTCCTCAAATAAATTAATCAATTAAGTTTTAAAAAATGTTTTTGTTAGGCATGGTGGCGCATGCCTTTAATCCTAGCACTTGGGAAGCAGAGGTAGGAGGATTGCCATGAGTTTGAGACCACTCTGAGACTGCATAGTAAATTCCAGTTCAACTTGGACTAGAGCAAGACCCTACTTCAAAAAACAAAAAACAAAAACAAAAAAAAAAAAGTTTTGCATTTTTCTTGGTTGAATCCATGAATATAGAGGATACAAAGATGAACAACCAACTATATTCTGCTTGTCTGTTATGGTATTACACAGTTTGAGATTAAACATGGAAATAAAACGTTAGACCTGGCTATTATGCTCATTTCATTTCAACATCAGGCAGGAGGTGTTACCCAATATTTATTTATGATGTAATCTGTAAGATGAAGACATAAGTCTTTTTTTTAAACACATAAGCCTTGTGAGAACAGTTTTTTTTCATTGATAGGTAAGAGGCCTTTCATTTTTGTTAGTGGTAAAGGGAAAGGAATACCGTTGATTTTTAAAAACAATATTATTTTTATTTTTTATTAACAACTTCCATGATTGTAAACAATATCCCATGGTAATTCCCTCCCTTCCCCCACTTTCTCCTTTGAAACTCCACTCTCCATCATATCTCTTCCGCCCCTCTCAATCAATCTCTCTTTTATTTTGATGTCGTGATCTTTTCATCCTGTTATGATGATCTTGTGTAGGTAGTGTCAGGCACATGAGGTCATGGGTATCGAGGCCATTTTGTGTCTGAAGGAGCACATTGTAATGAGTCCTACCCTTCCTTTGGCCCTTATGTTCTTTCTGCCATCTATTCCACAATGGACCCTGAGCCTTGGATGGTGTGATAGAGATATTTCAGTGCTGTGTGCCTTGATGAAGGCACCATGATGCCTTCTGAGTCATCCCAAGGTCACTGCCATCTGAAAAGAGAAGGTTCTCTAACCAAAAGTGAGAGTCGCATTAATATATGGGTTTGAACATTAAGAGAAGTGATTACTGTGCAGTTTGGTGAGCATAGTATATACATTTAGCCAGACAGCAGCAGATGTTACACCCCTAGTGCTCATGACTACCCCTGTTGTAGGTTTTCAGTATCAGGGATGTATCCCTCCCATGGAGCAGGCCTCCAGTCAAATTAGAGGATGGTTGGTTTCCCCCTTAATGGATGTGCCATTATTGCACCGGTTGGCTCATTTGGCCTGGCTGGCCACATTTAAGGCTTGCAGTGTCCACTGTTGAGTCTCCCATTGAACTGCATGCAGTGTAGCTTTTTCCAGCTTTCTGTAAGCTGGTGTACATGGAGGATGTTTTCAGCTCAGCTCTGGCAGGATTTCTCAGTGACCTTGAAACCCAAGTATGTGGAGTCTTCAGCAATAGGGTCTTACCATCTATTCCTGGTGGGAAACCAAGGGACCATTGTTTTTGAAATTTATTTTATTTAGTTATTTGAGAGAGAAAGAGAGAGAGAGAGAGAGCACACAACAGATAGGGAGAGAAAGAATAATGGGTATTCCGGGCATGGTGGCGCATGCCTTTAATCCCAGCACTCGGGAGGCAGAGGTAGGAGGATCGCCATGAGTTCAAGGCCACCCTGAGAGTACATAGTGAATTCCAAGAGAGACTGAGCTAGAGTGAGACCCTACCTCGAAAAACCAAAAAAAAAAAAAAAAAAAAAAAAAAAGAATAATGGGTATGCCAGGGCCTCTAGCCACTACAGACAAACCCCAGTCGTATGTGCCACCATGTACATCTGGCTTATGTGGGTACTGGGGAATCGAATCCCTGTCCTTGGGCATTATAGGCAAGTACCTTAACTGCTAAGCCATCCCTCCAGCACCCATTATTTTAAAAATTAATTAAAAATTGGCAAAGAGGGCTGGGGAGATGTCTTAACGGTTAAGGAGTTTGCCTGCAAAGCCAAAGGACCCAGGTTCGATTACCCAGGACCCACGTAAGCCAGAAAGGGGCACATGAAGCTGGAGTTCATTTGCAGTGGCTGGAGGCCCTGGCGTGCCCATTCTCTCTCTCTCTCTCTGTCTCTCTTCTCTCTGCTTGCAAATAAATAAATATCATTTTTACAAAATTAAAAAAATAAAATAAAATTAGCATACAAAGAAATAAAGTGATGGGTTTCATTATAGCATTTCGTACATACATAATTATGATTAGTTCATATTTACCCACTCCCTCACTGTACTGCCCCATCCTTTATGCCCCCTCTTGCTGACTCCCGTTCCCCCCAATATAATATTCTCCTCTTTTCATGTCACATGAATTCCATCACCCTCTTTTCCCCTTTCCTTTTAATACGAGTCTTTAAAAGGCTTTATTTGTTTATTTATTTGCATGTGTGTGTGTGTGTGTGTGTGTGTGTATGTTTGTATGTGTGTATACAGGTGTGTACACACCATGGTGTGAGTGTGGAAGTCAGAGGATAACCTCAAGGTTATCCGTGTTCTTTTTCCACCTTCTTTAAGACAGCGTCTCAAACGAATGCCAGTCTAGCTGGCTGTGAGCTTTGGATTCTCCTGGCTGGGCCTTCCATTATTGTGGGCCCTTAGGGAATCACAGACCACAGATACTAATTTGTGTGTGGCCTTAAGTGGATGTTGGGGAATCAAACTTGGGTGGGCAGGCTTTGTAAGCAAGCACCTTTAAGTGCTGAGTCATCTCCCTAGCCCCAACAATTTTTTTTGAGGTAGGGTCTCACTCTAGCCCAGGCTGACCTGGAATTTACTATGGAGTCTCAGGGTGGCCTCAAACTCATGGCAATTCTCCTACCTCTGCCTCCCAAGTGCTGGGATTAAAGATGCGCACCATCACATCTGGCATATTTTTAAGAGTTCTTAGATGTGTTCATATTTATTTGTTGTGGGAAAGTTTTCATGAAATAGAGCAAAATTTTACTGATGTGCCATTTCATCATTTCGTGGTAATTCCAAGGCTGACCATTCTAATGTGACAGGTTTGAAGCACTGACTCAAACTATATCTAACAAATGCTTTGTTGATGAATTTCCTTCTTTCTTTGTTTCCTTTTGTCTTTCTTCCTTTCTTTCCTTCTGACTTTCTTTTTTTAAATTTTAAATTTTTTATTTATCTATTTATTTGACAGAGAAAGAGGAAGGGGGAGAGAGAGAGAGAATAGGTATGCCAGAGTCTCCAGCCACTGCAAATGAACTCCAGACACTTGTGTCCCTTTATGCATCTGGCTAACGTGGGTCCTGGGGAATTGAACCTGGGTCCTTTGGCTTTGCAGGCAAACCCCATAACTGCTAAGCCATCCCTCCAGCCCATGTCTTTTTTTTTTTTTTTTTTTTTTTTTGGTTTTGATTTTTCAAGGTAGGGTTTCACTCTAGCCCAGGCTGGCCTGGAATTCACTACGAAGTCTCAGGGTGGCCTCGAACTCATGGCGATCCTCCTACCTCAACCTCCCGAGTGCTGGGATTAAAGGCATGCACCACCACTCCCAGATAGTTTTTTTTTTTTTTTTTTTTGAGACAGTATCTCACACTGTAGCTCAAGCTGGCCTTGAGCTCATGATATTCCTCCTGCTTCAGCCTCCCACATGCTATGATTATGGAATTTGCCACACACCCAGATCTTGATGACTTCTGATTACATTGCACATGTTTTATCGATGAATAAATAAAGTTTACACTTATTTATGAGGTCACGGCAAAAAATTTTAAAGGGAGCAGCTTAATCAAACAACTGGTTATGAGCCTATTGGCACTACTAGTCCATAGGTGGAGGAGTTTAGAGATTCAGTGATAGTGGAGGAGAGTCATGGAGCATGGTAGCATTTGTCAGAGGCTTTCCAGTTAAATCTGTCATTTGAGAAGCTTTGAGTTCTTGCCTACTTAGTATCTTTCTGGTATTCAGCAAGGACATAGTGTTCCCTCCTCATTACCTTAGTGGTTCTTTCTCATGGACTGCTGGATGGAGCCAGCTCATATCTACTCTGAAAGCCAACCGTGTGCATGCTTTCCAGCTCATGGGTCAGAACCTTGAGTTTTGTCAGCCTGAATTTTCACATGCTGGGTATATTTTCACCAGGGAGCTGGCAAGTGCTAACAGATCAGGCACCTCCTAGAGTTGACTGGTACATGTTCGTCAGCACACCACGCTCATTCTGATGGCTACTGGTTGCCTTTAACAAGTTATATAACCTCTATAATATCCAATTTTCATCCTCAATAAAATGGAGCTGCTGGAGAACCCCCGCCCAACTAGGCTTAGGAAGCTGAAATTAAATGATGTACAATAAGCCCCAAACAGTGGCTGGTGCACAATGAATGTTCAATAAGTGTCATCTATCAGGTCAGCTTTGAGGGGTTGATGCTCATCCAGTAAATACACATGGGATGGTTATTACAGAATGTCTTATGTCCTACTGGTATGGATTTATCTATTCATTTGTTTAGTTATTTATTATCCTGGGGTTTGAATTTGGAGATTCATTCTTTTTGTTGCTGTTGTTGTTTTTTGAGGTAGGGTCTCACCCTAGTCCAGGTTGACCTGGAACTTACTCTCTAGTCTCAGGCCGGCCTTGAACTCATAGCAATCCTCCTGAGTGCTGGGATTAAAGGCGTGCACCACCACACCTAGCAGATTCATTCATATTAAGCACATACTCCACTACTGACTTATATTGTCCAGGATTACCTGTATGGTTAGAAATATATAAAGATCAGAAAGAATAAAATTCTCAGATTACATGTTTGATGTCATGTGCACTCTACATATGGCCTTTTATTTTTTTTAATTAATTAATTTATTTGAGGAAGAAAGGTAGAGAGTGAGTATGGGTGCTCCAGGTTCTCCTGCCACTGCAAGCAAACTCCAGACACATGTGCCGCTTTGTGCATCTGGCTTTATGTGAGTACTGGGGAGTCAAACCTGTGCCATCAGGTTTTGCAAGCATGTGCCTTTAACAGCTGAGCCATCTCTGCAGCCTGGCCTTTCTTTTTCTATGTATTTCTTTTTTTCCTTTTCCCTTTCTTTCTCTCCCTCCTTCCCTTCCTTCCTTCCTTCCTTCCTTCCTTCCTTCCTTCCTTCCTTCCTTCCTTCCTTCCTTCCGAGCTGAGGATTGAACCCAGGGCCCAGTACATCCTAGGCTGGTACTCTACCACCAAGATATATTTTGGCTCTTGATATGTGTCCTGGTTTTCGACTAATAGACAGAGTCCTCAAATCTGGTCTTTTTCTTGTGGGCTGTTAGATTGCCTTTATCCCCCAGCTACGCATTGTCCTCAGTACCCCTTCCTCCTTCCCCTTCCTCTTCTTCACAAATAAGCACCTCTACCCTGGCTTCTGTCGCCAGCACGTGCCTATCTGGGTGGAAGAAGTGTGGCAAGTTCTCTGGAGAGCCAGGCTGGTGGCTGAGTTTTTACACCCTGAGGCAGAGACAGGAAGGCTTGATGTTCCTAGCACAGTTAATCATCTGGGCAAAAGTGCTGCCCACGGGCTCTGGTGCTGTGGGCATTTGTCCTATTACCAGCTCCTGTTCTTTGTCACCTACTCAGCACCAGGTTCAAAGGGACACGGTGGGTAGCCCTTTCCTTCGGCCTTCCTTGAGTGTGGAAACGGGGAGGTGGGGATGTTCTATCGCAATCCCTTCCTGCTCTGATGCTGCGATGGAAGTATTTGAGGGTGAGGGTGCTTGCTGTAATCGGGGTTAGCCTCTTCATATCCTCCTTAAATCTTAAGTGTTGACAAAAGCGAGGAGTTCCTGCTTTCTGCACACTCGGGCTTCTTAGGAAATTCTCCACGCTTTCAAGTGAGTCTCTTCAATGTGATCAGTTTCCAACACTTAAGTTTCAGAGCTATTTTTAGATGCCGAAGCGCTCAAAACTGGTACAAGTTGTTTCATGTTAGAGTGCTTTTACCATCGTTTAAAAGCGGGCTGGAAAAAAAAAATGTAACCTGGCACTAATGAAGAGCAAATGGAACATGCATATGTCCCACTGAAACATGATTTTCAGTCCCTTTTTTTTTTTTTTTTTCAAAATAATCCCATCAACTCCTCATCGAGTTGGGTTGATCAGGTTTGATCATTTGATTTGATTTACTTATTTTGGGTTTTCATGATAAGGTCTTACTCTAGCCCAGGCTGACCTGGAATTTACCATGTAATCTCAGGCTGGCCTTGAACTCTGATTCAAAACAGTGATCCTCTTACCTCAGCCTCCTAAATGCTGGGATTAAAGGTGTGTGCCACCATGGTGCTGAGAAGAAGTGACAGAGGAGTGTTCAGCACTGAAATATCTCAATCACAGCTTCCATGGCTCAGGGTCCATTACAGAAGACGTGGTGGAAAGAATGTAAGAGCCAAAGGAAGGGTAGGACTCCTTACAACGTGCTCCTCCAGACACAAAATGGCCTGGATATCCATGGCCTCACAGTGCCCGACACTATCTACACAAGACCATCATAATAGGAAGAAAAGATCATAACATCGAAATAAAAGAGAGACTAGGGCTGGAGGGATTGCTTAATGGTTAAGGCATTTGTCAGCAAAGCCAAAGGACCTAGGTTCAATTCCCCAGGACCCACGTAAGCCAGATGCACAAGGGGGCACATGCATCTGGAGTTCATTTGCAGTGGCTGGAGCCCTGGCGTGCCCATTCTCTCTCTCTCTCTCCCTCTCTTTCTCCCTCTTTCTCTCTGTCAAATAAATAAAATAAACAAAAATAAAGTTTTTTTTTTTTTAAAGAGAAAGACTAATTGAAAGGGGGAGGGCATATGATGCAGCATGGTGTTTCAAAGGGGAAAGTGGGGGGCGGGGGGGAATTATGGAAGTTGTCAATAAAAATAAATAAATAAATAAATACATACATACATACAGTTGTCAACAACAACAACAAGCACAAAAAAGGTGTGTGCCATCACACCTGGCTGATCATTTGATTTTAAACATTTCCTAGCTTTTATCTATGAAGAAAAATGTAATCTTTCATGGTAGAAAAATGCATTTAAAATTTTTTTAATTTATTGCTGGGCGTGGTGGCGCACACCTTTAATCCCAGCACTCAGGAGGCAGAGATAGGATTGCCAAGAGTTCGAGGCCACCTTGAGACTACATAGTGAATTCCAGGTCAGCCTGAGCCAGAGTGAGACCCTACCTTCAAAAACAAAAACAAACAAAACAAACAAAACTTTTCATTTATTGAGAGAGTGGGGAGGACAGAGAGAGACACAGAGAGAATGGGTGTGCCAGGGCCTCCAACTGTTGCAAATGAATACCAGATGCTTGCACTACCTGTGCCTCTGGCTTATGTGGGCCCTGGGGAATTGAACCTGGGTCCTTAGGCTTTTTAGGCAAGCACCTTAACCTCTAAGCCATCTCTCCAGCCCCCAAAATACATTTTAATCAAAGTTAACAGGAAAACAATTTTTAGAATAAACCCAAGTCATGCTTTTGAAACGCAAAGTGGGTGAATACAAAATGATATAAAACTTGCCAATCAGTGGGGTTCACATCTTTAATCCCAGGAGAGGCAGGAGGATCACTGTGATTATATAGTGAATGCCAGGTCAGCCTGGGTTAGAGTGAAAACCTCGTAAAACAAAACAAAACATAAACTTGCCAATTATATACCAGGGGTCTGAACTGAAAGACCTTTTGTTGTTTGTGGATTACTTGTGTATGGATGTCTCAAGATGGAGTCTCACTGTAGCCCAGGCTGGCCTCAAACTCACAGTGATCCTCCTACCTCTGCCTCCTGAGTGCTGGGACTAATGCCACCATACCTGGCTTTGAAATCTGTCTTTTTCCTTTTTTTCTCCAGATTCATGTACTACCTTGTGCATCTGGCTACATGGGTCCTGGGGAATTGGACCTGGGTCTTTTGGCTTTATAGGCAAGCACCTTAACCACTAACCCATCTCACCAGCCCAAAAAAAAACATTTTAATTAAAGTTAACATGAAAAGAATTTCGAATAAACCCAAGTCTTTTTTTTTTTTAATAATTCAGACATTTGTTATTCTCTTACTCAGCGATACAGGAACAACTCCCCCAGAGAGTGGCATTTTTGGATTTATGATAAACTTCTCTGCATTTCTTGGTAAGTACACAATGACTATAAATAAATGAAAAATTGGGGGCTGGAAAAATTATCTCAGCAGTGAAGATGCTTGCCTGCAAAGCCTAAGGACCCAGGTTCTATTCCCCAGTACCCATGTAAAGCCAGATGTACAAGGGGGTGCACATGCCTGGAGTTTGTTTGCAGTGGTTGGAGGCCCTGGCGTGCCCATGCTCATGGTTTCTGTTCTCTCTCTGTCCAAAAAAATTTTTAAAAATCCAAAATTATTCACTATCTCACTATTCTGCATAGGATCTGTGGAAGACAATTTTAAATCCTAAGCTTTTTTTTTTTTTTTTTTTGAGGTAGGGTCTCACTGTGGCTCAGGCTGACCTGGAATTTACTATGTAGTCTCAGAGTGACCTTGAACTCATGGCGATCTTCCTACCTCTGCTCCTGAGTGCTGGGATTAAAGGCGTGCACCACCACACCCGGTTTCTTTTCTTTTAAATATTTTATTTTCTTTATTTATTTGATGGGGAAAGAGGCAGGGAGTGAGAGAGAGACAGAGAGAGAGAGTGCATGCCAGGACATCCAGCTACTGCAAACAAACTCCAGACGCATGTGCCACTTTGTGCGTCTGGCTTATGTGGGTCCTGGGGAATTGAACCTGGGTCCTTTGGCTTTGCAGGCCATATCTCCAGTGCCCCGACATTCACTTTCTAAGTACATACCTTGTGATGGGCTCTGCTCACCTTCAGTGTTGATCAGGATAGTAAACAAAACAGACAAGGCCCTACTTGTCTAGGAAATGACAGTTTATTGCCAGATTACTCTTCTACATTAATTGACTAGCTATTTAGAAAAACATGCTTAGCAGCCTCATCACACCATACATAATAACCAATTATAATTAAAAAAAAATTAAACATGAGGGCTGGGTGTGGTGATGCAGGCCTGCAATCCCCGCACTCGAGAGGCTGAGGCAAGAGCATTGATGTAGGTTTACAAGTTCAAGGCTATCCTGGGTTAGGTAGTGAATACCAGACCAGCTAGGGCTGGATGGATGACCATGTGTCAAAGAAAACAAAAAGAAAAGAAAAAACCAAAATAAGAAATCTAAACAGGAAAAGCAAAATGGTAAGAATGCCTTAAAAGTCCCAGGATAGGGCTGGAGAGAGATGGCTTAGCAATTAAGGCACTTGACTGCGAAGCTTAAGTCCAATGCACAAGGTGACGCATGTGCAAGGTCACACATGTGCACAAGGTGGCGCACATGTCTGGAGTTCTAATGCAGTGGCTAGATGCCCTGGTGTGTCAATGTTCTGTCTCTCCCCCTCTCTCTCGCTCTTTCATAGAAAAAGGACAGTCTGTTGGGCTTGCCTCAAACCTTAACGTTATGCAAAATGCAGAAAAGAAATAAGCAAGAATTCACAGATTTGAGCAGGTAAAAAATAGAAACTTCAAAATAGTGAAAGGTACAATAAAGAGAAAACAGACCAGCAGAAAAATTGTAATATTTATAGTATACAATAGCCTAGTATACAAAATGTGTCAAAAGCAACTACAAATTAAACACAAGAGCAAAATAAGAAAAACAGTGATCATGAGGCCTGGAGAGATGGCCTAGTGGTTAAGGCGCTTGCCTGTGAAGCTAAAGGACCTAGGTTTGACTCACCAGGACCCATGTAAACCAGATACACATGGTGGCACATGCATCTGGGGTTCATTTGCAGTGGTTAGAGACCCTGGTGTACCATTCTTACTCTCTCTCTTTTTCTCTCTAATAAGTAAATATAAAATAAAATATTAAAAAATTATTTTTATTTATTTATTTGAGAGAGAAAGAGGCAGAGAGAGAAATAATGGGCAGGCCAGGGCCTCCAGCCACTGCAAACTGCAGACATATCACATGTGCCACTTTGTGCATCTGGCTAACGTGGGTCCTGGGGAATTGAACCTGGGTCCTTTGGCTTTGCAGGCAAGCACCTTAACCGCTAAGCCATCCCTCTAGCCCTAAATAAAATATTTTTAAGAAAGTAATCATGCAATTCTAAGAAGAAACACAGGTGGCTGGTAGATTATTCTCAGTAGGTTGAGAATTGCTAACTCTCACTAACGATCAGGGAAATGCCAGTTAAGTGAACAAGTTGCCACTTTTCGTTCATTAGCTGCATGTAAAGGCACAGCACAGAGTGTCTCTCTAATTCTGCTGCGTGGAGAATAAATACATTGTTACAGTCTCTGAGCAAAGTAGCAGGTGCTTGTTAGCATTTTAAATGTGAACATTGTTTTGAAAGAGTGCCAAAGGGTTACCTATCAAGGTTGTTCATTGAATAATGTTTGTAATTGGAAAACTCAGGAAGAAGCGAGTGGGGTGGCACACACCTTTAATCCTAGCCTGGGGAGGCAGGGGTAGGAGGATTGCCATGAGACTACATAGTGAATTCCAGGTCAGTCTGAGCTAGAGGGAGACCCTATCTTGAGAAACCAAAAAAAAAAAAAAAAAAAAGGAAAATCAAGAAGCAAAGTGGAAACACAGGAACAATAAAATAAACATAGTCACACACAGTATAGACCATGATGAGATCCTCTAAAAATAATGAGGTAGATTTACTTATATTGGTTTGGGAAAATGCTCGCAGCATACTTTCAGGTGAGAACATCAAGTCACGACATAATACATGTGTTGTAATGGCATTGATGGCAAAATAGCCAAGATGGTGTTGCTGCGGGATTGAGAGCCAGTGATGCCTCCCTGAGCTCTAGGTAGGCTTAGAACTCCCCAGCCAGTGGCCCTTGAGTCTCAAGTTCTTTTGTCTTTAACTAGTAAAGAGTTGAAAATATCAACACAAAGAAGGGTAAATTACAAAAACAAAACAAAAAACCAACTTATTTAAAGAGAAAGTAGAAGTGAGAGGGAAGAAATGAAGCAGGAAAACTCCCAAGATAAGGGGACACCCCCCTCCCCCATCTGGCTTGGGCCCTGAGAGTGAACATCCAGGGAATATAGAATATACCTGGCCACTTGGATCAGGTCTTTTTTTTTCTTAATATTTTATTTAACTTTTTATTTATGAAAGAGAGAAAGAGAGAGAGAATGGGCACACCAGGGCTTCTATCCACTGAGGGATAAACTCTAGATGCATGTGTCACCTTGTGCATCTGGCTTATGTGGGTACTGGGGAATTGAACCTGGATCCTTTGACTTTACTGGCAAGCACCTTAACCCCTAAGCCATCTCTCCAGCCCTGGGAATATGAAGGACCTTGATTGGTCAGTGGTTGGGCAAGAAGAGAGCTCAGACTCAGAAAGGGCTCACTCATGAGGGAAAAAAGGCCAGGAAAAAAAAATAAGAAGGAAAACTTGAGAATCTTCTTACTGTTGTCTTCAATCAGACCACAGTTTTAGTCTTGCCAAGACAGGCTGGCTTCTGTGTTTTATGTTCAGGGCCTATGTCCATAAACTGACAACTACCTGTGAAAGAAGGTTACCTGTCCTAACCTCTATCAGGTGTGTGTGTGTTCATGTGTGTGTGTGTGCATGTGCACATGCAAAATAAGGGGAAGAATAAGTATGTATTGCATTCAGGACTTTTGTTGTTGTTGTTGTGCTGAGAATCAATCTCAAGGCCTGGTACATGTTAGGCAGACACTTTACTACTGAGCTATACTCCCAGCCATAATAAAGACATTTTTTTAATATTTTATTTTTATTCATTTATTTATCTGACAGAAAAAGAAGAGGGGGAGAGAGAATGGGTACGCCAGGGCCTCCAGCTTTTGCCCCCTTGTGCATCTGGCTAACATGGGTTCTGGGGAATCAAACCTGGGTCCTTTGGCTTTGCAGGCAAATACCTTAATTGCTAAGCCATCCCTCCAGCCCAAGACATTTTTTAATGTATTTTATTTTTATGTATTTTTTTATTTTTTGTCTATTTTTATTTATTTGAGAGCAACAGACAGAGAGAGAAAGATGCAGAGAGAGAGAGAGAATGGGCGTGCCAGGGCTTCCAGCCACTGCAAACGAACTCCAGACACGTGCGCCCCTTGTACACCTGGCTAACGTGGGTCCTGGGGAATCGAGCCTCGAACTGGGGTCCTTACACTTCACAGGCAAGCGCTTAACTGCTAAGCCATCTCTCCAGCCCTATTTTTATGTACTTATCTGAGAGAGAGAGAGGGGAAAAAAAAGGGTACATCAGGGTCTCCAGCTGCTGCAAATGAACTCCAGATGCGTGTGCCACCTTGTTATATGGGACCTAGGGAATTGAACCTGGGTCCTTTGGCTTTGCAGGCAAGTGCCTTCACCACTAAGCCATCTCTCCAGCCCATAAAGCTATGTTAAAAACATGATTCACACCTACCACCATGTTTTTCATTATTAAAACAATCAAGTAAAAGAACTCATCGGAGGGCCTTTCTTTTTCAGGCGCCGCCACCATGTACACAAGGTATAAAATAGTTGAGAAGCAAAATCAAACCAGCTACTTCAGCACTCCCGTCTTCAACTTGGTGTCGTTGGCTCTTGGACTGGTGGGATGTATTGGAATGGGCATTGTAGCCAATTTTCAGGTATGGCCTGTGCCTTGGGGTATTGAGGGTGATGGGGTACTCATGTGAGACAAGAGCAGGCATGCGAAAGCACGTCTGTGCCAGGAGCCTTGCAGTGGGCCATGAGTTGTAAGAACTGGATTCATGTGAGCTCTAGAAACAAATTTTTACCATGCTTGCTTCAGCAGCACACATACTAAAATTAGACCAATAAAGAGAAGATTAGTCTGGCTTCTGTGCAAAGATGATGTGCAAATTCATGAAGTAACAAACCTCTAGCCGGGCGTGGTGGGGCATGGTGGCGCACGCCTTTATTCCTGGCACTTGGGAGGCATAGGGAGGAGGATCGCCGTGAGTTCGAGGCCACCCTGAGACTCCGTAGTGAATTCCAGGTCAGCCTGGACTAGAGTGAGACCCTACCTCAAAAAAAAAAAAAATTCTTTACTATGTGACTATCAGTCTTGCCTGGTGCTTGGGGGGGGGGGAGAGATCAGGTGCTCGTTTGCTTGAATGTATATCTCACATGATGCTATAGGCCGGGTATTGCTCCCTATTCTTTCTTCCTTTGTTTTCATTTTTTGGCTTTTTCGAGGTAGGGTCTCACTCTAGCCTGGGCTGACTTGGAACTCGCTTTGTACTTCCAGGCTGGCCTTGAACTTACAGAGATCCTCCTACCCCTGCCTCCCTTGTACTAGGATTAAAGATGTGTACCACTACACCCAGCCCATTTCTTCTTCTTCTTTTTCTTTATTTATTTATTTATTTATTCACTTACTTGAGAGAGAAAGAGGCAAATAGAGAAAATGGACTCTAACCATTGTAAATGAACTCCAGGTGTATGTGCCACCTTGTGCATCTGGCTTTACATGGGTAATGGGGAACCAAACTCATGTCTTTAGGCTCTTTAACCACTGAGCAATCTCTAGCCCATGTGGCATTTATTTATTTATTTATTTATTTTGATTTTTTGAGGTAGGATTTCGCTCTAGCCCAGGCTGACCTGGAATTCACTATGTAGTCTCAGGGTGGTCTAGAACTCACAGCTATCCTCCTACCTCTGCTTCCTGAGTGCTGGGATTAAAGGCATGTACCACCATGCCCAGCTGCATTTATTTTTTTAATTTTTAAGTTTATGTTCTTTTTAAAATATTTTATTTTTATTTATTTGTTTATTTATTTGACAGAGAAAGAGAGACAGAGAGAATGGGTGCACCAGGGCCTCCAGCCACTGCAGATGAAGTCCAGAAGTGTACATCCCCTTGTGTATCTGGCTAACATGGGTCCTGGGGAATCGAACCTGGGTCCTTTGGCTTTGCAGGCAAATGCCTTAACCACTAAGCCATCCCTCCAGCCCTGTGTTCCTTTTTTTTTTTTAAGTGCTGGAACTAAAGGTGTATGCCACAATGCCAGGGTCACCTTTCTTTTTGAGACAAGGTCTCTGTGTCCGAACCCAGAGCTTGGTGATTGAGGCAAACCAGCGAGCCAGCGAGCCCTGGGGATCTTCCTGTGTGTGCTGCCCCAGTGCTGCGATTCCAGGTGCATGGCCCCATGTCTGGCTTTCATACGAGTGCTGGGGATCCAACCTCATCCTCGTCCTATGCGGCCAGCGCTTTCCTGTCTGAGCCATGTCCCCAGCCTCCTGAGCGTCATTATTTTCACTTTCAGATTGCTGTTCACCCCACTGTTTTTCAAGAGGGGATCTAAACTTTAGTCTCTGAAGACTGTAGTATTTTACAAGCATCTCTTGAGTTTCACATTAATACTAGTGATAATCGTGCCCACCTTATAGGACTATTGCAAGGATGACTGAATGAGGTGATGTGCAGCACTCAGCAGTCAGAACGGGGTGACTATCCTGGCCTTAACCATTGTGATGGTCTTGTGATCTCTAGCTGTTGTCTCCATGGCAGAGCAGAATGGAGGGCTTGGCTTCTGCCTGGGGTGGGGTGGGGAACTATTTAAATTTCCTCTTACCAGGGGCCATCTTTTTTTGTTGTTGTTCTTTTTTATGGGGGGGGGGTTCGAGGTAGGGTTTCACTGCAGCTCAGGCTGTCCTGGAATTCACTATGGAGTCTCAGGGTGGCCTCGAACTCATGGCGACCTTCCTACCTCTGCCTCCCTCCCGAGTGCTGGGATTAAAGGTGTGTGCCACCATGCCTGGCTCAGGGGTCATCTTATATGATGCTTATTTTCATGAAAAGATGGTGGCCTTCGTCTCGAGTGGGCTGAGCAAATGCATGTCATATACTCATGTGCTGCCCGTCCGTCCTCTGACATCCACTCCCTGCATGAGGCTAGACCATGATCAGAGCAATCCCAGTCTGATCTGTACCCCATGGTTGCACTTCCCAACAGGGAGTGCCATCTGCCAATTGGGGCATTATGATAAAGTCCTTCAGGAAACCCAGGCTTGGATGTCCTAAGGGATTAGGGCAAAAGAACCTCCCCATTCCTATGTGACACAACATCTGCTGATGAACCCCTCTCCACCCTCCATGAGAGATGGTCTGTCAGAGCCAACCAGGTTGTGTCTTGGGTTATTATAAACCCTGTGTTCTTCATCGTTTCTTTGTTAATATTAGAAGCTAGCAAAGTGGACCCAAATTTGTTGTTCCTCTGAAGCAAGTATATAGAGAGCTTTGGTTTTCTTCTGGCTCCATCTTAGTTCCTAGCCTTTTCTTTTTATTAGTATTACTGCTTGATTTTTGAGACAGGTTTTCAAAGCTGGCCTTGAACTCCTGATCCTCCTGCCTCCACCTACAGAGTGCTGGTATTCCAAGCATGTGCTATCATACCTGGCTTAGTTTTGTATGGTGAGTGTCCCAATATGAAGAAGTGAGACGATCAAGAGAACCACTCTGGGACACTTGTCATGTCGTAGGGGAGCTTGATAAAGTTTTTTTCTGCTTTATAAACACATGTACTCTGATTTTCATAAAGACAAATGTTTATTGAAATGTTTCTATGTGTCATTAGGCATGTTTATGAAAGTGGTTCATATATTAATGCCTATAGTTTTAAAGTGATTTATTTATTTATTTGAGGGAGACAGAAAGAGAGAACGGGTGTGCCAGGGCCTCAAGCCACTGCAGAGGAACTCCAGATGCATGTGCCACCATGTGCATCTGACTTTATGTGGGTACTGGGGAATCTAACATGGGTTCTTTGGCTTTGCAGGCATGTGCCTTAACCACTAAGCCATCTCTCCAGCCCAATGCATATAATTTTATTTATTTATTTATTGGTTTTACAAGGCTTGCTCTAGTCCAGGCTGACCTGGAATTCACTATGTATACTCAGGGTGGCCTCAAACTCATGGCAACCCTTCTACCTCTGCCTCCTTAGTGCATATAATTTTAATAAGAGCCTTAGATGGGAACATTGCTTTTCTTGTTGATTGATGGTGAAATAGAGGCTCAGAGAGGCTAATGCTGATCTAAGATCATATAAGTTATGTGGGGGAGAAGTGGCTTTCAAGTTGAAGCAAGAACTTGTGGGAAAGAGTTAACCTGAACATAGAGTTTGAATTGAAAAAATATCCATGAGGGGGAAAAAAAAAATGCTTAAACAGACAGCACTCTGTCAGTGGGTTCTGTATACATGGAGTCAACCAATCTCAGATGGAAAATACTCAGAAAAAAAATTGCATGAGAACTGAACATGTTACTTATTTATTTATTTTTGAGGTAGGGTCTCACCATAGACCAGGCTGACCTGGAATTCACTCTGTAGTTCCAGGCTGGCCTCAAACTCACAGTGATCCTCCTATCTTTCTTCGCCTCCCAAATGCTGGGATTAAAGGCGTGTGCCATCACACCTGGTTCAGACCTTTTTTTTCTCTTGGCATTATTCCCTAAACAGTTCAGTACAAAACTATGTACATAGCAGTCACATTGCATCAGGCATTATAAATCATTTAAAGATGACTTACAGTACACAGAGACCTTGCATAGGTTATATGCAACACTACAACATCTTATTATCATTTATTCAAAAATTTTCTATAATGTACTTGAGCCTGTGTGGGTGTTGGAATTTGCGGGGTTCTTAGGACAGATTTCTCTGGGTAATGTAGGATGACTGCACAGCTCACAGCTCTTTGATCAGAAAGAATGATGAAAAGGGGAGGAGACTTAGTGGAATAAATTAGCTAGCAGAGTGTGAATATTAATTGTTCAGTGGGGGTGGTACACCCTTTACTGTATCATTGAATCCTCTGACTAGCTCAATACCATAAGACATACAGATGTCATTTTTAATTTTTAATTTTTAATTTTTAAATATATTTTATTTATTTATTTGAGAGAGAGAGAATGGGCATGCCAGGGCCTCCAGCCACTGCAAACGAACTCCACATGCATGCGACCCCTTGTGCATATGGCTTATGTGGGTCCTGGAGAGTCAAACTGGGATCCTTTGGCTTTGCAGGCAAGCACCTTAAGCGTTAAGCCATCGCTCTAGCCATTAATTCTTTTTATATATACTTTATTTATTTTTATTTGCGACAGAGAGAGAGAAAGAGAGAACTGCAAATGAACTCCAGACACATGTGCCACTTTGTGCATCTGGCTTATGTGGGACCAGGAGAATTGAACCTTGGAACCTGGGTCCTTAGGCTTAGCAGGCAAATGCCTTAACTGATAAGCCATCTTTCCAGCCCCAGATGTCATTTTTTTTAAAACCATAAGGGACAGGCTTTTGATGGTTGGATAATGGTTTTTGTTTCTCTTTTTTTTTGGGGGGGGGGTTCGAGGTAGGGTCTTACTCTGGCCCAGGCTGACCTGGAATTTACTGTGTAGTCTCAGGGTGGCCATGAACTCACAGGGAATTCTCCTACCTCTGCCTCCCCATTGCTGGGATTAAAGGCATTCACTACCACACCCAGTTGTTTGTTTGTTTATTTATTTATTTATTTATTTAGAGGTAGGGTCTCACTCTGGTCCAGGCTGACCTGGAATTCATAATTGTAGTCTTAGGGTGGTCATGAACTCATAGGGAATTCTCCTACCTCTGCCTCTCGAGTGCTGGGATTAAAGGTGTGCGTCACCACTCCTGGTGAAATAATGGAAATTTTTATTCTCTTGGACTTTTCCATGAAGGTATTAATCTTTACAAAAACCCAAAACTTCTTAACTTCTGAGCGTAAAGTGTTTGCCTTGTCAGTGTTCCCGTAAATATTCCTTTACAACTTCCTTGTTTGATATTCTGCAATGCACTTTTGGCATGCTGTTAGCAAACCAACTTGAGCTAGTAACCTCGAGAAGAACCTGCGCTGTGAAGCCAAGCAAGCAAGAGAGGGAGGCTGGTGGTAGTTGTGCTTGAACTGCCTAAGTCCAGTTATGAGAAGTTCACAGAAGACGTTCCTGAGTGGGTGGGTAGATTGGCTGTTTTTTGCTTTGTCGCTGTTAGTTTGAGGCTATTGTGCCAAGTCCCCTGACCAGGAGCCGAGACCCCCGGTCACCCAGGAGTCACCCAGAGAACCGCCACAGAAGCCGAGACACTCGAATGTAAAAGCAACAGGTTTCTTTATTGCAAGCCTAGGCCTGGGCTCCATCCCTGCAGTCCGGCACAGCGGTAGTGAGGGAGAGAGCCCCTTCCTTTTGGGGGAAGGGGTTCATATAGGAATTCAAACAAAGAAGTAGGGGATAGATACATGATTGGTTGATTTAAACAGTTCTGATTGGCTTGGGGTTTCAGCGGGCAAAGTTGGGGGCAGGAGCTAGGGGCACTCCTGGTAGTTGAGGTAATCTCCATTGTGATTGGCTAAGCAAACAGTGGTACTTTTGAATTGACAGGTTTATCTAAGCAGGTGGTCCGAGGCCAGAGGCCCCCCGCAGTGGAGTGTTTCTGGAAGGTCCTTGAAGTGGAGATTCCTCAGTTTCTTATCTAAGCAGGTGGTCGGAGGCCGCCTCTGCAGTGGAGTGTTTCTGCAATGTCCTTGAGATGGAGATTCCCCAGAAACTTTAGGGAGAAAGGCAGCAATTGAGCAAGCAAGCAAAGTTTACAAAAGCAGAGGTCAGCACATTAGCCGGCTAGTTCTCTATCTAAATCAGGCCTGAGCCTTTCTACTTAAAATGGTTATATTTGGCCTTTCAAGGCCACCCTGAGACTACATAATGAATTCCAGGTCAGCCTGAGCTAGAGTGAGACCATACCTTGAAAAAAATTTTTTAAATCTTTTTATTTATTTATTAAAGAAAGATTCTTTTTCTCTCCCCATATATAGATAGGTTTTCATTTTTAGTTTGTTTTTTTACAAAGTAGGGTCTCTCTGTAGCCCAGGCTGACCTGGGAACACACTGTAGTGCCAAGCTGGCTGTGGGCTCATAGCGATCCTCCTACCTCTGCCTCCCAAGTGCTCGGAGTAAAGGCGTGCACCACCACGCCTAGCTAAAAATTATTTTTTTCTTTTTATTTATTTATTTGAGAGAGAGAAAGAGGCAGGGAGTAAGAGAGAGAATGAGGGAAGGCAGGAGAGAATAGGCACACCAGGACCTTCAGCCACTGCAGACAAACTCCAGATGCATGTGCCACCCTGTGGCTGACATGGGTCCTGGTGAATCAAACCTGGGTCCTTTGGCTTTGCAGGCAAGTGACTTAACCACTAGTCTCTCCAGTCCTAAAAATTATTTATTTATTTATTTATTTATTTATTTATTTATTTATTTATTTTTGAGATAGGGTCTTGCTCTCTAGCCCAGGCTGACCTGGAATTCACTATGGAGTCTCAGGGTGACCTTGAAGTCACAGTAATTCACCCTCCTCTGCTTCTGGAGGGCTGGGATTAAAGGCATGCACTGCCATGCCCAGCTAAAAAATATTTTTATTTGTTTATTTATTTATTTTTCCCCCAAGGTAGGGTTTCACTCTAGCCCAGGCTGACCTGGAATTCACTCTGTAGTCTCAGGGTGGCCTTGAACTTATGGCAATCCTCCTACCTCTGCCTCCCAAGTGCTGGAATTAAAGGCATGTGCCACCACACCTGGCAAAAATTTTTTTTATTGTTTTTTCGAGGTAGGGTCTCACTCTAGCCCAGGACAAAAATTGTTTTTAATTGTGGTAAAATATGCACAAAACTTTACGACCTTAAACATTTCTTAGGATATTTTTCAATGATTGTTTTCCTGAATTCTCTTAAGTATTTCAAAGGATATGTATAGTTTAATACACAGAGAATGTATTTTTATTTTTGGTTTTTCGAGGTAGGGTTTCATTCTAGCTCAGGCTGACCTGGAATTCACTATGTAGTCTCAGGGTGGCCTCAAACTCATGGTGATCCTCCTACCTCTGCCTCCTGAGTGCTGGGATTAAAGGTGTGCGCCACCACACCCAGCTTGTATTTTATTTTTTTGTATGTAACTTTCCCATTTTGATAATGCTCTTGCTAGGTATCCCAGGTGTAGAAATGCATATTAAAGAAATAAGGCTGGAGAAGATGGCTTGGCGGTTAAGGCGCTTGCCTGCTAAGCCAAAGGACCCTGGTTCGATTCCCCAGGACCCACGCAAGCCAGATGCACAAGGAGGTGCATGCATCTGGAGTTTGTTTGCAGTGGCTGGAGGCCCTGGCCTGCCCATGCTCTCTCACTTTCTCTCTCTACCTCTTTCTCAATCTCTCTCACAAATAAATAAAATATATTTAAAAAATAAATAATTTATATGTTATAGAATGCTCATGTGACTGTGTGTGAACTTAGGACCTGAGCCACATAGTTTGGCACATGGTAGGTAAGTGCACTACCACTGACCACTGAGCTTCACCTCAGGTTTTTTTTTTTTTTTTTTTTTTTTTTTTTGAGGTAGGGTCTCACTGTGGTTCTGGCTGACCTGGAATTCACTATGTAGTCTCAGGGTGGCCTCAAACTCACGATGATCCTCCTACCTCTGATTTTTTATCTTTTATCTTGAGCCAGAGTCTTAGTCTGTAGCTCATGCTGGCCTGGAACTCACACTGTCCTCCTGCCTCAGTCTCCCAAGTGCTAGGATTAAAGGCTTGGACCTTCTGAGGGCATGTGGAGGCCAGAGGAGGATATCAGGAGTCCTTCTCCATTGTCTCCTCCTACCCCAGCCTGTCCAGTGAAGTTCTGGGATTAAAGGCATGGACTCCCCCACCTGGCTGAGTTTGCCATGTTTGCAAGCCCCAGCGATTCTCCTATCTCCTCCCCCATAGGACTGGGGTTACAAGAATGTGTGGCCATACCTGCTGTTTAGGAGGCTGTTGGAAAATAGAACTCAGCCTCAGCCCCCCACAGGCCCTCATACTTGTGCAGGAAGCACTCTTAAATCCCGAGTCATCTATCTAGCCCCCTAAGTGAATATTTTGTATGAAATGCATTGGGTAATCTTCCCTGCAAACATGAGAGACAGGAGGATGGTGTATACTGAGATATGGGGGTCTTACTTGAAGATCACATGCTCATGGTGGAGTTGGGGTTTTTGGCCCTGGCTCTGAACCTGTCCCCCTCAATTCTCCTCCTTCAAGATGTAAGTGGCTCTTTCCTTGTCCCACATGCCTGGGTCTCTGTGGAGTAGCCAATCCATGTCTATTTCAGTAACAGGGAGAAGCTTTTCTCTTCCTTCGTTCTTCCAAGCAGCTACAGTGTCAAGGGCAGGCGCATCTCTCAGGACTGGAGTATCCCAAAGCGAGCGAGAGGGTGCTGGGGACTGATGTTGGCCTTACCACACAGACTGACTCTCGCCTGCGATCTCCCTAGGAGCTAGCTGTGCCCGTGGTTCATGACAGTGGCGCCCTTCTGGCTTTCGTCTGCGGTGTGGTGTACACGCTCCTGCAATCCGTCATCTCTTACAAATCATGTCCCCAGTGGAACAGCCTCACGACATGCCACATACGGATGGCCATCTCTGCGGTCTCCTGCGCAGCTGTGGTCCCCAGTATCCTTTCTTATTTCTCAGCTGTCAGTTGTTAAAGAGAAAGCTAAGCCAGTGACGCGGGAAATACCAGCAGGAAGACTGTTCTACTTGGGGACCACTGAAGGGACCACTGCCAGGGGTCCCAGCCACGGAGAGAGACTAGTTCATTCTGAGGACAGTGTGGGCAAGTGGGAAGTGACCGCTGGGGATCAGCTTGGGGTGGGTGGGCAGGAAAGGACTAACCAAAAGTAAACCTGAGCGGGGAGGGGAGGTCTGAAACATTGTTGCAGGAGACAGGCCGAGTGATCAGATACCACTTGCAAGGGGAAGGTGCCGAGAGGAGGAGAAGGACTTGATCCATGTAACCGGGGTGATCACATACCACGAGTGGGTAAAACTCACTACACTTTGTATCCCTGTGGCAAAATTCCAGACATGAGAACTTAAGAGAGGAAGGCTTTATTTTGGCTCATTGTTTCAGAAAGTTTGGTCTAGGGTTGCTCTGCTCTGTGTGCTTGGGCAGAAATTACGTGATGGAAGTGTGTGCGCAAAGAAATTCTTCACCTCACTGTGGACAGAAAGCAGAGTGGATAGAGCAGAGGAAGGGAAGTGAAGGAGAGAGAGAGAGAAAAAAAAAAAAAGAGAGAAAACGGATGAAGATAACCTCTTCCAGCTGGGTGTGGTGGCGCACGCCTTTAATCCCAGCACCGAGGAGGCAGAGGTAGGAAGATAGCTATGAGTTCAAGGCCAGGCTGAGACTACATAGTGAATTCCAGGTCACTCTGGCCTAGAGTGAGATCCTACCTTGAAAAAAAAACAGACAAACGAAAAGATACCCTCGTCGAAGGACCCTGCCCCCCCACACCCCATGACTACCTCTAGCCTGGTCCCAACCACCTATAGTTCCCACAGCCTCTCAAAACGGTGCCACCTGGGAACTAAGCCCACAACACACGAGCCTTTTAGGGAGCACCTCCTATCTAGCCACAATGGAGGTTCTGGTTAAACCGAGCCTTTATGTGGAAGTGCACAGATGGAACTCGAAGGTTCAGGCTGCAGACCAACCTTAGGCTAAGCAACAAGTTTCTGTTTTGGGACTCCAGCAAGCCTAGTGCTCCCTGTACCATGCCCTAACGATCAGTTTCCATATTCTTCCCAAGAATGAATGGGAAAAAAGTGTACATCACTAAGAAAATAGCCCAAATTTGGTTAGAGTGAAAGATACTTTGGGGAGAAATGTAGGGAAAGAGGGATGGAAAACGTAGGAACATTTCAGGCTACTTACTTTCCTTCCCATGAGTCGGTTTCATAAGTCATATAAAAATATTTATTTTTTCTTTGTAGTGCTTGGCTGAAACCATCAAATATTAGAATTGTACAGCCTTGTGAAGTCCTGTCCAGACTCTTCTATCTCAGCGCATGCTATTTGATAGACTTCTCCAGACCAAGAGTTTTTTTTGAAGATTTATTTTTATTTATTTATTAGAGATGGAGAGAGGAGGGGAGAGAGAGAGAGTGAGAATGGGCGTGTCAGGGTTTATAGCCACTGCAAATGAACTCCAGACGCAGGCGCCACCATGTGCATCTGGCTTATGTGGGACCTAGAGAATTGAACCTGGATCCTTAGGCTTCGCAGGCATATGCATTAACTGCTAAGCCATCTCTTCAGCCCAAGATTTTTTTAATTTATTTTTTTATTGACAACTTCCGTAATTATAGACAATGACCCATGGTAATTCCCTCCTTCCCCCCACTTTCTCCTTTGCAACTCCACTCTCCATCTTACCCCTTCCCTCTCTCAATCAATCTCTCTCTCTCTCTCTCTCTTTTTTGATGTCATCATCTTTTCCTTCTATTATGATGATGTAGGTAGTGTCAGGTGCTGCAAGGTTATGGATATCCAGGCCATTTTGTGTCTAGAAGACTGCATTATAAGCAGTCCGACCCTTCCCTTGGCTCTGATCTTCCTTCTGCCACCTCTTCTGCAGTGGATCCTGAGCTTAGAAGTGACAGAGGAGTGCTCATCACTGAATTATCTCTAACATACCTTCTAAGGCGGGGTTATATTCAGAAAGTCTTTGCCAAGACCAATATGTTAAAGGGTTTCTTCTGCTTTTTCCTCTAGCAGTTTTAGAGTTTCTGGTCTTATATTATTTGGACTTAATTCTTGTGCATGGAGAGCAATAAAGATATATTTTCATCCTTTTACAGATACATATCCAGTTTTCCCAGCACCATCTGCTGAAGAGGCTGTCTTTTCTCCAATGAGTGTTTTTGGCATTTTTGTTGAAGATAAGGTGGCTGTAGCTACCTGGACTTACATCTGGGTCCTCTATTCTGTTCTATTGATCTACATGTCTGTTTTTGTGGCAGTACCATGCTGTTTTTGTTACTATGGCTGTGTAATATAGGTTAAAATCAGGTATGGTGTATCACCAGCTTAATTTAATTTTTTTTTTTTTTTTTTTTTTGGTTTTTCAAAGTAGGGCCTTACTCTGTCCCAGGCTGATCTGGAATTAACTTTGTAGTCTCAGGGTGGCTTTGAACTCATGGAGATCCACCTACCTCTGCCTCCGGAGTACTGGGATTAAAGGCATGTACCACCATGCCCGACTACAAGCCTTATTTTTGTTGAGGTTTTTCTGTGCTTCCAAATGAATTTTAGGATTGGTTTTTCTATTTCTATGAAGAATTTCATTGGAATTTTGATAGGGATTGCATTTAATGTGTAGATTGCTTTTGGTAAGATTGCCATTTTCACAATATTGATTCTTCCTATCCAAGAACAAGGGAAGTCTGTCCATTTCCTAGTGTCTTCTGCAATTTCTCACTTGAGTGTTTTAAAGTTTTCATTGTATGGTTCCTTCATTTCCTTGGTTAGGTTTATTCCAAGGTACTTTATTTATTTATTTATTTTAATATTATTTTATTTATTTATTTGAGAAAGAGGGAGAGAGAGAGAGAATGGGTGTGCCAGGGCCTCCAGCCATTGCAAACAAACTCAGATGCATGTGCCACCTTGTGCATCTGGCTTATTTGGGTCCTGGGAAATCGAACCTAGATCCTTTGGCTTTGCAGGCAAGCGCCTTAATCACTAAGCCATCTCTCCAGCCCTCCCCCTTTTTTTGGATGCAATTGTGAAAGGGAGTGATTCTCTGATTTCATTCTCTGTGTGTTTGTTGTTAGCATATGGGAAGGATACTGGTTTCTGTGTGTTTATTTTATATCCTGCTACATTGCTGTGTTTATCTATTCTAACAGTTTGCTGGTAGAGTCTTTAGGGTCTTTTATGTATAGAATCATATCATCTCCAAATAATGATAACTTGATCTTTTCCTTTCCAATTTGTATTCCTTTTTTGTGTGTGTCTTGCCTTATTGTTATGGCTAAGACTTCCAGTACTATATTAACTAAAATATTTATTTTTTCTTTGTAGTGCTTGGCTGAAACCATCAAATATTAGAATTGTGCAGCCTTGTGAAGTCCTGTCCAGACTCTTCCATCTCAGCGCATGCTGGGGACATGACCTTTTATATACTTGTTCAGACCAAGAGATTAAAGAAATTTTTTATTGACAACTTCCATAATTATAGACAATAACCCATGCTTATCCCTTCCCTCCCTCCACTTTCCCCGTTGAAACTCCACTCTCCATCATACCCCTTCCTCCTCTCAGTCAGTCTCTCTTTTATTTTGATGTCATCATCTTTTCCTCCTATTATGATAGTCTTGTGTAGGTAGTGTCAGGCACTGTGATAGACCAAGAGATTTTTTTTTTTGAAATTTTTAAAAAAAGATTTCATTTTTATTTACTAGAGACAGACAGAGAGACAGAGAGAGAGAGAGAATGGGTGTGCCAGGGCCTCTAGCCACTGCAAACGAACTCAACACACATGCACCACCGTGTGCATCTGGCTTACATGGGACCTGGAGAATTGAACTGGGGTCCTTAGGCTTTGCAGGCATGTGCCTTAACTGCTCAGCCATCTCTCCAGCCCCCAAGAGATTTTTTAAAAAGCTCCCTATAGCCGGGCATGGTGGTGCACGCCTTCAATCCCAGCACTTGGGAGGCAGAGGTAGGAGGATCACCGTGAGTTCGAGGCCACCTTGAGACTACGTAGTGAATTCCAGGAAAGCCTGAGCTAGAGTGAGACCTACCTCAAAAAACCAAAAAAAAAAAAAAAAAAAAAAAAAAAAAAAAAAACAAAACAAAACAAACAAACAAAAAAAAACGAGCTCCCTAACACTTATTACTAGGTCAAATGAAATATATTTAGTCTTTTTCTAGTCACTTATTTCATATTAAAAATGAAATTCTCTTAATTTTCAAATTCAGCAACGTGAAAAAGAAAATGTAAATTTGTCATGCAAGGAAATATATATTTATACATTTTTATCTCAATTTTAAAGATTTTTAAAACTTTTTTTAAAGTATTATGTTCTTTTATTGTACTTTTTAAAATTTTGATTTTCTTATTTGAGACAGAGACAGAGACAGAGAGTGGGTGTGCCAGGGCTTCTAACCACTGTAAAGGAATTTCAGAGGCATGTACCACCTGGCTTACACCTGTGTGCATCTGGCTTACATGGGTCCTGGGAAATTGAACTTGGGTCCTGTGGTTTTGCAGGCAAGTGTCTTAACCACTAAGCCATCTCTCTAGCCCCTTTTATAACTTTTTTTTTTTTTTTGAGGTAGGGTCTCACTCTGGCTCAGGCTGACATGGAATTCACTAAGTAGTCTCAGGGTGGCCTTGAACTCATGGTGATCCTCCTACCTCTGCCTCCCGAGTGCTGGGATTAAAGGTGTGTACCACCATGCCTGGCTCCTTTTTAAAACTTTTTATTGATAACTTTCAATATATAAACAAGATGAAAATTTTAATTAGGGAGGGACTAAGCCCTAGTACTGAGAAATTTCTGATTTAAAGTAAATGAAAGTCAGGAATGGTGGTACTCACTTGTAATCCCAGCACTTGGGAGGTGTAGACAGGAGGATCAAGAGTTGGAGACCCGTCCGAGTGCTGAGATTAAAGGTGTGCATCCCCACGCCCCTATACCTGGCTGCTACTGCTGCCACCGCCTCCTCCTCCTCCTCCTCCTCCTCCTCCTCCTCCCCTCCTCCTCCTCCTCCTCCTCCTCCTCCTCCTCCTTCTTCTTCTTCTTCTTCTTCTTTTTCCAGTACTCCAGAGACTGAGGTAGTATCACCATGAGTTTGAGGCTGGCTAGGAACAAATATTTTTATTCATTAGTGAGTAATCTAAAAGGACCCCACTTAGGGCTGGCCATGGTAGCGCATGCCTTTAATCCCAGAATTTGGGAGACAGGGGAAGGAGGACTGCCATGAGTTTGAGGCCACCCTGAGACTACATAGTGAAGTCCAGGTCAGCCTGGGCTAGAGTGAGACTCTACCTCAAAAAAAAAAAAAAAAGACTCACTTCTTCATCAGCCATCTTGCCCAGCTTTAAACAGCTAGCTTAAGTGGTAGCACTCAGGGTTGAGCAAAATGTAGACACAGATTAAAGTTTTACAATATTTAAGTGGAAACGTATTACTGATGAATAACTGTACTTCCATGCTATAGTTTGTTTATTTATGTGTATGTTTATTTATTTTGTGGTACTAGGAATTTAACCTAGGGCCTCACAGGTGCTAGGCAAGCCCTCAACCTCCATGTTGGTAATTAATCTGATGTCACATTTTGAATGTTTGGGATACCAGAAGCTAATAACTAGTTTGATTGTCGAAATGTTTGCATTTCGTAATGTGTAATGCTTATATTAAAAGTAGAATTGGGGCCGGGCGTGGTGGCGCACGCCTTTAATCCCAGCACTCGGGAGGCAGAGGTAGGAGGATCACCGTGAGTTCGAGGCCACCCTGAGACTCCATAGCAAAATCCAGGTCAGCCTGAGCTAGAGTGAGACCCTACCTCAAAAATAAAAAAAATAAAATAAATAAATAAATAAATAAATAAAGTAGAATTGTCCTAATATTAAAGGATCTCTTTCCTTCTGTAATTTCCCTAACAACAATTTCTTTTGTATAAGTGATTGCCTATGCCTCACTAATTTCTATAACCAAGCTGGAGTGGAATCCAAAAGAAAAGGTAACATTTAATTTATTCTGTAGTTACTGGACCTAGTTCTGAGAGATTGTGGCTTAGTAAATCCTCAGAAGGAGCACTGCCATTTCTTATTGTGGAGTAAACATAACATATAAATAACTTACTGTCTAATATTTGGCAATATGTGTGTGTAATAATTTGCTTTAAAAGAAAATATTACAGGGGGCTGGGAAAATGACCCAGTGGTTAAAAGCACTTCCTTGCTATGCGTGATAGTCCTTGTTTGATTGCCCAGTACCCACATAAAACCAGATGCACAAAGTGGCGCATGCATCTGGAGTTCCTTTACAGTGGCAGAGGCCCTGGCACACCCATACTTGCCCTCTCTATTTGTCTTATTCTCCCGGTATCTCTCTACATCAAGTAAATAAAGAAAAAGAAAATATTAGAGCAAATTTAGTTCTAGATCTAATTGGCTTTTATTTTCAATTCATGAATCCATTGAACAAAATAGAATGAGAGCTGTAGTGGGGTGGGGACAGAGCTCAGGGGCAGAGCAGTCTGTCTAGCACACTCAAGGCCATGAGGTAGAATCCCAGCAGAGAAAGAGGGTACAGGAGGAGGAATATCCCCCAAACAGCTGGGCAGTGGAGAAGGGTGAATTGGTTGCTGTTTAGTGTTGTTCTTTTTAAGGTGGAAACAACAATGAAGAGGGTGCTCAGTTAACTTAAGCTTATTTCCTTTTCACCATCTCTCTTCCATAAAGCTCAAAGCAAAAGGGACTCATTATCACACTGCCTCAGATAAAGTAGAATATTCTCTTTGAGAAAAAGACTGGTCAGTTTTGAGACCTGCCTGCTCCTTAACAAAGGTCAGTGCAGTCAGCATGGTGGATCCTGGTTGTGATCCATCATCAGTATAGTCAGCATGGTGGATCCTGGTTGTGATCCATCATCAGTATAGTCAGCATGGTAGATCCTGGTTGTGATCCCAACACCTGGGCAGCTTCAATGGCGCATCCCTGTGTGTTGAGGCCAGTCTCAGCTACACAGTGATTCCTGTGTACCCTGTGAAACAGTGAGTATTTGTCTCAAACGGTACTGAACATGAGCAATTCTACTTTTTTTGGTGATATCTGTCAGGCCTAGATCCGGACCCCCTTGAAGTTAGTGGCTTCCCATAGTTTTTATAGTATAAGCTATTAGTCAGCATAGATGGATCCCGGGATTTTCAAAGATTTGAATTCCTAATTTCTTTCTAAAATACTTCAACTATCCATGGTTAGTCAACGAGACTGAGAGCTTGAAGGTAAGGGGGCAGGAGTGAAGGACCATGGGAGGGCACAGGAGGTGTGGAATGTTGGGCATTGCGGACAGCAGCTCCAGTGATGGGCGCAGTGCATTTTACGGTCGAGTGAGGCAGCAGCAGCTGCCCGAGGGGTGCATAGTTGAATGAGGAAATAAAAGTACATGGCTGGAGAGATTGCCTGGGCATTAAGATGCTTGCCTGTGAAGCCAAAGGACCCAGGTTTGATCCCCTAGTACTCACATAAAGCCAGGTGTACAAAGCCAGATGCACAAGGTGACACATGCATCTGGAGTTCGTTTACAGTGGCTGGAGGCCTTCGTGTCCCTTCTCTCTCACTCTCTCTCTTTCTAATATATAAAGCAGAGGGTAGGGCTGGCTGAGGATTGGGAGAAAGCCACACCTGGAGCAGACTGCACAGAGAGGTTAGCCTTGGAAGCGCAGGAAGAAAACAGCTTGGCTATGTCAGATACAAATTAGTGTGCCCTGAATTGGGATAATGACCAGGGGGAATATTTGGTGGTTACTGGTGAGTGAGGAACTTGAGAACAAAGGCACATGATGATTCACAGTCTTCCAAGGCTTTTGCTTGGATGAACCAAAGAACTTGTGCCCATGACCCAAGGTAAGCCTTACGCGATTTTGTATATGCAAGCGCAAGAGCCTGGTTTTGGGGTCCTTGAATCTGAGGCTGTAGTCAGACACCCAGGAGCAACGTCCAGGTGGAAATGTATCATCTGGGCTGGGACATGGCTCAGCTCACTTGCTGTGCCAGGATGAGGACCCGAGTTCAGATCCCCAGAACGCACCTAAAAGCCAGACACTGTAGTGGACATCTGTAATCCCAGCACACCTACAACAAGAGGGGAGATGGAAACAGGAGAATTCCCTGGAAGCTTGTGGGCCAGCTAGTCCGGTGGATGTAGCAGTGAGCAAGAGATCCTGCATCAAACGAGGTGAGGACAAGGACTGTCACCTCTGGTCTCTCCATGACGTGCATGTACACACCCCCACTCACACACGGGAACACACCACAGGTACACAGAGACGGTAAAAAAAAAAAAAAAAGAAGAAGAAGAAGAAGGAGACGTGAGTACGTCTCTGGCAGGACTAAGAGCCATCAGGGCCGAGGGACTGGAGCTTCCAGACCTAACGTGAGAACGCTTACGTGGAAGCACAGGTGTGGAATGCAATGACACCCATGTGCAGGAGGTCCCACCAGGAGTCCCGCCAGAGAATGGAAGGATAATGCTGAAAGGCAACAGAGAGGGTGCGAGAACATAGGAGAGTTTTTCAGGGGCAGCAAGAGGAAGGTCTCCAGACCAAAAAGAAAAAGAAAGCTAGTCCAGAAACCAGGACAGGACAGTTGATGTCACTGCCCGAGTTCCTTCCACGGGCATGGCTCTGCGGAGGGAGGCTGGAAGGAAGGAGGGCCAGGGAGCCGTGGGTCCCCAAGGAAGCCGAGAGTTCAGGGAGGCAAGCGGTGGCTGTGGGCTGCCACGTCCTTTGAAGAGTAAGAGAAATTCTCAAGTCTGAACAATATCCTGTAGGATGCAGGCATAATAATAGCAGTTGATCCTCACAATGGGATGAGAGAAGTGTTATCCCAGAGACAAAGGGGAGGGCTTAAAAAAAAAAAAAGGAATGGGAAATCGTTAGTTATGAGGGATGTAGTTGAAGAGGAATGGGTTCCTGAATTTGGCCTTGGAAAACGGAGCTTTTTCAAGCAAGCACCCTTAACCACTGAGCCATCCCCGCGGCCCTCACTGATGGTTTTCCAAAAGCGGTTTCAGTCTCAAGCTGCAGGTAGACGTCTAGTGCAAGAGGCTAAGGCAGTGGTGTGAGGATTACTTCCTCCATTCAGCTGCCAATCAAACGTTTGTCCTGTCCTTGGGGGAGGGTCTGACTGGGGAACTTCACCAGAGCAGCCTCAGGTGTGCTTTCCGACTCAGCCACTGGGTGGCGGGCTTCCACCACAAATCAAATGCAAATCAACTGCTTAGAGAGCAGCCTGTTATGATTTTCTATCATAACTTATGAAAAGTAGCAGGGCAGGCAGACAGAATCTGAATTGAAGGCCACCCCAGGCTACATAAGGAGGCTGTATCTAAAAAAGAAAAACAGTATGAGCATTAAAAAAAATCGGTCTTTTATTTACTATGCCTTCCTAAATCGCCTTTTGCTTCTGGTACCAATGATCTTTTCTTTTGTTCTCTTAAAAATTATTTTATTTTTGGTCTGCTTCAGTGATGAGGAGGGGCCAAGGGGAGGGGGTAGGTCACGGATGAGCCTAATAATGGTACCAAACTGACTGTATTTGCTGAATACATGACTGACTAATAAAAAAAAATTATTTTATTTTATTTATTTATTTACTTATTTATTTGAGAGAGAGAGAGAGAGAGAGAGAGAGGAAGGGAGTGAGAGAGAGAGAGAGAATGGGCACAACAGGGCCTCTAGCCACTGCAAACTCCAGATACATGTGACACTTTATGCATTTGTCTTATGTGGGACCTAGAGAATCGAACCTGGGTCCTTAGGCTTTGCAGGCAAGCGCCTTATTTATTTACTTATTTATTTGATAGAGAGCGCGAGAGAGAATGGGTACAACGGGGCCTCTAGCCACTGCAAACGAACCCCAGACATGTGCCACCTGGTGCATCTGGCTTCCCTGGGTATTGGGGAATTGAACCTGGCTCCTTAGGCTTTGCAGACAAGTGCACCTTAATCACTTAGCCATCACTCCATGACTTGAATAGAATAATGCTTTAAGCACCACTCCAAACTTCAAATGGAGTATATTAGAGTTTCCCTGCACACTAGTAAGCTTTTGTTGGGCAAGAGGGGGCTTATGTCCTTGCCTTATCCATGTAGCAAAGAGATTAGCACTTGGCCCGCGTTCGCCCAGATAGTGTGGACATTGGAACTGCTGTTCAGCGCTCCTTCATTAATATCATGCTGAAGAACTCCACCCTCATATGTCCCCAGCTTTTAAAAAATATTTATTTGAGAAAGAGAGAGAGAGAATGGGCATGCCAGGGCCTCTAGCCGCTGCAAACGAACTTCAGATGCATGGGCCACCTGGTGCATCTGGCCTTATGTGGGTACTGGGGAATTGAACCTCAGTCCTTAGGCTTTGCAGGCAAGTGCCTTAACTGCTGAGCCATCTTTCCAGCCCAAGTCCTCTACTATCTATCTATCTATCTATCTATCTATCTATCTATCTATCTAACATCTACCTACCTATCTATCATCTGTCTGTCACCTACTTATTTATTGGAAGCAGGGTCTCTAGCCCAGGCTGACCTGGAATTCACTGTGCAGCCCAGGCTGGCCTCTAACTCATAACAATCCTCCTACCTCAGCTCCTGAGTGTGGGGATTCAAGGCTTGCCCAGTTTATGCCCTATAATTTCTTTCTTTTTTTTTTTTTTTGGTGTTGTTTTGCTTTGGTTTGGGTTTTCAAGGTAGGGTCTCACTATAGTCCAGGCTGACCTGGAATTCACTATGTAGTCTCAGGATGGCCTCAATCTCATGAGGATCCTCCTACCTCTGCCTCCTGAGTGCTGGGATTAAAGACGTGGGCTACCACACCTGGCTTGTTTTGTTTTTTGAGATAGGGTCTCACTGTAGCCCAAACTGACTTGGAACTCAGTCTGTAGTCCCAGGCTAGCTTTGAACTCACAGCAGTCCTCCTACCTCAGCCTCCAGGTATGTACCACCACTCCCAGCCTGTCCTCTACTTTTAATTTTTTTAATTTTATTTTAGAGAGAGAGAGAGAAACAGAGAAAGAGAGTGCGAGAGAGAATTGGCACACCAGGGCCTCAGCCAGTGAAAACGAACTCCAGATGCTTGTGCCACTTAGTGGGCATGTGCGACCATGTGCTTGTGTGAGTGTCTGGTTTACGTGGCACCTGGAGAGTTGAACATGGGTCCTTAGGCTTTGCCGGCAAGCGCCTTAACCGCTAAGCCATCTCTCCAGCCTCTGCCCTCTACTTTTATAGGCCATCTTCATTGTTCTGGGATGATAATGGGATGGGGCACATCTGCCGCTGCTAACGCCAAAAAGTGGAAGTCTCTGTGCTCTATCCCTAAGGTAGGCTGGGCAGATTCTCCCCAGCTATGACCTCAGATGAGAACAATGGATGGATGTGAATATCTTTGGAGGGAGCCAGGAGGGAAATGAACAATGGATTGATGTGACCATCTTTGTGGAGAGCTAGGAGTGACAAGCATCCATCACATTTTTGTGGACGGGATGATAATCAAAGAAAAGAGCTGACTGTAACCCAGCGCATGTGTTTATCCACAATTGTGACTACTAGTAGAACATAATTAGGAGTTGGGTGGGGGGAGAACTAAGCCATTGAAATCTTAGTGATAGACTGTCTACAGGCCTAGTTTGGCTTGCACGCTGGTGAGAATGCAGACGTGTGTTTATTGCCTAGAATTTAAATATGCTTTAAGTGAATTTCCAGCATTTAAAACAATCAGATCACACACACACTATAAAGACTGTTTTTTTTCTTTTTTACTTGCGAAGCATCGCTGGCCTGTTGTTTTCTCATTTTCTGACCATGGAATGAGTGATCTGGGGATGTAGTTCGGTAGTAGAGCATTTTCCTAGCATGTGCAAGGGCCTGGGTTCCACCCCTAGCCCTGGAAAAAAACAGAAAATGAAAATAAATTAAAAACTGAAGTAGGGCCTGGTGTGATTGTGCATGTCTTTAATCCCAGCACTATGAATTCAAGGCCAGCCTGAGACTAATTCCAAGTCAGCCTGGACTAGAGTGAGATCCTACCTTGAAAAATCAATAGCAGCAACAAAACAAACAAACAAACAAAAAAGTGAAGAAGGGGCTGGAGACATGGCTCAATGATCGGCGCTTGCCTGCAAAGTCTAAGGATCCAGGTTTGACCTTCCAGTACCCATATAAAGCCAGATGCACACAGTGGTGCATGTGTCTGGAATTTGTTTGTAGTGGCTGAAGGCCCTGGTGCGCCCATATTCGTCTCTCTTTTTCTCTTTCATCTCTCTCTCTCTCTCTCTCTCTCTCTGTTTGCAAATAAATAATATTTTTAAAGGTGAAAGTTAAATTTACAAAAGAGAAGGAAGGAGGAAAGGAAGCAAGGCAGAAAAGCGTAGTTGTATGTGGATCACACCTGTAATTTCAGCACTCAGGAGGCGGAGGCAGGAAGATCAAGGTGAATTTGAGGTCAGCTTGGGCTACAGAGAGAGTTCCAGGTCAGCCTAGACTAGAGTGAGACCCTGCTTTAAAACAAACAACCAACCAAAACAGTAGCAAAGAAAATAAAGGGCAACAGAGCTGGCTCAGTGGTTAGGTGCACTTAACGCCCACAGATATCTGTAACTCCAATTCTGTGGGGAGCAGAGATTGGAGACTCTCTGAGGCCAGCTCCAGAATCAGTAAGAGATTTCTTTTTTTTTTTTTTTTTTTCCCTTTGGTTTTTTTGAGGTAGGTTCTCACTCTAGCCCAGGCTGACCTGGAATTCACTATGTAGTCTAAGGGTGGCCTCGAACTCATGGCCGTCCTCGTACCTCTGCCTCCTGAGTGCTGGGATTAAAGGCGTGCGCCACCACGCCCGGCTCAGTAAGAGATTTCTGTTGCGAGGAAAAATACAGGCAAGCGAGCAGTGGAGGGGACACCCGGTGTTCTACCCCAGCCACCGCAAATGAGCCATGTGGCATCACATCAGCACATACATGTGCATGCCCCCCCCCGACACCTTAAGAAAGTGGAATTAATTGAAGTGTGGGCTCCAAAGTTCCCTGTATCCTAACAACCTTGGGTTTCATTTATTTATTTTTTTATTTTTCGAGGTAGGGTCTCACTGTAGCTCAGGCTGACCTGGAATTCACTATGTAGTCTCAGGGTGGCCTTGAACTCATGGTGATCCTCCTACCTCTGCCTCCTGAGGGCTGAGATTAAACGTGTGCGCCACCACTCCTGGCTATCAAATCTGTGTCCTTAGGCTTCACAGGCATGGGCCTTAACTGCTAAGCCATGGTTCTATTCTGCCTTTTTAAAATATATTTTATTTATTTGAGGGAGAGAGAGAGAGAGAGAGAAAATGGGCATGCCAGGGCCTCCAGCCGCTGCAAATGAACTCCAGATGCAGGCACTGCTTTGTGCATCTGGCTTATGTGGGTCCTGAGGAATTGAACCTGGGTCCTTAGGCTTGGCAGGCAAGTGCCTTAACCATTAAGCCATCCCCCCCCCCAATTCTCTATTCTGCCTTTTTGTTTTGTTTTGTTTTTTTCGAGGTAGGGTCTCACTCTAGCCCAGGCTGACCTGGAATTCACTATAGAGTCTCAGGGTGGCCTCAAACTCATGGTGATCCTCCTACCTCTGCCTCCCAAGTGCTGGGATTAAAGGCGTGCGCCACCACGCCTGGCTATTCTGCCTTTTGAAGTTAGGTAGAGTTGAGTCTTAGGAGCTAGAGCAGGAGGGCTGAAAAGATGGCTCAGCAGTTAGAGGCGCTTGCTAGCAAAGACTCAGCTTGGGTTTGATTCCCCAGTATCCAAGTAAAATGAGATGCACAAAGCAGTGCATGCATCTGGAGTTTATTTGTAGTGGCAGGAAGCCCTAGAGCATCTATGTTCTTTCTTTCTCAGATAAATGAATATGGTAATCAGGTTCACATTGTTGGCAGAATCACCCAACCAAGAGCAGCTTGTGGGAAAAAAAAAGAGGTTTATTTTGGCTTACAGGCTCGAGGGGGAAGCTCCATGATGTCAGGGAAAATGATGGCATGAGCAGAGGGTGGACATCACCCTTTGGCCAACATCAGGTGGACAACAGGAACAGGAGAGTATGCCAAACACTGGCAAGGGGACACTGGCTATGATACCCATAAGCCCGCCCCCAACAATACACTGCCTCCAGGAGGCGTTAATTCCCAAATCTCCATCAGCTGAGAACCTAGCATTCAGAACACCTGAGTTTATGGGGTTCACCTGAATCAAAGCACCATGATGAATATATATTTTTTAAATTTCTGCCTTAATCTTGATTATTTCTTCATGTCTACTGATTTTTTAATACTTTAATTTTTTTGTTTATTTTTATTTATTTATTTGAGAGCGACAGAGAGAGAAAGAGGCAGATAGAGAGAGAGAATGGGTGCGCCAGGGCCTCCAGCCACTGCAAACAAACTCCAGATGCGTGCGCCCCCTTGTGCATCTGGCTAACGTGGGTCCTGGGGAGTCGAGCCTTGAACCGGGGTCCTCAGGCCTCACAGGCAAGTGCTTAACTGCTAAGCCATCTCTCCAGAGCATTAGATCTAGAAAGAACTCTGGGGGTATTTGTCTGGTTGTTGTCGTCACTGGGCAGGACTCTGACCTCCAGCTGTGTCCAGTGTTCCTGCTGACGTGTGTTCACCGGGCAGCTGCTTTCTCTGACCTGGCGTCTCTTTGCGACTTCTGGGGAAACACCAATGTCAGTGTCTTTAGGCTAAATTCTGTGTCTTTCCTCTTGCCACCAGGACTATGTGTATCACGTAGTCAGTGCTACCTGTGAGTGGACTGTGGCCTTTGGTTTTATTTTCTACTTCTTAACATTCATCCAGGATTTCCAGGTAGGTATTGATCGGTTCAAATGTTATATAAATTTCTGAAAGTTAGGATTATTAGTAAAAATTTGCAGAAAAGTTCTTACATTTTGGGGAAAAAAAGTTTTCTTTTAAAAATATTTTATTTAGCCAGGCATGCCTTTAATCCCAGCACTCTGGAGGCAGAGGTAGAAGGGTCGCTGTGAGTTCGAGGGCACCCTGAGACTACAAAGGGAATTCCAGGTCAGCCTGCACCAGAGTGAGACCCTACCTCAAAAAACCAAAAAAAAAAAAAAATTATTTATTTGAGAGATAGAGAAGGAGAGAGAGAGAGAGAGAGAGAGAGAGAATGGGCACACCTGGGCCTACAGCAGCTGCAAACGAATTCCACATGTGCTACCTTGTGCATCTGCCTTATGTAGGTCCTGAGGAATTGAACTCGGGTCCTTAGGCTTTGTAGGCAAGTGCCTTAACTGCTAAGCCTCTCCAGCCTATTTTCATTCTTTTCAAATTTAAACAAATGTTCATACAAGTATACATCACACGTTAAACGTACTCTCTACCCTGCCTTTTCTTGCCCCATCCCTTAGTCCCCTTTGCTCCCTAGACAGTTTCTCTTCTACATTCATATATATGTCATATACATGTACACAATTTTATGTATCTGTAAAATCTAGGAACCATCAATAAGAGAAAACACATTTTTTTTCCCTGAGACTGGCTTACTTTACTTAATACGATTATTTGCAGTCATACCTACTTTCCTAAAAAATGGCATGACTTTCTCTTTCTTTCTTTCTTCCTTCCTTCCTTTCTTTCTTTCTTTCTTTCTTTCTTTCTTTCTTTCTTTCTCTCTTTCTTTCTCTCTTTCTTTCTTTCTTCCTTTCTTTCTTTATTTTTTCAGGTAGGGTCTCACTTTAGCCCAGGCTGACCTGGAATTCACTGTGTAGTCCCAGGCTGGTCTCAAACTCACTGTGATCCTCTTACCTCTGCTTCTCTAGTGATGGGATTGAAGGTGTGGGCCCCCATACCCAGCAGCATTTTCTTTTTATTCTCAATGTATTTGGGGAAAAACATATATGTATTGTGATGCTTAATTAGTTAGGTCACTTAACTAATGTAAACCTTCGTGTGTTCCCTGCCTTCTATTCACCCTGCATGGTTTCAAGTGGATCTTACTGGTGCCAAAAAGTAGAAACTACGCATTTGTTAAAAATGAAAGTATGTGGTTGAAAAAACTGTTCCTAAGTCAGAGACAGCGAAGATGTTAGTGGATCTGTGGGCATGCACTTTTCACATGTATTTTTGTAGGGAAAGTCTTACATCGCAAAACATGTGGATTGGGAACTCGCATGTAATCCCAGCACTTTGGGAGGTGGAGGCGGGAGTGTTAGTTCAATACCATCCTTGCCTACAAAGCAGATCTAAGGCCAGCCTGGGCTACATGAGACCCTGAAGAGGACAGCAAAGGGCAAGAGGGGAGGGAGGAGGGTAGTCCTCCAAATGTTATAGTAGGAGCCTGGAGAAAGGGTGGGGGGGGGCTTGATCTTTTCAGCATGAATCTAAATTTGCAGCTGTACTCTGAGGAAAAGGAGGGCAACTCAACCAACCTGGTCAAGAGAGGTACCTGACCCCAAAGACAGTGGGTGTTCTCTGGGTTACTACGGGTTGGGATACCTAGCTATTTATTCAATCTTTCCCAGAGCAAGGAATTAAAAAGATGTTGGGGCTGGAGAGATGGCTCGGTGGTTAAGGCACTTGCCTGCAGAGCCTAGTGACCGGAGTTTGATTCCCCAGGACCCACCTAAACCGAATGCACAAAGGGGCACATGCACCTGGAGTTCGTTTGCAGTGGTTGAAGGCCCTGGAATGCACATTCTCTCTGTTTGTCTCTCTTCTATTTCTCTGCTTGCAAATAAATAGATAAAAATATTTAAAAAGAAAAGAAGTTAGGGCTGGAGAGATGGCTTAGCAGTTAAGCGCTTGCCTGTGAAGCCTAAGGACCCCGGTTTGAGGCTTGATTCCCCAGGACCCACGTTAGCCAGATGCACAAGGGGGCGCATGCATCTGGAGTTCGTTTGCAGTGGCTGGAGGCCCTGGTGCGCCCATTCTCTCTCTCTCTCTGCCTCTTTCTCTCTCTCTCTGTCTGTCGCTCTCAAATAAATAAATAAAAAATAAACAACAACAAAAAGAAAAGAGGTTGAACTTCTGGATTCTGGGACTAAGGTTAGACACCAAAAAAAGAAAACAACAGTTCTTATAAAACCAGGAGTTCTTGCAGCCATTGTCGTCTACAGAATTCACACTAGAGAACCATGCAGCCAAGTTACAAAAAATAAAAATAAAAATAAATCAAAACATGTGCATTATTAGCTAGAATGATACGCAAAGCCAAGAAAAAAAATTTTTTTTCTTTTTATTTTTTTGAGATAGGGTCTCGCTCTAGTCCAGGCTGACCTGGAGTTTACTATGTAATCTCAGGGTGGCCTTGAATTTATGATGATCCTCTTACCTCTGCCTCCTGGTGCTGGGATTAAAGGCGGGCGCCACCATGCCTGGCCCAAGAAGATTCTTTAGGACCCAACTCAGGCATGGGACAAACACTAATGAGGCCCCCTCTTGGGTGGGGCAAAGTTTCTAGAAGTTTCGTAGTTTGCACAGGAATCACTTCCTTGACTCTCTCTTTCCTTCCCTCCCCCACCCCTTCTCAGAATGTCACCCTAAGGATATCCACAGAACTCACTGGTGACATCTGAAGAAAGGAGAATCTCGTCTCACTCAGTGAATGTCACAGGCAGCTTCTAGAAGTGGCACAGAGGACGGACCTATTTGGATGCCACCCTGACTGGCACACATCTGTGGCACATCTGGGATTGCATTTTTCATTAATAAGAGTTCCTGCATAGTAGTTGTCCTATTTACAGAGGTATGTTTTCCTGGAGGATATAGGGCATTTACAACATTGTAGCACTGTTTTTATATTTTTCTAAGACACTTTTTTATATGAACAAATTCATAGACTAGATAAGGTGTTACAAAATATGGAGAGTTATTTTTGTACAGATTCTGTTGTACTTTGTGTTTGTATGATTTATGGAAACACTGAATGAGGAATTTAATAGATTTCAGTGAAATCAGAATATTCATCTTAAATTTTCATTTTTAGACAATGAACTATATATATTTTTATCACAAGAGCATTTATAACATTTTGATTTATAGTGATTATATACCCAAATCTTAAATATTTAGTTAATAAATTAGCACTAAGATATTCTCATTTTTAGATGAACTAAGCAATATGTTTCTATGGTGAGGCCTGAACACCATTCGTCGTGCGCATTAATTCCTAGCAAACATGGACGACCTCCATTTGGAAAATGCAGCCTCCTTGTTTCTTCCTGCCTACTGGGCTGCAGCTCTCACCCCTACTGTTAAGTGGTAGCCATAGTGGATATAATTCTGGGTAGGTCAGGTTCAGCCAGGCAGATTCAAAATTATGAAACTGTCCTTTATGGTGACTAGCATAACCTGACGCCCAGTCTGTCTTAGAAGCTGAAACTTACATCTTAATTTCATTTTATGCCAATAAACATGCCAAAGAAAAAAGCTGGGCGTGGTGGCACATGCCATTAATCCCAGCACTCGGGAGCCAGACGTAGGGGGATCACCGTGAGTTCGAGGCCACCCTGAGACCACATAGTGAATTCCAAGTCAGCCTGAGCTAGAGTGAGAACCTACCTTGAAAAACCAAAAACCAACCAACCAAACAAACAAAAAAACATGTCAAAGAAAACACAGCTCCAAGACAGGGAGAAAAGCGAGCTGCAGGTGAGACTTCCAGGTACAAGGTGCTATTTATCTACCCTGTCTTATAATGTCTGCGGCCAGACAGTCTACAACACAGAAGAAATGTGAGTAACACTTACAGAACTCCACCTTTTTACCCAAATTGCCCCTGGCCAAGGAGCAACTTGTCAGTGTAGAGAAAGAATTAGTCCTGGGAATGGAGACCGCCCCCCGGCCCCCAGCTACAAATCCAAGTCTGGCCAAGTGGGAACAGCCTTTGAGGGCAGGGGCCGGTGGCAGAACAGGCGGCTTGGACAGCCTCGGGGGACATCTGATGGTGGCTCCTGTTGTGTGAGTGAAGGGCCAGGCTCAGCGGTCACCTCTGCTACGACAACATGTGTTTCCCCAAATGTGGAGCACAGGGAAACGCATCACCTCTTCTAGATCCGCTGTAACGTGCTGCAATACTGTGGCCTCGCATTGCAACCCTAAAACAGAAAGACCGTTGAAGACAAACCCTGATGCCTTTTCCATAGAAACTGCGGTAGAACGCGTCTGTGCTGTGGTCGGCGTTGAGTAGACGTGTCATTAGTGCCCTCCCGGGGCGCGTTACTCTACGTTTCTGCACGGTGAGATTGGGAACTCCTTCCAGGCAGAATGCATGTCCTTATCCAGCATTTCACCCAGTGTCTCCTGGTTACACCGTAGGTGCTAAGAAACAACTCACTGAACGCATGCTTGAACAAATGAAGGACTGACAAGGGACGCTGGAGGTGGTTTACTAGTCGTTACTCTGGTTTACTAGTCGTTTAGATATAAGCAGATAGTCGTCACCCAGTAATGCTGGCTGTTTTGCTTTGTGTACCGCACACATTTCAGCCCTGTGGGCTTCATGACTCTGTGACAACTCTTCTGGATCGATACCACAGAAACTGTTACATGGGCAACACCAACTGTCCCACCTGTCTTGGCAAACCAAGAAGGCCAAAAATCACCCCACCCACATTCTACTGATTCCATGCAACTTCTAAAGTTGATCATACTTTGGTATTATTTTTAAGTTTCTATTTCCTTGCGCCTCATGGTTAAAAGAGTAAAATAAAATGTAATGTCTCTTTTAGTTATCTGTGTCTCTGTTGTATTACAACATGTTGCCTGAGCACTTCTATGAAATGTAGTTATCTGAGAGATGGTTTCATACTCTATTGACATTACAAAGGTGTAATTCATGTTGTCTGTCCTTCCTTAATTCCTTCCTTTCTTTGTTTTGGTTTTTCTGAGGTAAAGGTCTCACTCTAGCCCAGGCTAGCCGGGTGGAACTCACTCTGTTGTCCCAGGTTGGCTTGAACTCACAGTTACCCTCTTACCTCTGCAGTGTTAGGATTAAAGGCATGCACTACCACACCCTGCAGTCATGTCGTTTTACGTATAGACATGACTGAGTCATTGTAAATTCTAAAACAGTCTCGATTTTATATCAGTTAAGACTCCAGAAATCCAATTCTGTTAAATCTGGAAACGAACTCCAGATGCGTGTGCCCCCTTGTGCATCTGGCTAACGTGGGTCCTGGGGAATCCTTAGGCTTCACAGGCAAGTGCTTAACCACTAAGCCATCTCTCCAGCCCTAAAACTATTTAAAAAAAAACACCTAAATTACACTTGGTAAGCCATTTAGGCAATATAGATGCTTTCTATTAATAACGTCTGAGTTATGTTTGTTTTTCGTGGTTCTTATACCTGCACAGAGCCTCCGGGAAGTTGAATAGACAGTCAATCATGCCCAGCTAGGAGTCTCATCTATATAAATGTCAGAAATGCTTCTAGAGGCCTGGAGTGATGGCGCACGCCTTTAATCCCAGCACTCAGGAGGCAGAGGTAGGAGGATTGCCGTGAGTTCGAGGCCACCCTGAGACTCCATAGTGAATTCCAGGTCAGCCTGAACTAGAGTGAGACCCTACCTCAAAGAAACAAAAACAAACAAACAAAAAAGTTAGCAAACAGTATTTTATTAAAAGGGTGCTTGTCTGAAGAGATGGCTTAGTGCTTAAGGCACTTGTCTGCAAAGCTTAAGGACCCAGCTTTGATTCCCCAGGACCCACATAAGCCAAATGACAAGATTGTGCATGTGGCTAGAGTTCATTTGCAGCAGCTAGAGGCCCTGGTGTGCCCATTCTCTCTATCTGCCTCTCTTTTTCTCTCAAATAAATAAATAAAATACTTAAAAGGATGTGATAATTTTTTAAAATATATTTTAAACATTTTTTAAACTTTATTTGAGAGAAAGAAGCAGATAGATAGATGAATGAAAGGAAGAGAGAGAGAGAAAAAAAGAAAGAAAGAAAGAAAGAAAGAAAGAAAGAAAGAAAGAAAGAAAGAAAGAAAGAGCGAGCAAACCAGAACCTCTAGCCACTGCAAACAAACTCCAGACACATGTGCCACCTAGTCCATCTGTCTAAATGTGGGTACTAGAGAATGGAACCTGGGTCCTTAAGCTGTGCCATCTAAAGGATACTATATTTTTAACTACTTCTTTATGATTAAATACTAGTTGTAATTTCAACTATTATGGTGCACATAAGTCTCCAGAACAATAAGAAAAAAACTTAAAAGCATGCTTCTATCTATATAGTTTTTTTTTTTTTTTTTTGAAGCAAGCCCAACAGACTGGCAGACTGGCCTTTTTATTTATGCGGTACCCTCAGAGAGAACGAATTGGAGTACCAGGACCTCCAGCCACTTAAGTAGAATTCCAGACGCATGCGCCACCTAGTGCACATGCGCGACTTTGCATGCTTGTGTCACCCTGTGCGTCTGGCTTACGTGAGACCTGGAGAGTGGAACATGAGTCCTTAGGCTTCACAGGCAAACATCTTAGCCACTAAGCCATCCCTCCAGAATTTTTGGGGGGGTGGGGTTTGAGCTAGGGTCTTGTAGGCTGACCTGGAACTCACTATGTAATCTCAGGGTGGCCTCAAACTCATGATGATCCTCCAACCTCTGCCTTCCATGTGCTGGTATTAAAGGCATCCATCACCATGGCCAGCTACAGTATAGTTTTGACCTTTCTTTTTTCCAAGGTAGGGTATCACTCTAGCCTAGGCTAACCTGGAACTCACTCTGTAGCCCCAAGCTGGTCTCAAACTCACAGTGAGCCTCCTACTTCTGCTTCTGGAATTAAAGTCATGTGCCACCATACCTTTTCCTCACCACATTTTTTTTTTTTTTTTGAGAGAGAGAGAGAGAGAGAGAAAGAGAAAAAGAATTGGTGAGCTGGGGCCTTAGCCACTGAAATCCAATGCCAGCGCTTGTGCCACCTAGTGGGAATGTGTGACCTTGCACTTGCCTCTCCTTTGCCTTGTTTTTATATGAGAGAGAGAGAGAGACTTGCTATTAACAAGAAATCAAGCTGTGCCTAGTATCACGTGCCCTGTAATCCCCACTCTTGGAAGGCTGAGCCAGGATCGTGAGGCTAACCTGGTCTTCATAGCTCTGGGCCAGCTATGTAATGGGACCCTGTCTCAAAAACAAAATATCATAAAAGGGGTTTTGCATACAGGTTAAACATAAGGTATGCTTTAGGCATTTCAGTTGGTTAATGTGAGCAAAATAGTTTGGTTCAAAGTTTTGTTGCCACAAATACAAAAATAAAAATTTGAATAATTTCTCTCAAAGGATTGATGTCAATATAGTGAAGCTGATTGGGAAAATGTTATACCCTGGTAGCAGGGCATAGTGGCACACACTTGAAATCCCAGTAATACGCAGCCTGAGGTGGGAGAATCTAAGGTTTGAAGACAGCCTGAGCTACGTACACTCTGTCTGAAGAAATGCAGTTCAGGGGCTGGAGAGATGGTTTAGCAGTTAAGCGCTTGCCTGTGAAGCCTAAGGACCCTGGTTCGAGGCTCGATTCCCCAGGACCCACGTTAGCCAGATGCACAAGGGGGCGCACGCATCTGGAGTTCGTTTGTAGTGGCTGGAGGCCTTGGCGTGCCCATTCTCTCTCTCTCTATCTGCCTCTTTCTCTGTCTGTCGCTCTCAAATAAATAAATAAATAAATAAAAATGAACAAAAAATTTAAAAAAAAGAAAGAAAAGAAATGCAGCTCAGTGTGGAATGCTTGCCTAGTCTGTGAGGTCCTGAATTTGATCCCAAGCATGACAAAAAAACAAACAAAAAAACCACACAGTGTTTAGTTTCAGTGTGGTTACATGTACCTATTTCTTTGCTCCTTTAACTGCCGCCTTCATATCTAAAATGTAGGGATAACTGCTAAAAGATGTAGAGAAGGACAAAAGGTAAAGGAAGAAAGAACAAGAAATGATGACTGTCAAAAAGTGGCGGGAAAAAAAAAAAAACAGTTAAAAAACAAAAGAAGCCGGGCGTGGTGGCACACGCCTTTATTCCCAGCACTCCGGAAGCAGAGGTAGAAGGATCCCTGTGAGTTCGAGGCCACCCTGAGACTACATAGTGAATCCCAGGTCAGCCTGGGTCAGAGTGAGACCCTACCTCGAAAAACGAAAAAAAAAAAAAAAAAAAAAAACCCTGAGTTAAAAAACAAACAAAAAAACTGGTGGGGCTGGAGAGATGGCTCAGCAGTTAAGACACTTGCCTGCAAAGTCTAACAACCTGGGTTCAATTCTCTAGTACCCATGTAAAGCCATATGCACAAAGTGTCACAATGCATCTGGAGTTCGTTTGCAGGGGCTAGAGACCTTGGCACATGCATTTTCTCTACCTACCCCTCTCTCTGTCAAATAAATAAAATAAAATAATTTTTTATACTTTTTTTGAGGTAGGGTCTCACTCTAGCCCAGGCTGACCTGGAATTCACTATGGAGTCTCAGGGTGGCCTCGAACTCAGGGCGATCCCTCCTACCTCTGCCTCCTGAGTGATGGGATTAAAGGTGTGCACCACCACACCCAGAAAAGAATATTTTTTAAAAAGTGGCTGGCAGGCAAGATGTACCCAGGGGTGCCGTAGTGGCATGTAAGTTATAGGGGTCATCAACTGCTCTCTGATTGGACATGAGGCCTGCTCAGGACTGGAACTGAGAACCCAGTCAAAACCCTATGGCTTGGAAGGACATAGACCCTAGAGGAGAGGGAAGCTTCTACTGTTTGGTTAACAATGTTTAGCTGCAGTGTGGTCATTAGACCTGTATACATACATGACCCTATGCCTATCTTTGTTCCTTTAATTGCTGTCTTCATAAACCAAAAGGTATGGAGGGGACAAAAAGAGGGATAAAGGAACAGGAATATGATCAAATGACTGTATGTTCATATATAAAGTCCTCAATTTAAAAACCATGGCTGGGATATGTGTGTTCCTACTTCCCTTTTTGGTGTTTATGAAGGTCTGTTTATATTTTTATCTTTTAAAAATATTTTTATTTGGGGGATGGAGAGATGGCTTAGTGGTTAAGATGTTTGTCTGCAAAGCCAAAGGATTCCAGTTCTATTCTCCAGGACCCACATAAGCCAGATGCGCAAGGGGGTGCATATGTCTGGAATTCGTTTGCAGTGGATGGAGGCCCTGGCATGCCCATTTTCTCTCTCTCTCTCCCTCTTTCTCTCTCTCAAATAAATAAATAAATAAATAAATAAAATATATTTTAAAATATTTTTATTTATTTGCAAGCAGAGTGAGAGAGAAGAGAAACAGACAGAGAATGGGCAAGCTAGGGTCTCCAGCTGCTGCAAACTCCAGATACATGTGGCCCTTTGTGCATCTGGTTCTACGTGGGTACTGGGGAACAGAACCCAGATTGTTAGGCTTTTCAGGCACGCTCCTTAACTACTGCACTAACCCATTTCTCCAGTCCCTAGTTCTTTTTTTTTTTAATAAATATTTTTATTTTTTATTTGAGAGAGAGAGGCAGATAAAGAGAAAGAGAGAATGGGCACACCAGGGCCCCTAGTCACTCAAAATGAGCTCCAGATGCATGCGCCCCCTTGTGCATCTGGCTTACGTAGGTCCTGGGGAATCAAACCTGGGTCCTTTGGCTTCACAGGCAAATGCCTTAACTGCTAAGCTATTTCCCCAGCCCTCCAGTCCCTATTTCTATCTTTTGAGAAAATCTTTTCTAATTTTCTCCTTCCTTCCTTCCGCCTGCCCTCCCTCCCTCCCTCCCTGTTTCTTCTTTCTCTCTTTCTTTCCTTCCTTCCTTCCTTCCTTCCTTCCTTCCTTCCTTCCTTCCTTCCTTCTTCTTCTTTCTTTCTTTCTTTCTTTCTTTCTTTCTTTCTTTCTTTCTTTCTTTCTTTCTTTCTTTCTTAGAGACACACCAGAGCTTCCAGCCACTGTAATCAAACTCCAGATGTGTGCGCCACCTTGTGCACATGTGCGATCTTGAACACTTGCATCACCTGTGCATCTGGGGAGTCAAACATGGGTTCTCAGGTCTCACAGGCAAGCGCCTTAACTACTAAGCCATCTCTCCAGCCTGCCTCCTTCCTTCCTTCGTTTCTTCCTTCCTTCCTCTCACCCTCTCTCTCTCTATCTTTCTTTCTTCCCTCCTTCCTTCCTTCTCTCTTTCCCTCTCTTCCTTCTCTCTCTCTCTCTTTCTTTTTGCAAGTAAGATCTCACTATGTAGCTGCATTAGCTAACTTTTTATCACTGTGACTACAATCCCACAGAGAACAAGTGGAGTGAGGATTTATGTTGGTTCACTGTTTGGGAGGTGAACATCTCTCACAGCCATGTGAGCCTGGGATGGAGGGGTTTCTTTACCTCATCATAGACAGCAGAGAGAAGAGGGGCACCAGAAGGGGCCAAGGAGGGTGAGAGAGAGTCTCAAGGTCAACATCCCTGTGACCTACTTTTTAAGATAATTAATTAATTAATTTTTTCTGAGCCATGCATCCTTTATTCCATTACCAACCGCTATGCCACATCCAGGCGACAGCACACAAACTGGCAACCAATGCAGTCCCCTTGTACAATGATCTGAGGCTTACAGTACATTTAAGGCTTTTAAATTTGAAGGAAAAGAAACTAAATTAAAATCAGAACAAAGGACTGCAAACCCAGTCCCCAGCCAATACAAGTAGTGTATCAGTTTTAGGCATCGTATATTTCTGACGCTTATTTGGTGCAACTCCAGTGTCAAAACCCAAAAAACTACTAAACTAAAAAGACTAGTTTAGGGAAATTTTAATTACCTAAATTCTTCAAAGCATAAACTTGGAATTTTTGCCTTGGGAGTGTTATAAACATTTTAACAGCCAAACATAGGAATATAAACATATTTACAAAATGCATTCAATCATTAACAATACACACAAGGAATTTTGCAGTCCGTTGTTGTAGCCTGACAAAATAAAGCTACCATTAAGAATCTATGCATGGCTGGGCGTGGTGACGCACGCCTTTAATCCCAGCCCTTGGAGGCAGAGGTAGGAGGATCGCCATGAGTTCGAGGCCACCCTGAGACTACACAGTGAATTCCAGGTCAGCCTGGGCCAGAGTGAGACCCTACCTTGAAAAATCAAAAAAAAAAAAGAATCTATGATGTCATTGCAAATATGTACAGGACTCTTAAAAAGCTGACAGGAAGGATTTTACAGAGGGAAGTCAGCCAGGCTGTTAGACCAACCAGACAATAAAATATTAAAATTCTGTTGGCCATTAATAAATTTACACTTTAAAAAAACTCCAGTTTCCTGTTGTTTAAGAACATTCCAGTTATATTTACATGGTTGCAGTTGATGAAGCTGTTTTTTAATAGTTCCAGAAAATTACTCTTTAACTCGCTTGTGTGGGAAAAGATCGGCATGTTAACAGAAATTAATGAAGGCATTTTGACAGCAGTTTTCCAGTTACACTATCACGGCCCCACGAATGGATGAACCCAGGGGGCCGAGAGCGCTGCACATGCGTGCAGGACTGAGCCAGGCCGGGAGCGTGAGAAACAGACTTTAGTCTATGGCACTGGGGAACAGTGCCCACAGTTTGGCTGCTCAGCCTCACAGGAGGTGGGAATTAGGTACAGAAAGACCGAGATTTTGTTAGCTCTTTAAGGAGAACACCCCAAGGGGTGGGCTCTTCTCCGTGTTGTGCAGCCATTATATCTGTCACTCAGTTAAAGTGTGTGCAAACAAGGACTCCTCCGTGCACGGTCAAGGAGGTGAGGCCGGCCGCTGCTTCAGGACTTGGGAAGCTCGTGAGATATGAACTGTTTTAGTCTTTCCAAGTACTGTGCATGCAGCTTTATGCCACTGTGCCCAGCTGTCAGCTCGGGGACAGCACTCAAACATTGCCAGGCCGTGAGAGAAGTCCATGACCTCATCCTCTGCACCGTGAACAACCAGCCCAGGAGAGGTGACTTTCGACATCTTGTCAATGCTGGGGAAAGCATCAAAGCAGTACGTTTTCCTGGTACCTGGAAAAGCCACACGCAAACCAGACATCGGAGAGAACGGAGGACGACAGGCACGCACTCGTACCGCGACGCCAGGTCCACCTTGGGGACAGTGCCAATGCTCTGCCCACGGGGGATAATGTTCTCAGGCCTCACACCATCGCGGGTGCCCAGCGCCTGCCCCGCAGCGCCCGTGTCAGAGGGCTTTCCAGAGCAGTCGTGGGAGAAGAGGTTGCAGTTGATGCTCCAACCTACTTCCTCCAACTTGGTCTCTCCTTCTACCTTTTACCACCTTCCAATGATACCATCATGTTATGGATCCATCAAAGGATTAATCTATTGATTAGGTCAAAGTCCTCATGATCTGTTGTCTTTGGAAACTCCATCACAGACACACCCAAAGGGTGCTTCACTTGTCTCCTAGGCATGGCATTTAAATTATTTATTTATTATTTTCAAGCAGGGAGACAGAGAAAGAGAGAGAGAGGATTGGCATGTTAGGGCCTTAAAAAAATTAATTATTTGGAAAATAGACTAATTTAGAGAGGGAGGGGATATGATGGAAAGTGGATTTGTGGTGGGGAAAGTGAGGGAGGGGAAGGAATATCATGGTTTATTGTCTATAATTATGGAAACTGTCAATAAAAAAAGTTTTTAAATATTTATTTGAGAGAAAGAGAATGGGTGTGCCAGGACCTTTAACCACTGCAAACAAATTCCTTGTGCATCTGGCTTTATGTGGGTACTGGGTCCTTAGGCTTCACAGTTAACTACCTTAATGGCTGAGCCATGTCCCCAGCCCAAAATTAAGTTCTGTTCTTTTTTGTTTGTTTGTTTTGTTTTTTCATTGTAGTATCTCACTCTAGCCCAGGTGGACCCAGAATTCAGGCTGGCCTTGAACTTACAGCGAGCCTTCTACTTCTGCCTCCTGAGTGGTGGGATTAAAGGTGTGGGCCACCACGCCCAGCACACTAGGGCCTCTTAGCACTGCAAATGAACTCTAGATGAATGGGCCACTTTGTGTATCTGGCTTTATGTGGGTACTGAGGATTTGAACCTGGGTCATCTGACTTGTAAGCAAGCACCTTAACTGCTAAGCCATCTCTCCAGCCCCTCCTAGGGAGTTCTTCATCTAGTCAAGTTGACAAGAGTAATTTAACAGTAACCCAGGCTGGCTTTGAACTTGAAATCCTGATCATCTCACTTCAGTCTCCTGAGTGCTGGGACACCACATGCCTGGTGAGAATTGTGCTTTGATGGTTATCAAGAAACCACAACATTCCCCTCCAGCTTCGGAGCCCCAGGGGGCACCTACAGACCTGGAGGGCCTCCTTGGCATGGAAGCACATTGCAGGGCAGAAGGGAAGGGTCCAGTGGGAATCGCCAGCAATGCAGAAGGTGAGGACACTCCCACTTTGAGAAATTAAAAACCGACTGTGGGCTGAAGAGATGGCTTAGTGGTTAAGGCGCTTGCCTGCAAAACCAAAGGACCCAGGTTCAACACTTCAGGAGCCACGTAAGCCAGATGAATAAGGTGACGCATGCGCCTAGTTTGTTTGCAGTGGTTGGAGGCTCTGACGCGCCCATTCTCTATCTGCCAATTCTTCTCTCCTGCTCTCTCTCAAATAAATAAATGAAATACTAAAAAACAAACAAACAAACAAACAAACAAACAAAAACATTTCTTAAAAAATACTGACCATGACTAGGAATTTGTCAGTGTTTCTAGGCTAATATAATAAATGGACTCCTTAAACAGGCCACTTTAGGAAAAGGAAAATGTCATCTGGTTGCTGCTTTATGAAGGCAGGTCCTGATTGGATTCTAGACATCTAAGACTTGGGGATTGTGGAGTAGAAACAGCAAAGAGAGATGACTTGTATAGCAAGCCTGTTGTTTGATGGGGATTTAAACTCAGTTTTCTAGAACTCATAGACCCTGAGGAGGTTCACTGAAATGGCCAAGGACTTCATGGACCAGGAACTTAAAATATTATTGAGGCTCTGGGGGCTCCTTGGGACTCAACTCTAAGCATATTTGCTTTGGACTATTGCAATAAGTTGGACTGGGAGGTCTTTGTTTGGAAAGAAGCACCCATTCTAGACTTTCTGATAGAGAATCATGGTGGGACCAGAGGGAAAACTATTTAGACATATATAATGTGTGTGCGTGTAGATTTAAGTCCTAACTGCTCACTATGTAGATCAGGCAGGCTGGCCTATAACTGCCTCCAGAGAGCTGTGCATATATGCACCATACCCAATTTAAAACCTTATTATCATAGTAAAGCACATATAGCCCAGTGTGGTGGCGCATGCCTTTAATCCCAGCACTGAGGAGGCCGACCTGGGAGGATTGCTGTGAGTTCAAGGCCAGCCTGAGACTGTACATAGTGAATTCCAGGTCAGCCTATGCTACAGCAAGAACCCACCTTGAAAAACAAAACAGAAAACCTAAAGCAGGGTCTCCAATCCAAGAGATATCTGTACACCTGTGCAATAGCAATATCGTATTCAGTCGCTGAAATGGGGAAGCAACCAGATTTCATGGACTTAAATGGATAACCGAGTGTGGATTATATGTCCAGGGAGCTGTTATGCAGCCTTACAAAGGAAGGAAATCCCATCATGCTGTACCACGTGGATGAACCCTGAGGACCTCATGCTAAGGAAACTAAGCCAGTGACGGGAAGACAAGCGCTGTATGAGTTAGTTCCCTTTTACAAGGTAGTTACAATAGGCAAAGCCCAAGAGACAGGAAGTAGAATGGCAGTTGCTAGGGCTTTAGGAGAGTGGGGAAGAACGGAGAATTGTTTAATGGACACAGGGTGATCAGTGTGACGTTATGTGGGATTTTTGTTGTTGAAGTTGTTTGGTTTATTTATTAACTTACTTAGATTTTTGAGACAGGGGCTCACTATGTAGCCCAGGCTAGCCTCAAACCTATGATCCTCCTGCTCCAGCCTCCCAAGTGTGAGGATTACTCCAGAGTGTTAGATTTATAGGCATAACTACTGAACCATCTCTCCAGCCTGAGAATTTTTTTTTCTTATGCTTATTGGCCATTTGTATTCTCCTTGGAGGAGTGTCTATTCAAGTCTTTTGTTCAGTTGGGATTCACTTTTGACAAATGTATAGGTTTAACATCAGACTCCCAGCGTGCAATATATTCTCTCTGAGCCTGAAGTAGTAGTAGGTCATGGGCTCCAGATCTTTCTCTGCCTTGCTCATCCGGCTATTATTAGGACAATGACAGGAAAACCCCTTCATTAGCAATAGTTCTTTGAGTGTCAGCTCAGAGCAGCAAGTTCCTGGTATCACCCAAAGCCATCTGATTTAAGGTGAAGAATGATGCATTTAGCATTGGCCAGTGCTCTGACAGCTACTAACATAACCTTTAAAACATGCATTCAAATGAATCCTGAGCTCAGTTCAGTCTTTCATTTCTTCTTAATACTTGAAAAGCCACATTGTTTTCAAGTTCTCTCCAAAGGCTGGAGCAGGTGTATTTATTCCTCTGCTTGACTGCATTTAGGACCCTTTAGTCAGCGACACCTTGAAATTGAACCCAGGAAAATCCCATGTTTCTGGCCAAGAGAAGCAAAGGTATGTCTGCTGATGTTATTAAGTAATTACGCAGTTGCTGACAGGCGGGGCAGTCTATGCTGAAGCATTGGCAAGAACGAACAGGGATTAGTGAGGATGTTGGGTCACGAAGCTTTTAAATGATGTAGGTCATTTTGGTGTCCCTGAGCTTTGGTTTGTGACTGTCGGACCAGTGGGTCCAATGGATGTGTTCTTTCTCCCTCCTCAAATAACTAGGCCTTTAGAAGGTGCATGCTTTTCCTGACTGTGAATGGGCGCGGACAGCTGGTCCGTTCATCCTGAGAACACTCAGCCATCACGGCTGTTCATTCAGGACAGTGACATCAGTGATGTGGAGGATTGGAATGGGAAGCGAAAACCAGAATGAATTAGCACCCCTCCTTCTGTTTTTGGTTTTTTCAAGGTAGGGCCTCACTCTAGCCCAGGCTGGCCTGGAATTCATCATGCAGTCTCAGGTTGGCCTCGAGCTCACAGCAATCCTCCTATCTATCTTAGCTTCAGGCATCAGTTCTTGCCTTCCACCTTGTTTGAGGTAGGGTCCCCCATCGTTCACCGGGCTGTGAGTCTCTGATGCTCCTGTCCTGCCCTTCCATCTGACCATCGATGTGCTGGACATTAGACATACGACCGCATCTGGCTTTTATGTGAGTGCTGGGGATCTGAACTCTTCTCCTTATACTTGAAGCCATCTCTCCAAACCCTTAATTTTTAAAATATTTATTTATTTATTTGAGAGAGAGGCATAGAGTGAGAGAGAAAGAGAGAGAGAGAGAGGGAGAGAAAGAGAGAGAGAGAATGGGCATGCCGGGGCCTCTGGCCTCTGTAGAAGAAGTCCAGATGCATGTGCCACCTTGTGCATCTGGTTTTATCTGGGTACTGGGGAATTGAACTCTGGTCCTTAGACTTTGCAGGCAAGTACCTTAACCACTAAGCCATCTTTCCAGTCCTACTTTCTTTTCTGAGATAGGCTTTCTCACTGAACCCAGAGCTCACCAATTCAGCTAGTCTCTGCAGCATTCAAGCCCTGAGGACCTTCCTGGTCTATGCTTCCTCCATCTTGAGATTACAGGCATGTGCTGCCTTGTCCAGCTAACTTCAATATTTTCAGAGAAACTTGTTCTGCTGCTGCTGCTGCTTCCTCCTCCTCCTCCTCCTCCTCCTCTTCTTCTTCTTCTTCTTCTTCTTCTTCTCGATTTTTGGTCTTTTCTAGGGTCTATTTGGTGTTTTTTTTAAAAACCTTTCATTGACAACCTCCACAAATATAGACCATATACTGTGATCATAATCACTTCTCACCACTCTCCTCCTCCTCCCAATTCCTTGTTTCCACTGAATCCCTTTTTCTGTCCAACATGACACTATTCTGTTTTGATGTCATCATTTTTCTTCCTATTATACAGGTCTTGTGTAGGTAGTGTCAGCCACTGTGAGGTCATGAATATCAAGGCCATTTTGTGTCTGTAAGTCAGTACTGTAAGCAGTCCTTCCCTTCCTTTGGCTCTTACATTCTTTCTGCCACCTCTCCCTCAGTGGTCCCTGAGCCTTGGAGGGTGTGATAGAGATGTCTCAGTGCTGAGCGCTCCTCCGCCACTTCTCAGTGCTTTGGCCAGTTTTGTTGTTAAGAGGTAGGGTCTCACTGTAGCCCGGGCTGACCTGGAACTCATTCTGTAGCTCAGGCTGGCTCATTGTAATCCTCTTACCTCAGCCTCCAGAGTGCTGAGATTAAAGGTGTATGCTACCACACCTGCCTACTTGAGCCTGTTTTGAGTCACCCCAGTGGGCACCGCATCTGAAAAGACAAACTTATCTAATGAAAAGTGAGACTGGAATTAACATATGGGCATATATGTTTAGTGGGCAGTTTGATGAGCATGATATAAGCATTTATCCAGACAAAAGTTTCCCCCCCTAGAGTTTATGACCTCTCCAGCCATAGGCTTCTGACTAGGTTCTTAATATTTTATTTTCATTTATTTATTAGCAATAGAGGGAGAGAGAGAGACAGGGAGAGAGAATGGGCCTCTAGCTACTGCAAACAAACTCCAGATGCATGTACCACCTGTGTATCTTGTTTACATGGGATCTGGAGAATCGAACCTGGGTCCTTAGGCTTCCGCAGGCAATCACTTTTACCGCTAAGACAGCTCTTCAGCCCTTGGCTAGGTTTTTAGTACCAAGCAGGAATTCCCTCCATGGAGTGGGCTTCAAATCCAATCAGAGAGCAGTTGGTTCCCCCAAAACACATGCCACCACTCCCCCAGTTGGTACATGTGGCCTGGCTGGCCAGCTGTAAAGCTTGCGGGGTCCACTGCTTGTTAAGACCTTTGATGACTTTTTCCTCCCAAAGGCAGTGTGCTGCAAAGCTCCTTCGTGCATCCTGACAGCTAGTCAACAAGGAGGAGGCTTCCAGCTCTGTTCTAGCTTGATTTCCCAGTGACCTGCAGCCCAAGCACGTGGAGTCTTCAGCACAGGGCCTGTATTAGTCAGGGTTCTCTAGAGGAACAGAACCCATAGAATGAATTGTGTTAAAAGAGACTTTATTGAATTATCTTATGGGAGTCCAATAGCAGTTGCAGGCCTGAGAGTCAAGGAACCTGGTACCTGCTCAGTCCATGAGGCTGGATGCCTCGGCTGTCCCAATCCGGCACTGAAGGCCTGGAGGCTTCCTCAGGAGCAGCTGGTCTTCAATCCAAGCTGGTCTTCAGCCCACGCTGGAAGGCAGCAAGCAGCTCTGGCAGCAAGTGGAAGGAAGGGGATTCTTTTAAGCCAGAGCTTCCTTATATAAAGTCCCCCCTCCCCCAGGGACTGCCCACTCTGGGGGAAGGGCTCACCTTGGGGGAAGGACTTTCTCCTTCAGTTAATCCTTCCTGGGAGCAACCTCAGAGACCCACCCAAAAGGGATGTCTGTGAATTACTAAACAGATCAAGTTGACAACACCTTAACCATCACAGGGCCTTTCTTGCTTCTTTGTGTCCTGGACAGCACAGCTTGGGCAGTAGTTTTGCCATCCAGTGGGTGACCCAAAGCAGAAATTTGAGGATCATCCTAGACTCCTTACCTGCTCACCCCATCCCCAGAATCTATGAACTCCAACCAATATACTTTGGGTGAAAGAGACACTTAATAATTATATACAGGGGCTAGATAAATGGCGCTTGCTTGCAAAGTCTGAAGACCCAGGTTTGATTCCTCAGTACCCATGTAAAGACAGGTGCACAAAGTGGCACATACATATGGAGTTTGTTTGCAGTGGCACGAGGCCCTGGCACACCCATTCTCTCCCTCTCTCTCTGTCTGTCTCTATTAAATAAATAAATATTTTAAAAACAACTATTATACCCAGGATAAATGTCTGAAGCAAGTGGGGATGTATAGTTAAAGCATAGAGACTTCTGTTTGATTTTTTGTTTGTTTGTTTGTTTTTCAAGGTAGGGTCTCGCTCTAGCCCAGGCTGACCTGGAATTCACTGTGGAGTCTCAGGGTAGCTTCCAACTCATGGCGATACTCCTACCTCTGTGCTGGGATTAAAGGTGTGTGCCTCCACACCCAGCTTTTGTTTGATTATTTTTTGTTTGTTTGCAATTGTATGTGGGGTGTGTGTACATGTTCATATGTATATGGGCACACACATGTGTATGCTTATATGTAGAAGCCAGAAGTTGACATCAAATATCTTCCTCAATTGCTCTTGCATTTTACTTTACTTTATTTTTTAAATTTTTATTAACAACTTCCATGATTATAAAAAATTTCGCACCGGGTGTGGTGGCGCACGCCTTTAATCCCAGCACTTGGGAGGCAGAGGTAGGAGGATTGCTGAGAGTTCGAGGCCACCCTGAGATTACATAGTTAATCCCAGGTCAGCCTGGACCAGCACGAGACCCTACCTTGAAAAATCAAAAAAAAAAAAAAAAATTCCCATGGTAATGCCCTCCCTCCCCTCACTTTCCCCTTTAAAACTCCATTCTCCATCATATCCCCTCCCCATCTCAATCAGTCTGTCTTTTATTTTTATGTCATGATCTTTTCCTTCTCTTATGATGGTCTTGTGTAGGTAGCGTCAGGCACTGTGAGGTCATGGATATCCAGGCCATTTTGTGTTTGGGGGGACCACGTTGTAAGGAGTCCTACCCTTCCTTTGGCTCTTACATTCTTTCCACCACCTCTTCCGCAATGGACCCTGAGCTTTGGAAGGTGTGACAGAGATATTACAGTACTGGGCACTCTGGTCACTTCTTTCCAGCACCATGATACCTTCTGAGTCATCCCAAGGTCACTGCCATCTGAAAAGAGAAGATTCTCTACCCAAAGTGAGAGTAGCATTAATATAAGGGTATAAGCATTAAGAGAAGTGCTTACTGGGCAGTTTGATAAGCATAGTATATACATTTAGCCAGACAGCAGCAGACATTATACCCCTAGGGCCCATGACTACCCCTGTTTTAAGTTTTCAGTATCAGGCATGTGGGCCTCCAGTCCAATTAGGCATCTTCCTGACTCTGCATTCCCAGCACTGACATGACAGATGTGCGCTCAGCTTTAACATGCCCGCTTCATGCTGAGGATCCAAATTCAGCTTCTCCTGCTTGCATGGCAAGCACTTGATCTACTGGGCCATCTTCCCAGCCATTTTATTTTGAGACAAGGTCTCCTTGTGTAGCCCAGGGCTGGCCTCAAACTTGAAATCTTCCTGCCTAGGCTGCCTGAGTGCTGGGATTATAGAGTACACAATCACGCCACCATAGCCAGCCGTGTGGTCTTGACTTCTCTTCCTCTCTCAGCCCTACCATCACTACCTTAGGTCAATCCTTGATAAATATTTACTGAGCTTAGTGACACAGTCTGCTGTCTCCTTTACTCTTGGTCCTTCCCTACATACTTATCCACTGCATGTGCACACGCACACCACGCACACACGCACACACACCTGCTTACTTAAAACCCTCCCGCGGCAGCAGATAACTTCATAATATAGTTGAAGTCCTTAGTATGGCCTAAGGCCTTTCGTAGGTCAGGTTCCTTATCATGCCTCCAGGCTGTGAGCTTATTCACCCCTTCATTCACTCAGCATTTACCGTTACTTTGGGCCAGACACAAGTTTAGAGTTCAGGCACACACTGACAAGACGGTGTTGCAGTTAGGTTCGCATTGCTGGTAGAAATCACCCAACCAAGAGCAGCTTGTGGGGGAAAAAAAAAGAGGTTTATTTTGGCTTACAGGATTGAGGGGGAAGCTCCACAATGGCAGGGGAAAACGATGGCATGAGCAGAGGGTGGACATCACCCCCTGGCCAACATAAGGTGGACAATAGCAACAGGAGAGTGTGCCAAACACTGGCATGGGGAAACTGGCTATAACACCCATAAGTCCGCCCCCAACAATACGCTCCCTCCAGGAGGTGTTAATTCCCAAATCTCCATCAGCTGGGAACCTAGCATTCAGCACACCTGAGTTTATGGGGGAACACCTGAGTCAAAGCACCACAAATGGGCTTGTGCCCTCCAGATATTTACAGTGGAGCAGCAAAGCAGCCAAGGGAAAGCTAAGGGAAACAAACAAACAAACACATGCCATGGCAAAGGGAAGGACGACATCCTACGACCTCACTACTCATGGTGGGGTCTGGCCCGGCATCACCACCTGGGAGCCTGAACGAAACCTTAGGGCTCCAAACCTGACCCACTGAGCCTGCGCCTGCATTTTTACAAGAACATGGAGTTAAGTGTCTGCTTTGGAAGCCCTTGTCTATGAGGCCACCCTGGCTGAAACGCTCGGTTCAGATTCCCAGGGATGCTTGTGCCGGCAGGAGACTAAGAGGAGGATATGTTTGCTCAACCAAGGGGCTGGGGGTGGGCAGAGGTACAACTCGTGGAGGGCTTGGAATGCAAGGGCACAGAAGTGAGAGAGAGAAAATATGATTTTTGGGGAGGAAGGGGAATATTAGTTCTGGGATCACAGGCTGCTGTGGCAGCTGTGCATTCTTTAGAGAGATCATCAATTCAAGGAATGCCCGTGACCAAGTTCAGCACCTCCATGTCATCTTGAGCCCATCTTAAAACGTGGTGGTGAAGAGATGAAAAGGAGAAGTCACCAGGCATGAAGGATGGGGGCGCGGTGAAGAATGAATGGGCAGGAGTTTCTGGTATGATGAGAACGTTCTGAACATGGCTAGTAATGGTGGCTACACAACTCGCCGAGTGCTACTGAATCCGTGTGCTTGAACATGGCTACGGCAGGGCTGGAGAGGTGGCTCAGTGTTTAAAGCGCTTGTCTGCAGAGCGTAATGACCCAAGCTCGATTCCCCAGTGCGCGTGTAGAGCCAGATGCACAAAGTGGCACATGCATCTGGAGTCCGTTTGTAGCAGCTTGAGGCCCTGGGGCACCCATTCCCTCTGTCTCTCCTCTATCTCTCTGCATTTGCTAATAAATAATTACAAATACTTTTAGGAAAATAGCTATAGCATTAAATGTTAATTATAGGTTACCTTAGTTTTTTTTTTTTTTTCTAAAACATTGAGTTCTTTGGCATCAAAGAACACCTAATTTTCAAGTTTCAGCCTCACCACTCCTTTGCTCTGATGCCCTAGGCAGGTCCAGTATCTTCTTGGAGCCTGTATTATTTACTCTTTTTGAAGATTATTTACTGTTCTTGAAGCTGTGATCAAATACCCAGGAAAAACAACTTCAGGGAGAGAAGGATTCATTCTGGCTCACAGTTCCAGGGTACCGTCTATCATGGTGGAGAAGGCATGGTGGCAGGAACATGAGGTGGCTGGTCACATTGCATCCCTAATCAGGAAGAGAGAGAGAAGATTGCCAGTCTCAGCTTGCTTTCTCACCCTGTCCACAGTTAGGGTAAATTGTATCACACACATGTCCAGGATCTGTCTTCTAGAGCCTGTCAAATTGATAATGCTAACTACCACAGATCCTCAGTGTTCTCATCTGTAAAATGCAGCTGCCAATGGCATCTGCCTCACAACAGTTCATTGAAGCGGTGCCCAGTGAAACAGCTGGCGGCTTGCTGGGTGATTGTTACGTTCATCAATGCCTGCAGAGCCCAGCCTCAGCACCATGTCTGGCCCCGTCAGAGCCTCTTAGCATCCCTTCCACTCCTCTGACTCCACACCCTCAACTGTCTTCTCCCTCTGTACAGTGGGTTTCCATTCTAGTTGCACATCAGTCACCAGGAGAGCTCTGAAAAAAACCCAGGCCCAGGGCAATGGCAGCAGAATTTCAGGTGTCGGGACAGAGGCTTCGTTATGACCGAGCAACACTGTCCCTGAGAACTGCCAAGTAAATGGACCAGGCTCGCCAGGAGAGATCGGGCGGAACACAAGGCCTGAGCCTCAGACCCCGAATTTCCAGCTGAGTAGGTCAGAAACAGCTCTCGGCTTTACTCCACCATCATCAGTCTAGCTGCTCTTTCCTTCTGCTTGAGGTCTGCATTCTAGACCCACTTCGGGAGGTTTTTCTTGAAGACCTGCACCAGCAGTCTTCTTTATGCCAGTCGTTTCAATCTTGTCAGACATTGCTGGGTCAGATACAGTTGGCCATTTCTCACGATTCTGTCCCTTAAATTCAGAGTCACTACTCTTTGGGAGTTTCTTATTTCCATTTTCTTATTCCTCCACTTGGAAGGGGAGTCTCCCATGATCATTTTCTTGCATACTTACATTTGTCCCTTAAAAAGAGCAGTCTTAGCTCAGGAGGCACCATGGTGCTGAGAAGAAGTGACAGAGGAGTGCTCAGCACTGCAATATCTCAATCACACCTTCAGTGGCTCAGGGTCTAACGCAGAAGAGGTGACGGAAAGAATGTAAGAGCCAAAGGAAGGGTAGGACTTCTTTTTTTTTTTTTGGTTTTTTGAGTTTTTTGAGGTAGGGTCTCACTCTAGCCCAGGCTGACCTGGAATTCACTATGGAGTCTCAGGGTGGCCTCGAACTCACGGCGATCCTCCTACCTCTGCCTCCCGAGTGCTGGGATTAAAGGCGTGCGCCACCACGCCCGGCTAGGGTAGGACTTCTTACAACGTGCTCCTCCAGACACAAAAGGGCCTGGATATCCATGACCTCATAGTGTCTGACACTACCTACACAAGACCATCATAATAGGAGGAGAAGATGATGACATCAAAATAAAAGAGAGACTCATTGAGAGAGGGAGGGGATATGATGGAGAGTGGAGTTTCAAAGGGGAAAGGTGGGGAGGGAATTACCATGGGATATTATTTATAATTATGGAAGTTTTCAATAAAAAAATTATTTTAAAAAAAGCAGTCTTAGGTATGAGACAAGTGCCGTTTTGAATCTTGACTCGGGCAGTGTGGCTGCTCTGAGCTTCCATCCACTGGTGAATCCTGGCGGATGGCAGTCATAGTTCTTAAAGCCCTATGTCCTTGCTACAATACCCACCTCTCAGCATTTCAGTGGCTCCTTTAAAGAACATGTAAAAATCTTCCCCTCGAGGAGAACTTCAGGGGTGGCTGGACAACACCATGAGATGCAGAAGAAGAGCTGGTAATACCAAAGTCATCACAAAACAGTGCGGCCAGCCAAGGGGCGAGGAGCCAGTCCCCAGGTCTCGCCAGCAGGCATGGGCAGACAGGGAGGTGGTAGATGGAATTTGACAATGGAATCAACCAACAGATTCCCTGCGGCTACATTAAAATATGAGCATAGCGCTGGTCCCTGTAGAGGGAGGGTGTTGTTCACAGTCCTAGGATGGGCTGTGGAACAGCCCCAGAGGAAACCCACAAGGGGATTTCAACCCAAAGCTGGAATTCAGTCACCCTGGCAAGAAACACAGCGATAAGGAACCTGTTACAGTTTGCCCCATTTATTATAGTCATGTGCAAAACATGACCAAGGGGTGTTACACAGAGCTCTCATTACAAGATAAGGTTTCCCAGCGTTGTTTCCCGTCCGTGTTATTCAACAGGGTGGCTCATATGTTGAAATCTGAAACTCCTTGGGTGAAAAATCTCTGTGCAGGCCATACCAGATGTTGCCTGTGTAGCTCCCCGAGCCCAGAAAGATGAGTTAATCCTTGAAGGAAATTATTTTGAACTTGCCTCAAATTCAGCGGCTTTGATCCAACAGGCCATAGCAATTAAAAACAAGGCTATCAGAAGAGCTGTGGGAGGTAGTTCTCTCCGAACAAGGATCAGGCCGCTGGCTGCAGGCCGCATTCCAGGCCCGCTCCAGATGCAGAGGCCTCACTTGGTGTGATGTTGTGAAAACTGCACTTTGCGTACATGCAGTTGTAAACAAAGCTTCCTCATCCTCTAAAGACTCCAAAAAATCGCTCGTTGTCCAGGGTGCTTTCTCCCTGGCCTCTCTTATTTATTTATTTTTCTTTTTCATTTATTTTGTTTTATTTTTCCTTTTTTTCTATAACTGTCTTATTTAAAAACTTCTGCACTCATCGCACGGGGCATACAACTTACCCAGGTATCTAGTTTTCTTTCCCCAGTTATATGGTAAGTCTGTAAAAGTCCTAAGCCAAGCATATTTTCTATCTATCTATCTATCTATCTATCTATCTATCTATCTATCTACCTACCTATCTATCTATCATCTTTTTTGGTTTTCTGAGGTAGGGTCTCACTCTAGTCCAGGCTGGCCTGGAATTTACTATGTAGTCTCAGGGTGGCCTCGAGCTCATGGTGATCCTCCTACCTCTGCCTCCTGAGTGCTGGGATTAAAGGCGTGTGCCACCACGCCCAGCTATATTTCTTTGTATTTCTGAATGCCTAACTTTATATGAGGCACATTATTTACAGAAGTTCTTTATTCTCTTTGACATCCCTAAAAGCTACTACAGTTCCTGGCATGTAGCAGACATTCGGGAAGGGGAAAGATGTTTATTAAATGAATGGAATTGTAGTTGGTAATTGAACGGAACTGGCATGTGTATTTCTCATTACTGGAGAAAATACCTGACAGAAACAACTCAGTGGTGGGGTGTGGGGAGGCTTTATTTTGGCTCATGGTTTCAGAATTAATGAGTCCACAGTGGTGGGAGCTTTGTGGTATAGCTTGTTCACATCTTTTTAAACATATTTTATTCATTTATTTATTTGAGAGAGACAATGAGGCAGATAGATAGATGATAGATAGACAGACAGAATGTGTGTGCCTAGCCACTGCAAATGAATTGCAGATTAATGAGCCACCTTGTGCATCTGACTTTATGTTGGTACTGGGGAATTGAACTTGGGTCCTTAAGCTTTGCAGGCAAGTGCCCTTAACCACTGAGCCATCTCTCCAACCCACTTGTTCACATCTTGATGGACCAGGAAGCAGAGAGTTTGGGCCAGAACCAGTGGTAGGTATCACCTTTGGGCCTACTTCCAATGAGCCACACTCAGAAAGTTCCACGATCTCCCCAAACAGTGCCACTGACCAGGGACCAAATATTTAAAGACATGAGCCTGTGGGGGACAGATCACATTCAGACCATAACAGTATGAACAGTCATCAAATGTGAAGCATGGGACAGACATTTTTACATTGTTTACCATCTCACTACCTTTTCCCAAGAAGTTGTTGCTCCCCAAGCCCTATCTTCATGGCCCCGTGTGATGGTTCACACTGGCGGTCACCTGTCAGGACCTAGAATCACATGTGAGGGATTATGCAGGTCAGGTCAGCTCCTGGGCTCATCTGGGGGGGGGGGACTATTTTGACTAGACTAATTAAGGCCGGATGACCTGTTCATGGGGTCCTGGACTATATAACAAGGAGAGAGGGCTGGAGAGACGGCTCAGCGGTTAAAGCACTTACTGCACAAGCATGGGGACCTGAATTTGAATCTCCAGAACCCACATGTTGCAGTCAGCTTCGTATTACTGGCCGAAAACACCTGACCGAGAGCAGCTTGTGGGAGGAAATAGTTTATTTTGGCTTACAGACTCGAAGGGAAGCTCCATGACAGCAGGGAAAACAATAGCATGAGCAATAGCATCACCTCCTGGCTAACATCAGGTGGACAACAGTAGCAAGAGAGTGTGCCAAGCACTGGCAAGAGGGAGCTTACTGGAACCACATAAGCCTGCCCCCAACACCACCTCCAGGAGGATCCAATTCCCAAATTGCCACCAGCTGGGGACCTAGCATTCAGAACACATACATTTATGGGGGACAGCTGAATCAAACCACCACACCATGTAAAAGCCAAACATTGTAGTCCAGGTGTCTATTTTCCCTGCCCCTATGATGAGCTGAGAGGCAGGCCGGAGAATCCCCAGAAGCCCACAGGCCTGCTAGCCTGGCTAATGCATCAGTGACCAACAAGAGACCCTAACTCAAACAAGGTAGGGGGGCTGACACTCAAGGTTATCCTCTGACCTCCCTCAAGCACTGTGGCATGCACACGCCCACACTTATGCATACGAATACACACACACACACACACAGGAAAACGTAGAGAGCTGGTGAGTGAAGGACTCAGGAACGAGATAGACGCCATGACAGGCTTCAGAGTCCTCAGTAGGCCTAAGTTTCTGTTTCCCGGCAAGATCTCCGGTAAGGGTGGGATTAACAGTTACTGGAAACTGACTATGCAAGATCTCCGGTAAGGGTGGGTTTAATAGTTACTGGAAACTGACTATGCCGTACGTTCCTGAAGTCATAAGATAAGCTCAATTCCCCTAGCCCCAGCCCACCAACTTTGCCCGCCAAAATCCTAAACCAACCAGAAGAGCACACTGTTTAAATCAACCAATCGTGTACCCATCCCTTTCTTCTATGTTCAAATCCCTATAAAAACCCTACCCTCCCACTACTCGGGGCTCTTGTACGGATCCACTGCGTTGGTGAAGTCAAGAGACGGAGCTTAAGCCCGAAATAAAGCTCCTTGCCCTTGCATACGTGTTTGGTTCTCCTTGGTGGTCACTGGGGATGCCGAGAACTGGGCATAACAGTGAGCGGTATCTTTCATTGTTCTCTGCTTCCTCACAAGCACTGGCCACCAGGCCTTCCCCACCATGACAGACCCTGGAACTGTAAGTGACATAAGCTCTTCTTCCCCGAAACTGAATGAATTTTGTCAGGTATTATGTCTTGGCAATGAGCAGTTGACTAACACACCCCCAGAGAAACTGCCGTGTTGTCTCATGTCTCTGGTTTGGTCTGACACACACATCAGAGAGGCTTTTCCTGAGACTTTCTGTCTTGGAACTAGAAAGAATATTTAGTCTCTTCATAGAGTGAAAGTCATATGGATGCACTAGTCACCTTAGGAGCTCTTGGCCCCAGCACTTTTCACCGCACGGACAAAGCTGCTCTCTAGCTAGAGCAAGGAAAGAAGCTAATGAAGACGGAGGCAGCCATAGATGCGAGAACAAGCGAGCACTCTCTCCGTCAAACCACTGCTTCCAGCTCTTCTCAAGCCCCAAGCACGTTCCTGCCTGTGGGGTTCATGGCCATCACATTGTCCTTAACAATATACCCTCTCCCTTCGCTTTAATGGATTTGAGTCCTACCCCTGCCACTTGTCACCACACAAGTTCTAACGGACGTGGAAGTGCCTGCTGCGTGGGAGACTCAATAAAAAAGAATGGATGGATAAAATCTCATTATGCCAAGTTAGGAAGTTTTGCAAGCAGAAAATTTTCAAAACTTCCCATCCTTATTTGTGGCTTTAGTCAGTGCCTCTTTGATATCCCTCCCAGAGCGTTCTGGACTTGGAGGAACACATTCTACGCCTGGATGCTACAGCTTCGAGCAGGCTCACCCTTCATTTTCAGTGACTTCTTCTGTGTGTGCATTTGATGAGCTTCATGGTGAAGATGCTACTAGAGACTAAATGGTGTCCACATTATCCCCCAAATCCAGGCATATGGCCTAGTGCATGTGAGAAAGCTTATTGGGACAATAGGGCCGTTTATTTGATGTTGGGTGACCAGCTCAGCATCTCTGGTCACCACATTTACAAAGCAAATCTTTAGAATCAAATCCCTCTTCAGACAAGCAGGGTTACTTACTTATTGCCACCCATATTAGCCATTTTTAGGTTTTATCTTTTCAGTCACAAAATTCCCAGTGCCAGAGACCTTGTCTTCCCTTGACTCACTGTTTTTCATTCATAAAACTACCCACCATCCAGGTCTACCATCCTCCCTTTTCCACAATATACTGTTCTGTCTAATCATTTCATTTTTTTTCTTTTCTTTTTTTTTTGTTTTTTGTTTTTTGAGGTAGGGTCTCACTCTAGCTTAGGCTGACCTGGAATTCACTATGTAGTCTCAGGGTAGCCTTGAACTCATGGTGATCCTCCTACCTCTGCCTCCCGAGTGAGTGCTGGGAATAAAGGTTTGTGCCACCATGCCTAGCTTTATTTCATTCTTGATCCCAGGAATGACAAATACATGCTGTATAGTCACACCTGCACACCCCACACTCCTGTGACAAAGTTCACTCACTGATATCCCTGCTCTTTCTGGAGAAAAACTCAGAATTCTTCATTTTTTTGTGATGCTAGGGATTGAATTTAGGACTTTGCGCATGCCAGGTAAGCGCTCTATTATGGAGCTACATTCTCCAGCCCCTCCCCTGTTATTTTTTTGGAGAAAGGTCTTCAGGGCTGACCTTGAACTGATGACCCTTCTGTCTTAGTCTCCCAAGTGTTGGGGTTATTGGCATTAATCACTCTGCCTGGCTTAACATAATGTGTTAATATGTTAAATTCTTTTTTTTTTTTTTTTTTTGGATTTTCGAGGTAGGGTCTCACTCTAGCCCAGGCTGACCTGGAATTCACTATGGAGTCTCAGGGTGGCCTCGAACTCACGGCGATCCTCCTACCTCTGCCTCCCAAGTGCTGGGATTAAAGGCGTGCGCCACCACGCCCGGCTTATAATATGTTAAATTCTTAACATAAGAATCTGAATGGAAGCAGGCATAGTGATCAGTGCCAGGCACTTTGAAGGCAGAGGCAAGAGCTCTGAGAGTTTGGGGGTTAACCTGGACTACAGAGGAGAACTTGTCAAAGAAAAAGAAAGGGGCGGGGGGAGGAAAGGAGGAAGAGAAGAAGGAAGGAAAGAATTTAAATAGTACCTGATAAAGCTACTAAAGACAGACCAGAGTTGTCAAGTGACATGAAGCCTGGTTGCTATCTCTGCTCCATTGCCTTATATTGCTAAATGTACTTGTCATCTCTCCAATCGGGCTATTAAGCCCTTGAGGGCAGGGCCAGTTATAACAACAGTAATGGCAGTGACAAATATTTATGGAGTACCTCTATGTACTATCGTTGTACCAACACTTTTATGTAAATTGTAGAATTAAATCCTTAACATCATCCAGTGAAGGGGCTATTGTTGCTCCTAGTTGACAGGTCGGGAGTCTGAGTCTTAAGGATGACAAGCCTCTTGTCCAATAGCACACAGCCAGCATGCGGCAGAACCAGAACTGGACCCTGCAAATGTTAGCTGCTACCAGATGCAGTATATTGTTTCACCCTTGTTTGTATGTGGGCACAGTAGTTAACAAGTTTTCTTCAGAAGAGACAAAGACTCACATTGAAAATACCAGAAACATATTCTCCTCAGAGAGGAGTTGGACCATTCTGAAAAGAGGGCTTCTTGACTTTCCCAATACCTTTGGCTGATGGCAAAGGCATTCCTTACTCCACAGATAAACATGCTTTATAGATATGGAAACACTAAAGGCTCCCTCCCCCCTCTGTCTCCCACCCCCAGAGAAGAAGGCAGCTGCCAGGGGCCCTTGCAGAGGCTCTTCTGCCATCCCCGTGGCAGGCACCTCCCTGGGACTGAATTTTAAATTTGTAAAACGATTCCTTTGCACTTCCCATGCGTGTTCCTTGGAATAGTGGCTCTACATGGAATTCATATGAAAAGGGGTTCTATTGTCAAGTGCTATTGGGAAACTGCACTTCCCCTTGGGAGAGCCACAGTCCATGTTAGAAGCTCTGAGAAGGCCGGCGGAAAAGCATCTCCACAGCCGGTGTTTACTGAATGCTCTTTAACTCAGCATTTCCTAATCTTCTTTGGTTTCACATAATAATGGTGCTAACTAACCCCATGCTTGTTTTAAAAATGTTTTGACTAAGTTAATTTCTAAGGACTTTTCTGAATAGCCTACACATCTAGTATATAATCACAAAAACTAGACTGTAAATTGTTCCGTGGGGGGGGGGGGAATCAAAGGTGGAATCACAATTTTAAGTTATTGAAATTTGTCAGAAAAGTTTAAAGGGTTCTAAGATACCCAAGTTTAGCAGTTTATGGGTCATGGTTAGATTCCTGAAATAGACGATTAGGGGGCGCTAGCGGACTGTAGTAATGGCCATCCCTCCACAAACTTGGCAAGAGAGTGCAAACCCCAAGTTGTAGCAACCAGAGTGCCTTGAGCAATTTCTTTTCCAGCTGAATGGAAAGCTACTGAGAACTAACTTCTTTTCTTTTTGGGTTTCCATTTCCTTTAGAGGAAAAGAAAACAGAACAAACTCAGGTTAGGGAACATCTTATGCCCTATTCTTTAGAGCTAGATCCCATAAAACAAATCTTTCCATTTCTTTTTGTTAATGTTTTATGCTCACTTTGAGGCAGCTGCATTAGAAGGTGGGTGGTCTTATTGTTTTCTTGATGAATTCTCTCATTTCAAAGGGAAAAAATAGGGCTAGGTGTGGGGATAGCTCCCTCTAATTCCAGCATTCAGGAGGTTGAGGAAGAAGAGAGTTCAAAGCCAGCCCTAGGTTACATAATGATATATAAATGCACAGGTAAGAAAAAGAACACACTCAAATGTCTTTAGACTATACATCCTCTTAAAGTTAACGTTTCTCTCTCTCTCTAGCTTCACTTGTGTTTATGATTGACAGGCTATAAGAGCCTTAGGGCAAGATGGATGCACACAACTTTTTCAAGTTTTTGTCATATGAAGTAGAATAAAACAGGCCAAGTCCCTTACCATGTCCAACACAAGTCATTTAAGGGGTGACTAGGGATTGCACCCCAGGGTCTTGTGTACGATAGATAAACAGCCACTGAGTTATTCCCTAGCCATTCAGGGTGACTTGTTCTGAAGCGATGTCATCAGCAACAGCTCTCTGTATTTCTCTTTTCATATCTCTCCTTGTTGTGTCCCACCTCCCTCACCAAGACTGCCTCTACCTAAAGCCCCATTTGGAAAAGAAGCCCTGCAGACACTTTTTAAACCTTTTCACGAGAGTCAAACAAGAACTGGAGGATAGCCTGTAGACGCCAGCAGAGGGCAGAGAATCTCTTTTTGCGCTCAGAAATTCCCTACATCGCTGGCACAGAGGATCTTCAGCATTCTGATGCCCAGCCTCAAGGAGATGTCAGGTGCCCATCTCCACAGGCAGCAGGAGTATGCGCCATAACACCACACTCCCACCAGGATGGTGCCACCTTGCAGTACATCTTGTGTTTGACAATCCCTTCTTGTCCCAATGAAACCAGCGGAGAAAAATGCAATGTGAGGGCTTCATTGGTCCAGAAAACCAGGCCCAGCTCCTCTGCCTGATTTCTGATCTGTCACTACCCCTCGCCTCTCACGGAAAGGCTGGGGAGAGATCGTGAGCGACCAACCAAGCAGTTTAAGCTCTTGGAAAGTTACTGGTGCCTTTGAGTTCCAGGAACTGCTGAATCATCATCACAATAGGAAAAACTTAGTAAGAAAAAGATGAGGGGCATGCCTTTAATCCTAGCACTCGGGAGGCAGAGGTAGGAGGATCACTGTGAGTTCAAGGCCACCCTGAGACTACATAGGGAATTCCAGGTCAGCCTGGGCCAGAGTGAGACCCTACCTTGGAAAACCAAAAAAAAAAAAAGCTGAGAACTGGATGCATTTTCCTTCAAACCCAGTCACTTTTAGTGGTGAATACACCATGATTTTCATATTCTAGAGGTGGAAACGGGATCAGAGTGGTTAAGCAACTTGGCCCAGCCAACATTCTTCCATGGATGGAGAAGCTCTCAAGTCCCCCTCCCTCCGTGAAGAGCAAATGGCAGTAACTAGGTGCTGGGGGAGGGGTCATCCTCTTCAGTAGTGTAGCCTCTGGTTAAGTGGTGGGGAGAAGAAGGGGTTCAGCTAAGGTGAGATGGGGATAAAACAGTGTAATTGGGGTATATGTGATCAAAACACAACATACAAATGTATGAAATTGTCAAAAAACAAAGTAAGCTGGGCGTGGTGGCACACACCTTTAATCCCAGCACTCGGGAGGCAGAGGTAGGAGGATCACCATGAGTTTGAGGCCACTCTGAGACTCCATAGTGGATTCCAGGTCAGTCTGAACTAGAGTGAGGACCTACCTTGAAAAACTAATAAATAAAGATTAATATATATACAGTAATATATTTTATATATATGTATATATACTCACACACATACACACACAAAACAAGGGCTGGAAGGTGGCTTAGTGGTTAAAGCGCTTTTCTGCAAAGTCTAATGACCCAAGTTCGATTCCCCAGTACCCATGTAAGCCAGATGCACAAAGTGGCACATGCATGTGGAGGCCCTGATGTGTCCATTCTCCCTGTCTCTTCTCCTACTTTCTCTCCGCTTGCAAATAAATAAATATATATATAAAGAAAAGAAAGTCACTAAGCTAGGATTTGAACTCAGGGCTGTCAAATGAAGAAAATACTGCTGAGACCCATAGTGTCAAGCCTTCCTCACCTCTCTTCCTATTTCTTACTGGAATGAACTTAGTCTATATTCTCCACTTGTGAATGATCCGCAACCCCCGTTCTTTCTTCAGATCCTCCTGGTAGCAATGGTCACACTCCCATTTGGGCCTGCGTTTCACAACCATCTGAGATAGCGAGATCTTCCTAGCTTCTAACCAAAGCCCCCCAGACCCGCAGATAAACTGAGGAGTGCAGGGCCTGCCCGTGGGGAGCCCCGGGAAGTGGCTGCCACAGTCCCATGGCAACAGCTTCCAGGCCCTGGTTCCAAACTGCTTCTGTTAAAAGAATCGCCAATTCAAAACACATGCGCTGTCTTCAAGCCTGGCCCCACCCCAGGAGCACAGTTGCTCCTTGAGCCCTTTTCAGCCTGAGCTGAACACCAGAGTGGAATCAGGCCCTGGATCGAGAAGGCAATCAAGACACATCAGCGCTTGTTTTCCTCCCCGCTCGGAGCCACGCCACGCTTGGATCTGCTTTTCCAAAACATATTCTTGGGCTAACGTTTTATGTAAACACATACAGGGCCTAGTCCCATCTGAGCCCCGTCAGGAGTGAGAAAACAGTTCTTACCCGGGGAGTTGTACATTTTCTGTGAGTCTTTACCAATAGACAAATCTAGCCATCTGCAAAAATGTACAGGTGTAGTGTGTAAAGAAACCCAGGGCTCAGGGGTACAGTGATTTGCATGGAAGAGCAAGGGAAGGCATATGAAAGGGAGAGAGGACTTGGAAGGGAAAGACCTCTGTTTAATATCATTACAGAGCCTTAGTATCTGTGTGATCCCTGCTATGTGTCTCGCCCTTCCTGGACTTCAATTTTCTTCTCCATCAATTGCAAACATCCAACTGTCTCAGCATGGTGGCCCAACCTGTAATCACAGTCCTTGGGATGTGAGGGCAGGAAGATCACTAGTTCAAAGTTCTGGGTTATTTACACAGTGAGTTTTAGGCCATCTTGAACTATGCAGTGAGACCCTGTCTCAAAATAATAATAAGCCTGCCATGGTGGCGTACACTTTTAATCCCAGCACTCAGGAGGCAGAGGTAGGAGGATCACCGTCAGTTCAAGGCCACCCTGAGACTACATAGTGAATTCCAGGTCAGCCTGGGCTAGAGTGAGACCCTACCTCGAAAAACCAAAAAAATAAAATATAATAATAATAACAATAATGATTCATCAAGTTGATAAAAAGATTCCTGAAAAATGCTACATAATATTTTAAAATATTTTATTTTTATTTATTTCACAGAGAAAGAGGGAGAGAGAGAGAATGGGCATGCCAGGGCTTCTAGCCACTGCAAACAAACTCCAGACACATGCGCCCCCTTGTGCCTCTGGCTTAAATGGGTCCTGGAGAATCGAACCTGGGTCCTGTGGCTTTGCAGGCAAGCGCCTTAACCGCTAAGCCATCCCTCCAGCCCCTACATAATATTTATTTGCACATAGGTACTTGTACATGTGTATGGGTATGTGATGCCCCCTTGTGCATCTGGCTAACGAGCCTCGAACCGGGGTCCTTAGGCTTCACAGGCAAGTGCTTAACTGCTAAGCCATCTCTCCAGCCTGCACCCAGCTTTTATGTGAATGTTAGGGATCCAAACTCCAGTTCTCATGCCTGCCAGGCAGACAGTTTACTGACTGGACATCTACCCAGAGTCTACCCTCTCTATTTATTTATTGGTAATAAGGATCGAGCCTAGGACCTTAAGCATGCTAAACTCTATCACTAAGCTACACCTCCAATTCAATTTTAAAGAATATTATTAGCACCTTTGTTATCGCTGTAGCAGTTTTATAAAACCTCTGCAACTGATGTAAGAGAATGACCATCCATCTTGCTCCTCGGGGGATATCTTTATGTATTAAGTAGCTGGTTTTAAGGGTGGTCCAAGTTTATAAACTCACCTATGCCAGACATTATATGTTTAACGCATTCCAACCACCTTAGAAGGCAGATGCTGCCTTTAGCATCCTCACTTTACAGTCGAGGCAAAGAAGTTAATTCTCTAAAGCTACCAGCTAGAGTGGCTGAACAAAGGCAGTCTAATTCCAGAATCCACACATCTGAGCACCCAATCCAGATCCACTTCTCTGTAACATGACCCCAAATAACATCACTTAAACGACTTCTTTTTTAATTTGTGGTGTGTGAAGGGAAGAGAATAGGCACACTAGGGCCTTTTGCCACTGCAAACAAACTCCAGACACATGGGCCACTTTGTACATCTGGGTTTTATGTGGGTCCTGGGGAACTGAACCATGCCTGCAGGCTTTGCAAGAACGCACCTTGAACCACCGAGCTATCATCCTGACCACAGTGTCACTTAAACTGGATGGAAGCTTAATTCTCTTTTGTACAAATACAAGTCCAGAGGCCAGTAGTTCAAGACTAGAGGTTCGGCTCCACACAGGACTCAGCTCCAGGCACCTTTTCTGCTCCAGATTCTTAATATACAGCCTCAGCCCCAGTAGCCAAAGCAGATGACAGAGCTTTGGCCAGAAGAAGGGTCAGGATAGACACTTTCTAGTCGTGTATCATGGACTTTCCCAGAAACTGCTGTGTGACATTCCTGCTTCCATCCCATTGGTCACAGTAGCAAGGAGACTGGGAGATAGACACATGCTCTGGATGGCTCTATTGAGGGCAGGTGGGAAGAGTTGTGGCAGACAGATGAGGCTCCAGGCTGAGAATTTAGCAAAACCCTACATACTCATTTTTGAGCTCATTTCCCAGCCCGGGAAAGAAGGGCTGTGCACTGAAACCCATTGATCACAACCTTCACAAGCTATCTGAAAGCCTGTTTTAGGAACCTTACAATACAACTTAGGGGCCCAGCTTAGTGATGGAGTTTATCTAGGACCCACTGACTCATGAGGTTACAGTGGCCACTGGTGGGTTCTGATTCATGTCTCCAGACTGCAGAAGCAGGGAGTGAGTGGGAGCATACTTACACCCTATGACAGACTCCAGCTCTGAGTAGCTTTTGGCTGGTTTCTCAGCATCTCCAGAGGGCAACTTCCTGTTTTCTAAGATCCTTCCTACCCATGCTATTCTGAGAAAATCAGAAGTTGGCATCCTCTATGATACTTAGGATACTCAGCTGGTCAGAGAGGGGTTAAGACTTGTCTTTTCTTGGGGTGTCAGGTGATTCTTTTACGCTGAGTGATGTGGGCAGTCATACCTAGAGTGGTGGGTGAATCACGAGAGCCTGGGCTTCATATTAACTGAGTCATTGTCACTGCCGGAGCTCTGTACACGGCATGTTGCAAGTCCTTAGTAAGCATTTGGTGAAAGGATGAATGATGACACTTATAGCTAACCTTCTTGGATCCTAATTCCTCTCATGCCGTGGAACGATTTGGAAATGCTAGCCACAGATACGTTCTCTGCGATTTCCATTTCACAGTGACTAGCATGTCCAAGGAATGCTGTGGGGACCAGATCCCTTGATGAACCTCGGGATAGATGTGGCTTGGAGCACCTAAGCAGTGTGGGAATGGTAGCAACACGAGGTCACAGAAGTTAGTTAGCAGCCCTGGAGTGAGTACACATCATGGATGTTCAGAGACATCTCTCAAGGGCCGTGTTTTGCTGTGACATATAACTCAGCTCATGCTGGCCTGGGGAGACAGCTCAGTTGGCAAAGTGCTTGCTGTTCAAGCATTGGATCCCCAGCACCCGTGTAAATGCCAGGCAGGCAGCCTGAACCTTAGATTTCGGTGTGTGGAAGTGGGAGACACAGGATCTCTGGGGCTTGCTGGCTAGCGAGTCATTGCAAAACCCTGTCTCAAAAAATAAAATGGAGAGTGATTGAAGAAGACCCTTGACATCGACCCCTGGCCTGCACACATACTTGCCCATGTACCAGCATGCACACATGTGTCCACATGTATACAAACACATATACACCCCCCCAAACAATGAGCTCATACGCATTTTCATATTAAACTTTTTCATGAAACACAAAACCTCCATTGTACAGATGTAGATACTGAGGTTAAATGACTTGCCCCAGGTGTCACAGTAAGTGTTCAAACTCAAATTAAAAATAGGCTCTGTCGGGCGTGGTGGCGCACGCCTTTAATCCCAGCACTTGGGAGGCAGAAGTAGGAGGATCACCATGAGTTCGAGGCCACCCTGAGACTACATAGTGAATTCCAGGTCAGCCTGAGCTGGAGTGAAAGGCTACCTTGAAAAACAACACACACACACACACAAATAGGCTATGGCTGGGTGTGGTGGCACACATCTTTAATCCCAGCACTCAGGAGGCAGAGGTAGGAGGATTGCTGTAAGTTCAAGGCCACCCTGAGACTACATAGTGAATTCCAGGTCAGCCTGAACTGGAGTGAGACCCTGCCTCGAAAAACCAAAAAAAAAAAAAAAAAAAAAAAAAAGTCTCTTGCATATCATGCTCTTTTGCTTCTGATGAGATCTGGCCCGTTCAGGGTGGGCTGGCTGCAGACATCTTTTGCTTCTGTCATAGGGAATAATTGCTGATTCCACATCAGTACACTTATAAGGCTCAGTGCATTCTCTGGGAACAGAAACCCATCTATTGGGTAGATGTTTGATGTAACAGTTAACTTAATACCCAGATGTGAGCTCAGTCATCCTACACCAATGTTATAGAAAATTCCCACTCGGCTTCAGAGAACATTTGCTCATATTGAAGTGCCAAACGAGATTGGCAGAGAGGAACGTATATTGACCTTGAATGTTTACTCTATTCCCAAGCACACATGTGTTTTTGTTCACAGGGATGAGGGCCATCAGTGAGCTCTTGGGAGCAGACGTTCCTGACTGTGGAATTCTCTCTCTCCCAGTTTGTTTCATCATCTTGCAGGCTACAGAGCAGGTTGTCCCTGCCACAGTGCCCTGCAGAGTCCAGAGGCTTCCAGGTTCTTCCGTCCTTTCAAAAGAGACACTGTTTCTTCGCGGCTGAAACTAAACCATAGGAGACAGGAGAGTTTCTGGCAGAGTGTATCAAAAGGACACTACTTACTTAGGAAGAGCGAAACAGTCCAAGAAACTCCTGTCTGAGCCAGTGGTAAATTAAAGGTATGAGAACTGAGCCCTGGGCTAGAGAGATGGCTTAGCAGTTAAGGCATTTGTTGGCAAAACCAAAGGACCCAGGTTCGATTCCCCAGTTCCCACGTAACGCCAGATGCCCAAGGTAGTACATGTGTCTGGAGTTCGTTTGCAGCTGCTAGAGGGCCTGGCATGCCCATTCTCTCTCTTTCTCCCTATCTGCCTCTCTCTCTCTCTTTAAAATAATAAATTAAAATATCTTTAAAAAAAAAAAAAGAACTGAGCCCTGTGATAGTTTAGATGAAGTACTCACTGTGCAAACATGAGTACCTGGGTTCGGATCCCTAGCACCCGTGGAAGAGCCAGATGCTGTGATGGGCTTTATGCACGAAGTTCTTGGAGGCTTGTGGCAAACGCAGCAATGAGCAACAAGGAGAGGGAGGGACCCTGCCTCAAACGAGGTAGAAGGCACAGGCCAACACCCCAAGTTACCCTCTGACCTCCGCACGTGTGCTGTGGCACACACCCACCCACAGTCAAACACATGAGCACATACACCACACACACATGCAATCCACACACATGTACACCAAGAAGTGAAAGAACCGAGCCCTTGCCTTGGTCGGCTTTCCCAGGGGCTCTGTTCCTTCGACCTCTCTTCTATCCTCCACTTAGCTCTAGCTCTGCCTACCCTGGGAATATAGTTTCTATTTCCTTTTCTGCTGCCAGTCACTGAGGAAGGCAGCCACAGGGTGTAGGGCCACCTGGGCCTCCGCAGGAGTTTGGTACCCGCAGCCGTCGTGTGTGTTCTCAGAAGTTCTCCATTTAACTTTGATCCAGGCAGCCTGGTCCCTGCACTCAGCTGACCACTGCGACATGGGGTGACCACGACTACTGTTTTGCTCAGTGACTTGACCTGAAAGAGGAGTTGAAGACAAGACCATGTGCTCCTTGGGGACAAGCAACTGTGGCTGGAATTTTATATCTACCTGCCACCCTCAGGGAGAAGAATGGTTGTCATCTCACTGACAAGAAGCTGTGCCCTCTGATACTTGATGGAAGTAGAGGTTTTTCAAAGAGCAGCGTTTGAAAAAACAGTAGGAGGTTGGAATACAGAGGGTCCTGGCTATATGCTCATGAAGGGACTTCATAGTTTCACTTTGGTTTACATTTTTTTTTTTCCACGTAGGGTTGCACTGTAGCCCAGGCTGAATCAGGCTGACCTCCAACTCACAGCGATCCTCCTACCTCTGCCTCCCTAGTGCTGGGATTAAAGGCATACACCACCACATCCAGCTTCTTCTTCTTCTTCTTTTAAAAAATATTTCGTTAAGTTATTAGAGAGGGAGAGAGAGGTAAATAGAGAGAATGGGCACACCAGAGCCTCTAGCCACTGCAGACAAACTCCAGACACATGTGCCACCGTGTGCATCTGGTTTTATGTGGATACTGGGGAATTGAACTCAGGTCCTCAGGTTTTGCAGGCAAGTGCCTTAACCACATAGCCATCTTTCCAGCCCTGTATTTACATTTTTATCTCAATCAAAATCTTGCGATTGTTTTTCTTTGCTGGGAATCAAACCCAGGGCCTTGTACATGTCAGATAAGTACTCTTCCATTGAGCTATACCATGACTTGATTTTTTTCTTGTTTGTAAAAGAAATGTAATGACTTAATACTCCCATATCTGAACTATTAGATCTTTGATACTTACATTATCCCTTTTTATTTTTGTTGGACTTTTTTTGAGACAGAGCCTCATTATGTAGTCCAGAGTGGTTCTGAACTTATGACAATCCTCCTGCCTCAATCACCTAAACACTGGGATTAGAGGTTTATGTTCCTATGCCTGGCTTTTATCACTCTTCTAGCACTTAAGACTGTCTTTTGCAATAACCGTTCATTCATTTGGGAAAACATTTTGGATGCATATAGCCTGTTCTCATGCTCCCAGCCTCCTCCCTTTGCTTCCCCAACTCCCTCAGGCCGCACTTAAAACTTTCCCAAATTATAACCTTTGCCAGGTTCAGCAACTAGAGGCCTGCATCTCAATGTCCTATGGCGCTGACAGAAGGTGGTGCTGGGTAAACAACAGATGGCTACGTATTTAAGTAGGAAGGCGACCTGTACTCACTGTAGGCCCTCAGGTAGATAGACCCCAATAAGGCATTAATAGGGAGTGGAAACTCATCACTCCCTGAAGGCTGTGAGAAGCAGGTGAAAATTCCCTTCATGAAGTTCCCCTTCACCCAGCGTGCAGAGGCACCGGGGACAGAGCCCCCCACCTTCACAGTGCTCTACAGGACTATGGTGGGAAAGGAAGCTGGGTGTTGAGCTTCCTGCCAATTTTGTCCTGTGGGGCACACAAGTTGAATTTAACTTAATACATAGAAATAAGAAAATATTCATCACATATACCCTGGGAATTATGTAAACATTCTTAACTGTTAACAACATATGAAAAATTCTACCTCAATTTGCAAAGTAATTAAAATTTAATAAAAAAAATTCCCAGTAGATTAACAAAGGTTGGTGTAAAGTATGAAGTCAAGAGTGATGAGTGAGGGGACAGTGGATGTCGTGTTTGTGCTTGTACACTTTTCATCATGTGTATATGATGTATGTGTGCAAGCATGACCACGTGTGCATGCATATAAATTGGCACAATCCTTTAAAAATTGTTACATTTATTTGTGTGTGTGTGTGTGTGTGTGCTTGCGTGCATGCCAGGGCTTCTTGTCATCAGACGCTTGTGCCACTTTTTGTATAGGGCTTACATGGGTGGCTTGGGAATTGAACCCAGGCTGGCAGGTTTTGCAAGCAAGTGCCTTTAGCTGCTGAGTCATCTCCCCAGCCTGTACAATATTTTTTAAATATTTAACTATTTATTTATCTAATTATTTAAGAGAGAGAGAGGGAGAGAATGGGCTTGCCAGGGCTTCTAGCCACTGCAGACGAACTCTCGACACATGTGCCACCTTGCCCATCTGGCTTTAATAGGTCTGGGGAATCAAACCTGGGTCCTTTGGCTCTGCAAGCAAGTACAATCCTTTTAGCACATAATTTAGTACGTACTAAGAAGCTTAAAATGGGATTTGGTAATTCTTCTCCCACTAGTGTATTATTATAGTGGAAGTGGAAGTCCCTATTTTTATGAAATAACCAGAAACTTGATTAAATATATACATATATATATATATATATATATATATATATATGTGTGTGTGTGTGTGTGTATATATCTCCAGAAGTTTATTTACAGTTGTAATAAATGTGATGTCACATTTAATAACAATATTATTCTAATGATAAGAAAATGGTTTCATAAATGACAACACACCCATGATGTTCAGAATTGAAGTAGAAGGCTGGGGAGATGGCTCAGTGCGTATGAGCGCTTGCTACACACAAATGATAATGGGAGGGGATTATGATCAAAATCCATGATGTACAGTTATGAAAATTGTCAATAAAAATTATACTACAAGATAGCTAAAATAACAACCATTAAAGTTTTTCTAACTTAATAAAAGAAATGTGGGGCTGGAGAGATGGCTTAGTGGCTAAGCGCTTGCCTGTGAAGCCTAAGGACCCGGGTTTGAGGCTCGCTTCCCCAGGACCCTCGTTAGCCAGATGCACAAGGGGGCGCACGCGTCTGGAGTTTGTTTGCAGTGGCTGGAGGGCCTGGTACGCCCATTCTCTCTCTCTTCTCTCTCTCTCTCTCTCTGTTGCTCTCAAATAAATAAATAAAAATAAACAAAAATAATTTTAAAGAAATGTGTGCTATGAAAGCATTAACAGACAAAAGTGTCAGTGTACTAGCATACCTGTATGTAGCACGAATGAGAAACGAGCCACTGTTGTTATAAACCACTGAGATTTTGAGTTTTGTTACCATAGCAAAAAGCTCTAAGAAAATTCCTTTATTGTTTAAAGAAAACACACCTAAAATATGGACCACAGTGACTCAGAAGCCATCACATTCTACGTCCTGCCCATAGGGAGTTCTTTCATTCTCTCTCTCCCTCTATCCCTCTATTCCACTGACTGCCCAAACATCCCCCATCCTTCTCTTTTCTCTCTCTCTCCCTACCTTCCTTTCTCCCTCTCTTTCTTCTCCCTCTCCCTCTTTCTCAATGTTTTCTTGTTTGTTTTTAATATTTTATTTATTTGTGAGAGAGAGGGAAAAAAAGAAAAAGAAGGACAGAGAGGGAGACAGAGAGAGAGAGGGAGAATGGACACACCAGGGTTCTCTAGCCAGTGCAAACGAACTCCAGATGCCTTCTTCACCTTGTGCATCTGGCTTTATGTGGGTAATGGGGACTTGAACCAGGACCCTTAGGCTTTGCAGGCAAACAACTTAACTGCTGAGCCATGTTCCCAACCCATTTTGCCTTTTTAAAATATTATATATATATGTATATATATATTATTTTTATTCATTTATTTGAGAGGGGGAAAGAAGCAGAGTGAGAGAGAGAATGGGCTCGCCAGGGCTTCCAGCCACTGCAAATGAACTCCAGATGTGTGCGCCCCCTAATGCATCTGGCTAACTTGGGTCCTGGGGAATAATGGAACCGAGGTCCTTTGGCTTTACAGGGAAGCACCTTAACCACTAAGCCATCTCTCCAGCCCCCTTTTTGTTTTTTTGAGGTAGGGTCTCACTTTAGCCCAGGCTGACCTGAAATTTACTATGTAGTCTCAGGCTGGCCTTGAACTTAGAGGGATCCTCCAACATCTGCCCTCTGAGTGCTGGGATTAAAGGTATGCACCACTATATCCAGGTCCTCTCTCCCATGGAATGCTACAAAATCCAGGTCCTGAAGAAAACAATTTCATAGAGTCAGGAACTACCCAAGTCCTCTGAATCCATGTCCCCATTTTCTGGATCATATATCAGGAGTTGTCGATTCTTTGGACCTGAGAATGGGTAAAAAAGGAAATTATTTTCTATTGAATACTCTAGACAACTAACTGAGTAGAGCACGATTCAGAAGTCACTAAACAGTGCAGAGTTCTTATTCTGAATTAAAATAAGTTTTTCTTCATCTAAAACTTGGCTAGGGCTATTTCTCAGCTACATATACAGTCATATACATACGATATGCTCATTTATTCAAAGAAAATGCAGCTTTTCTATCTTTCTGTATATCACCTAATCTTTCTTATGAGCCCCAGCTTGGTGAAAAGCAAGGAAATTAACATCTATGTGTCTCAGTTTCCCCTGTCTTCTCCAGCTTCCCCTGTCCTGTTTAGCAGTGGTTTGCTTAGTATGTTGTGTGGTGGTGGGCATGTGGAATCAGGTCTATGTGCTGGCCACACTACTCCCTGGACCCTCACTGTCTTTGAAGAAGTGATTTCCCTGTCTACCTGTCTACTTCTCACTCTCCTGGAGCCTTCCATGCATACTGGTGGCTAGAAAGCCTTCTTTTCTGTCATTAACTTGTTGCACCTCCTATTTCTTTGGAGTGTGGATTCCCAGTTGGTCCTCAAGCTAGGTGACCTTCCCTGAAAGCCCTCACTGTAGATACCCTCTGCTGAACTTGCCAGTTAACTCCCACACCTTCCCTGGGCCCTTGAAGGACGTATAGACACACACTGCCATTGGGAACCGAGGATGGCTAGTTATCAGTCAGTCCTATGGGGCAGCCCAGATTGGAAGAGGGTGCCCTCTGCTTTTCATTTCCCATTGCTGCCCTTGTGCAGGACAAGAAGACTTTTCTCCTCCACTGGAAGGATAAGCTAGACTCCCTACCTTGACCTCGGGTGTAGGTCATAGAAGGAAGTAGACCATATCTCAAGAGTTCTGTAGGTTTCTCCCCCTGGAATGAGATTCGCTTGTCTCTCTCAGAGCCATACCTGGGCTGTGGATGGGAACCGATTTCCTATCTGTTTTTTCATTTCTCCAGCATAAAATGTGGAAGGTCAAATCACACATTCTCTTGTTGTTTCCAAGATGCTTCTGAATTCCCTTCCTTGATTTTTTTTTTTTAACTCCCATCCATGCTGTTTCTTGAACAACTCCCAGCTGTATGCTCCAGATCTATTGTTATTTCCTACCTCTGAGCATTTTCCCATGCATGGTGTCTTCTTTGCCCTGACTGCCCTTGCTATATCCCGTCCTCCCAGGACACTGTTGAGGAGTCCTTCTCTAGTATGTTCACTTCTCTCTGGGCACTTTTCACAATGGATTTCACCAAAGAGGCACATCGGACACATTACCCAATGGAGAAAACGTCTTGGTGTGGAAGCAGACCTCTTAGCACATGAAGCCTATAGAGATGAGCCTCTGCTATCAGCCTGTTCATCCCTCAAGTTGGCACAAACCCACTCCAGCCAGCTTTGTGCTGAGCCCTAAGGAGAACTCTCTTCAAGCACTACGTAGGAAACTGTGTACTCAGTAAGTGTTGAACGCATGCAACCTTGTTATTAGGAGGAAATTCTTCATTGTTCTGTTAAAATGTGGTCTTTTTTCCCACAAGCTGGTTATGCTAAGGTCCCTTAAGAGTTGGTGAGCTGGGTGGGGCCAAGGGGGACTTTCTGAGCCTGTACTCGTCACAGGTAAAGGGCAGATTAACTATATGACCTTCTTTTTGCACTTGGATCCCTCAGATGGAAAGCCAGCAAACTTCTCTCTCCTGCTGGGTAGAAAAGGTAGTGCTGGGAAGGCATAGATACTGAACAGCCTGGCTTGGTGCAGCTCTCTGCCACATGTCACAGTTTGAGTGGAGTGGCTCTGTATGCCAAGGAGAACATCATGACAATTTGTGGGAGGGTCTGGTTAGTTATGGAAGTCATACTGTCTCAGCTGCATCACCAGGGTGCATGATAGCCATATGAGACATGTGGAGTCCAATACCAAGGTCTATGATAGCTGTATGGTAAATGTTGAGAGCTCTTTTGGAGATATGATTTTTTCTTGTTGTGTTGTTTTGAGGTAGGGTCTCACTCTATCCCAGAATGACCTGGAATTCACAATGTAGTCTCAGACTTGCCTCGAACTCACAGTGATCCTCCTACCTCAACATCCCAAGTGCTGGGATTAAAGGCATGCATCACCATGCCCATCTTGGAGATAAGTTTTGTTTATTTATTTAGTTTTGGTTTTTCGAGGTAGGGTCTCACTCTTGCCCAGGTTGACCTGGAATTCACTATGTAGTCTCAGGGTGGCCTTGAACTCATGGTGATCCTCCTACCTCTGCCTCCCAAGCACTGGGATTAAAGGCATTCGCACCACACCTGGCTGGAGATAAGTTTTAAAACAAGGGCCATCCCAAACCAACTTAACCATCCAGGATCCATCATCAGCTAGATTTCTTGCAAACTCTGAAGGCCCTGGCATCCATATATGCTCCAGTTCTTCTGCCCCTGGGATCCACATGGAGCAGAGGGAAGCATCTACTGATACCCAAGAATCAGAAGAGGTGGTGCAGCAGTTACCTTCTTATTGCTGGGTCCAAACACCCAACCAGAAGCAGCTTATGGAAGGAAAGGAGTTATTTCTGGCTTATGGTTTCAAGGGGAAGTTTCATCATGGTGGGGAAAGCACAGCAGGAGAAGAAAGCTTGCTCACATCCTCACATACCAGCATGGAGGAGGAGGAAGAAGGAGTAAACTTGCTAGGAACACCCAGTAGGGCTGGACCAATAAACGTCAAGGCCTGTCCCCAGTGATATACCTCCTCCAACAAGGTTCCATTTCCAGAGGCTCCTCCAGCTGGGGATAGATATGAACTTAATCACAAACACATAAGGTTATGGAAGACTCTTGACATTGGAACCAGAAGGCCTATATCACAGGATGGCAGCTTCCCTGACTATAGTGGCTGATGACAGATCTCAGGAGGGACGAGGGGGATTGTACCCTTTGGGGCTAGGGTATCACGGCTCAGGTAGCATGAGGAATCCTCATCCTAGTGAGACTCACAATTAAAGGATTGGACTGCTGAGTAAGAAGTTGCACTTACTTCCATGAACTGTATGAGGTGTCACATGTGCAAGACAGATAATGTGTTTCTGAGCACTGGGCAAGTCTCCCCACCACCCACATCCTGCTTTGAATTGAAAAGACTCCAAGAGAGGTGTGGATCTATAACTTTCTGGTGATGGTTGAACCCATAAATGTGCAAGACCAAGAATGAGAACACAGCCTTTTTGGTGAAGGTCAGTGTAGCCCATCTACTACTATTACTGCTACCAGATATTAACAACCACTTGTCTAAAAGCTGTGCAAGAATTGTTATGTTTCATTTAATCCTCAATATAACCATATGAGGTTGGCACTACTGCAATTTAGGGATGTGCAGTTTATGTGGCTGTGTAAATTGGTTAAGGTGGCTTGCGGTGGAACAAAATAGAATGCAGTTCATTCAGACTCCAGAGTCCCCAAGCCTCACCATTACTGTGTTTTGTGTGGGCCTCAGATGGCTCAACAAGAAGTAACTTACGCAGCTGAACTCTGTTCCTCCAGTGAGTGCTATGTGGCAGGAGCTGTGTTTATCTTCTTCACTGCTGTGGTCCTAATGCCTAGCACAGTGTTTGGCTCCACAGCAGGCCCGAGATACATATTTGTGGAATGGAAACAGGGATGTGTATGTAGCAGAAAACCAGCAGTCTTCTTCCTGAAGCGAGCTATGAATCATAGTCTCCGACCAGGTCAAGGGAAGGAGACCATGACTATTAAGCCTTTTGTGTTTTTAATATTTCAAATTCAAAACAAGCATTGTTCCATGATCAAAATGAATTATCCTGACATCTATCACATCTTATCAGACTCTTCTTTATTCAAAATGCTATTGGTGCTCTTACTTAATAACCTGGAGCAAGCAATAAATTCCACTGGTCCACAGAGACTGAGGTTGGGTTCCCAGCACCACAATGATTTTGATTATTGAGTTGGCATGTACCCCTAAACATTCCTAAATCAGTGGTTGGCAGTGTAAGATTCTAAGAGGAAGAGAAAATAACCAGCATGTGCACACTTGTGCGTGCATGTGTGTGTACATGTGTGCATACACGCACACACGCACACACTTCAAGCAGCTTCAAGGCCTCTTACCATTAATGGATTCCTTATGGATTACATGGCTGTAACTGTGAAAGTAGACAAAGAGCTAGAAGGAATCTTATTTATTTATACAGAAATATTCAAAAGACATGGCTTTGAGAAGTCAAAAATTTTTTTTTCAAGAGAGTAGGAAGGAAAAAAAAAAAACAACATAATGGAATTCTTTAAAAAACATGTCAGCAACACAATAGGAAACCAGGATAAATGTAGGCAAGGTCACCCCATCAAGCCAATCAGTGAGAGAGTGGATTTGTACTCAAACAGCAGATGGAGATGGAGGAAACAATGGTTAGAGTAGAGAGTTGGAGAGTTGGAATGCCAGCTCAGAGTAAAAGGGCTGGTAGAGGGTAGTACACAATGTGGTGGGGAGGGGAGAGCATTCTAGAATTGAAAACAACAGATACTCATATCATGTTCCTAAAATCTGTACAATGAACCCTGTTTATATTATCCTCAAATGAATTGTTCATGTTCAAATTTCAGTGTCCTGGCCAGTGACCCACCAACAATTTTCTTGCTCAAAACATTTTCTTTACTTGGTCCTTTGAAAAAAAAAATAACGAATGAGAGTCCCCATTTCTAAAGCTGCTGTGAAATGTCTTCTTACGTCATGGAGGCTTGGAGGGCATCTTAGGACACTGGAGTAGTTGGGGGGCTCTGGGCCAGGACCAGGAGGTTTTTGTGATTGTGAGGCAACTTCTTATCCCATTAGCTGATGGTTGACTGACATTTTGGAACAAGATTTTGCAAGAGACCAGGGAAAGGAAAAGAAGGAGCATGGGAAGGAGGCACTTAAGAGATTGAGAAGGCAGGAATGGGCTGAGTGCTCCCAGCTTTTAGGAGGATTTTATTATTGGACACAGATTTGTGGTGTGTTTTCAGCCAGGATCTCAGAGGCCTAGTTTTGGGGTCCTAGTTTGGGTTTTATCAGATTTATGCTGACTGACCTTACCAAGCAAGCTGGCTCTTGGAGAAGAGATAAGTCAGCTTTGCACTTACACAGGCTTGAGAGACAGCCCTTCCTGAGGAGCCGAGGGTGGAAAGGTAGCATTTAGAGCAAATAAAAGGAAGAATGATTTTACATGCTAAAACTTGCTTCCTGGAGAAGTGAAACAGGGTAAAAATAATTACTTCTATGAAGGATTTATCATGCTTCCTTTGTAATAATTTTCTTGGGGATATTCGTAACTTTTCCCCAGTGTTCCTGTCGGAGGAAGAATATTGGTTGAATTGTATATGATCTGGTTGGTCATATCAATTCCCCTTGAGAACAGTATTTACATATTAAAAGATTTCAGGAACCCCTCTATCCAAAGAATGTGGAGAAGTTTGTGGGGAGGAGTAATGAAAAGTAGAGGAGAGGACTAGAGGGGAGAAAGGGAAGGAAAGGAAAGGAAAGAGAAGAGAAGGAGAGGAGAGGGAGAAGAAGAATGGAGAGGAGAGGAAAGCAGAGGAGGAGAGGGAGGGGCAGGAAGAAGAGAGGAGAGCAAAGGAAGAAATGATAAGCTTTGCGTTCAGACAGTTAGGGTTTGTAGTCTACTTGTAGTACCTTCTGAATGTAAAATCCTGGTAAGCCACTTAGCCTCTATGAATCTCAACTCAATGATAAGGATAAAAAATATGTGCCTGACAAGGTCTGTTTGAGGAACAAATGAGATCAAGTATGTAGATACCTAGCCTGGTGCAGATACCCAATCAATATTAGCTCTACCTATTTTCCCTGCAGATACTCTCTGATTACTGAATTTTTTTTTTGTTTTTGTTTTTGTTTTTTTTTTTTTGAGGCAGGGTCTCACTCTAGCCCAGGCTAACCTGGAATTCACTACATATTCTCAGGCTGGCTTCAAACTCTCAGCACTCCTCCTACCTCTGCCTCCCAAGGCATGGTATTAAAGGCATGTGCCACCACACCTGGCTCTTGATTACCGATTTTTTTTAAACCACAGACAGAGCTTTCCTTTGCATGAGTAAAAGTAATATTAGTATTTGCATAATATAGTATGATTAGATGTCATGATAGGTCTAACTACTTACCATGATGGACATCTTATGTCATTTGATCCTTAGTGGTCCTATGAGGTCAGTGCTATTATTGACTCTAATTTACCAAGAAAGAAACAAGATCTTAATGAATTTACACATTCTTCCAAGTTATCTATTGCTGCATAGCACACCATCCCAAAACTTTGTGTTACAACCATCATATTAGCCTATCTCTTGACTCTGTGAGTTGACTAGGCTCAGCAGGGCAGTTCTTCAGCCGCACATGATGTTTTTCTGAGGCTGCATTTATTTGAGGCTCAACTGGTGGGAGCTTTAGAATGGTTCACTTGCATGGCTGGCAAGTAGTGCCAGCTGCTGTCTGAGAAGACACACCAAGGACCAAAGAGCACAACCATGTTCCTCCATATGCCTCTGGTAGGATGGCAGCTGGGTTACAAAAAGGAGCATTCCAAGAGGAAAGATAGGGTAGCTTCCCGGTTTCTGAAGGCCTGAGCTTTAGAAGTCTCATAGCATCGTTTCTGCCAGTCTGTGGTCCATGCAGCCACAGGCTAATGAAGATTTAAGAGAAGAGAAAACACATTTCACCTACTGGTAGAGAAGTAGCTTGAAGATACAGGTATGAAAAGACTTGGTGATAGTCATTATTGGAGACTTTCTACCATAAATATTTATATAAAGTCACAAAGCTAGTCAATGTTAGAGTTATAATTTTTTTTGCTGTGTGCATGTACAGTATGCACATGTGTTCAGTTATGTGCATCTTGGGCACATGTGTGCAGAGGCCAGAGTGAGACATAGGGTATCCTCCTCTAATATTTTCTGCCTTATTTCCTGAGATAGAGTCTCTCACTGAACCTAGATCTCCACTTTTTTCAGTTAGACTGGCTGACCAGGGAGTCCCAGTGATCTTTCTGTCTCCATCTCCTGCTGCACTGGGATTGCAGGTATGTGTGGGCACTCCCAGCTGTTTATGTGTGTGCTAGGGGTAGAACTCAGATCCTCATGCTTGTGTAGCAGGAGCTCTTACTTGATGAGCCATCTCTTCAGCCCCCAGAATTAAGAGTTGTAACCACAGACTCTACCTTCAGAATCCATATGCTCAGCCATCAGACATCCCCACAATAGTAACTAAATGTAAGTGCCTATGAAAAATTCACTGCATTCAGGGTAATTTCAGAGGAAATATTAGCAATTTTATAGTTTGGCTCTTGATTGTGCCCCAGACATCCATGTGTTAAAGGACTGGTCCTCAGGGGAGTGCTTTTGGGAGATGGTAGAACTTTGAGGAGATGGGATCTACTAGGAGAGACCGTTAGGTCATTGGGAGCATGCTCCTAAAGGGAGTTATGGAACCTTCACCCTCACCCTTTCTTCTCCTCCTTCTCTTTCATTTCTTCCTTCTTCTTGCTACTTGTATGCATGCATACACTAAGAATGCGGCAGCCATTGGTAGATTAAGAGTTTTGAACTATGAGTGCTCTAAGCACATATGTTATCTAACTAGTGAGTGAATTGTGCCTGCATGAGAAAGATCAGAGAGACCTAGTGTTGGCCAGGGAGGCTTTCAAGAAGAGGCAGAATTTAGTTAGGTCTGAAGTATTATAAGGATTTAAAGAAGAGAAGGCAAGCAGAATTCTTGCTCATCTCCCCAACTGTTATGTGGTTTCAGCTGGGGTCGGGGTGGAGTGCGCTGGGTCATTTGTCTCCTCAAGCCCAATACCTATTTGAAAAAGAGAAGCAGATTCTGCAATGGAGAGTGAAGTCAGTGCCAGTTAAATGAAATAACCATTATTAATTTAGAGAGAATTAAAAGGGTTTAGACACTTTTATAGTCTAAGGATAGTGGGAGCTTGACAGTGGAAAGCAGAATCATTATCTGGATATGATTCCAACTTGTTTCCCAGTTCCAGATATGGTTTCCTTTCCACTGAGTGGATATGTTAGCCAATCCAAGAGCAGTTGGTTACCCACCATGGCGATGTGCCACTGTTGCACTTGTGTGAGCATCACATCAGGTTGTTTGCTTCTGAGTCGCTTAGGCTTTGAGTTGCTTGGACAGATGTTGGCCACTTTCCCCTGGTAGCTCATGTAGTGCCGTCCAGCACTAGATGGGCTAACTGAGGACTAGGAAGGCCTCTTCAGAAAAGGGGCAGGGAGGAGGGAAAGGATGGTACCAACATGGGATGTTCACATACAAAATATGTCCATATCTAATAATAAAAAAATGAAAAAAAGAAGAGAAGGAGAAAAGAGAGAGAGGAAGCAAGAATAAGAAGAATTGTGAGTACTAAGTAGATGGTGATGGAGAAAGGCACCAGGCAGCAGTGGTTAGGAAACAAGGGGGATGACTCATAATTTATTTAACAGCAGGGGCAACATTGGCTCCCACATGGAGAGATACCCTAAGCAGCACTGAGAGCTTGATTCAGAGGATGACATAGCTCCAGATATGTAGACACCCGGAGAGCTCTCTTAGGACTTGATACACACAAAGTGTTCACTGACAATGGCCCAGTGACTGCTCTAGGAATCTCTTCCTAGTTTTATTTGGAAAGGGATTGACAGGCACACAGAAAGCCCAGTCCTCATAATGCATTGAATGATACTGTATGTAAAGTTCATTAATCTAAAGCTCTTTACATTACTTCATTACCAGTGCAGCCTGGTAAAAGCAAAAGCTTGGGGCTTATTGTGGTTGTTATCATCGTCATCATCATTATTATCACTTTGGAGCCATTCAGAGCAAACATCAGCCTCAGATTATTTTCTTATGATGGTGGCTTCTCTCATTGTCATTTCCACAACCCTTTTTTAAAGACACTCAGTATGGCTGTTGTAATTTTTTTCATGTAAACTACAAATATTTAGAATCCCTGTCAAGGGAATGAAATAAAAGCAGATGCTTTTCCTTATGCTGGCCTCCAAATTCTACCACATTAGAAAGCAGAGTATTTTCAATTCTTGTTAAAAAAATATTTCAAGAAACTAAACATTTGTTGAATGCAAACAAGAAAAGAGTATGGCATATATATCTCCACATAGCATTTAGTGCTAAGGAGTTTGTAGTCCAGAGGTTTAAGGTCACATGGTGAGTTTGCAGCTAGATAAGAAATCTTTCTTGGTCCTCTCAAGTCCCAAGCCTGGTGTGCTTTCTGTATTGTATGTAAAAGATTAGCAGTAAAGGTGGCCACAATCCCTTGTGCCTCCCTGTCTCCTTTGTCATGTGGCTCTGTGGCAACTCTGTAGCTCTTAGCTCAGGGTAGACTGTCACCACCTCTTGAATCTGGGCTGGTCTTATAAATTGCTTTGGCTATTAGAAGTGGTAAAGTGATGGAGTCCCTTGTGAACCTAGACTTTGAGAGACACTGTGTACCTCTGCTTCTCTCTGGGAACTTCATTAGCACTGTCTGAAGGCTGGGCAGCTTAGTCCATTCCTTTCTTTAATTTTTTTTTGTTTATTTATTTTATTTATTTGAGAGAGACAGACAGGGAGACAAAGAAGCATATAGAGTGAGAATGGGTGCACCAGGGCTTCCAGCCACTACAAAAAAACTCCATATGCATGTGCCACCTTGTGCATCTGGCTAACGTGGGTCCTGTGGAATCAAGCCTCAAACTGGGGTCCTTAGGCTTCACAGGCAAGTGCTTAACCACTAAGCCATCTCTCCAGCCCACTTAGTCCATTCTTGATGTTTGTGATGGTTTATATCAATTGATTTTCAACTTGAAATGGCCTAGAATCACCTGTGAGGGATTATATAAATTAGTTTGGCCTTTAGCCATGCCTGTGAGGGATTGTCTTGATTGGGTTAATTGAGGTGGGAAGACCCACCTTAACTACAGGCAGCGCCAACCCTAGAGCCAGTGGCCCTGGGCTATATAAAAAGAGAGAGCTTGCTGAACAGCGGCATTCACCCCTCTCTGCTTCCTCCCTGTGGACTGAATGTGACCAGCTGCCTCAAGCTCCGGCTGCCGTGCCTCCCTTCCCTAATGGCCTGTAACCTAGAACTGTAAGGTGAAATATACCTTTTCCTCCCTTAAACTGATTTTTGTCAGGTATTTTGTCTCAGCCATGAGAAGGTAACCAATATAACAATAAGGCAACCAAATACTTGAGACCGAGTAATTGTTTAATAATAGAAACTTCTGCCTCACAGGTCTGGATGCTGGGAAGTTCAAAACGGGAGGGCCAGATCTCTCCTTCCAAGATGGCACCTCCAGGAGGAAGAGATGAATGCTGTGTGGAAGAAACAAGTAGTCAAAAAAGACAAACATCTCAGGAGGCTCTAAGCTCATGACTGAATCATCTCCGAAATTCCTCGCCACTTATTACTGTCACACTGATGGATGATTAAGTTTCACCATGGGGATTTGGAAGACACATCCGGACCATAGTACTAGGCTAGGCTGACACAAATGAACCATCACATTGAGATCCCAGTTACTTTCAGCTAAAGCATCCTTAATAGCCAGTTGGTATGTGCAGGAGGGGGTGGGGGAGAGGTGCTTGCTGTGTGTCCCACTCTATCACTCTTCTGCCTTTTTCATTTGAGCTGGGGCCTCTTACCTATACCAGGGCTTGTTGGTTTTCAAGCCCAGGTGATTCCCTGGTCTCTGCTCTCCTTTGTGGGACTGGAGTTACAGGTGCACATGGCCATGCCCAGCTGTTTACACAGGAGCTGGAGATTCAAACCTGTGTGGTCTCAGGCCCCCTCGGGCCCTCATGCCTGTGCAGAAAATGCACTTAACTGCTGAGCCGTCTCTCAGCCCTGCACTCATTGTTTAAATAAAATTCAGCTGCCCTTTTCTTTGTAAAGGTCTCCATAGTAAATATCATAGGTTCATGAGATTCCTCTCTGCTACTATAGTGCCCAAAGTAGCCATAGATAAATGAATGGATACCACTATGTCCATATATACCTACATTTGATAAAACAGGCAATCGGCCCATAAGCTTAAATGATGCTAAAGAAAGCCATTGAGCTTTGGGATGATGTGATGTGCATGTATGAAAATGTCACAATGAATCCTGTTATTTTGCTCAATTAATACACGCTCATTAAAAAAGTACTAGCTAGGTGGGAGAGATGGCTTAGTGGTTAAGGCATTTGTCTGCGAAGCCTAAGGACCCTGGTCTGACTCCCCAGTACTCATGTAAGCCAGGTGCACAAGGTGGCGCATGCATCTGGAGTTTGTTTGCAGTGGCTGAAGGCCCTGGTGCACCCATTCTTTCTCTCTCAATAAATAAAAAAATAATTTGAAAAATGCCTTTATCATTTAAGCATGTGCTCTCACATTTTCATGATCAGAAATAATAGGTTTGGTATGGGGTTGTAGCTCAATGAGAGAACATAAGCTGTGCAGGCCCTGCGTTCAATACCCAGCTCTCCAAAAAATTCAGAAAGAGAGAGAATAGCCTTGTTTAATCTCTCACTTTTGTAGTCTTCAAATATGGGAATGGTAATAATACCAAAAAAGTAGATCAATTTCTCCTAAAATATACTTTAATAAGCTCAGAGAAGACTGTTAAGTGTAGCATATGAAAGACATTCAGGAGTCTCTGTTGCTGGGTAAGGCAGAGTTCAAGCCCTCCACAGCAGCAGGCTGCTACCTACAGAGGCTGCCAGAAAATAGGGATACTGTTATTCAGGTCAGCTGAGTGTTGAGAAAGAAATAAGAGGACTAAGCTTTTACTTCCTGGATACCTCAGAGCCTATACTTTTTCAGCATTGTAAGAATCATAGAATTCTCTAGTATAGTGCCCTAAAACAGGAAGTTCTTAATTAGTGATAGTTGTTCATATATTGGGACACAGGGTACACACACACACATGTGCACAAACACACATTCACTCACTGGACATAAGAAATATTGTGAACAAGAAAAATAGGTAAGTGTGGAATTGGGAAATCACAGCTTCCTTTTAGGACATTTCTCATCTGTAACCTAATAAGGACACCAGATCTAGATGTTCCAACAGTCACACAGCATTCACCAAAAAAGGATAAAAGAGGAATTCGTTGTTCCAGAAGAAACACTCCTATACTAGGGGAAAAAATCCAGAGCAAGCACTAATGATTTACACACACTGGTGTGGATGTCTGTGTGTAAGACAAGCCTGTGAACATGCATGAAGGATAAGTCATAAAACTGTTCATCTGGTCAGGAACCAAAACTTATGTTGTGCTTTCTACAATGATTGGAGACCTAGACTCAGAAAAGGATCTGTTTTTTAAAAGACTTTTTATTCTTTGTTTTCAATATTTACTTTTATTTTTATTTATTTGAGAGAGAGAAAGAGGTAGATATATAGAGAGAATGGCCACACCAGGGCTTCCAACCGCTGCAAACAAACTCCAGACACATGCACCACCTTGCGCATCTGGCTTTCATGGGTCCTGGGGATCCTAGGTCCTTTGGCTTTGCAGGCAAGCACCTTAACTGCTAAGCCAGCTCTCCAGCCCAGAAAAGGATCTTTTAATTCAAACAAATTCTTTTTTAAAATTTATTTATTTGTTTGCAAACAGTAAGATAAAAAGAGAAAGAGAGAGAGAGAGAGAGGGAGAATGGGTGCGCCAGGGTCTCCAACCATTGCAAACAAACTCCAGGTGCATGCACCACCTTGTGCATCTGGCTTACATGGGTACTGGGGAATCAAACCTGAGTCCTTAGGCTTCACAGGCAGGCATCTTAACCACTAGCCATCTCTCCAGCACCCAAACCAATTCTTTTACAATCAAAGCCACAGATGTGGTGAAATAATTTATCTAATGATTAGGAAATAGGACTTAACCTTGACCACCTGGATTTCTGGCCTAATGCTCTTCCCATTAACTCTTTTTTTTTTTTTTAATTTTTTGAGATATTGTCTCATTCTAGCCCAGGCTGACCTGGAATTCACTCTGTAGTCTCAGAGTGTCCTCAAACTCATGATGGTCCTCCTACCTCTGCCTCCCTAGTGCTGGAATTAAAGGCGTGCGCAACCATGCCTGGCTCCCACTAACTCTTTTTCTTACCAAGGACTGACTATTCAGGAGGCCACTGGGAAGGGCCTTTTTGAGTCCTTAGCTCTGTGGGAGATTTTCCACCCAAACAGTCCTACAGACACAGGCTGGGTTTGGGCAAATGCTCTGTTAAAGGACTCCACAAAATCGTTCCAGAAGCTACAGTTGTAGAAACAGCAGAAGGAGCGGGCTTACCCATGGTTTAAGTGACTCTGCTGGCCGTTTCCTTGCTTCCGGCTGTGCTCCTGGAAGCAGCTAGGCCACTCTTGGGTAAATGACAAAGGGTCAGGTTTCTTTCTTTCAGGCTCTGCTCTCAAAAGCAGCTAGCTAGACAACTCCAAGAGTCACTTTCCGTAACTCCAGGGCTGAGCCCCAACTGGGCACTATGCTGTTGATAAAGGAGGCACAGGGAGCTTAAGTGACAATGTAAAGACCACGGAGGTAAGAGGTAGACTAGGAGGGATGGAGCCAAGGTCACCTAGTGCCGGTGCCCACGCTCTCAAACACTACCTGACAAGCAGAGTCCCTGCTCTTCTCTTGACTAAACGATGGATACCATGTCAAGTCTCTGCTAGTGACAATTTCCATCCCATTGCTTTTTACTTCTGGGGAAAATGCTCAACATATTTCTCACCCTTAAAAGATTCTTAATCCGTGGGCCAGAAAGATTGCTTAGTGGTTAAGGCACTTGTCTGCGAAGCCTAAGGACCTAGGTTCGATTCTCCAGGTCCCACGTAAGCCAGATGCACAAAGTGGCACGTGCGTCTGAAATTCGTTTGCACTGGCTAGTGGCCCTGGCATGCCCAATCTCTCTCTCTCTTTGTCTCAAATTAAAAAAAAAAAAAAAGAAGATTCTTAATCCAGCAGGACAAAGGTAAGCAGGAGGAATAACTAGGTAAGGCTAGAGAGAATCTAGAGCTATTATGGAGCAGGTACCAGTTGATAATAATACTGGATATTCCTTTGAATAAAAATATGTTTGCAAGGAAGGATATTGTTTCTCTTTAAACATAGAAATAAGAAGAATCACCAGGTGTGGTGGCAAACTCCTTCAATCCCAGCAAGCCACAGTCAGAGGTAAGAGGAACATTGTGAGTTCAAGGCCAGCATGGGACAATAGAGAGGGTTGCAGGTCAGCTTAGGCTAAAGGGAGACCCTACCTTGAAAAAACAAACAACAACAAAAAAAGAAGCATTTACACAAACTTTCACATACTTGATTAGAAAAGGCCAATTTCTGTGGTTAACCTTCAGCCAGAGCATGTACTGTATAAAAGAATTTGCCTGTCTGTTAAGCCATCCTATGGGGAAGCAGGCCCACATGTAATGAGAGTAGAACTCAGACTTGAACCATCTTTACTTTCAAGTAAATGCTCCGTTAGAAAAGAAAGAAGCAGACAAATAGTAAAGTTTCTTTATTTTCTTCCACTACATGAGCTTCTTTGAGGTTTAATAATATTATAAAGAAAGCAGCTTTGAGATTAAATACAAAACAGCAAGAACAATTTAGAAACATTCTGAAGCAGCAAGAATGACATCTCAGTGCTGCCCAGCTTCCCCTGCGAGACAGGCAGAAAACAGAGAGAGAGAGTTAGTTCTCATTCGTTCTATCAAGAGAGCATAAATACTGGCTTCATCATAAGCCAGCCTCTTGCAGCTATACTCCAGCTCTCAACTCTGAAAAAGACTGCTAAATTCCCAGAAAATAAAACCCAGTTTCAGCCATGTAATTCTGTATGTAAGTATACTGTGCTTTATCCCAACTATTTTCTCATGAAGGAGTTTGGAACAAATTTCCTTTTGAACAAGAGTGTCTCTAGTCCACCTAGTACACCGTTAAGAATATCCGAATAACTTCCAGTAACTTTGCTCAGAACATTTCATTGTCTCTATCACATGCCAACGACAGCTCGGCGTTAGTGTCAATACATTTCATTATTTGGCAAGAGAACCACTCATAGCAATAGATAGGAACTCCGATTGTCATTTTCATGTGTTACACTGCAGTTTTGTCACAGTGCCCTGGATGGTTGCCCTTACCTTTTCTTGCCCCCTTGGCAAGATACTCCCTGTTTGGATTATATTAAAAGGCTATCTTATCTGTTAAGGTTTAGAATGAACTAAGTGATTACTCTTTTAATCCCAAGTCAGTATATACAGTCAAGTCTGTAAAGAATTCCAGTGACTGTAGCTTTATATTGGAGTCTACTTGAGAGCTGGTTGAACCAAGTAACTCTGGGTCCCACTACTAGAGATTTCTTTTGTTTTAATTTTTCTTTTTTCACAAGAGAGAGAGTGAGAATTGGTGCACCAGGGCCTCCAGCCACTGAAACTCCAGACGTGTGCACCATCTCATGTGTGTGTGCAACCTTGTGCGCTTGTGTCACCTTATGCATCTGGCTTATGTGGGATCTGGAGAGTCGAACATGGGTCCTTAGGCTTCACAGGCAAGTACCTTAACCACTAAGCAATCTCTCCAGCCTTGTTTTTAATTTTTAAAGTATTTTTATTGGGATGGAGAGAAGGCTCTGCTGTTAAAGACACTTGCTCGTAAAACCTGGTGCCCTGGGTTCAATTCCATAGTTCCCACATAAAGCTAGATGCATGAAATGGCACATGGGTCTGGAGTTTGTTTGCTGTGGCAGGAGGCCCTGGCATGCCCACACTCACTTTCTATATCTCTCTCTCCCTCTCTCAGATAAATAAATTAAAATATAAAAGAATGTATTTGTGCTCATTTACCTGGAGAGAGTGTGAGTATGGGCATGCCAGGAGCTCTCGCTGCTGCAAACAAACTCTAGATACATATGCCACTTTGTGTATTTGGTTTTACATGGTTTCTGGGGAATTGATCTCTGGCCAGTAGGCTTTGTAAGCAAGTGCCTTTAACTGTTGGTCCATTACCTCAGCTCCCTCCTCTCCCACACACACCGGAGATTTTTTATTTATTTGTAAGGAGAGAGGGTGTGAGGCAAGTATGGGCATGCCAGGGCCTCTTGCTGCTGAACGCTGACTTTATATGGGAACTGGAGAATCAAACCCTGGTCAGAAGGCTCTGAAAGCAAGCAGGTGCCTTTAACCACTCAGCAATCTTTCCCCCTCCCCCCTCCCGCCTCCCAAAGATTCTTAATCAGCACATCTGGGTGCGGGTTGGGACTTTGATTTCCAACAAGGTCCCAGATGACATGGGTATTGTCAGTTCAGAGACACCCTTTGAGGAGCAGTGGCAGAAAATGAAGAGGCCGCGCAAAAGCAAAGGCTTGAGATTGGGGTGTTCTTGAGTTCAAATCCTGATTTTCCAGTTAAGGGCTTGTTGATGTGGGTTCGTTTGTGTAAACTATGTTCAGGCCTTAGTTCATCTGCTTAACTCAACTGGGGTTTTGTAAGAATTTGATAAAATGACGTCTATTCAGCCCTGGGCACTGCTGGACAGACACCTGTTAGGTAACTATGGCAGATATGTGATGGCCATGGTTGTTAGAAATGAGGTAGCCTTCTTTTCTGAGGTTGACCTTGTCAAATATTGCAGTACCTCTATTTCCTATATTAGCAGATCTGAGAGGTTATTGTGACGTTTGTCTAGGAGTTATCAGACAGCAGGTTAGCCATTGTTCAGGATTTGAATCACTCAGGGGGGCACTAAAACACTTAAATATGTTTGCTCTTGGGCCTGCATTTAACAGGAGCTCCAATTAACTCCACACTAAAATTTTGTTTGTGTCCCCAGAATTATTATTTTTTAAATTTTTTTACCTACTTATTTGCAGGCAGAGAAAGGGGGAGGAAAGAGAAAGAAAGAGAGAGAGAATATGCCATCAGAGCCTCTTACCACAGCAAATGAACTCCAGATGCAGTTGCCACTTTGTGCATGTGGTTTTCCACGGGTGCTGGGGAATCAAACCCAGGCCGTTAGACTTTGTAAGCAAGCATTCTAATGGCCGAGCCATCATCTCTCCAGCCCCCTGGAATTATTTTTTTTATTTAAATAGCTTTACATAGTAAGGAGCTATGTCTTCTTATGAGTGATCTTCTAAAGAACATTAGTTTATTTTCAAACTCAAACTCAAGTCTTTGGAGACTAATATCCTTGCTCTCCGTATTTTGCTATTAAGAGGTCTGGTGTTCTACCAAAGCAACATATTAATAAATTTAAGCCTGCAATTTTCATTGTCATGTGAACATTGAAGTTGGCTCCCAATTACAGAGAGCAGCCAATTCAACAGGATATGTGTCTTGGATTTACAACAAACACGTCCGTGAATGAATGACTTTTAAATCCCTGATTTTGTGGTTTCTCTTTAATTTGTTTAAAAAAAAAAAAAAAAAAAACCATGACCCACACCAGTCACAAAGATTCCAGCCAGTCCAGACCACGTTTATTTTGAGAAATGTATGGTTTCCTTTAGCCCACTGTTAATAGATACATTTGTTTTGTTGACAAATATTCATTCCGTTGTACATTTAACATGAAATTCCATCTTAAGCCAGGCGTGGTGGCGCACGCCTTTAATCCCAGCACTCGGGAGGCAGAGGTAGGAGGATCACTGTGAGTGTGAGGCCAGCCTGAGACTGCATAGTGAATTCCAGGTCAGCCTGGGCTATAGCGAAACCCTACCTTAAAAACAAAACAAAAAAAGAAAAAAAAAAACAGAAAAAAAGAAAGAAAGCAAGAAATCCCATCTTGCTGGTAAGTACAAACACCAGAGAAAACACTTACCTCATCCTCTCAGATCTAACAGGGTAGTGAGAGAGGTAAAATCACACCATACGAATCTCATTTTCACAAGCTAATAAATCTCCAGTCCTTATAGCTAACAAGCTTTAGGAAGTATTTCTGTTCATTCTCAATTACCCATGAATCTGTTTAAACAGTGCCTAAAACTTGAGGCATATTTGCAGCACTAGCTGGTGTCTTCTAGACAGGAATATCTGGAGCTCCAAGCCTAAGGAGAGCATTACATTTCCTATGGCTTGATTTATAAAAATAAATATGTAGGAGCAAATCAAGTTAGTTTCATAGCTTGCAACTGGCTGTCACATAAAGTCTCTAGCAAAATGACATGATTCAAAACATCTGCACGCCAAACTTTGGGATTTTTTTTTAAGTGCAGGAATTTACATTCCTATGATGTTATAGAGAACAGATGCATGTAACCCTAATATTCAGAGGTTGGGGTCCTGACCCCCAGTTGTGACGGTTATTTCTAGATGGTGCATTTGGGAGGTAAGGTCATGAAACTGGTACCCTCGAAATGGAGTTAATCACCAGGAAGTTTAGTCTCCTCTCCACCGTGCAAGGACACAGTGACAAGGTTGTCATCTGAAAACTAAGAGAGACATTGCTAGAATCCAAATCCTTGAGCTCTTTAACTTTATACTTCCCAGCCTCCAAAATGATGAGATAATAAATTTCTGTTGTTTAAGCCACCCAGTGAACATTTTCTCTAATGGCAGACTAAGATAGGACCTGAGAAAATACAGTGTTTTGTATAAAAGTGTGGAAATGTTCCAAAGTTATCTCTTCTAATTCCCAAGCAGGGCTCCGTGTCTCCAGTCTGCTACGCTGGCTCCTTACTATTGCTTGAAAGAAGTTTGCACTTCCTTGCCTCTAGTATGCACCCCTCCTATGTTTTCTTTACCCAAAATGACCTCCCTCCCCAAATCTTCCATGTCTAGTTGGGAGGCGTATCTTTAGGAGCTCTTTGTCACTTTCTCCCAGAATGCATTGCTGTTTCGCCATGCACTTACTTTACACTTCACACCAGGTAGCCTTAGGTTCAGTCAAAGGTACAGATCGGATCTCCTCAACTGCACCTTCCTTGAGTATCTCTGGGACAAGCCTGGGGTCTGCATTTTCTAAAGGTCCTGTGTCTTCCACTGGCCCACTTAGGAGCATTTTGCAAATAAAACGGGAATGAAACAAACTTACTGAATGAAGATTGAACTAAATGCTTGAAGCCAACAAATGTTCTGAGGCAAATGAATCAAGTAATACAAGGATGTACAATAAAACCCTGGCTCCAGAAGCTGTGGGTGGGGGCGGGGGCCGGGGTGGGGGTGGGTTGAGAGCCGTTCTGGATAAGTGAGTTTAATAGATGGCTGTGGATTTATCCTTTTAAACAACAAAAGTTTGACTTGTAATTATCTTGGATGGAAACATCTCCAATATGTTCCTCTTCCCTCCCTCTACAAACACCGTCCAGCTAGGACACGAGGGGTTGTCATTAAAAGCGGCGCTGAGCTGGAACCCTGAGGAGCCCCGAGGCCCTTCTGAGGGATGTAGAACTGTTTGTCCCCATTCTAACTGGCTGCAGATTGCTGTTTTTATTATTGTTTTGTTTTGCTTAGTTTTTCTGGATCTTCCCTGGCTGCTGCTGTCCATCTTCCTCATGTCTGTGTATATGACCATGCCTTTTCTACTCCCTGCTCCTAACTTGCTGCTCCTTAGCTGAGAGAAGTTTGGATATCAGATGCCCAAACTCACCAGGGTTCCTGTCAGGATTGCGATTGTTAGAAATGCACTTAAAGCAAGAGCAAAGATCCCTGGTGAGGGCTTGCCAAGGTCTCTGTGGCAAACTGGGGTCAGAGTCAAACGTGTCTATGTTGTGAACTTCTGGCTCTGCTGCTCGGAGGCCTTCCTTCTCTGTTCTGGAAATAAAGCTTGTTGCATACGCTTCCTAAACAAATTCAGAATTTAGATATGCATTCAAAAAATACTCTCTGAGTTCTTGCAAAGTAGAGATACATGCTAGATACTATAGGATGGGCATCTAAAGTAAGCAGTCTACATGCCTTACTCACTATTTTCTACCTTACACTATCACGTCATTCATTGGACGCATTTTACACAAGACACACATACACACACATAAATTTATAATGTAAACTACGGTGAGGGTCACAACAGACATACAAATGAAGTAGGTTCAAGAACCAAAAGATTATTTCCTGATGGGGAAAAGAAAATCCAGAAAGAATTCATGGGAGAGGTGGCAGCACTATTGTCTAACACTTGGAGGACAGGGTTACATTTCAATCAACAAGACTTTAAGGAACTAAGAAGTCAGAACGCCACAGAGACAAAACCCAGATGCTGGGGTAGACAGGCTGCATTTGGGAATTGATTAGTACATTTTGGCTGAAGTTCACGTAGGGTGTAGGAAGAGATTACTTTATGATGTTATACTGAGGTCAGAGCATGGGTGGGCCTTGACTGTCAGGCTGAACAATTTGGGCTTTGTTTATTAGGTGATGGGGAAGAACTGGGAGTGTTTTTTTTTTTTTTTCAAAGTAGGGTCTTGCTGTAGCCCAGGCTGACCTGGAATTCACTATGTAGTCTCAGGGTGGCCTTGAATTCACAGCAATCCTCCTACCTCTGCCTCCCGAGTGCTGGGATTAAAGGTGTGCACCACCACCACGCCCGGCCTTTTTTTTTTTTTTTTTTTTTTTAACTGGAAGGTGACACGCATAGAGCGGAGCTTTAGAGGGATTACCTTGGTTGAGGTTTGGAATTTACAAGTTGAAAGGCAACAGGGCTGGAGGCAGCATGACTTGGAGTGGAATGGTGGTCGTGGCGGTGCTCCACAGGAGCGATGTGGAGCGGCATGTCGAGTGTGAGTTCAAAAGGACCCGTTTCCAGAGAGTGGAGATGAGCTTGATTTAGGATAGGCTGAGGGATGAGAGATAATTGCTGACAGCTCCACTGTGTAAGACACGAATGGGAAACTGCTCTGAAAAGGGCTAAAAGGTATATTCACAAAATGAGTGCATACATGGACTCAGCCTGCAAAAGGGAGCCAAGAGGTCTACATCTTATTTTCAGTCCCTTCTTCATACAACTGTATTTAACATTATTATTAGTTTTTTTGAGGCAGGGTTGAACTCTAACCTAGGCTAACCTAGAGCTCGCTCTGTAGCCCAGGCTGGCCTTGAACTCACTGAGATAGATACTCCTAAGTGCTGGGATTAAAGACTTGTGCCATCTGCTTGGCTTAATTCTTACTTTCAAATAGCTTTCAAGTGAACCTTTAAAAGAAAGTTTTGGTTTTCCATGTGAGGTTTCTCTCGGTATGACTGTAATTAACGCTGTTGGAAGTGAGAGCGTTCGCTCATGGAAGTGGTAGTGGCTCCTCTCATTAGAAATAACACTGCTCCCTCTCTCTCTCTCTCGCTCGCTCTCTCTGCTTGCAAATAAATAAAATAAGGTAAAAAAAGAAATAGCAGTGTTTGCCCTGGAGAGGTGGCTCAGCAGTTTCTGCACAAGCACGAGGGCCTGAGCGGGCCCGAGTTTGAATCTCTAGACCTCAAACAGCTGAGCGTGGCCACGAATGCCCGTGGCCTTGGTCCTGTGGGGAGCAGAGAATTCCTGGGAATCCCAGGACCTGCTGAAAAAACAAACAAACAAACAAACAAACATGCTAGCCCTGGGATCAGTGAAAGGTTCTGGCTCAAACAATAACTGGTGGTGGAAGAGCAATGAGGCAGGATTCGGGGCTTTCTGCTCCAGCCTCCCCAGGTGAGCCCTTGGACCACTGCAAGGGCTCAGACACATGCACACACCACACCCTTCAGATTCCCAGGCAGCCTCCACTGAGGAAATAGAGAATCTGGGATACTATACTGGATTCCACAGGGTGGAAGAACAGATTCTGACAGAATTCAAAAGGAAACAAGAAAAAAAAGGGGGTGGGTGGGTGTCTTCTTGCCCATGCAAGAGAACCTATACTTATATAAGTGTGGCACAATAAAAATCATATGACATAGTCAGAAAATGGCAGGATGTTATTTCATGTGACCAGAGGGCCTGTGGAAAGAGTGGGGGAGATGCCATGCAATTAGGCAACTAGGTGGATATGACTGAAACATCGTTGAAGGCAAACACAGACCCGGAAAAGGAGGCCTTAGCCTAAGCAGTGCTTAGTCTATAACAGGCACTGACTCGTGTGCTGCCTGGCAAGTTAAGAGGTTGCAACAGCTTTTGGCCCAGCAGTGGCTCTAGAAAGAAGATTAGCGCTGCAGCCAGCAGCCAAGATGGACCTTTGGCGTGGGGCACAAGGTTAATATGGAAAACACAGGGAAGTCTGCTCCCTGGTAACATGCACCGAACCAGGGCCTAGTCACTCGGGCCAGGGACTTATCAGAACAGTGCTCTGTGCAGCTTCTCAACAACACCCAAAGGGAAAATGCAAGGGTGCTCCATTGAAGAAACACTGATGCTCTTAATGTTTTTATTTATTTGTGAGCAAGGGAGAGGAAAGAGAGGCCAAAGTCTTTTGCCACTGCAAAAGAACTCCAGATGCGTGTGCCATTTTGTGCATCAGGCTTTTTATGGGTACTAGGAAATTGAACCTGGACCAGCAGGTTTTTCAAGCAAGCATCTTTAACAGCTGAGCCATCTCCTTAGCCCACTACTGCTTTTAAAATACAATGAATATATGCTGTCTTATAGGAGTTTTATAGCCAACATGCTAGCCACTAGTCACATGTAGCTACTGAACATTTGAAATGTGATTTGTCCAAATTCATATTTGCTGTGAGTGTTCAAGAAAATCCTTCAACTTCAGACAGTATGAGACAAAGAATGCCATATACCCATGAATAATTTTTATATTTGTTACACGTTGAAATTGTATGTTCCATGTGTTTGGGTTAAATATGTTACAAAATAAACTTTAAATGTATTTCTTTTTACATTTAATAATTTAGCCACTACAAAATTTGAAGTAATTTATATGGCTTACATTTTCATTTTATTGGAAAGACCTGCTACAGAAAGACCAGGTTATTTTCTATTACAATAATAAAATAGGTCTACCTCCCCTGGTTATTTTCTTCTTCTTCTTTTTTTTTTTTTTTCCTTACAGGGGACTTGCCAACATGTGCACTAGGAAGCCATTCAAATTGTAATAAACAGGTTAATGCCTCCTTATCTATTGTCTGGAATTGTTTTTCTGCATTTCAACATTTCCATGGAGATTTGTGTGCCTCGGGCTTGTTTAAATGGTCATGGTGTTCTGTACAGTTGGCAGATTATAAAAACTAGCGAAACAAAAAATTTGAAAAGGTTCATTACTTGTGGTCATTAAAAAGCAAGAAGGACAAAATGGGGTGAAAGGTTTCATTATTAATAACTTTCCTATCAGGCAAGTTGCTGTCTGACATGTTCAGATGGATTCACCCTTTAAAAAAAGAGGTTATTGCAAAAGACTGCTCTCCTGCAAAGACCGCGGAGCCAGCATCTCTGTGAGAACACCAAATAACAATGGTGCATTCTCACAAAACTCCTGAAGTATCATTTTGCCTTCACATTGGTGAGTAGCAAGTCGTTGTTCAGAAACAACAGTCCTGCATTTAACTGCCGGGCTTCAATTTTGTTTTGTTTTGTTTTTCTTATAGGCTAGACAGAAATTGCAATGTTTGATCTTCACACTGACCTTTAGCTTAATTTGCCCTAATTTTATGCACCTTCCTGCTTCACACCAACAAACTCCTATGATGCTAAAAAGTTGGTGTGTGTTAGCATTTAATAGACTGTGAAAGAGCCTCAAGGATTCCAACTGGAACTGATTATACAATGAAAATAAACTTATGCAGGGATCTAAGACACCATGTAAAGCATTTCACTATGTTTTGCAAGGCCTTTTGCATTTAGGAAGCAAGTAAGTTTGTTTTTCCATAAAAGTGGACTCTGTTTAAGAAAGCAAATGCCTTATTCGCCGTCTTTGAAGTATAAACAAGTAAAAAAAAAAAAAAAAATCTCAAAGTTAAATTACAACTGTGAAATCCAAAAGGGAGAGTTACAACCTGAGGCGTGCCTGCCACGCGGAGAGTCTGTTGTGCTTCAAAACAGTTGGGAGCAGTTTGTGTATATGGACAGCCTGATAGTACTCAGTGGTCAGTGAACCTTCTGGAAGAACAGGCAGTTCTTAAATACCTGTCACCAGCGTTATATCGTAGAGCAAGATGGAACTGAAAGATTCTCACGTCAAGCCTTTCATATTGGTATAACAAAAAATGACTTCAGCTTTGCAGTCTGTGGACAAGCTGTTCTCTCTCATGGAATGGCTCCAGGGGGAGAAACTCATTTTCACTTTGATTTGTCCCGTTTTCCCTCCACCGAAGGTTGTAACCTTGTCGACTGAAATCTCTTGGCCTAGTAATTACAGTCAACATTGACAAGTTCTGCCCTCAAATGATAATTATTGGCACAAATAAAAGAAGGGAAAAATAAACTCAGCCCTTCCATGCCCATGCAATAGATGGCATCCACCTGTGCCTCACAAGTGCAACGCGCCAACGTGTCTGCAAATGGACTTCTGCCAAGTCAATTAACTCTACAGAGTCCTGTGTTGCTTGTACTGCTGTTGATTTATTAACCTCAGGGCGATGTATTTCAGCAACTGAAAAAGAATTAAATTCTTTTACTTAAAGAAAACAAACTCTAAGGGAGCCCCTTCTTTCCAACTATCTACAGAGGAGCTCAAAGAGAGGAATGCATTTCTAGAAATACGTGTTTATTATGAGTTCAGTGTGTGCAAGAAAAACACTGGACATGAATATCTCTATCTAGAAGAAAATGTTCAGAAAATGAGCAGATTGTGTCCCAGAAGAATAAGAAAATAGGAATGGATTGTGTGTTTAACTTTGACTTGACAGTGAACCCAAACTGAAAAGATATATCCCAAGACCTTTTCAAACATACTGTTCTTTCAGGCTTAATCTATCTCGCTAATGATAAACTCTAAGAATCTAGGAACAGTTAGCAAAGTTGTTTCAGTGATACCAATATCATGTAGGTCTTAAGGATCTAGATTCATTATTCCAAAGTTTATATATATATATATATATATATATATATATATATATATATATATATTGGACAAGATAGAAAAGTAACAGTCAAGTCTGGTGGGGGGAGGGGTAGTGTATGTCTGTAATCTCAGCACTCAGGAGGCTGAAGCTGGAGCATTGCCATTGAGTTTGAAGCCAGCCTGGGCTACATAGCCAGACTCTATCACAAATAAACAACAAACAATGTAGCAGTCTCAGGGTGGCCTCTAACTCATGGTGCTCCTCCTACCTCTGCCTCCCAGAGTGCTGGGATTAAAGGCATGCACTAGCATGCCTGGCTAAGCCTGTCCCCTCTAAAATAAGGATTTAATACCATTTTACTTTCCTTTCTCCCACCTCCCCTAGTACATATATGAACAGTAGAGATTGTTATCTAAAATCACAGCTAATCTATCACATACTTCCATACACATTTTTTAACTTTTCATTGGAAACTTCCATAAATATAGGCAATATACACCATGATTATAATCCCCTCCCATGACCTCATTTCTCCCTCCTAAATACCCCCTCAACTAAACCCCTTCTCTTTTTCCCATTAGACTCTCTTCTGTTTTGATGTCATTGTTATGTGTGTCTTGTGTTAGTGCCTATGAGGTCATGAATATCAAGGCCACATTGTACCTGGATGACAGGATTGTGAGCACTCCTTCCCTTCCTTTGGCTCTTACTTTCTTTCCGCCATCTCTTCTGCAATGGACCCTGAGCCTTGGGCAATGTAATAGAGATGCCTAACTTAGTGCTGAGCACTCCACTGTCACTTCTTCCCAGCACTATAGTGATATTTTTTAAGAAAATTATTTATCTGAGAGAAAGAAAGGAGTAAGAGGAAGGAGAGAGAATAGTTGTGTCAGGGTGTCCTGCCACTGCAAATGAACTCCAAACACATTTGCCTTTTTGTGTATCTGGCTTTATGTGGGTACTGGGGAGTTGAACCCAAGTCATCAGGTTTTGCAAGCAAGGACCTTGAATCACTAAACCATTTCTCCAGCCCTATGGTGAGTTTTGCATCACCCAAGTAGTCACTGCCATCTGAAAAGAGAAGCTTCTCTTACCAGAAGGGAGAGTAAAAGCATTAATATATGGGCATAAACATAAGTGTTTAGAGGGCAGTTTGGTGGGCATAATATATGCATTTAGGCAGATAAGAGTAGTAATTCCACCCCTCCACCAGGGCTTACAACCTCCCCAGCCATAAGATTTTGACTAGGTCAGTACCAAGCATGACTACCCTCCCAGGGAGCTTGCTGTTGGGTTCCCCAAAGAAGACATGCCACCATTGCACCAGTTGGCACATTTGGCCTAACTGGTCAGCTGTGAGACTTGCAGGGTCCACTGCTGGTTAAGACCATTGATGGTTTTTCTTTCCCAAAAGGTGGTGTGCTGCATAATTCTTTCCAGCATCCAGCTAGTCAACAGGGAGGAGGCTCCTGGCTCAGCTACAGCTTAATTTCTCAGTAAGCTGCAGCCCAAGCATGTCTTCAGCAATAGTGGCCAACAAAGAAGGCCATAGTCTTTTGACTAGGGTTTTAGTACCAGGCCTGAACTGCCATGGAGAGGGCCTCACATACAATCAGTAGTTGGTTACTCCCATAACAACCATGCCACTATTGCACTAGTAGGCACATCTTACCTAACTGGTTAGTTGTGTAACATGCAGGGTTACTGAGAAATACTGTTGTTAAGAGACTGCTGGTTAAAGAAGCTTCTCTTTTCAGATGGTGGTGACCACTGGGGTGACTCAAAACTCATCAAAGTAGTGAGAAGAAATGACAGTGGTGTGTTCAGCACTAAGTGAGACATCTCTAACACAACCTTTAAACTCAGGCACCATTATGGAAGAGGTGGCAGAAAGATTTTAAGAGCCAAAGAGTCAGCTAGACATTAAAATATAAGATGGAATTTAAAAAACTATACTTAATAGTTTCTCTGAATGTTCTATGGTTTGATTTCTAAAACTAGAATCACAGTATAGGGAAACTATAAACTAACATGGTTAAGAGACCCCCATGAAAGTATAGAAGTAACTTGAAAGTGAGGTAAGGACTATACTAAGTGAGAAGTAACTTGACTTCATTCCCCAAGGTCACCTATTTCAGTGCAAGTAAAAACTGAGAGATTAATATTAAGAAGCAGATGAAGAAAAAGATCCATATCATTTTGCAGATTACCATGTGAAACTTTAGTGAGATTAATGAAATCTTAAGTATTTTGTTTTTGCATAAACAATTTAGTCTTGATATTTAATTAAGACTATCAGTGGAACATTTAGCAGTTTTATTTATATAAATGAATCTCTTTTCTTCCTTAGCAGTTTTTGAGGAATCTCAAATTCTTTGGACCTCAAACCGATTGTTGGTAAAAATGAGTCAGGCCAGATATAAGTTAAGATTTCATGGGCTGGAGAGATGGCTTAGCAGTTAAGTGCTTGCCTGTGAAACCTAAGGACTCCAGTTTGAGGCTTGATTCCCCAGGACCCACGTTAGCCAGATGCACAAGGGGGCTCATATCTAGAGTTCATTTTCAGTAGCTGGAGGCCCTGGCGTGCCCATTCTCTCTCTCTCTCACTCTCTCTCTTTCTCTATTGCTCTCAAATAAATAAATAAAACCAAAACAATAAAAAATTTAAAAAAGATTTCTTCTAGGCTTAAAATGTTTATTATTTGAATTCTAAGAGCTTACCTCAAAGTAAAATTTTTCAGTGTTACCCATGAAAAGAAATGTTTAATTCTCAAATGTTGAGCATAAGGACACACAGATGTCTAGTGACTTAAAATAAAATTTCGATCCCACATTCAATTATTTGTAAGAGGCCCATCTAAAGAAATATTGTTTGGGGAGGAAAGGAAGTGGAGTCACAAGTAAAACCTTTACGCTTTATGTTCCAAAGGGAGATCACTCTCGTTTGGCATATTTATCCAAAACCCAAGTCACAGTGACGCTTGATGTATATCGGTGCTCACTTATTTATCAGACCAACAAGGAAGGTAAAAGGGAAGGTTTGGAAAAGACCCTCTGGGCAGACACTGTCATCACAACAGCCATTAAAACACAGGACTAGCCAGGCATGGTGGCGCACACCTTTAATTCCAGCACTCGGGCGGCAGAAGTAGGAGGATCGCCATGAGTTTGAGGCCACCCTGAGACTACATAGTGAATTCCAGGTCAGCCTGGACTGGAGTGAAGCCCTACCTCAAAAAAACAAAACAAAACAAGAAAAATCCCCACAGGACTAAACAGTGGGAATTCAGGTTTCTTGAGATCCCTGGAAGTCAATAGCTTTCATGAAGAATTTCATCAGAAGTCTGGCTGCTCCACAGAAGTGTGTTGCAATTATCACAGACCATAAAGATATAGATGTAGTCATCATTCAGCTTTTGCATATTTGTAAATTTGTTCCTATGCATACTGGTGTGTGTGTGGGGGGGGGCATTTGCCTGTGTATCTGATGTATGAGCATCTAATGTGTTGTGGTATATGTGGTACATGCCTCTGTGTGTACGTGTGTGTGGTGTAGGTCTGTGTATATACATCTGATATGTTGTGGTATATGCGGTATATGCCTCTCTCTCTTTCTTTGTGTGTGTGTGTGTGTGTGTGGCATGTGCCTGGGAATGTGCTGATGTGTTACCTGCCCTGAGTGCTCGCCTGCAGTGGCCAGAGATCATCAGGAATCCACCTCCATCACTCGCCCATCTGTTTTCCCTTGCCATGCATGGAGTCTCTTACTGATTCCAGAGCTCTCATTTGCACAGTACTAGGGTTGCATTTATGCATGGCCATACCCAACTGTTTACATGGATTCTGGAGACTCAAACTCTGGTAGCCTCAGACCTTCATGCTTGTTCAGGAAGCACAATTAACTGGCTAAACCATCTCTCCTGCACATCTTAGAATATTTTTAAGACATAAAAGTTTTAATCAAAAAGTATTAGAGGTCCTGAGTGGCTTGCTACTATCTTTATACATCATTTTAAATAAAGGTGACTTATCCCTAGGCCCACCTTGGATTTCGGTCACAGCAATAGCGATTTTTTTTTTTTTGAAAGAACCCATCTCAAGTGAGTGCCCCATGTGTCTGCTTTCTCAGTGTTCTTCCCGCCACCAAGGTCCTTGTCCACCTGTGTGCAAGGCAAGTCCACAAGCCCACTACCAATGGATATGGCCTAGTGTGAAAAGTTCTGGGAGGCACTGCTCACTTCTAAGACAGCACTGGTCCTGAAATCAAGTCCCAAGCGCCCACAATGACAGCCTCGTTAAGAGCTCTGCATTGGCTGTTCTTTCCTTTCTCATTCTTCTTGCTTTTATTCCTGTTTCCTCAGGTCACTTCACCAATACATTACCTGTGTCCGAGTATTTGTCTTGGGATCTGCTTCTGGTATGAGTGACTGATAAGCAGAGCTTTTATGGGATTCTGCAACTGGATCATTTGCCCTTAATGCTGGGTTAGCAGGAACACAATGATCCCTGGTATGCACTGATCACTACGTAGCTCCATCATTATAATGGTATGGGGGGAAAGGGATTATGGAATTGGTTAAGGGGATTAATTGCCTGGGTGATTCGAAGAAAGAAAGTCGCAGGCACCCATCAGCCAACTACCAACCGTGGGTGCACTGTGAAAGCCAGACAGCCTACTTAGTAGGTGTTTAAGGACATTGTTAACCCCTTTGCCACAGGACAGCTGTATAGGAGACCCAGAGTGAAAATGTAAGCATTAAGAGCAGTTAAGGAGATGAAAGTCAGAGACACTTTTGTGATGAGAAAAACCAGGAGCTCGAAGCCCTGGTTTCCTCTGACTTCTCCATGCCAGGTGAAGCTCTTTCCTCCACAACAAACCAGGGTGGCCTTCCCTTACCTGGACACCATGCAGGTAAGATGATTCTTCTAAGATCTAACTCTGCCTTCTCCCATTTCTTCAAGAAGGTGAGCTAATGTCAGGTCCAGCTGAGAGAAAAACGCTTGGTCTTTCAACTGGGGATAAATAGCTTGTTTACTGGAAGAATATAAGGATCTTGCTAATGTAATTTCCAGAGAGCTGGAGCTGGATTGCATGTGTGAGAATAAATCTTAAGCTTACTGCTCCAGAGAGACAGAATATAGGTTGGATAAAGGAGAGCTTATTGACATGGGAACACTCTTGATGAGAACAAGACAGGAATATAGATATTCAGTATAAAGGAGGTATGGAGGGAGAAGGACCTGGCAAGGTTTATTTAATGTGTCAAGATAACCAAACTACTATTTTTTAGTTTTTGGTGTTTCAAGGTAGGGTCTTGCTCTAGCCCAGGCTGGTGTGGAATTCACTATGTAGACTCAGGGTGCCCTCAAACTCATGACAATCCTCCTACCTCTGCCTCCCATGGTGGCACATGCCTTTAAGCCCAGCACTCGGGAGGCAGAGGTAGGAGGATTGTAGTGAGTTTGAGGACACCCTGAGACTACATAGTGAATTCCAGGTCATCCTGGGCTACAGCAAGACCCTACCTCAAAAAACAAAAAACAAAATAGCCAAACCATTATTTTTTTAATTTTTGTTTATTTTTATTTATTTATTTGAGAGAGACAGAGAGAAAGAGGGGGAGAGAGAGAGACAGAGTGAGAGAGAGAGAGAATGGGCACGCCAGGGCTTCCAGCCACTGCAAACGAACTCCAGACGCGTGCGCCCCCTTGTGCATCTGGCTAACGAGGGTCCTGGGGAATCGAACCAGGGTCCTTAGGCTTCACAGGCAAGCGCTTAACCGCTAAGCCATCTCTACAGCCCAAAACCATTATTTTTGCAGAAGGGTCCAGAGAACATGCCTTTGCTCAGCAGTAAAGGGAGCACTAAGGAGGGCAGTGGCACTGTGCACACCAGGATTCACAGCAGGATGTGATGTCACAGACCTGGCCTCTCGAGCATCCGCTGAAGTGACAAGCTTCCAGGCGGAGGTAGTAACATTCTCACATCAGTAGCAAAGTGCCTCCTAGGTTAAATGGAGGCAATGTCACCACAGGCATATATAATCAACATCCGACCCAACCTTTCTCCAAAGGACCTTAACCTAGCAAAGTAAGTTTTCTTGAGGATAAAATACTCAAGACCTTCCAAAGGTGGTTGTGTACGAGGCTGAGTTAACTTGCTATGGAGAGATCTAAAATATCCCTATTGTTCCTCAATTTGAGTGGGAACTCTAATGGGTACCAGGTAATAAAAAATAAAATCCATCTCACAGTGAATTCAACTGGTACTGAAAGGACCCTGTGGCTAGTTCTCTGGTCTCTTTTTGCACCCCCTAATGGGTCTGCATTGGTTCCTTGGCCTACGGAATAAAACCCATTATGGTAGATAGTATGTATTGGAAATACTTAAAAATGCACCTCTACGTCCCTAATCCCAACTAGGATACTAAATCAGACACAACATTGCATTCTGAACACAATTTCAGAGATACTATCACTGCCAAACACTTAAAAGAGGGAGAGCTGCTGCCCACTGCATTCAGCACACTGCGTGGCCACTGCTAAGATTACGTGGACCATGATGGAAAACAAAGGACTCTCATAAACTAAACAAAATGACAGTGCCAGTCATGGCTACCATGCCAGATACTTCTTTCCTGGAACATGGCCTCTGCATCTACAGGCTTTTCAGATATTGACCTAGCAAACTTTTTGTCATCACTGAGAATATCACAAGTGGGCTGGAGAGATTGCTTAGTGGTTAGGGCGCTTGCCTGCGAAGCCTAAGGTCCCATGTTCTACTCTCCAGATCCCACATAAGCCAGATGCATAGAGGCGAGGCAAGCACAATGTCGCACATGTCCACCAGGTGGCGCAGCATCTGGAGTTCAATTGCAGAGGCTGAGGCCCCGGGGCCAATCCCCCCGACCGCCTCTAGGTCTTGCTCTCTCTAAAATAAAATAAATGAAAAAAAGAGAATATTACAAGTGGTTATAATTATGTGAAAATAATAGGTATAGGTATTAATCCAATTTTTGCAGGACTTAGAGTTCTTTTGCTTTCTCTCAGTGTAGTCTGCAGGGATCTTGTGTGTCCTAACATTCCATACAATCTGGGACTCGCCATCTAGCCTGATAACTTCAGGAGTCCAGTGAATAGGAAGTGGAAAGGGACAGGTAAGAGGATGGAAGGTTGAGAGCCCTAAAGGTGTCAGTAGTCCAGTAGTCTGAAGGATGCTGTTACTGAAAAGAAAGAGGCACAGCACGACGGGGGCTTCTTTGGCTTTTGAAAGCATCACATACTTTCATAAGACTGCTGCCGTAACCCATTATGTGATGAGCTAGAAGGCTGCCAGGGTCATGTGGGTCCAGAGAAGGGCTCTGCAGTAGGCTGGGACAGAAGCTGCCCTCCTCAGAACTATAGGACTCTTCTGATCATCCATTGGTGTGAACATTGTTTAGCATCTCTGAGCAAGACTCAGTGAAAACTATTATGAGACTCTTTGGTTCTAGCACACAAGTTAGTTTTAAACCTTATTTGAACAATGCTGGCATGTTTCTCTGACCAGCAGAGAGAAAGAATCTGCCTATGTATCTGGATAAGTGACTAGCTGGAACTGCTCCTCATGACATAGGTATTACCAGATGCCACAGACCCATAAGGCCAGAGTCCCAACACTCACCCATCATCTGATGGAAGTGATGCATTTGGGATGAAGCTTGAGCAAACCCAGGAGTGTGTCAATTATACAGGGAGGTAGCTGACCACCCAACTTCTGTACTAACACCTCTTCTTCAGCCTACCCCTGTGATGGGCACTCCTGGGCTGCTGGATCATTCCATGATGGTGTCAGGTCAGAAATAACCAGTAATGTTGACAATCTACTTCCAGGGAGGCGGGGGGGGGGGAGGGATAGGCAAGGCAGATTTCCTGGTCTTGCTCATGTTTTGGTTTGGTTTGTGGGTGAATGGAAAGGTTCAACTCCATTTTCTCCATCAGACTGTTTCAGTCCCTCCATATAATTGAGATTATTTTAGGGTTTTGTTAAGAACAGAAGCATCTAAGGTGACAAGATCAGCCAAGTAGTTTTAGTCTCTGCTTGCATCCCATTTGCTAACACGCCTCGGTCCAGTGCAGATCACATAGATATGTTTGGAGTCAAAAGGTGAAACAGAATGTACTACTCAGAACGGGAGGACAAGGGGAAATCATGGGAAAAGTATGGAGACAGAGAGAAGTTGAGAAACTGTAGCTATTTTGCAAAGAGGAGGAAAAAGTGGGCTTTGTTCATACACGTACCAACATGGCAAGCTGATGTGCGACAAAGACGTTGGCTTCTCTGCCTCGGCTAGAGGTGGTCCTGAGCAGTGGTGAGGAAGAAATTTTGCCCATAGGCAGAGCTTCAAATAATACATTTTTGTCTTTTTTTTTAAAGGATTTATTTTTATTTATTTATTAGAGACAGAGAGAGGGAGAAAGACAGGCAATGAGAATAGGCACTCCAGGGCCTCTTGTCACTGTGAATGAACCCCAGATGCATGCTCTACCATGTGCATCTGGCATACATGGGTACTGGGGAATTGAACCTGAGTCCTTAGCTTTGCAAGCAAGTGCCTTAAACGCTAAGCCATCTCTGCAGCCCATAAGCACAGACATTTGATCTTGACACTTTTCTTGGCCAGTCCGGGTATGGTATGGAGGAGTTAAGACTAGAATAGAGAGAGAGACCTGAGGATGAGCCATGTAAATAAAACTGTAGGAATATTCCCCAAATGTGAAAACTTACTTCATGGAATGCCCTATTGTCCATTTTGTGTTGCTATAGCAAAATACCCAAGGCTTAGTGCTTCCTCAAGAGATGTACTGAGTTCACAGCTCTTAGGAGCTCAGCATTATTGTCTTGGCATCAGCCTCCCTGGCTCTCCATCGCATGGAGTGCCAGTTGTGTACAGAAGGGGTCAAGAGCATGGGTGATTCTGCTTTATAATATCTCACTCACTGAGACCAGCATTCATTTCTTTGGAGGGCAATGATTCAAGACCCAGTCATCTTTCACTAGGCCACACCTCTCAAATGTCTACTATAACACAACCACAGTGGGGACCAAGCACCCAGGACATAAACTTTAAAGGGACATGTTCAAATCACATCAAAACCATACCAAATTCCACTATTCACCTAAGGAGGCAAAACTTAGGTTGACAGGATAATTCTTTCCGGTAGATTATCAGCCATCTTACCCATGATTATCTTAGACACGCACAACAAGCCTGTGAATGGAGTAATCATAGCAATGGAGACGGAGGCTATATGTAGGACCAGCAATTGAGTTTCCTCACTAAGGCTAACTGAGTTACTTCCAATGCAAAATACCCAACCATCTATAAGCAGCAGAGACCAATGCTTCAGCACATTCTTCAAAGAGATTAACCTGTCACTTGTATTAAACTCCTTCTACTGGAGAAGGTAAAGCGACTCCTTCCTAAGGTAGCTGGTTCTTATTCATAGTATGGGCTTTCCTTCCTTTCCATCACAGCTTCTGCCTGCATCACTGAGGCCTACAGAGTGCCCAGTGCCTACGAACATGGTACTGCTGTGCCTCAGGCACAAGGATAACCAGCAAACGAAAAGCAACAACAGAACTGGCATGGGGGCGCATGCCTGTAATCCAGTACTTGAGAGAATGAGGCAGGACTGCTGTGAATTCGAGGGCAGCCAAGGCTACATAGGAAGACCCTGCTCAAACAGAAAAGAAAGAAAAAATAGGTGCATGAATTACTGGTTCTTCTAACCCTGTCACAAGTAGAATAATCCAGAAAAACCTTACTTAAAACAATTAAATGTCCTATTGTAGGCTTATAGAAGGCATCTAAAGGGTTGGAGGGCAGTTTGCTAAGACCTGGTATGCACATTGTACCAATTCACACAATCCTGTATGAAGAGCAAACCGATCACTGACCATAGCCTTAGAAGACAAAAGAAACAAGGCACTAACCACTAAGGGATGAAGATGTGGGTCATTCTACCAGCAATCAACGAGCTGAATTTCTGGCACAGAACCAGAGAAATCCAAGGTATGTGGTGGAAAAAAGGAAAGATGCAGATTGATTTGGGCCACGGGTTTGGTTGCAACAGGAAAGGTAGCTTGTCTCACCAATCATCAGGTGTAGTCTGTTCAGATAATGGATGGCCACTCTCTTAGAACTCAGTAACAGAGGACAGAACATGGAACTCGGCAGTTCTGAGCAGCCAAATGTACAAAGTAGCATACACCAACTTTTTTTTTTTTTTTTTTGCCTTGTATTACATTTCCTTTTCTGCTTCTGATCTCAGCCACAGCTGTATTAGATAGGTGCAGGTGAGTGAAGATTTGTCCCCTGAAGCCTTAACTACGCCTCTTCTTACTGTTTACAGTTCTTCAATATTTGGGGAGTGTGCTTTCCCATAGAGAAGTGCATCTGACAAGTGCAGGGGTAATGTCCCTAGAAGCAACTGTTCAGTAACAGGGAATGGAAATTACTTCCTAAGTGATCTTGGTTCCATTGTGTGGACAGTTTTCTGAGGTGTCTGTCTGCCTCCCCAAAGCCCGAGACAGCAATCTTGATGGTACACTTTCATGTCCCCTTTTCCTCCTTCCTCTCAATGCTGCTTCCTGGGGTCCCCTCACAAATGAGCTACACTTACCCAAGACCTGTGCTCAGGTTCTACTTTCAGGTGACCTAAACTAATAAGAGCACCAATAACCAAATGCATACACACACCACACCCTCACATAAATAAATGCCGCACACACTGACATACACATACAAACACATACTTATATAAACATACACACAACCACATACTCACACACACATAAATATATAAATGCCGCACACATTGACATACACATATAAACATACACACACAACCACAAACTGACACATAAACAATGCACATATATACCACACATATATACACATACACACATATATGTATAAATGATACACTTCACACAGAGATATACACATATGTGTGAAAAGTATATACATTATATATATAAAATCTTGCTTGCCCACTCTGAACCACATTGTAACTGCTGTTAATATTTCTACTTGATAATAGGTATAAAAAACATGACTGATAACATATGAACTATTGGCCAATTCACAACAAGCTATATATGCTAATAATTATCACCAGTAAATTCCATAGCCATATAGATAGAAATATGTAGGTTTCAGGTGGTCACAACCAACTTCAGTCCAGTGTCATTTTCTACTGGAAATTTCAAAAATGCTTATGATACAAAATGTACACCGTATTTTTCATAACAAAAGATTCACAAAAGTTGAATATTTCACTTACCACATTCCCTGACTTTTGCAGTGAGTCTATTTTTTGTTGTTGTTGTTGTTTTTGTTTTTCGAGGTAGGGTCTTACTCTAGCCCAGACTGACCTGGAATTCACTCTGTATTCTCAGGGTGGCTTCAAACTCACGTTGATCCTCCTACCTCTGCCTCCTGAGTGCTGGAATTAAAGGTGTGCGCCACCACGCCCGGCCAGTGAGTCTACTTTTGATCACTAACCTCACACTGACTCCATCTTAAAATGCTCATCACATCATTGCGATAGTTCATGTTAGTATTTGTAGCACTCATTACAATTTGGGATATTCTATTTTTAATTTTGAAGGACTTTATTTTGGTAACAAGACATTCTGACAGGTTATAAATGCTTTATTACTATTATAACACAGAGCAAGGCTGGCAGTGGGTATATGGCCATTCGGTGTTTTATGACTAAGAGTTCAGCCTCATAGAATGTAAATGTGCCCTTCCCAAGTCTGTGTGATTCTTGTCAAAATCCCAGCTTAGTCACTGAAGGAAGATTCGCTGTCTGAGCTTTCTTCTACATTTTTCTCACTTTCTCCATCAGGCACTGGGGCATCTGGCTTCCTGAAACAGAAGAAGAAAAAGTTAAAGTATATTCTTCCAACTGGACACGAGCACTTACAAACTGTTGATCAGGTTCATCGTAGAATACTCGCCAATACAGCTGCCAACTCTGTGTCCTTAGCCCAGGTAGCCTCAGGCACTACACCATGGCAAGGTGCGCTCTGGCTCCTGAGCACCAGCGGGCACTGAGTGCACTTCCCACAGAGGCCACGACACTACTTCTCCTGCCAGCCCTTACACAGTTCTCCTTCAGCACTCTAATCACCATGGAGACCCCGGTCTAGACAAAGCTATTTATTGTCTGCTGAGGCTGGCACAACCAGTCTAAACCCTGGAGCCTCAAGTGCACATGAGGTACAGAGAGGAAAGCCAGAAGTGGAAAAAAGAGGAATGCTGCAGGAAGAGATATTTAGCAGCAGAAAGGAGTTCAGGAATGGCTACTAAGAAGCACAGGCAATATGGAAATTTTGCAGGGGAGGAGAGCCTGGTCAAAGGTCTTTAATGTTGGTGGAAAGTGTTCCACAACAAGGCTTGGGTATAGAGAATGAAGAGTTGCTAAAGGGGATGGAGAGATGGCTTAGTGGTAAAGGCACTTGCTGGCAAAGCCTAAGGACCCAGGTTTGATTCCCCAGTACCTAAGTAATCCAGATGCACAAGGTGTCACTTGCATCTGGAGTTTGTTTGCAGTGGCTAGAGGCCCTGGCACATCCATTCTCTCTCTCTCTCACTCAAATAAATAAACAAACAAGTAAAGAGTTGGTAAAGACACTGTGTCAAGGACAGCACAGGAGGAGACACTAGAACATTTCAACTCCAGATCTGCATGGGCGTGCTATAATGAAAGAACATGAAATTCTAATGGTGGGTTTTGTTTTGGTGTGTAGTGTGTGTATGGTGTATGCATGTCATGCGTGCACACATTTGGAGGCCAGAGGAAAACATCAGGGGTCCTCCTGTATCCTTCTTCCTCTTTGTTTCCCTGGACAGAGTCCCTCACTGAAGCTAGAGCTCCCAGTTTTGGCCAGACTGGTGACCAGCGAGGCCCAGCGATTCTCCTGTCTCTGTCTCCACCCTCCCCCCCCAGGACTTAGGATCTAATAGGTGTTATTAAAAGTTATTTCAATAGGTATTAATAATGCTCGTGCCGGTAAATCACTTACACACAGTGGCACAATTAGTTAACTTCTCCTCACTCTTACCATGGGCAAATGAAGCAAGGAAAACATACTTTTTTGGGGGGAAAGAAATTAAAGGAAGAAAAGTGAGATGCTGGATGGTAATAAGAACTACCACACTTAGTTTTGCCTCAGGCTCCTTGATTCTTATTAAAGATCTAGGAGATTCAACAAAGAGAAATTATTAAATACGGATATGTGTAGTGTATGGGGTACTTTTAGTTGCTGAAAATTGTGACTAAAATATTGCTTGCATCTTTGAATATATTTGACATGTTACTAAACAAACGGTAGTGCTGGTCTTAACTATCAAATGTAAACCCATCTGTTTTAACAACTTTAGACCATGCCTGTAGGCAAGGCAGCCAGATGTGTACCCACAAGAGTAAAACTTAGAAAGACGGACATAGCATTTCCAGGTTTTGATCAATGCCTGAAACACAAACCGGCCCATCATCTTCATCGCTTTTTCTTTTTATTTATTTTGAGAGAGAAAGAGAAAGATGCAGACAGAATAGGTGCACCAGGACTTCTAGCCACTGCAAACAAACTGAAGATGCATGGGCCACCTTGTGCACCTGGCTTACGTGGGTCCTGGGGAATCGAACCTGAGTCCTTAGGCTTCATAGGCAAGTGCCTTAACTACTAAGCTGTCTCTCCAGCCCCTTCATGGCTCTTCACATGAAGAACCCACTCTAGAAGTTTTTTGCATGAATATCAGGCACATTCTTCTCAGTCAGTTTCTCTTTGCTATTTTGTTGACTTCTTACATATCTTTGTTATAAAGTAAAAAATTGCTAGAGGGAATTATTTCAAGGTCACATGAAATTATATTAGCATCTAGGACACCTCAAACACATAAAATAACGTAAACAATTCCCTAAGAAAAGGGTGGGCCCAGCACGGAGGTGCTGCCTGTAAGCTCAGTACTAGAGAGGCTAAGCCAGGGGCTGCGTTTAGTTCAAGGGCAGCCTGAGGCTACATAGTGAGTTCAAGCCAACCTGGGCTATATAGCGAGCCCCTGTCTCAAAAAAAAAAAAATCAAAAATAAATAAAAATGAAACAGGTAAATGTAGTTTATATGTAGAAGCGGGTGATTTTTCTCAAAATCACAGGATATGACCATTTTTAGAACTTCAATTTGAGCCATGAACTTGAGAGCTCTTTCCATCTTCTACAATTAGTTTCTTCAGTGCTGTATGGTTTTGGTTATTAGAGGTCTTTTTGTTGTTGTTGTTTTGTTTTTTTGTTTTTGTTTTTCCAGATAGGGTCTCACTCTAGCTCAGGCTGACCTGGAATTCACTATGGAGTCTCAAGGTGGCCTTGAACTCATTGCAATCCTACCTCTGCCTCCTGAGTGCTGGGATTAAAGGCGTGCGCCACCACACCCGGCTCTCTGGCTTGCTTGCTCTCTTTCTCTTACAGGTGTAACCTGGGGCCTCCCAGGGACTAGGTCAGGGCTCTTCCCCTAAGCTGTCCCTCAGCCCTGGGCCTGCAGTGCGGCCTGGCGCTGGCCCATGGTCGTCGCGTACGTGTTTGAGTGTGCCTCGTGCATCATGTCCTACGCCACCATGACTACCCATTGTTGGATTTAACACATCTGAGCAAAGGTTTTGCTTGCTTGTTTTGAGGCTACTATAAATAGGCTTGTTTTCTTGACATTTTTCTTTTCTTCAGTGAGTGTGAGTGAAAGAAGCAGCCTTCATCCAACACTGAATATTCTATATTTTCCTCTACCTTTAACTCCTGGCGACTAATACGCTGAGTTTGATCCTGCTAACTTTGCTGAAAGTGCTGATCAGATCTAAGTCTTCTGATGGAACCTTTTGGATCTTATGAGATTACATCATGTGCAAACAGATAATTTGTCTTTTACAAATGTACACTTATATACATTTATTTATTCTGGTGCAGCAGGTGGGGGACTTAGTCGTCGCTCTTGCTAGGAATCTAATTACCAGGCACAGTGGAAATCAGTATGGAGGCTCCTCAATAAATGAAAATTAGAGCTTCCATTTGATGCATCCATTCCACTTCTGGGAATGTAGTCCACAGAATCAAAGTCAGCTTACCAGAGCAACGCCGGCATGCCGGTGTTTACTGCTATAGTATTCACAATAGCCGAGTCATGGAATCAGCCTGTGTGTGTCAGGGAACAAGTAGATAACGAGAATATGGTATATATGCAGAAAATAAAGCATACAAAGAGAAGACAACTTTAAGGAACCCCCAAAATGAAATGAGATTATAGGAAAGCATTTTATGAAACTGATGCGCTTCCTACTGTTCTAACAAAGAACCTCAAAAAGTTACAAAGCCTTATACAAGTGTTAGTAGTAATGGTAAAACACCCAACAATGCAATTTTATCCAGCTTGGATATTCATATTTTCAGGGGACTGTATATTAAGATGAGAAGTACTCTTTCTCAACTCTGGACATCCATGAACCTTTAAGTTGCTACTTAATGGAAGTTGTGAACCTTTCACTTTCACTTCTTATTCATGGGAAGAAGTTTTAAGATATATGTGAAGAGATGGCTACTTTAAAGTCCCAGTCTTAATAGTCTCTTATATTTTTAAAAATAATTATTTATTTATTTGAGAAAGACAGAGATTGAGTATTGGCACACCAGAGCCACTACAAATGAACTCCAGATGCATGTGCTACTTTGTGCATGTCTCTTATTGTTTTAAATACATATAAACAATTAAAAAAGAGGGCATAGCCAGGCATGGTGGTGCACGCCTTTAATCCCAGCACTTGGGGAGGTAGAGGTAGGAGGATCGCCATGTGTTCAAAGTCAGCCTGAATCTACAAAGTGAATTCCAGACTAGCCTGGGCTAGAGTCAGACCCTGCTTTCCCTGCTTTCAAAAAAAAAAGAGTGTTCCTCTAGGAATGAACTATGGATGAGGAAGGAGAAGCTCTTACTTCGTTCAATTGTATCAGTTAGATGCAATTAAAGCTATAAAGCTATAAAACTATAAGAACATTCATGGTATATCATACACTTGTATATTTTTAAACACCTCAGTCTTTCCTGATTGCATAGCTTGATTATTTACATCACTTGTGGCATTAAAATTATCAACAGAACCCTTAATGAAGGCAAACTTTTTTTTCAAGGTAGGGTTTCACTCTAGCTCAGGCTGACCTGGAATTCGCTATGTAGTCTCAGGGTAGCCTCGAACTCATGGTGATTCTCCTACCTCTGCCTCCCAAGTGCTGGGATTAAAGGCGTGTGCCACCACGCCTGGCTGAATGCAAACTTTTTAAAAGTTAGGGCTGTGAATAGCCCAGTGGTGGAGTGCTTACCTAAGCATGTGCAAGGCACTGGGCTCGATTCCAGCACTACCAGTTTGGGGAGATGGGATGGGGGATGGAAGTTGGAAGTGGGGGAGAATCATTTAATTGCCTACCTAAACAGACAGTGATGACATCAAGAACATAAAAGCAAATAACAACAAAGTAAAATAAATTGACTTTGGATATCTGCCTAACAGAAAATTTAAATTAAGTTTATTATTAAGTCTCAATTATCTTAAAAATATATTGTTTTAGCTGAGCGTGGTGGTGCACACTTTTAATCCCAACACTCGGAAGGCTGAGGTAAGAGAATCACAGTGAGTTCGAGGCCACCCTGAGACTACACAGTGAATTCCATGTCAGCCTGGGCCACAGTGAGACCCTACTTTGAACCCCCCCCCAAAAAAAATATATATATTGTTTTAATGGAGTAGGTTGACCTCACCTAAAAGTAAGCCAAATTTAGCAAGGAAAGGAGGGAGAACTAAACATATACAAGTTGGTACTCTTTAGCAAATTAGGTACTGTAACATGCTGACTTGACAACCATCCCTCTCCCATCTAACTATAATCCTGGCTGCTCTCACTTTGTCCCCACCTAGATTAGAGGGAGGACTCCTTACCCACACAGGAACAATCAGGATGTTCCTCTAGGATGAGCACGGAGAGGCTCTCACTTCCTTCAACTGACACGCAATATTTTAAAAGTCTTATTGGCAGCTCCATTCTTGGCTTCAGAGAGGAAACTCACCAGTAGCAGAGAACAAGATTTATTACACTAAGGAAGTAGAGGCGGAAGGAGGCGGGGGGAGAGTACATCAGTAATCTCCCAGCTCTATTAACTCTCAGACTCTAGATCTTACCCAAGGCCTACACTTTTCAGCTATGGGCCAGCCATTTCCTGTCGTGCGTCAGCTACTTTGATTTCGCAGTTTCTGAACATGGACAATTAACTTTTTTTCATTGAAGATTTGTATTTGAGTTTAAAATCATACCCACTTTAAGGATTCAAAAACCAAATAGCTGGGCGTGGTAGTGCACACCTTTAATTGCATCACTTGGGAGGCAGAGGTAGGAGGATCAACCTATCTCAAAAACCAAAATAATAATAATAATAAAATAAAATGATACATATTCTTTGGGAAAGTATTCATGTAGTTGAAAACATTTAATTTTTTTTCTTTATTCTTAAGACAGTTGACTTTAGGACAGATTCTGTACTAAAACATTGTTATTAAAACTACTGTTAAGGACTGGAGATATGGCTTAGCAGTTAAGACATTTGCCTACAAAGCCAAAGGATCCCAGTTCGATTCTCCAGGACCCATGTAAGCCAGATGCACAAGGGGACACATGCGTCTGGAATTCATTTGCAGTGGCTAGAGGCCCTGGCACACCCATTGTCTCTCTCTCTGCCTTTCTTTCTCTTAAATAAATAAATAAATATATATATATATATTTAAAAACAACAACAAAAAAATACTGTTTGGCAGAAGGTGGCAGGGGAGGGGTGTAGTGGTTAGTCAAATCACCTTCCCATGGGCTTTTCAATGTTATAATAGAGCTCTAAGTCATGGGACACTTGTCAATCAGTGTTGCCCTGAAGCCCTATGTATGCACTAGCAATAGGGGGCCTTAGGGGAAGAACTGTCACCAGGTCTAGAAGTGAGCTAGCAGTGACCATGGTAAAATCTCTGGGACTGTCAAAAATATAACAATGTCAACTTTAAAAAGTATTTATTTGTTTCTATTTATTTGAGAGGAAGAGAGAGGAAGCCACACACACACACACACACACACAGAGAGAGAGAGAGAGAGAGAGAGAGAGAGAGAATACGGACATGGCAGGGCCTCTAGCTACTGCAAACGAACTCCAGATGCATGTGCCACCTCGTGCATCTGGCTTATGTCAGTACTAGGGAATCGAACCTGGGTCCTTAGGTTTCACAGGCAAGCACCTTAACCACTAAGCCATCTCTCCAGCCCCCATAATGTCAACTATGATGCTATAGTACCTCAGGAATCTTTACATTTACTCAGTCTATGGCAACTTAGGTCTTTGCGGAATGCTTTGAGACACATATACCCACCTCTCTCTTGCACTCAGAGAAAAAAATTTGTGCCTCATACGCGAAGGAGCAAGACACCAGCTGCACTGGGTGAGATGGGCTTCTGCAATGAGCTCAAGATCTTGCACTTCCCAGAGGCTCCCCCCAAAAAGCCTTGTAAAAAATTCTCTAGCTTTCCAACACCTTTTCATACCAATAAATCCCTCTGGTCTCAGTGGCGAACAGGTTGATGTGGGCACTCTTACTTCTGGCAACTCTAAGAGTAGTCACTGCACTCCTAGGAGGACAGTAGAAACGTCCTTAGAGGAGCTATCTCAGGACACACAGCGGCTGAGCTAGTTCTGTTCCCAGGAACCTGAACTCAGTTCTATGCTTCCTGTGACCCAGTCAGTATGCTGCACACTCTTCCTCCTCCCCCACCCAGAAGTCTGCTCTGGGGATGGAGGTGTAGCTCAGTGGTTCAGCACTTGCCTAGCATGGGTGGTACCCTGGAATTTGGTCCCCAGTATGGAAAAGAAAACTGTCTGTTCTTTGCTGCAAAGTTTGCTGAAAAAAAAAGCAGTATAATTTTAAAAGATAATACTCTGTGTATATGAAATATGTCTGTTGAAAACATAATGGTGTACAGGCAAATACAGGATTATAAACAAGTTGTGACCTAAAAGCCTGGTAAATCCCTTGTTTAGAATTTGCTACATATTCCTCCATTAAAACATTCATAAATCACAAGCACCATTTATGAAACATTTACTACTTGTGCAAGGTTATGCTAAGTGCTGACATCATTACTGATCTTAGCTGGAGCAGTCCTGAGAGGGAGTGAGCTCTTCTGTGTCTCCATGTCACTGGCTGGGACACTGATGCAGAGAGAGGTTGGGTAATGAATCCAGAGGGACACAGTAAGTAGCAGGGGACAACTGAATCTGAACCACTTCAAGTCGACTTCTCCAAAGTTTAATTTGGCCTCAGCCTCCCTTGATCACCATTGAGTTTTATTTTCTGCTGATGGGTCCAGAAGGGAACCTGCATATCCTCAAGTGGCGAAAGCAATAACTAAGTAGTAATATTAGCTCTTGTGCACGAGTAGAAGAACACAGATGGGGTAGGAGTAAAATGTTTTTTCTTGCTAAGGAAAATGTAGGCATTGACCAAAGGAATTTTAAAAGCATGACTTATCTGTTCTGTATTCCTCAATGACACACTAAAGCAGATCACCCTTTGGACAAAATAATAAAAGGTTTCCATTCTTTCCCCTTTCAGGAGACTTTGCTGTTTGAGTACAACACTGGTAAGGTATTCTTTCCTGTGCTTCTTTAAATGTCAATGGCACTGTAGCTACTTCTAGATGTTAAGCAGGACTAAATCTTGGTTATGTAAGACTTTTTTAAGATCTCAGATTATTGAAAATAATTAAACCAGCTGGGCATGGTGGCACACCCCTTTAATCCCAGCACTTGGGAGGCAGAGGTAGGAGGATCACTGTGAGCTTGAGGTCATGCTGAGACTACATAGTGAATTCCAGGTCAGCCTGGGCTAGAGCAAGACCCTACCTCAAAAACACACACAAAAAATAGTTAAACCAGTTTGAAGTATCAAATAAATCATATTTATTTAGTAATTACTTAGACATTTTCATCAGTTTTATAGACATTCTAAAATTCTATGATAGTCATTTTTCTAGGAAAATGTCCTGCTTTCCTTTTCTTTATCAAGCAAACTTTTTAATTTTTAAAACTTTTTATTTATTTATTTATTTATTTATTTATTTATTTGAGAGAGTGAGAGAAAGAGGCAGATAGAGTGAGAGAGAGAATGAGTGTGCCAAGATCTCTAGCCACTGCTAACAAACTCCAGACACATGTACCACCCTATGCATCTGTCTTAACATGAGTACTGGGGAATTGAACCTGGGTATTTTGGCTTTGCTGGCAAGCACCTTAACTGACAAGCCATGTCTCCGACCCCAAGTAAACTCTTTAAAGTTTCAAATTGTATGCTTTAGCTTCCAAAGTTTTATACACACAAGCCAGTCAAATGTTACCCTACTAGCTGGAGTATTTGTTTCGGTTTCGCCCTCAGTTTCGGTCTTCGTTTGGTTCAGGCACATTAGGCTAATGGTTCCTTGAGTCTCTCTTACTATCTGAAGCTAACTAAAAAGGAAAGTGTATGTTTATACTTGAAAAGAAAAAGAGCCAGACAGTCTTCACTGGACGTTCTTGAGTGAGATGTACTATGCACCCGAGACGCTACATCAAGGTGCACTCTCCCTGCATGGCACACTTTCTTCTGATTCATTACCTCCAACTTTTCTCCCAATGTGAGGTTTCCTAGCTTTTACATAAGCAGGATTCCAAGAGCACTGGAACTCCTCTTTGAACAAGGTGGTTGTTCTGGTTATCATGCTAGGCTCAGTGGAGCTGCGGCTGGCTTCCTAGTAGTGATGACAGTTAAGTGAGTCACTCCTAGCCAGTGCGCCTGGTGACCAGTGGCATGTACTTATGAGGTAATGGGTTACAAGTCATCCTCCAGACTGTGGTTGAGGAACAGCTTTTCTGTAAGACAATGTTAACTGTTACTGGAATTCTACCCTAAAACTTGGCATTACCTCACAACTGAACATTTCTCAACATTTCTGGATAAAGACCTACCCTTACGCCTGCTAAGTGAGGAATCAGAGCACAGTGGGTGTGCGTGGGTTTCTCCCCCTGGTTGTTAGCTAGATTTTTTTAGGTGACTATGCCTGATGGACTCCTGAATGAGCTAGGCTACTAAGATGAGGGAAGAGAACTCCAAGGAGAGGAAAGTCAACATGTGTAGGTACAAAAAGAGCCCAGGAGGAGGATGATAATTTGGAGAAATGCAAATCCTTCCTGTAGCTCTGCAGGATAAACGTGTAGAGAGAATGTGGGACTGGATGGCAAGAGCAATTCTATGCAGCGTTTAGATGTGGAAGGGGGTAGAGAGCCATGCTCTGAAGCAAGAATGAGGTTGCTACCAGAGTCCTTCAGGGGAAAGGGTGAGCTCCAGAAACAGCAGCCATGGCCATGGAGGCGTGCGGTCAGACGTGAGAGATGTTAAAAACAAGAAAGCCACAGTGGTGGTAAGAACAGGGCAGGCTCAAAGGTGATTTTTCAAGTGGCTCAGTGAATAGACAGTTGAAATAAAGGTCATAAAGCAGACTTAGGCTTTATATAAGACCAGTCTCAGGCAAAGGGACTGGTCCCTGGCATGTGTGATGCTTGGAGGACACGGGTCTTCCCTTTCCCGCATTCCTCTAGAGAGAAATGCCATTATTTTAAATATTTTTATTTGTTTATGTATGAAAGGGTGGGGAGAGAGGGATTGGATGTGCCAAGGCCTCTAGCCACTGCAAATGAACTCCAGATGCATGCATCACCATGTGCATCTGGCTTATGTGGGTTCTTCAGAGCTGAACCTGGATCCTTAGGCTTCGAAGGCAAATGCCTTAACTGCTAAGCACCCCAAATACCATCATTTTGAAGGTGATTTTAAGCTTTTGCTATTAAATCTAGTCTACTGTGTATTTCTAGAAGCAAAAAGAGATCATAATCAATGACAAATATAGTTACATAAAATGAATACCAAAATGGATTAAATACAAAGGTTCAATTCATATTAAAATACATCACAATCCTTATACTTATAAAATATCAGATACAATTTCCAGTATAAATATCAACTATCCTAGATATACTTTTTATCAAATTACCAAGTTATGCCATTGTATTCAAACTATTTGCTACTTGGAAAGACATCAAAGTTAGATACATGTTGAAAACTCATTCTTGGGAACATTAAAAATGCTCTTAAATTCCATACTTTGGAAGATAAAATATGAGAAAAAGACATTTATGATGTTTCACTTCCAAATTGCACACCTTTTTTGAAGGTGTGTAAGCCAAAAAAAAAATTCCAAAGTATACTACTAGTACAGTATGAATGCCTGGATAACACTGGAACGAACCAAACCCCGACTGGAAAGACTCTTTACAAGTATCTAGATACTTGCAAATCCAGAGTTATGAAGAACTGGTGAAGATATACTTTATGCAGGATGAACCATGTGGCCAGGTTTGCTTGGATGGAATGAATTATTATCAAAGTTCTGAACCTGGATTTTTTTTAGTATTTCTTAAAAATATTTTATAAAATTCATATAAACTAGTATCTAATTCCATAAGAACTATTAATGTGCAAATAGGATAACTTTCCTTTTTTCCCAGTTTAGTTTAATCTAGGTCATGGCAGGATAAATCTCCTATACACTAATGTCCTAAATGAAAACCCAGAAGATAATACTCCCTTATATACTCCTAGTGAAAAAGGGAGTGTGGCAGGGACAAGACCCAGCCATCAAATTCAGAACCAGACTCATCATCAATTTACTGTGCAAAGGCTGGTTTTAGAAGTCTAGGATATCTCCTTTCATTTTTAAAAAATATTCTGGGTGCACCAGGCCTCTAGCCACTGCAAATGAACTCCAAGGACATGTGTCACCTTTTACATCTGGCTTTATGTGGGTACTGGGGAATTGAACCTGGGTGCATAGGTTTTGCAGGCAAGTGCCTTAATCACTGAGCAATCTCTCCAGGCCCTCCTTTTTTTTTTTAAACCATAGCAAAAATATTATAAAGATAGTTTTCTCACCTATAAAACACTGTAGACCCTGACACTGCTCAGTGGTTAAAGGTTTCCCAAGCCTGCTGACTGGAGTTCAGATGTGAAGCATCTATACAGAACAGTACACTAAATGGCCCACATGTCTGTTATGCCTGTAATCCCAACTTGCCTACAACAATGGTAAGAGGAGTCGGAGGATCTCAAAGCTTAAAAGGTCAGCTAGTCTGGCCTTCCCAGTAGCAAAGCAACAAGAAAGACCCTGTCTCACACAAGATGGAAGGAATGTACCCCTAGGTTGTCCTCTGACCTCCAATGCATTCCATGGCAAAAACACAACACATACACACACACTAAAAACAAATATAGCCTGGCGTGGTAGAGCACACTCTTAATCCCAGCACTTGGGAAGCAGAGATAGGAGGATCACCATGAGTTCGAGGCCACCCTGAGACTGAGACTACATAGTGAATTCCAGGTCAGCCTAGACTAGAGTGAAACCCTACCTCAAAAAAAAAAAAAAAAGTAAGCCCTGAATAGGAAAAAACAGAGCATGAAACATTTTTGTCATAATTGACAGTCAGTATTTTCAGTATGTTGTCAATATCATTAAATTAGAAAAAAATTACTTACTCAAGAAGATCTGGATCCAGTCCTTCTGATATCATTTTGTTTCTTATTGCCATCACTGGAACACCCTAAGCAAAAGATATAAAGTAGTAATAATTCAGTCATTAAGAAGACTTTCTTTATTATTTCCATACACCACCTAAAACACTTTGAGGTGCCTTATTACTTAAATTTTTCTTATGTTGCCTTAATGTAAGCATGTGCAAAGCATTTGCATAATCTAATAAGCTACGTTTCACCCCAACTTGATAGAGTCAGTGCTATCTGACACCACATAAACCCAGTTCTAGTTATTTGGGCTTACCCATAACAACATCCCTGCAGAGGAAGCAGGGATCGTGCTCTCAATTCCATCAGCAAAAGAAAGAAAACATGGACCACTCAGATGATGAAAAAACTAGCTAAAGTGATGTGATGAATATTTAACTATATGGATAATTTCCAAATAAAGATTTTGGAGCTTTTTAACTTAATGTATACCCATGTAAATGTCCTCATAATAAGCAAATGTTCCAAATCCATTTGGACACCTTAGAGACAGAACTCAAGGACACTGTGGTAATACATTACACATCTTCCCAACACCAATTCAAACAAGAAGTAATGACACCTGTAGAACTGTGTGAGTTGTGAAAATATTCAGAACATGTGAATTTCAGCATTCAGGGCAGGAATTTCAAAATAGTAAGAAAAGGATGCATCAGAAATGAATAGAAATTTACTTGAAAAGGGAACAGATTTGATCAGTAAATAAGCCCTTACTGAAAACTGACTCGGTCAAATGCTGAGGGGAGAAGATGCAGTCAGATGCCATCAATCCCCCTTCTTCATACAATCCCAAGGACGTGAAACACTCATCTAATCTGTTACAGTTCATGGCACTGACTCGTGTGTGTGTGTGTGTGTATGTGTGTGTGCGCGCACACACATGGCCTCATCCCTACATCTCTTCAACCCATGTAGCAGGAGAGACAAGCTAAGCCAAGCCCACAGGGAGAAACCCCGTCATTTCCTTGCTGTTACTGTACACCCTTCTCCTGTCCTCCCATGAGACATTCAGTTCGTGACCTGAGGTACAGAAGAGCTTCATGAGGTGCTCTCATGCTCTGGTCTAGTTTTTCAGAGCCCCACCTGGAGTTCCTGGACACCGGAACAGATATGGTTAATCTGCTTTCTTTGCAATGATCCCACGTGTGTTTTCTGGCCTCAAGGATGGTATGAGGTTGTAAGCAGCACATTCACCTTGTTTAGTGGTAGAATCTGACACCACCACCCCAAGGCTGGTTACTTAATATCACTGCGGTAGCATAGTGACAAAAGATGCCTGCAAAGTGGGCATCTTAGATCCAGGGCAAGCCAGACTGCCTGAGGACCAGGGGAAGTCACTGAGATGTTCTTTGAGTGGAATTTTGAAGATGGGTTAGGATTTTGCTTAAAAAGAAAAACACAAAGACAGAAATATATGCAAAGCTTTAAATTATCACAAGCAATAATCATGTCTCAGTACTTTCTTTTTAAGTAGGTGCACAGGGTCTCTTGTGATTACCTGTGCCATGTCATACATCTGACTTTATTTTTATTTATTCATTTGAGAAAGAAAGAGAGAGAATGGGCACACCAGGGCCTTTGGCCACTGCAAAAATGCCATCTTGTCATCTTGTGCATCTGGCTTACGTGGGTCCTAAGGAATAAAACCTGGGTGTGTTGGCTTTGCAGGCAAGTGCCTTAACCGCAAGCCATCTCTCCAGGCCTGAAGCCCTTTTAAGAATAATTATATATCTGTTTAGATACAATTCTCCTCTGAAATAGACTTTATCTTATGTTTTCATGATAAAACGAGTTATTTCAGGCAAGCATAAGAGCAAGGATGAACACCAGAGTTATTATGACTTCAATGTGAAAAGCTTTCAAAGTTAAGGATTGTTTCTTAAGAAATGTTGCAGGTCTTGACAAAATAATTATTAACTAGAATCTTCATTTTTACAATCAGTTTTGCTTCAAAAATCATTTCCCTTTAAAAACTTTCCAGAAAAGACAATCACAGGAAGAATACTATTCATGTGGAGAATAACTGACTGCAGGTCTGTAGGCTCACTGGGTTCAATGAGGCTGTAGGAGTGAAGGCTTTCACCTAGATACAGTCTCAGCAGAAGACGGTCTGCAAGAGACAAGGTCCACTTGTATACCTATCTTCACACTGCTGTGTTTCTTATAGAAATTAGTAAACTTTAACCTGGGAAGATCAGAAAACAAAGGCTAAAATTTAGGCCTAGTTTCTTAAACTGTTGGTTGAGAAGCCACATGAGATCACAGAGCTGAATGTGGGGTCACAAATCATTTAACAACAGAAAATGGTTTCTGAACATGTAATGGCTAAAGTTTTATTCAAAGTCAAATGGAAAATGAATCTGAGATGTTTCTGGCAGCACTCGCCCACGGTGCAGCACATGACTTCACCACAGCTGTGGTTCTGAACACTGTGCATGCCATCAGGTCATGAAACACCAATGAACACTGCTTGAAACACCTCGGCCTGCATTTGACACTACTGCATGTTATGACCTGCAGAATTTCTGTGGTACGTACCAAGCTTTCTGCTCTTATGGAAACATAATAGTTCAATGATGGAAAACAAGAACTTTACCACTGACACTCTTTCGCATATATCAAATTAGTGCATCTGTTTTTGTATTGGGTTAGAATGTTTGATTTTTTTGTTTGTTTGTTTTGTTTTTTGAGGTAGGGGTCTCACTCTAGCTCAGACTGACCTGAAATTCACTATGTAGTCTCAGGTTGGCCTTGAACTCATAGTAATCCTCCTACCTCAGCCTCCCAAGTGCTGGGATTAAAGGCACTGCTGTTTGAATTACTGACTTGAGTATCATAAAAAAAAAATTCAGTGGGATTGGTACAGACTCCTAACAATTTTTTTAAAAAAATATTTTTTTATTTATTTGAGAAAGAGAGAGATAGAGAGAGATAGGTAAGTATAATGTGTGTGCCAGGGCCTCTAGCCACTGCAAACAAATTCTGGACACATGCGCCACCTTGTGCATATGGCTTTACATGGGTATTGGGGAATTGAATCTGGGTCCTTTGGCTTTGCCAGCAAGTACCTTAACTGCTAAGCCATCTTTCCAGCCCCAGATTCCAACAATTTTGACAGCACCCTAAACATACTTTTACCATTTTGTACTAATATCTCATTTGCATATCTGTCTCATTAGCATGCAGATTTACTTTATCTGGAATAAATGGTGAAATCACATGCACACTAAAGAATTGCTTTAAAATAAATTTCAGGCTGGAGAGATTAGTCAGTGGTTAAAGGCACTTACTTGCAAAGCCTGATGGTCTGAGTTCAAATCCCTAGTACCCATGCAAAGCCAGATGCACCAAGAAGCACATGCATCTGGACTTTGTTTGCAGTGGCAAGAGGCCTTGGTGTACCCATAATCTCTCTCTCTCTCTCTCTCTCTTCCCCTCACTCTCTTTCTCTATCTGCTTGAAAATAAACAACAAATAAACTGTGTAACATTCTCAGAAGTGAATGGTCACAGGTCTTGAAGACAGGAAAATCGAAGGTAATACTCTGGGCCTCTGGAAATTAACCAAAGTTACCAAAGAGGTACCAATGAAGATTTCAAAAAATCTTCACCCAATATGAACAGACCTACATTTGGACTGCAGTAAGCAACAGATTAACACTAGCACTACATTTTAAATATATCACCTAGAAGACTTAAGAAAAACAAAATTTACTTAATAACAAAATTCATTCAATTTAAATGATAGTGAACAAAGTTAATTGTTTAAAGGACAAGGAATTTAATCTCATATTTAAATGTCACTCAACTACTTAGGATAACAAAATTAAAGGAGTTTGGAATATTTCATTTTTAAAAAGTGCTAAGGAAAAAAGAACAAAATTCATGTCATATTTCTTAAAAACAAAACAACGTAGAAAAAAGCAACCTCTCAGCTTTTATTAACTATGGTTTGATGGCATAAGGTCTTTCTACAAATGTAACTATGTGATTTATTTATCATACGTTAGCACAATCCACAGGACATGGTTGGAAAGGTTATACAAATAAATTACAAAGCCCAGAAAAGAGAAAGGAAGAGAAATGAGGTTGAAAAGAAAAAAAGAGCACTGCCTAAAATATAGCAAAGACAGTGTTTATGAGGCAGAGGTGAGGGGAGGTGGAGGGATCAGGGCAGCTCCTTATTTTCACACGAAACTGGCTAGAAACAAAGAATGACAGACACTGGAAGTTTCACATCTTAACCTTGGTTTCTTGGAACTGGCTACAGCACAAGAGTACAAATACACTCTCAATTCAGTAAGACTTGAGTCAATTCTGCAAGCTAATGTAGGTAAAATAAAATGCATAGTTTCTAGTATTTTACTCATCAGATTTATCATCACACTGTAATACAAAGGTTGATAAGAAATAATTTGGCTTGTGTTGAAGTTTTATTACAATTCCAGTGGTGCTGCCTAGAAAAATGTGTTCTTTCCTATATTCTTGCTTGCATGTCAAGGAACAGAGTCTGGTTTGTTAACATCCAAAAGAAGTGTCCAATTTCTAATCACCAAGGGACAAAGCTACTGGTGGTCTAAGGAGGACACAAGAGACCTCAACACTGAAGTCTACTGAACTGTGGGATTTTTTTTGGCAAGTGCTAACAGCAGTTTGTCCAACATAAGTAATGAAGAAGAGCGAAGGCAGCCACGAGTCTGATGTTCCAAAGAATTATGTGTGGATTTGCGTCACTGGACAAAGTGTGTAAAGAAGCCGCACTAATGAAGTTGTGACGGCAGCACACATGCTTAAACACCAGTTTCTTATATCACAAAACTGGTCGCAGGCTCACAGACCTGCCAAGATTTACATATACTTGTTATTGGGATAATGAAAACCAAGCTAAGTCACTTTATAAACCATGTTGAAATTTTCCTAAAGTTTTAGATTAGAAGAAAAAAAAACATTCAGTTTACCAGACACTTTTTTAAAGTAACAAAAACATGCTTCTTGTATTTTAGTTTTTTCTCCCATTTTGAGTTTGAATCTAAAAATTCAGTTAAAAGAATGGAAAATGAGGGTTTTTTTTTTTTTTCCTTATTTGAGCAACAATAATAAAAGTCTCTGGAGTTACTGGATGTAACCGTTTTTGAAGCAGGAATGGTGGTGCACACCTGTAATCTGAGCACTCCAGAGGCTGAGATAGAAGGGTCATGAGTTTAAAGCCAGTCTGGGATACACAGTGAGATTCTGTCTCAAAACCACTTTTCCCTTGCAGGGAGTAACCCTGAAGGAAATGAATGATGATATGGATTGGGGAAAGGCAGCTAACATCCAACCAGCTTCTGTAACCGAGTGAAATGGATTCGATCATAACTTTGCCTTCCGGTTTTTCAAGAGTACTATTCTTATTCATTTAGGTTTTTGCTGTTTGCAACAGGATCTCATGTAGGCCAGGCTTGCCCTCAACCATCTATATAGCTGAGGCTGGCCTTGAATTCTTGATCCTCCTGCTTCTACTTCCTAAGTACTAAGGTTACAAGTATAGCCCACTATGGCCAACTATGAGTGCTGCTTTCAAAACAGACTACACTTTATAAAATAGTCCAGAAGTAAACTACATATAAAATTTCAGATAAGATATTACACATAACTGCTGACCAAATCATAACAGAAAAGAAAGTACTCAATCATCATCTCTCCTTCTGGAAGCTTCCAATAAGGGGATATAAAATTTATTTAAATCTTTCCAAAACTTTAACATGTATATACCTATGTTTAAAAACAGAAAAAGGAAGGGCTGGAGAGACGGCTTAGCAGTTAAGTGCTTGCCTGTGAAGCCTAAGCACCCCGGTTCGAGGCTCGATTCCCCAGGGCCCACATTAGCCAGATGCACATGGGAGTGCATGCATCTGGAGTTCGTTTGCAGTGGCTGGAGGCACTGGCATACCCATTCTTTCTCTGTGTCTCTTTCTTTCTCTGTCTGTTGCTCTCAAATAAATAAATAAAAATAAAAATAAAATTTTAAAAAAAGGAAGTACAAAATGGCCTAGATATCCATGACCTCACAGCACCTGACACTACCTGCCCAAGACCATCATAATAGGAAGATCGTGACATCAAAGTAAAAGAGAGACTGATTGAAAGGGGGAGGATATAATGGAGAAAGGAGTTTCAAAAGGGCAAGTGGGAGGAGAGAGGGAATCACCATAGTATATTGTTTACAATTATGGAAGTTGTCAATAAAAAATTAATTAATCTTTTTAAAAAGAAGTTTTATTTCTAAAGACTGGTACAGATACTAAAATGCTAGACTCTGATATTAACACTGACAGGGTTGCTACCAACTGGTTGTTCACTTGAACTGAGACATGTGGGCTAAAGAGCCTCACAAATCTTAACCAGTATTAAGCACACAGTGGTTTCCATGAAGCTAACAGTAAATTTCTCATTGTTCAAGGATTATCCCAAAGATGAGTTTCAGACTCAGTACTTTCTCACTGACTGCCATCAGATATTTGTAAAGATGCAGGAGTAATACACATGAGAAAATGGGGGAAATGATACCAGCCATTCCCAGGGCCCTAGAAGGTTGGAAAGGAAATTACTGCTACTTAATTCCTAAAATCAATACATTTTAGCAGTTTTGTCTGTATCTTTTAGGAATAAGGAATTAAAGTTAACCTGGATGCCTATTAACAAACTCCTTTAAGGAAGTTGTTCCTTAAAAGAAATATTTCACAAGTTAGGAATCTACTATTGTGAGACAATTAAAAATATAGCTACATCAATTTTCCCATGTGATTAACTGCCCCATGAGCACCATAAAATATAGTTGTAGCTTAATAAATTCCAGGTGTTAATGACTAAAAAATGTGTAAAAGGTTTTACTTGCATTTGTAACTACTCAAGTATTTGTTGATTTAAGAGTAATTTGGTGCTGGGGGAAGACCTATTTTCTTCCTTTTACTATACAGTAAAAATGGTATGTAGACTATATATTTGCTTTGGTTAATTAATGGTAGAATCCCATAATGAATATATACCTCATTTCACTCAGCAGAGCACTTTAAAAAAATTAATTTAAGTTGCAGAGATGGCACAGCAGTTAAAACACTTGCCTGTAAAGCCTAACGACCTGGCTTCAATTCCCCAGTACCCAAGTAAACCAGATACACAAAGTGGTGCATGCATCTGCAGTTCATTTGCAGTGGCTGGAGGCCCTAGCACACCTATTCTCTGTGTGTCTGTCTGTCTCTCTCTCTCTGCTTGCAAATCATTAAATAAATATTAAGAAATAAAATTAATTTAAATGAGTACACAAAAAGATTAGGTTTCATTTTGGCATGATAGATGCTTTTGGGCTGAGGGGATGGCTCAGCAGTTTAAAGGCATGATAGAACCTTTAAGCTAAGACACATCCAGTTTTCTAGATTTATTATACTTTAACTTTCCAGGAATAAAAACTTCAAAAGAATTTTTATAGAAATTATTTTAGAATTTCCTATTAAATTAGAAGTGTAATAAGTTCAGATGTTGAACTCGTGTACTTATTTAAATGGATCTAAACTAGTATCTCTCAATATAGCACACAAGGATGATTGAAGTGATTTAAATCATAGAATATTCACTTCTGAATCAATATTCCAATAGTGGCAGTGTGTAGAAGAGATGTACTATGATTCACTTAATGCCCTTATGTATGTATATAAGCTTACTTAAAAATGATCTATTTTGTTGGCAGTGGAAGGCAGTCAATGCAGAGAATAATAACTGGCTGAGTGCTGAAAATAAGAGGCTGATAAGTGCTTAGCCTTAAATAAGACATACACATCATCCCACCAGGACTCAGGGAGCATCATGGAAGATGAGGGAGGAAATGTAAGAGCTGGACGATGGCAGGAGTGCTGTGGAAATCTGTCAGAGGGACATGAAAAGGCCACTGCACTAATAAACTCACACCAGGTATGGCTACCGGCATGACACCTGCACTGAATGGGACCAGTCAACATTCTGCTACAGATAGGGGAGGGGCTTGAGAGGCCATTCCCCTCCCGAATGAGCTGAAGACAGTTAAAGGTCGCTGGGGCTGGGAAGCCATTCTCTTCTGAGGCTCGGCTCTTGTAAGAGAGAAGGAGTACAGTGAGACTGCACAGGAAAGGGAGGATAATATGGGAACATATGATTAAAATGTAAATATAAAAATGTCACATATATACATACATACACATACATACCCACACAGGAACCATAAGTCCTCTTTGTACTACACTGTTGATCCATGTTATGGAACCTGCCTCGGAGTTTGCTAGACTAGAGAAGCCACACCATAGACATATTTAAAGAAAAAAGATGTTCAATTACTGTTACAATAACGACTGTAAAAATAACTACACCTCACTTGCTATCTAAGGAACATTTTCACCAGGTCCACGGTGTTCCACTTCTTGAAGAACACCTTGAAAAGTCACATGGAGGCTCTCTGTCCTTAGGTAATGGAAGTCACACTGCCCCAGGCCAACATCCACCACTGGCAACACAGGCATCTGAACCACGAGAACCAGAGATTATTCAATTCACATTTTACACAAGCCAAAGAAAACAGAGTTTTAAAAAAGTCTAAGTGTCTGAAGAGACTGTTTTGGCAAATATGGTTTCAAAAAAAAAAAAATACAAGTCATTAGCTTCTTCCTGTGGAGGTAGGACTTTCCCAATGCCCAACTTACGACTGGCCCAGGGTTCACCAGGCCTGCCAGTAAGGGGGGAGGACTGTTGGAAAAGTGATCTATGCACACAATTCCAGTTAAGTTACAAAAGCAATATGTAACTTACTAAAAGGCTGGTGCAGCACTATTATGGCAACAAACATTAAATCGGAATCAATTATTTGCCACATTTGGAACAAAACAGTTATTACTCACTGAGAAATCTTGTGTAAAACTTATTTTAACAGGAAAGACATATGATTAAAGCCAGCAGGTGTTCCAGGAACCTTCATTAACAACATGGTCTGAATTTATGGATCAATCAATTAATAGAGCATAAATCTGAACAGAACTCCTGATCTCAGTTCACATGTGAGGAGAGTATGGCCTTGAGAGGCAATATGACCCAGATTTGTCATCCCAGGAAGAGGAGATCAGGCTAAGAAACTACAGCATGCTGCACTTCAGAGGTACAGAGGAGACACCTCCAAGTACTTCTAGCATCCAAACTGTCTCAGAAGGAAAGCTGTTTTCTGCAATGGGTATTGTGCTTATGTCCCCGAAGGGCAGCAATCCAGGTGTGACAGAAAAAAGTAGACACCAAAAAGCAAGGTATTGCTTATTGCTCTGTGAACTTGGACTTGTGAAACAAACAAAAGACTAGTGCTGGCATCTGTTCAAAGAAGCTTATGCTAATTAGTCTAAATTATTGGACTATAAAATAGATTTACAGGAATGTGACAAGAGGCAGGCAAGTATTGAAGCGATGCATTCCAGGAGGCAGCAAGAGCCAAGGAAGAGGCAGTTTTCATGGCAGTATGGGGAGGATCCCCAAACTGATGCTAGTACACTCTTACTGCTCAGAGGCAGCCTGACAGTAAAAGCACTATGCCTTCATAATCGGTAGTACTTTCAATGTCTCTGCCATGGGTGGTCTGCAAATTCAACCTTTTGTAGAAGAGGAAACACTAAAAGGGCTTAAGAATTTCTTTTCTCCTCTGCCTTATCAGAGAGGATGGAATGACCTTTATTCTGGAAGCAAGTGGGGGAAAGACCCCCAGATAACTGAAGAGCTTACTCAGGAACACAGTGCTACTGAGTTCAGGAATATTTCTTTGGAAAGGGGTAAGAAACTCAGACCAGGTGTAGTTCTAAGCCCCAGACTTCCTTCTGGGCAAGAACACAGTGGTGCTAAACCAGACAACCACCACGGCAGCATGCCTAGGACGTGAGAGGCTTTGTGACACTCCTGATTCCCTCTTGAGGGTAGAAATATGGTGATTTTTCAGAATATTAAGAATAGATTTCAGCAGTTGGTGATTCTGCTCAGTAGATAAGCACCTGCCTGGCAAATGCGAGGCCCTGGGTTCAGTCTTCAGCACCCAAAAAAAAGAAAAAAAAAGATTTACCTGTTAGATCTTTTTTCTTAAGAACACAGTTTTTGAGACCCAGCTTTCTTCACTTTCTTTAATACAAAAACTCTCTAACAGCTATAGTGTAGGCATCTCAACTCAGCTTTAGTAACCCACAGTGATGCACACAATGCTTGTATCTGAAGACAATCAAATTCATTGGCTAAATTATGATGACATCACTTTCTCTACATTAACAATCTCAGCAAAGCAAAGGAGACATTAGCAATTCATGAGGGTTGAGGAGAAATTGGGTATTTTAATGAAATCCCTGATCTTCTGGGGACAGCAAATACTTTTCACCTATGGCGATTTGTAATGAAGGCATGCTCTAAAATTATCTGGAGTTCTAGGGCTAGCAGCCTGATCTGTTTACCTCTGCACCTCCATCCCTCTCAAGCCTATTCTCACTCCTGGAACTGAACCAATTTAGCAGAATAAGTGGTTAATTATTAGACCAACACAGGAAACAGGAAACAGGAAGACCTCAGGCACACTGGCTACAGATATGGCCAGTTCTTCTGCCAATGATAAAAATTGAGCCGGGTGTGGTGGCACACACCTTTAATCCCAGCACTCGGGAGGCAGAGGTGGGAGGATCACCATGAGTTCGAGGCCACCCTGAGACTACATCATGAATGCCAGGTCATCTTGGACTACAGTGAAACCCTACCTCAAAAAAAAAAAAAAAAAAAAAAAAAAAAAAGGAAAAATTAAAAGAAAATCAAATGAAGCCAGGTGTGGTGGTACATGCCTTTAAGCCCAGCACTTGGGAGACCAAAGTAGGAGGATTGCCTTGAGTTCGGGGCCAGCCTGAGACTAGATAGTTAATTCCAGACCAGCTTGGACTAGCACAAGACCCTACCTTGAAAAACCAAAAGAAAAAAAAAAAAAAACTGAATGACTCGATTGCATAGATTCTAACCAGTTTCTAGTGACTACTTCTGTGAGGCATTTTTTAGGGTAGGAAGTACCAACATGTTCTTGTTTCAATTTTGACAGCCACTCATAACATGCTTAAGAAATAAGAAAAGATACTTACATATGGATTAATAATTGTAATCCAAAGACTAATATGAACAGACTGGTGTCAATTCTGAGGGAAACTCCTACTTAGTGTATTCTTGGTTTGGTCCTACAAAACCTTTAAATCCATCAACTTGCAGAAATGGGATCATGATTATATACTTCCATACAATAAAACTGCAACAGAGGGTAGATAGACAGCGTGACATAGTGTGTGGTAAACTGCTGACTGAGCATTTTCATGGGGTAAGAAATTGAAGAGAATGCAAAGATTAACCATGACTCTGTCCTCTTATGACTCCCTCTGATTGAGTATATAAACATGGGTATAAATGTTGATAGCAAAAGGTATGAGGTAACAAATTCCATAACAAGCACAGAAAACCTGACCAGACAGGTCCATGAAAGAAGATACTGGTGGGGTCTGATTCTGGGCTAGTGGAAGCACTTGTCAGAAGGTTAGATGAGTAGAACTGGACATTAGCAATTAAGAGATGGGGAATCTAGATTCATGCTGGAAAGGCATCGAGTTTTACGTGAGGAAGGATTTGTGGTTTGGTCTGAGAGCAGAATGGAATGCAGGACAGGGAGCAGTAGGAAATAAAAGTTGGGTAATAAGAGTCTGGGATACAGGTTGGCAAAATAAATTAAAAACAATAAAATTAAATTTAACTTGGATGAACTTCCAGTTTGAGGATGGCAGTGTAAAGATACTGTTTTCCCTTTTCTTCTTGAAAGTCACCCCAAACAATCAGAAGACAAGCTCCAACTTCAGTGACTAAGAGGACTGTAACAACCACAATGCCTAAAAATTAAAAGCAGAGAGAATGATTGATGAGCTAGGAGAGCAGAGGAAAGCCAAGTCCATAGGCCTCAGGAGGGGGACACTACAAAGAAGCAGCACTTCCAGAGTCCTGGAAGAGCTCATGACATAGAAAGACCAGTGCTGGAGGCTGGGGGAAAACAGGACTTAATAAACAGAAAAACTTGGCTAAAAACATACAAAGTCCAAGGTAGATAGACTTGAACCCTTGCTCTCAGGGACAGAAGCAAAAAAAATGGACTAGAATTGAGTGTCAAGTTTCTAATGTTTTCTTCTTAATTTTTTTTCTTCCTTAAATGTTTTAAAATAAAATAAAAATTTTAATTTAATATTTAAAAACAAATTTTAACCATAACACTTTCACATTATTTATTTTGTGCGTACATGCATGTGTGCTTGCGTGTGGGTGTACATGTGTCACCGTGCACATGTGGAACTCAGAGGAAAACTTGGGATGTTGGTTCTCTCCTTCCATCCTTTTTTGAGAGACGGTCAATCTAGCTGACTCATAGCTTCAGGCTCTGCCTCCTATTGCAGTAGATACATGTTAGGATTACAGACATGTGTGCCTCTTTGCACTCATCTTTATGTCTGGTTTTATGTCCAATTTTACATAGATGCTAGGGATGTGAACTCAGGTCAGCAGGCTTCCGGAGTTATCAGTTACCGTGTGGTTGCTGGGACAAAATACCCAGCAGCAAGAAAGGAAAGGGTTTATTTTTGGCGTATAGTCCCAGAAGGTATGTCCATCATGGCAGGGAAAGCATGGCCACAGGCGCTTGAGGCAGCTGATCACATTCAGTTCACATGAGAAAGCAGAGTGTGATGAATGCCACTGCTCGACTAGCTCTCTCCTTTTTATACGTCCAGGACCCACCTGACATTAGAATGCCATTACCCAGTTTGAGCAGGTCTTCCGACCTCTTTTAATCTTATTTAGAAAACCTCTAACAAACATGCTAAGAGCTTTATTTCCATGGTGATTATAAACTCTGTCAAGTCAACAACCAGAGATTAAACATCATGTAGACCAAGTGTATTTCACCACTGAGCCATCTCCTAGCCCCACAAGACCTTTTATACGAATTCATATGGTCCAGCCCCAAGTTCCAACTATACAGACTAACTCAAAAGGTGCAGCCCAGAAACTTATATTCTGTGAGTTTCTCATTCTGAGAATAAAAGTAGGGAAGGGATAAATGGAACTGGGTCAGAGGACACTGTCATTTAAAGTAGGGTACTCAGGGAAGGCCTCACTTAGAAGATAATATTTGAATAAAGATTTGAAGGAAGTAGAGAGCATGCTAAGAAGCTATTTGGGGACAAGTGTTTGGGACAAAGAGAATGGCTGATATAAAGGCTCCCAAGCAGGAGACTGACCTGCATGCATTCATCCCAGGAGCAACAAGGATGCTGGGAGAGCCAGAAGAGTGGAGGAGGACAAAAGATCAGAGAGCTCACAGGCAGCTACCCTGCAGGGAATCTGCCTCATGGGATTGTAAAAGAACTTTGGCCTGTACTTCTAGTGGGATGGTAAATCATATGATTAGAGAAATGAGTACAGCCAGGCGTGGTGGCACACATCTTTAATCCTAGCATTCTGGAAGTGGATGTAGGAGGATCACTGTGAGCTCAAGGCCAGCCTGAGACTACATAGTTTCATGAATTTCAGGTCAGCCAGGGTTTGAATGAGACTCAACCTCGAAAAACAAACAAACAAAAAATAAAATGAGTTAAGGCTCATTTTACACACAGACACACACACACAAAAGCAATAGAACTTATTTAAGAAATTAATAACAATAACAAAAATTAAAATTGCAAGTAGTATCTGGGACCCTTATACTAAGTATATTTAGGCAATACCTCTAAGTGTTTAATGAATTTTTGGCCTAAGTGGACAATGGTATTACATCTAGGCAATAACTAATTCACCTCTGTTTCAGGAGTATTTGTGGTGTAAGTGGACAAGGGCAGTCTGCAGGGGACACGAGACTTGCCTAGGGGATGCCAGAAATGCAGAGTATGTACACACCCTTACTGAAAGCACAACAACACTACAAATCATTCTGACAACTGGGCTTATGACTGAGTCCCTACCAGTATCCATGGGTACATACGCAGCATGGAGACACTGGGCAGAAGGGATTTACCTCCCATGGGACATGCCCTCAGAATGGTACAAACACAAAACGGATGAACTATTTACCTATGAAATTTGCATTGAGTGTTTTCAGATGGACACTGACTGTGGTTAAGTGAAAAAGTGGAAAGTGGATCTGTTGGTAAAGGGGGTCTCTGATACAGTAGTTATCCCAAAATCACAGAGGCCAGGGAATACCTATCAATGAAGAATTCTGAGAGCGGCAATCTACGTGTGCCACAGAGAAAGCAAGTGTGGCTCACTCACTCTCACCCTGGAGCTTCTAAAGTCACCAATGTGCTTATTCTGGTTTCCAGTATTTGCCTTTAAATTATCTGCCGATAAACAATGCCACAGACAGCAAACTAATCTGCTCTTTAGTCTTGGGTACTTCTTTTCCCTGATAATAAAATGCTACAAAAGCATTAACTCTTCACAATTTATTTTTTGTTTGATAATAAAATGATATTCAGCTAGGTGTTTCAACCACTTGTAACAGGACTTTGTACAGGTATGAAAGGAAGTTAACTTCTGCTATTATAGAAAAGTGAAAATATTTTTATATCAAACTCTGTTATAATTACTCAAAAAAGAAATCCTCAAGATACATTATATTAAATCTACCTTATTAAATATATTTAAAAACAATACTTATAGTAGTATAAATATATTATTAAGCTAAAGTAACTGTTTACCAAATGAGTAGTCCTCTTTCATTTCCTTCTGATACAGCAAAAATTCGCAGTGATAACTGTATAAAGCAAAAGCATCATTGCACAAATCTGTATCGAGCTATGTTCCCTTGAAGTATAGTCAGTGTTAATGAGCGATATCTGAGTGCTGGTCACATTTTGTTAGTGGATTAAAGAAGGAAAGAAGTAAGAAACCTTGAAAACTTGGTCACTCAGTTCAGCAGTTTTCTCAGATTGAAAAAACTAACAGTGAAACCTCTGGGGTTAAGAATTTCAAATGAGGCTGTTAGACAGAGAAGACAGACCAAATCAGCTTACCACTTGAACCATTTTGAGATATCTGGCATATCGTGGATCCTTGGCTACAGTTAAGATATTTTCTGATGATACTTCACTTTCCTGTGGTCCAGAGTCTTGTGTACTGTTCTGCTGTAGAGAGTATTTCGTGTAAATCTTTAGAGAATTCACAAAGGGCCCATTATTTTACTTAAAAGGGATGTTTCTTTTTATAATTATAAGGCAATAACTATTAGAAAGAATCATATCCTTAAATTTAAATACCAATAATTTAATTATGGGATATGGGTTTCCAAGTATCTATGTATCTATGAATACTTAAATGTGACATCAGAGGCAACTACACTTAATGTCAACAATACATTTTTCTGAAAATCTAAATATATTCATGGTACTGAACACTTCTAATTCTGTCTCGTGTCCCCTGGACACTGATATACAACCTGAGTCACAGGTGGATATGTTATCCAACTAATAAGACTATTGGATTTGTTGATGGCATCTTCCATGTGTCCTACTGAACTCCTCATTGATTAAATCATCATCTTCTAACCAGACATGGAGACTAACTGATTTGGAAAGCAAGGGCTAGAGATTTGTGGAGAAAACCAACATCTCAGAAAAAAATTGTTGGGTTTTGACCCTCTCAGGTCTTGATGGAGTTATTACTAACAGTAATATTGTCAATAGAGAGGTTAAAATTAAAATTAAATGCTAAATACAACTTTCAATGATGAATACTGAGGAATGGTCTTTTAAAATAAAAATGCTTTTGCTATGCACTCCTAACTTTGCTTGGTACTATGTTAACTAAAGTCTGACCCTAGTGACACCCTTGTCCTTGCTGACGTGCAAAACTAAGACTACTTACACACAGCATGTAAGAATCAACTGAACACTTAGAATAAGTTACTTTTGTGAATCTCACTCAATATATGTATATAAATGTTAAGAATAATTTCATTAACACATGCAATCAGTTATGTGTGAGTGTGTGTGTGTTTGTGTGTGCGCACACGTGCATGTGTGCACACATGCTGAAATGTAGATGAACTAATTTTTGGTATGTGTTTGTGTGTGGTACATACAGTCTATTATACATGTGTGCAAATGTGCATGCCTCGTATGCATGTGTGCAGAGACCAGAGTAAGACATCAGGTGTCCTCTATTCCTTCTTGCATGTTTCCTTGAGACAGATTCTCTCACTGAACCTGGAGTTGCTGGTTCAGGTCAGACGGGCCGACCAGTGAGCCCCAGCAATCCCTCTGTCTTCTCCTACCTCAGGACTGGGGTTATAGGCAAGTGTGGCCCACACCCAGCTTTTAACGTGGGTGCTGGGGATTAAACTCAGGTCCTCATGCTTGCATAGCAAGTATTCTTATCTGCTGAGTCATCTCCCCAGGACAATAAATGAATATTTAAAAATCTTCATAGTCTTTACAATATGAACATGAATTATATATTAAGGTTTTTCCTAAGGTAATTTATGTATCAACCAGAACTTAAAAATAAACTAAAGCAGTAATACAACCAAAAATCTTTTGATTTTTCTATTATACAACACAGTACTGTTAAATGTTACAAGAAGCAAGTGAATATATATACACACATGTATACATATATATGTATATTTATGTATCTGCATCACAAACACAAAATTCCAAAACACTGTGAAATAAAATCAAGATCCAAATATATTTTTTAAATCTTTAAGCATAACAAACTTGTCCAAAAGCCCAGACGGAGCAAATGAGAACTACTTGCCAGTCTATTTTCAACTCTCAGCTCAACTTTTGCCTAGTAACCAACATCTCACAAGGTTTAATTATGTAATGTGTTACAACTTTGCTATTGAATGACCTATTAAGCCCTCTATCCTATCTCTCAACTACCATTCATTTTATTCTCAAGTTAATCTCAAGATGTATTAATTAAATATTCTATTGTGATTAATGATAAGATCTGAAGCATGAAATTAAAGTTGCAGAAAAATCAGTATGCAAACTTTGGGTTTTTGACTCATATATAGTTAGTTTAAAGGTGGTGATAAACAGATGATTGTTTTGCTTTGTGATAGGGTTTCAAGTAGTCCAGACTGGCTTCTAACTCTCGATCTAGTCTAGGATGACCTTGAACTCCTGAACCTCTCATTCCACTTCCCAAGTGCTAGGATTACAGATAAGAGACACCACACGCAGCTTAAATAGATGATTTTTGTAAAGGCACATGATTATCCTTTATCTGATAATTGTGATATAAATGGAAACTATAAAGCAATATTTAAGCCCATTTCAAAATACTTTAATAAAATCAGTCAATGAACAAAAAATGGACAAAAAATGAGAAGATGATCTGAATGTTAAATGCTGATCTCATTTTATTAAGCCAATCAACACAAAACTCTATAATGATTTTTTAAATGCAGAAAGCCAACAAAAGCTCATACTCTAAATGAATTACTATAAAACTCAAAAGTTGTCAGAGATATAACAGGTGATTCTCAAACTGCAGAGCAAACTAGGAAATTCAGATGTGATTATTGGTAATCATACTTTGGGACCTTAAGTAGGCAAGTGCCAAAACAACTGCATAAAAGTTATAAAATAGGTGTGATAGATTACATTCATAATAACTCCTGGAAAAATTAACATTCCTAGTTAGACAACATTTAAGAATTTTATGCAAACATATGACAAATGTACCTACTAAACTACTAGGTAGAGTACAAGTACTTAATATTCTTTACAAATGCCTTCTTTTAGAAAAGGGCAGCCATATCTGAATGAGTTCTATAAAGTTAAACTCCATTTCCACATCTAGAATCAACCTTGTACATTCAATTTATATACCAGTGGCCATAAAAATAGAACCTGCTTTATGAGATAGATGGGGTTTAAATTTTCCAGTTCCAATATTTAGTAAATGATCATCAAATTCATATTCCCAATACATACCACGTCTAAAATATATGGCTGCTTTCACAGGGCCTCACCCGCATATCCTCCATGTAACTAATGATTACAGCCCAGGAAGTGGGAATAAAGTAATGAAGTGCAGCATGGAAGAGCTATAACTATAGGGGGCCAGACTTCCAGGGTTAAAATCCCAGCTCTGGCACCATTTGGCCTTCAGTAAACTACTTCACTTATGCACCCCCTTGTAAAGCAGATCACTACTGTAGGACAGTTTTCCCTCAGCATCTGTGAGGAGCTGGTTCCAGGACCCCCAGGGATACTGAAAATCTGTAGCTATTCAATGCCATTATATAAAGTGGCATATCTGAATTTAGCCTACACTCACTGGGCAGCAAGCTTTAAATTACCTATAGAATAGTTATGATATCTAATCCAATGCAAGTGCTATGTAAACATATTTTAAAAAAATATTTTTTTATTTATTTGAGAGAGAGAATGAGGCAGAGGAAGAGAGAAAGAAAGGGACAAAGAATAGGCATGCCAGGACCTCTAGCTACTGTAAATGAACTCCAGATGCATATGCCACCTTGTACATCTGGTTTACATGGGTCCTGGGGAATTGAACTGAGGTCCTTTGGCATTGCAGGTGAGCACCTGAACCACTAAGCCATCTCTCCAACCCCACAATTTTTTTTCTTAGGGAAAAAAATCCAAACATGTTCAGTGTAGATGCAGAATCAGCAGACATGAGCATACAGGGCCAACTACACTTGCATCAAAGAGCTGTTCTGTGGATTAAATTAGTTGTTCACTTATAAAACCATGGTAAGCTCTTTTTAAGTGTTAGCTACTAACATTATTATCATTGTGGCCTAAAAATACCTCTATGTATGAATGCGAAATTCAGTAAGCTAAGAGGTCTAGTTGGTTAATTTTACTTATGTGGGTCACTATTTTAGTAATTATTTTATTTTAGATTTCAATACCATACTGAGATATCTAGTCAAGGAAGTTTTCTTTTTTAAATAAATAGCAGTAGAAACTTTAAATGTATATGGAAGCATAAAAGAACAAGAAGATACGAGCCAAGTATAGGATGTAGCTCTTACAAGAATGCTGACTCAAAGGCTGGAGAGGTGGCTCAGATGCACAAAGAGGTGCATGCGTCTGGAGTTCATTTGCAGTGGCACTGGCATACCCATTTTTTTCTCTCTCTCCTTACATATAAATATAATAAATATAAATATAATAAATAAAAAGTTAAAAATACTGACTCAAAAAAAATCTTTTTAAAATGTGCTTGATCTTGATGGCACAGGCCTATAACACAAGCTACTTAAGAGCTGAGACAAAGCAGCAAGTTCCTGGCCTGCCTGGACTACAGAGGGAGGTCAAGGCTAGCCTGGGCAGCTTAATGAGATCCTGCCTCAAAATAAAAAATACAAATAGGGTTGAGAATATAGTTCAGTAGCAGTGCTTCTGCCTAGCATACATGAGGGCCTGAGCTCAATTCCCAATAACCCCCTCCCAAAAAAAACCTACACTTTTTGGACACACTGGTACTTCAAAGATCAGTACAGCTCAAACTTTAAGAGTCTACAAATCACTTTGGGGTCTTCTTAAAAGGCAGGTTTAGGGCTGGAAAGATGGCTTGGCGGTTAAAGCACTTGCCTGTGAAGCCTAAGGATCCAGGTTTGATTTCCCCAGTATCCACATAGAGCCAGATGCATATGGAGGCATTTGCGTCTGAGGTTTGTTTGCAGTGGCTGGAGGCCCTGACACACCCATTCTCTCTTATCTGCCTTTCTCTCTCTCTGAAGTAAATAAGTAAAAATAATTTTTAATTTTTGCTTCAGCCCTTTCTAGGGCAAGGTCTCACATTCTTCATTTCTAGCACATCCTCAGGCAATGCCCATGGCCAGTCCATGGGCCAGACTTTAAATATAACCAACACCAGGGAACTACCGCTAATTATATTGTGCATGGTAAAAAGCACTTATGTGGGAAAAATATCTTCTAAGAAAATTCCAAAACTTTTCAGAGATGCTCAAGGAATTATACAAGGGTAAAGTTCCTGAGAGTCATTTAAGCAAATCACTAAAAAAAAACATGAACTGTGACAAAAATATTCATTGGTAAATCTGGTTATATTGGACACTTGAGTGTCCCCTGTACTATTCCACTCGTGTATGTTTAAATTTTTGTTGTTGTTGTTTTTCAAGGTAGTGTCTCACTCTAGCCCAGGCTGACCTGAAATTCACTATGTAGTCAGTCTCGGGCTGTCCTCGAACTCACAGGTATCCTCCTATCTCTGCATTGTGAGGGCTTGAATTAAAGGCATGTGCCACCATGTCTGGCTAAATTTTTTATACTAAAAATATTTTAAAAGCACCTATTTTTAAGCCGGGCGTGGTGGCGCACGCCTTTAATCCTAGCACTCGGGAGGCAGAGGTAGGAAGATTGCTGTGAGTTCGAGCCCACCCTTAGACTACAGAGTGAATTCCAGGTCAGCCTGGGCTACAGTGAGACCCTACCTCAGAAAACCAAAAAAAAAAAAAAAAAAAAAAAGCACCTATTTTTATAAGAATTTAGAAAAGAAATTCCATAGCGAAGTTGAAAACCACACTATTATCAAGGTTTTTCTCGGTACTATTATTTATTTTTGTTTGTTTGTTTGTTTGGTTTGTTTTTTTTTTGGGGGGGGGGAAGAGTTTTTCAAGGTAGGGTCTAGCGCTAGCCCAGGATGACCTGGAATTCATTATGGATCTCAAGGTGGCCTCTAACTCACTATCCTCCTACCTCTGCCTCCAGAGTGCTGGGATTAAAGCCATGCAGCGCCATGCCTGGCTGAGTTTTTTGTTTTTTAATTAAAGAAAGAAAATTTAATGCAAAGAAGCCCTTCAACACAACAAAATAAAATAGTAGCTTTCTTTTTTCTCAAATCTCATTTTCTATTTTAAGGTTTTATAATTTGACTATTGAAAGTTTCATAATTTTAGGGCTGGAGGGATTGCTTAGTGGTTAAAGCGCTTGCTTGCAGAGCTAAAGGACCCAGGTTCGATTCCCCAGGACCTATGTAAACCAGATGCATTTGTCTGGAGTTTGTTTGCAGCAGCTGAAGGCCATGGGTGCCCATTTTCTCTCTCAAATAAATAAAATAAAAATTTTTTTAAAGTTTCACAATTTTAAAATGTCAGTATTTAACATCTTCCTTCTGAGACCTCAGTGTGAACGTGTGAGATGTGATCAAGAAGACATACCCATGCATCTGGGAACTGGCATACTTACCTGTGGCTGCTCTGAAGTGGGTTCTGAATGGGATCCATTTGTGACACTAGTGATGCTTACAGGAGATGCTTCAATTGTGATATCATCTAGGCCTGGGATAGAAGACAGCTGAGAAAAGGAAATTAGTGTTAGTATATGAGGACAATTCTAGGTACATAAACCAGTCTCTTAAGTTTTATCCTGTGGTTTTTTTTTTTTTTTTTTTTTTTTTTGGTTTTTCGAGGTAGGGTCTCACTCTAGCCCAGGCTGACCTGGAATTCACTATGTAGTCTCAGGGTGGCCTCGAACTCACGGCGATCCTCCTACCTCTGCCTCCCGAGTGCTGGGATTAAAGGCGTGCGCCACCACGCCCGGCTTTATCCTGTGGTTTTTAAGTAGGTCTTTTAAGCCTACACAAATGTTATAGGTTCACAAAATCTCATCTTTAATTTCCCATGTCATAAATTAAAAGCGAAAGACATTCATAAACAAAATACTTTTCAAGAACTTTAATTTAGCTGATAACCATTCTTTCCCTACAAATTATTTTGAAAAAAATCTAGAAAATTCTAGTGTAGGAACTGAATTCTAGTGTAGTGAGAACATGGGCTTTGGAGGCCATCTGCCTCAGTTTACAATGTAGCCCCACCACCTAAAAACTGTGTCGTTTTAGCCAACCTTATGCCCTCATTATCACCCGTAGTGGGGATGAGAAAAGTTGCCTTATAAAATTGCTCTAAGGGCTGGAGAGATGGCTTAGCGGTTAAGTGCTTACCTGTGAAGCCTAAGGACCCCAGTTCGAGGCTCGATCCCCCAGGACCCACGTTAGCCAGATGCACAAGGGGGCGTATGCATCTGGAGTTCGTTTGCAGTGACTGGAGGCCCTGGCGCGCCCACTCTCTCTCTCTGCCTGCCTCTTTCTCTCTCTGTCGCTCTCAAATAAATAAATAATTTTTTTTTTAAAATTTAAATTGCTCTAAAATATCTTTATTAAAAACTCCTTATGGGCTGGGGAGATGAAGCAATAGTTGAAAGCACTTGCAAAATCTGCTGGCCAGTATTCAGTTCCCCAGTACCCATGTCAAGCCAGATGCACAGAGTGGCACATGCACTTGCGTTCACTGTGGCTACAGGAGGCCCTGGGGTGCCCATACATTACAAATATACACAGTGCTTTTCTCTCTCTCTTAAATAAATAAATAAATAATAAATAATTTTTAAATGATCAAAATTCCTTGCAAAAAAAAAAGGTGCTCTGTGGAACATTTTAAGCTTTAATTATTTGGGGTACAACAGAATTTTTGTCTCTACATTTTAAACAATTTATTTTACATTTATTTATTTGAGAGAGAGAGAGATACAGAAACAAGCAAGTAGAGAGAGAGAGAGACAGAGAGAGAGAGAGAGAGAAAATGGGCGTGCCAGGGCCTCCAGCCACTGCAAACGAATTCCAGACATGCGCCCCCTTGTGCATCTGGCTAACGTGGGTCCTGGGGAATTGAACCTGGGTCCTTTGACTTTGCAGACAATCACCTTAACTGCTAAGCCATCCCTCCAGCCCCTCTACATTTTAATGTATGACACAGCTTCTTTTTCTTTAAACATTTATCACTGAATGTCACTACAAAGCACTGTTCCTCACACGTAATAAATGAGTATAACATCTATATGGCCAGCAAGAAGGGTAAAGCATTTCTACTAGACCTAGATAAGCATTTCAGGTTCAGTGACTTACATGTTTTATTCTTGGAATAAGTGACACATATTTGTTACATGTTTGGCTACCTCTGGGGCTTAACACTATGGCCATGGAAATAAGTAAGGCTAACTGTCCCTATAGTAACTAAACTTGTGACCTTGGACTCTACTTCTATGAAAATTCCCCTAAGTATTAAAATAAGACATATGATCATAATGATGAAAAAGTCAATGGTGATAAGATCTTGAGCAGCAGCGCTCCTTGAGAACTGCTGACTGACAACGGTCCTTAGCACAATGGCTTCAGTCCAAACAGTTACAATGGGTGTGGCTGCTGCTGCTAGGAGAATACCTTAATATATGCAAGGCCAGGTATGCTAAATTCCTAAGCTAGAGAAATATTCTAAGAGCCACAGAAAATGTAGAAATTATGACTACATATCCTGTTCCTTAGTCTAAACACAGGGATTGTTTGTATATGACTTCCTGTTAGTCAATGGATATTTTAATTAATTTTTTTAAACATTTATTTTTAGCTTATACACAAAACATGAACACTGTACACATTTTTGGGGCACCATGGGGCAGTAAAAGGGCAAAGTAAAAATAAATACAGTAGTTTCTCCTATAGATACACAATGTTACAAATGAAACCAAGTGGAAATCATATCATTGATTCTTATAAAATCTCTTGGCTTTCAAATCATAACATCTTCTGTTTTTCTTGGTTAAATGTGGGCAGTTTAAAAAAATTAATTTATTTGAGAGAGAGAGAGAAAGAGAGAGGGGGGGGGGGTTGGGGGAGTATAGATAATGGTACAGCAGGCCTCCAACCACTGCAAACAAACTCCAAATGCATGTGCCACCTTGTGCATTTGGCTTATGTGGGTCCTAGGGAGTTGGACCTGGGTCCTTTGGCTTTGCAGGCAAGAGCCTTAACCACTAAGCAATCTCTCCAGTTTATTTTTTCTTTAATTTTAGAGATAGGGTCTCTTCTTTGTAGCCCAGGCTGATATTGAATTAATGATCCTCCAGCCTCAACCTCCCAAGTGCTGAGATTATAGAATGTACCATCTTGTCTGCAAATATCTAAAGTATGAGATGATCACTACTGTTCGTACTACATGAAAACAATTAAAATAATTTTGTAGCCAGGCATGGTGGCTTGACAGGCAGAGGCAGGAGGATTGCCATGAGTTTGAGACCACCTAGAGACTACATAGTAGATTCCAGGTCAACCTGGGATACAGCAAGACCCTATCTCAATCCCCCCCCCAAAAAAAATTAAAAAGAGAAAATAATAATTTTGAGTATTTTATTAAGTGATCTGAACCACAGAAGAGCTTAATTTGTGAACATGTTACTCATGTTATGCTTTTGACTAGTATAATAAAGAAATCTCAGGCTGGAGAGATAACTTAGCTATTAAGGTATTGTTTGCCTGCAAAACCAAAGAACACAGGTTCAACTCCCCAGGACCCACGTAAGCCAGATACACAAGGTATGCATGCATCTGGAGTTCATTTGCAGTGGCTGGAGGCCCTAAGTGCCATTCTCTATCTGCCTCTTTCTCTCTCCTCCTCTCTCTCTCAAATAAATAAATAAAAATAAATTTTTAAAAATCTTAATCCATGTGTTCATTTGAAATGATTCAGTTAATGTTTAAAATGGATACCATTTCCTTGAAATTATAATGAATTATAAAAATGTGCAACACTGTACACTTCCCAGATGCAGGAGTAAGACTGGATTCATTCCCAAATGCAATTAACCTTAAGTGTGACTGAGAAGGATGGCATATGCCCACAAGTTTATACTATGTATTTAGAAACACAAACCTTTGCATCCAAAATATTGAGAGTTGTTTCAATTTGTTGGATACGGAGAGAAAGGTCTGCCAGTTTCTAGAAAAGAAAATGAGAAACATAGGAATAAAATCTTCACATGAAAGGGGAATACTGGAAGTGGAAGGATACAAATGTTGAAGACAGTCAAGGAGATGGGAGAAGGCTGACCAACACAAATGTATAAAAATGCCATAAGAAAACCTGTTGCTTTGTATACTAATCTAAAAAGGAATAAGGTCTTTGATTAAAACTGAAAAAGAACAGAGAGCAGATTTGGAAATTACAAAAACCATGGATTAAATATTTTTCATTATCGAATATACAGCTTTTTTATATACATGAGTAGAAATGGGAACTCAAGTATTCTATTACCTTTATTTAGATGTTTTGGTTATTTTATAAAATCATATTCACTAATTAAAAAGTACCTTTTCAACTTTATCAAACTCATTACCAGAGCAAAAAATAATCATTGGGATCAAAATATAAATTACTCCCCAAGTTTGTAAAGGAAAATGGGATGAAATGGGAGATGAAGTAATCATTTTAGAATAAACTAAAAGAGGAAAAATTAGTTTAAAAAAGCAAAATGAAGTATTTACCATGAAAATCCAAGATAAACCAGAACAAAGAGCCTATCATGCTCCAATTACTCTGCACAATTAAATTATCCATACACGTGTATCCACACAAGTAACAGTAACATAATGAAGTATTATTTATTTTAAACCCTCTAATTCTAAACATTACCACATTTGGTCAAACAGTCCAAGAGCAGTTGGCCAGTTTACTTGATGGCAGGGAGTCAACATTCTGTTTGCTATCTGGGGCAATATCAAAATCCTTACCAAAGCAGAACGTTCACACTCCAAGAAAGGGTCATGTTGCCCATGATGAGGAGGAGTATAATATACTGAATGCAGGTGAGGAGGAGTTAATGTGACTTTACAGCATGCTTTGCTGTTTTTTTTTTTTTTTTTTTTTTTTTTTTTTTGAGAGAGGGAGATTGAGAGAATGGGTGCACCAGGGCCTTCAGCTGCTGCAAACAAACTCCAGATGTGTGTGCCCCCTTGTGTGCATGTGCAACATTGCATGCTTGCGTCACTGTGTGTCAGGCTTATGTTGGATCTGGAGATTGGAACAGGAATTCTTGAAGGCTTAGCAGGCAAGTGCCTTAACCACTAACCCATCTCTCAAGACCTTTGCTATTTTGAGATGAGTGCTTGCAAGGCTGCCTATGCTGGCTTTAAACTCTCCATTCAAGGGAGCCTCCTGCCTCAGCCTTCCAAGTAGGTACAGTCTATAGGTACACACTACAGCACCAGGCTCTGTCATCTGAAATTTAAAGAAAAGCTGACTTCTATATTTTGCCTGTTTTGATCTTTTACATGCTGGAATTGTATATGTGTCAATGACACATCTTCAATTTGGAGGGTGAAAGACATGTCCAAGCTTATGGCGGATCAACAATACTGGAAGAAACTGCCCTTCAATGAACTTTTACGGAAGTGGCTCTGACAGCTTAGATAAGCAAGAATGAAGCTCAACATCATCCAACTCACATCTTGTCCTTCCAACAGCATCACATCCTTTCTCATCCCTACTACTAAATACCCAGTTACTGAACATTTGTTTTTAATATGACATCTACAGAGATGTAATCTAGAATAAAACATCAGGATCTAGTTCTCGTTTTGTTTCATTTATGATTTTGTATTTCGAAATAGGGTTTCACTACGTAGTTCAGGCTGCCTCAAACTTCTAAAGTCCAGGCTGGCCTCTTATTCTCAATCTTCTTGCCTCGGTCTCCTAGGTACTGGGATTACAGGCATGTGTCACCACACCAGCCAGATGCTAGTTTTTTTTCCTTAATATTTTTATTATTTATTTGCAAGGGGAAAGTGAGAGGGGGGGAGGGGTGTGCCATGGCCTGTAGCTGCTGCAAACAAGTTCCAGATGCATGTACCACTTTGTGCATCTGTCTTTATGTGGGTAGTAGGGAACTGAACCCAGGTTGTTAGGCTTTGCAAGTAAGTGCTTTAACTACTCAGCCATCTCTCCAGTCTCAGACTCTCATTTTAATTGATTTCTGGGATCTGTTCACAAAAGGTTTTTAAGTAAATATAAGTAAAAGTTATAAAATATATCATGAATAAACTGCTCTCCGAGTTACAGGCATATTCCTGAAAACTATGGAAATTCAATCTTAGCAAATATAACCTGTCATTTAGTTCACTAGAGAAGAAATCTCCCAACAAATTTATAAAATGATACTTTCACAAATTCTGTACACAAACACTACAAAAACTTTTAGATAAGAATTCTCTGTACTTTTGCTTGTACTTATAGATTTTATTTAAAAAAAGAAAACTATGAGAAACAATTTAAGAACTCCGTTAAAATAACACATCTGCATCTCATCTACAAGCATCTTTGGCATTGACACCAAGATTGAGTGCCCACTCTTGTACCTCAGCAATGGCACAGAACCTGGCTGCCCTGCCCCCCCCCCCTTGAAATCTGCAGGCAGTCATACAATCCTGCTGACCAAGGCAAGAACAGAAATGCTTACTGGGACTTTGTGAAGGAAGACAAGATGACCCTAAGTAACTTAGTAACTCGGGTCTGATTCAAATACTTTCCTTTCTCTGGCCTCTGGGTTCAGCAGACACAGAAGAATTATTGACAAAACAGACTCCATGCACAAAGTCTTCAAAAAGCTAAGCTATTTAAAAAAATAGTTCTATACTCTTTTCTTTAACAGAGAACTCTAAAAAAAAGTTTCATTGATAAAGAAAAATTCCTAGCAATTTTTACAAAATTTAATTTCAGTCTAAATTTAGCTGTGACTGCGCCGGTTACAGTTTAGGTCGGATCTGAGTGAGATCGTGGTGAGGGCAGGGAGCAGGTTCTCTATCCCTCCAATTTATTTTTTTTTTGTTGTTTATTTTTGTTGTCCAAAAAACAACAGCTGATGTTCATTTTTGTGTGTGTGTGTCTGGAGGGAAACATTCATTTTAGTGTGATGCTATACACAAAGAAGGACTACCCACTTCTTGGTGCTATTACAGATTAAAAACCATCTCAGGGCCTGGAGAGATGGCTTAGCAGTTAAAGCACTTGCTTGCAAAGCCTAAGGACCCAGGTTCGATTCTCCAGGTCCCATGTAAACCAGATGCACAAGGTGGCGCATGCATCTGTAGTTTGTCTGCAGTGGCTAGAGACTTTGAAATGCCCATTCTCTCTCTCTCTTTGTCTCTCCCCTTTCTCTCCGTCTCAAATAAAAATAATAATGTAAAAATAATCTCAGAAACTCACACTGATTCTTGTGAGAAAATGACATTTTACATTTAGATACAGATATGATAGCTTATGAATTTATCATATCCAAAACTACACAGCATTACATATGGAATGGCAAAAAAAGATCTAATACTAGAGTTTGAAATAAAGAAGGTACTACCCTCTGTCACTTGAAAATGACAGACATGTTTCTTATTCGGATAAGTGAGATTTTTCAGCTTTTGTCCTTAAACAAGAGCTGGAACCTCAGTTCTCCTTCTTTCCATCTGTATTGGTATCAGCAAACCTGAGCTCCTGGCACAGCACCAAATACTAGGGTTCAAATATATGTTATTTTCTTAATTAATTACTTTATTTATTAGACAGAGAAAAAGAGAGAGGGAATGAATGACACAACAGGGCCTCTAGCCACTGCAAACAAACTCCAGACACATGTGCCACCATGTGCATCTGGTTTACATGGGTTCTAGGGAATTGAACCTGGGTCCTCAGGCTTTGCAGGCAAGTGTCTTAACCACTAAGTCATCTCTTCAGTCCTCAAATATATGTTAGATGAGTAAATGAATGAAGAAATCATTTAAAAATCTTCCTGTCTGGGCTGGAGAGATGGCTTAGCGGTTAAGCGCTTGCCTGTGAAGCCAAAGGACCCAGGTTCGAGGCTCGATTCCTCAGGACCCACGTTAGCCAGATGCACAAGGGGGCGCATGCGTCTGGAGTTCGTTTGCAGTGGCTGGAAGCCCTGGCGTGCCCATTCTCTCATTCTCTCTCTCTCTCTCTCTGTCACTCTCAAATAAATAAAAATATTTAAAAAAAAAAATCTTCCTGTCTTACTCACTCTATGGATCTGCCAAAGAGGACTGACTAGACCTCTACCAAAGGGCTGGATTGAACACACTTCACTTAGCAAGCACACATTAAGTACTCGCTAACAGTCTACCAATGACCAAAATATACAAACTGCCAAAATATTACTTGCAAAGAATAAATTGCAGTCAATCCATATTATCACACAGAGAGGACACAAGAGCTGAACACCAGCAACGTAGTGATGCAGGACTACCTGCAGCAGAAGCATCAATTTGATCAGTGACTCACACATGAAAACACCTTCACAGGCACTAAGGAAGCCAGGCGAGAGGTCACAGTGCTGGTGTGCAGCGCCAGACAACTTACGTATTGAAGAGAAGGAAGCCAGCTTCATGGTACCACACCCCTCACCCAACCCGAAGCAGCACAGTATGGAGCAAAAATTAAAACAACAAACCACAACAAGCCTCACCTGGGAAAGGCCAGGGAAGTGAGCTACACTTTTGGCCTCAGACTCCAACATAAACTTCACTCTGGGCAGTCACCTGGGCAGTACTCAAGGATGGAGGCTTCCAGCCCATCTCACTGCCTGGTCAGCTTCCAGAGCTTCAGAACGCAGGGCCTGCCCCACTGCCAGGCCAACCTTTAGTAGTCCCAGACTTTGAAACAACCTAAGACGTAGGACAGCCTAATGGTCAGGACAGTCTCCACATACCCAATCCAGATCTAGGTCCACGCTAGGGCTGACTGGCCTCAGAGGTCCTAGATCCGAGATGCTCTCAGGACACGCTTAACCCTGGCAACAGGATGATCCCTGGACCTACCCTTCAAGCCTGCCACTGTGGATATAGCTTCTAGCCAAGTCCAGAGCCAGGGATCCCACACAGCCCAAGATTCAGGCTTGCCTCAGCTCCAGGTCTGCACCTGTGACTGTACACAACAGGCTGACACCTAAGAACACAGGCTTCCAGTTTGTTCAATGCCTGACTGTTCACTCCAATACCACCCTACAGTCAGTACCTATAGCCCTGTGCTCCAGTGGACCAAGGGTTTAGGCTCATCCAAGGTAGACCAGTCCCTACAGACCCAGGACCATTTCCACAGACCTAACCTAGAGTCCAGCTATGTATAACCTCCAAGATAGACCACTAGGCCCCAAGCTGCTGGCCCCAAGCATGTAGCCGATGGTAACAGACCACCAACCACTATCTCAAGTTCTAGATTAGCCCATGGGGTGTAGGCTCCAGACCTACCACAGAACCAGGCTGGCCAGTTCATCCAGCATCCAGACCAAACCCAAGTAGCCCTGATGCCAGGCTAGCCCTCACAAATCAAGGATCCTAGAACATCCCTGTAGATCCAAGCTCCAGGTCAGCCACAGTGGTCCCAGTAACCAGACATGTCCCACAAGACCTGGGCTCAAGGCTCACTAGAGTGCCAGGTCAGCCCCTGGGGATGCAGGTTTCAGCATGGTCCCCTAGAGACCCAGTCTCTAGGTCGTCTCTTCAAGATCCAACCCAGGAGCCAATCAATGGGTCCACCTCACTGGACCCAGCATCTTAAGCACAACTGAGCAAGCACAAGATCTATATGGTAACAGCTATAAATACTGTGTTCATGGGAGTGAAGAACTAACAGTGCTCAAATGTCCATGCTACCGAAAGTGATTTACAGATTCAATGCAAACCTTATCAACATTCCAATGACATTTTTCAGAAAAACAGAAAAAAAAAAAACCATAAAGGTCACATAGGAATACACACAACCAAAAATCATCCTGAACAAAAAGAACATAGTAGGAAACATCACAGCTGCAAAGCATGCAGCCTTTTGGAGGAGCAAAATCATCCACATTCTTAACCAGTGGCAGACCCTGAAAGCTTTACAGCTGGTCAGCCAGGCCAAATATACCAACTGGTACAATGGTGGCATGTCTGTTATGGGGGAACCAACTGCTCCGTGATTGGACTTGAGGCCCACCTAATGGGAAGGAATTCATGCCTTGTACTGAAAACCAAATCAAAAGCCTATAGCTGGAGAGGTCATAAGCCCCAGGTGCAAAACTATATAGTTGTTTGGCTAAATGCATATATTATGCCCTCTAAACACTTATGTTTATGTCCGTATATTAATTCTACTCTTACTTTTGGTTAGAGAAGCTTCTCTTTTCAGATGGTGGTAACCACTGAGGAGACTCAAAACTCATCATAATGCTGAGAGAAAGGGACAGTGGAGTGCTCAGTACTAAGTGAGACATTTCTATCACACCTTTCAAGGCTCAAGGACCACTGCAGAAGAGGTAGCAGAAAGAATGTAAAAGGCTGGGCATAGTGACACACGCCTTTAATCCCAGTACTTGGAAGGTAGAGGTAGGAAGATGGCCATGAGTTTGAGGCCATCTGAGACTATATAGTGAATTCCAAGTCAGCCTGGGGGCTAGTGAAACCCTACCTTGAAAAAACAAAAAAAGAAGAAGAAGAAGAAAAAAAAAAAAGAGCCAACGGAAGGGGAAGACTGCTTACAATGCTGTCTTTCAGACACAAAGTGACTTTAGCGTTCATGACTTCACAGTGGCTGACACTACCTATACAAGTCCTGCATAATAGGATTGAAAAAAAAAAGATGACATCAAAATAGAAGCAAGACTAGTTGGAAAAAGAAGAGATTCAGCGGACAGAGAATTTGGGAGAGGGAAAAGGAGGTAATGAGAAGGGATTATGATTGTGGTACATTGTCTACATTTATGGAAGTTGTTAAAAGCTTGAAAAATTAGCCACAAAGCTACAAAAATCAAAACAGTATGGCACAGAGACAGGAACCAATGGAACAGAATAAAGTGCCCAAAAGAAATCCATACATTTATGCACAATTGATTTTTCAAAAACATGCCAAGAACACACAATAAAAAGGGAGTCTCCTCAATAAATGGTGTTAGGTATGCATACGCAGGAGCATAAAATTAGACGTTCATCTCACACCATGTGCAAAATCATTATAAAATGAAGTAAAGACTTAAATATAAGACCCAAAACTAGAAAACATAGGGGAAAAGCTTTATGACACTGGTGTGTGCAATGATTTTTCTGGATATGACTCCAAAAGTACAGGCAACAAAAGCAAAACTAGGCTCATGTAATAAAGCCAAAAAGCATGTGTAGAGTAAAGGAAACTGTCAACAGAGTTAAGAGAAAACCTAAAGAATGGGAGAACATATCTATAAACCATACATCTGATAACAGGTTAATAAGCAAAATCCATATAAAGAACAACTCAATAGTAACAACAACAACAAAAAAGGAATCTCATTTTATGAATGGGCAAAGGGCTTGAACAGATTCTCAAAAGACATGTGAACAGGGGCTGGAAAGATGGCTTAGCAGTTAAGGCGCTTGCCTGTGAAGCCTAAGGACCCAGGTTCAATTCCCCAAATTAAGCCAGATGCACAAGGTGGTGCATGCACCTGAAGTTCATTTACAGTGGTAGAGGCCCTGGCACACCCATTCTCTCTTTCTCTATCTCCCTATTTCTCTCTCTCTCTTAAATATATATGTGTGTGTGTGTATATGTATGTATATATATATTTTTGTTTGTTTGTTTGTTTGTTTGTTTGTTTTTCCAGGTAGAGTCTCATTCTAGTTCAGGCTGACCTGGAATTCACTATGTAGTCTCAGGCTGGCCTCAAACTCACAATGATCCTCCTACCTATGCCTCCCAAATGCTGGGATTAAAGGCATGTGTCACCACGCCTGGCTATCAAATAAACAAATATTTTTTAAAAAAAGACAGGTGAGTGAAAAACATATACATGAAAAAATGTTCATCATGAATCATTAAAAATGATGCAAATTAAAATCAAGAGATACCTCACATCAGCTAATAAGAGTTATTAGATTAAAAAGTAACAAGTGTTAGCATGAAGTAGAAAAAATATTGTTAATAAGAATATAAATTAGGGCTGGAGGGATGGCTTAGCAGTTAAGGCATTTGCCTGCAAAGCCAAAGGACCCAGGATCGATTCCTCAGGACCCATGTTAGCCAGATGCACAAGGGGGCAACGCATCTGGAGTTTGTTACAATGGCTGGAGGCCCTGGTGCACCCATTCTCAATCTTTCTCTCTCTCTCTTTCTCTTTCAAATAAATAAATATAAAATATTTTTTAAAAGAATATAAATTAGGAGCCGGGTGTGGTGGGGCACGCCTTTAATCCCAGCACTTGGGAGGCAGAGGTAGGAGGATCGCCCTGAGTTCGAGGTCACCCTGAGACTCCATAGTGAATTCCAGGTCAGCCTGGGCTAGAGTGAGACCCTACCTCGAAAAAAAAAAAAAAAAAAAAAAAAGAATATAAATTAGTACAGCCATTTCAGAAAACAAGTATAGGGGTTTCTCAAAAACTAAAGACTAGACTGACCATAAAATCTAGCAATCCCGCTTGTGGTTACACAGCCAGAAATAATGAACGCAGAATGCAGAAGACACATTTGCACTTCCTTGTTCTTTGCAGCAGTAACAGCAGCCAAGGTATAGAATCAACCTGTGTTCATTACTAGGTGAGTGGATAATCAAAACGCAGTGCATATAAACATGGAAATGCTATGTAGCCTTACAAAAAAAGGAATCCTAGCCAGGCATGGTGGCGTACACCTTTAATCCCAGCACTTGGGAGGCAGAGGAAGGAGGATCCCCATGAGTTCAAGGTCACCTGGAGACTAGATAGTGAATTCCAGGTCAGCCTGGACTAGAGTGAGACCCTACCTCAAAAAACCAAAAAGTAAAAAATGAAAAAGAAGAAGAAGAAATCCTGTTATTTGTTATAACTTGGGTGAACCCACAGGACCCTATGCCGAGGATACTAAGTAAGGTAGGCACAGAAGGACAAATTCCACAAGATCTCATTTATGTGTATAACATAAATTTAAAAATGCAGTGAAATGATGGTTATTAGAGGCTGGGGTCGGGAGACGTAGGAGGATATGGCATTGAGCTTCTTATTCTGCCAGTCTTATAGTTCACTTTCATTTGTCTTAGTGGAAAGGCAGACACGCTGGACCTGGGGATGTAACTCAGTAAGGAAGTGCTTGCCTGGCATGTTCAAGGGCCTAGGTTAGAGCTGTAAAACTACAAACAACAACAGCTGGGAGTTTATACGAGTGAAAAGTTTCCTCTCCTAAGGTGTCATAACACAACCGGATAACCAGATCATGGTATGTAAATACATTAAAACTAAAAAAAACTGTAAAGTGACGGCTTAGCCTGCTCCATAAGCCAGTACCACAGGGACCTACCTCCTCACAAACTGTAGAAAAGCGGTTGAGGAACTGCACAGTATGCACCACAAATTGGTTTAGAAATGCCACCGTTCTTTTCTGTTGGATAGCTGGCACCTGGGTCATGTAAAAACAAACATTTTTTTTTTTTTTTTAATGAGAGGAACTTATACCGTGCAATCCTTTTTTCATATTTGGATATCCTAACGGGGTGGGAGGGTAATTGCTGGATCATACGAATTTCTGGAAGGACAGGGAATAGTTGCTTCCCTAAAAGCGTGTGTGTGTGTGTGTGTGTGTGTGTGTGTGTGTGTGTAGTGGGGGAACTGGGTGTTAGAGTGACAGGGGCTGCAGAAAGTTCACTAGGAGAAATTCTAGCCGGAAAAAGCAACGTGTAACCCCCGCCCCCCAAACACACACAGGAGGGCTGAGTACCAGCGGCAGTGTTAGAGAGGACAACTGGCCGGGCTCCAGTGGGTCAAGCCTGGGCGCGGAGGACGTGAGCGGGGCAGCACAGGCCTAGAGACACACCGTCTCCCTCACTTCTCAACAGGGACCCCCTAGCCGGGTGGACTGCAAGGTCCCCGACCGAAGCTGGCAGGAGAGGAGCCAGGGCTCCGGAAGGGGCTGGAGAGGTGGCATCTCCTGGGCCGGGCGCGCCTTCCCCATCCTCCTCCCCGGCCGCCGGAAGTTCAACTCTATCCTTTACAAACCTTGGTCAGGTCTATGCCTGACCCCATGAGAGGAAGCCCGTCCTCATCCATCTCCTCGGCGGGTGGGGGAGGGGACCCCGGGACCCACCGACAAACCCCTCCCAGATGAAGTCCGCCCAACCCCAGTAGGGTCCCGATGCCTCTGGCTAGTCTCCGCCTCCCCGGCCCTTCCCGGAAGAAAGCGCCTCCTCTCACCAACCAATCAGCGGCTCCGGAGTGCCCCGCCTCCGCGCTCAGCATTCTGGGATTAGTAGTTCGTGACTCAGACTGAGAAGTTGGCATCTGTTGGGGAACTCTGGGTTGCTGTTTTAGTTGTAAAATCTGAAAAAGAGAGAGAAAAGAGATAGAAAGGGAGGGGAAGGAGGAAGACAGGAGAGAGAGGGGAATATTAAGTTGAAGTTTTCCCCTGCTTAGTCCTGTCATATAAAGAGCTCTGAAATTCACTGAATATTTTTTTTTCGGTTTTTCGAGGTAGGGTCTCACTGTAGCTTAAACTCCCACTTAAGTGCCGGGTACTCTGCTAGACCTTGTGAGGAATACAGAAAACTGGCCAGATCAAGCCTGCTGCCCTGGAGAGGCTCATGGTCTGGAGGAGGTGAGATCTGCTTCCAAAGATCTTGGAGACAAGAATCTATAAAGTGGTCTGCTGCTAGACCATCGAAAACCCAGAAGAGCAATCTGTGCATAGAACGTTTTTTGTACCTGGAGTTTGAAGATCTTGGTTTAGAGTTTCCTGTTTACCAGCTATGTGTACTACGACAGTCACCCAACCACAAATTTGAACCCCTCCTAATATACCAAGTACTGTGCCTGCTGTAGACGTGCACATTGGCACACCCACCCACATGAATGCAATATGTTGTGTCACTGTCATAACAGGTGTTCCTAAATTGTCCAAGAAAATCAGAGAAGGCAGATTTCAGTAGCTACTTAACATTAGAGGGAGTTCAACCTACAGCCTGGGTGGGCCTTTGCACAAAGGCACAATTGCTTGAGGAATTACTATGTAGGACAAAGGTAAAGTGGTTTGATGGTGTAAGCAGAAATGTCCACAAACAGAGAATAATGAGAAATAATGCAGAAGTAGACACAAACAGCTGACTAAGGGCCCATTACACTATAGTTATAGTCCGTGTTTCTCCCAATGTTATGCGTGGGCCACTTGTAACAATTAATTGAGAGTGCTTCTTAAAATGCACATACCAGAGTTTAACCTCAGTTCAACTGAATCAGTACCTCTTGGATGAGCTTAATGTACATTTTAAGCAAACCCACAACCTGGGATTATTTGGAACCAAAAAAACCTTGATATTTATTTATGCAGATAATAACAGCCTATTTAAAAAGACTGAGCAGGCCAAGCATGGTGGTGCACGCCTTTAATCCCAGCACTTGGGAAGCAGAGGTAGGAGGATCACCGAGAGTTCCAGGCCACCCTGAGTCTACATAATGAGTTCCAGGTCAGCCTGGGCTAGAGCAAAACCCTACCTCAAAATAAAAATAAAAATAAAATTAAAAATAAAAATAAAAATAAAACAGTGTCTTGTACATAAATGTGTTTGGAAACAAAATATGAAAAGGGTTGTTGAAATACAGATGGATAGGATGAGGAATGTTGCTAGTATATGACTAGTTCTTCAACATTTCAGTGTTATCTTTCAATAGACATCTATTGAGTCCCTTACATTTTCTCAATTGGCGATATGACAAATTCTGTTCCACATCACTCTAACAAAGTTAATATTGCAATAAAACATGTCATGTGAGGTTTTATTGTGGTGTATATGGGTATTCATACATGTGTGAACGCACATGTGGGCATGCAGTCATGCATGTATGTGTATGCACATGCATATGGGGGCCAGAGGTCTTTGCCAGGTATCTCTACCACTCTTCACACTATTCTTCGAGACAGGGTCTCATGCTGAACGATTCGGTGAGACTAGCTAGCCAGTCAGCCCCCAAAATTCCTTTTCCTCACCTCTGCAGTGCTGGTACACCAGCACGCTCAGCATTTGACATGAGTTCTGGGGATCTGAACACAGTTCCTCATGCTTACACATCAAGCACGTTACCCACTGACACATCTTCCCAGCCCTCACATGAGTTTATATACACATATAATTAATAATACATAATATAATCAATATAACATATACATATTACATTTATGCTCTACTGTAGTTTATTAAGTATGTAAAAACAAGCATTGTGTCTGAAAAAACATGCCTGATTTAAAAATACTTTATTCACAGAAAACAGCTAATAATTGAGGCTTCAGTGAGTGGTAATCATTTCACTGGTGTGGGAGGGTCTGCTTCTGTGTCCACAGCGGGACTCACTGGGGTGACAGCTGGTGAAGATTGGAGAGGCTGTGGCAATTTCTTACAAATGCTGTTTGGTGCACTAACTGCTATTTTCATGACAGAGGACTTTGCAGCATGTGAGGCTGTTCACGGTGCCTTGTTTACAGGAGCAGAACATCTTTCACCATTGGAGTCAGTTCTCTCAGATCCTGCTGCTTTAGCAACTAAGCGTGTGAGGACTAACCGACATGCTTGGCTGTGAGTGTTCACAGCGTCTTTCCCTGGGTAGATTCCATCTTGAGAAGTGACTTTCTTTGTTCATCTATAAGCAGCAACTCCTCATCTAATAAAGACTTTTCAGGGTGGAAGTCCTTCAGTCACATCTTCAGACTCCAATTCTAATTCCACTTCCTCCACTAAAGTCCTAAGTCACTCACAGCCACTTGTGAGTGTTGGAATCAACTTCTTGCACACCCCTCCCGGTTCTGTTTGACTTTTTTTTTTTTTTTTTTTTTTTTTCAAGGTAGGGTCTCACTCTAGCTCAGGCTGACCTGGAATTCACTATGTAGCCTCAGGGTGGCCTCAAAATGATCCTCCTACCTCTGCCTCATAGTGCTGGAATTAAAGGCGTGGCCACCACACCCGGCTTTTCTTTTTGACTTTTTTGAGACTGGGTCTCATGTAGTCCTTGTTTGCCTTGAACTCACTATGTAGCTGAGGACGACCTTAGATTCCTGTCCTCCACCCTCCGAGTACTGGGATTACAGTGATGTGCCACCGCGTCCAGATCAAACTCCTCTGAATGTTGATATGTAGATCCTTCTTGTGAATCACAGCAGTGCTACAGTGGTGTTTAGAATGAAGAATCCTTTCTTGAAGACTTTCCATTTAGTTTGTCCACATCTATTGGTGGAACAGCTGTAGTGGTGACTATAGCTTTATGGGTTTCTTTCTTCTTTTCTTCACCCTCTTCTACCTTCCCTCCCTCTTTCCTTCTTTCCCTCCCTTCCTCCCTCTGGCTTTTTGGGACAAGGTCTTATATATTCCATACTGGCCCCAATCTTACTATGTAGTCCAGGAAGGCTTGAAATTTGTGCTCTTGTTTCCACTTCCTAAATTCTGAGATCACAGATATCTATTACCCTGTGGTATAAATATTTATTCAATAATAAGATTTGAAAATAAAAATTATTGCCTGACCCATGGATTTCAAAACTGATATTGTATCAAAAGACATGAAAACATTACAATCATTATCCATCTCCATTACAGCTCTTGAGTAGAAAGAAGTGATTGTGATCTTTCCTCCCTGATAACTAGGTCTAAAGAGTGGGCTTAAAAATTATCTGCAAATTATATTGTAAAAAGACATGATATTATCTAGGCTTTATTCCATTTACAGAGTACAGATAGAGTAGATTCCATGTGATTCTTTCTGTGTGTTTATGTATATGCATGTGTGGTATGCATATGCATGTGTGGTATGCATGTATGCACATTCATATATATACGTGTGTGTGTGTGTGAGCATATGTGTTCATATGCGTGTGGAGACTATAGGTCAATGTTGAGTGTCTTTTTCAATTTCTCTCCACCTTATTTTAAGAAGGGTCTCCCACTGAACCCGGAGCTCACCAATTTGGCTAAACTAGCTTTGTGTTGTTTTATCATCATTCCTGAGTAGCACTTTTAATTTTTTTCAAAAAAAATTCCCTTTTCATTTACAACTCGGCCCATTTACACAAGAGGTTTATCTTTGGTATTGGCATGTCTTCCTCAGGAGCCTTCATTCTTTCTAGCTTTGACTTAAAATGAGAGACATGTAATTCTTCTTTTCATATTCAAATTTAGAGGCCATTATAGGGTCACCAATTAATCTGCTTTCAACATTGTATTTTGCAGTCCCTAAGGAGACCGAAAGAAAGACTGATAGGGTTAGTTGTCAGCTTCACATTGCTGAGATGAACCTCCAAAAGACCCAGTTATGGGAGGATTTATTGAAGCTTACAGATCTAGGGGAAGTTCCATAATGGCAGAAGAAGCTGGCCCCCTTTCACAGGTCCACGCGGGGAGAAATACCACCAGCAGCACCACAAGCAAGCACATTCCAGGAATGCCAGGCAGAGCTCAAGCAGTCTGCATATTTTAGGATGGAATTCAGATCTGCCCCCAAACATGCCTTAGGGCTGGACCCTAGGATCTGTATGCAGTGACATTTCCTCTAGCCAGGCAGCTAGAAATCTACTCAGTTACAAGCTTCAATAAAACTCGTGACTCTACTGGGGTCTGTCCATTCAAATTACTACACCCTCTTACATGGGCATGATTTGTGGTAATCCCAAGCCATTATAATAATGGCAATGACTTCTGATTACACATTGCCATAGAAGACATAATAACGATAAAAAAAATTGAGGTACTGTGAGTATTACTAAGCTGAGACATAGATGCATGAAACGAGCACATGCTGTTGGAGAAGTGATGTCATCCAACTTGCTCCGTGCAGGGCTGTCACAAGCCTCCAACTTGTGAGGGAGAAAAGTCAGTCTCTGTAGAGCTCCGTAAAGCAAACCACAATAAAATGAGGTATGCCTGAACTGTACTTGTGCCACGACTATAAATAATACAAACACTGTACAGTTCTAGGCAACTGTCCTTATGTTTTGTTTTTCCCCCTTGATAAAGACCATACGAGCTGGAGTTTTTCCATTAGACTGTAAATTCTTTGAAGCAAGGATTATTTCTTGCTTATGACTCTGTAATTAGTACCAGTCACTCTAATTTTTCAGTGAAAACTCATTAATTTAAATATGCACTTTCCAGGCTTGGTCACTGGCATTGAACAGCCATTCTTCTATCCATCCCTCCATCTCTCCACTCAAAAACTATTCTTTACCATGGTCTAAGCGCTGTTATATACAGACATTCAACAGCAGAAAGAAGAAAGAAAATTTGGGCCCTCATGCAGGTAAACAGACAAGAAGATAGATAAGAAGTTGCCCATAGCTCAGATTTGGAGACAAAAAGATGAAGAACAATGAATAGTCTGAGAAAGACTGGGCCAAAATGTGCCCTAAAATGAAACACCTAATAGACTGATGAAATCAGGTGTAACTTTCGAGAGGAACTGATGCTTGAGATGATTTTTTTGTAGATTTTTTATTATTGACAACTTCCATGATTATAGATAATAAGCCATAATAATTCCCCCCTTTCACTTTCACAACTCCACTCTCCATCACATCCCCTCACCCTCTCCATAAGTCTCGCTTTTATGTTGATGTCATTATCTTTTCCTCCTATTATACTGGTCTTATGTAGGTAGGGACAGGCATTGCGAGGTCATGGATATCCAGGCCATTTTGTGCCTAGAAGAGTGCATTGTAAGGAGTCCTACTCTTTCTTTGGCTCTTACATTTTTTCCACCACCTTTTCTGCAGTGGACCCTGGGCTTTGGAAGGTGTGATAGAGATTTTTTCAGTGCTGAGAACTCCTCTGTCACTTCTCAGCACTATGGTGCCTTTTGAGTCATCCCAGAGGTCACTGCCATCTGAAAAGAGAAGCTTCTCTAACCAAAAGTGAGAGTTGCATTAACATATGGGTATGAACATTAAGAGAAGTCCTTACTGGGCAGTTTGGTGAGCATAATGAATGCACTTAGCCAGACACAAGCTGGCATTACACCCCTAGGACTCATGACTTCCCCTGTCATATGTTTTTCAGTATCAGGCATGTATTCCCTCCCATGGAGCAGTCCAACTAAAGAGTGGTTGGTTTCCCTCATAGCAGACATGCCATTATTACATCCATTGGCTCATTTGGCCTGGCTGACCAAACTTAAGACTTGCAGTGTCCACTGTTGTTTATCTCCACTGATGACTTCTCTCTCCCCCACGGAGCTTCATGCAGTGTAGCTTTTTCCAGCTTTCTGTCAGCTCATCTACATGGACGATGTTTTCAGTTCCAGCAAGATTTCTCAGTGACCTTGCAGCCCAAGCATGTGAAGTTTCAGCAACAGGGTCTTACCATTGAGATGGATTTTGAAGACACTCAAGTTAGTCTGGAAAAGAAGAATACAGAATTGTGGTCTACATGTCAAAGAATTGTGGGGGTTGCGTCTCAGAGATCTACCTGCTTTACATAAGCACACCTCTGTTCCATCCTGCATATCATCTTGAGCAGAAAACTGTCTTCACCACTAACTTATCTGTCAAGAGTTCTACCTGCTCCTATCAGAATCCTACCTATTCCTATTCCATTACCACTCAGCCGAGGAATCCTAAATCTCATTAATGATCTTTCCAAAACCCCAGTCCTTCATTTACATAGAGAAGTTGACATACCCTCCCTTTTTAAATATTTATTTTTATTTGAATTTAGTTATTAGATACAGGGGGGAGAAAGAGAGAGAGAATGGGTGTGCCAGGGCCTCTAGCCACTGCAAACAAAATCCAGTCACATGTGCCTCCATGTGCATCTAGCTCACGTGGGATGTGGAGAATCAAACTCCTCCCCATCCTTTGGCTCTAACATTCTTTCCACCATCTCTCCTGCAATGGTTCCTGGGCCTTAGAGGGTGATGGAGGTGGCTCATTTAGTGCTGAACATGCCACTAACTCAGCTGTCACTTTGTAACATGTTTTGAGTTTGTAACAAGTTTTGAGTCTCTGCTGTAGTCCCTGCTATCTGAAAATAGAAGCTTCTTAAACCAAAAGTAAGAGCAGCATTAATATAAGGGCATAAACACAAACATTTAGAGGGAATTTTGCAGGGCATAATATATCCATTCATCCAAACAAAAGTAGGAGCTCGCTACCCAGGGTGTATGACTTTCTTAGCAATAGGCTTTTGATGTGGGTGTCAGTATCAGGCATGAACTCCCTTCAGTGGAGTAGGCCTCAAATCCAATCAGAAAGCAGTTGGTCACTATTGCACTAGTGGGCACATCTTGCTTGGCTAGTCAGTGGTACAGCTTGCAGAGTCCACTGCTGGTTAAGAGTATTAATGACTTTCTCCTCAGCAGGATACATGGAACTTTTTCAGCACGACAATGTCTTACAGGATTTATTAATGTTCAGTCTCCAGTCCCTATAACTTGTCATTGTCAATATCTTCACCTTTTCCATTTTTTTCTTCTTAATTTTTATTAACATTTTCCATGATTATAAAAAATATCCCATGGTGCTACCCTCCCTCCCCCCACTTTCCCCTTTGAAATTCCATTCTCCATCATATCCCCTCCCCATCTCAATCAGTCTCTCTTTCATTTTGATGTCATGATCTTTTCCTCCTCTTATGATGGTCTTGTGTAGGTAGTGTCAGGCACTATGAGGTCATGGATATCCAGGCCATTTTATGTCTGGAGGGAGGACGTTGTAAGGAGTCCTACCCTTCCTTTGGCTCTTACATTCTTTCCGCCACCTCTTCTGCATTAGACCTTGAGACTTGGAAGGTGTGATCGAGATGTTACTCAGTACTCCAGTCACTTCTTTCCAGCACTATGATACCTTCTGAGTCATCCCAAGGTCACTGCCATCTGAAAAGAGAAGATTCTCTACCCAAAGTGAGAGTAGTGTTAATATAAGGGTATAAATATTAATTTAATCATAATATTAATATTTCATATTAATATTAAAAATATTTTATTCATTTCAGAGAGAGAGATAGAGAGAGGCAGATAGATAGATGGGAGGGGGTAGAGTGGGCACACCAGGGCCTCTAGCTACTGCAAACAATTCCAGATGCATGTGCCACTTTGTGCATCTGGCTTACGTGGGTACTGGAGTATTGAACCTAGGTCCTTAGGCTTCACAGGCAAGTGCCTTAACCACTATGCAATCTCTCCAGCCCCTTTTCCAAGTTTTCTTTCTAGCTTAATCCCTTGTTGCCTTGGCTTTGATAGTTCTTTGAGCTGTAAGACATCTACTTTTTCAAAGCTCCTCACTATCCTCATGTATTTATTTCCTTTTTCCCACAGCTTAGATTAAAAAAATATTTTATTGGGCTTGAGGGATGGCTTAGCGGTTAAGGCATTTGCCTGTAAAGCCAAAGGACCCAGGTTCAATTCCCCAGGACCCATGTTAGCCAGATGCACAAGGGGGTGCATGTGTCTGGAGTTCGTTTGCAGTGGCTGGAGGCCCTGGTACACCCATTCTCTCTCTCTCTCTCCCTCTTTCTCTGTCAAATAAATAAATAAATAAAAATAAAATATTAATTTTTTTTTATTTATTTGCAAGGGGAGAGAGAGAGAGACAGAGACAGAGAGAGAGAGAATGAGAGAATGGGCACACCAGGGCCTCTATCTAATGCAAACAAAATCAAGATGTATGCACCTCTTTATGCATCTGGCTTTACGTGGGTTCTGGGGAATCAAACCTGGGCCATTAGACATTTTAGGCAAGCACCATAACCACTGAGCCATTTCACCAGTTCACACAGCTTAGAGCTTATGCTTCATTATAATCCTCCCATATGCCTGTCCTTTCCCTCTTTGTCACACTAACTACAATACCTAGCAAATCAAATGTTCTGCTTTTCCCATAACTGCTATCAATAGCAGCACACAGCCAATACTGGCTGGCCTACACCAGACCCCGTTTACTTTACATTGATGTTCTGTTGAGGTTAAACATTGCAATGTTCCCCCACCATGTCTATTTCCTACCCACATTAGAGTCCTTAAATCTTGCCTTCCCTTCTATTACTATGGATACACTGTCCCCTATTCCCAGAAAAGACCAATTCTTCTACCTGTTCCCTAGATAACATTTCTTTTCATCTACTCAAGAACATCACTCCAATAATTGTCCCATTTATGAATGACCATTTCTCTTTTACTGGATATTTTTAGTAAAATACAAATATGCTATCAATTCACCTATTCCCATAAATCTCTTTACAACCCATCCTTCCATAAAAGTTCTTCAAAAGATTGACAGTCCTCACACTCTTCAATTTTTCTCCTTTTTATTTTTTGACTAAACTTCTCTAATAAGCTCCACTAGTGTTTATAAGCACTGGTGATCTGCAGGCCATCAGTGACCTTCATGATGCTAAAATACACTGAGTAGTTGTCATTATCCAGCTTGGCCTATAAGCAACACCTCATAAAGCTAATCACCTTCTGATTAGAACTTTCTGGATTTTTCTTTCACAAAAAAAAAAAAATCCAAAATTTTAAAAATAACTCTAGTTACTTCTGGATTTTATTTGCTGGTTCCTCATTTCTTGAACTTGTGGAGTTTACATTTCTGTACTGACCCTAGATAGTACAATGGAAGACTGCGTAGTTGAAGCAGACAGAAAGTTGAAGAGGTTTGATTAATCTGTTTTTTTTTTTTTTTTTGCTATTTTTTAATTTTTTTTTGAGACAGAGAGGGAGATAAAGAGAAAGAGAGAGAGTGGGCGCACCAGGGCCTCTAGCCACTGCAAACAATCTCCAGACGCATGCGTCACCTTGTGCATCTGGCTTATGTGGGACGTGGAGAGTCTAACCTGGGTATTTAGGCTTCGCAGGCAAGTGTCTTAACCACTAAGCCATCTCTCCAGCCTCTGAAGATGTTGATAACTTTTTGTGGAGATTTGATCATGCAGAACTTTGAAGGGTGTAGCAAGAACTTTGGGGTTCTCTTTGGGTGAAATGGGAGCCATGGAAAGACTTGGAGCAGAGACATGATGGAGCCATGGAGAGCTTTATGTAAAGGAGTCACATAATCAGAATTTCATTTTAGGACAATCATGCTATTTGGCACAAAGTAATGAGTGTGACCTAAGACACCTCTTGAAAAGTGACATAGCTTAACAGTCACCCTGTCCTCCTGTAACTGCCATTTCTCAAGTTCTCTCCACCATTTTCTGTTGTGCAAGTGACCACAAATGCCTCTTCCTGTTTCATCTTGTGTCCTCCAATATATTCTTTTCTAAAAGAATATTTTTCATTTCTTTTAAAAAATTTTTCATTTGAGAGAGAGAGAAAGAGAGAATGGGCATAATAGGGCCTTTAGCTGCTGCAAACGAACTCCAGACACATGTACTACTTTGTGCTTATGTGGGTCCTAGGGAATCAAACAAGGGTCCTTTGGCTTTGCAATCAAGTGCCTTAACTGCTAAGCCATCTCTCCAGCCTTTAAAAATATTTTTTTTTAATATTTTAATTATTTGCATGGGGATGAGGTTCATTGAAATCTTGGGGCTGGAGATTAGATGGTTAAACAAGTTTGGAAAGGTTTTGGCCATTAATTCTCCAAAAAATTTTTTTTTCTCGTTGCATCTTTTCTCCTTTTCTGAGACTCCAAAAATGCACATTTGTTAGCTTGCTTAATATTGTCCATAGACCATTAATACTTTGACCATTTCCTCCTAATAATGTTTTTCCCTATATCTCAGTGCGAATTTTTTTGACAAGTGTCTGATATGTGGCATGTGTATATATGTTATTTGTGGATACATGTGTGGATGTGCACTTGTGTGTATGCGTGTGGAGTACAGAGGTCAAAGCTGAGTTTCTTCCTCAATCACTCTCTGCTTTATTATTATTATGTTTTTGGGACAGCCTCCCTCACTGAATCAGAAACTCATCAATTAGGCTAGGCGAGCTACCCAGCAAGCCCCAGGGATCCTCCTGTCTTCCTCTCCCCAGTGCTGGGATTACAGGTGTGTGCTGCTATACCTGGCTATTATGCAGATGCTTGGGATCAAAACTCAGGTTCCATGCGTATGTGGCAAGCACCTTACCAAATAAGTCATCTCTCCAGCCCCTCAGTGCAGATATTATTAACTCATTTTCAAGTATTTTCCAGTATCCACTTTGTTTTAAAGCTCATTTAATGAATTTTGATTTTAGGTATATTGTTTTCAGGCATAAAGCGTGGCTTTTAAAAAATATTTATTTATTTATTTGAGAGAGAGGGAGAGAGAAGGGACACGCCAGAGTCTCCAGCTACTATAAACGAACTCCAGATGCATGCTCCCCTTGTGCATCTGACTTACATGGGTCCTGGGGAGTTGAACCTGGGTCCTTTGGCTTTGCAAGCAAGTGCCTTAGCCACTAAGCCATTTCTCCAGTCTCATAAAGCGTGGTTTTTTTTAGGGTTCAATGACTGATTTTTATTCTTTTGCTCTGAAAACTTGGGAAAAGCTAAACCAAGAAAAGTGACTCAAGATATGTGAACCTCTGGGTTTTAAGATGAATTAACAACAAAACCAGGTAGCCACTAGTTTGCTTACATGCAGCAGACTTAGTAGTCCTGCATCAAGGTTGGAAGTGGGAATGGAAAACATCCACTCCCTCTTTCCAGAATTTAAGAAGGCAGCCCAGGCATTACATCCAAAAACTATGGCAGCACTTTAAATGTGACCAATGTAAATATAGAATGCAGATGTTCATAACAGCTAGGACTCAGTAACTCTACACACTAAAATCATGATTAGTACACAAAAACCAAAGAAAAATTTTGGGACTTTTCATTTGATGGTAATCTTAATGCTATTAAGTTCACAAATATGCTAATTTATTAAATACCCAACCCTAAATATTCTAAAATACATATTGCAAACATACAGATATGTACTCTTTCCACATGTCAGCGCCCATTCGTAGCATGGTTTGGAAGTATGAGAATAGATTCCCCTTAAACTGCAAGTCAGTAGGTGTATCTTTACAGTTAACTTTAGCAAAATTTATACACAACAGTAATTAACAATGGTCTTCTTTACTAGTTAGCTCACAAGGAAACACCTTCAAAACTGCATTTTGTTAAAGTTTCTATACTAGAATGTAGAAAAACAACTACAAAGTCAGGGGAAGAGATTGAGTAAAGGAAATGTGGAGGGAGGGTTAATGAAAATCTAAGAGGATATAAATAAATCATATGGAATCCTCCGTTTTTGGACAATGGAACACTCAGGAGCCATAGATTGTTGCTAGAAAATTTTCAGTGCCAGGGATGGGATACCTTCCAGTGAGTTGTTGGCCAGGGAGGTCCCTGGTGCCCCCAAAACATTATAGGCCATTGCCGAGGCTCTTGGTTTCCCACCAGGAACAGATGGTAAGATTGCTGAAGATGCCACATACTTGGGCTGCAAGGCCACTGAGAAATCCTGCTGGAACTGAGCTGATAACCTCCTCCATGTAGACCAGCTGACAGAAAGCCGGAAGAAGCCATTCTACATGCAGTTCCATGGGAGAAAGAGATATCACCAGTGAAGATACTCAACAGTGGACACTGCAAGCCTTATATTTGTCCAGCCAGGCCAAATGAGCCAACGGGCGCAATAGTGACATGTCTGTCATGGTGGAAACCAACTGCCCTCTAATTGAACTGGAGGCCTGCTCCATGGGAGGGAATACATCCCTGATACTGTAAACTTAAAACAGGGGTAGTCATGAGCCCTAGAGGTGTAACATCTGCTGCTGTCTGGCTAAATGTATATACTGTGCTTATCAAACTGCCCAGTAAGCACTTCTCTTAATATTCATACCCTTATATTAATGCTGCTCTCACTTTTGGTAGAGAATCTTCTCTTTTCAGATGGCAATGACCTTGGGATGACTCAGAAGGTATCATGGTGCTGGAAAGAAGTGACTGGAGTACTGAGTAATATCTCGATCACACCTTCCAAGGCTCAGGATCTAATGCGGAAGAGGTGGTGGAAAGAATGTAAGAGTCAAAGGAAGGGTAGGACTCCTTACAATGTGCTCCCTCCAGACATAAAATGACCTGGATATCCATGACCTCACAGTGCCTGACACTACCTACACAAGACCATCATAAGAGGAGGAACAGATCATGACATCAAAATGAAAGAGAGACTGATTGAGATGGGGAGGGGATATGATGGAGAATGGAATTTCAAAGGGGAAAGTGGGGGGAGAGAGGGTATTACCATGGGATTTTTTTTTATAATCATGGAAGATGTTAATAAAAATTGAGAAAAAATAAAAATAAAAAAAATAAAAATAAAAAAATAAAAATTCCTTAGTTTTTTTATTCCTAGTACCACTACCACAACTTACGGGACAATATACCTGATGTAATGAAAGAAGAAGGAAAACAAAGCCACAACAGATTAAGACCTCAGGAATGGACATCTAATTGACACTCCATTGCATTTATCAATAGTTGTACTTTCTGCAAACTGAGGCTGTGACAGTCCTGAACAAGAAGGATTTCCTGTTTAAGCTGCAGTAACTCTTCTGACTATAGATCATCGTTCCTTCTGTGGCAGATTTTTACAGTTCCTCTAATGCATTGGGGACCACAGTCTCAAAGTAACCTGAAGCTTCCCTGACAACTCCTTGCTCTCTCTCCTGCTAAGAACTATAGTCCTTTTCTGCTGTTTTTAAAACTTTCGGCCATATCCACCACTTCCATCACCAGATCCATAACCACCACCACAGGGACTGCCAGAGCTTCTTCCACCAAAACTACCGCCTTCATGGGTCCATAATTTGACTGCTGTTGTTCACTATAATTTCCCAAATCATTGTAGTTCCCACCTCCACCATAGTTACCACCACCAAAATTACCTCCTTCATTGTAACCATCATATCCTCCTCCTCCACCACCATATCCACCACCTTGGTTTCCATATCCTGGACCACCACCACCATAGCCTGCTCTACTACTGTAATCAGGACCACCACCATAGTTGCCACCATCACCTCCAAATCCATTATGTCCACCATCGCCTCTACTGTAACTCTGTCTGCTTCCACCACCATAGCCACCTCTTCCACCAAAGTTTCCACCCTGAACAGAATTACCTCCACCACCTCCAAAGTTTCCACCAAGACCCATAAAGTTGCCAGATCCACCTCCACAATATCTCTGTGACCCAGCGGAGTGCATCTCTTGCTTAGAAAGGACCTTTTTCACTTCACAATTGTGCCCATTAATAGCATGATATTTCTGAACAACAATTTTATCAACTGAATCATGATCATCGAAAGTCACAAAAGCAAATCCTCTCTTTTTTTCCACTCTGCCTGTCTTCCATCATTTCTATGGTTTCAATTTTGCCATACTTTTCAAAGCAGTCTCTCAGATTATACTCTTCTGTGTCTTCTTTAATACCACTGACAAAATAAGTGGGCACCAGGCTCTACAGAATCCTCTCTAGAAACAGCTCTCTTTGGTCCCACTGCACGCCCATCGACCTCGTGTGGCCGAGCACACACTGCTGCACCCGCCTCTTCAACACACGAGTGAGTCACAAAGGCAAAGCCTCTGGAATGCTGTTTGGGGGTCTCTCATGACCACACGATCTGTGAGTGTGCCACATTTCTCAAAATGTTCTCTCAGACTGTCATCTGTAGTTTCAAAGCTCAGCCCACCAATAAACAGCTTCCTCAACTGCTCTGGTTCTTTTGGATCATGGCTCTCCATTTTAGACTGGACTCGTCTCTTCCAACTTGAGATCAATATCCAAAGCATGGTTTTTAAGAGTTTCCATTCCTGGAACTATTTTTCCTTCTGAATTTCCCTTCTTTTGTCTTTCCTTGTTTTTTTTTTTTTTTTTTAAACAATCAATAGTCATTATTTTAAAGCCTATATCTAGGGGATGGGGCTGGATTTGGCTTAGTGGTACAGTGCTTTGCTAGCATGCCTGAGGCCCTAGGTATAATCCCAACACCATAGGAAAGAAAAACAGAATTTAAAGTAGTTAATAATCCTATCATCTGATTCATCTTTGTGTCTACTCCTGATACTCTTTCCTCTTGATTATGGGTATGTTTCCTGCCCTTTGTGCATGATGCACTTAGTTATTTTTGAACACTAGGGAGAACTATGGAAGCTTGAGCAAGGAGCTGACATTCACATTCACCCCCAAAGTGCATCGAGCTGGTCTAAGCTTTGGCCTTAGACTAAGTCCACCTGAAGTTCACCCAGCTCCATCTCTTTGAGGGGCTTGACTGTGCTCCTTTATTCTGTCAGGGTTTCGTTAGGGCTGGGTCTTGGCTTCAGATGGTTCTAGTTCATCTTTAGAGCTAACCCTGGCAGGGTCCGGGAAACCCAGCACAATGAGCATATGCAAGATCTACTGAATTCTCTCTTCTTACCAAAAACATTTCCACACCAGTGCTTTCCTAAGGACCTTGGAGATGGAGTGTAAGCCTAAGTGATTGGTTTTTATGGCTAGGATCCTTCCAGAACCAAGTCTGTTCCATCAGCTCTTTTTTTTTTTTGTTTTTTTGAGGTAGGGTCTCACTCTAGTCCAGGCTGACCTAGAACTCACTATGTAGTGTCAGGGTGGCCTCGAACTCACGGTGATCCACCTACCTCTGCCTCCCGAGTGCTGGGATTAAAGGCGTGCGCCACCACGCCTGGTTTATGCTGTTGCAAGGTCTCAGTTGATTTCCTAATTCTGCAAGCTTACTTTTCTACTTTCTTGATCACTTTCCCCTAACTATGGCTAGTCCCACAGCCCCATGCTCACCTATACCTATCTTGATAGAGACATCTCTAGGATTTATTTCATTAAGGTCTTCTTACATGTATTCTTTCTCAACAGCCCCATGGAAATGTGTGACTTTTCCTCATTTGATAGCTTCTTGTTGTTGGCATGGACTTGAAAAGTTTTTTTTTTTTTTTTTTTTTTTTTTTTTTTTTTTTTACATCTTTCTATATTCTAACTGGTAGCAGGATTTACCATCCCCTTCTTAGTTCCTCGACCCACCAAGGATAAATGATTCTTTCGAATGTTTGGTTCCATAGCCTGCTCTGCTTAAACTTATGTTAGATGTCATACTTGACTATTTGATCGAATGGCTGCTAGATGTCAATTTTGGGCAGAGAATGCCTTGTTTACTACTTAGGCTCAGGCCCAATGTCTGATGTATAGTAAGTCCTTAATAAAGTATCTGTTGAATGACACTTGACCCCAATGACCTTGAAAACATTTGGCTGTATCTTTCATGAGCCCTTGATTTACGTAGGGCTCACAATTCCGGGTACTCAATCAACCTTTCCAAGCAAGTCTCTCCAGAGCCAAGAAAAGCTTCCAGCCAGAGAAATGCACAGGGAACCAAGCAAAACACACCGTACTCACTGCCTATGTTTAAGTAATATATATAATTTCCATATGTAGTATGAAAATATGAACTTCTTAGTTGACCAGGGGTTTGGTTTTCTTTTCTTTAATCTCTCAATTTCCTTTTTTTTCCTTTCTATTTTTATTTCTCTCTCTCTTTGCTCTTCCTTTCTCTGTGAGTATACAGTATATGCATGTGTATGTGCTCTTGCAGCATGGCCAGTGTGAAAAGTCGGGTGTCCCACTCCATTACTCTTCCATCCATTCTTGTTTGAACCAGTCTTTTACTGATCCTGGAGCTTTCTGCTCCCCCCCCCCCCAACTCTGGCAATTTCTGTTTGTCTGCTCTCCTATGGCCATGGGGTTACCGGCATGTGTGGGCACACCCAGCTGTTGACGTGGGTTCTGGAGTTTAGACTCAGCTGGGCTCAGCCCCCTCAGGCCCTCATGCTAGTGTAGGAAGCACACTTAACTTCTTAGCCATCTTTCCAGCTTGGTTTGATTTCTTGAAAAACAAATACATCGAAATATAATGTTGGAAGATGTGATTTCTAGTTCACAGCAAAAAGAATGGTAATTTCCCACTGCCTCCTGGAATCCTCATGAGTACCGCTCACTCATCAATCATCCACAGTCCCCAGCAGCAGTGCCATTCACATTTAATAACGGAATTTCCAGGACTATTAAAAACAATCTATAGCTCGAAGTTTTGGCCAACTTCCAGCAAAACTCTGAAGTACTTATGGTCTCCTGCAGAATTTTTCCCACTGGCAAAAATACAACGTGTTTCCAGATTTCATTTACTGTCGTAAGTTTTGGAAGCAAACTGAGTAGGTTATAATAAATACTGATTTCAAGGGCAGAGACTATATATATGCCACCCACATTTACTCACTCAAAAGAAAAAAAAAACTCAAGAATTTTTCCGAAGTTACCTTTATTTTCTTAGAGAATAACTAGGAAATGGCTATCATTTAATCATGGGTAAGTTCTTAGGTGGGAAAGGTTGAGAAAAAGACCATTTACCTTTTGGTTTTCTTCATTCTCTGCTTCAGGATGGGTAAGTTAGAGGGACACAGTGTTTGTTCATAATGGAGGGGGAAATCCAATGCCTCTCATCCTTATTCTCACCCATCCCTTAAGAGTAATATAACCTTCTGTTGAAGGAATTCTAGTCTAACTAGGTCAGTGTGTTAAGAATCCCATTTCAGGGCTGGAGAGATGGCTTAGTTGTTAAGGCACTTGCCTGCAAAGCTAAAGGACCCAGGTTCGATTCCCCAGGGCCCACGTAAGACAGATGCATAAGGTGGCCCATGTGTCTGGATTCTGTTTGCAGTGGCTGGAAGCCCTGGCATACCCACTCTTTCTCTCTCAAATAAATAAATAAAAATATTTTTAAGAAAGAATCCCACTTCAGACTACTCCTCTCAAGTTATCTGGTTTTTCTAACATCACCCAGAACACTGGGTTTATGTATGCTTATATCATGCAGGTAGGAGACTAGATTCCTTTTTTGAAAGTTAGAAAGCAAACTACCTTAAGAGACATAAAGATATTTAGACAGGAAGTCCCTAATAAAGCAGTCAACAGACTAATGTTATTCTATTTTTTTTTTTTTAAGGATACTAGGGGAAATGTCTCCTTTGTGCTTATGGGATTTATATTTATGGTGATGACCAAATGATGACAGCGGGTTCTTTTGGTCAACGCAGATAGGAACCATGGGGAGGCAAGGAGCAGCTCTTCTGAGGTTGGCAAAGCCAGGTGAGTGTCCAGGTCTAGGGACTGGATTATCAGACCCACAGGCTTACAACTATAAAGCCTTTAGAAGCCAGTGTCTTATGGCTCTAAGTTCTCAGGTTGCAGTTTTATAACTCTGGGCTTTAACCACCAGCACCCTGTGCCCTTGATAACAGTTTGTAATCTCTGGCTTCTGGCAGCAATAGGTCTGGGGAGAATCCCGCAGCAAGAAGTGGCACCTTCGAGTGCAGCTCCCACAGAGGCTTTGAGTGTCAGAATATAGTGATGAGTGCTACAGTTCTTGGGCCAGGGGGGTAAAGGAATCCCGTGTTCTGCAAGACTTGCAAGCTCTCTAGACCTCTGCCTGTTCTCAGACAAGCACCTTAACAGCTAAGCCATCTCTCCAGCCCCAAATCTACCTTTCTTTAGTGAGAGAAGAAATGAGGGAGCCTTAGCCAAGATTCTTTGCTTAGCTTTGGACACCTTCCATAACCCAGTTCTCTTCAAAAAGTAACCCTATGTAAAAAAAATAGCAGCTGGGCGTGGTGGCGCACACCTTTAATCCCAGCACTCGGGAGGCAGAGGCAGGAGGATCGCTGAGAGTTCGAGGCCACCCTGGACTACAGAGTTAATTCCAGGTCAGCCTGGACCAGATAGAGGCCTTACCTCAAAAAACCAACCAACCAACCAACCAACCAACCAACCAACCAACCAACCAAATAAACAAAAATAGCAAATGATGCCACTATTGGCTGTTTTTAATTAACCTCCCCTGGCACTTTCAGTAAATGGCTCAGCACCTGGACTTCTTAAAGTCTTTGCTACTACCATTTCAAAAATGTCCAGGCCATAAATTATGAAGCCATCAGTCCAGGAAAGTGATTCACATTTTCCAGCATGAGAATCACCTCTTTCCTTTTTTGTGTGTGTGGTGCCGGGGATCAAACCCAGGGCTTTGCACACACTAGGGAAGTACTCAACTGAATTATTTCCTCAGGTCAAGAATACTTCCATTCACCACTTACCAAGCAAGGTGATTGTGAGAGAGCTTATATTCACTGGGCAATTACACACAAATTATTGAGGGACTAGGTATATTAAATAGAAATGGGTAAGCTATATTTGGAGATCCATCATATCCCTTATTTTCAGTCAAAGACAGTATTTTCTCCCCCTGACCAGATTCTATTAGTTTCCCTCACCATCCTTCCTCAGAAAGTCTTGTCTTATATGTAGCAAAGGCAGGAGGAATGGTTAAAGCACTCTGGTTAACTTCAGAGCCAAACCTGGAGTCATATGATAGATATGAAGACGACAGGCCTATGTTGATACATTGGGAACTTTACCCTCTCAGGATTTCTAAGGCCTCCCAATGCCCACATGTCTGAATGGGACAGCAGGGCTTCCTGGCAGCTTGTTTCCCCGTCCTATTATGTTTTTCGGAAGGAGAGGGCAGACATCAGGACATATTAATGTCTGCTAGAAATAGGTAAGCAAACTTGACTTTGGGATGTCTGTGTTAACCTAGGACTCCAAGAGATCATTGTTACTAAGAATTTAATAGTGCAGAATGAATTTTAAGTAATCCTTGAAGTATATTCTCTGCCAGGTATACGCCCTCAGGAGGATGGGGAGCCATGATCTATGGTCTTGTGAAGAATATATATACATGGAACATATCTTAGTCATCTGTGGGCAAAATGATGCAAGGAGAGGTCTAGGTCAAAAACACTTGGTAGAATTCCAGAACTGTTGCAGAGCCTCGGAAGTTTAATGTACTTGTTAGGCAAGATCAGGAAAACCTCTCAAGCAGAGGGGTAGATGAGTTGCTCAAAATCAAGTATCAAGTAATATTCCTCAATAACTCAGAGCTCCACAGATTCTAGGTGAGGGACACTGTCGGGCAGTTATAGGCCCCAGGAGATTGTAGCAGGCCTAGACCCCAATAATTTGGCCTTGAGTCCAGCAGGCGTGGGGCCGCTCCCTCCTTTTGCCTGAGGAACCTGGACCTCCTGATAAGACTTAGGTTTCAGTTTCCCCGTGGCCATGTGACCCTTTACCTATATGTTAATGAGGTATTAGGCAGCAGCCTTCAAGAAGCCAATCCCCGAAACTCTCACCTTTTCCCGCTACTACATGAGCACATATAAACCCATTCCCCCAACAAATAAATGAGCTGTCCTCTGACACAACCTCCCAGGTGTTTCTTCCCGTCACGCTCACAGCCACTCAAGACCCTGCTTTGCAGCTGCCTGGGCGCCTCTGGGAAACTGATGTGCAACCACCCCAGGGCAGCCAGGAACAAGGCACTGCCCAATGCTCTCAGAGACGACCAGTGTGAAGAATGTGTGATGACTATTTACAGCACAGCCTGAGCACTAGTGTTCAGCTCTCAGGGGAACACTAGACAATTCCTGAGTCAAGAGCTGACTGAAATGACTTTTCACAGGCTGGACACAAGAATGAACCATTATACAATATCTGCAATAAAAATACATGTTATTCTATTTTAATAAATGCTTTATTTTTACTAGCAATAGTGGAAGAATAACCAAGGAAATATTAAGATGGTAGAAGGTTCATTAAGAGGGAACTTATGGTAGTCTGACTGAACCAAAATGAATTTATTTACATTTTCTTTCTCACTGTGGTATAATTTATCATGAGTTGCTCCTGGCTTAGTTTAGAGACTGTCTGGGATGAGTTTCCTTTGTATACTGTCTCAAAAGTAGAAATTTCCTAGAACAGTATTAGAAAACTCTTACTTGAGATGGCCATAAAGATTAACCTTAATTTTAGACAGCCTAATCTTGTCTAAGACAACAGCTGTGTTTGTAAGTAAGATCAAAGTATTTTAATTTAATTTGTGTGTGTGTGCGCGCGCGTGCATATGAGCATGCCAAGGCCTCTTGCCTTTGCAAACAGGTGCCAGATGCTTGTGCCACTTTCTGCATCTGCCTTTACATGGGGCAGTCTGGGACTTGAACCCAGGCCGGTAGGCTTTGCAAGCATGTTTAACCACAGAGCCATCTTTTCAACTCCAGATCAGTTTTTTAAGAAACATTTTATTTATTTGAAAGAAAAAGGCAGAGAGAGAGAGAGAGAGAGAGAGAGAGAGAGAGAGAGAGAGACAAAGAATGGGTGAACCAGGGCCTCCAGCCACCACACCACAAACTCCAGATGCATGCACCCACTTGTGCATCTGGCTTACGTGGGTCCTGGGAAATCAAACCTGGGTCCTTTGGCTTTTCAGGCAAGTGCCTTAACCACTAAGCCATCTCCCCAGCCCCCAAATCAGTTTCGTACTTAGCCACTATCAGAAGCAGAGACCAACCTTTGTCTTTTCCAACATGTAAGTAGAGATGATGCCATTTTAAGAAATGCTTATTGCACAAATATTTAAATCTTGATATGTAAAACTGTTTGCAAAGATCAAGAAACCTGGTGGCTTCCCTTTTATTTACCCTTCACTGTTCATATGGAGTTTATAAAGCTTACATAAGTGTTACAAGTCCCAAAGAATTCTGTTAAAAATTACTTGAGAAGGCAATAACTATGTAACAAAGACATAAATAGGAATAAGCGAATACAAAGGAAATTTCCAGACAAATGTCACTTGATCCTATTTAAGGGCAGTAACTGCTCTTACTAAATTAGCTTAAAGAACAGCTGAAAAGGTCAGGAAGTAGCTTAAATGTTTTGATTTTCCACGAAGTCTGTGTCCATGCAATTAAAATAAACTGCTCATGTTGAGCAATAGATGTATCATAAAATGTGTATTTTTTCCCTTTTGGAAACGAGATCGTCAAAGCTGTTATCTCCATTGTTTTATTGTGTTACTGTCTCACATAATAAATGATGATTATAATATCCTGCCAATTAAAAGGGCCATGAACCAGGCGTGGTGGCACACACCTTTAATCCCAGCACTCGGGAGGCAGAGGTAGGAGGATTGCCATGAGTTTGAGGCCACCTGAGACTACACAGTGAATTCTAGGTTGGCCTGGACAGAACCCTACCTGAAAAAAAAAAAAAAAAAAGCCATGTCTTAATGGGCATATTCTTAAAATGTGTGTGGGCAGTCCTGGAGAGATGGCTTAGTAATTAAGGCCTTTTCCTGCACTGCAAAGCCATAGGGCCTTGGTTCGACTACCCAGGACCCATGTAAGCCAGATGCACACGGTGGTGGTACATGATGGGAGACAGAATGTCCTTTCCTTTCCTCATTACCAAGAACATAGGCAGCTTGACCATGATAGAAGAATTTCGTCTCCTGTCCTGTTACTGGGCGCAGAGGCAGCTTCAAGGAGTGCATGGAGCAGCACTGCTGCTAAGGACTTGCCGAGCTCTCTTAAAGAATGTGTGCACACAGCACATCAGGGCAGTTGTCTTACTCTGCAAACCTTATTTAGGTTTTGCTCAGAGCAAAGGTTACCACTAGTAATGTGTGGTTTGGGTGAAGCTGAGCTAACTTTTTGAGATACAGAAAACTATGGAAACAGTTTGGAACAAACTATTTTCTCCTTAGAACCATTAAAAATAGTCTGGGGCACAATACTGCCTCATAACTCCCTAATCAGCATTTCTGGAATAATGTCTGATTTTGGACAATTACAAAACACCAGACACAAATGTGCAGACCAGATTTCAATTTCTTCTCTACTGACATGAGATTTAAAACAGCCACAGGAACATTTCTAGGTCAGTGTCAATATGCAGTCACAAATTACCAAAGTAAGAAACAAATTGGAGGCCATGGGTGTTTTTGTGTTTTGGCATGGGAAAGACACTGAAACATTCACAACATACAGGCCAAAGCATAAAAAATACAAAGAGACTTATGAGTCCATCACTCTGACAAAGGAGGATTTAGCTCTGACATCTTGCAGATTGGTGATATCCTGACTTCTGCTCCAACAGTGTTAAATAATACACATTTAAGCACATAAGAACATTTTTCTTTCTACAATGTAAGTGAAGCAATCTAGAGAAAACTTAATTTCAACAGAAAAAAAAGGAAAAAAAAACCTCTTAGACATGTTCATGAACAAACATGGGAAAATAAAGTGGGGACATATCATGTCAGAACTCAAGTCATTTCTCAGGAACCAGAAGTGCTCACTAGTCATTCTCCATCAATATTCCTTCCTGTCCTAGTCGTGTGTGTGTGTGTTTTGTTGAAACAAGGCCTTATTTCTCCCTTTGTACACTCTGTATGTAGCCCAGGCTGGCCTGGGACTCATGGCTACCCACTTGCCTCAGCATTCTACCACATGCCCGGATTCTGTCTTAGTGTAATGTAAACAAATTTCAAAGAGCCAAGTTTACTAAGAAAAAAAAGAGTATCATTATACCATTTCAAATATCTTTGAATACAATCAACAAAAAGTTGGAAAGTGTTCCAGTAGCCTACATTCCTAAGGAAACAGTGAGGTTCACACCTCAAACCAAGAGGTAAAGGAATTCCCCTCATTTCTTAAGAATGTCTCATTGTACAGTTACTATAATATTCACTAACGAGTCAGCATTTTCTTCCTCTGGGGCTAATACTTCTGGCCTCCTTTTGGTAAAACTGTGCTCACATAACTACAGGTTACATTTTTCCATAATAATAGCTAGTACTTATATGATAATTTCAGGTAAGTTTTATATTTTGGATAAATTTTGCTCTGGATAATACATCCTCAGATCCAAACTTCAACATACTTATCTCCACATATTTCATCCCTAGACACAACTAAATCTATTTTTACAGCATTTTTTAAGACATTAATTTTCAAATACACTGACCCAATGGTGAATATCTTGTTTTTTGGACATATCCTGACATGATAAATTCCTTTAAGTTACTGTGGGTACTGTGTATCCCTTCTGGCTTATCTTGATGGTTTCAGATCTTTGTTTCATCACAGAAACATTTAAAAGGGATCTCAAAATTCCCCACCCTTTGATTTTTCCTTTAGAAATTCAAAATCTGCTCGTGAGGGGTAAAGGCTTTCTTGGCGATTATACTTTACCATATTAAATAACTAGCCATATACAGAGAAGCAAAACTGGAATCATCTCTTCATTTAATGATTTGAAATACTTTCCTATCTCTTCAAAGATAATTTTCTTGAATACTTAAGACCACTACTACAAGCCATTTGATGAGGGCTGTAAGTGTACCTCTGGTAGAGTGCTTGCCTAGTAGGACAGAGGCCACATGTTTGATGGGCATCACCACAACAAGAAAAAAAAAAAGAGAGACATTTTATGAACAGAAAAGTTAACGGTGAAGATCTGTACAACAGGGAGGCTGTGAAGGTATAAACTGTAAGCCATTTCTTCACGGTAAGTTTTAACCCTATGGCAGATTCTCTAAGAAGAGAGATGTTCAGTCCAAAAGATTTGCATGAAGTAAACAAGAGTGAGAAACATAATCAGTCACATTTTAAACAACTGACAAACTACTTTTTTATACCACACATGGTAGCACACATCTGTCATCCCAACACTTGGGAGGCAGAGCCAGTAGGATCAGTACAAGGTCAGCCTCAGCTATATAATGAGTTTGAGGCAGCCTGTTTCAAAAGCCAAAAAGGGAAACAAACTACCTTTTAAGACTTAATTAAAAGATAATCCTTTATAGTTTCTGAGGAAGTTATTAACACCCATATGTAGATTAACATAAATGTATATAGACATACATCTACACTATTTACCACTTCTAGAATACACTATTTTACCCTTCTAAGTGATAGGAAAAGAACATGTATACTTAAAATATAGAAGACAGCACATAGTTTGAGTATGCTTTTGGTGAAATGATAAGAGTTATTTGTTTTGTAGGTATCTATTCTCTGGAGCTGAGCTGTTAAGTCAATTATGCAGCCTTACAAGATGATTAAACATGCATGTCTACATAGACATATATATGTGGTGTGTAAAACAAAGCAGTAAGAAAATAATTTTTCAAACCATTCATTTAACAGAAGAGACAACTGAGACTTTTGAGTTTACAGTATATTTGATATAAAAATAAGGAATTTTCCAAAATATGTACTAAAAATACAAAGTTTAGGAATCAAAAGCACAGAAAAAAATGTATTTTACACTTCAGTCACCCAAAACAACAGCTTGTGGTCTCCTCCAACTGCACACAATGGGAGTGTTCTATGCCAGGAGAGGCCAGATCCAACAGTGACAGAACCAGTAAGGACAGGCTGAAAAATACACCAAGAATTAGAGAAGCCCACAACATCCTCAATGCTAAAATGTGAAAGCTACTTCCAAAAACAAGAAATGTACCGAACATTGTCTTTGTTTAGAGTGAAAACAGAATGAGAAATATGCTTCCGGAAATGAAATATATATTATTTACTTGCAATTGGCGTGTAAAGTAAAGGATCTAAGCCATCTGTGAATAACAGGTAGCCCAAAATCAAATAATTTTGTATTTTATACAAATCATGCAAACAAAATTAAATCAATACACTTAAATGAAAGAAAAAATACGAAAGCAACCCCGTCCCCAAAACCCATATAAGCCATAAAACATTTCCACATTACCTGAGAGTGTCCTAAATGGTGAATTTGAAACTGACTTGTCATTTTTCCAGGATAACCAGTGGTTGCAAACAGGTTTTCACTAATTGCAGACCACCTAAGAGATAAGAAAGTGTACAAATGAGTGGAGCATCTCACATGCAACTGTGAGCTTTTCTGATGCGGAGCTTTCTGCACGAAAGCAATCATGTCACAATCCTAATCATGTCAATATGGCTTTCCATTTAGATTGAGATTTTAGGTTGTTAGTGAAGAATACTTTCTCATTCTGTAAATATTTATCAAGTACTAACTGTGACTCAATTAAGTTCCAAAATTATGCAAGGTTAACACAGTCCCTTCCATATAACCAAGGGTTCATGATGTAGAAGACTTAAATTATTAAATATTTCACAGTTCAATACATTAAAAATACATTTAGTATTACTGGTCTTTCTTTTCTTTTTCTCTCTCTTTCTCTCTCCCTTCCTCCCTTCCTTCCTTCCTCCCTCCCTCCCAACCTTCCTTCCTTCCTTCCTTTCTTCAATGTAGGGTCTCACTCTAGCTCAAGCTGACCTGAAATTCACTATGTAGTTTCAGGGTGGCCTTGAACTCATAGTGCTCCTCCTACCTCTGCCTCCCAAATGCTGGGATTAAAGGAGTGTGCCACCATACCTGGCTATTTCTTTTCTTTTCTTTTTTTTAAATGAGAGTGAGAGAGAAAGAATTGGTGCATCAGGGCCTCCAGCCACTGCAATCCAACTCCAGATGTATGTGCCACCTTGTGCGTCTGGCTAACATGGGACGTGGAGAGTCAAACATGGGACATTAGGCTTTGCAGGCAAGCACCTTAATTGCTAAACCATCTCTCCAGTTCTATTGGTATTTCTTATAAATTTATGTGATACACTTATCCTCAAGTTACTTAGGATGATATAATCCCCTACAATACTTAAGCCTTCAAAGTATATCAGATATTACATTTTTACACTCACATGAACACATTTCATTCTTTTATTTATTTATTTTTTTTTTGAGGTAGGGTCTCACTCTGGCTCAGACTGACCTGGAATTCACTGTGTACTTTCAGGCTGGCTTCAACTCACAGTGATCTTCCTATCTCTGCCTCATGAGTGCTGGGATTAAAAGTGTGTGCCACCACACCCAGCTACATTTCATTCTTTTTTAAAAAAATTATTTATTAATTTATATGAGAGAGAGAGAGAGAGTGGGAGAGAGAAAATGGGTGCTCCAGGGCCTCTAGCCACTGCAAACGAACTCCAGATGTGGGCACAACTTTTGTGCATCTGGCTTATGTGGCTCCGGAGGAATTGAACCTGGGTCCTTTTGCAGGCAAGCACTTTAACTGCTAAGCTAACCCTCCAGCCCTACATTTCATTTTTAATAAAGGTGCCCCTGAGCTCTACAGTTTCATGGGAGCATTAAAAAATATTTTGTTTACTAATTTGCAAGTAAAGAGAGAGAGAGAACACATACACCAGGGCCTCTAGCTACTGCAAATGAACTCTAGAAGCTTACACTGCTTTATGCATATTATGCAGGCACTGAGGAAACGAACCTGGGTCATTACATTTTGCAGACAAGCACCTTAGCTGCTGAGCTACTTCTTCAGCCCTCATTGGGAGTATTTTAAACTTAGTGATATTATTTAATAATTTTTTCTGTTATTTAGAGCTGAAGCAGATTAATGACTAAATCATACCAGGGAATAAAAAGATCAATACAGGGCTGGAGAGATGGCTTAGCGGTTAAGCGCTTGCCTGTGAAGCCTAAGGACCCCGGTTCGAGGCTCAACTCCCCAGGACCCACGTTAGCCAGATGCACAAGGGGGTGCACGCGTCTGGAGTTCGTTTGCAGCGGCTGGAGGCCCTGGCGCGCCCATTCTCTCTGTGTCTCTCTCTTTGCCTCTGTCTCGCTCTGTCTGTCACTCTCAAATAAATAAGTAAATAAAATAAACAAAAAAAAAAAAAAAGATCAATACAAAGAAGTATATCAATTTAAGCGAGAAAAAACAACATGTCAAAGACAGATGTACTATCTGGCACATCCTTCTTTAAAAACAAGAGGCTTATACGTAAGCATGGTCTATTGTGCGTACTTCTGTCTTTATCAGCACAGATCAGAAGGTTAATATTCCACAACTATTGAGGTAGCAATGGCTGGTAGGCAACACTGTGTATGTGTGCATGAGTTATAAAGTTTGTCAAAGTATTTGCAAAGTAGATTACCTTCTTGCCTAAACCAAAAGACAAAAATAAACATAGTTAGGCAAACTTATAAAGCAATCAGACAAAATCAAAGCAACCTGACTCTCCCAAAACTTCAATGCCAAGGGGAGGACTGGGAAGCTAATTTGGAGGTGGTACAGTACAAACAGAAACATTCATACTACAATTCCAACAAAAGGTATAATACCTGAATAAGTGGGCTCGGTCCATGTGGACAGGTCTTGTCTCTTGAGGATAACTAAAAAATAGGATTTATGAATTATGTGCTAGACTCAAGTAGATGAACTTAAATGTCTTAAAGGTAATGCTCAATGTATTTAAGTTGTAATACAATTCCAAGTAAGCCCCCAACAAAAAGGGACAGTAAGGACTTGACTGGGAACCAGCACAGGGCTCTGTAACTCAACAGGGTGAGCAAAGATTTCCTTCTTTACAGAGCCTTCTCTACATTTTCATGGGAGCATTTAAAAAAAATATTTTATTTATTTATTTGCAAGTAAAGAGAGAGAGAGAATGGACACACCAGGGCCAGTAGCTACCTCCAGATCTGAGAAAGTACCTGGATCGAGTGATATCCCAAATTATCCAGTCATTTCCTGCAACAGCACCAACTTTGAATGTGTTTTTCAAGCACCAGTGTGCTGACATTAATGGCGTCTGTTCTGACTCAAGAGACAAAATGGCCTGTTGGGCCATTAGATCATAAAATCGGATTGTTCCATTCTTCTCTGCAACCATCAGCTGTCATAAGAAAAAAGGAAATGTCAACATGTATCTCACTAGCTAAATTTGAGGAGAGACCCAATGGTATATAATAAAATCATTTATGGATATAAATGTATATATATGTATACACACACACATACAATATACAATATATTATATATGTGTGTGTATATATACACATATATAATATATATTATATATATATAACAAATAGAAGTAAAAATGCGAAGGAAATAAGAGAAAATATTGTAAAATTCTCTATCAGATACAAAAAAAAAAACTTAAAAACTGGCAGAAGACTCATAAAAGGTAGGTAAAATTTTAAGAGTTCTTGCTTTTAAGTAGTCACTAGGATGAAGATACCAACCTAAACATTTATTCTGGGAGAAGTTACCTTAAATTATTTACATTACACAGCCTCATATAATTTAAATTTGTCTTCAGAATGAGCAGCTGGAAGAACACAGGCAGGTCTGGATGGCAAGGCAGCTGCTCCTTTACTAATGGAAGGACTCTGCTCTGTGACTGGCAGCTCCTTCCCTTCTAGAGCGGCAGCATGAGGATGAGAACGGGAATCGGAGGTACAGTGTGGAGCAGCAGCAAGAAGGACCCAGAATGGACAGAGCTGCATGCTACTGCGTCCCTGAGCTCATGCCCAGCAGGAAGGCTGAGGGGGAGGCTGAAAGAAATAGTTTCTGAAGGGAAAAGCTGACACTAGCAAGGGTGGCCACACCATACAGAACATGGACATGCCAAGCAGAAAAGCTGGTGGACATGGATTTGCCAAGTGAAGTGTGCATTCTTGCTAACTGTGTACTTTCTGGTGGCTAGAGTTTGAAAAAGTATTTTTTAAACCAAATTTTATAGGAATGTATTATTTTGTTCAGCTTTTTAAGAAGCTCCATTGTTAGCAGCCAGAACTTCCCTGTTCCAAGGGAAGGCTTCCTAGGGGCTGACAGGAGGAAGGGTTCCCTCGCACCCACCACCTAGCCACACGCACACAGCGGTGCAGGCAAACTCATCCTCGTCTTTATGTCCTCCTCTCCCTTTCCACTGTCAGCCCAGACTCAGTTCCCTCACAAACAAATGCCTTGGCTTTGCCAGTGTGCCAGGTGAGTCTGGTGGTCCTTAGAGGAGCAGTGGTTCCCTTTCTAGACTGTGGATCTAGATTGACAGTTCTGCCACTTTCATTTCATTCTTTGAATGTCAGGGTCAGCTTGTGAAACATGTACCCAGAGCATCAGATAACTTGGTTGGATTTTATGATATCTGATTCTGGTAGTCCATAAAAGAAGGGAATTTAAAAGTTGTCATATACTGTTAATGACCGACTGTCTGAAATGCCATCATTATTTATGAAAAGTATCTTTTAAAATAAGTTTTTAATATATATTTTTATTTATTTATTTGTAAGCAGATAAAGAGAAAAGAGGCAGATAAAGACAATGGGTGAGCCAGGGTCTACAGCAGCTGCAAATGAACTCCAGATGCATGTGCCACTTTGTGCATCTAGCTTTATGTAGCTAATGGGGAATCGAGATAGGGTCCTTAGGCTTTGCAGACAAGTGTCTTAACTGCTAAGCTGTCTCTCCAGACCTGAAATTATATATATATATTTGGTTTTTCAAGGTAGGGTCTCACGCTGGTCCAGGCTGACCTGGAATTAACTATGTAGTCTCAGGGTGGCCTCGAACTCTCAGCGATCCTCCTACCTCTGCCTCCCGAGTGCTGGGATTAAAGGCGTGCGCCACCACGCCCGGTTGAAATATATTTTTAATAAGCTGAATTGAGTTTGACAATGAATACATATGTATATATACACTTAGCTCACTCAAGAAAGAGTAGCTGTTATTAAGATAAATCCCACTTAATAAATAATACTTTATAAAAAATTTATTTCTCAGAATCAAAGAAACATGACATTAAGATACACCCTTCTAGGAGATATGATTGCTGCAACTATTAAGTGCATGAATAATTGATATCCAAAAATATGAAATTCTGTCTTATGAAAAGTTCTTCATTTTAAGGTGGTTCATTTAATTTTGATTATATTAAGGTGAAGACATTCCTGAAACTGTTGAGTAGCTGTGATAGGCTGGAAGACATGTGGCAACCAGCATCAAAAGTCCTAGGTCACAGGGCTGGAGAGATGGCTCATAGTTTAAAGGCGCTTGCTTGCAAAGCCTGCTGGCCCATATTTGATTCCTCAGTATCCATGTAAAGCCAGATGCACAAAGTGGTGCATGTGTTTGGAGTTTATTTGCAGCACTAGGAGGTCCTGGTGTGCCCATATTCTCTCTCTCTCTCAAATAAACAATACAAAAATATTTTTAGAAATTCTAGGTCCTACCACTTGAATGTTTTGAATGATCTGAATTTTTTGCTTATCTCTTTTCTTATCTGCAAAATAAGGGATAACTAAAAGCTATAGATAAAATGTGAAAAAATTTAGACAATTACATGTGTACTATAACAGCATATAATATTGTATCATTTCTAACAAGGCAGTCCTCTCTGGCTCAGAGATTTGGGCAGTCACTCTACTATTCACCTAATTGTCCTTTGCTGAGCACTGACTACATTTATATGTGCAGGTGATTCTCATTATTTGTGGTAGTTGGTACTACAAAGATGCTATAAACAGAGAATTAACAAATACTGAACACTCACTGCTCCTAGCATAAATACAGTGAGATTTTCAGGAGACTTTGTTCACTCTCACAACCAATCATGTAATTTTTGATTTCTGTACAAAGACTCCTTATGTTATACATACTAATTTACTAACATAGACCTTATGAATTCATAAGCAGAATTCATGCCTTGTGCTTGAACAAATCTTTTTGTGTGTATTTTCTCTGTAAAGTACATTACATCCTTTTAGCACTTAGGAACACTAGTTGAAGGCATCTGGTACATGGCATACCAACAGCGAACACAGCAGTGTCAAGTACGGCACCGAGCAGACCTATTTAGTCTGAGAGGGACACCAAGAAGGCGGGCTCTCATCTTGCTTGACCTTCCCTGGGAAGGTACACACTAGCTGAGTCACAGTTTTTGATGCCCTGTGCATGCTGTGAGTCTGAAAGTGCTGTGAGTACAGATTGGGGGCTACAGATCCACTTTAGTGAGGAAAATTTGCAAAAATCAAAATCTGTAACTAATGAAGACAGACTGTAAACATATATATGTAAACTGTTTATTTAAAGAGAAGTTAAAGATAAAAAAACAATCTTTGATCCCAGAAAATTTCTCATTTTGACCTCTGTTAAGTGCTAGTATTCTTCTACTTCCCAGACTATACAGCTCCTGTATGTATCTCATGTGTGATCCATAAAAATTTATATCTATTTTTATTTATTTATTTAAGAAAGAAAGAGGCAGATGAAGGAGGGAGGGGTGAGGGAGGGAGGGAGAGAGAGAGAGGGAGAGAGAGAGGGAGAGAGAGAGGGAGAGGGAGAGAGAGAGAGAGAGAGAGAGAATGGGCATGCCAGGGCTTCTAACCACTGCAAACAAATTCCAGACACATGTGCCCCCGTGTGCATCTGGTTTACATGGGTACTGGGTCATCGAACCTGGGTCCTTAGGCTTCAAAGGCATGTGTCTTAACGGCTAAGCCATTTCTCCAGCCCATCCATAAGAATTTTGAGATAGGCAATCAGGGACCTATTGCTCTCTTTGCACTCTGATTATCTCATTTTCATCAAGACCAAGCGTAAGAGAACAAGAATTCTGGGCTTAATCTGTTATGGAGACTAATGAGACACACTATATTACTATAGCTGTAGTGATACTATTGATAATAACAAACAGCTAAAGTTGTTTGCTTTTGTACTTTTTTTTTTTTGATTGGTTTTTTGAAGTAGGGTCTCATTCTAGCCCAGGCTGACCTAGAACTCACTACATAGTCCCAGGGTGGCCTCCAACTCATGGTGATCCTCCTACCTCTGCCTCCCAAGTGCTGGGATTAAAGGTGTGCGCCACCATGCCCAGCTTGTACTTTTTTTTTTTAATAATTTTTTAAATTTGAGAGCGACAGAGAAAGGCAGAGAGACAGAGAGAGAGAGAGAGAGAGAGAGAGAGAGGGAGAGAGGGAGAGGGAGAGAATGGGCATGCCAGGGCCTCCAGCCACTGCAAATGAACTCCAAATGCATGCACCCCCTTGTGCATCTGGCCAACGTGGGTCCTGGGGAATTGAGCCTCGAACCGGGGTCCTTAGGCTTCACAGGCAAGCGCTTAACCACTAAGCCATCTCTGCAGCCCACTCTTTTTTTCTTTTTCAGTTTTCCGAGGTAGGGTCTCATACTAGCTCAAGCTGACCTGGAATTCACTATGTAGTCTCAGGGTAGCCACGAACTCTCGGTGATCCTCCTACCTCTGCCCTCCCGAGTGCTGGGATGAAAGGCGCGCATCACCACGCCCGGCATTTTTTTTTTAAAAACCTATTTTTACTTATTTGCAAACTGGGGGGGGGGGAGAATGAGCACACCAGGGCCTCCAGCAGGTGCAAACCAACTCCAGATGCATGCGCCACCTTGTACATCTGGCTTTAGATGGGTATTGGGGAATCAAACCCAGGTTGTTAGGCTTTGCAGACAAGTATCTTATCCATTGAGTCATCTCCCCAGCCCTGCTTTTGTACTTTTGTTTTTGTTAATTATGTATTTGAGAGAGAGAGAGAGAGAGAGAGAGAGAGAGAAAATGGGCATGCCAGGGCCTCCAGCCACTACAAACGAACTCCAGACTCATGCATCACCTTGTGCATTTGGCTTACACTGGTCCTGGGGAATCAAAATGAGGTCCTTTGGCTTTGCAGGCAAAGGCTTTAACTGCTAAGCCATCTCTCCAGCCCCTGCTTTTGTAATTTTAAAGGACTTGACACATGTTTAAGTCACTTAATTTAAGAATCAATTTTACAAGAGAGGAAATGAAGGCAACACACACCAGCTAGTAAATGGCGGGACTGTGACCTGCCTCTAGGCAGTACACAGGAACCCACACCCTAAATCACTCCTCTGTAGGATTTTCTGCCGCCCAGGTTTCTGCGTTTAGGATGACACATCAAACTGGCAACTTAAGAACATCGGTCATGTAAGCAAGAGGATCAAAGATAGAGAGCTCAAGACTTTCGAAGCAAACTAAGGCTTGGTGAAATTAACAAGTGAACAGGAGAGGAAGAGATTCTTTCAGTGAAGAGAGGAATGACTAGTGTTTGCAACAATAAAAGAAAAACTAAAGGATATGGAAAGGTTTATGTATAAGGAAGGAAAAAGTAAGATTGACTTTAGGATTATATGTACGTATGCATATATGTACATGAGCATGAACTACACACATTAAAAAGATGGAGGACAAAGTAAATTCAAATGCTTTGTAGATGTAAAATAGAAATTAATTTAAATCACATGGAAGGAAAGGACCTAGGAGCTGAGCATAGTGGCACATATTTATAATCCCAAAACTTGTGAGGTGGAGGCAGGAATGAAGCCAGCATAGGTGCTTAGCAAGACCCTGAGTCCAAACCTAAACCAAATCTGAAACAGGCAATTATAGGATGTAAGTTTTGGGAGAGAAGTAGCAAATGTGGTCATTGTTCATCTTGGTTGTACTTTTATTGAAGTTTTCTACTGTAGTCAAGCATGGCAGTATTACCATTTTGGGAAAACCCTTGATTACATGTCAAGATGCGCTGGCTGGGGAGAAATCCAGGCACAAAACAAAATTTAGGGACCGGGCTGGAGAGATGGCTTAGTGGTTAAGCGCTTGCCTGTGAAGCCTAAGGACCCCGGTTCGAGGCTCAATTCCCCAGGACCCACACTAGCCAGATGCACAAGGGGGTGCACGCATCTGGAGTTCATTTGCAGTGGCTGGAGGCTCTGGTGTGCCCATTCTCTCTCATTCTATCTGCCTCTTTCTCTCTCTGTCTGTTGCTGTCAAATTAAAAAAAAAAAAACTTAGGGACCAAGATTCAGAAATAATATCTACATATTGAATATGAATAAATTAGAACATTTTTTTTCTTTTGGTTTTTTGGCATAGGGTTTTGCTCTAGCCCAAGCTGACCTGGAATTCACTATGTAGACTTCAGGACAGCCTCAAACTCATGGTGATCCTATCTCTACCTCCCAAGTACTGGGATTAAAAGCGTGTGTCACCATGCCAGGCTTAAATTAGAACATCCAACTCATGGCATATCTAGAGAATATTTTTAACAAAAGACTGAATAGGCCTGAAGCAAATTTCCATAAAATCCTAGGATCAAAAAGCATACTTCTTAAAAATTTATTTATTTATTTATTTATTTATTTATTTAAGAGTGAGTCAGAAAGAGAGAGAGAGAGAGAGAGGATAGGCATGCCAAGACCTCTACCCACTGCAAATGAACTCAAGACACATGCACTACCTTGTGCATCTGTCTATATGTGGGTACTGGGGAATCAAACTTGGATCCTTAGGCTTTGCAGCAAAGTGCTTTAACAACTGAGCCATTTCTCCCTGGGACCCTGTCCCCTCCAAAAGCATACTTCTTTAGTCTAGGTTGTGCCTCCTCTGTCAAAGTTGTGAGGAGATCTGGCTAACCCTTCTTTATGTCAGTGTTTTCTCTCTCTCCTGCTCTCCCTCTCCTCCCCCCCCCCCCCGAAACAGGATATCACTAAGTATTCCACATAGTCTCTGAACTCTTTATATAGCCCACACTGGTCTTGAACTTGTTATTCCAATCTTAGCCTCCCAAGGGCCAAGATTGCAGGCACGAGTCACTGCTTTTCCTCATTATGTCAGTATGTAACTTAAAGGCAGGGAACTTAGTATTTTACTCCTGCCCCATTACATAAAGAGCACACAACTGATGAGAACCAGACCTTGCAGCAACTCACAAATATATAACGAAAGAAAAACTGACTGTGTAAAAACACATATGAGGTGATGCTCAGGAGGACTGGAATAGTCAAGCTTGAGGTTCCAAGAAGCAGGTGGTCAACAGTGTGGAAAGCTGCCTTGTGATTAAGAATGAAGGAAAACACCACTAGATGTGGTGGGAAGCTTTTGAGAATGTTGCCAAAGTAATGGGATTATGCAGTCAGACCAAGAGATGAGGAAAGCACAACTGATGAAGACCTTCATTACTTCATATATATAGACACCTACATAAAAAGTTGAAATCAGAGCCAGGTGTGGTGGCGCATGCCTTTAATTCCAGCACTTGGGAGGCAGAGGTAGGAGGATCACTGTGAGTTCGAGGCCACCCTGACACTACACAGTGAATTCCAGGTCAGCCTGGCTGCAGTGAAACCCTACCTCGAAAACCCAAAAATAAATAAATAAATAAAAAATAAAAAGTTAAAATTGAGCTGGAGAGATGGCTTAGTGGTTAAGGTGCTCGCCTACAAAGCCAAAGGACCCAGGTTTGATTCCCCAGGACCCATGTAAGCCAGATGCACACAGTGGCTCAAATGTCTGGAGTTTGTTTCCAGCGCCTGGAGGTCCTGGCACGCCCATTCTGTCTGTCTGTCTATCTCTGCCTCTGCCTCTTTCAAATAAATAAATAAATAAAAAGAAAGAAAATATTTTTTAACAAGTTAAAATCTAGGATCTGCCTATGATAGAAAACAGGCAGTATCTGTCTTTCTGAGGATAGCTGACTTATAGTTCCATCCACTGCCTGAAAATGTCATGATTACCTTTTACTTTATGGCTGAATAAAATTCCACTGTGCATATACACCATATTTCCTGTATCTACTCATCTGTTGTGGGACATCTACATTGGATCCCTTTTAAGCTATTGTGGTTGGTGCAGAAACAATCACTAGATGTGTGTGTGTGTGGGGGGGGAGCAGTCATGAGAAGTAAGGAAGAAGATACTGGGTGGGGTGGATGAAGATGACAGAATACATGTAACATGAAAGTGGAAAGGGGTATTGGGAGGGCGATGATGACAACAGAGGAATGGGAGAGTAAGCAATAAAAATAAAGGGTGCATGACAACCCCTTACTTTGTATGCTAATTAAAAAAAAACTCAAAAATACGCCAGGTGGTGGTACACGCCTTTAATCACAGTACTCAGGAGGCAGAGGTAGGAGGGTCACCATGAGTTCAAGGCCATCCTGAGAGTACATAGTGAATTCCAGGTCAGCCTGAGCTACAGTGAAACCCTACCTCAAAAAAACCAAAAAAAAGCTGGGCATGGTGGTGCACGCCTTTAATCCCAGCACTCGGGAGGCAGAGGTAAGAGGATCACCATGTGTTCAAGGCCACCCTGAGACTACATAGTGAATTCCAGGTCTGCCTGAGCTAGAAATGAGACCCTTCCTCAAACAAACAAACAAACAAACAAACACCCCCCCCCACCAAACCAAAAACCCAAAAAGAAAAGTTATAGGTAATATAACAAGACATTTAGAAATAAAAGGCATAGCTTAAAATTTAAAAGATGGAATTAGGTAATTATTACGAGCAAAACTACACAACTGGTTGCTTGGGCTTAAATGAGCAAGTTATTTCAGATCTCTGAACCTTGGCTCACCAGGTGCTGTGAGGACTAAATGAAAAGCTAATTATGAGCTTAACAAACTTCAATATTATGTGTTTGCTATGATTAATATGCACTTTTTGCAAACTTGAGGATAGAATAGAATCAATGGAGAAAAAGTACAAAGATATTAGAAGGCTTTGAAAACATAACTAGAGAACCCACATGAATATAGAAAATATATGAAGGGTTAATTTTAGGAAAGATAAGGTAGGACTCATTGTATGTATGGACACAGTGATGTCTGGGAGAAGACAGGACCAAGGAGAAGACTTGTTTAATGGCTCCTGGTTTCTTAATGAAACAAGAGGTAAGGTTAACTTACAATGAGCACATGATGTATCTTTAGCCAGGACAAAAATGCCTTATGCCAACTGATGTGTTTTGTTTATGCATTACTATATGGGCATGGTGTAACTTTTTTTTTTTTAAACTTTATACTGCTATATAGATTGCTTAGGTACTAGCTTTTAGACTATAATCGGCTAAAGGCTAGTAAAAGTGTACTTGTGAATAAATGTCATTGTGGATGATAGTTGTCAAAAACTGCAACAATTTAAGATTTTTTTCTTTTTTTTTCAAGTTAGGGTCTCACTCTAGCCCAGGCTGATCTGGAATTCACTATGTAGTCTCTGGCTGGCCTCAAACTCAATGCAATCCTCCTAGTTCTGCCTCCCAAGTGTTGGGATTAAAAGTGTGTGCCATTATGCCAGGCAAGAACAACTTTTATTATGTTTTCATATATTTTTAAATATTTTATTTACTTATTTGAGAGACAGTGAGAGAAAGAGGCAGATAGAATGGGCACATCAGGGCCTCTAACCACTGCAAATGAACTACAGACAAATGTGACACCTTGAACATCTGGCTTTAGGTGGGTACTGGGGAACTGAACTGAGGTTTTTAGCTTTGCAGGCAAGCGCCTTAACTGATGAGCCATCTCTCCAGTCCCAAGAACAACTTTTAAAGTCCAGATCTCTACATTAATCCCAATGTACTTGTGCCAGTTAAGAGTCTGAGGTGGAAAAGGTCACTGATTTTTCTTCTCTAAGGGTATAGGTACTGTGTCTATATATAACTTTTCAGCTTGATAAAAGAAAACTAAGCTGTAAATAATAACCTTGAAAGTTTCCTCAGGATGCCAGCACACACTCATTCCAGGGGAATGCAGAAGAAAATGAGCTGTCTGCTTGCCTTCCAAGTTCCAAATCCTAGTAAGAGAAGAGGAGTATAATGTTAAATAGTCTACTCAAAGCCAAATGTTCCATAAATATATCAAAGCCATTCCCTATTCACTATAGATCTTAAAGTAGGTATCTGGTGAAACTGGGCACATTCATGGTGGCATGGCCATAAGACTCTGGTAGGCATCTGTACTTGATATGTATGTTGCGACTGCTGTTAGAAAAGTTAAAGAGTAGTTTTAGTAAGGTTTTTATTACGCTCAGTAATGGAAACTAAGTCAAACATATTTTCTAATTAACCTACCAAAGCAACATACTAACAATAAATTATTTAAGTTTCTAGGTCATCAATCAGGTTACATTCCGACTTGAGTAGTCATTTCAATTAATAACCATTCCTACCCGGTGCTCACACATATACACGTTTTCTTTCTCCCATGCTGGCCATGTAAATAGCTACCAGATTACATGTAGGCTGAAGAAACAGGCACTTAGTTCTCCTCAGTAGTAACAAACCCATAATAATAAGGACTGATTACTCACTGACATAGCTCAAAGGCTTTCCTTTGAGGCTTTTCATCCCCAGATGGGGATGAAGACTTGGAAATTTCAGGTAGTTCAGTTTGTTGGGAATGCTCGTTTGTCAACTCATCCTTAGTCACTGGCAAGAAAAGCATGGCAGGAGACAGAAGTTGGTGGATGGGGGCAAAAGGCCCACAGAATTCTGGTCTTTAAGAACTGACACATTCAGAGATGAGGGTTGTATAGTTCAAGTGGAGTATGTTCTTAGCATGCATGAGGCCCTGTGTTCAACCCTAGCGTACTCCCTTCCCACTTAATAATAATAAACAAATAATTGAAGGCACTCATTGGACTTTTTCTTGTAGGTTTTCTAGATCCTATTTGTTTAGGACTATAAAATAATTCTGAAACCTTTAGGAATGTATTATATTACATATAGGCAAAAATTTACAAGGTCAAGCTTGAAATATAATAATGTAAGTTAACAAATATTTTTAGGGTTATCTACTTAATTAAATACTAGAAGCAAATTCTTTTCTTTTGCCAAATCAACATTATTCATCTGTATTTCTTACACAAGGAGAACACTTAGAACTTGATTGACCAGGGAATCATTCACTTAGATTTTTGCTATTGTGTTTCACTCTGTACAATGAATGAGATTATTCATCAGGAAACTCAATATTTTTCTTCTCTATTTCCATTTGCATAATGAAGTGCTGGGCTAAGCACATATTTTACTACTATTGAAATAGTGGAAATTTGTCTTCGAAATTCAATGAATCTCATTAAGTGACAGTTTAAAACTTCCATTTTTTTAATCTTTTTCTAATATGTCTTTTTGTTGGCTATTATATAATTGAGCAAATAGATGCCAGAAAATTTTCATGATTTTTTCCCTTTCAAATGAAGAAAACAAAAGAGGTAGAAAACATGGATAGAGATATTATATGAAGTCAATTAACAAAGTACATTCATGTCCAATGAACCAAATTTTAGTCTAATTTTTAAGCAATATTTTATCCCAACGAGAACCTGATGCTCTTAAAAAAAATAGACAAAGAAAAAAAAGAACTGGCTTAGTCATGAGGGTAATAGGGATTATATTTCAGGGGACTAGGATAAACTGATTTATGGTTTATAATTATATGCTTATTCAATAATTCTGAATGGTTGCATAATCTAAGTACTAAGTATGTAAAATACAACAAATTGGGCTAAAATAAGTTATCCTAACCAAATTACCTACAGATGGTAACATTTAAGTTACTATGCCTTGTTTCCCTTTTTGATAGACTCTTTAGTCAAGTCATCCTTAAATCCTTCTGCGGAGTTCAGTCATTTTTCTGTCTTACTAAATGGTTCATCTAGCAAGTTCCATCAAAGTTACATTTCTTTTGCTTTTGTTGAAGTACACTATGCATAGTAAAAGTACACAAATCTTTTAAATATTTTTAAAATATTATTTATTTATTCTTTTTTTTTTTTTTTTTTTTTTTTGCAAGCAGACGGAGACAGAAGAGAGAGAGAAAGGTGGGGGGTAGGAGAGCAAGAGAGAGAGAATGGACATACCAGGGCCTTCAGCCACTGCAAACGAACTCCAGATACATGTGTCACATTTACCCAAGGTATGGAAATCTTAAGCATGCAATCTACACAGAATGCACTCATGAAAACAGCACCAAAATCCAAACTCCTTTGAGAACTCCAGTCATCCTGTTTCTTCTCCACTGTATGTCTTGGCTTAGTCACAAAAGGTGAAGTAACTATTCTGACTTTTAATGCCATAGCTTTTTAAAAAAAATCTTTCATTTATTTATTTATTTGAAAGGGAGAGAGAGAGTGAGTATGGGTGTTCCAAGGTCTCCTGCCACTGCAAATAAACTCCAGAAACACGTGCCACTTTGTGTATCTGGTCTTACACTGTGGAATTGAATCTGGACTATTAGGCTTTACAAGCAATACCCTTCAACCACTGAGCCATCACTCCAGCCCAGGCAGACCTGGAATTTACTATGTAGTTTCAGGCTGGCCTTGAACTCACAGCAATCCTTCTACCTCTGCCTCCCAAGTGCTGGGATTAAAGGCATGCACCACCACAACCAGCCCATAGCTTACTTTTGCATACTTTTTAGTACCATAAACATGAATCCACATATTATGTATTCTTTTTGGTGTAAATTTCACTCATCATTGGGCTTTGTGAAATTTTCTAACATTGCTATATTTTGTTATAATTGCTTTACTATCACTACCAAATTCCATTAATTACACCATGACGTTATCTGTCCAATCTACTGTTGAAGAATACTCAGGTTGTTTCCTCATTTTGGTCATGACCAATAATGTCATCATAAACCCTCTTGTAAATGTCTAAATTAATGGATACAGACATCCATCTACCACCTACTCTGTACAACACATACTCACACAAACATACCCCTACCTATCTGTTAAGTACATACCTAGGCATAAAATTACTGGATGATAGTCTATATATTTATTTATTTATTAAAGGGTAGGTTATGAGATTTATTTAGAGATAATTAAGATAAGAGGGAAAGCAAAGCAAGAAAGCATACAAGGCAAAAGAAGTTTTCCTCCTTCCCAGCCGTGCTGGTAGAGGAGACTAGGAGAATCTCTTACATGCTTCTGGGGGAAGGGAAGAGACAGGAAGGAGGGCACAAGGCATTATGCTCAGTTTTAGCAGGCAGGTACTAACACATAATTTTCCAAACCATCTATGCCTCATATTCTGTTCTCTGCATCCATATTTCTTTCTTTGTAAACAATTTTATTTTTATTCATTTATTATTTGAGAGAGAGAGAGAGAGAGAGAGAGAGAGAGAGAGAGAGAGAATGGGCTCAATAGGGCCTCCAGCCACTGCAAATGAATTCTAGATACATGTACCACCTTGTGCATCTGGCTTATGTGGGTCCTGGGGAACTGAACCCTAGGTCCTTTGGCTTTGTAGGCAAGCACCCTAACTGCTAAGCCATCTCTCCAGCCTCGCACCCACACTTCTTATTACAAAGGCCAAACTTTTCTTATTTCCTGATAAAACAATCTTTAAGACAATCACTTGTTTGAATGGTAGAAGGTGGTTTCCTAGATGATCTTATTTTGTAAAAGAGAGATTTAAAAATTAATTTTTATTTCTTTGCTTGAGAGAGAGATAGACAGACAGACAGGAGAATGGGCAATCCGGTACCTCTTCCAGACACATGTGCCAGTTTGTGAATCTGGCTTTACATGGGTACTGGGGAATGGAACTCAGGCCAACAGACTTTGCAAGCGAGTATCTTTAACTCCCGAGCTCATCAGTTTGTTTGTTTGTTTCTTTTTTTTAATAAAGACTTTTTTTTTTTGATTCAAGCCCAACAGACCTGCCTTTATTTTATTTATTTATTTATTTGAGAGCGACAGACAGAGAAAGAAGCACAGAGAGAGAGAGAGAGAGAGAGAGAGAGAGAGAGAGACAGAGAGAGGGAGGGAGGGAGAGAATGGGCGCACCAGGGCTTCCAACCACTGCAAACGAACTCCAGACACATGTGCCCCATTGTGCATCTGGCTAACGTGGGTCCTGGGGAATTGAGCCTCAAACCAGAGTTCTTAGGCTTCACAGGCAAGTGCTTAACTGCTAAACCATCTCTCCAGCCCCTTAGTTTCTTAAATCACCCTTTTCTGCCCTTGCATTTTACTTTTCATTTTATGTATGTATGGATACATAAAATGTAGTGAACAAAATATGTACCAGAAGCTTTCTAAGTTGACATCCTTGTGTCAGGCTCTTCCTTTCTCACTGTGTAGCGCTAACTAGAATGAAAAAGAAAGCATGCAGGCCAATATGCTCTGTGTGCCTTTGTTGTCTGCTCACCACAAGGAAGGAAATACATTTTTTCCCCTTAGCAAACCACTGTGGGTATGTGATGTCAACTTTACTTATTAGTGTAATTACATAGTTGGATATTAAAATAAGGTGGTAGCCATGGCTTTAAGATAGTTTCCTCAGTTAATAGCATTTTCCCCCACTTTTATTTATTTTATATATCAGGTTATACTCTTTTATCTCCTCACCGCTGCTCCTGTTACCCTGGGGACACTCTGAGTGGGGTTACGGGATTCACTGTGGGGTCACAGAGGCCTCAGTCAGTCCCTGTGGGGTAGTAGAGAACTGGGCCACAGGGTATTCCTGCCCACTCTGTGGCTCTTACAATCTTTCTGCTTCTTCTTCCACAATGTCCCTCGAGCCATGGCAGGCCTGCTGGAAGTCTGATTTAGTGCTGGGCTCTCTGTAGCCTCTGGATTTCTGCTCTGATAGGTGTTGAGTGGTTACTCTATCACCATCACTGTGGAGCTGGTTGTCAGGCTACTACTATAATAGGAGAAGAAATTGAAAATTTGGAAAGGCAGGCCTTCCTTATTATTTCCAAGTCAATTTGTCAAAAATTTGTTTATAGTAAGATTATCTAAGAATTATTATGATAGAACTGTAATTTTTCACGTATTTTATTTTTTATTTATGACAGAAAGGCAGAGAGTGACATTTTTTTCAATTTTTCTTTTTAAACTTTTATTTTTATTTTATTTGTTTGAGAGAGAGAGAGAGAGAAGAAAAAGAAGAAGAAGGAGGAGGAGGAGGAAGAGGAGAAGAAGGAGAAGGAGAAGAAGGAGAAGAAGAAGAAAGAGAGAGAGAGAGAGGCAGATAGAAAGAATGAATGTGCCAGGGCCTTCACCCACTGTGAACAAACTCCAGATGCATATGCCACCTTGTGCATCTGGCTTATGTGGGTCCTGGGGAATCGAACCTGGATCCTTTGGCTTTGTAGGCAGGTGCCTTAACTGCTAAGCCATCTCTCCAGCCCTAGAATTTTTATTTTGTTTTTTTTTGAGGTTGGGTCTCACTACAGCCCAGGCTGACCTGGAATTCACTCTGTAGTCTCAGGGTGGCCTTGAGCTCACAGCAATCCTCCTACCTCTGCCTCCAGAGTGCTGGGATTAAAGGTGTGAGCCACCACACCCTGCTTTAGAAGTGTAATTTTTAAGACACTGATACCTTAGGAAAAGAAAAGCTCAGTGATTTAGCCTCAGGAGTTCAGTCTTTTTAGTAACCATAATCAAGCATGTGGAGATAATAGACCATTTAGAAGGTACACAGTAGTTATCAGATTAAATTAACCTTGTCCACAAAGCTAGCAACTGTATGGAATGGACATGTACGTATTTAAATGTTTATAATTAAATTTCACAGATGAATTTTAATCTTTTACTTTCTAAAAAAAATTTAAATTTTAAAAATTTATCTGAGAAACAGAGAGAGAGAGAGAGAATGAAAATATGAGAATGGGTACACCAGGGCCTCTAGCCACTGCAAATGAATCCAGATGCATGCACCACCTTCTGCATCTGGCTTATGTGGGTCCTGGAGAATCAAATCTGGGTCCTTAAGCTTCTCAGGCAAGTGCCTTCACTACTAAGCCATTTTTCCAGGCCTAATTTTTAAATTTTTAAAAAAATTTTGTTTATTTTTATTTATTTGAGAGCGACAGACAGAGAAAGAGGCAGATAGACAGAGAGAGAGAGAGAGAGAGAGAGAGAGAATGGGTGCACCAGGGCCTCCAGTCACTGCAAACAAACTCCAGATGTACGCGCCACCTTATGCATCTGGCTTACATGGGTCCTGAGGAATTGAGCCTCAAATTGGGGTCCTTAGGCTTCACAGGCAAGCGCTTAACTGCTAAGCCACCTCTCCAGCCCTAATTTTTTAATTTTTAAAGTAGCTTATGAACTAACAAGTTCCCTCAGCAGTTTTATATCTACATGGTTTTGGTTGATTCCCTCCCATTCCACATCCCTGCCTTCCCTCTCCCAGCGTATTAGGTGAGGTTTCCTCACTGACAGTAGAAAACGAACCCTTAATGAATCAAAGGGAACTGGATTAGTGCAGCATCAGTACTGAAGTGAAATTGAATGACAATATTTACCCTACTTCCCTACTTGAGTGGTAACAAACAAATCCAGCCTCCAAATGCCATGATCATGAACAGAACTTCGATTTAGCTGAAAAATGGAGGGATAAAGAGCTAACTGGATCTAAGATTATAAATTATACTTACTTCACTGTTTGTACTTTATTGTTAAAATTATTGCTGCATTTCAGGCTGAGTGCTTTTGAGCAGAACATTAAGTCTCCTTACCATGTGGTTTTAAAATGCAATTGTCCTGTTTAATTAATGAAAGATCCCATGAATTGAGTGTTGGCATATGAGAAATATTCTAGATAGTCTCAAGGGTTTGTTAAATTGACAATTAGTGGTAGATAGTCTGAGAACTCAAATGGAAATGTCCTGAGTAATACACTGTTCTTTTTATGCATTCATTCTCCATTTTAATTGGCAGCCCATTGTCTACTAGGGAGTGCACTATAGAAGGAAATTTCTGCTACCAAGTGTTTCTGACAACAGACAAAAGAAGGAATGGATGACATTAAGTGACACATCTGTATCCATTTGGCTCTCTTTAGTGGGGAAAGCAAAAACTCAAACCACAGTATTTTTAAAAGACATGACTAGATCACATGGATCAGTATATTGATTTGTTAAATGTGAAATAAAGAACAGAAAGTAATGGAACAGAGATGTGGTTATAAGGATGAGAAGGTACTTTATAATGTTCCTGGGAGGAAGAATGGGACCTCCAATGTTCTTTGACAAGAAACACATTTTTCACAGAATGTGTTGTGATAGCATAATGATAGTTTCCCTTTCCATTTCTGAATAATCAATCACTAAGTTACTCATCGTGTTACAGATGAGTCAGGAAAAGTCATGGTATATTCCTCTAGAGAGTGAGCAAACACAACAGAAAGTGAAACCGATTACAAAAGGACTCATTGTTAAAATATCTAATTTTAAGTACATTAGAATTTCAGAGGTGGGACAGAACCTGAAAGCTTTATCTAGGCATTAAATGGATATAACTTGAAGAAAGGTTTGGTATGGTATAGATGTGAATAAATGCTATAAGTTTACAGCTCATAGGTATGATGACCTTGAGCAGGAATTTTGTAAAGGGCATGTCAATATTTCAAATATATTTGGAAAGTAAGATTGGACTGACTTTAATTTTTTTCTTAAAAATACTAAGCAAAAGCAGGGTGTGGTGGCATATACCTTTAATCCCAGTACTTGGAAGGCAGAGGTAAGATGATTGCCATGATTTTGAGGCCAGTCTAGGCCAGAGTGAGACCCTACCTCGAAAAAATACTAAGCAAGCAGTGGTACCAGTTTTCATAATTAGTGGTACTAATGATTTAAGAAACCGATTATTGACTTCAGAGTAAGAATTAGAATTATAAAAATGAGAACTGCCTTTAATAATTAAAAAATAACGAATAACAAATGGAGGTGTTAATCAAGTATATACGGAAGGAAGTTGTCTGTTTCAAGCATAAACCCAATAAACCACTTACACAATAGTAAAAGATATTTACAGTTGTATACCCTCCAGCACCTCCCCCACAAACTTACACGCTATTGCTTCATTTTGATTTCTTAAAATTATATTAAAAAAGCAGAAACTAAAAGTTCATTTTCACAGAGGTACAAAGCTACCTGTGGTATCCCATAGAATTATTAACATCATATTTAACTTATACAAACAAGTTTTTTAAGGATGATGGGAAATATAAGAAATTTGGCCCCATTTAAACTAAACTCTAAGCTGCAAATAAATATATGGTGGATTTCAAGTGGATCACATGATTTCATTTTTAAGGGTGTTCAAAGTAGAGGACTTTTTCTTTAAGGTAAGCCTTAACAAACACTTAGTAGATATTCAATATTCCCAAGAACTATTTTGATGAGGAACTTAAAACTAGTCTATATATTGAATACTGAGGCTACAGACAAGGGAAAGTCATCTTTATTACATACATCAATTACTTTCAAACCAAACCTGGTATTTCTGTACCGCTGCTATTCGCACAGCTTACTTACTGCTGTTACCACATGAAGGGCACATAAGCAAGTGTACACGATTGAATCACCGACAACAATATACTTAAATATTGCTTTTGTATTTCACTTATAAGGGCATATGAGAAAGAACAAGATACTGGATACCACAACGGTTTTAGTGCATGAACATGTAGAGTTGTAGAAAATTCCTCATTGTTAATTTTTATCTAAAACAACTTTTCACTGACATACCAGCTCATTCAATGAATAAATATCTGATACTGAGAATAATACTTTTTTTAGTATGATTTTCAGAGAGTTGCTTTAAATACAAAGAAACCTTAAGTTCAAATTAACATAAGCAAAGTATTAACACAAACTGCCAATTTTATTCCCTTCTTAAAGGTTTTCTAGAACAACCCAACCACTGATTAAAAATGTCACAAAAAATAAAGAGAAAATTTTAGCGGATAAACAGGAAATTTACTTTCTGAATTATTTAGCCATAACACAGCAACAAATAATGTTATCCTGATTTCCTGAATGCCTGGACTCCTATAGGCATGGTTCACGAGCTTCTAAGTGCAGATGACCTCTCAAGGAATGTGGCGTTGGCCTACCTTCAGAAGGTTCCCGTCTTCCCTTTTGCTACTTCCAACAGGGGCTATTTTAAAAAAATATTTCACATATTTTGTGATCCCAACTGAAGTGAGGAAGTAGAAGCAATCCACCGCAAGCATGTAAGCTTCTCAAATGCACGCAGAGGTAATATGGCCAGAACTTGCTAGCATGTGGTACCAAGGAGACGTGCCATTCTTTTTTCTCTTGAACATTTTTCAAAACACTATATATTACTGACTCAGGGAACACCTTAGGTAATTTAGTATTTCCTTACCCAGTGATTTGGTTACATTCCTAAGATCAAGTCTTATTCTTTGTCATATCCTTCCTGCCCCTCTCCCAGCTAGAACATGAGTCAATGGTATATTACAAGCCTCTAATATATTAGTTTTATATTAAGAATTTCCTGGTTTGTAAGAAGTCAACTTTCCATCAACATGAATTTTTCTCCAGTATTTTCAAAGATTGATGGGTAAGGAGGAGGACAAGAGGGACTGACTTTGACATCCTTTACAGTTACAGCGAGTACTGGGTCTGTTATTTCTTTTGTATCCCCCAAAGTACTAGCTGCTGGCTATACTAACGTGTCTAATAAATCCTTGTGGATCCGACTTGTTCTTACAGAAGGGTACTGTTTCTAATATCCAAGAACATCTGCTATTTGGCACTGACTGGGAATGAGATGTTCTGTATTAGTGAATTTATAAAATAATAAGCTTAACCCATTAAACACTTAAATAGCACTGTTACCTTCTTTTAGAATTAGGAGATAATAAACTTTTCTAAATCAGTATGTACTTTATCTAACCTCTCAAATGTAATAATTTTAACTTCTTTCTTTTGGTGATGCTTGGTCATAACTATGAACATTGTATTTTTCTTGTGTACTCAAGATGAACATTGGCATTTTATCATGCTGTGTATGTGTACATACACACACACACAATTTGTGCATGTTTCTATACGGTTGCTGCAGGAAACTTTTCTCCTGAGGAGATATGAACACACACCCTCACCCAGATAGGGCTCAGATGGCAGACCAAAGTATGACGGCACCTATACCAGGTTGGCGAACTGATGAGTTCTGGGGTTGCTTACAGAGTGTGGGTCGGCATTATTTACAGGAACATGGAGTCCTCAAAGCTGCCATTTTGGTGGGGATCCCTGTGCCAGGATTACTCCTCGGATGTTCCTCCCTCAGCCTAAGGGTGAGGGTTTACTTACAGAGCATGAGGACCCTAGAGTAGCCATATAACCAAGAAATTTCATTCCATCCTGATTTCTCTTCCCTTGGCTGCTTTCTTCAAGGAGCTCCTGTCCAGGTGTATAGAGACCCTACAGTAGTACCTCAGTGGGGCTCACTCTGTTGGGGTTACCCCCACGGATACTCCTCCCTCAGTCTCAGGGTGAGTGCTTACTTACAGAGCATAGAGATTACAATAGAGCACTTGAGTGGAACTTCTTGTTCCTTGATCTTTTCCCCCCTCTATACTCTGTTTTTCCCTGAGGCCATGAGACCTTGTGCATCACTGCACAGAGCGGGCTCAAGCGTCACCTGAGATCTCAGGTGGGGTCTGATGACCCTCCCTGTGCCTTCTCTCCCAGTTAATTACTGCTCACTGCGTACTTAGTACAGAACACTTTTGAGTACTGTGACAATGTCTACAGGTCTATGGCAGTAAAGCATGGCTGAGCCTGCCAAATACCATGCTAGTAAAAGGTCAAAGCAATGTGCTCCAGGTAGCTTCCCCATCCTCTCTAAAGAAGTCTTCCTCTGAGCTCACTCCAGCCATTACTTAGGAGTCACTAACCCACTGGAGTTCTCTCAGCAGCTTGTAGCTACTCTTCTTCATCTGAAAGACCAGGCTGAGGGGAGATGATAGCAGCTCATGTCTATGACAATTCCACCACTTTATAAAACTGTGGTAATTTAAGTATAAACAATATGCTTTAATATTTAAGAAAGAGACTGTCTGGACTGCTCATCTATAAAAGGGGAACAATAAAGAAATCTATGGTGTACGAGTTCTGAGGATTAAGTGAGATAATGCACATGAAATGCTCAGAATAGCTCCTGGTCACATACTGTGTCACAGAACTGTTCGTGACTTGTTCTCAGTCAGGGAAGTATCAATTCCTAGATAGCATTCTGCTTGTTCTAGAAGTATTAGATAGTTCATATGACTTTTGAATGAAGAGTAAATTTTAGAAACTTATCAAATTGTGGGGACATTTTAAGAGAAAAATTATTTTCTGCAATGTTCATTCCATGGTAAAACATTGAATTATTTTGAAACTACGTACGTATGTACGTACATATGTACGTACGTACACACACACGCATGCGCACGCACACACACAGAGGCTGATCTATAAGTTTGACTTGTCTCACTATGCTATTCCTGTTGTGATTAACATTATTTCTCACTTTCATTCTATTAACTTATTCTCTTACTAACAAACACTGTAGGTCTGCCCAGGGCTATGACACCATAGAACTCCAGGTGGCGCTATTTACACTACATATTGTGCCAACAATATCCCCTGACCTATCTATGTGGCTTGGCAGCCTTGCCTCTTACATTTTCTTGTTACCTTTCCCCCCTGATACCCAATCTTGCTCATTATAAAAACAAAGTCTATCTCACTGTCTTCATGTATAGTTGTATCTGAGCTGTACAAACTACACTGTTACAATTTTATAACAAACTGCTTTCCTTTTACAGAAATGCAGAGTAAAAGTATCATAGATTTTTAAAAATAATTATATATCTTGATAGGCTATATTTCATATTATTTTTATTTATTATTTTGCTATTATATTTATATTAGACTTAAGAGAATGTAGTTGGCATTTAAAAATGTTTACTAAGATGGTATTTAATGGCTCAGTGGTTAAGGACACTTGCTTGCAAAGCCTGCTGGCCCAGGTTCAACTCCCCAGTACCCTCATGAAGTCACATGCACAAAGTAGTGCATGCATTTGGGGTTAGCTGTGGCAAAAAGCCTTGATATGCTCATTATTTCTCACTTTCTTTCTCTCTCTACCCTTGCAAATAAATTTTTTTAAAAAAAGAAATAAGTATTGGAATTGATAGAAAACTGAAGAATTAAATGACTACTGTTCATGTATAAATTTTCAGATCAAAAAGCTATACAACTAGATCAAATCTTAGATAAAACTTAATCTAATATTTTCTCTAACAATATTCCAAATTATGAGTGGTTCACAATATGAATATTTATTGTGATTAAACTTGGTAACCTTCAAAAAAGTGAAAAAACCCTATATAAATTTTCATGACCCTATTCAAGGAACAGGTTTTTAAAAATGGTCCTAAGGCCACAAATGTGTTATGTGATTCTAATATACTATCTCTTGGAAATGTCCAAGTGAAATGTCAGAAAAACAAGCACTAATCAAAATATTGAAATTATTTTTAAAATTGGCATTCTGCCAGAGAAACATTCCTTTTATTCTTGTTTCTCTTTTGAAGAAGGTTATGGTTTCAAGCTCAATCTACATGCCCACAATTGATGAGGGCTGGGATTACAGGCAGATAATACCATGTCTGGCACATTCCTCTTACTCTTTTTTTCTTTGGGGGGTTTTCTGAGGTGGGGTCTTGCTCTAAGCCCAGGCTAGAATCTCAAAGTGGCCTCCAACTCATGGTATTCCTCCTACCTCTGCCTCCCAAATGCTGAGATTAAAGGCGTGCATCATCATGCTCGGCTTCTTCTACTCTATAGTGCAGAATGTTATGAATCTACATTATGGGGGATTATAATCTACATTATAGAGAGATGGCTTAGTGGTTAAGGAGGATTCTCTAGTATCTACATAAGACAGATGCATAATATGGTGCATGTATCTGAAGTTTGCAGTGGCTGGTGGCCCTGTGGTGCCCATTCTCTCTCTCTCAAGTAAATAAATATATATAAATAAAATATTAAAAAATTCTACATTGTAGGATTGCTTCTACAGTCTCTTTTGCCATATTGATTTGATAACATAGTATTCTGCAAAAGCTGTTTTTTACATATTAAAGTTTAATATTAAAAAATTTGTGAGATAGCAAATGTGATGGTTTATACTGATTGCCAACTTGACAGGACCTAGAATCATTTGTGCATGCTCCTAATAGTCACAATATTCAGATCTCTCCACGTGTGTGCTGATCATTTGGATATCTTCTTTGTAGAATTGGTTACTTAAGTCCTTTGCCCATTTCCACACACTGTCACTTTGTTGGTGAACTGTGAGCTCCTTACATATTATGAATAAAATACTCTTACTAGATCTCTGATTTGAAAATAATTTTTGCCCAATTCTGTGAGTTGTCTTTTCACTTTCTTCATAGGATCATTTGAAACCGTAATGTTTTTATTTTATTTTTTTTTATTTTTTGAGGAAAGCCCAACAGACTGGTTGGTCTGTCTTTCTTTTTTTCTGTCTTTCTTTCTTTCCTTCTTTCTTTCTTAATGAGAGAGCTAGAGTGAGCGAGCAAGTGTGCGAGAGAGAGTTGGCATACCAGGCAGGGCCTCCAGCCACTGTAATAGAACTCCAGATGTGTGTGCCATCTTGTGCACAAGTGGGACCTTGTCAGTGCATCAACTTGTGCATGTGGCTTGCGTGGGATCTGGGGAGTCAAACATGGGTTCTTAGGCTTTGCAGGCAAGTACCTTAACCACTAAGCCACCTCTCCATCCCTGAAGCCTTAAAGTTTTAAATTATGATGAGGCTCACATACAGAAACTTCTTTATGAGTTTCTGGTGTTCCATCTAAAAAAGCCACTGCCGAACCCAAGGTCATGAAAATTTGCTCTTATATTCTAAGGCTTTTCTAGTTTTAGCTTCATGTTGATGAATTTTATATCCACATTTGTAAGATATATTATTTTGTAGTTTTCCTTTCCTGTGAGGTTTTGATTTTGGTATTAGAAGGTTAAACTTACAGACTTGAGTAAGCGTCCCCTTCTATTGTACTTTGGCAGCGTTTGAAAAGGATGGGTATTGCTTTCTTTGAATGCTTAGTGCAGTTTACCAGGAAAGCATTTGTCTTTTTAAAAAATACATATATTTTATTTTATTTATTTATTTGACACAGAGAAAGAGGGAAGGGGGGGGGGGAGAGAGAGAGAGTGAGAGAGAGAGAGAGAGAGACAGACAGAAAGAGAGAATGGGCACGCCATGGCCCCTAGCCACTGCAAATGTACTCCAGACGCATTCGCCACCTTGTCCATCTGGCTTACATGGGCCCTGGGGAACTGAACCTGGGTTCTTTGGCTTTGCAGGCAGGAGCCTTAACCACTAAGCAAGGCCTCTAATCGGGTTTTTGGTTTTTTAAGGGGAGGACATTTTTGGTTATGAATTTAATATTTTTACTAGCTATGAGACTATTCAGATTATTTTTCTTGAGTTAATTTTGATAATTTTTATGTGTCTGGGAGTTTATCTATTTCATTTAGATTGTCTAATGTTGGTGTATAATTATTCAGAGTATTGTCTTAGGAGCCTTTTCTCTCTGAAAGGTTGATAATAATGTCCCTGCTTTTTGTAATTTTACTAGTTGCAGAATGTTTATTCTCTTTAAGATAGTCAATTATGTACATCTTTCCAAAGAACCAATCTTTGGTTTTACTAGTTCTTTCCTTTTGTTTTCTACTCTCTGTCTAGTTTACCTCCCATCTAATCTTTATTTCCTTTCTTCTGCTACCTTTCAGGTTACTTTGACTTTTTTGATATGTTTTAATTAAAAAAAATATTTTTATTTACTTATTTGCAAGCAGAGAGACAGAGAGAGGGAGGGAGAGAATGAATGGGCATGCCAGGGCCTCTAGCCATTGCAAATGAACTCCAGATGTGTGTGCCACCTGTGCATCTGGCTTTACATGGACACTGGGGAAATGAGCCTCAGTCGACAGGCTCTGCAGGCAAGTGCCTTACAGATGAGCCATCTCTCAAGCCCTCTTGATGTGTTTCAAAGAATTAAATTATGTTAATGAATTAGTTTTCTTCCTTTCTTATATAGTTGTTTATAGCTATACGTCTTTATAGTACTTCTCTTGCTGTCTTTTAAATTCTTTTTGTAAGTATATATTTTAATATTTTATTTTTATTTATTTACGAGAGAGAATGGGCACACCAGGGCCTCTAGCCACTGTAAATGAATTCCAGACACATGTGCTTTGCAGGCAAGTGCCATAATTGCTAAGCCATCTCTTTAGCACCCCCTCTTTTAAATTCTTTATGCTGTATCTACTTAATAACGATGAACCTTCCCCGGGGTTTCTTGTTTCACTATATTGTGGTCTAAGAAGATGCTTACTATGATTTCAGTTTTTCTAAATTTATTGATTGTTTTAAGGCCCAACAGAATTAATTTCGGAGAAAATTTCATATGCACTTAAGCAAGTATACTGTGTTGATGATGGAAGAGCCTGGAGGGCTTCACATGTGTCAGCTACATCTAGTTGCCTTAAGTTGTTCAAGTTCTCTGTATCTTTAATGACACATGTATTTATTCTATCCAACACCTTGAGTGCGTCCCATGGTGCACGAGTGGAGGTCACAGGAAAACTTTGGGTGTCAGTACTGTTTCTACCTTGTTTCACTGTCGTTTACTGCTGCAATTGGCAGGCTGGCCGGCCTATAGGCTTATGGGAGATCTCCTGTCTCTGTCTCCTTTCTTGCTGTAGGCAGGCTGGTATTACAGATACTTGCCACAGCACCCAGCTTTTATGTAGGTTCTGGTGATCTTAACTCAGAGGGTTGCGTGGTAAGCATTTATTCACTGAGCCATTTCTCCAGTCTGCTTAAAAAATTATAAAACTTTATTGAGAGAGACAGAGAGAGAGAGAATGGGCACACCAGGAGGGCCTGCAGCCACTGCAAATGAACTCCAGATGCATGTGCCACCTTGTGTATCTGTCTTACATGGACCCTGAGGAACTGAACCTTGAGGCAGCATCTCATTCTAGCCAAGATTGAGCTGGAGCTTACTGTGTATCTCAGGTTGGCCATAAACTCACGGTGATCCTCCTACCTTAGCCTCCTAAGTACTGAGATTACAGGTGTGAGTCACCCTGTTCTGCTGGCACTTTTTTTTTTTTTGAAACAAAACAAAACAAAACAAAACAAAACAAAACCACTCTCAAGATGGCAGCCCCCAAGTAAGGATCAGGCAAAAAGTTCACTTGTGTGTCCTTAGGACCACTGTGTCTATTTTGTATGATGACAGACATCTCCAGAATGCAAATGGCTCTTTCCTCTGCCAGGTCCATGTGGTGCTCATTTGTCTGGGGTCTTACTTCTAGCCTTTGAGTCAATGAAAATGAATGTACTGAAATGTGCTTCTATCATGTTTGCCCTTAGACTTTCTTCTTCCCTTTATTGTTATTCATTACTCTACTTTTAACTTCTTGCTTTATGTATTTATATTGTATGTTTTGAAAAATAATCCAAGAGTTTTGTTCTAAGTAGCCAAAGTTGTTTACTTCTGACTGGGAACTAAGACGGTGAAGTTTCCTCATTACCTATTTCTAGAGTTGTTAGGCCTCAGCTCCTAAATTGCAGTGGCTTACACAACAAAGCATCATTGGTTTTTCTCATGAGGCTATGGGAGGCTCTGTTTTTTACGGGCTCTGTGTATTTCTTATTCGTGGCTAGTCGTGGTCCAGGACATGCTCACCTTACAGCAAATCACATTGAGCAAGGCAGAGAAGCAGCCAGCAATGTGAGACACTTGGGGGAAACACAGTCACCAGTATTCTGCATTTGGACAGGATCTTACTTTATAGCCCAGGCTGGTTTCGTGGAAATTCTCCTGCCTCAACCTCTAATGCTGGACCTCTTTTTCAGTCTTTCAAAATTAACTTCCCCTCCTTATTACTTGGGTTTTCAAGGTAGGGTCTCACTCTAGCCCAGGCTGAGTTCACTATGTAGAATTCACTATGTAGTTTCAAAGTGGCCTCAAACTCATGGCGATCCTCCTACCTCTGCTTCCCAAGTGGTGGGATTAAAAACATGCACCCAGCTCCTATTATCTTTTAATTTTTAAAAAAATTATTTATTTGCAAGTAGAGAGAGATTGAGAGAAGAGAGACAGACAGACCGAATGGTTGTGCCAGGGTTTCCAGTTGTTGCAAATGAATACCAGCCACATGCATCACTTTGTGCATTTGGCTTTATGTGAGTACTGGGGAATGGAACCAGAGTCATTAGGCTTTGCAGGCAAGTGCTTTAACTGCTGAGCTATCTCTCCAGCCCAAATCCTTTTGTCTTTTAAAGAGTAATGTGTCCTTTTCTATAAAATGATGGTACTAAAGCAAAGTAGACTTAAAATTATTATTATTTTTGGGGTTTTTCAAGGTAGGATCTCATTCTAGCTCAGGCTGACCTGAAATGCACTCTGTAGTCTCAGAATGGCCTTAAACTCAAGGCGATCCTCCTACCTCTACCTCCTGAGTGCTGGGATTAAAGGCATGTGCCACCATGTCTGGCTAAATTTTTATTACTTGATTAAAAAGTTATCAATTCTCAAAATTTTGGGAGAATTTTACTAGAGGGTCCCCCCCCAATTAATTTTTTCACTACAGGGAAACAAAACAAAAAGGAAACACAAAGCCCACGGTCTTCTCTGGATGTTATGAAGTACTCATAGTGACTCTCTGGCTTGTAAAGACACTCATTTCCTCCCCTGTGGGTTTCATGACTTTCGATGCTATGCTTAGGAAAATCCAGGCCATTATTTATTTCTACTGTCCTGTTACCTTAAAAATGGTCTGTTTAGTTTTTATGTAAACACTGGAAGCTCTGGAATCTTATGTCATATAAATAATTCTTATCCTTAACATGGAAAATTTAATAGGGTAGGACATAAACAATGAAAGCTTATAACTATACCTTTGAAAAGGTAAGATATAAAAAGACAAACACTTTAAAAAGTAGCTAGACTTATTTCCTATGTGAAGTGATATACATTTAATTGATACAGAGTTATAAACACATTACTAAGTACTAATTTTTTAACAGAAGTTATCAAAATTAAAACTGCAAAAGAGCAGAGCAGTTTGCTCAGTTCTATTAAAGCCAATGAAATCCTCTAATGATCGATTTTCTCATTCCTTCCTACTCCCGTTCTTCAGCATATTTTTTACTCGTGATACTGCATAGCATTACCACTATCAAGATGTTAGAGCTACCCCATCCATTCTAAGACAGGGAGATGACGGGGAAAGGATATGGTGCTGAAATACATCCACAGCAAACCTATGGAGAATGGGGAATTTGACCAATGTCTTAGTTTTCCATGAGTCTTATGTAGCATATGAAATTCAGAGTTCACTATTCAACACTAAAGTCATACATGGTCTATGCAGTAACAACATGACAGCTGTCGTTCATCAGCCTTCTGATTTGTCAGTGCACAGCCAGATCTAAGATCAGGAGCTCATGTGTTAGCAAGACAAGTTTCCATTAACTGGAGGAGAAAGAACTCAACTGATCAATTTTGAAACTCAAGCTTGTGCCACATTTACAATTTAAATGGAGTATAGTTCTTTTTCAACATTTTGTGGAGCTTATCTTATTTTTATTTATTTATTGTGATGTGCATTATGAGTGTGTTTGTGCATGTGTGTGCTCGTACATATGTGTGGAGGACAGAGATAAATGTCAGGGGTTTTCCTCTATTGCTTCCACTTTACTCAATGAGACAGGGTTTCTCAAGGAACCTGGAACTCCGGTTTGGATAGTCTAGGATTCCGTGCCTCTGCCTCCCCAGTACTGGGGCAGCAGATGTGCACCACAACACCTGGCATTTTATGTGTGTTCTAGGGATCCAAACACAGGTCCTCCTCCTTGGGAGGCCAGCACTTTAACCTGAATTTATATAGAAGTTACACTTTTCTGATCTTTAAAATATATTCTTGTTAACATGAAATGAAAATTCAAAGATGTGGTTGGAGCAGACAGAGCAGCCTACCTGCAGGTATGATCGTCGCTCACACTTGCAATCTCGTGGCCTTCTTTTGGATGGAACACCACGTCGTTAATGAAATCTGAGTGGCCTTCTAAAACCTGAAGGAGAAAAGTTCATAAGAAAGCATGACAACCTGTAATATTCCCATCTAGTTTTTACTTCTCTGCCTCAAAATCTTCCTCTGCATGGTTCTTTTTTTCTATAAATATTTCTTAAGCAATTTGCTATTTTTAAAACAATTTTCTTCACAGTTTATCTTGGAAAGAAGGTGATCACTCAACACACTGCTGTTTAGCTTAGTCTTTCTTTTCTACAATGCATGCCTTATAAAAACACACTTTTTTTTTTCTTTGCACCTATCCTCATATCACCTCTTTTCCCACTTATTACATAAAGTTTAAATGAAAAAGCTAAAAATACTTTTTAGGTGTACTGAGCCAGAGTCCCCCTAGTTTTTTTTTTTTTTTAACCATGTACTTGTTGTTTTGCACACTCATTACTACAAATACACACTATACAAGCTTCTAATGTTTTTATTCATTTGCTCAGAACTGGTGACAGCTATTATCACAAGCCCATAGTCATAACCAACACAGAAATTGTCTTCTGGCCATTGAAGGAACAAATGAAAACTTGTTAGAGGACTATGAGTAGATAAGGTTCTTTTTGTCAAAATCTCAAAAGTGGAAATCTTTATTTTTAAAAAATATTTTATTTATTTCTTTGAAAGAGAATAAGATAGAGAGAGAGAGAGAGAGAATGAGATAAAGAGAGAGAGGGTGAGAAAGAAAGAGGCAGATAGAGAGAATGGGCACTCCAGGGTCTCCAGCCACTGCAAATGAATTTTAAACACATGTACCACCTTGTGCATCTGGCTTATGTGGGTACTGGGGAATTGAACCTGGGTCCTTAGCTTCACAGGCAATCACCTTAACTGTTAAGCCATCTCCTCAGCCTTACAGCTGAAATCTTAAGTGGGTTCACCAAACACTTACGTGTATTAATAGTTATCTTCATTTCAAAAACTAAACTTCCATCTCAGTTCTAAGGTTAATAAAGTGGCTTCATATGGTAATATTCACATTTAGAAATATGTCATGAAAAAAAGAACTTGTTACAAATCTTTTTGCATTACATTAACAAATGTAGGTCCTTCAAATAATTCTCCAAAGTTTAGGGTATAATTTACAACAGTTAACATTAAATGCTTAATGTCCATTAACCTGAGCATAATAACATTTTTGTTTATGGATTTTTTTTTCTTACTAGTATATACATTGTAGGTTTCATTATGGCATTTTTCAAATAAAATATTTATTGCTTCTCTCTCCTCTTCTCCTCCTCCATTCCCCTTTGTATCTTTTTCTTTTTTTTTCGAGGTAGGGTCTCACTCTAGCCCAGGCTGACCTGGAATTCACTAGGTAGTCTCAGGGTGGCCTCGATCTCACGGCAATCCTCCTACCTCTGCCTCCCGAGTGCTGGGATTAAAGGCGTGTGCCACCACGGCCGGCCCCTTTGTATCTTTTTACATTCATGACGTATGTATCCTTTCGCCCCCTCTCCCCTTCCTCAACACCTTTTGTTCCCTTCTACTGGTTCCTACATTGTTTCACTGTCTCCACCTACTCTTATACCCACTCATTTTCATACATATTAACCTTAAAGTTTAGAATCTGCATAAGAGAGAATATGTGATTTGTACCTGAGTCTCAGTCACCGTACTTAACATAATACTTTCCAGGTACACCCACTGTGCTATTTCAGAATTTCATTTATCTTTACTGATAAATAAAATGCACGGTGTATATGTGCCACATTGTAATTTTTGAGTCATCTGTTGATGGGCATCTAAGCTGGTTCCATTTCCTTGCTACTCTGAATAATTCGGCAATAAACATGAATGTGCAGGTTTCTCTGGTAGGACTTAAGAATCCTTTGGGTATGTGCCCAGGAGTGGTAAGCTGGTTAATGTGGTTCTCTATTTTTAATTTTTTGAGAAGCCTAATATTGATTTCCACAGCCGCAGAGCAGTGGCGACAGCAGATGCAGCAGGTTTACTAATGGCTTAAACTAAACTTCTCTTCAGTTTTCTTTTTCATCAGGTTGCTGTTAGAGGCAGCTAGCCTACTCTTGGGATGGGGGTGCCAGCAGTTAGCTCTCACACCTCACAGGCTCTGCTTTTAGAAGCAGTTTGCCCACTTCTGGATAGAAAAGTTCCAGAGGTCAGTCTTCTTTAAATTCAGGGCTGGTCTCCCCAAATAGGGCATTTTGTGAGCATATTAACTTTAGAAAAATATTTTATTTATTTATTTGAGAGAGAGAAAAAGGGACGGAGGGAGGGAGAGAGAGAGAGAGAGAGAAAGAATGCATGCGCCACCTTGTGCATCTGGCTTATGTGGTTCCTGGGGAATTGAACTGAGGTCCTTTGGCTTTGCAGGCAAGCGCCTTAACCACTAGGCCATCTCTCAAGCCCACATATTAACTTTTAACAGGTAAAGTTTTCTCGTACATACACTTGGTTATCCATAGTACTGCCTTAGAGTAACCCATACACACAATTCATTAAGCCATTCCTAGCATTTCTACATGGGCACTGGGGATCAAACTCAGGTTCTCATGCTTGGGAAACACTTTACCTACAGAGCTATCTCACCAACCAATACATTACTTTAACCAAGCTAATTAATCTAACTACATTTTTAATTCTTGACCACTTAGCTCACTTTTCCTGTGTATGTTCTGAGAACACTTAAGATCTATGCTCTTAGTTACTTTTAAATATAAGGCATGTTATTTTTATCAAATTATTAATGTACACTAACTGCACATGTTAATAAATTTCTCTGTGACATTTCACTTGCATGCTTTTATTATGCCTTCACTACCTCTTGGTAACTCTGCCTGTGTCATGTTGTTGCCTTGAGTTCAACTTTGGTTTGTCTTGTCTGTCTTTGTGGTACTGGGGATTGAACTTAGGGCCACATGCATGCTCATCATTTCTAAGCTATATCCTTAGTTCTGGAGTTCAATTCTTAGTGTCTGGATTCATTTTAACATTTTTACACTCAATTGCTGTAAGTTAGCTATAGTGTAAAATAAAGTAAATAAGACCTTAAAATTATGGACTTTAACAGTCATTTTAAATTGTGATAAATAATTTAAGAAGCAATAATAATAAGTATATATTAAAATAAAGTCCAAAACTCTGAATTAAATTTGTCAACATACCTTATATTCATTTTTATCCTGAAGATCTGAAGTAAATAATCTAATCTTCATATCAGCAGCCGAAGTACAAAATCTGGAAGCAACAAAACACAATAAATCCATTTTTAGTCTCTATAACTAAAAGCTGTCCCCTTATGCCATGCCTTCAAGTCACCAAAACCTGTTATAAGTCATAAACATGCTTTCTGGAGTGGGGAGGAAGGATACCACAGCTATGCAGAAAGTTATTATAAAGCCAATAAAGTAAAAAGGAGCTAATTAAGTACTGTATTTTGGAACACATAAAATTCTACTATATTCTGGATTTGTGTTGTCAACCATGTGTATAATTTTATATTAAGTCAGCATACGCACAACACGTATTCCTCTGCTTTTCTCTCAATCATTACTACTTCAAGGGTACTTAAGTTATCCTTTAACAGAACCAGGCAAACAATTTTCTCTCTAGCCACTGTAGAAGAACGAGCAGGAACTGAATGAGGCAGAGGGCAGGGACAGCGAGTAAGTTAATCACATATTATACAACCAAAAGGGTTTCTTTCTTCATGTAAGATAAACCTGATAAGAGATGATGTTATATCACAGCCATGTGCACATGCCACTATGCAATCATGAAGAAAATATTAGTACTTACTTGCAACACTGAACGAAATGTAAAGTAAAAAATAGATTGTATAATCTTTAAATATAATTTGTACAGTTATATATAAGCAATGGCAAGGGTACTGACTATTATGTGGATTTTTGACATTCCTGCATTTCTTAATTTAAAAATATTATAGTGCTGGAGAGATGGTGTAGCAGTTAAGGTGCTTGCCTGTGAAGCCTAAGGACCCAGGTTTGATTCCCCAGAACCCATGTAAGCCAGATGCACAAAGTGGCACATGCATCTGGAGTCCATTTGCAGTGACCATTCCCCTGTGGCTCTATCTGCCTCTTCTTCTCTCTCTCTCAAACAAACAAATAAATAAAATTTTAAAAATTATAATGTTCCGCAAAGAATTTGAGGCAGCTTTCCAAAAAATAGGAAACAAATTAACAAACAAAAGAACTTTCAAATGATGAATTGTAGCAAGACCATTAAAAAGAACACGGGAAACAAGCAATGAAGAATGACGGGTTAAGGGGCACTGGGAGATTGGTTAGTGGTTAGAGGCACCTGCCTGCAAAACCTCCTGGCCCAGGTTCAATTCCCCAGCCACTCATGTAAAGCTGATACAAAAAGAGGCACAAGTATCTGGAGTTTTACACACTTACACACACACACGGGCTGGGAAGATGACTAAGTATTAAAGATGTTTGCTTGCAAAGCCTAACAAGTAAGGTTTGATTGGCCAGTACTCACATAAAGCTAGCTGCACAAAGTGGTGCATGTGTCTGAGTTCATCTACAGTGACAAGAGCCCCTGGTGTGTCCATTTTCTCTCCGCCTTTCTCAGATCAATATATTCAAAACCACAGGAATAAGATTGTTTCCATTACTTTCAAAATCTACTAAGGCATGCAAAGAGGCTTGCTCTTGTTTCAATCCAGATGTTGTGAATGCATCTTTTTAATATAAAGGGAAACAACCAGCATACAAGCTGTCAGTAATAACATATCTATGGTGACAAGAGGTGCTATATAGATTATTCAAAATTAAGTGAGTTAAAAGGTATAAAGTTTATAGGAAAAACATAAAAGCACATCGTTATAACATTGTTAAAAGCAAAGACATTTTAGAGATGAAAACAAAATCACAAAAAAAAGTGGTCAAAATTACTAGTCATAATGGGACTGTATGTCTTTTTTTTTTTTTTTTTTTTTTTTTTTGGTTTTTCGAGGTAGGGTCTCACTCTAGTCCAGGCTGACCTAGAATTCACTCTGTATTCTCAGGGTGGCCTCGAACTCACAGAGATCCTCCTACCTCTGTCTTCTGAGTGCTTTTAAAGGCGTGTGTCACCATGCCTAGCCCTGTATGTCAACTTTTAATGAAACCAGAAATACTCAGATAATTCAACTAGAATGGCTAAAATTAAAGATACAAAATGCTGGAGAGTAGGAAGAGTTATTTCAACCCTCATCTTATCCATGAGAATATAAATGGCAGGACCACTTCAGAAATCAGCTCCTCCATCCTGGTTTTGTGGTGCTGGGCAAGTGTTCTACCACTAAGGCACAGGCCCAACCCCGGAATCTGACACTTTCTGTGTACTAAATATACTACCTACACTGTAGCTTAGCAACCCCATTCCTAAGGGAAATAAAAACCACACATTCATAAAGCTTTACACAGGTACACACATACAACTATAGTCATAATAGCTAGAAAAATGGCACACCCATTATAAGAAAATGGACAGGCTGTGATACACTCATACACAATGTAACAGCGTACTCAAAACCACAAACAAATAAAGCGCTGGTGTGCATAGCAGAGTTAAATTTTAGAAAGCTTAGGCCAGTCACAGACAGCATTATGTACGATTCCATTTATATGAAGTTCTACAATACACAAAACTAACTTTAGGTCGTAGAACTTAGACTAATGGTTGTGTTGGCAGGGAAGGAGTATAAAGCAGCTTTTCTGGGGCAGGGGGGAGGCAGCAGAAAGGCTACATATTAATAGAGTGGATTAGAAAAATGCATTCATTTGTCAAAACTTACAAGCCAAATGACTAAGACCTAAGAACTAGATATAAGTTATCCCTTAATTAAAAACGTGAAGTTAGCACAATACTAGTTAACTTAGAGTTGCTTACTAAAGGAAGACATATCTTTTAGATTTGTAGGAAATAAGATCAGGGTGTGTAACATACCTTAAATGACCTGGCATACTCCTGCCTTATAAAGAAGGACTTAGAGGCATCACTAGGAGTTTCTTCAAACAGAAATGATTATATTTTAAATTCTTCCACCAAAACCAAAGTACACAGACTAGAATTAACGATTTATATATTGCTAAACATGAAAATGGAGACCTTGGCCTATGTTTGGGACCAGAATGTCTCAATGCTTCAGCCAAATGTAATTTTTAAAAACAAGCTGGGAGTGGTGGTGCATGCCTTTAATCCCAGTACTTTGGAGGCCAAGGTAGGAGGATCATTGTGAGTTCAAGGCCAGTCTGAGACTACATAGTGAATTCCAGGTCAGTCTGGGCCAGAGTAAGACCTTACCTCAAAAAACAAAACAAACAAAAATACCCAAAGTTGAACTTTAAATAAAGGGATCAGGTAAAACTCAGTTAAAAAGCACTGTATAGAACAAACAAATATCAGTTTCATATGTGAATTACAAAGATAACATTCCAAATTCTCTATAATCATATAGGGTTGTAGAAAATGGGCAGAGGGAAAAAGGGCATATGAATAGACTTAGTATTGCACAACACACAGGACATTAGTAAATAAACACTTGAAACTTTTAAACTTACTTGATTACTGGAGGCAATGAATCAAGTCTAGTCTCTGGGCTCCAAGCAATGCTATCGACTCGTACTCCATGGTGAAACGTTCGTAGTGTTTTATACTGAATTCCTTCAATGTCTGCTTCTTCCTCCTATGTGTACATGGTACGTGTTTTAATTTTATAAGGACAAATATAATGTTCTAATTTCATCACAGTGGAGACTATGTCAAGAGGACATGTATATATTTTGAATTCTTCAAATTATGTACTGAGATCTACTAGTTTATGGAAATAAAAATGAAAATCTGGGGCTGCAGATATAGCTCTGGCAGAATATTTGTTTAACATGCACAGGGTTAGATTCCCAGCACCACAAAACAGACAACTAAAGTTTTAAGCATCATAAAATAAATCTCTAGGAACTGGATGGATAGCTTAGCAGTGAAGGCTCTTGCCTGCGAAGCCCAAAGATCCAGGTTTGATTCTCCACGTCCCACATAAGCCAGATGCACAAGGAGGTACATGCGTGTGGAGTTTGTTTACAGTGGATAGAGGCCCCGGTGCACATCCTCTTCTCTAACAAGCAAATAAAAATAAAAACTTAAAAAAAAGGGCTGGAGAGATGGCTTAATGGTTAAGCGCTTGCCTGTGAAGCCTAAGGACCCCGGTTCGAGGCTCAATTCCCCAGGACCCACGTTAGCCAGATGCACAAGGGGGCGCACACGTCTGGAGTTCGTTTGCAGTGGCTGGAAGCCCTGGCGTGCCCATTCTCTGTCTCTCTCTATCTGCCTCTTTCTCTCTCTGTCTATCACTCTCAAATAAATAAACAAAAATTAAAAAAAAATTAAAAAAAACTTAAAATCTCTCAGACAACTAAAACTAAACAATAAACATGTTATACTTTATCTAAGACACATTTGATTTGTTTAAAGAATATTTTTATTTACTTATTTGTGAGCACAGAAATAGAGAATGAATGTGCACACCAAGGCCTCTTGCTACTGTAAATGAACTGCAGATGCATGAGCCATTTTGCATATCTGGCTTCACATGGGTACTGGGGAACTGAACCCAGGCTGATAGGCTTTGCAAGCAAGCACCTTTAACTGCTGAGCCATCTCCCAAGGCCCACATTTTACTTTTTTTTTTCGAGGCAGGCTTTCACTCTAGCTCAGGCTGACCTGAAATTCACTACAAAGTTTCAGGGTGGCCTCGAACTCACAGCGATCCTCCTTAACTCTGCCTCCCGAGTGCTGGGATTAAAGGTGTGCACCACCACGCCCGGCCACATTTTAATAGTAAATACATTTCATAACAAATTCGAGAAAAATAGAATGCTTTCAAAATCAGAGTATTCAAGGTAAATAAGTCATCATCATACTTGAACCATCTACTGGTAATATGGAAATATACACTAAGCACAAACCATAATTATGTGGAAGATCCTTTGGGAAGTTATGCTTCCAAGTCATTTTCAGGTAACATAATTAGGTAACATGTTACAATCCACTGTAACAGTACAGTCTGTGAGTAGTGAATAAGATAATAAATATTAAGGCCAGGGAGATGGCTCAGAGGTTAAAGTGTTTTCCTTGCAAAGCCTACTGGCCTCGACTGGCCCAGGTTCGATTCCCTAGTACTCATGTAAAGCCAGATGCACAAAGTGGCACATGTGTCTGGAGTTTGCTTGCAGTAGCAAGAGACCCTGGCATTCCCATTCATTCCATTCATACTCTTTCTCTCTGCTTGCAAATAAATAAGTAAATAAATAAATAATTTCTAAAAAAATTAGAAAATAGGGGCTAGAGAGATGGTTCAGTGGTTAAGGCATGCCTGCAAAACCTAATGTCTTGAGCTTGATTCCTTAGTACCATGTAAAGCCAGATGCAAAGTGGTAAATGAATCTGGTATCTGTTTGTAGCAGCTGGGAGTTCCTGGCACATCCATTCTCTCTATCTATCTTCTCTGACTGCAAATAAATAAAGTATTTTAAAAATTTGAAAATATCAAATTAATTTAGTCTTAAAATATTTAATTCTGGGTATAATTGCTTTATTATTTACTTGCCTAGTTCTATCCTACAAAAACAATTTCAGCTTATCCTCATGGAAAGGTAAAGAGAGATGAATTTGAAAAGTCAAGCTATCATCTATCTCTGACAACATGTAAAGCATCCTGAAAGGCAGTTCCATTACAAAACTAATGCAAATACTAAATCCTGAGAAGCAGCTGAGCACCATGCATACAGGTGTTACACTGGCATTGTCCCACAGCAATGGCTCACAGCATTAGTATATGAGATGTCAACCCAGCACCCACACAAGGAAAGATGTCAGACCAGAGATTTTTGCACAGATACAGGCCCTTAAGAAGGATACTACAAAGACCAGCAAACAAGGAGAAACTGGTGCCTATACTTCCTTGCTTTTTACAGCATTACTGACAAGAGTCATGATAAGTGTATCAGCCTCCTGTCCAACAGTGGATGAACAGATGAAGAAAATGTGGGATATATTCACAATGGAATACTTTGCAGCTTTAAGAAAAAAGAACATCCTATCACTTGTGACAACATGCATACACCTGCAAGACATTATGCTAAATGAAATAAGCCAAACACAAAAAGATAAATACATGGTTATAGTTACATGTGAAGTCTGAAAAATATCAAAGTCATAAACTAGAGTTAGAATGATGGCTGGTTCCAGGAAAGGAGGGGAGGGGGAAGAAATGATAAGATATTGGTTAAAGGGTACAAAGTTTCAATTAGAGAAATAACTTTGTTTAATATTTCTTGTTCAGCATGCTGACTACAGTTAATAACAATGAAGTTTCAAATGGCTATGAGAAAATCTGAAATGACTGACCTCAAAAATAAAGCTGATTCCATTGTATACAAGCATCAAACATCACACTGCAACCCATATATGTAGCATATATACAGGAGAGATGAATTTATCAGAGAAGACCAAAAAGGTGTAGAGATAGCATAGCATTTATCTAACCTGGGTTGTAGAACAGAAGGAATGAAGGAAAGAGGCAGTACTTGAACAGAGTGGGAAAGGATTGTCCATGCTCAATGATGTGCATCAACAGCCTTATTCAAAAAGGACAACATAAAGCCGGGTGTGGTGGCGCACGCCTTTAATCCCAGCACTTGGGAGGCAGGTAGGAGGATGGCTGTGAATTTGAGGCCACCCTGAGACTAAATAGTTAATTCCAGGTCAGCCTGGACCAGAGTAAAACCCTGGAGAGATGGCCTAGGGGTTAAGGTGTTTGCCTGTAAAGTCAAAGGACTTAGGATCAATTTCCTAGCACCCATGTAAACCACATGCACAAGGTGGCACGTGTGTCTGCAGTTCATTTGCAGTGGCTACAGCTCCTGGCATGCCTATTCTCTCTGTATCTCTCTTAAATAAATAAAAATAAAGAGATTTCCTAAAAAAGGATAATAATTCAAACAACTGACTTCTTAGAAGAAACAGTAATACCAGGAGGATAATAGGATAACTTCAAAATGCTTAAAGTGTAGAATTATACACAAAACAAATCTGATTTTCAAGCACGATGTATTAAATTATTTTCACAAAAACAAACACTAAGACTTTTTGTTAATTACGTTTCCTTCAAGAATCTCCTACAGCAGGGGCTGGATGGCACAAAGATCAAACCTGGCTTGTGATCTGCTTTTCAATGGATCATAATCTGAGAATCATTTCTACAAAACAAACAAACAAAAGTAATACATAACACAGACCTTTAGTGCTTGGCAAAGCCTACATTTACTATCTGGCCCTTTAAAGAAAAAGCCAGTGACCTACTATAGTAGAGAATTTGTTTTGGGGTTAAGAAAAATGGTTCTAGAAGGCAGGCTAGAGATGTTAGGCACACAGTAAAAACATCAAAGAGAAAAAGGCCAGTAAAGATATGCAGCAGCCATGTAAAACAACCATATCCAACTTGTGGGTGAAAACAGGAAGGAAAGCTGGGTGTGTGGTGATTCATGCCTATGTCAACACCTAGGAAGCTGAGGCAGGAGGATCATTAGCTGCAAAATGAGACCAGTGGACCAAGGGCTACACAGGCAAACCTCATTTCAAACAGACAAGAAATATGACAGAAACCTTAAATGTTAACCAATAAATCTGAAGGGTTCAAATGTTAAGGTCTTTGTCTTCTTCATGAGGAAGGTAAGGACACTACTTTTGACTAATTAAATATGGATATTCATATAAATGCCTATGGTAACCATACAGGAATAGCATATAATATTTCTAAATAAGGAGCAAAAAAAAAAAAACAAAAAGAGTATAAAACAGTAATATGCACACTGACCATGTTTTCAATAGTGACAACAGGGTATTCCACATGTCTAGCAACTTAGAAATGGATATATATATAATATATATAACATACTACACATTTAAAATATATGTATATATAATATAAAAATTATAGAACACTTATAATAGTGTGGTGAAAATAAACTCCAACATGGAGAAACCTAACAAATACAATGTGAAGTAATAGCAAGAAAGTATAGAACAGCAAAGAATAAGAGTGAGGGCTGGAGAGATGGCTTAATGGTTAACGTGTTTGCCTGCAAGGCCTAAGGACCTAGGTTTGACTCCCCAAAACCCACGTAATGCAGATGCACAAGGTGATGCATGCACACGTCTGGAGTTTGACTGCAGTGGCTGGAGGCCCTGGTGTACCAATTCTTTCTCTCACAAAAAAAAAAAAAATCAAAAAAGAACAGGAGTGAAACAGGTACGTTGCATCATAAAACATAAGAAACAGTATTTTGGTTTAGAAAACCTACACATAATTGTAATGCTATAAAGAAAAATAAAGTACTATACCAATAAAAAACTCCAAACATCATTATTTCTTGGGGGTGAGAGAGAAAGTTAATCAGGAAAAGTAACCATGAGTGTCCAAAATAATTGCTAATGCTTGGCTAGGTAGTGGTATACAGGGATCTACTTTATGATTTTTCTTTACATTTAACATACATGATGCATATTTTAAAATGTGTGCTAGCTATTGCAATTAAAAAATCAGCAATCATTGTCCTGTTTTAATACAGATATTTGACTAAACACTAAAAGAAAAAATTCACAAATATATCCAAGGAAACTACAATAATCTCTTATAAGAGTGGTCAAATTATAAAATAGCATCGAGGAAAAAAATGCAGAACAGGTAAAACCTGATATGTAATAAAATGCATATCTATTTAGGCAGGTATTATTTGAAGGTCTGTTCTAAGAATTCCATTCATCTTAAATCTATTTATTCTGTTTTGAGAGAGTGAGTAAGAAGGAGAAAGAGGCAGATATAGAAAATGGGCAGGCCAGGGCCTCCAGCCACTGCAAACGAACTCCAGACGCATGCGCCCCCTTGTGCATCTGGCTTACGTGGGTCCTGGAGAATTGAACAGGGGTCCTTGGGCTTTGCAGGTAAACACACCTTAAATGCTAAACCATCTCTCCAACCCCTCATCTTGAATCTAAATACAATATTTCATAATATGTACTCTAGCTGAATCCAAGTAGATGTGTTGACTTTTTTCTGGATAGCTTTTGAGATTCTAATGAAGTCATTTTGCAGATACCAAATTCAGGTACCGTTTGAAAGTAACTTCAAATTTCAAGTAAATTTAAGAATTAACAAAAAGTTTTTCTATTAATAGAAGGGAACAGAAATATGCTTATTGAAGAAAGAAAAAAACACTGCCAAATTTTATTACCTCACAATTTGTGTGTACCCTAACCATTCAGCTATGGCAAGATAACCACCATTAAGCACTTTAAGACTGAGTATAGGAGCCTAGTCACAGCTGACTTGACTATTTGGGCTATACCTACTGTTTCCACATTTGATACATCTATCTTCTAAAAATGAAAAACTTACTAAAAACACATTATTTTGCTACTGTAACAAGAGTGATTAGCTCCTATATTTGTTACTCAAATTATAGATGGAATTACTGAGTGGTCAGAGGGGTAATGAAATCACAGGGCCTGTATAGACTGAGCTTTATGTATTGCCAGTGAAAACTTTTTTTCCTGGCAGCCTTGTCTATTATTGAGCCAAATGAAAAGGGCAGGGCATGTGTATGTGGTATAGGCGGGGATGAATGCTATTTTGGGTTCAGTTTGGGGGTGTAGGCGGTATTGTATAGGCAGGAAATTAAGAGATGTTGGAAAACTTGCTGTAATAGAAATGACTATGAGGTTGGGAGAGAGCCAGCTTGATAGAAAGGCCATTCTAAGGATTTGAAAGTGGTAGGCTCCTCCCAAACACCCATTTAAGGCCACATACTGAACTCCAGTTTGACTAGACTAGACTGAAGTTTACCTAGTGGAATTCTTTCAGCTAATTCTTTAATCTCTACCCAAACGTCCGAAAAAGAACTAAAAAACCCTACTCTGAATACTTCCAGTAAAAGAGAAGTAGCTGGGCTGGAGAGATGGCTTAGTGGTTAAGTGCTTGCCTGTGAAGCCTAAGGACCCCGGTTCGAGGCTCAACTCCCCAGGACCCATGTTAGCCAGATGCACAAGGGGGCGCATGCATCTGGAGTTCGTTTGCAGTGGCTGAAGGCCCTGGCACGCCCATTCTCTCTGTGTCTCTCTCTCTGCCTCTTTCTTTCTCTGTCTATCGCTCTCAAATACATAAATTAATTAATTAAAAAAAAGAGAAGTAGCTGCTTTTTTGAGGAGAGTTTATTCAGTTGGGAGATAGTGTTATCAGAGTTCTGAATGTACATTCTACTCCATGCTCCAAGTTCTGCCTCTGGAAGTACACAGAATAAGTTTAAGTGATAGCAAATACCTCCCCATAGCAACCTCTGCCTGGTGGATACACTGGAAGCAGATTCAGCTCCAGCTCCAGCTCCGCAGCACTCTCAACAGCAAGTACAAATGAACACAGGTGACAGGTAGTAACTTCCACTTGCCATTCTCAGACTTTGTCCACCTGACAGTTTTAAGCATTTTTAATTCTACCCTGAAATTTGTTTTCAATATTTCCATTGAATCACAGTACAGTGCTGAGAAACAAAGATTACTATAAACATTTTCAAACGTACCGAGGAAGACAGAAGAACACTATGCTATCTCACAGGGTACTATCTGCCACAGAGAGCCCAAAGCATTTGAAATGTGGCTAGTGTGTATACTTTATAAAGTATAAAAGACAAACCAAAATTTCAAATACTATGAAAAACAATTAAACTATAGCATTAGCAATTTTTACATTGGCTACATAGGAAGTATTTTGGATAAACTTGTCAAAACATGCTAATTTCACTTGTTTTTAACTTTTATGTTATGGCTACAGCATTTAAACTAATATTTGTGGCACACTTGACATTCTTACTGATCTGTATTGTTTTAGTTCCCTTTAATAGTTATTGTACTAACTCATGGTTAATAATCAGCTAAGTATTAGTTCTCCCTTTCAGTTCTATTGTCTTTAGGCTTTATAACCACATTTAGTAAATTATAGATCGTTGAACATGGCCCACAAATCCAATCTGTTAAGCAATGTTTGGATCTGAGCATATAGCCTGACATAAACAGGTATTTAGTAAATGCCTGCTAAATAATTACTTATTCAGAGCATTAATGTACCTTTCTTAGTTTTGTGCCCTATACAAAGATAATTTGTTTGCCTAAATCAATGTTCTCATTCAAGTGCAATTCAGTAATGGAGACTCTAGACTTAAAAAACGTTCATGTTCCTCTAGTTATTTATAAAGAGGGCTTCTATAAGTTTTTTTTTAAATATTTTATTTATTTGAGAGAGCAAGGGGTAAAGAGAGAGAGAATGGTTGCTTCAAGGCCTCCAGCTGCTGCAAACGATCTCCAGACACATGTGCCACCTTGTTCATCTGGCTTATGTGGGTCCTGGGGAATTGAACCTGAGTCCTTTGGACCTGCAGGCATACACCTCAACCACTAAGCCATCTCTCCAGCCCTTCTATAAGTTTAATTACATTGCTTTATACTTAAAAATCTCCTTGAGGGCTGGAAAGATGGCTTAGCGGTTAAGGTGCTTGCTTGCAAAACCAAACGACTCAGGTTTGATTCCCCAGTACCTACATAAAGGCTGATGTACAAGGTGGCACATGTGTCTGGAGTTCATTTACAGTGGCTAGAGATCCTGGCATGCCCATTCTCTCTCTGTTAAATAAATAGACAAAATATTTTTAAACATTTCTTATTTTTATTTATTTGAGACAGAGACAGGGCAGAGGGAGAGGAAGAAAGAGAGAGAGAGAGAGAGAGAAGAGAAAATGGGCACTCCAGGGTCTCTAGTCACTGCAAACGAACTCCAGATGCATGTGCCACCATGTGCATTTGGCTTACATGGGACCTGGAGAATTGAACCTGGGTCCTTAGGCTTCTAGCCATGTGCCTTAACTGCCAAGCCATCCCTCCAGCCCTGGATAAAATATTTAAAAAAATATCCTTAAGGGTAATTTTTGCTTTTTTAAACTTACTGACACCTAGTACACACATAATGAATATCTGACAAATGCATAATAATAGTTAACAGTACTAGTATATCTACTCATACTTCCATATACTTCAAGGATAGCAGAAGACTAGGAAAAATGTTCTGTTGAAACTCAAATTCAGTGTATTTACAATGTTCTCTTTAAGTCCTACAGTGATGACTGCTTTTCTGATTGGAATGTGAAAAGCTTTCAGTTTTATGTACTTTGGTTTCCTCTTACGAGCATATTGGATGCTATGAAATGTGAAGGTCCTAGAATATAATAGGAATGTTTCAGTGTTGAAACAGATAAAAAGTAATTTCAGAGGAAGCAGTAATTTATTTTGGATCCCAATGGCAAATGATTGGAACTTAATTGTTCTGAACTATCTGAACCACCTATTTCAAAAAATATTTAGAATGGGGTTGATGGACAAACAGTGGTTTTATTTTATTTATTTGAAAGCAACAGACAGAGAAAGAGGCACAGAGAGAAGGATGGGCGCACCAGGGCCTCCAGCCACTGCAAACGAACTCCAGATGCATGCACCACCTTGTGCATCTGACTTACATGGGTCCTGGGGAAGCAAGCCTCGAACAGAGGTCCTCAGGCTTCACAGGCAAGCGCTTACTTGCTAAGCCATCTCTCCAGCCCAAACAGTGGTTTTATAATGGAGCCCAGATTTTGTTTTTTCATATCCCAGTCATGTAAATTCCTGAACTTTTTTTTTTTTTTTTCAAGGTAGGGTCTCACTGTAGCTCAGGCTGACCTAGAATTCACTATGTAGTCTCAGAGTGGCCTCGAACTCATGGTGATCCTTCTACCTCTGCTTCCTGAGTGCTGTGATTAAAGGTGTGCATCACCATGCCCGGGAATTCCTAAACTGTTTTGAAGGAGGGATAATCTTTATTTATCTGTATCTTTGTCAAGGGCAATATAATTTGTGTTCAGTATGTGCATTAATTTTAAAGAGTTTTTTTTCCCTTAGGAAATTTGGATATAATATCTCCTTTGCCAGTCACATAGGTCTGAGGATCAATCAAGACAATATTTATCACCACAAACTATAGTGATGTAATATAAGTATTTTCAGGCATTTCCCCCTCTATTTTGTCATTTTCCTTTTCTCTCCTTGCTTCCCATTATCTTTGCCTTCCTTGTTTCCTAATTTATTCACTCTTCTTGACTTTATCCAGTATTTATTTGATCTTAGAGGTAAACATATTTGTTTTCAGTGCTTTAAAATACAATTCTGGGTACTGGCCGTGATCATGTGGGACAGATGGTGACTATTGGGGAGAACCAGTATATTAATACATCAAGAGGAATGGCTAAAAAAACCAAAAAGTTCTTAAGCTGGGTGTAAAGGTGCAAGTCTTTAATCCCTGCACTTAAGAGGATTGCTGAGTTTGAGGTCAGCCTGAGTCTACACAGTGAGTTCGAGGTCAGCTTGGGCTAGAATGAGACCCTACCCCCAAAAACACAACAAACAAAACACGAACAAGCTGACTGTCTTCCACAAGATGGGTCACAGGTACCTCATCTGCCCAGGTCCAGAAGTCATTACAGAGGAAGTGATGACAGGAAAACTGCTCTCACAACTAGCATGAAAACCAGTTCCAGGGAGATGGAGACAGATAATGTGGTCACTCAAACCTCATCAAAACAGAGATCCAGTCTACAGAGAAAGAAACACCAAATCAGACCCCTATCTTGCCCACCAATGCTCAGAGAACATTGTGGAAGAGGCGGTGGAAAGACTAAGAGCCTCAGAGTGGGTGGGAATAGTTTGAGAAACCATGTCCCTGCCCCCAGCTGAGACTAACTTGAGGCCTCTTGGTCCTCACAATGAATACCAATAGCCCCTTTGAAGAAGACCATCAGCAGGATAGGAGCAGGGGTGAGGGGATCTAAGAGTACAACCTTTTTTTATTAAAAAAAAAAAAATCAACAAAGGCTGCCTGCTTCCTGAGTTCTGGGATTAAAGACATACACCACCCATATTAACCACAACTAAAACCCACATAGACTACACTGTGCCAGATGTTTCCTAGGAACTTTATGTACATACTGACTCATTACACTCCCAACAAACTCTATTGAGCATCATTTCTTCCGTATTTTTAGCAGTACCTACTCAAGGCTGGATGTTTATTAAGAAGTCCAACCACCACACCTGGCTAGAACTGGCTTTTTACTTCTTTTAAAATTAATCATGTGGATATACTATTTTATTATTATTATTATTATTCCAGACTTTTTTAAAGTTTTTATTTATTTGAAAGAGAGAAAGAAGCAGATAGAAAATGCGCATACCAGGGCTTCTAGCCACTGAGAACGAACTCCTGACATATGTGCCACCCTGTGCACCTGGCTTATATTGCTCCTGGAAAATCGAACCTGGGTCCTTTGGCTTTGCAGACAAAGGCCTTAACCACTAAACCATCTCTCTGGGCCCTAAATTTTATTTTAAAAAATATTTATTTAGGGAGGGAGAGAATGAAAATGAGTGTGCCAGGGCCTCCTGCTATGGCAAATGAATGCCAGACACATGCGCCACTTCATGCCTCTGGCTTTGTGTGGGTACTGGAGAATTGTTCCCATGCCATTAGGCTTTGCAAGCAAGCACCTTTAACCACTAGGCCACCTCTCCAGCCTCTTAAATTGTATTTTGATATCAAAACTGTAAATACAAAACTGCCCCCTGAATAAAAAGGTATATATATTTTAAATATTTGAAAATCTATCACTATCACTATCATTTTATCTCAATTAATTGTAATTTGAGAAATGTAATTCTATAGTTTGGTGAGCAAAGGACTGAGTAGACTCCAGAGGGTTAAACCTTCATTTTTAAGTCTCTCCCTAAGCGTCCTAGCTTTCCTTGTGAGAATACATGGCGTGGGTTCACTTTGAAGTAATCTTTTGTTAGTGACTGTCATTATTGCCCATATTAACCACAACTAAAATCCACATAGACTACACTGTGCCAGATGTCTCCTAGGAACTTTATGTACATACCCACTCATTACACTCCCAACAAACTCCATTAAGCATCATTTCCTCCATACTTTTAGCAGTACCTGCTTAAGGTCGGATGTTTTAAGAAGCCCAACCAAGCAGGAGTAAATGGTGAGCCATTTGGGCTCCAGAATTCATAATAGGCTATGTTGAACTGCCTACAATTAATATAATCCCATTTCCTCACTTTGCATGTACAGTTTAGATCCGTAAGAGTGTGAAAGCAAATTGACAGGAAAGCTGTAAATTCCTAGGAAATCTTACTATATATTCTCAATATTACCTTGCTTCCTATGCCAAAGAATGATGTAGAGAAATTTGAATTGAATGGATTTCACTTAATTGGAGTTTTTACTATACATACCAGTGTTCAGTTACTTCACAGCCTTTAAATCACCAGACATTCCATTACCAAGCAAAAGCCTAAAGAGGAGTTCCATACTTTTCTTTTTCACCGTCTACGTAACATTTGCACAGATCTTGGCATCATTACTGGGGATGTCTTTTTTTTTTTTTTTTTTTTTTTTGCGGATTTTGTTTGGGAACATTCAAAAGCAACATGAAGTATAGCTTTGGTTTGTATAAATTTTCTTAGCAACAGCTTATCTCTACCATTACTGCAGTTTGTAGACTAACCTGAAATGTACACATGCCAACAACCACATAATTGCTGCCACCATATGCAATTAGATTTCTTGAATCCCCACTCTCAAAGGGATTAAATTCTACCACATGCACATAATCTTCACAATCCACAGTGTAGGCAGCATTTTTTGTGGAGTCATGCTTCATCTTGTACATCAAAACTTGAACAGTTGTAGGAATCAAACAGCCTTCTACCAGAAACTGTGGAGGATGACAGAATTATAAAATTAGTGTTGGTCATTCAACAAAAGAAACAAAATAAGGCTGGCTACTGTAATGTCAAGGGTAGCTTAAAAGAAACTTGACGGGGCTGGAGAGATGGCTTAGCGGTTAAGAGCTTGCCTGTGAAGCCTAAGAACCCGGGTTCGAGGCTGGATTCCCCAGGACCCACGTTAGCCAGATGCACAAAGGGATGCACGCGTCTGGAGTTCCTTTGCAGTGGCTGGAAGCCCTGGTGCGCCCATTCTCTCGCTTTGCCTCTTTCTCTCTCTGTCGCTCTCAAATAAATAAATAAAAATAAACAACAACAAAAAAGAAACACTGTACCCATCAAAGGATGAAAGCTGGAGGAAGGAAATTCAACCTAATTTTTATCAGCTCAACACTTGCTGTACAGTTCTTTTTTCCACACTTGTCAGACAAATAGAAAGGCATAAAATTTTGTTGAGATTAAGAGATATAGTCAGCACTTGAAAGATGGGATAACTTTAATCAAAATAGATTAAAGAAATAAGTTATCATATGTGGAGCACTATTTGTAGTTGGCATGTGCATTTTGTTGATATTATCACACCAAACCATAGAACTGAAAGCTGATAACTACCTATAGTCACCATTTAAGTTACGAAGAAACTTGCTAACCCTATGGGCACAGTGGGGATTTTAAGGACTTTATTATGTGTTGGTTTACTATCTTCTGTTAGTGACAGAGGAAGAAACGAACCAACCACATAAAAACACTGCCCTCTCCTACTCGGCAAATGCTCACACACAGCCTACTGCTTGAAGCAGATCAGCATGTAGGAACAGTTATATGTCAGCGTGAAGAGTTCAGCAAAACAAGACGATACAAAATCCAGCACCTGGAAGCAGGACGTGCGACCAGAAAAGTACTTATCAAGCCAGGCACCAACCTCAGCTAACTGCGGAAGTCGCATGCTCACGTGAGAATGTCCAACTAGACTTTTTTGTTGTTGTTGCCAATTCACAAGCAAGGGTCATCCTGGGAGTTGGGCTCAGTAACAAACACATCCAACTATGTGGCCTAAAACTGGAAGGCCGGAGGAGGGACCGAGCAAACTGAGTGCCCAGCAAGCCCGCAGCCTCTTCCCGGGCCAGGCTCCCAACATCCCGGGGTCAAGGGGAAGAATTCCCAGGGACAGAGACCGGGGCGAGGCGAGGGCTGGGAGACCCGCACCCCGACGCCGCGAGCGGACCCCGGGCTCCACGCGCGATACGCACCGATGGCACACAGGCGACCGGAACGCAGCTCCGCGGGGCTGAGAGCCGGCCAGGCGTGCGCAGGTTCTGCTTCCGGGTCGAAGGGCGGAGCGCGCCGATTGGCTCCCGGGCCCACCCGCGAGATTTGAAAAGCCAGCCGCGGCGAGCGGAGCCTTCGCCTCCCAGCGTCGCGAGCCGAGCCCTCTTCCCCTCCGTGCACTGCTCGGCCCCGGCTCCCCAACACAGGTGAGTCTCGTCTCCTTCTAGAGGTGAGTCAAGCTGCGGCGTGGGAGGGCCTTTGAGCGGCGGCTGGGTGCTGTGTGACCCTCTCGGATGTTGTCTGTGCCGGGGCCATCGCGCTGCATTCTGGCCGCTTCGGAACCGACCTGACAGCATCTGGTGCTGGACACGGACTGGCCAGAGGGATCCTCTGCAGATGGGAAGACAGGGGTTCCGTAGTGGCCCGCTTAAAAAGTCCACCAGGACAGGCGACAGAACAGGGTTCCATTCTCACAGCGTAAGCAGACTTCCAATTCCACAATACCACACCCCACCCCTGCCTCTTATATCCTCCAAAGGGACATTTAGGACCCGCATGGGACATTAACAGCGTCAAATACCTCTTCTTATTGAACATCTACTAAGTGTTGGCAATAGGGCGTTTGTATACTTGCTCCACTGTTTCATAATTCCATTAGGTAGATGTTAAACATATGTTCATTAGAAGTTTTACATGCCAAAGGTTTTATAAGTAGTAAATGGGTGTGGTAGTGGGGGTGCTGGATGTGAGTGCTCTGAAAAGTGCCCCTCTTTAATCTTCTTATACTGCCTCTCAGTGATAGTACCCTGTTCCATGATTTCTGCCCCAGTGCAGTCCTTAATCTGATTTTTTAAACTACCCCCCCCCCCCATCGAGGTAGGGTCTCACTCTGACCCAGGCTGACCTGGATCTCACTATGTAGTTCAAGGATGGCCACGAATTCACAGTGACCCTCCTGCCTTGTTCTCTTGAATGCTGGAATTTAAAGGCGTGCACACCAAGCCCGGCCTAATTTTTTTTTGAAAAAATATTTTTATTTATTTATTTGCAAGCAGAGAGAGACGCACATACAGAGAAAGAGAGTGAAGAGATTGGTGGGGGTGGGGGGGTGGCCACATCAGGGCCTCTAGCTGCTGTAAATGAACGCCAAATGCATGTGCTTCTTCGTGCATTGGGTACTGGTGAGTCTAACTTGGGACGTTAGGTTTTTCAGGCAAGTACCTTTTCTTCTGAGCCATCTCTCCAGCCCTTTTTTATTGACAACTTCCATAACTATAAACACTATAACATGATCATAATCTCCTACCACCCACCTTTTCCTCCTGCCCAAATGCCCTCTCCACTGAATCCCTTCTTTCCAACTAGTCTCTTTATGCCATTATTATTTTTTATTAGAGTCTTGTGTAGGTAGCACCAGCCACTGTGAGGTCTTGGATATCTAGACCACTTTGTGTCTGGAAAACAGTATTGCAAGCATTCCTCCCCTTCCTTTGTCTCTTATAATCTTTCCAACACCTCTTCTTCAATGGCTCCTGGGCATTGGAAAATGTGATAGAGATGTCTTACTTAGTACTTAACATTCCACCCCAGTGGTCACCGCATTGGAAAGAGAAGCTTCTGTAACCAAAATTGAGGATAGCATTAATATAAGGGCATAAAACATAAGCATTTAGAGGGCATTTGGCGGGTATAATATATCCATTTAGCTGGACAACAGTAGTAGTTTTCCCACTAGGACTTATGATCTCCCAAGCTCATAGGCTTTTCATTAGGTTTTCAGTAACAGGTAGGAATTTCCTTCTATGGAGCAGGCTTCAAGTCCAGTCAGAGAGCAGTTGGTTTCCCTCAGAACAGACATGCCACCATTTCCCCAGTTGGTACATTTGGCATGGCTGGCCAGTTGTAAATCTTACAGGGTGCACTACTGTTTAATACTGTTGATGACTTCTCTCTCCTAACAGGCTGCATAGCTCTTTCCAGCATCATGACAGCTAGTCAACAAGGAGGAGGCTTCCAGCTCAGCTCCAGCTTGATTTCTCAGTGACCTGCAGCACAGGCACCTGGAATCATCAGCAATAATAGAACTTACCATGTAGTTCTAGTGGGCAACCATGAGCCTTGGCAATAGCCTGAAATGTTTTGGGGGCTCAGGAACCTCCCTGGCCAACAACTTGCTGGAAGATACCTCACCCTTGGCACTGCATTTTTTCCAATAACAGTCTGTGGCACCTGGGTACAACATTAACCACCTCCACAAGATACTTCTGTCCAAACTCTCTCTTTTTACACACTTGGATTATTAGCTAGTGAAGAAGTAGTTTTCCATATGACTTATGAATTCAAATCTTGTTTTACATGTGTATTTATGTGTTTGCATGCTGATATGTGTGCGAAGTGCACATGTTTGTGGAGGCCAGAGGACTATCTCAGGTGTCATTCTTCAGGCACTCTTTTTTTTTTTTGGTTTTTCATGGTAGGGTTTCACTCTAGACCAGGCTGATCTGGAATTCACTATGTAGTCTCAGGGTGGCCTTGAACTCACGGTGATCCTCCTTGCTGGGATTAAAGGCATGTGCCACCATGCCTGGCTTCTTTTTTTTTTTGAGACAGAGTCTCTCACTGGCCTGCAACTTGCTAAGTAGGCTAGACTAACTGCTTGACTAATGAGCCCCAAGGGATGCTGGGATGACAAGTCATGTATTTTTTTTTTTTTTTTAATGTGGATTTCGGGATCCAACCCAGGCTCTGTTCCTTGCAAGGCCAGCATTTACTGAGCTAACTCTTGCTCTCAAATCCAGGGATTTAAAGCAGGTGTTAATTACCGTTGTCACCTTCTACTGCTGATTGTTTTGTCTTTTGTGTGTAGTGCATGCTGCCACCCAAAGTGCTTGTATATGTCATGTTCAGTGTCTCATTGCTTCCTCTCCACAGGCTGGAAGGTGAGTAGAGAGGGTGGTGAGGATTCCTCTTCTCTGTGTGATGAATCTCTCCCTGGGCAGCCAGGTCTAAAGCTCATTGCCTAGGCTGACTTGGCCAGTGGAAGAACCGCTGGAGGAACTGGGATTACAGCCCAGCTTGACCAGCCACCTCCACTGCCTGTTTCGGGTAGCCAGCTCCTGAATTAAGATTTTAGTTGGGCATGGTGGTGCACACCTCTAATCCCAGCACTCAGCACTCACACAAGCACCACCATTTGTGTTTGTTTCACAGGTCACAAAATATTCTTTCATTTTTCCACCTGCTATTTAAACATATAAGATACATTCTTTTTTTTTTTTTTTTTTTTTTTTTTAACGAGGTAGGGTCTCACTTTAGCTCAGGCTGGCCTCAAACTCATAGCCATCCTCCTACCTCAAAGGCGTGCGCCACCACGCCTGTCTACTTGCTTATTTTCCTGGCTGCTTTCACCCGACAAGGTCAAGTTGAGTAGTTGTGATACATACTACATATCCTGCATATTATATCTAGTGCTAATCCTTTCTAAAAAGTTGCAGACTTCTAGATAAGATGCTTGGTTTTTCTGTCACCAGTAGTAATACTCTTTAATTTTAACTCAAGACAGTCTAGGAACTCATCATGTGTGACAATAGTTAATGTGCTTTTTAATGTCTTAGTCTTTGCTCTAAAAACTTTACATGTTTTGATGTCTTTGACACCTCATAAAACCCTATAAGATAGGAATTGTTTTCATCTTCACTATGCAGGGAGAGGTGATGAAGCTTGGCCAAGATCTCATAGCTAGTAATTGGTAGAGACAAGGTGCAGGATAATATAATTCCAGGACTTTTCATTTATAGAATTTTGTTTATTTATCTAGTTTTTCCTTTTTTTTTTTTTTCCTTTTTTTGGTTTTTCGAGGTAGGGTTTCCCTCTAGGTCAGGTGACCTGGAATTTACTATGTAATCTCAGGGCGGCCTCGACCTCACAGCCATCCTCCTACCTCTGCCTCCCAAGTGCTGGGATTAAAGGTGTGTGCCACCATGCCCGGCTAGAATTTTGTTAATTTATTTATTTATTTATTTATTTTTGAGGATGGCTCTGGCTTTAGCCCAGGCTGACTTGGAATTTACTATGTAGTCTCAGGCTGGCCTTGAACTCTCTACGATCCTCCTAAGTCTGCCTCCTGAGTGCTGGGATTAAAGGTGTGTTTCACCACGCCCAGCTTTATTTATAGAAATTTAATCTCACAATACTTTAAAATTAGGTTAAAAAGTTATTTCAGGCAAACTAATCATATCACTGAAGGTTATGTTTTATTTGCTTCTCCACTTTTTTTTTCATTTAAGAGATAATTGTGATTTTTTTTTTCTTGAGGTAGGGTCTCGCACTAGCCCAGGCTGACCTGGAATTCACTATGTAGTGTCAGACCAGCCTCAAACTCACATCGATTTTCCTACCTTTGCCTCCTGGCCTCCTGAGTGCTGGATTAAGCGTGTGCATCACCACTCCAGCTAAAGTTAAAAAAATTTATTTTCTTGAGGCAAGCCCAACAGACTAGCCTTTAAAAATTTATTTTTATTTTTATTATTTTTTTAAGGTTATGGAAAGAGAAAGAGGGAATGCATTGGCCAGGACCTCCAGCCACTGCAATCAAACTCCAGACACACGTGCCCCCTTGTGCACATGTGTGACCTTGCCTGCTTGTGTCACTTTGTGTTTCTGGCTTATATGGGACCTGGAGAGGGGAACATGGGTCCTTAGGTTTCACAGTCAAGAGCCTTAACCGCTAAGCCATCTTATATTTTATCTTATTTATTTACTTGAGAGAGGGAGAGAGAATGGGTACACCAAGGCCTCTAGCCACTGCAAATGAACGCCAGGCGTATGTGCCACGTTGTGCATCTGGCTTACCTGGGTAGTGGGGAATCGAACCCAGGTCCTTGGGCTTTGCAGGCAAATGCCTTAACTGCTGAGCCATTTCTCCAGTCAGAGTGTGATATATTTTTTTAAAGGATGGCAATCTTATAATTACTAATTGTTTTTTTTTTTAAACTTTATTTTATTTGCAAGCAGAGAGAGACAGAGAGAGAAGAGAGACAGAGAATGGGTGCACTAGGGTCTCCAGCTGCTACAAATAAACTCCAGATGCATGTACCTCTTTGTGCACCTGGCTTTATGTGGGTACTGGGGAATCTAACCTGGGTCCTTTGGCTTTGCAGGCAAGTACCTTAACCTCTAAGCCATCTCTCCAGCTTCAGTATGATATTTTTAAAAATATATATTTTTTAAATTATTTGCAAGCAGAGAGAATAGAAGACAGACAGACAAGAGAGAACAGGTGTACCAGGGTTCCCAGCCACTGCAAATGAGCTCCAGATGCATGTCCCACTTTGTGCATCTGGCTTTATGTGGGTCTTGGGAAATTGAATCTGGGTTGTTAGGCTTTGCAGGCAAGTACCTTAGCCACTTAGCCATCTCTCCAGTCCCTTGGATGTGATTTTTTTTTTTTTTTTTTTAGGTAGGGTCTTACTATAACCCAGAGTGACATGATAGCAGAGGGGTACTATTTGAAGGAGAAAGAGAAATAGTAGGAAGAGGGGGAGAGGGTAATAGATGGTAAATACTGTCAAAATACAATGATACACCTGTACAAAAATTTGTAGGTGAACTAAAAAACCTGAGATACACTGTAAACATATGAGCTTCTGTTTATGCTACATAAAAATAGAAGACAAGGGTAATGGAAGGAGTCTGTTAATATGATAAGTATGGAAAATATCACAGGGAAATCTGAATGCGTTGGAGATTCAGTTAAAACAAAGGAAAATAACTTAGCAGGCATATTTGTAAACTTAGAAATTGGCTGCCTTGTACAGGCTCGGTGTACAGAATGCTGGCACTACTGCAGATTATTGTGAAAGGCTTTTATATTCATCGGGAGAAGTTATGAAATAGTGAGTTAACAGCCCAATATTTGTACTTTGAAACCTTGGGTATTTATGTTTGGCCATTTACTTTGCTGAATGACATTGGGCATTACATTCTTCAGTATAAATATGACCTATCTGATTAGGACAGTTTTTGAGAATCTGAGGTAATTGATATTAAGCTTTTGTAAAGTATCTAAAATCTGGTAACTCCTAAATGTAAGGTGTTGTATTAGCTGTTTATTTGATGTGTCATGACGGCTCTTTCAGGCGGGTAGTTTGGGCTAGGCTGCTAGTCGATTCTTATGCTGGCCTTGCCTGGACTCCCTCACGTTGCTGCAGTTTGTCTGGCTGATTATCCTGCAGCCAGCTGGTCTAAGGCAGCCTCCTTCATTCATGTGTCTGAGTTGGTAGTGTCAACTGGAGTATTTTGGTTTTCTTCACATGTCTTCTGCAGCAGGCTTGCTTGGACTTCCTCATGCAGCAGGCTCAGGCCATCAAGACAGCATGAGATGAAGCCTTATGTTGGGAGCTCTCTAAAACCACCCCAGATTTGATGACCTGTTAAGAGGGCTCAGAGGATTCAGCATTAGTGTATGTCCTCAGGAAAAAGATACAGAATAACTCAGCTAAAGAATAAGGCAGGTAGAACAAAGCAATGGGAGACCAAGGACAGGCTTCTAAATGTCCTCCTCTGGTGGAAACCACAAGGTCATGCTTAGCGATTCCTTCTGCAAGAGGTTGTGACCATGCATGTGCAATATCTACAAGGGAAGCTTGGTCAAGACTTTACATGATAGTTTTCATTCAGGGCTGAGCTGAGAAACATCTTCTGGCATGTACCAAACATCCAGACTCAGAAAGAAATGAAGTGTTCAGCATAAATTATGTTGTTTATGCAAACAGTTTTGTGTAGGGAGACCCTGTTACTGTATACCTTCCTCTCCTCTAAGTCCCCTGGCTTCCATAAAGCAGACATGCTTGCTGTACCAACTACTCTGCTTAGCTCTCTTTACTCTTTAAGGCCTGGGTTCAGTATTCTTGACATTGTATCTTAATCAAACGAAGTCACAAGACTTGCTCAGATTAAAATGAGTAGAAAAATGGGCTCCCTCTTGAGAGAATATAGGAATCTGCCACATAGTATTGCCATCTCTCCTAAAACAAGCATTTTGCATGTGTTTGCATGGTTGCGGTGTGTGCATGTTTGTATATGTTTATAGTCTTGGGCACATATGGATGCGTGTGTATGAAGGCCAGAGGTCCACATTCAGTGTCTTTCCCAGTCACTGTTCATATTATTTTTTTTATGGAGCGATAGAGAGAGAATGAGAATGGGTGCCAGGGCTTCTAGCCATTCCAAATGAACTCCAGATGCATATGCCACCACTTTGTATATCTGGCTTTACATGGGTACTGTGGAATTGAACCCAGGTCTTTAGGCATTGCAGGCAAGTGCCTTGACTGCTGAGTCCTCTCCAGGCCCCACATTAGTTTTTGAGACAAGATCTCACACTTAACCTAGAGCTCACTAATTGCTCTAGACTAGCTATTTAAAAAGCTTCAGGGATCCCGAAGTTTCTGCCTCCTCTGCACTGGGGTTACAGATGCACACAGCCATGCCTGCCTTTTACATGAGTGCTGGGAATCCAAATTCAGGTCCTCATGCTTGCACAGCAAGCATTTTACTTCCTGTACTATGTCCCCAGCCTCCAAACAAATATTTTAAAATAAAACTTTAATTACTTATGTTTATGCCTATGATTATAATTTTGCAGAATTTACATGTCTGTTTTATGTGAATTTTCAAAATTGAAGGTTAGATTTTGTTACTTCCAAAGATTTGGTTTAAGAAAACTAAAGCAGAAAAAAATATGATTGGACAGAAATCATATTAGTCTGTTTTCCTAAATTTAATTAAAAGCAATCTTGGTAAATATGAAATGACCTCTTGTTCACTACTTGCTTTGCTCTAACCATGCATGCCTACACATGTTAAATGTTAATTTACAATTAAAAGAAGGCAATTTAACATTGTACTCTGTTCAGCTTTCAGAGAATGGCTGTGCTTAATCAGGCATCTGTCTTGCATATGATTAAAGAGTTTAGAAGGCACCGGCATGCTCTTTGTAACTCTGAAAGAGCTACTTTATGTGGTGCAGACTCCATGCTCCTGTCTCTGCAGCTTTCCATGGCGGAGAACAATAAACAGGTATGTAAGCTATATTTACTTTAAAATGTGGTTTTTTTTTGTTGTTGTTTCAAGTTGCATTTCAGTTGCTGCTCATCTGAATAAACTCAAGCATAAGTGAATTATTTTGTTTGCATTATTTGTCCCCCCATAATATGCTGCTTTCAGAAACACCTCTGCGTATTTGTGTCAAAATACCTATCTGCATTTGAGATGACTTATCTCAAAATGAGGGTCTTCATATATACATTTAAACATGGAGCACCTTTGATTTTCATGGAAAGTCTCAAGATTGAATATGCAACTATTGGGCTGGAGGGATACTTAGCAATTAAGGCATTTGTCTGCAAAGCAAAGGACCCTTGTTCGATTCCCCAGGACCCATGTTAGCCAGATGCACAAGGGGGTGCACGCGTCTGGAGTTCGTTCGCAGTGGCTGGAGGCCCTGGCGTGCCTATTCTCTCTCTCTCTTTCTCTGTCAAATAAATAAATAATAAAATATTTAAACATACAACTATTATGGTTAAATTCTTTCCTGTTAGTATATTACCTTGTTTCCTAAAAGAATCTCTGAAAGGCATTTAGCATTTTTATTTTGGTATAACCAATACATACTTTATGTTTAGCTTCAGCTCTGAGGGATAGAGTAATTATTCCCAGTTTTGCTGGTGCATCAGAGTCACTTAGGAGAACTTCTAAAAAAAATACTGGTTCCTAGCTGGGCATGGTGGCACATGCCTTTAATCCCAGCACTTGGGATGCAGAGGGAGGAGGACTACTGTGAGTTCAAGGCCAGCCCTCACTACATAGTGAATTCCAGGTCAGCCTGGGCTAGAGTGAGACCCTACCTCAAAAAACAAAACAACAGAAAAAAAAAAAAATTGGCTCTGCCAGGCTTGGTGGTACAGGCTTGTAATTGTAGCTACTCAGAAGGTTGAGACAAGAGGATTCCAAGTTCAAGGACAACAGAATGGTGTAAACCTTCCAGGCAGCTTCAGTAGACCCTGTCTCAAAACAGGAAACAAAAAGAGGCTGGAGAGGTCTTAGTAACAGAGTGCCCCAAGGTCCTAAGTTCACACACACACACACGGAGAGAGAGAGAGAGAAAATACAAGAGAGAATGAGAACCAAACCACTGACTCGTGTGCTCCAGTTCTGCAAATTCTTTCATCTGCAGTGACGAGCTAGTAACTGCCTGTGGTGGGGTTTGAATGTATGTCCCCAGTAGACTCACATGTTTTTTTTTTGTTTTTGTTGTTTTGTTTTTTAAAAATATTTTTATTTTTATTTATTTATTTGAGAGGGAGAGAAACAGAAATGGGCGTGCCAGGGCCTCCAGCCACTGCAGATGAACTCCAGATGCATGTGTTCCCTTGTGCATCTGGCTTATGTGGGTCCTGGGGAATTGAACCTGGGTCCTTTGGCTTTGCAGGCAAATGCCTTAACTACTAAGCCCAACTCACATATTTTATTAAAGCTTGTAACTTGGGTCTCCAGCTGCCTGGCTGAAAGAGGTGCCACTGAGGGTGGATACTGGTGTCCAGCCCAAAGGTGTGTTTAGTGGCAGATCTGAATTCCAGTCCAAAAGGTATGCGGAGAGGTCTTAGCTCTGGGGTGGTCTCTGCCGCTTATTGCTTTTTTCTTTTTTGAGGGAAGCCTGACAGACTGGCTTTTTTTTTTTTTTTGAGGTAAGAGTCTCACTCTAGCTCAGGCTGACCTGGAATTCACTGTATTCTCAGGGTGGCCTTGAACTCATGGTGATCCTCCTGCCTCTGTCTTCCGAGTCTCCTGAGTGCTGGGATTAAAGGCATGCACCACCACGCCCAACTTTTTTTTTTAATAAGAGAGAATGATTGGCATGCCAGGGCCTCCAGTCACGACAGTGGCTGGATTCCACTGGAATTCCACGTGTGCATCCCCTTGTGGGTATGTGCAACATTGCACGCTTATGTCACCATGTGTCTGGCTTACATGGGACTTGGAGAGTCGAGCATGAGTCCATAGCTTCACAGGCAGTTACCTTCACTGCTAAGCCATCTCTCAGTCCTGCTTATTGCTTTTGTTTTTTTCTGGCTGTTTTGTTTTTTCTCTTTGTATGTATGGAAATAGTTTTTTTCATTACTAATGGAATTTCCCCCTGGGTCTGTGAGCTTGAAATAAATCCCTTCCTCCCATAAGCTGTGTCTGGTTTGGAAGTTCATCCCAGTACTACCTAAAAACACTTCAAATTGATTCTTCAATGAGTAGCTGGGCCTACTGAGCTAAGGGCTAGCTGTACTCATGGAAGAAAAGGATTAATGTATGCTAGAGGGACAGAGAAAGGCTTCTTGCTTTTAGATATGTTCTGGATGCAGGAAGGAAGGGGAAGATTTATATGAGGGATAAAGGAAGGAGAAAGTTCTTTTGGTTCCTTATACGTGTGCTTTTCTTTTCTTCAGCATGGAGGATTATTTCAAGTATTTTCTGTAGAGCTGGTTTTGTCTTCAAATACTCCTTCAGCTTGCTTTTGTTGTGGAATGTCCTTATTTCTCCGTCTATTTGAATGGATAGCTTTGCAGGATAAAGTAACCTTGGTTGACAGTAGAATTTGGAATACATCACTCCATGCCCTTCTGGCTTTTCAAGTTTGTGTTGAGTAATCTGCTGTAATCCTGATAGGCTTGCCTTTGTAGGTAACTTGATTTTTCTCTCTGACTGCTTTCAATATTTTTTCTTTGGTTTGTGTGTTTGGTAGTTTGATTATAATATGGGGAGGAGAGGTTCTTTCCAGGTTTTGTCTGGCTGGTGTTCTAAAGGATTACTGTATCTGCATTGGCACCTCTTTCCCAATTTGGGGGAAGTTTTCTTCTATGATTTTGTTGAAGACGCCTACTATGCCTTTGGAGTGAAATTCTTCTCCTTCTACTATCCCCTGAATTCTCATGTTTGATCTTTTCATAGTGTCCCAAATATCTTGCAATTCCCACTCATACTTTTCTATTAGTTTGTCTTTCTCTTTGTTGGACTGTATTAGATCTGCTACCTGGTCTTCTAGCTTAGATATTCTGTCCTCTCCTTCATCCATTCTACTGGTGAGATTTTCTACAGAGTTTTTTATTTCATTAACTGTGTTCTTCATTGCTAGTGATTCTGACTGGTTTTCTTTATTATTTCTATTTCCTTATTTATGTCTAGTATTGACCTCTTTATTTCATTAAATTGGTTTCCTGTGTTTTCTTTGATTCCTTTGATTTCCTCTTTCATTCCTTTGATTTCTTCTTTGACTTCTTTGAACATATTTATAATCATTCTTTTGAAATCTTTCTCAGGCATTTCCTCTAACTCGTTTTCACTGGAGGTCACTTCTGATGCATTAATACTTTTTGGTGGATTTATATTGTCTTGATTTTTGGTGTTTCTTGTGTTATAATGTATATATTTTTGCATCCTGGATTATTTAATGATTAGATTTTCTAGTTAGCTGGGTATTATTAGATGTATCAATCAGTCTGATGTTATATATCTTCAGGATAGGAGCTTAAGGCACTAGGTGTGGCTCTCAAGACTCTCAGAGTATCTACAAAAGTGACCCTAGGTGTTGGGTTTGCCTGCTATGAGAGTATTCAAGTAGGCTGAGTGGAACCAAATACAGATAGTTTCTAAAATTTAACTAAACAATGTACACTTTCAATGAAAAACAGCACAGAGTATTTATCCAAGAGTAGGTATTATGACAACCAGATCCTCTGCCTGTCCCTTAGGCTGTGTGGTGCCTCACCCACTCCCTTAATCCTGACAACAAGGAGGTTAAGATTTCTGGTCTTGCCAGACTTGGTGGCACAAGCCTTTAATCCCAGCACTCAGGAGGCAGAGGTAGGAGGATTGCCATGAGTTTGAGGACACCCTGAGACTACAGAGTGATTTCCAGGTCAGCCTGAGCTAGAGTGAAACCCTACCTCTAAAAAGAAAAAAGAAAAAAGAAAAAAAAAAAAAAGATTTCTGGTCTTTTGAGGGTTCCAAGTCAGTTTGTGACCAGGTGAGACCCTTCCCTAAAAGAAGAGGAAACAAAGCCAGTATAAATCAAGAAGCAACAAATAACAAGCCCAAAATATAGCTTGTTTAAGAATGGCAAATCTGACCATCCATCAGATTTAACATATAATTTATCCTGATATGGAAGGTGCAATGAGCACTTCTGGTTCAGGCCTATATACCAGGTTTATTAGGCAGGTACTGACCTGGTGTAATCCCAGTTACCTTTTGGGATGATTTTGGTCTCAGGCATTCTGCTGCTGCTTGAGTCCCACTGTTGGTTCAAGTTGGTGTGGCCCTGGACCACTGCTCTGTTCGCTGGAGCTGGGCTCTGGCAGTGGGGGAGGGGAGGCTGCCAATGCTGCTCTAGTTCTCTCGCTGTTCCACGTGTTCTTCTGCCTTGTGATCTGCTCCTCCATTGTTCACTGCCGTTCTCCCTTCACGTTTGAGTTTGCGGAGAGCTCCGGTGTGAGTGGAAAATCCCCTCACCTGGCTTTTCCTGTGGCTGAGGCTGAGCCTGGTGGCTGGCTGGCCTGTGTGGGCTGTGGATGCTCTGGATCTCTCCTACTTCTCCACTGCTGTTTCAATTTCCTGTACACCTTACTTTTTAGTAAAAGTGTATATTTTGCTGTTCCCCCCCCCCCCCCCCCCCAGGCTGCTTTGGTATGGTGCCTACACCGCCATCTGAACCAGAAATCTGAGAAAGTCCTTTTGGAAGAAGTGTTTTTTTTTTTTTGCCTCATCAGGGTAGGGTCTTGCTCTAGCCCAGATTGATCTGGGATTCACTATGTAGTCTCAGACTGGTCTTGAACTCAAACTCATTTTGATCCTACTTCTGCCTCCCAAGTGCTGGGATTAAAGGCATGCACCACCATGCCTGGCGAGACAAGAGTTTTGAGGCGTACGTTGATTTCAGTGGCTGTCTTGTGCTGGGTAGTGAAAGATGCTTGGGCTGGAGAGATGGCTCTGTAGTTAAGGAACTTGCCTGCAAAGCTTAGTGTGGTGGTTTGATTCAGTGTCCCCCATAAATTTAAGTCTTCTGAATGCTAGTTTTCCCAGCTGATGGCAATTGGAAATTAATGCCTCCTGGAGGCAGCGTATTGTTGGGGGCGGGCTTAAGGGTGTTATAGCCAGTTTCCCCTTGCCAGTGTTTAGCACACTCTTCTGTTCCTGTTGTCCATCTTATGTGGGCCAGGGGGTGATGTCCACCCTCTGCTCATGCCATCATTTTCTCTGCCATCATGGAGCTTCCCCCTCAAGCCTGTAAGCCAAAATAAATCTCTTTTTTCCCACAATCTGCTCTTGGTTGGGTGGTTTCTACCAGCAATGTGAACATCATTTTTTTTTTTTTTTTTTTTACCATTGTTGTTTTGTTTTGTTTTGTTTTTCAAGGTAGGGTTTCACTCTAACCCAGGCTGACCTGGAATTCACTATGTAGTGTCCTCGAACTCTCAGTGATCCTCCTACTTCTGCCTCTCAAGTGCTGGGATTAAAAGCGTGCACCACCACGCCCAGTTTAGTTACATATTTAAGTGAAATGCTAGATGCCCATTGCATGTGCAAGATGGGGCTTGTCAAGCTAATCTGTCTGGGAATCTGATGTCAGCATCTTTGTGATGACATACATCTTTCTTGCTCTATGAGTGGCATAAATGAAGCTGCAATAAGTTGGGTGCTTAGTGAGAAGTCAAAAGTTATACATGGATTTCACTGTTATTTTCCTGTCCTCAGCTTCTCTCTTTAGTCCATTGTTGTGTTGTTGTTTTCCTTTTTGCCTTCTCCAAGGAGTAAACCAATTTTCTACCATGCTGGATAACTGTTCGGTAGTTTAGCACAAGTTAATTATTAGGCAAAGTCCCCGTGAAGAGTATTCACTTTTTGTAGTTGTTTGAGACAGGAATTCACTGGCTTAGAGCTCACCAATTAGGCTAAATTTACTGGCCAGTGAGCCTCAGGGATCTTTCTGTCTCTGCCTCTCCAGCTGGGATTACAGGTGTGTGCCACCATGCCCAGCATTTTTTTTTTTTTTTGAAGGCTTAGAAAGACTGTATTAGATTGAGAAGAAAAGAAGCCAGGTGGGGTGGTGCACACCTTTAATCCCAGCACTCAGAATGCAGAGGTAGAAGGATCACCACGAGCTCCAGGCTACCCTACATAGAGAATTCCAGGTCAGGCTGAGCTAGAGTGAGAGTGAGATCCTATCTTGAAAAACCAAAACAAAAAGAGAGGAGAGTTCATGAGGGGGTTGAGAGCACATGTGGGAGCAGAGCAGGAAAGGGGAAAAACCAGAAAGAGACCTTACCCAGCTGGAAAGGATCTGTTGTTAATCTTTTTTTGTTTATTTTTATTTACTTATTTGAGAGCGACAGACAGAAAGAATTGGCGTGCCAGGGCCTCCAGCCACTGCAAATGAACTCCAGTGCGCCCCCTTGTGCATCTGGCTAAAGTGGGGCATGGGGAATCATGGAGCCTCAAACCGGGGTCCTTAAACTTCACAGGCAAGTGATTAATCTCTAAGCCATCTCTCTGGCCTGTAGTGTTAATCTTATTGTGGTCGGCTTTAGGCTTTAGCCTCAGACTCACCAAGATAGGTTCCAATACTTATGTCACTAATATTTATAATCTTTTTCATACCAAGTGTGGAAAAAAATCTATATATAGATTTTGATAGGACTTAGGCGAGCCTGAGGAAGAAAGAGCTGATTGGTCTGGATTTAGGAAAGGGTAGGCACACTTGGGTGAGAGAGAGACCTGATTGGATGGACCTGGATCAGATGCTGCATTCTCTTTCTGCTGGGGCTTGTAAGCCGTGTTATATCTTTTACTCCCTCTTGGCCACTCTCCTTACTAATTCCCCCACACTCCCCACTCTTGAAAAGACACTCTCCTGTTTGAGGAAATGGATGCTGGCTAGTCTTTAGCTTCTTCAAGCTGAATGGGATCATAGAGTTGACTGTTCAAGTCTCTCCCTGAGTAGGTGGTGGGGTGCTAGCTAAAGGCCTAAGAGAAATCTGTGAGTCAGTCAGACAGAATCTTGTGTAGTCCAGGATGCCCTCAAGCTTGTGGTAATCCTCTTGCCTCAGTCTCAAATTGCATGGTGGCTCACACTTGTACTTCCAGCATTTGTGAGACTGATATATTAAAATACTCAGTTGGAGTCAGTTTTTATTGAGGCTTGTTTGAAGCAGTAGCATGTGGTCTTTTCTGCTTGCTAGTCTTTTCCTTGCTAGTTCACTGTGAAAGTTCTGGTGAGTGGCAGTCGAGTTTTTCACAGTTTGTGTGTGTGCGTGCATGTGTCATAGTGACAGGAGGTTGCAGCTTAGTTTTATTTCAGTTCTCCATGTATAGAGCTATTAAATAGCTCAGCTATTCTCGACTATGCTCAGATTCCAGACACTCAACGGTTTGAAGCAAGATACATATGTTATTCCATTTGTAACCATAATCATAAATCACATATAGTAATAAAAGGGTGAATTATTTGGTTGTATATATCCTTTACTATGTGTTTTTATTCTTTGAGCTTTGAGCTCTGGGTTTTCTTTTTAACTTCTTTTTTTTTTTTAAAAAAAAATATTTTATTTGAGAGAGAGGAAAGAGGAAGAGGCAGAGAGTGAATGGGTGCACTAGGACCTCTAGCCACTGTAAATGAACTCCAGATGCTTGTGCCACCTTGTGCATCTGGCTTACAAGGGTACTGGGGAATCAAAGCTGGGTCCTTAGGCTTCATAGGCAAATGCCTTAACCACTGAGCCATCTTCCCAGCCCCTTTTTAAAACTTCTTATTGACAACTTCCGTACATAAAGACAATCTACCATGATCATAATCCCCTCCCTCCATCTCTCTGAATTCTATCTTTCTAATTGGTCTCTCTTCTTGTTTGATGTCATCATTTTTTTTTCTCCTATTATTCAGGTCTTACATAGGTAGCATTAGCCACTGTGAGATCATGAGTGTCATGGCCACTTTGTGTCTGGAAGACAATTTTGCAAAGCACTCCTCCCTTCCCTTTGGTTCTTACATTCTTTCTACCATCTCTTCCACAATGGTCCCTGAGGCTTGGAGGATATGATAGAGATATCTCACTTAGTGGTAAACACTCTACTGTCAGTTCTTCTGAGCACTTTGGTGCATTTTCAGTCACACTAGTGGTTACCACCATATGAAAAGAAAAGCTTCTCTAACCAAAAACAAGAGTTGCATTAATATGTGGGCATAAACAGAAGTACTTAGAGGGCAGTTTGATGTGTGTAATATATTCATTTAGCCAAACTGCAGTAGTTGTCTCCTTCTACTAGGTGTTATGACCCTCCTAGTTATAGGGTTTTGATTAGGTTTTCAGTACCAGGTGTGAATATCCTCCCATGGAGCAGGCTTCAAAACCAACCACAGAACATTTGGTTTCCTTCATAACAGACATGCCACCATTGCACCATTTAACACGTTTGGCTTGACTGGCCAGCCATAAGGCCTGTAGGGTCCACTGCTGTTTAAGACCATAATAACTTTTCCCCCTCAATTTCCAGCATTCTCTCAGCTTTGTCAACAGGGAGGAAGCTTCCAGCTCAGCTCCAGCTTGATTTCTCATTGTCCTGCAAAGGGTCTTAGCATTTAGTTCTTGTGGCCAGCCAGGGGCCTTTCTGAAAACAACTTGCTGGAAGGCATCCCTCCACTGACACAGGATTTTTCTTGTAACGATTTGTGCTTCTGGGCCACAGCATTTTTCACCCCCATACGGTGCTTCTGTCCACCCTCCCTCTTTATTAACAAATATATTTAGCTAGCAAAGGAGAGGTTTCCATATGGCTTATTAACAACATCTTTAATTTTGATTAGATCTCCTCCCACCCCCTCCTCTCCTCCAACTCTTCACCTGATCCCACCTAGACCATTTACCCCTTGTACTCTGCCCATCCTCTTGCATATCTACTATGCTCTCCTCTGAAGCCCTCCCTTCTCCTCCCTCCCTCATGGCCCCCTTTTAGTTTCCTGGCCTTTACTACTGACTTTTCCTCCAACTCACATTCAAATCTAAATATTTGAAACTAGGATCCGCATATGACAGAGAACATTTGGCATTTGACTTTCTGAGCTGGGTTAGTATAATCTTTTCCAGATCCATCCATTTCCCTGAAAATTTCATGATTTTGTTTTTCTTTTCAACTGAATAAAACTCCACGGTGTACATCTTCATTATCCATTTATCAGTCAACTTGGATTGAACAAGTGTCTCTATAGTAAGGAGTAGAGTCCTTAGGGTGTATGCCAAGGAGTAGTATAGCTGGGTCATATGGTAAATCTATTTTTAGCTGTCTCAGGAACTTCCACATCAATCTCCACAGTGGCTATACCAGTTTACATTACCACCAACAATGGAGAAGGGTTTCTTTTCCCCTACACCCTCTCCAGCATTTATTGTGATTTGATTTCTTGATGATAGCCATTCTGACAGGAGTGAGATGGAATCTCAAAGTAGTTTTAATTTAATTTGCTTTTTTTTTTTTTTTTTTTTTTTTTTTGGTTTTTCGAGGTGGGGTCTCACTCTAGCCCAGGCTGACCTGGAATTCACTATCGAGTCTCAGGGTGGCCTCGAACTCACGGCGATCCTCCTACCTCTGCCTTCCAAGTGCTGGGATTAAAGGCGTGCGCCACCACGCCCAGCCTTATAGCCCATTTTTTTTGATTGTGTTGTTTAATTTTTTATTTAGTTGTTTGAATACTTTATGTATCCTAGATATTTATCTTTTGTCAGATATATAGCTGGCAAAGATTTTCACCCATTCTGTAGGTTGCTTCTTTGCTCTGTTTAGTGTCCTTTGCTGTAGGAAAGCTATTAAATTTCATGAATTCCCAGCAGTTCAGTTGATTAGTGGTCTTATTTCCTGAGTGACTGGGGTTCTATTCAAAAAGTGCTTGTCTGTTCCTATATATTGAAGTGTTTCTTCTAGTATTTTCAGAATATCAGATCTGATGTTAACATCTTTGATCCATTTGGAGTCAATTCTTTTTCTTTTTTTTCTTTTTGGTTTTTCGAGTTAGGATCTCACTCTAGCTCAGGCTGGCCTGGAATTCATGTAGTCTCTGGGTGTACTCAAACTCATGGCAATCCTCCCACCTCTGCCTCCTGAGTGCTGGGATTAAAGGCATGCACCACCATGCCTGGCTTTATAGTCATATCTTGTATTGACTTCTTTATTTCATTAAGTTGATTGCCTAAGTTCTCCTTCAGGACTTTGTTTTCCTCTTAGATTCTTTTGATTTCATCTTTGGTTTCTTGGAGTGTATTTAGGATCATTCTTTTGAATTGTTTATCTGGCATTTTGTCTAATTCAGTATAACTAGAGAGCATTACTGTTGGATTTATAATTTTTGGAGGAATTGTTTTTTTTGTGTTTCTAATGTTATTGTGAAGAGATTTTTGCGTATTGAATTATTTCAATGCTTGGGTTTTCTAGTTACTATTTGTATTCTTAAACATTGAGGTCATAAGTTACATCTTCAGGATAGGGTCTCACAGTGCCAAATGTGGCTTCTATCATACTCACAAAATAACTGTAGGAGTGACCAAAGCTGGAAGATATGCCTGAATACTTCAAAAGGTTCATTTAAGAGAAATTGAGGCTTTTTTTTTTTTTTTTTTTTTTTGAGGTAGGATCTCACTGTAGCTCAGGTTGTCCTGGAATTCACTATGTAGTCTCGGGGTGGCCTCGAAGTCTTGGAGATCCTCCTACCTCTGCTTCCCAAGTGCTGGGATTTAAAGGCATGAATCACCACGCCCAGCTAAAATTGAGATTTTTAAGGAAAGACTGGAGTAGAGCCACAAGTACATGGAGGATAGAACTTAGGTGCATATATAGAGAGATTTAGAAGAAACACACATAGCATTTGTCTTGTGCTTCTCCATGGAAGGAAGTTAAGGGGCAAATGGTGGGAATTTAAGGAAGAATAGCAGAGGAAAACTTATTAAAGCAGAGACCAAGAAATTCAGATGAGAGATGAGCAGTAAAGAGAGTATACCCATGGCTGCCTCACCTGAGTTTAGAGAAGCTACACAGTTAGCAGACCTAGAGTTAGTGAAAGCATCTATGTGGTAGATCTGAAGTGTAAGGGAAATATGCACGTGGTAGATTCAGAGACCAAAGGAAAGTCATACATGTAATTAAAGTGAGACGTTACCCCAAGGTATAAAACAGAGGCAAGCAGAGAATTATTCAGACCAAGAAACAGTGCTGTACTCTTCCCCACCCCCAGCCCCAGCTATGCTGGGTATGAGGGGAGCCAGAGTAGTGTTTATCCAATCAGCACAGGGTAAGGCCAGGGGAATCACAGAGTGGGGAGGAGGAGGCAGAATGCAGCCTTTATAGTGGTTGAAAAGATATTCTTTTGGCAGATTCAGTTATGCAAGGGAAAGACCCAATTGGTTTGTAGACTTGAAGGGCGGACCCCATAGGGCAGCCCACCCACATAGTATGCTAGACTGTGGGCAGCAGACGGCACTGTAGCCAATCATAGACAAGTCTTGTATATTAGTCTTAATTAGACACAAATTCCATTCCTGCCAAGGAGGATTGGCATGTGGGATAGCATCTCCTGGTTCTCTCTGAGCCTCAATTTCTAACTGAAACTGCCTAAAATAGTCCAACTTTCTCCTATTTCTCCTTCACAATTACTGCATTTGTGGTAAGCTGTCAGATTTGAAAATGACCTAATAAATAAGAATTAACATGCCTTTAAAGTTGTATTACAGTTTATCTACTACTCTTCCAATAATTATTTTACTTTGAGTGGAAATTAGAAAATAAACATTTTGATTACTCACAACTTATCAGATGTTCTTTAATATGTATAATTTTATTTTATAACCAAAGAAACTGACTTGGAGGTTTCAGTATCTTACTCAATCAAGATCTCAGAATTATTGTTCTTTAGTAGACCTGAGATCTTTAACACTACCAATTAGGTAGAAGTGTACATTTTATTTAAAAATTTGAGTTATTATAAGTTAATATTGATGTACAGAGTACAAGTGTTCTAAAAACATCTAACTCTTGCTTTTCTCATTTTGTTCTTGTGAAATGCAATCTTGGTTGGGTCTATCAGAGAATTAAAGAATTGAACACTTTGAACTTCCTTTATATATTTAGCCAGCTGGCATGTTTTCATAGCAAAATATTTTTCAATTTGACCACAGACTCTCTCAATCAGTTGTTACTGGTTTGAATCATAGAAAATTCTGCTATGGTGGCACCTGATCATGGAAATTGTTATCTGGACCACATTTTTATTTGGATTTAAAATGTCTTTATAGTCCCAATATAAACACTGTTAACCTAATCAAAACCTTTTTCAGCAGATCATGAGCTTGCATAGTTTAACTAGTTATAGTCAATGAGTTGATAATTGTATGCTAATATTAGGGAAACATTATTAGTTTGTATTAAGTGTAGGGGATGCTGTGCTAAAACAGCTTTTTGAGATAAGGAAATTTAGTACTAGAACCCAAAATACTTGGATTTACTTAATTTAATACCACTTGGAATTGTTCTGGAGTATAACCTTTGTGGGATTGGGAAGTATTAAAATAAAAATTTAAAATATAATTTTATTTTCAATGGGGTAGATGGATGCACCAGAGCCTCTAGCTGCCAACTCCAGATGCATGTGCCACTTTATGCATTTGGCTTCACATCAAATTCAGGTCACTAGGTTTTGCAGGCAATTGCCTTAACCACTGATCCATCTCTCCAGCCTCAAAATATCCAATTTTTGATGCAGTGCTGGAAAATTACAAATGTCTATGTTTGAGTCACAGATCGAAAGCCTGAGAGTTACTATTTTTTTTTGAGGGGTATTGTTTATTGAGCTAGTTTCATAGACTGTAGTTAAGTTTTATATTCATGACATAACTTGTCCCTATATAAGGACAGTGAGGGTAATTTTCTTTATTCCATATGGATGAGTTAAAGAGCTGTTTGTTTTTAAGACAGCTCAAACAACTTGTCATACATTTGGATGGTACATAGCATTTGTGGCTGGTTATCATAAAAATACAAAGATATTAAATATATAGTTAACAGTGCATAGTTTGAGTGTGCCTATATTCTTCATTAGGTAAACATGATGTTACAGTTTAATTTCAGAGAATTACAGTTCTACTTATAACTTAATTACATGCCTATCTTTAAATTCAAGTAATAGAAAGATCTTGGTATAGCAGAAATTACTAATGTATAAAATAAATTTAACTGTAGAAAACAGCATATTACATTTCACAGAACCACATTATTAAACACATTTCTTTTTCATGTTGGATTGGAAAGGGGTAGTTACAATCTTTTAATGAGTCAAGGCTGGCAAGGTTTGGAAGTCACCATTGTTAATATCTAGCATATTAATCTGGGAAAATGTGTTCGATGAAAAGCAAACTGTTGGGGTAGAGAGATGCCTGCTAAGTCTAATGACCCAGGTTTGATTCCCAGTACCCATGTAAATCCAGATACACAAAGTGGCATATACATTTTGAGAGATTGTTGGCAGTGGCTAGAGGCCTGGGTGTGCCTATTCTTTCTTCTTCTTCCTCTTCCTCCTCTTCCTCCTCCTTTTCTTCTTGTTCTCTCTCTCTCTCTCTCTCTCTCTCTCTCTGTCTCTTTGTTTGCAAGTGAATAAAAAAAATTGTCACATGTGCACTGAGAATTTACCATATGGATATCAAAATGAAGAGACATTAAGAAAAATTTTACAGTTAGATGAAATATTGACATGCAGCTATATGTTAATGTAGACAGATTATAACCTACAATATGTAATTCTATAATCTATAATATTCTTCCAGAAAAATAATTCTTCCAGGAAATATAGGATGCCAAAAAAGTTGAAGATAAAGAATAATTTTGCCTAATTAGTAGCATCTGGGAACTTATAGAAGGAAACTTGAGTTGCTTTTTACCTTTTAGTGTGTTTAGGCAGGAAAGAATAAAAATTATTTTCTGAAGCTGAGCGTGGTGGTGCATAAGAAAAAAAAAGAAAATCATGTTTTGAACCTAAGTTCACTGATACTTTGCCCTCCCTATAAACAATAGTGAAAGGAAATGTAATAATTTTAACAATCCCTGATCTATATTACAAAATTTTAAGGCCAACACTTAAAATCTTGTTTGTTGTGAGAAGTCATCATGGCATTAGCAATTTTATATAAGAGATTAAAAATATCTTATCTAAAAAAACTGAAAGAATAAATATTACCAGAAGTAAATGTTTCCCCAGTTGATACTATTTAAGTATAGCTCACTGCCCAACCATCCTTTTTTAAAATAGGTTGTAATGTCTTCATGTTAGAGTATTATACACAAGAGTTTCGTCTTTTTTTTGTTGTTTGTTTGTTTTTTTGAGTTAGGGTCCCACTCTAGCTCAGGCTGACCTGGAATTCACTCTGTAGTCTCAGGCTGGCCTTGAATTCATGGCGATCCTCCTACCTCTGCCTCCCGAGTACTGGGATTAAAGGCGTGCGCCCCCACGCCCAGCTTAAGAGTTTCGTCTTTAAGAAAAGTTCTTAGACTACAATTTACATTGCAGCTGGCTTTTGATGTTACATTACGAAAATCATATTTTAAGCTCCAGAGTATGTAGGGCCATAACACCTGATTAAAATTTCATAAAACACAAATTCCAGTAAATAAATGGCTTGATGCTTTCAAATTCAGTCTAATCATCCAAGAAGAAGTACTCTTCACTTGTCTTTTGCTCTGCATCCTTAATTGAATTGAGCTTATTTATTTGTGTTTGGATCTCTTCTGAATGTAATTTCCAATTGAGACAAAAATTTGTTCATGCCAACCTAAAGGGTTTGAGGACTGTTTGCAAGTGTGTTCTTAGATGGAACCCCATCAGAAACGATGGCCCTGTCTGCTAGGTAGGTGGCCATGATGAAGCTGTGCTCCACAACAAAAGCTGTCTTCTTTGCCTGGAGAATGAAACGTTTGACAACTCGAGCTGCCATCAATCTTTGCTCAGAATCCAAATATGCAGATGGTTTGTCAATTAAATAGACATCAGTAGGTTTTCCTAAACAAAGTGCTAGAGCTACTCGCTGCAGTTCACCACTAGATAATGTCTGCACCTCTTGATCAATGAAGTTCTCAATCTGCAGTGGCTTCATTACATCAGTCACAAATTGTGGATGAGTGTAAGCATCTCTGATCTTTTCATGTAGTAACTGGCGCACACTTCCAGCTGATTTGGGACTGATTTTCTGTGGCTTGTAGCTGACATTTGGGACTGGTACTTCTCTTTCATCAGGTTCAAGTCTTCCAGTGAGCATTCTGATAAACATTGTTTTACTCGTACCATTTTCCCCCAGCATGACCATGATTTCAGAATCTGTAAACTCTCCAGGTAAATTGCTAGCTCAAACTCTACCATCTTTTTCTTCATCCCAGGATATTTATACATACACATCTTTTTAACTGCTTCTTCATTTGCTGTCTCAGCTACTTTAAAAACAGTGATGCAGCTCTGAACCACAAGCTTTGTATTGGAACACAGCCATCTCAAGCCTTCTTGTACACTAAAAGGCATGGTGACGACACCATAAGCGCTCAGAACACCACATACACAGCAGATGAAGTCAGAGAGATGGTCTAGTATACGTCAATCATGCTGCACCACAATGATGTATCTATTCAGATTTATTAGTAATCGAATTGTAGTAGCAGCCTTTAAACGCTGCTTGACATCGGGGTAACTGGAAGGTTCATCAAATAAAAAATACCAGCTTTCTATATGCAAATGACAGCACACGCAAATCTCTGCAGCTCTCGTCCTGACTCATCTTCCACATTCCTTTCTTTAAGGTGGGTTAAATCAAGTCGTTGACATACAATTGCCTGTGTCTTTGTTTCATCTTTTCGGTTCAAAATAGACCCCACTGTCCCCTTGGCAGCCTTAGGAGTTTGGTCTACGTGTTGATGTTTGCTAATGGCTTTTAGGTCATCTTCTAGAATCTTGGTAACGTAATTTTGTAATTCAGATCCACGGAAATAAGTTAAAATTTCTTGCCAGTCAGGAGGATCATCATACTTTCCAAGAACTGGCTTTTGCTTTCCTGCTAAAATTTTAATGCAGTTGACTTTCCAGTACCATTAGTTCCATCTAATCCTAAAACTTCACCTGGACGAGGAATAGGTAACCTGTGCAGTTTGAGGGTGTTGGCACAGTATCGATGTGTTGTTTCTTTTTCCAGGTTGCTTGGTAAATTGACAATTGATAAGGCTCCAAAGGGGCATTTCTTAATATAAATACCACAACCAATACAAAGAGTTTCAGAAATCCATGTTATTTTGCTCTGGGTTGTAACCTCTATGCATAATTTTTCCATGTGAACCACAGGGCAACTCTTTTTGCGCTCCTCTTGACATTTCTTAGGCTTACATTGGTCATGGTTGACAATAGCAATCCTTGTTAATTTATCTGCCATAATTATAAAAAAGTAAGACTATCCAGGTCTTCTGCTGGAGGAAACGATCCCCTTGCGGTGTTGAGGGCAGGAAATGAGGGAGGCGAAGCGACTCTCACCTCGTCTGTCATTCTCAACCCCACAATGTGCTCCTGCTGCCACTGACCAAAATGCCAGTGGCCAGCTGCTGCCTCCTGCAAGGCATAAGGGCAGAGTGCCTACCCATCCTTTTACTTTGAGTAAAAAAGAGAAAAAAATTACTGAATTCAGGAAAGAAGGCAATGGCTATATATTCATCAATTTTATTATGTGTAAACTTACTTTAATTGTTTAAATAATTTGATAAAATTATCAGACGTTGGACTTGACTGTAACAAAATGCTATTTGTATTTCTTGTTCCAATTAGAAGCCAATGAATGAATGGATATTCTAGCACCCAATCCTGTCATCTCTTTCAGCACAATGGAGAATTTACAGTCATGCTCAGTGATGTCTTACTGACATGGAAATACCTAGTACACGAGAAGCTGAACTTACCCATTGAAAATATGGAAGTGGTTGATCATTATGAGGACATTAAGAAGACTTATGATGATTTCTTGAAGAATAGTAATATGTTAGATCTGATTGATGTCTATAACAAATGCCAGATTTTGACTTCTAACTGTGAAAATAATAGCATGATAAAACCTGTGAGTATTTTTAAATAATAAAAATATACTTTAATAAAAAGTTCAGCTAGATTTTCTTATTTTGGGTAGTAGTAATATATTGTGTAGAGACATATGATCTGATAACTTGTTAGTTTTTCCTTTGGGGATCGTGTTAAGAATAGAAAATGTAGCTACCAGAAAGAAATGTTTTTTGGTTTGTTTTTGTTTTTGTTCGTAAGGTTGGTTGGGATTGTGTTATTTTATGTAAGAATAGTTTATTATTTGAAAAAATGACAAATCAATTCCAAATTTGTTATCCTTTTGAATTAGTTCAAGCATTGTCTTTTTAAAACTTTCCTTTTTAGTTGAGTTTATATCTATTTATATATGCATAAATATTTGTTATAATTCTTTTCTATAGTTTAGTAATGTATCCCTTGATGGGCATTTTCGTTTTATGAGAATAGTGTGATATAATATATGTGAGCTAAAGTCTTAATTTATGTCCAAGCATATTTATTTAATTTTTATATATGTGTGGTATACATGTGTGTTTGTATATGTGTTGGGTGTGTGTTGGGGGGATGGCTGATGTTGGGTGTCGACCTTGATTGCTCTCTATGGTTGTTTATTGAGACGGAGTCTCTCACTTGAACACAGACTTCACTGATTCAGCTAGTCTAGCTGGCCAGCTTGCTCCAGGAATCCCATCTTGGCCTCCTGAGCTCTGTGCTTATAAGTGTACCACCATGTTCACCTGACTTTTATGTATGCGCTGGGAGTCCAAACTCAGTCCTCATGCTTGCGTGGCAAGTGATTTACCAACTGAGCCATCTCTTCAGGCCCAAGCAGATTCATTTTTAAGGAAAGTAATGTGCATTTTGTTGTGATTAGCTTGGCTTAATTTGGAAAGCTACGTTTGGCTTATTTCTTTTGTGGGGCATGACGACAATTTGGAAGTTTTTTGTGAGTCTATTAAAATTAAAATAACATCTCTTAAGTAAGAAGAAATAAAAAATAACTACATAAAACAGAGTATAATTTTTTAAAACTAAATAAGTAGCAGGCCTTAGTTTGTTTTATTCACATTAGATTGGTCAACTGTTTCAGAATATATTTGTACATGTGCTTTGTTTGAAATATCAGAAATACTTAACATTTTCTGAGTGCCAATTAGGTGGTAATTAAATTGTTGATAACAGCTCAATTTAAAGAAAATACTATATTTTGTAAGATATTCAGATTTTTTTTTATGATTTTTGGTAGTAGGTTTAAAGTGGAATTGTAACAGAAACTCTACTGTAAACTTAGAGAAAGTGTGAGTTTGTTTGACCTTTCCATACACGATGCCTAAAGCTGCACTACCGGGACTGATACAAGCACCTTCCCTCTGAGCTGAGTAATTGGCCTCTGCCTGCAAGAACATCCCATGTCCAAGATGGCTGCTGAAGCTCCTGGCATCACTTGGGCATTCTTGGAAGTAGGATATAATGAGGAATGATGCTCTCCTTTTAAGGAGAGGTGGCGCTTTTGCCTCTATCTCATTGCTCAGAACTTTGTTGAGGGATAGTGGAGATTATAGTCTTTACTCTGGCTACTAATGTAGCCAGGATAAAAGTAAAAGTCTATTATTAACTGAAAAGGAGAAGGGATGTTGGGATCCCTTATTGTCTTTATACCTCCTTGGTCTATGATGCAAACCTTTGTCCTGTTAGAAGAACCCTCGGACATATGCATATCTATACACTCACCTGCACTATGTTAAGGATTCTTGTGAGGGAATAGTTTTTTCATTTGCTTATTAGTAGAGATGAAGTTTGATTACCGTCACATAGTTCTAATTTACAGAGGCTAATCATACATAAGCACTGGGTGGTGTGAACAACAACGTCCCATGATGTAATACTCCTGAGATCTCTGGGCACACTGTTTTTATCCTGTCCTCTGTTGGTGTCTAAGTTCTTTTGCAAGTTCCCTCATTTGACTGGATCACCCTAAAGTATGAGATACCTATGGGTACAGAGTTCAGGTTTTCTCTGGTGAAGTGTGTCTGCATATGTCAACATAACTGCTTTGAGAACACCAAAAATTAAATGGAAGCTGCTCAGATGGTAGTACATGACAGAAATAAACCCCACACTTTGGAGCATCAACGACTTGATCTGTAATAAAGAATAAAACTTGGACTGGAAAATAAATTCCTAAATTGACTGCTCAAGAATACACTAAATATAACTCTAACGTGTGCTGATTTTCTTTAATGTTACCTATCAGATTATTCCAAGTAGTTCTGAACTTCATGATCTTGAATTTCCACGATCCTGGCAAATTATTGGTTACAGCTTAAATAAGGCAGGAATTTCAATGGATGCACAAAGATGGGGGTGATGAACAGAGTCCCTTCCCCTGTACTCGTAGTTTTCCATTCCTCTCCTGAGGGTGGTTCTACTTGGAGTGTCCAGTAGAGAGATTTGGTGCAGGACTTGCTCTCCCGTGAACTGAGAGTACTTGGTACACGGCAGTAGAGACCTCCAGTTAGGGGCACTGTAGCTCTCAGAAGCACAGACACTGATCTGTGGACCCTGAGCAAGATCAGTAAACGCCTTCGGTAAGCTGCCAAGATTCCCTGACCTCGCCAAGAAGTAGCGGACTGACTTGCTGCTGGTGAGGAACAGGAGAACATCAGATGACTTCTTTGGCCTCAGTAGGTGATGGTGGGACCTTGCGTGTGTCTCACTGTTATGCACTGGGCATGGAGGCCATTTCCCCTTCCGTTACTTCCGTTACTTGTCAGAGCTGAGCCCCAAAGAGCAACAGAAGGGAAACAACGACCCACCTTAAGGGCTACCAGCAGTCAGGGAAGGATGCCCCAGCTGGCAGCACACGCCCAGCAAACATGTAACACGTTACTTGTAAATTAAGACTTGCAAGACCTTACTCAAAGGAAAAGGCCCACTCTTGCAGAGCCTCCATGTGGCGCCTCGGGGATGGATGCTTGCAAGGCCTCGCGTTCTAATGGGCGCGTGCTGCAAGCTGCCCAGCAGCGCCTCGCTGGCGGGAGGCAGAATGCGGTCGGAGGTGCAGCTTCCGGGCTTGGGCCCTGCACAGGAGAGCCCTTCTTTGCCCGATGCGGCCGCCCTTGAGAAAGCTGACAGGACAGCACAGCACGCCCGAGCAAGCGACTCCCAGCCAGAAACCTTTGGGCGATGCCCCGGAGGATGCGCGCCCTTCGCAGGACCTCCTCATCCTCACAGCAGGGATGAGCTCCACAGCCGCCTCCAGAAAGAGGACGGCTTCCATCTCCCGAGCTGCCCAGAGGCCCCGTGAGCAGCCAGGGTCTGCTCCAGCAGAAGGCCTGCCCACATCGGCCTCATGGGCCCGGGAGCCCCAGTCTCCAGCAGCCAGGCCTCGGAGCTTGGGGTGGTGGGCGATGCTCCACCCAGGTGGCAGGAGAAGGCGAGACCCAGCGAGGCTGGCAGCTGCCATGGACCGGGTGAGGCGGTGGGAAAGCCGCCAGCTTCAGAACATCGAAGAAGCCACTCAGCATCACCTCACCGTGGAAGCAGCCAGGGACCAGACCAGCGGTCTCTTGTTTAGCACGGGAAGCCTCCTGGAACCCTCCAAGCCTATATGTGGCAAAGACCCCTGACTGTGGACACATTGTGATTACCAACTATACAGCTAGATTGTACTCCATCCGTTTTATTGACAACATGTGCTTTTGAAAATTTCTTTCCGAAGACAAAAGTACCCTTCCCAACCCATCCTTTTTTTCTGTTGCTGTTTCAAACCTTTCTTTTGGTATAATGGACAGGTGGGCTGGCTCTTAGGGATGCCAATAAAAGCTTATTGCTAGCATCAAATGGGCAATCCGTAAGTGAAGTTAGAATGTTCTAAAAGATAAGGAAGAATCTTTGTTTTCAAGCTAACAGCTTGGGTGGAAAGTGTTTTCTTCTGTTCTCTCTGGAAGTTGTGGAGGGGAAAATCAAGAAATCTCTCACCAAGAGCAATTAGATGCAGGCTGACAGCTGCAGTTATTGGAATAGTTCAGGTTCATCTACTGAGGTTCCACGACGGTAGGACCTTGTTGTTCAGGGGTTTCAGCATTTGTGACTTTGAACTGTTTCCTCCTGCATGAGCTGACTGTCCAATCAACTTACTTTCCCCCTGTTTTTTTAAAGTATAAGGTTATAAAATAACCAGAGTTATAAAAATGATAAAAGATTTTTTTAAAGAAAATATGAAAATGTAAAGCAGAGAAACTTCCTATGTAATAATAAAGAAATAAATACTTCCAAGTAAGTCCTTTCAATTTTTAAAATATTTTATTTAGTTATTTGCAAGGAGAGAAAGAATGAGAATGGGTACACCAGGGCCTCTAGCCATTGCCATTGCCATACCCGCTGACCATCTCTCCAGCCCTCCATCCAATTTTCATAAACAAAATAAACCATCTTCATTATAACTTTAAGAAGAGATTTCCCATTGCAACAGGTAAATTCAGACCCAAATTATCCTGAAAATCAAGCAAAATAAAAAAAATTTTTTTAAAAAAGACCAGAAAAATATAAAGAAACAAAGGAAAAGTTAAAAAACTTGGAGGTTAGAGTTAGAGGACTTCACATGAAAACAGTAGTGGTACCAGAAAGGAAAACAGACACTTATGAGAGTGTAATTATATACACAGTGATTTGTCATCACACACAGCAGAATTGGGAAGAAACCTCATTAGTGTTGGGATAACTTTCAGGCTATATTGAGAAAGATACATACCTTGGTAGACATACCCTAGTAAAATTCCTACAAAATTACTTTTTTATCTATAATTTATTATTTAATTTACTTTTTAAACATTTATTATTAGCAAAAACTTAAATACAATGTGAGAGAACAAGAGGACAGCAACCTGAAAATCTTATCCTCAACCAAGATGATAGCTTACCAGTCAAGTATAAGGATTTGTGAGAATATATAAAAAGAGAGTGTCTTGCTAATTTCTCAACTGAAGTCCACTTATCACTAATGACTGCCAACAAATGGCAAGCAGTCCTCTGTGCTGGAGCATGAGTGACCTTTGAATGTGAAGATTTCTTAGTAGCCAATGTGTCATATTATTTTCTTTCCTATGCCTTTATGACCCTAAGTTTCTTACAGATGCAGCTACGTGATTTTCTGTGTGGCAATGAGTATGCAGTTGATGATGAAACCAATCTGTGTATTCCAACATCACCAAGGAAACACAGTCAGGACTGTGAAAAGGTACCGGCAAGTTATCATTAAACTAAAGCAGGATATGGTCCCCTCCAAATCATAAGGAATTTGGTGCTTGATTAGGCATAAGAATGTTTTGTGATTTTGATGCGTTTTAAGTAGTTTAAATAGAACTGTATTTGCAAAGAATAAAATGTTGGAGGCTGGCAAGAGTATCATACTAATCTGGGTCCTCATAGTTTTGGCACAGGTAACAGAAAACAGGCAAGCATAGTTGTTGTTAAAATACCAGAGTATGGAATGCTGGGTTGTCAGATTTGTTGCTCTCTTTATTTGGTCAACTTCATATCTTCTGTTTTAGATTGTTGATCCTAGGAAGAGTATGTTCTACAATTGATTTATCAAGAGTCCTTATAACAGAGTTGTCATGCAAGCAAACTTCTAAAAATTAATGCTATGCGCAGATTGGGTCCAATAACATTTACCTTGAGCTGAATATTACTCTAGGTAGCTAAGTACCTGTGGTAACCTCCACTAATATAATAGTTATGTTTATGAAAATTTCTATGATCAGTATCATATGATTAGATCATAATCGATAAGATTTTGAGAGTAGTGACAAAATCAGTAAAATTATTCCATATTTTTTTTTTAGGCAAGCCCAACAAACTGGACTTTTTTTTTTTTTTTTCCCCCAAGGTAGGGTTTCACTCTAGCTCAGGCTGACCTGGAATTCACTCTGTAGTCTCAGGGTGGCCTTGAACTCATGGCGATCCTCCTACCTCTGCCTCCCAAGTGCAGGGATTAAAGGCATGTGCCATACCCAGCTTGGATTTTTTTTTTTTTTTTTTTTTTATGTGTGTGTGTGAGAGAGAGAATGAATCGGCATACCAGGACCTCCAGCCATTGTAGTTGAACTCCAGACATGTGTGCCTCCAGACTTGTACTGTGCTTGTGTGACCTTATGCACTTGTGTCATCTTGCATCTGGCTTATGTAGGACCTGGAGAGTTGAACATGGGTCCTTAAGCTTCACAGGCAAGCGCCTTAACTGCCAAGCCATCTCTCCAGCCCTATTCCATATATTATAAAAATATGATCCTTCCTTTAGAACCATTTGTTCCACTGAGTTGACACATCTGATGAATTGCTTTCTTCATTTTTCAGGAAACATTGCTGAGATTGATGTTTTTTGAAGTCCCATGTTAAACAGTTTCCATTTTAAAAGAACATATTTATCACCATCCCACTACTTCCTGAGCAACTGGGGCCCTAGTCTGAAAATGCTTTCCTATGCCAATGTCTTGAAGTATTTTCCCCTACATTTTCCTCTGTCAGTTTTAGAGCTTCAGGTCTTACATTAGGATCTTTGATCTGTTTGGAATTTAGGAATCTAGTGTCATTCTTCCATATATTGATATCCAGTTTTACCAGCATAATTTTTTGAAGGAGCTGCCTTTTTCCAGTTTATATTTTTGTCAGAATCTAGTGGCTATACCTGTATGAGTTTATATCTGGGCCCCCTGCTCTATTATATTGATTTATGTGTCTCTTTGTGGGCCAGTGCTATGCTGTTTTTATTACTATAGCTACGTAGTGCAATTTGAGACCAAGTATGCTGATGCTTTTAGTCATTGTTCTTTCTACTCAGAGTTGCTTTGCCTATCCAGGTCTTTTGTGCTTCTTTGTGAATTCTAAGATTGTATTTATCTAATTTTGTGAAGAATGACTTTGGAAGTTTGGTAGACATTGCATTGAGTCTAGATTATTTTTGGTAGTATAGCCATTTTTATATTGACTTAAAATCCATGAGCATAGGAAGTCTTTCCATCTTCCAGTATTTACTTTGATTTCTTTCTTTAGTGTTTTAAATGGATTTCCAAATAATATCCTGTGAATTTTCATTATATAGGTCTTTGACTTCATTGGTTAGGTTTATTTCAAGTTTTGTTTTGTTTTGAATGGGATAATTTTTCAGGTTTCTTTCTCAGCATGTATGTTAATGGGTATGTAGGAAGGCTACTGATTTTTAAATTTTTTTATTTTTATTTATTTGAGAGCACAGAGAGAAAGGGGAAGAGAGAGAGAGAGAGAGAGAGAGAGAGAGAGAGAGAGAGAGAGAATGGGCGTGCCAGTGCCTCCAGCCACTGTAAACTCCAGACGCATGTGCCCCTTGTGCATCTGGCTAACGTGGGTCCTGGGGAATTAAGCCTCCAACTGGGGTCCTTAGGCTTCACAGGCAAGTGCTTAACTGCTAAGCCATCTCTCCAGCCCAATGCTACTGATTTTTTTGTTGGTTGTTTGTCTTAGTAATTTTTTTTTTTTGAGGTAGGGTCTTGTTCTAATCCAACCTGACCTAAATTCGCCATGTAACCTCAGGCTGGCCTCCAACTCACAGCAGGCCTACTTCTGCCTCCTGAGTGCTGGTGTTAATTTTGTATTCAGCCATTTTGCTGAAAGTATTTATGATATAAGAATTTTCTGGTGGAGTATATTTTCTAATAGAATTTTATCTATCGCTAGTTGGTGGGTTAGATTTTCTGAGGACCATTGAAGTCATAGCTACCCTCTTAGCTACGCTTGTGTTACTTAGAGTTTCTGGTTTATCTGTTTATAAGACATTTTTAGAAGTCCATATATTTAAAAAATTTAGCCAAGAGTGGTGGCGCACTCCTTTAATCCCAGCACTCGGGAAGCATTGGTAGGAGGATCGCTGTGAGTTCAAGGCCACCCTGAGACGACACAGTGAATTCCAGCCTGGGTTATAGTGAGACCCTACCTCAAAAAACAACAACAAAAAAAAAAAAACAAAAAAACAAAAAAATTTAAAGTGACTTTTCAGGTTGTTGTCTCATATAGATCAAGTTTGATCACCAAATATGCTTTCTAGTGGCATACCATAATCTTCAAATGGAAGAATGGAATGCATATAAGGACTAATTTTTTTCCTTATTTTATTTCGCTTCATTTTGTTTTTTCTAAGATGTTACACTGCTGCTTTAGAAATTCTGACATAATGAAGGGTAATGTAGGATAAGATTCCTTCTCTAATTCATTAGGTATATAAAAAATGGTGGCGCTAGAGAGATGGCTCAGTGGCTAAAGGCATTTGCTTGCAAAGCCTGATGGTCTGGGTTTGATTACCTGCTCACATAAAGCCAGATAAGCTGGGCGTGATGGCGCATGCCTTTAATCCATCACTTGGGAGGCAGAGGTAGGAGGACTGCCGTGAGTTCGAGGCCACCCTGAGACTACATAGTGAATTCCAGGTCAGCCTGGGCTAGAGCGAGTTCCCACCTTGAAAGACAAAACTAAACAACAACAACAACAACAAAAAAAAACATAAAGCCAGATACACAAAGCGGCACAGGCATCTGACGTTCATTTGCAATAGCAGTAGGCTCTGGCATGCCCATTCTCTTCCTCCCTCCCTCCCCACTGCATCTCTTTGCCTATCTCATAACTAACTAACTTAATACTTTTTAAATTAGTGTACCAATATATTTGTTCTCATCCAGTATTTTTGTCATCATATATAAGCTTCTATTGTGTCTGTGCAAGTTGTAATTTTTATTTCAACTTAGGAAAAACAGACTTTCTTTAAACTAGGTTGGGTATCTGCATCTCAGTAAGAATTAAAGGAATAGAAAAGAAACTTGGAACTGTCAAGAAACTTAAATAAAATTGTCCAACTTCTAAAGAGACATTGCAAGTAGTTTGTGGTGTGGATAGCATCTGTTTATTAAATAAATCAAATAGTATTCTTACTTTTTGTATGTTGCTGAAGTGTCAGCATTGTGGATCTTATTCAGTTTTTGGCCCTTGCCTCTGGACAGCATAACTGTAGTTATGTGGACTGCTTTTCCAAAGAGCCTCTTTAAAACCCACTTGCACAGACAAGAGCGGGGAAACCATAAAAGCCATGTTATCAGACCACAATGACAGGGATACTTGCCCAATTGCAGCCTTCAGTTAAAAGAAGCACTACATCTGTGAGGACTCTAGGATGTTTTCCCCTGATGTTTGCCCAGCAGCACCCACCAGAGGCATGGAATGTGTCAGGTTTGAAGAGCAAGCTGCAGATGTGGAAACGGAGCACCCGATTTTGAACACAGTGAGGGATATGTGTATTAGCAAGCCCTTGTTATTTTTGGACAGCAGCAAACAGTGAAACCGACATTGGATTAAATTAAATGTGGGAAAAGTAAAACGTTTCTTAGACCACTCAGCCATCCTGACATGCCCTAAAACGTTTCTTATTACAATGTAAACACTGCTTTCTCTCTGCTTTGACTTTTGGCAAATGGTTTTATTCTTCCAAAATGTCAAAGGAATGAAGAAGAGATTTCTGTTTTAGACAGGCTTTTGTACCGTGAAGTTAAAATTGGTATGTCAGTATTATAGATCACATGAAATTTTGTGATTTGTCGTGAAAATAAAGATTGACAAACATTGAAATATAGGCAGAACACTGTATTATACCTTATTTAATAAAATGTTAGAAGAAATCTCAAAGCTGATTTTTATTTGTGTGTGTCTGAGATTTGAGAATTTTAATATATGGACATACTGTAATTTGATCATGATTCCTTCTTCTCATACTCTCTTTTTCTGCCGTTTCTATACTCCTATTTCACTTGACTCCCTCCTCTTTGCAAGTAGTCCTACTTTGAAGTCTCATTCTTTTTGTCTTTCTTCACCATCTCTGTCAGTATATTGATAGGTGCCAGTATTGTGCACGTCTTGTGTCGTTAATGGCATCCACTGTGAGGTATGAATACACTGGTCAGTTCCTGTCTGAGGAATAGTGCACCAAAGTACTCTCTACCCTGTGGCTCCTACATTCTTTTTGCCCTATCTACAATGCCCCCTGAGCCTTGGAGATCATGATGGAGATGTCTTATTTAGTGCTGATCTCTCAACAGCCTCTTTATTTGCAGCACTTTGAGGAATTTGAGTCTCAGTATCTGTAGCCACCTCCATAGACAAGCTTCTCCGGCCAGAGATGAGAGCAGCACTAATATCTTTCTACCAACTCCTTGGCATTGCCTCCTCAGCTGTGGTAGGTTTGATAGAGCTTCCTTTCTAGCCCACTGAGGTACATATTTCTCTGTTCATAAATACTAGTCAGTTGTGGTTGCAAATGTATATTACTTCTTAAAATTATTTCTCCATATGACTAACATGCTGTTCTAAAGTCCTCTGGCTTACCTGTTCCTTGGGGATCTGTTTACTTGATCCTGGCTCCCTGTCAGGAATATATTATTTTGAGCTGATCTCAGAGTTTTATCCCCCCTTTGTCAGAGTTTGATTATAATGAGTGATTTTCATTGCATATTTTTTTTCCCTACTTGAGTAGCTGATGTTTTCCAAATTTTGGGTGCTTTGGGCCATCATTTCATCATAGTTTTTCTAGTTCTTTCCAATCCTTCCCAGGGAGTAGTTGGACCTCTAAATTGTCATAGAAATTCTTGGTTCTTCTTGATGTCCCATTATTTCTTTTCCCTTTCCAAACTGCTATCGAATTCTAGCAAAGTACCGTTTCACTTATCATACTTTTATCTCTAAATTTGCTTTCTAGATAGTGTCTGTTTTCCTACTGACAGATCCTCTGTTAGTTTATTGATAACATAAACTCCTTTAATTCATGGAACATTTTATTTTACTTCCATGAACATAATTTATAGTAGGTATCATATTTGATATGCTAGGTCCTACAGCTTTGTCCATTTGGTAATAATTTGTATGGAGTGTTTTTTTTGTGCTGAGTTGGCATTGTGCTCTCTCTTTTACTGTCTGTCTCTAGTGATTTTTTTAAAAAGATTTTTATTTATTTATTTGAGAGTGACAGAGAGAGAAAGAGGCAGATAGAGAGCGAGAGAGAATGGGCGTGCCAGGGCTTCCAGCCACTGCAAACGAACTCCAGACGCGTGCGCCCCCTTGTGTATCTGGCTAACGTGGGTCCTGGGGAATCGAGCCTTGAACCGGGGTCCCTAGGCTTCACAGGCAAGCGCTTAACCGTTACGCCATCTCTCCAGTCCCTCTCTAGTGATTTTTAGAAAAACGGAGAAATGTTTTGTAGTGGCTGTCTATTGTGTCATGTTGTCTTGAGGAGTTTTTCCTTCTTTTTCTAGTAGGCCATGTGTTTGCCTGGATGCCAGCATCACACCTTCTCTTCCCATCGATACACATTTGGTGATGCTGTTTGTGTGGCTTCGCTTTGCAACTTTAAAAAAATTATGTATTTATTGAGAGAGAGAGATAGATAGAGAGAGTGAGTGTGTCAGGGATTCTAGCCACTGCAAATGAACCCCAAACACATGCACCACCTTGTACATTTGGCTTTCATGGGTACTGGGGAATTGAATCTGGGTCCTTAGGTTTCACAGGCAAGTGCCTTAACCACTTTTTTTTTTTTTTTTTTTTTTAAGCTTGGCTATCATAAGTCTCCCTTCCGCTTGGTGTTTGGTGATCAGCCAAAGATTTAGGGTGGATAAAAATTGCTCTCCCATTGCCTTCTGATTGTCTTTGAGCTTCACCTGAATTTTCCAGTTCAAGCTCTTACCCTGAACCCCTCCCAGGCTTCTTTTTTTCTGCTGCTTCAGTAGAGGAATGAATTCAGTGAAGACAACCTTCAACCTCATAGCTCTGGTTCCTTGTAGCCCAGTCTTTCTAGAATGTATTTCTTCCTGAAGGTTTAGGAAACAGTGTAGAATCTCCCATACTGTCCAGTTTAGCTTCAGATCAGACATTTGTCCTGTTTATGTTCTGATTTGTGATCAGGTTTGATGATTAATGTTGTCAACTTTACAGGACCTAGAATCTCCTATGAGACAAATATCAAGGCATATCTATGAGGGGATTTCTAGGTTGAGTTGGTTGAGGTGGGAAGACTCACCCTGTGGGTCTGAGGTCTGGGGCTGAATGAAAAGGAGAGAGCTGTCTCCTTCCTAAGTATTGATGCAGTGTGACCAGCTTGCCTGCTGCTCCTGTCACCTCTCCACCATGATGGACTATATGTCCTGAAACTGTAAGCCAAAACAACTCCTTCCTGCCTGAAGCTACTTCTTGCCAAACGTTTGGCCAAAGCAAGGAAGAAAGTAACTAGTATACCAAGATTTCTTCTCATAAATTCCCAGTTTCCCATCCCTTTCTTAGAATTCTAATCTCTGTCCCCTTTAGTCACCCCTGGTTAGGTAGCCATAGCCCCATAGACCTGGGCATAACCTTGCACCAGTAAACCCACTAGTTAATTCATACTCTTTTTGAGACAGTTTTTTTTTTTTAAATCAAAACTTCCAGCTTCTGTTTACTTTCATGACATTTTCTAGTATCATAAAATTATATTTTAAATGTTATTTACTATTTCAAAATTGTTATCTGGAGGATTCACATGATCACTTAATTTCCTCCATTACTGGAAGTTGCAGGGCCTCAAACAATCAGAAGATTCCAATTCTCTATCCTCTTGTTTTAGGTATGTTATCTATGTGTTTTATCATGAAATTTCCCATTTGTCTTTTGTATGCTTTCCAGTATTGTTATACAGTTGGTTTTAAATGTTTGCCTCATGTTTTTATAGTTATCTGTGTTCATACAATCACTTCTCCATTAGCACTAGAAGTTACAAGGCCTCAAATAGCTATAAGTGGCTAATTTTAAGAAAAAGATTACCAAATATCCTAGTTTATCATTTGAGTTAAAAGGAATATATTACACACACACACTACACATTCTTTTTTTTTTTTTTTTGGGGTTTTTGTTTTTTGTTTTTTTTGAGGTAGGTTCTCACTCTAGCCCAGGCTGACCTGGAATTCACTATGGAGTCTCAGGGTGGCCTCGAACTCACGGCAATCCTCCTACCTCTGCCTCCCGAGTGCTGGGATTAAAGGCGTGCGCCACCACGCCCGGCCACACTACACATTCTAATTTCTCTGTCAAATTCTCCCAAATTTTACTTAGTACTTGAATGATCCATAACTGTGCTTGAAGTCAGTTAATGTCAAAATCAACTAGGTGCTATTTTCTGAAATTGTTATTTATTTATTGGCAAGCAGAGAGAGACAGTCAGAGGCAGAAAATTTGGGTGTGCCAGGGTTTTCATCCATGGCAAATGAACTCCAGATACATGCACCACTTTCTGCATCTGGCTGTGTGTGAGTACTGGAGAATTGAACTTGGGTCATTAGGCTTTGTAGGCAAGTACCTTAACTGCTGAACTAACTCTCCAGCCCTTTGTGTTAGTTTTTTTTTTTTTAATATTTGGTTTAGTTTATTTCTTTATTTTTATTTTTATTGCAAGGAGAGAGAAAGGGAATGGGCCACCAGGCCCCTCGCACTGCACATGAACTCTAAATGCATGTACATCACTTTGTGCATCTGGCTTTACATGGGTACTGGGGAATTGATCCTGGGTCATTAGGCTTTGCAAGCAAATGCCATAACCATTGAGCAATCTGTCCAGCCCCTATTTTCTTTATTTTAATCAGTATTTATTTAATACTATCAGCATCTATTAGTTCTCAAAAATGTAAACATTTAACTTTAGACCTTCTAATCTGGCATTGCAAAAGCATGTAGACATGGGATCCAGTGACCAGTTGACTCATGCTGTAAGTTTCTGGGAGCATTGTCATTGGCTGTTACTTACTGGCTAATGCGTGCAGGGGAACAAACATCAGTAGAAAGGCCTATATGAACTGTCCTTTTCATTATTTTCTAAGAGCAATTTTCTAACTATTTTGACAGTTGTTAATTCTTCATGGTTTCTTATTGTCTGAATTGATTTTATTAAGAAAGAATATATTGATTATCCAACCTGTTTTCAGTTCATATGACAGTTCTCTTTGCCTAAATAACTGAATAAAGTGTTGTGATTAAATGATGTATACACTTTTATTGCATATAAAGAGAGCTTCTGGATTTTAGGTAACTAGAATGAAGAAAATAACTGAACATTCTATTGTACAGGTACTAGTGAAGAAAATTATTTTTTCATATTTGAACGTGCTAGTGAATTCTAAGAATGACTTGGCTCTGGCTCATATTCTCAATATTCCTGATAGAGGACTGGATAGAGAAGCCTTCACCAATTTGAAACATGCTGCTCAAGAGAAACAGATGCCTATCTTTTTGGTATGGATGTGTTACATTTTCACAATTGTTTAAGACTCCTTGAGCAGTGTATCTTAAAAGTAGATTTCTGATAACTTTAATAAGACAACTTTCAAGTGGTTAGTTTTTGTTTTATTTCTGTATTAGAAAATCCAAATCTGTTCTTTTTTTAAACTTTCTTTCTTTGTATATGTATGTGTGTGTGCTGTGCATGTGTATATGTGTGGACACAGTTTGTGTGCATGAATGTGGAGTCCCGAGGTCTGCGCCAGGTGACCTCTATAGCTTTCCATCTTATTCCTTGAGATAGGGTGTGTCACTGACCCTCAAGTTTATAGATTCGCCTAGGCCAGCTAGCCAATAAGTCATAGGATCCACCTGTCTCTGCCTCCCCAGTGCTGGGCTGACAGGTGTGTGGTGCCACCCCTATCATTTTATGTGGGTCTAGGGATTCAGATTCAGATCCTTATGCTTACTTTACCCACCAGCCTTGCATTTTTACTTTTTTATTGTATCTTTCAGCTTTGCCAGTCTGTTCCTATATAGATGTGTATGTGTTTTCTGTAGAATGCTAGCCTTGCCAGTCAGATAGATAGATGGATGGATGGATAGATAGATAGATAGATAGATAGATAGATAGATAGATAGGTAGATAGATTCTCCTTTTTGTAGGGGAAGATACAGGATTCTGCTATATAGCACAGGCTGACTAAATTCTCAATAGTTTTGCCTCCCAAGTACTGAGCTTGCAAGTATGTGCTGCCATGCCTGGCTTTGCTAAACTCTTTTTGAGTAAATATTTGCAAGATAATAAAGTTTAAGAATATCAAGAGCTCTGGAAGTCCTGAAATGAAATTTGCTTATAACTTATTAATAGTTAACCTCAATATTCTTATGTTTTCCAAGTATTTCTTAGTTTGCCTTTTCTTTGGATAATACTTTGGAAAATGCTGCATTAGAACATTTTATTTTTGATGGTGGTACTGAGGGGCAGCCATCATGGAGGTGTTGTTATCAGTGTAAAAACAGGTCTTTTAGCTACACTTGATAAAATAATCTGAGAACATGAAAGCTAGTTGGAGCTCAGAGGATACTTAGTATTAATGTTTATGTTACAGTAAAAGTAAAGCAAAGGTTTGGGAATATTGAGTTACCATACCATTCACCTGTTTCCAACAGGAGAGCAGTTGACGTTGAGGATGAGTTTGTCTGTATAATGATTCCAATAGCCCCGTCCTCAGTCTAAATAAGAAGGAATTCATAAACTGAGTCTTTGCAGTCAGTGATCTGTTTTGATGAATGTGACTGTGTTCTCTGTCCTCTGACTTGGCACCTCAGTGTCCACCTGCATCTGGTGTCACTGCTGTCACCCTTTCTAGTGTGAGTTCACATGGGACTTGTCCCCATAATTATTGGCTTCTGATCTATAAAATGAGCTTCATGCCAGCTGCACATCTAAAACCATATCAGTATGCCCAGTTTCATAGACTCATTTGTGGTTTCACTTACAAAATCATGAAGAATCACTAATCATTTGTTTTCATTCCGAGGTGGCCACGTCATTTATTAGAACGATAGAGCTTGGAGGAAAAGGATACGCACCCTCACCGTCTGATCCTCTAAGGGCGCATATAAAAGGATTGTCCAGTTTTATTAACTTCATTGACAAGTTAGATGAAATTCTGGGAGAAGTGCCAAATCCAAGGTAACAACCCATAACTTATAAATGAATGTTATCAAAATACCTTTAGAAACATATGGAGTCAGAGGCAGGACTGAAGGCAGTACTGAAACCAAGCATCAGGTCAAAAGATGGGGAGCAAGCCAGTTGTGGTGGTGCACTCAGCAGGCTGAGGTAGGAGGATCTCCCATTTGTTATACAGCTATCTTGGATGGTAAGTTTTAGGCTAATTTTAGGGGGCAGAAGTGGATTTCACTTGCTTGTGAAATTGTATTGCTATTTTTTTTTTTTTTTTGGCATCCCATGGCATTGTTCAAATAAAAATAGCTGGCACTTACTGAATGCTTATGTGTTAGATATTATGCTGAATTCTTATGTGAATTATAGTTTGATCATTGTAACAACCTCACATGGTAGGCATCACCACTACCCCCAGTTTAGAAAGGAAGAAACTGATGCACTGGGATCAAGTCATTTGCACTAGGTAACACTGCTCAGTAGCAGAGATGACACTTGAACTTAGTCTCACCACTCTGACACTCATTCTCTTATCTTGTTCTATGGAATTTCTTTCCATTCTAAGATTCCTAATACCATACTTTAAAAAAAATTATTTATTTATTTGAAAGCAGAGGGAGACATAAAAGAAAGAGAGAGAGAGACAGACAGACAGACAGAATGGGTGCACCAGGGCCTGTAGCCATTGCATGTCCCACATTGTGCACCTGGCTTTACATAGGTACTGAGGAATCAAACCAGGGTTGATAGGCTTGGCAACCAAGTAAGCTCCTTAACTGCTGAGCTATTTCTCCCTCCCCAGATTCCATATTTTTCAGGTTCTTTTTAAAAATTATGTCCTATCATATGTGGATATTTATTATAAGGAAATAAATTTGGAAGAGGGTTTCAAAAGTGACTTATGACGACTTCAGTGACATCTTCCAAATCCACAGATAATACACTGGCTGGCTATTTCCTTTGAGCAGATAACTAGTTAATTTTCTAAAATATTTTTTCTATGCCAGGTGTGGGGGAGGGCTCATGCTTGTGATACCAGCACTTGGGAAGCTGATGTAGGAGGACGTTTGAAGCCAGCATGGGCTACGTAATGAGTTTTAGGCCAATTTGAGCTACAGTGTGAGACACTGTCTCAAAAACAAAACAAATATTTTCTAAAGCAATATCAACACATTTTGTCAAAGTCAAAATGTATCACAGATTTACAATTAAGTCCTAAGATGAATTGACTTTAAATATTTCTTTAAAAATGTTTTTGCTTCTATCTTTATCTTCATTTGAATTAAATTTTTATTTAGCTGTTTTGATTTTTTTTTTTTTTTGAGGCAAACCCAATAGACTGGCCTTTTTTTATAAGAGAGAGAGAGGGAGGGGGGAGGAAATTGGTGCATCAGAGTCACCAACCACTGTAATCAAACTCCAGATGCATGTGCCACATTGTGCTTCTGGCTTATGTGGGATTTGAGGAGTTGAACATGGGTCCTTAGGCTGTGCAAGCAAGCACCTTAACCACTAAGCCATCTCTACAGCCCTGATTATTTAATTCTAGACAACACCTATTTTTCTTGGACCCAGTCATCCTCTGCTACCCCCAAATCCTTACATACACTTCCCTCTTCTTTTATCCTCTGATATGGTCTTCCACAGCTTGGTTATGTCATATTTAACACTTAATGTCATTGTATCTATTGGCTATGACCATGCTGTACAATATTCTGCACCTACATTTCCTTTCTTGTTTAGAGTTCATAGTTGCCTGCCTTTTCTTTTTGCTTTGCGTGATATATATATATATATATATATATATATATATATATATATATATATATATATGTATTTCCATCAGCTTCGTATCAAGCATGAGAAGGAAGCTTTAGAATTTCTTATTAATCGTGAGCCATCTACCAGTTCCTCTTTGCTCTTGAAGACATTCTTCCGGCAGTCCCCGTCTCTGTCGCTGACTCCATGCCTTTGCTTGCCTGCCTTAGATTGGTCACCAAGCCTCATCACCTTGTGAATTTTCTTTGCCTCTGCCTTTTTCCCTGGGTCACATAGATTTGTTTTTGCATTGGTTAGCTCCTTATTTTGCTCAGATAGCTTTTTTATTTTAAAAAGAGCACATGGGATGCAAATATCTTTATTCTTACATTTGATTGTATATGACCTTACGTTGTGTTTATCTGTCTCTAAAATTATTTAAATTAAAAAACTGAATGTGGTGGCTCACGCCTCTACTCCTAGCACTTGGGAAGCTGAGATAGGTTGATTGCCTTGAGTCTGGTGCCGAGAGGAAAACAGCTCAAGGGAAGGAGGGGAGAGGTATTTTTATCTCCTTCTTGGATGGTGCTTATTGAGATGCAGGGCTTTTCTGCTTGTTGGGTTTCTGTTTTGTTCTGTTCATCTTAGAGTCACTCCTAAAATGTATGGTACCTCTGAGCAGTTCTTTCCTACTTGCGAGTGAGGTCCCACAAAGCTCGTCAGCTTTTATAGTGAGCTTAATTATAGCATGATGGTGGCTAGTTGGCCCTCTTGTTAGGGACTTACTCTCTAAATGTCAGTAATTGTAGGTCTCTTCTTTGGGACATTCAAGAAACAAATTTCCACAGAGCCATACTTTAATTCCTCAGAGCTGTAAATCTGGCCGGGCAGTGCAAGGGATTGGAGGGAGGGCTGATGAAGCCTCATGGCTCTTACTCTACCTCTTTGCTTTCTGCCTCTGCTGTCCCTGGGTCTGGAGCCTCCTTGGCTTGCTTTCCTTTGAGTAATCCCGCTCTCCATGCCCAGGGGGAGAGATGCCATAGGCTGACTGTTCAGAACAGGAGGGCAGTGTTGGTGGGGCACGTGTTCCACATGCAAATGTCACCTGGCTCTTCTGCTTTTAGCTGTAAAGTCTTTCATCTGCTACTTGTGCTTCAGTCACAGTCTATAAAGATTGTAAGAACAAACAATAAACCATTTTTTTCTATTTTGGGTTCCTTTTCCTTTGCTCAAATTCTTTAAAAAAAAAAAAAGCACTGTTCTTTTTTTATCTATGTGTTTCTCACGGAGGGATAAACTGTACAAGGGTTTATTGGTTTTCTTCCTGCGTATTCGCAAGCCCTAACACAAGTTCTGTAGAGACACTCAATAGTCACTTACTTATCTGGACCTGACAGACATTCACTTCCCCTCTACTAAAGCTTTTCTGCCCTGATCTTTTGTGATCAACCACTTGTTACAGCCTTTGAAGTTTTTTGAGTCCTCAAATTTGATCACTACTTAGAACAAGTCTGATATGACATATCATTTTTCCTGATCTCTCTAGCTACATATATACAGATTCTTATAACTCTCATATTTAGTGAACCCAAACTTCCATGCTGAGGTTTTAAAACATACCTTTATTTTTGAGGTGGTACTTCAAAGGAAGCTCAAATTTAGCATGTCCCACAGGTGAATCTTTCCCTGCAAAGCTATTTGTCTTTGTAAGTGAATGTAGCCTCTCTCCGTTCGAGTATCCACACTGAAGTCTAGAACTAGTCCTAATGCCTGCTTTCTCTCTCCTTTGGCTCAGACTTTCATGCCGTCTTATCTGGGCATTTTTGCCTCTCTCTGAGTTATCCATTCTGCTTCCCTTTGTACTGCTGTCTTCTGTCAGCCTCATCAGTGGTGTTGTGATGTCTCTGAAACAACAGGTTATGAACATCATGATTGCAAATCTTGAGTGATTCCATGGGATGTATGGGATGAAACCTTAAGAATTTGGATGCTGTGTGCAGTTGTGTACATTCTAACTCCTGCCTTTCCTTCTAGTTTTTGTCTTTTTTTTCCCCTCCACCATCACAGCTTCAGAGACAAAGATGCATTTTATTCTTGTATCTAAGGATAAGTTTGTCCGACTTATCTTATAAAATGGAAATTACCATAAGCCTTTGAGTTTCTAGAAGAATGGGAACAGACAGATAGGGATGAAAGTGGAACCGAGGAATCCACTCTGCCACCCTTTGCCGGCAGGCACCACCATGAATGAAACACATGCTTTACTTTTACCTAAAAAATGTCTTAGAGGCTGTAGGTAATATAAATTAGTTACTTTCTGTTCTTTAGAAGTTTTTAAAAAATCCCTGTTTTTAGTTCATTACACAAGTTTTTAATGTTCACTTATGTTATATCCTGGATTGTATATAGACTAAAAATTCTTCATCTAATCTAATGTAAATTTTTTTGTTTAAAATATTTCAGAAGTTTTGATAAACTTTATGAAGTACTTTTAATCTCATTTAGTTTTAAAAGTAAAATTTATTTAATCAAATTGTTATCAAATTCTTGAATATGTTATGGTAAAGCCAGTCATTTTGTTGAGTAAAATGAAGAATAACCAATTTTATTAAAATATTGCCAGTTATTTGTCTGAGTATGACCTAGTGTTCTCTTTCAGTTACTTTGTTTTATGCATTTGGGGATTTAATTATGCTTTTCATCAGTAGCCTCTTTTTCTTTTTTCAGCCACAGGAGTCTATTGTGGTAGAACTAGGGGCTACAGTTTGCCCCTTTTGCCTCAATTTTCCTTTTTATGTTTATCTAGAGAAACAATACTGTATCTTCTGGAAATACTTCCTTCTTCCCTCTCTCCATTCACTCCTTCTACACTTTTTGTGTCATTATAGTACATGGTCAGCTGTGACCTTTAAAAAGCCAGAGTGCAGTAAACTTACAATGCTGGTGCATTGCAGAGATGGCTTGCTGTAATTTGAACTAAAATCTTCTGGAGCTTTTAAGTTCTAGGAGCAAGAGTTTACATTAAGCCACTGTCTTTTCAGGTAAGTACTGGAAAGAGTATGTAGTAGGAAATATATAGCAATAGGCTAGTTAGAGTACTAGTATTTTGGATATTTTTCCACGGTTCAAAATGCTTACTTTGGCAACTAGTTGAAACTTAAGTCTTAATTTGCTTTCTAAATACAAAATTTTCAGTGAATTATATCATCTTCAAAATTCAGCATTTTGTTCCTATGGAAGGAATGGGGAGAGAGTGACAAAATAACCTTTTCCATTTGAAATTCCTTTTGCATTCTTGTAATTGGTACTGAGACACTTTTTTCCCTATTTTATTACTTTTTGAATCTTTCCAAAGCTTTTGTTGAGACTTAAGTTTATTTGTGTCCTTAGTCAGCATACATAACTGACTTAAAAACATTAATATGAAGGCAAATTCAAAGACCCCAGAGGGCTGTCTCTTGTAGGAGGGTTTTTCTCAGGACAGTAGTCAGATAGAAGTGAGCTGTGGCTGTTGCTTCTACCCTCACAAATTTATATCAACTCCACAAGAGAAGAGCCAGGTCTGATGGTGTTTACTCTTAGCAGAAAAAAAGCTTCAACCTACTTATGAGATTCTCCAAAAGACAATGAAAAGCTGCTGTAACTAGTTTAGAATACGTGTTAGATTATGCTGGTGTGAGTAATTTGCATTTGTATTGTAGCACTCTTACAGATAAAGTCCTCTCTTTAGTGTTTGCCTTACTAGCTAGAAGGCTAGTCAATGTGTGGCAGAATGAGGACCTGCACAAGGTATTTATAATACAGAGCTTTCTACTGCTGTGAAAAGTGCAGTTTAGTTAGGAGAAAAAGAGCTGGACTCTAAATTACTCATGCAGTACTGACAAGGCTCCCTATCACATGTGAAATAGCTATTATAAACATACACAGTATATTCTGTGGCTGCCAGGTTTACTTGTCTGACAATGTAGCTACAGTTGTTAAAGACTAGGATCAAGACATAACCAGTTTTATTCCAAAAGGACCCTGTAACATTTGTTTGTCAATTCTAGTACCTTAAAAGCTACTGGATGTGTCATTAACTACAGAAACATGCATCATAAGAAGCAAAAAATACCACCCATTCCTCCTGGGTATTAGCAGCCTGTCATTCCTGAGCCACAATGTGCACATCATTGACGTCTATAAACAGTCACTTTCATCCCAAGTAAAGAACGGGAGGACTTAAGTACATATGAAATGTATAACAAGCAGTGTCACTTATCAAACCACAATATTTTATAGGATTTACTACCAAAACTCTCTTTCATTAGATGAATTCCACCAAAAAAAGTACATATTGCTAATTATGGCTTAGTTTTGGCAAATTTCATCCAGTTTGTTTCTGTGCTTTGCAAATAAAAATTAAGATAAAAACCAGCTGGAAAGGAAAGTTCTTATGCAAATTAAGAACTAATAATTGCAGAAATGGTGTAGAGTAGTACCCCCCCCATACTCTTTCACTGATAGTGATTAATGATACTGGACAACAGCTTACAAACGTGCCCTCATACATGGGTGAGCCATGGGTGAGCAGTGGCAGGCAGATGTAAGGAAGATACAGACCAGCACCTGGTGAAGGTAGGAAGCCAGGGAGATAAGTTACAAAGGAAGTGCTCCTTTATTTTGAGAGTGTTTACTGGATTTGGTGAAGGGAATATTCTGTTCTTTTAGCTACTAATGTCTGAAAGGACAAAGCCCCTACAGGGCTGTCCCTCAGAGTGCAGAACTAAGAATGAGGGCTTTCCCATGATAAAGACCTAGTTAATGGTGAAGCATCTTGCCTTTCTGCTTAAGATGAAGTCCAGACTTCCTGCTGTCCTCATTTCTTCTCAACACAGCATTAGATAGCCAATTCAGATGGGTGAGGTAAGAAAGAGAAAAGAAAGATAAAACCATTGAAAAGAAAGATATGGTAGTGCACGCCTTTAATCCCAGCTCTCAGGAGGCAGAGGTAGGAGGATCCCCAGGAGTTCAAGGCCACCCTGAGACTACATAGTGAATTCCAGGTTAACCTGAGCTAGAGTGAGACCGTACCTCGAAAAACAAAACAAAAAAAAAAAAAAAAAAAAAAAAAGGGGAAAGAAAAAAGAAACACTCTGCTTGGCTATGGTATCATAATATATGTCAAAAATTCAAAGAATCTGCAAGCAAATTATTGTAATTAGCACTAGTGTTTAACAGTGTTGTTAGGTACATAGTTGGTAAACTAAAACGACTATATTCGTGTGTCACCATTATATAGAAAAAATTTTGGAAAAATCAACTTCAGAATTATAAAGTACATGGAGTGAATCTAACTCTCTCCTCCTTAGAGAGTACCAAGGGTGCCCAGCCTTGTGATATTGCAACCCAACATTGTCGTCTACCAGCATGTTGGGTTGCAGCCTTGGCTATCCTGGGTTGCGTAGGGTCCACAGTTTGAATAACCTGCTAGAGCACTTGTGAAACTCTCTGGATGCCCTCTTTGCTGCCAGTCAGGACTTTGCCTCTCCATCAAAAGGCAATCCCGTTCATCCTGCTCACTTATCACTCACCACCTGTAGGGACCACCCCCACTCTTGTTTGTTGTTTTCAGAGGGGAAGATTGGGGATTTTTGGAAATTTCTTCCTATTCCCACCAAACTTACTTAGTGAGATGTCTGTGTAGTATATTGAAGCTATTACAACACAAGTGACAACTCCCTAAGTGCTACTGTATTGCGAGTAATAGTATGACTAAAGCAAATGATATGTATTTTACTATTAAAAACTTCAGACTGGGCTGGAGAGATGGCTTAGTGGTTAAGTGCTTACCTGTGAAGTCTAATGACCCCAGTTCGAGGCTCCATTCCCCAGGACCCACATAAGCCAGATGCACAAGTTGGTGCATGCATCTGGAGTTCATTTGCAGTGTCTGGAGGCCCTGGTGTGTCCATTCTCTATCTATCTGCCTCTCTCTCTCTGTCTGTCCCTCTCAAATAAATACATAAAGACTGTTTCATTATTAAAATCTTCCAATGAACAGTGTTCATTCATTTAACAAGCTTCTGTGTGTCAAGTATAAACTGGTATATGAAGATTGTTAAATATGTTTCCTTTCTCAAAAAGCTTATTGTGTGTGTGTATCTTAGCATTGCAGCTGGAAAAGTAGATGAGGTTTTTTTTTTTTTTTTTTTTTTTGGTCTAGTCTGGGTATTGATCTTGGGTTCTCCAGCTTGAGTGGGGGCACTTTATCCCCAGCCCATCAAATAGCTACTTTTAAAGTGTTTCCCACCTTGCTTTATTATAAAAGTCACCTGTAGGGCTTTTAAAGAGAGTAAAACTATATAGGAGCCTTCTTGGAGATGATTCTGTAGGCTAGATCATGAAGCAAAGTTGGGTGTGATCTTTATAATCTGGAAGATCTGGGATATTCTGATCTAATGTGTTACCATCATGCACTCAGTTCTCTGCTTTTCTTAGACATTTCCCTTTCTGTTTGGATCAACTATTTAATTTGATCAATCATATTTCCCATGCTTGGTAGATAACTCAGAAGTTCTCTAAGACATTCAACTTGACATTGAGGTAATGAGGATGAAATCCAGTCCCTAGTTTTCCATTTATGGTACTACAAAAGAGCTTAGTAGAAAGTGGCAGAGCTGCCTTCTGCAATTTGGCAGCCTGACCTCATGTCAGACCAGACCACTTTCTTATTGGAGACCTCATAAATTCCTAGAAGGGCCCCTTCTCTTGTTGGATGTCTCTAACTGCTTTCTTAGAAATGAACCAACATCCCTCCTTCTGTGTATCCCTCACAGGGGTCCTGGGCCAGTGTTATAGAGCAGGAGCTGTAACCCAAATTCCTTAGTGGACAGGCATGCTGTAAAGAAACATTGATTTCAAGTTTTTAAAAACATTTTGTCTATTGGCCATAGTTGGTATAGTTTTTGGTTTGCTTTGAATCGGTACTAGCTTAATAAATTTTACCTTCCATATGGAAGACTCTGTGTTCTAGGTCATGCCGTTGAACTTCATGAGACGCAATTCTCTCATCGGTGACTTAATAACAATAGCTTATGAAATTGGTCTTATGACTAAATTAATGTAACCTAGGTATTCAATATGAGGTAGCTATTTTTGTTGTCTTAGAATCTAAAGGTACATATTTTAAGTATATTGCATGTATGGAATATAATTCTCAAACTTCAAAAATATCTAAAGTGTTTTTCTTCAGATTTCAAGTCAAGAAGTGACTTGTTAAAATGACTTGCTTGTAGAAAAACTGTAAACATTTTGTTTTTAATGGTTTTCATCTTCTTAAGTGCTTTACTATTTGATTGATAAGATCAAAGCTATATTCTGTGAAAGGTGTTTATGTGGAGGATTATGCTTTCAGGTTTATAAACCGATAGGTCACTTGGCATGCCATCATAGAAGCCATTTTATTTTGATTTTCAGCATTGCAGGTGGTCGAATACTCTCAATGATAAAGACACAGCTGAGCAAAGGCCGGAACGGTGGGGATCCTTTTTATAAAGCAGTGGAGGAAGTTGTTCAGGATTTGGATTTGAGGATTAAAAATATTATCAATTCTCAACAAGAAAGCACTGCTGTTAGCACCACTGACACCAGTCCTGCACGGGTAATGAGGCTTCTTATTTTTATTTTTCATTTTCTTATACAAAACATGATCTCTTCTGTTCATAATAGAGATGGTTTACTCTTTCTACTTAGGTCAGAAGAATGTGTTTCCTAGGTTCTAAGATGATGACAAATTTAATTCTCTCAATAGGATTTTGTTCATTTTAGGTAAATCATAACATCTTTGGGCAAAATTGTTCGTATTTATTAAGGTAAGACACTGGATAATCTCTAGTATTCCTTTTAGCACTAAATACTTTAATTCTTAATGGATATTAAGATACTTTGTGCTACTTTTCAATAATTACCAGTTATTTTTTTTTAACTTACTGATATAAATGAAGAGCATGTTTTCTGATCCCAGTGCTAATCTCTCTGAAGGACAGCCACAGTTCCTATTGGATATGGTTTCCATTGAGTAGTTTACTTTTCATTATAGAGCTCTGTAATCTTTATTTTCTCCCTATGTTCCCAGCCTTCCACAGTCCAGTTGTACCTATAGCTAAACATGTTTTAATTGTATAACACTGGAGCATAATAGATTCTTACTCATAGTTTCTTTGTAGTGCATAGTTTTTGTTGATTTTTCTTGATACAGGGACTGCCTTTGTAGCCCAGACTGGTTTGGAAATCACTGCCTCGAGTTCATGGCTGCCTTTCTGCTTAGCCTTAGTGCTGGGAGTGCAGCTGTGAGTCACCACACCTGGCCTTATCAAATTGTAGCTATTGTACTTTATTCAGCTAACAAAAGCTGCTTTTGTTATTTATTTACTCATTTATTCATTCACCATACTTAGTGATCATTTTTATCTTTTTTTTTTTTTATAACAAGTTATGTTGTTAGAGATTTACTTCAGAGGCACACACTGGAGGAGATTCTGGCATGCCACCCCATTTATTTCACATGTGTCAACATTCCCGGTAACTGGCTTGGCCCAAGCAGTAAGTCAGGGACTACTGCTACCTGAAATATTAAAGAACACCGTTCTTTTCCACTTTCAGGCAAAAGAAATATCAATGCAAACCACTGGGTCCTTAATTTTATACCTTCTACCAAATCTTCTGAACATGTACTCGAGTGGTACTCGGTGAAGTTGATGTTAAACAGCGTGGAGTTCTCTGGGACTGAGGAGAATTCCATGTGAAACACCAGATTGAGATGGACAACTTCTTTTAATTCCAGTGGAGCTGTGTGTTACAGTTCGTCTGGTAACCTGAGTCTGCCTAGTAGAGAAAGGAGGCCAAAGTGTGCTGGTAAAAGCTAAGGAGGCAGGCACAGCCACAATAAAGGCCCAGATAAAGTAGCTCTGATATTTCCTCACAGGCTCCATCAGCCCTTTGACTAAGCCACTGTCATTGGCCCTGGTTTGCCAGTGAGTTTGTCTTAAACACGAGAGGTTAAGCGACTTCCCAGAATTGGACAGTATATCCAAATAGTAAGTTATTGTCAAACAGCAGAAATTTCTGCTTGTGCTTATATAATGTTATCATATGTATTACATATTCTTTTATTCCTTGATCCAGTCACTAAATTTTTCCAGATATTCCTTTTAAATTTTCCTTTATGTCCAGTTCAGACCATTTCTTTCTTTTCTTTTCTTTTCTTTCTTTCTTTCTTTTTTTTTTTTTTTTTTTTTTTGGTTTTTCAAGGTAGGGTCTCACTCTAGCTCAGGTTGACCTGGAACTCACTATGGAGTCTCAGGGTGGCCTCAACCTCACCACAATCCTACCTCTGCCTCCTGAGTCCTGGGATTAAAGGCGTGCACCACCACGCCTGGCTGAACTATTTCATTTTTAAAATAGTCATTTGTAGTCTTTTTTTTTTTTTGAGATAAGGTCTCATATGTATCTGGCTTCATACCCAATATGTAGCAGAGGATGGCCTTTGAACTTCTAATCTTCCTATCTCATCCTCTCCAGTGCTGGGACTGCTGGCATGTGCCACATACCTGGTTTATGTGGTGTATTGAACCCAGGGCAGCTTCATGCTTGCTAGCAAGCACTCTGCCAGCTGAGCCATATTCCCAGCCCCATTGCAGACTTTTCATTTGCTGCAGCCCTGTCCCCAGCTTTGGCAATTCTTACCCTGAAATGTATCTTACACATTATCACTGATTTTTCCAAAATCTAAATGGAATTATTGGATTTACTTGTTTCAAGAAGCAAGAGATGTTACCTCTGTAACAGGCTGGCTTTTAACTTCATTGCATGAGTTGCAACGTTTTCCTAGGCTCATCTTAAGTCACTCCTGCTTTCTTGTTCCCTAGACTTGCCATGCTGCCCAGTTCCTGAAAGCAGGATGTTCCACCCTACCTCTCCCTTGATGTCATCCTCCACTTTACAGTATACAAATCACTGTTGTTTGAGTACCCTCACTACACAGTGCATGCATTTATTACAAATGCCACTTAAAATTCTCCAGTGAGGTTCCTGCTTACATAACAAGCAGACTGTGGTTTCTTTGAAGACAGTGTTTTTCACCTGTGTGGCTTTTTCTTCAAAAATAGTGCTAGGGATATAGAGAAATCATGAATAAATGCCAAGGTTTCGTTTTTGTATTTGATTAGCTCTTAGTTGTGTTTGCTTCTTTTACTTTGAGTCAGGGTCTCTTGTAGCTCAGGATGGTCTTGAACTTGGTATGTAGCTAAGTCTGGCCTTGAACTTCTGATTCTCCTGCCTCTGCCTCCCAAGTGATAGGATCATAGGCTTGTGGCACCATGACTGACTTGACTGTATTGTAATAACCATCTCTGGCTTTTGTTTTATATTTCCAGAACCCTATTCCCCTTTAGTATAAGAGAAGAGGAGATAGTTGTTGGATTTTTCTGACATGATACCTAATGAGAGAGAATGGGTGTGCCAGGGCTTTAGCAACTGCAAACAAACTTCAGACGCATGTGCCACCTTGTGCATCTAGTTTACGTGGGTTCTGGGGAATCGAACCTGGGTCTTTTGGCTTTGCAGACAAGTGCCTTAACTGCTAAACCATCTCTCCAGCCCCAGTGTCTTCTTTTGATAGTACCATTTTTGTGCATATAAAAATTGATAAGATTGGTTTCTATATAGTATAAAGGAGAATAGCCACTTATCCTAGCTGATTCTTTGTTACTTCAGCAGTAGAAAAGGGAAAAGAGTGGAGCATGTAATAGAAAAATGTAGCCAACTCACCTAGATGGTTTGTGTGTCCCATTTACTTAACATTCCTTTTTTTTTTCTTGCTTTTTCAAGGTAGGGTCTCACTCTAGCCCAAGCTGACCTGGAATTCACTCTGTAGTCTCAGGGTGGCCTCGAACTCACGGCAATCTTCCTATCTCTGCCTCCCGAGTGCTGGGGTTAAAGGCATGCACTACCACACCCGGCTTTAACATTACTTTTTGTTTTAGCCAAAATCTTTTGCAATAAACCATGACACTGCATACTGTGGCCGAGACACCATAAAAACTCTACTCCTCCTTCTGGATGAAGAAGCAGCCAGTGCTCCCACCCGGAACAAAGCAGCGCTTTTGTATGACGATGGAGACACGGTTCCTCATAATGGAATTTCTCTCCTTACACTCTTCAGGTATGCACGTGAAAGCTGTATGGCATAAATGTTAACACTAGAGAATTTTTGAAAAATACATCTAATTGATTGTAAAGGAGTATATACTTATGTAAAGAAACTTGGAAACTATGGAATAGTGCAAAAAAAAATAAAATAAAATGAGGGGAGCATGAGTATTTAAATCCAGTGTAATTATATATTTAAAAAGTAATATTTTGTGAGAGAATGATAGGTGTTTTTGATTTTAATGTTGTTTTTATTCTAGAGTTTTTGCTGCTAAAAAATATTTATTTGGGGGCTGGAGAGATGGCTCCAGGTGAACAGGTGCATGCCTGCAAAGCCTAACGACCAAAGTTCGATTCTCCAGGTCCTGCATAAGCCAGATGCACATGGTGGCACATGTGTCTGGAGTTCATTTGCAGTGGCTAGAGGCCCTGGTATGCCCATTCTCGCTCTCTCTCTCTCTCTTCCCCACCCCTCTCTCTAATAAATAAATAAATAAAAATAAATCTTAAAAAATATTTATCTGGCCAGGTATGATGACACCCGCCTTTAATCCCAGCACTTAGGAGACAGAGGTAGGAGGATCACTATGAGTTCCACCTGAGACTACATAGTGAATTCTAGGTCATCCTGGGCTAGAGCAAGACCTTACCTCAAAAAAAAAAAAAAGAAAGCATGAAAATATTTATTTACATTGCTGTATGTCAAGAACTTTGCTAAATATTTGAGCCCTTCCAACTCCTTTTAATAGTCTTCCTATTTAAGTAAAGAGTTGGGAGATTTTTTTTTTTTTTTTTTTTTTTTTTTTTTGCTTTTCTGAGGTAGGGTCTCTCTCTAGCCCTGGCTGACCTGGAATTCATTATGTAGTCTCAGGGTGACCTTGAACTCATGGTGATTCTCCTACCTCTGCCTCCAGAGTGCTGGAATTAAAGGTGTGTGCCACCACATCCAGCTGAGTTGGGAGATTTGAGAGAGATTTATAATGTGCCCAAGAGAGCTCAGTTAATAAGTAGCAAGGGTTTCTTCTTCCAAATCTGAGGCCTTGTTCTAAGGAATGTAATCTACCTAAGAACAGGAGAGAGCATGCACACCAGAAGTATACCACAGTTCACATTCACTGGGCTTTCTCTCACTATGAAGAATGTTGGTGAAATGCATGTCGGTGCTGTCTTTGTTTGTTTGTTTGTTTGTTTGAGAGAAAGAAAGAGGCAGAGAGAGAGAGAGAGAGAGAGAGAGAGAGAATGGGCACACCAGGGCCTCCAGCCACTGAAATGAACTCCAGATACATGCACGCCTTTGTGCATCTGGCTTACGTGGGTCCTGGAGAATCGAACTGGGGTCCTTTGGCTTTGCAGGCAAATGCCTTATCTGCTAAGCCACCCCTCCAGCCCTGTATATTTTATTTAATTGAAATTAATTCCTGAGTCCATTTCTCAGATTCCTGTGTATGTCATCACATCTCTGGACACATTTCAATTGTTTACAGCTTGGATTCCACACTAACAGTTCCCATTGCCACTATGCAGACAGTTCAGGGTAAAGCAGAAATTTCACGAAAATGATAAAATTAATAATATTGTGGTATAGGAATTCAATGTGAGGTTATCAACTATTTTTCTGAGAGTAGATTATCCTTTGTTCTTATAAAATGATATTTTAAGTCAAAGAGCTCTGATTCTGTGAAGCCAAGAAGGGATTAATTTATTGAGGAACACAGGTTGATTTGACCAAAATCCAGGATATTCTCTGTTGTGTTTTCTGTGGCTCTCCCCTATCTGTGCATTTTCCACTTGCCCTATATTTTTGTATTGTAGTTATTTAGATGTCTTATTTCCTATACTTAGGTCTCATGCTACTTGAATACAGGACCAATGAATGAATCAACTTCTGTGCCTTTATATGTCTTACATAGTGCTTTGCACTTAAATTATAGAAGTTGAACAGGTATTTAATTAGAGCTGAGGATGGCGGCTCATACTTGCAATCCCAACATTGAGAAGGCAGAAGTAGGAGGATCATGGCAACTTTTAGGCCAGCCAGGGTTACATAGTAAGACCCTCTCAAATAACCAACAAAATAATCACAACAACAACAAAGCTCTAAGAAATACTTAGCTATTGGATTAAGCAAAGAATTAATATTTATGTCCCTCAGCTGGGTGTGATGGTGCATGCCTTTAATCCCGGCACTCAGGAAGCAGATTGGTAGGAGGATTGTTTTGATTTCAGAGCCCACATGACCTAATCATCTTCTCCAGGCCCTTCCTCTTGTTTTATAAAAAACATTTTTATCAATTTGTAAGCAGAGAGGAGAGAGAGAGAGAAATTGAGAATGGGCATGCCAGGGCCTAGTACCACTGCAAACCAACTCCAGATACATGCCACCCTTTGTGCATCTGGCTTTACATAGGTACTGGGTAATTGAACCCAGGCCATCGGGCTTTGTAAGCAAGCTGCTTTTATAGCTAAACCATCTCTCCAACTCCAGGTCCTGCCTCTTAATACTGTTACATTGGGAATTAAGTTTCAACAGAAATTTTGAAGGGTCACAAACATTGAAACCCTATTAATGTTCTTGCTTTTATTTTTTTTTAACATAGGTCTCCCATACAAGTGAAGAATACATCAGTGAAACCTTTAAGAGAACGCATCCTTAAGACAATGCAAGAGGAAAAAAATAAGGTATTATAAAGTTGATAAACAGTGTTTAATTTTGGAAGAAATAAATATATAAAGCTGGACTATATGCTGTGAATATGCAATGTATGTGACACAATAAGAATGAAATTCAGGGCTGGAGAGATGGCTTAGTGCTAAGGCTCTGCCTGCGAAGCCTTAGCAACTCAGGTTCAATTTCCCAGTAGCAATGTAAGCCAGATGCACATGGTGGTGCATGTGTCTGGAGTTTGTTTGCAGGGGCTGGAGGCCTTGGCATGCCCATTCTCTCTCCTTTATCTGCCTCTTTCTCTCTCTCAAATAAATAAATTAAAACAAAGAAAGAATGAAATGCAAGGTGAGTAATGAGAGTTGATAATGCAGAAACTTTCTTTTGTATAATCTTAACTAATCTGTTTCTGGCTATCTAATCTGTTGGGCCTGCACAACAACAACAAAAAAAGCAATGAGCAGATACTGCTGTAAATGTTGAGTAAATATTTTTTTTGAATGAATAGAAGGAAAAATAAAGGAACAATGGCCTTCTCATTTCCTTTTTTTTTTTTTTTTTTTTTTCTTTTTGAAGTTTTCCAAGGTAGTGTCTCACTCCCATCCAGGCTGAGCTGGAATTCACTATGTAGTTGAGGGTGGCCTCAAACTCACAGTAATCCTCCTACCTCTGCCTCCCCAGTGCTGGGATTAAAGGCGTTGCCACCAAGCCTGGCTTTATTTACATTTTTAATGTGTTTATTTTTTTTCTTTTGCAAAGCAAAAAGAAATTTTACTAGAGAGTACAGTGAGAGCTGGTCCTGTAGCTCAGTAGTAGAGAATTTGTCCATCCTGCTCAAGGCCCCCGGTTCAATCCCACACCACCACCATCAACCCCCACCCAAAGAGGGAAAAGCAAAGGGCAGTGGTATGCTGTAAAGAGCAGTGCTCCTTCAGTTACTTTGCCCAGGAGTCCAATTTTAACATCTTAAATGGAATCTTGGAAGACTATAACAAGTACTGAGATAGTCAATCTTAAAAGACAAAAGGTTTATTTTGACTCACCATTTCAGAGGTGCTGGTATATTATCAACTGGACCTATGATGGGAGTACTGGATGGCTAGGGTAGGGAATGGGCACGAAGCAAAACTGCTCATGTCATGGCCAAGGAATGAGACAGGAAGAGGGTCCCATTGTTCCTGTTAAGAACAAGCTCTCAAAGGGATGAAGACTTCCTGCTAGTTCTCACCTCTATAAAGTTTATATCACCTCTCTGTAGTGCCAACATGGGGATCAAGCCTTAACGCACAGGCCTTTGGACAATGTTCCAGATCCAAGTTATAATAATGTGTAATTTAAAATGCGTTCCTGACTGAAGACAGTGGCACAATATAATTAATTGTAGATTGAGATGAGAGAACATTTGACATTGTTCTTGAGAAGTTCTTTATGTCTTTATTCAGTTTGAAGTAGGATTTCCTTCCAATGAAACATCTATGTCTACAGTTGATAATACATTTCTTCAAGCATTTAAGTTTTTTTTTTTGGTCATGAATGTCAAATGAACATACTTTCTTTTTTTTAAATATTTTATTTTTATTTATTTAAGAGAGAGAGAGGTACAGAAATAGGCAGGTAGAGAGAAAGAGAGAGAATGAATGGGTGCACCAGGGCCTCCAGCCACTGCAAATAAACTCCAGATGCATGTGCCCCCTTGTGCATCTGGCTTATGTGGGTCCTGGGGAGTTGAACCTGGGTCCTTTGGCTTTGTAGGCAAGTGCCTTAACCACTAAGCAATCTCTCCTGCCCTGAACATACTTTCATTGCATGCTAGAATATAGTATATGTATGTTGGGAGTCATTATTTTCTTAAAAGTTTTATATAAAATTTGTGGTTATCCTTAAATTGTCAAATAATTATTTACCTTGATACAACAAAAAAGAGAACTGTTTTTTGTATGTTTTTGTTTTGTTTTCATATCTGGCAATTTAGTCCCAATAGCAACGTTTTTAGCTATAGGGTATTTTATCTACAGCCTCCGAACCCATTTGTTATAATTTATTAGTGGATATTGTCTTTGTATTGATTGTTAGTGGTTGTTAGTGACACTTGTGGTATACATAAATTTTTTTCTGTGAATACAGTTTGTGAACTCTTTGTTGCTATAAGTTCTTGAAGCCAAGGGTTAAGATCCATCTATCCTTTGGATTTGAGTAGAAACAAAAGAGGCATATAAACTCTTTTTGTCTGTTGCAGGTGCTGACAGACTTGAATATCTTAGCTTAATAAAATGGGGATATTTCCTTACAACTGTGTAAATAAAATGAAAAAGGAAACTTATGTGAAGAATGAGAAAATTTTTTTTTAGAAACTCTCTAGGGACAGCTGATTACTATAAAAAATACACAAAGTTATAAAGTTTGGAAAAATAGAAGGCATCACTAATTTGGTCTCATTTACATAGATTGAAACAGATTCAGAGAAAGCACATTGTCCAAGATCTTATAGTTACCATGAAATATCTTATGCCAGTTTACAAACCGTAGTTCACTACTAAGGAGATATGTTTACATTACTTCTTTTCTTAGCAGTGGAGCTAGCCTAATCTACACAGCCGTGACACAAAATGATAATAGAAAAAGAACTGATGTTTATAGTTATGCTTTATAGCACTCTTAAACAAGCAAAGTATGACAGTCATTAGTTTAGTCAGACATACAGTTGAACCATGGCCAAGAACAGTACTCATTGGAAATTAAAAAAAAAAATGCTAATATCTACTCCCAAAGAAACTATGGAAAAAAAGTAGTTTGGCTACATTGTCTTATTATTCTCTTTCTTTTGTCGTACATTGGATGGAGGGGAGCAGGATTGTTATTTGTTTAGTTGTTTTGTTTTCAATTTTTTTGTCACAAAAATTATATATGACTTGAAATCCTGTTATGGAAAGAGCATGTCAAAAGAAGAAAATGCCAGAGGACTTAGAGTTTTGGTATACTGGGTTGTCACATGTCCAAGTCAATATTACATGGCACATTAACTCTCAAGTTTTAGTTTCCTTATCCATAAACATAAATTGATAGTCCTCTAGTCATAAAGTCCTGTGAAACCACCTTGGAAACTGGTCTTCAGCATACTCAATTTAGGTTTCAACTCTTATTTACTGCTGTAATTTATTATGAAACTTGTTTATGATAGTCAAATAAATTCCCCTGTAAAAGAAACCAGAAGGTTCTTACAAAACTTTCATGGTTTTGACAGAAAACTTGGAGAATATTCTTGTCCTCACTTTCAAACTACATTCAACAACTTATTTAAAAATCCCTTTATACTTTTTTCAAATATTTTATTTATTTATATGAAAGAGAGAGAGGAAGATGCAAATATATAGAGAGAATGGGTGCACCAGGGACCCTAGCTGCTGGAAACAAACTCCAGAAACATGTGCCACCTTGTGCATCTGGCTTACATGGGTCCTGGGGAATCAAACCTGTATCCTTAGGCTTTGCAGGCAAGCACCTTAACCACTAAGCCATCTCTCCAGGCCCCTTTATACTTTTTGTTAAATGTTTTTTAAAGGACATGCTTAACCTCTTTTAATCCCTGTGACTGTTAGTCTCCTTCCTTCCAGCACTGTGCACACTTGGCACAATTGAAAAGTTACATATGCCTCCTTTCTCTATTGTGCCTCTAATGCTTTAAAACCCTGTTACTGAATGTAGCAGAAGGAAGCAACTGGATAGTAATGAGAAAAAGAAACTCTGAAATTTATACACTGAGAGAATTCAGGCTCTAATACTACTTACTAAATTTAAGATCTCATTCACATGGTCCTGCAATTGGAATGTAATACAGCCTCTAAGTAGATAGAGCAAACTTTCTGATAATATCCATAATACATAATAAACTCCTAGATAGGAACCTAGAACCCAGAAACCTTTTCAGACTGTATTAGATGAGCTCTTCTACCTGTACCACTCCTCAGATAGCAGAACAATAAGGGATAGAAAACATGTAGCCTTCAGAATGTACCTCTGAGGAGAAATATGATGCTTTTAAATAAGGAGGTAAGAGAATCAAGTAATCACTTACAGACTTGGAGACTTCTGTTTCTAGCTAGGGTATAGTGGGCTGTGGCTGAACACCACTTCTGTCATGAGAACAAGGTTGTAGAAGGCAGTTAGGTTTGGGGAAGCACATTTTAAAGACATAGTAGAACTATATAAGCAGAGACATTTAAGTAAACTAAAACTCTGGAGAGGATGAAGCCCTTCTGAGATGAGCAGTCTGTTGATGGCTATTTTCTATCCTGGTATTATTTACATTTTGGCTATAAACTGAGGATTGATACATAACGGGACTCTCAAAAAGAGAAAGAAACAAGCTAAAGCTGTTGTATGCCGGGAGAGGCTGGCAACCATTTGAAAGCTCCAGGAGATGTAAATATGCAAGGGGATTGTTTTCATTCTTGATTTTCACAAGTGTATTTTCACATATGTATTTTGTAGTCATGGGAGCTAGAAGAACCTCAGTATAATGAGCTAAAATCAGCTTTGATCTGTGGTATTTAGAACACAAGACCCCTCTTGAGGACTGGAGCTGCCTCAGACATATGGCTGGTCTCAAAAAGGATATAAAAAGAGATGCTTGCCACATTTGAAAGTGAAGTGGGGTAGGAGGTCAAGAGCACTGTGTGAGAAATGCTGTGTGGCAGACTGAATTCCCCTGACTTTCAGGCCAGAGGCAACACAGAGCCCATTTCATGTTCACGTGGTTACTTTACTCTTTCAGAGAAAGATGAGTCCACTCTGTGCATTGTTCTTGGTTCCTTCATAGCTTCTGGCATACATGTGTAATCAATGAGTAGTTTTCATCAGTTCATGCAGCAATCATGTACTTGGATAGCAGACCTTCTTATAGCACTGAGGACGGATTGATAGAGCACATCCCACATATTTATGCATCTGAGGAACAAAAGGATGAACGGATGCCCTAGGTTTGACCTATACCTACACCCCATCCCCTCCAACCCGGGTTTTGTTTTCATACATTGTGAGATACTCCATCAAGAGTCACATATGGCCTAGAGAGATGGGTTGGCGGTTAAGGTACTTGCCTGTGAAGCCTAAGGACTAGGTTCGATTCCCCATTACTCATGTAAGCCAGATGCACTCCGTGGCACATGCTTCTGGTGTTGGTTTGCAGTGGCTAGAAGCTCTGAGTCACATATAACCCATCTGCCATCCCCCTTGTCACCAGCTCTTAAGCTTAGGCTGAGGCTGGCAGGATATGGAGTAGGGTGAAGGGAAAGTGGGACCAGGTCTCTTGGTGGGTATATCTGAGGCCTCATGGGCTCTTCTCCCTGTGGAGACTAGAGTTCCAGTGTTACTGTTTACTAGACTTCTTGCATTCATAGAGTTTATATTTTTGTTAGGAGAAGTGAAACATAAACAAAACAAACAGCCTATGATATATTAGAAAGTTGTCAGTGTTATGGAGGAAAATAAAGCTGGAGAGGGAGCTATAGAGAATGTGATCCTTTTGTGTGTTTTGACTTTAAATAGAGTGATAAGTAGATATCTGCTTGAGAAACTGACATTAGGCTAAGACTTTAAGGGAGTGAGCAGCATCGTGTATTAGAAGGTAAAACAAATCTTTGTATTAACCCAAATGAAATGTGAGTTCATTTTGTTTGAAGATACGGACAGGGATTATTGCATGCCAACTAAGTGTCTAGTATATATACCAGGTATTTTATATTCCTCATGCTAATTCCTTGTACAGATCTTGAAGACTTCATTTTCCAGACAAACAGCTAGTGAGTTGCAAAGTGAGAATTTAAATTCTGGTCTGACATGAGAATTTAAGTTGTATCTATCCATAGTGATTATAATGAGAAGTCATAAAATATGTTACTACTTAGGTAATTTTATAAATGGAATTTCACTGCTAAAGAAATAAGTTCATTGATATATACACATACATTCTTAGAAAAGTATCAAATCAGCCAGGCGTGGTGGCGTATGCCTTTAATCCGAGCACTCGGGAGGCAGAGGTAGGAGGATCGCCATGAGTTTGAGGCCACCCTGAGAATGCAGAGTGAATTCCAGGTCAGCCTGAGCTAGAGTGAGACACTACCTCAACCACCCCCCCCAAAAAAAAATCAAATCTTGGGAGATGGCTCAGTGTGTAAAGTGCTTGTCACAAAAGCATAAGGGTCTGAGTTTGGAACCCAGACTCTATAAAATTCAAATGAAATGGGCTGAGGAGATTGCTCAGTAGTTAAAAGGCACTCACTTGCAAAGCCTACTGACCTGGGTTCAATTTCATAGTACCCACAAACAGCCAGATATAACAATGTCATGCATGCATCTGGAATTTGTTTGCAGTGTCAAGAGGCCCTGGTGTGCTCATTCTCATTCTCCCTCTCTCTGCTTGCAAATAAATAAATAAATAAACAAAATAAAATAAAATAAATGTAAACAAAAAACAAAACATATGAGGTGATGGGCCTCTGTAGTTCCAGTGCTGGGGCAGTGGAGACACAAGGATCCCTGGGGCTTACTGGCTAGCTAGTCTAGCTGAATTAGTGCACTCCAGGTCCAGTGAGAGATCCTATAAAAATTAAGGAGAATGATTGAGGAATCCCCTCAATGTCAACCTCTGGCTTCCACACCTGTGCATACACATGTGCACATGCGTTCATACACACATGTGTACACACATACATCTATCACATACATATAAAAACAAAGTATCAGTGCTGGAGAGATGGTTTAGTGGTTTTAGGCATTTGCCTGCAAAGCCAAAGAACCCAGGTTCGGTTCCCCAGGACCCACGTAAGCTGCACAAGGTAGCACATGCATCTGGAATTTGTTTACAGCAGCTTGAAGGCCCTGATGTGCCCATCTTTCCTCTCTCTCTCTCCTTTTCTCTCTACCTCTACCTCTTTTTCTTTCTGAAATTAAAAAGAAAGCAATGTATCAAATCTCTGTTCTATTAAAAATGTGATAATGTGGGAATAAAACAATACATTTAAAATATTTAGTTTTAGCTCATAGTTAATAGGTATGTTGAGAAGAGCTTCCCTCTTCAGCCTTGTTAATGGTGTAGTGGGACTTAGAACTCTCATTTTCTGGACACAGCTAGCTCAAAGTGTCGGTGACTGTTCAGTGTTTTGAATCCTTCATCTTAATTTAGCTGGAGTCAGGCTTTCCTATGTGAAGTATTATTTTCCTCAAACTGGGAGCCTACTAATAATTTCAATTTAAAAAGAGCTGTTGCAAAGGACTTTTCCAGTTCTTGGCAAGTTTGAAGTTCATTGCAATTTGACTATGGATAAAAATCTTTCCAAAAGAGGGAAATCACTGCACAAAAGAAAACGTTCAACCCACTTCACTCTTGTGACTCGAACATAAAATGATCTTAACAGCCATGCATGAATCTGGACATTATTCTTAGTTGTTTAGTACTTCAAAAAGCGCTTTCAAGCGGGAATGTTTTGCTTATTTGTGATTCCAAATCAAATACACAGGGTGATTTGGAAGATTTGCAACAGGAAGTAATCTCAATTCTATGTAACCACTAATCTTGTGCAGAAAAGTTCAGCTTTTGTGAACAAAGGAAAAGTAGTCACTTTCAAGTCATAAATGCAAGCCATTGCAACTTGTTGTTTTAATAATTCAAATGAAGAAGCTGATTATAAGTTCCTTGAGTTACATTTCTAGAATCATTCTAGGATTGGCCTGGACCAGAGAGACCAGATCTTATTTTATAGGGATACATACTTCATGTATATTATAATAATTAGACAGCATTTTTACTTCATATAACTCGAATAGTCCTGTGAGGTAAATGTTATCACATTCATATGTGGGTATGTGAGAGTTGTAATTGTTTAACCATGCCTATCCAGTTAACAGGTGACAGTGTCAGTGTTAGGAGCCAGTCTGTCCCCGTCCTGTTGTCTTGTCTTTCTGTGCTGCTCTGTTAGCTATGCATCACACCACTGGCTTTAGCCAAATCCTTTGATGTCAGGTTCTACTAATCCTCTACATGAATATTTTTGAACCTAAATGTAGGACTTTGTTTATCTGTATCCATTTTCGTATTACTATTTTCTACTTATGGTTCTAATGTTCTGAAACCTTCCCAATCTTTGTTATTCCTTCCAGTTTTATGTCAACAGCAATTTTATAAATAAAATATCTTGATTATAGAAGCCATTCTGGTTATCTGTTATATACTGTGTACCTATCACACAGTTGCAACCCAATAAAGAAGACACATATATAGCCTTTCATTATGCTGGCTGCACGCCTAGTCCCAGCACTTGAGGGACTGAGGTAGGGGGATCGCCATGAGTTCAAGCCCAGCCTGGGGCTACATAGTCAGTTCAAGGTCAGCTGGCCTTGGACTCTTGATCCTTTTACCTTAGCCTCTGAGTGTTGTGACTACAGGTGTGAGTTACCAAACCCTGCCCACAATTACCTCTATCTCTCTGGTTTTCTCCCATTTATGAAGAAAAGTGGCCTTTCCTTTCTTATGTTTAAAGATCAAAATGCAAGCCGGATGTGGTGGCCCACGCCTTTAATGCCAACACTTGGAAGGCAGAGCTAGGAGGATTGCCATGAGTTCGAGGCCACCCTGAGACTACATAGTGAATTCCAGGTCAGCCTAGGCTGGAGTGAAACCCTACCTCAAAAGAAACCAATAAATTAAATAATAAAAAAAGCAAAAATGCAAGTGTGTATTTTGATATTTTGACCATTAAAAACAATTAGTTGAATCTTCTAGTATGATACATTACAACAATCCTCCTGGTTTCCCTGAATATTCGTGTTTTAACTCAGAAGTGATTTCTTTCCAATATTGTTTGTTTTCTCTTATAATTTAATAGCTATTTTTCTATTTGATTTTTTTAATCTCTCACTTTTCATTTTTGTTTTCTTTTGTTCATTTCTCCCTTCTCCAACATGAATTTCATGTGCTTCCCCCACAAAAAAAGAGCTATACTCTGTTTTTAAAGAATTCTTTTTTTAAAAAAAATATTTCATGGGCTGGAGGGTTAAGGCATTTGCCTGCAAAGCCAAAGGACCTACGTTAGCCAGATGCACAAGGTAGCGCATGTGTCTCGAGTTTGTTTGCAATGGCTGGAGGCCCTGGCGTGCCCATTCTTTTTCTCTCTCTCACTCTCTCTCTCTATTTCTCTGTCAAATAAATAAATAAAAATTAAAATTAAAAAGTATTTCATATTTATTTATTTGACAGAGAGAAAGAGGCAGAGAGTGACAGAGAAAGAGAATGGGCAGGCCAGGGCCTCCAGCCACTGCAAGCAAACTCCAGATGCATGCTCCACCTTGTGCATCTGGCATATGTAGGTCTTAGGGAATTGAACCTGGGTCCTTTGGCTTTGCAGACAAGTGCCTTAACCTCTAAGCCATTACTCTAGCCCTATACTGTTTTTTTTTTTTTCTTCTTAGAATGAAGAACTTGTACTTTTTCTGCAATTGTGAATATTATGTGCATTTTTACTTAAATTATAACACTCACTCCAGAGGATCCAGACAAAGAAAGGTGCTGTAAAACCTCTGATGAGTCTAAATTAAAGTTTTATAATTCTTAAAAATAAGTAAAATATAAGCATAAAGCAAATATTGCTGAAAAGACCTATGCTAGTCACAGTGATGAGTGAACTTGAAAACTGAACATAAATTATGGCTACAAGTTCCCAGTGAATAATTAAGTTTGTCAGGGAATTTTTTTATGGTATGTAGATTGTTCTAGAGTGTGGTATAACTATATGAGAAACAAAGTATAATTTTCATGTTTTCTTCTTTCTTTTTGTCATCAGATGAAGCAGACCTTAATCAGATCTCAGTTTGCTTGCACTTACAAAGATGACTACATGACCAACAAGGATAAATGGAGTGTTAACTCAGCATCAAAATCTTCCTGCCTTTCCCCCTTGGAACATGACCTTTTTGGTAATTGTCCTGATGTGAACAAGTAAAAAACAATTTAAGCTGGGTATGGTGGTTCACACCTTTAATTCCAGCACTCTGGAGGTAGAGGTAGGAGAATCACTGTGAGTTCAAGGCCACCCTGACACTACATAGTAAATTCCAGGTCAGCCTGGGCTAGTTCAAGACCCTACCTTGAAAAACCAAAATGTAAAAACATAAATAAAAAAAATTTAACTCTAGCACCAATTAGTTTTAACTTAAATAAAACCATATTTTTCCAAGTTCTAATATAAGTAAAGGTTTAATTTCCTTTAGATTGGTTTATTTAAAAAATTAAATCTGAGCCAGGCATGGTGGCACATGCCTTAAATCCCAGCACTTAGGAGACAGAGGTAGGAGGACCACCGTGAGTTTGAGGCCACCCTGGGATTACAGAGTGAATTCCAGGTCAGCTTGAACTAGAGTGAGGCCCTACTTCGAAAAATAAAAAATAAGTTAAATTAAATCTGAACATAAATTTATAGATAGGAATAAAATTCATAGCATTAGCTTAAGAATTAAAAGTCACATAGTCAAAGATTCATTGGTAGGGGTTAAAGGTTGTCTGTTGAAATGGAAACCAGTAAAATAATATGGCTGTGTTTGTTAAGCATTTAATTGGTTAGCATTATTTCATTGTAAATCATAAATTTTTAAATATTCTTTATCCATTTTTAATGTATGATTTAATAGTCCATGATAAATAGTACTAAGTGTTATATGATTCCTTTTCTCTTTTTATCTTGCATAACAGAGAGTGCAAGTTTAAGTTCATCTGTTGGGAGATCAACAATTGAAACAAGTTCTGGAAATGTTCATCTGCACAGAAGTAAAAATGACAAAATATCAAGCAAGTCAAGTGGTCAGACAGGAAATAAAAGCTCAAAAAGGAAACAGGTGGATTTGGATGGTGATAATTTTCTTGGTGACAATGGACCTGAACCACTTCAACATAAACATATTAAGATACCCACATCATCAAATGACTCACATAAGAAGTTGTGTGGCAAACCAGCCCAGCCACCCAAACGTAGTCGGTGCAATGCCAAGGACAAGCTGATTCCTGGGCAGACCAAGTTATCTCAGTTTTTTAGACTCTAACTCTTGTCCTCTGTGTACTTCAGATTTATGTGTCTATAAAACTTTTCTCCAAAGCTGCACACTAACTAACTGTCAAAAGATCCAGATGTCAACTCTGATGCATCATTATTTTATTCTGAGTGTATGTATGTACAGTGTGTTCCCATTGTTCAAAAATACCACAAAGTCATAAGTATGCAGAATCTTCACAATTTAATTTACAAGAAAAGGCAGGTCATTAAATTACAATGTATCTTAACAACTAGTTTCTTTTAAAACAAACATTTAAAACAATACAGAAGTTATAGTAATGCTATGGATTTTTCTCTCCACTCGCAGCTAAATTCTTTTTCTTCTGAAAAAGTGGTGTGGACCAACAGGTATCAGACTTGCCAACAAGGTCTGTAGACTCTTCCCAGCATACACCTGAGCACTAGAGAGAGGGAAAAAAAGTTTGTTTTATTTAAAGAATATAATTACCACATAAAGCTAATAAAAATGGTTCTGTTGTCACTAATTCTGAATAAACCAAAATTATAATCACTAGATGCCTTATAATCCCATAATCTTGTCAAGGGTCACTTAATATCAAGCGGAATTGAACCATGGTTTTACTTTGACTGTTCTGGTTAGTCCAAATCAGTTAAACTCAGAGCTCTTGAATAGCTTTAATGTGTAAAGATTGAGTGTTCAAAAGGCTACTCACTGTCAAAATCTCTCCTTCCTATGGGAAATTTAGCTGAGTTTTCTTCATCCCCAATCTGTCTCTTTTCTTGTGTTGATTCAGTATTCTGAACTCCATTCTCAGCTGGAAAAGCTACTGGTCCTTTCAGTGCCAGATAAGGTTTAATGGGCAGATTCAGCGGCAAGCCGTGGTTTATGAAGGTGTGTTTCGAGCCTGTGTTCTGCAAAAGAAGACTAACTTGTACTCAGCTGCCTTTCTCAGAACAGAGCTACTGCGTAGTTGTGCACTATCGATCAATTCTAAGATGCTCCACAAAGTGCTTTGCTCTGAATATAACTTAGATACAAGTTTACTGAGAAGGAAAGCCCTTTTGGTTGTCTTATCTAAATGGTATTCTCTGGGATGGAGAACTTCCTGATTTTATATATATATACATATATACATACACACGCACACATACATACATACATATATATGATTTAACTAGTTCCTTTAAGAGTGTCATGCTCTACCAACTGAGCTAGCTGGGCTAAGTAGTTCTTTTAATGCATATTTAGCTATGTTTGCATATATTTCTGTTTGAAATATTTAAATGCTAGTTTTACTTTTTGAATGATTTATGATTTTATAAAGTCATTCTCATTCCCATTGCAATGAAGACAACCACATGGCTACTTACCTTTGAATTTTTGCTTTCCTCGTCATTCAAGAAACTGCTCTCATCATTTTTGTATTGTTCCAGAGAAGGAGCAGCAGCTGATCTTTCTGCAGAATCTTCCTTCTGAAAGGCTTTCCCCATCCTGAATGTGTTAAACACCATGTCATCTTCTAAGTTCCTTATGGACTTGGAAGCTGAAAGTAGAACACCTTGAGAAAGCAGAGAAAAAGTCAGTATTAATATGTAGGGAGAGAGACTCATTTTTGCTATCCTTAGTTTGATGCTTGCAGAAAGTCAAGCAAGGACGTGTAACATGAAGATTCCACAGTCATCCTGCTAACTGACTCCCTACTTTATATATTTTCCAGCTTGAATAGAAAACACTTCACAGACTTACCCTCTCATCATTTAGAAATGACTCATCACATAGAGACTCGCCTTTTGAATAGCTGCTAATGCCTACATTGTTTTGGTTTTAGTGGCATATTATTTGAGTGTAAATTTTCTCAGAATCTGATTAAGGTATTTGATGGAACACTGTTAAGTAGATTATGGCCTCTTGAAAATGGGTTGTTATTAAGGAAGACCACAGGACACTAGGCTCTCATATTATTATTGTCTTCTTCTGTGTATTTTCTGATTAAGATATTAAAACTCAAGTCACTTCATTCAAGGATGATAAGGATAAAAGTTTTACTTCCTTTTAATCCTGATTAAGTTGAAATAATCTTCAGAAAGGATTTTCTTTCGTTAATACTGGATACAGTCTTCAGTAATTGAAGTGCATAGACTTGTCAGGGTGAGCAAAAGGCCATTCAAGCTTCAACTAAAACTAACTGTTCTCCTCAGGTATCAATTTTAGAACTTGTATAACTTTTCATTTACTGATTGATTTTGAGACAGCCTTGCTCTGTCCCACCCTGGCTGTCTTGGACTCTGTGGTAATGAAGTGCTGGCTGGGATCATAGGCATGGGCCACCACACCTGCCTTAGAAGTCTGTGACTGTTAATTATACATTTTAGACTGAATTTCTAATTTTGCTTCCATGAATAATGCAGTATCATACATGTCTTCTGGCATATGTGGGTAAGGAATATATTTCCAGGCATGGAATTTCTGGGTTATGGAATGTGTATAGTTTTATAAATGCCAAATGTTTTTTAGAATAGTAGTAACCAGTGTTTGACTCCATTAGCAGGGTGGCTAATTAGCAGGGTCCCAGCTAGTGCTAAAGTATCTCATTGTCTATTTTTCTATTGGGATTTTTCTTCTTCCTTCCTGTCAATCTTCATGCCAGAATTGAACTTAGGGCCTTACACATACTAGGCAAGTACTCTATCACTGAGCTTTATCTCCAGTCCATTTTTCTGCTATTTTTATTTTTTAAAAATATTTTATTGGTTTGAGAAAGAGAGAAGCAGAGAGAGACAGAGAGGCAGATAGAGAATGCGGGGCGCCAGGGCCTCCAGCCACTGCAAACAACTCCAGATGCATGCACTACCTTGTGGGGAATCAAACCTGGGTCCTTAGGCTTTTCAGACAAGCATCTTAACTGCTAAGCCATCTCTCCAGCCCCAGAGAATTATAATTCTTTATAATTTAATTATACTTGAATTCCTTATTGGGGTTATTGTAAATGCTGTCATTGCCACCATTATTGCTGGTATATACAAACATATTCTAGTGATGCACAAGAAGGTTTTATAAACCTTTAAATTCTCATAATTTATAAATGTATTGGTTCTTTAAAGCTTTCTATGTGGGCAATTCGTATAGGCAATAAAATCATGACATTTGATTTCTTCCTAAAGTTTATCTATATATATATATTGTGTGTGTGTGTGTGTGTGTGTGTGTATCCTGGCTCAGACATTGGGTAAGAGTTGGAAATGGAGATAAGGGACATTTTTGCAGTACTAATGATTTTACTGAGAATGTTAATGTTTCACCACTGGGCACAATGCTTGCCTTAGGTTCCTAATAGACTCTTTGTAAAGTGCAGGGTGTTCTTTTCTGGTTTTGGCTCAACAATAGTTTTTATCATGTATTGCTAAACTTCACTGAATGCTTTTTCTTTTTTTTAACTTTATTTTTATTCATTTATTTGAGAGAGAGAGAGAGAGAGAGAGAGAGAGAGAGAGAGAGAGAGTCAGAGAGAGGGAGAGAAAGAATGGGCGTGCCAGGGCTTCCAGCCACTGCAAATGAACTCCAGACGCATGTGTCCCCTTGTACATTTGGCTTACATGGATCCTAGGGAATTGATCCAGGGTCCTTTGGCTTTGCAGGCAAACGCCTTAGCCGCTAAGCCATCTTTCCAGCCCCATGAATGCTTTTTCTGTATGTATTGTTGAGATGATCATGTTATTCTCTTTAGTAAATGAAATGAATGGATTTTCTAATATTAAAGTAATTGTAAAACAAATCTGGATTTTTTTGTTTTGCTTGTGAATGGTATGTTCACGTCAATGTGCCCATGTGATGACCCACGGGTTCCTTATGTGTTCACCTGCAGCGGCCCGAGTGGAACATGCGGTGTTCTCCACTGCTCTTCCTCCGGTCCTTGAGCCAGAGCTCCTAACTGATTCTGGCGCCTGCTGTTTTTTTCCGAGCAGTTCTCAGGTGTTTGCTTCTTTTAATTTTTTTGTTTATTTTTATTTATTTGAGAGTGACAGGGAGAGAAAGAGGCAGAGAGAGAGAGAGAATGAGCGCGCCAGGGCCTCCAGCCACTGCAAGTGAACTCCAGATGCGTGTGCCCCCTTGTGCATCTGGCTCATGTGGGTCCTAGGGAAACGAGCCTCGAACCGGGGTCCTTAGGCTTCACAGGCAAGCGCTTAACCACTAAGCCATCTATCCAGCCCAGGTGTTTGCTTCTTTATGGGACTGGGATTACAGGCACACATGGCTGCCCCTAGCTGTTCATGTGAGTCCTGGAGATCAAAATCGGTCTCTCAGGCCTCCTCTTGCTTGCACAGGAAGTGCTCTTAACCACTGATGCACCTCTGTAGCCTTAACAAACTTTGTTTTTACTCAACTTAGCAATATTTGATTCGATGAATTTTGTATCTATTTTCAGGAGTAAAATTGATATGCAATTTTCCTCTCATATTGACTTTGAGTTTGACACTAAGGTTGTCTGCATTTCATAAAGTAAACTAAGGCAAAGGCATATTCTTTCACTTTGCTGGTAAATTATTTGGGTTTGGTGCTCTCTTGCTGAGATTTTTAAAAAACAATTTGCTTTCTTCAGTAGCTATAGAAATAATCAGCCTTTTGTTTGTTTGTTTGTTTGTTTTGTTTTGTTTTGTTTTTCAAGGTAGGGTTTCACTCTAGCCCAGTTTGACTTGGAATTCACTATGTAGTCTCAGGTTGGCCTCGAGCTCATGGTGATCCTCTTACCTCAGCTTCCCAAGTGCTGGAATTAAAGGCGTGTGCCACCATACTCAGCTTGGCCTCTCTTTTTCATTTCATTTTATTTATTAGAGGGAAAGAGACAAGTGTATACACACACACACACATATGTATGTATCTCTCTCTCTCTCTCTCTCTCTCTCTCTCTATATATATATATATATATATATATATATATGCACAAACACACATATATATATGTGTGTGTGTGAGACAGAGAAATGGGCATGTCAGGACCTCCAGCCACTGCAAATGAACTCCAGACACATATGCCACCTTGTGCATATGGCTTTACATGGGTACTGGGTAATCAAACCTGGGTTCTTAGGCTTTGCAGGCAAGTGCCTTAACCACTGAGCCAGCCCCCAGCCTCTCATTTTGTCTTGTGAATTTATAGTATTCTATAATATATCCATTTGACTTAAGAATTTGCCAGGTAAGCATAGTTAATAATTATTCACTTGGGTACTATTAATATCTTAGGTGGCAAATGTTTTCTGAGTATACAAACAAAATACTGCAATTCCCCAACTTTTTTGCTCTTAGAGGTTGCTTATCTTTTTAATTCTATTACTTGCTTATTTGTCTTCCTGGCTCTGAAACCTGTCCTGGAGGTGAAGTATCTCTTTGATCTACACAAGTGTTTGTTAATGGTAATTTTTTCCTTAGCCATTGGTTTGGGAGTGTAATAAATATTAGTAATTATGTATTTCATCCTAAGTTTCCACTGGATGAGTTGGTTTGGCTGATTTTCATCCAAAATTGGTGCCAAATCCAAATCATCTTGATGGTTTAGAAAAATTAGTTAATGTTTTCCTTTATTGTGCTTAAACTGTCATAGTCTCTGAACATTATGAGGTTTTCCCATAATTGGAGTAGTTTCCAATATTTTTAAATGATAACTTTTTTAACATTGCCTTCTCTGATGTGCAACAGAGCATAGTAGATTTCTTTTTCATTGATGCTGAAAATGAAAATTCCTCAAGTAGTAGAAAGGAACGTTGAAGAAGAAAACACAATTGCCAGATGGGATTGGGTGGTTCAGGAAACCGTGGGGAAGCTCAGAGTTTCTATCAAATGTGCACTTCTTTTCTGAAGACTATCACATAACTTTAAATTGCTTCATCATCAAACTTGTCTTTTTTCAGATTAGCATACTTTTGCAATGTGTTCATAGTGTATTTACTGAAAACCAAATGGCAGTTGGTCACTGGTTTACTAAGAATGCAGAACTTCTTGTTCATTTTGAGTGTAGTAGGCAACATTGCTCCCTGTAAATAACATAATATGTAAGAAAACACTGCTTCTGGGAACTTCTTTGCAAAGCTTGAAGGTTATAGGAAAAGAGTAAAAATACCATGAATTTTCACATATAAAGATAAAATATAAATGAACCACTTAGAAATGTTTCCTTATGGTTAGAAGAAATCTACTTTAAGTTACACTGCTCAAGAAGTCTTTAAAGGTCTTGAAAATGTAACACATCCATACCACAAAGATCTGTTTCTCTCCAGCAGCATTTTGCCAACAGGTGAAGGCTTCTCTTCCCAGCTTTCTATCAGGAATATTGAGAATGTGAGCTGGGCATGGTCATCCCTTGACTAGAAGGTTTAACTATGAAAAGATTTTTAGTTTCTTTCTCTCATATTCCCAACTCAATAGACTGGAGACTCCAAAGGAATTGCTGTACTTGTTACATGGAATGTACCATGTAAGTATTTCCAAAGTTTATTCTAGTCCATTTCTTCTTTTGTACTCTAAAACATCTTCATTCATTGATGAGAGCCACTTGGGATCTGAATGGGGGACAGTAGTCAAGGGGCATGACATCATTTAAGGCTATTCTTTTGTTTTTGTTAGTTTTTAAAATTTTTTTTTTGCTTATTTTTATTTATTTGAGAGTAACAGTCAGAGAGAGAAAGAGGCAAATAGATAGAGAATGGGCATGCCAGAGCCTGCAGCCATTGAAAATGAACTCCAGATGCAGGTACCACCTTGTGCATCTGGCTTATGTGGGTCCTGGGGAATCGAGCCTCGAACTGGTGTCCTTAGGCTTCACAGGAAAGCACTTAACTGCTAAGCCATCTCTCCAGCCCTGTTAGTATTTTTTTTTTATGTTAGCATACAAAATTGTCACTTTATGGCATTTTCCTAAATAGGTCGTTACATTTTTTTCTTGTTCAATTGCCTTCCTCACAGTTCTGCACTGTATTCTCTACCCTCTTGCTAGTCCTCTTCCATTTTCCCAAATAATACTCCCTTCTACCTCTATTTTACGTTAATTCCATGTCCTCTTCCATCTTTTAAGGGCACATGTGAGCTGCTGGGATATAATGGTCACCAACAGCCTGAATAAGCAGTGGATTCCACAAGCTACAAAATCAACCAGCCAGGAAAGATATACACATGGGTGCAATAGCTGGCTATGGGGATAATCAGCTGCTCTATGATTGGATATGAGGCCCACTTATTAGGAGAGAATTCATTCCTAGTACTGAGAACCAACCCTATGGCTTGAAAGGTCATAGACCCTAGAGGGAAGCTTCTACTGTTCTTTGGTTAAACAGAGAGGATATTCTCATTGAAAAAGTCCTCTAAATTTCTATTCATCCCTTTTGATCCATGATGCTCTCACTTGGTTAGAAAACTGGCTTTTTATAGATGGTAGCAAATACTGAGGAGAACCAAGACCCATCAGTTTGACAAGAAAAGACAACTAAGTGCTTAGCACAAGATGAGTCATCTCTATCACATCTACCAGGGCCCAGGAAACATGACAGAGGAAGTAGCGGATTAAATATGAGTACTTTTCCCACTGCCAGGCCAAGAACTTCCTCCAGGGAGATGGTGGTAGACACTGAGGGGACTCCAAAATCATCAAAGCCCAAAGATAGATTGCTGAGAGCTCAGTGTGTTCAAGTAGGCTTACAACATGCTCTCCAAGGCTCAGGGCACATTGTGGAAGAGGAAGCCGAAAGAATGTAAGAGCCGCAGGGTAGAAAGGTGTATTTGGAGACATTGTCCCCCTCACAGAGACTGACTGGTGCATTCATGACCCCATAGTGATTACCAATAACTCCACTGTTTAGGGCCCTCAGTGGAATGTGGATGGGGGAGAGGGAACATGAAGAGTATAATCTGGGGGCTGGAGAGATGGCTTAGTGGTGAAGCCTAAGGACCCGGGTTTGATTCACCAGTACTCATATAAGCCAGATGCACAAGGTGGCGCATGTGTCTGGAGTTCATTTGCAGTGGCTAGAGGCCCTAATGTACCCTTTCCTCCCTCTCAAACAAATGTTTTAAACAATATTTTTAAAAGTATAGCCTGTAGCCAGGCGTGGTGGCATATGCCTTTAATCCCAGCACTCAGGAGGCAGAGGCATGAGGATCACTGTGAGTTCAAGGCCACCCTGAGACTACATAGTGAATTCCAGGTCAGCCTGGGCTAGAGCAAGACCCTACCTATAAAAAGAGGTCGGGGGGGCATGAGATGGGAAGATCACTTTTTTGAAGAACTTTATTATATGAACATCTTGAATATTGTCATATTCACATCAGGTTATGTATATATATATATATATATATATATATATATATATTTGAGGTAGGGTCTCTCTATGATCCAGGCTGACCTGGAATTCACTGTGTAGTCTCAGGGTGGCCTTGAACTCATGGAGATCCTCCTACCTCTGCCTCCCAAGTGCTGGGATTAAAGGTGTGCACCTCCATGCCCGGCTTCATGGCCCCCTTTCAATTCTAATGATCTACAGGTACAAACACACACATAAATTTAAATCTACATTCTAATATGAGAGAAAATTGTCTTTCTGAGTCTGGCTTGTTTAACAACATAATGATTTCCAGTTCCATGCTTTCCCCTGCAAATATCATAATTTCATTTTTCTGTAGAGCTGAAAAAACTTCCATTGTGCACACATACTGCATGTGTGTGTGTGTGTGTGTGTGTGTGTGTGTGCACATGGGTGTGCTGTGAATGCATGTATATGAGTGTACATGGAAGTGCATGTACATGCATGTGCAGGCCAGAGGTTGACATCAGGTGTCTTCATGTATTGCTCTCAGATTCAGGGTCTCTCACTGAACCCAGCTCACTGGTTCTGCTGGACTAGCTAGCCAGCTTCTTCCAAGGATCCACTTATCTCCACCTCCCAGCTATTGGGCTTACAGGCAAGCCAGGCCATGCCTGGCATGTATGTGATTGCCAGGGACCCACCATCTCCCCAGCCCATGCACTTCATTTCTTTATCCATTCATCATTGATGGACAGACAGGTTTCATTCCTTAGCTATTGTAAAGAGTACAGCAATAATTATGGTGCACCTGTATCTCTGTGGTATGATATGTTGGCTTAGATACTTTTGGGTATATACACAGGCGTGGGATAGAACCCTATGGTTCTTTTAATTTGCATTTTCCTGATGGCTAAAGATACATTTTTCAAAATTTTTTTGGCCATATTAATGTCTTTTTTTTTTTTTTTTTGAGGTAGGGTCTCACTCTGGTCCAGGCTGACCTGGAATTAACTATGTAGTCTCAGGGTGGCCTCAAACTCTTGGCGATCCTCCTACCTCTGCCTCCCAAGTGCTGAGATTAAAGGTGTGCACCACCACGCCCAGGTCATATTAATGTCTTTTGAGAGCTATTCAGATCATTAGCCCATGTACTGATTGGATAATTTTTTGGTGTTTAATTTTTATGGTTATTTGTATATTCTAGATATTGATCCTCTGATGCCTAATTGGCAGGTATTTTTTTTTTTCTCATTCTAAAAGTCTCTCTTTTTTCCTCTGATGATTATTTCCTTAGATGTGCAGAAGCTTTTTAATTCCATATGATCCCTTCTGTCAATTCCCACAATTATTTCCTGTGCTGTTGTCCTTTCCAGAAAGGCTTTGCCTATACTTCTGTCTTGAAGTTTTTGTTTTGTTTTGTTTTTAACCTCTATTTAATTTGTTAGTCTCCATCAATTTTAAAAGACAGCTTTGCCAGATTCAGCACTGTTAGTCAACAGTTCTCTATTCACGGGGTTTAAAATGCATCATCCCACGCTTTCCTGGATTGCCTGGTTGCTGTGGAAAGATAGAATATTGCAGCTTGTTTACTTTTCTTCATTCATCAGTTGCTTTCCACTTAGAGTTGTTAGTGTTATTTCTTTTTTGTTTGTTTGTTTTTGACTTGACTATAATACATCCTGAAGACGTTCTTGTCATATGTATCTGGAGTTGTACATGCTTCTAATATTTGGATGTCCATTGCTTTCTGTAGATATGGGAAATTTTCTGTTGTTTCATTAGATACATTCTCTAGGTCTCAAGTTTGTGTCTGAACTCCTCAATCTTCCCTGTGGCTCTTAGGTTTGGTCTGTTGATCATGTCCCATGATTCTTGAAGCTTGTGGTTCTGCTTGTGATTGTTTTATCTTTATTAATGTTGGATTATAGTGTTTCTTCAATCTTGGCCTCCATCCCTGATAATTTTTCTTCTTCGTTAAGTCTGTTGATGATGCTTTCCACCGTATCTATTTGATCCATTTAATTTTTCATTTCTAGCATCATTTCCTTTTTAATTTATAATCTCACATTTTCTTGCTCAATCTTTCTTCCATGCTGGCCATTTCTTTCATCCATATTGCCAATTTTTCTCATCAATTTTGCTGACCTTTTTCTCCATATTGCTGAATGGCCTCTCCAATTTATATGCCTCAGCTGCGCCCTCTGTGAGGTCGGTGATTTTTTTTTTTTTCTTTTTTCTTTTTTCTATTTTTTTTCAAGGTAGGGTTTCACTCTAGTCCAGGTTGACCTAGAATTCACTATGTAGTCTCAGGGTAGCCTCCAACTCACAGTGATCCTCTTACCTCTGCCTCCTGAGTGCTGGGATTAAAGGCATGCGCCACCATGCCTGGCAAGGTGATCATTTTTACTAGTAACTCTAGTAAGGAGGAAGCAAACTGCTTCAATACAATGTCAAGCCAGACAAGATGTAGAAATGCCTTCAAAATCTAGTAGAACCCACTATTAAGTCAGTGATGATCATCCAACAAAAAAATGTCAAAATGAATGCAAAATGTACTATGAAGTTAAAAGCACTTAAGATAAATGTAGGAATAAGTAGATCAGTGTAATAAAAGGAGGGGGTTGGGACAGGGGATTAAGAGGAGACAAAGTTAAATCAATGATAGGAAATAGAAAGACAACAATGGAGAAGTATATTGTGGAAGGGAAGAGAACAGCAAGAGACTAGAAAAAAAATAAATAAGGAAAAAAAGAAAACAAGAAAGATTTCCCAATAATGAGAAAGTCTGAAAGTAAAACTAAATTAATATAAAAAGTAGAATAAAAAAATAAATAAAATGACAAAAAGGATAAAGTTAAAATACTACTAAAAGTATAGTAGAGAAAAATAGGATAAACATGGGCAAGAAAAAAGAAAATGGAAAAAAGATTGTCCAATAATTACAAACAGCATAAGCATAGTTTAGCAAGTACATGAAATGGAATAAAGCATAAAAATTTTTAAATATACTGCTAAAAGTGCAGCGGAAAGAAGAAAGGCAACACAAGAGGCCAGAAATAAAAAGGTGAAACATTGGAGCAGTTTCTTTGTGGTTCCTTGAAACTTCGAGACTTCCAGCTGTATGTACTATTGCAGTAGGCTTTCATCTTTCTTGTGGTTGATCTTGTGTTTGCACTGGACAGTGTCTGATGTCCATCAGATCCATCTTCACTTTAGTGGCTGTCCTTCTATGCATAGTCTGGGCCTCCTGCTTCCCATGCATACCTCCCAGGACTGTGTTGCTTGCCCTGGGTTATGGCAAACTAAATGCAAGCTCCCTGGTTTGCAGTTGTTCCTTGTTCTCAAGTCCCCAGGGTAGTTCAGTTTTAAACAATGGGATCCCTCTCTAGCCTTATGCTTGCAATTAAGTCTGTGATCCATTTCATCTTTTTATTTGTTTTTTTGGACATTTTCTTATATACATATTACATTTTGATCAAGTGTGCCCCCCCCCATTACTCTCCTATATTCCTCCTCAGTCTCATTGTACTCACTCTTCTCATTACTTACCAATGGCTACTCCATGAAGGGAATGACTTCCCCATTCCCTGGCAACCATTAACTGTCACTAGCTCATCATGGACCCGAATGACCTCCCAACCCCTTCCCATACAACAGAATGTTGACTGGCCCCATCGTGTGCAGATCTTGTGCAGGTAACCACAGTTGCTGTGAGTTCATAGGTTAAACACAGGTCATGTACATTATGTTAGTTTTTGTATTATTTTTCAGGATTGCTGCTTCCTGTGTCTCATGACCAGGTGGCATGTTGCTTTTAATGTCATGTAAACAGAATTAATAAAATTGTTTTAAGTCAAATGGTGAGCCAGTTCTAGTGAATTGAACATCCATAATCCTTAGAACTTTTACCTAATAAACTTGGGAATTATCTTAAACACTTGGTGCAAATCAAGATAGAGGTGACATGAGGAATCTGATGAACATAGTTGAGGTTATTTTTATAACTGTGTTTTCCAGTTGTTTTAGAAAGGGAATTCTTTAAGTTTGTTTTGATTCTTAGCAATTTTGGAGTAATCTAATATCATGCTTCCAGAATAACAATTTGATGACAGCTTTCAACATTGGGTTACCAATAAGTTTTGCTATGTGTATACATTGATTCATAATTCCAGGTTCCTTCAGCATCATTTATGGTAAAACTCCATTGAGTCTTCATTGTTGTACATGTTAGGAATCTTATGTTTGTACTCATATGGCTGGCTTTAGTCCTCAGACATTCCTACTTAATTCTATTGAGAACTCTAGACCCTTAAAACATTTTTGAAATGCAGTGGTTTCAACTATGTAGGTTGAACATGTGAGTCATTTGTTCTGTCTTATTTTCTGTGATAGAGACAGGGTCAGATGGAATCACCCTGGTTACTGGTATGCATACCAGTCTTTTCCTCCCGTGTGTGTACAGAACCCTGTACTTCCTTCATCACTTCATTCATGATAACAAGTGTCCTTTTAGAGTATCTTTATTACTGCCAAGGCTGTTACAGTTTCAAGGATTTCATATGAATTAATTGGAGGGGGGACTTGGCATGTGATAGTCAGCTTAGCATGTGACAGGCAGAAGAGGACCATTTAAAGTACCATGATTTTAAAAGAATATTTTTATTGATTTATTTGAGAGAGATAACTCCAGATGCATGTGCTGCTTTGTGCTGCTGGCTTTATAATGGGTACTGGGGAATCAAACCTAAGCCTTTGATCACTGAGCAGTCTCACCAGACCTGAAGAGTGCCATATAAGTGCACATGCTAGGGGACCAGCATCCCTCGATTTGAGTCACAGATTTTCCATTTAGATGGACAGAGCCTTGCTCCTTAACCATTTTGTGCTTATTTCTTCTGTGAAACACAGATACTAACACCTATTTTAGGAGGTTGATTGATATGTAGGCACTCAAACAGTTCCTGTGATAGATTAAGCAATTAGTCATTTGCATTTGTAAAGATACACCACATATTTCCTATAGTTTCTAAGTGCATTTCATGTCTTAGCCAACCAAACTAATGAAACAGAGACCAAGTTATATGGTCAAGGTCATACACCTAGCGTGTAGTGCGGGTGAGGTTCAACCTGACCCTGCTTCAGGCATCTGCTTGTCACCATCTATCTTGCTGTGGCTGTGCTTCTAACCACCTATCCACATAGTGCTGCTGTTGCTTTAAAATAATTACAGTGAGATTACATGTGCCTTAAGTTTCTGGAAGGCACATGAATCACAAAGTAGAAATCATGAATCTTTATAGTCTTATGTTAAGTTGACCTTCTTTGGTCAGTGTGGTAGCTTATTAGTTTTACTGCCTTCCCATCAAATGTGAATTACTGGGTTGAGTTGTGGAGATAGCCACTCCCCTAGAGATTGAGAAAAGTAGAAATAGCACCCCTCTCCAGTTCTCATTTCCTTTCTACAGAACTACATGTGACGAGAACCATTAGAAGTTCCTTCTTATTCTATTGGTGGTGGTTGTAAATATCTGTGGGATCAGCTTTTAACAAGCTGCACATGTTAGTATAATTAAATACCTAAATGAAGAAAAACCCCTCTGTAAAACTGATTCTAATCTGTTTCTGGTTATTGTGGTATAAAATTAGCATATAAATTATAATGGGCTAAGTAGTTAAGAGCACTTGCCACTTAAGTATGAGGGCCTCTTGGGCCCAGATACCACCAAGTTCAATTCCCCAGAACCCACATAAAAAGCTGGGTGTGGCTGGGCATGGTGGTGCATGCCTTTTATCCCAGCACTAAGGAGGCAGAGGTAGGAGGATTGCCATGAGTTCAAAGCCACCTTGAATTCCAGGTAGGCCTGGGCTAGAGTGAGACCCTACCTCAGAAAACCAAAAAAAAAAAAAAAATAAAAAATAAATAAATAAATAAATAAATAAATAAATAAGAAAAAGAAAAAGAAAGAAAAAGCTGGGTGTGGCCACAAACATCTGTAACCCCAGTACATTGGAGTGGAGGCCTGAGATTTGCTGGGTTTTGCTGAAGGACAGCAACTCTGGGTTGAGAGGGAGAGTCCATCTCAAGGAAATACATGGATCAATGAGAGGAGAAGGACACCTGACATTTTCCTCTCACGCACACACATGTGGTGCACACCTCCACACACCACACCATACACATACTTTACACACACACACACACACACACACACACAGAGAGAGAGAGAGAGAGAGAGAGAGAGAAGATTGTAAGCTTACTGAGGGTAGGGGAAATTTCTTATTTAGTTCTATTCTCCCTTCCCCCACTCCCTCCTGCTACCCACCCCTAACAGCCCTATTTTATATTTAGCATTTAGAGGCTGGGGTGCTGGCCCAGTAAGTAAGAATGTTTTCTGCACAAACATCAAGATCTGAGTTGCATTTTCTAGCACACTCATAAAAAGTCAGGCATGGCTATGCATCCCTGTAACCCTAGGGAACAGACACTGGAGGATCCCTGGGTTCCCCTGGTCAGCCAATCTAACTGAAAAACAGGGAGGTCCAGGTTCAGTGAGAGACACTGTCTTAGGCAAGTAAGGTGGAAGAGTGATAGAGGAGGACACCCTACATCTATCTCTGTGCACAAGGCACACTCATCTGCACACACATACATCCCCATACCACACATACTGCATATACACATCAAGAAATAAAGTAAAGAAAGGAAGGAAGGAAGAAAAAGAAAGGAAAGAAGAAGGAGAGAGAAATGCCATCCAGATTAGACCTTTGACGGGCATGATGGGACACACCTGTAATCCTAATGCTTGAGAGGTACAGGCAGAAGGATCAGGAGTTCAAGGACAATCTCAGCTATATAATGAATTCCAACCCATATCTAAAAAAAATCCCCAAGATAAAAACAAAGATGACATTCTGAGGCTCACATTAAAGTTGGTCCTTAAAGTTGTCTCTATGGTTCTTCTCCCTGCAAGGCCTTCTGACTTCTACTTCTGCACTGCTAACCGCAGGACTCAGTTCCAGCCACATTGGCCTGGTTTCCATTCAGCGATCATACAGATTCCTTGAGCTTGCTATTTCCTTGCCTTAAAAGGTTTTCTCAGATAGCTGCCTGTTTTCCATCTTGTCTCTAAATAACCTTTGAAGTGAGGCCATTCCTAGCTAGGTTTTTCCTTATCCTACGCTGCACCAACCCTGATTCATTATTATCTGAGTATATGGATCTGTTTATGGATTGTCTGAGTCCACCAAACTATAAGATCTGTGGGGAAAGGAAATTTATCCATCTGTTTATTACAGTGTCTCTATTGCCTTAAGTCGTGTTTGGCACATGATAAACACGCAGTAAATATATATGGGATAACAATGAATATCCCACAATGTGACAGTCCATTACCTATAAAGCACAGTGTAGGAAGGAATATGGCCTTCCTATTAACACTATTATTGAGATAGTATTTTTTATTCTAAATATTTGTTTTTGTAACCCTAAAAGTATTGTATGCCTCAATGCCATTATTTTTCTATGTAGCTGAAGATAGAGAATCCTCTTTTAGCTTTTCCTTAAATACAAATTAGAAAAGTGGAATTATTATGCAAATGGTGATCATTTCTCTGGATTTACTTTGGCTGTGTACTTATTTATTTATTTATTTTTTGAATATCGGCCATGGTGGAAAAGTGACATTTTGATCCCAAAACATGTTAGGATTCTCCATTCTCTACTCACACTCCAAGAAATTCTCTTCAGTAGATATTTAATTTAAACACAACCCAGTGTATATTAAATAGAATATGATGACAATGAGGTACTGTGGTGATGTTCCAGTGGCCACATTTCAAGTGCTCAATTGCCACATGTGGCTAGTGGCCGTCAGGTTGGAAAGCTCAGAGACAGACTATTTTCATCACAGGTAAAAGTTCTGTTGGACAGTACCACTTAGTATAGAAAACTTCCAGGTTCAGTGATGTGAAAGTAACTATGTTCTCTTATACCTTTATTCATTCAACAAATGTTTAGTGTAGACATATAGACTCTAGCCTTCCTATTTGAAGAATATAGTTTAATGGGAGAAATAGTCATTAAACAAACAAATAAGTAGACTCATTACTGAGGGATGTACAGCCACTGTTTAAATGCTGTTTGAAGATGTGACTATTGCGCACAGTTCTACCAGCTTCTTAGATACTGACAAGTCACAGGCACAAAAAGCTCGATAATAATTTATGGTTGAGGTCTACAGACACCATCAAAATTTTCATGCAGTCAATAAATTTAGTAATCTTCAAGCTGTTCCCTTTATTTTTCTTGTTTCTGACATAGAACAATGATTATGTCAGTTGCCCTGTGGTTTGAAGCCACAGTTATTCTGGGAGTCCACAGTCGCCATCAGTGAGCAGTAACAGATCCAGAAGTTTTCTGGCCAAGGTCTTGCCAACAATGGAATTAAGTGATGTGTTCTACCAGTTGCCAAACATTGTGTTTTCCTTGTTGATGGCAGTCTTTGTGTCTTGAAACCATTCATATGCTGTTACATTTTTGTACTTATGGATGGTCCTTGGACGGCAGAGATCATGCTGTCAAATTCATTCCAACACTACTTATCTCTGTGCAATTTGAAGTTTCACAGAAGCCTAATCAATGGTTTTGGTTCTGTTGCTGCTGTGGTCAATGACATTCCACAAAAAGTTGTAGAAAATCAGCCATGAAGCTTGACACTTTACATTGTTTATTTATTTTAATCTCTCTTCTCTCTACATTACGTTTAAGATGCTGTTCAGTCCTATCAACCTCTTTTATTTTTTGTATTTGTTTGTGTATGTGTGTGTATATACTGTGGCGTGTGTGTGTGTGCGCATGCCCACGTGTGTATGATGCAGCACAGCATGTATTTTTCTGTGGTGGGAATGGGAGGCACTTGTCTGCTGTGGCCAGAGCAGACCTTCTGGTGTCTGACTTCATCATTCCTTCATCCATTCTTGAGTCAGAATCTCTCACTGATAGTGCAGCTTGCTGCTTTTCGCCAGCCCTGGCGCTTACCCGGTCTCTGCTCCCCTTTGTAAGACTGGGCTCAGGGGCACGAGAGGCCACATCCAGCTGCTTTATGCGGGATCTGCAGATTCAAGCTCAGGCAGCCGAGCACTTCAACCACTGAGCCATCTCTCCAGCACAAGCCCTTTCAGTCTTGTGTAATATGAAAGGGGCTATGAAATAAAGTTTCTTTTTCTGAGAATTCTTTTTTTGTTGTTGATATTTTCATCTTCATCCATTTCATCTTCCGTAAAATAGTGTATCAGTGTGCTTTTCATTGCTGGATGCTAACACAGTTGCTGTCCGTAATACTCAGTGATGTGATTATTGTGTTGGTTAATGATTGTGTGAGGAACAGAGGTCCACAGTGGAGGAACTAAAAGATGTAACTGAAATTTGGTTCTGCACGAGGAGGAGTCAGGAAATGGCGCAGGGTTGGGGTGGTGGCTTAGTAATGTTGCTGGCAACCTGCTTCCCTCTTTCATTGTATGCTGACTGGGCTCCTCTCTCAAAGTCACATGGCCAGTGCTGCAACTTCAGCCATTCCAGATCCCCATCTAGAAGGAGATGGAAGGAGGGGAAAGACAAAAATGGTATGTTGTAAAATGTCCGTTGAATCAGCACCTTCTTTTAAAAATCCTTTTCTGAGGGCTGGAGAGATGCCTTAGTAGTTAAGGAGCTTGCTTGAGAAGCCTAAGGATCCAGGTTCAGGTTTGAGTCGCCAGTATCCATGTAAGCCAGATGCCCAAGGTGGCATATGCGTTTGCAGTGGCTAGAGGCCCTGTCACACCCATTCTTTCTCTCTATCTGCCTTTCTGTCTCTCAAATAATAAATAAATATGTGTGTGTGTGTGTGTGTGTGTGTGTGTATTTGTTTGTTTCGAGATAGGGTCTCACTTTAGCCCAGGTTGACCTTTAATTCGCTATGTAGTCTCAGGGTGTCCTTGAACTCATGGCAATCCTACTACCTGTGCTTCCCGAGTGTTGGGATTAAAGGCATGTGCAGCCACACCCGGCTCAAACAATAAATAAATATGGTTTTTAAAAATCCTTTTCTGAAAGCTCCACTGACTGACTTCCACCTACTCTCACAGTTACCCTTATTGCAAAGGATGCTGGGAAGTAAATATTAGCTGAATACAGCTGGCATGCCAAACAGTATTGAAATTTTATTAATAACAGAATTTATTGATCTTGTGTTGGAGTCAGGTGTGGTGATACATGCCTGTAACCCCATCACCAGAGACAAAGCCAAAAAGATGTAGAATTCCAGGCCAGCTTGGGCTACATAGCAAGACCCTATCTAAGAGTTCACCAAAAAACAAACAACCAAACTAATGAAAAGAAATTGTCTTGGTAGCTTACAATCTTACTGCCTAGAAGCTATTTTGTTGCTGAACAATAGACAAGTGGGGAAATATTTTTTAAGATTTTATTTTTATTTATTTATTTATTAGAGACAGAGAGAGGGAGAGAGAGAGAATGAAAATGGGCATGTCAGGTCCTCCAGCCACTGCAAACAAACTCCAGACACATATGCCACCATGTGCATCTGGCTTATGTGGGACCTGGAGAATCAAACAGGGGTCCTTAAGTTTTGCAGGTGTGCACCTTAACCTCTAAGCCATCTCTCCAGCCCTGGAAAAATAGTCTTTAAGGGCGGGCATGATGTGAAATTATTGATGTTATAACTTTTATCTCTGGAAAGCTAAAGAAATTGACTTTCTATTTACTGGTTAAGTTACTGAAGTTTTCTTTTTGATAAATTTTATTTAATCATAATCAAGTAACTCCTTTGATTTTAAATGAGGAAAGAAAAATCAGGTATGTAATAGACATCCAATAAATATTATTGACATGAATTACATTGACCTATCTATCTTTAATAGGAGCCTTTTGTGTGGTTTGCTTATTAATTCAAGATAGCATTACACTAGCATGGGTTATTAATGCCACTTGATGGAGGATGTCATTGTATAAACTAGGATTAGTTCTTTTGGAGGGGGGAGGGAGTTAGAGGTAGGGTTTCACTCTAGCCCAGGCTGACCTGAAACTCACTATGTAGTCTCAGGGTAGCCTGGCACTCATGGAAATCCTCCCAGTGCTGGGATTAAAAGTGTGTGTCTTGGGGGTGGGGGTGGACTGTCTGCTTATATGCTTATTTGAGACAAGGTCTCACATAGTCCAGGCTTGTCTGGAATGCACTATGTAGCCAAAGATGACCTTAAACTCCTGATCTTCCTGCTCCTGACATCACATTATTTCTTTTAAAAAATATTTATTTATAAACCAGTGTGGTGGCACATGCTTTTAATCCCAGCACTCAGGAAGAAGAGGTTGGAGAATCACCATGAGTTCGAGGCCACCGTGAGACTACATAGTGAATTCCAAGTCAGCCTGGACTAGAGTGAAACCCTACCTCGAGAAACAAACAAACAAACAAACAATATATATATATATATACACACACACATACATACCCACCCCATATATATATATATATGAGAGAGAGAGAGAGAGAGAGAGAGAGAGAGAGAGAAGAGAATGGGTACACTAGGGCCTACCAGTCACTGCAAGTGAACTGCAGGTACATTCACCACCCTGTGCATCTGGCTCTATGTGGGGACTGCAGAAGTGAACCTGGGCCCTTAGGTTTTGCATGCAAGTGCCTTAACTGCTGAGCCATCTCTTCAGCTCACATATTTATTTATAGTTCAGTTTCTTCACTTTAAAACAGCAACTCATTCTAACTTTCTACTTTAATAATGCAAATTATATTCATCTAACAAAATGTATCTAAATAACATAGTGATTTCTGCCATGGTTTTATACAGTGATAAAGACAGAAAAATAACATTCATATAAAGCTTAATGAGTTATATGAGATACAAGAACTACTACCCAGGTCAAAAAACAGAATATTTCCATATACCACAGGAGCCCTTGTATGCCCACTCTTCACCATAACCTCCATTTACTCCCTCAAGGGAACTATAGCTTTTATTTTCATATTCTTTGAATTTCTATGTTCATTCATATGCCATGATTTATTCTTGTCTACTAAAAAAGGATTGAATTTAAGTCTGTTTTCATATATTGATTTCTCTCCATTACTTTTTATTTCTTATAATTTACCTGATGAAAGATACAACATAATTGGTTTTAAACTTTTTCAGTCAGGATTTTACTAATCATGAGCTCATGGTAAAAGTTCAGCCTATTATTTTCTCTTTGATTACAAACAAATTGATAATAGTATCCAGAGAGTTATTAAGACTCATGTTTATACTTTTTGACAAAAGTCTAAGTGAGAGCTTTTTTTCTTTTCAATTAAGAGGCATATAATTATATCATTAGGTCAATTAGTTGGAATTTGAATGGCAGTATTCAAATTTCATCATTTATTTTTCTTTTATTGTTTGGGATATCTTTCCAGAAAGTGCTCCTCTTTGTCCGACAGTTTGTTATCCAGTGAGATGTCTTTATAGAAACGCAGAATAAATGCTTGGTTCTTTTCCATACAGTATTCAGAAGAATGAGTGGGGTTCTTTTTTCTTTTCTTTTCTTTTCTTTTTTTTTTTTTGAGGTAAGAAACAATATTTTCTGTACTTCAATTGGTTGAAATTATTATCTAACCTAGAGCTCAACTTATCCCATCTTTGGCCATTGGGAGTTGTTTTTACTTGAGCTCCTGAGCTGGAGCCAGGAGAATCTGGAAAGTCAAAAGCAAAACAAACAAAACGAGAGGAAGACAGAGAGAGAGAGAGAGAGAGAGGCACACACCAACCCTATCTCAAAAGAAGGTGAAAGGAGAGGAGAAACACCCCAATTTTATCCTCTGACTTCTACTTGCATACTGTGGCACATGTACACCTATACACATATACATAGACACATGAATAAAAAAAATACCAGCTATTTAGATAGACTTCAATAGGACATTAGTTAAATAAATTGTGGCACAGTCATAGTATGTGGTCACTAAGAAGGGTGCTATAGGTATATATTTATATACATGGAAAAAAAACTTTAAGGTATATTATTTAATGAAAAAATATAATCCTGCCCGGGCATGGTGATGCATGCCTTTAATCCCAGCACTCTGGAGGCAGAAGTAGGAGGATCGCTGTGAGTTTAAGGCCACCCTGAGACTCCATAGTGAATTCCAGGTCGGCCTGGGCTAGAGCGAGACCCTACCTCAAAAAAGCAAAGACAAAAAAAAGAAAAGAAAAAATATAAAACTATGTTGGGATACACTTTTAAAAGCATGTTTGATTTGTGTATGTGAAAGGTCATATGCTTAAATATTAACAGTTAGTTCTGGGTAATATTTGTGGTACAAATAATGTTTTTTTATGGTTGTCTGTATTCTGAATTTTCTGTTTTTTAAATAAAAATGACTTGTTTCTACTACTTTAATTTTATTAGAATCATACAGGAAGTATGCTTTGTTATAGAAATAGCTACTTAAAAATTGAGTTCTAGGGCTAGAGAGATACCTTAATGGATAAAGTACTTGCAAGCAACTCTGAGTGCCTGAGTTTAGATTCCCAGACCCCATGTTAAAGACAGAAACGTGATGAGCTTCTGTGATCCCTGTGTAGCTACTGTGAGGGGGAGGCCAAGACAGAAACCTCTTCCGGAGGTTCCCACAGAGAACCACGAGCAACAACAAGAGACCCTGCCTCAAATGAAGACAAAGGCAAGGAGTGATGGAAAATTGCTCTCTGACCTCCACACGCATGCTGTGTTGTGGTATGTGTATGTCCATAGTCACACACACAGGCAAGCACACTCATGTACGCACATGCTAAATAAATAAGTTTTAGGAAACTGATTTATAACTCAGTTAATTTTATCCCTGGCTATCCTGTACTGAATCCTGCTGATTCTGCAGCTCCAAAGTGAGACTTCCTTCCCCTGTACCAATGCTTAATTTGAGCTATTTCCGCGATATTCAATATTCCTGTTTGGTATGTGACCAGCCATTTCCCTTTGGCCGTGACCTTGGAACTCCCCATGTCTGCCGATTGACCTATATTCAGTTGAGCTTGAACATGCTCCCTTCTAGAGAATTGCGGTACATATTTATGACTGCTCAAGACATTTACAAAGCTTATTTTATCTCCAAATGTTGTTGGGAGTGGCAATTAAGAATCTAAACATGAGCCGGGCGTGGTGGCGTACACTTTTAATCCCAGCACTCTGGAGGCCGAGGTATGAGGATTACCATGAGTTTAAGGCCATCCTGAGAATTTCAGGTCTGCCTGAGCTAGAGTGAGACTCTACCTTGAAACACAACAACAACAACAACAAAAAAGAATCTGAACATGATGCACCAGCTTTTTACCTTTGTTAAGCTTTTAGGAAAGATGTCAGGTTATATTTACTTATGAGGATTCTATTTTGGAAAAAAATAATGAAGGGATTGAGGTTCTAGCATTTTTAAAGGAAAGGATGTTCAGCAAAACTTGTAAAATAGCATTTAAAATATGTCTTTTTTTTTTGAGGTAGGGTTTCACTCTAGTCCAGGCTGACCTGGAATTCACTATGTAGTCTCAGGGTGGCCTTGAACTCATGGCGATCCTCCTACCTCTACCTCCCAAGTGCTGGGACTAAAGGCGTGCACCACCATGCCCAGCTATATGTCTTGTTTTTAAATGATCCCTCTTTGACATTTTCTGTGAGACCCTCACTGAATCAACATGGTGTTTTGTAATCAACTAACTATTTCACAGGTGTTTCACTTCATAATTTACGACCTTGTGGATCTGTGCACAAGTGACTCATCCATCACAGGGCTGAAGAACCCAACAGTGGCCGTGATGCTGGGGTTACAGGTGCCCTCCTCATCCTGAGTTCACTTATCCAGTCTTCCTTCAATCTGTCTTGACATGGATCTCGGCAGCTGTCATTCATGGCATGGTCTCTGAGCAGGACCTCAGGGAGAGACTGCAGTGAATTTGTTGAGAACAACACAGTCCTTAATTGTATATCTATTTCATGGCTTACACAGTCTTCAACATACCACATGGCTCTACCATGAAATCTTTTTGTTTGTTTGTTTTGTTTTTCAATGTAGGGTCTCACGCTAGCCCAGACTGACCTGGAATTTACTCTATAGTCTTAGGGTGGCCTCGAACTCACAGCGATCCTCCTAGCTCTGCCTTCCAAGTGCTGGGATTTCTACCATAAAATCTTACTTCTCTCTTACTTTCTCCTTTCTTGTGCAATCTATTTTCCTCATGCAAATCCACTGTGTTTCCAAAGATCTGGAGATTTCAATGAATCTTCCCAGTCCAATGGCTTAAGTTAGGTCATCCATTTTTCTTCCATTCAGTTCCTTTTCCGACATGGCATTTTGATGTTTCTATGCTTGCTTAATACTTAGTTGTCATTGCTTTGGTAGGTGACAGCTACTTTAATATAATTCAGAACTAAAATTGCTGATTTTTCTTCATTATGATGATGGTTTTTTTAGAAATGCCATATTCCAGTTTTCCCACTGCATACTTAATGAAGTTAAATGTAATAGAATTTTAAAAATAAGGGTCAGAGATACCATATTCTATAATCGTCCTATATTCCTATCTAGGCCTGTCTTCACGCAGTTAATTACAATACTTGGAGGCTGCTTCTAATACTAGCACCAAAGTGGTCAGTTTTTCCACTCTTTCTCCCAGAAAAGATCAGGAAGTGTAGTAAGGTTCATGAAAAATTTTAAGCTTAAAGTTTAGAAAACTCAAAACAACCCAAACCCTCAAGCATTTGGTTTGGTTTGAATCTTGGACAAAGGCTTGCTATGCAGCGAGTGGAGTCATTCCAGTTTAAGGGCTATAGTAACTTCATTTCAGGGCTAGTGATGGGGAAATTATGAAACCATAACTTGGATCTCATTTTAACAAAAACCAAGAAACGAAAACACTTACAGGGGAATCTGCATGGGAAAGGGGGCCTGCCTAACCCCAATTGCTGCTATTTTACTGTGGCAGCTCCCCTTACTGTAGGAATTATACAACCATTCTTTCTAATTCCTCCAGAGAGAGCTGACTTTTGAAAGTGATAGAGTGGCCTGCATCCAATTTATAAGCCTCCTGATGTGCACAACGGGGGAAGATCTTTCATAGGTGGTTAAATCCACAGTGATTTCCCTTGGGGTCAGCTTTCATTTCAAAAGTCATCCCAGGAGAACAACTGTAGCTCTCTACCTAGTTGACTTCTGAAACAAATTTTCCACTTCAAAGAGAGCCCAATAATTTAGACCCTATTCTCCTTGGATACAATTTACTTGTTCCAAGGGTAAGAATTCTGCTTAATGGCTATTTATCGAGTGGATTCATATTTGGCACAGAGGAATACATTCAAAGCAGAGGTATATAACAGAAAAAAAAAATACCCTTTAACATCGTATGGATCAGTAATACTCAACAATGAAAAGCCTTAGAGTAAAACAAATGCAAAAAAATGCATTCTGAAAACATTTAGGAAACTTCATTTGATTTCTATGCATGCAATAGAGTATGTCACCTCATTTAAGTTGCTCACCTATCAACTGCTGCAGAGCAAAATGAGGTCAAGCCTCGGGCTCTCCAGATGTGGACGACGGCCCGGAGGGGCAAGGAATCCATCCTGCTGAAGTGTCAAGAGTGTAGTCTCAAAGGAGTTTAGAAGGATTTGGGATCTTAGAACATCCGGAGATACTGAGAATTTAATGAAGTACGCATTTACTTATTTAGTTAGGGACTGATTTTCCTTATAAGCAAAGCAGTAAATCAGCAAGATTCCAGTTAGTAAGTAGCATAAGTGTTCCCTTGCATCTTCTAGGTTATCAAACTACCTGGTTCTTTTATCTGAGAGTATATTTATTAGGGATTTTATTAGATTATATCAAGCATCCACTATCCCTTTTAAGTGCCATTACATGGAATCATGTTACCATGAAATCTGAACTAATTCACATGAAATCTGTGAGTCACAAGCTAATGAAATGTGGTTAATGATATTTGGTATAACTTGAAAGTGTTTTCTTTTGCATTTCTTTTAAAATGAAATATCATTAAAATATTATGATCTGATGACATCAATATCTAATCTATTTCCTTCCTTATGTTTGCATGTTATCACTGCAAGTCTGTTTCTTAGAATATAAATGCATCTAGGTAATATTCGATATTTGGAGATTTCTCCGAACTATTTTCCGAGTGAATAATGACACAATAATGATTGCAGTTCAAAGTGAAACTCTAGGAACCCAATATTCTTTAATGACGTAGAATCATACAAGTTGGCTCTAGATATTTACCTGAGCTATTATTATCAGCCAATCAACAAATATGGTATAGAATACTGTATATAGAATGGTTGAGGAAATGAAATAAACTTGAACATTAAAGATCTGTTAAATTGTAGGGACAATCAGTTTCAAACAAGAAAACAATCATTTCCAAATGGAAATGGTCTGAGTATTCATGGCAGATGTGAGGTTAGTGTTGATGGGTATATGAATCCAGGCAAGAGCGAGCAGGGTGTTTCAGAGGGGAGGGACTGGTGCAGCAGGGCTCAGAAAACACGCTCTGTATACTGGGGAGGTGTCAATGAGAAAGTCACTTCTTTGGGCTTGAACACAGGGTTAGTATAGGAGAGTAGTGAGGATCACAGCTTGAAATGAAGCCAGATTTTGAAAGATCACATCCAGGAACATGGCTTTATTTTGTGGATAGAAAGGCCTGTTCTAATTTTATAGTACATTAATAAATAATGAATAATCTTGGACTGAGTTATGTATAATTTACAGTTGAAGTTGAGGTAGATGGTGTCGTCAACGGGTTTAGAAACATTAAAAATGGAAGAGCAGAAATCTGAGCTCTGAGCCGTAGGTGATGGACGTTTTTGGGAAGATGATGGAGACAGGAAAGGAGTCAGAGGAAGAATGAGGGAGAGGACCAGGACAGGATAGAATTACAGAAAGAAGTTAAGTAAGGCATTTTAATAATCAGTGAGCAGCAACTTTCATGCTTTAGAGAGGCTACATGGAACAAGAAATGGAAATGCCCATTAGTTGTGGGCAAGCTAGAGTTGCTGGAACCAATTAAGAGTAACTTTCATAGTGCAGAACTGAGTTGTATGAGACACAAGGAGACCATGGTCAGGAACAAGCAGAAGCAGGAGGTGAATACAGCATTTTGGGAAGAAAAGGGAAGTAGTCACAAGAGGCACACAGGCTCTCCTTTTCTAATGTCATAGACACTTGCCAGGAAAATTTAAATTCTTTCATGTAGAATTACCATTTATATACCAATAATCTCCAGAGTTGTATCTCAGATTTATACCTTGTTCCCTAATGCCTACATGTTAATTACTATGAGGGTGTCAATGACTTCTATTTCTGGAAGTAATCTCTTGATTTCCCCTTCTCAACTCAAAAACAAAAACAAGCTAGAAATAACCATAAAGAAACAACAGCCGTGACATCCTCTGGTGCTGTTTTAGAAATGGTTGCCATGCTAGAAACCTTGAGGTAAGTTTTAGAAAACATTTCAGATTTAAACCGTAACATTATTTTTCAGTTTTTTTTTTTTTTTAAGTCTTGCGCTGGAGAGATGACTTAGCAGTTAAGGCACTTACCGGCAAAGTCAAAGGACCCAGGTTTGATGCCACAGTGTCATGTAAAGCCAGATGCACAAGGTGGTGCATGCGCTAGAGTTCACTTGCAGTGGCTAGAGGCTCTAGCATGCCCATTTTCTCTTTCCCTATTTGCCTCTTTCTCTCTGTCTTTCAAATAAATGAATGAATACATAAATAAATATTCTTCTAAAAATAAATGTTTTACATGTTTTTATTCATAATTTTCATACATATGTAACATATATTTTGGTCATAAATCTCCTCCCATTACTTATTTTCTCCCCCAACCTCTTTCCAGTGAACCCATTCTTCTTTCCAATTAGCTCCTCTTCTATTTTAATGTCATTTTTTGCCTTCCTCCATTATCCACGATGACATGTTGAAAGACCCAATATTACACAGATGTTGTACAGATAATGACAGCCTCTGTGAGGTCATGAACGCAACTCCCACTTTGTATCTGGAAGACAGTACCATTGTGCGGTCCTCTCCATGCTTTGCCTCTGACATTCTTACACCTCTTCCTCAATGGTCCCTGAGCCTTGGAGGGTGTGCTAGAGATGTGTCACTTATTGCTGAACACTCCGCTGTTGCTTCTTCTCAGTGCATTGCTGAGTTTTGAGTCTCCCCAGTAGTCACAGTCATGTGAAAAGATAAACTTCTTTAACCAAAAGTGACAACAGCACTCGTATGTCAGGATAAACATAAGTATTTAGAGGACAATTTGGTGGGAGTAATATACCATTTACTAAGCAGCAGCAGTAGTTTCTCCCCTAGGGTTTATAATAGGTTATTTTTTTATTTTCCTCCAATATTTCATCATTTCTCTTATCTGATAGATCCTCTGCCTTCCCTAATTGAAGCCACCACAACCTGTACTAACTCAGTAACTTTCCACATGGCACTCTGTACCCCGTCTTGCTCCTCACAGAGCCCATGGTCATCTTTTAAATCTTGAAATCTTATGACAACCACTCCCCAGTTTAATACCTTGTAGTGGCCTCTTTTGCCTTTCAAGCCAAGTGCTGTCATTGACACAATGTTGTTAGACTATAGCAACTAACTCATGTGGAGGAACAGGGATGGATTCACTAAGAAGCTCACTTATGAATTGGCCTTAGGAGTTTCAGATGAAGAACCATGTTAAAATGCAGAGGGCTCAAGGAAACAGATCAGTTCAGTTTGTAGAGTATCATGTGCTAAGCTAGCAAGTAAGTATCCAGGAAAAAAAAAGTTGACAACTTCAATGTGACTGCTCACAGATGTCAGAGGCAGGGAGATTTTTAAAGCAAAGGACAATGTAAAGATACAGGTTTCTGTTGCATAACTCTATAGAAGAGGGGGAAGTGGACGGGAATATTTGTTAAGCTGAGCAGGGGAAGAACAATCCAGGGCCTCTTCCAGTAATCTAAGAAAGGCCATTGGGATTAGGGAAAAGAGGAAGTCAGTTAAGACATGTTTAGGGTGTGATTTCCACAAGTACATTTAAGGATAGATTTCACTGTACAGTATTGTAGTTACTTTCTCAGTTGCTAGATAAACACATGACCAGAAGCAGCTTATGGGAGGAAAGGATTTATTTCAGGCTTACAGAATCCAGGCGAAGCACCATCAATGTTGGAAGAAGTCGGCTCACTTCCATTGATGCTTAACAAAGAGACACCACCAAAACAGCCAGCAATCACCAACAGCCAGAGCTCAAACTGCTCTGAACACACCTTAGGGTAGGACTACAAGATCCACCTCCTAGTGACATGCCCTTCCCCCAGCAAAATGTGTGATTTTTGCCATAGGTAAAATGTATTGGACATTAATTGAATAATTACTTAAATTCTAGTCAAAGAAGCATTAACATATCATCTCAATTAGAAAAAAAAATATTTCAAGGTAGGGTCTCGCTCTAGCGTAGGCTGATCTGGAATTCACTATGTAATCTCAGGCTGGCCTTGAACTCACAGTGATCCTCCTACCTCTGCCTTCTGAGTGCTGGGATTAAAGGTGTGCTAGAGCAAGACCCTACCTCAAAAAAAAAAAAAAAAAAAAAAAAAGGCATGTGCCCCACCATGCCTGGCCCAATAAACCTATTGTAAAGAATTCAGATGACGGTTATGCCTATAAACTAGCTCAAGTCATATGGCTAGGCTGGGTTTAAATTGGTCATCTTAAAATTGTTTTTTTTTGCAAATGTATGTGTGTGGGCTATGCATGCATGCTTGCATGTGTGGGGGGATGGCACAGGTGTGCATGCCCATGTGTTGAGAATCAAAGTCAATGTTATGTGTCATCCTCAGTCATTCTTCACCTTATTTTTTGAGACAGGGTCTCTCTGAATCTAGAGCTCACTGATTCAGCCAGCCAGCATGCCTTAGGGATCCCCCTTGGCTCTTGCCTTCCCAGTGCTGGGATTACAAGCACCTACCATCACTCCTGGCTTTCATGTAGGTGTTGGGGATTTGAATTCAGGCCCTCATGCTTGCATGGAAAGCACTTTACCAATGGAGTCATCTTTCTTGCCCCCAAATTGTTGATTTGTATGAGACAAAAGTTTACTAGAACCAGCAGAGGGTCTCTAAGTTCCCGTAAGATCCTTGGTCCCAGTGTTAACTTCTAGGAGATGTCTCTAAGTAAGATTATTATTTATTTCTTTATTTTAAACTGTTTTATATAGTTTTATTTTTATTTATTTGCGTGAAAGAGGGAGAGAAAGAGAGAGAGAGAGAGAGCGAACACTCCAGGGCTTCTAGCCATTGCAAACTGACCCCAGATGCATGTGCCCTCTTGTGCATCTGGCTTATGTGGGTTCTGGGGAATTGAACCGAGGTCCTTTGGCGTTGCAGGCAAGTGCCTTAACCGCTAAGCCATCTCTCCAGCCCCACTAACTAAGATTATTGACTCGAATCTTAACAACAGGAAATAGGTGGCTCCACAGTTTCTTGAAGATGCAATTGTCTGTGGAGAACGAGGAGTCAAAACCAGGGTTTTGAATAACATTCCTAGACACATTTTATCTTAGGAATTTTATTTTTTTAAATCGGTTCTATATTATGACACACTGTTCCTTGGGTACAGACACAGAAGAGTAGAAGTTATTATTTGTCCTTCCAGGTTTCTGTCTTGGTTTGATCTCTCCCTTCTTGCTATCTTCTTGGTCCTCTCTTTCAGAATGGGAATTTCCAGCCTGTTACTGTCCCACCATTGTATTTTATTTTATTTTTTGGTTTTTTGAGGTGGGGTCTCACTCTAGTTCAGGCTGACCTGGAATTCACTATGTCGTCTCAGGGTGGCCTTGAACTCATGGCAATCCTCCTACCTCTGCCTCCTGAGTGCTGGGATTAAAGGCGTGTGCCACCACGCCCAGCCACCATTGTATTTTAGAAATCTGTAACTTGTCGATTTTAACAGGGACTCATAGCTGCTTGTGTTGTATCTCAAAGGAGAACTTTGGACTTAAGAGTTTAGGCAATGCTGGGAGAGTTCAAATTTTTGGGCTCTTGGGTATGGACCAGTTGTATTCTGTATTGTGAGATAGACACAAGCAAACTTTTGGGGGGCAAGGACAGAATTCTACAGTGTGTATAAGTGTCTCCCAAATGTCCATGTGTCTCGAGGTAGGTGGCCAGCCCATGTTAATATTCAAATCTTTATGAGGTACAGCCTTGTGGGAGGCCTACGTCATTTGGGGCATACCCTCAAAGGGAATAGTGAGATCCTGGTCCCTCCCTGTTGCATCCCAGTCACAAGGTAGGTGAGTTTTGCTCTGCTCCAGGAAATGTGCTATCTCACCACAGGTCCTTGAGTAGGAGGGCCAACCATCATGGTTTGAAACCTCCAAAACTGGGAGCCCAAATAAGCATTTTCTCAGGGTTTTTTTTTTTTTTTAACAGTGATTGACTAACAAAGCTAGAAACATATATAATTTAATTTAACAAATTCTAAAACTTTTATTATGTGTGAAGCATCACAGAGAGAAAGAAGGGTAGGTAAAGGAGTATGCCAATATGAGGCCTACGGTCTCTTTGAGGAAGTCTGTAATCTGATAGGAGAGCTCAGAGGGCTAACATATACTGCACCCGAGGACAGGAAATGGGTAGTGCAGTGAAGAGGAGCCTCGCCTTTACAGATTAGAAGTGCTCCTTCTACATTCTTCTTGAACAAATGGCTATCGGGGAAAGGAACCCAAGCCCTGGGTCTCAGTTAATCAACTTTTCTTTGGCACGTACGTATAAAGGGTTTTAGACATTCTCATGAACCACTTCGGATCCCAGCATATTGTTTGCATAACAGAAGAGGTACAAAAGATTGGCTCCCTGAAAAATGGTTGATTTGGTGGTCAACAGACACAGTCTAAATTTTTGGCAAGGCCGAGACAAAAGCTTTGAGGAAGTTATACAGTTGTGGCAACATATTGTCAACTGCGGTGCTGGTGGCCAAACCCTCAGACAGGCAGACAGGCACGCTGGCGTAAACAAGGTATCCTGCTGCAGACTAAACTGAAGGCTGATGAAGGACTGGGGTTTGCAGCAAACTTACGAGAGCTACGTTTGTTATGTATGTCATGTGCAGCTCTTGGATGAGTGTCATCAGATTCTTCTGGGTTGTTGAACATGAAGGTGACAGAAGTAGACTTCTAAAGATAGGGCATTTATGTCATTTGGAGTGCTTGTGAAAACATTCTTGTTCTGCAGGTCGCTCATGTGGCAGATAGATCATAGTGTTTTCTGGTGGGTAAATGGTGTTCCTTTCTGTTTTGTCTCTGTGCTCTGGGGATAAATAGCAGGTGAAATAAACCTGAGGTAGTCATAAATAAAATAAAGTACATGAGACAACTAGTAGGCCAGGAAAGTCACTTGGGTGCCCGTGTGCATTTATACAAACGTGGTGTTATATTTTGTATCTTTATCTAATTACAAAAACCACTGACAAGTTTGTTTAATCGAGGGAGAAATCTGTCTAGACTGGGATGAACGTTTTGGTCCCAGATTTGTGTTGCTAGATATTTGTGTTCAGGCAATCCTGTCCCTCCACCCTGCTTGAGACAGGCTCTCCCTTATGCTCCCCCCGCCCTCCTGCTGCAAGTACGTCAGTCTAGCTGGGCCTCCAGATTCGCCTGGTTTTCCTCCCAATGACACAGGTACTTTGGGGGCACAGACAGATGCTCTACTTTCTGTCTGGCTTTACATGGGCGATAGGGAGTTGAACTCAGGCCAGCAAGCTTGCAAGCAAGCACATTTAACCACTGAGCAATCTCCTTAGTCCTCTCCCCCTTATTATTATTATTATTATTATTTGAAACAGGGTCTCTTTTACTGAACCTAAAACTCACTGATGGTTAGACTAGCTAGTCAAAAAGCCCCAAGGATCCTCTTATCTCCACCTTCCCCATGCTGGGACTAGGGGTATATGCTACCATGGACTAGCATGTTGAGGAATGAACTGAAGTCCTCATGCTTGTACTTCCCCATCGAACCATCGCTTCACCTTCTTGTTTGTTTATTTATTTGACAGGAAAAGAGAGAGAGAGAGAGAGAGAGAAAATGGGCACTCCAGTGTCTCCTGCCACTGCAAACGTACTCCAGATGCATGTGCCACTTTGTACATCTGGCTTTATGTGGGTTTTAGGGAATCAAACCAGGGCTTTTAGGCTTTGTAAGCAAGTACCTTTAACTGCTGAGCTATCTCTCCAATCCCTCTCCCCCTTTTTTTAGGTTCAAGAGAGTATTTATTTAGACTAGGGAAAAGAATTCACAACAAATTACACATTAAAAACAGCCATGAGAAGGGCATGTGATGGCACATGCATTTAGTCCCAGCACTCCAGAGGCAGAGGTTGGAGAATGGTTGTAAGTTTAAGGGCAGCCTGGGAGTACAGAGTGTGTTCCAGGTCAGCCTGGGCTAGAGTGAGACTCTACTTCGAAAAACGGAAAGAGAACAGTGGCAGATGTCAGACACATGCGGGGTCAGGTTGACTCTGCTGCCACTCTAAACTGTTGCCGGGTGAACTGTTCTGAGTTCGGTGGCTGCTGTTTGTTTGGGGCAGGGGAGAAGACTAAAAGCTCCTGTAAGTAACCCCGCCTCATCTCATCCATGCTCTGTAACTAACCGACGTGAACTCATTGCAAAACTGGAAAGAAAAGAAAAGAAAAACAAAAACAGTTGTGAAACCACACATGACGAAACATACCTCTAATCCTAACACTTGGTAGGTAGAGGCAGGAGGATCAGGAGTTCAAGGTCAGTCATCGCTACATAGCAAGTTCCAGACCAGCCTAAGGTATGTGAGAGCCTATTCAAATAAATAAATAAATAAATAAATAAATAAATAAATAAATAAATAAATAAAAAACACATTACAGGACTGGAGAGATGGCTTAGTGGTTAAAAACCCTTGCCTATGAAGCCTAAAGACTAAGATTTTTTTGTTTATTTGTTTCGTTGTTTTTTGAGGTAAGGTTTCGCTCTAGCCCAGACTGACCTGGAATTCACTACGTGAATCTCAGGGTGATCTAGATCCCTCAGCGATCCTCCTACCTCTGCCTCCCAAGTGCTGGGATTAAACGCGTGCGCCACCACCGCCCGGCTAAATCCAATCCCCTCTTGATTACTTTTAAATGCATATTCTCCTGTGCTTTAACACTGAAGCTGGAGTACAGTTGGTCATCAGTTACATCTGAGAACATATATTTTGTACATCTAAATATGACTATACCTAACCATTTAGTCATGTACATATATATGTATTGGTAGAATGAATTTTATATTTTTGAAAGTTTGAAGGGCACATTACGTCATTAGTGGACATTTTCTTATCCTACCATTAGAATTTAAAACTTTGTTTTGTTATGTTTTATGGGTGTGTGTGCACCACTTTGCATCTGGCTTTTTACATGGATGCCACGGAATCAAATTCTGATTGGCAGGCTTTGCAAGCGAATGCATATAACCACTGAACTCCCCAGCTTCCTCTCTTTATCTCAACCACCACATAAGAATCTTGGAAGCACGTCTCAGTTTAAAAGAGGGATGCTTCAGCTGGGATCAGGGAATGCCTAAAGAAATGAGAGGTTCTGGGCTGGAGAGATGGATTAGCGGTTAAGCGCTTGCCTATGATGCCTAAGGACTCCGGTTCGAGGCTCGATTCCCCAGGACCCGCGTTAGCCAGATGCACAAGGGGGTGCACGTGTCTGGAGTTCATTTGCAGTGGCTGGAGGCCCTGGCGCACCCATTCTCTCTCTCTCTCTTTATCTCTCTCTCTCTCTCTCTCTCTGTCTGTCACTTTCAATAAATAAATAAAAAAAATTAAAAAAAAAAGAAATGAGAGGTTCTACAGTTTACATTCCTGCTTGTTAGGAAATGAGGCAGACAAATTAAAGGCAGTTGGGATCTAATACTACTGCCCCACCTCAACAGTAACGATGACTGATCAAAAGACAAGCCAGTGAGGGCCTGGAGAGATGGCTTAGTGGTTAAGGCACATGCCTGCAAAGCCTAAGGACTCAGGTTCCATTCTCCAGGTCTCACATAAGCCAAATGCACATGGTGGTGCATGCACCTGGAGTGTTTGCAGTGGCTAGAGGCCCTGGTGTGCCCATTATCATTCTCTCTCTCTGATAAATAAATAAATAAAAATAAAATCTTTTTTAAAAAAAGACAAGCCAGTGGAAAATACTCTGTCAATCCTTTTGTCAGCCCCAGCCGTGGTCCAAACAATACTACACAGGCTGACATACATGTACCCATCACATACAGAAATTAGTATTTTCTTTTGCTGTGTATCTAGTCAGCTCAAATGGGTTGATGTGTGCTTTGGCTCCTACAACCCAATCAGACTCTGGCTCACTCTACCTGAAAACATTTTGGCATGTTTGGATATCATGAAAGTTTCAGAGAAAAAATAATTCCAGTTTTGGAAAAGGCCTGGGTTATGCAAAGCCCATTCATTCCTGCTTCTGTGGACTCAGTGTCACTGTAAAAAGGAAACACAGATAAGAGCAGTGTTCAGCTAAGTGTCTCTCATGCTTCTTTCCCTTCAGTGTTCTCAGAGCATTTATCTAATTACTGTTCTGGGTTTGGTGCACTGCAGGGTTTATATTTTCAAGTTACATCTTTTCACCAACAACATATAACTTGGACCTGTTGACATCGGTGTGGAGCAGAAAGCTGACCTTGTCTTTGTGACTTCTTTTCATTCTTTGGTCTCTAAGACAATGAGGTACCAGATTGAGCTGGATGCATCATCAACTCAAAGAGGCTGTGAATATGGTATTTACTTATTTTATTAAGCTTATTCTGCCATCTTTTTACATATTTCTGTGTTTTTTTTTTCCCCATTCAATAGCAAAACCTGTGTTTCTTGTTGGGGAGATCGCTCAGTTACAACAGAGACTTGCAGAGGCACTAATCTTGTCAACTGAGTTTTGGTGAGCAGGAGTAGTATTTGGGCCACATGTGAACCTCTCTTTACAGCTCACATAAGTAGTATTTAAATTTCTTTTATTTTTGGCCAGGCGTGGTGGCACACGCCTTTAATCCCAGCACTGGGGAGGCAGAGGTAGGAGGTTCGCCGTGAGTTCGAGGCCACCCTGAGACTACATAGTGAATTCCAGGTCAGCCTGAGCTAGAGTGAGACCCTACCTCGAAACCCCCCCCAAAAAATATTTTCTTTTATTTTTATTTTTCAGTGCTGGGGATTGAACACAGGATCTTGTGCTTGTGAGGCAAGTGTGTAACAGTGAGTTAAATACACAGCCTAAATCAATTTTAAGGGGTTTTAAAATATACCCAAATAGAAATTTTACTTTTAATACATTTTTTTACACATATCAGGGACAGAGACTCTATAAATACTCTTATATTTTCCAAATGATAAATCACCTTATCATAATTATTTATTGATATATACTTATTCAGATAACTTTTAGTGATTTGCATCCATCTGGTCAGAGGCAACCACTGCCTCGTTATCACCACTTTTGTGGTACTTGGATCAAAGTGAAGGCCTCATGTATGCTAGATAAATGTTCACTCACTAGCACTTAGCACTATTTTCATAGAAATTATGGATATTTAATTTTATGTGCACAGCTGCCTTGTTTATTAAGCTTGGAAGGAGGCAAGTAGGTAGGACGACAGGAAACACTTTTTCCACACTGTAGCTCGTAATTTGTGTCCAGAGGAAATAAAACAAAAATCTCCTTCCCTGTGGTGGAGTACATTATTTCTGAAGGAGGATCAGGAAAGGGAGTGGTGGTTTCCTCAGTGGTCCTATCCTCTGTTTTCAATCACATTTGTCAGATGGTATTTTCATATTCAGAGATTAACAATGTTAGCTGCCTATGAGTTAATAAAATCAGAAGTTATTTTGATCAGTGAGGTGAAGGAAGAAGAGACTAGGGGGAGTAACTGGTCACATTATGGGATGGGAGGGGTGAGTGAAATCATCAATGTGAAGGGTTCTGTGTGTATTACACTGTCCCTACCCCTCCCAAACAATTTCTATGCAGTAATCATAATTCCTTAAGCTAAAAATAAAGACTAAACTATGGTAGGAAGTTGGTTTAAGACTAATATTCAGGTATGAGAGAATTGGACATGTGTTTTATCTTCCATTTCTATATCTTTCTTCACCTTTTGCCTTTCCAAGCTACCAGCAAAAACATCATTACTCTTATAGGTTCTGGCTTACTCATTAATTTGGATATTTCCTTATTCGTTTTGATTATTAGGTTTTGAGAAGAGCCTTTCTGTGTAGTCCAGGAAGGCCTCATTATGCCCCCACCCTCACATCTTCCTGCCTCTGCCTCCTGAGTGCTGGAATTATAATTACGTGCCACCACAATCGGCTCTTTATTCTTTTGGTTTCTAAGATATCAATTCTTTATTGTTGTTGTTGTTTGTTTTTCGAGGTAGGGTCTCACTCTAGGTCAGGCTGACCTGAAATTCTCTATGTAATCTCAGGGTGGCCTTGAACTCATGGTGATCCTCCTACCTCTGCCTCCCGAGTGCTGGGATTAAAGGTGTGCACCACCACGCCCAGCTTCTAAGATATCAATTCTTTTCCAATGTGTGCATTCTGGAACATGGTACTGAATACACAGTGAAGGAAGATGAAAGAGCATCACATTTTACATTTGGAGGAAGATAATGGGTGTATTATTTCATGCTATAAATATGATGTTATAACTTCAATAGTGATCTAGTAACTGTTTAATGTCCAGTGTGTTGAGTCTGCTTTTTTCTTTGGAATTCCAGAGAGTTTTGCTAGAGTTCCTCAACAGTGGAATTGGTTGAATTCCCAGTGATACAACTTAGTGACCAATCTGGGTTTTGTACTTTTCATTGGAACACTGAAAATTGGCAGCCATTAACCATCAGAAGGACAAGTTCAGTGTTTAACAGTGCCAACAAAAGTCATGGGCCCCATGAAGACAGCCAGATCTTCCACCAAAACCAGACCAGTGATGAAGTTGGGGGCCCTGATGACAGGGTCACTTGGATAATTATGGCAAACTGAAAACAGAATTTGATCTCATGCCCTTTCTTTTGGCTTTTTCTTTTGTTTTTCAGCTTCGATGATAAACTTGTAAACCTTGAAAGCCAGTGATGACCTAGGACAGTCAGCGAGTGAAACACAAAACCACATAAATGATGCTGAGATCTCCGGGGAAAGTAGCATGATGAGCGAGGGGCAGAAGCTAGCCAGAAAATCTGATGGTGTATCTCACAGAAAGCTTAAGAACAGGCTCCCATTCCATTCTTCCTTCCTCTGTCACTGGGCAAGCAGGGCTAGTCCCCAGAGGACACAAAGGACTAGATCGCCCACCTAAGATTCTATCATGGATGTTCCCAACAAGGGCAAGAGAGAACGCTGGGAAATAAAACCACGCCATCTAATATTGGCTCCCCTAAGACCTTTCACTCCATGCTTAGACTCCAACTACAAACAGTCTGCTGATACTTGACTTTCTACACTCTCAATATTATTTTACACCTAACTGGAACTTTTCCTGGTTCAGTGTTTCATCCTAAAGTCCCTTCTGCCTCTTTGTTTTCCCTTACCAAAATGTTCCCCATTTGTTTTCTTTTCAATTGTTTCTCTATTTCATTCCATATCCCACTCCCCACTGGTAGCCTTTGGTAATATTTTGATATGTAACCTTTCAAACTTCCTCAATTACTTAATATGCTACCTGGAATCATAAACTCTTATGGCTGGAAGGAACCTAGGAGATCATATTTCGATCACCATCCTCACCCCCAGTCTAGCAGGCTTCCAGAAGATAAGTAGACAAGCTAAGTGTCTCATGGAAAATCTCACTGTGACAGAACTGGGCCTAGGACTGAGGTCTTTTCATTCTTACCTAAAAACCTTCCCAGCGTCATCCTGCATTTGTTTTAGCCTTTTGGATGCCCTAGGGAAGTAATTTCTATGAGACAGATAGGAATACCTTACTATTACTTTACTTATAAGGCAGCCATCATTTTTCTGGTGGAAAGCACAAAAAAAAAAAAAAAATCTAAGAAATAGAAATAGCTCTAGTTCATCTACCCTGCCCCTCCTTTGGCAAGGGCTGCTTCCACAAGCCTGTGGCTCTGCACTCTAGTTGCAGTTCTTGTCTTATGCTGTCCTTAGGTCAAGCTATCTCAGACCAACTGCTGTTTCTTTTCTCTTCTTTTACTCACTTGCTTTGGGCATAGTCACAACTCTCTGCTTTTGCTTCAAGTGCTTCTAGAAGGATGGAATTTGACCCAGCCAGGCTGTTCAAGTTGCTGATTCTTGGGATATCTTCTGAATGTTCCCCATAAAATGCAATATTTTTTTTCTTGGTGAAGAACATCATGTTTTTTTTTGTTTTGTTTTTATTCATGTACCTTCAACTGAAATTTATAGTTTACTTAGTAAATTTTGACCTACCTTAAACTTCTAGTTTGGCCTTCTTCCTTATATTTTTAAACAGATCCTCCCAAAGGCTTTCACTCTATGACTCTAAGTTCAAGTTGAGTACCTCCTATAAATGTAAAATGTACATTCTCATGAAATAACCTTAATACAGACCTTTAGATCTCATTCTATGTCCACTACCGAACCCTCTCGGAACTTCTCACTCTCCTGACTTATTTGGAAGTTCCAGGATCACTTTTCTCCACCCTGGCACAGACCTGTGGTTTTCATTCAAGGTCTATCATGACTTCTAAGCTGTAATAAATGTGCTTACTTTAATTAGAGGCAGATCTCTGATACAGACCGAATGAATAGTGAGTTTTAGATAAGGGCTTTTGTTTTGTTCTCTTTTGTTGTCTTGCCAATGATCCAAATTGACCGAATTTGAACTCTAAGGGAAGGACATGTCAGGGGTGGATGCCAGAGAGGCCCACTCTGCAAATATAGTTTATAATTAACAGAGTATAAGGGATCTCTTCTGAACTTGATATGGTGGTTGGGGTGTGAGGTCCTCTTTCTTTCATAGCAGCTTCTGCTGGTTTCCGTGTGTGTGTGTGTGTGTGTGTGTGTGAGAGAGAGAGAGAGAGAGAGAGAGAGAGAGAGAAGTGGATGGCATGTTAAGTCAGCATCTTGTTTCATGAAATTACAGAACAATGCTTTCATGTTTACCTTTCATATCCACTTTAGAAGGATGGAATCTGTTTTACAATTGGGACTGCTGCTATGACAAATCCTATAGTATTCCCTTCAGTTCAGGCGCATGCCTCTGAAACCTTAATCACAAGCAGATGCTGCTGGGAATCAAGAATTCTCCTGCTTGGCCTCACAGCCCGAGCAATGAGCTGCCTAACTTGGATCCTACAAGCTCTTTGAAAAGCTCCGCAGGCTGCCTCACCAGCATGCTGGTAACATACAGGAGATTGATATTTTCCAGGCCCCAACAGGACTTTGAAATAATACCTAGCAGTTGTAGACAGCCATTTATTTTCCCCTCCTCCCCCCACAAGTGTTTTCACATACATGTTCTCATTTTATCCTTCAAGTAGTCCTTAGAGTTAAGCTGGGAAAAGTAGTGTTTTCCCCTAGGAACTTGAGGTCCAGAGATGCTAAGTAACTTGCTCAAGGTCACACGATTAGCTTTGACTGTGAGTATGGAGTTCTTTCTGCCCACACAACACCACTATTTACCTAGTCCTGTGTCAAGGTTGTCCCAGGTATGTTCAGGAGCTGCATCGATACAGGCATTCTTAGAGCTTAGACTTAAGTGATATTTGCAACATCATTTTATTATTTTGTGTTTTTCTCTTAAATCTCAAGTTTGGTGGGTCTAGAATTATTTAGGGGAGCTTGGTTAGTAGATACCTGTTCAGTAGACAAAAGAAGTAACCCTAAGTTCAGTATGAAAAGAAAGCAAATAAAAAAGCATAGCATGTGATTCTGCATCAGGAGATCAATGTAAACGCTATTCTAAAGGCTAAAGTGAGAAAGACACTTAAGATGTCTAAGCCCCAGTTTCCCTATTTTGTAAAACAAAGAGCCAGGTATGAAGGCATGCACCTATGTCTCCAACACTAGGGAGGCTGAGGCAGGAGGATTTTAAGTTCAAAACCAGCATGAGGCTATATGACAAGTTTAAGAGCAGACTGAGCTATGTAGGGAGACCCTGTCCTAAGAAGAATGACTGAAAGCAAAAGCAGAATCAATTGTTAAATTGCCTGCAGAAACTAGAATGGGTCAGAATTCTTGTTATGGAAGAAATAGTATTTTTCTGAAAAGATATCTTGGATCTATAGAGTAGAATCTTAAGGGATATGGATTTTCTAGAGAGAAAGAGAGAAAGAGAGAAAAAAATAGAGGGAAGTACATAGAAAGACATAAAGTTAAATGTTCTCTAGGTTAAGGGCCAACAGAGGCCTCCTTAGCAGTAGATGGCCAGAAAAGATGCTGAAGAAAGAGGGTAATTGGTATAGGTTTATAAAATTATTATTACTATTTTATTTTGAGAGAGGAGAGGGAGGGGGAGAGAGAGAGAGAGAGAGAGAACTTCAGGGCTTCTAGCCATGGTCAATGAACTCCAAATGCATGTACCACTTTGTATGTCTGGTTATGTGGGTACTGGGGATTCGAACCTGGATCCATAGGCTTTGCAGGCAAAGTGCCCTAACCATTAAGCCATCTCTCTAGCCCTGGCATAGTTTTTAAAAAACTAGTTCTCTGATTCCCATATAGTAAAAGTCTATTTTGTATGACTGAAGGTTTTTCTATAGGAATTAATGAGAGGCTGAGTTTTACTTCTGGATTAACATAATGTGCAACTAAACAGAAGTGATCATGATGACTTATGTCTTGGAAACTTGCAGAAGTTTTGGGGAGAACTGACTTTCTGAAGACTCAAACTGAAAACTTTAATCCACTTCACTCAGTTATCCTTAGACAGATGTGACCAGGTGACATCTCTCCTGACTTGTGATCAAATGACAACTCTCGTGATACGTGATCATGAACACAAAGGGAAGAAAATATTATTCTTTTAAAAAAATACTTCATTTATTTCTTTTGAGTGAGTGAGAGAGAGGCAAACAGAAAGAGAGAGAGGGAGGGAGATGCTAGGGCCTTCAGCCACTGCAAATGAACTCCAGACACATGAGCCAATTTGTGCATTTGGGTTTACATGGGTACTGAGGAATTGAACTTTGGTCTTGGGCTTTGCAGGCACACCTTAACTGCTGAGCCATCTTACCAGCAATGAAAATATTATTCTTTAAAAAAATTATTTATTTTTGTTTGAGAGAGAGAGAGAGAGAGAGAGAGAGAGAGAGAGAATGGACACACCAGGGCCTTCAGCCACTGCAAATGAACTCCAGACACATGTTGCCCCTTGTGCCTCTGGCTTATGTGGGTACTGGAGAATCAAACTCTGGACCTTAGATTTTGCAGGCAAGTGATCTTAACTGCTGAGCCATCTCTCCAGCTCCCCAAACATTACTCTTAAAATACCCTTGCACAAGAACCAGGCTACAAAGTGTCTCACAATAAAGGCACGCACCAAGAAAGTGAATGTGAACAGGGATGTTTGCCGAGTCAGTCTCATCAAAGAACCTTGAGATGCAGCTCTGAGTTTGGCCTCATTTGCACAGATTTTTAATGAAGGTTTAATACCTTTGTTCTTTTTCATTTTTTAAAAACTATGCAGTGCATCATGGTAGTTCACATGGACTGTTGATGTTTTTAACAGCCAGATCCAGAAAACTGAGAAAGTTTTACATCTGGAAATCTTTATGTCAGGAGCTTGAGAAAGAGTTCTGGGTCGAGGGAGGAGAGGAGGGAAAAGGGTAAGACAGAGCACGGTGGAATTAAAGCATCAATCTCTAGTTTAGCAAAGAATGTATCTTGCACCTGATTGGAGGAAGCAGAAATATCCTCTTTGCATCTGATCAATATGGGTCCAAAATTCTGCCTTTCAGATGAGGCCAGGTCATCACCTATGGTACAGCCATTACAGAGTCCCAGTCAACCCAGATTAGGGGCTCTAATGACAAAATTTGATTAGAATGCTTATGTTAGAATTCTAATACTCACTCTCTGTCTCTCTCTCACACACAAATCAACATAAATATTTTAAAAAGTAGAAGAGAGACTAGTTGAGAAGAAGTAGGGACTCAGTGGAGGGAGATAGGGTAGGAGAGACAAAAGAAGGTGGTGAGAGAGGATTATGATCATGTATACACTGTATATATGTATGGAGGTTGTCAATAGAGCATAAAAAAAGAATAATAAAAACTTCAAGAAATGGTCCCCAAACATAAAAAGTTATTAAATCTTACAGGTAAACAGAATAATGGAAATTTTTTTATTATTTGAGAGTGACAGACAGAGAAAGAGGGAGAGAGAGAGAGAGAGAGAGAGAGAGAGAGAGAATGGGCACACTGGGGCCTCCAGCCCCTGCAGACAAACTCCAGTTGTATGGGCCACCTTAACATGGGTCCTGGGGAACCGATCCTTGAACCAGGGTCCTTAGGCTTCACAGGCAAGCGCTTAACTGCTAAGCCACCTCTCCAGCCCATAATGGAAAATTTAAAGTTATTTTATTTATTTATTTGAGAGAGAGAGAGAGAGAATGGGCAACCCATGAACTCCAGCCACTGAAAACGAACTCCAGATGTGTGTGCTCCCTTGTGCATCTGGCTTACGTGGGTCCTGGGGAATCAAACAGGATTCCTTTAGCTTTGCTGGCAAGTGCCTTAACCACTAAGCCATCTCTCCAGCCCCAATAATGGAAATTTTGTTTTTGTCTTTCTCTCTCTTTTTTTGAGACAGGGTCACCCAGGCTGGTCACAAACTCATAAATAACATGCAGCCAGCTTCCCTCTTGGACCCAGAAAAGCACACAAAACCAGAAAACTAGAAAAACCAGAAAAAAAGGAAAGAAAAACAAAAAGAAGAGTGGAAAAACACCTCCAGAGGTTTCTTACCCAATAAAGGAGGGAGCCAGCAGTCCTAGGCAAAAGTTCCCCGTCAAAGGCTTGCTATCAACTCCAAAACCAAGAACATGCAGACAGATGGAGATACAGTTCTCAGGCCAAGATTAGGGGTCCTTCCCAGTTTCGGTTGCCCCAGCGTCGGGGAGGGATGTCTTGAAATGTGGATCCAGGATGAGCCCCCAAGATGTTATGGGGTCTGGTGTCATACAAGTAAGACCATTGACACATGGAATGTGAGGCAAAGTTTTATTGGGTAAAAAGAAAGAAAAAGTAGAAAACTGGTGCATCAGGTCTGCATCCCAGAGTTTGGGATCTCAGAATACAACCGCAGCCTAATTTCTGTGAAACAAGAATTGCTGAACTACAGTTGTCCTGTGTGATTTTCTGTAACAAGGAGGATGTGTATATTCATATGAAAAGATCAGTGTTATTAAAAAAAAGCACGCATATGGAAGAATAATACAGTATTATGCCAAAAAGAGGATATTAGAATAGAGGCACCTACTCATGGAAGGTGATATTAAGACAGATATGGGGGCAGGACAGATGGCTCAGTGGTTAAAGTGCCTGCTTCTAAAGTCTGATGGCCTGGGTTCAATGCCCCAGTACCCACGTAAAGCCAGATGCACAAAGAGGCACATGCATTCTGGAGTTCATTTGCAGCAGCAGAAGGCTCTGGCATTCTCTGTCTCTCTTAAATATAAATAAATAAATAAATAAATAAATAAATAAATAAATAAATAACATGGGAGAAACAGCCATGTAAAAACCAAGAAGAAGCCTTAAAAGAAACCAACCAATAATGCCTTGTTCTTCAATTTTTAGCCTCCAGAACCATGAGGAAATTAATTTCTATTATCCAGCCAGCCAGCCTGTGGTGCTTGGTGATGACATTCATAGCAAACTAATGCCAGATCCTAGCTGCAACTTTAGGCTTGATTCCTTGTGTTCTCAGTTTCATGTTATTGATGAATTGGCAAACGCCTGGAGGTGATTTGCATTGCTGACTGCTGGGTTCATCTTTATGCAATCCCAGTGACAATGGAATTCCCCTTGGCTTCTCAAATCTTAGCTGTCTTGTTGAATTCCAGGTTTTTCTCTTCTGTCCTGTGATGCTACAGAAATTTCTGTTTAACTTCTCACCCACAGAGCCATCCTTTTCCACTCAGTTTTCACTCTGCAGGTCCTGTGCCACTAACCAGTCAATGAGAGCGTTCTAAGAAAAGTGAAGAAGAACGCTAGTGTTATTCTCAATCCCGCTTTTGGTTCTGAGAGAGATTGACCTCTTAGGTTCTAGTTGCTTTGATTGTTTCTATTGCTTTCAAAAAGATGTTTTTAGTTTACTCAATACTTTAGTTCTTGTAAGAAAGCTTGATTTGATACAAACTTGTCCATAAATCTGGAAATGGAAATGTTTTGACATTGACTTTGAACCTAGGTATTTTATTAAAGGATATTTGATGTAATGATTTATTCGTTGGATATTCTTATTTGTTGTGTGTGTGTGTTTGCACATATATACGTATACATATGTGTATGCCTCACATGCATGTTTGCTGAGGCCAGAGGAGGATATCAGAGATCCTCCTTTCTCACTCTTCCACGTTTTTCCCTGAGACAGAGTCACTCACAGAACCTAGAACTTCCTATTATTTGGTTAGTCTGGCTGACCAGGAAGCCCCAGTGAACTTATTGTGTCTTGCCCCATCAGAGTTCAGGTTATAGGCATGTGTGACCATGCCTAACTTTTTTTTGTTTGTCTTGATATGGATTTCCAGTTCAAGCTATAAGTTTGTCTCCAATTCTTCAAAATTCTGTCCCTATGTTCCATTTGCTTTGTGTGAGCTCTTTTGGGGGAAGGGTCTGTCTTATATGTCTTATCATTTTGCTTGCCTTTTCTCATTTCTACATCCTTCAGTGGGATTTCAGTGATGGCTCTTTGTGCTGCTTAATGAGGCTTTGAGTTCTTCAATTTATTTATTTATTTTCAAATATTTAATTTTTATTTATAAGAGAGAGAGAGAGTAAGAGGGAGAAAATGGGCATGTCAGTGCCTCCAGCTACTGCAAATGAACTCCACATGCACATGATACCTTGAGAATCTGGCTTATGTGGGTCCTGGGGAATTGAATCTGGGTCCTTTGGCTTTGCAAGCAAGCACCTTAACCACTAAGCCATCTCTTCAGCTTGATTTATTTATTTTAAAAAATATTTACTTATGTATGTGAAAGAGAGAGACAGACAGATAGATATATAATGAGCATGTCAAGGCCTCTAGCCACTGCAAATGAACTCTATATGCATGCACCACTTTGTGTATCTGGCTTTATGTGGGTATTGGAGAATTGAACCTAGGTCCTTAGGCTTTGAAGGCAAGCACCTTAACCACTGAGCAGTCTCTCTAGCCCCTGATTTCTTTTTCTTTTTAAAATTTTATTTACAAGGAAGAGAGAGAGAGAGAGAGAGAGAGAGAGAGAGAGAGAGAAATGGGCATGCCAGGGCCTCTAGCCACTGCAAATGAACTCCACATGTATATGCCACCTTGTGCATCTGGCTTACGTGGGTCCTGGGGAATCAAACCTGGGTCCTTTGGCTTTGCAGGCAAATACCTTAACTGCTAAGCCATCTTTCCAACTCCCAATTTATTTTTTAAAGTTTTTTTTTTTTTTTTTTTTTGAGGTAGGGTCTACTCTAGCCCAGACTGACCTGCAATTTACTATGTAGTCTCAGGGTGGCCTTGAACTCACAGCAATCCTCCTACCTCCTACCTCTTCCTCCTGAGTGCTGGGATTAAAGGCATGTGCCAAAGCTTAAAGTTTATTTCTTAAGCTGGCCAGCTCATGTTTCATCTCCTCTAGTTCTCTGCTTTCAGTTCTTTGCTTTTCAGCTTTTTGGTTCATTAGGTGCTTCATCTGCATGATGGTATATTTGGTCATGATTTTTATTGGAGCAGAAGCAATAATTTTCTCATCTACCACTTGTTTTCCTCATGTTTTTCGTTGCATGGATACTTGTCTGGCTTACTTTTGGTTATTATTTTTGTGAATATGGTGGATTCTTCTAGTTATGTCTAGGAGATTCTTTTAGAGAAGGGTGTAGAATAATGTTAGAGGCAAGAATACAGCTAAGCTCTTTGTGAGTGTGTGTGTGTGTGTGTGTGTGTGTGTGTGTGTGTGTGTGTATGCACTATGTTAACCTGTATTTCTCCATACCTCAAAGAAAGCAGTTGTTGGGCAGCTCATGATTTACGATCCGCTGCCTTCACCCTTCTTCAATGATCATTGTCACAATTTTCAGTATCTTTTCCTTAGCTCCATGTATCATTCTTCCTGAGGAATTTTGGAGTCATTTGTTGCATTTCCTAAAACAAATCCTCAGTTCCCCTGGGATTGCAGTGAGTTGGTTTATTTATTTGAGAACAATTGACATCTTGACAAAATTAAGTCTTCTTAATTGCTAATGCTATATTGGTCTCCATTTAGACAAATTTTAAGTCCTTTAATAACAATAATGTGGCTTTCTTCACATAAGTTTTATACTTTCCTAGTGAATTTAACTCTTAGGTGATAAATTCTTTTTTGCAATTAGGAATGTAGTTTGTTTTCTACTTCATTATTGCTGAAATGTGGGAAAATACTGAGTTTTATTTTATAATAACCACTTGCTGATCTCCCATAGTCTCATGTGTTTGAATGCTTGATCCCAAGGTACGAATGGGCCTTGAGGTGGCACCTGGTTGGAAGAAATGGGTCAGTGGGGGCAGGCCTTGATGTTCTTAACCTGGCTTCACTTCCTGTCCACTCAATGCGTCCTCACTCCAGATGCAATGTGACCAGCTGCCTCATACCTCATTCTGCCACCATGTCTTCTTGACCATAATGGGCTGTCTCTCCATGAACTATAAAGCAAAAATGAACCCTTCTTCCCTAAAGTTGCTTCTTGTCGGGTATTTGAACATAGCAACAAGAAAGTAACTAATACACTATCCCATTAACCTTTTAAAGTAAATGCTAGGATTTTTTTTAAAGATTATTCTTTTAAGTTCTGCACCTAGACAATGATGCTATGGAAAATAAGGTTAGTTTTTCCTTTGCTTCTTATCCAATTGTATTGGACAGTTTTTGCAGAACAATGTGAATTACTAATAAAGCCAGCAAGCATACTTTCCTTCCTTCCTTCCTTCCTTCCTTCCTTCTTTCTTTCTTTCTTTCTTTCTTTCTTTCTTTCTTTTTTAGATTTTATTTTCAGGTTGGGTCTCACTCTAGCTCAGGCTGACCTGGCATTCACTACGTAGTCTCAGGGTGGCCTCGAACTCGTGGCTATCCTCCTACCTTTATCTCCCAAGTGCTGGGATTAAAGACATGTACCACCATCCCCAGCTCTCTTTATTTATTCTTGATCATGGTTGGAATGAATCTTTTATTTTATTATTAAGGTGGCTATTCTGGAAGACCACATGCAGTTGGGTCTATTAAAATATTTTTACTTTACATTTAGCAATCATTGCACTTTAATTGGTGTGCGGATTATTTACTTATACATATTGATGTGACTGCATGAGGTCTACCTTTTATTACTATTATTTTGCTTACTCTGTCTAGTTTTGTTCTCTGTTCTTATTTCATGTTTTCCTTTTGATAAGCAAGTTTAAATTTACCTGCTGGCTTGTTTTCTATATTTTTGTATACTTCTAGTGTTTGCTTTAAAGATGATATGAATAACTAATGTATTTCCAAGTCAAGCAAAATTTAAAGCCATATGGAAAAACATTAAATGAATGTGGTATACACACACACACACACACACACACACGTATATATATATTTGCAAGGAGAAAGAGAATGGGTGTGCCAGGGCATCTAGCCACCATCTCTCCAGCCTTAGAATTTGGTATGTTTTAATAACTTTGTTGTTCCTTTGAGAGTAATTTTTAGGAGTACAAAGGCTAAAATTTGGAAACTGTTGCAAATACATAGGAATTACCTTTTGCTACTTCAAAAATAATTTATTCATATGAGACAGAAAGAGGGAGGAAGACAGAGAGAGAGAGAGAGAGAAAGAGAGAGAGATAGAGGGAATGGGTATGCTAGGGCCTCTAGCTACTGCAAACTAGCTCCAGACACATGTGCCACCTTGTGCATCTGGCTTACGTGGGCACTGGGGAGTCAAACCTGGGTCCTTACGCTTTTACAGACAAGTGCCTTAACCACTAAGCAATCTCTCCAACCCCAAAATAATGTGCTATTAATTAATTAATTAATTTGAGAGAGAGAGAGAGAAAGAAAGAGGCAATTAGAGGAGAGAATGGGCATACCATGCCCTTTAGCCACTGCAAACAAACTCCAGGTGCATGAGCCACCTTGTGCATCTGGCTTATGTGGGTCCTGAGGAATCGAACCTGAATCCTTAGTTTACACAGGGAAGTGCCTTAACCACTAAACCATCTCTTCAGCTTTCCTTTTGCTACCTCTTACTGAGAACTTTAAATTAGGAACAAGTGTTAATTTTGTCAAATGCTTTTGCTGCTTTTATGGAATTAATTATCGAGTTAGTCATTTTACCTTAGTAATATGGTAAATTTTATTGATTTAATTTTGAATACTAAACTAACCTTGCATTCTTATGATAAGCCTTACATGGTTTGAAGTATTGTACCTTTTATAGATTATTGCATTGGATATGTTAATATTTGATTAAGGAATACTGAGACTATTTATAAGCGATATGGGCCTGTAATTTACTTATTTTGTTAGGTTCCTGTCTAGTTTTGATATTGTGTTATGATAGTCTTATGTGATGAATAACCCTCATGTTCTATGCTCTGAAAGATTTTTTGTTAATAGTGTGTGGTGGCGCATGCCTTTAATCCCAGCACTTTTGAGCCAGAGGTAGGAGGATCATTGCCATGAGTTTGAGGCCAGCCTGGGACTACAGAGTGAGTTTCAGGTCAGCCTGGGCTAGAGTAAGATGCTGTCTTGAAAACAAAAAAAAAAAAAGAGGGCTGGAGAGATGGCTTAGTGGTTAAGCACTTGCCTGTGAAGCCTAAGGACCCCAGTTTGAGGCTCAATTCCCCAGGACCCACGTTATCCAGATGCACAAGTGGGCACACGCATCTGGAGTTCATTTGCAGTGGCTGGAGGCCCTGACACACCCATTCTTTCTCTCTCTCTCTGTCTGTCGCTCTCAAATAAATAAATAAAAAATAAACAAAAAATAAAAAAAGAAAACAAAAAAAAAAAAAAAGAGGGGGCTGAAGAGATTGTTCAGTGGCTAAAGGTACTTGCTTGCAAAATCTGAATGGCCTGGATTTGATTCCTCAGTACCCACATAAAGCTGGATGCAAAAAGTGGCGAATGCATCTGAAGCTTGTTTGTAGTGGCAAGAGGTCCCTGGCATACCAATTTTCACTTGCTCTCTATTCTCTCAAATAAATAAAATAAATTTTTAAAATTTCATGTTAGAGAAATATTAATTCTCTTTTTTGTTTGTTTGCTTTTTTTTTTTTTTGAGACAGGGTCTGGTTGTGTACCCCTAGTTAGCCTGGAACTAGCTATGTTGCCTGGTCAGGCCTTGAACTCTAGATTTTCCTTTCTCAGCCTCCCATGTGCTAGAATTACAAGTGTGTGCCACCATGATTGGTTAAGTATTCTTAAAAGTTTGAGAGAATTCAACAATAAAACCACTTGATATTGGAGTTTATGTGAAATATTTAAGTTATAAAATTGAGTATCTTTAGTTTTTATTTTTATTTTTTTATGAGAGAGAGAGGGAGGGAGAGAGAGAGAGAGAGAGAGAGAGAGAGAGAGAGAGAGAGAGAGAAAGAATTGCCTTCCAGGGCCTCTAGCCACTGCAATCAAACTCCAAAGGCATGTGCCACCTTATGCATATGTGTGACCTTGTGTGCATGAGTGACCTTGTGCGTTTGGCTTATGATGTGGGTTCTGGGGAGTTGAACCTGGGTCCTTAGGCTTTGCAGGCAAGTGCCTTAATCACTAAACCATCTCTCTTGCACCTTTCAATTTTTTTATTTAAATTTAGTATCTTCTAAAGATAAATATTCCAGGTTAGAGACAAGGCTTAGTGGTTAAGGCACTTGTCTACAAAACCCAAGGACCCATGTTTGATTCCCCAGTGCCCACATAAGCCAGATGCACAAGGTGGCACATGCATCTAGAGTTTTTTTTTTTTTTTTGCAGTACATGGAGGCCCTGGTGTGCCCATTCTCTCTCTCTCTTTCCCTATCTGCTTCTCTCTTAAATAAATAAAATATTTTATTTGTTTCCTCTTAAATATCTTGCTATGTCAGTCTTTATAACTTATTTCTTTAAATGAATTAGAGTTTTTTAAATTTGTTAAATCAATTCAAACTTAAGTATTTTTAGTATGTTTTTTATGGTTTCTTATGAACTTGAGTGATCCATAGTGATGTACACCTTTTAACTGAAGATACTCTTTCTTTCTGTTCTCTCTTTTTTTAAAAAAGTATGTATTTGAGAGAGAGAGAGAGAGAGAGAGAGGGAGAGAGAGAGAGAGAGAGAGAGAGAGAAGTAGAGAGAATGGGCATGTGAGGGCCTCTAACCATTGCAAATGAACTCCAGATGCCTGCACCACTTTGTGCATCTGGCTTTACATGGGTCTTGGGGAATTGAATTCTGGTTCTTAGGCTTTGTAGGCAAGCACCCTGACTGATGGGCTATCTCTTCAGCCCTCTCTCTCTCTCTCTCTCTCTCTCTCTCTCTCTTTTTAACTCTTTTATTTTAGTGAGTCTTGGTAAGATATTACTGAGTTTATTAAACTTTTCAAAGAACTAGTGAAACACTATAGGAAATATGTGGTTTTCTTGGCTAGGAAGACAGATAGGGAAAAAGAACCCTTGACAGGTGGTTATATTCTAACCCAAGATGGTGAGGAGGATGATCCCACTTCATTCTTTTTCATGGCTTGAGTGAAATTTCCCTGATGGAAGGTAGGGTGGCTTGGCTGGCTTCCTGGGACTTGTGCAGAACTGTGTGCATTATGGACCAACCAACACCTTCCCCTTCCTTTAAGATGATCAACCATGGACTCTGAATGTGTGGGTTTCCAGCATCTGATGAAAACCCAGTTCCCACTGAGGGTGGTGGAGTTTCCAGCTATGGAATCCCCTCCTCCCAGAGAAGACAGTTCTCTCTGCTTGTTTACATGATGGTGTTTTCATGCCGATTTTTCCCCTTTGTGCCTTTCCCCCACTGTAGCCTTTTTTCTGCTTTCATACTACATGCTTTCCTTTTAGCCCCTTCCCACTTTCCATCACTTCTTGTTCTCCTCTTGTGGTCTCCTATCTAGAATCGCAACCCAGACTCATTTTTACATCCTCATGTTTACATATACAAAAAACATTAAATGAAAGTTAAGATCCAATACATCTTGTATTACCTCACTTAGTATATTTTTTCAATTCCATCTACTTTCTTACAAATTTCATAACTTCATTTTTTTACAGCAGAGTAAAATTCCACTGTGTTATATTTCCTAGATATTGTGAATAGAGCAGCATTGAACATTACTAAGTATCTCTAGAGAGTCTTTTAGGCATATGCCCAGGAATGATATAGCTGGGTCATATTTGTTCAAGTTTTAGCTTTCTAAAATGTAGTTTTATTTATTTATTTGCAAGGAGAGAGAGAGAGAGAGAGAGAGAATGAATGAGAGAATATGGTCACAATAGGGCCCTTTGCCATTGCATACAAACTACAGATACATGCAACACTTTGTGCATCTGGCTTCATGTGGGTAATGGAGCATCAAATCCAGGCCATCGGGCTTGGTAAGCAAGCACTTTACTGCTGAGCCATCTATTCAGCCCCAAGTTTTAGCCTTTCAGAACCACCTCATGATGATCTCCATAGTGGTTGTACCAGTTTATGCTCCCACCAACAATGCATGAGACTTCCCCTTTCCCTGCACCCTTGCCAGCATTTATTGTCATGAATTTTCTTGATGCTAGCCCTTCCAACTGGGATAAGATAAAATCTCAAAGTGGCTTTAATTTTCATTTCCCATAGCTAAGGATGTTGAACATTTTAAAAATGTCTATTTGTGGGCTGGAGAGATGGCTCAGCAGTTAAGCACTTGCTTACAAAGCCTAGTGACCCAGATTTGATTCCCCAATACCCACATAAAAGCCAGATGTAGAAAGCTGCTCATGCATCTGGAGTTTGCTTGTAGCAGCAGGAGTCCCTGGCACACCATTCTCTCTACCTCTCTTCTGTATATGTCTCTCTGCTTGCAAATAAATGAATCAGTTAACTAAAAAATATCTATTTGCCACTTGTATTCCTTCTTCTGAGAACTGTCTGTTCATTTCATGAGCCCATCTATTGACTTTTTTTGAGTTTTTGTTATTTGGTGTTTAGTTTTTGCAGTTCTTTACTTCTTCTAAATATCAACCCCCTGTCCCAGAAATGGTTGGTAAAGATCTTCTCCCACTGTTTCAGGCTTCCTGTTTGCTTTGCTGATACTTTCCTTTGCTGTGAAGAACCTTCTTAATTTCATGTAGTCCCCTTTTTTGATTCTTGGGACAATTTTCCATTCTTTCAGAGTTCTCTTCAGAAAGTTCTTACCTACACCTATAATTTCCAGTGTTGTTGCCTTTGTTTTCTTCCAGGGTTTTCATCATTTCTGGCTTTATGTAAAGGTTTTTGATCCAGTTCATGTTTATCTTTGTGCATGGTGAGAGATGTTGGTCTAATTTCATTCAGCTTCAGTTTTGCCAGAACCCTTTGTTGAGTAGGCTGGCTTTTTCTTCTGGTGTCTGGTTTTGACACCTTTGTTGGAAATTAGGTGACCACAACTGTATGGGTTTATTTCTCAGAGCTCTATTCTATTTCGGTGGGTCAATGTATCTATTTTTGTGTCATGCTGTCTTTGTCACTTTGGCTTTGTAGTATAATTTTAGATCAGAGATCACAGTGCCTCCAGCAGTGTTTCCTATTTAGCTTTCCTTTGCCTATGTATGGTCTTTGGTGTTTCCATATGAGCTGTTAAATTTTTTTGCTAGTACTGAGAAGAATTCCATTGGAACTTCTATAGGAATTACATTGAATCTGTAGATTACTTTTGGTTATATAGCCATTTTTACAATATTTATCTTGCCAATTCAGGAGCATGGACGATCTCTCCAATGTCTGGTATCTTCGTTTATTGCTTTTCTCAGTATCATAAAGTCTTATTTATAGAGGTCTTTCACAACCTTGGTGAGGCTTTTTCCTAGGCATTTTAATTTGAGAGGAGCTATTCAGGAATGGGATATTTTTCCTGGTTTCTTTCTCAGCAAGTTCATTGTTGGAATTTATGGATACTACCTGTAGCTACTATTGCATTAAGGACCAAGATGCCAACACATGAGCCTTTAGGGGATAACTTATAGCCAAACTATAGTAGCAACTTTAAATATCAAGTAGATGAGGAAGAATCAGCAAATCCCAATACAGCAAGAGGTTAGGGCTAAACCTAGTATAGAGTGTAGTGACTAGCAGCCAGGTGTGGGATATATTGAAGGAAGAAGCAATGGTGAGCTATGTCAGATAGTGCTGATCAGTCAAGTAAGATAAGAATGTGAACTGAGCATGGGTGTTATAAAACACTGGGGCCAATGCCCTTGACACACACACTTCCAGGACTGAGATGGGGGTGAAAGCCTAGTTGGAGAGTAGACCTCAGACAACATGAGGGAAAGGACTGAAAACAGAAAACATGGAGAGCCTGTTCAGTCTTTGTTTATTAAATTAAGAATATCAAGATTGTATGAAAAGGAATATTGATAATATAGATAGTAAGGAATACAATACAGTAATTAACTGGTCTCCATAGTTGCTAGAGCTTTACTATGAAACCACTGGACCAGAGCCACTTTGAATGAAAGGGTAATTCCAAGATTTTCTGGAAAATGTTCAACAGCCACAAAGAAAAATCCCTATTTTATGGTTGTTGACCATTTATGTGATGTAAATTTTACAATCATGGTAGATTACAAGTTACAAATGTGATGTCACTAATACATAGTTGGAAAGAGATTCTCACAAGCCATTCTCAACAGCTTAGTATACCATTGGGTAATTTATGGGTACCTTGTTCAGTTTCCTATTTGATTGCTGCTCTGTATAGATTTTTAAGTGTCATTTCTTCTTGAATTGGTTCTGACAATTTGTAATTTCTTGGAATCTTATTTTATTTAAGTTAGTGAAAGATGTTCCTAATGATGGAATAAGCATAAGGAAGAATGTGAGATTGAAGAATTGCATAAAGTTTTTCTGTTTTATATTTTAGTATTTCCTTTATTTATGAGAAAGAGAGAGAGAGAGAGAGAGAGAGAGAGAGAGAGAGAGAATGGGTACACTAGAGCCTCTAGGTACTGCAAATGAACTCCAGTCACATGTTCTACCTTTTGCATCTGGCTTTACATGGGTACTGGGGAATCAAACCTAGGTCCTTTGGCTTTATAGGCAAGTGTCTTAACCACAAAGCCATCTCTCCAGCCCCATCACATAAAATTTTATTTATATCCTTGATTTGGGTGAAAATATAATAATTATATATATAGTAATTATTACATGATTCATTGGAAAAGAAATTCTACACGAAAGCATAAAAATAGTGGTCAACTTTTTCAAATTACATTACTTTGTTCATTGTATACACCTTATATGTTTAGCATATTATGTGTCAGAGCTGGTTTTATTATCTTGGTATTAAATTACATGGTTACATTCTCATTAGGTAGAACAGTGTTTTAGCTAGAATAACAATAGATGCTTCCTTGAATCATTCCACTTTAGATTGTCCTCAAATTCTTCCTGCTGTTTACTGTCCATTTAGTGAAAAAGGGGCCAGTGGTTTTTGGCAGCTCTGAATGAAGTTATCTAACAATGAACATGGAAATAATTCCATGAATATGGAATGGAAAAAAACTGCACATGTTTCTATGTTGATAGAAGAATTGTGCCTGAATTTCAAAATAACAAGATAGGTAGGGTGGGTAAGGAAATGGGTTTCAATGGAACATCCTCTGGGAATCTTGGTTTGTTTTGCTTACAATGATAATTTGTAAAAGAAAGCACTTATTAGTAATTGCCTATCAAATTTTACATTACATGATACAAATACATGATATAACTTAAAGGGTGGAGAAATTATTTTGGCTTAGTTTCAGAGGTTTCAGTCATTGTCTTCTTTGTTTTGGGGCCCATGATGAGGCAGAACTCCATGGCAGGTAGGAGGATACAGGAACGGTCTACCTTATAATGGACAGGAAGAAGAGAGGGAAAGAAACATAGACAAAGATGCCCATACTGTGGGTTTTTCACTTTTGCTCCTTTTATTCTAGCCTATGGGATGGAATAATTCAGGTCAAGTCATTCCCCCTATTTTACTCCTCTGGAAATGCCCTCACAGCTATAGCCAGGCACGTGCTTTACTTATCTTGGTGTTCCCTAACCCAATGAAACTGATGACCAAGGAAGGGCAGGGCTCCTTACAATGCCATGCTCCTCCAGACACAACATGGCCTGCATATCCATGACCTCGCAGTGCCTGACACTACCTACATGAGACCCTCACAATAGGAGGAAAAGATGATGACATCAAAATAAAAGAGAGGCTGATTGAGAGGGGGAAGAGGTATGATGGAGAGTGAAGTTGCAAAGAGGAAAGTCGGCGGGGGTGGAGGGAGTGAGGGAATTGCCATGAGTTATTGCCTAAAATTATAGAAGTTGTCAATAAAAAATAAATTAAAAAAACTAAATTAAACACAATAAGAATATATGTAAATGATATTGTTGGAGTTCTGTAGCAAGCATAGCATGCCAGGAAAATATTTGTGACATTTCTTGGTGGCAAAGTTATAGATGATACTAGTGTTGTTATGATTTGTTGCCTATTTTTATCATAGAAGAAAATGGCAAGTTGGAGTTTAGTGGAAAAAGCTATTTTCTCCTATTCATGGTCATACACTGCTCACATTCATCCTGTGATCCCAGGTTCAACACATTTGCCATCAGCTCTTTCTTCTCATCTCACGCATGACCTCTACCACACTAGTTATGGAGTGTTGGACAGTAACACTGGAGTCGGTCTCAATTCCTTCTCCACCATAGTGCTTTAGTTTAATTGGTATCAAACCTCAAAGAAGGTGTTTTGGCAAAGATAGTACACCCTAGATGGTGAAATCCAAGAGGAGTAATCTGGGATAGAAGCCATGGAGTCTGGTTGTTTTCAGATCAGAAAGCAACTTTCTGTAAAACAAACCTGACCTGCTTTTTCTCAGGACTTGAGAAAAGCTGAACGCATTTTCATTCCTATCTCGAACCTTTGCCTTTGTCAAACCCCTGAATTAGAGGCCTATGTTGTGATGGTGGGCCCCAGTGATATAGTAAATCTGCCAGAGTTATTCTGCAAGGCATACTCTGAATTTGTGGTTATCATTAGAGAAATTAGTTTGGATTGATTTGGTTCCTTTGGAGATCGTATGTAGGGAAAATATTTACTTTTGCTATAAGCTTAGAACCAATCAGATTCTATAATCTAATATAATCTGCATTTAGTTTCCCACGCGTCTAAATGTAAGATGTGTTCATTTGAACTACCCAGAATAGCAAACACTGTAGTGAGAAGTAGATTGAAGATATTAAATCCAATGTTTCTTCCAAGCTTCATGGCTTCAAGGCCATTCTATTCTAATAATTTAAGATTGTAAAATGGAACATAATGTTCAAATGTTCTCTTTAAACACTCTTGTAAGATTTTGAAAATAATGAAGACCTTCAATTTGTGTGTAATTCTTAACTAAGAACATGGAGTAGAGACTTAAGGTTTGAGTTTGAAAGTTCTGGGATTCTGTGCTTGTTTTGTATTAAGTACTCATGGTCAGTATAAAATGGATACTAGAAAAAGCCTACTGTTAACAGAGATATATTTTAAATGGTGACATAAAATCTAAGATACATAGTAAAAAAGGATTTAATTAGGATATTAGATTAAAAAATAATTCAAAACTCATTTAAACAAGTTCACTACATTTCACATAAAATTTAATTTATTAGTATGCATTGAATTCAAATAAGGAATAAACTAAATGTTGATCTTTTGGTATACACTTAATTTTTTATTTTAGAGATAGAGTCAGAGAGAGAGAGAGAATTGGCATGCCAGAGCCTCAGCTATTGCAGTCAAACTCTACCTAGTGGGCATGTGTGACCTTGTGCTTGCTTCCCCTTTGTGTGTCTGGCTTATGTGGGATCTGGAGAGTGAAACATGGGTCCTTAGTTTTCACAGGCAATGCCTTAACCACTAAGTCATCTCTCCAGCTCTGGTATACATTTAAAAAAATTTTTTTTAATTAGTTTTGTATTCAGCAAATACAGTCAGTTTGGTACCATTGTTAGGCTCATCCATGACCTACCCCCTTCCCTTGGGCCCTCCTTGTTGAGGTATATGGGTCATGCATTGTGGAGTTAGCCCACAGTTATGGGTAGGATAAATGTCTCTGCATATCATGACCCAACATGTGGCTCTGACATTCTTTCCACCCCCCTCTTCTGCAAAATTTGCCTGAGCCATGTTGGGTTCATTTTTGGTCTGCTTCAGTGATGAGGTGTTGGAGGCCTCTGGGTCTCTGGCTCTCTGATTTGGTAGGAGTTGATTTTTCTCTGTGTTGATCTCCTTCACTCTTGTGCTGATACCTGGTTCACCAGGAAAACAGCACCCTTGCTTGTTTTGCCACTTTTTCTTAGTTTCACCTGGGGCCCTTTTGAGGTATGATGGGTGGCTCTCTCCTTAGGATCTACATCTATCTGAAGAAGAGAAGCAGATTCTCCAATGGAGAGTAAGTTAGCACCAGGACAAATGAGATAACCCTTACTTTTTTATAGAGAATTTAATAGGTGTAGGCCCTCTTGTAGCCCACAATGATGGTAGCTTGATAATGGAGAGTGGGCTTATGTTTGGATATGGTTCTGACTTGTTTCCTAGCTCCAGGTATGGGTCCTATACCACTGAGGAGATCAGTTAGCCAAATTGAGAGCAGTTGGTTCCCCACCATGGCTGTGTGCCACTATTGCACTTGTGTGGGCATCACAACAGGTTATTTGCTGCTAAGTAGGTTACACCATGAGTTGCTTGGACAGATATTGGCCATTTTCCCCCACTCGCCCATGTAGCATCTTCAGACTAGATGCACTGACTGTCTGGGGACTGACTCTCTTCCAGCTACCAGCCATGCCATTCCATTTTACATGTCAACCACATAAGGTGTCTTCAGCAGTAGGGTCTTGTCACTAACCTTTGGTGGGTCATCAAGTACTCTGACAGAAATCTGTCTTTCTTTTAGGAAACCTTGTAGATTTTTGACAAATGTTATGAGATGTATTCTAGTGGAATGTTTAATCTTTGTCAATGAATTTTAGAGTCACTTGGGAGACACACCTTTGGGTATGTATATGAGGGATTGTTCAGAAAGGTCTGGCTGGGGTGAGAAGACTCACAATGAATGTAGATGGCACTGTACCATGGGCTGGGATCTAACTCAGTTAGAAAGATGAAGTGAGGGCTGGAGAGATGGTGTAGTGGTAAATGTGCTTGCCTGCAAAGCCTTAAGACCTAGATTCAATTCCCCACTATCCACATGAGCCAGATGCATTAGGTGGTACATGTATCTGGAGTTCAATTGCAGTGGCTAGAGGCTCTGGCATGACCGTTCTCTCTCTCTCTCTCTCTGCCTCTCTTTCTGGGTGTCAAATAAACAAACAAATTTATTAAAAGAGACATAAAGTGAGTGGATGATTATTCATCTCTCTCTGCTCCTTCAGGCCCACTTGCTTGTACAAGAAGTAAACTTAGCCACTTAGCTATTAAGCCATCTACCCAGCCCTCTCTTGTTTTTTTCTCTCTCTCTTTTGTTAATATTTTGTTTTTATTTATTTACTTATTTGACAGAGAAAGAGGGAGAAGGAGAGAGAGAGAGAGAGAGAGAGAGAGAGAGAGAGAGAGAGAGAGAGAGAGAGAATGGGCATGCCAGGGCCTCCAGCTACTGCAAATGAACTCCATATGCATGCACCCCCTTGTGTATCTGGCTAATGTGGGTCCTGGGGAATTGAACCTGGGTCCTTTGGCTTTGAAGGCAAATGCCTTAACCATGAAGCAATCCCTCCAGCTCTTGGTTCTATTTCTAATATTATTTATTTGAGATAGAAAGAGAGAGTGAGAGCAAGCCAGGCCTTCCAGACACAATCGCTATTATGTGCATCTGGCTTACATGAGTGCTGACGAATCAAGCCTGGGTCCTTAGGTTTTGCAGGCAAGTGCTTTAACCCCTGAGCCATATCTCCAGCCCATCTTATTTCTTTACTATAGATAGAATGTGAACAGCTGCCTCATGCTCCTGCTGCCATACTTTGCTTGCCATGGCAGACTCCCCTTAAACTGTGCCATGAATCTTCTGACTTCCTCACATTGCTTTTTGTATGTATTGGTTCATAGCAGTGTGGAAAGTGATACCAATGAATTATGACATTCTTCTAGTTAGGTTTTAAATTTTCCTTGTATAGTCCTATGGAGTCAATTTTTGCAAAAACTTTAAAGGGATTTATCAGTTTCCTAAGGGCCTTCTTTTATATTTCAAATTATCCTTTTTGATACATCTTGTGTTTTTCATTTTGCAAGACTAAAGTCTTCCCTCCAATCAGTTTTCTTTGTTTTGTTAAGTATGTGAAATCTTAATTGTCATGAGGGTAGATTACTAATGTATTATATGAAGGGAGAACTAAATTTATAGCTGTCTAGTTTATCAGTGAACATTTTAAATAATTTTTTAAAATTTATCTTTACATTGCCATTTATTTGAGAGAAGAAGACAGAGAAGGAGAGAGAGAGAGAGAGAAAGAGAGATCATGGGCATGTCACAGCCTTCAGCCACTGCAAACGAATTCCAGATGCATGTGCCACCTTCTGCATCTGGCTTATGTGGGTCCTGGGAAATCGAACCTGAGTCCTTTGGCTTTGCAGGCAAGTGACTTAACCACTAAGCCATCTCTCCAGCCCTATCAGTGAAAATTTTTATCTAATAGCTGTGGTTCCCCTACACATCCTCCTCACTAGGATTGAGGGCTGGGGGAGGCAAGGGTCTCATCTTGAAACAATTCTCCATAAGAATAATATCTCCCTTTATTCATGAAAACACTAGAGCAGATATGAAGTCATATCATAAAAAATTCACTTGTAGAAAGGATCTTATGGAGAAGTGTACAAAAATTGTCAACCATTCCTATTAGGTCATCTATCTTGGAGACAAGAATCTTTCATTGGCTAGAAGGAAAGGTAAAGAAGAATGCTTCCTGCACTCATCCGTCTTTATCTCCAATTAACTTTGTGTCCAACTTACTGTCACTTCTTCCTTTCAAATAGTTTTGTTCTAAATGCCGAGGATGAAAATATTATAGTACAATTGCCACAACAACTATATCAGGGGGTAATGGACAGCAGTGTTTTGTGATGAGGTATGTGAAGACACTCATAGCAATGGCCATTCATAATTCCATGGCTTTTGTTCCTCATAACAAGACTGATGACATCATAACATATCCTATATTCAGGAACTTGTGTATAGACTTGTAAGATCTTAATGACAGCTCTGTAAGGTATATAATGTTATTTCTACTTTACTAGAGAGCAATCTCAGACATAAAAAAGTTAAGTCACTGCCCAATGGGCAAATATTCAGTAACTGGAAGGTCAGAACTTCAGCCTAAATATCTGACTCAAAGATCCAACCACTTTAAATGTCTTCCATTTTGCTGAAGTAGGTTAGTATGCAATACTGCAGCCCAATGTATTCTCCATCTATTAGAAGCTCTGCTTTCAGAAGGCTATCTGGTCCTAAGAGCCTTCCTACAGGTGCATGACATAACATAGCGAAAATGAGTTCTAAAAGTCAAAACCTTAGGTGAAGTTAGAAGATTCATGGCACAGGTAAAATGTTTCAGAAAGATTGAGAAAGAATGTTCCTTCTTGTTTTATCAGAAAAGAGGATGAGTCCTAGGGTCAAAAACACACAGGCTGTGTAGATGATAAAATCAGGCATTGTGGGGATTCCAGAGTGCTCTAGAGCTCTGTCTCCTAGTACTATGATGTTCTTCCACCTCATAGGCCCCTAGCAGTGGAATCAGCAAATCATGAACAAAATCCTCTTGAGACAGTGAAGTAAACAAATACTTACTTCTATAAGCTGATGTTCTCAGTTATATTGTCACAGCAATAAAAACCCAACACACCATGTAGATATCCATCTCTCTCTCTCTTTCTCTTCCCTTCCTTTTCTTCCTTCTACCATCTTACACTCTCATCCTCTTTCCTTTTCTTCCTGAGCCTATATACAAGTAAATATCATTGATTTCCATAAACCAAATATCGAGGGACGTATATTGGAAAATAAGCATACATAAGGAGGCTGGTAATGAACATAACATTACTGTGAAATACTTTACTCTTGTATTTGCTATGGAATTGTCAAAACTGTCAAAATTCCTGAAATACTAAACCAGAACTGAGATCTTCCAACGACTGCACACCCAGTGTCTGCTAGTTGCTATGCACCAAGCTGCCCACTAGCATGGAGAATTTGGAAGGTAATCAAAATAGTGTAAATGGCTTCCCCATTTCCTTTCCAAGAAAAACCTCCTAACAGGTTGCTGATGAACTAATCAGGTCAAGTGTGCTCTGAGTTGCTCTCTTTATATAGACTTAGCAAGCATAGCATTCTGTTAACCTACTGGCACAGAAGAAATTTGTTTTCCATCTGACCATATACAGTAACTACTCAAAATTACTCTCTCTTCAGCTAACAAAGTTAATGAATAAACTACTCAAGTTTAATGCTCATGGGCCATGATATTTTGCAATTGATTTTTTTTTTTCTGGCTTTTACTCCTGATCATTTTCTTTTCTTTCTTTCTTTCTTCCTTCCTTCCTTCCTTTCTTTCTTTCTTTCTTTCTTTCTTTCTTTCTTTCTTTCTTTCTTTCTTTCCTTCTTTCTTTCTTTCTTTCTTTCCTTCTTTCTTTCTTCCTATTTTTTTGAAATAAAAGAATCATTTTATGCTGTGGGAAAGATATTTCTTTTTTTATAGTTATCACTTGTTTCCATAGGGACAATTTTTCAACTTTTCTAAAATTTTGCAATGTTGATTTAGAGAGTCATGTTCTTGAGTTACCTAGAACAAGTGCACTTTCATAAAATAATTAGTTATTTTGAAGATATAAAATTAATACCTATTGAATGGTCACATTACTTATGACTTACACACATTTACATAAGGTAGGATGAGAGTTTAACTTTGGACTATATATGAATAAAGGGTCATCCGAGTTAATAGTGACTCAATAAATATTTTGGCATCTTAAAACTAACAATATTCTTTTTATTCCAAAGTAGGAAAGTGAATGTGTGTTATTACTATTATTCTTTATTAAACCTTGATTCTAAGTATCTCTACTCAGCAACATTAAAAAATTTCTTCAAATTACCAACCATTTACTAAAAATGATCCTAAAGTCCAGCATTTTAGTGTTGCAAGCTGTCTTCCTAAATAGGACCAGACTAGATGTTGATTTCAGTGTATATATTTTTATTGGTTTTCTATATTTCAAGCATTAGCGCTGCATAGATAATCACTGGACATAATCTTATTTTAAATATTTTTAGAGAAATAGCTTCTATATATTTCCTCCATTTATCTTAACCTTCACTCTACTAACACGAGTATTATGTGATTATCCTTAAGTTGGCTCACTTTCTCCATTTTCAGAGATGAAATTGAGTTCATTCTCTTTCACTTGTCATGACTAGGCACATGTGCTATCATGCTACTATCTTCTCACCAAAGTAAGTAGGTAGAAGTATTACTTTATACTTGCTAGAAAAATCAGTAGACTTGAAAGAACCAATAGCATTTTGAGTGACTGCCAGCCAGTGATCAGTGTTCATCCTGGAAGATGCCACTGGTCTCTAAGATGTACTGTTGTAATATAACTCACTTTACTGGATTCAAAGGGTCACAAATTACAAGAGCAGTATTTCTTCCAGTTGCATATTCAGAGCAGCCCTTCATTCCTTACATGTTAGACTATCTACATTGGACAGTAACATAGTGGGAGTAGTTAAAATGTAATAGAATATTCTTGTAGTAGAGAAGCAATTCATTAGCAAAGAAGGCTATTTTTGTTGCTAAGTATGCTTATAAGACATTTTCCTTATATGTCAACTTAATTTGAGGGATGACTTCAGTCCCCTCTATTTTAATTACTTGGTAGACCCATGTTCTAGACAGTCATAACATTTGTTTTGTTTTTATTTTTGTTTTTTAAACAGAGGCATTGCATGGAAATTCTTAAACAATGCCAGAGAGCTGATTCTGTTGGGGAGGTTAGTAGTTATAGAAAACTACTTTCAAAACAAAAATCCAGCAGTTTCAAAAGTGGTTTAGTGCCCAGAATAACTTGTTGGTTTGCTTTTTTATTTTCAACATAAATATCAAACTGCAATTGTGTAACTGAGTCACAAACACATTTGAATTCAGGCATTTTTATACTTAAATATCGCTCATCTCAACAAGCAGAAAGATTTTGTTACTGTTTATTTGTATGTTTTAAATAAATGAAGAAAGCCCTACATTACATATGCAATTCTTGGTCGGAATTTTATGTATCTTGTATACATTCTTACTTCTCTCACTCTCTCATTTTTGTGACCCTCAAAATATCTAGGCCAGCATTTTTGTATGCTTGGGTACACTTAAGAATGTAGTGAAGGCAGGACCTGGTGGAGCATGCCTTTAATTCTGGCACTTGGGAGGCAGAGGTAGAAGGATCACCACGAGGAGGTCGGGGCCACCCTGAGACTACATAGTGAATTCCAGGTCAGCCTGAGCTAGAGTGAAACCCTACCTTGAAAAACACCCCCCCCCCCAAAAAAAAAGGAATGCAGTGAAAAAAGTTGTTTTCTGTTGCCAGCCTGCCTGGGTTCAAATCTTGGCTCTGGAACTTTTAGCTCTATTACCTGTGTACTTTATGCAAATGTCTCGTACCTCAGTTGAATGATTAACTGTTGGCAAATGGGATGGATTAACATATGCAAACTACTTAAAATAGTAACTGGGATATATCAAGTTCCTAGTAAATGTTAGCTATTATTTTAAATAATTATCTAATAAGCACCTATTACACCAACCCTGCTATAGGTGATGAGAGTGACACAATGAAAGTCACAAGCAGTTTTCCTCTATTCACAAAAATTTATAGTTTACTGGAAGGCTCAAACAAAGACATGCCACTGTAATAGTATAATGACAATAATGAGTTACCACATGGTGCCATGATTAATTAATCATGAACCTTTTACTAGACTAAAGGGGGTTCAGAAGGTTTTTCTGGACTAAGAAATGTCTAGGACAATATAATAGCTCAGATGTGAAATACTTCCATCCCTCCCTAAAGGCTCAGGTGTTGAAGGGTTGCTCCCTAGATGGTGGCACTGCTGAGAGGTGATTTGGGTAATGCAAGTGCTAACTTCTTAAAAACAGCTTTAAATTGATCAGGTAAATAAGCGTGAGGGCTTTAAATCATGGAAATATAGTAATTTATTCAGCACTTCTTTCAAGACTTTTGACATTAATCAGTGTTTGAAGGGATCCTAGAGGCCAATCCAGAGGTCACAGTACGGACAGAATTCCTCTTGTAAGTCAAAGGTTTTATTAAGTAAGAGATTTTTCTGGGATGGCTGAGAAGGGTAGATTCTATGCAATAGAGATGAATGTAAAAGTCTTTTTTTAAAAAAAAAATATGTAATGTGAAATGTTGAAGAAAGCAGCTTGTTAGTCAAAGGTATAAATGGAATCTAAAAAGATGCATGTCAATAGTATTAATGCTAGATGAAACAAGAAAGAATAATATATACACTGTGGCTATACTTATAAAATATTTTCTAAACAAAATGAAATAGTTTATTGTTTGGGGATGCATGATTGGTAAAACTGTGATAAAAACAAAACAAAACAAAACAAAACAAAACAAAACAAAACAAAACAAAACAAAAACACCACATGGAAATGACAAATGGAAAAGTTCCCTGTGACACAATTTTCTCCTTGCTTGTGATGAAGAAAAACATTAGTTTATTAGAAGGTAATGCTAGTCATTCAGTCATATGAGAATGGCTTGGAGATAGAGGAATGTTTCAAAGGAGAAAGTCAACTCTTTTAAAAGATTTTAAGGGCTGGAGGAATGGATTAGTGGTTAAGGCGTTTGCTTGCAAAGCCAAAGGATCCAGGTTCAATTCCTCAGGACCCACGTTAGCCAGATGCACAAAGGGTACATGCATCTGGAGTTCCTTTGCAGTGTCTGGAGGCCCTGGTGTGTCCATTCTCTCTCTTTCTCTCTCTCCCCCTCTGTCAAATAAGTAAATAAATATTTAAAAATTTTTAAAAATATTTTATTTATTGAGAGAGAGAGAGAGAGAGAGATAGAGCATGCCAGGGCCTCCAGACACTGCAAACAAACTCCAGATGCACACACCACCATGTGCATCTGGCTTATGTGAGTACTGAGGAATCGAACCTGGGTCCTTAGGCTTCTCAGGCAAGTACCTTAACCACCTCTCCAGCCCAAGTATTTTGTTAAATTGTGTTAGCTTAAGAAAGTGTAAGCTTGGGTGAGCTTTTTTTTCCCTCTTGTTTTTGGTCCCTATGTTTTGATAAAGAAGGCTTTGATAGTGCTAAATACAGTAATGATCAAAGAAAACATGTAGGATACCTTCTGATGCCTGTGTTTCGGACCATGTGCAGCTTCTAAGCTCCATCCTGGCCTGGCCTGGGTCTGATGCCAGAATGTTCCTGAAGGATCCTAGGATGAGCTTCCTGTGGGTTTAGATGCTTCTTCCATGGGACAGAGCAGAGCCTATGGCTCAGGGTGCCTACGTGGTGCTAAACACATTTCTAATTTCTATCCTCTTCATGTAAATTTATGGAACCTAAGTCAGGTAGCATGATAAAGAAAAGACAGAAAGGGTTCACAGTTCTGCACAGTAAGTTATTTCTCTTGAAGGGCCAGATCATTTAGTAAAACCATTTGTTTTACTGGACATTTTCAAAAGTTTTTTTCTTCACTTTGTCTTAGTAGGGACTGTTTCTGACCCTATGCCTGACCGCACCATTCTTCCTAGGTCTGTGCTCTGAACACAGAGTTGGTTAGCTGGTTGGCCTTTTACAATAGCCTCTTGCCTCTCAACTCCTTTCTAGATAATGTAAATTCTCTGTCAAGGAGAAATGAAGGCATTTCAGGGTAGCTGTGCATAAAGTCAGCTTGTCCAATTCATCCAGGCCATGGCAAGATACATTTTTGCCTTTTGTTTTAGTAATTGCTGCCAAAAATTCATGCAGGAAAGTTTAGTTATTTCTTTGTTAAAAATATTTTATTTATTTAAGAGAGAGGTTGACAAAGAGAGAGAGAGAGAGAGAGAGAGAGAGAGAGAGAGAGAGCGCACGCCAGGACCTCCAGCCATTGCAAATGAACTTCAGACGTATATGCCATCTTGTGCATCTGGCCCTGGGAATTGAACCTGGGTCTTCTAAGGGCTTCACAAGCAAGCACCTTAACCACTAAGCCATTTTTTTCCAGCCCCAAGTTTAGTTATTTCTTATTTTCTTTGCTCGTTAATGTTAGACTTACTTTTCTGTGGTAGATGATAACTTAGCAGAGAATCATGGTTATTGCTATGTGTGCTGGCATGTGCTAGAACTCCCAGCTACTTGCGAGGCCAAGACAAAAGGATTGCTTGAACCCATGAGTTCAAGACCAGACTGGACCACATGGCAAAACTCTGTCTGAAAAACAACAACAAAATATTAATAATAAAGGAAAACAAAGAAAAGAAAGGGAAAACTCATACTTTTGTTGCAGCATAAATATGAAAAGCATAGGTAATGGGGTAGTGATAGGGCACATGCAGGATATGTTTAGAAATGTTCTGCAAACTATTTGTTAATTTCTTTGTTCTGAAATTCACATTGTATACTAGTGTTGCACTAAGTGTTCAGCATTTTTTTTTATTTATTTGAGAGAGAGAGAGATAGATACAGAAATAGGCAGGTAGAGAGAGAGAGAGAATGGGTGCGCCAGGCCTCCAGCCCTACAAACAAACTCCAGATGCATGTGCCCCCTTGTGCATCTGGCTTATGTGGGTTCTGGGGAATCGAACTGAGGTCCTTTGGCTTTGCAGGTAAGGGCCTTAACTGCTAAGCCATCTCTCCAGCCCAAAGTGTTCAGCGTTTTTTTTAAAGAACGATATAGCATAGGAGGATGTTAAGATCCAGTGCCTGGTCTTGGGCTGTTTATAAATGACTGGAAAGAAAAGACTCACACTTGGGACAAGAGCTACCAAATACCTATCAAACTGTGATACATGTTGTTGCAACTACCTTTATGTTGCTGGTTCAGAATACCTGACCTAAAGCAGCCGACAGAAGGAAAGCGTTTATTTTGGCTTATAGTCTTGAGGGGAAGATTCATGATGGCAGGGGAAAGAAGGCAGAGCAGAGGCTGGCTATCACCCTCTGTCACAGCAGGAGAGTGAGCCTGTAAAACCAAAACATAAGTTACGTACACATAATGGCACAGAGTAAACAGTCACATTGCAAAAGATGGTATAACAAGAAAAGATTGAACCAATGCAGGATCTTAAAGAAGTGGGGCAAATATCCAATCCTTCAGTTCTATATTCAACATGTAGGAGCTACAATGAAGTCTCTGGGTTTCCAGTTCCACCCCTCCCACTGAGCTGTCCACAGCTGGAGACAATTCCATCCAAAGCCAGAAATTCTCCTGGGTTGCTTTTTTATAGTTCTGTCACCTCCAAAATCCTGGGGTCTCCACTGAAACCTGTATTTCCATGTCTTGTTCCCTCATGGCCTCTGTTCAGGGAGTATGACCTTGCTCCACATCTCCCAGTGGCCATCTCCAAACAAACTGCACTGTAATGCACTGATCCTCCCCTTCCTGCATTTTTATATCCCCATAGTAACAGACGGACTACCAAATTTGTTAATCTAGGGGTGGGGGTACAGTCCTTCAGCATTAAGTTCCCCTACTTTTGAAAGAGTCTGCATTCTTCCCATTGTCCTAGTGCAGAACAATTGGCCCAGTCTCAAGAGGTAATCTCTCAAACAATTGCAGGTAAAGTAAACTTCTGTCTCCTCCCCAAAACTTTCCTTGCGGTGCCATATTCTGCTCTTTGTTCTGTCATTTCTTTTTAATTTTTTTTTTTTTTTTTTGGTTTTCTGAGGTAGGGTCTCACTCTAGCTCAGGTTGACCTGGAATTCACTATGTAGTCTCAGGGTGGCCTTGAACTCACAGCGATCCTCCTACCTCTGCCTCCTGAGCGTTGGGATTAAAGGCATGCGCCACAATATCCGGCTTTATTTTTTTGTTTTTGTTTTTTGTCTTTTGTTTTTTGTTTTCAAGGTAGAGTCTCACTCTAGCCCAGGCTGACCTGGAATTCACTATGTAGTCTCAGGGTGGTTTCAACTCATGGCAATTCTCCTACTTCTGCTTACTGAGTACTGGGATTAAAGGCATGCACTACCATGTCCAGCAAAAATTTATTTATTTATTTGAGAGACAGAGACAGACACACAGAGAGAATGAGTATGGGTGAACCAGGGCTTCCTGGCACTGCAAATTAACTCCAGACATACGTGCCACTTTGTGCATCTAGTATTATGTGGGGAATTGAACCTAGGTCATCAGCCTTTGCAAGCAAGTACTCTTAACCAGTGAGCCTTCTCCCCAGTTCCTGCCATTACTTTTAAATTTAGGTTTGTTTAAAATCTCAGGATATGGGAAGAGCACAGAGCCTCTCACACAAACTACCCCTAGCCCAGTCTGGGGAAAACCTCTTCTTCCCCTTATAAGCCAAGCCTCACAATCCACAGTTGTTGTTTTTTTTTCTAATCGTTGCTGTTTTTGTTTTGTATGTAGGTCTTAACATTATGGCCTAGCAAACTCTGTTTATAGCACTGCTAGACATATCTCAGTCATTTCAAAACCCTCCACATTCCTGCAACTCAGTTTCAAAACATCAAAAGCTACCTGGTCAGGTTTCTGGAAGCAGTTATCTCACTTCTGGCACCAATTTCCTGTTGTAGTTACTTTCACATTGTTGGGACAAAACACCAGGCCACAAGCAGCTGTTGGGAGGAGAGGGTTTATTTTGAGTTATAGTCTCAAGGGAAAGCGTCATGATGGCAGGGAAAAGATGGTAGAGTAGAGGTTGGACATTACCTTCTTGCCACATCAGGTGGAAGAAAGCAGCAAGAAAGTGAGCCGAACTCTAGGAGGTGGGAGCTGGCTGTAACACTCCTAAGTCTGCCCCCAACAACACATCTCCTTCAGCAAGGCTCTGCCTTCCAAATTTCCATCTGCTGGGGACCAAGCATTCAAAGCATATGAGTATGTTGGGGACATCTGACTCAAATCACCACAAGTTTCTTGTGAGCAGAGAAGAGGAAAGAGCACATGAGAGCTCATCAGGAGTACAGCATTATCTGAGAAGGCTTCTCTGAAGAAATAGATTTGGGTTTGGGGTCTGAAGTATGAATTAACAGAAAGAATGGTGAGAAAGACATGTTACAGTTTGGAAGAAGCAAAGACTCTGAGGAGTGCAGTATATGTTTAGGTGGGGTGGGGTGGTAAGATGAGTGAGTAGGTTAATCTGTTTGGGGAAAAATAATCTTCCCACCAGATTTGTTAACTGAAACGTTCATAAACTCCTTGTCCTTTACTTGTCTTTTTGAGATTCAGTTTCCTTATTTGTAAAATGGTGCTGATCATATCTATCAGCCACAGATTAAGTTATTAAATGAGTCCAATGGACTACCTACCATTGGTAGCTAGAAGGAAGGTGTTGAGCTGGGTTTCTTACACTCTATCATTCTTCTTTATCTGATTCTTTGAGTTCACCTTTATCCCAATGCTGTCACACTGCGAAGAAGTCCACATGGTCCCTTATGGATAGTATATATTTGATTAGCTTTGTATTTCTTCATGCCAGTTTTTAAAAATTGATTTTATCAACAATTTTGATACATGTGTGTAACATATTTTGATCCTATTACCATTACCTTCTCCCACTCCTCTGCCCTTCAACCTCTTAACTAATCTTACTTTGACTTTGAGTTTTACTAGGGTTGTTTACATGATTATGGGTGGGTGACTATGTACTGGAGCATGGGCAAGTTGTCAGTGGCTACACCTCTGAAGAAAAGGTCCAGATCAGTTTTTAATCATCTTTTGGTTTAGGAGAATTTTCTTGACATAAATAATCTCTATATGCAGAGAGATCCATCACATTTGAGAGGTTTAAATAGTGTGTCACTAACTAGCTCAAGATTGCTGATTGTAACAAACTGAAAGAGAGTGGTTAGAGACTGCAATGAAATCCTCTGTGATGTAAACTTCAATGTAGACAGTACCAAACTAAATGACATCGTTCCAAGGAATTCAATTGAAAGTGGATGCTAGGATATTGGGTATGTAGAGGAAGGTGAGTCGGGTCTGAGAGGAGGGAGTATGATGTAATTTCCATGCCATGTTGTGATGTTTGCACCAGCTTGAACTGTTGTGATGGGGTCGTTTATGCAATTTGACTCTTGTCCTTGTGACTCTGTTTCTGCTGTAGACTTAACTCCCTGCTGTCGGAAAGGGAGGAGTTATTTGCCAGACCATATGGAGTAGAAAACAGATTGATGTAAGTTTGATGCAAGCTGCAGGCATACACACACTCAAGCTCCCAGAGCTTCACCTTGGAAACGTTTTTAGAGAGTGTTTAGTTTTCAGGTTCTGTCTTGACGCCTCAAGGTTGCAAAGTCACTTTACGGAAAATGACAAGCGGTGCAAGGTATATGATTTTGCTGCTTCTGTTTACATTTTCAAGTTGGAGAAACTGGAAAAAAAAAAAGAATACTTCCATTTGTTTAGTTACAATTCTGCCTAGCCCAGTTTCCCTGTTAAACTTATTTATCATAAAATTACCAAGCAACCACTATGTAATGGACATGTGATAGAAGCCAGGGAAGGAAGATGGACAGCACGTAGTCCTGAGAGAATTATAGTCTACTGGAGAAAGTCTTGTGTTGGTTATAGAATGATGTAATAAACATTGGCGGCAAATGAGAAAACACTTATATCTGCTGATGACCTGAAGGGCAGGTCAGAGAAGGCCTGGGGAAAAAAATCGACCCTCCACTAGGTCAATTAGGATGAGTGTGAGAAAGATGAAAGAAGAACACGGTCCTATGGGAGTGGGTTGAAGGAGAAACTGCATAAGTTATATCAGAAAATATAAAATACTCCTTTTTAGTTTCTTTTAGATAAGTAAATCAAACAAAAATGAAGCAGAGTGTTGTATGAAGCAGTTTCCCTGGGGAATCAAGTACACACGTCTATCCACCCTAGATAGGTTACAGATGTCAGACAAAAGCATGATTATGCCAAAACGAGTTTTGGTGAACCATGACTTTTTGGGGTTACTTACAGAGTAGGTGACTAGTTAATTACAGGAACATAGAGCCTTCAAAGCAGCTGTAACATCAAGAAGTCTCATCCCAGCAAGAACGATGACCACTCCAGCGTGGCTTATATGGAGTTCACTGTGCCTTGATCTCTCACCCTTCATATACACAACCTCTTCCTGAGGCCATGAGCCCTCTTGTGTCATTGCATGCAGCTGACACAGGGAATGCCTGAGATCTCAGTCAGGGAGATGATGACTTTCCTCATACCCTTCCCTCTATGGGAGGAATGTCAACACACCCCAATCTTTAGAGTCTCTTGTGAGTTGTCCCAGCTGCTTCTGATATAACTGACAATAGTTGTTTATGGCTTTCAATTTGGAGGAACTTCCCATACAACACAGAGATATCACTGGGCGTCATCAATTGCAGCCTCATATCAATTGATATGTAGAGAAGATAGAGGGGAAGCTTGGGAAGTGGAGAAAAAGTGGGAGTGCTGGCAAGAAACATGGCCTGTCAGAAAAGCAGAATAGGTATATGAAGGGCTCAGCCGGGATGTCAAGGCAGCCACAGCACTGATGACTACTCCTGGGCCTCAAAGGGAAGCGGGAGGAAGTGGTATTTTTCTGGCCCAGTGCTATCTGAAACCACTCAGGAGGAGAAATGTATGGGAGCTGTGGCCATCAGAACTACAGAGAGACAGAGAAGGAGAAAGGCAAGAAAATTCTACCCTCAGCTTCCTCTGTTCTCTGATATTGGTAAAGTCAGTGAAAAGCAGAAGATGGAGTCCTAGAAAATCAATTCTATGAAGATAAGCCCTCAGATGACTTCCAAGCTCCAATATTAATTTTAAAACTTTTTTATTGACAACTTCCATAATTATGGAAAATAACTCATGATAATTCCCTCTCCTCTCCTCCCCCGCTTTCTCCTTCATAATTCCACTCTCCATCATATCCTCTTCCCCTCTCAATTGGTCTCTATTTTATTTTGATGCCATCATCTTTTTCTCCTATTAAGAGGGCCCTGTGTAGGAAGTACCAGGCATTGCAAGGGCATGGATATCCAGGCCATTTTGTGTCTGGAAGACTGCATTGTAAGCAGTCCTACCTGTCCTTTGACTCTTACATTCTTTCTGCCACCTCTTCTGCAATGGACCCTGAGCCTTGAAGGGTGTGATAGAGATGTTTCAATGCTGAGCAGTCTTCTGTCACTTCTTCTCAGCACTATGGAGCCTTCTGAGTCATCCCAAGGTCACTGGCGTCTAGAAAGAAAAGCTTCTCTAATCCAAAAGTGAGAGTAGCATTAATATATGAGTATGAATATTAAGAGAATTGCTTACTGGGCAATTTGATGAGTATACTATATGCATCTCGCCAGATACCAGCAGGCTTTATACCCCTAGGGCTCATGATCTCCCTCGTCATAGGTTTGCAGTACTAGGTATGTATTCCCTCCTGTGGGGTGGGGTTCCAGTCCAATTAGTGAGTGGCTAGTTTTCCCCATAACAGACATGACACTATTGCACCCATTGGCTAATTTGGTCTGGCTGGCCAAACTTAAGGCTTGCACTATCCACTGTTATTTATCCCCACTGATGATTTCTCTCTCCCATAGTGCTGCATGCAGCTTAGCTTTTTCCAGTTTTCTGTCAGCTGGTCTATAGGGAGGAGGCTTTCAGCTCAGCTCCAGCTTGATTTCTCAGTGACCTTGCAGCCCAAGCATGTGGAGTCTTCAGCAATGGGGGTCTTACCATCTATTCGTGGTGGGAAACTAAGAGCCTGGGCAATGACTCACTGAAAGGTATCCCATTCTAATATTAATTTGTGAACTAATTTAGGTAATGCTACATAGTAATAAAGTCCCCAGTGATGGCTTCCATGGATTCCTTCTTCCCCAATAGACACAAGACAGACTATATTCTGTACCATAAACAAATTAAAAATATTAAATATGAGGAAGTATATTTTCCATCTAAATACTAAGGTACAAATCAATAAAAGACAGAAATCTAGAAATCTCTAAACTTGGAAATTGAGCAATATACTTTGAAATAATCTATTAGTAAAAAATAAAGAAAGAAAATGGATTAGAAAAATATTTAGAACTCTTAGCACAAGGGAGACTAATAAAGGAGATCACAAGTTCAAGGCCAGCTTGGGCTACATAGCAATGTCCTGCCTCCAAAAAACAATGTTTTGAATTGAAAGAGAATAAAAATGTAAGATATCAAAATTTTGGGGGCATACCTAAAGTGGTATTTACATGAATTCCCTAAAAGATCACAAAACAAGAGAACACAATTTAAAAACAGACAAAGCAAACTATTTGGGCCAATATTTTACTAAAGACTAAATATCAATGGTAAATGAATCAAAATCTTTTCAATATCAGTAGTCATTAACAAAATGAAAATTAAGTCAAACTGTTATATCACTTTATACCTATAAAAATGCTACACATGAGATAGGAAGAGGGAGAAAACTAACAATATTAAGAAATACCAATGACAAATAAACCTTTGAAAAAATTCAATATCATTAGTCACTAGGAAGTGCAAATAAATACATAATGGCATATGACCTTTGACTTATAAGAATGGCTAAAATTAAGTCTATCAATCAATCAGTCTGACAGTTCCAAGTACTGGCAAACACGAATATTGGCCAGAACTCTCATATATTACAGTTAGAAAGGCAAAATGGTAAGCTCTGCTCGAAAGCAATTTGCAATGTCTAATGAAGTTAAACATTCTTACCGTGTGGCTTAGAAATTCTACTCTTAGGTATTTACCCAAGAGAAATGAAGACAGATGTCTACACAAAAACTTGTCCATGAATATTTATGTCGGCTTTATTCATAATCATTGAGTTAACCCAAATGTCCTTCAAGTGGTGAATAAATAAATAAATAAATATTCTGTACTATGGAATATTCCTCAGCAATTAAAATGAACAAACATGTGCTAGCACAAATGATTTGAAACTTTCTATGTGTACCCTTATGTCCTGTAGATGCAGGGAAGATTTTGGAAATCAGTGTAGAAGCCCATCCTGTGACCAGTGTACTTATAAGGCAGGCTGAAGCCCAGCCTTACGGTGTGTCTACCATTAAAGTGATGGCTTTGATTGGGAAATAATGGGGTCCTGGAAGTTGGAATAGGCCTGTACATGAAAGCTGTGATGTAACTGTGGACACTGAATCCCCAAATTCTGATGTTTTCTTTTCCAGTGGAAGCAACCTCCTCAAATGCTTATGGAATCAGAGTTCTCACCTCCTGTAGAAACTTTACCCACCCCATGGCAGTGTGTTGCCATCTCTGGTGAAGTGACCTTTTCCACAACTAACTCTGTACTACCTGAGAAACTGAAATGACCTCCTCTGAGGCCTTTCCAAGTAAGCCTATAAGGAATCTCCTCAGGACCCTCCCTACCATACCTCATTTGTATCTAAACTTGTAAGTAGATTCATCATCCAGGAGGCCCCTAAAAGTCTGATGCAAAATATAACTGATGAAGATGTGCAGAACACTCCAAAAGAACTATTCACATTTTCTCATTTATACAGACAGAAACCTAGGGAATATTTGTAGGAAAGAATGTCAGAGGATGGGATAATGGTAGAAGGAACAAAGCTGGATTAGTCCAAATTTATTGAAGTGGGCCCACTGAGCAGAGAATTTTCACTTAATATAGCTCAGGAAGTTAGAGAGAGCTCTTGCAGATGGTTTTATTGTTTGAAACATGGAACAAAATGTAGACCACAGTAAATGAGCTAGAAATACTGGAGTTGCTTTGGTTTGATAGAAGAAGGAATTCAAAGGCTTGGGGAGTTTGGAATGTTAGCCTGTGTTTACCATTTAACTTCTGTTCACTCATGGTGGGATGGCCTGGGACACATACTTTTAGCCTACACTGAGAAATGACTTTATGAAGGGATCCCTGGCATTCTTTCCTGCAGAGCAGACTTTACGGTGGGGCCTGTGGTCACTGAATTGGAAAACCTAAGTGCAATGGGAGTAATTGATTCTAGGGGGTCAGGGGCAAAAGCAGTGTCCCTCAACCACCAATGGCAAGGTAGGTATGATACCATAATAGTTGACTCAAAGCAGCCATCAGAATGATCTAACGCAGAGTTCAGGATGGTGTAGTGCTCCTGAAGCGCAAAGATGAGCCCTGAATTAGTACTTAAATTTGCATAAGCAGTTGAGTTCTAGGTCAAGTAAACAAAAGTCTAAGCTTGGACACAAAAATCAGAATTACTACTCATCAGTTAATTCCAGATGAGCCAGTTAACAGATCCCGCCATCTTTAAATTGGGAGTGTGGAGGTCTGGATTCCCTAGAAGAAGGTCCTCTGTATATTGACAAGTATCTATAGTGCTAACCTTTTGCCCAGACTTACCCAAAGGGATCTACATGGTACTGTGCATTAGGGCTAGGCAAATAATTAAAATTTAGTAGAAAAGGCTAGGGATGTAGACAGTGCTTGTCTAGCACGCATGGGTTCCAACCCCAGCATTACATAAACTGGACATGGTGTATGCGCCTGTAATCCCAGCACTTGGGAGATTGAGGTAAGAGGATAGGAGTCCAAGATCATCCTCAGCTATGTAGTGAGTTTGAGCCCAGTGTAAAATACACAAGACTTCATTCCAAGAAAAGGGGGAGCTGCTAGATGTTGTCACTAATTCCTTGACACCTGAAGTGTCATTGTGATCCACCAATCAGAGTGGTGGCTTAGCTTATGGAGTGGGCCAGGAACTCATAATGTGGTTATTTGCCCTATTCTGGTATGCAAGATTGGAAGAGATATCCTCAACAGTGGGCAGAATCTTCGTATGGGTTCCCTCATGTGTGGAGTGAGGGCTGTTCTAGTAGAAAAGGCCAAGTGGGAACAGTTGCCAGAACTGCTGCTACTTGGGAAAATAGTCAACCACAAATGATTATTTATTTTGGAGGGATTACAGACATTAAATGCCACTATCAAGGACTTGGAAGGTAGATGGGTGACTATTCCCACTGCCTGTCCATTCACCTATGTAGAAAACATGGATACTGGGAGAATGACAGTGACCTTTACCAGGTGGTGGCTTCTGTTGCAGCTGCTCACTGCAGGAGCAAATTATCACATCTCTGGTCCCTGCCATATAGCTCATTTCATGACAACGATTTTTCTTCATACCTCTCAATAAAGACCATCAGATGTTTGCCTTTAGCCAGTGATGGCCTATCACTTTCTATTTCAGTCCTCTATAATATTTGGGGATTTTTGTTCATTTACTGTGTTGGTGATCAAACTATTGTACATGCTAGAAAAGTACTCTAGTACTGAGTGACATTTCTGGCCTTTGCTCACTATGTCTTTCTTTTTTCCTTATTTATTTTCTCTTTATCTTTTTTTCTCCTTCCTTCCTTCCTTCCTTTTCTCTCCTTCCTTTCTCCCTCCCTCCCTCCCTTCCTCCTTTTCCCTTCCCCCTCCTTCCTCTTCCTCTCTTCCTTTCCTCCTCCCTCCATACTTCCTCTCCTCCACTTTCTTTTCTTTCCTTTTTCACTGTTTTCTTTTGTCTCCCTGTGTAACTCTAGCTGGTCTTGAATTTGCTATGTAGACCAAGATGGCCTTGAACTCATGGTCATCCTGCCTTAACATCTTGAGTGCTGGGATTACAGGTGTGTGTCCCCATTCCTGGCAGTTCACAAGGACCTTGATCACCATTCTCTTCCATGAAGCATCACACTGATCCTTACATTGCTGGAGTTGTGTTAATTGGAGCTAGTAAGAAAGAAGTAACAACTCAAGACATATTGTTAGGACATTGGCATGTCGCGGGGGGGGGGGGAATTAATCAGACAAAGTGAGGTATTTGTGTGTGTGCGTTTATGCAAATACTGTACATGTGACTACTGTCTCTGCATAGACCCCCATATGCCAGCAGCAAAGGCCAACACTAAGACCCCAATATGGTACCATTTCCTAAGGTAATCAGCCAGCCACTTGCAAGCAGGTTGATTACATTAGGCCACTTCTATTCTGAAGCAACAGCATTTAGTTCTTAGAAGAGATAATTACTTTGATGATAGATTTGCCTTTCCTACAGCAGTACTAGTCATGCACTTACATAGTGCCTTTTTATTGCTGTTGTGCTCTGTATAACATTGCCTCTAGTCATTGAACATACTTCACAGCAAACGAAGTCTGGCAATGAGGCTATGCTCATGGAATTCACTCATTGTACCATGTTCCCACCACCCTAAAGCAGATGGTTTGATGAAACATTGTAAAGATCTTTTGAACACTCAGTTACAGTGCCCGTGAAGTTAATTTTGTAAGGCTGGGGTGAGATTCTCCATAAAGCTGCATATGTTCTCTGTCAGTGTGCAATGTATGATGGTATTTCTCCCATAGCTAGGATTCAGGAGTTCTAGAATTAATGTGTGGAAATTAATGTGAAACGATTTACAATTATCTTTGGGACCCACGAGGAAAACTGCTGCTTCATATTCCTGTGACCTTATTTTGTGCTGCCCTAGAGGCCCGAGTTCCAAATGGAGGAATACTTCCATCCAGAGACACAACAATGATCCCCCTGATTCAGAAGGTAAGACTGCAAGCCGAGCTGCTTTGGAAACAATGGCCAAATAAGGGAGTGACTCTGCGGACTAAGTAAAGTAGATCACTCTCTCATGGTGGGTAAATCTCATCCAATTAGGAGAAGACTAACAATATAAGGAAGGATAATAGATACTTTCCTCTCTATGCCTGACTGAGCTGGAACATTAGTCTTAGATTTGAAACAGACCACATACCAGTGAATCTCCTGCTTCTTAGGTTTTTGGAAATCAAGTACAGCTTAGAGCATTGTGTGTCCCTGTTCTCAGCCACTGGCCTTGGACTAGAAATATATTGTATCTCATAGTTCTCTAGCCTGTTGACTACAAAGCCATACCTCCATAGCCACATGAAGTAATTCTTGATAAAAATCTACATGTAAACACACCTCTTATTACTTCCTTTCCTCTGGAGAACATATAATAATGCAAATTTTGGTATTAAGAAGTGGCCTACTGCCGGCACAAATACCTAAACATGTGGAAATAGCTCTGGAATGGATAACAGATGAAAGCTGGGAATGCTTTGAGGTGTATTCTAAAAATATGGATTTAATTCTGATGAGCTTACACATGGATATGAGGAACATATCCCTGTAAACTAGAAGAAAAACAATCTTTGTTATAACATGGCAAAGAACTTGACTGAGTTGTTTGTGTGCTAGTGTTTTGTGGAAGACATGCTTGAAACAGATGAGATTAGACATTTAGCCAAGGATATTTCTAGGCTTTGATACCTCTGACTGCTTACAATAAAACATGGTGAAAAGAACTCAAGTTGAAGGAGAGTTGTTAAATAGAAGACACTAAAATTTCAAGATTTGGAAAGTTCTTAGCCTACCATCTCTATTGCAAACAATGAGAAAGTATCTTAAGAAAACATCAAAGGCATGGTGAGATTGTGATAAAATCATATATTATAATGTAGGCATCTGGCTGGTTCAGTGGAACTTCTACACTGAAAATGGCACGAGACATTGGAGGGAGACTGTTGGACTCCTTGGACTTGAGGTGACAGGATGGTAGTTATTTAGCTGTGACACTTGCTGTCCTTCAAGAAGAGGGGAAAAATGAGCTTGATGGCAATCAACAGGGCCACTGCTTTTCTCTCAACAGCCTTGGTCTGAAACTATGAAGCCAGGACCACCAAGCAGATCCTTGAGGATGGGGCTCTCTGCTTGGCAAAGCCATGGTTGCAAGATCTCTGCCTCTGTGAGACCTACAGGTGTGACCATGCCCTGGTGGGTTTAGAAAGAGTAGCATTAAACTTAGAAGGATTGTTCTTGAACCTTAATATCTGATGGAATTCATCTTATTCTGCTATGAATTTGCTAGGGACCCATCACCTTTCCTTCTGTCCTTTCTAATGTTTCCAGGCTGGGTGGTAATACCTACCCTATGCCTGTCACACCCGGAATCACATGTGATGCTGGAATCACATGCCTCGCCTGACTTCACAAGTTAATAGCAGAAGAGAAAGTTTTCCTCAAGATGAGTCATACCTTACTTCCATGCCTTCTCCAGCTTCTAGTGGCCACCTTTATTCCTTATCCAGTGGCCTTTTCTTCCATCCTAAAGGTCAGAAGTATGTCATTTTCTTTTGCCTTATATGTGCATAGGGTTAAGAGATGAATATTTGAGATATCCCATTATTCTATAGAGCACACAATCTAATTTTTGTTTTGTTTCTATCTTTAGTGAGTGAAATGCTGTCTCGCCAAAAGATGTATCCAGGCCCAGATCCCTGGAACCTGTGAATGTTCTTATTTGAACATAGGGTATTTCTAGATGTACTAAAGTTCAGATTTTAAAAATATTTTTATTTTTATTTATTTATTTGAGAGAGGGAAAGAGGAAGGGAGGGAGGGAGGGAGGGAGGGAGAGAGAGAGAGAGAGAGAGAATGGGCACACCAGGGCTTCCAGCCACTGCAAATGAACTCCATATGCATGTGCCACCTTGTGCATCTGGCTTACATGGGTCCTAGGGAATCAAACTGAGGTCCTTTGGCTTTGCAGGCAAGCGCCTTAACTGCTAAGCCATCTCTCCAGCCCAAGTTCAGATTTTTGACTTGAGCTCATCCAGGCTTTCTGGGCGTTTCCTATATCAAATGGTATGAGTATAGGAGAGGAGAGTAAGAAAATGACATTTAGGGAGTACAGAGCTACGAAGCTAGAGGCAGAGAATGGGGTGCTAGAGCCACAAGTCAAGGAGGCCGTGCAACACTGAGTGCTCCCAGAGTTCAGAAGAGGCTGAGCCTCCAGGGGGAGCATGGCCTTGCTGATGCTACACTTTTCAGACTTCAGGCCTCAAGAACTATGAATAAATAACTTTCTCTTGTTTTAGCAAATTACCACTTTATGGTAATTTGTTATGGCACTCCTGGGCAATGAATCCATCTTTCTATTTGAATTTGCTCTCTCTTCATGCATATATTGTATGCTTTTCAACATTAGACCTTTCACCATGTTAATTATAGATAATTTAAAGTCCCTGTCTGTTAGTTTCAACATCTGGGCCATATTCTACATTTGTTTAATCTCTTGACAACGGGTTGTTTTGTTTTCCCTTCCTTTTTTGTACATCTAAATTTTGTTTACATACCAGAGCATGTGCAGTAGAGAACATTAGAGACTGAACTAAATGATGTTTATGCCCATAACCAAGCGTACCTTTTCTTCTGTTAAGTCATGAGTCTCTGGGGCAGTTGGGGCTATCTAAAGGCAGATGAAGTAGGACTGCTTTTGTTGTTACTGTTGATGTGTAATGGTGAGCTTCTGTGAACCATGGCTTCACATTCCTCCCGTGGTGGATGACTGCCACCTTGTTCTCAGTGTGAGGTCTGAAATGCTAGAGGGAGTTTTCTAATGCTCCTTCGCCACCCTCAGCTTTCAGCAAGCCCTGGGTGTCTATTCCACAAGAGGGATTCTCTCCCTATTCTTATCCTTTCCCTAGCGTTAGACCTCTATAGTGTATTACTGTAGAATCCAGGGCTCATTGTGAAGCTGGGTGTTTTCAGTTCTTCTCCAGCCTTGGTCTTAGGTAGGCCTCTCCTTACCTCTCTCCCATAACAGACCTTTGCCTCCATCGTAACCCAGGGTTTAGAGTAGAAGGTGGGTTTCTGTCCCCTGTACATGTTAATGTGTTCTTGGCTTCTCCTGAACCAGCAGCAGACCTCTTTTTGTAGCAGATCATAATAAGCAAGTTCTCCCAACCCTTTTGCCCAGGAAAAAACAACCCTTGGCTCAAAGGAGAGACATGACAGGGTGTTCTGTCCCTCCCTCGGTGGCAGATCCATTTTACTTCATGTAAAAGTATGGCTGTTTCTGAGGTGTCAGCTGCCCCTTTGTATTCCTGAGACAGCTCGTGTTTCCAGTCTAAGGAAACTTTGGGCTGAGGACAGGGGTGTCTGCTCACCATCCTGTGTTCAAATGGAACCCAAGGTCAGATGAAATTCTCTAGACATTTCTGCTCTGCTTTCAAACCTTAGCAGGGCCTGTATACTTACACCACCAAAAGGGACTTTTCCTAATATCTTACTTGCCCCCAATCCTTCTTGTGAGTAACCAGTGGAGACCAATGAGAATCCAATGAGCTTTGTGTCTGGGTTCTTGAGATTCTGTGATTTCACACTAGTACTTTAGGGGTTAAATAACAGTTCAATTTTTACTATTCATCTCTACAGTTGTCACCTTTTTCTCCTATGCTCCCTCAAAAGTGAGACTCTTGGATGTGCTATGTTACCTGTCAGGAAGCTTTCAGCTTCTAAAATCTGGTTCACCTGATCACCTTATAACCACAACTGCCTGAGGAGTTCAAGAATGGGTGACTTTAGAGGGTAGATCATCAGTATTTTCTTTTTAGTTGATAGTGACTTCTTTAGTAGCTTCTTTAAAAGTTTTAGTTGGTTACAAAACAATGGGCTTCAGTGTAACGTTTATACATCTCTGATTGTTCTTAGCTTGTAGCTACCCTATTACTCTGCCTTGTCTCCCCTCCTCCTTCCTGCTGACCCATTTTCTCCCTCCTAACTAGCCTCTGTCTATTTTTTATTCATTTATCTATGCATTTTCAAGGACTGAGAGAGAGATAGAGAGAGAAGGAGGGGGGGGGGGACAATATGAATGGGTACACCAGGGTTTCTAGCCACTAGCAGCAAACTATTTCAGGTGCATGTGCCACTTTGTGCATCTGGCTTTATGTGGGTACTGAGGAATTTAACCTGGGTTGTTAGGCTTTGCAGGCAGGCACCTTTACCACTGAGCAATTTCTCCAGCACCCCCTGCCTATTTTATTTATTAGTATTATTTATTTTTTTATTTTTTGGGTGTTTTGAGATAGGGTCTCACTCTAGCTCAGGCTGACCTGGAATTTACTCTGTAGTCTCAGGTTAGCCTTGAACTCACAGTGATCCTCCTACCTCTGCCTCCCAAGTGCTGGAATTAAAGGCGTGTCCCACCACGCCCAGCCCCTGCCTATTTTAATATCTTTAAAAACGTTTTGGAGGTCTGGGAAGATGGCGTAGCAGTTGAAAGTGCTTGCTTGCAAAGCCTGATATCCCAGGTTCAATTCCTCAGCACCCATGTAATGCCAAATGCAAACTGGTAGTGGCAAGAGACCCTGTCATGCACACACCTGCGAGAACACTTGCACATACACACACACACACACACACACACCCCATTTAAAGAATTTTTTAAATTTATCTATCTTTTGTGGGGCTGGTGTCCAAACCCTGAACTTTATGCATACTAGACAAGCTCTCTAATACTGAATTATATTCCAAGACTTTTTTGTGTCACACATGCATACACACACACACACACACACACACACGCACATGCACGCACATGCACACATGTGTGAATGATTAAATCTAGATTCTACATGTGGAAAAGAATGTGTTGAACAGTTTTTCATATATTAATCAACCACTTATATTTCTTCTTTTTAGAACTATTTTGGTATTATTTTTATTCTTTATGTATTTTAAATGCCAACTCCTCTTTCCCCCAATTCTGTAGGATGTTTCTTCACTTTCTTGTGCAGATGCATTCTAACTTCAAGCAATTACATGATTTCCTGAGCAATTTTCAGAAAGTACTTGCCTATGCCAATATCTTCAAGTGTCTTCTCATGTTTTCCCTTACAGTCTCAAAATTTCAGGTCTGACATTAAGGTCTTTCATCTGTTTTGAGTTGATCTTTGTATTGTTATGGGAAACTGAGTCACACAGAGACGGCACCACAGAGAGTGTGGGAAAGTTTATTCATTTCGTCATGGACTCAGGGGACTAACTTCCAAAGGCTCAGTCCTGAGCTCTGATAGCTCCAAGGCTTTGTAGACACATGTGGCAGGCAGTCTGACATCATCTTGAATTCTGTATACCATTGGTGGGTTACAAGTTTCTAAGGGTACATGACTTAGGGTCAGAAACAGAAAGTTCCTTAGCCATAAAGCAGTGATAAGAAAGTACAAACGTAGAACAGGAAGCTGTTTGTTCAGGGCTGTCTGTGTCTATGGCTGCACTGACCAGATAACACACGAGCAGGGTGCAGCTGCATAGATGGGGAGGAGACTGGTAAAGGATTGTGCAATGGAAATGGGACCTGGTTTCTTTGCTCAATTTCTTTTACCACAGTATGGGATGAGTGATAAGGTCCTAGTACCATTCTTCTATGTATGGATACACATTTTGTTTCCCAGCACCTTTTGTTGAAGAGGCTGTCTTTACTCCAGGGTACATTTTTGGCGCCTTTGTTGACAAGCAAGATGCAGTAGTCACTTGGGTTTATTTCCGGGTACTTGACTAGCCCATGGCTTATGTGCCCCCAGCCCACCTCCATGCTGTGTTCTCCTTGGGTATAATTTGAATTTAGGTGTTGTGACTAAGATTGCCTTAAGGTATTATGTGATCCCAGATGCATTGTTGTGGCTATTTTTTTCTAGTTTCATGAAAAATTTTAATAGATCATTCAAACAAACACCACCAAGGGAACTTTTGAGTTAAAGCACACTGCAGATCAAATGGATTTCAGATTTAACATCTTAATGGACTTAGCATCTGCAGAATGCTGAATCCAGCAGTGGTGCGTCACATGTTCATCTAATTAGTCCATGGAAGTTTCTCTAAAACAAATCACATTTCAGGCCATAAAGCAAGTCTTACCAAATAAGATAATATACTTAAAAATTAAAAATCAATTAAAGTTTTTTCCTTGAATTTTGTCAGATCTTGGTGGTATAAACCTAGAAATCAATAGCAAGAGAAACTGCAACAGCTATATAGAAATATGAAGATGAAATAATGTATTCTTAGCCAGTCAGTGAACCATTGAGGACACAAAATTTCTAGAATCAAATGAGAAAGAAAATACAATTAATCAAAGCCTTTAGAAAACTGTAAAGTCAATTTTAAGGGAAAAGTTATAGCTATAAGTGAGGCCAGGGGAGGGGCATGGAGGACAGAAAAAGTTGGAGGAGGGTTAAATTAAAGATATTGGGCTGGAGAGATGGCTTAGTGGTTAAGGTGCCTCTCTGTGAAGGCTAAGGACCCTGGTTTGATTCTCCAGGTCCCATGTAAGCCAGATGCACATGGTGACACATGCATCTGGAGTTTGTTTGCAGTGGGTAGAGGCCTTGGCTTGCCCATTCTCTCTCTCTCTTTCTCTGTGTCTAATAAATAAATACAAATAAAGAAATAAAAAATTAACGATAATATATGTATAAGGCATAATGATATTATGAATATGCTACTTCCTCACTAGTTAAAAATATGTATGTTAAGAAAAAGAGAGTTTGGGTAGAAGTGCCCGTGAGGGTGGAAAATACTGCACCCAGAAGCCACACGTTATTACAGAAAAAATTCAGTGCCAGTGATGGGATACCTCCCAGTAAGTCCTCGGTCAGAAAGACCCCTGGGCCCCCAGAACAATACAGGCTATTGCCCAGACTCTTGGTTACCCAGCAGAACTAGATTGTAAGACACTGTTGCTGAAGATACTGCATGCTTTGGCTGCAGACACTGAGAAATCAAGCTGGAGCTGAGCTTGAAGCCTCCTCCCTGTTAACCAACTGTCATGGTGCTAGATAGAGCTATGAAACCTGTTGGGATAGAAAATCAAGGATCTTAACCAGCAGTCAACCTTCTAAGCTCTATGGCAGGTCACCGCAGCTAAATGAGCCAACTGGTGCAAGGGTAGCATGTCTATTTGGGTGAAGCCATCTGCTCTTAGATTGGACTTGAGGCCTACCCTAAGGAAGGGGATTCATGCCTGGTACTGAAAACCTAGTCAAAAACCCTATGGCTGGGGAGGTCATAAGCCCTAGAGGGGAAGCTACTACTGCTGTTTGGCTCAACAGATATATTTATCTGCCAAGTTGCTCTCTAAACATTTTTGTTTATGCCCTTATATTAATGTGACTTCCACTTTTGGTTAGAGAATCTTCTCTTTTCAGATGGAGGTGACTACTAGGGAGACTCAAAACTCATCAAAGTGCTGAGAAGAAGTTATAGTGGAGGGTTCAGCACTAAATAAGATATTTCTATTATGCCCTCTGAGACCCAGGAACCATTGTGGAAGAGATGGTAGAAAGAATATAAGAGCCAAAGGATGGGGAGGAATGTTTTGCAATGCTCCAGACACAAAATGGCCATTGAATTTATGACATTATGGAGGCTGATGCTACCTACACAAGGCCTGCAAGTGATAAAGGCAAAAAGAAAAACAGTAGGCTGGAGAGATGGCTTAGCAGTTAAGGCACTTGCCTGCAAAGCCAAAGGACCCAGGTTTGATTCCTCAAGAGTAACGTAAGCCAGATGTACAAGGTGGCACATGCATCTGGAATTTATTTGTAGCAGCTGTAGGCTCTGGTGTGCCCATTTCTCTCTCTCTCAACTAAATAAATTAAAATATATTGAAAAAAAAGGTTTAAAATAAATTTAAAAAGTGATGAAAGCAAAATAGAAGAGGGACTAGTTGGAAAGAAGGGGTTCAGTGGAGTGGAATACGGGAGGGAGACAAAGTAGGGTGATGGGAGGGGATTATGATCAGGGTACATTGTGTGTATGCATGGAGGTCGTCAATAAAAGTTTTTCATTAGAGAGATTGCCAATAACTGACATAATGATGTAATGCAAGGACTTAGAAAAACAAGAAGAGACTGAACTCAAAAACAGAAGATGGAAAGAAACAAGGATCAGAGCCAAAACTAATACAATGGAGACTAAAAGACCATTTCAAAGAATCAATTTAAGAATCTTTGTTGGAGTCTTTAGAGTCTTTTAAGCATGGGGTCATATAATCTGCAAGCAGGGTTAATTTGAGTGCTCCCTTTCCTATTTGTATTCTTTCTCTTGCCTTAATGTTCTAGCTATGATTTCAGGTACAGTATTAACTTAGAGAGTGTGGGCATCCATCTTCTCTCTGTTAAGCCTAAAGCAAGCTGATGGAGACACAGTAGCCAGTATGCAAGACACCTCTCAATCTTCTACAGCTCCACGCTTAACTCAGGAGCCAGGGTCCAGCAGTCGGTATCAGCACTGACACTCTAACTGCAGTTGTGATTAGTGTTCTTGGAGAAAGCTCATATGGGGGAATTTGGCTTTACCTCCAAGGAAATCATGTCCAACATAGGCTTTCCAAGACCCACAGGGAAGAAACCAGCAAAAGGGAGGGAAAAAGAGAAGGGTCAGAAAATAAACAGCTTGTCAGTCTCGGGGAACAACAGATGTTTCTGAGACAACGAAAGTAGTTATGGAAGGGTGTTGTGCTGTTCTCACTCTGACCTCCCTTGTTCTGCTGTTCTGGTCTACTGGGTTACAAGTCTGTGGCCCCGTTATAATAGGTCTTTTTTTAAATTTATTAATTTATTTGTGTGTGGGGGGAGGGGAGAGAATGGGCAAGCCAGGGCCTTTAGCCACTGCAAATGAACGCCAGATACATTTGCAACTCTGTGTATCTGGCTTTACATGGTTATAGGGGAATCCAACCTGGGTCTTTTGTCTTTGCAGGCAAGTACCTTAACTACTAATACATCTCCCCAGCCCACTTAACAGGTCTTATAATCTCACAGAGACATTGCCTTTTAAAATCAACACAAAGAGATCGTTTTCCGTAACTGGAAATTATATATATTCAGAATTTTAGGCAAATCCAGGAACAGAGGTGGAATAGATCCATTTCCAACCTCAATCTCTCTTCATCTTGACATGTATCAAGAGCAAAGGCTGATCACTTAAATGGTGAGAATCAGAGTTCATTCTGAGGGGGAGGCAAGCACTCGTGGGCCCCAGGAAGCCTATCCTGCCTTCAGCTCCGTGATGGTCGGCTGCACAATCCTGTGACTGCCACTAACCTTTCCTGGGCTTCTGTTGTCTCATTTGTATAACAAAACCTTCAAATCTATGAAGGAAAGCACATATTAAACAGGCTTAAAAATATTAATCATAACTGAAGGTACTAAAAAAAAGCGTTCGTAGTGTTCTCACTGTCAGTTTTATTTAAATCAATATGTACCTAGGAATTCATGTCTAAATTATTTGACTTAGCATTTTTGCTAGAGAAGATAGAAAAATACTTCTTACCATGGCTTATTAAAGCCATAAAAGAAAAGCTAAACTTATAAATAAGAGATACATCATGAGACACCTGATTTTCAACATGATTTGTAACAAGGTATGGTAAATGGCAATCCAAATAGGTGCATTTAGAATACCTGATGAGGATTTTATGTGTATAATTCATTATAGCCATTGAGTGAGAGAGGCACTCTCAGCCTACACATGCTTGAAGAATCAGACCAACTGTGACATGTTCTGGAATGCTTAAATTTTGTTTTTATTTTTATTTTTAGAGAGAGTGAGATGAGAGAGAGAGAGGGAATTGGCACACCAGGGCCTCAGCCACTGCAATCGAACGCCAGATGCTTGCGCCACTTAGTAGGCATGTGCGACCTTGCCCTTGCCTCATCTTTGTGCATTTGGCTTATGTGGGATCTGGAGAATAGAATGGCTCCCTAGGCTTTGCAGTTGTGTGTGTGTGTGTGTGTGTTTAAATGAAGGGGCGCCCATGCCACAGCAAATGTGTGGAGATCAGAGAACAACTTCTGAGTGTGTCCTCACCTTCCACATCATTTGAGGCAGGGTATCTTGGTCACCACTGCGTTTGTGAGTTCTGAAAAATTTAGTCTCTGCTTCCCTTCTCACTGAAAGCTCAGTGGGATTTTACAAGCTTGGCGCATCTTCTAGCTTTCATTTGTGGTCTGGGGATGTGAACCCAGGTACTTAGGGCTGCACAGCAAGCACTTTATGCACTGAACCATCTCTCCAGTCAAACTCACAGCTTCATAGTCAACTCTGAGTTGTGTTGCCAGTAGATTACTGATTGAATGAAAGAGCTCCATTTACTGACAGCAGTAAACACTTCTGCATCTCTTTTAACCCTGATTTAAAAGTATGCCTTTTTGGGAGGCTGAAGAGATGCTCAGCAGTTAAGGCACTTGCCTGCAAAGCCTGATGACCCAGATTTGACTCCCCAGTACCCATGTAAAGCCAGATGCACAAAATGGCACATGTATCTGGAGTTTGTTTGTAGTAGCTAGATGTTCTGGGGCACCCATTCTCTCTCTCTCTCTGTGTTTTCTCTCCATCTGCTTGCAAATAAATAAATAATTAAAAATAATAAATAATTTTAAAAAGCAAGCCTTTAGGGCTGGGAAGATAGTTCAGTGGTTAAAGCACTTGCTTGCAAAGCCTATTGGTCTGGGTTTGATTCCTCAGTACCCACATAAAGCCAGATGCACAAAGTGGCACCTATGTCTGAAGTTGGTCTGAAGTGACAAGAGGCCCTAGTGCACTCAGACACATGCACTCTTTCTCTCTGCTTACATACAAATAAAATAAGTTAAAAGTTGAAATTAAAATATGCCTTTTTAAGTTTTTATAGTTTATTTATAGAGAGAGGACAGGACAGGAGAGAGAGAGCGAAAGCGAGAGTGAGAGAGAGAGAGAGAGAGAATGAGAATGGGCATATCAGAGCCTCTAGCCACTGCAAACAAACTCTAGATGCATTCACTATGTTGTAAATCTGGCTTATGTGGGGACTGGGGTACTCCAACCTAGGTCCTCAGGCTTCACAGGCAAGTGCCTTAACCGCTAAGCCATGTCTCCAGCCCCTAATATGCCTTTTTTTTTTTTTTTAATATGCAGTGTGGTGTTTGAGGCAGGGAAACAAGAGTCACGACAACTGTCTGCTGGTTTCTGAACCATGTACTTTCTTTGGACTTAGTCTGCTTCAAGCAGGTGAATCTATTCCTGGCACGCTTACATTGCTTTATGTTTTGTTTCTGTATAAAACTGTGCTACATTTCCTTTCAGAACATGTGCATGTGCTTATTTGTTTTTCATAAATATAGATCTACATAACATATGCAAGTATGTTTCTACTTTATATGCTGCTTATTTATGTATATGTTGAACTTTTCCCATGTAAAACATAAAACAACAACCTAATCAAAAACTGGGTTATGTAACTAAATAGAGTTCTCAAAAGAACAAATACAAATGGCCAATAAGTTTTTTTTTTTTTTTTTTAATGGTCAACAGCTTTAGCCCTCAGTGAAATGCAAATTAAAACAACTTTGAGATTCCATTTTATACCAGTCAGAATGGCTGTCATCACAAAATAAAATGATGGGCTAGAAAGATGGCTTAGCATTTAAGGCACTTTCCTACAAGCCCAATGTTGATTTCCCAGGACCCACATAAGCCAGATGCATAAGGTGGTGCACTTGTCTGGAGTTTATTCACAGTAGCTGGAGGCCCTGGCACACCTATTCTCTGTCTCTTCAAATACATAAAAATTAAAAAAAATCAAATGACAATAAATGCTGGTGAGGGTATAAGGAAGGAGGAGCCCTATCCACTGTTGGTGTGAGTGTAAACTTGTATAGCCCTCATGAAAATAAGTGTGGAGGTTTCTCAAAAAGCTAAATGTGGATCTACCATGTGACCCAGCTTTACCACTTGTAGGTCTGTACCCTAAGGACTCTACACTCCACTTCCGAACATTTGCTCAGCCATGTTCATCACTGCCCTATTCACAATAGCTAGGAAGTAGAAACAGCCTAACCAGTCATCAGTGGATGATGGATACATAAACAGTGGAGTTTTATTCAGCTACAAAGAAAAATTAATTTATGAAATTTGTAGAACAATGGATGGATCTGGAAAATATTACACAAAGTGAGGTAACTCCAGTTTAGAAGGACAGATGCTACATAGATTCTTTGTAATATGCAGATCTTAGCATATAATTTTCAGATTTGTAAGTTTCAGTAAGAGTCATTAATAGAGGCCAGGAATCTTGAAAGGAGACACGAGGAGAGAGGATAGTACATATGTATGTAGAGGGATAGAACACTGGGAGTGGAAAGGTCTAAGGGAGATCTGGGAAGGAGATTAAAAGAGGAGGGATGAGGTAGGTTTAATCAAAATGAAAAGTGATATGAATGAGCCATATTAGAATCTACTTCTTTGTTAGCTAATATAAAATGCATAATTTATAACAGAATAGAGAGTTTGGGCATAAGTAATCTGTACAGGTGGAGAATGCTGCACAAAGAAGCCATAGGTTGTTAGGGATCAGTCCTGACTCCGGGGATATATACCTACCAGTGGATTGTTGGCCAGGGAGGTCACTAAGGCCCCCCCCCCCAAAAGCAGGCTGTTGGTAGAGGTCCTGTCTTCCCACCAGAATGTGAAAGTAAGACCTTATTGCTACAGACACCCCATGCATCAGTTGTAGTGCATTGAGAATTGAGACTGGAGCTGAGCAAGAAGCCTGCTCCCTGCTGGCTAGCCGTCGTTGTGCTAGAAAGTGCTATGCTGTGCAAGCAGCTGAGGGAGACGAAATACCAAGTCTTAGCCAGCAGTGGACACGGAGCTACACAACTGGCCACCCAGACAAGATGTGCCCACCAGTACAGTAGTGCCATGACTGTTAGGGGATAACTGTCTCCTTGCTGGTGGATTTGAGAACTGTTCTATAAGAACGAATTCATGCCTGGGACTGAAAACCAAGTCAAAAACCTATGAAAGGGAAAGTCATGTGTTCTAATGGTGAAGCTCCTAGTGTTGTTTGGCTAAATGTGTACATTATGCCCACCAAATTGCCCTCTAAGTGTTTGTATTTATGCCCACTGATTGTTACTGATCTTACTTTTTTTGGTCAGAGGAAGCTTCTTTTTGTAGATGGTGGTGACTACTAGGGAGACCCAAGTCTCATCAAAGTGCTGAGAAGTGACAGTTGAGTGCTCAGCAGTAAATGATACATCTCTTTTAGACCCTCAAAAGCTCAGGAAACAGCTCAGGAGGTGGTGACAGAAAGAATGTAAGAGCCAGAGAATGGGGAGGAGTGCTTTGGAATGCTTGTCTTCTGGACATGAAGCGGCCATTGCATTCATAACCTCGGTGACCTAATGTTACCTGTACAGTACTGACCATCAGCCTTCTATCAGAGGTGGTGGAGAAGGGGAGTAAAATATACCTGACAGTGCGCACACGCGTGCACACACACAGGACATCAAAGTAGAAGAGGAAACTAGTTGGAAAGATGGGGTTCAATGAAAGAAGAGTGGAGGAAGTTGAACAAATAAATGTAATGATGAGGGGATTATAATCAAAATACCCTATGCACATGTATGAAAATTGGAATAAAAACTTAAAAATATCCCAGCTTACATTCCACATCTAACATATGTCTTTGGGTAAGCATAACCCCTGGAAAGGCTGTAGTGAACTCAGAAGTAAACCCAGTAAGAACATAGAAATACACATCCTATAGTCAGTGTTCTTACCCCACAGTAGAAACATGGATTTGTCCTCAGGCACTTATCCAGACATCATTTATAAAATAAGATAGGTTATAAACACACTGAGGCTGTACTGACAGCGTGTGGAGTAACAGTTTACAAAGGTGAGATGAGATAGAGTAAATACAGACCCCCCCAACCTACAAATGTGCAGTGGTCTGGATTAATTCTGTATTGCTATAGAAAGCCTTATAAGCATGAATTCCCTAGAGGATATTGAGTCATCAAGATGCTCATAATAATTCAGCTCATAAATGGCTGAAGTAAATTATAGGCTATAAAAGGGAATATGATTTTGAGGAACATATAATTAACTCTGATAATATAAAAGAATTTATGTTATGATATGATCCGAGGCTATAAAAAGTATATGACTGATAAAAAGGGAGTCCATTTATCTTGAAAAGTCTTCTGTTTTAAATAGTCTATTCATTTATGAAAGATACAGTCGGCTGTTGGAGAAAGTGACAGAAGGCATGGAATTGATTTCTTTTTGTTTTCTTTCTTTCTCCCCTTTTTTTTATTTCAGTGCAGAGAGGGTGCTCAAACCCAGGTTCTATATTCTGGGCTTTGTGCTTGCAAGGCAAGTGCTCTGCCATTGAGCTATATCCCCGATCTGAATAGATTTCTTGGTCATGGCAGTAAATTAAAAGGAAATCCCCAAATAATCATGCGGTTAAGCTTTCTAACATTAAACTATTCTATCTAACATCTGAAACATTTGATTTAGAAACTTAAAAATAGGTGGTGTCCCCTTCATCGTCTAAGTTGGTGCCAAACAATATGGACTTCTCAACAGAACAGCACAATCTAGGCTTAAGCCCAGCGCTGTCATTGAGCGGCATTTCACAAACCCCAAATTGCCTAGCTGAGGAATGGAGTTAAAATCCCCATCTCCTGGGCTGGAGAGATAGCTTAGCAGTTAAGGCACTTACCTAAGGACCCAGATTTCTTCACATGAGCCAGACGCCCAAGGTGGTGCATGTGTCTGGAGTTCTTGGCAATGGCTAAGACCCTGGCATGCCCGTTCTCTTTCTCTCTATCTGTACTAAAAAAATAAATTAAAAAAAAATCCCCATCTCCTGCAGTGGTGGTGAGCATTACATACAATGCTGCAGGTAAAGGGGTTCGTACAGTATTTGGTCTCAGGGTTTTTGCTTTTGCTTTTGCTTTCGTTTTTGGTTTTGGAAGTAGGATCTCACTCTAGCTCAGGCTGACCTGGAATTCACTATGTAGTCTCAGGGTGGCCTCGAACTCGTGTCGATCCTCCTACCTCTGCCTCCTGTGAGTGCTGAGATTAAAGGTGTATGCCACCATGCCTGGCTGGTCTAGGTTTCAGCCTCTCAACAAATATTAAACATTGCAATTATTGTTTGTATGAGCTAGAAAGCTGAAAGAGAAGAAAGCAACGCTGTAAAATTCAAGCAAGAACATTATCACATCTACTGAGCCTGGTGATACAGGTCTGAAATCTCAGCTACTTAGGAAGCTGAGGCAGGAGAATTGCAATTTCAAGGTCAGTTTGGGCAACTGAGCCTTTTCATATCTCAAAATAAAAAGTAAAGAGGGCTGGGGATGTAACTCAGTGGTAGAGTGCTTGTCTACCATGCATAAGGCTCTGAGCTAGTCCCTAGCACTACAAAACACAATACAAAACAAACAAAAATCAGCCATCAGTGTATTATAATTTGAGGTTGAGGATCGAAATCAGGTTTTATTTTCATCCCTTTCTGTTTCTCTGATATTAATTAAAAAGTCCAGGAAGCCATAGAAATAACTGACAGCTCTTGGAGGGCATCCCTCGGCAGTTTGTATGCTCCCTCTGGGTTGTAGCCATTATTCTACCCACTTGACAGACAGTGGGGTCACTGAGGCCAAGTGTTTTCCCCAACGACTCTCAGGTCAAAGGCAGTTAAAGTACACCCTGGGTCACATAACTCAGTCTCTGTTCAAGAATCTTCTCTAATCCCTGGTGCCATTTGGGAACCATTTCAAAGGCATTCCAACCACAGAACTATGCCAGTGCAGTGGTTATCAATTATTTTGTAGATCCTTTAGCAAATCCTCATACTGATTTTTTTCCTGCCCTCCTGAGACTCAAATCACAAAGCTGACCTTAACCACTTTGGCATCCCCACTCCAGTCCCCAGACACACAAAAGAGCAGAGCAGGACTAAATGATTTATTGTTTTCTCACACAGGTCATGCTCGAGCCCAGACAGATAGGGAAGATCTGTCTTTAATGAGAGAAATGTACCATTACTTAGTCATAAATTCAACTTAATGGTAATTTTAGCAGGGCAGTTCGCCCAGTGTTTGTAGAGACACAAATCAGAAATACAAAATTCCCGGCATATCTGCCTGGAAACTCTTTTGGCAACTGTATTCCATTTGCTTTGTAAGGAAATCAGTTTCCCTCGCTGCTTGGGGTAGATTTGTACAAAGTCTAGATATCACTGTGGCAGCATAGAGAGGAGTGGGTGGCATGCTGCTTGAGTTATTTTTGCCAAGGCTTTGACTTCAGTCGTCAAGGAGGCACAAGTGAACAAACAACGCCCAGCAAAAGTGGTTGGTGGTGGGACAATTCAGTTGACTGTCTAAGGAAAATTTGTATTTTTTTTTTCAAATCCTGTCATCCAATATCAAACCAATGTATACCAATGAACAAGCTAATTCTAGCAAAGTTGACTTGGATCACGTTGTGTTAGAAGTATATAGAGTATATATGATGCTGCTACCTGACATCCCTGAACACACTTAGAACTGGACTGGAATATTCCATCAAATACTATGTCCTATGCTCACTTCCTTTGTGGAAGCTACCAGACCTTATTGTGTTGAAGTCTTTTTATGTGTGTTGCCTTCTACTAACAGTGTTCTCAGGTATAAGGTGATATAACTGATTTTATTCCTCTAGCTTATAGACCAGTGCCTGACATAGGATAAGGCATAGTTTATATTCATTGAATTAACAGAGATATGAAGGGATAGAGTTTATGTCTTTCCAATAAGGATTTTAAGTCAGGGAGCCTGGGAAATGGTCACTTCTTACCAGTTAACTAATTTTAATGGCCAGTGAAACAGTGGGGAGAAAATAAACCTGAAGAACACCTCCTCCCATAGCAGTAAATGCATTTGTAACAACAGCTATTATTTCTTTATTTAAGCATTGTGTATGGAATATCAGTACCAGTCCTGAAGGATATCCACGGTCCTCCTGTTAGGTACTCATGGTTCTGTAGATGGATGTGTCCACAGTCTTCCTCTTAGGTACTCATGGTTTTGTAGATGAATGTATCCATGGTCCTTCTCTTAGGTACTCATGGTTCTGTAGAAGGACATGTCCACAGTCTTCCTCTTACATACTCATGGTTCTATAGATGGACATGTCCATGGTTCTTGTCTTAGGTACTCATGGTTCTGTAGATGGACATGTCCATGTTCCTCCTGTTAGGTACTCATGGTTCTGTAGATTAACATGTCCACGGTCCTCTTCTTAGCTAAACTCATGGTTCTGTAGATGGACATGTCCACGGTCCTTCTCTTAGGTACTCATGGTTCTGTAGATGGATGTGTCCATGGTCCTTCTCTTAGGTACTCAGAATTGCCTAGCTGACAGTTTCCTTCTGTTGCTGCTCACATGTCTAGTATATGAAAAGCCAACATTAGACTGAAAGGGAGGCATGAAATACTTAGGGATGGCACGTTTGGATCTTTATAGTTCTCTTCTAGTCATGATAGGGAGATTTCAAGGCGGTGGCTCTCTAGCTGGAGTCATGCATGATCAGCGTCACTTGGGGGTGAGAATTTCTGCGACCATAGGCTTAGGTTAAGATCTCCAAAGTTGCATTCATTTTGTGTCTATGTGGTGCTTAGATTGAATCCAGGGCCTTATGCATGCTGAGCATGTGCATTAACCCTGAGTTAGATCCCCACTCCCCAGAAGCAGAATTTGTGAGAAGTCCTCAAGTGATGCAGGTGTTATTGGTTCAGAAACAGCTGTTCTAAGATAAACTTTGATACTTAGCTTGTGCCAGATATAATTCCTCTTATTTTTCTGGAGTAACCCTATAGTAATTCCATTTTCATGTTTTGGTGGGATACCCTTAGGTTGGAGGAGAAAAATCAAGTGTTTTGTAGTTGCTTCTCAGTGATCTGGGGCAAACCTTTTATGCAAATCTCTTCTTTTTGCTGTTTAGCCCATGTACTATTATGCTCCTGTTTCTGTTGTTAGTTGGGAGTAAAAAGGATGATAACACCAATGAAAGCATCTATGTAAACTTATTAATAACGTGAAGATTCATACATACTATTGGCCTTCTGTGGGCAACTGTGTAAAATGATGTTTAACACCAGGATTTAGAGTCATTCTTCTTTCACAGCTTTGATCTAAATGGGGAAATACCAGCCAGGTTGTCCCATCTTCTAGATAGCACCTGCAGTCCAGCCAACTTATCTGGCTTTATGATTAGGCAGATCTTATAAAAAGAAAATAAAAGATTCCACAAGAATTATTTTTAGTTACTTACCCCTCTCATGATGCTTTTGCAAACAGCCTAATTTCCATTCAGGGTCCTTCCCCACTCTTGGTCACCACCCATTCTTCCCTGACCCCACCCACCTCACACAGCCAGGGATTTAAAAATATGTTGGAAAATTTTAATGGTGTCTGAAGACTAGAATTCCATTCAGACACCAAGCAAAAGATAGAAGTCTGTCTGGTTCATTTGTGATTTGTTTCATGGTATTATTTTAATTGTGGCATGGCTTAATCACTAGCTGCATGCAAACTATGCCACATAGTTAGAATAATTATGGCGATTTGATACGATAATGCTTTGAATTCACATAATGTTTTTCTTCCAACGAGTTCTACATTTTTAAAAGGAGAGAGAGCAAAGAAGGACAGCTAATTGATATCAGAATTTGTCCTTTCTGTCCTTTGTTAAGGCTGCCCAGGAAGATACAGTAATTTGTCTACAGGGACTAACATTGCTAGTGGCAAAGTCTACATTAAGTATTATCAATAAAGAATTCTAAACAGGGCATGAATGTATGTGGATGTGCACATAGAATCATCTTCCACCTGCTCAAGGAAACATTTTATCTGGTTCTGGAAGATTCTGAAGATAGTATGAAGTGATTCATACCCTGTTTAGAATTCTTTATCAGATAATACTTAATGTAGGCTCCACCATTAGTAACATTGATCCCTGGAGATGAATTAGTTCTAAATTTAATGGTTTGTTTATGTTAGTAATAGCTGCTATCAATGCTAGAAATTATTTACTTTTTCTAACCTGACCATCATGTTTTGTTATAACTACTGTGATGGTCAATTTTGTGCTTCACCCTGACTGACCTAAGAGCTGTTGAGAGAGCTGGCAAAACATTATTTCTAGGTGTGAGGATGTTTCTAGAAGAGATTATTATTTGAATCAGTAGCAGTATAAACAAGATATGCCTTCACCAATGTGGATGGGTGTGATTCAGTGTTTTGAGGGTCAAGTAGAAAAAAAGAAATAAAGTGTGTATATATGTATGTGTGAGACAGCACACATGTGTTTGAGTTCACTCTATTTTAGAACTGGGCACTTTATTTTCTTCATTCAGACATTAGAATTCCTGGTTCTTAGGCTTTCAGACTCTGAGACTTGCACCAATGTCTGAAAATGCCTCTTTGCAGTGATTTTCACCTCAGACTAGGAGCTTTACCAACAGCTGCTCTGGCTCTCTGGTCTTCAGAATTGATTTATATTGCCAGTTTTCATGGTTCTGCAGCTCACAGATGGCATAGCATGAGACTTTTCTGCCTCTGTGATTGGATAAGCCAATGCCTGTAATAAATCTCTCCTATATATCTGTATCTATTTATCTCTTTATGTATCACTCCTTTTCTATTTCTCTAAAGAATCTATTACAACTACAATACAATATAGATAACTTATTTAGTACTTACTCAACAGGTACTAACTGTGTAACTATTGCATGCCAAGTGTTTTGGTAACTTCTAGCCACGTACAAGTTAAGCAACATTCTTACACTAATGGCACCGTCACTCTCAATGTATGCAAGACAAGTGAGAAGCAACAAAGCATAGATTTCAGATATTAATAAAATAAAGCTATGTTGGAGGGTACAGAGTGGCTAGGGGAAATTTTAGGTAGGTCAGGAAATGTCACTTGAAGATGTTACTTGAACAGAGTCCTAATGATGAGAAGGAATTAGACATGTGAAGATTTAGGACAAGGCAGTTAATTCAAAGTGGATGGAAGAGAAAATGTGGAGACTGTCTCTATGCGTATGGTGGTTTCTTCCATGAACAGTGGCAGACCCCGAGGGCCAGAGCAGAATGAGCAAGGGGTGGAACTGAATGAGATGTGGAGGAGGCAGTTAGATTTTAAAGTACTGAGAGATTTTAGAGGGCTTATGTTGCCTGGTTGACATTTAAAAAAATTTAATTTTATTTATATAGACTTTTGGTTTATATTATCAAGTATTCCTTCCTGTTGAATGGGTCTCAGATCCAATCATGGAGCCATTGGTTACCCCTGGAACATTCATGCCACTATTGCACCAGTAGGGGCATCTTGCCTCGCAAGTTAATAGTGTAGCTTACATGCCCACAGCCGGATAAGAAGGTTGATGACATCTCTGCCCCAATAGCCAGAAGGTACTATGAATGCTAGCTGGCAGGGAGGAAGCTTCCAGATCAGTTACAGCTTGATTTCTCTGCATCCCGTATCTAAAGTGTGTGGTATATTCAGCAGCAGGATCTTACTATCCACTTCTGGTGGGTAGGCAGGTGGGCTGGCTGGCTAAGTTTAGACTTAAAAGTAAAAATGGAAGCAGGGAGGAGGCTGTGGTTGTAGCCCAGGTATTCTTGATATGGATTAGGATGAGTACAAGAAAGAGGAGGAAGCAGTGTAGGATTGGAAATACAGATCCTCTCTAATTTACACTGGTTCTTTTTTTTTAATCTTTCAACTTTGTGGTGGTACAAAAATGATGAATGTTTAGTAAAAGCTATACTCTGACTTTGAGACTTTCCCATGGGTTAGTAATTTGCTGGGGAGTGGTAGCAAGCTTCATCTCCCAGTTAGTCTCAGGGTAAACAACTCACACTCCACATTGTACTGTGTTACTACCTTTTTTTTTAAAAAAAAATTCAGGAATGGGAAGTTAATTGTATTTTGTGTTTTTGTATCTCATCATGCCTATAATATGCACATCATAAAGTAGTCATCACTTTATTGTAAAATTAACAGGCCTTGTGCTAGACGATTTTGCCCCACTGTAGGCTAATGAATGTGTTCTACATATGGTCAAGGAAAGTCAGGCGAGGATTGGTGATTTGTAGGTTTATATGATGCATTTATTTTAGTTTGGTGTTTGTCAAGGCAGGGTCTCACTCGAGCCCAGGCTGATCTGGAACTCATGTTGTAGCCCCAGGTTAGCCTAGAACTCATGGCAATCTTCAGCCTCCTAAATGCTGGGATTAGAGGCATTAACCACCATGCCTGGCTTAAATGCATTTTTTTGACTTACCATATTTTAAAGGTTTTGATGACATGACCCCATCACATACAGAAGATATTTTGTATTTTCTGGTAGACAGAGTCAGGGAATGAGAAGGAGGAATGGAATCAAATCTGAGGCTTAGATTTCTGGGAAAGGCAATGGGGGATGATGGAACCAGTAAATGAGATGAGGAAGACAAGGATGCACAAGGCTTTCTTCCAAATGTGAATTTGAGATCTGGATTCCGTGTCCAGGTGTGACTATAGTAGGCAGTGAAAATATGAATTGAGAACTCAGGGGATAAGACAGAGTTTAAGGTAATATGTGGGTGTTCTTACTGTATGTATGTAATAATTATTACTAACCTACATCTTGAACAAGGTACAAAGTACACATCATTTCCTACCCCAGTAAAGCACATGCTTTTGTTTGTTGGCATGTGCATGCATGTAATATGTATGTATATCCATGTTTGCATATGTGTGGGTGCATGTGTGTGGAGGCAGGTGCTTATACATATGTGTGGGTGCAAGTTTGAAGGTTAGAGCTCAACATTGGGTCTCCTCGTGAGTCACTGTCCACCTTATTGATTTATTTCTTGCTTATGTAGTATGTGTGGTGTAGTGTGTCTGGTGTTTGCACACGTAAGTGCAAATGCTCTCACAGGCCTGCAGAGGCCAGAGGAGAACTTCAGGTGTCCTTCCTCTGTCCCTCATCCTTAAGATGGAGTCCACTCTGAGTGTGGAGCAGCAGTTCTCAAGAGCGCCAGCAATTCTTGTCTCTGCTCCCTACGGCACTGGGGTTACAGATGTTCATGGCCATGCCAGCGGTTTAGGTAGATGCTGGGGGATTGAAATCAGGTGGTTGCAGACAGTCTCAGGCCCTTGTGCTTAGGCAAATGTTCTCATCTGTGGAGCTATTTCCCTTGCCCCTTCACCTTATTTATTTTATTTTTTGACAGTACCCTCCCACTGAACCAAGAGCTCACTGATTTGGCTACACTAGCTAGCCAATAAATCCTAGATGTCCACACATCTCTGCCTCCCTAGCACAGGACCATGTCCACATTTTTACATGGGTTCTGGGGATTCAAATTCAGGTCCTCATGCTTGTGGGACAGGCAAGCATGTTACCTATTAAACCATATCTCCAACTAGGGCATATGCCTTTAAAGCATTATCTTTGTGATTGTGTGAGACAGATATGGTTAATATATAATAGGTAAGAGTCTGAGTTGAACACAAACCTGGTGTTTTGTTCATTTGTTTATTTAAAGCAAATCCAAATTTATGTAAACAAGTAAGTCTTATCTTTCAAAATAGCCAGGAGAGAGAGCTATTAGAACTTTCTTGGTATGATATTCTCTCTCTTTCTCTTTCCCTCTCTTCCTCTCTTTCTTTGTTACAGAACTTGCCATGAGCCTCCTGCCTCAATCTCCCAAGTTCTGGAACTTGGCTTGTGCCACTGTGCCAGCTATATCTTATTTTTTATAGGAAAATAAGACTAGACTGGACATCCACACACTATTGGACGTGTAACAGACTTAAAAATAAGCAAATAAACTACATCACCAGGAGGAAATGACTTGGCATCACTGTTGATTTTAAATTAACTTTTGTCACTTGCTTTTATAGTTCTTGGGAAATTGTTTGGATATGTTTTGAGTAATTAAGGGTGATTACAATAAGCACACCATCAATCAATCATGTGATAACTTTGAAGGGGAGACAATTTATTTGGTTTTGAGGCTTTAGTTTATGTATTCATTCATGAAAACCATATTTATTACCTACCATGTTCCAGGTGATTTCTAGGAAGTTGAAAACAGTGAAAAGAAGATGGCAATACTAGCTCCTCAGACATCATCTTTGCTGAAAAGATGTTTATCTTTTAGCTTTAATATTCACCTCACCTTTAAAAAATGACTCAACTTATAAATTGAAACAAATAAAAGCATTCAAAAAAATGAAATACATCTGGGGATATAGATCAGTGGTACAGTACCTGCCTAGTAGGTTCAACACTCTCTCTCTCTCTCTCTCTCACATACACACACACATACACACACACACATACACACACACATGAAGATGGAACAAGTTCAACTTTATCTTTGCCTTCCCCATTTGTTTTCGTCTATCACATTCCTAGAAGACAAACTCTTCACCTGTGATTTGTAAATCTAATCAGTTCTTATATGCTATAGGATCCTTTCAGATATGAAACATCTTTTTTTTCTCCTTCATTTTGTTGCTAAGAGGTGCTGCTAAATCTCTGGGGTAGAGTTAGAATACATTAATTAACTCATAATAAGGCATAAGTGATTTGATCTTATTCTACTATGTCCTGAACTTTTATTTTAACAACAGATTAAGGCTGAGATTAAAAAAAGTGCATTTTAAATGATGGAAAGGAAAGCATTTTCAAGGAGTGAAATGATAAAATAATATATTTCTTGGCTGAGAGCCTTCTCTATGTCTGAAATCACAGCCTATACAACTTACTTGAATTGTGAGTCTCATGGTTGTGCTACAGCAGTGGGCCACATTCTGCCTTGGCTTTGTTTATCTAGATGGTGCCTCCACACTGTGCTGGGGCCCTCTACCACCAGAGCTCCTTCAGCCTTGTGCAACATGTTATTACAATCAGCCCCACTTGTTCCCTCGGCTTTCAGCATCTGTAGTGGCAGCTGGCGCATCTCCTGCTTCATCAGGAAGTGCATTCAAGGGTATCCGGCTAGAAAGTTCCTCCAGAAAGCATTTCTTCATAGTGCAAAATGAGGAAGCAAGGGTTCAGTTGGAGGTACTCATATCTGGGGTCAAGCAAGGTAGAATAAAGTCAGGGGGATTGTCCATCATCAGAGTGTCTTCATCATGTATGAAAGACGATAACTACTCTTTCTTCCTGGTAGACTGTCGATTCCTGTTATCCTAGTTTTAGTCATAAAACCAGGGATGAGCAGAATTATGCTATTGGCACTGCCCTTGTTTGTTTTCTAAATTCTCAAAAGGAATTGCTCTCACAACACGGGTTTCCTCCAAGATCTACAATCTGATTATCCTGGCTCGCTTTTGTGTGGGGTTGCCTAATTTTTGCCTCGAAAAACCCATGTCCATATTTCCGGCAGTTAGTAGGAAAATCCCAGAAGGTCCATCGTGGTTTTACTTTTTCTTCTTGAGAGAACAGCATCTTGTTGCCCTCCATCTGCTTTTACCTCCAATATTCTGAACAAATGTGCAATTGGATGGCAAAGAGAGTGGCACTAATGACTGCAATATTCCATAAATACCTGAAACTGGTCTAGTTGCTAAGAGAAAGCTAGGCTTTAGTTTTTGTGAAAATAACTATGACCTAATGAACTCACTTCTCACATTTTCCTCTAGGGGGAGAGAATTATAGCAACACCTCCCAGTGCCATTCATTTTTGTCTTACTATGTTGTGTGCTTGGTAATCAGTATTAGAGCCAAAAGTGCTGCTGGCCCTTAGCAGTCGTTGCCAGCAATTGAAATGATATAACTCTTATGGGAAGACTAATTGGAGTCTGAAATGTTTCAGCAAGCTAACAATTATTGAGTATTTGTTTTGTGCCAGGCAATATGCTAAGAGTTCTTACATATATTATCTCATGCTATAAAGACTCAATTTTCCACTTATTGGTTGAAATATTTTACTTAGATATTGCTTTTTATTAATGTGGTCTGAACTGTTGCCTGTGTAGCTTTGCACTTGAAGCAAAGTGTATTTAGTGGTCTTTAAAGAATCACCATGATAAATAATTTGGAATTGGATTTATTCACAACATATGCACACAAATAAGTTTAAACAACACAAAATCAAATTACAGCATCTGGGTGGTGGTCAGCAGACACACAAAGAAATTTTATGAACTTGGTTATGAAGAAGTTATTCGAACTACTCCTCTATGTTTCCAGAGTGCTGCAGCATATGTCGTATTAGCAAATAATTCTCATTATAGTGTATTTTCTCCAATCTTTAAAAAAATATTTATTTATTTGAGAGAGAGAGAGAGAGGGATATAGAGGGATAGGGAGAGAGAGAGAGAGAGAGAGAGAGAGAGAGAATGAGCATGCCAGGGCCTCCAGCCACTGCAAACAAACTCCAGGTGCATGTGTCCCATGTGCATCTGGCTTATGTGGGTCCTGGGAAATCGAACCTGGGTCCTTAGGCTTCACAGGCAAATGCCTTAACTGCTAAGCCTCTCTCTAGTCCCTCTCCAGTCTTTAAAACAGTGGGCTTGTCAGTTGCTTCGGACAACCAAATGTGAGCAGAATTGTAGAGACTCATCTTCAGGTAGAAGTCTTTAGGATCAGGGACCATGAGCTACCAATAAGTCTCTTCACTCCAACACAGTGACCAACAATATTCCAGGGGACAGAGGCTCTGGAAGCCCCAGTCTTGAGTGAGGATAATGTAAAGTCCAACTTGAAACCAATGCCTGATAGACTGTGAGTGAAATATAGACTTGCTTGTAGACCATTGAGCTTTGGGAATGGTTGGTTAAGGCAACACAGCATAGATTAGACTAGCTCATGAAAGTACTGCCCATCCAGAGTAGAATTTGGTTTCTTACCTGAGAAGTTTAACTTGAGTTTTTAGTTGGTCACACCATGGTACAATCAAGCTCTTCTGTTTATACAACAGCCTTGCTTTCTGCTTATAAGGACGTGACTGAAGAGTGTAATCTGTTGGAGTTTTAGTTCCCTCATTTGGAAAATGGGGGCAAGTAGTCCCTACTTTATGGAGCTAATATGAGCTGAGATAAAATAATGCACAGAGGCAATTAGCATGAAGGATGTCACTTAAAAATAAGAGATCTTGGGCTGGAGGGATGGTTTAGTGGTTAAGGCATTTGCCTGCAAAGCCAAAGGACCCAGGTTTGATTCCCCAGGACCCACATTAGCCAGATGCACAAGGGGGCACAAGTATCTGGAGTTTGTTTGCAGTGGCTGGAAGCCCTGGTGTGCCCATTCTCTCTCTCTCTCCCTCTTTCTCTGTCAGATAAATAAATAAAAATAAAATATTAGCCAGGCATGGTGGTGCACGCCTTTAATCCCAGCACTTGGGAGGCAGAGGTAGGAGGATCGCCTTGAGTTCAAGGCCACCCTGAGACTGCATAGTGAATTCCAGGTCAGCCTGAGCTACAGTGCGACCTTACCTTGAAAAACCAATAAGTAAATAAATAAATAAAATATTAAAAAAATATGAGGTCTCTTTAAAAAAATATTAGCTTCCTTCTATGACCTACTACCAGTACTGATTTAAGGAAGTCTATGATTTTATATCTAATGGTGTCTATAGTTTTATATCTAATTGGTGTCTTGGTTAGATTTTTGTTACTGTGACAAATGCTTGTGAGAACAAATTTAAAGGGGGAAGGAGCTTTCTTTTGTTTTCAGCTGCTATTTTAGAGGCTTTAGCCCACAGCCAACTGGCTCCATTGTTGCGGACCTTAGGTAAGGCTAAAATATGTGCGACAGACCAGCTGCATGCCTCATGGCAGCTGGGAAGCAGAGACAGGCACAGGAAGGGGCCCCTCGTGATTTATTCTTCCAAGCAGGCCTTGTCTGCCATCACCTTATCCATGATGGATTTGTCCTGCATTAACCCATTGATGAAATTAGTCTTCTCATGGTCCAGTCACCTCTAATCAGCACCACTAGTTTGGCCCAAGACTTTAGTACATCAGTATTTTAGAAGACCATTTCATATCAAAGCACCACATTTGGATAACTGATCTTTAGAGACCTTTCTAACTCTAAGCTTTGCTTCTATGGAGTATCTTACCTTTTCATGCCTAAATTTCTTTCAGATAGCTCAATTATGATTTGAGTTTTGTGGTACATGTGGGAACAAATGCTAGCAGAGTTTCTCTCGCATACCAAGAAATCCATTTAGCAAATAATAATTAATAATAATAATAATTTACTCTGCCTCAACTTTCTCCTGCTTTCTTCCTACGTTATTCTTTGAAGTTGTTCCAGAATTGTATTTTGCTTTGGAGTTTCTTGCTTCTTTCTCATTCTGAAAAACATTTTTCCTTTTTGGCTTTTGACACTGAACAGCATAAATTTTCCCTTTTAATAGACTTGCCCATGTGTATAGTAAGAGCAGGAATATGTCAGAAATATCTGTCCAAGAGCTTGTGGAGAGCTTTGATGACTGAAGATCTGAAGACACCAAAGAAAGGGCAAGTACAAAAATTTCTGCTTTGGATACATATTGACTTTTTTACATCATGTCAAAATATTTCATGAGCACATGTTTGCAGGAATATTTCTGATCTGTTGCAAATATTTCTCAGTGTTCTTTCTAGGCAAGAATGTAGCTATGATTGACTCAAAATGTTTAATTGAAATAGAGAAGTGGAATTTTCAGTATGTGATTAGTGTGGTAGGGATTGATAATATTCCTTTGATAAACACAAATGTGTAGCTGGGCTTGGTGGTGCACGCCTTTAATCCTAGCACTTGGGAGGCAGAGGTAGGAGAATTGCCATGAGTTCAAGGCCACCCTGAGACTACTTGGTGAACCCCAGGTCAGCCTGGGCTGGAGTGAGACCCTACCTTGAGAAAACCAAACCAACCAAACAAAACCAAAAACACCAAAAAACAAAAAACAAACAAACCAAAAACCCCTCAGATGTTCATTTGAAGCTGTGATGTGGCCAGGTCCCATAGCTATGTCAGATGTGTGCTGGGTTATACATAGACAAGATAGTGATAGTTGAGTTCCTGGATAATAGTGTGAGTGACCAGGAACAGGAAAGTGTAGATGGCAGGAAAGCAGAGTTTGATAGTGGAGGAAGGGGAGAGACATTTAGCAGGAAGAGGGACGGGATCAGAGAGGATACTGCATTCAGGCAGTGCTAGAGACAAAACCCTGAGGACTGAAAGTCATAAGAGATCCCAGTTTGTTTAGTTTACAGACCGGAAAAAGGACATCCTTTAAAAGGTCCTAGGCTATGGGCTGGAAGAAGATAGATAACAGGAATGAACCCAGCATCTCCAGGGACCCTAAGAGCAAGGCCTGTTCCAACTGTCCCCTTTGTCTCTGCCATAAGTATGTCAGAAATAAAATAATAATACCTTACCTTGAGACCAGAAAGTGAAATGGACAGATTAAAGGAGACAGAACTTCAGAGTTCTCAACCCAGGAAACATCTGAGAATGTGACCGTATGAATAGAGCCTGCTATAACACGTCCTGCTAGGAAGGGATTGCTCCCTGCTTTAAAGATGTTGTTGTTATTATTATTATTATTATTATTATTATTATTATGCGATAGAATACCTGGTTTTGTGCAGTGTGAAGTGTTGAGCCCGAGCTGTGGTTACCAGCAGATGGCATTCCAGGTCAACTCTGGAAAGCTGACACACTACATTCCCTCACAGGTAGTAAAGTGCCTAGCCCAGAGCTGGTGTTTAACTGGTCAGCTGGTGAGGTCCAGGGAAAGATGGGCTGGGAAGAAGGGGCAGCAGAGACATCCAATACTGGAGAATCAAGTAGGAATAAGGGCCAGTCCATCTTTCCCCAGCCCCGAGACGAGTCTAGGGAACCCTGGCAAAATAAGCTGCTTTCATTCGCATAGAGGAGGTGAAGCTATGGAAGCATTCCCATTGTCGGGGTGCAAGGAATCATTGAAAAGCCACAGCTAATGCAGATAAGAGTTCAGAAAGAAACCAATGCTACTAAGGCACCACAATCTTCTGTGAACTCTTGCCTTGTAATCTTTAGTCCTGATTCAGTCTGAAGGGACTTTGATTCTTCCAATTTCTCAACTTGTGTCTCCTCCCCCGCACCCCCTTCTGTAGGTTTCCCAAATGTTTTCCGGAAAGTTGCTCTTGGGTCCTCTTAGCTCAAACTCTGTTCTTCCCTCAATAGTTACATCTTTAGGAAACTTCCTCAATTATCTGAGCTTCAATTTCCTTCTCTATAACATAGTGTACCATACCACCTTCTACTTGATGGAGTAGTATGAGCCCATGACAAGTACATCTGAAGTGAGGACTGCATCTGACATATGTCATCCTCCAGACATGTTTCCCTTTCCTCAGGAGCCCAGGGGCACATCTTTATTGCCTTAGCAATCTTGGGTGACTTGCCCCCAAAGAAAGCAAGAAAGTTTTATGTGAGGGTCTCAAGGAGTTTCCTGTGGAGACAGTTTTCCTTCCATCTGGTATGTTCAACGGACTGTCCTATCCATTGTCTATTATCTCTCTAGTCTCCCATCTTTGGACCTTTTTTTGAAACTATGCTGTCAGGGTTAGGCCATGATTCCATCTATTAGTCCAACAATTGGCAACAATGGGCCTGATACATATGCCAGCTGCACTTGCCTGAGGTCAACTTAAAGGAGACAGGCCTCAGCAAAGGGATGATATCAGCTAGGGTGCACTGCATGTGGGTGCTCACCACCTGCAAGTCTTAATAGGAGACACATTCGGGTGCTTCTCAGACCCTCTACCACACCACCACAGAGCCCACTGTGGTCATATCATGTTTGTACAAGCAACTGCTTCTATTTTAGCCATAGGCTGTCAACTAATTGCCAGGTGTATATAAAATGCTGACTCCTTTTCTAGCCATGAGGCTACAAAAGACAGTAAAGTGTCTCCTGCTTGTCACTGGCCTCCTCAGCCTCCAGGATAGATATTGCAGGCTCCTCTGAAATCAGATGGTCGAACTCAACAGTTTGTGTCGTGTGGACTCATATCTCCTGGTGGTTGGTCCCTCTGAAGAGCTCACACTGTCTGTCTTGCAGTAAATCACACGTCTCTTGCCAAATGATGTTCAGGTGGGCTTGTATAATGGAAGGCTCTGGTTGAAGACCAGAGGGCAGAGTGAACCAGGGTATTTCTTTTCCCTCTGGCTTCACATGAGGCTTCCAGCACGAGCTGCTTCTGTCTGCTCATTAGTGCAATTTCAGTTCCCTTTGCTCAGCTCCATCTCTCGTGTTCCCAGCTCTTACAGAGAGATCACAGCTTCTTAAATCGTGAGTAGTGACCCCATATGGGGTTGCATAACTGAACGGGGGGGGGGGGGGTCACAAAATGTTGGCAGTCGTAAGAGGTTTCTGAACATGTAATGACTAAAATTTTATTCACAATCAAGCATGCAATGAATCTGGGTGTTTCTGGCAGTCGTTGCCTGTGTTGCCTCACACAACTTGACTGCAGCCTTGATGCGAACACAGTCCGTGTGTACTTTGAACTACACGTGTCAGCAAACACCCACAAATGCTGCCTAAGACACTTCAGCTCAAATCCCAGACTATTGTTTTATGCATTAGCTGTACACACAATTTTATTCTTTTATAGAAACTTAAGTGCTTTAAATAGTAATGTTAAGACTTTATATATTTTTCTACCATCATTCCTCCATGTGTAAATATCAAAATAGCGTATCTTTGGGTTTGATTGTGTTAGAATATTTTTTTGAAACTGCTGTTTGAGTTGTTGACTTCAGTTTCATAACAAGTTTTTCAACAAAATTTGGCTTGAGATTAGGATAGAATTTCCAACAATCTCTAAATATGCTTCTGCCATTTTTTTTACTACATATTTATTTGACGTTTTCAGTTTGATGATTATGAAATCAAAATATTGATCAATTCTGAAAACCTTTGAAGATGCCATATGCCCTGCACTATCAAGTATTCCTTCAAGATTTAATTTTTTATGTAAAAGTATAAATAAACACATCATCTCATTCACATAAAAAGTGGTTTTTGTCTTTAATAGATGGAAAAATTATATGAATGCCAAAAAATTGTTTTAAAATAAATTTCTTCACGACTCACTATCAGTCAGTGCTTGATTTATTTACCTGTTTTATGTATTTTATATACCTAAGGTCATGTAAAACTTTCTTGGGTAAGAAGTCACAGTTGGAGAAACTTAAGAAGCCCTGGTGTAGAGTGGCTGACACCATGGGTGCTTTCACCACATGGCTCTAGTCTGCGGCTCTGAGGATGACACACCTGTGTGTCGCTCTCACCTTAGACAGGAAAATGGCTTTCTCTCCTTGCTAATTTCCAAGTTACCTCACCATTCATCCTTAGGCTTTTAGTTCTTTCATTGCCTGTGGAATCAATTCCCTTTTCTTCAGTTTATTTTAAAAAGTCTATGTCATCCATCTAGCCTGATGTTGGATGCAAGTGTTTACATAAGAGAAATAAGCACCAATATGATCACAAGCGAAGGAGGTCGAGCATCAAGGACCATGCAGATCCTGCCAAAGGATGGCAGTGATGCCGGCAGCACTGACTGTAGGGCTACCAGCCGCGTCAGTGATGGGGATGAGTGTTCTCTATGAGTGGCAGTGCCCGGGGTGTCTTCATTAGGTGCGTTCTGCAGCAGGATTTTTAATCTGATCTCCCAATAGGCAGCATCTAAGCCTGGTTTGTAGGTTTCTGGTTCCAGAAATTTTTAAAAAATATTTATTTAAAAATATTATTTATTTATTTATTTGAGAGAGAGAGAGAGAGAGAGAGAGAGAGAATGGGTATGCTAGGGCCATCAGCCACTGCAAACGAACTCCAGATGCATACGTGCCCTTGTGCATCTGGCTTACGTGGGTCCTGGAGAATAGAACCGAGATCCTTTGGCTTTGTAGGAAAACACCTTAACCGCTAAGCCATCTCTCCAGCCCCAGAATTTTTTTTTTCCACAAAATTGTCTACAGGAGTTGGAGATATGAACATTATTTCTTACTCATGAATCCATCCGTTGTCATGTGCCCAGGTAGGCGGTCATTGGATTTGCTGTTAGCATGGGCTTGCAATATTTGATTTCCACGTAATGTTCACCAAAAGGCTTCCCACAACTAATAATTCTAATAAAGGATTAATATGGCTGAATTCTTTGAGTGTTCGTAGGTGTTTGTCCCAAGATTAGTGGCGTTCATGGGCTCCCTAGTTCAGTGGTGGCAGGAGTTGACATCCTTCTAGTTCAACTAGGTGGGCGTTCCCTTCACTGTAACTCCCCTGGCATCACCAAGTTGTCACTCTAGTTTGACACTCCCATCTGATATTAACCCAAGGAAAACCAGTGGGCTATTTGGTGAAAAGTTAATTGCATTTGACTTTTTCACTTGTGCATGTGTATATGGTATGAATATGTATGTGGGTATACATGTGTGTGTGGGCGCATGTGCACATGTGTGTGCATGTATGTGGAGGTGAGAGGTTGGTATCGAGTATCTTACGCAATCCTTCTCCACTTTTCCTTCTCTTTTCTTTTCGTGTGTATGACTTGCGTGGGTTCATGTGTGCGAGTACCCGACAAGCATGTGGCGGTCAGAGGACAACTTTGGGTGCTGGTTATTGCCTCCCATCTTGTTTGAGCCAGCCTCTATTTTTCACCATTGTATTCAATAGGCTCACTGGCCCACGAGCTTCCAGCAGATTCTCCTGTCTTTGCTTCCCTTCTTGTCATCAGATCGCTGGGATTATAGATGCCTGCTATAGCAACTGGCTTTGCATTGGATTTCTAAGGATCTGAACTCAGGAACTCATGCTTACACAGCAAACGCTCCGTCCACTAAGCTGCCTCTTCCGACCCCCTCCACCTTACTTTCTGAGACAGGGTCTCTCACTGAACCCAGAACTCACTGTTAGGCTAGACTAGTTAGTCAATGAGTCCCAAGTGCCCACCTGTCTCTGCTTCCCCAGCCCTAGAATTAAAGCTTCATGCACCCATGCCAGGCCTTTTGTGTGGGTGTTGAGGATTTGAACTCAGGTCTTCATGTTTGTGAGTGAAGCTTTCCTCACTATGCCATTTCCCCAGCCCCACTTAGCTCTTTAAGTATGCAGTGTATTAGTGTCCTTGCTAAAACAGTCTATTTATGTTTGGATTTTTTTCCCTTCCATCCCCATCATGATCTGCCAAAGCCATCACCTGTAGATTATGCTAGATGCTTTGTGGACTGACAAGATATCCTGCCCAATGTTGCTTATTACTAACCAAAGGATATTTGTAGGAAATGAAGACAATGGTCTAATAGCTATGAAAACTGATGACCTATCACAACTTCTGAAAACAACTGGATTTATAAAAACTCATACATGGTGCAAACTTGAAGTAACATCTTGAAAAGCTGGGGCCATCTTCAAGTAAGTCTCATGCTTAGCTGTCCATGGTTAAGGGGAAGAAAGAAATAATGGGGTATGGTGCTACCCTATGCTCTGTCCATCCTGTGGGAAAAAAAAAATCACTACTCAATTCTCTCCCTCCCTTAGTCGTACATTAGTTATCATCTATTATATAATAAACATTTGTGTTATATGTCTTTCTCAAAGGACAGAAAATTTGTCATTATGTCCTCAGAGCTTAGAATAGTAGAGAATGCTCAAATACTTGTTGAGTAAATAATTTGAAAACATGATTCATTAACAGATCAGACTTAGACTTTGGATCCTTTGCATTTCTGGTAGCATAACAGAAGTTGTTTTAGAGAGTTTCTGTTCTTGCTGTTGTTTGGGGACATTTACTGTCTTTGAAGTTCTTCTGTCATTCAGAATTGTGGTAGTGGTTTGCTTTGGTTTTATGTTGATGTCCATTCCCTAGTTTGTATCCCAGTTCTTCCTCCTGGCTACCTCTGTTTCCCTTTCTACATAACAAATGGTGTCTCTCCCCATTTCTTTTTCACTCTCAGCATTATTCCTCTAAGTAGCATATATTTCTGTATTTTTATTGATTATGAAAAATTAACCGACACATAATCATTCCATAAGTTTTAGGGGGTATACTTGATTATGCAGCATAAATATGGTGGGAAAGTGCTTCCCATCTATTTTTGTTACAGCTCAGCATCCTGAAGGAAGGACCCTCTGCTTCTGCATGCCAGTTTGCTTGGTCCTTCCATGACCAGACTATAGACCCTGCTGCTCAGATGGCTGGTTCTAGTGACATAGTCATGCTATGGGGCTGACTTTGTACTGTCCTTCAGGCTGGTTCTCCTGTCCACTTGCCCACTTGTCCTATTCAAAATACCTGTGTACTTTAAGGTCAGCCCAAGAACTCCTACGCTTTCTGTCCAATTAGCTCCTCTTTTTTTTCTTCCAAAAATATTTTATTTTTGTTTACTTATTTGGGGGGGGGGAGAGAGTGGGTGCACCAGGACACATGTACATCCCCTTTGTGCATTTGGTTTATGTGGGTCTTGGGGAATCGAACCTGGGTCCTTTAGCTTTGCAGGCAAGCACCTTAATCACTAAGCCATCCCTCCAGCCCTGGTTTCCCCCTTGAGCCCATTTCACATACATAGCTGTTGTTTTACCCTTAGGACCTTAACTATACTGTTAGGCCCTCTGCTTCATCAGGGGTTAAACTCTTTTCAGCCTCTAGCCTCCAACCAGCATGTCTCTCCATCAGTTGTCATTGCTCTTGGGTGGTCAATTTGTCCCATGAATTCTTGTGTGAAGACTTCTACTTATTTCATTTGCCTGAATTATGTTCCACAGCTAGCATGTGACTCCTGAGATCTTTGTATCTCATACTTCTAAATTATTCCCCCAAATCATGGTTTAATACCTAGGGCAGCACTGAGCACAAAGCAAGTGCTCTTTGTTCAACAAAGAGTTATTGACTGAGTTTAAAAAAATTATTTATTTGAGAGAGATGCAGATAGAGATAAAGATAAACAGGTAGGTAGATAGATGGATAGATGCATAGATACATAGATAAATGGTGCAACAGGGCCTCCAGCCACTGCAAAGAAATGCCAGATGCATGTGCCACCTGTACATCTGGCTTACATGGGTCCTGGGGAAATCAAACCTGGGTCCTTTGGCTTTGCAGGCAAAAGCCTTAACTGCTAAGCCATCTCTCCAGCCCATTGACTGAGTTTTGAGTGAGTCCCACTGAAATATCTTTCTTGTGAAATGCACGTGGGTCATCATGTGTTTGTGATGCACTTGAATGCCATTGCCCCATCCTAAACTTTCAGCGAAGCTACAGTAGTTCTACTCTGTGCTTGGGACAATCCCAGGAGTACGCAGTGTGGATGGTAGACCTATTCCTCCATAGAAAATATAATTTTGATTCTACAAGCATTAGCTCCATTCTAAAGACAGCAAAGACCAGGAATCCATGCCTTTCCTCAGTGACTCCCCACCATACACCAAAGCCCAATCTGAATTTTAGTGAAAAGGGGACATATCTAAAGATTGAGCTCATCTGGGCAATCAGTCAATGAATGCCACATAACGAAGTCCCAGTAAAAACTTTGAGCATGGGTCTGGAGAAATTGCTCAGTGGTTAAGGCACTTGCCTCTAAAACCCAATGACCCAAGTCCAATTCCCCAATACCCATGAAGAGCCACATTTGCAGCAGCTAGAGGCCCTGGTGCACCCATTCTCTCTCTCTCTTTCTCTTTCTCTCTTTCATTCTGTTGGGCATGGTGATGCTTACCTTTAATCTGAGAACTCAGGAGGAGTAGGTAGGAGGATTGCTGTGAGTTTGAGTCTAGCTTGAGACTAGAGTAAGTTCCAGGAGAACCTGGGCTAGATTGAGACCCTACCTTGAAAAACAACAACAACAACAACAACAACAACAACAACAACAACAACAACAAAAATCTCTGGGCACTGAAGCTCAATTTCCAATGTTGGCACTACTCTGTCTATATTGTCCCTCATCTATGCATCCTGGGTACAAAGGACTTCCTATTTGCAGCCCCCCTAAACTCTGTTCTCTGTCCTTTCCTCTAGTTGGTTCTAATCTTTTCTCTGTAATAACAACTTTCAATGAATCTTCCTGGTGAATGATCAACTCTGAGGGTGGTTTGGGCATTCTACCAAGCCTACAGATACTGTCAGAACTTAGGGCCGTCTGGGAGACTGTGTCCTAATACTTGGCAATTTTGCTAACTCTAGGTCATGACACTCATATTTCCCTGCTTTTCCAGAGTCTGAAATGTGCCTTTATATTACTGTAGTGTGGGAGAGATAGGCATGACCTATCCTGTGTTCTGACTATTCTGTGTACCCAGTTACTACTGGTCTCCATCTTACAGACTCTCTCTGCTTCTGGGCCCCTCTCCACAATATCCCCGCCTCCTATCCATCCCCACCCCAGTCCAGGCTTCATGGAGGTAGCATTATAGGAAGGACTGTAACTCAACTACAGCTCATTACAAAGGTTCTCACAAGTCATACCTGGCCTCTTGGGACCCAGGATTGACTGATCACTGTCTCTTCAACTTCAAATGCTCTTCACTTCCATCAGGGCAGATCATTAGGTGAGGTGCCTATGGCCCCTTTGGACTAAAAACTTGCTCCCACTCTCAGCCCTTCAAGATTTGTCTTATCCAGGTGATTTACAAACCTGTGTAACTATAGGCATCACCTGGGACTCTCATTAAGCATTCAGATTTTTAGCAGGTCTGGTTTGTGTTTGCAGGTCTGAGTTTTTGGATCATTAATCTATTTTATTTGAACTAGATTTAAATAGCAAAGATCCCGGTAATTCTTCTGAATATCCACAATAGCCAGGTGCCCAGGGTTCTTACATCTGCTTCTCACTTCCAGTTACCGTTCTTGACTCTTCTAGGGTTGGGTTAGGGAACAAACTTGATAATGTTTTGTATACCCTCTGGTTGGTAGAATCAGGCCCTAGCCCTAATCCTGGGGTTGGCAGTACTTTTACCCAGCCTCATCATGGCCAACCCTCTTGTCTGGCACCAGGATCTTTCTTGTGCCCAATCCCAACATCTGGAGTCTTGCCACACATGGATGGATATCTGATATGATGAACAACTTCACAAACAACTTCATTTAATTCAATAAACATTTGTAGGCTTGAGTTATGTCCCATGCACTGTGCTAGGTGCTGGCCAGATTAAAAAGGGAAAATAGAGTTTAAAGGGTGTGATAGACACCTAACCAAGCAACCATCATACTATGTGATAAATGCTTTAGCAGAAGCTTGTACAAAGTGCTATGGAAACTCAGATGGGGAGTGATTAATTCTTCCCGGGAAGGGTCAGGAAAAGCCATAGAGAAGAGTTTACATTTGGGAGGTGATCAGAAGTTCTCTCAGAGGTCATGGGGAGGAACCGGCATTCCAGGCAGAAAGCAAAGCCAAGAGAAAGCCAAGGAGACTGAGTGCTTGATGTCCTTAGGCAACTTGGATAGTTTTTTTCCAAGTGTGGCCTTCAGACCATCTGCTTCATAACTCCTTGGAGTTGTTGGAAATGCATATTTCAACTGACCAGCTCATAGTGATCTGGAATATGAGCAGTAGTACCTGGTAATTTTTACTGCTACTTGCCCCCCTTGGAGAATTTTAAATCAATTAAAGCAATGTTTTTCTACCTGGGTATACTAAAATCATCAGGACGGCCAATAAAACATTGAGGCCTCACTTTAATCTCAGAGGTTCTCATGGATGTGGAATATGGCCTACGCATCTGGGTATGTAAAGTTCTCTTGGTTGTTCTGATGTGGAGAATCATCACATCCAAGATAGAGAGAACCTGAGGAACATATTCCAGAAACCAAAGCAGGCCCATGGAGACCTGCTATACATTATGATGGGTGTGAGATGTTCATGCAGTGTTTTCCACAGTGTGCTGGAAAGTTTGGTTTTGACTTTGCAAGTGATGGAGAGCTTCTAGAAGCTCTTCTTCCTATTTAGACCACATAAGTATTGATAGCAGGAGACAAGACCAAATCTGGTTTGTAAACTCTTTGTACTGGCAGCCTCTCCATGAAGTAGGCTCTGCTGTGCCCTTAGAATAGTCCTTCTTCCCTAGTACTTTGGGCTTTCAATACTTCCGTCTCTTTCTTCAGAGACACACTGGGCATATACTCTGTGACCATTGTTCAATGCTACTTGTTTGCATCTCAGGTAAACTCTGAGCCATGTTAAGATTCAAGGAGTCAAGAATTTTGTGTATGTGAGTGATGTGTGCATACATGTTCATATATGTATGAGATCACATATGTGTGCAGTTTCATATGTGTGAGTGTGCATGTGGAAGACAGAGGTCAATTTCAGGTGTCTTCCTCAGTTGTTCTCCATCTTGTTTAGAGACAGGGTCTCATGGTGGACCTAAAGCTTACTGATTCAGCTAGACTGGTTGGCCAGCAAAACATCAGCTAGCTGTCTCTGCCTGTCCAGTGTTAGGATTACAGGATAGGCACATACAACCATGCTTTTTAAAAATTTTATGTGGGTGCTGGGAATTCAAACTTAGGTCCACATGCTTGTACTGCCAATACTCTACTAACTGGTGTCATTCCCCCGGCTACTGATAGGATTTTTATAGAGTCTAGTCTGTTCCTATTTGTCATTGTTATAATGTAGAGTCCCAGAATCATTAATGCTAGGAGAAGGAGAGAATTTAATGGTTATGTGGTTGAGAACAGGACATGTTGTGGTTAGGTTTCTTTGGTTCTTTGATTTGGGTCATGATTCCTTTTATAAGTCTTCTGACCTTGTCTGTTGGTGCCCTCAAATGAGTATGTTGAGATGAACTCATTACTGTTCTCACAGAGCAAGGCTCTGGTTGAGATCTGTGGTATTGTGGAATCTGGGAATCCAATGCAGGGTCTGACTCAATACCTAGCACAAAGCCACCACACAAGTGTTATCTGTTGAATGGATCTGAGATAAAGCCTGTAGATCTGCTTCAAATTACTGTCAGTACAACCTTGAGCAAGTTGGTTCTGGTCTCCAAGCTCACTCCAATTTCCTTCAACATAACGGACAAGAACCAGACAGTCTCTGTTGCTACTTCCCACTCAGAGATTATACATATTGGCATCTTTAAAAAAAACCCATAATTTGAAACTAAGAGACACTTTGAAGGTCAAGGAGCCCAACCCACAGCTGGCTCAAGAAAGAGCCAGATTATTCAAAGAAGTAAAAATTTGGCAGCTTCATGTTTGTGTATTAGTAAAATGTCAGCCAAAATGAATAATTTGGATTAAAAATCACTTGAAAGCCAAAATTATTCCTTTTTTGCTAAATATCTGTCACATTAATAAGGAATTTAAATAGAATTTTGCATTGTTTTCCCTTGTCCTCTATTTTCTTGTATAACATACACCTTAAGTGTATTGGTTGATGAATTTTTACTTATGCACCCATCTATTAACTATCTCACAAATCAAGATATAGACCACTTTAAGGCTGGGCTCGGTGGTGCATGCTTGTAATACTAGTACTTGGGAGGCTGAAACAGGAGGATTATAAATTTGAGGCCAGCAAGACACTGACTTAAAAAGTCTTTTTAAAAAGACCATTTTGACATCAGGAGAAAAATTATTTTATGCCTTCTTAAGTCACTACCCTTCTTCAAGAGCCAGAAATTCACTCCTATCTCTACAGGTTTGTTTTGTCTAGTTTTGAGCTTAATATATATGAATTACACTGTGAGTTATATATGGTGTGGCTCTATTTGCGATCCAGCCATACTGTTGCACACATCAATGGTTTCTTCCATTGCTAGTTGTGAAATGTATGACTAGTACAAGTTCAGAATTCACTAGTTAGCTATAGTCCATTTTTTTAAAAGGTGAATTTGTTAGATGTTAACTTAGCAGCTATGTAAATTTTACTCTGGACCTGTTTTTCTTATCTGTGAATGAAGATGTTGGACTAAAGAATCACTAGTATTTTGTTTTGTTTTTAAAGGTCAATGAATGGTATATGCATTGAAGGCCCAACAGACAAGTGGGAGACAATCACAAGTCACATATCTGACAAAGATATCATGCTAAGAATATACAGATGATTCTTACAAATCAATAAGAAAAAAGAGAGATTATTAAAAAGTTGATCTTTTTTTTAAAAAAATTAGTTTTTATTTTCACTTAGAGAGAGAGAGAGGGAGAGAAAGAGAGAATATGGGTTCACTAGGGCTTCCAACCACTGCAAACGAACTCCAGAAGCAGGTGCCACCATGTACATCTTGCTTACATAGGTTCTGGGGAGCCAAACCTGGGTCCTTAAGCTTTGCAGGCAAGTGCCTTAACCTCTAAGCCATCTATCCAGCTGAGAAAGAGAGATTTTAACCCAGTCAAAAAATGAGTTACTTGATTTGTGTGTGTGTGTCTGTGTGTGTGTGTGTGTGTGCGCGCGCATTAGTTACTATTGTTATAATGAAGAAATTGTTAAGGCTATACAACAAATGCTTTCAAATACTCTGGAAGGCTTGGCCATCTAGATGTTGCAGAAACTATATTTTTTTTGAAAAAGTATCCCCTGTATTGTTTACCAGGAAGCAGTGAAAGAGCATATTTGTTTTAGCAAATGCATGGAATGCGCATTAAAGGACTGAAAGGTCTGTTCATATGAGCAGCGATCTTATTATCCCAGCTTCAACATAAATGCAGCTGACATCAACCACCATTCATCCCAGTTGCAGGTGTAGCCACCAGCAAGGGTAGTTCCCTTTCTTCCTTTGCCATGACTGCGGGAGAGCCTTTGAACCCACACAAAGAGCAGCTGTGGTTGTCATTGAGCCTTTGGGATGGCTAAGCAAGGTGTACGCTGAACGCATAGCAACAGATAGGTTTTCATCTGGGCAGCCACGTTATTATTTCCTCCGACTTTGAAAAGGGAAAGTTTTAACAGGCCTCTTGGAAGGGACCCTTGTTTTTCCCCCCACCTGCTCGCAGTTACTGTCACAGAATGCGTCACTGCTCTCCCACGCAAAAAAAAAAAAAAAAAAAAGTTTGCCATCCAGAGCAAAGGGAGTTTCATTTTCTTCTTCTTCTCTGTGTTAGCGATCCAAGGGTCTGCATATGGCTCCTTGGGCATTACCCAATTAGTCTCCCTCCCTCCCTCGGCCCTGGAGTTTCCTGCCCAGAGAGCCTTATCATTTCAGCCTGAGAAGTCACTGCAAATCAGGACTTTGCCAGAATGCTTGTGGTCTCTGCCTTGGCCTTTTTCAAGATTTTGCAACACCGGGTCTCATCTTAGTAGGGTGAGAAATTGTCCCATCAATGTAATCAACCCAGATTGGTCAACCAGAGGGAATTTGCTTGGTCCTCACATTTCCGTATGTGTTGTCTTGCATGAGGATCTCCTCATGACTCTGTCCTTTGACTGGTGCTAACTGACACATTCCCTTTACAGCGTCACTCTCAGGGACGTTTCACACTTGGCACTTGACCACTGAATCAAGATTTAGCAGCTCTGCAGTAGCACACATGGACACAAACAACACACGCACACACACACACACACACACACACACACACACACGAAATGGATCTAAACACTGCATAGTTACTGAGCAGACAGAGTTTCAGAGACCAGCAAATATGGATCTGAATCTAAATTTATCACAGTACCTGGATGATGATTCTTAGCTTCTTCACTTGCAAAAAACAAAACAAAAACAAAAAACCTGGAGTAAAATATCAACCTTGTTTTCGGGATTTTCCTAATGTCAAGGGAGTCGATCCATGTGCACAATGCCTGGGAGCCGTCTGGTCCACAGTAATTACTCCACAAACAGTGGGTGGGATGATGATGCCACAGATGGTCCAGCTGGGACCGATCACTTTGTGCAGGACAGTGGCTAGCCCAAGCTTCGTAGCAAGCAAACGATAGTCCTGGTATAAGAGCTATGGCCCAGAGCTCCATCCCACTCTGGGGCAAAGAGGGCCACGTCCAAGAATTGCTTCTGCAAGTCTGGAGAGGAAGCAACAGTGCAAAACAAAATGAGCAAAATGAAACAAAAGGAGAGGAATTATTATTATGTGTTGGTGACTTCCTCAACTAAGTGTGTGAGTTGACTGAGGTGGAAAAGAGGCTTTTCTTTTGGAAATAGTGAACTGCTTATGCGTGTGGCATCTTTTCCCTGTTCTGTGAAAGGTATCCCTATTGCTTTGAGGAGAGTTATGACGTTTAGATTAGGAAAAGAAAATGAAAGAATCCGGTAAAATGGGTCCTTACAGCTCACAACAGGGGCATAGATTTGAATACCTCACCTTTTATTCACAAGGGTTAGGTTTTGCGGAGATAGGAAAAGATCTATGAAAAATCAAAGGGTAGGAGGCCCTTCAGGAAGCAGGTTGTAGAGTTGATGTCAGAAAATTATATTATAAAGGGAACAGAGTAGGGCTAGGTTATGTCATTCTTCTCTCTAGGCTATGATAATGATCTCCTCATTGGAAGACAGAGAGGAGGCATGGTAGGCAGGGGCTGAGATGAGGAGACCCACCTTAGGAGACTACATGGAGGGAGCTGGTGAACTTAGGGTTGGTGTCCACTAGAGAGTATGTGTTGGCATCTGTGGAAGGGGCATAGTAACTGTTTCCCATGGTCCTTTCTGCTGAGAATCTTCCATCAACACCTGCATGTCAAGCCATCCATTGTCAGCATAAGCAATAGTCCAGATTTTTCCAAGGTCCATATGAGCTACCTAATTGGACATCTCTCTTCAAGGACCAAGGACGCATATAAACACAATGAAACACAGATCTAGTTTCTGGAAGGTTCTTGGAGATATGAGAGGTAAAGCTCCCAGCACTTGTGCTGTGGGTACCAACCATCTACATCACTTGTTTTATTTTAGAAGTTAATTCAGCCTGGTGATTAAGAGTGTGGTCTCTGGAGCCAGCTGACTGCCTTAGATCTTGTTCTTTTCCCTTATTAGCTGGGAAACTTTGAGGAAGTTTATGAAACTCTCAGAGCCTTGGCTTCTGTATCTGCCAGATGGCACAATCATAATTTCTGCCACTTGGGTTTGCAGTGATTAAATGAATTAATACACAGGGAGGGCTTTGTTAGAACAATGCCTGGTACACAGTAGAGTGCAGTAATTACAAGTTGTAGTTCTTATTGCCTGTGCTTAGCCACATGAGGGCAAATTTGTATGTGTCTGTGTGTGTGTGTGTGTGTGTGTGTATGTGTGTGTGTGTTTATATGTGTGTGTGTGTGTGTGTGTGTGTGTCTGTGGTCAGAGATAACAATCTTTTTTTTTAAATCAATAACCAAAAGGGAAATTGCATGTTCATTATCTCAACTTTCTGGAGCTGCTCACTCACTTGATTTTCCATGCATAAATTTGTACATGTTTTTAATAAGTAATTACTGAGCCCTTCCTATGTGTCTGTCTTCTGGCATTATGCTAGATGCTGGGAATAAAATAGTGCTGAAGATAGGTATAACTTTGTCTTTATGTAGTTCATCATCTCAACTAGTCTATTCCAGTAATTTCTTTCCCTTTATCTGATTTGGGGGTTTGAGCCAATCTCCTGAGCAGAGTTCCTGGTGCTGGCAACCCAGGGTTCTGTAGCAGGCCATAAAATGCATGGTATATGGATTTAATAATGTCAGGGGAAATTTTCAGTTAATCCCTTGGACTGTGGGTACACCCAGGATTCAAAGGCCAGACCAAAATGACACGAAGAGAAACAGAAAACTGGTAATTATCTGGTGAATTTGGGTCATGTGGAAAGCCAAACCAAATTACTTTAGCCAAGGAAAAAATGATTTTTTTTCTCCTTCAAATGAATTAGTTTTGGTAAGGTTTTACTGGGGTCTTCCCTTCCTCTCTTTACTATCTCCTACCAGGTATTTCCTAGAAACCAGAACATGGCTGGTAAGACATAATGACAAGGACTTGAAGGAATGACACTGCCCATTCATAGGGCATTTGTGAGCCCGTGTTGTCCTCAGCTTCAGCAAATATGGAAAATTGAAACTCTGCTCTTAGTCAGAGGTGGCAGGGCTATGAACCCATCACCATATAAGTGCTCTTAATTTTGAACAAAATTTGAAAGGTTTTCTTAATTGTGAAACAAATGTTTTCAGTTAGATGTTTTATTATTTTTTTAAAAAAGTTCTAAATCATACTACATTTTTTTTTTTTTAGTTCTAGGGTAAAAGCAAGTGAAGGGAGCAGGCTTTAATTTTTATGTTTCAGTCATTTATTATGCCTTTAACAGAGAATTTAAATGCATCCCTTATCCAGGAACTAGTAATGGAAATTGCCTATTTCAAACTGCAATCTATAAAATCTTGTTAAATAGTGTAATGAAAATTTGTCACTTTGTCACCTACCTGACCTTTGACAACCCAGAGACTTAAACTTAAGTGGAATCTCCCTCAGTTTTGAAGAAATGATTGCATATTTTACTGTGTTCTCACCAAAAAAAACCCTTCAGCCAAAATTTCAGCTAGCCCAAGTCAATTTTTAAGCAAAGTGCATAACCAGAAATTGGCAAACACTTGCGTATCATCCTTTCCATATTCAAAAGCTGTCTGAGACTCATTTGATTAAGCATAAAAATAACTCTGTGAATGTCATTAGAAAGGCTGATGAACATTCCATGTCTGGCCACTTGGATTTGTATTCTGCGGATGCATCATTAAGTCACTGTTAAGTCGCTTCTCTTGTAAGGACCTGATCATGCTCTCTAGAGTCTGAAAAAGACATTTCCATATTGAGTTTAGAAGGTTTAATTTTTCTATTTCCATTCAACAGAAAGGAAACAGCTGGTAAGTTAGGGGAGGCCAGTACAGTTCATTTGGCTACTGTAATCTCCACTGGATTCTTTGATGAGTAGAGCATCCTTATTCCAACCAGGGGCCCCTCCCTGCCAAATCTCCTCATTAAACCAAGTTGTGATTAGAAAAGAATGACACTTTATTTCATATGCAATTCTCTCCAAGCTTCCATACTCCTCTTTAAGTTTTCCTCTGACAAAACTTTTCCTTGGCTTTGGGCTTTTCTTCTCCCTGGCAGCCCTGCCACACAAGATATGCTAGATTCTTGACCAATCCTATAGACAACTGCTGAGTGAACCATATCCTCACTGGCTCCTGGGGGCTCAGCTGTTATCTATGCAGTTATTCATTCTTTAACTGTTAATTCACATACACACAACACGCACACACGTGCGTGAGCCTTTTCCTTCATACCTGAGAACAATGTACTGGTTCAGAAATGGAAAGCCATTTTGCTTCCTAACATTTGTTTCTCAGTCAGTTGGGGGCGGGGTTTCTAAAGTCAAGGGAGGTCAAAGTACCTGCTGTATGTGGTGGATAGGATTCCAAACACGCACAAATATTGACTGGAAAAGCATGACATTGGGAGCTTTTTAAAAATGGAGATTTCAGGGCTGGAGAAATCCTTTGATTTCAATAAATAGATACCAGACTCCTTAGTGTATATTTTGTGTGTGTGCATGCGTGTTCATATGTGTGTGGGTGCATGTGTGTGGGGGCCAGGGAAGTATCTTGGGTGTCGTCCTCAGGCCTGCCATTCACCTCTTTTTGAGAAAGGATCTCTCATTGTCCCGGAGTTCACTGAATAGGCTAGACTGGTTGGCCAGGGAGCTCTAGGATCCACCTGCTTCTGCCTCCCAAGTGCTGAGATTACAAGTGCGTGCCATGATACCTGGCCTTTACGTGAGTGCTACAGAGCACACACAGGTTCGCATGCTTTCCAGGTAAACACATGACTGACAGAGCTATCTCCCTAGCCTAATGTGTACTCTTTGAGGTACTTCAGGGAGGTGACCGAGGCTTAAAGAAAGTAAACTTCAATTCTGTATTTAGCAAAACCCTTTTCCTCCTGAACTTTCTCCCTGGTCCAGTCAACCTGTGGCTATATAGACAAAAGATTATATTGGTATCATTCTTGTGTTTATAAGCCTCAACTTCAAATGAACATTTCCTATTGATATGTTTTTTCTACTCAGTTTATCCTTCTAGCCATAATGACCATTTACTCCCACCTCACATTTCCAGCCTCCTCTCCTGTTTGCCTCACTTTTGATGATGGTCTTGAATTTCATTTCATGAAGAATGCAGGTTTTATCAGCTAGGCATGCCTGAATAATTTCTGCCACCAACCCTGTAAACCTACTTGAAGCCACACTCCTTTTCTTGTCATCTTCTTTTCTACTATTATCAATGAAGTAGTATGTCTTCAATTAAGCACCATTTTTCTACAAGAGTCTAGATTTTATATTGTCTCATCCTTTTAAGGACTTCATTCTTCAAATTTTCCTCCATTATTTTCCAGGTAGGCTCTCACTCTAGCTCAGGCTGACCTGGAACTTACTGTGTAGTTCTAGACTAACCTCCAACTCACAGTGATCCTCCTTCCCTGCTTCCATAGTACTTCCATTTTTTTTTTTTTTCAAGGATCTCACCTTAGCCCAGGCTGACTTGGAACTAACTCTGTTAACTCAAGCTGTTCTTGAATTCATGGTGATCCTCTTACCTCAGCCTTCCAAGTGCTGGGATTAAAGGTGTCTGCCAGTATGTCCTCATTTGCAACTTAAACTTATATATATATATATATGTATTTTGTCATTGTTGGTTTATTTATTTATTTATTTTTATTAATTAGTTTTGTGCTCAGTGAATACAGTCAATTTTGTGCCATTATTAGGCTCATCCATGACCTACCCTCTCCCCTTGGGCCCTCCTTGTTGAAGTATATGGGTCATGCATTCTGGAGTTAGCCCACAGTTATGGGTAGGATAAATGTCTTTGCATATCATGACCCAACATGTGGCTCTGATATTCTTTCCGCCCCCTCTTCTCCAAAATTTCCTTGAGCCATGTTGGGTTCATTTTTGGTCTGCTTTAGTGATGAGGTGTTGGAGGCCTCTGGGTCTCTGAATCTCTCATTTGGTAGGAGTTGATTTTTCTCTCTGTTGATCTCCTTGTGCTGGTACCCAGTTCACCAAGAAAACAGCACCCTTGCTTGTTTTGCCAATTGTTCTTAGTTTCAGCCAGGGCCCTTTTGAGGTATGATGGGGTGGCTCTCTCCTTAGGATCTACATCTATCTGAAAAAGAGAAGCAGATTCTCCAACGGAGAGTAAGTTAGCACCAGACAAATAGATAACCCTTACTTTTTTTTATAGAGAATTTAATAGGTGTAGGCCCTCTTGTAGCCCGCAATTGGTGGTAGCTTGATAATGAAGAGCAGGCTTTTGTTTGGATATGTTTCTGACTTATTTCCCCAACTCCAGCTATGGGTATTGTACCTCTGAGGGGATCAGTTAGCCGAATCAAGAGTAGTTGGCTTCCCACCATGGCTGTGCGCCACTGTTGCACCTGTGTGAGCATCACGACAGGTTATTTGTTGCTAAGTATGTTAGACCATGAGTTGCTTGGACAGATATTGGTCATTTTCCCCCAGTCGCCCATGTAGCACCTTCTGGCATTAGATGCACTGACTGTCTGGGGACTGACTCTCTTCCAGCTTCCAGCCATGCCATTCCATTTTACGTGTCAACTGCATAAGGTGTCTTTAGCAGTAGGGTCTTGCCACTAACCTTTGGTGGGTCACCAAGTACTCTGACAGAAATCTGTCTTTCTTTTAGGAAACCTTGTAGGTCTCTCTGATCAAAAGCTCATTGTGAATGATAGCCACATGCTGTTACTGGGAGTTACAGGTCAGTGCCCATTAAGAAAAGGAAGAAAAAGATAACTAATATAAGAGAGTTAGAGAGAAGAGAGAGAGAGAGAGAGGGAGAGGGAGAGAGAGAAGCTGTAGAAGATTAAGGTCAGTCTTCATCAGACCCTCTCCACTGTCTTGTGGCTCGGGTGTTCCCTCTAAGGACCTGGTAAAGGTTCAGCCATTTGGTCTGCCTTTTAAGATGTAGAATTTTATGGTACCATTGCCATTTGGGTCTAGTTTGTGTTTCCCACCCCCTCTCTTCCCCTCTCCTCCCTCCTCACCCATCCTATTGTCTAGTCCTCGAGGTGCTTGCTGGGTATGTAAGGCATCTTGGGTAGATTCAGGTTAGGTGCTGTAGATGAGATTTTTTTTCTGTGATTGGGTAAGTTCACTGAGAATGATCTGTTCCAGGTTCAACCATTTTTCCTCAAATTTCATTGTGGCATTTTTTCTTACTGCTGTATAGAATTCCATTGTGTAGATATACCACATCTTAGTTATCCATTCTTCTAGTGATGGACATCTGGGTTGATTCCAGCTCTTAGCTATTAAAAATTGAGCTGCTACAAACATGGTTGATCGAATCTCTCTGGCCCGTGGTTTGAAGGTTTTAGGGTAGATGCCCAGTAAGGGAATAACTGGGCCTGTTTGTATCTCTATAGTCAGCTTTTTCAGGAGTCTCCATATTGCTTTCCAAAGTGGTTGTACCATCTTACATTCCCACCAACAGTGGATGAGTGTTCCTACTTCTCCACATCCTTGCCAGCATTTATTTTCATTTGATTTTTTGATGTTTGCTATCCTTACTGGGGTAAGGTGGAATGTCATTATTGTTTTAATTTGCACTTCCCTGATGATTAGGGATGATGAACATTTTCTTAAGTGTGTGTTTGCCATTTTTATTTCTTCCTCTGTGAACTGCCTGTTTAGCTCTTTGCCCCATTTTGTGAGTGGGGTGTTTGACTTTTACTGTGAGTTCTTTTGGATTCTAGAGATTAGGCCTCTGTCAGTTGGATAACCAGCAAATATTTTCTCCCATTCTGTGGGTAATCTATTGGCTTTGTTTATTGTATGCTTGTCTGCAAAGAAACTCTTGAGCTTCATGTGATCCCACTGGTTGAGTGACTGTTTAAGATCGTGAGCTACTGGGGTTTTGTTCAGGAAGTCTTTTTCCATTCCTATATCATGGAAGGTACTTCCTATATTTTCTTCCAGTAGTAGTCGAGCTTCTGGTCTTATATTGAGGTTTTTGATCCATTTGGACTTGAGTGTAGTGCATGGCAAAATGTATGGATCAAGTTTCAGTTTCCTGTATATGGTTATCCAGTTTGTCCAGCACCATTTGTTGAATATGGTGTCTTTTTTCCAGCCTATATTGTTAGGGCCTTTGTCAAATATCAAGTAGCTATATTTGTTTGACCCAAAGTCTGGGCCCTCAAGTCTATTCCATTGGTCTATACTCCTGTTTTTATGCCAGTACCATGCTGTTTTTATTAGTATGGCTTTGTAATATAGCTTTAGATCAGGTATGGTGATACCTCCAGAGGTATTTCTTTTGCTGAGGATATGTTTGGATATGCAAGGCCTTCTACCTTTCCATATGAAATTTGAGAAAAAATATGGAACGCTTCACAAATTTGTGTGTCATCCTTGTGCAGGGGCCATGCTAATCTTTTCTATATCGTTCCAATTTCAGTATATGTGCTGCCGAAGCGAGCACTTAAACTTCTATATTTTGAGTAGATTATTTCTGTTAGTATACATACTGAATTAGTGACCTTCACATCACAATGACGGAACTCCTTCTGTAGACATTGTAAAGGAAGAAATGTCTCTTTGGGCTCATGGCTTGAGAGGAGGTGGTCCGTCATAGTGGGATGGTGTGACATAGCAATAGCAGGACTGTTTGCCTGATGGCAGCCAGAAAAGGGGAGGGAGAGAGGGGGAGAGAGAGAGAGAGAGAGGAGAGAGAGAGAGAGAGAGAAGGGAGAAGGGGAGAGAGAGAGAGAGGAGAGAGAGAGAGAGAGAGAGAAGGGAAGGAAAAAGAGGGGAAGAGAGGAAAGCAAATAGAAGGGAAAGCCAGGGAACAGAAGGGAAGGGGAAAGGAAGGGAAGAGAAATCAGTGAGATACCTCTTGTAACCTATTTCCTTAGTTAGGTTCCACCTTCTAAACTTTTCAGAGCCACTCCACCATCTGGGGATCTAGGCTTTTTTAACACATGAGATTGTGGGTGACCTATCATATTCAAACCATAATGTATACTTTTTTTTTAGACAAACCCAACAGACTGGCCTTTGTGTGTGGGTGTGCGTGCATGTGTGCATGAGAAAGAAAGAGAGATAGAGATAGAGAGAGAGAAAATTGGCATGCCAGGGCCTCCAGCCACTGTAATTGAACCGCAGACATGTGTGCCACCTAGTGGGCATGTGCGACCTTGCATGCTTGAGTCACCTTGTGTGTCTTATGTGGGTCCTGGAGAGTTGAACATGAGTCCTTAGGCACCTCAAGCACTGAGCTATCTCTCCAGTCCAATTTGTACATTTTCATGGTAGAGTACTTACTTGCCTAGCATTCATGAGACCAATGAAGTGTGATAAATAGGCTAATAAAAAGCAAATAGCAAATAAACAAATAAATCTCTCAATCATGTCCTCACTGTTTCTGATTCCAGCAAGCTATTTTAACCACTGAGCAATATTCCCGACCCCATTCTACCTTTTATGCTACAAACATCTTCTTGTGCATCTTATCACCTTCCAATGCAGTAGGATACTGTCTCCTTGAAACACTTTGCCATCGAAACTCTAGCATGACAGTCTTCTGGTTTTCTTCTTCTATCTATAATGCAACTTCTCAGAACGACCTTTTACCAAAATTGAGAAATAGTTCTTTTGGATTGTCTTGAGCCTCCCATACCTCATTCATAGGTTTTCTCATTCATTCCCTTGGTATATAAAATATATATTCATCTTGTCTTTTCTACTGTCTTTGTTCTATCTCTATCCATCCATCACTTTTTCCACAGGAAATGAATTATTTTGTCAGTCCTTGTGTATATGTTGTTTTAAATATCATTCTGCAATTTGATTATTCACGTAACTATATATATATATATATGTATTGATTCAAGCCATATGTTTCATGGAGATCTATCTCATTCTTGAATGGTTTCATGCTGTCCACTACTATGAATACTGTGTCTTAATGTCCCCTGAAATTAATTTGTTAAAGCGATTCCCTGTTGTGGTATTATTAGGAGACAGGACATTTTGAAAGTGATTACTTCATCAGAACTCTAGCATTGTGAGTGGTTGAGTACCTTACAGAAGGGCTGTAAGGAAGTAGCATAATCCCTTCCCATTTGCCCATCCATCCTTTCTTCTGTTTGAGGATACTTTGTAATGCAGCAACAAGGTGGTACCAATTTGGAAGCAGAGAGTGGTCCTCAGCAGACACCAGTCCTGCTGGTGACTGTCTTTATCTTGGACTTTTAAAAATCCCAAAATGTGAGAAATAAATTTCTTTTTCTCACAAACCAATCGTTGTTTTACGATAGTACAAATGGACTAAGACAGATATGTTCGTAGTTGTTTCACCAGTCCTCTACTGTGCACAGTAATACTGTTCACAGGTCATTGCTCTGACAGACAGAGCTATAGTGAATCCTCTTGTGATTTCCTCCTTGTACGTGCATACATGTGAGTGCCTCTATAGGGTAAAGTAGAATGCATCGATCATAGCATATGAACATGTGTGTTCTTTTCCTTGTACATGCATACATGTGAGAGCTTCTATAGGGTAAAGTAGAATGCATAGATCATAGCATATGAACATGTGTGCTCTCCTCCTTGTACATGCATACATGTGAGAACTTCTCTTGGGTGAAGTATAACACATAGATCAAAGCATATGAACATGTGTGCTCTCCTCCTTATACATGCATACATGTGAGAGCTTCTCCAGGGTGAAGTATAACACATAGATCATAGCATATGAACATGTGTGCTCTCCTCCTTGTACATGCATACATGGGAGAGCTTCTCTAGGGTGAAGTATAACACATAGATCATAGCATGTGAACATGTGTGCTCTCCTCCTTGTACATGCATACATGTGAGAGCTTCTCCAGGGTGAAGTAGAATGCATAGATCAAAGCATATGGGCATTTACAATTTTAGTGTTGATGCTCACTTTCTTTTTAATGCCCCAGGACACACACCTATAGGCAGGGAATGCATAGCCTGTTTTTAAACATTGTTATCAATTCTTGATTTTAATAAACCTCAAAAGCTTGCCAATTTTATGAGTAAATATTACTTCCTTGTGGCTTAATATTCTGTGTTTCTGGTTAGAAATGAAACTATCACTTTTTTCCCTCTATGTGACCATCAGCCATTTGTAGGTTCACTTTGTACTTTTCCAGTTTTTCACCTGGATGGTTTGTATTTTTATGTTGATTTATAGGAAGTGTGGATAGATTCTGAGTACTTTTTTCTATTTTCTATGATGACACTTTTAACCTTTCGAATCTCGATTTACTCCATAGGTGAGTGCTAATCTACTGCTAAAGTCATCCCAAGAATTGGTTGAGATAGTGTTAAGCCCTCCATGTACTACCTGGCATATACAAGTTCCTTAAAGAGTAGTTTCTGGTATTGTTTATATTTTTTTTATTGAACTGATGGCCATCCCTGGCCCTTTACAAAACCCTGCTTAGTTTTACTCCAACTCATGTGTTCAATGAGTCTCACATTCCATGAATCTTGGCAGGTGGCTTCTTATAAATCAGAGGCTATGAAAGGTACTGGGAGACATTCAGGAACAAGTTCCTGTGTTTAGGAAGCTGGTGTGTTAGCAAGGCAAACTGGCAGGAACTCCTTAAACGCATCAGTACATGTATCATACAGGCCCCGTGAAAAGGGCTGGGGAGCAGGGGGTGGGGTTTAAAAGACCACTGTGAGTGAGATACCCTGCATTAGTTTAGGAGACCATGGATGGCCTCTCTTCTTCATTCTTTATTTAACAAAGAACTGTATGAAATAAGAAGGAGCTAAGGAAATAATAACTGGGAGAAGAATATTCCATCCAAAAGTAGCAAAGGCAGAGAGTCTGAAGTGGGGGTACCCTTGTACCTCAAGGAGCACCCAAAGGCCACAGAGATGAGATCAGAGCACATAGGTAGAGTACACAGTGATAGGTCTGAGGGTTGCCAGAGGCCAGGCTATACTATGCTCAGAAGACGACGGACAGGACATTGGGTATTTTTCGAAGTGTGATGAGAAATCACAGGAGATAAGATGGTGAAGAGATGTGCCAGATAGAATGTATCAGATAGAGAGTTTTGGATTTTAAGAATACAGTAAGAAAAACAAGGGATTTTATTTTACTTCTTTATTCTTCAATTTCTTTCTTTCTTTATGTAGTTCTAAGTTTCTGACCCATAATATTTTCTTCTCTTCAAAGTTCTTTTAGCATTTCCAAAAGGTAGGTTTGTAGGCAGCAAATTCTCTCAATTTTTCTGAGAGAGTCTTTATTTCTCCTTCATTTTAAAAAATTTTAATGTATTTATTTGAGAGAGAGAGAGAGAATGGGCATGTCAGGGCCTCTAGCCATTGCAAATGAACTCCAGGCACATGCACCACCATGTGCATCTGGCTTATGTGGGAACTAGGGATGGAACCTGGGTCCTTTGGCTTTGCTGGCCAGTACCTTAACTGCTAAACCATCCCTCCAGCCCTGTCCTTCATTTTTGAACAATAATTTTTATGATGTTTTTGTTTTTAATTTTCTGAACATTTTACATCTCTTGCTGTATACTTTTCTTGCCTGCATAGCTCCTGAGGTGAAGTCAGATGCATTTCTTATCTTTGTTTCTCCAGACATGTTTAAAACTTTATTTATTTATTTATTTATTTATTATTTATTTATTAGCAGATATCTGCTTGGTTTTCTCTAAGCTTCCTGGACCTGTGGCTTGGTGGCTGGCATTAATTTTGGGGAAATTCTCGTTTTTATTTCAAATACTTCTGTCTCTTTCTTCTCCTTCTGCTATTCCCATTATGCATATGTTGAACTTTTCCTAGTTGTCCCACCCACAGTCTTGACATGTTTTTCCAGTCTTTGTTCTTATTGTTTTTCAGTTTTTAACATTTCTGTTGGTATGTCATCAGACTAAGAGACACTTCCCTTAGCTTTTTCCAGTGTACTAATAATCCCAAAGAGATAGATAGCCTTCATTTCTATTACAGTGTGATATAGAATTTCTGTTTTTCACAGGTATAAGTGTGTGTATGTGTGTGTGCCTGTTTAGTGTGCGTGCGTGCATGTGCGTGTGTGCATGCATGCATGTGTGTAGGCCAGAGGTTGATGTTGGGCATGCCACTTTGTCACTTTTCATATTGTTTTTCACTGAACCTAGACTTCATCGAGTTGGCTAAACTAATTAGCTGGTGTGAACTCAAGTTCCCAGAAATGCTTTGCATCTGCTGCACCTAATACCAGCAAGGCTGAATGGATGGACAGACCTCCTATGACCACAGAGAGATGGAATGTTGCAAGTCAGAGCCACTTTACCTGGTGACTATCATTTGATCAGGTGTGACCTTTTTGGAATGTACTAGCAAACCCCCCAGTCTCTACCAAGCCAAGGGCTAAGAATGTTATCAGATAGCATCTGGGCCTATGGTGGAGATTTCTCCCACATTGCTATATCCTGCCTACCTGATGGTCAGCCAATGTATTTGGAAGGTGCTTTGATTTGTGACTTTCTTTTGTAGTGTACCTATAAAACCTTCATGAACTTGTTAACATGTTGGAACATGGAATTGGGATAACTTAAATCTCTATTCCTAGACCATGGTCACTCATATTTGGCTCCAGAAAAACAAAACAAAACAAAACAAAAACTATCTCTTAACCCCTTTGAGGTGAGAACCATCTTTTGTGTGGACACTAGCCAGCAAGCCCTAGGGATCCTCCTATCTCTACCTCCCCATTACTGGTATGATAGGCATGCATCACCAGGATGGCTTTTTTTGGTTTTTGTTAGTGCTGGGGATCTGAACTCAGGTCCTCATGCTTGCACAAAATGATCTCTACTCACTGAGCCATCTCCCCAGCTGCCTGGTACGTCTTTTAACCTTTTAGTAGTTGGATACGATATGCTGGATAAAAGCTGATGTAAATAAGTTTTTAGTATGACAATGTGATGGTGAGATGTTGGGGAGGGGGAGGGGAAATGATAGGTAGTTAGGTGATTAAGTTTCAGTCTTTTACTGAGCCTATGCCTCTGGATGGTTAGTTTTGTTAGATTTCAGGGTTTGCAATAGAGGACCAAAACAGACAAGTTTTTGGATTTAAGATGTTATTGTAACAGGGGAGCAGGAGAAGGGGAGAAAGAAGAGAAGGGAGAGAGAAAGGTGGTGCATGCACCCGAGAAATAGAAGGGAGGGGGGGAGAAAAGGGAGATAAATGCACCTCAGAAGCAGAAGATCCAAAAAGACAATAAAGGCAGGCCAGAAAGTGGGTTTTATGTCAAGAGTTGAGAAACTGCTCTGTGAGGGAGGGGCCCCGGGTGGTGTGCAGAGCAGCGGGCTGCAGTAGGTAACTTTCCCTTCTCTTAGCCCCGAGGGATACTCAACCTTCGTATTGGGAGGCAGTCCCAGAGTCCCAGGGTTAACATGGCCAGGATGGTAGGGGAACATGAGAGGGGGTTAGGTAGACAGAGAGCTCTTAGACTCTAACAAACTTCACAGGTATTTCTCAGTTTTTCTCCCCCTGAGGTGTGGCAGAATGGCAAGAAGAGATATCTCCCTTGTCCCACATAAAACTCTAGAGCTGACTCAAGTTAGGTACTTTCAGCATTGATAGACTGCAGATTAAATTCTGGTTAACTGTCTTATCTGAGGACACTCCCACCTCCTTGCTGTAAGCATGAGGGGACTTTTCTCTGATATTTCTGAAGCAACCTGGCTAAATTCCTGAAGGTAAATTTCACAGTATTTCCCAATATTTCAGGGGTTCGCTGTAACTGTCCTGTAGTTTGTAACTCACTAATCTCAACGCTAAGTCTACAATCCACCAATGACAGTCCAGGCTTTCTTATCCTGGTTCTGCTTCCCACAGCAATGTCTGCATGTGCTTCTCTGCTCTGGTAAGTTCCTTGTATTCATCGGGCTTGTCTTGGGCTCTTCCCTCTCTTCTGAACCCATGAGAAGCTATCCATTTTGCAGTTTATTCTGGTTAACTTTTTTTTTTTTTAGGTAGGGTCTCTCTTTTGTCCAGACTGATCTAGAACTCACTATGTAGTCTCAGGGTGGCCTCAAACTCATGGCAATCCTCCTACCTCTGCCTTCTGAGTGCTGGGATTAAAAGGTGCACCACCACAACTGGCAATTTTTACTTTTTTTACCATAGTTTGAACTTACAGTTTTCTTAAAAACAGAAACTGAAACTTAAAATACCTGTTCTAAGAATAGATTGGGGCTGGAGAGATGGCTTAGTGGTTAAGTGCTTGCCTGTGAAGCCTAAGGACCCTGGTTCGAGGCTCGATTCCCCAGGACCCATGTTAGCCAGATGGACAAGGGGGCACACATGTCTGGAGTTTGTTTGCAGTGGCTGGAGGCCCTGGCACGCCCATTCTCTCTCTCTCTCTCTGTATCTGCCTTTCTCTCTGTGTCTGTCGCTCTCAAATGAATAAAAAATGAACAAAAAGGTAAAAAAAAAAAAAAAGAATAGATTGTAAGGACTGGCAAGAGATTGCTCAATGGTTAAATGTACTTGCTTGTAAACCCTGCTGGCCCAGATTCAATTCCCCAGTACCCACATAAAGCCAGACGCAAAAACTGGTACATGCATCTGAAGTTCATTTGCAGTGGCAAAGACTCCCTGACATGTCCACACACTTGTGCAAATAAACAAAAGAAAATTAAATAAAAGAATAGACTGTGAACTGGGCGTGATAGCCCATGTCTATAATATCAGTAACTGAGAGGCTGAGGCAGGAGAATTACCATGTGTTTGAACTAGCCTGGGCTACTTAGTTTGAGGCCTCAGATTGGGGTTAACTAGACATGCTGTTAGTTTTGTAGAGATGTACCAATAAAATAACACAAACGATATAGCTTAAGACAAGAGTTTGCTTTCCTATGAATCTCCCTCTGGGAGTATGAAATCGAGGTGCGAACTGGGTTACGTTCTCTTTAAGATTTGAGAAGACTCCCTCTTTGCTTCTTCTAACTCAGTGGCTTCTGGCATTTTTAGCCTCTGGCAGTATCACGTCTGTCTTCTTCTCCCTCAGTGTTTCTGTGTCCAAATCTGTCCTTCATCAGGATCTCCTTGTAAAGAGCCTAGTAATTTGGGGTCATCTGGGCCTGGGATGATTAGATCCCAAGAGCCTTGACTCATCACATCTGCCAGCATGATTCCTAATGCCTGTCTCCACAGGTATGAGGGATGTTTGGGAGCCTGAATACATCTTTACAACTGATGCATTTCGACTCTCTGTAGCAGTAAAGAGTCAAGTTAAAATTTTGAGAACATTCTGGCTATGCCTGTATGACAGTACATGTATGGAAATTGTGGGAAAGTGAATTTGAGATATATCTTTAAGAGAAAGATTATAGGATTTGCTGATGGATTCAATTTGGAGTATGACAGAAAAAAGGACATCCAAAATAACTGAGGCTCTCTCTCTCTCTCTGTTTCTGTGTGTGTGTTTGTGGCATATGTGTGTATTTGCATGTTTGTGTATGAAGACACACATATGTATGGAGATGTGTGTGCACATGCATGTGGAAACCAGAGGTAGATACTTAGTCACTTAGTCACTCTGCTTTATTTTTCTTTTAGTTTTTAAAAAATTATATTTATTTTATTTATGAGAGAGAGAGAGAGAGAGAGAGAATGGGTGTGCCAGGGTCTCCAGCCCCTGCCAATGAACTCTAGACGTATATGCCACTTTGTACATCTGGCTTACTTGGGTCCTGGGGAATCAAATTTGGGTTCTTAGGCCTTGCAGGCAAGTGCCTTAACCATTAAACCGTCTCTCCAGCCCTCCATCTTATTTTTTTAATTATTTTTATTTTTATTTATTTGAGTGAGAGAAAGACACAGGGAGGGAGGGAGAGTGTGGGGAGAGAGAGAGAGAGAGAGAGAGAGAGAGAGAGAGAGAGAGAATGACTTCCATCCACTGCAAACAAACTCCAGACGCATGTGCCACCTTATGCATCTGGCTTACATGGGTTGTGGGTAATTGAAACTGGGTCCTTTGGCTTTGCAGGCAAATGTTTTAACTGTTAAGCTATCTCTCCAGCCCCACCTCATATTTTGAGACAATTTCTCATGGAACCTAGACAAGCACCTATTTGACTAGACTAGCTATTGAGCAAGCTTCAGAGAACCTCTGCCTCAGACTCCCCAGCACTGGGATCACAGATGCATGCCACCACCGTACATATATATATATATATTTTAATGTGTGTGTGTGTGTGTGTGTGTGTGTGAGAGAGAGAGAGAGAGAGAGAGAGAGAGAGAGAGAGAGAAAGAGAGAGAGAGAGAGAGAGAGAGAGAGAGAGAGAGAGAGAATTGGCATGCCAGGGCCTCCAGCCACTACAGTCAAACTCCAGAGGCATGCACCATCTTGTATGCACGTGTGATCTTGTGCTTGTTTCACCTTTGTGCATCTGGCTCGTGTGGGATCTGGAGAGTCGAACATGGGTCCTTAGGCTTCATAGGCAAGCACCTTAACCACTAACCACTCTCCAGCTGGCTTTTTTTGAGGGGGGGATTTTTCTTTAAATATGGGTGCTGGGGATCTGAATTCGGGTCCTCATGTTTGCAGATCAAGCACTTTTCTGTCTTCTAAGGAAGCCATCTCTGCAAAACTGACTCTGGCTTTTCAACTAAGCCCCTGGGAAGACTTTGGAACTGTATGTTTATCTAAATAGAGGAGAAGATTCTGAAGACTTTACCTAGTCCACTCAACATAGCATAGAATGTAAGAGCAAGATTTCTGGGCCCAAGTGGACTGGGCTCAGAGATGCTGTTGTACCTTGACCTCCATTTGCAAAGCGTGTTTAATAATATTGTCTCTGTCATCGTGTTGTTGGGATGGTTAAATATGATTATGCACGTGAGTGGCAGAATACCCACTGCCAGCCAGATAATGCTCCTCCTCCTATAAATTCTCATCTAAGCAACTCATTTTGAAAAGGGACTTGTAAGGTTTCCACACATTTCTTGGAGTGTGCCACTCTTTGATTCTGGTGGTGGATTAAGGAAACCTACATGGAAGGAGTGTGTAGGAAACAGTGACAAGAAGGCGAGGGGGCAGCGAGAGCTGTCCTTTGAGAAATGTTAGGGTGAAAAGAGAGCGGGAACTACCCAAGGCTTGGCACAAGGTGAACTGTGAGAAAAGATAAAAGATTTATGACTTCCTAACTGTGGAAACTTGGAAGAGAGTTTTTGTAGAGCAGTCCTGGGAGGAGATAGGGCATGCTCAGTCATACCACGTTGAAGTCCTGGCCGTAGGAGAATGACGGACTGCTGTAAGTACTCTGCACTGAAATGACTGGTGGATGTTCAAGGCAAGCACTGCCCAGAAGAAACATGAGGAGAGCCAGAAGTATAATCCACATGTGATTTAAATTTTTTTTCTAGTAGCTGCATTTAAAAATGACAAGAAAGCCAGTGTGGTAGCATATACCTTTAATTCCAGCACTCAGGAGGCAGAGGTAGGAGGATCACAGTGAGTTCGAGTCTAGCCTGAGACTACATTGTGAATTTCAGGCCAGCCTAGGCTATAGCAAAACTCTATCTCAAAAAAACAAAAAACAAAAAACAAAAAACAAAAAACAAAACAAAACAAAATGAAAAAAAGGTGACAAGAAAGAAATGACACAAATATAAATTATTTTAACACATCACAGCTAAAATGTTATCATTCTAACATATAATCAATGCAAAATAGTAATTTTTTATAATGAGTCTTTGATATCTGATATGCATTTTATAATTACAGCACATTCAAACTTACACCCGCCACTGTTTGAGTACAATAGCTATGGTAACAGACGGTGCAGCTAGAGGCGGAGATAACTATCAAAGAGGGCCAGAGTGACTGAATTTCAGAAGAGGAAAATTTGTCATGCCTTGTGTGGAAGAGAAAACTAATAATATAATAAACTAATAAATAATAATAGGATGCTATTCTCCAGCCAGGATTGGGAAATACTTTATTTCCTAAAAATCTCCATTTCCTTATTAGATTGCCTGGCCCCAGAGAATGATGAATTAGTAGTAGTGAATCAATTCATGGATTTTGTTTTTTTTCAGTTTCATGTACTTCCCCCTTTTTTTCTTTATTTCACTATTTGCAAATGTTTTGTTGTGGAACAGGGATGTTGGTATCTTGTAATCAGGGCAGCTGTGATTACTGACTTGAAACCCTCCCAAGAAGGGACTCATTCACAGACCTTTGTGAAGGGTGGGGAGAGTGCAAGAAACAAAGGAGGTGGTACAGACAGCTGGCTGTGGTGGGCCAGGTCTGGAATCCCAGCACCACTTTGGAGGCTCAGACAAGAGAACCAGGAGTTAAAGGTGATCTTCAATTCAGGGGCCAGCCTGTGCTGCATGGGACTGTCTTAACAACCACCACCAACCACTGCAAGAAAGGAGGGGCTCCTCTGTGCATAAGGCTCCACCCCTCCCCCTGAGGGTATACAAACTGTTAATTGATGCCAGGTGTTGGTGTGGGTAAACTAGTAACCCCCTGTAAATTGCCCATGCTCTTATAGGTCACACCATACTCATGCAGTCCCGTAAGTAACCCCAGTTAAACTCATCAGTTTACTGAGCTAGTCTCTGATAGACTTATTTCCTTGTTCTGTCATTCTATCTGATCTGGAGTGGACAGACATTTGTTTACATCTCCCCAGGAAAAGCTATCATAACATTTGTTTACATATTTTTTTATTGACCATACCTCCATGAATGTAATTCAAATCTGATTTCCTTATGGCAGTATTCCCTGGATAGTTCCTTCCACACATTAGGAATTAACAAATGCCTGTGACATAAAAGCCATACTCTTTCCTTCCCAGAATGTGTAATATAATGAATACAGGAGAATTACATAGAATAAAAAACAATCCCACTTAGATTTTAAAGGACTGGGATCCTAATAAAGGATATTGCAAATATGGGATCTAGGGGTTCAACAGGAAGTAGCCTAGAGAGGCAAAATTAGAATATGGGCTGTGTCTTTGAATGAGCATTCAAAGCTTGCCTTTGAATATTTGGAAATGCAAAAGGGGACACTTTCCAGACAGGGCAAATGGCATGCAAAGGCAGAATGCGTATGGATTGTTAAGTTGTAATAGATATTGTAAAAAAAAAAAAAAAAAAAAAAAGAAAGAAAAAAGAAAAAAAAGAAGTAAGTTATCAGACTAGAATAGTGACTAAAAATTTTGAGGTAAGCTTAGCAGAATCTGAGGAATGCTATTTACAGTTTATTGGAGACAGTGAGTTCGTAGGCAACGATTTCACCTGTCCAGAGAGTAGCAGGGTTGGTCTGAGATGATGCCTTTGGGGATAGGCAGGAGGAGTGATACTGACCAGTGTTTGATCAGACACCTCACTGGAATGATTTGGTGACCTAAGTGTAGTATAGGTTGGCTGAATGGGTGGCTCAGGATGACTCAGAATTCTGAACTCGTGTACAGAGTGATGGTACCATAGACTGAATGTTTTAAATAGGAAATTGCTGTAAGAGGTAGGGACTAAGAGAGGGAAATGGGCTGAAGTCAAAGTATTGGAAGATATCAAAGTGGAAATTTCCAGTAAGCCTGGAGATGGCTAAGGGATTTAGAAAATGTAGGTTCTTTCCAAATCTTCTGTTATTTATTTATTTATTTATTTATTGCCTATATAGAAGGTGTTTACTTTATGTGTATCCCTGTGGCTCAGTTGATTATATTCCTATGTGTGGTTTGAAGCTAAGAGCTTCAAACCTGTATTTGTTTTGGGCATGGTTGGAGTGGAATGCTAATGAGCCCAAGGTCATGGGTTCGATCCCCAGAAGGGCCAGTTAGTTTCATGAAGAGGAAAATAGCATTTCATGGTTCAGAGACTTCACCTCCATTCCCATCTACTTGTCTCAAAACCATGTAGTACTATCCCAAGAGGGCCTGGTGAGAAAGTGTGAGTGGTCGTGCATAGTCCATTAAAACTACTGGAAGAACAGCTTCAAGCGGGTTTATCTGTACTGCTTCTTTGAGAAGCATTATGTTCCCCCCCCCCCCCACCTTAGCTCTTGGGACAGAGATCACATTTTCAGAGATGGTATCACAACCAAATGCACACCGAATGATCACACGCATACCTCTTTACATTTGCCTTACTGTATTCATTTGCTTCTCTGCTAAAGGGCAGTGTGCTGAGCCAGGCGTGTGTGGTTCTTTGTGGCAAGTTCTTCCTCACACGTGTTGGAGTATCATCGGTTTAACTCAGAGATCTGATTTTTCTAAGGTGCAAATAAACCCTGGAGAGCAAGAATGGGCTCCAAGGACTCTAAAGGAACCTTTGACAGACACATTTTCTCTATCTTATCAGACTGCTTTACTTTGCTGCACATTCTATGGGAAATACAAATCCACACTCAAAAATCTTGTGAAGTAGTCATGTGAGGTTGTAGCATCAATGCGCTATGATGGTGTCTGTAGAATGAATGGCCTTAAGACGAGCTTCCAGGAAGACTTGCTAACGTAGCATCTCAGGCCTGTTTCTGTTGATACTGCATTTCCAAACATTGATCTTAGGGTTACTCAAATTGCCTTTCCATATCACTGATACACCTTAAGGTCATACAGGAATGACCCTGAGGTGGATTTGGAATAATATTACAGACCTCTTGACAGACACTAACAGAAACCCTTAAAGCTTAAGAAAGACTTGAAAATAGGCTCCCTTTTCTCTCATGGAATTAGAGTTTGCCATAATATCAAATAATAAAAATAGCAGTATTTTTATTATTTGATATTATGAAAGCAGTTTAAAGACTAAGTGAGGTGTAAGAGACTAGATGACCAAATACCGTGTAATAGATTGGGAAGACTACCAAGCATGGTGGTACACGCCTTTAAGCCTAGCACTTGGGAGGTAGAGGTAGGAGGATTGCTGTGAGTTCGAGGCCACCCTGAGACTATGTAGTGAATTCCAGGTCAGCTTCTGCTAGAGTGAGACCCTACCTCAAAAAATAAAAAAAATTAAAAAGGATAAGTGATGTCTTAGAAGAGTGTTCTATGAAATAAAACATGCTTAGAAGTAAAAGACAGGAAAATTGCAGTTATATACTGATGCATTTAGTAAAAATGGTTGAAAAAACTGGTGTTTTTATATTTGCATTGTACTTTTGAATTGATTATATTGACAAGAGTAATTATTTGTGATTATAGAGATAACCTGAAATTATCAAGAAGTGGGTAGAAGTCATGATAAGGAGATTCTAGCTCAGCTGGCTAGGCTGGGTTGGGAGAAAGAAGGAGAAAGAATTATAAAGTCACAGCAAGAAAATGCTAGACTAGGAATTCTGTATGGTGCAAGAACTTGCACCAGCATTTTTCCTTGGATGCTGTCAAGTGAGACCCAGACTAGAGGGAAAGATGGCCACTTGGTTAGTGTTTGAAAAACTGAAGCCATGAGTCAGTATGAACTTTATAGAAAAAAATCATGAGAAAGCTAGTAGACAGAATTCTACAGTGGGAATCTTAAGTCCTTAATTTTCTCATTCTAAATAATGATAATAGGCCCAGTGATAGTAAAAATAGTGACAACAATTCCAGGCACCACACAAACACAAGAGCCAGTGAAACGATGAGTGCTAGACTGGGTAGTGGTTTCACAGGCACAGAGAAATTAAAAACAGAAGAAAGAAGAGACTGTAATGAATTTTCCAAAACATTAATGTATTCAATTCAAAGAAGCACCCTCTATTGTATCATTTCCATGTTAATGAAATTAGTGGTGTTGATTATTTTTTATTGCCCATGACAGTTAATCTCTGGTTGTCAACTTGACAGCATTTAGAATCACCATGGAAACAAGTCTTTTGGCCTATATGTGAGGGATTTTCTATAATGGATACCCATACTACATGTAGTTGATACTTTTCCATGGGTTGGGGTCTTGCATTGTATAAAAAGGAACTCATTGGCTGAGCATTTATCACTCTGCTTCCTCACTGTGGACTGAATGAGCCCATCTTCCTTTCCTGCCACAAAGGATCATGACCTTGGACTGTGAGCCAAAGCAAACCTCTCTTTCTTAATTGCTCCTTTCAGATATTTGTTCACAGCAACAAGAAAGTGACTAATATATGTCTTCATTAGCCAAATAAAGATTTTGCCATCTTGTGTCAATAATCCTCCAATTAATAGTTTGACTTTTAGGAATTTCACTACTTTTGAGAAAACTAGATGTTTTCAGAACTGTTTCATGAAAGGTTTTTTTTTTTTTTTTTTTTTTTTTTTTGGTGGGGGAGTTTCGAGGTAGGGTCTCACTCTGGCTCAGGATGACCTGGAATTCACTATGAAGTCTCAGGGTGGCCTGGAACTCACGGTGATCCTCCTACCTCTGCCTCCTGAGTGCTGGGATTAAAGGCATGTGCCACCACGCCCAGCCTGCATGATAGGTTTTTTTGTATGCATATGTGTTTGTGGTATGTATGCACGTGTATGCATGTGAAGACCAGAGTTTAGCCTTGAGTGACTTCCTCATTCACTGCCCTCTTTGCTTTTACTGCTGTAGGCTCTCTCACTTGAACCAAGAACTCACCAAATCAGCTAGTCTAGCTAGCCAGTGTGCACCCAGAATCTCCTGTTTCTGCCTCTCAAGTCTGAGATTATAGGTGGCTGCCATGCCCAGCAGGCATTTATGTGGAGGCTGGGTATTTAAATTCAGTTTCGTACACTGGTACAGCAAACGTTTTTCCATTGAGCCATCCCCCCAGCCCATAATAATGTGTAATCCTCACACTGATATGAGGGAGATGTGACTATTATTATCACTTTGTAAATAAGGAAAGAGCCTTACAGAAGTTGTTTAATTTGTCCAAAGCACTGAGCAGAAAATGTCAGCTCTGTGACACAACCCCACAGCTGCCTGATCTCAGCACTTCAGCTTCTTCTTTAACTTTTGTTTTTATTGGGTAGGGTCCAGGGAGGAAAACAGAAACCATCCTAACTATTTAAACAGAAAGAATTTAATGTAAGTGAGGAAGAGATCAATAGTCAAATAAAGAAGAGGAACCAATCCAGAGATTAATATGCGTCAGAAAGTCACTATGTCTAGGGCTAGAGGAACACAGAAAAGAGGTGGTGTTCCCATTTGGGGACAATCATCAGGATTTATCTAGGTCCATTTGAAGGGGCAGGTTGCTTCTTGGACTGGGAGGCAAGATCCATGGAGGGAAGAGCTTTATCTCCTCTTAAAGTGCTGCTTTGAAGTAGAGAGAAAAGGGGAAAAACTCTTCTGGCTTGTTGTGTCCTAATGTCCTTCATCTTTTGCCAGTACCTTCCATTGGCCACATATACCCAGACATCAGAGAGACCAGAGGTGCTATGAAATGTAACTTGTTTTGATGCAGATCAAGGGAATGTTGCAAAATAGTTATGAAAAGCAGAAAGGTAGACAACTAGCACATTCAAGCGGAAATCTGTCGTAATTTATTTCACTGCAGCTTTTAGCTATAGCAGTAGAGTCTAGAGATACCCAGAAGAGACATTTTGATATTAATAGTGTAAGAGAATCTATTTGGCTGTGGGAGAGGGATAAGAATGTCTATTTCCAAATGACCTTTAAAGCAAAGAAAATAAGAAGAAATAGAGAAATTTGATTCTAGGGTAGCTCTAACTGTGCGTATTTTAGGTTATATAAGGATGGCTAAACTTGAAGCTCTGAGCCAAGTAAGATTGAGAAGTAAAACCCTGGGCAATGTTTTGGCTTCTCTTACTGTGACTTCCTTCAAAGAGCTGTCCCACCTTCTGTTACCTTAGAAGTTTGGGGTTGGTTAGAATAGAATGATGGGTTCAGTCACAATATTTGTGGAGAAGTTGCCCTGAGTAGACCCTATCACCCTGCCCTCAAATTTTTAATGGGAGTGGGAAAGACTCTCTATTTCCCCTCTGACATATGTAGGAGCCATCAAGTAAAAAAGGTAAAGTCAAGAGTTACAGGAGAGCTACTCAATCTTTAACTCTCTTTTTCTTGAAGTAAAAAGAGGGCCCCCCCCCTAACAGTCGACATTTCCTATCTTACTTGAAACCCATGGTAAAATTCTACTTCTGGTGTGCTGTTGAATTGTTTCAAGTCCAATTTACATCTGTTTCTGTTTTCAGTGAGTGCTGTATTCATTTCAAAGTCAACTCATCTTATCCCAGGGTGAAGGAACATTTAGAAACCAGATGTTGTAGTAACCATAACCATTATGCTTTGTTGGATCCTGAGGAAGTTTGGATTCTTTCTATAAACAGGAGAAGAAGAAACCAGTTTTAAGTTCAGCTCTTCAGTTAGGATGCAGGGGGAGCAACGGCTCTGCCACCCATCCACATCATGACCCAGTGACAGTGACATTCACCCATCTGTCATTGTGATCCAGTGACAGTCACATTAACCCATCTGCCATCATGACCAGTGACAGTCACATTCACCCATTTGCTATCATGACCCAGTGACAGTCACAATCACCCATCCACCATTATGACCCAGTGACAGTTACAATCACCCATCCACAATCATGACCAGTGACAGTCACAATTTACCATTCTGGTTGTTCAACCCTGTTAGACTCACAGCTCCCCTTTTTGCAATGACTATTTTTGGATATGCCTGCCCTTTGATACCATAACATGAAATTCAAAGATATTATCAGCATGCAGTTTCAGCAGAAAATCATTTCAGTGATACAAGAATTGCAATATCAAGGAGAAATAAGAGGAAAATAACATAATAAAATAACATACAAGGTAGAAATACTGTGACACACTTCTTCTTGAAAGCATCATGGTGCAGTTAGATAGTGCCCATGTGAAGAATTGTCAGTGGGAGGTCTGATACAGTGCAGAATGGAGACCTCAAAAAGCTTACTGAATATCGGCATTTTAAATATTTTTATTTATTTATTTGACAGAGAAAGAGGGACAGAGAGAGAGAGAGAGAGAGAAAGAAAGGGAGAGAAAGAGAATGGGTGCACCAGGGCCTCCATCGACTGCAGACACACTCCAGATGCGTGTGCCCCCTTGTACATCTGGCTTACGTGGGTCCTGGGGAATTGAACCTGGGTCCTTTGGCTTTGCAGGCACATGCCTTAATCACTAAGCTACGCCTCCAGCCCTAATATCAGCATTTTTGATAGGATTTTTTTTCAAACTGGCAGACAATAGTCCCAAACAAAAGACTGTAACCTTCCCTTTGTTTATTTGGTCATCCTATTCTTGTAAAACTCAGTTTAAGTTAAAGTGTAAATGTACTTTAAATTTATTATATTCTAGGCTTAGGTGATTATGAACAGAGTTATCGCCTATATAAAAATGGTTAAATACCTGGCCCCTGCCCAGTAAATGCCAGTAGTAGTCCCTCTAATCATTGCAACCACTCTTAGTGTCCTCCCATGTTTTCAGAATGCCGTGTCAGGCCAGCACTTTTCCTACTGAGAGCCTCTAGTACGGCCTGACAGGTTATTTTGAAGGGCAGAGACAGGTGGATTGGTGTCATAAAATGCCAGGCTGTCAGGGCACATTTCATTCTCCAGAAGTTCTGACTCACCAGTTCCCCCTTGGGACCACACTGACTTTGATAAGTTGTCAAGGGGGAAAAAAAAAAAAAAAACCAACAACAACAAAAAACAGGTGGACTGTTGCCAAGGCTCTGGTAAGATTCTTTACGATCAACTTATAGTTTGCCTCCTGTGGAAGTTGTTTATTTCTGGACTGTATAAGGGCCCATAACCTTGCTCGTTGAGCTCTCCTGAGATTGGTTTGCCCTTGGATGTTCTAAACTCTGTGCGAAGCACTGTCAGATACTAACATTGCAACCTGGAAGAGTGGAGGAGGGGCAGTGGTATGCTGAAAGCTTCGTTAGACATACTGGTTGCTGTGCGGGAATGCATATTCATCTTGATGATATCATACCCCAATATTTCTGCTTCTAGCAAGCAGAACCAAAATTGAATGGAAAGGTATCAGCCAGTCATCATGCTGTCCTGTGTCTGCATGGGGCACGAATGCTGAAGTTGGAAGAACATAGGCTTCAATGTTTTCAGACAAGGTTCAAGTCTGCTTTGCCTTTCTCTGACCTTCAGTATATTAGATAATGGGCTTGAGCCTCCATTACTAATCTAGTCTTTAAAATAGAGTTTGTAATAGCTCTTGACAGAGAATAATTTTTATAAAGATGAATGAGACGGTGTAGGCAGACCACAGCATAGGGACTGGTCCACAGCAAGTGCTCAGTAATATTAGCCAACATTATTGTTATAGTTAGTAGTAATTATCACTGATAGAAATCAAGCAGAGTGCTGGATAGATGGCTTAGCAGTTAAGGCACATGCCTGTGAAGGCTAAGGACCCAGGCTCAATTCTCCAGGTCCCACATAAGACAGATGCACATGGTGGCTCATGCATCTGGAGTACGTTTGCAGTGGCTAGAGGCCCTGGCGCGCCCATTCTCTCTCTCTCTCTCTAGTAAATAAATAGAAACAAATCTTATAAAAAAATCAAACAAGAAGCAATGCTTTTGAAAAAAAAAATCTCTGTATATGTATGTATGTGTATGAGAGTCTGCACATGTTCATGCCACGGTAGGTATGTGGAGGTCAGAGGATAACTTTAGGTGTCAGTCTTTGCTTTCCACCTTGTTTGAGGCAGAGTCTCTTGTTCACCACTGTGTGTGCCAGGCTAAGCTGGACTGTGAGCTTCTGGGGAGTCTCCTGTCTCGGCTTCCTTTCCATCTCATTGTAGGAGTGCTGAGGTTGCAGATGTGCTACCACGTTTGACTTTACATAGGCTCTGGGGACCAAACTCAGGTCCTCATGCTTGCACAGCCTCTGCTTTACCAGTGAACCACCTTCCCAGCCTGGGGAATGCTATTTACTTTATTTTATTCTTTTAATTTTTTTAACTCTTTTGAGAGAGAGAGAGAATGGGCACACCAGGGCCTTCAGCCACTGCCAAAGAACTCCAGAAGCATGTGCCATCTTGTGCATCTGACTTATGTGTGTCCTGGGGTATCAAACCTGGGTCTTTAGGCTTTGTAGGCACTAAGCCATCACTCCAGCCCTGGAATGCTGTTTTTAAGAGAGGTGATAATTAGATTTATATGACCTTGGAGAATGAGAATTCCTCCCAAGGATAGACTCATTCCTTTGTTTTCTCTGGTGAGGTGGGGCACTCTTTGGACATATTCAGCAATTAAAAAGTAAGTCTGTCCTGCCACCACCCCCACCATGGGCAAAGCTGTGAGGGGAGGAGATGGCTCTGCAGAGGAATATAATGGAATGCTCTTCCAAGTTTTTTTTTTCAATTTTTATTTATTTATTTAAGAGAGAGAGGGAGGGAGAGAGAGAAAATGGGTGCTCCAGGACCTCCAGCCACTGCAAGCGAACTCCAGGCATGTGTGCCCCTTTGTACATCTGGCTAACGTAGCTGCTGGGGAATTGAGCCTGGGTCCTTTGGCTTTTCAGGCAAACGCCTTAACCACTAAGCCATCCCTCCAGCCCAGGTTCTTTTTATAAAGGAGGGAATGAAGGGTTGGATATGAAGTTTTGTAGTTTCTGGGAGTTTGCAGAATAAGAATGGGTTTTACAAAAGCTACTAGAGGCCTGCTCACATCTCCCTTTTGCAAAAGAGTGTAACTAAATGAGCTGAGTGTGAATAGAGAAGAAAATGTATTCTTGGTGGAGGGGAGAGAAGAGCCACATGGAAGACGATGGCCGCAGGGATATGGTGCTGAAAGAAAGCATGATTAGGACATTTGGGAGATAGCGGGCTGCAAAGTGTTTGTTTGGGGAAAATCCGTGGGAATTTTGTTAAGAGTGGGCTTTGGAAGCCAAGGTGAACTGAGCTACCAATGGTATGTAGGAAAATATGCAAAGAATTCTGTTTTGTTTCCCTTAATCCAATTGCAAAGCTCATGGAGTGTTTTTTTCTAAATACTATTTGAGTAACTTTCAATAATGATTGGTTTATTAAAAAGACGATAGAATCAGATGCTTTTAAATAGGAAAAAAATTTCTTAACTCTGTACCTTATACTTGTACTACTCCTGTTTTTATGTGATATTTACAATATCTACTCAGTAAAATAATTAAGTATTTAAAAATTTTAAAATTAGGTATTTAAATAAAAACTCAATATTATGAAATCACATTCTTACAAAAAGTCTCTTGGTATGGGAGTGTATTAAAGGATATTCATATACTCTGTGCCTTATAAGATATACTTGGATGCTTTGGTAAGAAAGTCTTCCTAACCACTGTGCATCACTCACTGTTGGGTCACAGTGAGTGAGGTCAGTTTCTTCCACCTACTTTATTGCTCATTAATATGTTGTAGAATTCGTACATCTTTTACACATTGTACAAATCCTTTGAGACATTTTATGATAATGTGTAAATTCTATAAGATATCTCCACTATGCTATCTGGGTATTTTCATGTTTATTTGTTGCAATGACCTTCATGAACAGAAATGTTATATACCAGTAGACTTTTTAAGGAATGACACATTACACCAACATTATCCAAAAGGACCAATTAATCAAACATGATTAATTTTTAATGTAATTACTAAAGAAAGATATACCATTTTATTATGACACTGTAGCCATACATTTTCAAAATATGCTTACTAAACAGTATATGTAAGATAATGATTCAGTTAGTTACATTTTTTTGAAGTCATTAGGAATGATCTTCCTCTGCCATAAGTGAATTGAATAATAATAATTTCAAATAACAATCAGAATTAATTTAATAAAAAATATGCTTTTGAATAAAACAGATACAATGAATGACCAATTATTATTTTTGGGTTTGAAAGAAGCAGGAAAAATGAATTCAGTGTCTGGAAGTTTATTTATCACACACTTGGCCTATAAAGTGTGATAAAAATACATGAAGCAGAATACATGATGTAATCCCAATTCTCATAGTTCATTAACTCTCTTCGCAAAAAGAGATCTGACACGATATTTGGGGCTTTTATGTAAACTGAATACAAGCTGCATATTTGGAAGTTTTGAATAGACATTTTAACCATACACAGACACAGATAAGAAAGGTGACTAGACAGCTTGAGGTCTCAGAGTCCCTCCTGCAGTGAGTTTAGCAGCAGGTACAAGATAAATATTCAAACAAAACCAGATTAAGAGATGAACAGAAGTGACTGATGAGTCGGGGAGTGGGGTCTGTGGGCAGCTTGGACGGGTTTTAGAGTTCTACTTTCAATTCCTACTTTATACCAGTGCATTTTTGGCCAAAAGAAAATGAGTAATGCTTGCTTTTAGGCCTGGGTAATTTAAACAAAGGCAAATTCTAAGGACCCTGCAAGGTCATTTTTGAAGGTGACTTAGTCTTTTTAAGTAGGAGAAATGATTTTCATCTTAGCTTCTGCTTCAATGGGGCGGCGACAGTTGCAGTTTTGTGTTCACTCTCTTTTTGTCAACAAAATTGTTTCCCCTTTAAGAACCCACTCCAGTGACAGTTGAAAAATAGGGAGAGAGGGGAACTATGTTCAAAATTAGTGTACTTATATGTTAATAGCGGACATGTGTAATGCATGTTTTTGAAGAGATTCTTTTAGCGTTTTCTTTTTGGCTTGATCAGCCCTCTCTGAAGGAGATACTAGAAAAACTGAACAAAAGAACTAGGAGAAATAAAGACAGTTTCAGAAATCTCCTGGGCCTCTCTCTGTCTTATCTGTGAGTTTGTTTTCCTTAAAATACAAAACAAAGGATTATACCAGATATGACTTGGTTACTTGAATTGATACCTTTATTCTGTACATATGCACTTAAAGCTTCAGTCTTTGTCTCCTTTTGTTAAAATAGAAATCACACAAAAGATATCTATGTATCAATTTCTAACACCTAACAAGACAGTCTTGTAGAATATTAAAATAGCAATAAGCATATATGAATAATAGGATTAAACACTAGCATTGAAAACAAAACAAGAACAAAAAATCAGTTAAAATATCCTTTAGTTTCCACTCCCACATGCCTCAGATCCTGGACTTTCTGATCATTGCTGGGGAGGGGCATAAAGACTCACAATTCTTTCACTGTGTTTTAAGTAAATAATTCCATTGCATGAATCAATTTATCTTTTGAAAACATGTATTGCAAAATCCATATGGTTTGAATGGGAATGTTCTTTCTTATGAGGAGAGCAAAACAGGTTCTCCTCTAATAAATTAGGACAATCTTTTAAAAATGAAAATAGAAAAAAAAAACCCTTTTTAAATAGTCTGATTCAATAAGTGAAACATACATTTCTATCTAACCTATAAAGAGTTTGTGTGAGTTTAACTTATCATCTTTTATTCCAAAATTAAAAAAAAGGACCAAGTCATTCTTTGAACATTAAACTATCCATAAGGACTAAATAAAATGAAAAATAAAAACAAAAGCCAAAAGGAAAAAACAAATATAAAATCCAAAAGTCTTCACAGATTGTTAGTCATCTTCTGTAACAATTTCTCATAAATTCTTCTTTCTTTATCAGTAGATAACCCTCATCTCATAAGGAAATTTTCCCAACATTTCCTAATGAGGTCAGTGATTGCTTTTCTGAGAGCTACTGCTCTTTGAGATGTGTGGGCAATGGGAAACTATCTTCTACAATTCAGAAAACACCAGTGAATAATACCACAGGAAGCTGTGGTAGAAATTGGTTTTGGTAGTAAGCAAAGCTATGCATGTTTTTCTCTGGGTTTTTATTTTCTCCATTTGCTGAATATTTGTTTTAGAGCAGAGCACACATACACACAAAAACCCACCCAATAAACAACATAATCCTCCTTTCAGTTTCTGCATTTGCTTTTATGATATTTCCTGCCCCCTCCCCCAATTTTTACTCCAAGCTCTTGATCAAAGATTCACATTAGGTGATCTATTGCTAATTTGTTGAGTTTGAGAACCAACAAAATAATGAAGCCTTGTAACTTAAAAAAAAAAATCTGCCTTCTGCCCCCCAAGCTCCCAAACTTACAATTGTTGAACAATACTGTGAGTAATAAAAGGTTGAAAGGTGATGGTGGCTAGATCTAATGCTATCTTATTAAGCCATCTATCTATAGAATTGTTGTTTTCATACTTTAAAAAAATATGTCTATGCTTTCTTTTTTTCTTTCTTTTTTTTTAGTCAAGTACTTTCTTAAAGAAACAATAGCACCACATTGGCATAGCTGGCCAAACAATACATGGGAAAGCAAAATATGCTACATCTTCCATGCCTAGCGTTCTCCCAAGTGTATAACCTAGTCACAGGAAGCCTGGAGCCACAGAGCATGAAATGGTTTCATCTGCACAAACACTGGCATTCCAAGGAGGGGAAGGATTGATTTTAAGTTGGATTATTTTTTAAAGAAGCGATTTCTTCATATTCCTTTGGACTTTTTAGGGCCAAGTGTGTGCATATATATGTGTGTGCACACATGCATGGAGGCACATGGGGGTAGGTTTAGAGTTGTTTTTTTTTTTTTTTTTTAACCCTAGTAAAGTGAATTTTGATGAAGAGATGCATTAACCTGCCTCATGTTAAAATATTCAGATAATGAGTTATATTACTTGGGGAGGTGGGATCAAATTTGGGAATTAAATTGAGAATATACATATGAGCCAAAGCACATTCCTACCAATAGCCATAGTTCTTTTGCAAATATCTCGAGGTTGTCCCATTTCTTTCCTTTCCTTTTCCTTTTTTTTTTTTTTTAGGTTTTTCAAGGTAGGGTCTCACTTTAGCCCAGGCTGACCTGGAATTCACTCTGTAGTCTCAGGGTGGCCTCAAACTCATGGCAAGCCTCCTACCTCTGCCTCCTGAGTGCTGGGATTAAAGGCATGCACCACCACGCCCAGCTTTTTGGTTGCCCTATTTCTGAATACTAAGGAAATATAAGTCCATAGCAAAGCTTATGAAGTTTTTTGAGTTGTGACATTTTAGGTCCTTTCCTCTATTTTGGATCATCCTGCTAGATTATGTAGTGATTAGTTGGCTTCCAGAGTTTACATAGGTTTGTTTTGTAGTGTTCATTCATTTGAAAGTAAAAAGCCATAGTCACTCTGAATTGCCATATCCAACTATGTCAGGTAATCCACAAATCTGTAGAAGACTACCTATGGGGTGTCTTTTGTCTCTTTTGGGGAGTCAACAATTTTCAAAGGTTCACACTAGGACCAAGAAATAAAAATCAGAAGTGCCACACTGGGGAGAGGGTCGAACATTTCATTCCAGAACATCTCTGGAAACAGGCAGAGGGCAAAACTTGACAACAATTCCTTTCCACCTCTCCATAGTGTTCAGAGCATGCCCAAGGGGTGCATCTAAGTAACTCGAGGCTCCACTGGACAGGGCCTTCTTTCTGCCTTTCCTGAGAGACCCAGAGCCAAGAAGGCTTTCTTTCTGAATCTTGAGGCAATTGAGTAGAAGGAATACTAAAGGTGTTCTTGTTTTTCATATACACTTTCCACGAACATTAGGGATATTTTATATATCATCATCAAAACTGCATACCTTTGCCCAAAATGTCCAAGGTAGATTAAGAAAAAGAATATTAGATAATTCATTGCTTAAAGAGAGAAAAAATTAATCGATAAACTGGGAACATTTTTGTAGATCTTTCTGGATATCAATGTTCAGTTGAGTGTTTAAGATACATTTTTCTAAGTAGACAAGAGAGGAAACTTCAGGGTTGAAAGGAAAACTTTTTGCCTCTCAAAAGAGCAATTCTATCCAGCATATTTTCATAAAATGAAAAGTAAATGATAAGAGTAAAGTTTTAAAAGAGACAATCTGTGAGTTCTTCAAACGTGGACAGTTTCATTGATACAAATTTAGCTATTATAATGATATCCCACCACACTGTCAATGGGTTGTTTCCAGAATCCCTTATGTTCTCAACAAGTCAATGGATCTGATGTCACACCTCCCTGGCAACCCAAGGTAAAAATCTGAACTTTATCTTCCTAATCCTCATACCACCCCTTTGAGGTAGGTAGATGACATATTGCCCCCCCATTTTGCAGATGAGGAAACTGAGGCACAGAGAGGTGAAGTGACTTGCCCAAGGTCACACAGTGGTGAGTCCACGGCATAGCTAGCAGTTTGTTTCTTCAGTGAGAAGACAAAAGCAGGGCTGTGAAAATGCCCACGCTTCTGCTTTACCCACTGCAGGGCTTCCTCTCTGGACTCGCCAGTCAAGTTTGTGTCGGTGGACTTTGTGTCTTGAGTTTCTCTTGGAAGGCATACCTGTGGCCACTCAGCCTTCCTTCCCAAATCAGCAGCGCTCTCAGTTCCCTTCCCCAGTTTTGGCCATCTTTGGCTCCAGGCTTTACCTTTTGTTTTGCTTTCTCCTTTTACGGCTTTTTGACCAGACCTTTCATATAACAAACTACAAAATAGCACCATTGTACTAAAAAAAAAAAAAGAGTTTTACATACTGTTTGATATATCCTGTATTATTGATATGCTAAATTTACATAGTGCTGTATATGGATAAAACAAAAAAGTTACTTATCAGGTTGCACACTAACTCATCATTGGAAGGAATGATGGAGAATTTAAAGAGACATTGTATATTTCTAACACACCTAAAAATGATTGGCCTCAAAGTCACAACAATATGCATTCTATTTTTTTGTAGCATGATGTGGAAAAATAAAGCTTTGTGTCTAAAATAAATGCATCCAACTTATATTTGGTACAAATGCCACAGATGGGATTATGTGGGTTAAAAATTGGTGGGCCATTTGTCTAACTTAACTTGCTATTGCTCTTGAGGAGGGCACATTTCACAGGTGAATATATTACGAGGTGGGAGAGAGTGATGGAGATAGACAAGGTTATTAGATTCTGTAAGACAAATAGCTTGTGTTACGTATAAAGAAGTGCAAATAAGAAAACAGTTCATAAACCACTTAGACAAGGTCGCTGAATGAATGGCTCGAGCAGCCCAGACCAGAGAGGAATTTAGTGCAACTGGATCTATACAACACCCATGCATTTGTGGCTCTTGAGAGGCAGGGACTAAGATACATATATATATTTTTTCTCTATAGAACATTATTGATAAAGGATCAACAGCAATCTACCAACTCCAGGACCTTTTTTGTTTTTTTTTCCAAGGTGCGAAGCTTTAAACAATTACTCCTAAAGACCATGTTGGAATGTCTACTAGTGTATTTCATTGGGGGAAAATGCCCGTCTTTGAAATGTAATTGAACTTTTTTTTTTTTTTTTTTTTTTTTGGTAGGTGTTCCAATGTTTAGCAAGTTAACTCGCAGAGCAAAGGATCCTGCGGTGACATGCCATTCTCATTTCCTCCCTCGGGAAGGCTCTTCCTACATCCTATAGTTCTTGTTTCCGGCACTCCCTCTACTTGCGTTCTTCAAATGTACTTCCTAGAAAGAAGCCAGAAAAGTTACCATTAGCTGGGTGGTGTTTCAGATACCCACTGATTTCCTTATTAAAAATCTATTCATTTCCTTTTTAATATTTTAAGTGTGTATGAATACAGTGCGGTAATTAAATGCATGCATTACTTTCTTTGGATTATACACATATGCAATGTATAATGATACCAACAGAGTAAGTAGCATTTCCACCTCTAAAGACTCATCACTTCTTCATGTTGGTAATCTTCAAACTCTCTTGCAGTTCTTTGTGGAATCTATGTTACTAATTGTTGTAACTTCTAGTCCCCTATTGCGCTGTACCAGAATAGTACTTATTCTTTCTACATAACTATCCCCCCATAGCTATATAACACTGGGCCCCAAACTTTTGTGTATTATGCCCTACCAATCAAGTCAAAAGAAAGCTTTGGTCCTTGGTTTTCTGAGAAAGAAATACCTATGCAGGACCAAACATTGACTAAACCTTAGGCTACTTCTGAGTGCCCCTGTGGTATGGATATCAGTGGTTTATAATTACACAGAGATAAACTTCTATGCTTTTGCCTCTAACCCAGACTCATTGACAGGGAGGAGGATCCTAAAAACCCCTGCTTCCTGCCTGTAGTATCTTCACCCAATGAGAAAAAAGAAAAAGAAGAAGAAGGAGGAGGAGGAGGAGGAGGAGAAAAAAAGAACCACTCCAGGGTTTTTCTTTGCTATCTTATTACAATCTGCTCAGTATTAGTTTTTGTGAAAATGAGATACTGTTTTCTTTCTTTCTTTTTTTAAAAATTTTTGCTCTTTTCTTCCTTCTGGAGAGGAGCAGACTTTAGAATTAGAAGACTGGGAAGTTTGGTGAATATCAGCCTCAGGAACTAAGCTCAAATCCTCCCCTCTTCCACTTTCCAGTCATGTGAACTGATGTAACTTTCAGTCTCTTGTCTCTGTTTCTTCACCCATAAAATAGAACAATAATGCCTTATAAGGTTAAAGCTTAAGGAATTAATTAACATAAAAGCCCTTTACTAGGTCTGGGACATGGTAAACATGACTTGCATATGAACGGTTATTATTTACTCATTTTCACCCTTATTGTTATGCCATCATTATTGAAAAGTAACCAAGTGCCTCCATCCACTACTCAACCAATGGAGATGTTCCTGAAGGCATACTGAATTTTGTTTAGAACAGAACCCTTGGAAGAACAGAGACTTGCTTGTTCGCTGTGATGGCTCCAGCATTTGGAACAGTGTCTGGGATGTTGCAAGCACTCAGTCAGTTATCTGCCAGATAAACTGAATGAGTGAATGAACATCTGGTACAATCTCATGATCTGGACAAGCAAGTCAGTACACTTTTCCTCTAGATACTATTTTAGTTTGGAATATGTTTCAATAGTAAAGTATCTATATACATATGGAAGCTACGATGTAAAATCAAGGGATGTGGCGTGCATATGCATGCACGGTGTGTGTGTGTCCAAACTAACTGAGTTACCTCATAGGTAGAGAAACACACTAATATGAGTTTAACTTTTTTTTTTTTTTCCTGGTTAAGGTGCTTACCAGCTTATAGAAATAAAAAGGATGAGCCTGAAAAGCATAAATGAACACATTCAAGAATGACATGATAACAATGAAAAAGAAATCCTAGTAAGATGTTGAATCCTCTGTTTTTCTCTCAAGATGAATTCATCACAAACGCATCAAGAAAACATCCAGGTATCTTCAGTGCTCTGTTCTTTGAAAGCATGAGGGCTATGGCTGAAGAATCCGGGCTTAGAGACCAGTCCTACAGATGGTTATCTTTTGATGCCTTCTCTTTTTTTCTCGGAGCAGAAGGCAACACAGTGTGAGGCTGAGCAGGAGGGTCCTTGGGTTATTTTCTTCTGGGTCTACCTCAGTATCACAGCAGAGGTCTGGGCTGAAAGTCACCCATCACCATGGCAAGGAACATCACTGATTCAGGTAACATGGTTCCCATGAACACATGCACTAGGAGTAGGAGGAGTAAGAGAAGAGGAGGAGAAAGAAGAGGAGGAAGAAGAGGAGGAAGAGGGCTTTCAAACCCAGCTGTGATGTTGTCGGCTTTGCATTTGGCCCCCTTCCCAGGCTCTCACATGTGACTTCTTTGTTGCAGACAATGACAGTGACAAAACAAAGGCACGGGGGATTTGGTCTCAGTCGCATCTGTTGCTTGCTTATTGTCAATTTAATTCTGCTGGCTACTCTTGAGACTAGGCTGTGAGCGGAGGCCATTACAAGCAGCCATCCTCAGAGCTGGCACCCACCTTCACCGCACTTCTTGAAGGGTTATGAAACTGTCCCACATTCAGCCAAGCAAAAGCTTTTCACTTCAGCAGCTTTTCCAAGACAAACAAACCAGCCGAAACTGCTTCTAGTATGCAACTAGACAGATTTTTGAAAGGAAAGCAGTAGTGAGTAACTATTATTTCCTATTGACACCAGAGAAGGTAAGATTAGTTTTTCAAATGTTGGTCTTCCAGCTCACTGGGATTGATGGGAGAAACTGGTCCTCCTGAATTCAGAGTTAACAAACTCATTGTGGAATAAGCAGGGGGAGGGATTAATTTGTGTAATAAGCTATTATTACGTATTAAGTACATACATCCTGGAGAAGTCCTTCACTTTCTCCCATTATCTCCCAAACTTTCCTCTGGGAAGTTATCCCCAGATTTTTTGATGAAGAAGGAGAGCAAAGATTAATAATGATGAACATAATAATAATCTTGCTTGCCCTTTGCTGAGACCGGACAGTTGACTGACTATTCTCATGGACTCCTCAGTACTTGGTAAGGTGACAAGACTTGCATATGTCTCATTTTCAAGCTGAGTCTTGCTATGGTTTAGAAATGTGCTTAGGGGTGCATAGGAACAAGCTGATAACCCCAAGCTGGGTAAGCATGCTACCTATGGCTTGAGCATTTATTTTGTGCTGAGTTATTAGATTGTTCATGTTCATTAATTTTCATAGTTCTCTTAAGGATGGGTACTAGTATTTTGACCACTTGACTTTTAAGGAATTGGAAACTTTGAAAGGGTTAAAAAAAACAAACTACAGTAAAAACCCTTCCCTAACTTCTTATAGTGAAGATGGGCTGATTTGCAATAGCCTCTCCTTAGTTTGGAGCTGAGCAGCTAGCTGCTTTGATATCCTACTGATTCAACAGGTAGAAGAACACCTGGTGCCCCAGAATCCAACTTTCTTTCCAGTAGCAGCAGCTGATGTCATGAGCTGTCCACGAGCTCAGCTTGTTCAGAGAGCAAAGCAAATCGTGGTGGGGAAAGAATTCTAAGCTAAGAGGGTGACTGTCCACCCTGACCACGAGGGTCAGCTAGGCCCCATTTCTAGGGTTATTTTTAGGGTTCTGGAAACATAGTATTCGCTAACTCCCCGGAAACCACAGCTACTTCTTTTTTTTCCCCCTTCCTGCCTATCCCTGTGAGATCTTTGCCCAAAAGACAGAATGTCAAAAGAGGCTCTTCAAGTTTCAGGGAGGAAGCAGTGATATTTTCAATTCTTTACGTTTCCATCTCCACCCTTTTCACACAAGTAAGTATTGTAAGACATAAAGTCTAAGAAAGCCTGGCATCCCATAAAAAGTACCGGAGAAAGATTGCCCACCATAGAGCATGAGCAGCCTGTTGTACAGCAAAAGTCCTAACTCAAAATGACCTTCCCTCCCCAAGAGCAAGACAGGGGACAAAAGAACAGTGGCGAGACAGCCCGGGCACCAACTCTTCACTTACGGCAAAAGATGAGCTGTTCTCTTTTCTGAGTTGGCCTAGGAACGTGTGAGATTGTGGAGGTTGATTTTGATGTCTCAATATCGGCTTTGATAACGGTTTTTTACTTCAGGGAATCCCAAGTTCAAATTCCAGGGGAGTTAGGTCAGCTGTGGGAGTCAAGCTGAGTGAGTGCAATGATGTGATCTGTCTGTGTTGGATGTGGCCTCAAAACCAGAGGACAAAGTGCACCATTCCAGAGACCTCTTCTCCTGGGCGCGGGGCTCTCTCTTTAAATGGAGGGGCAAGTGTGGGCACACAGGGAGCAATGCTAGTTTGCTTAGCCTGGGGGCCTTTTTTTTTTTTTTTTTTTGAACGACCCCATTCTACTTTTAATGTGGTAGGAATGGGAATGTCCATTTGTTTTCTTCTGTATGACATTTTCCTTTGGTCATCTGGGATTGGCCCAGGCAGGCAACCTCCCATAAGCCGATGATGGAGTGCTGTGAGGATACCGAGACAGATCCACCCCTGGGAAACACATTCCTTTACGGGCCGATTTTAGCTCAAAGACTCCCTAAATCCAATAGATCACTTTCCATAGATCTGAAAGCAGTCTCAGACATTTCTTCCCAAGCTCCTCTCCCCATCTTTTTCTATTTGGGGTAGGACCCACATCGCTCTATGACAGTTTCCCCAGCTTTCCAAACTCATGTTCTTTCACATCCCTTCTAATCAAATCCTTGCTCAGTTGGCTCCCAATCTCACCTTCTATTTCTCAGAGGACCTGGGCTTACCTACCTGCCTTGGAGCCTAGCTCCTCACCTCACCTCACCTCACCTCACCTCACCTCACCTCACAGGATTCATGAGGCTTTGGAAAATCATCACCTCATTATTGCCTCAGTTTCTTCTTTTGTGATTTGAAAGAATGGGGTAAAAGCACTGGCCTCTTGTTGATTGGGTGCACCACTTCTTATACAACAAGTACATTGCCAATCGTCACTCTTAGTAACATCAATGTACTATGGCTTATGTGCTGCCAGAGTACATCTTTAGGTCTACCTTTGACAGGTCTTAGAGTAAATTCTACCTGTGTTTGTCCTGCCTCTGGAAGGAGCACTCCCTGAAGACAGGTAGCATGTTTCCTTTGTCTCTGTATCCTTTCCAAATTCAAGCATGGTATTTTGAGCAAAACAGCCCATAGGAAAATACTGGTTCTCATTTACATTGATTTCCATTTTCTGCAAGCCTGTTGGAATCAGGTTTAGGTCAACAGCCAGCGTTGCATGGTCATACACTTCCTGTTGTACTCTACACAAAGCAAAATATTACAGAACCTTCTTCTGGCTTAGGACTTACATGGAGTAGGTTGCAACACACTAAATACCAACTAGGAAGTGCAACAGGGAGTGCAGGGCCTGGTTAGCACACAGCTATCCATCTTGACTTTGCAGGCTGATTCAATAGGGATGATTCTAGTATTTACCACACAGGCTTATGGTGATTAAATGAAGTGATTCATTATAGTCCTTTCTACAGGGTTTGTGCCTACTAAATGTCAGCTATGATTCTCTGTTTCTTTCTTTTCAATAGTTACTACTGCCAAAGCAATTTCCATGCTAGGCTGCTATCCCCCCCTTTTTTTCTGGCTGAGTACAGGGGAAAAAGTAGCTACCTCCTGGATTTCCAGAGTTCCCTTAAGTGCTAGGACAACATACTTAAAGTATTTTTCCCCCTCTCAGTGACTGGCATGTCACTAGGAATCCCCAGTAGTCAGGGAGCTTATAGTCACCCCATCATTATTCTAAGAGTAGCCTGATTTAGCCACTTCCTTACTTTCCAAATCAACCCCTGATTCTATTTCCAGTGCATATGCCTGTGATGTTAGAAATCACTAGTAAAATAGTTTAAAAGTTACCTGACCAGAGGGGGGGGGGGGAACAGAATAAGAAGACAATACTGAAGACTACTTGCTGGTAAGAGGTATTTATGTTGGCTTTAATAGTCTAGAAGAATGTTGTAAAATCCTTCAAGGTTCAGTGTTGTTTTTAGACTGTGGAACTTATGGGCAGATTGTTTCATTAGCTATTTGCATATAATAATAAACAACTTAAGCACATTGTCTTTTCCTGAAAGAGTTGTTTTGGGTAGTGCTGAAAAGTTCAAATGTAGCATTTCAAAAAGTGAGCCATTAGCTAATTCTAGTGATTTTACTAATAATCTATGCTAAAGATTTAGTGCATTCTTACATGTGAACTGCGTTTAATTATTCTCTTTGCCTTACACTTCACAAGGTCATTGTTTCATCTGACACGTGAAATAAGGTAGTGTTAAGCTAGTGTGTATGGTAATTTATATTTCCATGTCCTTGAGAGACCTGAGGCCCCTGGAAGACTTTTGGTGTGACTTCAATGCAATCGTGATGGGTTCACAGACCTAGTAGGGAAGGGTGTTGCCCTCTTCCACTCGTTCTTTGTGTGTGTGACAAATCTGGGCAGAACACTCAAACTCTGTGTTCTGAATTTTCCTTCTCACTGAATTGAGAGAAAATTTGGAAGCTTGGAAGACTCCTCTGAACTTTTAGGATGAACAAAATAACACTATGACAAGCTGAAGTGATTTGCATCTGTTTGAGGTCGAAAGGAGCCTTCAGCATAGAAAAGTAAACACAAGGAATGCCAGCCAGTGTTTTTCCAAGACATAACGTGCTGCAAGAGCTGTTCATATGTGCATACAGTTTTAAGAAATCAGAATTGTTTTGTGGTGCCAAAAGCACCTCTACCTCCTCCTTTGTATTCTTTTGAAGAAGGAAATGAATTGGATTTGCAGAGGCAAGCCAGGGCATTTAGTAGTGACCGGGTCAACTAACCCTGACAAGTGATGCCACACGTTTCTCCACTTACTGAAGCTCTTCACTTCTTCTTGGCCTGCAATGCTCTGTGAACTAGTCAAGCAGGCCATGATATCACCATTGTGTGTTCCCAAGTCTACAATTGTCAAATGATTAGGAATCTTTCCCAACCCTCAACCTGCCACCGTCTTGCTCTTAATTATTTGTAATTTTTTGTCCTGCCATAATTGTTATCTACAGCTGTGAAAATATCATATTGTCACAGATGGCAGGGCTGGTTGCTCTTTGATTGCTCAACCTCTTGGTGTTGACCAGACAGAAAGCCCCATATAAACATTTCTACATTTTACACAGATTTTTTTTTGTAAAAATTTTTGGCTAATGAAGCCTAGCTTAGAAATTTGGGCCTTTCAGCCAGTTTGAATTTTGATGTAAAATTTCTTGGCCTGTCGATGGGAATTTTGGGAATATTTTAACAGTCAGAAGAGCTGCTATCATGCTCAGCCATTCATATAAGTGGCATGCACGCGCGCATGTGTGTGTGTGTGTGTGTGTGTGTGGTGTTCATGCAGAGACCAGAGGTTGAAGTCAGGTGTCTTCCTCTATCACTCTCCACTTTACTTATTAAGACAGGGTCTCTCACTGAACTCAGGACTGACGTGTTTGGTTTGTCTAACTACCCACCTTGCTCTCGAATTCCCTATGTCTCTCAAGTGCTAGGACTATAGGCTGTACCACCACACCCTGCATTTCTGTGGGTTCTGGGGATCTGAACTCAAGCTTGCTTGGCAAGCACTTTATCCACTGAGCCATGTCCCCAGATCCCATAGGTCTTCTTCTTAATCACTCACCTTCTTTGTGAGTTCTGATCACATTGGTGAGAGGAGCCAAGGTGGACAGCATAACCCATCCTTACCCCTTTTCTTTTGACCTAATGAGAACAAAAGTGCACATGCCAGGGTAAAGAGAGGCAGTTAGAGACTTATGATTCACAAAGGGAAAAGTAGGAGCAGAGGCTGGGGATACTTGCTGCCAATAATCCTATCTCTAACCAAAGCAGGAGCAGGTGATGGGAGGAGCGTTGGCCGGATGCATGGCCCCATCTTATGGGTGAAGAATTTGACTGGGAAGTTTCTCAAGGTGCATATTGATTCTATAGAAAAACTGGTAGAATCTACAGGAAAGGGGGTTTCACAGAGCCCTTCCCTATAGATTAAATGGGGAATGGTTGAAGCCCTTCGGTCCTTAAATGATACAGTAACAGCACAATTAACCTCTTTCTACGGCTCCAAAAATGTTCCGTTTGTTTTCTAAGTAATATGTAGGAACTCAGGGTCTTTCAAAGGACAAGAGGAATTTACACTCACTTAAGAAAAGGCAGGAAAACTGCATTTACCCAGGAGTTTAGAAAGCCATTCATCCTCTAACCCTACTGAACGCAACAATGCTATATGAACACACATGCATATTCTCTCTCCCTCTCTCTTTCCTCTATCCCTGAAGAATATTTGCTGTCATTAATTACAGATTCCAAATCACTACCAACTGACTTAAAATCAGTTGCAAGCACCTTTTAGTAATCATTTTACTAACCAGCAAACTCCTACTTTTAAGATTTGCTGGCCAACAATTACTAACCTTAATGTTTAATGAGATAGAAATGGACATTTTCCAAAAATGTTTCCAGTTCTTGCTACTCATCCAGCGGCCTATGGAAATTACAAGTGAGTGTCTGGTATTGGGTGAACTTTCTTGGTGGCAGCGTAAAAGTACCAGACATGGCTTCATAGACCTGTTATCTCATGCTTTTGGTTAGTTTCCGGATGTTTCCAATCTCCAGGTCTGTCTTCGAGAGGGTAAATCCAAGTTTCTATTCCTAAGTTTTATATTTTGGTTGCTTGAATCAAAATGAGCTAGGCCTAATGGCATTAAGAAGCCACTTTCAAGGACCCCAAATATGTGGACTTCGGGGGGGGGGTGGATCAGATTTCAATTAAGCCCCTGGAAAGGAGAACCTGATTTGGTTCTACATGCTTGTTTGGAGAAGAACCTGTGTTAAACTAGCATCACTCTTCTTTAAAAGTAGATTTGTGTTGCTTTGGTCAAAGGAATCAAGAACATAGCTTTCCCCCCAGAGGTAGGCATATGAGGTGAAAGATTTTATAGTGGGTATTCTAAAACTCATAAAAGGGAATTAATTCTGCTAAAACTTGCAGTCTCTGTCACTTCCAAAGACTTTCGCTTTGACGTCACACCATCAACATTGTGCTGGCTTAGTCAAGTCCGTGTTGTCTATTAAGTACTGCAAACAGTTCTATTCTTTTCTAGGGGCAAGCAAAGGGAATAGACCTTATCTTCCCCCATAGATGAGAATGGACCCCAGAATCTGAAAACTGTTACCTAAGAAAGTAACCTTGTTTCTCTTGTGGGTTGAAGTAGCCAGGGGATGCTGGAGAGAAGGGGAGTTATTCTTTGGAATAATATTTCTTTGCCTCTTTTTCAACCCTTACATCTTCACAGTACACACATTCGAAGCTGTGCGAGGTTTGTTTGTTTTTAAGAAATGTTTGAGGACTGAATGCTGTGCAAGGACCTGGACTGGCGGTCCTAGAAACTCAAGCATCCCGGAAGCTGTGTGAGCTCGGAAATATCCCACATTTCTATTTATTTTGGCACTTTCAGTTAAAACTAGCAAGAGCTGGAGTTCATGCTACAATTAAGTTTTTCCCAGGTACTGTGCAATGAAAGCACATACTACATTTGATTTTAACCACTTGAGAAAAACGGTGGTCTTCTGAAAAGTTCATTGTATGACCCTGAAATAAATGTTCATGGTTCTTCATGTAAAAGACCCAGGCTACCATTTAGGTGGGAATTATTCATAGAATCAGGTGTTCTCTAAGTAAGAAGGGACCTGGGGCCACTGAGTTCTTTTCTGTTACATACTAGAGATCTACTACCACACCCTTAGAAATATTGGCAGGCGTGGGCATGACATTTGGTGATATGAGATTCACTTTTACTTCCACAGACCTCTTTTTTTAAAGGGTTCCAATTTTCAGAAGTAAGCATAATAATATCAGCTTATATTTTGATAATGCTTATCACGTACATACGTACATGTGCCATGTTTGTGTATACACACATGTGTTCACACACATATGTAATAATCTCAATAAGACCTTACAACAGTATGGGATAGATTCAATTGCTACCCACAGTTGACAGATGAGAAAACTGAGGCTAGCCGTAGATGAGTGAGAGGATTTGCCTAAAGCTATACAGGTAGTAAGCGAGTAGCAAATTGAATTCAGACAACCTGGCTCTACCCCATGTTGTTTATGAGTATATTACACTGCTCCTCTATCTTAGAGGACTCCCCCTTGCCTAGGACAGAGGTTTTCAGCTATGGATGCTTAATAAAAAAATGTTCCAGCAATTTTATTTCAGATTCATGTGTCTATACATATCTTCATTCGTTTCCCACATAATCATCAATTGGCCTCAAGAGAAAGACTTGAAGCTGCAACATGGGGATTATAAATACGGATTGATACTCGGCTTACTTCAAGAAAACATTGAAGGGACTGATTAACATCCACTATGAAGTATTTTAGCCAATTGCAACCCATTACATGAAGTTCTTGAGGGATTTTAGTTTAGGCTGGAGAAGGATACGAGAGAAACTCAGCAAATCTCCCCTGACGTTCCTGACTTCCCCTGTACTAGCTTCACCTGCCTATGTAGGATATGAGGAATCTTCATCTCAACAGTGCTCTTGTTTTTACGGTCACTGTACCACGGGTGTGTCAGCTTATATCACCCACTCGTTCATCCATTCATCACCCACCCACACGTCTGATATTATATATCCCTGCCTATCAGTCCTACAATGGAGACAAAAAGACCATGATTCTCTCTTTATCTTTTCAGCATTCCTATTATATGGTAATCATGAATAAGTATTCTAGGGATTCCTTTAGAGTTGATAAAGACCCATTTCAAACATAGGTATAATTTAACCCCCAGTGTGGATGATGGGAACTTATTTTAACTAGAAATTTCTCTCACTTTGTTAAAGTTCTTCTTCAATAAAGTTTACAATTGGGTATACTCATAGTTTACCCAAATGATTCCATAGGACATAAATTCTGAATTCTTCTGCTGAACTGTGGTCCCTGGAGTGCCAATTGCTCTGCTCAGATGATGGTTGCAGTGGTGTCAATCTTGTCCTGAGGCTGGTCCCAAAGCCTGTGGTTGGTTGTAGCAGAATTTAGTGTCTATGAGTAAGATGACTGAAGATGCCTCTGATTTCAGCTTGGCTCTTGCTTGGTCTGGCAATCCAGGATCTACTTTGCAATCACCTCAGCAAAAGCTTGGTACCCATTGGGGTCTGGACATGCTTGTAATTAGGCTCTTTTCTCCATTTTTGAGCCCTGGGCATTTCTGTTAAGTTCAAGTGATAATTGGTCTTCAGTGAGCTACAGAAAAGAGGTGATTGTGGAGTAGAAAACATAGCAGGACTGACATGACTTCTTCAAAGTATGGGGGCTGTGTTTCACTCATGGGTTTTATCCCAAAGTGCCATCATATTCCTGGTAGAGGACTTCAGACTTCTACCTTCTCTTAGTGCTATAGAGCACACTTCGGTTAACATTGAGACTTTTTGCTTTTTGCTCTCTGAAGATTCCTTGTACCAAGGAAGAGAAGGAGATCTCTGAGACCAGATTGATTACATTGAGATTTTCCTCACCTTTGAAGATACATACCACCCTCGATCCTCCTCACAGCCTTTCTTCTGGCCAAAAGATATCATAGGGGGGTACCTCAGGTGCCTAATTTCCCCCTCCTTTCTCTTCTACTTTTTAATTCTTTTATACTTGAATCCATATTCTGTTGTCTGCTGCCAGAAGCAAAAAACTTGAGAATCCAAGTACATCACCTGTGTCCAGATCTTAGTTTTTGAAATGAAGGTCTGAGTCAAATGATTTCCAAGTCTTCTTTCTACTCTAATATTTCATGGTCTTAGGGTGTTTTATGGAGCAGAAACTCAGGATTTCAAACCTAGAAATCTACTTGTGTGTTTATGTGAGAAGAGTTGATGAGGCTGAGCATGAGGTTCACAGATAGAAAGATGATAAATAGCTGAGAGAGCTAAAACAGTCCATGTCATATATATATATATATATATGGCCAAAAGGTAGTAGCTGGGCAACAGAAATCTTAATTATAGGTTGAATGGTGTCCTCTGCCCCCAAATTCATATACCTCAAAAATATATTGCATTTAGATATAGAGTCACTCTACAGGTAATAAAATTAGAACAAGATCATCAGATCAGAGTGAATTCCAATCCAGTCTGACTAGTGTCCTTATACAAAGTAATTTTGGACACAAACATATGCAGAGAGGGAAGATGACTCAGACACTGAGAGAAGGCTAAGACTCATCCTCCCAATTGCCCTCTGAAAGATTGTGTTCACACTTCCAGAGTCCACACCATTAGGAAAAAAAAAAATGTCTTTGGTTTAAACCACTGAGTCTGTAATCTGTGGTACTTTGTTATGGAAGCCATAGCAAACTAATACATTTTTTATATCTGAGAATCAAAGTACAAAAAAAAAAAAGTTCAGTCACCTCTCAAAGGTTACCTCACAGGCCTTTATGTAAATACTGGATGTTCTTTGATTAAACCCTGGACTTGACTAAGAAACACAGCCTCCAATGACATTTTAGGAAAGGAAATCTGGGAACTTCTATGACACAATTCAGTCTTGCTGAGAATTTAGGGCTAATATTTAACTCTGAACATATATTGACATGGGCAATTCTTTAATGACAAATTGGTACAAAATTTAAAATGCATACAGAACACTTGATTTTTATCTGAATTCTTTTACTCTAATACTGTTTTGGAGGAAGGGATGGGTATGTCTTGTAGGCATCTTTAAGTTTTTTTTTGTTCTTTTAAAAACATTCTTGCCACTTTCTTTGTGCTCATTGAGCATTACACTTTCCTTTCCCATTCTTTTCATTGTTTATGAGCCACATTCCATCACAGATCATTTCTACTTCCGCCACGTGCATTGTCTAGCTCTGTCAGGACTGCTTCTCTCCGTTTCCTCTACCACACTTCCTCGCTTTTCTCAGCTGCTCTCTGCTCCTCTCCCATCCTTGCCTCTGTCTTATTAGTCCTTCTCTCATCCGTTTTCCTTTTGGGCCTCTGTGTTCACAGTTCCTAGCTCCAGTTTCCCCTTTCTGCTCTTTCTTCTTTCCTCTGATCTGCTGACTTGCTTCTTCCCCCTCCTTCTGTGTCCCTCCTGGGTGTGTCATTGGCCCACCTTTCCGTTTCCTCTGAGGCTTCATTCTCTTGTTTGTAGATGGGGGCTGGGACTGTAAACATCACAAAAATAATTGCATTGAGAATAGGTGGTTCCCATGCTGTCCCTGAAGACAGAGTCTTTGTGTCAGCCCAGAATGCCTGGGCTCCATAGAAAGCAGGAGAAAGCCTTGGTGCCAGAGAGGGTCTATTAACTCAGACATAGACTTGACATTCCAGAGCTTTGGACCTCAACTCTAACACCCACTTCCTCCCAAGTAGATACGAAGAGGCCCTGGGTCACTTGAGAAGACAAAGAAACAATATTCCTTTACCCTTCAATCACACCCTCTGGCTATACTCTCTGATTCTTTGTGGCTACTGGGGATGCATGCACTAGACCCTCCGAAGTCCACTGTTGTCACCTGAGGTGACATCCTGTGGTGACATCTCCACTAAACCACATGGTCCTCCTTCCACCTCACTTGTGGTTTAGAGCCAGGAAGCATCAAGATGTCATTGTCAATTTTGGGTCTCTTAACTGTGCTTTCTATATAAAGTTATTTTTGGCATCAAAGATTAAATCCACCTATTGACTTTTTTTTTTAAAACAGTGTCATGGAAGAGAGTTTTTTCTTTCCTCACTCATCTTCCTTCCTTCCTTTTTTCTTCCTTTGTCTTCTTGTTAGTTTTCCATATTTCTACTTAAGGACTCTAATTTTACTTAGGTCTTGATGTCCATTTGTTCGTTCATTCATTAAACAAAAGTCTGTCAAGTGGCTGACATAAGATGCCTCAGATGCTTTATGAAATTCTGATGGCATACGTAGTACCTTTGGGGTAGGTTTACAATGTGATTATTAGGAGAAAAGATGCCTCCGAATTTTATTCATTTCTAGGCAGTCTTACAGTCAAACAAAGACTTCCATTTTAATTTTATCTCTTTAACTTATATTTGCCACTGATCATGAATTTCAAATCGCTCCCACTAGGTAGTCATTTTTCTCTCTGTGCCATTATAGAATCTCAAGACTTACAAGTTTTGTTATTAGTTATGCTGAAGACAAAGGATGACCCTTGTCTAACAAGTGTGTGGTCCAAGCATGTGGAAAACATTTTAGAACCTAAGCATCAACTTACTTAAAATTACAGCAACTTGTGTGATATTTATTTTCAGGGTTCCTATTTTACTGATAAAACCAAGGCTTATATAAGATATACTAATTGGCTACGGGGTCTCACTGGGTGAACTTGAGTTCAAAAGTATTTAGTTCCTGCTTTCCACCGTCTTCCAGTTGTCATACAGTTCAGAGCAGTGGAAGGGAGAGTTTACAGTAGAGACCGATTGAAAGGTTGGATACAAAAGCCATCCTGTTGGTGGGAATGGGACATTTTGTCCAGGAAACAGGGCAGAATTTCTGTTTGGGGCCCCACCATGCGCATGCAAAAGAGCACTTGACAATAACTAGAACCCCCCCGGGCAGGCTTACCTTCTGAGTCTTGGGCATGTCAGTGTGGCGCTGGGCACGGACAGAACGGGCGGACTTTGCAGGCTTGAGGGGGGCACAGTACATCTCCAGCCTCCTTAGATCACAGCTCCGGAAGCAGCACTCATCCACGATGCCTGTCTGAGGTGCTCGCCGACTGCTGGAGCCATAGCCTGTGGGCTTGTCTACACAAATCAGAGTGGCTTGGCGTTAGAAGGAACTGGCTATGTTCACCATCTTCAAAGCAGCTTCTGAGGACTACCTTCTCCCTACATGGAGTCTATAGACTTCAATATTTCACCCTCTGCTTGAGACTTTCCCAACAACGCCCGACCCTCAAGGATTCTTCTGGATCCCTGTGTGTGGCCTGCAGTCATAACACAATCTTTAGCATGAACTTAGTCACCATACACTTCCTATTTTATTAATTCTATGTTTTTACTCAGTAATCTGTAGTCAAGGATCTCAGCTGTGCCCAATCCTATTCTTTTTTTTTTTTTTTAATTATTTTTATTTATTTTAAGAGAGAGAGAGAGAATTGACGAGCCAGGGCCTCAGCCACTGCAATTGAATGCCAAATGTTTGCACCACCTAGTGGGCATGTGCAGCCTTGCACTTGCCTCACCTTTGTGCCTTTTGCTTATGTGGGTTCTAGAGAGTGGAACATGGGTCCTTAGGCTTCTCAAGCAAGCTCCTACACAGCTAAGCCATCTCTTCAGCCCCCAGTCCTACTTTTAAAAATTTTTTTGTTTATTTTTATTTATTTATTTGAAAGTGACAGACAGAGAGAGAAAGAGGCAGATAGGGAATGGGCATGCCAGGGCCTCCAGCCACTGAAAACAAACTCCAGACACGTGCGCCCCATTGTGCATCTGGGTAACATAGGTCCTGGGGAATTGAGCCTCGAACCAGGGTCCTTAGCTTCACAAGCAAGTGCTTAACTGCTAAGCCATCTCTCCAGCCCCTATTCTTTTATTATCTATGGTCTTGGTTGGGAGGCCTTCAGGAATGCTAGTCAAAAGAAAATTATAGTTCAAGTTTCCTTAAAATTGTATTTTATTTTAAACTGACATATAATAATCATACATATTTGTTGTATACACTGTGATACTTTGGTATACAAATATATTGTGGAGTGATCAACTCAGGGCATTTAGGGTTATCCATCATCTCAAACATTTGGGCAAGAATGCTTTCTTCGATTCAGAGTGCTGGGAAAATCGAGTGTTCTTAATCTTTTTAGCAAATCTGTACAGTTTTTATAAATAGGACAGCTCAATTGTTCTTCTATTTAACTGCTTCTACTGTAAAACCAGATTGCATATGAAAGAGGTTTTACGTCTGGAAAAGGATCCTTATTTTATTGATGTGAAAACTGAGACTTAGTGTTTGAATGACTTGCTCAAGGTCATTTACTCAGTCAGTGTTGGAATCAGGGTTGAAACTCCGATCTACCTGCTTGCCAAGCCCAGTGGCCTCAGGGAGCCCAGCAGATGTGGTGTGCAGCTCTGAGCAGTAACTCCCTAAGTCTCAGCTCACTTGTAGAATGGGCTTAATAATGTCTTCCTCATCAGAACTAAGGATAAGTTGTAAGTGCATTAGATAAAATAATGTCTGAACAGTGTCTAGTACAGCACCTGACACACAGTAGGTCCTAAGTAAATATGTTTACTTCCTCGGAGTCCAGAGTCTTAATGAATCAATGAAAACCCAAGGTTACTACTGACCACATCCAGAAGCCTTGACACTTAGGACTCAGATGAATACCAATGGAAAAGGGACTTGTCTTGTCACTCCAGTGAGCCCAGGACAACTACCAGATACAGATTGAATGAACTAAATGCCTATTTTTTTTGTGTGTGTAATTTTTATTTCCCAGAAGGAACTCCATAAATCAAATCTCTTTTGATACTTGTGAATCATACCTCTTTACTTGCAAGTGGATTTGTGTACACTTTATTCTACATTGTGTTGTTTTGGACCACACTTTCATTGGCTCTTAGAATTAAAAAGAAAGAGTAAGACCATGGCATCAAAATAAAAGAGAGAATGATTGAGAGGGGAGAGGGATATGATGGAGAGTGGAGTTTGAAAGGGGAAAGTGGGGGGAGGGAGGGCATTACCATGGGATATTTTTTATAATCATGGAAGTTGTTAATAAAAAAAAATGAAAAGAAAAAAAAAAAGAGTGAGCTGGGTGTGGTGGCGCACGCCTTTAATCCCAGCACTTGGGAGGCAGAGGTAGGAGGATCGGTAGGAGGATCGCTGAGAGTTTGAGGCCACTCTGAGATTATATAGTGAGTTCCAGGTCAGCCTGGACTAGTGTGAGACCCTACCTCAAAAAACCAAAACCAGCCAAAACCAAAACAAACAAACAAACAAACAAACAAAACCCCCAAAGAGTAAAAGAAGTTTACATAGAACTGAATTGTCAAATTTTGTTCTTTTTTGGTTTTTTGAAGTAGGGTCTCACTCTAGCTCAGGCTGACCTGGAATTCACTCTGCATTCTCAGGGTGGCCTTGAACTCATGGCGATCCTCCTGCCTCCCAAGTGCTGGGATTAAAGGCGTGCACCACCACGCCCGGCTCTGTTGTTGGTTTTTTTGAGGTAGGACCTCACTGTAGCTCAGGCTCACCTGGAATTCATCCTCTAGCCCAGGCTGGCTTTGAACCCATGGGGATCCTCCTACCTCTCTCTTGAGTGCTGGATTAAAGGTTTACTGGGCATCATGCCCAGCTTTGAATTGTCAAATTTTTGTCTCCAATTTGTCAAGCCATATCTTGCCTATCCACCAGTATATAAAACAGCCAAAGTGAGAAGCTGCATTATCTTAGGCAAGGCTAGAAAGCCTGGACTTTGGTCTGTTCTCAGCTTCCTTCCCTCCCTTGGTAGTTGTGCTGGCTGGATTATCTTCACTGATGTCCAGGCTTCAGGGAAGGGAATTTGTGAACTATTGATTAGTAAGAATCTAATTAATAATCTGACATATACATAATTTTACTTACTGATCCCAGAAATTAAGTAAAGTCTCATGTTCATATAAAAATGACACTAAACTGAAGGATAGGGTTGTGAAAGTCAAAACCCTCAAGCTTATTTTCAACTTCCTCATTGGAGGAGATCTGGCCCATGGCAATGGCCTGCTACCAAACGAGTTTGGCTGCCTCACCATTGGAGAGGCCAACTGTTCATGGCATCCTCTAAGAACTCAAATGTTTTCCTGATGCTTGGCACAGGAGCCTGGTGGCTGCGTCCTCCCGTAAGGCAGGGTTATTGTCATTCCTAGGGCAGCTGGAGGTAGTAACGTGGTGAGGGTTCATTTGTGGTCTCTCTGGGCGGGATCTCCTGCTCTGTCTGGGTGGAAACCCTGTGGACTCCTCATGGTTATGGGCTTTGGGAAGGACCCTGCAGCTGGCCCCCATGGAGCCTCAGCATTGATTTTACCATTGTAAGGAAGACTAGCGCAGAACTACACTGTGATTTCTTTTGCCAGCTGGGCCTTGGCAAGCCAAGACTCGCTGGTCCCCTGGGCAATGTAAACAATGTTTTTTGCTTTTTTTTTTTAATAATCTTTTCCTGGGACTATAAATTAGAGGAAAGATACAAATAGACTTACATGGTTCTTTGTAATCCACAAAGGATTTCTACATAGTTTTGCTAACTGGGTAGCCAGTCAAGGCTGGAGGATGCATTTGGGTTTTTCTTTAGGGGTAAGAAGAAAGAAGAAGGTAATTTTGTCTATTTTGCTATAACTATCTTGCTTATCCCCTTTAGTGATGACTGCTCCTTGTAGAGTATGCATTTCTATATTTAAAAACTATTATATTTATTATTTATTTATTTGAGAGAGAGAGAGAGAGAATGGGCACATCAGGGCCTCCAGCCACTGCAAATGAACTCCAGACATATGCGCCACCTTATGCATCTGGCTTACATGGATGCCGGGGAATATAACCTGGGTCCTTAGGCTCTGCAGGCAAGAGCCTTAACCACTAAGCCATCTCTCCATTTCTTAATTGGACATCATTGGGAGTTATCCATTGATTATGGGATAGTAATTTGATGTTCGTGGGTGGGATTATAGGAATGGTTCTAGAAACTTTTAAACTCGGCCATCTCAGAGATAACTGACATTAGGATTCATACTTATGGGTTGAAAATGGAGAGCTTCTGGGAGTTCAGAATCTATTTAGTATTTCTGTTTCAAGCACTTCTAGCTTAATCCTCCTTCAGAGGTTCTTGCTTGCTCTAAGAGGAAGACACCAATCCTTATCTTGGGATGGCAAAAAGCATTTGTGTGCAGTGAATGTCTCTTCTTGGTGATTATCAAGAGCCACGAGCCTCACCACGAACCTGTCTCTAGGTGGTAGATTGTTGTCATCTATACAGAAGTCATCACCCTCATAGGAGAAAACAATGGCACCCACCTAGTGCCTGGTTTGCTTTTTCTTTTAGAGGAGCTCAGACTTTAGCTCCCTCTGTGAAGGTAGCTGTTCCTTCATAGACTGATGAATTTTGGAGCATAGAGCTTTTGGGCTTTTCTATAATGTTCCATGAAGAAACTTGATCTTATGTCCATATTCGTTTTTAAAAGTGCTACTGAAGTCATGGTATACATGATTGGATTTTCCCAGGAATACAACTGCCAGTTATCTCTAGTGCAAGTCTGGAGGGATGTTTTTCTTTGTGTATTCATAATGACTTCAGTGGACCCATTGTACTCTATTCAGAATATGTGAATATAACAAGTGTTTACCTACTGCCTTTTAAACTTAATTCATCATTTCAAGTGTCCTATAGGCTCAAGTTTTGGGTCTACATCAGGAAATTCAATAAACAATCATCCTCTCTCACTAAGTGAGAGATCATAATTGGGAATCAGAGTTTTGTCTTTTATCTTCAAATGCCTCATTTTCCTTTTTTTTTTATCCTGAGAATCATAATAAAGGTATTTCCTGCTTATGTTATGATCCTCAACTCAGGCTATAGCATATTTTAAAGGAATAAATATTTTAAAGGACCTCTAAATTACAGCTAATTTTAATCACTTGATTATTTTTTTAAATGAGATGTGATTTATTGGTACATTCTTGCTTTTTAGAATTCCTCATTGTGTATTCTGCTTTTATGTGTAGAATGAGAATTGGGAGGTGAATGGGAAAAAATATTAGCTTAGTACAAGAAAAATTTCTAAATAATTTTTAACTCAAGAATGCTAAAATGGACAGCTATTTTTGAAATTCAGGTATCAATTATGTTAAGGATGTATAAACACCTATCAGAGATCCTAAGTGCAGACTCCCGTATTGAATACAGTGGATGGCTTCCATGGTCTCTTCTATTCCAAGGATTCTACAAATAATCCAGGCTAAATATGCAGTGTAGTTGGGGACCACTTACATTGACTTTAAGACATAGGTTCAGATATTTTCAAACTTAAGAGATAAATATTTGTTTTCTCTTCCTCATTTGATTCCCACCAAAATTTTCACAATATACGTCATTGTTCTTCCTCAGTGTAGGAACAAATGACAGGTGACTTGGATAGTCCCTTTTACAATGAGATACGGTCTCAGTGCTCTGTTAGCTTGACATCAAAAATTTATATATTTATATTTTCTTGTTGTCAGTAGTTTTAGTTTGGAGGTTTCCTAGTGTTTAGACCAAAGGTTTCTGACCAGACAAGTTGACCAACACTTAACCCAACACTTAACACAAACTGAGACTTTGACTCGTCTATGAGTAGACCCAATGTTTAGCCACAGTGCACTGCCACATCTTGAATGTTGGCCAACAGGTAGAATTCCAATGGTTTAAGCTGACTTCTGTAATGACATCACTTCCCTTTAAATAATGCATTGGTCAGTGGTGTGATTCAATAATCTTCAGGGCGAACTTGCTAGTGACAAGGTTTTGGGGCGGAACTGTGGTATCATCAAAACCACATCTATCAGCTTAGTCTCACACTTTGTCATGCATGCGAGCAACTCAGTCTATTGAAGAGAAGAAGGCTGAGTGCTGAGATCTAACGGAGTCATCACTTTGAAAGCAAAGAGTTCTTGCACTCATCACTGGTGAAAGCACCCCCACTGGTGCTCCATAAGTCTGTTTCTGCAAATGCTATTGAGACACTGTACTTGACCTGGGGTTCCTCTGAAATTTTCCCTCTTGCCTACTCAGAAAGCTTATTTTAACTCTACTATTGGAAAGAGAAAATATTGATTTGAAGAATCAATATTTACATAATGAAAAATGCAAACATTTTTCCCCAGTAGGGATGCACCTAACTTTGCAGACACATACTGCCTACTCTTTGGCTTACCAGGAATAAGAATAGTCTCAAGAAATTTGCCAACAGGATGTCAAGGTGCCAAAGTAGATTTTTTTCTTTTAAATTGGAAACAGAATAGAAGAGGCAAGAAAACTCAAGTTGAGATATTTGTAGAAAAATTTCAATTAGGTGTCTACAGCAAACACAAATGGGATTATTAGACAACAAATTAGCCTGCATTTAACTTTGAGACTGACTACTGACTCAAATATCATAGTTAAGTTCTATAGAAGCCAAAAAATTAGTTTTCTTACACCAATTAGTTATTATACATCTGCAGACACATTGACACCCTAGAATAACCCAGAATGCTTGGTTTCCTAGGGCAATGTCATTCTGTGGGCAACATTAAAAATAAGAGATTAAGTTGGCATAAAAAAATTGTTTTTTGAGGCAAGCTCCACAGGCTGGCCTTTCTGTATGAGAGAGATAGAGAGAATGAATTGGTGCATCGGGGCCTCCAGCCACTGTAATCAAACTCCAGATGTGCATGCCACCTTTTGCGCATGTGCGACCTTGTGCATATGTCACCATCACCTTGTGTGTCTGGCTTGCGTGGCATCTGGTGAGTGAAACCTGGGTCCTTAGGCTTCACAGGCAGTCACCTTTACCTGCTAAGCCATCTCTCAACCCCATTGGAATAGTTTTGAGTGGGATACTTATAGGTAAGTTCTGAATGTTATTGAAGATGTGATTAATCTTGATGTTGTCTACTAGCATTTCTTTGTTTTTGTGGTTCTGAAGACAAAACCCAGGATGCTAGACATGCTAAGCACAGGCTATTCCACTGAATGATAGCATTACTCTTACATTTTAATATTTTCATGTTCTTGCTTCCTCATTCCCTCTCTCTTCCCTCTCCTCTTTTTTTTCTTTCTTTCTTGGAGATAGGGTCTGGTAGCTTCCTGGGTACTAAAGTTGTAGGTATGTGCTACTACTCCTGGCAACATTTTAATTTTTATTTGCATAATTGGAAATCACATTCCAATCATCCCAACTTTTGATGTCTTTATATGGAAAACTCACTTCTTCCATGACTCCCAATATAAGGAAAATCATGATAAAATATTGAATGGTTGATAGTTCTTGAATTAATAGAATGTATATTTGAAGTCTTTTGAGATCCACTATTTTGACTTTAATTTTTTTTGTAGAAATCATATGTCATTTAAATAAATTATTAACATATACACTGTTTGCTTAGTAAAAATTTAAAAAGAAATTTTATTGCTGGCTATAACATCATGTATTTATAACAACATGGATTATATACACATATATACTCAAATGCATATCATGGAATTAAGTGAATTTGTTAGTGTCTATGCTTTTGAAATTAGGAGAATTTGAAGAAGGTTTTTCTAAAAATGTATATATAGCTTAGTTTCTATTTGCCTCTGGACCCTGCACATTTCTGCTTTTCTGTAGAAGAATCTTTCCAAGTCAGGTTGACCTTTGTCATCTGGAAAAGTGAACCCCGAGAAAGTGTTCTCTTTTCTATGAACTGTGTGTCCGAAACTTTTCTTGAAAACCTATCAAATTTGGGCATCGATTTCACTTTGGTCTGTGTTAATTTTTAATTGGCAATGTTTGCTGGTCCCACTACCTCTCATTTGGACGAGGTCATCTTTTCTAGGAATCATGGTCCTATATGACCTGCCACCACCACCCTCCACCCCACCACCACTCAGCAGCTCTTTCTCAGCTACTGAATGTCCATAACCCCAAAGGCCGAAGTCTTCTTGTTCACCAATCAAGTCAACTGCATAGATCTGCGAGTGTGCAAAGAATAGCACAATGCACTATGGGGCTGCTCCTTTCTAGAGATCCTCCCTTCTTTTGGAAGCCAAATCAAGGGCAGGTGTGAAAAGGATGCTTGTTCAGCTCCTCTCGGTTTCCAAGCATGGGTGTATGTGTGTGTGTGTTGGGGGGGGGGTAAAGTACAAGGCTTAGGGGACAAGAGAGACTAGAGATTCAAATCAGAAACATTACTGTTTTAAGACTCTTTGGAGAAATGGGCCGACAGAGTGGGAAGCAACGTGATGTATTACTTGAGCTGAGACAATACCCTGGAGGATGAGCATCTTGCCAGAACAGCACAATTTACTAGCCTGGGTCTTATTCCAGGGCTTGGAGGAGGTGGATGTAGCCAACAAAATTATACTTTGGCAAGAGAATTGCTTTGCTGTGCAGAAATGTTGTCCTGAGGGAATGGTTCAGTTTATCAACGTCTAAGGTAAAAGATAATCAAATGCCAAGAGGTCATTTTCATGTTTGAATTATTTCGGTGGGGCTTTCTATGTAAGTTAGCTACTATTTTCTAGTAGTTTCTTCCATTTACAACAGATTCCAGAATATGAGTCAGATCTGCCAGTGATGTCTGTTATAGCAACGATGGAGATAATGTACAGGCAGTTAAAAGCGGGTTTTGGAGTTAGATAGGGTTAGAATCCGTCACTTACTTAACTGTTTACTCTCCCTGGATTTGGTATAGCACCAGATCTTTCAAGACTCAGGTCCTCATAGGTAGAGTGGAAAAACAAAAATACCTCTTGTGAGGGTTAGGCCAAAATGTATGCAAACACTGTATGCTTTGCACAGTATCTGGCATGTAGTCAACTGTATGAATGTAAGCAACTTGTGTTATTGAGTGCAGTAGTTTAGCATAGTGAGCCAGGCAGGTATTGTTTCAACTGCACTTCTTCTGCCCCTACAAAGTTTGGTTGAAACAAATGGATTTTTGATATAGAGGACTAACTGCATTGAAATAAATTATAACTGTTCCATTGAAAGGATATCCCAACCTGACTCATTTATTGTCTACATTGTGAGACTAGAACTTCAGGTGTAATAATGCAACATCATATGGACTTGTATTGGCCTCTTATTACCTTTGATTTATCCCACTGGTTAAAGTTGTTGCTTTCCAGTGTTAGTATCCATCCACCCTTTTACAAAATTATCTGCAAGGTGTGAGATGACTGTGGGTGAAATGCTTTGTTAGAAAGGTTCCTCCTAGTATAAAAATATTTTATTTTTATTTGTTTATTTGAGAGACAAAGAGGGAGATATATATATACATATATATATATGTACGTATATATATGTAGATATATATATCTATCTATATCTATATCTATATCTATCTATATATATATATACATATATATATATATATATATATAGAGAGAGAGAGAGAGAGAGATTAAGAATGATGCACCAGAAGCTGGGCATGGTGGCCCACACCTTTAATCCCAGCACTTGGGAGGCAGAAGTAGGAGGATTACAATGAGTTTGAGGCCATCCTGAGGCTATATAGTGAATTCCAGGTCAGTCTGAGCTAGAGTGAGACCCTACCTTGAAAAACCAAAATAAATAAATAAAAAATAAATAAAATGAAAAGGAATGGTGCACCAGGGCCTCTAGCCACTGCAAATCAACTCCACATGCATGAGTTACCATGTACATTTGGCTTAAGTGGGTACTGGGGAATCAAACCTGGGTCCTTAGGTTTTGTAGGTAAGTGCCTTAACCGCTAAGCCGTCTCTCCATCCCACTTCCTCCTCACTTTTGACCATGAGTATGTTTCTCTTCCTTTGTTCACCTTTCCCATCCTTCTTTTGCTTCTCTTTCCTTTCATTTCCTGCTATCATCAACCAGTAGGATTATTTTTTCCTCACTGATGAATATTAGGGCAAACGTTCATGTCAAGCATAGCTCATGGTAAACTAAGAATTAGATACTAGTCCCCTCCCTTGAAAAGCTGACATATTGGTTTGCTTTCCTGCTAGGTCTGCTTTGGGAGTAAGCAGTGACCACGTATGCAGTACTACAGGACCCACTTGATCATTACTCCATCGTGGACTCATGCCTGGATGAGATGGAAAGAGAAAAAGAGTAAGAGGGAATACTGAGGGATAACACACAAGTTTGGGTTATTTCCTATGCCTCCTTCCCTTCCTTCTTTTTTCTTTCCCTCCCTCCTTTCCTGTCTTCTTTTCTTCCTCTCTTTCAGAAAGACTGTGATGAAAATTGTAAGCAGAGGCTGGCTCCGAGCTTGAGATTGTAACTCTGCCATCAGAGTTATCTCCTATACTTACACTGTTACTGTAAGTTTACTCTCTGGTGTGAGAGGAGAAGACTTGTAGGCAAAACACAAGGCATTCATGACTACAGGGCAACACCCCTCTTTCTAGTGCCAAAGAGGTATTAAAAAGCATTTCCTTTATTTTTAGTTTCACTCTAGAGTCTATCATGTCTCCTTTCTTTTCAATTTGGCACCTACCCTGTGTTCTCAGGGGCCCAGCTCCCTGTTCCCTGTCAGTCTCCCCACTCAGGCCTCTTTTCTTTTTTTGCTCAGGGCACATCTGGACATTTTCCCATGGGTGGGTGTGACAGGGTCAGGATGGCAGGTGAAGGAGTGATGGCTGCCAAGGAAATCTGGCATGTCTGAGGGGAGAGCATTGGGAGGTGGAGGCCCCATAAAGAGAGGCATCTGGGCCTGTACCAGGGAGTAAACTGTTGGAAGACAGCCTCCACAGCGGCAAACAGTCCTTGGCACTGTGGCAGAGGAAGAGACAGCCAGAGAGTCAGCGATAGATTGAACACACGGAGAGAGGGAAGGAGGGAGGGTGAGAGGCGACCATTAGAGTGCTATATGACATAAATGCCTGCTGTACGCTTGGTGCCAGTTGCGTGATGTCTCTTTAATGCTGTCGTGTCAGCAGTACTCTTTTTAGATCGGAAGATCCTGGGTAGCGTTTCTATAGCACCGAGGACCATGACAGATGCAGAGAGGAGAAAGAAAGAAGGCAAAATGGTAAATTGAGAAAAACACTGAATTGCAGTTGGAAATCCTTCGTATGGACTCACAAGTCACCCAGATTCCCTGAAAATCAGTATTCTTACGTGGACAACCAAATTCCTGGATAATATGAAGAACCCTCCTGGCAGCTCTCAACATCATTTTGATGGCTGTCCTGGCCACTCTTTGAATAAATAACACACGTAAAGCCTACCAGTGCTTCTCTGTAGTGACAGAGTAGCAGAGCAATGAATACACATTTGATAAGAAAACTGGAAGATTCCTCTCAATCAGGTTTAATTTCATGTAAAGGCAAAGAGAGTAGGGATCAGTGTTGGATTTGATGAGAAGAAAGGAAGCATCAAATGTTGGGGCTTGAATGAGGGGAAGAGACAGGAGAGTCTATGGTGATTTAGAGACCAGTTCAAGGTAGGGTACAAGTGTGAACTGCATGGAGGATAGGAAAGAGCCTTTCAGCAAGGCATGTGTTGGAGGTGTTGAAATAGAAATCAACTACAGGTTGATAACCAGGGTGCCAAGGGAATCAGAATGGCTCTCATTAGTGTGCTTTGTAAAGGAGATTGGGTAAGAGAAAGGTCCTTTTAGAAATCTCTTTTTCTACATGTTCTCCCTCATATGTGGATCTTAGCTAGAGATGATTGGGCTTCTGTGTGAGAAGGAAAAAACTCAGTAGCAGAGGCCAGTAAGTTAAAAAAGGAGATAGAAAGGGAAGAGAAAGAAAGGGAGGAGGGCTTTTATTAGGTTGGTATTGTATATATGTAAGTAGAAAGATTGAGATGGGGAGGGGATATGATGGAGAATGGAATTTCAAAGGGGAAAGGGGGGAGGGTAATACCATGGGATTCTTTTTGTTATCATGGAAAATATTAATAAAAATGGAGAAAAAAAAAGAAATCTCTTTTTCTAAATTCTTTTTTTGAAGAAAGCCCAACAAATTGACTTTTTTTTTTTATGTGAAAGAGCAAGAGCGAGAGCTAAGAGTGAGGGAAAGAGAGAATTGATGCTCCAAGGCCTCCGATCACTGCAATCAAACTCTGGATGCCTGTGGCACCTTGTGTGTATGTGTGATCTTGTGCGCTTGTGACACCTTGTGCATCTGGCTTATGTGAGACCTGGAGAGTTGAACATGGATCCTTGGGCTTCATAGGCAAGTGCCTTAAGCACTTAAGCCAGCTCTCCAGACCTGGAAATCTCTTTTAATGTTTTTTTTCTTTACTATTACTTTTTATAATGTTTCATCTTTAAAGGGTGAATAAGTGCTATGTGATGTGGATAGGAGGCCTAATTGATACTGCTGATCCAGGATGCTCAACCTCTTGGTACTCAATGTAGACCCATGCTTTATCTCATTCATTTCCATGATGTCTGTCCACGGCACAGGAAACCTTTTAATGGCAACTGCTTCCTTTTAGGTAAACATGCATGTGTGCGTGCGTGCACACACATACACACACACACACACACGCACACACACACACGTTTTCTCTGGAAATTTCTACCTAAAGCTCATACTATGTCACCTCAGATAATATGGATGGGCTTGTAAACAGGCTATAATCTATGCCATTGGTCCTTAGCATGTGCCCAGGGGACAAAATCAGATAATAGATTGTAAACATGGGTTTTTAAATGTTCTTTCTGTAAAATAAATTCATACTAAGGTTACCAAATGTCTTAATTTTGAACAACAAATTTTCAAGCAAGTTGGAGTACATTATTGATAAAAATATTCCGACTGAGGTTGAGTGGTTCACTTTGAGTATAATTATATTATTTCAGAAATAGTTCAGATAAATATCAGAAGACCATTATTTCTTTTCCTTTTGTGGAATTTTGCTTCTATGATTTTTTTCTTGCATTTTACCATTTTCTACATCTTTGGATATTCTAGAAAACTCAAAATAAGCTAAAAAGTCTCTCAGGAATCTTCTGGAAACCATTGAGGCTATTTGTTTTGAGCCATCACACTCCTCCTCCCCATACCCCCAATATTATTATCTCTCAATAAGAACTCTGAATATCAACTCTGAGTAAGAGCTGAGAGAAAAGGAGAGAGAGAGTGAGAGACAGAGTTACAGCTTGACTCCAAAATAAATGATGTTCTCATCTTTTTTTTTCATCTGGGACCAATATCATGCCTACATCTCCAAAGCTCATTAAATGCTTTTTAGCAAATATAATTATCCACCAAGAAAAATCTCTGGTTCCCTTAATTATTTTATGAAAGTCAGCATAGAAAAATCTTGTTGGGTTGTGATATTGGCTAGAGAAATCACACTTTTTATTTGTATTTTTTATTATACACTCAAATGCACTGTGAATGGCCAACAGCACTCTGCCCTGGGACCTGCTCTGAGGCAATGACCTTTTGGCCTTCTGGCCAATCACTCACTTCTGTGAATTTCCTTTCTGAGAACTGGAGACTGTTGCCTCAGAAGTCATTTTCCAATTCATCACGAAACCCATCCACAGTTGCAGAATGAGTCGGCCTCATTGGGAACAAGTAATGTGAGGTCCAATACGACACACAGCTGGGGAGGACCCTTTGGTATAGGGACAGTGGGCCAGCAAAACTGCTTGTGGGCCACTTTATCTACGCTGACTGCCTCTGTCTTTTCTGTTTGGCTTAGATCTAGGTTTGGAAAAGAAAGCACCATGAGCACCACTTATATGAGTACTTAGATATTATGACTGCTCTGACATTTGCAGGAAGTGAGAGCCCAAGTTCAGGAGTTAAATGGTCGCTTCTGATATAGTCTTGCATCAGGGAAGCTTCCACTTCCTTTCCAAGCCTTTCCTCTAGGACCTTCTTCCTCATAATCCCATGAAAAGCTTCTCATCCTTAGAAGAAAGGAGATTATAAGGCCCATTGATCTCTTGATGGGTATGGTCTACATGATTGCCACCATGTCAAATACATATATATTTGTATGAGAACTACATCTATAAACCTTTAGGCTGATGAGAGATGACTCTCAAAGTTTCTATACAGTGAAGTTAGGAGGAGAGAAGGGAAACTTTTGGCTTTTAGCAGAAGGAGCTCTGAAGAGAACATGTACAGAGCACCACTTACTCTTCTCACTGTGTGAGAAGCTTGCTATTGTGACAAGATACCTGAAATGACACAAGGGACAAAGGGTTTATTTTGGCTCATGGTTTTAGCTGATGATCAGCTAGGCCCGTTGTTTTTAGGGCTGTGGCAAGGCAGAATCGTACAGTAGACAGTCATGATGGAGAAGTGCGGCTCACGTGATGACAGAAGCAGGAAAAGAAGAGAGAGGCAGACAGAAAGGTACTTCAGGGACAAGATATAGCCTTCAAAAGAATGTCTCAGTGACCTCCTTCCTCTAACCACTGAGCTATGAGTTAACCTCATCCACTGATGAAGGCAATGTCCTCATGCTGCAATCACTTCTCAGGATCACTGCCAGCTTAGGACTTCGGCCTTAAACACAGAAGTCTCAGGGGATCACTTCATATTCAAACGATAATACTTTCTCCTTTCTCTATAATCTCAAGTCACCTACAATGACTTTTAAAGAGAAGAATTTCAGGGAAAGCAAGGTGTTACCTCATGTACATTTTAATCTGCTTTTAAAGACTTGCCCATGTGTTTTGCTCCTCAAACAATGTCTGCTTGTCATCGTTTTGCTTCTGGTTTAAGAGGATACCATGGAGAAAAGGTCACTTGTGAGGTCCTAGTTTTTTTTCATATCTTCTCCCTGAGCCAGAGCTCCCATGGTCTACTGAGATTTGCTCTTGGCCGACATTTGCTGCAATGGGACTATGAACTATCATAAATTCCTCACATTCTTCAGAACATCTGTGCCTTCTTTTGCCACATCTTTTTCCTGGTACTCAACAAGCCACAAATCATCCTTTCCTTCTCTTTCCAGACTGCTGATGTCTTAACACTCTTCTTTTGAACCAAATTCCTCCCCAATCCTTGGCGGTGGCTCTTGGCGTCCTAGCATTCTCATATCCCTCATCTGGGTTAGTCATCTGTGGCATCTCCAGTGTCGTCTCTCCCAGCTTCCTACCTGGCCTGAAATGTTGCACTTCTCCAAATGTCAGAGTTACTATGCAGGTTATGACTCCTGGTTTGAAACTTAGCCAAGATCCCCAACATGACTTATACGGAGTAGTGCAGACAATGCCGTCATGCAATGGAGACCTCTTACGGAGACACAGGTCAAAAGAAAACTGATTAGCAAGCCAGAGAGAAGTCATTATAATAATCAAAGATATGACCAGAATGAATAAGAATCTTTTTCATTAAACAAACTTTCCCTGTGACATTAAAAAAAAAATCAGAATCTTTTCAAATAACACTACCAACAGTGCTTTCTACTAAGCAATTGCTTTTCATGTCTTATTTCATTTACATCCATAGAGGAAGTACACAGTCTAGACATTATGATTCTATTCATTTAAGGTACTAGGAGACTGGCTCAAAGGTTAAGTAGTACCTTAATCAAAATCACATATCAGTAAGTTATAGCACCAAGCCACCTAGCTGGGGACACCTTGAGAATGGGAGAATTCTATGGCAGTAGAAAACTCTGAAGTTGATACCATTACTGGAACTTTCAAGGTGTTTGATGCTAATATCAATGAAAAATATTGGCATATTCTTCTGAGATGGTCCACCAGCTGAAGAATTTATTGCTGCAGGAGAGAATTAGACTCTGGGAATTTTGCAGAATGCCTTCATCATGGAGTGTCTCCTTGGCTTTTGCTCTTGTGACAGAAGTCTGTGTACTTCTGCAGTTGACTACATGGCTGGATATTGGATGCTCATATCCCATTCAGTACACCAGGACCCTTTCCATGCCAGATGGGGGCAGTCAGTTCTATCATGTCACCAGACAATTTCATTCCCAATCCCACTGAATTTCACAAAGTTATAACAACTTCAACAGACAGTGTAATAGAGAAATTTTACCCATAACTTGAACATATCACCCTAAAAAAATCACATTATATTCATTTTTATATATTTTTTCTCATTTTCACCCAGCTATACCTTATTTTGACGTAGCTACAGTCACAACCTAAGTTTAATGTAGCATTGTGTTTTTTCACATAATGTTATAATGTAAGCATTTCTCATGTGGCTATATGATCTTCACCATTATAATTTTCAGGCTGCAGAATATTTTGTTGGGTAGATTTGCCAACATTTGTTTCTTTAACTATTTTCTATTACTAGATATTTGTGGCTAGTTACAATTTTATCAATGTTTGAATTAATGCAGAACTAAGTATGTTTGTGAAGATAAGTACTTATAGATCATTTGTAAGAATAAATCCTCAGGCATGTTGAGTCAAAGAATACTGAAATCCTACAATTTTGTATAAGGACCAGAAATAATTTAATCAACAAAACAGAGAATTATATCCAGATTTCCTCCCAACATTGGGAAGAAGGAAGCCACGATGGAGCCCAAACAGAAATCTTACCTGTGCCCCATGAATTAGGGTGAATAAAGCATTTGTCTGTTTTCAATTACTAGTGCTGTTTCCTCTGGAGGAAACATGGGGTGTAACTAAGAGTTGGGCTTGGCATTCAAAGGTTTGCTAAGTAGAAGAAAGACTAAGGGAAATGAAATCGATGACAAGAGATCCTGTTTCTCAACTTCCAAAATCACCAAGTACCTACGAGGTTTCTTCACACAGAAGACTCAAGGATTGCAGCTGCCAAGACAATACTACACCCCGGTGGATGGAGTGGTGTTTTGCTTCCAAAATAACAAGTGCTCTGCTCCCATTCTCCTTTTGAGCCAAGGTCCTAGGTGAAGAACCTGGCTCCTGTTCGACTTTCTTTTGAGGCATAAGATGCTTGATAAGCTGTCTTCTCAGCCAACCCAAACTTGGCCAAATGCAATTGCCATCCTATCTCCTGTCCTGCTCATGATGATTCAATTGAAAGTGCTTAGTGGGCTGGAGGGCTGGCTCAGGATTAAGGTGTTTGCCTGAAAAGCCCAAGGACCTAAGTTCAATTCCCTAGAACCCACATAAGCCAGATGCACAAAGGGGAACATGTTCTTTTGCAGTGACTCTCTCTGTCTGCCTCCTTATCTCTCTTTCTCTCAAATAAATAAATAAATAATAAAAATTGAAAAAGCTTTTACTGAGCACCTCTCCTCTAGACACCATTCTAGGTCAAGTCCAATGACAGGTCAGTCTCCCTTTATAACCCTGGTTACTGTGGCACCTTGAATGGGAACTGGAGTGTGGTGATGCTGACCTCAACAATTCCATGACCATTGCTCAAAGAAAGTGCTTACATCTGAATCTACCGCAACAACCTAAGCTCCTTCAGGTCCCAGGGAGCATCCTGTTCTAACCATTGTGTTTCCACTAACTTTTTTGAATATGTGAAATAAGGTACAACTATCTCTTAACTATCTATGTGCTAGTTATCTATGATTTAGTGAAGACCCACATATTTCCCATCTTGGTTTTAAGCGCCTTAAGGACAGAAATGGCATCTTCATGCATCTATATTAAAAAGCACAACTCTGGGCACACAGACTCCTCTGAATGCTGATTGATAGGTGCATTGCACAGAGAAGAAAGATGGAAAACATTGGTGCAGTGGAGAGACATAATATCAAAGCTGGGGTGTAGCATGGTGACAAAGTGCTTGTCTAACATGTGTGGGGCCCTAGCTTGAACCCCAGTAACACCCCCCCCCCCACATACCCAACAGGAAAAGTCAAACCAAACCAAAATCAGTCTTTATATCAGGACCAGTATCTATTCCTGTACATCTTTACTTGTTAAAGGGCATGGTTACAGTATTTACCTCTGTTGTGAATTAAGTCAGAGAACTCAGACAATCATGTGACACAGCACTCACGGGATACCATCTCGCATCACCCTCCTCAGCATCACCATTGTAACTTTCATGTGAGGTTGGGTGGGAGAAGTGGTTGGAATACAGGTTCTGTAGCCAGTTATTCTAGAGATGAGACATTGTTTCTACCATTTCTAGCTACGTGATGCTGTTCTCACCCCAAAATAGACTGATGCTCCACAAGTTGCTCATGATGAATGCAAGAGTAAATACTTAACAAGATTAGTTAATGTCATGCAGCCAAGAGCCAGTGATCGGCCATGGATGTGCTTGGACTTGGTGCTCTGAATACAGAAGAGGACAAATGAGACACACAGTCCCTGCCTCCTTCCCTCACCCTGGCACCTGCAGTTCCTAATGTACGTCAGCATTATCGATCCATACAGCCAACTCCACAGTTATGTCCAGAGAGGGCCTGGCAGTGCAAATTATGGTCACACACCTTCTGTCCTCCCACCCTTTCAATAACCCTGCAAAGCGCATGGAATTGTTCCCAATATATAGATGAACAGATGGAGAGTCCAAGTGATACACTACTTCGGAAGCTCCTTTCCTCTCAAATGATGACTTCTCTACTCACGTTCTTGTTCCCTCAACCCCACAGCAGGATGAATGTCAAACTTGTGAATCTATGGAGGTTCCTAAAGCAGCAAGTCCCCTGATGGGACTAATACTTCCTGGGATGGATGAATTCCCAATGATGCACACATATCAGTGATTCTAACCTCAAGCCTTACTAGTATCACCTATAGATAGGGCTGTTAAAACATGGACCAGTGGGCCTTACCCTCTCAGCTTTGTTCCTATTATGGGCCTGGGTTGGTGGAAGCACTCAGGTACTGTTTATGTGTGAGATTGCATTCTCAGAAGTAAATGTGATGCCGAAGCAAGTATTGAGCACTGGGGGGAGGGAAGAGCCTCTGAGAACTGGGAAAGACCTCCTTCAGACATTTAAAAAAATGTCAGAAAGCTTTTGTATCTCTTTTTAAAAATTTTTGTTTATTTTTATTTATTTATTTGAGAGTGACGGATAGAGAAGGAGAGAGAGAGAGAGAGAGAGAAAGAGAGAGAGAGAGAGAGAGAGAGAGAGAGAGAGAGAGAGAGAGAGGGAGAATGGGCACACTACGGCCCCCAGCCACTGCAAATGAACTCCAGACGCATGCACCATCTTGTGCATCTGGCTTAAGTGGGTCCTGGGGAATTGAGCCTCGAACTGGGGTCCTTAGGCTTCACAGGCAAGCGCTTAACCACTAAGCCATCTCTCCAGTCCTCATATCTCTTTTGATAAGTGACTAATAAAGGTATCCATATATTAGTCTGATAGCAGGACCAATTTAATTGTAAAACACAGATTAAAAAGTATCATAACTTTTGAAACTAAGAAACTGAAATAAAACAAAAAACACACATTGACCTTTTCCCCTTTTCTATATTTTTTTAATTTTCAGTCTATTATTTTGAATATCATCTAGCACCTGAAAATAGCAAGCCAGGTATCAGGGAAGGAAATTATAGTTTCAACAAGTTCCTCAGGCAAATGGAAAGCCAGAAACACAAGGATGTCTGTTCTGTGACTTTGAAAACTGCCTTTTCTAAGTATCAAGTTCAATTTATTTTTAAGCTTTTATTTTATTTTTTTGAGTGGCTATTCAAGCCTATTTGCTCAGCTGTAAAACTCAGGTCAAAAAAAAAAAAAAAAAAAAAAGGCTTCATGAGAACCCACACGTGCTTTTTCTATGACTTGATATTTTATTACTTCCTAGGGTGACACAGAGAAGACACAAAGGTGGGGTGAACTTGGGGCACACATCCAGGACAACACCATCAGAATATCCTTTTATGGACTATTCAAACTTATGGCAATAAAAGAACAGAAGTGAGGCATACTACTGATTATTGCCTATAGAACCAATGTGGTAAGACAAACCACAGGACATTTGATTTTGCAGAAAGAAAAATTATAATTTGTTATATGTCAATCAGAGTATACATCATGATCCCTACTTCCTGAGGGAGTGTTAGGCTCAATCTCACTGTAGAAACTAGATTAATTAATCCAACTGATCCCATACAGAAGTGACAGGGAGGAAAATGATGCTCTATTTCTGAGCCCTTCTCATAAGGTTTGTACGAGGTTCTCAAACAGTTCCCTGCAGGCAGGAACTCCACACTCAGTGCATGAGGAGGTTGAGGCAGAGTCTGTGGCTGGCTTGGTAATAGTGATGCTCCTCTAAGTCCCAACTTCCACTCCCCCTTTAAGAAGAACTAGAATTCTTAAAAAGTGATTTTCTAGGCTGGGTGTGGTGGTGCATGCCTTTAGTCCCAGCACTCAGGAAGCAGAGGCAGAGTAGGAGGATGGCTGTGAGTTCGAGGCCGCCCTGAGATTACAGAGTGAATTCCAGGTCAACCTGAGCTAGAGTGAGACCTTACCTCAAAAAGCAAAAAAAAAAAAAAAAAAAAAAAGATTCTCCATCTAGTCACTTTCTTTTCATTGCCTCCTTGGGACATTTCAACACATGAATTGTTCATGGATGTATTTGTGGAAAAAAATAAGAAATAAGATGGAAAGTGGTCTCATTTGTTTACTGAGAAATCAAATGAGTACTGTCAGAGTTGGCTGGTGCCTCTGTGCTGAGATGTCTCCCCTTCCGCCCGAGATGTTTCTTAGGCAGCAGTCCTCTCAGGACCCTCTGGAGAGGGCCAGATGCAGGTGCACACATACGTATGAACATCTTTTGCATGTGGAGTGCTCTACCAAAGCTAACAGGAATTTGAGAGGCAGTAAGACACTGAGTCTGGTTTCAAAGCACTCACAGACTAATGGAAAACATGACCGACTGGTCACCATGACCAAAGAGCCAAGATTTATTCAAACTGGAGCACTGAATGGGTCCTTAGAAATCTAATCCATGTGACATGTTCTGGCAGGAAGCATGTGAACCCTTCAGATGACGTCTAATTGTGTATGTCAGTGGACTTTCCTAGAAAGAGGAAATTCAAAAACTTAGGAGATTGTCAGAAAGCTCTGTGGTCTGAGAAAATTGGAGAGGTACTGGCCCAGCTTCACATAGAAACGAGGTCGAATCAGTATGCCCCACCTCCTCCCACCGTGTTTTTTCTGTAACTCTTTTCAAAGACTGCCTGTATGTTGGCTGCTTGTCATGTGGCGTCACGTGCCCAATGCTAACTTTACTGTCAAAAGACACCAAGTCTTTAAGATATTTCCTAACTTTAGCATTTATTGGAGTATTCTTCAAGAGATTCCATGCAGAAAGCTTAGGAGGAACCCACAGATGTATACACTTGTGTGAAGTTCTGTAGTGAAAAAATTCTGTCTGATTGTCATTCTCCCTGTACTTAAAGGGCCACCATACTACCATTTTCGTGTCTATTAACATACTGAGGGACTAATGACCTGCATCCTGAAATTCTTTCTGTTTATCATTTCTTTTGATGAAGGGATCTGAAAGAATCCATTGGGAAGGTCAATAATTTACTGATGAACAATGTGTTAGCAACCATTAACATCCCAGTAAAAGTTACTTTCTGGGTCTGAGAGGACAGCAAGAGGGTTAGTTTGCTAAAGGGGATTGGTTCAGAATACTAGACATCTGTTAAAGTGTAAGGTCTTCGGGATTTTTTTCTCCTCAGGGAAGGTCTCTAGTGCCGCCCCCTCCCATCTAAGGTAGTCACCACCCTCAAATCCATTATCTTATTGTTTCTTTAAAGACATTTATCAAAATTGGACAAGGTCATGTTTCTTTACTGGACGGCTTATACTTTGTCCCTTCCACCTCCAAGATACATTGGAATGTGAAGTCTATGGAGTTAAGGACATTTTATTCCCCAACCCCTGCTACAGCCATGGCAGTCAAAACATCTCTGTGTAGAGTAAGTACTTCATGAATACATTTTTACATTTTCAAATTGAACGAACAAGTTAATGAGTGGGTAAAGAAATGGATTTTTTCCTTCTTGAAACCCCAGTGCCTATCACTGGTACTCAAAGGATGGTAGATAAGTGAACAGAAATGAGTGATCTGCATTGTTATTCACCCTCATTTGGCATTTGGATGAAGGTGTGATATTCAGACCCTTATTAGGATGGCTGATAAATAATAGGAAATAACATCTTTTTACAATGCACTAACTCAGAAAAAGATTGTCAAAATGTTTAAAGGTAAAATTAGAAGTGAACAGTGTAGAAAGGAGCACCATTAAAAACAAGCTATGCTTAAAATGGACAGAAATAGACTCCATCTGGCAGGGACAACCACTGTAACAAAATGTCTGTGGGCCCTGAGTGAACGAGAGCGTACTACAACACGTGGCAATGTGAGGCAGGCGTATGCAGAAGATCATGGAAAGAAACCCAGAGAGTCGTCTTTCCACAGAACTTGGCGTGGCTGAGGTTTTAATTAGAGCAGGAACTCAGGTTTCATCCTATTTTAACATTCATTTGGAGAAGCTGGAAAGATTCCAGTAAGGAGTAATAAGAAAGAAAGATTAACTGAGTAGAAAATAAAGTTAAGATGTACCCTTCCACCCCTGGCGCCTGCCTCTAAAAAGACAAGGCTAAGAGAGTGGTTAATCACCATGACCAGCCATAAGCGGGGCTCTGATCACATAAAGAACACACTCCCTTATCTCCACTGAGGACTACTCAAACGATGTTTAGAGCACTTCCACTAAACTTCAGGAAGTTCTTGATTATGAGGGGGAAGCACGTTGAACCAGCATGCTGTGGGAAGCTGAGCAGTTGCTACCCTGGAGATCTTTAAACGTGGGATGACAACCATCTGCCTTGGAAGGCTTCGACAGGAGGCAGGGGACTGGACCTAGGGACCTCTTGGCTCTCCTTCCACCTCCAAGTCTGTGTTTAGAGAATCATGGCCACGAAGCGCCCCCGTTCCTCAGTAATCCTCTATTCCTGTCACAGGACAGACCCCACACTGTCCAGCTCCAAATGGCTTCCCTCGGGAGGAGAGTGATTGTTCTCTCTGAGCGGGAAGGAAACTGCTGGTGTTGCTTCAGCTGCTGTCTTCTGCAGCCCCCACAGAGAGAGGCCAGCCTTTGTCCCTTGGGCCTTCCAAACTGCCGGCATGGGCCTGTTTCTCCATTATGGGTGGGATAAGAAGACGGGTCCAGTTGGAGATAGTCTTGGGATGTCAGAACTGCACAACATGTCCGAGTGCCTCTAGACCTACTCCCTTGCTACTCAAATGAGGAAACTGAGAACTTACAGGATAAATTACTCTCTCCAGGTGATACAGCTGGAGGGAAGTCACAAGCTGCCATAAGTAGCTATTGGAGAGAACTGTGACCCAAGGAGACTAGAAAACTTGAGGACATGGTGGCTATACATACACTATGTCATTTAGCTCTTACAAGAAATCCTACAAAATGGACATCATTATCGTCCCCCATTCATGGATAAAAGTAACCAAATCTTAGAAAAGTTTATTAATTTGTCTCTAGCTCACCAACCTGTTAAGTGGGCTAAGCCAGAAGCCAAACTTGGGTCTTCCTGAGTACCAACTTGTTTTACCACATGGCTTCTCACCTTGAGTGGAAATTTCTTGCCTATACAGAAGCCAATGGGAAGAGCTCAATGCATTTGTAGAACATTCTCTAAGAGTAATTTAGCACGTGACAATGTAAAACAAATCCCAGCGCCCATTTACTTAGCCTATTTACTTAGGTGGCATAGCGAGCAATACAACATGAGGTACAGTTTTCTTTGCTTTTCCACAGTGGTTTCTCACTGCACTTTCCTTGGTTTGATTAAGAGGGTGAAGCGAAAAGGAAATCTCTTGGCATCCTAAACAGACCACCACCCTATTCTCCATCATCTTCTGTTCCATTTGCTGTTAATCCTAATTGCTGTCTCTCAGGACTGGGAAGTTTATGAATTGCCTCTGTCTTCTTCAATAACATCCCACAGAGACATAAAGGAAAGGGCAGATGAGGATAAAGACAGTCTCTAGAGCAGTTGATTGTTTGCTTTAATGGATCTGGCAAATGGATAGGGTGTGCAATTGCTCAAGAAACATAGTCGCCAGGAGCTTTGTTCATGTTTTCATGCCCAAAGTTGATCTAAAGCCTGGAGCAGAGCCAGCCTTATTTACAGATAGCATGATGATAGTAATAAATGTGGTATGAGTCTTATACATCTCTCATTATGTTAGGCACCACCAGTCAGCTCCAATCTCCCCACAAGGATGTAAGAAAGAGAAGCTGTTCCCCATCTTTGGCAGCATGGAAGAGAGTTCCAAGATCACACAGCTCATTAAGTGATGCTGATGGCATTGGTGGCTGGATCTTGCTGACGTGATTAGCCATTGCTTATGTAGGAGATTGAGACTGGGCAGCCAAGTGATGGAACTTAACAAGCTCAGAAAGATTTACTCTGGCAGGGATTCCTGCCTGCTGCCCAGGATCCAGTCTCCCTCTTTCTATAATAACAGAACTCCTGGTTTTCAGATGACTGTATTTCCTAGTCCACCTTGCATCTCTACATGTACATGTGCTTAAGCTCTAGGGAATATAAATGAGAGTATTATAGCTCTTGAATCTTCCTTAGAAGACAACCGGGGCACATCATCTCCTTCCTTCCTTCCTTTTTTCTTTTCTTTCTTTCTTTCTTTCCTTCTTTCTTTCTTTCTTTCTTTCTTTCTTTCTTTCTTTCTTTCTTTCTTTCTTTCTTTCAATTTAAATCTTTCTGTTGTCTGTAGCAGGGACATAATGCTGAATCTGCATCTCCATCTTGGACCATGTAGATGAGGACCACACAATGATGAAACAGAAAGCCAGAAGAAACTAAATTTTTGAGAATTTTGTGAAACAGAACTGCTCTGCATAACAATCCTAAGCTGTGTAACTTGAGAATACTATGTGAGAGAAATGGGACTTTTTTCTTGTTCAAGTCAATATAGTTCTAGAATTCTTTCACTCATGGAGTATTTTCATGCTAATTTCTTTCTTTTTTTTTTTTTTGGTGTTTTGAGGTAGGGTCTCACTCAAGCTCAGGCTGACCTGGAATTCACTATGGAGTCTCAGGGTGGCCTTGAACTCACGGCGATCCTCTTACCTCTGCCTCCCAAGTGCTGGGATTAAAGGCGTGCGCCACCTATGCCCAGCTTTCATGCTAATTTCTACGGTATGTATGTGCATGTTCATGTTTGTACAAGTGCATGTGTATGTATGTACACATGTGTGGAGGTCAAAGTGCAACCTTGGGTGTCATCCTTCTAAGTACTATTCATTTTCTTTTTTCTTTTTCTCTTGAGAGAGTCTTTCACTGGCTTTTAGCCCATCAATTAGGCTAGACTGGCCAATGAATCCACTAGATCCTTTTATCTCTGCCTACCTAGTGCTGGGATTATAGGTGTGAACCACATGCCTGGCTTTTTTTTTTTTTTTTTTAAGGTAGGGTTTCTCTCTAGCCCAGACTGACCTGGAATTCACTATGTAGTCTCAGGGTGGCCTTGAACTCACAGTGATCCTCCCACCTCTGCCTCCCGAGTGCTGGGATTAAAGGCGTGTGCCACCATGTCAGGCTCATGCCTGGCATTTTTTATGTGGGTACTGAGGATCAAACTTAAGTCTTTATGCTTGTGAGGAAGGAACTTTACTGAATGAGCCATCTTCCTAACCCTGCTAAACTCTTCTTAAATGAAGAAAGGAATAGACATTGGAACGGTTACTAGTTCCTCAAACTGCTTCATTACATGCCTTGTAATATTGAATTAGTATGCATTTTTATCAAGATTCTTGGAAGAAAGTAACAGATCATTAGGAGTACATGAATGGACCAAGAGGAAGCAGAAAACAGGCAATTCTATGGCAGGTATTGTTCTCCCAGTGGATAAGGGCAGAACAGAGTTGGGCCTCGTTGCTCTAATATGGAAAGGAGTAACCCAATTGGTGCTTTTCTCCAGTTAACTGTTTTGTCCAGAGGCTGTTCTTTTCTAGAAAATTCACCACACATCTGTGATCACACAGGGAGAAGTTCAGGTTACATCAGCACTCAAAGGCGCCACCGTGTCAGCAATACTGGACTAAAACTGGAGACTTTGGGTGAAATAAAGGCTTACTCCCACACTCCTCCAACAGCCTTGCACTGGTTTAGCCAATCATAAATCCATTTCACAAGCCGTAGTCCTTGTGGGATAGGCAAATTCTCTATTGGAGACAGTACCAAGGAAATAGTAAAGAAATTTAAATCCATGGTTCCAAAATCATTTCTGATCCTTCTAATGTAGATAGTTTCCTTGCAGAGCTAAGGTGTTATCAATGTGAAATCAGCTTACTTCCGAAAGTCAGTGAAACCACTGGTTACCTGCCATGTTTAAGGTGTTGGTCCAAATGTTTTCATCTATGGAAATGGATGGGTAAGCCAATTTTGCAGCCTTCAAGGAGTTTAGGACCCAGCAGGGAGATGGGAGAACCCATAACTCACTAAAGTACAAAGTCAAATAGGGTTCAGTGCCTTACCAGGTGCAGACTAGGAAAGTCCAGAGAGGGAATTCTCCACTTGAGCCCACCAATACTCTTTTCTGCTTGCAGAATAGGGGAGGTGAAGAGTGTTCTTGTCCCTGACCCCGAGGAATCCCAGTGTAACCCTGTGTCAGGATGTGAACAAGCAATGGCTTTCTCTGCAGAGGGATGTTGTGAGTTGGAAGACTTTTACCCAATTTATTTATTTATTTGAGAAAGAAAGAGGGGGGAAGAGAGAGAGAGAGAGAGAGAGAGAGAGAGAGAGAGAGAGAGAGAAGGAAAAGAGGACCAGGGCCTCCAGCTACTGCAAATAAACTCCAGATGCATGCACCACTTTGCATATCTGGCTTATGTGGGTCCTGGAGAATCAAACCTAGGTCTTTAGGCTTTGCAGGCAAGCATCTTAACCACTAAGCCATCTCTCCAGCCCTCCAATTCTTTAATTCTGAGGTTCCTTTACTTCTATTTCTTAAATTTTTCATTGTGTATGTTTGATATACACAGTGTTGTGTTGCATAGAACAGTTTGATATCAATATATATTTGATACCATATGTGATGTACACTGGACATAGTCCTCCCATGGTCCCAGCCCTCCACTTTTGCCCCCTTCCCCATTTCATTAGTTCCTTTTGTTCTAGAAGTTTCACTTTTACTTTCATGTCATATACACATACATGATTTTCTGTATCTATATAAAATCTAGAAATCACAAATAAGAAAAAAATACCCATTTGTCTTTCTGGGCTGCTTCAATTCACTTAATATGATTGTCTCCATCCACTTTCCTATAAGTGGCATAATTTTTTCTTTATGGTTAAAAAATCCATTGTGTACCTATACCACATTTTCCATAGGTATCCCTCTGTTTTTGGATGCATAGGTCAAGCAGTTGTGAACAGTGTTGGCATACACATTGATGTGCAAGTATCTCTGTGATGTCTCTGACTCTGTGATACTTACCTTCAGGTAAATACCCAGGATGGTATATCTGGATCATATGGTCTATCTATTTTAGTTTTTTGGTTCATGGTTGCTGGACTGTTTTCATTCCAGTCAGTAGGTTCACTTTTGTCTACATCATCACCAGACTTGTTTTCTTAATGACTGCTATTCTGATTGGGGTGGGTCTACTTCTGGTTTTGACATTAATTCTGTCCCTTTGGACAGTGTAAGGTTTCTAGGTCTTGTCATGTTACTTTCCCCTGACAGAAGTGAAGTAGCTCAAATGTGGGTAGGTTAGAGATGCCTCCAAGGAACCTCACATTGTGCAGTATAATTTCATCTCTTGAAGAAGAGTAGAGAGAAGGTGAGTTCCCAACCTGGGAGTACTCCCACATGTGAAATGTGAGCTCAAGAAATGAAGACTGAAAGAGCATTTTATTAAAATGATGGGTTTTTCTGACCTGAGAAAAATCTGTCCAAAGGATTTCTTTTCTAGGTATGAATTTTCACAGGTTAGATTTTCTAAAATAAGCACAGTTTTCCAGGGCTTTTATATTAGTCACTCTTCTTCTTTCTCCTTACTCAGTTTTATGCTATCCTTGCCCAGTTTACTCACTTGCTTCTCAAATCTAAAAATCTTCTGATTTTTACACAACTCTTCTAGAAATTTCTCCATGACAAAGAATAGGAAAGTAGCACAAAGAGCTAAGTGAACTATTTTGGATGTGACAAAGGAAGTATTCACCTGTTGGCACTATTTCATGACTTTCTCTGTGAGGCCTCTCTTATGCCAATTGTCCAAGCAGCTTTTGCATGAGGAAACCTGACCACTACACAATACTCTGCTTAGAGACAAATGAACTCTATCATCAAGAATGTGGGCTCACTTCTCTCTCTTCTACGGAGCAGCTCAGTATTTCTCAAGCAAATAATGTGAGAACCATGACTCACCATTGTTCTCAGTTGCACTGGATGGCAAGATATAGGGCCATGGGTATTTTTCCTTTTCTTGACACTTCTCGGGACAAGAGGAAAGCATTAAGATTGTCCCAAGATATGTAAGGAAACAGAGGCACAGTGAGTCTGACTCCAGAAGTAGATCAACCAGTGACCTAATTTTAGTTGTCTCCCTTCTTTAGATGAGACAAGAGGAAATCTCAGGAGCACAAAATGAACATCCCAGTGAGGCTTCCTTACAAGGAATCTGAAACCAGTTGCTACCCCACTGGTTTTACAACAGCGCACGCTGCAGAGAGCAGTAAGAAAATGTACTGATGAAGATAGGAGATAGATCAGGAGAATATTCCAATGGTTGGGAAGAACAGAAAGCTTGGGGAATGCATGGAGAGATGTCTCTCTTTCTTGCCATTCCTTGGCACTTACTGCTCACTCACTGCTCATCTGAACTTTTCTGGCTAAACTCTGAGCACCTAAGGCAGGAAGCCAATCAGTTCAGTTTTGCATCATAACCTCAGCACCTACCACAGAGCCTGTCATAACAGATGCCCAGTAAGTATCCATATACTTACTAGTCATACTTTTAGCATTCAGCCTTGCACATCTGTAGCACTCTAGCTGTGTAAGGTTGGTCTGGCAAGTGAGGTCATTGTAGGCCATTTCACATGCATGTTTGACATCTTTCCAGAAGGCATAGAGCTACATCTGAGTTTTGAGGCACTAATGACAAACATTAAAAGTCTACATTTTAAAAAAGAAGATGACGTTATCTTCCTGCTGGTAACCTCACCTAAAGAAGAAGGAAATATTGGGCCAGAAACATTTGGATGAAAGAGGGAGAGAGCTTGGGTTGAAATATGCCAGAGAAATTGGGTCCTTCAAAACATCTATTCTGCAAAGCAATTTAAGGACATGGACCCTAAAAAGAAACCAGCACATGCCTTGCTGAGCAGTTAGTCTGGAAAATGCTGGGTTAGCAACACATTGTACCCTGTGAAAACTTGTGACTTCAATGTGAAAAAAAAAGAGGTTTTAATTAAACTGGGTGTTTTTGAATCTCTGTCAGGGAGTTCAGGTGTGGGGATTGAGAAACCGAGACCTTTATTAAGATGAAGGGAGCCCTCACAAAAATTCTGGAACCACACAGTGCTTGGTGAGGTGTCTCACGTGTGTGTGGTTACGGATGGTCTTTAGCAGAACCCAAAGCCTTTGGCATTCTTTTACAGCTGCACATAACTAACCCTGGAATGGTGCACTTGCTCTCTCTATTATGCCTTTCCCAACTAGAGCTCATGGGCTGTAGGCTCCTAGGAGTGGGAGAGTTCCCTGCATCCCTCAGCACTTCTTAGACTTACTTCTTTTGTTTCTTTAAAGTTATATAGTAGGAGTAGGGACTTTCTTGGAGCTTCAACAAGAAGCTTCAAGGATTTACATCAATACAGGCAATTGTAACTGAGTGCTTTTTACATTCTAAGAACATTGCCCTGGGGGTATCCCAAGGATATAAAAAACGAACATGCTATCAAGCCAGGTTAGATGTTATTTTTCAGATGAATATACATTTAACTCTATAATGACAGTACCTATTTCACAGAGTTAGTTGAGGATCAACTGAGTCAATAATATGCATGGTGCATAGACTACTATCATGGATTTAATAAAAGCTCTAAATTCTCCTCTTTGGTTAATCTTTCTAAAATGTCTAATTCTCACAGTTTGTGCCACATATCTGTACACACTCCAAATGTAGATTTTTAAGTGATTTTTTTGAAAGTGTTTCTGCCCAGAAAAATCTCCTTCTATCACAATTCTACCTGTCCAAGGCCTAGTTTCACTACTAGCTATTGGGGGACACCTGAAGCTAGATCTTTGCTTTCAACATGCATGTGGAAGAAAGCAGAATAAGTGGGAAAAATAAATGTGAGGGATAGAGTGCTCCTTGACCTGGTCTTCCTACTATTTCAAGTCCCTTATAACATTGTTCTAATCCTGATGTCCCATGACTAATTCTCATAGTTTGCCACACTGCACAAAATAGCATGTTTCCCCTAAGTATCACATCACCCTTCACTCCTTGTGAATAAATGCAGAGGGCTGCAGAACCTCAGGACTCCATTGTCACCGGGGTCCTATGCCCTCTTCTTGTGATAAATTTTCACAGGTGAGTCTTTTTTAAAAAAATATTTTTTACTTTTTTATTTGCAAGTAGAGGGAGAAAGAGAATGAGAGAGAGGAGAGGGGGGAATAGTTATTCCAGGGCCTTTTGCCACTGTAAACAAACTCCAGATTCATGTGCCACTTTGTTTTTCTGGCTTTACATGGATAGTGGGGAATAGAACCCAGGACTTAAGGTTTTGCAAACAAGCACCTTTAACTGCTGAGCCATCTATCCAGCCCTTATTTCAGTTCCCCGGCTCTCCTCTTTTTGGGGCTTTGACTCAGTACTCGCAGGCTGCTGAAACTCCTGGGAGTCATTGAAAAACAAGACTCAGGTAAGTCCTAGGCAATTTTTAGAACTCTTCCACGATTTTTTTTTCTTCTTAGCAGGGTAACATGGGACAGAATTAATCTCAATTATAAAACCATTATTGTTATCTCCTAAAACATATGTGGAAACAGTCAGGGGCCTCAGTCCCCAAGAGCTGTGTTGAATAGTTTTTAAAAGAAATGATGAAATTCAACCATTATGTAGCACAATTATTACTTCTTCAGCACACAGCTAGAAAACCACACACAAACATCAAATGAAAAGGTAAATTTGGCAACATGCCCACCAAACAGGTTGGAATTACTCTATTTCTGAGGCTAGGCCAATGTGTAAAATAAAAATAATGGGAACACTTTTTAGAGGTCTAATGTATACTAGAACAGGTATTTCCATAATATTAGAACGAGGCTAGCCTGGGCTAGAGTGAGACCCTACCTCGAAAAACAAACAAAAATAAATAAATAAAAAAGAAGCCCCTCTTATAGTCCTGTACATAGGATATATATGGTCCTGGTTATGTTCCTAAGAATGTGTTCCTAAGGGCCATGGATGCTTCTCCACCATCTGAACCCATTTCCCTGAAATGGTTAACTACTAAACCTCAGAGCGTCAATGCTATTATTAAACCCATGGCCATCCCCTGCTGCTGTTCTGAAAGACTGCCTATTAATTGTAGTAGACCTTAACAATTGTTTTATTTATTTATTTATTTTTCTGTTACCTTGGCTCCCGATGATAACAAAGGGGTTGTCTTACTTTTCTACTAAAAATAAAGAACCAGCTTAGAGATCCCAGTAGAATTCTACCCCCAGACATACAGACTCTCCAGGGACAGAATGAGTGGCCACCACCCTGTCCTCTCTAAAAGCAAAGCAAAGCAAAGCAAAACAAAACAAAACAAAACAAAACAAAACAAAACAAAACAATCCAAAGCTACCACTACAAATGCCCTGCCCCAATCTAAATATTTTAAATGAGAAATGTATCATTTTAAAATGGCTCAACAGTTAAAAATCCAGTCTACTATCCCTAAACTGACAAATGACAAATTGAAAAACTACAATCAAATAATTTAGTCCTTGTTAACATCTTTATGACTGAGAGTGTATATTGCTACCTTAGCTTATAATTGAATACTGCTAAAAATCAAAAATATTAAGTTAGCCCAAAAATTTTAAATTCATAATATAACTAATAGTTTAAAGACTAATAGTTTCTGTTATGTGCTCATATACATCTGTCTAGCAACTGTGTCCATATGTGTTCATATACTTAGCCTTTAAAAATACCTATGTTTTTTGTTCATATTTCTGTCTAAGTTGCCTATGTTTCATGTTAAAGAGTTTTGTAACTGAATATGACAGCTAAATATTAATATCTTCCGAATGTTCACCTGGGTGTTTTTACAACATGTTTAAAATATTTTTATTTATTCTTCATTCATTTATTTATATGTACACAGAAAGAGACAGAGAGAAGACACACACACACACACACACACACACACACACACACACAGAGAGAAAGAACGTGTGTACCAGGGCTTTTAGCCATTGAAAATGAACTCCAGTTGCATGCACCACTTTGTGCATCTGGTTTTACATGGGTACTGGGGTATCAAACTCAGGTCGATAGGCTTTGCAGGTAAGTGCCTTAACCCCCGAGCCATCTCTTCAGCCCTTATCTCGATATATTTTAAGATGTTATCCAATTATATTATAGATTTAATTTAAAGCCAAAATTTTTCAGCTGTATCCAAAAATGTTATCTTTGTTTAAATTTGGGCATATTAACTAGATGATCTCAAATGTATTTTATAAACATGCAAATAAATATACTAAATATCCTACAAAAGAACCAAGTAAGATGTGTATTAACAAATGGGTTTTGCAACTAGTTCTTATGGTTGCCATCTTATAGTAAAACAAAATGTTTTTAAAGTGATAGCTAAAAGGTTGATTAGACATATGTAAAAACATAATTCTCTGTCCTACTACCTTTCTTGCTTGGAGCGAAGTATCAGCTCACTCATGTTCATTTACTTATGAAAGTAATTATAAAGAAAGTAAGTTTAAAGTGTTGAATCAAATTAGCTACATTTCCTTACCTGTGAAGCTTTCCACTACTAGAGAAACTAAATTTTAAGACTAAGATTTCTGAGTTTTCTAATAGATCATATTTAGATAACATATCTAAAACATTGCACCTCTAAAGATAACCAGTCTCCAGTCTTGTTCATGCTAACCCTGCAAAATGGTCACTACTGGGTTTTTTATGTCACCTTATGAAAAATCCTAGTTTTGATATCACAATTAACTCCAAATTATAACACTAGAATCTGCTACATAAAAATGATGTTAGTAGGCTGGAGGGATGGCTTAGTAGTTAAGGTAGTTATCTGTGAGGCCTAAGGTTCGATTCCCCAGAACCCACATAAGCTAGATGCATTTATGTTGGCACATGCATCTGGAATTTGTCTGCAGTGGCTATCCCTAGCACACCCATTCTCTCTGTCTCTCTTTCCCTCTCTTTCTCTAATAAATAAAAATTAAAAATGTTTAAATATGTTAGTATCTTGACTAACCTTCATCTATTTTAACAGTCATTGGTAAAACATAAAATTTCTTTATGTTAGCCAAAATGTCTTTAATATACATCAAATTAATTGCTGTAGATTTCTCTTTCAAGATTAAACTAACATTATTTGTCCACCTGTGCCTTCTTTCTCCAAACTCAGTTTATTAATGGCTATATTTTTGTATAACTTAAACAAAGAGACTATTTAAAACCCAAAATGCTATAATGCAAGATTTTACTTAAATGCTAATCTCAGTTATAAAATTAAATGATAATCTCAGTTCTAAAATCTCAAGCTCCTATTACTTAAAAATACTGAACTTCTTGACTGTCAAAACATTATATCTCCTCCAGATTATGGCCACATGCTGAAGCCAGTTGCCTTCTTCTAAACTCTGCTGTTCACTAAACCTGACTCCTGACCTGTCTCTCCACATTGTCTCCATTGCCTCCAGTAATAAACATGCTTGCCTCTAAAGGTATGCTAACAAAAAGCATATTTTTTAAACAGAGACACCAAGATATTATCATACTTCTAATTGCCTTTGCTAACAATTTTCTAAATACCTACTGCCTTTCTATTAAAACTGATTTATTACAAATGTCTCTAAATGTTACTAAGCTTTATTCGTAACTACTAAGCAAAACTTCTATCAAGTCTTCATTTAAAAGTATTCCTAATTCTAACTGACCTCCTGAGGTCCCTTTCATTGTCCCCCAAGTCTAAAAGCAAATGAGAGAGAGAGAGAGAGAGAGAGAGAGAGAGAACTGGAGTACCCAGGCCTTAGCCACTGAAAACGAACTCCAGAAGAGTACATGCCACCTGTGAGCATACGTCACCTTGTGCATCTGGCTTATGTGGGCTCTGGGGAGTCGAACCTGGGGCCTTCGGCTTCACAGGTAAGTGCCTTAACTACTAAGCCATCTCTCCAGCTCCTATTTCAGTTGTGTTGCCTTCTTCTCTTTGGGTCTTCGGCCCCATGAGCAGGCTCTTTCAACTATCTATGACTTCCAGAGAAATGTGAGTCTTCTATCATTGCACTCCACAGACCTTGGAGCAAGTGTTTTGGAAGCTGCCCTTCAGAAACTTGCTGTAACCAGGGCTACTAGTGACCCTGCAGTGTGCTTCATGGGGTCTGGAAGACCGTTGAAGGGAGGGAAGGACATGCAGAAGGGGAAATGACAGGTCTTTCTGCCATTCCTAGATTTCCCTGAAAGATGACAGTAACACCCCAGGAACAAGACAAACACATCAGCTGGTGGCTGGCATGTGCCAATGTTTGATTTCACTGAGTCTGAAGGCCACTGCCACCTTTGTGAACAAGCCAGGACTTGCGACTCTTTGGGAAGCTCCCAAGCATGTCTAGGACAGTCTGTTTAAGAATAAAAAAGGACCTTGTATCTTCAACTAAGAAAAATCTTTCATAAATGGAGCCGGATAAGTGATCCAATGGAGGTGGAGGATTTCTAATCAAGAGTCCAACTAAGCTAGAGACCTTCAATAAACATCAAGACAGGCTGTTGGAAATTGCCCCACATATCTTGGTGAGAATGCAAGGGTGATGGGGGCCAGTGTTTCCTATTTGCTATTTACCTAAAAGTGGGAACAAATTGGTGTTCTCAGGCTCATGTCTCCACATCCCATAGCCTCAGAATCTATGGTTAATGTAGGGTTCTGAAGGGGTGATCAGGGCTGGCTACATAAGGACTGGAGTTGTTTTGTCTCCTGTAGTTCTTACAAAGCCTGGAGAATCTTGGCTGGGAGTGGGGGAAGGGAAGGAAAGAAGAGAAGGCCATGGCCCAAGCTACCCACAGTGCTGTTCCTGGGTTTTGATTAAAGACAAAAATAGTAGCTCTGACTTCTTGCTTTGTAAAATCCAATGTACTTTGACTTTTTAAAGAGTTTAGGGCTAAGGTTTCAGAGGAAGGGTCCTGTTTACAACTTCTTACTCAAACCTTTTAAAGCCACTCAGTTACTCAGTAGTTGAATGCACAGCAAGTGCAGTTAGTAGAGTGTCACGACTATGGTTGTGAGTTACACAACAGTGTCAGCCTTCTGATGGGAGCTGGGCAGTTGAGCAACTCCACTTGGAAGAGAGAGGTCATGCACAGAAACCTGTGCAATGGTTCCAAGAACTCTACATCTTTAAAAATGCTTGATATATTTCCTCATGTATTGGGACCCAGGGTCTCTCATTCCTGATGACTGTTTCTCCAGAAATCTCCTCTGAATCTGTAGTCAGGTAGTGAATTTCCAGTTTACAAGTTAGATTCATTTCAAAATATCCCATAGGGAAACTATAGTAGGTCATTTCAGGTACGTGGGGGAGTTTCCCAGGGTGGTCTGTGCCCATTGTATCTGCCCTCTTCTCCCAGATATTATCATCTGAAGATTCCCTCATTAAGGACCAGCCTAGGGTGGCTATAATTAAAAACACCCATGGGACAGAGTGGGCAGACTCTGGCAAGATGTTCTATCCTCTCATTCTAGCAAGGAGGAGATACACATTCCATTGCATAGCATGGTGCCTGGCTCAGGACTGAGACATCCAGCTGCTCTGTCCTCAACCCCTTGTCCAAGGATGAACCAAGCAGACAGCTCGGATGAGAAGCTGCCATTTCTCTCCCTGGACCTGGGGAAGATGAGTGATGAATGCCAGAAGAGGGTGAAGACTTGGCAAACCAGATCTAAGAGTCAGGTTCCTTCTGGCTTCTGCTCTCTTTGGGATGTAAAGGAATTCATGCCCTATCTAGTGGTCAGTAATGACAGCCTACAGGAAGCGGAATATCCCCTACTGGCACTTTCCTTTATTCCTTTGGTTATGCTTACTGTTAATAAATGTTTCCTAAGGAGCAACAGGTACACAGTCACTTGGCAAAACATTTCCACATGAAATGGATAATTTGGATGTCGTATCCATCTTGAGAATATCTGAGGAACTAGTTTTACCACCTTTTGAGTTCTTGAAACTGATATCTGACTTACTCAATTTTCCATTTAAAGAAAGGTGTGTGTGTGTGTGTGTGTGTGTGTGCGTGCGTGTGTGTGCTGTCTCATCTAGAAGCTAAGGAGAGGTCCTAAGGGCCTGTTGTGTGTGAACAAATGCACTGAATTCTACACTGGAAAGAGAAGGCAGTCTTCACTTAAGGAAAGTCAGAGACAGTACCTCAGGAAGGAAAAGGTATCAAATCTAACTGTTAGTGTATAATAATATTTTGTCAGGAGTACTTCCCTCCCCTTCTGGTCGAGCACAGAGTTACAGCTAGCATTAATTTTCTAATCAAAAGGGAACAAATCTATTTATAATTGACATAAATGATAGACCTATTTATAGTTCTCTTTGGTGTCCCATGTTTCTCTGTGGGAGACTTTCCCTGAAACGAAAGCCTACATTTTGAAGCAACTATGTTCAAGGGGCAGCCATGACTATTTCTGTTGCCCGGGAGATGTATTTAATTAACCTCTTATCACTACTCTTGGGATGGCAGAATATGAAAAGAACTGACCAATCATATAGTGGCTCCTACTTCTACCCTTGTCATTCTGGTCCAATAGAAATCATTCATGACCCAAAAAAGGAATGGTGGTTCCCAAGCTCTGGCCTAAAGGAAGATGCATGGATGCCATCTTGATTGACCCACTTCCAGAACTCCTTCAAGTGTGAGAACTCTTCACTCAAGTTATCTCTGGAAGACTGTAGCAGGCCTTGGGTCTCTGAGTCTTTGGCGATTACTCCACACTCACAACAACCTCACAACCATGCTCACAAAAGCCTCTTTTAGCAGGCAGGTAAAATGATTGTATTCATTTTCTAAGGGACAGAATTTTCTGAAGGTAGACATCTTATAAATATTTAATTAAAAGCTATTCAGAGTATCAAGATGTGTCCTCATCTCCAGTTGAAAGTTCTTTTTGAGAAGCTGGGCATGGTGGCACATGCCTTTAATCCCAGCACTTGGGAGGTAGAGATAAGAGGATCACCATGAGTTTGAGGCCACCCTGAGACTACACAGTGAAATCCAGGTCAGCCTGAGGTAGAGTGAGACCTTACCTCAAAAGAACCAAAAAAAAAAAAAAAAAAAAGTTCTTTTTGATACTCAATGTTGTTTCTCTGGTGGTATAATAAATATTACTCTAATATACCTACTCACTCACTGTGGAATCTCCATTTAATTCAGGAAACAAATTCCTCCTGGTTTGATAAATCAAGATGGTGAGCTACGAAGGTCAGGGTATAGAGGATATGGGAGGTGCACTTCATAACCTCAGGTAAATTTGGATGTATCATTGAATGTAAATTGGAATGACAGACCAGGCAAATTCATAAGACGAAGGCCCTTGAGTGAGAGTTGGTGCTTAGCACTAAATGAGACATCTCTATCAGGTCCTCCAAGGCTCAAGGAACAATGTGGAAGAGGAAACAGACAGCATAGGATAGGGTGGAGTGATTTAGAACACTGTCTTCTGGACACAGAGCGGCATTGCATTTATGACCTGACAGCAGTTGTTGTGACCTGCTCAAGCCACATACAGCATTTCATCATGGACAATGGAGGAGGGCAAAAAATAAAGAGACTCAAATTAGAAGAAAGCCTAGTTGGTTCAGTGGAAGGGGTTGAGGAGAGATAAAAGAAGGTAATGGAAGGGGATTACGATCAAAATAAATTAAGTGCATTTATGCAAAATGCCAATTAAAACATTTTTTTAAAAAAAGGGATTATTAGGGCTGGAGAGATGGCTTAGTGGTTAAGGTACTTGCCTTTGAAGTCTAAGGACCCAAGTTTGATTCCCCAGTACCCATGTAAGCCAGATGCACAAGGTGGTGCATATGCACAAGGTTACACATGTGTACCAAGTGGCACATATGTCTGGGATTCGTTTGCAGTGGCTAGAGGCCCTGGCATGCCCATTCTCTCCCTGCCTCCTTCTCTCTCTCAAATAAATAAATAAACAAATACAATATTTTTTTTAAAAGGGATCCTTAGGTGAGCTTTGCACCAACTCCAAGTCAAAGTAACTCATTCATACATATTTCTGGTCTCTGTCTGAATGCAGACTATTATCCATACCTCTCCTTTCCAAGGACCCGAGCAGACAGAAAGTTTGGAAGGTAACAAACTCCACCTTCCTTTTAAACATCAATGGGAGATCTTACCTGATTCTATATAAGGAAAACAGAATGACAATTACTGGTTTACATGTGGAAATTCAATTACACGACTTGAAATCTTCCATATGCAGGAAAAGTAGAAAAAAAAGGAGTAGCATTTTAATGCTATTTATTTATTTATGGGGGGGATGGGTATACCAGAACCTCTTGCTGCTTGCAGACAAGCTCCAGATTTATGTGTCTCTTTGTGCATCTGGATTTCTGTGGGTACTGGGGAATGGAAAGATTTGCAAGGAAGCTCCTTTAACCACTGAGCCATGTGTGTGTGTGTGGGGGGGGTACCTGTGTACCACCATGCACATGAAGATCTGAGGACAGCCTTAGGGTGTTTGCCCTGTCCTTCCACTTTGCTTGAGACAGGGTCCCTTTGTTTCCCCCCCCCCCCCACTGCATGTCTACCAGCCCAGCTGACCCCCAAGTTTCTGGGTTCTTCAGGTTCTGTTTCTCACAGATGTAGGCTTTGGGATAACAGTCACCAGCAGCAGTTTGTATCCAGCTTTACATGGGTGCTGGCAGGCTGGCAAGCAAGCGCTTTTGACGGCTGACTCATCTCCCCAGACCTCTTAATGTGTTATTTTTTAATACTATAGTTCTATGGTAATTATTCCTACATATGAGTTGGAATTGCTTTTGTAACCAGATTGAAGGACTTTAAGATGGTGTTTTGGTAACATGGTTGGTGAACATGGCAACATCAACATTCATGTACTCCCTGGCTATTAAAATTCAGCTTTCTCAGCGGGCATGGTGGCGCACGCCTTTAACCCCAGCACTCAGGAAGCAGAGGTAGGAGCATTGCCATGAGTTCAAGGCCACCCTGAGACTACATAGTGAATTCCAGGTCAGCCTGAACTAGAGTGAGACCCTACCTCGAAAAACAAAACAAAACAAAAAAAAATTCAGCTTTCTTGTGCATTTGCTTATAGGTATCTAGTAGACCATAAAACATTGCTAAGTTTAATTCCATTTATATGAGTGACTGTCTTCTTTTTGTTCAGTAATTTGTAACTGGTCATTCTATCCAGAACTCATTAAGTTGGATCCATTTCTGGAGCTGAAATCTGACTCTATAACCTTGTGATTTGTTGACAGCCCTCTTGCTGGGGCAAACGGGAATGAGAATCTCTTTCTAGGTATTCAGAAACTTTAGGAATGGACACTTTTAAATGCAGCAGTCAGAGATTTTTGAATAATAATGTGCTCTATGTGGCACTGGCTCAATTCATGGTTATCAGCTGGGGTCGCAGGAATAGATTGATTCCTATAATTATAAACAAGTCAAGCACAATAAAGAACTTGCTGATGTACCTTGTGAGGCACGCAGTAGTGCTTGAATCTGGAGATCACAGCCAGCTTCCAACAGAAAGTATCATGTTCTGTTTACCTAAATTCCCTCAGCAGTTTCTTCTAGATACAGCATTTCTCACTCTCTACTTGAAAACGTCTAAGAGTCCATGGGGACCTTCTCACTCAGCCATGTCTGCGTTTTCAATGAGTCACTGACTTCTCACAGGCACGCACAACTAACCTAGGCATGGAAATCCCAAGAAAAATGGGCTTAATGAATTCCATGCAGACATTGATGTACTGTGTACAAGGGAGTGAGGGGAATCTTACAAAAAATGAATAAAATATAGTCCTCACCTTCGGTAAGCTTACAGTTAAGCAGATGGTGTAAGGCACAAACACTAACCAAAAGGACACGAAAGGAACATATTATAAGTGCTTTAATAGTAATGATATTATTGTTTTCCTCTTTCAGGGGAGAGTTGGCATCTGGTAGAAGACTTTACAAAGGAGGTGACATTTGAGAGGACAGGAAGATCATCCAGAAAAACAAAACACATCGTGCTGTCATCTAGGTTGGATGTTGGAATATATAGGGGTCATTTGCAGACTTAATGACTCAATTGAGTCCATGATACAAAGACCAAAGCAAATCATATCAGCAAATGCAGTGGGCTAGAGGAAGACAGCAGAGAGTTGTGGAGATTTTGGTAAAGCAAGAAGCATATGCCAATATTAAGAGAAGAGCTATTTAGTAAATTTTAGCAGATAGTTCATATTTTTTTGAAAATAAAAACACTGTCTTTGCCAAGAAAAATGCTTGAGAAGACTGGATATGACTTACAGACTCCTGGTTTGTGAGTTCTGCTATAGGGAAACATTAAGAAACACAGTTGGAAAGTCAGACAGAGGCCTCCCATCAAAATGTCTTGCTGTCAAGTTGGGGAGTTGGGGGAACTCAAGTTATTTAGCCATGGATGATCACTGCAAAGTTGTTTAGGAAAGGAGTAAAGTAACTGGAACTGTGCTTAGAAAGATTAATCTCATGGGTGGGATAGCTGGTGTCAAGCAAGACTGGACATAGAGCCATCACCGAGAGGCTGTTGCAATAGCTGTGGTGAGTGATGAGGGAGACCTGAGCAGTGACAGGACTGGAGGGAAGGACACATGTGGAATCTTCCAGAAAATTGGTAACAGCTGTTCTGGATCTTGGTGCAAAACAAGCCATAATGCTACAGCTTGCTTTGTCTGAAGAGTTGGGTTTGATGGTCTGCACCGTCCTAATACTCGGGGTGATTGCATAAACCTTCCATCGCATTGGCTGGGAACCTGGCCTTTCCTGCTTTACAAAGTCGCTGGCCAAATTTTCCACTTGCTCTTCAAGAAACATCCCTTTGATGGCCTCTAAATTAGTAAATATTTGGTTTGTTAGATTTGGGTTCCAATCTGGAGGATTTTATTTTATTTTTTTCAATCCTAGATGAGTCGTGCCTTTTGCATGCTTGCGGAGAGCTGTGGGGCTCTGTAAAGATAAGCTTTGTATTTTATTCCTATGAATCAGCAGTGGCTGGTCTAAGGAGGGGATGATATGTAAAGGACATAAGTGCGTGATGAATTCAGTAAAGGAGAAAAGTGGGTAGTTGCTACCCAAGGAGACCTTGTATCTGTTGAACGTGAGCCAAAGTGGCATGGGTCTTCTTTGCATGAGTGAAGCAATCTCCCAAGGCCATTGTCTTGAGTGATGGGGTAGGCACCATACATGAAGGGCCCCGGCCAAGCGCTGCCACCCAGGAAAGCAGGCACTGCCAAACTACACTACTGCCTCTATTTTTTGAAGAGAAGGTCTTTGATCTTTGCTTTGATGTAAAATATCTTGATCTTTATAATTCCAAAGTTAAGGAATATATAGAATGGGTCAAACAAATCATGTCTGTGGTTTAGATTCAGGTGGGTTAGTGGTGGGGACGAACATGTCCTATGACACCTGCTTATCAGCCCTATGAGCTAGTGTTGTTAGTGCTAAGCAGAAAGCACTCAGTAGGTGGTGGAATAAAAAGAAGGAATCAAAGACAGGGATACATTCTCACATAATTAGAGCCTGCGGATGTTCAATTGGTATTTAAGCGGTCCTTGAGCATAACAGCAAAACCTCTTTAAAGGCATGGCTTCATCTTCCTTTGGATATTGTTTAACACAGAGCAAGTGCCTAACTGATGTTCTACAATTAAAGTGCTGTAATTTTACTTAAATACAGTGAAAATATTTTATTTATTTGTGAAAAGAAAGGGAGGAAAATAGAAAGAGAGAGGGAGAATATAGACATATCAGGGCCTCTTGCCACTGCAAATGAACTCCAGACACATGGGCTACGTTGTGCATTTGGCTTTCTGTGGGCACTGGGGAATTGAACCTTGATTGTCAGGCTTTGCAAGCAAGCACCTTTAACTTTTGAGCCATCTCTCCAGTTCCTTAAATGCAATTTTGAGGGGTTTTCGAGGTAGGGTCTCACTCTAGTCCAGGCTGACCTGGAACTCACTATGTGGTCTCAGGGTGGCCTCGAACTTACAGCAATCCACCTACCACTGCCTCCCAAGTGCTGATTAAATGCATTTTTTAACCAAAGCAATGAGTTAAAGTTAACAAGAGAAGAATGCTAACAAAGAAACAAATAGTAGGTTCCATATGTAGTTCAATTTAAAAAAAAAAAGATTTAAGAGATTTCCATGAGAGAATATTATGTTCATTCTAGAAAAAGTCTTAGATATTATTTTGTCAACATTAATACATTGGGCAGAGTGTCAAGGAGCAGGGGACATGATTATATTCAACTAATATGAATTGAGTTTAATTGAATCAAATATATTATTTTGGCCTAATCACAATACCAATTTATCCTAGATATCAATGTCTTCAAGAGGTGGCAAATACAAATTTAGGAAAATGTAGGGAAAAAAAGTCCTGTGAAAACTCAATTGATGGTTTATTTATTTTTTTCTCCTGAATAATTGGGGGAATGGATTACAATGACTCACTCACCTTACAGGCAGAACATCATGCTGTATCTTAATAACAGAGCTACACTGGCAACAAGTTTGATCACTAAATTTGCTGAGTCTCTTTTAGTGGGAGAGTTCTGAGTGAATCTAAGATTTTCTAACTCTAAGGTTCAAAGCCCCCCTCCCTTTTTTTCCCTAGTGCAGTTTTAAAGAATGGAAGTTCCGAGTGGATCTGATCTCACTGTCATTGCTCTCATGTAGGGTTGTGTCCTGGGGAAGGGCATCTTTCATGTCCCTTGTCCTTTTGACTAGGATGTCATGTCCTACGGTGAGTCTAGTGAAGGCTGGATGTCAACCCTCTCTCTTTGAAAAGCAGTGTTTAAGTTTATCCTTTGTCACTGGATAGGTGACAGAAAAACAATTTTCTCATATTAAATCATTTCTCTCAAATCCCAATAGGTATGCTAATGGAGCTAATCAACTCAGATAAATAAGAAATACTGTTTGAGTAGTGAGTAGTATGGAAGTAGAGAGGAGGCTAATTTGCTGGCAGGGGGAGGGGGCTGGTGGGGCTAAGCCAAGAAGGGGAAGGAGAAAGGAGCGAAAGGAAACAAACAAACAAACAAACAAAAAGTTTGAAAACTCCATAGTAACAGCCAATTCTTTGTATGCTAATAAGAAATAAATTTAAAGAAAGCAATGCTATTAGAACCTGACTGAGCATGGAAAATGATGCAAAAAGCAGTATAAATAAAACCAGTCCTCACTCAATGCAATTTTGTGCACATGAAGCTACACATGTACATAACCACATTTATGGGGCATTCTTGGTTGGCCATTTTTGGAAAAATGTAGCTACCGAAAAAGAAACAGGTGATGTCTTCAGAAGTAGACTTCAGTTCCGAGACCCAGTGGTGCCTTTAGTAAAGCCAGTCATCAGAAGTTCCAATTCCCACTCACAGAATTTTGGCCATGGGGTTACCCTTGGAGCATTTCTATACTTTATCTGAAGAAGCCTTTACCAAATTGAGAGAATGACACTAGATACAGGTGAATCCCTTCAGGTATTATAATGCCTACAGGCAGGTTTGGTTCCAACATCATTGTTCAAACCTCCAGTGAAAGTTGGGCTCTAAGCATGTTTTTACTCTCTCCCTTCTGAAATGAGTGCTACCAATTATTTTCTAGCGCAGATCTCCTTAGACCCTAATAAACATACAACCCTCACCCTGGGTATCTCATTGAAATACAGATATAGGTTTGTTTTGGGGCTTGGGGACCCCCTCATGCTGCATTGGCAATAAGTTCTCAGTAACAAGGCTTCTTATCCCAAGAGACATAAATTAATGCCTACCTCTGAGAACATTTGTTAATCAGACTAAATTGGCCCAATATTCACAGGAGATTATTTCTTGCCACAACACACTTTATATAGCCACTAATCACATCTATTTTCTTCTAAGAAATAGACATTTCTGTTCTTTAGAATTGCTGTTGTATTTTTTATGTGGTGGTGGGAAAGGGGTGGGTAAAGTAAATTGAGACTAACCTCCCACTCTGTGTCTTTAAGACTTTCACTGAGCACTGACAACTTCAGAACCATCTAGAAGCATGTCCTTCTGTGGCTTTACCCTATGCATCATACTGCTTCTGAATAGTTATGGAACTGTGGCTTATCTGCTAAGAGGAAATTTGGATAATTACCTGCAAAGCATTAGCATTATGAATCTGCAAAAAGCCAGTCTGACTTAGGGCACTAATATGTTTTGCAAGAATTAGGACTCACAAAACGGAGCACCTGAGGACTATCTACCTTAAGAAAAGCCTACTCCATGATGATGTCATTGATCTTTTCAGAATTTATTTCCAAATTCTGTCCCATATTGGGAGACAAGAATCAGCAGAAGAGAAAGAATCTTTGGCAGGCCAAAAAATATCTCTACACTAACACTGAGGATGGAGTTACAAGGTGAGTACAAATAGTTGGCTGTTGCTTCTAAGTGGAAAACATAGTCGTTCCTTTAATAGGGACCATTTGCTGTGTTTGACAAACTTACGGATGGAATGGTTGGATCCATAGGAAGAAACATGCTGAGAATGGTTTTAATTTGATCCTGTTGTTTCACTCAATAGCCATTGATTGAGGGTGTCCAGCCAAAAACAATGAACCAATGAGCCAACGATAGTCCTTACCCTCAGACATATTAGATATAGTTGCAGCTGAAATTCGTTATGTTTTAGGAATAACAAAACATCCATATGGAACAAATATTTGGCAGTGTGGTAGCTGATGAAACCAGAAAAAAGTAGACAAATTATCAATTTCTCGCTCCCAAATTACCCTAAAAAGAAATTAGATCCATTTTCAGTAGTTTTGCCTTCAAATTTCTTCATTCTGTGACTCACCACTACCTTCTGCCAAACTAAATATGTCCACGAACGGCTGGAAACTTCAATGGAAAGAAACATAAAACTCAAAATACGTAGGAAAAGTTAAGCTTCTGCATGGAAGACCTTCATGCAAGACTAGCAAGTGAGGAATGTGTGGGGGACATGGCAAATGTGCCTGTAGTACTTTTTATTTAGGTAGCTCCTGAGCTAGCAGTAGGGAATAGGAAAATCATTAACTAGTCAGCCAGTTGACACGCCTTCAAATTCACCCTGAAAAGGAATTAGCTCTTTGCTTCTTTCTTTTTTAAAAGGCTCTTGTTATTATTATTATTATTATTATTTTTATTTATTTATTTGAGAGTGACAGACAGAGAGAAAGAGGCAGATAGAGAGAAGGAGAGAGAATGGGCACGCCAGGGCCTCCAGCCACTGCAAACGAACTCCAGACGCGTGCGCCCCCTTGTGCATCTGGCCAACGTGGGTCCTGGGGAACGAGCCTCTAACCGGGGTCCTTAGGCTTCACAGGCAAGCGCTTAACTGCTAAGCCATCTCTCCAGCCCTTTTTTTTTTTGTTATTATTATTATTTTTTTATTTATTTATTTGAGAGTGACAGACAGAGAGAAAGAGGCAGATAGAGAGAAGGAGAGAGAATTAAAAGGCTCTTAAAACCTATCAAACTACTAGGGTTGGTGAAGATATCCATAGTCCTCCTGTCACATTGATCAACTGGGGAAAAGAGACTTAATGATATCATCCAATGGTTGATAGAAATTGGAAGACAGTTTTCATGAGTGGTAAAGGGCTTGAGCTCACCTATTCTGATGCAACAGACTGTGACGGAGTAGTTCACTCTGAGTGTTTAGACGGTAGTCACCAGGCAAACTTTTACATGAGCACCTCAAGGTGAAGTTCAATGTCCCTACCTGTGCAAAGAGCTCTCGGAACTGGTGTGGCTGACTGAACTGCAGTCCTGGCTTTTCCCGCCACTGCTTAGGACCTTGTGTGCATCACGTTTTCTCTGGTCCTTGATTCCCTGGATCAGATCTCCGCATGTGGTTCTTCCTAGCGCTCCAATTTTTCAATTCTGCTTTGGCAAATGGGATCTACTTGTGTTTTTGAAGGGCTATTCCTCCAACTGTGCTATTTTTCTTGGGGTGCATTTGTTAGGAGCACATCACTTGTAAAAGACCTTCCCTTGCCTGCAGTGGCTTCTTTTAAATGATTCAGATGGAATGAAAGAGAAAAACTGAGTGGAGGCTTCTCCTTCCAAAATACATAGAGTCCCTAAGTGAGGGTCTGATAGACTTTGAATATTCCCTATTGGCTATTACAAGTTTACTTTTGAACTGGAAGTTTTTGGTGGGACAGCACTGAGGGTATCTCAAGAGGTGACACCTGCAAATAGACTGCTAGACTTTATTCTTCTAGTCTTCAAATTTCAGACACATAATGATGGCAGTGGCCATTGGAATGTTGTGGGATTTATTCTGGAGATGGGAAGAAAATAGATTTTGAAATGACTTTTTCAACATCACATCAGGAATTTTATTAAGTGTTCCACACTGGCTACTGTCAAAGACAGGAAAAAAAAGTATTAAAATTTAGTCTTTTTTTTCCTAAAGAGCTATAAAATAGAATGAAAATTTATAGTAGCAGCAACAGATATGTCATTGTGTGTTTTAGAAGCATCTTTACTACATTGAGTCTGTGTCTCTGGGTATCCTTGGATATAAAGCCCCTGAGACAGACGCATCCTTTGGACACTGATCCATATGGTGATAAAACCACAATTTTGATTTCATCAAATACATGCTCCAAGGAAAGAGAATTAATCCCCCCAAGTCAGTCTGAGATAAAGCATAAGTTTAAATGGGCAGCTTGAGCATGCAGAAAGACTTTTGTAAGTATGAGTTTATCCCCTGAGCTGAACATACTGTGTCTTAAGGCTAAGCAGATAGCAACAATTGCTGACTTGGGAGAATGGAAATCTTTTGCCTATGCATGCTACCTCAATGGCTACCCAAGCAACTCATAGGGGACAAACTCCTTCAGCTGGCTTAGTGTGATAACGTGATAGGCCCCATGTCATTTATGCATCTTCCAGTAAGAGGAAATAGAGAGCCATACCGAGTGAGCGTTTTGAAGACATATTCATTGACTCTTCGTCAGTCTCAATCCAAAGTGATAAATGACAAGGAGGTACCCATATGCTTTTCTTTTTAATGAATTTTTAAAAGGACACTGCAAATTTGCCATCTCTGGATCATCATTATTGCAGAGGTTTTATAGAAGTTGAACCGTTGAACCAATGTGTCAGCCGTGAGTGAGAACAGAAGGCAAAGTATCAAATTCAATCCATTAAAAGTGACATATTTGGATGGCCTTTTTAGTTTCCAAAGCCTTTCTGTGGTTGTGTCACAGAACAGTTTTGAGATGTAATTTTTATTCCCCATGTTATGATGAAGGAACCTTTATGATGAGGTTCAATATCAGAGTGACTTCCCCAAGATCATAGAGCTGTAGGGGATATGGGTCAGACCCACACATGAAACCGCTGACTTTCTGGAAAAAAAAAATGAGTCTGTTCCTACTCAAATAGAAAAGGCAGAGCAAAGGAGGAGAAAAACATTGACTACTTCTTCTGAACTGGGCTTTTTCACTCATGAGGAATTGAGAGTTTATCATGTGACCAAGAAAGGAACAGCTACAATTATTGAGGTGAGCAATAGCCAACTTCTTTCTCATCTGTTTTAGGGGGTCCTGAACAAACTTTTAACCACACAGTTTTCTACTGAACCATTTCTGGTTGCCATTGCTTCTCTTACTAAAATGACTAAGCTTCATCATTTTAAAGCCAAAAGAAAAGACTGAAAATACTTTAAATATAGCCTATACGAAGAGCTTTATATTTTCACAGAAAAGTTTTCAAAACCCAATGACTCTTCTCATTGCTTACCCCAGGCAAAGGGCCAAAGACTCCTGCTCAGTCAGTGACCAGTGACTGCTTCTACAACCCTTCCCCAAGGAAGATATCCCAGGTAGTGTTATTTTCATGCATGATTTTACCATCATGATAGTTACTTCTCTTCCGGAGATTGTCTAGCTCAGTAGTACTGAACTGAGGGCAATATCTGGAGACATTTTTGATCATCACAACTGGGATGATGGGACTGTTGATGTTGGTGGGAAGCCAGATATGTTGCTAAGCATTCTATAATGCACAGGACAGCCCCTTCCTTCAATGAAGAGTTGCCCAGGTTAAAACTCTTGTCACTAGCACTGCTTGGAAAAGTGAGATGTGATACAAGCATGAAATAGAATTTTTAAATATGTCACCTGGTTTCATAAAGGAGCTGAAGGGTAGGAGGAGGGGGAAGAGAAATCTACAGAGTTCTCAGATCTGTTTAATCCAGAATGCTAACTCTTATGCACTTTTCCCCAGTCTCATGGATAATCAAGAGTTGGCTGCATGTGGTTGGCCCAGCACAGTCTTTCTAAATTGCTCGCCTCTGATGAAAGACCCATTTCATCAGGGTAAGCGGCACAGAGGTGGTGCTATCTTCCCAGAAGTACTCATAGGATTGGCTGACAATTCTAACATAGGCTGATTTCCAGAGCTTAAAAATGCTCCTCAAACAGCCTTTTTTATACCTCATACAGTCCACAAATGTGAAAAGAAAACCTGGAGAGACTCCTAGATGATGTGCTTGGGAGTTTATGAAAAAAAAATCAGGTGTAAATTTCTTTTGGCAGGAGACAGTCAGAGAAATCTCCAGAAAAAGTCAGTCCTACAACTTGTCAAACTATTTCAGATTTTCCAGGAACACACTTTAGTAAGTCATTACAAAGCAGTTCTACCAAAGTTGACATTGGAGAGAGTGACCAGAGAATCAGAATAATGTAATATATAATAGTAGTCTAAATTATGATTTTAGGTAGACTTGAAAAAACCCAAATACACCCAAAGGCCATATGCCATATACCATAAGACAGACAAGGAATCACTTTGGTTTGTAAAACTTTCTCAGCAAGTGAGTAAATTGTTGTCTCAAGTAAGTTTGTTGGAATGAAAGATCCACTGAGACCTATGTGTTTCAGATGAAGCCTCTCGTGATCATTTCCACTCATCAGGCCACTTTGACATAGGCATGGTTAAAACCTGCTAAATGGAAGAATACTGCCAGGATCAGAAAACAAAATCAACAATGTCTCCTACTTCTGTCATGAATTAGCTGTGTGACATTGGATATATCACTTCTTTCTTGGATTTCAGTCTAAGTATTGACAAGATTGTTTTCCAAAAATCTTTCAGCTTGTAGCAACCTTCAATTTTATTTTCTTTCAAGAATCAAGTAGTCTTAAAAGGGAGATAGAGGAATGTAGTTAATCAATAATCAGGTTCAGGTTCTTGGGTGTCTTCCCAGGGATTTTAGCATGTCGCTTTTTTTTTTTTTTTAAAGGAAATCCTTGTTCCTGCAGAATGCCTGAGCATTTAAAGCAAAAGGTTTTAATTTAAAAGACTGTGTGGTCTCTGCTGGTTGCACAATTTTCCTTTGTATCCATGCTTCTGCTGATCAAATATTGCAAAGCCATTAATTACCACGGGACAAATGCTGAAGGCCACGTGCAAAGGCTCTGGTGAATTACATAAAGCAATATGCCAGATGTAAAGTAACCGAAGGGCTTTTCTTGGTATTTAAGGTTCAGTGAAAAACTAAGAGGGGCAGCTATGCCAAGAATGAAAACCTAGAGCTTGCCAAGTGCTTCTTTAAGTGGCTCTAGCCAATGTGAGACTAAACAATGCATTAAACAGGCATACAGCTTGCTACAGTTAGGGAATTGCATGTCAAATAACAGCTCTTTGCTATGTTTTAAACATGATCTCACATATAGATAAAGACAAACAAACCCCAGTGTTGTCATCTCCTTAGGCTAACAGCTAATAAGGGGTTTGAACTTTCCAGGCAACCAACAGTAATTCTTTGGGATGTGAGAGCTTCTTGATCTTCCACGGCGAGGTGGAGGGTAGAACAGTGGCAGGGTAGCAGCTCAGTGAAAAATATGATTTTTTTTTGCCACCATGATTATCAGAGATGTCTGGCAACATGAAAGAATGAAGCCTTGGTAGCTTGTCATTGGCAACAATGGAAGATCTTTTTGAGAGAGACCTTGTGCCTGTTCTCAATGTGTCTGGTTCTTTGGTGTGGGCTATGAAATCAGAAGCAAGGCTTCTGTAGAGATGAGGTCGGTTCTGATGGAGTGTCTGAGGAATGCTGGCATGATACATGATCAACGGAGAAGGTATTTAGAAGACCACTGGTGCTACAGAAGGCCAAAAGCCACCTCTTAGATTCAAAATGTCTACCCCACTAGCCACTAAGGATAGCAGATATTCTGATACCATGGTCTTCAAACAACTGTTTAAGTGATGCTGTATAGGTGGAAAACTTGCATCTCTAAGCCCTGGCTCTTTTCATGACTTCTCTCATGGCAAGCTGGGATGTCTCTTACTGCCTTCACTGTGTGCCTCACAACCACCTACCCTTACACCATTCTGCAGTACCCCAGAGAGATGCCTGCTCCCACTAAACAGCCCTTTAGTAGTTCTTTGCAAAAAAAAAAAAAAAGAAAAGAAAACTAAAAGTTTCAAGAAATGAAACACGAGGGATGGAGGAGACATGGCTTAGTGGCTAAGGTGCTTGCCTGCAAAGCCAAAGGACCTAAGCTCAATTCCCCAGAACTCATGTAATCCAGACGCACAAGGTGGCATATGCATCTGAAATTCATTGACAGTGGCTGGAGGCCCTGGCGCGCCCATTCTCTCTCTGTCTACATCTCGCTCTCTCTGCTTCCTTCTCTCTCTCTCTCTTTCTTTCTCTCTCAAATACATAAATAAAAATAAAAATATTTTTTAAAAATAAATGAAACATGAGTTTTTCTGACAAAGGAAAAACTTAACATTGGGAAGAACAAAGGGTTCAAGATGGCTGCATTCCTGTGCTCACAAGGCAGGACTGTGCTCTGTCTGAGGGGTCCTTCCTATGAAGGCTCTTGGACAGCAGTCACCTCCAATCAAAGAAGACCTTTCTTTTGTCCTATGAGGAAATCCTTTTAGAATTTTCTCAATTATCCTAGAAGATAAAACACAAGACCATTACATTACAGGGATAACTTTCCTACCCTATGCGTCTTTTCAAAGACTTACTCAAAATCAAGCATGTCTGCATATGATTCCTGCTCCTTATTTCTCAGAGGAGCACTGGGATTTTCAGAACATTATCCTATGCTGTAAGGCTTGGGCTTCTAAACAATCCAAGTGATCAAATGAGTACACTTTGTGGAGATGAGAAACTGTGGTTGGCGTTCTGGATCCATCTAGTGAGATAAATTACAGAATCCCCATGTCTCACATTTGTGTTTGTGTGTTTGTGTGTGTGTGTGTGTGTGTGTGAGAGAGAGAGAGAGAGAGAGAGAGTTGCATGTGTGCTTGCATGTGCAAATGCATATGGACACTTGAGTGTGTGAATGTGTATGGAGGCCAGACATTGATGGCAGGTGTTTTCCTCAATTGCTCTTGACTTTACTGAGTCAGTGTCTCTCATCTGAACCCATAGCCCACCAACTGGGCTAGTCTAGCCAGCTTTCCCCAGGGATCCATGTCTCCATTTTCCTAGGGCTGGGATTACAAACTGACCACTGTGCCCATCTAGCATTCTGGGCATCTGAACTCTGGTCCTCATATGAGTGTGGCAAGTACTTTAGCCATCTTCCTAAGCCTCAGCTTCTCACATTTTTTTTTGTTTTCTCACTGCAACAATCATATTTGACCATCAAAATGGGAGGAAAGACAAAGTGAGAGAGCCAGCACACTCAGACTTTAAAAATGAAATTGTGTAAGACAAACGTCATTCCTCATCATCAACACTCATACTACTAACAAAGTCATTACTATCAATAATAGTTCTTAGTGGCTGCCTCCAGGAGAATAAAAAAAGGTGAGTATATCATTAATTGGACTTTTCAGATATCTTACCCTGTGCAGTGGGTTCTGCAACTGGTCCCAGAAGAAAATAAAAAAGTGTATTAGCTAATGTGTGTGGTGTATGTTCCAGGCAGTATTCTTACCTAACATCCTAATCAATTCTTTCATTAAATCCTAATACCAAAACTGTAGAGTAGATCCAATTTTATAGATAGGGACAATGATGATCAATGTGGTTAAGTGGCTGGCTCATGATTACTCACCAAGTAAGTTTCAGAGCAGAGGCTCAATCCTGGGTTCTTGGCAAAAGACAGCACACTTTTGGTCTTGAGCCATTACCTCTCCTGTTAACACTTCTCTATCACAAAGAAGATGTACTTAAAATGTACTAGCATGTCATAACATGTAAAATCATTTTCCAATTTCATACAGACACTATCATTTCTCTAGCTACACAGACAAGTCTGCTTGGGTACATTTAAAGAGTAGTAGCTAGCATTTGGGGTCAATATAAACACCCAGGGATTTTCTTTAACGATATCTGTGGCCTATTAGCTTTGTGGTACTAACGAGGCCAGGGTCATAAGGTCAAACGCCACATGTACCAGTTAGCTTCAAAGTGAATAGCTTCTCCATAGCCAGTGATACCTTTGACTGGCTCTCACACAAATGCCTGCCTGGCAGTCCGAGGGATGTCATGCAAAGGATGGAGCTCAGATCTGCCCTGGTTCAAAGCAATGCTCTTGATGGGTGAGTGTGTCTTTGAATGCTCCAAACTGTACACTCCTTTTATTGGAAAGGTTATATCTAATAGGCTGGGAAGAGGCTTTGAGTAGAAACTTAGAACCCTATTTGCCTCCTCTCATTTAAAAAGTCCTGTTCTACATAAACATACTTGTCCTAATAATCAAGAGGGTGGCAAAGTGTAGACATGAGAACCATCATGCCATCCTTCCCAGCACAGTGAACTGGCAGTCTGTTTTTATGAGGTTTGCACTCCTTTGGGTTCATGGCCTGAGTGTTTGTTATGTGATCATGTCTGAGTTTCTAGCCCATCACTGAAGAGTCAAAGCAAAGAACATTGGCTCATCCTTCTTGAAGCCAGTGAATCGCCCATCTTTGGGAACGAACTGAAGAGATGTCAAGAAGATAAAGAGAGCTAAAGGTTCTTTGGTCACAAGTTAAAATCCCAGCTTCTCCTTTCTTGAATAGCACCAAAATGCTTGTTAATTGCAACCTAGACTATAAGCCTGTTAAAGTTAGAAGAGGTCATTTACTTTAACAAAATCCCCTTGTTTTATAGACAAGGACATTTCAGTCCAGGAAGTTTAAATGTCTGCCAAAAGTCCTACAACTAATGAATGACAGGTTTGGGAGCAGTTTTCTAAGCTCTGTATATCAAAGGAAAGAAGCCTGAGTTAATAATAATAACCTAAATCTAGCAAGGTTTATGTAATCAATAACAATGAAAGTTAATTGCAAAGTTTCACTTGAACTCTTTAAAAACAGTATGTTTTAACACATGAAGAATGCCCTTCATTTATTCAGATCTGTTCTTAATAACCATGCATTGGAGACATGTTTTAGAAAAGCCATAAATCTGGGGTAGCTGAAAGGGTATCCAACTTGCTTTTCTAATTGATTCACTTCTCCTTTTCCCCAGACCGCCCGAGGTAAGCATATACAGTTTATTTAAGGGACTGTTTATAGACTCTTAAAACTAAAAAGGACCCCAGAACCTTTCTTTCTTTTGGTGGTTCTTAATTGAAACCATCCAAGATGGTTGGTTGTCCATCATTTTTTTAAATATCTCTGAGGAGAATAATTCCAGAAGCTCCTAAAAAGTGCATTAAAATGGTTAGTCATTGAAAGCTGTCAAAAATGATAACTATGGCAAACTTAGCTTCTCTCATTCCATTTTACTCATTGCTGCGTTTCTGGTCAAGTGAGGTCAGAATGGAACATTTTTCCATGAGGGCTCCATTGGACTGGTAAGGTAACAACTAGCTTTTCCCCAGTGTACTTTCACTTCCATAATGCCCACATTTTCCTCACAGGACCAAGGACAGCCTGGCTGGCTGACATGCCCTCTTACTATGATGCATTAGGAAGAATTAGTAATTAGCTCTTCATGGGATCCTGCATTGCATAAAATATCTGGGGAAGCTGCATTAATTATAGATGAACTGTTCTACTTATGCCGGGAAGATGTTCACAAAACAGATCATCTAGAAGGTTGGCTCTACTGAGCTTCTGTGGAACGTGGGCTTGAAGGGGAATATGAGCTCATTCTCAAAATTGGGTCAATCTATACAAAGAAAACATCACAATTTTTTTTTATTTGGAACAGTTCTAATAGGATTCAAAGAGTCTCCTTGTTAAATATTCTGTATTGACCAAAAAAAAAAAAAAAAAAAACAGAGATGGAGGCAAATTTCTTTTAGATGTTCAAATTTCAAACTAAGATCAGAAACAGTATTCTACTACAAGAAAAATCTATATTTCCAAGGTAGAGCTGAAACTGCTTAAAATTAAAGGCACAGTCACAATAAAACTTGGAAAGTAAGAGTGAAAAACCCTAAATGTCAACTAACAAGGTATCGAAATGTAGAAGAACACTTCCATTTAAGTAGTATTTAGAAGACAGTAAATGAGTAGACCTCACTTCTCCACACACAGCAAATCTCAGGGGATGAAAAGAAAACAATAAACTTTGTTGACAATGGTTAATGCCTATAAGAATAACTGGCACATGCACAAAAACAGACCATCAATGTAGCTTAGGGATGACCAAAATACAGCTTCTAAGTTGTTGTTAATACCAAGTATTTTTAAGTATGAAGTGAGAGGTATATCTCAAAGTATTTGATAACCATAGTTCTTGATGGTTCTTAAGAGTGAGATCCCACACAAACAATTCCATTAGTTTCATTTGGATTCAACCCTGTCACCTCAAATAATAAATATTAGCAATGATTGTATCAGCCAGGCATTGAACTTCACATGAGCTTCAAAGGTAAAGATACCTAGCCTTTGGGGGAGACAACTGAGAGGACAGAAATGTTGGGTAGAGCCTGGCAAGGTGAAAACATAAATGAGACAACAGATTCAAAAACATTAAGAACATAACTCTCTCCTCTGTGGAATATAGTTTCTGATTTTTCCCTTATGACACTTATTTAATACTGCTCTGTGTACTTTTTGAAAAACCTCCTAACTAGACTGTGAGTCTGCCAAAGGCAATACTAGTCAGTCTGTCCTTTATGTCTAGGCATCCCATTCATGCCCACTACAGGTACTTACACTCAATACATGCTCCATCCGTGTTTTGAAGTCAACTGAAAGAATAACTAACTTCTCTCAGGCAAAGAGGATTGCAAAGTTGACCAAAAATATAACAAGAATGTCTTTGTGCATGCAGAACTCTACCAGGCAGGGGAATAACCCAAGTTATGGGATGTTATAAGGCAGAACACATCACAAGTACCCTCCATGACAGAATGCACAGTAAAGTGATTTACATAACTGTGTTCTATGCAAAGCTACAGTGGGGAACATCCAGAGTTGCTATATGAAAACTTTTCATTTGAAGTTATTAAGACATCATTGGAGTATATAAATAAATAAAATTTTGCCTTTGTAGTGACAGAATACAAGACACTTTTCAGTGCTTTGAAACTGATTTCCACAGTCCTTCTCCAATACTCAAGTGTCTGTGTGAACCTGTGCATGTATCTTGAATTACTTAGGACTAAGTCATTCTTTCCATTTTTATTTTTCATTGTGTGATGCACACAACACAGTCTGAGAACGATCCAGTTCCTATGTACCATTCATGGGACTCCTAGAACACATCAAGATGAGCATCACAGTCGAGTTGGTTCTTTTTTTTTAAACATTTTTTTTTGTTTTATTTACTTGAGAGCGACAGAGAGAGGGAGGGAGGGGGTGGAGAGAGAGAGAGAGAAAGAGAGAGAGAGAGAGAATGGGTGCGCCAGAGCCTCCAGCCACTGCAAATGAACTCCAGATGTGTGCGCCCCCTTGTGCATCTGGCTAATGTGAGTCCTGGGGAATCAAGCCTCGAACGAGGGTCCCTAGGCTTCACAGGCAAGCGCTTAACCACTAAGCCATCTCTCCAGCCCCAGATGGTTCTTAAACAGAGGTATTGCCGGTTTAGAAACTTCCTGCGCAACTGGACAGAGGGGGCTTGTGCATGTCAAATGGATTACAATGACTTCACAAATAAATAATATTCTTGAACACAGTAAGTGACACCACTTAGTCATTTCAAAAGGAGTTTGTGGATCGGTGGCAGCAAATTCTAGAAGAGTAACAACCCACTGATGAGGCATGTTGATCCTCCATGCTACCTTTTATAGGAAGTTTTTAGAGGTCAAGTAAGTCTGCCATTGTAAAAGCGCACACCCAAGGAAATCAATCATTTGCTCTGCAACAGATAACTGGATATAATTGCTTTATTGTCAGGAGAAGAAATGGATTTGCTCCATTAAGGCTCAGGCAGGAAGCACAGAGTTGAAAATTTGGCCATTGAAGTAGTCTAAAGGGCTTTTGAGTCTCTGTCACTTATCATTATTCTCTGCCAAATCCCTGGTAAATCACCAGGCTCCCATAGCAGCTCCAGTTCTCATATCCAGACTGGCATGCATACACTCTCACCCAGTCTTACACTAACACACACACACACACACACACACACACATGCACACACATATGCATACACACATGCACACACGCAGACACAGCACTCATCTCAACCACCACCATTACCACTTGCAACATTTGGGAAACCGGTGAGAGAGACTTCAAGTGGGTGAGTCAGCCCAAGATCTTTGCGAAGCTCAGTGGGTAACTGAGGTAAGCTGTCTGCACTTGAGTGATAGGAACCTTTGCAGATGATTCATGCTCAGCTTCCGGGAACTCTCTAAACTTTCAGAGAAATGCAGAGTGAGCATCTGGCTTGAAAAAGTTCACTGTGCCCTGAGACCGGAGCCTGTGAGGTAGTGTCCTTCTAGAGGTCAACTCCCTTAGGGGCCACTGCCTGGTGGTCCTGTTAACTAGTTGCAGACCCTGATTCTTGATGCCACTGTCTACTTCTGAGAGACTGTTGACTTCCTAATTGTCTGAGACCTGCTTATGAGAACAGTGACTCTGCACTTGTCAAAGACCCTTTTCTGGGTGGTGATATCATCATTGGAGAACCCCACACCACAGGAGAGTAATGACAAAAACATCCAAGGTCAATTTGCATAGAGGATGAATTTGGCACAAAATTTCAGTTTGTGTTTAGGGAAAGCCTATGCATTTATAAACATGTCTGGGCAAATTTCACCTTTCATTCTTTCATGGTGACTTTAGCTTGATTAGAGACATTAAGTTGTGGCCTTTCTTCTGTTCCCAAGTCTACACAAATGGAGAATCCTGACTCTAAATTACACAGTGTTCAGAGGAGTCCTACATGCCTTCCATGTATTTATATATGCACCTAAATGTCTCAAACATAAAACCTTTAATACCCCAGAGTCATTCTTTCCTATCCCTTCATTGAAAGGAATAGGAGAATGAGGAAACTACACCATAAAAGCTGTTCCTTCACAGGAAGCAGTAAAAGACAAACTGTTAAGGAGTATAATTGCACCCCAAGTCTTCAAAACCTGCCAGAAGACCCACTGAGATGCTGTGTTCCTTTAAGACGAGGGATCTCAGAGGCAGAGGATGGCTGCCGGCCATGGGCAGTCATTCAGTTACTCATACTCTCCCTGCAGTTGTAAATCCACAGAGCTATATAATTCAGACTTGTAGTGTGGGGAGGTACTTACTGAAATAAAAGCCCCTGTCTCCGCACACAAACTGAAGAGCGTCCACCAGCTCGGCCCCACAGAGCGTCTCTGGTCCAGCAGAGGTGGTGCTAGTGAAGGTGAGCAAGCAGAGTGCCAGGTAGAAGAGATGTGAAGAAGACATGATGTGAATCTTCACCTGCAGAGAAAAGAGAAGGAGGGTCAGGGGTCCTCTAGGTCCCTGTAAGGCAACTGGAATGGGACAGGGGCACACTGACTCTCAGATTCCCTTCTTGTAATTCCTTGGAGCTATCTGGAACAGAGGAGCCATGAAGGGCATGCTGGACCACTGTAGATCCTGTACTGAGCTGGTCCTGGCATCAAATAACCTGTGCCCTTTCTGCTGGATCTTTGGAGAAGCCCACTTGAAATGCTTCTCCATGGGCTCCTGTTACAAATAAATAGGATATTGGAGCTACAAACATTTACTAGGTAAACCAAAGATGCCAAGTTGACAGTGGGATACCATACCTCTCTGAAGGAGCCTAGGAAAAACTTTTGAATTCTCAAAAAGGTTGAATTGTGCTTAGTACATCTTTAGAGCCAAATATGTTTTGTTAATTTAAATTCTTTAAAAATTGGCCATCCACAGATGGCATATACATTCATTATATTCATTATTGATCAGAATATTAACTTTCCCAGGACATCATTCTATGGTTACTGATTAAGAAGATTTTATTGTGGCAAAAAAAGGACTTGTAGAAATATATTGTTATAGTGTTTTGTTTGAGAGAAAAGAAGACACACACACACACACACACACACACACACACAGAGAGAGAGAGAGAGAGAGAGAGAGAGAGAGAGACATAGATTTCTTACCTTAGAATATCAGCAGTTAACACACCATATGTGGAAGAAGAACAAACAAAGAAACAAACAAACCCAAACCAGGAAAAAAACCATGAGGATTAAGAATTAAATTACTCTATGCTAAAGCAGGGGCAGAGAGGGAGGTACCTACCTTCCCTTATTCATAATAAGGGTCACAATATAACAAAAGGCAAATTAACAAGAGAAAGGTATAACACATTTTATTTGGGCAAAGTTTTATGTGGTGTGAGAGCTTTTGGAATGATGACCCAAAGCCAGAGAAAACTATCAGGTTTATTGTCATGATTTGGGTCAATGGGGCAAGGATATAGCTCTGTAGAAATGTGGCTGGACAAGAGAGCTATAATTTCATACTAGTAGAGTGGGGTAGGGGAACCTAGTAAGTTGTCTCCCCTAATTCTTCTCCCCCAGTAGAACATTCCTAAGCCCTGGCTATAGGACAGCCCCCTTCCTAAAAAGGGGGTCCAGTGACCTACCCTCAGACAAAGTAATAGAATTCTTTGTGGGCAGCTCTGCCACAGAAAGGCAGGGTAAAGTTAGAGTCAGATCTCTGGGTTCCCATGACTGCAGTGGGAGAGAATGGCAAGCAGGGAGGAGGGTGTGAAAAGGTCAGAGACAGAGGCTTCTAATTGTTCAGCAGGTCACAGTCATACTTTTCTGAGCCCCGACAAGCTCCTCTTAAATTCTAGAGTTCCCTCTTCTCAAGTCTGCTATCAAAGCAGAACATGCAAAGGGTCCCTTTCAATGCGCAGAGCACCCGAGTAGCACTCTCACCCTTCTTTTTTGAGTCACTGGAATTCTTACTTCATTTCTTGGAGGCATTTGCCTATCACTGGTTCCAAGGGACCCCTGGTTTGCATGACTTAGTCAATGATCCACAGCCAAATGGTGTCCCTGCCAAAGGCAGGATTCCTGTGGCTCAAGTCCTCTAAAAAGCAGACAAGAGCTAAGCTGACCATTATGTTTTGCAACATGCTACTTGTGGCATCAAGATATGATTACACCTAGGAAAGGCACCAAGCTGAGGGGCTTCACTTCTTTCTCTTGCCTATGCTTTTGGCAGCATTGCCAAGCCAACAGAAGGTTAGGTGAGCCACCCCATGAAAAGGGTCATGGAGTTGTGCTGCAAGCTATAATTTTTTTTTTTTTTAAAAAAAAGGCTTTCTCAAACCTCCCAGTAGGGGCAGGTCCAACCAATCCCATTCATTTTGGAGAAACATACTCAGACATTTAGTTTCTGGCCACCTTTTCTGTCTTACATGAACTCTCAACTTCTGAGGCTCTGCATCACTGGAAAAGTTTTCTCCAACATTTTGAACAAGATTTCCACTTTTATGCTCAGACCTTCAGCACAGTCATTGGAGGAGGGGGCCTTAAACCCCTTCACACACACATGGTTAAGTATTTAGTTAGTGCTTATAAAACAGCTGACTGAAAAATCACCTCAATCAGAAGGTCATCAGAGTGGACATAAAATGAGGAAAGTCACCAACTGAACACGGATTCCATTTCCTCAGTGGGACCTTAGCTTCCATGCAGTTCTTCATCTCCACTCAGCCAAAGACATGGGGTCTGCTAGGAGCAAGTTATCACTGCTCATTTTTCACAGCTATAAAAGGTGTCATAGAGTATTTCCTCTTGATATTTGCAATGGCAATCTGAATAAATCCTATCTAACTGGCCTTCATGGCTCCTCATAAAATGGCAACGCCATAACTGGTCTTACAGAACATACCCCCCAAACTCTGGCAACAGGCCAATTCTAGAATGCATATGACTTCTCCAAGCCCATTTCTACATCTAGGTCTTTCTGGTGGAGTTGCCGATAGTGTTGAGGACTGAGCACCTGCCTCCAAACTCCTCAGTTTTTGTGATGTCTATGGGAAATATTGCTCAACCTTAGAGTCTTCATGAAGTTAAACCCTCTGGAAATGTCACAAACTATATTTAATAGGTATTTTTGGTATAACACATTTAAGTGTAGCAAAACTTACACATCTCTAGAATTTAAAAACTGAAGATTTTTTTTTAAAAATAGATTGTTCTTCTCCCCCTCCCCCACTGAAATACAGTGGCAGATAAGTATTAGGATTTATACTTCTAGAACAAGATAGAACCTCTGGTGCATTTTCCTTTAGCTCAGGGAGCAGTCCAGCACACCCACAGAAAAATCATAGAAATTATCACATTATGTTCCTAAAGCAGAAAACAATAACAAACTTGCTCAGGAGTTAAAAGATTGCAGTAAGTGTACCCATATGTTCACCATTTCCTTGGCCTCTTATTTGCTCAACCACAAGAGAAAAGACTAGAGAGAAAGGAAAGATGTGACAGAAAAGAAGAACCAGAAACAGAGAGAAAAAAATCAATCCAAAATTCAAAACATTGTTCCTCAAACATCATTCACAAATCCACATTTCAAAATGCTTTCTATCTGAAATAAATGGAATATCAATTGATTCCAGATGTCTGAGCTACAATGAAAATGCCCAGTAAAATTACAAGGGCAATAGTCATACGAAAATACTCACTGTAGGTGTAATCATTTTTATTTTGTTTGTTCCAGGTCTTTTACAGCAGGTCAGGGTGGGTATTATGAGGCTAGTGTGAACAGAAAACTGAAGACTTAAAACATGTGCTGCTTTGTGGGTGGGGTTTGTGAGAGCATCTAGTTACATTTGGACACCCAGGCAGGTATGCTAGGAGCTTGGGTAAACTGCCTTTTGTCCATTCAAACAATGAACAAATTGCACAGCTGACAGTGGAGTCCATTTCCCCCTCACCCCGCCCTCCACCCCCCAATCCCCAATCAAACCACCCATTTCCATTGTATGCCTATCATAGCTGCCCAGGACAGTGATTCAAGTCCCTGTCTGCTCCCTTCCCCCTCTCCCCCTCCCACCCCCTCTCCTCCACGAAAACACTAGGAGATACTCTGAGATCCAGAGTACAACTAGCCTGTGAGCCCTGCTTCAGGCAGGGCACCTTCACTCATTGAATTACATTTGCAAGACCTTGCAGCGGCTCCCTCCAGACATTTCCTTCTGCAAGGGCAGGAAAAAGTTAACAACACCACTGCTAGCTCCGCTTCCGCAACATTCCGCACACACAGCATGGAAAGTTCATTTGGAGACAATTTTCCAAACTTGTAATGAATGCCGAGATAACATTCCATAGCCTCTTTGATGCTCATCAGACAGGGAGTCAGAAACCCAGCTGCCAGACCACACAGAGTAGAGGAACCCTGACTTCATTCCTGTAAGGTGGCTGGGTCATGCTGGCATCTCAAGATGTCAAAATTAGGTACCTGACAAGGTTATACCCCTAACTCCCAAGCCACTTTCTTGTCTAAGAACAGTCCTAGTGGGAAAAGCAGCTATAGTCAGTGGCTGAGACCTTTTATGAATTGAGCCCTCCGGCAATTGCCTCCCAGGAGCCAGGGACAGTGGCTTAAAAGTTCTTGCATATTAAGAAAGAAACAAAGAAAAAAAAAAAAGGAAGAAAGAAAAGAAAAACATAAGTCTTGACAGATCAAATTTTGCGGAGAATGGACACTTGAACTGGGGCCAGAGATCTGAAACCAAGAAGCGAGTGCATTGATAACAGCCGCCAAATTTACCTAAAGAGACTTTACCGTACCGATTATAAAATCAGAGCCTTACAATATGAAACTCCAAGTCCAAACTTTGCCCAGGAAAGTCCCCTTCCAAAGAGACGAGTTGGACAAGCAGCTGTCAGAAACTTTTTGCTGTCCATGTACACTATGCATTTGTTTAACTTATCTGAGTAACGCAAAGGCAGTAAGTTGTTAAGCAGGTCTTTTTTTTTCCCCTCCGAAGAGCAAATTAAACCTTCACTCTAAGTTTGACTCTCTGGGCATAAGTGCAGAGAATTCCCGGTCCTTGGCTCCAAAGACAATATTTAAAAGCTTTCCTAGATTCTAAAATGTAACTTCTCATCTGGTCATGCCTTGTAAATCAAGTCCTGACGAATGACACACATACGTATATACATGCACACATGAACGTGATTTAAAAAAGAAAACATTTGCACCTGCAAAAGAAAAAAAAAATAAACCCCCAAGTTCATATCCATGCTCTCCAGCCCTTAGCCCTAGGCAGGATTTAAAGGAATCTCTGAAAATGACACTATGCAAGCCTTGCAGAAGTGCAGGATTTAACATAAGTACCTTACAATAGTTTCTACTCGTACAAATATCTGTGCAAATGCATCCATCTCCCGGAGCTCGTTTTTCAGATCTCACAGAATTGCACATTCAGCAATTTATAAATAACTCCCAGTCCCGAAACAATGAAAATTTTAAATTGAATAACAGTTCTAGACAGAAGAAAACACTATAACATTTAAACACAATTCCCCAATGACTTCAAAGAGTAAGAAATATTTACCTTCAAGAAATCACAAAAGCAGCACTTAAATAATTGAGTTGGAAGACTGCTGATTTTTCCCATTGCTTCTGAAGTACAAAGTCTGGAAATGAATTGGTTAGCAGGAATAATGAGGCAAAAAGAAATCCAGAGAGATGGGAGATGTTGAGAGCAATGTCACATTTCAATTTTGAGGACTTTATTCCATTGCGCAGGCTCTATCTGCTCTGAATTTAGCAGTGACAGTGAGATTTAGCAAACAGAAGAGGGATTTAGAGAAAATCCTCACATTTATCTACAAAACACAGACACTGTAGACAGGAAACAGCTGGGGGAACATTTGCCTTCTCTCTCTCTCCCTCTTCTGGCAAAGTTATCGACTAAGGACTTTTTTGGGCACGGTGACAAATAACATCATACCTTTGCTTTTAAAAACTAGAGCAGAGACGCGCTTTTTTTTTCCCCCTTAAAAGAATGTGTATTAGTGACAGGGCAAGCAGACATTCAAATACTAACGCTGCCATATAAAATAAGGATCTTTTCACATATTAACTTTGTTAGGCATGAAGACATCCATGTCTGCTAATATACCTTACCAGAATTAAAAGGACATAAATGGGATAGGGGAACAGTTTTGTATTTTAAAGCAAATGCAAAATTTATAAAAGAAGGCAAGAGGCAGAAAAGACCATCTCCAGGAAGCCCTGTGATGTTAACCCTGAAATCACTGGGGTAAAAGAGGTTGGAAGCCAGCACTAGGGTGACCCCTTGTCCTAGTTGCCAAGTCAGGGGAATGACCTCATTTCCTAAAACCTACAGAAGGGCAGGCGGCAGGGTTTGGCTCCCTTTAGGACACTGTCTCGTGCTTTGTGCAAAGAAAAAAAAAAAAAAAACTATGCTGAGCTGTGAAATCAACTGAAAAATAAAACAATCTTCTTCTTCATTTCTCTACTAGGCTGGCTGCCCGCCATCTCCTTAGCCCTAAGGAAAGAATATGCGAGGAGCACTCTACTTTCCTGTTGGTCATGTTTTTCGGCACAACTTGAACCTGTGTGTGTTTGTGTGTTTTCTTCCTCCAATTTTTGTGTATTCCAAATAACACCAGCTGGCTAGCAATACCCTCTCCAGGGTTATGATGTCATTCAAATCCCTCAACTGGGTGAGTGTCTGGCAACATGGTCCAAGCCAGCTGTTTTGCTATTTATAATGTATACTTGTCTTTGCTGTGGAGAATTATGTTCTGATCTTTTGTTGATACAGTTTGTACCTATTTCTCTTTGGTTTTGCGAGGCAATAGATAAGAATGAGGATTATGAAATAAAGTTACAAAAGCCCAGATCAGACGTTGCACTTTCCATGGATGTCTGTCCAGGTTTGTCTTCCCAGGGGTGGTGGAAACAAGCTGGATCTCACCTCTTCTCCTCTCCCTCTCCTCCTCCCTCGCTCCCTCCTCCCTCCCTCCTTCCCAACCTCCCCCTCTCTCTCTGCTTCTCTCTCATGACTCTCAGGGGATGTGATGATTTGGACACATTAGGTGAAAACAGAGGTCTACTGGACACCCTGTAGTGCTTCTTTCTGCTGTCCCATGGCCAGAAATCTATTGGTAGAGGTAGATGTCTTCAAGTGGAACCTGTCTGGTTTTGCAAGGTTTGTTCAAGTTGGCTGTGTGGTTCCTACCTCATAGCAATGTGTAGCTTTCAGAAATAGATGTTAGAAATCTGGATGACCTTTCAATTGTGTGATTTAGGTACCGTTTAGTGAGGGCCTACTATATGTTGAACGACACACATCCCTAGAGAAGCAAAAAGGATTTTGACAAAGTGCCATAAAGAAAAGATTTCACTCCGTGTGCTGGGTATGTTCTGTTTTAAAAACATGAGCAGTGTACGCTGGGAAGGAGCAACACATTCTCTGAGAGGCAGGGAAGGGAAAATCCTGTGAAAATCCAGAATGGGGGAGGAGCGAGAGTGATATGAGAGGCTTTGGGGTACAAAGGTTGGAAAGTTTCCCTGGATCGGATTTGAGCTGCAGAGTAAACAAAGGTCCATCATGATGAGGTGGTCTTGGCAAGTCTGTGGTGGTGTGGGTGATCCCTGCACTTAAGGAATCAGCCGGAGCTTCCTTTGACAAGCTCTTCTCATGTATGTGATTGATGACTTGATTTATCAAAGACCATCTTCTGTTTCTGTGGCTTTTGTGAACCACACTTTTCTTAAAAACAAACAAACAAACAAACAAACAAACAAACAAACAAACAAACACAACCAGAAATAAAAGTCCAGCCTCCTCTTACAGACTTAGACAATGTAGAACGAATGAAACCAAAGACCTATTCTCAACTTTCCAAGAAAGTGCCTTGATTTCTAAGCTTGCGCTCAGACACAGCCACTACCTATTTCCCTTGTCCCAATGCTCGGCCAGTTCTTGTCCCACCAGTTCCCAGTGGAATTGTCACACACTTTAATTGTCTCATTGTATTCTAGACTCTTACTACATTTCTGCGAGCTTGTGACCCTGTGCATAGATTACTCTATCCTCAACTGTTTCATCTGAAAGGTTGCTTTGGGGACAGAGCACATAAAATTCCATCAGACATTATGCTCCTGCACTACAGGCACCCTGATTCTCTTGGTTTTATAACCCCAATTACCCTTAAAGGATAATTGAGTTTTAATTTATGTCCCAGTTTTTATGTCACAATCAAAGAAACCTGAAATTTCAGTGCATTGTAATTGTCATCAGCTATGCTTGGAAACATTCTAATGTGAGCTATCAGTTTCCAGTGGGGGTAGAGAAGCAATTTCCCCAGAAGCAGTCCGTGTGTATTTCAATTTGGTGAGTGGTCTGCAGTTCTGGAGAGGGGGAGCCTGCCACAGAGCAGGGCCATAATTCCTGGTGAAATGTCCATTTTGTTTGCTGACTCCAGCCAAAGTCAGCCAAAAGTCAATATGAGAACCAAAGGTTCCATAAATTTGCCACGCGATGATTCTCTGAGGGTCAACTGCTGTACCTGGTTTGAAGGAAAAGCAAACAGCGCACCAATCAGAAGAGTCCAAGAGGGTCGTAAATCTCCGTGCGCCAGGAAAAGTCCAGGTCAGGAAATCCCACTGGAGAGAAACATCCAGGGTCATTCTAAAATTACTGAATGATTGTGCAGTCGCCTGTCTGGAAAAACAAAACAAAACAATACAAAACAAAAAAAACCCTAAAAAACAACAAAAAAAAAAAAACAAAAACCCTGACAGTTAGATACGGGAAGTGTGTGTCACAAAAATAGCTGTCTGCAAGGATGTGATCATCATGCGAACATCCTCAGTTTCACCTTTTGCATGTGTAATGCATGTTGGATATAAATAACTCTCCCCTCAAGCCTTCCACTGGGGAGCTTATTAGCATAAAACCTTAGCTTCAGAAGACTCCTGACACCTTTCTTTAAAAAATAAATAAATAAAATGAATCCGTTCTTTTCGGAAAGGGCAGGTTGGCTGAGATTCACAGAATATGGGCGGGGGGTGGGGGAAGGCAAGGCAAGACCCATTTCCCCATCTTTTTGCTCAAGCCCTGTTCTCAGTTTTCCCAGAAGTTCCTTGGAAAGGAAAAAGCACCCCAAATGGTCACTTCGCATCTTTGTGCAAGAGGGAGGATTTACAAATGGTTTTCTTACTTTTTTTGCTGAGCCCTGAGAGAAGCTCAAAATGGAGATTGGGAGGGAAGGGGTCTTTGGAATTAAATAATCCAAGGTGAGGTGTAAGGTTTCGATGCAGCCTACTGGGCAAAGAACTTGGCGAAGCTCCTGGGTGTCTCTCTGGGGCCTTTGTGAGAAAGAATTCTTTAGGCATGTGTTATCCAGTGTCTGAGGGAAAGAGCTGGTCGATACAGAATATAAAATAGAGGAAAAGAGCCGGGCGTGGTGGCGCACGCCTTTAATCCCAGCACTCGGGAGGCAGACGTAGGAGGATCACTGAGAGTTCGAGGCCACCCTGAGAATTACACAGTGAATTCCAGGTCAGCCTGGACCAGAGTGAGACCCTACCTCAAAAAACCAAAAAAAAAAAAAAAAAATAGAGGAAAAGGCTGTACCCCTAAAACTTGACAGGCAGGGGAGAAATGACCCATTGTTAACTTCAAAGGGTGTGCACAAGCGGATTTGGGAAAGACCTCAAGGGTCTCCTCTAACTGCTTAAACAAGCATTTTCCCCACAGCTAGGGAAAATGGGTGTAGGGAGGAGAAATCCTTTCACTAAAGAAATCAATGCTTTCTTTTCTACATTAGACTTGGATCTTATTTCTTCTAAAATGTCAAAAGGACAAATGCTGGAAAGAGAAATGAAATTGTTGTGGTTTTGTGAGCAAAAGAATTCTTCGTGATGGCAGAGGAGGCGTCACTGGAAGGGACCGAGGATGGAGGGAAAAAACTTGAGGCCTCACCACACTTACCCCAGGTTGAACAGAAAGTGGGTAAGGAGGCACCCATCCCAACCTCAGGGCAGGGGCCCAGGCAGGCGCTTTCCTAGGGAATAGAAACTTTTGCGCGCCCTCTAGTGGGCAGATGGAAAATGGCCACATTTATTTTCACCACCAACGTGTGGTCTGAAAGGACTGGGAGTGTGTGTGTGTGTGTGTGGGGGGGGGGGTGTTGAAAATCACTCTGCTAGAATATGAACTGCAATTATCTTTAGTTTAATTAAGTCTTTTAAAAGTAAAGAACATATATATTTGATTCGCTGTCATTTAAAAAGAGGAAGAGTGATGAGGGGAGAAAAAGACGGTAAACTTCTTGAGGGCACTGAATCATCTCCATGCTTAATCCCCAAACTCAACTCTTGCTCTAGTTTGCTATGGTAAATTGATGAACATATGGAACATAAGTGATGATAAAGGTAAAGTATTCTTTCTTTTATATTTATTTATAAGGGAGAGAGAGAGAGAGAGAGGGAGGGAGAGAGAGAGAGAGAAGAGATTGGGTGCATCAGGGCCTCCAGCCACTGCAAAGGAACTCCAAATGTATGTGCCACTTTGTACAACTGGCTAATGTGGGTACTGGGGAATTAAACTAGGGTCTCTAGGCTTTGCAAGCAAGTGCCTTAACGGTTAAGCCATCTCACCAGCCTGAGGTAAAGTATTTTTAAAGGTCATAAACTGGATAAAACAACCAACTTCCTCATTTCAAAAATGAGACAAATGACACGGGGTAGAGGCGTTGCTAGACAGAAAAGTAAGTTGCTACATGAGACAAATATAGGTGCTGCAAGCGGAGCTCAAATCCAGTCTCTCCATTTCCATCCTTCACACTTTCTAACACCTCAGTTTTCAAAATGTGGGTTAGAACACCTGCAGTCAAAGGCATTAAAGAAACACATAAGTACAGAAGTGATTCCATTTTTAATACCCTTTCTATCCCAAATCTACCAAGGAGGGAAGCTTCTGTCTAGTTCTCATCTGTGTCCAATGCCTCTCTAGCCCTTGCTTGTGTTGCTTTTTAATGAAAAGAAAGTAGAACTGAGGCTCAAAATCTTTGCAGATGTCAGTTTGTATCTAGAATTCAATAATATTGTTTTATTTTTTTTAAAGAATATCTTTTCTACTGTGTTGTTTGTTTGAGGTAGCATCTCGCTCTAGCACAGGCTGACCTGGAATTCACTATGTAGTCTCAGGCTGGCTTCAAACTCACAGCGATCCTCCTAACCCTGCCTAGGATTCAAGGTGTGCGCCATCACACTAGGCAAGAAAATCTATTTATGGCAAATGATAATGTGTTTAAAAAGAAATATTTTTTATTTTTAGAATGCGTTTATTTTAATTTTCAGTTCGTGATGGGTTTAATTATGGCATTTTCATACATGTCTGTGATTATACTTTGATCTAATTCTTCCCCTTACCCTACAGCCCTCCCCAGCCCTCCTGCCCCTCTTGTTGGTCTCCTCCTTCTCCCCAATTATCCTTCCTTCTGCCTTCATGTCACATGTATTCCATTACTCTCTTTGTTTCTTTGCTATTAATATTTCTTCCTCCTCTCTCACATCCTCTTTCTACTTTTATGACTTACACACACACACACACACACACACACACAGAGAGAGAGAGAGAGAGAGAGAGAGAGAGAGAGAAATTTAAATCTAGTGTATTTATAAGAGAAAATGTGTAGTATCTGTCTTTTTAAATTTGACTTTCAAATAAATAATTTATAGTTGATTTTTGAAATGCATGCATATAAGTACTAAAGTATCAATTTAAGAAAATATATTTGTATACATAAAGTAAGAAAATCATATTATAGGTGATCAGCAGTTATGACAATGTGAGGGTGATGTTTGGAGCTCTGATGTATGGGAATCATACCAAGTAAACAACGTACCATTGTGCTGGTTAAACAGTCACAGAAAACAAAAAACTGGGAGCAGAGGCCCTGTGTATTAAAAATGCTGCCCTATAAATGCATTAATAGCATTTCTAGATATTGAGATTCTCTTTAGTCACTTATGTTTGGCTTCAGTCTTTCAAAGAACCTGGTGATGTTGAAACAGGCTGGGCAGAGAGAACTGTACTGAATTCGGTCTTGTAGCATGAGCTCACCTCCAAGCTGGAAAATCAGTGAAGGCTAGTCCAGAGAGAACAGTTCAAGAAGTTACAAGGAATGAGGAGCTTCTAAGGGCTCCGGTGATGTGGGAGACGAGACTGTAACCATGTGCCCAGAGTCCTGACGAGGGAGCTCCTCGGTCACCCCTCCCTCAACAGCTCCCATCAAATAGTTGAAAGACTGGTCACATAGTTGAAAGTCTTGTTTCTCTCAGGCACAAAGATTTGTCCATTAACTAAATGTTTGATGAACGCTGGGAATAGCATAGTGCTTCCGGGTCAAATGCAGACCCAGTTACATTATAACCCAGGTCCATTAGAGCCATTCTGGAGGAGAGCTGAGGTGCAGATAAAGCACCCCATGGTATTTCCAGGTACTTCATCTGGAAAAATTCGATTGCAATGTTTATACTTTGGAAAGTAGAATTTAATAGAAAAATGCATGAAATGCTTACACTTGTAATGATTTTCCACTGTAAGAGTTGAGGTGAAAAGGTCTTATTTTTGTGGGGCCCTGGGCTGCACAGCAAAACTGTGTTGGCAGTTCACTCCACTCTTCACGTTAAACCTGTGTTGTCAGTTCACCCTACTCATCATGTTAAAGTAGTTTTATGTTGAGCTCTTTCAGCTCAAGGCATGACCTCCAGCCTCAATCTTTTACTTCAAGAAGGCAGCTGGGAAAACTTTCAGACTATTGCCTGTCGGAGTCCCTTGGATGGACAAAAGTTTGAATACTCAGTCAAAGAGGGCACTCTGCATGTAGGTGAGCCTGTGGTGATGAGCCACCAGGTAAGCATATGCCATTGGAGCTGGTACCCTATCCGCTGCCCAGTCTAGACCCTTGAACCCAGAGTGAGCCCTTGCTGACATGATGTACCTACATTACACTTTGCTCCATTTCATACTTCTTGGTGAAGGGCTCAGTTTCTTTCAGAGCTCAAAATAAATATTTAAGCCCTGTGGTGTTAGTCAGGGTTCCAGGAGAGCTAGGGAGAGCTGCTATTTGAGAACAAAGGCAGTCTGATGGTAGAAGTCCTCCTTTCCTCTAAGGACACCAGTCACTCTTTATTAAGGCCTTCAACCAAATAGACAAGATCTAAGTAGTCATTATGAAATGAATAGCTTGACTCAAAATCTGATTTAAATGTTAATCTTCCTTTAAAATATCATAGGAGCATGTAGAAGGATGTTTACCAAGTATCTAGGTACTGTGGCCTACTGAACTTGACATACATATTAACCATTTTACCTGTAGTTCTCATAAGGTACACTTACCCATCTTCAGTAAGGTTAATTGTAATAATATCAATAATAACATTTTTTCAAGGTTATATAAAAAAATGTCAAATGAATGAATTGTACTTTCTAATTCTAAATTGTTCTTGTCCTGCATTTTTTCTTAAACTTCTGGCTCCTGACATACAGTTGCTTGATTACTGCTGTAAGGAAGTCCCGAGGCACTTGTCTTAGCAGTATCGTTAGCATTTGATCAAGATGCTGCTCACTAGTGAGGATGCTTCGTGTTATCTTACCAGGGATGGAAATAGATCTGTATAATGCATACACACATTCACAGCACTCCAAACACCTGCTCTAAGACACCTACCCAAACATCTGAGCTTAGTTTCTCTTGATGATAAAAAAAAAAGATGGCAAAATTTGCTGTTGGAATCACTGAAATCCTAAGGTTATTTCATTCCTAAGGTGATGTTTGGGATAGAGTCATTGGGCAAAACAGAAAAGGCAGGTCCCCACATGTTTTTGCATCTGAAGGCTGATTCTGTACTTGGCCTTATTGAAGGAGCCATAACCTTCATAGTAGCAGAATGGCAAATGATTTTTTTAACACTCTTTTAAAAATGCATGTGCATAGTATGTGTTTGTGTGTGGAGGGGCAGGGGGTGCACATATGTACAGGAGGAGCACATGTGTGCACATGCATGTACAGGGCAAAGAACAACCTGGGTTGTCATCCTCAAGGATCACTGTCTACTTCTACTGAAACAGAGTCTCTCATTGGCTTGGAGTAGCCAGTAGACTGACCTGGCTATTGAGCCTCAGGGACCTTCCTGTTGCTGCCTCCTCAGTGCTGGGATTACAGGTGTACACTATCATGCCCAGAATTTATATATGGGTTCTGGGGATGGAATTTAGGTAGCTCATCAAGCAAATATTTTACTGAGCGAACTATATTCTCAGCCCCAAATTTTCAACATTCTTTTAAAAATATTTTATTTATTTATTGAGAGAGAGAGAGAGAGAGACAGACAGACAGACAGAGAAAGAGAAAGAGAATGGACACTCCAGGGTTTCCAGCCCCTGCAAACTAACTCCAGACGCATGCGCCACCTTGTGCACCTGGCTTACGTGGGTCCTGGGGAATCTAACCAAGGTCTATTGGCTTTGCAGGTAAGCGCTTTGACTGCTAAGCCATATCTCCTGCTCAATTTTTAACATTCTTAATACTTTTCTGGTTTCTTTTTTTTACTGAACAGGCATTACAGCTGTTGTTGAAAACAGCCCTGCTAGATACCGTCTCTGCTGTCTGCTCCTAATGCTAATGGAAACTGTAGCAGATATATGTGCTTTTGTGTAGATGCAGGTTTAGTAAGTCGTTTTCCTCTTTACTCTTCAAAGGGTTTGAACCTCTGTGGGCATCATCTTGGTCATGGCTTCTTATTGAATGTCTCTTGGTTCTTGTTCATCAAACCTTATCCTCATTCTTTCTCTTATAAAGTCTTTAAGGCCCGTCTCCTTGCTTCCATTTTCCTGGCATCGCTCCACACTGAGGTGATGTGTACCTGCCTGACTTTTGTGGGGGCTTCTCACTGGTCTTCCCTGTGGCCATCTAGCCAATGTCTGGCTGCTGGGGTCATCTTCCTCATGTCCCATGTTCATGTGTCTTATGCTTCTTTAGACATGTTCTGTGGGCCTCCAGAGTCCTTTGGTCACCTGTAGGTCCCACTCTTAACATACATAGCAGCCCCTTCCTCAGCAACCTCATCGGTTGCTAAAACACGTCATAACATCCTCATACTAACCTATTTACCCACATTACCCTAGTTCCTAACATCATGCTTGGTCTTTAATAGCTGTTCAGTAAGAATTTGTTAATTAATGATGATAATAGTAATGCTACCATTATTTAGTACCTCACATTCAATTCCTTATTTTACATTGTTTTTAATGATCTCATTGAATTCTCATGCACTTTAATGAGATATTCGATTTTCACTTCAAAGTACTCTGTACAGTTCTTGGAATATACCAGGTTTTTATTTATTTATTTATTTTTATTTTTTGCTTTTTCGAGGTAGAGTCTCACTCTAGCCCAGGCTGACCTGGAATTCACTATGGAGTCTCAGGGTGGCCTCAAACTCACGGCAATCCTCCTACCTCTGCCTCCCGAGTGCTGGGATTAAAGGCGTGCGCCACCATGCCCGGCTTTATACCAGGTTTTTAAAAGTAGATGTTGTGGATCTGGAGAGTTGGCTCAGCAGTTAAGACACTTGTCTGCAAAGCCCAACGACCCTTGTTTGATTTCCCCAGTGCCCTGGTAAAGTCAGATGCACAAAGGGCAGGTGGATTTGGAGTTTGTTTGCACTGGATGGAGGCCCTGACATGCCCATTCTCTCTCTCAAGGGAAGAAGTACGGAAGTCCAAGCTAGAGGCCTAAGCAATGCTGGACTCTGACTGGAAGTCACTTACACCTACATGCTTGGGTAAGAGTAAAGGACGTGCTTTCTGACGTGCTGTATTCCTAAAGTTTTAGATGTGGGAGCTGCCTTAAGACAATGCACAAAGCCAAACATCCACCCTCTGATTTGCGAAGCTTTGTTCAGATGGGACACCGGCTTTGACAGTTCTCACTTAATGACTGAGTGCCCCACTTCTTAGAGTGCTAGGGTCTAGGGCAAACCTCACCCTTGGTACCACCATGTCCTAAGGTTAAGGAAATATCTACAGGCTGCCCTAGCTAACTAGCAGGGAAGGTCTCTTCAACTTGCCCTAGACACAATGCAGTTCAGGTGTCCTCAGAATGCTTATTTCTCCTGCTTGGCAGTTCCCAAATGTACTTGTGAGAAGGCAGTTAGCTCCCAGAGCCCTCTTGACGTTCCTGGAAGTAAGGTACACTGGTGTGAGCAGACTGTACACTTACTGACTTGGCTTTTGGCTTTTTGTTGCCAGGTATTGTATGTGTGTGCATGTGTGTGAGAGAAAGTTTCCCTCCCTTTCTTTCCTCTCTGTGGATAATGGCTCTAGCTGAACTGGCTCCCTTTAATCAACTCTGGCTTTGCAGCCCCGATTCTTCACAAGGGAAATTGTGACTCCAGATTTGGAGCTAGTTGGAGTTAAAGCTCTGCCAATCCAACTGGCAGGCACCCTGCCCTCTTGGGCGCCCGTCAAGGTAACAATTCCACATCTTGGATTGGCAAGCTCCTCTGCAAGGTGTCATGGTTGTTAAACTCACCCTATTGCCTTGCAAAGCAAGAGGCATCCTGAAATGACTGCAGCATGCGCAGTGTTTGGAGCAGCCCCTGGGGGCTTCCGAGGGAGGGCGTCTTGTTTCCAAGGTGCTAGCTAGGTCAAGCCTTTCAACACCTGGCCTTTTCCAGATGCCCGACTCTTGTGAGTTTTGCAGACCCTTTACCAAGTGTTGCCCCATGTACAGGCTCAGTGGGGCAAAGAGCTTTTGGATTCAAATCCAGCCAACTCATAGGACCCAAATATAAAACAATCTTACCATAAAACCCAAAGCCTCCGGGGATAGAATGGAATCTTTGCACTGGGAAGGAAGAACCAAGAACAGATGCTAACTGAGGACAGGACAAACTGGATAATAGCATGCTGGCATTTAACACCAGTGGCAATTTGCTTGTGTATGTGGGTGGAGGGGGCATGAGCGTGCATGTGTGTATGTATGATTTGACACATGTATGCTCATGCTATGCAGATGCACTTGAGAACACATGCATGTGGAGACCAGAGGTAGATGTCAGGTATCTTCCTCAACTAATCTCCTTTTTTAGTGAGATAACATCACCCATTTGAACCCAGAGCTCATCAGTGCTAGTCTAGTTTGCCAGCTCGCCCCTGGGGATTTCCTGTCTCTACCTCCTGAGTGCTGGGTTTACAGGAGAGTTGCCAAACCTGCCCAGTATTTATGTGGGTGGTGGAGAACTGAACTCAAGCACTCATGCTTCTATGGTAAGCATTTTACCCACTGAGCACCCCTCCTAGACCCTCTATTTGCATTTAAAAAATATTTGCACTTTGTCTGAAGAGATGGTTCAGCAGTAAAGGTGCCTGCCTGCCTGCCAAGCCTAAGGACCCGATTTCTATTCACCAGTACCCATGTAAAGCCAGATGCACAAGGCAGCATATGCATCCGAAGTCTGTTCCCCACAGCAGCTTGAGACCCTGGCATGCCTTTTCTCTCTCTTCCTCTATGTGCCTCTTTCTTTATCTCTCTTTCTCAAGTAAATAAAATAAATAAGATATTTTAAAAATGTGTCTTTTAAAAAAGTGAAAAACCCTAATTATTTCTTTTACTTATTTATTTGTAAGCATAGAGGGAGAGAGAGAGAGAGAATGAGAGAGGAGAGAGATGGGGTGGGAGTGAGTGCACCAGGGCCTCTTGCCACTGCAAAGAAACTCCAGATGCACTGACCGCTTTGTGTGTCTGATTTTACATGGATGTGGGGGAGTCAAGCCTGGGCTCTCAGGCTTTGCAAGCAAGTGCCTTTAACCACTCAGCCATCTCTCCAGCCCCTCTACTTGCTTTTTTTTTTTTTTTGCAGTTTATAGACAACAGCTTCACGGGATCACCATTGGGCTCTTTTGAAATATTTCAGTGGCATGAACACTGCATTTCTCCTACATGGAGGAGAAAACGGTCTTCTTTGAGAATGGAAATGCTGTGACTTTAAAAATAACTGGAGGGCACAACCCATCAGGGAGTCAGCCCAACCACCCATGTCGAGGCTGGGGGAACCCCAAACCAGAGACAATTTTGCTGTCTTGGGATTACTCACCTATACCACCTGGAAAGCAAGTTGAGGTAAATCAGTGCCAAGCAAGTTGGCTCAGCCCAGGGAAGGTCAGGCTGGGCAGTACAGGTGCCCTTACTAACAGACTTACCCACCATTGTGCCACTTGTTCTCAATAAAGTCAATTAAGCAAGACACATTCATAGTGCAACACAGAGAAAGGAGACTTATTCAATGTGAGACTTATTCAATTGGGAAGGAAGAACAAGAGGGTCCAGTGCCTTCCCCCAAGTCCATCTTTGGGGTCCTGACTTGAGATTCGGTTGAAGTAGACGCTCAGAGATGTGCGTGGCTCAGCAGTCCTGGTGAAGACATGGTCTCGTCCAACAGTGTGTGGGCTCCACTTTCTCCTTCAAGGTGGTCTGACAAGTTGCCAATATTGTGTGAAATCCCTTTCTGGGGAGTTGGGATTCCCCTTCATCCAGGCCAGGGGATGGCCTTTTCTTCTCAAGCATGAGATTCCTTAGGAAATTCCAAGCTCTTGGGGTTCATCCTTTCAACTGCCCGATAGGCAAAGGGAAGGACACAAGTGTTCCTTTAGAATACCTTCCGTCCTGCCATGCAGGTCACACCCTGAACTACTATGTTACTTTGAATGGGTCTATCATTTACTTTCTTAAACAGATGGCCTGTGGTAAAATCACACTGGTTATAAAGTAACTGATGTGTGGGGCGTAACTATGTTAACACATCTCCTGGTCCTTGGAAAACCGAATGGATGGTGTCTATCAGCAGTCATATACAAAAGTCGAGTATACATGCCAGATGTTCCTTATGCTGCAAGCCTTTGCAGACATCAAGGGGGTGGTTTGCTTTCTCCTTGTTTTATGAAGTTTGGCTTTAATAATTGAGTCAGAGACATGGCTGAAATTTGATATATTTGGAGTTATAGTGCTAAATCCCAGTCTTACAGTTAACTGTTTGTGCAAACGAAACAAACATATAGAAAGCACGGGGGCAGGGGCTGAGAAAGATAGTGAAGAAAGGAACAAAGGGAAAAAAAAGAAGCAAGAGAAAGGATAAGCAAAGGTCATGTTATGGGACTTTTCCATCTGACATGTTTCTTTCCAGTTCAGGCTGATAACACCAGGCCATTTTCTACTGTCAAAATGAGTTTTTGCCAGAAAGTTTCAGGGCTGTGAAAGCAAATTTAGATGTGAATCGAATCAACTGTATCACTGAACAACTGACCTGTAAAAAACCAGACTCTTCCATGGCCTGCACTACTAGAAAATGATGGGTCTTTTCTTGGTTATGTTGCTTAAATTACATAGACTTTTCCCAAACAACAATAAGTTCTAAGTAACTCCTAATGTGTTAAAAAGAATGTATGTTTTTCTTTAAGAAATTATTGCAGTTAAAACAGTAGTGAAAATACAAAACTTGCCTAAATAGTAGTAGTTGACTTCCATTCACATGTGTATATTTTTTTGGAACAAGTCCTACACTTGTTATTGTGCTAGTGGCAAAATCAATCCATGTTTTCTCACAAAAAAGTTATGCAGTATGCAGTCTTCTAGACCACAGAAATCTGCTTCAGAATGTTCTTTGTTGGAGATACTATGGGATCAGCACAGCATCTGAAGCCCAACCCCAGCTGTGCAAACCAACACCTGGCTTTACATAGCATCCTCTGTTCTTCTGGCCACACTGGACTACTCACCGGATCCCAAACATGCTTTGTCTTGTTTGAACCTTGGATTCCTGCCTCCCCCTTGCCTCCACACTTTAACAAAGTCTAGCATATTCCTTACTAAGTGTCCATCAGTCCTCCTCTCCTCTTCTCTGTGCCCCTGACCCACGCACCAGCTAGAAGTGACGGCTCATTCCTGTGAGCTCCTAAATTACTTTGCCCATGTAGGCATGCATGTAGGTACATACACATGTACTCATATAGGCCACACATGCTCCTGTTCAGAAAATAGTGACTGAGCTTTATGTACACTGAGAATGAGATATACAACAAGCAAAACCATCCTTCCTGTCATGGAACTTACTGTCCATTCACTAGGCATATGCATGGGTGGGTACTTATAAGTGGAGCTGCGTATCCCATGGGAAATTGTTGTTTTTCTTTGCCATTTGTTTATGACTTTAAGCAGTGTGACAAAAGTACCTGATCAAAAGCATGGTCTGAGATGGAAGAACACACAGGAGGGTTCCTTAGGCACTACAGGTTTGGGTCTCTATTTCTTTTACTATGCACTGAATTCACTCAGTACCCACCTTTGTCTCCCAGAGTTCCAGGCAAAGCTGGAGGGACTCCATCCTTTCTGTTTGTTCTGTCTGTTTTGCTGATAGCATGGGCGAGAAATAAACAACTTGAATGGTTCATTCATTTATGAATTCTTCCCTCATTCATCATCTGTTTATAGAACCCTGCTGCATGCCGTGGGATACGGTGGAGAATGAATCTATGATGCAGCCTTCATGGGGTTTGTGTTCTGGTAAGTGTGCACGTGTGTGTGAGGAGGAGTGGAAAACAATGACAGAAAAGTAATAATTTTAAAAAGTGTTCAACATAAGTAAGAAAGTAGAACAAAATAACATTTCTAGTAGCCAAGTAAAGTAGCTTAGCAAGGGTTAACTGTGAGATACAGAAAAGTGACCCAAGGATGACCCCATGTGAGGGAGAGGGACCCATTTCTGTCTCATTTCCCTGCTTCCTTTCAGAAGCCACCATTGTATTAGTTGATCTCTTGTGCAGGAGAAAAAAATACCTTTTCCTCTTTTATGCTGTGTTTATGGCTGATTCCCCTATAAACAAGACTGATTAACAAAAACTTGCAAATTTATTTAATATAAGGGGTTTTAAAGCTTTTAATAGTGTTTATTTAATTATCATAAATTCTACATTTTTATGTATCAATGTTGCTATCAATTAGGGACATTCAGGACATACTGAGAGGCAGGATGAATGTATTCATTTCTGTAATACACATTTGTAGTTTAATTTTTATGTTTATGATTGAGAAAATAAGTGGACAATAAACATTCTGAAAATTGTTTCCTTCCTCTTAACAATTAAAGAAATGTAAAGAAAAATAATGTGATTTGACTTATCAGATTATCAAATGTTAGAATTTTTTATAAACTTTTTACTATAATATCCCAATTGTACAAAATGATAGGCTTAATTACGATGTCCCCATCTATGTATATAATGTGCTTTGATCATACTTCATCTTCCTTTGTTTAATATACACTTTATCTGATACAGGAGGCTGTATAAGGGATATTGCACATGGGCATTTTTATGCTCAGTTAGAAATATGGTGGGAGGACTAAAGATGTGACATAATGGTGAAAAACTGGAGGGAGCTGAGGAAGTCCTGTCTCTTCAGGTTCTTGTCATTATGGCTGTTTGTATATGGGGGTCTTAGGATATGATTCAGAGAAGAAGGTATGGGAGATCAGAAAGATCTTCTTGTTTCTGTTGCTTTTTCAATGCCAAGGTGCCATATTTGATCATTTCATGTACATAGTATTAGTGATATAACTTTGTGCCACCTGTGCTCTGCTACCCAGTACCTGGATTAGTTGACTGTGGTATCAAGCCACTTTGAAAAGACAGCTCCTAGAAACACAAAGGACAAATGGTTGGTATGGGTTTGGGCTAAATAACCTGAACCCAAGCCATTTTTCTTATTGCAAGTAGAGAATGGGCTAGAGTTGAAAAGTGGAAGATAATTGTAGTTGAAATAAAAGTAGAAATATAAGAATTCTGAGGTAGTTCTTTAAAAAATGAACATGTAAAGATTACCTTTTATAGATTTTAATTTTTTTTTTTTTTGAGGTCTGGTCTTGCTCTAGCCCAAGCTGACCAGAAATGCACTATGTAGTCTCAGGGAAGCCTTGAACTTACAGCGCTTCTCCTACCTCTGCCTCCCGAGTGCTAGAATTAAAGACGTGAGCCACTACACCTGGCGTAAGATCACCTTTTAAAATAATCATGCTTTAAGAAAGAAATTATAAGAGCTGAAATCTCAAGTTGCCTCAAACTTCTTAGTTTAGCAGATTAAATTTAGGATTGCAAGCTGAATCAAATGGTCTCCTCTTTAGAGATTGTAGTCCCTACAGGTTGAGGGCACAGAGCTGGAAACAAATTGGCACATGTTTTTGAGAAATGAGCAAGCAAATGGACTGAGAGCAGATCTTAGTTCACTCATCCATGTGCAACAGATAAAAAATTTAGTATATTTGCAAGGGGCAGGTAGGGTTTCATCATGCCTGCTGGGAGACCTTATAACGAACACATGTAAAGTCTTCCAAAGTGACTGTGTAATATAAAGTGTACCTGGAGCAGACAGACCACTTTCAAGGGGGGGACATTTGTTTTCCCAGCCATGATCCTCAAGCCAATCTTGCAAGCCAGAATTGCCAAAAAGAGTTCCTCCTGCTTTTATTGATACCAATGCTGAGCTGTATCTCTGTGTGGTGGCAGGGCAGTGACCTATGATTCTAGAGGCGTACCACTTATGATTCTGATAGAATGTAGTTGAATAGCTTACTTTCTGTTTCATGGAAGAGGAAGAGCTGTCAATGAGATCCCTTGAGAGCCTTCCGAGCCCATCTGCCCACCTAACCATTCTGACTCCATTCATGTTGCTTTGTCTCCTGCTTGTAGGGGAAGAGCTCCATGCTCCTAGTTGAGATCCACCCTAAGATTCTCTTGTTCATTCAAGGACATCACTCAGAAATGCTTCCCAGCTCTCTTGAATCCCCAGTTGCTGTCTCTTGCACCATCCTCACTATTGAATAAATATCATGACAATTATCCCATCTTGATTCTACTTCCCCTTCTTACTGCCACTTATGTCTCTTTTTCCCTTTTCCACAGCATATTTTTATGGGAATTTTTCCATTTAATTAAAAAATGTACAACTATAAGAATTAGTATGATAGTGCTTGGAATTTCTGCAGATCTTATTGCAATAAGGTAGAGTATATATTGGGATAAAACTGTAGCTTATATGTTCTAATGTGGCTTCATAGACAACTGTTTAGCCCATGGATTAATAGCCACAGGTAGCCTTTTTAAAAAATATATAGCTCTGATTTTTTTGAGGCAATGAATATTTAGAATCCAAGTAATTAGTGGATTAGGTATTGCTGCTTTTAGAACCATGATAATTTTAGTCTAGGAGTTGTGAATAATATGTCTTACAAAATTGCACCAAATTCTGTTAGAAGTAGGTGGATAGTTATTCAAAAAGAAATCATGAACAATAAGAAATGGCAGCAGCCAGGCGTGGTGGCATATGCCTTTAATTCCAGCACTTGGGAGGCAGAGGTAGGAGGATCGCTGAGAGTTCAAGGCCAGCCTGAGACTACATAGTGAATTCCAGGTCAGCTTGGGCCAGAGTGAGACCCTACCTCAAAAAAACAAAACAAAAACAAACAAACAAAAAAAGAAATGACAGCAGAGAAAGCTCAACGTATAACCAGCCAAGCTTTTTCCAAAGTAGCTCGTCTCTAGACAGCTAGAGAAATAACACAGTCATTTGGTAAATACATACCTACCAAGATAGGCCAGAGCATGCCTTCTTTTTATTTTAATACTGGGCGCTCAGAATCTTGTATGTCAAATGCAGAAAATCATGACAATCGTCCCTTCTTGTGATTAAACCTGGACACACCTGATGCCATAGAAGAAACCAAAAAAGTGGAAACCCAGTATTTAAAATAACTCTTTTTTATTTTTTAAAATAACTCTTACCTGTGCTTTGCTTAGGTGCTTAGGGGGTACAACAAAAGCACATACCTACTACCAAGATGAAATGTGCCATGTTTCAAGATGAGAATATAATAAAGAGTTTTGGGCTGGATGTGGTGGTACATGCCTTTAATCCCAGCACTTGGGAGGAAGAGAAAAAAAGATCACCATGAGTTCGAGGCCACCCTGAGACTACATTGTAAATTCTAGGTCAGCCTGGGCTAGAGCAAGATGCTTCCTCAAAAAAAGGAGTTTTGGTAAATGGGTAGGATGTTAGAAATGGAAGGGATCTGAGTTAGAAATGGTCTCAAGTCCAACTTCCTTTTCATGAGATATCTCATGGGAGTGGAAGAAGGGAAGTCTGATGAGTGATGCACACATTGACAGGATGCAATGGTCACCATCTTGACTGGGTAAGAGAACAAGGAGGAAGGCATTTTTCTCCATATGCTTGCTAATGTTGCAACGTATGAATGGGGCAAAAGAGAGATAAGATGATTTCTTGGTCACATTGTTGGATATCTTCTTGAGAAACCATTTTTTTTTGTCTATTATTTCTGCACTCTAAAAATAAAGGCAATATTAAAATAAAAGGAATTTAAAAATAGATATTTTGCCAGGCATGGTGGTACACGCTTTTAATCCCAGCACTGGGGAGGTGGAGGTAGGAGGATCTTTGTAAGTTTGAGGCCAGCCTGAGACTACATAGTGAATTGGAACCTGGAGGTTAGCCTGGGTTAGAGAGAGACTCTACCATGAAAAGCCAAAAAAACCAAAAAAAAAAAAAAAAAAAAAAAAAAAAAACCAAAAAAAAAAACAAACAAACAGAGATTTTGAGGAATAGGTCAAGCTTCAAGATAATTCAAGTACAGAAGAAAAGCTGAAAAGAGCAAACAATGCCTCTGCTCCCAAGTAAATGTTAGTGAGGCCGAGATAGGACACAAAGCATCACTATCTAGTTTTCTGGTCTTGGGTGGGTTACTTATTCTCTCTGAGCCTTCCTGTCTGTCTCAGGTCGACAGAAACTGGGATTGTTGTAATGGTATATGCCTGTCATTTCAGGACTCAGGTTGTAGATTTAAGAGGATAATGAGTTCGAGGCCTGCATGGTCTACATAGGAAGAAAACAAACAATTCCATCAACAGCATTTACAGTGTGACCTTGGGCAATTTGTATGTACAGTGGGAATCTTTTTACTTATAAAATTAGGATATTTCTGTCTACCTCACAGGTTAAGCACATAAAAAGTGTTAATAGAATAAATGTTGTTAATAAGAGGATATCTGTCCATATTTAATGCAAACCACTCATCTGTACAATTCTTTAATTTGGAACCATTTTAACATGGCTATCGACAGTTTCCTGATGGCCTGTCCTTGGTAGAAGAGTTGGGTCAAGGTCAAGGTGACCTATTTCAAATTGATTTAATATTCTCAAATTTAATTAAGACTGGAAATATAATCCATCTAATATAAATAATTGAGAAGCTGAGGATGTGTCATCTACTATAAAGTTCTCCATCCTTTTCACTAATCCAAAGTGATGACAAATCCAAGTGTCTGACCTCAATGGCTATCCCAAAGAAGTTACAGTTATGAAATTTGATTCAAATCAGGAATGGTTGTATTACCCTTTACGTCATAGATACAAGTATAGTCTATAGAATAGGCTACCAAATATTAGGGAATGCCATGCCTGAGTAGTCATTTGATTTTGATGAGCTGGTGATTTCAGTTTAGTTGTAATCTTTGTTCTGTCATATTAACTCTTCAGATGATTAGCTGACTGAATTAGGGGCAGAGGTGTAAACACTGGGTCAAAGTTAAGGTAAATAATAAATGTGAGTCAAAAGCGGTAAGACTCAAAGGCTTAAAATCTCTTCCTTCTGACTACTTCAGGAAAACGACTTCGCTTAATATATAAACACTCTCAAGGAAGGGTATGATTCAATGGGTGCGTGATATTAATTGCTCTGTGTTCCCCACAAGGCAAATGAATGTCTTATATATATTACTGAAACTACATTGCCTTCCAGCACCTCTCATCTCATCATTAAACTGCTTCTGAGACTAATCTCAAGAGGGAAGCTATCATCAGAGCTTTGGTTACTCACTTACTTCCAGAAGACCACACAGACTAACTCTACATGTTTTGATCCCTCTTTATATACCAATCATGGAGTCTCTCCCCGTCCCTGAACATCTCTAATGTGGTTTAACCTTTTGCACCCTCCCCCAACCCCTTTTCTTGTGCCCTCTATTTGCACATTGTCAGCAAAATTTCCCATTTCTCTATCTTCTCTTCCTTCCCCTTTTTTGCTCTGAAACTCATTTGCCTATTGATTTAAACTTGAACAGTATCTTTGTATCTTACGCACTGTAGCATAGCAGCATCTGGAGATGTGGTAGGTGGCTTCCCTATGACTTCCTGCGACTACTTTCCAATGATTTTTGCTCCATGTCTACTTTATAAAGAGAATACTCAAACCAAACTGAGGGAAGGATTATGCCAACTGCAGTTTGAGGAATTTCCATTTCCATATTAAGGGGAAGGGTCTACTAGGAAATTGTATATAATGGTTAAAGAGAACTGGGAATTGTAATGTGTATCTACTGATTTTTGCCAATCTAGAATCCATTAACCTATTAATACAACTATAATATTCTTGGAGGAGCAATCTTTGTTCTCCCTTCAATAGACTCATTGCTCTTGTTTGCCTTTTCCTCCTAGGCTTGCATTGATTTACTTATTTACTTATCTGTTTATCTTGTTTACTATCTATATCTTCCTCCAGTATGTCTGTTTCATGAGGCTAGAAACTTTGTTGTTCATTACTGTTTTGGAAGCAACAATGCTTGGCACGTAATAGGTATTCAGTGTATGTTAAATAAATAAATGTCACTCTGCAATAAGGTTGAGCTCATGCTTGTATTAAGGAATACTGAAGTGACCATCTTAGGGGCATCAAAAAATTCTACACTGATGATAGCAATAACTGGTTTAGTATGAACACATAAACCAGTATAGCCTGAAAGCATTAGCAGATATTTTGGAGACTTCAAGACACCTAAAGTACTTTGGATTGAAAACAATGCCAACTTGAATGAAAGCAGAGCTGAGATAGAAAAAGTAATGGTGAAATTCTAATGACCTTAGTTAGGACCCATGATCAAGACAAGCATGGTACATTAGTGAATATATTCTATCTTTTTTTTTTTTTTTTTTTTTTTTTTTTTTTTGCTTTACTCAGTCTTGCTTTACTTGAACTGTATTTCTGCCCTTTAAGACCAAAAGGGTCTGGGCTTATACAAGTTGTAACTGAAATGACCTGAGGTGAAGGTAAGGTCACATGGACAGAACAGATGATGCAAGACTAGAACACAAGGAATTATGATATATAATGGATGAAAGAAAAGACACAACAAAGAATTAGCAGAAAAGGTAAAAAGAGGGAGAAGAGTAGTTTACAGAAACCAAGTAAAGAAAGAGATTCAGTTAGGAAGAGGAGAGGTTAGCAGTGTGGAAATCAGACTCAAGTGGTACATCAGAGCCCCTTGGGAGACTTGACAAAGTACAAAATACTGGGCCTTAGTAGATCTTGGGTTGAGTCAGTAAGTTCGATGCCTAGCAATTTACAAGTTGGTATTAATTTTGTATATTTGAAAGTACTGACATGGAGGTTTTGAATAAAGTGAGATTTGGAAAGGGCTTATTGGACTTGAATGTTTGTAAAAGGAGAATAGAGATAAGTTGTGTTGAGTGGAGGAAGATGCAAGGAGTTGAGAAGTCATGTGGAGAGAGAATAGATGATTCTATTAAATGAGAAATTATCAAGGAAATGAGGAAGTGAGCTAAAGGAAGTTGTATGGAAAGCCTCTTGCTTTAAAGATGGAATAATACTCTGTTTTCTCTTCAGATCATATAAATCTTTTGCCTTTTAAGGGTGGAATAAATTTGAGCATGTTGATTTGAGGCCATCAAAGAACTATGATGGAATCCCGAGAGCAGATGATGCAGGAAGGATGGGAGGGACGAGCCAACACAATGAGTTGCAGGACCAGAGAAAAAGAGATGAGAGCATCAGAGGAGGTCCAGCAAGCAAGAGTAGGGGATGGAGAGAGATGCAGAAAGTTGATGGATGGTGGAGTCTATGCTTGGCTTTCCCAGTCTTTTCCCCTTGTAATAGAAAACAGGCTCATGTACTTAGAGCAAGGAAGAAAGTAGAAGAGCAGAGGATTAGAAAGTTTCAAATAGCCACAGAGAAAAAGAACACACCCAGGGCTCAGTTATGTTTGAAGGCCACAGAGCAGAGACAATTCTCCCCAACAATGCTTTAACAGCCTGGGTTAGAAGCAGAGAAGGCTGACTGGGGGTTTATTCAGGGTAGAAGTGACCTTCTGTTTTATGAAAACAATATTATTACCTCCATTAATGAGTGCTCTGGGAATAAAACCCTTTACTATGAAAACAGGCCATCTGAAAAACAAAACAAAACAAAGCAAAAAAAACAGGTCCATAAATCACAAGAGCAGAACATGTGTAGCCTTATGACAAAATTGCTTGGTATACAGTTTCTCTTCAACTTGGACCAGATTCTCACCGAGATAAACATTTAAAATCTCTACAGATTCTCTTTTGCCCCAGGTCTCTTTGACCCACTTCAAAGATCTGACATCTCTTGTGTTGTTCAACTCTGCCTCTCAGAAAACCTGTGAAGGATTTAATCATTCATACTTCTATGGCTGATTAGATTGTTACCATCCCTAATCATGTGTGCTTTAGTTATGGTTATATATATATTTACCATTTTGGTTTGACTATGATAATGATATACTATACTATATACTATACTATACTATATACTGATATAGTATATAGTATGATAATGATATACTATACTATATACTATAATGATATTGGAATTTTCTTCCTTCAAAGAACATTTGGTGTTGCTCTGACAGGATTTGTCCCCACAAAGGTGCAGTTTCTTGAAACTTGATCCCCCAATGAGACATTATTGAGAGTTAGTGGAATCTTTCAGAGAGGACTTAATGGGAGGTGATTATTAGCTCCTCCAAGGCAACTCCTCGAAGGGATTAATGCTTATTTTGTGTGCATGTAAGTTAGGTCTCAAGGGACTGGAGTGGTTATGGGAGAGCAGGTGGTTATAAAGCTCTTTCTTGGCTCACTCTCTTGTTTCCTTTCTCACCATGTGATCTCTCACACACGTTTTCATCATGGGACACCATCTGCCATTTTATGACTGAGCCAGAAGGCTTTTTTTTGTTTTTAGGTGGTGTTAAGATAGAGCCACTTGATCTTGGACTTTAAACCTCCAAAATGTGAGCTCAATAAACCTCTTGTTTTTTTTTAAATTTTATTTATTTATTAGATATGGAGAGAGAGAGAGAGATAGAATGGGTGTGCCAGGGCCTCTAGCCACTGCAAATGAGCTCCAGATGCATGCACCATGATGTACATCTGGCTAACGTGGAACCTGGAGAATTGAACCTGGGTCCTTAGGCTTCACAGGCACACCTTAACTGCTCTTCAGCCCAAACCTCTTTTCTTTATTAAATACTAAACCTTGAGTATTTTGCTATAAAAACAACATGTGGACAATGAGATTTGTCAACTTAAAGATAGAGGGAGTGCACTATCGGTGATAGTATATCTGATCTCCAGTGACTGCATTAGATCTAGGAGCCAGAAAACTATCCAGTACAGACAGCAGTCAGCAGGTATTTGTAGAATGAGTGAACATTGGATGAATGAATGACAATGAGCTGGGTGAGGATGGTGAACAGATGCTGCAGGGTGTATGGATTGCTACAACCTTACTTGCATTTTTTCAGAAGTTGAGCTTGGGACAAAGACTTTCGGGTAAATAGTTGCCTAGTCACATCTTGTGTTGCTGTAACAGCACGCTTGAAACTGAGTAAGTAATCAAGAGCAGAAATTTAATCCTCACCATATGGAGGCAGAGAAGTCCAAGCTCAGGGATCTGCCATCAAGGATGGCCTTGCTGTGCCTTTATGCAGCAGGTGACAGGTGAGAGTAAGTGATCCCACTCCCAGAAGCCCTTCTTGCGATGCATTAATTCCTTCATGAAGTAGAGTCCTTGTGACTTAAACGTCTCTCAGTTGGCCCCACTTCCCAATGCTGCGTTGAGGATTAAGTTGCCCACACATAAATTTTGGGAGACAAATTCAGACAAGAGCAGCTGTTTATTTGGCATGCTATCTCAGGGAACCCCAATAAGGGAATAAGGAAGAGATGGAGAGGAGAATGATAAGGAAATGATAAGAGGTGGCATTAATGAGGACTTACTATTGTGATTAATGGATGCTCATTGTCCCCGGGCACCTGTGAGAGACTGTTCAGGCTCGTCTCCTGCCAAGGGATAAGAAAACTGGAGCACATACATATACCTCCCTCCTGCTTGTCAGTAGGTGAGGACCACTTCTGTGCATACCCACTTCTCAACGCTTCAGCCTAACCTGTGAGTGCACAAGCCACATTCTCAGAGCTAGGAGAATCCTACCCCACAAGTGCTTGCAGGATCAAAGCATGAGCAATTGAAAAAGGGCTGGGGTGGACCATCAAGAACAAAGCCACAAGAATAATTTGGCCGGATATTTCAAGATCCATATGCTCTTGCCCTCCCATGCAGTAACCCTGCACATTCTAGATAAACTTACATACTTGATAAATGCACACATTTTTGCCCATGGGTGCTCATTGCAGAATTATTTAAATAACAATATATTAGACAGAATTCAGTGCTCATCAGAAGGGAGCTGGATAAATTATCTACATGTATTAGCATAAAAATCTACAATATGTTAAGCTGTAAAAAGAGAGATGCAAATGACTTGAATGGAGTGATATGTTGCCAAATGTAAATGATATGTATTCATTTATTTATGTATAGAAGGGTTCACCAAGAAACTAGAAACAATGGTTGATTCCTTTGCTACAGGTGTTGAGAATAGAAGGAAAAGTGAATAAGATGGAAGAGAAACACTGTAGAGCTGTAATCTGTTGTATTAGCTAATTTTAAACAAATGTTCATATACAACTTATTTTAAGAACTTAAAACCTTGGGGATGGGGAGATGGTTTGGTGGTTAAAGACATTTGCTTGCAAAGCCTGCCAGCCTGGGTTCACTTCCCAAGCCACCCACAGAAAGCCAGATAGACATTTGTTTTCAGTGGCAAGAGACCCTGGCATAAACATCCACCCATCACACACACACATACAGATAAATAAATAAAAATTTTAACAAAACAAAAAATAATTAAAGGCACAAGATTTATATGATCTGAAGAGAAACCAGAGTATCCACAAAATAATTTAAAATCTGAAGTGAATTGGAATTGTTATTGTTGTATATGTATAAATTGCAGTTAATAAAATAAAATACAAATGTCTCATCCATTCTCAGTCTTTATATTCTAATTTTCAGGGAATGGAATCCCAAGGGATTGTGGGAATTTTCTGGAGCTCCTCGTTCCTCTGATGTTGGGATCCTTTCATTCCAAGTTAATTATGACAGTGACCTCCTCTAGATCTCTCTTCCTATTGTTATTGTTCAAAGATGTCTTCTTCTTGACCCAAAGTTATGGTGGATGATGAATGTTCAACACAAACAGAAATAATAATTCTGGCTCAAGCCAGACCAAGTGTTCTTGGTAGCAGGTTGCCAGTAGAAATGTCCTCATCCTTTAAGGTAGCCCCTCAAGGGGTCGTGGCTCCCTCAAGGAGGACAACCATTGATTAAGGGTGCCCAGGATGTCTCAACATTTGACTAGGTATTGTGGTTTCACAGAAGTGACTAATTAGCATAGATGTTTGTTTTGAGGAACTGGTGCTTTCTCTGGAGAGCTGGGGGCGGGGGTAGAGGAACTAATTCACTCTTTTTTTTTTTTTTTTTTTTTTTTAATTCCCTTTTTTTTTTTTTTTTTTTTATTAGTCAGTTCTGTATTCAGCAAATACAGTCATTTTGGTACCATTATTAGGCTCATCCGTGACCTACCCCCTCCCCTTGGCCCCTCCTTGTTGAGGTATACGGGTCATGCATTGTGGAGTTAGCCCACAGTTATGGGTAAGCTAAATGTCTCTGCATATCATGACCCAACATGTGACTCTGACATTCTTTCCGCCCCCTCTTCCGCAAAATTTCCCTGAGCCATGTTGGGTTCATTTTTGGTCGGCTTCAGTGATGAGGTGTTGAGGGCCTCTGAGGCCCTGGCTCTCTGATTTGGTAGGAGTTGATTTTTCTCTATGCTGATCTCCTTCCCCCTTGTGCTGGTGTCTGGTTCATCAGGAAAAACAGCCCCCTTGCTTGTTTCTCGAAGTTTTCTTAGTTTCAGCCGGAGCCCTTTTGAGGTATGATGGGGTGGCTCTCTCCTTATGGTCTACATCTATCTGAAAAAGAGAAGCAGATTCTCCAACGGAGAGTAAGTTAGCATCAGGACAAATGAGATAACCCTTACATTTTTTTTTTTATAGAGAATTTAATATGTGTAGGCCCTCTTGTAGCCCACAATTGATAGTAGGTTGATACTGGAGAGTGGGCTTATGTTTGGATATGGTTCTGACTTGTTTCCCAGCTCCAGCTATGGGTCCCATACCAGTGAGGGGATCAGTTAGCCAAATTGAGAGCAGTTGGTTCCCCACGTTGGCTGTGTGCCACCACTGCACTTGTGTGGGCATCACAATAAGTTATTTGCTGCTAAGTAGGTTAGACCATGCGTTGCTTCGATAGATATTGGTCAATTTCCCCCAGTCGCCCATGTAGCACCTTCTGGCACTAGATGCGCTGACTGTCTGGGGACTGACTCTCATCCAACTTCCAGCCATGCCATTCTAATTTGCATGTCAATCACATAAGGTATCTTCAGCAGTAGGGTCTTACCACTAACCTTTGGTGGGTCATCAAGTACTCTGACAGAAATCTGTCTGTCTTTTAGGAAACCTTGTAGGTCTCTCTGATCAAAAGCTCATTGTGGATGATAGCCCCATGCTGGTTCTGGGAGTTACAGGTCAGTGCCCACTAAGAAAATGAGGAAAAAGATAACTAATATACAAGAGTTAGAGGTAAGAGAGAGAGAGACAGGGAGAGGGGAAGTGAGGGAGGGAAGATGTAGGAGACTAAGGTTAGTCTTAATCTTACCCTCTCCAGTGTCTTGTGGTTCAGGTGTTCCCTGTAAGGGCCTGGTGAAGGATCAGCCATTTGGTCTATCTTTTAGTAAGTAGAAGATTATGGTACCATTGCCGTTTGGGTCTAGATTTGTGTTTCCCACCCCTTTGATGCCCTCCCCTCCCTCCCCTTCCATCCTAGTGTCTAATCTAGGAGATGCTTGCTGGGTATGTAAGGTATCTTCGGTAGATTCAGGTTAGGTGCTGTAGATGAGTGAGACTATGTGGCGATTTTTTTTCTGTGATTGGGTAAGTTCACTGAGAATGATCTGTTCCAGGTTCAACCATTTTTCCTCAAATTTCATTGTGTCATTTTTTCTTACTGCTGTATAGAATTCCATTGTGTAGATATACCACATCTTAGTTATCCATTCTTCTAGTGATGGACATCTGGGTTGATTCCAGCTCTTAGCTATTACAAATTGAGCCGCTATAAACATGGTTGAGCAAATCTCTTTAGTCTGTGGTTTGAAGGTTTTAGGGTAGATGCCCAGTAAGGGAATAACTGGGTCTGTTGGTATCTCTATACTCAGCTTTTTCAGAAGTCTCCATATTGCTTTCCAAAGTGGTTGTACCATCCTACATTCCCACCAACAGTGGATGAGTGTTCCTACTTCTCCACATCCTCGCCAGCATTTATTTTTATTTGATTTTTTGATGCTTGCTATCCTTATTGGGGTAAGGTGGAATCTCATAGTTGTTTTAATTTGCATTTCTCTGATGATTAGGGATGATGAACATTTTCTTAAGTGTATGTTTGCCATTTCTATTTCTTCCTCTGTGAACTGCCTGTTCAGCTCTTTGCCCCATCTTGTGAGTGGGGTGTTTGACTTCTTACTGTTTAGATTTTTGAGTTCTTTGTAGATTCTAGAGATTAGTCCTCTATCAGTTGAATAACCCACAAATATTTTCTCCCATTCTGTGGGTAATCTATTGGCTTTGCTAATTGTATGCTTGTCTGTAAAGAAACTCCTCAGCTTCATGTGGTCCCATTGGTTGAGTGATGGTTTAAGTTCATGAGCTACTGGGGTTTTGTTCAGGAAGTCTTTTTCCATTCCTATATCATGGAATGTACTTCCTAAATTTTCTTCCAGTAGTATTCGAGTTTCTGGTCTTATATTGAGATCTTTGATCCATTTGGACTTGAGTGTAGTGCATGGTGAAATGTGTGGGTCAAGTTTTAGTTTCCTGCATATGGTTATCCAGTTTGTCCAGCACCATTTGTTGAAGATGCTGTCTTTTTTCCAGCGTATATTGTTTGGGCCTTTATCAAATATCAAGTAGCTATAGTTGCTTGACCCAAAGTCCGGGTCCTCAAGTCTATTCCATTGATCTATAGTCCTGTTTTTATGCCAGTACCATGCTGTTTTTATTACTATGGCTTTGTAATATAGCTTTAGATCAGGTATGGTGATGCCTCCAGAGGTATTTCTTTTGCAGAGGATATGTTTGGAAATGCGAGGCCTTCTGCCTTTCCATATGAAATTTGAGATCATTTTTTCTATCTCTGTGAAGAACACTGTGGGGATTTTAATTGGTATTGCATTAAATCTGTAAATTGCCTTTGAGAGCCCAGGACCAGATGGCTTCTCAGCTGAATTCTACCAAACCTTCATGGAAGAACTCAAACCAATCTTCCTCAAACTGTGCCACACAATTGATGAACAGGGAAAGCTACCCAACTCCTTTTATGAAGCTAGCATCACCCTAATTCCAAAACCAGGCAGAGATGCCACAAGAAAAGAAAACTACCGGCCTATTTCCCTGATGAATTTAGATGCAAAGATCCTAAACAAAATCCTTGCAAACCGAATCCAACAACACATCAAAAGCATTATCCACCTTGACCAAGTGGGATTCATTCCAGGAACACAGGGGTGGTTCAACATACGGAAATCTGTCAATGTAATACACCACATAAACAAGGATAAACATAAAAACCACATGATCATTTCGATAGATGCAGAAAAGGCCTTTGACAAGATTCAACACCACTTCATGTTCAAAACATTGGAGAGAGTTGGCATGGTTGGTTCATATCTTAACCTAATAAAGGCAATATACGAAGCTCCGAAGGCCCAAATAATACTTAATGGAGAGAGACTGGAGGAATTCCCATTAAGATCAGGAACAAGACAGGGTTGTCCACTCTCACCTCTGCTTTTCAATATAGTTCTGGAAGTCCTAGCTCAAGCAATAAGACAGGAGAAGGAAATAAAAGGGATACAATTTGGAAAGGAGGAAGTTAAGTTAGCTTTATTCGCAGATGACATGATTATATATGTAAGAGACCCGAGAGACTCCATCCCAAAACTCCTGAAGGTGATTAACTCCTATAGCAAAGTAGCAGGATACAAAATCAATGCACAAAAATCAGTAGCCTTCCTTTATGCAAAGGACAAAGATACAGAAAAAGAAATAAGGGACATAGTCCCATTTTCAATTGCGACAAAAAAAAAAAAATACCTTGGAATAACGTTAACCAAGGAAGTGAAAGATCTATACAATGAAAACATAAAAACACTCAAAAAAGAAATTGAGGCGGACTTGAGAAAATGGAAAGACCTCCCATGTTCCTGGATAGGCAGAATTAACATTGTGAAGATGACAATCCTACCAAAGGTAATTCACTCTTATGAAACTGGTGAACCGTTTCCCCTGCTACTTCAGCCTCTTCATGTAGGATGGGATTAGTCAGCTCATTGCTCAATTTACTGAGGACAGATAGCCACACTGAATATAGCCTGTCCAGATTGGATGTTTTACATTTTGGTAAACAGTATGAATAGAGGTAGAGAATACCTCTGCCTCTTGGAGTTTCAGAATAACAAGGATCATAATTTTCATCTGGATCATTACACTAACAACTCTCCATACTCCTAATGTCCCCAGCCACCCACTTAAAAAATATTTTAATATTTATTTACTTATTTCACAGAGAAAGAGTGAGAGATTAAGAAAATGGGTGTGCCAGGGCCTCCAGCCATTGCAAATGAACTCCAGATGCGTGTGCCTCCTTGTTCATCTGGCTAACGTGGGTCCTGGGGAGTTGAACCTTGGTCCTTTGGCTTTGCAGGCAAATGCCTTAACTGCTAAGCCATCCCTTCAGCCCCACTCATTTTTAAAATCACATTCCAAGACGTAGATATAGCAATCCTGCTAAAACATGAATTTAACTCGAATTATCCATTTATTGAAACCATTTCATGGCACTTTATTTTCCTGCAAAGTAAAATAAATTTCACTAGCCAGCAGACTCAAAGCCTTTTATGGTCCACCCCTATCAACTGTTTTAGTCATGTTACTTACCAGTTTCCATAGTTTTGTATTTTCATCAATATTTACTATATGAAGTAAATTACTTATTATATGAAGCTCACCTTTCCCTGTATTTCCAGGCTCAGAGATGCTGGCTCTCTGTGGCATTTGTCTCTATTTTAATAGTACTTAGCATACTGTATTGAAATTTTATGCTTCATTATGAATACCCTTTATTAGGTGGTAAACTTTTCTAGATAAAGGTAGTTGGTTTATATTTGTATTCATAATAGGTGGGTGTATTTGTTTAAAATTGTTTATCTAGATCAAATTCCCTCTGCGCTTTCTCACCAGCTGCTGCTAACTGAGCTCCCCCCTAGTCGGCTGTCTTTGGAAGCACATCATTCCACCATGGTCAAGAACAGTGCGGCAGGTTGCGCTCTTTGCAAAGACTCAGCAGTAGAGATTGTGTGCTGGAGGTTCGGGAGAGTTCTCTGAGGATCAGCACCTGCAGGGGAAGTGAAAGAAGCAGACTGTGAAAACAGAGAAGTGGCGCTCATGTGCAATGTCATCAAGACCTGACTGACCCCCACAGACAGTACTAAAGCTGGCCCAATCCTTTATGGTTGGCCCAAATTTAGGTGTAGAGTTTGTGCTTTTACATTCAGGTATCAAAAAAAGACATTGAAGGGCTGGAAAGATGGCTTAGCGGGTAAGGTACTTGCCTGTGAAAGCCTAAGGACCCAGTTCAATTCCCCAGTAGCCACCTAACCCAGATGCACAAAGTGGCACATGTGTCTTGAGTCCATTTGCAGTGGCTGGAGGCCCTGGTGCACCCATTCTCTCCCTCTCTCTCTCTCTCAAATAAATAAATAAATAAATAAAATATTTACAAAAAGACATTGGGTGCAGGCTGTTCCTGGAAAGGGTGATGACTTTTGGGCTGGTATGTTCTCTTCACACTGAGAATTGGAAACTATCTGTGGACAACAGTTGCAGCATTTGAGGGAATATGGATCTAGGAAGTGCATAACTCCTTATCAACTATAAATATGGATTCCAGAGTGTTCAGAATGCCTGGGTCACTATTTGCTGAATGTTCTGGGTATCTATTGCTATGTGATCAACTACTCTCCCAAATTAATGGCTGAAAAGGCAGCAGTCATTTATTTCAATCATCAGCCTGCAGTTCTGACAGGGCTCAGTGGGGACAGCTCCTTTCCGTTTTACGTGGCATCAGCTAGGATAGCTCATATAAGACTGGGAGATCTAAATCCAGCTCACTCACATGGCTGGACATTTCTATGTGGGCCTCTCTTCAGAAGGGCTAGCATTCCCTCATTACATGGTGGCTGGACTCCAAGGTTGTCTGTCGCAAAATATCTAGGCAGAGACGTTTTCATCTTTTACAGCCTAGCTTCAGAAGTAACACAGCATCACATTTTCATAGAGCATCATTGCTGTGGTTTAAATAATTATCTCTTTCCAAATTCATGTGGCGCTTTGATTACTATTGTAAATGTATTAAGAGGTGTCACCCATAAGAGGTGCTTAAGCCATTTGGCAACTGGCCCTCATAAATGGTTTAATGACACTATCTTAGAAGTGGGTTCGTTTTACATTTCTATTCATTATATATTAGACATCCATTTACCTGAGGTACTGCCTTCAATATTTCTGTGGTTTTAACAAAGGGATTTACAATCACACTTCTTGTCCCATCGTCTTCACCTTGCAGTTGCTTATAGATCTGAAACTCTTGGAGACACTTGGTATGAGCAACGGCTTTATTTTCAAAGGAAGCAAATCCTAGACCATTTGTTCTTCAGTTCATCTCTCTCCTTACACTTTGTCACAGGCAGTGAGAAGCCCCCAGTATTCTTCCTAGAATTCCCCTTAGTTAAATGATCAAATTCCTTCGATCTATATTGTTTGGTTCATGCCACCCCAGGAAACTGAATGACCAAATTTTCTGCCATTATATAACATGGAAACATTTTCTCTAGCATTTAATAGCATATTTATTTCCTTTCTAATAGCCTCCTTGATGCCCTTTAGGCTTTCTGCCTACTATCCCAAAGCCAGTATCACACATTTTACACACACACACAATCCTATATGCAAGTACCATTTATTACCCGTAACAGAATATTCTAGAGCCTTTTGGACTAAAGTAGGAGCAACCATTTATTTGGTTTACTAATCCTCAATCAGAGCAAGGCAGAGCTGGGGTGTTTCAGTTCTGTTCCACCCAGGTGAGGTGGCTTGTCTGGTTCCAGAGGATCCAGTGGCAAGACGGCCTATTCATACAGTTGATGATTGGTCCTCAGTGCAAATATTCTCCTGGTAAACCTCTCGCCATGGGGTGTTTTGGAGCTTCACACTAGCATGATTTCAAGGTGCGCTGGTTTGAATGAAATGTCCTCAGTAGGCTCACATGTTTTGAACACTGGGTCCTCAGCTGGTGCCAATTTGAGAAAACTGTGGGGCCGTTGGTAGGTGACAACTTGCTGGAGGGGTGTGTAGTTGGGGATTGGCTTTGGGATGACTTAGCCCAGCTCCAGGCACAATGCATAGACTCCTCCCTTCCAGCTGAGGAAGATGCGCCCTGTACTTGTGCTCAGGCCTGCCATGCTTCCCACCCTATGATGAAGTCTTCCCACCAAACTTTCAGCCAAAACAAACCCCTTCCTCTCCAAAGTTGCTCCTGCTTGGGTGTTTCCAGCCGTGAGAAGGTAACTGCGACACTTGGTTACAATGGCAAGAGTTCTGGGGGACACAGTAGGACCTGCAGCACTGTGCAAATGTCCTACAGGACTTCCTGGTCCATAGTCACCAGTCTGGCCAGAATCAAAGGAAAGAAACACGGAGAGAAGTCTTTATAAGAGTGTCCAAGTCTTGTTAGAAGAATGACCTGTGCAATAGGAGATACACTGCAAACTATAAACTCACTCAGGTGTATAATTTGACCTCCCTGTTGCTCTGCATATCCTAAAAGTGTAGTATCTGAGGAAGATAGACTACTATACTTGAGAGAATGGAGGGAACCAACCTTTCCCTTTAATCCTTTACATAGGCTTCTATAAACTGTAGGTCAGGGTCAAATCTGGCCCACTACCTGTTTGTGTTGATAAAGTTTTATTGCAACACAGCCATGCACATTCATTTATCTCTTGGCTATGGCTGCCTTAGTATTACAGAAACAGAACTGAGGGATCGTGACAGAGACCAGATGGCCTGGAAGGATTCACTGCCTGTTTCTATGCAGAAAGCGTTTGCCTTGCATCCTGCTCATTCACTGAGCAAGCAGGGTGGCTCATCGTGGTTGAGCATCTCAGACAACCTTGGGTCACTCTGGATTATACAAATGAGGTTACTGAGGCTTGTGAGGGATTCAGAGGGCTGTTGGATATGATGGCCTCTGTGAAGGGCCCCTTACTGTGTATTTTGTTCTGTGTTGCTGAATATTTTACAAATATGCTCTTTTCCATTCATAAAAAATACATAAAGGAAGGTCTTATTTTGATTCTCAGTTCATGGTGAAGAAAGTTAATATTTGTTCCAGTTAGAGCCAGAGCTGGAATTCCAACCCAGGTTTTCCCCAGTCCAGGATCAGCCACAGACAGCACCAGCATTTCTCAAAGTGAGGTTTCACTTGGATCAGGACCACCCTGAGACTCAGTACACATGTGCCATTTCCAAGGTTGTCCACCTGCCTGTGCATGAGAGCCACCGAAAGAGATAGCTAAGTGCATAAGTTCTGGCTAAAAACAGAGAAAGATGTGAAGACTGGGAGAGTCTATAGTGTGTCCCCAGGCATCTCAATGTTTTTTTAAACAAACTCCCTGGGTGATTCTAGTCTCTCTCAGTGTTGAGACTCACAAGCTTCCACTCACTGGAATCAGGCTATCCTCATTCCTATTCAGGAATCCACTAGGCCATGTCATCTTTCTTTCATTTTCTTCTTACTCCATTTTATCATTGTGTCTACAGAAGACACCATGAGAAAGTCTATTATGAGTGCCGATCCCAACTCTGAGGGCACTTTAATAGATCACCAAGATGGGGGCACATCTGTTCTTACCTGGCCTTTGAAAGATGCTCTTCCTATGCCCATGTTTGTGCAGGTCAAATCTCCGCTTGGGGGCTGTGAAGAATTGGAGGGCTTAGGTGAGAAAACCTGGGAGAAGAACTACTGGTAGTTCCTGTGAGCTAAGGAGCAGCTTCTAGCCTGCTGGGATTGTTGAACTTACCCCTTCATCCTTCCTCTGCTTTCCATATTACCATATTCACATATTTGCTAACAGAACAGACATACATACAATCGCTCCAAACATCTCTGCCCATTTTCTAAGCCATCATTATTAACATGGCCTGTTAGTGACTTTACTCATTGCTGTGGAACAAATACCTGATAAGTAGCACCTTAACAAAGGAAGGGTATGTTTCAGCTTTTAGGTACAAGGGACATAGTCCATCATGATGGGGAAGGCATGGCAGCGGGGTGAGAAGCTTGTCTGGTCACATTGCTCGTGCAGACAGGCAGCGGAGGGAAAATAGTAAGTAGGGTTAGGCTATACAGTGTCAAGGCCCACCCCTCCTGGGGCCCACTTCTTCTAGCAACCTTCCCAAACAGCACCACCAGGGGGACAAGTACTCAAATACATGACCCTAGGGAGGACATTTCACATTCAAATCACAACACGTGGCTCATTTTTTAAAAAAAAAATCTGTATTTATTTTTATTTTTTATAATTAACAACTTTCATGATTGTAAACAATATCCCATGGTAATTCCCTCCCTCCCCCCACATTCCCCTTTGAAACTCTCCATCATATCCCCTTCCCCTCTCAATCAGTTTCTCTTTTATTTTGATGTCATCATCTTTTCCTCCTATTATGATAGTCTTGTGTAGGTAGTGTCAGGCCCTGTGAGGTCATGGATATCCAGGCCATTCTGTGTTTGGAGGAGCACGTTTGTAAGAAGTCCTACCAATTTTTTGGCTCTTAATTTTAAACTCAGTGTTTTGCAGTAGCACCTCTTTATTTTATATTTGGAGGTTTGGTTTTATTTAAAGAAAATGAAATTTCTACATAAACTATGGGGGTGGGGAGGGGTTGGTGATCTGCCCAATCAACAGGGCAGGAGAAATGCTTTCTAACCAGGGTTTGCCCATTCATGAAGAATGTCAAGATCTTGTTATCGATTGACAATGGCTTGTGAAAAAGTATAGAGTGTTTGGGTGTGGGAAGATGTGTTATCTTTTCTAGTTTGGTCATGTAACCTGTTGCACAACTTGACAGTGTCTTGGGTTGTTAAGTTTGTTTTGTAACCCAGCTGTTAGGTGAGGCACGTGTTGCTGCACATGCTGTCCCAAGGTGACTAACCGCTGTGGTTTGCCCAGGACTGAGAGGTTTCTGGAGCAAGGTCCCTTGCACTACTCAAATGGGAAAGTCCTGGACACAATAGAATGAGCTAATGTGCTTACACATCGCCCCAACTTGGACACAGCTGTCACAGTTATTTCATGAACCTCACATGCACACACAATGATTGACATACACAACTTCATCATCAACATTTCCCTTCACTTTTTCTTCCTTCTTGTCCCTTCTCTTTCAGGAACAGCAAGCGGAGCTCTCTCTGCTGCTCGGGCAGACGGTCTCTGCCCCATTCCCTGAAGCCTGGTCACCAGACATTTCGTGACCCTGAAGCCTCAGCTTGTACTGCAAACAAGCACAGGGTGGCATCCCGTGAACCGGACATTGCTTTCCTGCGGGGGAACACGAAGAATGATTTTTGCCTCGTCAGGTGTTCTGTATACCTCCTGTTCTAAATGGAAATATTATGTAAGGGTCCTCCTAATCTGCAGTAGTCTCTTCCCACTCATCATGTGAACCCCAGTGTACTTGCTGTGGAGTGCTATATGTAAAGGACATGGCTAGCTCTGTGGCCGAAGCCCACCCTTGGATGGACACTTCTCTGACCTTATATGCCTCATCAAAGACAAGATAGTGAACGAAGAGGAGTTCCTGAGACTTGTCTCAACATTCCTTTGTGGTATGCACTGAGTCCAGTAAAACCTGTCAGAGGACATTTACGTAACCTGGAACTGTGTAGCAATACAGAACAGGAAAACAGCACAATTTCCAGCTTTCGACCTTCAATAATCACAATGACAATAGCCACTCATATCTCCATCACTTTTGGGGGTTCCCCTGTGGTGGGCACTAGGGAAAGAAAATAGCAACAAAAATATGCATCGTCTTCCTCCTCTTGTGAAAGTAGTGGAAGTACTTTACAAATATTGCAAAAAAAAAAAGGTAAATACCATACAGAAAAGCACAGACAATGGCAAAAATTAATATGTAGATACCTCCACGGGCCACCAGTGGTATATTTAGTTAAAAATGTACCATGCTTTCATGTTTGTTCTATTCACTCAGCAATAGATGGGACATTTTCACAGTAGCATGGGATTTCTAATAGCTCAATTATTGCATTCCACTCTATGGATAGTCAAAATTTAGTTAATTAATTTTTTTGGCTGGATATTGAGGGATTACCTTCAATTTTTTTTTTTTTTTGTTTGGTTTTTCGAGGTAGGGTCTCACTTTAGCTCAGCCTGACCTGGAATTCTCTATGTAGTCTCAGGGTGGCCTCGAACTCTTGGTGATCCTCCTACCTCTGCCTTCTGAGTGCTGGGATTCAAGGTGTGCGCCACCACTCCCAGCTACCTTCAAGTTTTAAAAAGTATTTTATTTATTTGTGAGAGAGAAAGAGATAGAGAATGGGTATATCAGGGCCTCCAGCCACTGTAAATGAACTCCAGATGCGTGTGTCACTGGACATTTGACTTTACGTGGGTCCTGGAGAATCAAATCTGGGTCATTAGGCTTTGCATGCAAGCACCTTAACCACTGATCCATCTGTCTGGCCCTCCAATTTTTTTCTAAGTAAACATTTGCTGAATTACTCCCCAACCAGATAAGCTGTATTCTAATTTCTTTCTCACCAGATAGTGGTAAATTTCTAGTGTTTAAATTATAGATATTTTGGGATTTTAATAGGAATGGTTAAACTGTCCAGAAAAATGTCCTCAATTTATACATCCCTGAGGAGGACAGGAGAATGGCTCCTCCTAGTAGCTAGTAGCTTTGCCAGCAATTAGTGATGACCAGTGATCACACTGGCCAAGTGCTCTGCCCAGTGACAAAGTCCAACGTGGCCTCCAGACTTTGATATCACTTTTTTTTTTTATATCTGTGCATTCACAATATATCTAAAAATAGAACAGGAAAGTAAATAGTGACATTGATCATTTGGGGTCACAGTTATGCAAAAGTAGTGAAACACCTAAGCATGTCTATCAGGGATCTTGATGTGAAGTCTGTAACCCTTACTCTCGCCAACTCTTCTCCACTTAAGAGACAGGTCTGCTCCAGCTTGAGCAAACCTGCTCAAATCAAAGGCCATGGGTGCCCCCTGAAAAAAGTAAAGGACTTATGAGCAAATGAGGAGGAAGTGAAATGAAACAAGGAAATCTGCCTGTAGGGCAGGATGTGCCATATTGGTCAGTTTATGTCATCTGAAAAACATAATCTTGGTATTTCTACACCATTTTCATCAATGAGGAAGGTCGAGACCCCCTGCCATGGTTATGGAGCCAATTAAGAACAGATCTAGGGATTGACATATGATTCAGCAGTTAGAGATGTCTGCTTATAAAGTCTGCCAGCCCAGGTTCAAGTCTGCAGCAGTCACATGGAACTGGATGCTAAGTGACACATGCTTCTTCGACTCCAGTGTGCTGACTACAATGGGAGGTTGAACCAGGAGAATCAAAGTGAAGCTAGTCTGATATTCACTTGTGGCCTGACAGTTCTTTTGAAACACCAAGTTCCTGTGTCAAAAGAAGGTGGAGCACAGATACCTCAAAGTTGTTCTTAGACTGCCACATGTGCTGTGGCACAGCCCCCCCCCACACACCGAAATACACTAAAATTTTTTGCTGTTTATTTTTATTTATTTCAGAGTGACAGACAGAGAGAGAAAGAGAGAGAGAGAGAGAGAGAATGGGCGTGCCAGGGCCTCCAGCCACTGAAAATGAACTCAAGATATGTGCGCCCTCTTGTGCATCTGTCTAATGTGGATCCTGGGGATCAAGCCTCGAACCGGGGTCCTTAGGCTTCACAGGCAAGCATTTAACCGCTAAGCCATTTCTCTAGCCAAGAAATGCATTTTTTTTAAACTTTCCACCTTAGTTTTTTTTTTTTGTTGTTGTTGTTCATTTTTATTTATTTATTTGAGAGCGACAGACAGAGAGAGAAAGAGGCAAATAGAGAGAGAGAATGGGCACCGCCAGGGCCTCCAGCCACTGCAAACAAACTCCAGACATGTGTGCCCCCCTTGTACATCTGGCTAATGTGGGTCCTGGGGAATCGAACCTTGAACTGGGGTCCTTAGACTTCATAGGCAAGTGCCTAACTGCTAAGCCATCTCTCCAGCCCAAGAAATACATTTGTTTTAAACTACAAATAAAAAAAAAAAGCTCTGGGAAATGAATCATGGCCATCAGGCACTAAAGGGGCTATGGCATTAGAAGTAACATTAGGTTAACAGCATGTAGCCTGGCACACAGCAGCCTTTGAATGCATGTTTGCTAAGAGAATGAGTGTGTGGCTTAGCTTCCCTTCTTCTCTTTGGCTTTAAGCATTCTAATGAGTAGGAAAGGGCTGGTGAGGCTTTCTTCTTCATAGAACAGGTTCGTCCAGTTCTTCATCTCTTTTTAAATTAGCACTTATTAGTGAGTACAGTGTTGCAATTCAAATGGAAGCATATAATTGGTAGGATAAAATAAAGGTAATTAGCATTTCCATCTCTTCAAATATTATCATTTTTGGTATAGAAACTTTGACTTCTCTATTTTGAAGTATATTATAATTGTCCATGTAACATTAAAAATATCTTCCAGCTATGTTTCAGAACCACTATCCACCCTCTTTCTGTCCCCCTCCTTTGCTGCTACTGACCTCCATTCTTCTCACTACTTGCATGTTATCATCATTTTAAGCTTCTATATATAAGTGAGTAAGGACAGATGGTATTTATTTTCTGTGTCTGTGGGGCTTATCTCACTTAACACTGTCTGATTTCAGCCATGTAACAAATGGCAAGATTCCATCCATTTTCATGGTTTAATACTCCTTTGTATATTCATAGTATATATAAATATAGTACATATAAATGAGATTATCTATAAACTAAAAAATGAGCTCTTCTTGGACACTGAATCTGACAACACCTTGATCCTGAACTTCTCGGCATCCTGAACTGTAAGAAACAAATGTTCTCATTGACAACTCTATGTTTTATTGTTATAGCAGCCTCAATGGACTAGGATGCTATTGTAGTCAGGTTCTCATTGCTGGTAGAAATCACCCAACCAAGACAGCCTGCAGGAAAAGAGGGTTTATTTTGGCTTATAGACTCAAGGGGAAGCTCCATGATGGCAGGGAAAACAATGGCATGAGCAGAGGGTGGACATCACTCCCTGGCCAACATAAAGTGGACAATAGCAACAGGAGAGTGTGCCAAACACTGGCAAAGGGATACTGGCTATAATACCCATAAGCCTGCCCCCAACAATACACTGCCTGTAAGAGGTGTTAATTCCCAAATCTCCATCAGCCAGGAACCTAGCATTCAGAACATCTAAGTTTATAGGGGGACACTTGAATCAAACCACCACATTCTGCCCCTGCCCCCATAAACTGATATCCATACCTGATATAAAATACAACACATTTAGTCCAACTTTAAAAGTCCCCATAGTTTTTATCAATCCTAATGATATTCAACCCCTGCCCCCATAATCCAAGGTCTTTTAACTGAACCATGATACCAAAAAATCCCCCCAAAGCCCATAATGGCACAGAATAAGCACTCATACTGTAAAAAATGGCACTGGGCATAGCAAAGAAATATTCAACCAATGAAAGATTTACACAGGGAAAACATTAAATTCTGTAGTTCCAAATCCAACAACTCTAGTCAGTGAAAAGTCTCCAAGTCCAGTAATTTTAACCAGCAACAAGTCTCTGGAGTTCTAATTCTGCCCCTCCAGCTAGGCTACTCACAGTCCCGGAAAACTTGATCTGGGGCGGCAGCTGTCCTCAGCAGCCATCTTGTGGTCCCGGCATCTCCACCGGGTCTTCACTGCAACCCTCAGTTCATCCTCATGGCCCCATGGGGTCTCCATGCAGTCAATCCTGCTTCACACTGCCCATGGCCATTTCCAAAACACAAGACCATGTTACAAATTTAATGACCCCCTCTTTTCTGCATTTCTTATACTCCATAATATTAGGTAGGGTGACAATTTGTTAATCCAAGGGGGAATAAAGCATATGTGTATGGTCTATGTATATGTGTATATGTGTGTATGTGTATTTGTGTGCATATGTGTGTGGTCTACGTGTATGTGTGTGTGTATGAGCATATGTGTATGGTCTATGTATATGTGTATATGTGTGTATGTGTATTTGTGTGCATATGTGTGTGGTATGTGTTTATGTGTATATGTGTGTATGTGTATTTGTGTGCATATGTGTGTGGTCTACGTGTATGTGTGTGTGTATGAGCATATGTGTATGGTCTATGTATATGTGTATATGTGTGTATGTGTATTTGTGTGCATATGTGTGTGGTCTACGTGTATGTGTGTGTGTATGAGCATATGTGTATGGTCTATGTATATGTGTATATGTGTGTATGTGTGTATGAGCATATGTGTATGGTCTATGTATATGTGTATATGTGTGTATGTGTGTATGAGCATATGTGTATGGTCTATGTATATGTGTATATGTGTGTATGTGTATTTGTGTGCATATGTGTGTGGTCTACTCCAAAGGCTGAAGCAACACAGTCAAGTGTCTAAGACCAAATGACACCACCTCTTGGTACTAACATTACTGTTGCTGTTAGGTTCGCATTGCTGGCAGAAATCATGCAACCAAGAGCAGTTTGTGGGGAAAAAAAAGGGTTTATTTTTGCTTACAGGCTTGAGGGAAAGTGCCATGATGGCAGGGGAAAATGATGGCATGAGCAGAGGGTGGACATCACCCCCTGGCCAAGATAAGGTGGACTACAGCAACAGGAGACTGTGCCACACACTGGCAAGGGGAAGCTGGCTATGACACCCATAAGCCTGCCACCCTAAATACACTGCCTCCAGAAGGTGTTAATTCCCAAATCTTCATCAGCCTGGAACCTAGCATTCAGAACACCTAAGTTTATGGGGGACACCTGAATCAAACCACCACAGATGTTATGTCCAGAGACTTCACAGTGGGCTGAGTGATGTTCTTTTGAGGATGCCAGGCATGGTGTCCCAGCACTTGCAAAGCAAAGGTAGGAGGATTACCCTGAGTTCAAGGCCACATTGAGACTACATAGTGAATTCCAGGTCAGCCTGGGTTAGAATGAAACTCTACCTCAAAAAACCAAAAAAAAAAAAAATTTTTTTTTTGAGGGCTTGAGAGATGGCTTAGCAGCCTCTGAACTCTGTTAAGTTGGGACCAAGTTTTCAATGCATGAGATTTTGGGGGACATTTTAAATCTAAAAAGTAGCATATATCAACCATCTGATATGTAGTTTGTGTTCCTAACATACTGATTTAAAGTGAATCAGGGAGCTAGAGGGATGGCTTAACGGTTAAGGTACTTGCCTGCGAAGCCAAATGACCCAGGTTCAATTCCCCGGAACCCACCTTAGCCAGATGCACAAGGGGGTGCATGTATATGTGTATATGTGTGTATGTGTGTATGAGCATATGTGTATGGTCTATGTATATGTGTATATGTGTGTATGTGTGTATGAGCATATGTGTATGGTCTATGTATATGTGTATATGTGTGTATGTGTGTATGAGCATATGTGTGTGGTCTACGTGTATGTGTGTGTGTATGAGCATATGTGTATGGTCTATGTATATGTGTATATGTGTGTATGTGTATTTGTGTGCATATGTGTGTGGTATGTGTTTATGTGTATATGTGTGTATGTGTATTTGTGTGCATATGTGTGTGGTCTACGTGTATGTGTGTGTGTATGAGCATATGTGTATGGTCTATGTATATGTGTATATGTGTGTATGTGTGTATGAGCATATGTGTATGGTCTATGTATATGTGTATATGTGTGTATGTGTGTATGAGCATATGTGTATGGTCTATGTATATGTGTATATGTGTGTATGTGTATTTGTGTGCATATGTGTGTGGTATGTGTTTATGTGTCTGTATATGTGTATATGTGTATGGTATATGTGTACATGTGTATGTGTGTGGTATACGTGTATGTTGTGTATGCATATGTATGTGTGTGTGTATGAGCATATGTGTATGGTCTATGTATATGTGTATATGTGTGTATGTGTGTATGAGCATATGTGTGTGGTATGTGTTTATGTGTATATGTGTGTATGTGTATTTGTGTGCATATGTGTGTGGTCTACGTGTATGTGTGTGTGTATGCATGTGTATGTGTGTGTGTGTTTGTATATGAATGTGTATGTATGAGTGTGGTATACTTGTATGTGCTGGTGCCTGCAATGTCCAATGGGCTTTCCTGTGATGGCTAAAGGAGAATGTTGGTTGTCCCCCTCCATCATTCACTCACTTGTTTTCCCTTGCAAGGGAGTCTCACAGATTCCAGAGCTTGCCAATAGTAAGCCCCAGCTATTCTCCAGGGTCTGTCTCCTACAGCACTGGGGTTACAGGCATGCATGACCATGGCTAGTTGTTTATCTGAGTCTAGAGATTTGAACGTGGGCAGTCTCAGGCCTTCTCAGACCCTCCTTCTTGCACAGAATGCACACTTACCATCTCTCCAGCCACTGAAAAAGCCTTTGACAGCGAAGAGTTAAAGATCAACCTTGTCTCACTCCTACCCAGGGGTTGTAATGGACAGTGGCCATAGACTTGTTTCTTGAATCTATTTCTGCAGCAGGCTTACCTATACCCAAAAGAGAATTGTGGTGGCTGTCAGCAAGGGTTTAGAAAGATAAGGACACCTTCAAAATGTTTTGGGACATCAAAAAACTCCTGTTGTAACACAATTCTATTTGGCATATCATTAAAGAATTGTGATCATTTATCACAGAGAAAATGAAAGCCTCTTGGATATGAGCTTTATTTTGGAGCTGAACCCTTTAATCAACTGGACAATAGAAGATAGGAACTGAGGAGCGATGAGCTGCCATTAGCTCTCTCAATCCATGCTTGCTGGTGTTGACTCTGACTCTCACCTGGGTGTGCTGCTGAGAACAGAAAGGTTTTCATAATACTTAGTAAGAAACAGAGCTAACTGATCCAGGTACCTGAGTGTGCAGTGCCAATAACTCTAAGTATCTTCTTCCATACTTTACCTCTGCACCTTGGAATTTGAATAGTCTCCATGACAAAAAAAAGTGGCTTATGCTTTTCCATTCATTGCAAATCACTGTTTTTTGTATGGATATAACTAATAATCCTGTTTTTTCAAATATTTTATTTTTATTTATTTGAGAGAGGGAAAGAGGGAGGGAGGGAGCATAGGGAGGCAGGGCGAGAGAGAGAGAGAGAGAGAGAGAGAGAGAGAGAGAGAATGGGTGTGCCAGGGCTTCCAGCCATTGCAAACATACTCCAGATGCATGCACCACCTTGTGCATCTGGCTTACATGGGTCCTGGGAATCAAACCAAGGTCCTTTGGCATCACAGGCAAGTGCCTTAACCACTTAGCAATCTCTTCAGCCCATCCTATGGATTAAGTAAAGGAGGGGGTGTTTCTCCCAAGTTAACCAAAGGGAATAATAGAGAAGTAGAGTGACCATATTTAGCCAACATAGAATACTGGATGCCTGGTTAAATTTGAATTCTGCACAAATTTTGTATTTTTCCTTGGTTATACCAAAAAACAAAAAGCACCCAGATTTTTTTTTCTATACCAAAAACACTCAGATTTTATTTGCAAAGTCAGCTAAACTAGTTATCCTATAGTTTGTCAGGAAACACTCCAAACAAGAACAGAGAGGGCTGTCCTCTCAAATGCATAGAGGCTAACTACTCCAGAATGTCTGAGAGGCACAGATGGTTAATAAATGTCCAAGAACAAAGGCTAGAAAGATTTCTATTGGTAGCCAGTATCAAGAATTTGGGGAACTATTTAGCAATTGCTACATAACAAATCATCCCCCAAATTTCTATAGCTCAAAATAATCCTTTATTGTTTGTAGCTTATCTACAGATTTCATGTGGCTGGTTCATCTAGGCTGTACTTGAGTGAGCTCCCCTATCTATAGATGGAAGCCTATGATTCGATCAGGGTAGTTTGGGGATGTGAGGCTATGCCTTCTTGGGCTAGTATGTGAGCAGATGCCTGGTCTTCTTTCTCATGGCACTAACCAAGGCCCAAGTATACACACTGAAATATGAAAAAACCACATAAGGTCAAAGTTTGGAACATGCACACTGTCATTTCTACCCACATGCCACTTGTCAGGACAAAGCACATGGTTGAACTCAAAGTCAAGGAGCAAAGAAATCTTTTCCACACATGAAGAGGCCATGGTGAAATTTAAGTTCAGGGCCAAGAACTGGGGCTAACAGAGTTATCTAGCTTACGCTGGCATACAGAAATTGAGGGGTAGGAGAAGGAAATCAATTCCCTGATACCTTCAGAAAATAATGGAAGTAGGGGGCAGGGTATCTGTCATGGAGACCTGGGTGACTTGGAGCAGAAGGACTTAGAACTAAGAGTTATTTGATTATTAAATTTTAGTCCTTGACTTCAAGATTTCCATCACCTGGAAAAAAAAATTCATGGGTTGAGATGAGATGGAACAGATGGCCTGGGATCTTGATGGTATTTCCTCTGAGAGAGGACATGAGTATGTTCTGCAGCTCTCTTAAATCTCCCTTTGCAACTCACATGTACTCCCTGGTGTCTTACCTTGGTCGAAGAGGCATGTCACTAAGGTCACTGTAAAAGATAATTCACATTCCTTACAGTTGTAACCAGGACCCTTTCTATTCAGAACAAGAAACTCCAAGTAGTTCAAGATTATTATTTTTTTCAAAAGGAATTATTAACATGTAACTCAAAAGGCTAGACATTCTAGCTTCAGGTAGACCTGGATTCAGGTACTTGACTGATGTCACCAGGAATCTATATTTCTCTCTTCCTAAGTTCTATGTTCTCCTGTGCTGGCATCATTTTTGGGCAAGTTGTTGCTTCATAATGTCACAGTAACTGCTGGAAGCCTCAGATTTATACCCCATCAACTTGTCAACCCAGGCATAAATATCCTATATCCTTTCCTTTTCCAGTGAAAAATCTTAAAATGGAATTTTAGGCTTCAAGTGGGTCAAATTTCCATTTTGGAATCAGTTGCTATGATCAGGACCTTGTTTGCCAAACCTGGGTGTTCTAGACCTACAAGGTGAAATTCAACAAGCTTTACTTACAGCACATTGACTGAATGCAGAGGAGGGGTGGGGAAACTGGGAAAGTGTGATGAAAGATTCAACAAAGGTGATGGACAAGAAAAAGAAAAGTGACAGATATCTGTATGCAACAGCGCCTCACTTTTTTTTTTTTTTTTTACAGTGAAATGCCTTTCAGTATCTCACTTTCACTCCCTATCTCTTCCCATGCTCCCTCATTCCATCCTACTTTAGCTATTCTGGACACCTTCCTATCACACATCAGTCCAGGATCATCTGTGTGAGGGAGTAAGTGTCACCTGTTTAATCAATTTCTCATTGAGATCTCTCTAAATGTCAGTCTGATACACCATCATTTCTGATCCCTTTAACCTTGATTTATCATCCCCACTTTTTCATGACATTTCTCATAGTATGTAACTCACTTATCTCTCATGTTCTCCATCTCTACCTTCATTACTGTCCCCTGTTTCCTACACCATCAAATGTCAGGTTCACAAGGTCAATCTTTCTGTATCGTTTACTAATATATCTCAAGTGCACTAATGGTACCAGACATGAAGTATATGGCCTTGGTGGTTTAAGTGTAGAGTGTTTCCATAGCCTCATGTGTTTGTGACTAAGCCTCATACTGAATCTCCAGCTGGTAGAGCCTTTGGGAGGCACAGCCTTGCTGGATGAGGTGTGTTGCTAGGGGTGGGGCCTTGGGATTTTATAGTCAAGCCCCACTTGCCATAGCAAGCTCACTCTTGCTGCCTTCTCCCAGATAATACACAAAATGTGACCCAAACTTCCTGCTCAGGCCTGCCATGCTTTCCTGGAAGTGATGAAACTTCCCCTTAAGATGTTAAGCCAAAATAAAACCTCTCCCTTCCATAGCTGCTTCTGGCCAGGTATCTTGTCCAGCAATGAGAAAGTAACTGTTAACAATGGTCAATAAATGCACATAAAACATATGTAAAATAAGTATATGTTCTCAGACACTGGAAGGTGATAAGTATCAGGTCCATTTCACATTAAGGAGAGCATTTCCAACAACCTAACTTCCCATGATATATCCATGACTAAAACCTTGCTTTTTCCTCTTGAAGTCAGATGATGTGCCTCAGGCCTTCACTATCAGCCAATAGAAAGTTTCCTGGGATTAAAAAGTTATGCTCAAGTCTTATATGAAAGATGAAAGTTGGGCTATCATCCCAGATGTGGCGCAACTAGGGAGTCCCAGATGCTTTTTCTAATGGTATTGAGGGTGGAGCAGACTAAAGGGGAAGACAGCATTACAGTGAAGGACACTGAAAGAGAGCAGTGTCTAAAACAAGATCATATCTTTCCATGTTACACATTATCTTGAAAGGAGAGACTGTAGCTACTAAGCCCAAAACCAGAGTAGACTATAAGCTGACTCACACAACCATCCAGGTATGTTTCTAGAACATTCATTCCATTTACCCGAGCCATAGCCTTGCTTCCTTATGTAATGTGACCTGCACTGACTTGTCCCCAGAGACATCCCTAGTCTATTGCTCAAGTTCTATCTGTATTTATGAGGAACAAATATTTGTCACTCACTGTACTCTGGGTGATGTTGCTTGGTACATGCTATGGAAGAGATGGAGAGTGGGATGGAATTGGCCCTAGAGGTACCCTATGTCACTGGCAGATGCTGGCATTTGGAAGACCTGATGTATTTGGAAGGCCATGTTTGAGAGATTATTTCTTGGGACCTGAATGAGCAAACTACACTTAAAGTTACTAACAACCAAAGTTAGGTAGATCTTGATGAAAACAGAACAGAGGATAGGATCTGAAATTAACACAGAGACCTGTCTTCACTTAGAAAATTCTAGTACATAGAAAGTCTTATGAACATCTGTCCCTGTCAGTGATCTTGTATGTTTATTTGACTGTCCAGCTGAAAGTTCACCCTGACATTTCAGCAGAGAGGGTAAGCTTGTAGATTTATGATGATGGCTAAGGCAGGAGAAAGAGATATTTTCCCAACAATGCTATAAGAAAAGACTATTCAGAAAACCTCTGCTTTTCGGGGTTTTGTTCTTCTTCTTTCTTCTTTCAATCTTACTTTTTTCTTTCTCTCATCACAAAATGCTGGTGACAGAGTTGTTCTCCAGGATTGTGCCCATAATGACTGTGAAGTTGGCAACAGGTGCTGCTATTCTCTGGGAGGGAGTGAAGAAGACTGGGCCAGTGGGCAAGAGCTAGGGGCCAGGAGCCCAGTCGAGGACCACGTGTGTCAAGACATCTCTGCCTTGCAAAAGAGGGATGCAGGAAGAAATAGCTTGAAGGGAGAAAGGGCTTCTTTGCACAGCTCAAGGAAAATTTTGCAATAATGTTCCAGAAACTTCTGGAATGATTATCCTGGCAGATCTCTATGGGACAACTAGAAAGGGATGATCAGGCAAAGGAGACTTCTGCTTACCACACTGTTTGGTCGGGATGTCCTTCCTATTCAATTCTAAAGAATTGAATCATTTAGAAAAGACTGATTTAATTAAAGCCAAATAAATCATAGAGCCTCATTCCTCTACCTTTATTCTCCATGATCCAGGAAACAGGGCTTCATTTACCAGCTGTGTGGACTTTGGCAAATTATTTAATCTCCCTTGGCCTATTACCTCATGTGCAAAATGGGGTTTACAATAGCACCTGCATGGGGGTGGGTGGGTGTTGAGCTTCAGTGAGATAAACTAAGAAACTCTTACTATTGAAGACACTCAATAATCCTAGATATCACTAGTGTTATCCAAATTCTGTTCTAATACAAAATTCAACAACATAGTCTAGCCTTTCCTACAAACAGTACCTAACAGCCATAGCAAGTGATGACCACAGCTGCCTCTGGCCCGTGGCTGGGGCTGTGCTGGGCAGTGTTATGTGGGCATGGAGAGTTTCTAATGTCTAGTGCACCAGAAGTGGGGGAAGGAGCAGCTGTTTGGCATCAGAACCAGAGGAGAAGCAGAAGGCAAGGTTGATGGGGGTCACAGGCACACCTGTCATCATCTTAGTAAAATAAATGATCTGACTTCCATTGTGACCCAAACGCATCAGAGATTGATCTGGAAATAATGAGAAATGTGGGGTGGCCCAAGGATAAACAGGAAAATAAATTATTCTTCACTATGTTTAAAATATAGCCCAACAGACTGGGGAGATGGCTCTGTGGGTCAATATTGGCTACTAAAGCATGATGACCAGAGTTAAGACCCCCAGCACCTATGTGAAAAGCTGGCTGCTATAGCAGGCATGTGTAATCCCAGCACACCTAGGGTGGTGTGATGGGCGCAAAGGGCAGGGACAGGGGAATCAGAAGCTCATAGGACAGCTAGCCTGGTGTCCACAGCAGTGACTGATGAAAGATTCAGCCACAAACAAAGTGGATGGTGAAGATCAACATCAAAAGTTGCCCTCTGACCTCCACATGTGTGCTATAGTATGGATGAATTCACACTCATGTATATATGCACACATGTGTATGTGCACACACATGATTAAAAACAAAAGGGTCAGTAATAACATTCTTTTATTTTTCTATTTTAGAGAGAGCAAGAGAGATAGACAGAGAGACAGAGGGAGAGAGAGATAGAATTGGCACTCCAGGGCCTCAGCCACTGCACTCGAGCTCCAGACGCTTGTGCCACCTAGTGGGCATGTGAGACCTTGCATTTGCCTCACCTTTGCGCATCTGGCTTATGTGGGATCTGGAGAGTCAAACCTGGGTCTTTAGGCTTCACAGGCAAGTGTGTTAACCAGTAAGCCATCTCTCTGGCCCAGGAAATATGATTTTTTTAAATGTGATTTTACTATGCTCTGTCCTACCAATACCATCTAGATTTATTTACCTTCCCACTGAGCATGTCTAGGACTAGAAGCATCTGAGCCATGGGTAAAGTCATAAGCTCATTGCCTATAAGAGTTGAAAGGAATCGTGTACCTCATGTAACAGAAACATAACTTCAGGCAGCTTATACCCTAGCACACTTATTTATCTTGTATAATTTTTCATCCGTTGGGGATCTAAGGTGTGGTTGATGTAGAAGCCTGACAATGCCAAGTTCAGGTTTTCTCTGTCTGCATTTCATCTTATTTGAGTTGTGTTGTTAGAAAGTTTTTTGAAAGGTGTTTGCAAGTAGCAGATAGGACAGTCTGCTTTCTTTTATCCAACCAGTGGAGTGGAAGATGAGTGAGTGAGTGAGTAAGGGAGGGAGCAACTGGGGAAGGAGGGAGGGAGGAAAGGAGAGAGACTACCTTTAAATACGGAATGAGATGGTACAGCTTTGCAGTACATTCGAGACAATGTAGGACATGTGGTCACTCCTGGACCAATAATAATGGCTGGGTAGCTGCCTCCTGCTGATTGACATAAGCCTGGAATTTTAAACCACGAGTTTGTTATCAGTGTGTGTGTGGGGGATTATTAGCTTAGACCCACACTTTTCAGCCTTTTTATCATTAATGTTTGGGGCTAGATAATTCTTTGTGGTGAGGGCTAGCCTGTGAATTTATCATCATACTTTATCTCTACCTCTCAGTGTCAAGGTGCTGAGAGTAAAGTGTGTGTGTGTGTGTGTGTGTGTGTTTGTGCGCAGTGGTGAGGCCAGGCAGGGACCAGGGATTAGATGCCTGTGGTGGTTTGATTCAGGTGTCCCCAATAAACTTAGGTGTTTCGAGTGCTAGGTTCCCAGCTGATGGAGATTTGGGAAATAACACCTCCTGGAGGGAGTGTATTATTGGGGGTGGGCTTATGGGTGTTACAGCCAGTTTTCCCTTGCCTGTGTTTGGCACACTCTCCTGTTGCTATTGTCCACTATATGTTGGCCAGGGGGTGATGTCCATCATTTCCCCCTGCCACTGTGGAGCTTCCCCTTGAGTCTGTAAGCCAAAATAAACCTCTTTTTCCCACAAGCTGCTCTTGGCTGGCTGATTTCTACCGGCAATGCGAACCTGATGCAACAATGGGTGTATCAGTTTCTTTTTTGTTACTGCAATGACTAGCAGAAGCAGGTTAACTTTACCAAGGAAAGTTTTATTCAGATCACGGTTCTGGATTTTCAAGGTTTAGCTTGGCTTAGCTCCTCTGGAGGCACTCTTGGGTGGGTCCCATCACAGGAGTTGACCCCATGATGGGAGTATATGTGTGTGAAGAAAAGAGCACACTGCTAGGCAGAAAGCCAAAGGGGTCTTGGGGGGGTCTCACAATCCCTTCTGGGGGCATGCCTCCAGTTTATCCAAGATTATTCCACTAGACCCCACTTATTAATATCTTATCACCTCTCACACTGCCATCCTGGGAGCAAGCCTCCGGCACATGAAGCCTTGGGAGCCACGCCCATCCAAACCTGGGAGCAAGCCTCCAGCACCCGTGGGGACCACACCCATCCAAATCCTAACATAGGGGAGGGGTTTGGAGGTCATGGGAAGGATTTCAGTTTTTATTTTAGGGCACCAGGGAGCTAGCAAAGGGTTTACAACAGAGGGTGATTCAAGCTTGGGTTTGGAGAGGTGCAGTAGTCGGGGAAGTCGCGGGATCAGATTTTTGTTCAGGCTGTCTCCAGCTAGAGTGCTGACGTCAAACTGGAGTCAACTTAGAAGAAAACTAGTTGTGACTGGGTACTGCAGACAATGTGGGGACGGGGGCTGAGGAGGAAAAGAAGATATGGAGGATGCTAACCCCGGAACTTGGAGAAGGATCACTGAGGGAGGAAGGTCATGCTCTGGCTATGTTGAGTTGTAGGTTTCTGTGAGATATCCAAGTATTAATGTGAACAGACAGTGATCCAGTCTGGTTTACATTGCTGGTAGAAATAACCCAATCAAGAGCAGCTTGTGGGAAAAGAGGTTTATTTTGGCTTACAGGACTGAGGGGAAAGCTCCATGATGGCAGGGGAAAATGCTGGCATGAGCAGAGGGTGAACATCACCCCCTGGCCAACATCAGGTAGACAATAGCAACAGGAGAGTATGCCATACACTGGCTTGGGCAAACTGGCTATAACACTCATAAGCCTGCCCCCAACAATACACTCCCTCCAGGAGACGTTAATTCCCAAAATAACATCAGCTGGGAACCTAGCATTCAGAGCCCCTAAGTTTATTGGGGACACCTGAATCAAACCACCACAGGCAGTTTGAGATACAAGTTTGCTGTTGGGGGATGTTCCTGGAAACTCTTCCCCTGAGGATATGCAGATATTCATCTTCACCCTAAATAGGACTCAGGTGGCAGATCAAAGTACAGTTATGCCACTATCAGTTTGGTGAACCAATGAGTTCATTGGTGGCATTTATTGGAGCATATAGGAACATGAGGCCCCCAAAGCAGCAATTTGATGGAGATTCCTGTGTCCAAATTACTCCTTGGATGCTTCTCCCTCAGCCTCAGGGTGAGGGATTACTTAAAGATCATCAGGACCCCAGAGCAGCTTGCACTACAGAGAAGTCTCATTCCTCCCTGAATGAAAACCTCCCTGTGACTGCTTCTAGAAGAACTCCTCGTCGCTGTCGAAGAGTATGAGACCACCGAGCAGCACTTCAGTGGGACTCCCTGCATGGGGGTTTCCCCCATAGCTACTCCTCCCTTAACCTGGGGGTGGGCGAGGGCTTACTCACAGGGCATGAGACCTCAAAGCAGCACTTCCCTGAGGCTCACTGTACTGGGATTACCCCCGTGAATGCTCCTCCCTCAGCCTGGGTGTGAGGGATTACTTACAGAGCATGGAGACTTCAAAGAAACTGCTCTCTGGAGCTCATTGTTCCTAGATCATTTCCTTTCTCTCTACTCCATCTGCCCCCTGAGGTCACGAGATGAGTTATTTTATATAGCTGGCACAGGGGGCACATAAATCTCAGGTGTGTGGGGGGGTCTATGACCCTCCCCACACCATCTCTTGTGAGTTGAGCCAGATGCTGTTGATAAAGCTGGCAAGTTGTTTTCACCTTTCAGTGTGGAGGAAGCCTGCCACACAATAGGGGCTATGCATCGTGCTAGAGATGGTACTGTCACTGGGGCTGTGGGCCTGGTGAGGGCTTGGGTTGGGGAGAAACAGAGCCGTGGTCTTGGGAGGAGCTTTCAGAAGAGTGGAAGGTGTAGAAGGAGGAAGGTGGGATCCCTTAAACCATGTGAAGAACAAGCCTATTTCAGCAGAGATGCAAGGGACAGGCCGCCAGATTGCTCTATGAACACAGGGAGCTTAAGACCAGGGGTGGGATGACCACCTGTGCCATGTAGGTTCTCTAAAAGTTTGGGGTTTGGGAGCATCTTGGGTTTCTGCATTTTAGAGTAGTGTATTAGTTGCCTTCTCACTGCTGGGACAAAATAACTGACAAAAATCAGTTTGAAGGAGGAAGGCTTATTTCCACCGTCAGTTCCAGTGTGTCACGGCGGGGAAGGCACACAAGTAGGTGCTTGAAGCAGCTTGAAGCAGGAGCGTGCTGAGGAAGCAGAGAGCGATGAGTGAATGCTGCCCCTTCCGACGTGGCCATGGGAGGGTGCCCTCCACAGCGAAGGTGGGTCTTCCCTCTTTACCCTGATCAAGATCATCCATCCCTCTCACAGCTAAGCACAGACTCTAGCCTAATCCACATAATCCAGTGCAGGATAGTCTAGGCCCCCAACAGTACCAACTGTCACAGTCGGAGATGCTGACATGGTGCTGAGAGCCGGGGGGCAGCTGTAGTTCCAACCCATTATCAGGGAAGCAGGGAAGTTGGTGGTGCCTATGGCAGTTTGAATGGATGTCTCCCAGTGGATTCAGGAGTTTTATTAAAGCTTCTTGGATTTCCAGGCTCCTGGCTAGAGGAGGTGTCCTGGCGGAATCCTGAAGCCCAGCCCTAAAGTGTTACTGGGGCCAGATCTAAATTCCAGCGTAAGAAATACACAGTGCTTGAGCTCTCTCTGGGGTTCCGGCTTGTTTGTGGTGCTCGTGGTGCTGCTGGTGGTATTTCTGTCTTTGCATGGACCTGTGAAAGGTGGTCGGCTTCTTCTGCCATTACGGAACTTCCCTGAGGTCTTTAAGCTTCTAACAAGTTCCCGTAGCTGTGTCTCGTCCGGAGGTTCATCCCAGCAACCTGAAGCTGACTACAATACTGGCCAAGGAAAGGAAAGTGAACAGATGTGTGGAGCAAGATAAGAGCAAGATGATGAGTTGAAAAAGAATGATCTTTCCAGAGGCTTGGATCCACCTCTGAGACTTGTGAGAGGCTCTCATGCTTTACAGTGCACCTCCCCACCGCCCCCCCTCCCCGCTAGCTTAAACTGCTCAGCGACTTGCAGACACATGGACATAACAACTGCAGTGGTGGACATGGGATTTGAACATGCAATCCCTGGCTTATCATTCCTGCTTGATGACTGTTACCACACGTCTCTTGTTTAGGACCTTGATGTAACTCATCAAGAAACATGTCCTCCTGGAGGAAGGAAGAAAGCGGATCTCTGTAGCCATAGCCAGCAGCAGATTATCTGGGATTAAGTTTAGTGTCCCTGGTTTCATGAGAGACTGACTTCTGACCTTCCAGCTGCTTCAGCCAGCGCCTGTGGAAGCTGTTGAAGGTATCCCAGAGATTCAAGACACTAAGGGCTCTTCAAGAATGTTAGTACCTCTCTCGAAGATGCTCAGCTCTGCAGTGATAGTATGACATCATCTATAAATGATGTAATGGCTAATTCTGGCTCAGGGATGAGTGTGAGCTTGCCATGAACAACCAGATCTCCCCATATCCAATTTGCTCACTTTTTCCTGCCTGGGACAGCTAACCTCGTCCTTGATGCTTGCTGATATCCTGTTCTATGACACTCAGACCTCAGTGGGTTGTAAAATCACCTACAGGACTTGCAAAACTACCACCTGGCTGGACCAGTTGCTGCAATCAGAATCTGTGCATTTAACAAGCTATTTAACAAGTCCCCTATTCTACACAAACACTATCCTAACAGAAAACTCAGAGAGCACTTTTTTTTAAAGTGCACCATACTCTTACTAGAAGAATGTATGAAGTGGAATATCTTGAGACAATTTTTATGTGGCAAGTCAAAGATATGTAGGGGCTGTTTTTTCTTTTTTTAAATTTCATCCTCAATTCATTCATTTGTTAAATGGGTTGACCAGCGGGGAAGCCTTTCTTTTGCTGTGTGGCTAAATAAGTTAACCAGAAATGAAGGTGGGGCCTGGGGAGGCTGCTCAGTGGTCAGAATACTTGCCTTGCAAGCATGAGGACCTGAGTTTCATCCCAAGAACCTGGATGAAAATAATCCAGACACATTTGCACATATTGGTCACCTCAGTGCTGGGCAGATGGAGAGAGTTGGATTCCTGTGACCAGTTAGTCTAGCCTACTTGGTGAGCTCCGGACCAATCAGTGACTCTGTCTCAGAGGAGGTGGACCATGTTCCTAAGGGTGACACCTGAAGTTGTCCTCTGGCTTCCATATGCATGTACACACACACACATGCACACACACACACACACACACACACTCCTGATGAAGTTAGGCAGAAAGCTGACTAATTCAATAAAATATACTACCTCTTAGCTTTTAAAAATTAAAACATAAAATGAAAAATGAAGATGGTTTGTAAGCCATAAAGCGGGTAGCAGTGATTATTTCATATTAAAATGCAAGCCTCACTGCTAGAAAAGGTCTTATTGAGTATGTGATCTGACAGTTAAATTTTCATCCCGCAAGGTTGGAGCAGGTTCCCTGGACCCAGTTCAGTCCCGTGTGGAGCGGCAGGCTTCATTTCTGTTGATAAAGACCCAATATGTTTCAGCCTTTGCATGCAAATGAGTCATCATACAAGACACTGATTGGCTGACACTAGTTCTGTTTGGTCGGGTACTAAATAATGAAGATACTGGTTGTTAACACAGACAGGCAGTGAATAGTGGCATAAAAATAGCTTCAATAATTATAACCCATGCAAAGCCTGTTGTGATGTACTTTATGAGTCAAAACTGTGTGTGTGTGTGTGTGTGTGTGTGTGTCATGAAAAGAATCATTCAGTGACTAAGAGAAGTAATCTCACTTAAATGTGTTTTGTCAGCAGTAATGCCCTGTCCTGAGTAATGTGTACCCTTAAGCAAGTGATGGATAGCTTTGCTAGTCTAGCACAAAAGAAATACAATTTTTCTCGTAAAAAAATAATTCATGGGTAATTTAATCTGAAGTTGTCTCTGGCATCACCTCAATGGGAAAATTACAGCACACTTAAGTAAGTTTTCCTGTATCAGTTAGTCCCTTGTTCGTTGAGAATATATGTCCAGTATCTTTGACTTTGGAATCAGATGGGTAAGCATGTTTTCCTACCTCTCTCCCCCCACTGCAGTTTTTATTTTTTTACTAGTGCCATATGCTACTTTTTAATTCTGCTTGCATTATGAACCAAAATGGTCATATTTTTCATTCATATTCTTTTTAATTATTATTCCTTCAGTACATTTCTGTGGTGTGTGTGCATGTATGTTGGCTGACATGTAGAGGCACAAGTTCCCATATGTGTGGGTGTGTGTTGTAGTCAGAAATTGACAATGCAGGTCTTTCCCAGTCACTTTCCACCTTATTTCTTCTTCTTCTTTTGTAATTAAGCAGAAACTTTGTATGGATACATCATGCGTTGGCACCATCATTTTCCTCCTCTCTGCCCTCACTTCACTGAGGGCCCTCTCTAGTGGATTGCTGGTGTACACCATGGAGTTATGGATTATGAGTTGTGAGAATAGCAATCAGTCATTTTTGGGGAGTCCAATATCTCTGGGTATTTCCACCCACCCTGTGGCTCTTACATTCTTTTCACCTCCTCTTCCACAAAATTCCCCGAACCTTGGTGGGTGTGCTTGAAGTCTATTTTAGAGTTGAGCTCTCAGAAGCTTCAGGATTTCTGCTTTGGTGCATTTTGAGTGTCCTCAGTGACTGTCTCCATTACTGTGGCCCAGGTTGTCGGGCTCACCGTGGAAGCAGCAATCTTGTTCTTTTGTCCTAGTCCTCTATGGTTTCACCTGGGCCCTGGCTCTTGTACTAGGGTTGGTTTATCTCCTACCAGGGATCCAGCTGTCTATTCTTGTCTTGTTGATAGATTTTGGTTGTCCTCAGTTTTTGCTGCCTTCTGAGAAAGAAAAACAGATTCTCCAATGGACAGTAAGATCAGGATAGGTTAAAGGGATAAGCACTGTTAATTTAGAGAGATTTCAATGAGTATAGCCTCACTTTTGGTCAAAGACTATGGGATCTTCTCACTGGAGTCCATAATCTTGGTCTCCATGGGATTCTGGCTTGTTTCTCAGTTCCAGCTATGGATTCTTTTCCACTGAGCAGATCTCTTAGCCAATAAGAGAGCTATTGGTTACTCACTTAGGCTGTGTGCCACTATTACACATGTGTGTACATCTTGTCAGGCTGGTTGCTTTCATATAGCAGGGTCCTCTGCTTGCTCACAACATTATTAGCTCATGTTGCACTTTTTAGCACTGTATGGGCTAACCATCTGGGAACTGGCTTCCTTCCAGATTCAATTGGATCTCTTGATGTTCAACAGGAGGCTAAGGAGATATACACAAAATCAAATCCAAAGTGAATTTGTACCATAGAAACCTTCCTCCTGGGTAGCAAAATAAAGATATAACCTTTCATAGGAGCATGGAGGGATTGTCTGGTAAGAAGGGTGCTGGAGAGGGTGGGATGAAGCCTAACTCTAACATATTTGGGCCCGGATTGTAACTCCCCATACCAAAAATTGGTTGCAAGCCACGTTGAGCAGGAAGAGCTATGAGGTCCCCCAAACAAGGCATAATTCTGTCAAAGTCCTTGATTACCTGCTTGAGGTGAAAGGTAAAACCCTACTGCTGAAGACGCCACCTTAATTTTTGAGAAAGGATCTCACACTGAGCCTAGAGCTCACTGACTTACCTAGACTAGATGGCAAGTTAGCCCCCACATTACCTATCTCCACCCACCCAAAGCTGGGATTACAGACACCAGGAACACGCCTCCATGCCTGGCATCTTACATCAGTGCTAGTTTCAGGTCCTCATACTTTTGAGGCAAGTACCTTACCCATCTATGCAGCCCTATTTTTGGAATTTTTATTGGATTCATGACTAATCATCAATTATGAGGATGTGGGTTCAGTTTCACCATAAAGTGGGCTTGGTAGATTTTTCTCATGGATAGGAAACCAAGGCTACTAGGTACCCCCAAGATCCTCTTGTACCACAGACATAGAATTCCCAGGTTTTGGCAGGAATGTGGCCAATAAGAATAAAGAGAAAAAAAGAAAAATTGCCATCCTCTTTTACAATTAGATATAGCCACATAACCAAACCTTAAGCAACAGGGCTTATGTGGTGTGCAGAAATACTGGAAAATGCCCTTAGAGGGAAGTACATCTTTCTCTCCTTCCTTATAACTGCTAACTGGCTGGAAATCAGGAGCAATATGTTGACATGATGGAAAAATGAGACAAAATGACCCTCATTTTCTCCTGGCCTTAAAATTCTAATCTAGGGCCTGGAGAGATGGCTTAGCAGTTAAGGTACATGCCTGTGAAGCCTAAGGACCCAGGTTCCATTCTCCAGGTCCCACGTAAGCCAGATGCACATGGTGGCACATGTGTCTGGAATTCACTTGCAGTGGCTAGAGGCTCTGGTGTGCCCATACTCTCTCTCTCTGTCTCTTTCTCCCCCTCTCTGTGTCTCAAATAAATATATAAAAATAAATCTGGGCTGGAGATATGGCTTAGTAGTTAAGGCACATGCGTATGAAGCCCAAGGACCCAGGTTCGATTCTCCATGTCTCACGTAAGCCATATGCACATGGTGGTGCATGGGTCTGGAGTTCCTTTGCAGTGGCTAGAGGCTCTGGTGTGTCCATCCTCACACACTCTCTCTCCCTTCCTTTCTGTCTCTAATAAATAAATCTTAATAAATAATAAATAAATCCTCTTCTCTTAAAAAAAGCCAGGCATGGTGGCACATGCCTTTAATCCCAGCACTTGGGAGGCAGAGGTAGGAGTATTGCCATGAGTTCAAGACCACACTGAGACTACACAATGAATTCCAGGTCAGCCTGGGCTTGAGTGAGACCCTACCTCAAAAAAAAAAAAAAACCACTAATAATAATAATATAAATAAAATTAAGTCTTTGGAAAAAAATTCTGTTCTAGTCCTGAACTGCTTGTTTTAGGATTTTATTTCAAGAAAGAAAAGAAAAAAAAACATAAACAAACATCAGCTGGCCTAATCTCCAGTTAATTTTGGGCATTCTGCTTGTGCAGCCAAACATCTTTAGCATTTCACTTGGGTGTATGGAAGACAGATCACATTCTAGAACTGCTAGAAAGCACTGAGCCATCACCATCCAGACTATCCTCTGCTGTTTGTTTCAAACACCAGTCAGGTTAGATGATGTCTGCTCAAGGACCACATGACTGGAGAGACCAGGAGAAGCCATGGATGCATGCCAATGGAGGCAAGCAAAACAAAAACCAAAAAGAAATCATGAGACTTGGAAGAATGAGCCCCAGAAGTTGTGCAGGTCCGTGGGAGAAGTACAGACAGGAGGGGAGGGGAGGAGCATTTACACCTGGTCACTAGGACAGCAGCTTGTGCTTGTTAAAATGGATGAAGGGGAGCCAGGGGCAGTTCTCTCATACAAGTATGTAATGTATTTTGATCTTATTCATCCCTCTTACACTTGCTGGTTCCCTTCCTCTAGTTTCCCTTCTGCTTTCAAGTTGATTTTCTCCTTTTTTCCCCCTGTGGTGACACATGAGTATAATTAGGATTGTTTACAGGATTTATTTATAGGAGCATGGACAACTTACCAGTGGCTACACCACTAAAGAGAATGTCATTCCCTCTCAAGGAGGAGTATGACATCATAAACCCATTCCCCAGAAGCCATTAACTTCCTATAAACCCTCAGCAAGGGATGAGTGCTCGTGAGCCTCTCATCTGTGATGGAGAGTCTCTTGGCTCTATCAAGTGCAGGTATTGTGTAGGCAATCACAGCTGCTGTGAGTTCATGAGTGCAGCAGCTATGGCACATCTGGAGGACGGCATTCCTTTAGAGCATCCCATCTGAGCACACTGCCTGGGATGTTTCAACAGAGCACTATGGGCCGACAAGGACCTTCCAAGCAGACATTCACTTCTCCTTGTTTTTAACGTCCACCAGCAGATTCATCATCTCTGTTTCCTGAGTCATGGGTACCACTTTCTCACTGTGGCTTCATGTCATGGAAGTAAGTAGCTGGCTCTTTGGAATCTCTCATTTTTGTGTGTGTGTGTGTGGTGCATGCCTGCATGACTCATGTTCACATGTGTGTGGCTACATGCATATGTGTGTGTGGTTGATATTAATTGTTTCCTTTGATCACTCCCCTGCTTCATTTACTGAGACAGGGTCTCTCAGTGGAGCCCAGAGTTCACAGACTCAAATTGTCTAGCTACCCAGCTTATTCCTAACAATGATCCCATGTTTCCATTGCTGAGGTGATGGGATCATAGGCCATCACCACACCTGCCTGGCATTTACACAGGAGCTAGGGAGCTGAACTCTGGTCCTCATGCTTGTGCAGCAAGCACTGAACCTTCTCCCCAGCCCCTGGGATCTCTGGTGTAAAGCAATACCAGGCAAATCAAGCACTGAGCATGCTCAGACTCTGCTGTGGCTCAGAGCCACCAACCTCTTCTTTGGATGCGGTCATCTTTGATCTGAGGCTCTGGGATACCACGGCACCTGTAGTGTGTACGTTCCGTATTGCCTCACACATCCTGGCCTTTTGCGTATTATTCTCTTTGTCTCAGCTTTGCTACCTTTTTCACATTCTTTGCTTGACAAATTCTCCACCTTTAAGGTCAGGCTAAGGTCTCTTCTTGCTCAGGGACATATTTCTTCAGGGCTGGTACTGGCCAGGTTAGGCCAGGTTATGCTGTAGTAACAATGGCTTCCAGATTGAAGTGATTGGAATTAAGTTTGTTTCTCTTGTGTGTTTCATGTTGATGTAAGAAAAGTGATTGTTACAGTGGTTTGGTCCCCCAGAGCAATAGAAACCCAATCTCACACCATCCTCCATGGCAGTTGATGGGGGAAAGGCAGCATGGGTTATCTTGCACCAACTCCTGAGATCACATCTGGCACTCTGGTCACAATTGTTGGTCCAAGAAGCCAGCAATCTGAGCCAGCATCCATGAAGCAGGAAAGACAAAACCTCCCTGGGGAGAGAGAACAGCTTACCACGGCATCCACACATCCCTTTTCTGTCTTTGGCCCCTGCAAAGTTTATGCCAATGTTCCAAACACACTTCTGTTTCCTGACTCATTCTCCTCTCCAGCATTGCTCAGGGCATATGAAGCACTTGCTGAAGTCTCTTCCAACTTCTCTCTCATACAATCCTCACAGTAACTGAGGAGTCAGTAATTATGAACGTGATTAATTCTCACAGTATTCTTGGCAGAACTGACTCTGCACCCACTTCCCCCTGAGTCACAGAGAGGTTAAGTGACTGATAAAGATCGGAAAGCTAATAAGTAGCAGACCCAGAATTTGACCCCAGGTAGTCTGCCCCAAGAATTTATGTTCTTAACATTCTATAGTAACTGTAACAGAGTGCTTGCTACAGAGAAAGAAGGAACTTTCTTCTAGATGTTTTACGTATTTCTACTCATTTGCAACCTACAAGAAGAAACTTCCACTGCGGGTTTTCTTCTAATGAGCATTTGTCACAGAAATAAGAGGTCCAGAGAGATTAAGTAATCTGCACAGACTCACACAGAAGTAAGAGGCAGAGCTGGGATTTGATCCCAGGAGCCAGGCTCCAGGGCCAGTACTCTAGCTATTATGTCGTCTTGTTGAAGACTTGACTCATTTATGACATACTGTATCCAGACTTCTGCAATTGGGTCAGATTGGTTGAAGTCTGAATTTAATAAAGGAAGTGTTCAGATGGAAGTAGCTAATCTGTCTCATGAAAAGACCTTTCTATAGTGCAGGGGAGTTCAGTGTGTGCATGCATACATGCATGTGTGTACATGTGTAGATGTGGTTGATACATTACTCTCACACAGTGAATTGCAGTGTTATGTCCAACCCCTCCTCACCAGAACACTGAGAATACTTTAATCTGATATGGTCATGAGCACTGTTTCTCTTCCAGTCCTAAAGTGCTATCCCACGTTCCTGGAAGCCTCACACCCACACTGACCTGTGTAGCTTACTTTGCTCATTCATTTCCTTGTGCATGCACTGCCTCCTTCAACGGAGATTTCCAAAACACTACTCCACTCTACTGAGAAGTCACTATTTTAGAAACTGAAGATATATAGCTTGCCTTCTCTCAGTTGATATGCCAATTAATGAGTGATAAATGCCAGACACAAAAATGAAGGAGGGAGCAAATGTTTCAGGGGAGGGGGAAGAGGGGGTGCTTTGTAAGACTGGGAAGCTGGAGAGGCCTTGGCTCTGGGGAGGACTGCAGGAAGTCCAGTGACTCATGCAGATGGTTGTATGCAGCGTTCTACCGCTGAGAGACTCGCAGGTACAAAGGGCCTGAGGTGGAAGCGTGAGCAATGGGTCTCAGGAGCAGCAGGGAGGCTAGTGTGGCTGGAGCAGAGCAAGTTGCCCAGAGAAAGCTGGACTTATGGGTCTTCTGAGTGAGAGAGGGTGCCTCTGGAGAGCACTGAGCAGGATGTCTCTGCTCACGAGCCACCCTCTGGCTGCCACGTGGGGAACAGGAAAACCAAGGACGCATCAACACAGTCCAAACTGTGATTGAGCCAAGACTGGCTTGGAGTTTTCTAGCTGATTCGGAGGGAATTCCATGAGGGAACGCTGAGTCGAAAGCCAAGCTGCAGAGAGCTATGGATAGCATCCTATTTTAATAAAGGCACTCACAACTTTCCATAGGCACATGAACATGTCTTTATGAATGTGATTCTATAATCACAGGCAAAATTACTGAGACATGCATATGAGATAGTTTACAGGGATTCCGTGGGTTATGGGACAGAGGAGTAGTAATGTTTTAAGGGTAGGAAGGGTTGAAGAAAGAAACAAATCAACAAAAATATTAATCCTAAAAATTTCTGTATGCTTAAATTGGTCACCTTTAAGAATATATGGAGGGAGCTGAGGAGATCAGTCAGTCATTGAAGATGTTTGCTCTACAAGCCTTCCTACTGGAGTTCAGATCCCAGCACCCATGTGCAGCCAGATGCTCAGTGATATAATCTAAAATCCCAATGTAAAAATAAATAAATAAAAAAATTCCAATGCACCTACTGAATTGGGAGATGTAGTCAGGAGAGTCTAGAAGCTTACAGTCCATATAGTCTGGCCTTCCTACTGGCAAATAAGAGAGACCCTGTCTCAGAAGAGCAGTTGTCAGGGGCTGATGAGGTGGGAAGTGGGGAGCTAGTGTTTAATGGGTAGAGTTTCATTTGAAGACAAGAACAAAATGCTGGGGACAGATGTACACCAAGGTTGTACAGCAATGTGAATGGACTTAACTGCCACTGAGCATGTATACTGGAAAGGGGTGAAAACTGCAAACCTTATACTCTGTATATTTCACCATAATGTAAAAGAAAAAGAAGAGAAAGCTCCCACCATGTGGCAGAGAACCCACAGCTCTCAGTGGCCATTTCCCTTAAAGATGGCGTCAGAGAGAACTCACTGGAACCTTCAGTCACCCCTCTCTGGGATCCCTTTATGAAATGACTGAAGGCTTTTGTATTCCCTGTTTCACAGCATCAACTTACTCTTGTGACCCTACCCTCCTGGATGCATTCTTTGTCCTGTGTGTGATCTCACAACCCCATTAAGTATGTCCAAACTGGGAGGCTCTCAGGGGGGAAGACAGATGATGGTGGCCGTCAATCACACTGACAGGCCATGGAGACAGCCTCAGTGGGGAAGCATCACCTTCAGAGGGAACCCACTGGAGCCAGGGAAAATGCTGGAAATACACTCTGGCAGGGAAGAGGAGTGTGGGGCTTTGATGGGAACAGCGGAGCAGAGGCAGTAATCACATTGGAATTTCTGAAGGTTTTCCAAGACTCCTGTGTTGGTTGTTTGGTTGTCTTTAACCTTTGCTTAAACCTCTGCCTCCTTTCATACTTTGTTATTATTCTAACTATTAGCACATGTTAATTGCCCAAGTTAATGGGTTCACTGTGGCGTTATCATACAGGCATACATCTATCATGCTTTCATTGTGACCTTCTCCTAAAGACTATCTTAGATAAACATTTCCCCTCAGGGAAGAAAGTATGATCGGAGCAGCGGAGCATGACTAAAGTACCTTCGTCCTGGCTGGCAGCCAGCATGGAGCCAGCCACCTCCAGTTAAGAGACAAAGCTCACAGATCTCAGTGTTGCACATTTCAAGTGTCTTGTTAGAGACAAGGACACCCTGTTTCTCATCCTCCATGCTCTGCGACCAGCCCCTCGCATAATGTACCCAGAGAGTAGAGGACATTCTACATCAGGTGTGTATGAGTGTCTGACAGACACCGGTTAGTGCCATGCAAAACCATAGTCATCAACCCAGGCATCACCTGGCAAGGCAAGTAGAGCCTCTCTCTGGGGAAAGTGTGACCTTAGTCAGGGCAGCTGGTGGAAGAATGACATTTGGGTAGAATAACTAGGACAAGTTGGCTGACTGAAGGAAGGAGAAAAAAAAAAATGTAACAAATCTAGGACTTGGTTTTATGATCCCATGGGGAATGTAAGGCTGCAAAAAGTTACTTTGACTTATGGGGACAATGACTTAACTGTGGGCAAGGGTAAGTGGAAAAGAAGCTTCGGGTACAATTAGACATCCAGGGCTATCAGTATCCTTTTGCCACGACTGTGAACTCCCCAGCCTTCCTTTTGCTTGACTGTAACTATGACTACACGCTTTTGTTTTTAGTTGGGACTTCCTCTCTATTACTCCTGACCTGCAAACATTGAGCTTGGGTCTGCATCTGCCCCTTGCATGAGTCCTCACTGTCTCTGTCTTGCCTATGCTATTATTATCTCTCCTTTAGATCTGAAGGTTAAATAAGAGGCAGCTTTTGTGTGGGTGAGGGTAGGGAGCTCAGGTATAGAAAGAAACCCTCTATAGTGTTGGGCAGAGGTAAGGCCACCCTGTTCCTTTGTCTAAGAATCACAGAGGTCAGAAGGCTATTTCTTCCCAGATTTCCTGGTTGGTTCTGTTAATTCATCCCACATGTTAGCTTGGCTGGCTGGTGAGAGAAACTCCAGTGTCAGGTTGTGCCTGAGATCCAGTCAGAGCGGCTTCTCCCTGACATCTCTGTGATCCTGGGCAGATGTGCGCCTGGGGCAGGGCGGCATGACCAGCCAGCCACGGAGTGTCTGCGTGTGTCAGGGAGGATGGAGTGTGGCGTGGGGTGAGCATCTGGGCAAGGCTGTGGTGGGCACCCTGGTGTGGAGCCAACCACTGCAGAGGCAAGAGCAGCCCCAGCCTTTCAGCTATGGGGGGGGGTAGCCCAGGATTCCTGCCCTGGTGATGTTGAGACATTGTGAGCATGGCCTTACACACTCTCTGTTCTGTTCACCTCACCTTTCACAGTGAGTGATGCCCTCCTTTTACCAGTGAGGATTAGCAGTCAAAGAACTACCAACAGAGAAGTGGTGAAGTCTGAACTTGAATGTGGCTGGGGAGTAGGTTGTGTGTCCCACTGAGAAGGATGCCTGTGCAAGGTGACTCCTCAAAGTTCAGCAGACGGGGGAGGTGGGGGAAGGCAGCAAGGTGCAAGGAGAGTATTAGAATCAGTTCTGATGCCTTCTCTCCACTTCACCCTCTCTCTCGTCTTCTGAAGAAAGGGCTGGCCAGCTGTGAAAGAGCGTTAAATGCTCTCCGATCCTTTGCTTCTGAAAACCTTCTCTACCATGTAACACTCTTTCTGATCTGGGTTTCCCTAGAAGATGCCCATTCTCCTCCCAGGACAAGGCCTAGGCATCACTACCTTCGGAGATAGGACTGAAGGGCCCAGGGTAGAAGTGGTGGCACCTCTGTCTGAAATTTCTGTTCCTACTTGACTGTCAGGAACCAAACTCTCATGCAAACTCCAAAGCCCAGTGCTCTGTCATTTTGACTAAGAAACCTTCCTTTGCTGTCATCCTGTGCTCTATCAAGCCTATGAAACATTCACCTCCCTCCAGTTGCAGGTCAAACCTGCTTCTGCAGCTGTGATGTTTTGGACTCTCCTGTAGCTTACATGCCTGCCTTTTGTACACATATGTGGGTCTTCTGCATGAAGAAACTATGTGTTTATTGCCCTCAGTTTATTGGTACCTAGGATGCTTGGTACAATAACTGGTGTAGAGTACAGGCTTAATCACGGTTTGTGGAGGGAAGAAGAGAGGAAGGGAGAGAGGGAAGGAAAGGGGCTGACCTATCCAAATCTTTTCTGTAGCAAAATTTTATGGAAAATCTTCAATGTGCATGGGCCGCTCAGAAAAGCTGCATCACGCATGGTGGGGAAACATGTGCACACACACACACATTCACATGCATGTGTGCATGCATGCATACACATACACACACATACTACTTTGGACAGCTTCACCTTTGAGCAAAGCAATCAATTTTAGTTGACTTCATTTTCTATCCTTTTAGAGCCTACAGAAATAAGATGAAGTCCCCTTTAATTTTTTTGTAGTGAAACTATTCATAGATCAAATCATGTGTGTATGTGTGTGTGTTATCAAGCAGTAATAAATTTTTCAAAGCCAGATTCTAAAAGCAGCTCTGAAACATTTCCTCTGTTAAGTATTTTTTCTAAGCTAGAAACTGTGTCAAAACTACAGTGAAATTAAAATTCACAGGTCAGACAGAGTGATAGCTATAAGCCCATACAGTTATTCCTATAGGTCAGGTCTACATGCTTAGACAGGTTCATTTAGAGCAGTTACCATGCTGTCATTTGAATACAATTAGTCCCTATTGGCACCACAACATTTCTTAGTCTATAATGAAAGATCAATAGCCATTCAACAAATAAGTTTTCAGCTTTTTCTATGTTGTAAATATTATTGAATATTATTCTTAAATCCTACTGCTATGATAAGACATCGTTATGATTTTCATGCAATTTTTATGTAAAGAGAGAAATTAGCAATGAAAATAGGCAAAATTATTATATATAGTAATTAGAAAAACCATGAGTGCTATTAAGAACCTCTTTTGGGAGCTATAGCAGAGGATCACTGATGTAGACGAGCTCTCAGAAAAGGTAGACAGGGGAGGGTGCTCTCATCTAAGACTGAAGGATGAAGGACAAAGGAAAGAGGGCTCAAGACAGTAGGAACAGTCTTGCAAAGGGCATGGACGATCAAGCATAATAGTGTACTTAGAAGGGCAACAAGGCTACAATCAAGGAGTCAAGTAAGGGAATCACAAAGTTAGGTGGGAGGAAGAGGCAAGGACCAGCTCCTTGCTGTATGGACAATGTAAGTTGCCAGATTTCATCCAAAGGTCAGTGGAAAGCCATGGAGGGTTCTAATCCTAGAAATTACATGGTCCTCTTTATCTGTTATGAACCTCTGTGACAAGTGCCCTGCAGAGAAGCAATAGTAGAAGTGAAGAGACTGGTTAGAAGATAGAGACATCTGTCCCAGTTAGAGATGGTGGATGGACTAGAGTGTTGGCTGCAGAAAGAGATTTGGATGTGTTTGGGAACGAAAATCTGCTTAGGATTTGGATGTAGTGGAGAGGCAGGGAAGAAAGGATAGACACTCAGTCCCTGGATCCTTTTGACTGAGGTCACTGCACTTGGGCATCATACTAAGAATGGGACAAGTAGAGAGTCAGCGTAGGATACTCCAGTCATGTCTTCTTCATTGCTTTCCGAACCACACAACAAGATCTGGTGCACAACAATGGCAATATATTTAGTGGTTATTTCCAATGTTTGGAAAATGGGATTTCTAACAAGGTCTTCCAACACAGAGCACATTGTTGAAAAGTAAAAGAATGAGCCTTAATTTGAACTCAAGTGCTGCTCTCACTTCCAGCCTAAGAATCTCCTCCAGGGAGAAAGTGGTAGACACAGAGTATGCTCAAAACTTAGCAAAGCAGAAATTCAGAGGATGCAGAGAGCTCAACACTAAAGGAGATGTATAACATGCCAACCAAGGCTCAGGGAGCATTGTGGAAGAAAGGGCGAGAAGATTGGGAGAGTCATAGGGTGGGAAGGTGAATCCAGATATACTGTTCTCCAACCCCACAATGGCACTGACTGGCCCATTCATGACCCCATAGTGAATACCCACAACTCCACTGAAGAGGATCCTCAGTGGGTTGGGGTAAGGAGAAGGTGTTATGAGTACAGCTCAATGGGGATATGACCTATATGCAATATGTTCATACCAATAATAATCAACAATAAAAATCAAACAGTCAAAATTTCATAACAATAGATATAATGTTTAAAAGTAATGAGCCATGAGCTACTACCACATGGAACATATGGTACTACATAGAGGTAAGAAGAATGTCCAAACGTTTCGTTAGTGGAAGTGATGCTGGTGTATATGTGTCTGGGAACAGAGGCTACTTTCTGCTGGTGAGTGACACTTGACATGAAGTTTGGAGTTTGTGTGGAAGGGTTGAAGTCAAACTAGAGGGAAATCCATTTTCAGTGGGTGTTTATGGGGAAAGAGTAGGAGATCAATATTGATGAATGGTCTACCGTGCGGGATGTGGCATGTGTAAGGTTGACACAGCTTGTGTGATGAATGTGCTGGAGAGTTGAGCATTTGCTCTTGTGAGCTAGGAATTCAGAAAGCATTTGGAAGCAAGGAACGTATACAGCCAGAACTATGGGTGGGGAAGACTGCTGTGGAAGGGGATGATGTGGAAGGGAACAGATTGGGAAAGAGCTCAAGGCAAAAGGTAGGGATCCAGTAAGGAGGTAAAATGATAATTTAGAGGCATATTAGCAAGAACCTCAAAACACTAATGCTAATGACAGCTCTTCACTCCTGATCATTCCTTGTTGTGAGTGCTTTGATCTACATTGATAAATTTAATCCTCATAGCAGTCCTGCATGGCTAGTCCCATTTACTCCTTTAGGAAACTGTGACATGAAGACATTCAATAATTTTCCAAAGTTATATAGCACTAAGTTAGCAATGGAGCATGGATTTGAATTCAGACAGGCTAACTCATAGATAAGGAATGGATTATAGCCCATGAGAGGAGATGATGCTGGATTTGGGAGAGAACTGTCCTTACTTGATGACTCCCTGATAGACACAACATTGTGGCAAAGGAGAGAATGGAGTCATAGAGGCTGTCAAGGTCACTGCTGGGCATAGCACATGCTACCAGAGACAGTATTGGTTCATTTTTTGCTTGTGCCATGTACAAGGAACAGCTTCCCCAACTGTTCAGATGTTTGGTTTTTTTTTAAACTAAATTTGGAGGAACCCTTTTGCTACTTGTGTGGCATAAGAAAGCCCTTTGTAATCCAGTTTGATCTAGGCAGGCAGACAGGGGTTTCCCAGCCAGGATTGGCACCCATGTGTGTAATGTGAAGACTTCATTGGAATGTCACAGGGATTATGAGCCTGTCGTTCTGCCCTCCCAGGGATATTATGAGCAACAAATGAAATAATGAGACACAGCCTGGCAGAGTGGGAAGCCAGAAGGCTGGAGCCTATTCTCTCAATTCTCTCTCTGGACCCTAGTGAGAAGTCAGTTAATGTCACTGAGCCTCAGTTTCCCCACTGTAAAGAAACGGGAAGTTATTTTCAGTGAGCTACTATAAAGTAGGTAAAGATTGTCATTTGATAGATGTCCCTTGGAAATAGCTGGCCATTTTACAAACACATGGACAGTTGCTATGTGTATAACATCATCCTAATGAGAAGATGGGTTCTGTGTGGAATTTATGCTATCCAGGCACAAAATTCCATGGATAAACATGTGTATAGTTGTCAAATAAAAGGACTGTATTCACCATTTTCAAACAGTGGTCTAAAGTCACTGAACCTTAAGTCTGGAAAACAGATAGAATGTGTTAAGTGTTCTTAGTCTTAAAATCTCTTCGTGACATCCATAGCCAGGTGTCCATTAATTCTACAAGCATTTTTAAATCACTGGTCTGGGTGTAGAAATGAATCCATTTTGAAACATTTCCAGGCTTTAATAAGATTTCATTCTACTGAAGGATGATAGGGCAACAAACAAATGAAAATAAAAACCTACCCAATTGCAGATTGGGTTAAGTACTATGAGGGGCACAAGAAGGGTGAGGAGGAGAGAGTTACAGCTACTTTATAAGAGAATATGTATATCTAGACATGTAGCAGGAAGCAATGGGAATAGAGGCCATGCTCAGAAGGATATTCTGGCCATAGATATGACTGATGTCAAGACCCTTAGCTGGAAGCCAATCCGTTCTTTGGAGGAATGAGACAGACATTAATTTTCTTCATAGTGTTATAAGGGAGGGGAACTACCACAATAAATGAGGCTGAAGTAGGCAGAGGCCAGAATATATAGGACTTGATGGAGTGTGGCTCACTTTAAGTGCAAAAGGAAGTTATTGGTTGAAGCAGTGAGGTGTCATTTAAGTTATGCTTCTTAAAGACTCTTCCTGATAATAGATGGGGGCTGGAAAGAGGGGGGGCAAGAGTGCAGAGGCAGGAGGATGACAGTCATCCAGGCCTGGGAGAGAAAGAGAGGGAAAGAAAGATGGGAAGAGGGGAGTGGAGAAGAGAGAAGGAGAAACATAAGGAAAGGAAAGAGAGGAGGGAAGGAATATAGGGGGAGAGAGAGAAAAAAAAGAGAGAGAGACATAGGAAGAGAGACAGGGAGAGAGAGAGGGGAGAGGCCCTCCTGGCCTTTGAATAAATCCAAAGAAGATCTTTTAAAATATTTTTATATTTATGAGAGAGAGAGAGAGAGAGAGACAGAGAGAGAGAGAGAGAGGATGAGTATGGGCACACCAGGGCTTCTGCCACTGCAAATGAACTCCAGACACATGCACCACTTTGTACATCTGGGTTTACGTGGGGACTAGGGATTCAAACCTAGTCCTTTAACTGCTGAGCCATCTCTCCAGCCCTAAGGATGATCTTGAGTCAAGCCTGCAATCCCAATTCCCCATAGGTCTGTACTTGAGGGTATGATCCACAGTGCCCTTGAGTTCATCTATATCCATGACAGTCCACCCAGGTGAGCAAGGCCTGCTTAGATCAAGAGTCTGTATGTAAAACACAGAGCTGGAGCTGCACCAAAGGAAGAAGAAAATGAAGGAGAAGTAGGATTAATATTCTGATTTATCTCCCACATGTCATACCTGAGACCATAGGCTGACTGCTTCTCTATCTCTGTCATTCCTTTCCTATCTATAGGCAAAGTCTGAAGTATACAGAAAAGCCTAGAATATTGATTTTTTTTTACATCCACTTCAATCTGGCTCTAATTTCTCTTCCCATGTCTTTTTGGAGATTGTCCAGTCTTGCTACATCATGAAGGAACCCAGAATGGGAGGTGGGTGGGGAGACACTGAAGACGATGGGAGAGGAAGGCTGAATTCTCAGGAGACAAGAGGCGAGGATGCTGTGGACTGTGCTTCTCCTGCCCTTTCCAGTACCACACTTAGGCTCGGGGGTCACTTCCTCATCCCCTGTGGATGACTGAGTTGAAAAGAAGACAAACACCAGGAAATAAAGCTTGCATAAGAGGACGCCAGCATTTCATCTCATACAGCCTCATAGCTCTGCCCCAAGTTAACCTTGAGACAAGACAGCAGGCTTAGTGGAGCATTTATTTCAAAGTTTCATAATCTCTTATTTGACAGCAGCTGGTGGTACAAAGTGTAGAGTCTACTGGATCCGATTATGTAACAGATGGTTCTGTTTTCAAATTTTCTCCAACTGTTCAGATGTTTTTTTTTCACTAAATTCATATTTCCCATCTGATGCTACCCCCTGGGGCTGAGCTTTAATCTGTGTTGTAGTTTGTAAGGTCTCTCCCCCCACCCCACACACACCATCTCTTTTAATCTTCCAATAGAGAATTCCCAAACACCAGCAAACATCTCCAGAGCCTGGGCAGTGACTACATGTTGAATATAGGAGGATTGTTCTCAGGGACAGGTCTTGTCTCAATCAAACCTCTGGCCAGAGGTGGACTCAATATGCTCTACTTGGAGAAGCCTCAAACTCCAGCTTCAATGACTTTGAGATTGAACAGTGTGTTCCTTTCCTCAGGCAGCTCATGTTAGCACATCAAAATTCTTAGTAGCACATTAAAACTCCTTTAGTAGAGAATAAAGGCCCTCAGTAACTATGTTACTGGCCCATTATGTGTCTCTAATTGTGTCACCTCGGTCCTCGGTGGGGTTTTCTGTTCATTATTTCCAGGCCCTTCTCCCACTGCTGTGCACTAATGGTCTCCCTATTCTTCGTCTGTGTTCCAGCTGCATACAGCTGTCAGCCACCCACTCCAGCCTGGCCTTTCTAGTGTTTTCATCTTCCTGCCAACATTATGAAATTTAACTTATAACAAAAAATGTTCCCTGGACCTCCTTTTTCTTTACGAATTTCTAGTTTTTTTTTTTTCCCACCATTTAGAACCTCCCCAGTTTCCTGAGCACCTGTTTCTTAAGACTTCTTTTGACAAGGCTGTTTGTTCTTTGACCAAGTACAGGACCCCAGAGAATCCAGGAAGGATAGGAACAGCCTGGGAAGGTGAAGGATGTTGTGAGGTAGGGTTGTGCTTGGGGAGCGGGGCTAGGAGAATCGCTGCTTTGGAGAGCCAGTGCTATGCCACTAATGTGGTACCGCCAGCCACCATTCACACAGCAAAGAAGAGAGACGATGAGTTTTGAAGCTACAAGACAATGCATCTGGCATTCCTGCAGCCGCCCAACACAGAAGCCTTCCCAGAGATGAGCTGAGACACTGAGGGTCATTCACATCACAGCTCTGGGATCTGTTGTGTCATCTGATAAAGAGATATAGTAATGATTACTAAGGTCTGCCACTGTCCCTAAGACCACTGTGAGGAAGACTCCACTCTGTATATTTCTATTGTACTGAATAGGGCCAGTTACATAAATTGCGAGACCAGTAAAAAAAAAAAAAAAAAAAAAGGTGAAAACACAGGGACCTTTGTTCAATAGCGATTAAGAATTCAAAGACATTACTTCAGAACATTAAACCAAGCATGGGGCTGTGCTGAGCCTGAGACCCTGTGTGACGGCACAGTTCACTCACCTGGGAGGTGAGCCCCCGTGCAGCGGCTATCGTGTGAACATAAGTAGGCCACTGGGAAAGCTCATGCCCACTTGGGAAGATACAAGTTTTTTCCCTATTAAATAAATAATAGGTAGATCTTCAGATAGAATGCTGGATAACAAAAAGAAGTATTTCTTGAGCTCTATTTTGATTTCAGTCCAGAAACTTGAACCTTTGGCAGGTAGTGTTTAATATGATGTCTACCATCTACTAAGAGCAGATCTAATGCTTGAGTTTGCCATCATAGATCATAGATAACAGGCAATGTTTTAGATTTTCTGATTTATCCTCTATGCTTATTTCTATGTGGAGACAGAGAAAGTATCATTTAGAAGAATAATTCTTAGAAAGACATTGTACCTATGCGAAGGAAACCCTTGATACATTTTTAAATATTATTTATTTTATTCATTTCAGAGAGAGAGAGAGAGTGAGTATGGGCATGCTAGGGCTTCCTGCCACTGCAAATGAACTCCAGATGCATGTGCCACTTAATGCATCTAGGTTTATATGGGTACTGAGGAATTGAACTTAGGTCCCTAAGCTTTGCAGGCAAGTACCTTAACTGCTGAGCCAACTCTCTAGACCCCCTTGATTAATTTCTAAGGGAGGAATTTATCATCTTTCTGATGAATTTAAATAGTGGAATATGGCTGTTAAACTGTTGGCCATAACACAAAAATGGGAACCTGAGTAGATGCTAGAGAAATAACAAGGCAAAAAGAATGAGGGGAGGGGGAGAGGCGAACTGAGAAAGCAGGATTGGCTTAAGGGAAGAGAAAGGAGAGATTCTTATGTCTCAATAGTGAGAAAGAGACTTTAGGATACAAATATTCAAGAAGCAGATTTTTTTTTCCACTTGTTTGACACATGTGGTACATCACTTTCCCTGGAACCCCATATAAAAATTTAGCAGAGTATATATTGTGATGGTACTCTGTGTGTGTGTGTGTGTGTGTGTGTGTGTGTGTGTACAGATGTCTGCAATCACATTGGGGAAATATGAATAGATGCTGATTTCCTGTGAACTGCTTGATTTAAAGCAAAGGCAAAGACAGAACCTGCGGTCAGGCCATCATGGGAATAGGAACCCAAGGCTGTAAGATCCCAACAGGTTCCTGGACATCCTTTCCAGATGGAAGCATAAGGGCCCAAAATTGGTGGGAAAGGTGACATAGCAGGTGTTTTAAGAGAAGTTTCCTCAGAACAAAGAGATAAAGAGGACTCCTGCTGATGTCTATGTTTTCTTTTCTTCTGTCATTTCTTAACTTTTAGATAATCTTGTTTCAACATTCCAGCTCGACTTTGAGCTGTAGTATATACTACTAAGGAAAGGCTCACATGGCCACACTTGGACCAGAACATGAACTGGTTCTGTTTTCCCAGGTTGGGTCCTTAGTGGCTGTTGTTCTTTGGCTCCTTAGTAGTGTGCACATGGGGATGGTAAATTTTTGAGACAAGCACCATGCTTATATGAACCAAAGTCTTTACTGCCATTCCACGATGGAGAGCCTCTCTTCACTGTTACCCTTGAAATATCTAAGGTTTTATTTTTTTAAATTTTGTTTATTTTTATTTATTTATTTGATAGCGACAGAGAGACAGAAAGAGGCAGATATATATATAGAGAGAGAATGGGCACACCAGGGCCTCCAGCCACTACAAATGAACTCCAGATGCATGCATTACCTTGTGCATCTGGCTTATGTGGGTCCTGGGGAATCAAGTCTGGAACCAGGGTCCTTAGGCTTCACAGGCAAGCGCTTAATCACTAAGTCATCTCTCTAGCTCTAAGATTTTATTTTTTAAAAAACACATCTAATGTCCTTTGATCCATCTGTTGTGGATGTCAAGGAAATACATGTCTGCTTCACAAGTTTGCAGTTGAGTTGGGGAAATGTTTTGAGGAACTGTATTTCTAGCCATGTAGATTTCTGAGCATCCTTGAATTTCATAACTCTTAAATCATACCATGATACATATCTGTAGAAACTCCCCCACAGTATTAACATTTTGAAGCATTGATAAATGAGTAAAAATGCAATTTAGTCATTAAAATTTTAGGTATTCTATTCATGCTTCTTATAACCCAGTTATATTCTCAGAACTCATTTTCCTCTTGCATTTAATGTGTGCTTTATGGATAGCTTTCTTCCTCTGTGTAAGATGGTATTTCAGGGAATCAAATGAATGGGATCTTGAATGTATGGAAATGTGACTTCTATAATAAATGATTTCCCAAGACTGGTCCTTCAGTCATAGTTCTCTGGCTTCAGGGGCGAGTACAAACAGCAGTTGAAATGTAAGAAGAAACTTTAAGGGTATCCAACATGAAGAAATGAGTAGAATCATTGTCTTACTTGTTTCTGTTGCTATAATAGAATACCATAAACTGGGAAATTTAATTACCTTATGGCTCTGAAGGCTAAGAATTTAGGGTGTAGTGCTAGGGTTTAGAGAAGGATATTTTGCTGTGTTACGTGATCTGACTCAAGCTTTTTTTTAAATCATAAATAAGGAACTCTGTCCCACAATAACTAACCCACTGGACCATGATACCATTAATCAATTCATGAGGGTAGAGTCCACAAAAACCAATCACCTTAAAGGACTCACCTCTTAATACTATTAAAACCACAGTAAGTTTCATTGTAAGTCTGAAAGGGACATTCAGGCCATAGAGTCATCTTCCCTGGATATTGGAAATGGTAAGTCACACATTAAAACAAGACCCTTATGAAAACCTACCTTCTTTGCTAGCTAATAATATATATGTTTTTAAAAGGACAGAGTTTGGGCAGAAGTATCTAATGAAGGTGGATAATGGTGTTCCCAAAGCCATAGATTGTTATGAGAAAAATTTCATTGCCAGGGAATACCTTCCAGTCAGTTGTTGGCCAAGGAGGTTCCTGATGCCCCCAAAACTTTAAAGGCCATTGCCAAGGCTTTTGGTTGCCTTCCAGAACTAGATGGTAAGACCTCATTGCTGAAGTCTCCACATGCTTAGGCTGCAGATCACTGAGAAATCAAGCTGAAGCCGAGCTATAAACCTCTTCCCCATTGAATCCTGGAAAGAGCTATGCCATATGAAGTCTTTTGGGAGAGAGAAGTCACTAACAGTGATAACCTGCAGTGGTCCCTGTCAGCTTAATGACTGGGCAGCCATGCCAAGAGTATAACAGTGGCATGTCTGTTATGGGGAAACTCCAACTGCTCTCTGATTGGACCGGAGGCCTGTTCCATGTGAGGGAACTGGTACTCAACACGTAATCAGAAGCCTATGGCTGGGAAGGTCATAAGTTCTAGGGTGGTAATGATTACTATTGTCTGGCTAGATGGGTATATTATGCCCACCAAACTTCTCATTAAACACTTAAGCCTATGCCCATATATTAATGCTACTCTCACTTTTGGTTCGAGAAGCTTCTCTTCTCAGATGGCAGTGAACACTAGGGTGACTCAAAAGTCACCATAGTGCTGAGAAGAAGTGACAGTAGAGTGTTTATCACTCAGCAAGAAATCTCTATCACACTCTCTAAGGCTTAGAGTCCATTGTAGAAGAGGCAGCGAAAAGAATGTAAGAGCCAAAGAAGGGTAGGACTGCTTACAATGCTGACTTCTAGACACAAAGTGGTCATGACCTCACAATGCTTGATACTACCTATACAAGACCTTCATTATAAGAGGCAAAAAAATGATGATGTCAAAATAGAAGAGAGACTAGTTGGAAAGAAGAAGGGATTCAATAGAGGGTCGATTTAGGAAAGGAGAAAATGGGGATGGTGGGAGGAAAATGTCATGATTTATTGTCTACAGTTATGGAATCTGTCAGTAAAAACTTAAATAAAAAAGACCCTGAGGGTGTTCCTGCCATCTCTAACTGGGCTGGATGAAAAATGTTCCCTTTCGAGTTACCACTTGGGTCCATTGATATTTTTTCTCTCTGCTGTCTTCTTCCAGATAATGTCATGAGTCTATGGTGGTTGTGACTGACAACACTGTAGGCCTGAACGATCAACCAACGTGAGAGGCTCTGTGGACACCACTGAACTCTGCAGTAATAGCTAACATGTGTGGCTCTGCTGTGGTGGTTTTACACGGTGGTGGTGGCAAAGCTTTGCTGGCTTCCAAGGATCATAGTTCAGGAGCTGCTGCAGGAATCCAAATGCCATTTGGCTAAGGCAGCACAGATAAACAAATTGGAGAGGATAGGATTTTTCATTTTACACATTTAATTTTTTTTTGTACTTCGAGCTTAAAAAGGGACTTTATTTGGGGTTTAACATTTGGACTCTCGTTTCACTGGGAATTGAATAATTACAGGGAATTTATGTTATGTAACATTGGGATAGTTCATTGTATTAGTCGGGTTCATTGTATAACCTCTGGCAAACCCTCCTGGAGCATGTGGCTGGGCATGATTGGAGATGGGAAATAGAATAGACAGGGATCCTTTGGCCTATGAGGAAATGAACCGAACCATGGAGGTAATCAATGTTGTTTTCCATCCCAGGAAGCCCTGGAGCGAAAGCCAAATGGCTCACCCCAGAGTCTCGAGAGGATGTCAACAGTGGTAGGAATGGTGAAGGGACCTCCCAGGACTGGACGGTTCCTGGGATATGAAACTTTTTGCACTAATACTGTGAAAGACTAAGGCAGAATCCAGAAAACTAGGCTGTGACCCTACCCAAAGAGGGGAACAGACTGGCTCTGACATAAGGCTGAGCTTTCTCCTCTGGGTAGTGAGGAGGAAGATGATGCAGAAGGAACTGCCTTACTTGGTTGCCATAGACCTCGGTTGCCAATAGGCTCTTGCCTCCTTTCAGCATGGGCTTCATGCCAAAGAGACTTGGATCTAGTGAACAATTGATTCCTATATGAAGGCTAGATAAGAGCCCACCAGTTCTCTCAGGGCCTTGGCATCAACATTCTAAAACACTGTTTTTCACATTTCCTCCCAGTCAAGGCAGACACAGGACAAACCCGAATTCCGCTACTTAGGTTGTTTTGTAAATTATGAGGAACAAAGGAATGTGAAATGTTAACTTTTCTAGGTTCCATTTTATGGTGAGTCTCATTTATTCAGATAAGACACACAGATGATAAAAACATATTCTAGAAAGACAGATAAATGGGCACATATGTGAATAAATACACCATGATGTATGTATATGTGTGTTTGCATTAGTGTATATGTATCTATGCACACAAATATGTTCATACTAGAGATTATGCAAGACAAGTATTATGTATTTTATACAGAAAATAAATATTTTTCTTATTTAGGGTGGGTAGAAATTCATCAGACTTTATAGACAATATAAGGAGTTGGAGCGGGTAAACAGAAATTTATGTGATATATATGAGGGATAAAAATACATCAAGCATATGTTAATCACATAAGAGTTTCAGAAATTTAAGAGTGCACAGTTTGTAATGTATGATGGACATGTGCTTTGTATGTGAACTTTGAGGGATAGTGATGGAGTTGAAGGAGTAGGTAAGAAAAATAGCACTGGGAACCTTGTCTGCAATCCCGTGGGACTGACTTAAAGTGAAGGGGTGACTTAATTAAGTTTAGATGGTTTTAAATGGTTAACACTGAATAACAACAATATCTCATGAATGTTTAACATTTGTCAGGCACTATTCCACATAATATAAAGCCACTTACTATAGAAGAACTCTGCCAGGAAGATTACCACTATCATTTTACAGCTAAGAACTGAGGCACAGAGAAAACTTGTTTAATATCACACAGTTGATAAAAGGGTGCATCTAACCATGAACGCATACAGTCCCTTAACTACTATGCAACATTGCTATACTGATTGACTTCGGGACAGATTGTTTGGTGTAAGAAGAGGCTGGAGACCATTAAATTCATTCAGGTGAGTGCTGGAATACATGGAGAGAAGCAGAAATGAAGGGACATAGATAAATCCTGATGTTATTAAAAGAATAAGGACAATAGAATCTGGAGGTAAAGAGAAGATTGACAATGATTTCATTGTTTCTGGTTTGGGTGAGTGCATGAATTATGGTGAGATTGCCGTGGACAAGAAATAAGATAGCTTGGCTTGGAGAGAGGGAGAGAGAGAAAGTTCAGCTTGACACTTTGAAGTGCTCATGGGATAACAGCAGTGGTGTGTGGGAGATAGTTGGAAGAAAGGATGCATTCAATGGGAAAGGCAGTTTCAAGCAAGAAATGGTCCCTAGTATTAAAGGCATTAGGAAGGTCAAGTAAGGTAAGGCCTGTGGAGCCACTGCTGGATCTGTAAATACAGAGGTCACCGTGACCTTGACAAAACAGAGTAAGTGGAGAGGTGGCTGGAAGCCAGCCTGCCGTGGGTAATGAAAGGAGGACGTGAAATCAGCAAGGGGTGGCCTAGATTTCTAAGAACTTGCCTGGGAAGGGAGAGGCAGAGAGCAAAAACTATGTGGAGATTTAAGGAAGAGAGGAGACTTTTGCTTATTTTTTTAAAAAATGTTTTCTGGCACGAGGGAATCCGAAGGGAGAAGGAAGCTGTAGATCCAGGAAGAAGAGTGGCACCATTTATGGATCTCCGCGCCCGAGCAGGGCAAAGGGGCGGCTGACAAAAGGACAGGTAGGAGGATTTGCTCTAGCGGAAGCTTCTCTTTTCGGAATGGGAGGCAGGAAGAGAATGTTTCCAGAACTGGGTACATCTGTAGCTGTGGGCAGGCAACTGAGTATCATAATACTCTCGAAGTAGTAGTAGCAAAAGCCACCTGTCAAAGCTGGAGATGAGGGTAGGAACTTAGGGGAAGCTAGCGGAAGTTACGGTGGCACTTTGGTACACGGGGTGTTGGAATCCCAGAAGGGCAGCTACATCCATGGAGAAGTCATGATGCCCTGAGCACTGTGCTAGATCGTCACACATAACAGCAGTAAGTAACATACCATAAGTAACAAGTGGATTTTATCCTTGGAGACTGTCTGTGTGAAGATGGTGCTTTGCAAACATTTATTAAGTGGTTGCAGTTTGCATGCCATGGCCCAGTTTGTGGGTAGGCCCCTTCCCTGATTCTATCAATAAAGAGAAACATGTTGATTTTTTTTTTCTTTTTAGCACATGTGGTACTGGATATGGAACTCAGAGACTCATGCATGCTAAACGGATATTCTGTCACTGAGCTACTTCCCAAACTCTGTCAATCAATATTCAATGGACATCGACCGTGGGGAAATAAGCCTAGGGCTAGAAGCAGGGAAAAGAGGGAGTATGTAAGAAAGTATAAGGCAGTCCTCACTCCTGAAAGGATCTCAAGCTAAGTACTGAGATGTTTACCAGTTTAATTCCTTTGTTTTCAGTGTCTCAACATCCAGGGGCCAAGCTAGCAACTAGGGCAGAAAGCTCACTGGCACCCATTTCCATTATGGTGGCTCCCAGTTCTATGACTAAGAGGAGTGACTAGGGTGGCATTGCCTGAGTACTCCTAATCCTTAGTCCTTCTAATTCACAACCCAAAGCAGCAGTAACTTCTTTGAAATGCTAATTTTACTCTGGGGGCAGAGCCCACTATCTGAGTTTTTACCAGATTTTTAGATGACTTTACGCTCACTCAAGTTTAAGAATCACTTTCACCAAATACAGCTGTCATGGATTTGGCCTGATTTCACCCTCTCAAGTTTTTTTTTTTTTTTTTTTTAATCCCAGTGTCTACCCCAGACAAGGAACACATATTTCTTGAAGTCACTGAGCTGGGTTAGAGGTGTGGATATGCATGTGAGGGCAAGTGGGTGCTGGAGAAGGCGGGCACAAAACTGAAGACCTGAGAGAAGAGAAACATTTATTGCCCACCTTCTCAGCAGGAAGGATCAGCGGACTGAGATCCAGAAGGGAATTTAAGAGTAGAACGACATAGAGAATTCTAGAGCTAGATTTGGCCTTGGCAATATCCTGGTTCAGAGATTCCTGACTTTATTTGGAACCACAGATATTTCCAAAGTAATATTTTAAATAATTTACCATTACAGCTCCTTAACAAATGATTGCTATATATGATCACAATGCATTACATAGTTTATCACACTGAATTATCAATCAGTTCTAGTTAATCTCCATGTTCCAGGGAGGAAAAAAAAGCAAGGTTGAATTTTTTTTTTCCAAAGTCACCTAGCCAGTAAGGGGAGTATGATTCAAATTAATATGTGCTTGTCTATAGGTTCTTAAATCACTGTCATAGCACCTAATGTATAAGGTAATATTCAGACTCCTTGCCTTGCTGTGCCCATCAAATTAGCTTCTAACTATTTATGTTTATGCCCATAGATCATTGCTGCTCTCACTTTTGGTCAGGGAAGCTTCTGTTATTACTATTTTTTGATATTTTAACTTTATTTAATTAATTTATTTATTTGAGACAGAGGGAGTGAGAGAGAGAGAATGGGCATGCCAGGGCCCCCAGCCACTGCAAACGAACTCCAGACACATGTACCCCCTTGTGCATCTGGCTTACGTGGATCCGCTAAGCCATTTGTCCAGCCTGACTTCTGTTATTTTTAAAGCTTTTTTCTGTGATTGGTAGTGATTACGGAGGGTACTTAAACTCGTAAAAGTACTGAGACTAAGTGACGATTGAGTGCTTGGTGCTAAATGAGTTACACCTGTCCCATGGCAAAAGGGTCAGGGAGTGTCGCAGAAGAAGTGGCAGAAAGAATGTAAAAACTAGAGCACACAGTGGAATGCTGTCTCTGGGACAGGAAGTGGCAGTTGCGATCATGACCTCAGCCCCTGTCATTGCCTGCACAATATTGGGCCCATCAACATTCTGCCATGCATGATGGAGGAGAGTAAAAATAAAGAAGGAAGGGAAAGAAGGAAGGAAGGGAGGGAGGGAGGAAGGAAGGAAGGAAGACAAAAGGAAAGAAAGAAAGACATCAAAATAGAAGAGGAACCAGATGGAAAGAAGAAGAGGTTCAGTGGAAAGTTCAGGGAAAGGGACAAAATAAAATAATGGGAAGGGCTTATGATCCAAAGAAATTAATGCATTAGATACATAGAAGAAAATTATCAAAAAAGTTTAAAAATAAGCCCTTGCCTTCAATCCTCCTCTTCTCTCTTCTGCATACACACACACACACACACACACACACACAGTTTCATCAGCAATTTAAACATTGGGCTAGTCGATGGCTATTACTCCTCTTACTACTACCTCTTAGTAAGATGAATCTTTCAGTTCATCTCATCTTCATGTGTTTGGTGGGGATCACCAGAACCCAAGGATTGCCACAAGCCCTCTTTGTGTCTGTGATTTGGGAGGTTCAGAGGAAGCTAAAGAGTCCACCAGCACCTCAAACCCCACTGATTTTCACTCTGACGCTGCTCTGGAGAGGTGGCTGCTGGGGTCCTGACTGGCTGGATCTTTCCAGAGCTTTCAGTTCTCTGTTGGGCTGGAAATACATTCAGGGCAAAGGACCTGGGCTCTTTTCCCCTTGTGGTATCTGGCTATGCTGAACTCAAATCCTAGCTCAGCCCTGGCAAGGCTGAGGACTGTATAAGTGAAAAACACTGCAGTGAAACCTCAGAACACATTATGACCTTCAAGAAGGTTTGGTTTGGACAGGGCTCTAGAAATGGTCTGAGCTTTTTGGTTGCTTATTTTTTTTTCCAGAATGCATTTGGAATTCCAGAGAGCCGTTCATGGCATCTGAGAGGGCTGTGAAGCCTGAGTGGGTCTCACTTTGCTCCTCCCTAGAATAGCCAACAATGTCATTGGCATAAAAGAAAGACAATGTTGAAGTCATTAAATGAATGCCACATACCAGGAATTGGGCCAAGTCTTATGACCATCACTACACATAGTTATCAAAAGACTGTTATGAGGAAGATGTTGTTATGTACACTGTATGATGAGGAAACAAAAGTCATGGCATTCAATGTCTTGTCCATGATCTCAAGGAAATGACATCATGAGATCTGAACAATAGGATGTTTGTCAATAAGGTATGGGTCTGAGACACTGTATTATAATGCTTTTCTCCCTTCTTTCCTTTCTTTTTTGAAAAATATTTTATTAGAGAGTGAAATAGGCAGATAGAAAGAGAGAGAAAGGGGAGAGAGAGAGAGAGAGTGGAGACAGAGAGGGAGAGAGAGAGAGAGAGAATGGGTGCACTGGGGCCCCTAGCCACTGTAAACAAACTGCAGACACATGCGCCACCTTGTGCATCTGGTTGATATGGGTACTGGGGAATTAAACCTGGGTCTTTAGGCTTTTCTGGCAAGTGCTTAAACCACTAAGCAATCTCTCCAGCCCCTCCCTTTCTTTTTACTCTCTCTGCTTCTTCCTACCATTCTCTCCTCTCCTCTCTTCTTTTGTTTCCTCTACCCTGCTCCATTATTATCTTCTACCTCTCTCCCTTCCTTTTTCCTCTCTCCTTCACTTCTCTTTTCCTCTCTTCTTCCCTTTTATTCTTAAACTTCCCAGGGCAATACATACAGATTAAGTGGCATGCTGGCTGGAGTTAAATTCCTACACCAGCTCTTTAGGAACTGCAAAGATATAGCCAACACACTGATGTCCAATGAGACCTTGGAAATGTCTGCTAGTAGGTGAGATAGGAAATGCATCAGAGAACCTCTTCCTTATCAGGTGACCCTTGAATTTGGTTGTTAAAACAATTTCCTTGCCCCTTTGATTTGCAAATAAGGCCCTTGGAAATGTCCAATTCTTAGATTCTATTTAACTCAGACAAGAAATGAGTAAGGATTCCATAATGATTAATAGCTGGTTGTCACTTTGACAGGATGTCTTTTTTTTTTTTTCTGAGGTAGGGTCTCACTGTAGCTCAGGCTGACCTGGAATTCACTACATAGTCTCAGGGTGGCCTTGAACTCAAGGCGATCCTCCTACCTCTGCCTCCCAAATGTTGGGATTAAAAGCATGTACCACCACACCCGGATGACAGGATGCATTTTTGTGAGGGATTTTCTAGATTAGATGAATTGAGATGGGAGGACCCACCCTAACTATAGATGACACCATCCTATGGGATGGGGGTCCCAGACTGAATAAAAAAGTAGAAGACTGAGTCTTGGCATTCATCTCTACTTCCTCTCTGCTGATGTGACAATGTGATGCAAGCTTCCTGCTCCTCCCATGCTGTCCCCATGATGATGGACTCTATTTTCTGGAACAGAAGGCCAGTTTATGCCCTTTCCTTCCACAAGGTACTCCTGGTCAGGTATTTTTTTATCTGAGCCCTGAGAAAAATCACTCATACAATGCTGATTACGAATTGTTCATAGTGCCACATTTGTAACTGCCACTCTATGTCTAAGGACAATGTGAGATTAAAATTGTTTTAATTTTCCCAGAGATAGTCATATAATCCACCCAGACCTATCACAGATCTCCCTGCATTTTATTGACATTCCTAGAAAATGTGCTTTCTCTTAACCTTGGGGTTGTTAAGATACAGTAGACTTAGAACTGCCTGTTTTTATGTTCCCACTAACTGAAGAATACTGAAAAACAGAACACAATCAGAAATACCCAGAACTTAGAGAAGAAAAGCTTTGAAATGGATGATTCAGCCATGCCTGATGCTGCTACTTACCTATTAGTTACTTGAACCAACAAATTCTCAGTTTTGTTTAAGATGGTTTAAATTAAGTATTAGGCATTTGAAAATGGAAAAAAATTCTGAGTGGGTTCCAGTAGAAGGAGACCCTGTGGAGTGGGTTCATGCAGCAATTCTTGGTCACAAAATGACAGGAGAGATGTGTCTGGGTTGAAAACTTTACTGTCTTGCTCAGTGATTTATACTAGAACTTAAAATAATGCTTGGTGTGAAACAGCCACTCAATAGATACCAGTCAAATGGAATTAAGTTGAGGGGGTCCGGAAATTTGAACATCACATTTTGTTAACTTAGAGAGCTAGTGTGAAACGTATAGCAATTTCATCCTCTTTTGTTTACTTCTTTCTGCTGGACAAAGGAGGGACTTACCTAGGCCTGAACTGGGAATTAGAATGCTGTTGAAGACTACTGTGTAAAATGTGGTACAAAGGGTTCATAGGTTCAAGGTAGGGAGAGAGCCTTTTGGCAGGAACATTTCACCCTTGCTTGTTTTATTCTCTCCAGTATTATTTGCTGAAATTATTGCCTCTTTTAGTAATCTATACATTCTCTTCCTTTCTCCTCCTTTTCTTTTTTAAGCTTCTTTTTTTAGGGCTTTTCTGATCTCATCCAGTAGTCTTTCCTTTCTTTCTGTGCTCTCTTTATTTTCTTTCAGTTTTCTGAGGCAAGCCCAACAGAATGTCTTTTCTTTTTGTTGTGAGAGAGTGCGTGTGTGTGAGCACGTGCAAGAGATAGAGAAAGACAGAGCATGAGAATTAGCATTCCAGGGGCTCCAGCCACTGCAATCGAACTCCAGATGTGTGCATGTGCAACCTTGCGTGCTTGTATCACCTGTGTGTCTGGCTTACATGGGACCTTGAGAATCAAACCTGGGTCCTTAGGCTCTCAGGCAAATGCCTTAACCTCTAAGCCATCTCTCCAGCCCTGTTTTTTATTCCATTTTGCTCAACTGTTGTTCTCTCATCCTTCTTCTCGATGCTACAGACTCATCTCAATCTTGACATCTCCATCTGTCCCACCACCATCCCCAATCTTGAGTGTGTTATGGAAAATGTGACATGGAGTCACATGCCAGAGACTGAAAGGGCAAGCTCCTGGAGAGGGTCCTGGTGGCCAACACCTTGATGCCAACTGGCCTCTTTCACAGTATCTTTAACCACCCTCCTATGAGGCACCCTCATCTTCTCAGTAGGTACTTAATTGGGCCAATGTGGATCTCACGGTTCAGAAAAGGGAGAATACTTAAGAGAATGAACAGATTCGAGGTCTCAGGGCCACATCCCTGTTCTCAGTTATGGAATGCTGGTATTTTACTGAGCAATTTAGCCTTTTTTAGACATGGTTTCTATAAAAGTTACCATCTTGTTGCTGGGACAAAACAGCTAATGAGAGGAAAGGGTTGTACCTTAAAATTTTGAGGAGAAAGTCTGAATCTTTCATTAAAAATATTTTCATTTTATTTATTGATTTGAGAGAGAAAGAAAGAGAGAAAATGGGTGCTCCAGGGCCTCTAGCCAATGCAAATGAACTCCAGGCACATGTGCCACCTTGTGCATCTGGCTTACTTGGGTATTGGGGAATCAAACCGAGGTCCTTTGGCTTTGCAGGCAAGTGCCTTAACCACTAAGCCATCTCTCCAGCCCTTGAGGAGAAGCCTTAATCATAACATGGAAAGTGTGGCAGAGTAGTGAGAGATATCTCTGAAGCACTCAGAGGGTTGGACTAATGAACCTCCACACCCTCCTTCAGCTACGCACCTCTTCCAGCAAGGTTCCACCAAAAAGACTTCATAACCTTCCCAAATTGCCACAAGATAGGGACAAAGCATTCAAACTGCACAAGGCTATGGAGGACATTTCACATGCAAACCACCAGTTTCTTTATTTGGAAAATATATTCATTCCTTGGTATCCATGTGGGATTAGTTCTAAGGGCCTCCTCTTATAGATACTCAATTCTACACATGCTCAAGTCCAATACATGAGTGGAATAGTTTCTGCTTATATCCTCAGCAATTCCCCTATATATTTTACATCATCCCTACGTTATTTATGTTACATAATCAGTGTAAATGCCATGTGAATAGTTATCATACTACTTTGTTTAGGGAATTATGAAAGTAAACAAAAGTTGCCTCTCTTATCTACACTCCCCACTTTCCCCTCCCCTTTCTTGCCAATCATCTTGGAAGCAACAAAATCCTCTCACATGAATTTACTAAGCTTCCTGATTTGAAGCTCTGCCACCAGATGATATATATAGTCTTTAGTAATGCCCCATCCTAAGATATCTTGTTATGACATTTTCTTGTCTATGAGCATTATTTCTCAAAAAAGTATCCTCTAACCAGTAGTTCAGAGGTGGAAGGGTGGGAGCAAAGGATGTCATTCAGATATTTAGTGTCACACTTCTAGAGGTAAGAGGGGTGCTGAACCTACAGGGAGTGTTGATCTCAAGGGACACTTGATGTCCCGTAGCAATTTTATTTTTTATTTTTACTTATTTATTTATTTGAGAGAGAGAGAGAGAATGGGCTCACCAGGGCCTCCAGCCACTGCAAATGAACTCCAGATGCATGCGCCCCCTTGTGCATCTGGTTTACGCAGGTCCTGGGGAATAGAACCAGGGTCCTTTGGCTTTGCAGGCAAATGTCTTAACTGCTAAGCCATCTCTCCAGCCCCCAGTAGCAATTTATAATGGCTCCAAGGAATACTGACAGACAACTAACAGAAAATGATTTGTCAGGGGCTGCAGAGATGATGGCTCACTGGTTAAATGATTGCTTCATAAAGATGAGTACTTGAGTTCAGATCCCAAGTACCCACATAAAATGCCAGGCCTGGTGGTGCATGTCTGTAATACCAGCACTGCAGAATCAGAGACTGAAAATCCCTAGGACACACTAGCTAGGTAATCCAGCTCAATTGGTAAGTTGTAGCTTTAGCAAGACACTCTCTCCCAAAGAATAAGGTAGCGAGAAACTGGGAAAGACCCTTGATATGAACCTCTGGTCTCCACACTCATAACCACACACATGTGCACCTGCATATACAAATATGCATACACATGTGCACACATGCCACACATATACACAGGCAAAAAAAAAAAAAAAGGCATGTCAAGTATCTGCGTACAGAGATTCCCTAAGAGTCCTGTAGAGGACAGAGTGGAGAATCTAGAAAGAAGCACAAGATTTAAAATAAATTATATGTAAGCCGGGCATGGTGGCACACGACTTTAATTGCAGCACTCAGGAGGCAGAGGTAGGAGGATCACCGTGAGTTTGAGGCCACCCTGAGACTAATTCCAGGTCAGCCTGAGCTAGAGTGAGACCCTACCTCAGAAAACCCAAATATTATTATTAATAATAATAAATAAAATAAAATAATAATCACTATATGTGAAATATGTAACTCTGCATCATCAGTAGTTGACCAACCTGTAGGCATTTTAGCTTGGTGTCAACCTGAGACAAGGTCCTTCCTGACAGAAGGGGAACAAATAAATGGGAATGTGATACCTCTTTTCCTGATGGAAAAGATTCTTGAAGGATGGCAATTGAAGACCCCGTGCATTTGAAAGCACCTCTTCCATTCTGAAGGTAAGTTGAACTTCCTAGACACTTTTGGAAAATCAAAGTCTGGACGACTTTTCTGACTTTGTGTCTTCCTGTGTCAGCATTTTGAAGAGAAACAGGGAACAATTAACAAGGAAAAGGAACTGACTCTTTAACAATCAGTAGATTTGGGGGTGGGAGAGAAAGGCTAGTGGCTGTAAACTTTTAATTGTGTGAAACCTCAGGAATTATGGAATTACCTAGAACATAAGCTCTTCATAGTTTTTCATTTGATCTCTAGCCAAGTAACTGCTGTAGAATAATTTAATATTCTCTGACTCGTCAGGAATAAGACTCACAGTGTGATACTTAAGTGCACTTGAAATTTTGATGAGATCATTAATAATATCTCTTGTCAGTGACTTAATTCTAGTTAATAACTTTCTTGTGACTTTCATCAAATAGATTTTCCTGGGGATATTAATTTCCAAAGGTTTATGGGTGTCCTTCAATTGTTAACCAGTGACAAAAATAGCCATTTTGCTGTGGCATGTTTTGAGGTTTTGCCCTTACTTCTAAGAAAAAAGGCGATAATTGTGTAAACCAACCAGCCATCTGTATTTGGCATCAAGTTTTAGCCTAAAACCTGGAGTAGTATTTTCTAAAAGGAGTAGTTTCATGTAATTTCCATGATAACAGCATGCCAACACCAACTTTTCTAAAATGGCAGCCTGTTATTTTACAAGTTATGTAAGTCTAAGAAGAGGGGGGAAAAAAACCTTCTTGCTCCTCTCTTTGGGAACAGTTTCTTAGAATTTTCCTGACTAATGCAGACTCACGTCAGCAGGCTCATTTCTCATCCTCTACAGCTCAAGCAGTAGGACCAATCCAAACCCACTTCCATCCCAGAGCCAACCCCAAACTCCACGGTGAACTGCATTTGTGTCTGCTCTGAGGCAAGAAGTAAAACTTGGGGTCAAGCCAGCAGAGACTTGTTCATCCAATCCTAGAACTCCTGAGTGGAAAGACAGCCGTTGGATTTGGAAGGAAGCATTTGAGGGAGGGAAGGAGAGAATTAGATGTAGAGAGGATTTATGTATCGAATAATGTTTCTTTTGAATTTGTCACTTCCCATAGGCACCTAGATCCCTCAAGCTTGGCATGGTAATGTGGGGGATGGAAATGCACACATGGCTGTTGAATGAATGAGGATTATAAAAAGGCTAAAGAGGGTTTGGATAACTTTATAGATGAGGGGTATGTAAATGGTTCAGAAGGGGAATTCAATTTTCTTTAAGTCTTTCTTTCCTGCCTGTTTTCTCTACTATCTCTTCTAATTTTATGAATTACTGGGCAAAAAGACTCTTGGCCCTAGAATCAGGAGAATTTATTCTATTACTATAGAAGATATGTGTGTGTTCTTTGAAATTTCTTCTTAAAATGAAAGTGAGAGATATAGAGATAGACAAGGAGTTAGAAGGAAAAGGAAAAGGAGGGAGTGAGACAGGGAAAGAGGAAGAAAGAGATTGAAGAAGGGAATAAAGGAAGGGAGAGAAAGAATGTGTGTGGAGAGAGGGAAAGAATTTATATATGATTCTAAGTTCCCCTAAATTATTTTTACAACTAGAATAAAAAGTTAAGAGTTGGGCTGGAGAGATGGCTCAGCAGTTAAGCGCTTGCCTGTGAAGCCTAAGGACCCTGGTTCGAGGCTCGACTCCCCAGGACCCACGTTAGCCAGATGCACAAGGGGGCGCATGCGTCTGGAATTCGTTTGCAGTGGCTGGAGGCCCTGGTGCACCCATTCTCTCTCTCTATCTGCCTCTTTCTCTCTCTGTCTGTCACTCTCAAGTAAATAAATAAAAATAACAAAAAAAAATTTAAAAAGTTGAGAGTAAATCCTTTTCTACAAATCTGTCAGGAGATATAAAATGTTTAGAAATACAGAAATGATGTCATAAATGAGCATATGAAAATTTCTAAAGAATATGATATGCATATATAGCATAGATATAGGACCCCCCAGGAATAGGCATATCTCTTTACCCATTCAAGGGCTTGGTCCTCAGACGGTGGGGCTAGTTCGGGCATTAAGTTCTGGAGCTTAAGAGGTAGGGCTGAGTTGGAGAAACTGTCACCTGGGGAGAGTGCTTAGAGGTATATTGTCTCTGGATGCCTCCTCTCTTGCTGTCAGCTTCCTGATCAGTTGTAAAATGAACAGCTCTCTTCTACCAATGCTTCCATTGCCACAACGTTCTTCCCATATTCACGGGGCCAAGCAACTATGGGCTGATCCCTCTGAAACAGTGAGCCCAAAGCAATCGTTCCTCCTTTAATTGTTTCTGTCAGGTATTGTCACAATGACGAGAAAAGTAACTATTACATCTCCCTCTCTATTCTTCCAGGCCACCCCAATGAGCTTCCTCCTTTTCTTACTGACTACAGTGTTTCCTTCTTCCCTGGAGATTGCACCTTTACTTAGAAAATCCTTAGTCTTTCCCATTCTGAGAAAATACCAACTGTCTAATTTTGGCAATGTTGTACACTAGATACTGTCCTAACTTACACTATCCTATCTCATTCAAATTCATACAGTCAACACTTCCATTTTGCTATTTCATGTTCACTGACCCACTCCCTTAACTCTGTCCTTTTCACTGCCTCTCTCATTAAGACGCCCTTTATGAGCCACAGTGCTATCTACAATAACTAAAATCATTATCCTTATCTTATGCACACTTTCTTTCCTCATTTTATTAAATGGGATTCTCATCTTCATTCGCCACCATTTCAGTACTCATTTTTTTCTGAATTATCTTCATTTGTAGATCTAGATTTGGGCAGGACTTAGACAAAATCTGGTCCAGAACGGCCCCTGTGTGGTTTGGTTGCTGTTCTGTATTCCCTTTGTTCTCTGCTCTCCTTTTCCTGCTCTTCTTGCCCTTCTGTCATTCTCCTTGGGAAATCCTTTTTCCTCTAACTCAGATGATAGCATTCTTTCTTTAGACTGGTCTTTTCAATTTGTTTCCCTGGCTCACTTAAATTTGGTTTTTATGGTTTCACCCACAACTTATGTACCTTGGCCGTATAAGATTCTATCTTCTGTCAGCATCAGACTTTTATGCCCAACTGTCTGCTTGTAGATATTTTTTGTAATTGGGCATTATGGACTATGTGCCTGTAGCCTGTGATCTTTGTAAAGCCCTGCTAACACCAAGGCTTACCTAAAAGAAGAGTAAACTCCATAGCACAAAAGCAGCTCTGTGAAAACAAACTAACAAGTATTATACAAAACATAACACTGTGTCAATTTCATTACAAATGTGTAATTATAATTTAAGAAAATCCAGTTTGAAGATAACTGAAAAAACCATAACAAATCAAAAATGAAATGAATTGCAAATAATTTTTTTATAAAAATTCTCTCAAATTTTTCCTGCCAAAGTTATACTTAATGTGGGATGTGGGTAAATTTTAATATATTTGCTCTGATGTGGGATGGGGTTTCTAGAAATAAGAATTTTGGGGCTTTGAAAGTCTTACAAGCTGCCCAACCTCCTGAAATACCTCCATCTGGATATTCCACAGGCCTCTAAAGCTTGGTATATCCAAGTCCAAGTTCAGCTTCTTCCTTCTCTGGTATTCCCTATTTTGGTTGGCTCTTTCAGCCACCTAGTCACCGAAGTTGGAATCATTCTTGGTATCTTGATCTCATCCAAGACTCTTAATATCTCCCTATTTAATCAATTTCTATACATCATTGGTTTCTCATGTAATCATGTATCAAATCCATTCAATTCCTCCCTTTGTCTTATATCAACACAGCCCACGTCCTAGTCAGTCCTTACAATGACCTTTTCAATAGCCTTGTAATTGTTGCCTCCTCTGTCATTATACTCATCTCAAAATTCTGGGATTATGTTGTGATGCCCACACAAGTGCAGTGGTGGCACACAGCCATGGTGGGGAACCAACTGCTCTCAATTTGACTAACTGATACCCTCACTGGTATGGGACCCATAGCTGGAGCTGGGAAACAGGTCAGAACCATATCCAAACATAAGCCCACTCTCCAATATCAAGCTACCATTGATTGTGGGCTACAAGAGGGCCTACACCTATTAAATTCTCTATTAAAAAAAAGGGGGGGGTTATCTCATTTGTCCTGGTGCTAACTTACTCTTCGTTGGAGAATCTGCTTCTCTTTTTCAGATAGATATAGATCCTAAGGAGAGAGCCACCCCATCATACCTCAAAAGGGCCCCGGCTGAAACTAAAATTGGAGAAACAAGCAAGGGCGCTGTTTTCCTGATGAACCGGATACCAGCACAAGGGGGAAGGAGATCAGCACAGAGAAAAATCAACTCCTACCAAATCAGAGAGCCAGAGCCTCAGAGGCCCCCAACACCTCATTACTGAAGCAGACCAAAAATGAACCCAACATGGCTCAGGGAAATTTTGTGGAAGAGGGGGCGGAAAGAATGTCAGAGCCACATGTTGGGTCATGATATACAGAGACATTTAGCTTACCCATAACTGTGGGCTAACTCCACAATGCATGACCCATATACCTCAACAAGGAGGGTCCAAGGGGAGGGGGTAGGTCATGGATGAGCTTAATAATGGTACCAAACTGACTGTATTTGCTGAATACAAAACTAACTAATAAAGAAAAAAAAATTCTGGGATTACAGGCACTTACAGCCACACCTGACATTTTTACATGGATATTACTTACCACATGCAGATCCTAACGCTTACAAGCAAAACTCTTTACCTACTGAGCTATTTTTCTAATCCATTTCTTTGTGTTTTTTTGACATAGGATCTTACTATGTAGCCTAGGCTAGCCTGGCCTTGGGTAGACCTGGATGACCTTAAATTCACAATCCTCCTGCTTCAGCCCTCAAAGTATTGGGTTTAGAAGCATAAGCCACTATGCACAGCATGTGTTTTTTTAATACCTTGTTCTAACATTTATGTTATTGTAAATAAAAATTAAATATAAAAAATTTAACTAGTCCTGCCTTATAATGTTGCGAGGGCTTAATCATAAACTTCAGAGAAAATCCATGCTCCTTAGCATGGTGCAACCCACCCACCCCCACACCCCATGACCTAGACTTACCCATCTCTCTAGCCTCATCTCTCACCTTTCCTTGCCTGGAACTCACCTTTTCCTTCTTTCCATATGTTTGTTTCCTAAGACCTAGCATAGAGGTTATCTGTTTAAAGAAGTCTTCCAAGGACACCTCAATGTTGAATAGTGTTATGTCCCCTGTAGCATTTTGCACCTTCCTTAACCATAGACTACCACACCTGACTTTCTCTGTCCGCTATTAGGAAGTCACTGGATGTCAAGGATGTTCTCATTCTTACCTTCAATTTTCCATTCCATTCTCCAAAAAAGTATCAGTCCCCTCTATGTGGTCCTAAATAGTAACCATGTGGAAACTCAGAACTTGATTAAAGTACTCACATATATCCCACATACACACCACTTCTGTAATTTTCTAAACAGTTCTTATAAAAGTCTTATACCTAAGACTTAATGAAGAATGAATGAATATAATTGGAATGGAGCTCACAACTGGTTTTTATAACAATTTACACAAGTATAATTATATATGACTCTTAAGACTATATTTCAGATATTAATGTCTAATTTTTCCTAAGACTTTGATAAAATTTATTAGCCACAACAAGTTATTTGCTGCTAAGTAGGTTAGACCATGCGTTGCTTCGACAGATATTGGCCAATTTTCCCCCAGTCGCCCATGTAGCACCTTCTGGCACTAGACGCGCTGACTGTCTGGGGACTGACTCTCTTCCAACTTCCAGCCATGCCATTCTAATTTGCATGTCAATCACATAAGGTGTCTTCAGCAGTGGGGTCTTACCACTAGCCTTTGGTGGGTCATCAACTGATCCCCTCACTGGTATGAGACCCATAGCTGGAGCTGGGAAACAAGTCAGAACCATATCCAAACATAAACCCACTCTCCAATATCAAGCTACCATCAATTGTGGGCTACAAGAGGGCCTACACCTATTAAATTCTCTACAAAAAAAGGGTTATCTCATTTGTCCTGATGCTAACTTACTCTCCGTTGGAGAATCTGCTTCTCTTTTTCAGATAGATGTAGATCCTAAGGAGAGAGCCAACCCACCATACCTCAAAAGGGCTCCAGCTAAAACTAAGAAAAATTGGGGAAACAAGCAAGGGCGCTGTTTTCCTGATGAACCAGATACCAGCACAAGGGGGAAGGAGATCAGCACAGAGAAAAATCAACTCCTACCAAATCAGAGACCCAGAGCCTCAGAGCCCCCCAACACCTCATCACTGACGCAGACCCAACATGGCTCAGGGAAATTTTGCGGAAGAGGGGGCGGAAAGAATGTCAGAGCCACATGTTGGGTCATGATATGCAGAGACATTTAGCTTACCCATAATTGTGGGCTAACTCCACAATGCATGACCCATATACCTCAACAAGGAGGGGCCAAGGGGAGGGGGTAGGTCATGGATGAGCCTAATAATGGTACCAAACTGACTGTATTTGCTAAATACAAAACTGACTAATAAAAGAAAAAAAAATTATTAGCCAGATATGGCTAGGGTATTGTCTCTGCTCAAGTCTAATCCAGATGTATTTTTCTCTCCTCTCCTCTCCTCTCTTCCCCTCTTCTCTCCTCTGTTCTCTTCTTCTCTCCTTTCTTCAATGCCCCTAAAATTCCTTCCCTTCAAAAACCCCTGCCTTCTCTTCAGACTTAATTAGGGCCCTATATTTTCTCTGGTAGAACTATGTTAAATTTGTATTCAGGAGCAGACATACTTCATGCATATGCTAAATAGGTTCTTACTTCCATAAGGAAATTCCCTTACTTTCAAGTTGCCTAAAAGATGCCTTCTTGGTCTAGCTTTAACTTCTCTTTGTGGAAACTTGTTCACTGAAATAGTTCTTTACCTCAAATCTCTAGTTATAAAATGATATCTCAGCACCATATTGTATCTGGCACCAGATCTGGATTCTAGGTAAGTTGGGGTGCCATATTCTATGAGAAACCAGACATTGCATGCTATAACTGAACGGGGTCCCAACATAGCTTTAGGGCTGCTCTTTTGGGAAGTCCAGGCATTGCTATGACAAAACTATTATTTTCTTCAGATATGCCAAATATCTTGATTTACTGAGAAAGGTCCAGAATTTTAATCATTGATGACTATTTCAACTGTTTTCTTAAGAAAATGGAAAAATGCAAAGGTACTATACTGAGGCTGGATAAGAAATCATTCTAGATTAGTAGAGTGGGATGGAAGATATTTGGGACTCGAAGAGACTGAGAGAGTATTGCTACACACCCAACCTGAAAGTTTATTTCTAATTATTATGGGAGAATAAAAATCAATCTTCACTAAACCATTGGATTCTTTTAGTTCTGCTTGTCACAGTGGACTAACCTCCCCCAGGCTCACCACTGTAATTTTGGGATTTAACAAAGTAGGGTCGTATAGCAGAGGTTCAACAAATATTTTCTACTGAACAACTACTTAATTAAAATCTTCACTAGTATCTTTTTTCAATGTAGCAGTCATCTACTCCTTTCCGGGAAAAACAAACAAACAAACAAACAAACAAACAAACAAAAACCTTGACCAAAAGCAGCTGATGAAAGAAAAATATTTCAGCTTGGAATTTCTAGGGGAAGTTTCATCATGGCAAGGAAAACATGACAGGCCTGAGCAAGAAGTGTGGATCATATCTCCACATCAGCAGAAATAAAGTAACCTATGCAGTGGGCTTAGAGATGGGCCCCAAAGCTCGTACCTAGTGACACACATTCATCTAGTAAGTCCCCATCTTCATTAGCGGCACAACTTTCCCATATTACCACCATCTGGGGACCAAATTTTCAAAGCACATGAGGCTATGGGGGGCATCCATTCCAACATCCACATACAGCTGCTTGTAAGATGAGTCTAATTTTTACTTTCTTTTTTCCATATCACGCACAGCATTGAGGGACCAAAAAAAAAAAAGGGTGAAGAAATGATAGAAAGAGTAATATTAGATGTGTCTATGTTTATGGGTTTATCTTTTCACATCATTCTGAATGTGGAGATACTTCTTGAGTAGTTATAAAATTTAATCTGGAGGCTGGAGAGATGGGATTGCTCAGTGGTTAAGGTGATTTCCTCAAAGCCTAGTCACCCAGGTTTGATTTCCTAGTACTCATGTAAAGTCAGATGCTTTACAAAGTGGCACATGCATCTGGAGTTCATTAGCCACAGCTGGAGGTCCTGGTATGCCCATTGTTCTGTCTGTTGCTCTTCTCCCTTTCTCTCTCTGCTTGCAAGTAAATTAATTAAAAATATGTTTAAAATATTTAATGTTATACACAAACAAATTCAAATCTGAAGTTCATATGCAAGGTACATTTATGTTATTGAATTATCAAATCAAAATAATTGGGGCAAAAGTTCAGCCATATGTTGTGTTCAGTGGACTTGGAACTAGAAAACCATTCCAATTCTAGCTCTAAAAAAGCCTACCTTGGACAAATCACCTAGCTTCTCCAGACATCAGTTTTGCATCTGTTAGATGAAAAAGATAAAGAAAAGCTTCTTCTCAGAGAATCCCTTCCAATTCTATGACTATAATACCATACACTGTAATTTTTTTTGGCAGTGTTGGGTTTTATTCTCCTTGGAGTTCCCAAACATTTTAAAGACCACTGTGCTGCTTATGAGCATGCTGATTTTTAATATTTATTATGATATCCTTTCCATGGGCTAGATGCTATGGTGAGTATGCTAAGTGCATTTAATATGCATTTATATTGCACAGAAATCCTCTAAGGAAGTATTACTGTCTAATTGAACAGTTGACTAAACCTAGGCTCATCAAGGTTTTATGTTTTCCTAATGTCCCACAACCAGCAGGTGCTAGACATGGGTACCAGACTGAGTCAAGTGCCCCATCCATCCATTCATTCATCCATTCATCCATTCATCCAGCAGCTGTGTGTTGACACCCACTTTCTGTAGAGATAAGTCTTGGCTTGAGGTGGTAGAATTATAGCAATGAGTAAGCCAGATAAGACCTTACCCTCCAAAACTTCAAACCTAGTTGGGAGTGGGGCAGAAAATAAACAGTTAAACAAAGGCATAAATGAGGAAATTTCAGACAGTGCTAAGTTATATAATATAATCAAGAGAAATTAATATGATAGGGATATGAGCAGACTACAGTTGAAATGAGCTTTAGTGGGAAAATATAGCTCTATTGTAGGAACATTGTCTATTCGATATGAAGGGAACATACTACTGCTATTTCTGGTAATATTGATAGTGACCTTGTGTTGAGTACGTACTGTTTTCTTGCCATCATTTAAGTATTCAACTGTTTTAATCTTTATAAGAACCCTTTCTGGAATTATTCCCATTTCATAAATGTTCCATATATTCTTCAAGGTCTTGAAGAGAATGGTGGCAGAAGAAGGACTCAAACCCCAGTGCCCTGGACCTACCTAGAAGATGCTTACCTCTGGTCTGCACCTCTCCTCTATGGCAAGAGAACCTCAATATACAGGAATGAGAAGTTAGGGAAAAGGTGAGGGCAGAAGTCAATAACACACATTTTTCATTAAGATTTTTGAGCGAGGCCCAATGGCTGAGAGTCAGACAGGCAAGAAAAAGCCAGGCTTGAGTCCTGGAAATATGTGTTATTTTCATTTACATATTATTATGACAAAATAGCCTACAAATAAGCAACTTATGGAATGAAGGGTTTATTTGGACTCACAGGTTATGAAGATACAGTTCATCATGGTGAGGACATCATGGTGGCAGGAGTACGAGGTGGCTGGTCACATGATATCCACAGTCACAAATCAGGAAGAGATGAATGCTGGTGCTGAGCTTGCTTTTTCCTTTTTATTCAGTCCAGGACCCCAGCCCATGGATTGGTACCACTGACAATCAGGGTGGGTCAGTGACTCTTTTCTCTTCAGGTAAGCCTCTCTGAAAATACCCTCACAGATACACCCAGATAGTGTTTCCATGCTGATCTCAAATCCAGTTAAGTTAACAATGAGGATGACCCAACCACACCTGGCTTTGAAGTCAAGTGGAGGAAGAGGAATCATCAGAGGGCGATTAAGAAAGAGCCAGCAGAGAGTTTTCAGGGAGGGTGGAAGTTAGAGCTGGTGCAGTGGCCAGGAAAGGAGAGAAATGCTTCAGACCAAGGAGGGTGGTCTTTTGTCACTGAAAGATCAAACAGGACAAGAGCAGGGAAGGAAGAACACAGAGGACAGTAGTATGCCTGACATGAGCCACCTCATGGTGAAAGAACAGAGACCTCACAAGCTTAGGAGAGAATGTGAGAGGAGGAAGTGGAGTATGTCTGCAGTTAAATAGCTGGAGTCTTTATGTAGGACATCACAGAAATAAGGCATAAAGAGGAGGCAGTATAGTTGAGGAAGGGACGTACATCCATGCGTCCTCACATGCTTACACACCTACCTACGGACTAGACAGACACCAGAGCTTGTTTGAGTTCTTTGATTGAACTGCTCATGCACTTAACCTCTCTGACACACTGCCTCTCTTAATTATGTTAAATAAGAAGGAAGTAAGCTTATTAATTTCAAAATGGACTCCAGATGTAATTTTGTAAAGCTGTAAAGTTTTGTCAATTGTGTAAACACTGTCCTTCATGTTGCCAGTGTCCCTTGTCTCTTTACCTCACTCACCCATTACATAGACAAACAACAAGTCAAGGAGCGGCCGAAGCCTCCATTGCAGTTTTTATAATTTTGCCCCTAAGGATGTCTGTTTTGGAGCTAAGACTTTGGCTCTGGCTGCCTCGTAGTTATGTGATATCTGTGCTTGGGTAGTTGTGAAAGCCAGAAAGTTGCCTCATCATTGGAGAATTGGATTCTGTATATACATAATCAAGCCTTAGTCAAAATAGAAATAAAAGCGATGCTGTGTTTACATACGCATTGACGGAGACTATTCAGCGATTTATCTCGCAAGTACTTGTGTATTGTGCACATTGTCAAAAGCACGTTGTCCGATGCTGGGGACAAAACATAAAGAAGACCTCGCTCCTGTTTCCAAGGCCCTCTCAAGACTGGGCTCAGAAAGAAAACAGTCACACTAGGTGTCCTAGTGGAAAGTAAGCAGCTAAGCCAAGGACTCTTGTACCCTTGTGAGTGAAGTGTGTGTGTGGAGGGGGTGGTTTAGTTTTTAATGCTGTAACAAAATGTTGAGGATGGAAACCATATAAAAATGTTTGTTGAATTCACAGTTTTAAAAACTAATGGTCTAAGACTATGTGATCCTATTTGCTCATCCTGGCCCATGCTTGATAGAGAAGTGAAAAGAAAAATGGCCACATACCAGATGGACCAAGGATGTGAGGTGGCCCCACTTTATAATGCTTAGAATAGCATTAGTTCCTTGTGTGACAAATTACATTTTATTTGGCCCACTTCTTAAATCTTTCATTACCTCTGTGACCTGTGGCTCTCCAGGAACCTTCCAAACCATCGGTACCTGGTTGGGACTGCTGGTAAGGACTCAGGAGCTACTGAGTTCTCCATCTCTCCAGGGTGTGGACAGCCACTGTTGGACTACCCAACCTGTATTGTTTAAGCCAATCTAATAAATCGTATTTGTAATATCTATTCATTCTATCACTTCTGTTCCACTAGGGACCCCTGATACAGGCCTACATTCAATGATTGGAGCACTTCCTAGAAAACAGAGACACACAGGACCCCATGTGCTAGAGCATCTGGAGACTGGTGGATGCAGCTACAAAGGCACAGTATGTGAAGGATTTCCTGTCACTATCAGGAGCTGGGAGAAGACAACAGGAGATTCTCCCACAGGTTTCAATGGCAGCATGGATCTGCCAACACCAGATTCCAGTATAGCACACCCCCCCCCCACTGACTTCAGAACCATGAGACAATAAATTCTATTGTATTAAGCCATCACATTAGTGGCCATCTGGTACCACAGCCCTAGGAAACTCAGACATATGATTGAGATGAGTATTAAATGAATTGTGTGTAAAATTTTGAAAACATTGTCATGCTTTCTATGAAATAAAATCAATAGGTTATGTTTACATCTTGAAATATTTAGCCTTCTTCCATCTTCATCTTCTTTTTGTCATTTGGAACTATTTAATGCATGTGGATATCAGGATCATTTATTCAGGGCACAGTGCTAAGCACTTCACAGGTGCCTCACTTAATATTCCCAATAGCCCTGTGAGGTACCTGATCCCTGACTTCTTTTATAGTTGGAAAATCCACCACCCAGTGAGGCAAATTCCCTTCCCCACTCACGTCATCTGGTCAGTAAGTTACTGCTGGGCCATGGGAGAAACCCAGGTTATTGCTTATAAACTGGAAGCCCTTGGTCACCTATAGTTCATTGCTTCACAATGCTATTCCTGCCTCAGATTTGGCTGGACCTGGAGTTCTTCAGAATAGATGCCCAAGGTCAGCCAAATCCCCTAGTTATTCTGATCTAGTGTCTTTAGAAGGATTGGATAATTGACTCATGGGTAAACCATAAAATGATTTGCATTGTTAAGCCAAGTACACTTGTTTTCCTTTTTAAATCTTTGCTTAGAACCCATCATGCTAGGAGAAAAAAAGATCTATCTGTAAATTGCTATAGGCATGGTCTTCACTTTTGTTTCAGCACTTGGAACTGTGTGAGGATTGAGAAGGTTGTCTAAGTCTACACAATGACATGCAAAATAATCACAAAAAGACTAGCTCGTATTTTCTTTGTCAACTAGACTTTAGCTACAAGATTTTTCTTATCTTCCCCTTCCTTTGTGATTTATTTCAGTCAGTTTGACCTGTGTCTTGGTATTATGTGGACATAGCCCTGGTGATACTCTAGGATGAGCTTGGTATTCAAGACCTAATACAATGTGGGTGACTTGAGGACAGAGTTACAGCTTTGCTTCTTACTCTCCTTGGTTTTGTGGGTTTAAGTTAATGTTATTTGAAAGGTTTTGTATGTGTGTGGTTGAATATATACTATAACTTGTTCTTTTGTGACAACAAGATTTATACTGGCGGTGTCTCTCATACCACTGGAAACTGGAAAGAAACCTAACCTACAATGTGATTCTCTGTGAGTTTTAAAAAGACAGCAGCCATTATTTGGCTATGGTGGTTTCAAGCTGCCCTTGAGCCTCATATCAGACTGGGTTCCATCCAGGCTCCCCTGTGAAGGTGGCATATGAACAGTTTATTAGACATTTAATACATCACTAATGCACTTAATGAATTCTTTGCCTTCTTAATTAAGACTTCATAGGTTAGTAGGACTTCAGAGGGAAGAAAATGAGCTGATGGAATTGTATTAAATACCAATTTACTTCCTAAGTTTCTTACTGATTTTTTTTTCACTTAAGATGACTTGGCTTGAAAGGCGAAGGGATTTGAACAAAGTACAGAGGCTGGCATTCCATGTTGTATATCATTTTGGCTCCAGTGAGCAGCTCCTGGTAAAAGTGAGACCATGAGATATAGTTGTTTTACGTGAGGGCTAACAATACTAGTCTTTTATAAATCATAAATCCTCTTAACCTCAAACAATTTGGAGCCACCAACTGCAATCTATAATGTTTCAATTCACAGGGATTTTATTACTTCTTGGTGCCTTTCAGGCCATTAGGCAAATATTTATATGAAGTTCTCAGCTATTAAGAGATTTAAAGTCATTTTGTGTGCAATAGAAACTTCTAGACCATACCCTCTCAGTTGAAATTTTTGATATAGGTCTTATGTTTTTCTTTTATTGAATACTTCATATAATTTTGGAAGTCATTTAGTTTCATTATTTTAGACATAGTTTAACATAGACATATCCTAAACACATTTTTTAAGGGGAGGAATGTTAACATGAACAAATTACCATTCTGCAATTAAGTTTTCTCTGTACTACGTATTTAATTTCTTGAAAATAAGCAGGAACCAATGACAATGAATGCTTGATTCTTCATAACAGTTAGGATCCTTTAGCACAAGCAAGAGCAAGCAACTTGATAAATTTAATATAAGAACATCCAGTAATGTGATCATGTTCCTATTCCTTTTTCCATTTTGTCCCCTTTGTCCCCCAACCCCCTTCCCCTGAGGACCCTCTTCTTTCAAGGTAGTTCTCCCTTTGTTTTGTCCCATTCATTTTGTCCTCCACATCACAATGTTAATGGGCTCAAAATCATACTGGTCTTGTGGGGGTATCCACAACCACCGTGGGATCATTAATGCGCCAGTCAGTTCATGTCCAGAGGACAGTGCCCCAAAGTATACCTTCATCCCCTGTGGCTCTTATGTTCTGTCTCCCCCCTCTTCCACAGAGATGCTTGGAGGGCATGGTAGAAGCCTCCTTTAGTGTTGAGCTGTCAACAGCCTCTTGTTTTCTACTTTGATGAGTTTTGAGTCTCCTCAGTGTCTCCCCACCATCTCCATGGAGAAGATTCTCTGCCTAGCAGTGAGACCAGCACTCGTATTTCTTCCATGACCACCACATGTTCCCTGAGACCTGACGGATGTGATAGAGATGACTCATCCAGTGCTAAGCTCTGGACTTTCTCTTTTACGTGTCATTTTGATGAGTCTTGGTTTACTGCCATCTATGCAAAGAAAGTTCTCTAACCAACAGTAAAAACAACATTCATCAAAATGCCTTAACATACATACTTATAAGGCTTTTTGACAATAATAAGGTCTCCATTTAGCTAAAGAACAGTGAAAACTTCCCTCTAGGGTCTATGACCTTCTAAGCCATAAGCTTTTGACTTGGTTCTCCATATTGGGCATGAATTCCCTCGCACTGAAAAGGCCTCATATCCAGTCACTTAATAGGAGAATTTCTTAGAAAGATATAGGGTGCTTCTAATAGCAAAGAGGGAAGGTAAGCAATTAAGCAATCATGGAAAGTGGAATTTGGGCACATTTTTGAGATGAAACTGGAAGTATTGGGCTGTCCCAACATGATGCTGCTATGGAATGAGAAAACCATGGGTCACCAGCTGCCTATCCCCCACCTCCCTCCTGTTGCTGTCACTCTTCTCAAGAGTGACAGCAAACATCAAAGACAAGTATCCAAATCATGTAGCTTGCTCATCTGTTCTGTCCGTGCTGGCAGAAGGTGAAGCTGGTTCTTCAGCCTTCCAAAGACCCCCTCAACTATCTGGTCAAGGCAGTCTTTTTAAAAAAAATGTGAGGCAATACCAACAGACTGGCCTTTTTTATGAGAGAGAGCAAGAACAAAAGTGAGAGAGAGAATTGGTGTGTCAGGGCCTCCCGCCATTGCAATTGACCTCCAGACACATGTGTCACCTTGTGCACATGCATTACCTTGTGCATCTGGCTTATGTGGTATCTGGGGAGTTGAACATGGATCCTTAGGCTTTGCAAGCAAACACCTTAACTGCTAAGCCATCTCTCTAGCCCACAGTGCAGTCTTTTTGAGAAAAACAAAATAGAAGGCAGAAAACACACATGACCACTCCTTGCATAATAGCACCTCAGGGAAATAAACAAAAAAAATCTATTTTCTTTTCAAACTTATTATAGGGACTCCAAGAGTTTCAATAAGCCTCTTTTGAACTTAATTTTTACCTCAGTGAGAGGACTCTGATCATCTTAAATTTAATTCAATAAAATAATTGTGAAATTACTTGGCTTCACAGTGAAGAGAGTCCTGGGAACAATACACTTGATTCAATTCCACACAGTATGTAGGGCAGTTTAGAAGAATGGTCTGGGTTTTCCTCCAAGCTCCGGTGAAAGGTAATGGAGATGGAGAGTGGAGCGATGTGCTTTTATATGGCTACTTCTTATGAGCTATTTAACTTTTACAGCTTTATTAAATGTTTTATGGAAAGGTTTATTTCATGTTTTACTGCAGCTTTGTAGGATGACCACATTTGGCCAAAAAGCTTGACAGATGAACACCAATGTTTTGCAAATATTGCTAGTAAGCAGTTTCTGGGTAAATTCATGTTTCATTTGGACATTTTATGGGGATAGGGTGGAAGTTTTTTTCTTAAATGAACCCTAGCAATGTTGATCAGGAAGGGAGGGGGAGGGAAGTGTAGAACGGAAGAGGGAACATGCATGACATGCTAACTTTTTAGATGCAAAAAGAAAAAAAAATGGTATATAAATTTTACAGATTTCCTCTTTGGAAGTAGGCATTCTAATTAGAAACCTTTTACCCTCAAAATACATATAGCTGATTTAGGTATACTTTATAAAGCTAAAAATAATATTTATGGGACACTTGGTTAACTCTTATAATAAATACAAGGCATGTAAAAATGACAAGTACCACTTGTTAGTCCAAGCCTGATTCCGATCACTTAACAAGCTACATCTCCTCTAAGCCTTATGACAAGACTGTTAGATGAGAACTCCATCTTCTAAACAGGGAAACTGAGGCTGAATTAAGTTTCTACACATCTGATTTCAAGTCCATTCTATTTCTCACGATACCATAGATGCCTCCCTGCCTGGTGGTCTGGTGTGTCTCCTCGTACTTATCAGCTGGCCTTTGACATCTTGTTCTTATTTTTCTATAGACAATCTAACAACTACAGAGGGCGTGTGTTTGTGAATTTAAGGTCATGTTAGCTATTTGTCACTACTTTCAACTCACCTTGGGAATACTACCCTTGTCTTACTTCAGGTCATTACATTTGTAGAAAAGTGCTCTTATCTCCAGATTCTTGGTTCCTTCTTCCCATTTCCCTGGGAAATCAGGCTGTTGCCATCCCAATTCATATGCAGAAGTTGAACTTATCTTGGAAAAATCAATATCCTTTATTTCAGCCATTTGGAAATCAAAGCCCCATGCAGAGGGTGCCTGAGTCCTGGACCACTTGTTATCAAGAATCCAAACTTTGTTTTATCCCTCAGTGTTGTTCATGTTACAACATGAATTCAGATGAATTTCAATTTTTTTGTATAACTAAGTAGCCTGTATATATCTTAGAAAATTATCTCTATGAAATGCCGCATGTGTTTTGAGTAAATCTAACACTTCACAGTGTGTTGCAGACTGGGTTTGGCATTTTGTGTATTCCATCTTATTTCATTTGGTGCTCCCTATGGGACTAAATGCATCGATTAATCATCTTACACAATGAAGACAACGCTCAAGAAGCTTGAAAGGTGTATTTCAGTTTCAGGCTTAGGCCTTTGTCTCCAGTGTCCAGTAATCTTTCTGTTACTCCTTGTGGACTTTGTCTGGAGTGACCAAAAACCTTGAGGATGTCTCAGGTCACCTAAGAAGTGTTCCAACATATTGTGACATCTGAGTGGGAAAATCATTTGTGGATAGATGTGTTTTGGGTGGGGATGATTTTATGGATTTCCTTAACCTACTTTCCTATGGGACTACCCAGTTATTCTTCCTGTAGTCTGAAAATCCTCCCTCATGAATCAGCCCTTAGTGTGAAGTTCACATAATGTATCATGCACATTCTGAATCTAAAAGTTGACATGATTCTTGATCTGTGTCAAACATGGCATTTTGTGAGTGAGGTCATGCATGTGAGTGCACATGTATGTTTAGTGGCAGGAATGTGGCTAGCATGTGAGAAGAAAGAGGGATATCATCTACAGTAGTTCATGCATGTCTTGTCATGTGTGTCCATGTTCTTCTTGGGGAAGGGGAATATAATAAAATGTTGTGTGCATGTATGTTTATGTCTAAATAAAGTTTGTGCATATTAGGGGTGATTGCATAATATTATGTACATATTTATTTGTACTCTATGTGTGTGAAAATACAGAAGTAGACATGCATGTTAGGGTAATGCATGTGCTTTGATAGAAGTAATAAAATATACAAACCCCAGGCTTAAAGTTCATTCAAGGGCAGAGTTTAAGATACATCCCTTAAAAAGACAAAGGGCCCATATTTGCTGGAGACTAATAGTATATGATTTCCAATTTAGTTTAGAAATTCAATTCATAGTCAACACTAACATACTCTGAATGTTGCATTAGTCCCCTGTGGAAGCTATACACAAGGGATCACATCCCTGCCCGGACCACCATTGCAGCAACTCTGACGGTGTCTAGGTGGGAGTTCATTATCTTTATTCATCCTTTCTACTCCTCCAGAATCTATTAACTCACTGATAATTGTTGAGCCTTCCCACTATATCAGGACCCTGGCTAACTAGGGCAATGAATAGAACAAGGGGCCAGGAATTAAATCTGTTCCTAACTGCATAACCTGAGAAAAGTCACCCTGTCTCTCTGGACCTCAGACTTCTAATCTACTAAGCAAATATATGAAGGGATGTCTGATCTACTTTCCAAGGCTGTTGCATGAAGCAAATGAGTTGAGTGTGAAACCTTCTGAACAGTATATAAGTTGGAAGCCAAAACACTATAAATTGTTATTGATGGTGTTGCCAACGAGGAGCTCAGCAGTGGAATGCATATGTTTGCTTGGATTTCTCATCGAACTGGTTAAATGAATGAGCACTTAAGCAAAAGGCTTGGGAGATGTGAATGTGATTGCTACTTTCATTGCTTCTTGGCAGAGTAATCTTGAAGCATATTGTTTTGTGTCTTTAGCATCCCAGATGTCTGCATCTGTTATGGCTGAATTTGAAATGTCCTTCATAAACTCATACTCTGTGCCCTGGCTAGCAGAGGTGCTATTTTGGGTGCCCCTGGAACCTTTAGAAGATGGGGGTCTGCCTGGGAGAACAAGGTCGCTAAGGGCAAGACTTTGGAGGTTATGCTCAACCCTTGATTCCAGTCACTATCTGCTTCCTGGTCCTGCACAATGTGAAGAGCTACTGTCACACATTCCTGCTGTCATGAACTTTGCCATGCCACTCCTACCATGACAGACTGAAACCATGAGCTGAAATGAATCTTTTCCTGTTCAAGTTGTTTTCTAGATTCAGGTTTGATTCCTCAGTAACCATGTAAGCCAAATGCACAAGGTGGCGCGTGCATCTGCAGTTTGTTTGCAATGGCTAGAAGCTCTGGTGCACCTGTCCTCTCTCTCATCTGCCTCCCTCTCTCCAATAAATGAATAAATAAATAAATAAATAAATAAATAAATATTTTTAAAAGGGAACAAAAGGACATGGATTATGCTCTGCTCAAAGTATTGGATTCAGGATGGACATATGATCAAGTCGCCAATCTCTTTCTTCTATAAAGTTTAATTATAACCATGAGGATGCTCTGCAGGCTCAGGAGGTGCTGAAATAGAAGGGACAGGAAGACACATCTTGGGACCCATCTCTATTCCTGTGCATGGAGAAACAGAGATCCAACTGCAGAAAGAAATGCATAGAGAAGTGCAAAGAACAGCCCAGACAGGAGCCCATGGTTTTGGAGAGAAATGCACATAGAGAGAAAGTAGCTATCTTGGTCCCTGACAGCTTTCCAGTTCCTCATTCCATCCTCCCAGGAGGCCCCACTAGACTTCCTGACTTTGCGTTCTATGAATTACACTTGTATTATTTTAAAAACATTCCATTTCTGGCACACCCTAATTTGAAGGGGATACTATTATTTACAACTAAATGGTCCTTGACCAAGAAAGAAGAATTGCAAAAACACTAAAACAAAACAAAACAAAAAAACCAGTAGCAGTGCAGACTTCTGTTTTGAGAGTCAACTGGAGAATAGCTTTTACTGCAGCATTTCTGGATTTCCCACAAAAATACATATAAATTAAGGGATTTAGAAACAATTCACAATAACACTGAAAAGTCAGACTGGTAGTCAACTTAATTCCAGAACCAAGAGAGTTGATTTTCAATGGCTTAACCTCCAAATGGCATTTTTCCCGTGGGACAGTGTCTCTTCTTGAAGCATTTTCCTTCCCTGGCTCCTGTGACGATATTCTCCTCATAGTTTTCATTCCTCTCTAGCTTTGTCTTTATCTGTTCTCTTTGTTCCCTTTTCCTCACTTGACCCTTCAATGGTTTCTTTAGCATTATTCTGGGTCACCTCTTTCAATCTACTCAGGCTTATGCCCATAGTTCTTCTTCTTCTTTTTTTTTAAGTTTTTTTTCTAATTCATAGGCTATTATTTTTACATCTATATGCTCAGTCTATAGCTGCACAGCATACAACACCTATTAGAAATTAATTTCTACTGAGATGTTGAAGGAGGATAGGAGAAAGCTAGCTTTTTACAAGGCAGTTTCAGTTAGGGATTGAGGCTCAGACAAACAGGGGGTGCCACCCCACAAGCAACTTTGCCCTGACAAGAGAATGGAATTTGGAACTCTTGACAAAAATGGAACTTGTGTCTGATTGAGACTGATACACAGCATCCCCTGTTGCCCATGGTCTAGCTGGCTGTCTAAATAAAATAGTTCAGGTGTGCTGGTTCTGAGATCCACCCATGTAGTTTACTAGATAATCCAGTGTTCTCCTTATATACATCTGATGCTATAAAGGCTATGGCCTTCCAGCCCCTCCCTCTCTTCTCTTCTTGCCTGACTGCAGGTGTGAGTGGGTCTCTCCAGCTCTTATCCTGTGCTGCTTGAACACACATGAGTCTGGCATCTACTCCCACCCAGGACCCCCATCTAGTAGGGGAGGGAGAGCATAGCATTGTTTCTTGATCTAAACTTTCCTGTTCACCTCTGCTTTGTAGTTTGGAGTAACCTCTCACTTTGATTACATACATGATTTTCCTCTGGTCTCCGAGTCTACCACTTGGGTGTTCTCATCAACTCTAGACTTGCTACCTTCAGGAAAGCACATGACGGATACCGTGTGTGTTCTTTCTGAGTCTCTCTACAGATGCATCTAAGTTCTACTTTCTGTGTGCTTACAACTTTGTTCCAGTCTTTTTCTAAAGACCTCAATTTCTCTAAAATGAACCCTATGAACTACACAGTGTTTCCACATGAGGGCGTGTTTCCTTCTCTCCACATGTTTAGCCTCCCTTCCTAGACCCCAGTCTCTTAAATAAATCCCACAATTTGTGATTTTCCCCCAAATAAATGCATTATGAATAATTACTCTTAATTAATCCTTCTTGAGTCTGTCTTTATTAATTCTTTTTTATAGGTAGGCCAGAATTGAAAACTTGGGGTTCATAAATTCTGGGAGACCCCTGATGAGCCCAAAGTGCCTGCATCAATGTGACAGTAGCTTTTATGGAACTAAAATCATCTTCTTTCCAATTAACTCACTTCCTTCATCAAAGAACACTGTTGCAGTAAAAAGTCAAACACCCCACTCACAAAATGGGGCAAAGAGCTGAACAGGCAGTTCACAGAGGAAGAAATACAAATGGCAAACACACATTTAAGAAAATGTTCATCATCCCTAATCATCAGAGAAATGCAAATTAAAACAACTATGAGATTCCACCTTACCCCAAAAAGGATAACAAACATCAAAAAATCAAATGAAAATAAATGCTGGCAAGGATGTGGAGAAGTAGGAACACTCATCCACTGTTGGTGGGAATGTAAGATGGTACAACCACTTTGGAAAGCAATATGGAAACTCCTGAAAAAGCTGACTATAGAGATACCAACAGGCCCAGTAATTCCCTTACTGGGCATCTACCCTAAAACCTTCAAACCACAGGCCAGAGAGATTTGTTCAACCATGTTTGTAGCAGCACAATTCGTAATAGCTAAGAGCTGGAATCAACCCAGATGTCCATCACTAGAAAAATGGATAACTAAGATGTGGTATATCTACACAATGGAATTCTATACAGCAGTGAGAAAAAAATGACACAATGAAATTTGAGGAAAAAGGGTTGAACCTGGAACAGATCATTCTCAGTGAACTTACCCAATCACAGAAAAAAAAAAACTGCCACATAGTCTCACTCATCTACAGCACCTAACCTGACTCTACCCAAGATGTCTTACATACCCAGCAAGCATCTTGTGGACTAGACAATAGGATGGGTGGGGAGGGAGGGGAGGGCAACGGAGGGGGTGGGAAACACAAATCTAGACCCAAACGGCAATGGTACCATAAAATTCTACTTCCTAAAAGGCAGACCAAATGGCTGAACCTTCACCAGACCCTTAGAGGGAACACCTGAACCACAAGACACTGGAGAGGGTATGAAGAAGACTGACCTTAATCTTCTATAGCTTCCCTCCCTCTCTCTCTCCTCTCTAACTCTTGTATATTAGTTATCTTTTTTCTTCCTTTTCTTAGTGGGCACTGACCTGTAACTCCCAGTACCAGCATGTGGCTATCATCCGCAAAGAGCTTTTGATCAGAGAGACCCACAAGGTTTCCTAAAAGAAAGACAGATTTCTGTCTGAGTACTTGATGACCCACCAAAGGTTAGTGGTAAGACCCTACTGCTGAAGACACCTTATGTGGTCGACCCCTAAAATGGAATGGCATGGCTGGAAGCTGGAAGAGAGTCAGTCCTCAGACAGTCAGCACGTCTAGTGCCAGAAGGCGCTACATGGGCGACTGGGGGAAAATGACCAATATCTGTCCAAGCAACTCATGGTCTAACCTACTTAGCAGCAAATAACCTGTTGTGATCCCCACACAAGTGCAATAGTGGCACACAGCCAAGGTGGGGAACCAACTGCTCTTGATTCGGCTAACTGATCCTGTCAGTGGTACCCGGGACCCATAGCTGGAGCTGGGAAACAAGTCAGAAGCATATCCAAACATAATCCCACTCTCCTACCCATATTACCCTACCCATACCTGTGGGCTAACTCCACAATGCATGACCCATATACCTCAACAAGGAGGGGATAAGGGGAGGGGGTAGGTCATGGATGAGTCTAATAAAGGTACCAAACTGACTATTTGCTGATACCAAACTAATTAATAAAAAAATATAATTTTTTTATAAAAGAACACTGTTGCAGTCAGCTTTGTATTGCCAGCATAAAACACTCGACCAAAAGCAGCTGGTGGGAGAACATGGTTGATTTTGGCTTACAGTCTTGAGGGGAAACACCATAATGGTGAAGAAGAAACTGTGGCACGAGCAGAGGCTGGACATCACCTCCTGGCCAACCTCACGTGGACAACAGTGCCAAACACTGGCAGAGGGGAGCAGTCTATAACATCCACAAGCCCACCTCCAACAACACACCTCCTCCAGTAAGGATCCAGTTCCTAAATTACTATCAGCTGGGGTCAAGCATTCAGAACACATGAGTTTATGGGGGACACCTAATTCAAACCACCACAAACACCTTCTCCATTAACCCAGTCACTGGAACTAGAAACTTGGGGGCACTGTGCTGGAATACACCCTCTGTCTTGTCCTCATTATTCAATCACTTTGTCAAGTCCAAATGAAAAAAAAAAAAAACTATTGGAAAAAAGCCAAGTATCTCCATTGACAGTTGATTTATTGCCTGGAACCTCTGAGGTCCATCTCTCTCCTGTGTCCACTATGCCCTGGGGCAGTCCTGACAGGTTCATGCTCCTCTCCTACTCAAGTTCCAGAGCCTGGAAAAACATCACTCTCTTTGTACATTTAAGCATGTCAATATGTATGTAGTAAAATAAAGAACTATAATAACTGAGCTGTGGGAATTTAGGGTATATGTGCATGCACCAGGAATTGAATCCAGGTTCTTGTACATTTGTACACACTGGGTAGAGTAAGACTTTAACAATGAACTATGCCCCCACCAGCCTTGGAAGTAAGTTTTCAGTAAATGCAAAGATGGTTAAAAGTACAAATAAAATTCAGTGGACACACTGAATTATTTTCTTCTTAGCCTACACCCAGAAACATAAATGAAAGCTGAGGTTTAATATTTAAACAATAAAAATTACATTTTAATATAGGAAAGGAGCTCATGGGCAGAGTGTGTGTTTAATAGGTGTGATGCTCTGGATACAACCTTTAGCGCAAAACAAAAGTAGGTAACAGGAAAGAGAAATTTGCTTGAATCAAAACCCAATTTATAGAAGAAAAAGGAGAGAATGGAAGGATAAGAAATAAGCTAGGCTTACTTGTACAATCATTCACACACTTCCAAAGACCCAACCTAGAAAGCCACAGAATTCAGAAAATAGTAAAACTGAGGACACAGTGGCTGAGAAATCTGCTGCAAAAGTTGAAATCACAACCAAACATCACTAAATCCATGAGAAATGATGAAAAAAGGTAAAAAAATTAAAATAAAAAGAAATGACAGGGCCACAAATTCACAATGATCTCAAAAATAGAAAAACTCTCATCTTAGGACATACTAAATCAGAGAAAATGACTTTAAATTTTATTAATGTGTTAATTATATAAAATTATGGGTCCCATTGTAACAGTTTCTCTTCAAATTTTTTTTAAAAAGTATTTTATTTACTTACTTGCAAGTAGAGAGAGAGCAAGCAAGGGTGCACCAGGGCCTTCTGCTAATGCAAACAAACTCCAGATGTCTGTGCCACCTTGTGCATCTGGCTCCACATGGGTACTGGGTAATTGAACCTGGGTAATTAGGCTTTGCAGGCAAACACCTTAACCACTGACCCATCTCTCAGCCTCATTGTGACATTTTCTCTTTTTCTTTTTGGTTTTTCTGAGGTAAGGTCTCACTCTAGATCAGGCTGACCTGGAATTCACTATGTAGTCTCAGGGTGGCCTCAAACTCACAATAATCCTCCTACATCTGCCTCTCAAGTGCTGGGATTAAAGGCATATGCCAGACATTTTCATATATACCTATCTTGCACTTTGGTCACAGTCACTTCTCTTACTCTCATTTGCCTTCCCCTCCCTTATAGTCCTACTTCTACTTTAATGACTTTTACTCTCCCTCCCCTTCACACACACTCCCAGATTCACATATGAGAGAAAACGTGATATGTATCTCTCTGAGTGTGGCTTAACAGGATAAACCCCAGTTCCATCCATTTTCCTGCAAATGACATGATTTCGTTTTTCTTTGTGGCTCGATAAAACTCTATTGTGCATATGTACCTCATTTTCATTATACTTTACCCTCTGATAGGTATCTACATGTCTTGGTTACTATGGATAGTGCCACAATAAAAATGGTCATTCAGGTATCTCTGTGTTTTGCTAAATTTGATTTATTCAAGAATATACCCAGAAGTGGTATAATAGTGACGTATGGTAGTTCTAGTTTTCATCTTTGAGTAACTTCCATATTGATCTCCATAGTGACTCCCCTAATGTACGTTTCTAACAACAATGTATAAGAGTTCCTCCACACACCCATCCTCAACAATATTGTTTTTTTTCTTCTTGGTGATGCTGGGGTGGGATGGACTCTCAGGATAGGTTGGATTTGCCTATCTCTGATTCCTAAAGATGGTGAACATTTTTTAAAATATATTTTTGACCATTTTGTATCTCTACAATTGAAAACTGTCTGTTGATTTTATTGATTGTAATTTTTGCTCTTTGGTGATTTTTGTGGTTGTTGTATATTATGAAGGTCCCCAGTTGGAGAGGTCCAGCTGACAAAGATTCCCCCCCCCCCCACCACCCTGTTCTGCAGGCTTTATTTGTTATTTTTTTTTTGGACATGTAAAAGCTTTTCAATTTGATACAATTCTCTTACTATCGCTTCCTGAACTATTTGAGTCCGACTGGGCAAATCATTGCCTCTGCTTAGCACTTGGAAGTATTCTCCCTATGTTTTCTTCTAGTAGTTTAAAAGATTCAGCTCTTACCTTAAAGTATTTGTTCCATTTTGAGCTGAGGTTGTGTAGGGAATTACTTTTTGCTAGTGACCAAATGCCTGACAAGATACAATTTAAGAGAGTAATGGTGTACTTTGGCTTATAGCTGTAGGAGATACAGTCTAGGATGGTGGGGAAGACATGATAAGAGCAGGAGCCAACTGGTTATGTTTCATCCACAATCAGGAAACCCAGAGAGTGAAGAGGAAGTGGAGCCTAGTTATAAAACCTAGAGGCCTGCTTCCAATAACCCACTTCCCCCAGTGAGGCCCCACATCCCAAAGGTTCTACAACATTCACACACAGCGCCACCAGCTGGCAACCAGATGCTACGACATATGAGCCTTTGGGGGGACATTTCATATTCAAGCCACAACAGGGTGAGAAATAGGGATGGAGTTTTAATCTTCTGCGTGTGGCTATCCAGTTTTCCTATTTGTTACGGAGTCTGTCTTTTCTCCAACTTGGGTTTCTGGCACCTTTGTCAAGAATCAGATGGCAACAGCTACATCGTTTATTTCTGGGTCCGCTGTTATATACCATTATTTTACACCTCTGTTTTTGTGCCTGTTGCATGCTGTTTCAGTTATTATTTTCCATATGAATTTTAGGATTATTTTTTTCTAATTTTTTTGAAGAATGCTTTTATAATTTCAATGGAAAATTGCATTGAACTGTAGCTTACTTTGAGTACAGTGTTACTGTTCTTGTTGTTTTCCAGGTAGTATCTCAGTGTAGCCCATGCTGATCTGGCTACTTTAACAATATTAATTCTGTTGAACTATGGTGATGGAAGGGCTTCCACTGTTTGGTGTCATTTTCAATTTATTCAGTATTTTAAAAATATTTTTATTTATTTGCAAGCAGAGGGAGATAGAAGATAAAACAGACAGAGACAGAATGGGCACACCAGGACCTCTAGCCACTGCAAATGAACTCCAGATGCATGTGCCACTTTGTGCATCTGGCTTTACATGGGTACTGGGGAACTGAACCTGGGTTGTTAGGCTTTGAAATCAGGTGCCTTAACCACTGAACCATCTCTCTAGTCCTTATTCAGTATTTTGTAGCTCCATTGTAGAGGAATTTCACCTCCTTGACTAGTTTTAGCTCTATGTATTTTATTCTTTTTGAAGCTAAATTATGAGATTCTTTTTCTAATCCTTTCTCAGCATGTTTATTACTGATATAATACTGATGTTTTGTTCTTTTTTATAATACTGATTTTTATACATTGGTTTTAAATAATGGCTTTTTGCTGAATTTATCAGGTTTGAAAGTATGTTGGTGGAGACTGTGATCTCCTGGATATAGGGTCATATCATCTGCAGAGATAATTTGAATTCTTCCTTTATTATTTATGCCATCTAAAATATTTCTTTTTCTTTTTATTTATTTGAGAGAGACAGAGAAAAGGGCAGATAGAGAGAGAAAATGGGTGCACCAGAGCTTCCAGCCACTGCAAACAAACTCCAGATTGCATGCACCACCTTGTGCATTTGGCTTATGTGGGTACTGAGGAATCAAGCCTTAAACTGGAGTCCTTAGGCTTTGTAGGCAAGCTCTTAACCACTAAGCCATCTCTCCAGCCCTATTTTTGTCCTCTTTATTTCTTTCTCTTGCCATACTAATATGACTAACACCTCAAATACTATGTTGAATAAAGTGGTGAGGTTGGACATACTTGTTTCATCCCTGATTTTGTAGAAAATATAATTTTTTGTGTTAAGTATCATGCTGGCTATGAGTTTGTCATGTATAGCCTTTATTTTGTTGTGATATAATCCTAAACTGATTTTATTTATGGCTATTATCATGAATGGGTATTGAATTTTGTTCAACACCTCTCAGATCTACTAAGATGTTCATTTATGTGTTGTCATGCATTTATTCGCATTTGCATGTGTTTCCTGAAAAAAAAAAACAACTTGATAATTATTTATGAATTTTTAATGTGCTCCCAAATTCAGTTTGCAAGTGTTTGTTTAGGATTTTTGTATCTATGTTTATCAAAAATATTGATGTATTCTTTTCTTTTTGGGGTTGTATTCTCATGCAATTTTGCTACCAAGGAAATATTGACGTATTGGGTGAACTGTGAAGCATTCCTTCTCTTTGTACTTCATGGAATAGTTTGAGATCATTGGTGAAATTCATCAGTCAGCCCATCTGGTGCTTGGTTTTCTTTGTTGGATGACTTTTCACTAATGTATCAATCTCATTACTTGTTATTCATCTCTTTGGCCTTTTATATACTCTTAGTACCATTTATTGGGGAAAAGGACTTTAAGTAAAAATAATTAAAATCTGTGCTGGAGAGATGGCTAAGTAGTTACAGCACTTGCCTGTGAAACCTAAGGGCCCATTTTCAACTCTCCAGGTCTTATGTAAGCCAGACACACAAGGTGACGCAAGCACACAAAGTCAAAGTCACACACACGCACAAGTTGATGCATGCATCTGGAGTTTGATTACAGAGGCTGGAGGCCCTGGCACAGTATTTCTCTCTTTCACTCTCTTGCATAAAAAACAATTAAGATCCTTTGAAAAAGAAATACTGAAGTAGGAAAATGATCTTATAAAATAGGCATAAGCCACTGTAACTAAATAAACAACAACCTGTTAGAGATATGGGGAAAATATACATGCATGGAAATGTGAATATGTGGTAGTCTAAACCTCATAATTTGAATGTATGGCCCTATAGACTCAGGTAGTTTATTAAAATCGAACCCCTACCAGGCAGATCCCTGCTACAGGGGCCATGTCACTGGGGGCAGATCCTGAGTCCGGCCCTAAGGTGTATGGAGAGCAGCTGGAGCCCTGACTGTTTGTGCTTTCTGGTGTCGGTGTTTACTTGCTGCAGTTGTTTCTCTCTGCTTGGATCAATGAAAGTAAGCAGCTTCTTCAGCCACTGAAGGAGTTTCCCTCTGGGTTTTTTAAGTCTGAAATAAACCCCTTCATCATATAGGCTGTGTCTGGTTGGATGTTTGTCCCAGAAACAAACGCCAACTGCAACAGGATACATGCATCTATGCATATGTATATGTATGTGTATATATGTATATAAGTGCATGTGTGTATGCCTGTGTTTAGATATAAATATTCATTGGCTAAAGAATATCACATCTTGAATAGAGTTGGACAAATTAGTACGCCAAAAAGTGTAAAGTAGGAATTCATTTATAAACAGAGCATGAAGCTGGGCCTGATAATGCAGGCCTGTAATCCCAGCTACTTGGGAGGCTGAGGTAGAAGAATTGAATGAAAGTTCAAGGCCAGTCTAGTCTACAGAGTGAGTTCAAGGTCAGCCTGACAAATTGGTAAGACCTTATTTCAAACAAATAAATGAATAAATAAATTGGACAAATAATTAAAATAGAGCTATAGATATAGCTCCACTGAGCTTGGCTAGCATGCATAAAACTATAGACTCAATTTCCAATGCAAAAAAATATAATAAAAAGGAAATGCAAAAAAATACAACAAATACATGTGAAAACTAGACCCAGAGTGAGTCATCATAAAGGCAGAATAATTTAAATGGAGGACAGATCATTATTGAAGAATTCACTAAGTGAAAATCCAGATTAGAAAAACAGTTTTGATTGTTGCAAAGCTGTAGAACATAGAAGACAGAAAAATAATCCCTAAAACTGACAGAGAAAAGGGTCAAATTACAGGCCAAGAAAGAAAAATCAGTTTAAAATAATTTCACACCAACAACATTGAAAATAAAAAGACAATGGAAAACATTATTTGAAATCTTGAGGACAAGTTCCATTGGCTCTTGAACTTTCTATGTAAGCAGTCTTTCATTGAATAGTAAGGATAAACAAAGGTCTGTAAATTTACTAATCAAGATTGCTTTCAGGGAGTGGGGCAGCACTACCAGATAGTTCAGCAATAAGGAAAATGAATCTAAAGAAACAGTGAATCAATGAAGACACTTGGCTTGGAAATGGCTTTGTGCTTAAAAGCACTTGTTTGCAAAGACTACAGGTGCAGGTTATATTCCCTAGTGCCCACATAAAACCAGATGCACAAAGTGGCCACATACTGAATGCATAAAAGAACTGTTTAGGGCTGGAGAGATGGCTTAGTGGCTAAGGTGCTTGCCTGAAAAGCCTAAGGACTCACGTTTGACTCTCTAGATCTCACGTAAGCCAGCTGCACAAGCTGATGCAAGTAGACAAGGCTGCACATGTGCACAAGGTGGCACACACATCTGGAGTTTGATTGCAGTGGCTGGAAGCCCTTATAAAAAATATAACAAAGAACTGTTTAATTTTCTTTTCCCATTGTAAATAAAGCTACATTTGAGAATTTAGAAGTGTGCGCAGTGCCTAAGAGAAATGACTGCATCTTAAGGTTTTTGTCTTATTTGGGATGGGGGTAGAACTAAAATAAATGAAAATGCTATAACTTTTAATTAAAACAGACATGGAACATTTACAAAAGATGATTATATTCCATGGAGGAAAACTCAAGAGTAATATTGTAAAAATTATATTCAGTGACTATAGTAACAAAACATTAAAATTTAACAACAAGGTTTTGGGGAGATGGTTCAGTCAATAAAGCATGTGACATGTAACCATGAGGACCTGACTTCCTATCACCAGAACCAGGTGACACCTTAAATCTCAGCATATGGTAGGCAGAGATGGGCAGATCTCTGGGGTAAGCTGGCTAGTAGCCAAGTTGGTGATATCCAGGTTCAGTAAGAACCCTCATCTCAATACATAAGGGGAAGAGCAATAGAGGGAAACAACCAATATTGACTTCTGGTCTCCACATGCACCACACACATGTGCACACACACATGAAGCCACATGCATAAAAACATGCATGAATTCATACATGCATGTGCATCACACACATACATATGCAGAAAACAACAAAAATGTAATTTTCCAAAAGGCTAAACATTTTTAATTAAAGCAAAATAAAAATAACTTAGTTTAATTAATGAACTTAATGGAATATAACAAATGTTTAGAATTGAATCAAAATAAAAACTGTAGGGTGCTAGTCAAACTGGTACTTTGAGGAAAATTTCTATCTTTAAAGGGATTATTATAAAACTGAAAATTTAAATAGGTTGTGCATCCAGGAAGCAAGTTAATAAAAAGAATAAACAAAATAAGTAGAATTGAAATAGTCAACAGAAAAGCAAATTTAAAATTAGAAGTCACACAACTATCAAGCAATGGATGTGCTTTGTGAAACTAAGAGTTGTACTGGAAAATTTGTATAAAATAAGTAAAACTCTAGAAAAAGAAAACCAATGAAAAGAAAGGGACAACAGTACTTGAAATGACAAGAGAATCAAACAAAACTGCTTTCAGATTTTACAGACTCATGAAAATTTCATGAACCATGTTGTCCCAAGGAATTTGAAACCTAAACAAGAAAAATATTTCAAGGAGAATATAAAATTTCAGAATAAGATGAATCCTATAGGCCAATAAACATAAAAGAAACAGAAGCAAGAGTCATAATTTTTTTTTCTAAAAAAAAGGTATCAGGCTCAGTTGTCTTTATGGGTGAGTTCCAGCAATACTTCAAGGGAATAGATAATTTCCATCTTGCATAAACTGTTCCAAATAATTAAAAAGGCAGGAAGCTGTCCAATCTATTTCGTAAAGCTGGCTGAAAAATGATATCAAAATCAGACTGTTTCTATTGTGAGATTGGTCCATAATTCTTTGGGGGGGATGAATTTCATAGGTAATTATGGAAGTTTTGTTGATGTCAATGGCGACATTCTCCCTATACTAGCTCTGATTATTACTGCTTCAAGTAAAATTCTGTTTAGAATGATTCTGTAAACATTTGATAGAAAGGGACTCTGTTCTTAAGGGAATTTATTTAATTTTATACTTGATTTCAGTAGTTGTCTCAAAATTCATGCTTATAGTAATTTATTGAGTGTAGACATACACTGAATTATGACCATTTGTTTGGAAAAAAATAAAGAGAAAACTCTCTAATTTCCCAACCATCATACATCAAAATTCCCTTTCATCTTTCTACATGTTACATCTACCTTCTGAACATAAGCTTCTGAGAGCTATGCATGTGTTAGATATGATAGGAAGGGCCACACTGCTGTGACAGGCTTGAGAAACAGCTCTGTCACCAATCCCAAGCAAATAGGTTTTCTTTGTAGTTCCTTTCTCCTACTGATATCCTCTGAGATCAGTGCTAGAAAGAAGATTAACACTGGAACTGCTTTGTTGATTGCTTGAATGTTAGCAGGAGATCTGTCCAAGGACGCACACATTCTCCAAGATTCTGCTACATTTCTTGTCACTTGCTTATTTTCCTATAGTCTTGTTGTTACATCTGAGAATGCTACAACGTGTATCCATGAGAAGTAATGAAAAGAGCCTGTAGTAATCAGTGGTAGGTTCCAGACTTGACTCTGCTGTTTTATGGTTGTGTGACCCTAAGCAGGTTAATTGTCTTACCTATACCTCAATGTATATGTGTAAAATATGTATATGTATAAAAGTTTCCTTTTTCTTTATAAGCAAGCATGGCTCAAGATCACTTGATCATAGGGTCCAGATAAAGCTTGTTTTGGATTTCAAACAATCTACTGAACTTCAGAGTCCTAAATGGGAGTTATGCAAAAAAGTACTCAAGATTATGTCATGTGTGAGGTTGCAAACCAGTTAAATGTAGTTACTAATCTAATGTTATTTTAGGTAAGAAAAGAGTCTTTAATATCCACCTCAAGGTCAATAGTCACCATTGAAAAGTGACCGTGATTGTTTTATGTATGTGTGACTATTAACAACATGACCAGTATGACTCAACACTTGCTAGTTTACATAGAACATTTACTGTCACAATTTTGCTTGTGTTTGCACCAAAGCCCAGGGGACAAGTAAAGCAAAGTATCATTTTTCTCTTTTAATAGTTGAGGAAGTCAAGCTATGGGAATTTTCAGCCACTATCTTTAGGGGCACAGTTAGAGCTTGGAGTTCAGGTTTGCACCTCTTCAAGAGTGTTTGGTGTCCTGGAATCCTGTGGAGACTAAGTAGACTAAGAGTGTATGAAATTAATTTGAGAGTCATTTGGAAATTTCCTGTAAGGTTGAACTATGCAAACTATGGCCCAGAAACTCTGCTTCTACATATATACCCTTGGGCTCCTCCTATTCTACTGGTGTACAGGACTGCACCACACTTTGATAATAGCAAAGTTTGAAGCAATTTAATATCCATATGTAGGAGAACAAATAAACCATGTTCTTTTTATGTGATAAAATGTTATGTAACAATACAAATAATGTGTTTTTCTCAGAGCATGAAAAAATGAAAATGACACATACCATATCATTCATAAGAAATTTCAAGTGGAGTGATAGATACAAATCAGAGGGTGCTGAGAGATCAACACTAAAGGAGACTTTATAACAAGCCCTCCAAGGCTGAGGGAACATTGCAGAAGAGAGGGCAGAAAGAATGTAAAAGCCACGGGGTGGGAAGATGTGTTCAGAGGAATTGTCTCTACCACAGAGACTGACTGGTACATTCATGACTCCACAGTGTTTACTGATAAATCCCACTGAGGAGGGCCCTCAGTGGAATGAGGACAGGAGGGAGAATATAATAGTATAACCCAATGGAAATGTGCCCAATTTTCAATATAGGCATATAATGAAGTTCTAAATAAAAAAAATACATTTTTTTTGTTTATTTTTGAGGTAAGATCTTGCTCTAGACCAGTTTGACCAGGAACTCATTCAGTAGTCCCAGTATGGCCTCAAATTCATGATGATACTCTTACCTCTGCCTCCCAAGAGTTCTGGGATTAAAGACATGTGCCACCATGCCCAGCTAAAAATACAAATATATTTATAAAGTTGGAAAACATCAACTATAAGAATGCATGTCAAAGGCTGGAGAGATGGCTTAGCAGTTGTAGTAGACAGCCTCAAATTGCTGGGATTGAATTTCTAGACCAGAAACAATTTATGGGAGGAAGAAGGGATTATTTTGAAGCTTACAGATAGAGGGGAAGTACCATAATGGCAGAAGTGCCCTCCCCCCGCCCCCTTCACATGTCCAAGAAGAGAGAAAAACCACTACCATAAGCAAACATACTCCAGGAACTCCATAATGCAGAGCTCAGGCACTCTGCATATCTTAGGCTGGAATTTAGATCCACCCCCAGTAACACTTCCTGCAGCCAAGTTACAAGCTTGAATAAAACTCCTGAATCTATTGGGGGACATCCATTCAAACCACCACAATGGTTAAGGCACTTGCCTGCAATGCCTAAGGAACCAGGTTCAATTCTGCAGAACCCACGTAAACAAGATGCACATGGTGGCACATGTGCCTGGAGTTTGTTTGCAGTGACTAGAGGCCCTGGCATGGCCATTCTCTCTCTCTCTCTCTCTCTCTCTTCTATTAGATAAATAAATTAAAAACAAAAGACTGCATGTCAATTGCAGTGTAGTGTTTGCTGCTGGAAAGAAGGGGAACTATGACAAGGGAAGCAAAAGAGGACTTCACCTTTATAATAATGTTCTCATTATTTTGTTATGTAAAATAGGCAATATAAAATGAATGTTGGGCTCGGAGGATGGCTCAGCTGTTAAAGGCACTTGCTTGTAAAGACCATTAGCCTGGGTTTGATTCCTCCTAATACCCACGTGAAGCCAAATACATAAAGTGGCACATGCATTTGGAGTTTGTTTGTGGCTGCCAGAGGCCCTGGTGCACCCACACTCTCTGTTTCTTTCTAAATCTCTCTCTCTTTCTCTTTCTGCTTGCAAATAAACAAGTAAAATATTTAATAAAAGCTAAATAAATGTTAACATTTGTTTATTTCTGGTGTTGTCATACAGATGCATTTCTTTCATCATTTTTCTTTTTTATGTATAATTTGAGCCTTCCAAAAATTAAAAAAAGGTGAAAAGAAAACATTCATTCAGAATGGAATACATCAGAATTGTTAATAATTAATGGTAAACAAGCTTCCAAGATAAATCAGGTTTGAATCCTAATTCTGCCAATTGCTCTTAAAATAGATAGGTGTTAATTAATACTCAATGCCTTTTTAAAAAAAGTATCAATTTATTTGCACATGTGTGTATGTGTGAGTATATGTGTGTATGGGCACACCAGAGCCTATTACCACTACAAACTAATACTAGTTTGGATTTAGGTGGGTGGATGGGGAACCAAACCTAGTCTAGCAGGAAAGTACTTTTAACCTCTGGGCCATCTCCCCAGCCCTTCACAGTGACTCTAATGTGCTGATGTATATTGTGATGGTAGAGAATATATTTAATATTTAGAATCACCCAGAGTTATCTAACTATGGTATGATAGTTTGGGAGGACATTGTCTAACAAAGGTTGCTTTTATAGTTAAGATGTATTCAAGGAGTAGCTTAATGATTAGTTATCTACAGGTTGGAAAGACCTCCCTTAACCTTCCCCTTATTTATTCAAACTGATATGTTTTTCCTACTCCCAATATTCCTGGTTTTTTCTTTTCTTTACATAGGCAGCACAGAAAAATGGCTATTAAGAGAAGGATTTTCTGAGCAGCAGATTTTCTGAGGGTCACAGGATTGAGATAGCCTCTTTTGGGACTAGCTTGGTCCACCAGGTATGGGAAATTTCCAAGAACTGTTTGAAAAGTCTATTTATTTGTTTGTTGTTTGGTGTCTTGTTACTTCTAGTGTTGAGTGATATCAATGAAATTTCTGAGCACAGCATTCAATCCACTTCCCTCTCAGTTATTCAGAATACTTTTTTCCTTTTCCTCATGGCACTGTTCAGTATTCATGCTTCATATCAGCATGCGGATCTATTGCTTTAAAGCTCTAGAAAGGCTATCCTACATTTAGTTTACATGATACCACGGATGACTTGTCAGTTCCTTAGGAACTCTCACAGAGACACCTCTGAAAATGTCACATGTGTCACATACAGAACACAGTTTGATTCCTGCCTTTTCAGCTCATAAAGCCCTGTAAACTAATGAAATTGAATTTGAAACCCAATTTGGCAATTTACAGCCTACTTTACTTTGCTCCTCTCTAGACTGTTTTGACATCTGAAATAATTAAAAAGGCACTGACATCAATCAGGTTGCTATTGATCAAATATTGTCTTCTATTATTCTGGATCATGAATGCCAAGAGATACTTTTGGGTTTCATGTGTTAACATTTCAGAAACTGGGATGCATCTTTAATGCTTGGCATCCTACAATTCTCTTTCAGCCATTTTTTTTCTTTCTTTCTTTCTTTTCTTTTTTTTTTTTTTTTTAGAGTTCAGTGTCATTGGAAAACTGAGACACACACAACACACATATTCTCCATCCTAAGACCAGGAGTGCTTCCTTTACATCCCACCCACCTCAAATGGCCATGGTCCCCACCCACCAGGGAGAGTACTTATGTGAACATAGTGGGTTTAGAGTAATAAGAAACCAGTATTAGTGTTACCCTTCATTAGCCAATAGATTTTGGAAATTCTTTACCCTCTTCTGGTCCTAGGATTGTTCATTTTGAGGCAATGATATGACCTGGCCTGTGAACTTCATGACGTGACTGTGAAAGTCACATGAGACAGTAAGTATGCAAGTTTTGTACATCCCAGAGTGGTACTGAGGAACATCTGAAACTACGCAGTGCTACTTTTGGGTCAGAAAACTGTTTTCATCCATGTAGGATCCTCCTCATTTTTCAAAGACTAGGATCCATTTAGTTTAAAAGCAAGTTGTTTATATGTTTTCTATGATTTCAATGAGCTTGTTTTGTTATATTTGAGGCTGACACATTTCAGATACAAGACATGCTTCAGGCATGCTGCTCAGTCTGAATTTGGATAAAATTGGGACTTAAGGGTTTTATTGCAGGTCTTGCCTCTGACTTTGATCATCATTTGACCTTGGGTAAATTCAGATCTTCTGAAGGGCAAGCTGTCCCGACAGGACATTTAGCTGTGGTTTACCTTGGATGTGAAACATTTCCTCAGTGATTTATGCCTCTGACACAGTCTCATTTTATATAACCCCAAATAAAGCCTCACTTGTTTCTCTTGGCCTCTCTGAATCACCAGAGCTGCTTACTGCATATATTCAAGTTTTGCAAAATTCCCCAGAATGTATCTCCTTATATGCACCAAGCCAGTTCTGCCTTGTTGATTGTCGTGCTGATCTTCCAGGCTTCTTTTGGGACTTCGGAGCTTGAGTTCTCATGGTGAAACGTGCCAAAAACTGACAGAAAATAGAAATTTGGTTTTATAACTGAGGCCCCTGCATTCATTTCCACAATATACAGTTCTGACTTAGTTTTAGATCTTTCTGTGGTGATCTGGGTGTGTACAGTATGATTTGCATTTGGGGGGTTCAGAGCTAGAGTGATTCCCCTAAGACAAGTAAGCAACCTTGTCCACAGAGTACATATAATTCATCCCAAAGACCAATTTCTGAGCTACAATGGCCATTATTATATCTTTTATATATTAAATTTATATCTGGTGAGATCGGTCATAAACCAGCAAACACTTTTCTCTGTGTGCCTGTCACATACAATTTTCACTGATCTCATTCTAGTGCCAGTCCTCTACTATGGAGTAGATGAGTAGAATTCCAATTGTTGCCTTCCAGAAAATTCCAGGTTCATTAGAGAAACAAAATACAAGAAGACAAATGTATTATCAGCTAACAGTACTGAAGCTTAATGTAAAGACAGCTATGAAACTTCCAAGTGACTAGGGCCTTAGTTTGATTGTTCCTACAGACTATGACTAACAAAACAGAGGTGTATTTTCATATCATTTAAAAATAAGCTTCACGGGGCTGGGGAGATGGCTTAGTGGTTAAGCACTTGCCTGTGAAGCCTAAGGACCCTGGATCAAGGCTCTATTCTCCAGGTCCCAAGTAAGCAAGATGCACAAGGGGGCACACGTGTCTGGAGTTTGTTTGCAGTAGCTGGAGGCCCTGGCTCGCTCATTCTCTATCTATCTGCCTCTTTCTCTCTGTCCCTCTCAAAAAAATAAATAAGCTTCATGGATGGAGGGATGGCTTAGATATTAAGGTCCTTGCCTGAGAAAACTAAGGACCCAGGTTCAATTCCCCAGTACTCACTTAAGCCAGATGCACAAGGAGTGCATGCATCTGGAGTCCCTTTGCAATGGCTAGAGGCTCTGGCATGTCCATTCTCTCTATCTGCTTCTTTCTCTCTTCTCTATCTTTCAAATAAATAAATAAATAAATAAATAAATAAATAAAAATAAGCTTCAAAACAAGTACAGTGGTTAGCATTGTCTTGGTGTGTGTCTGCACATGGATGAGGTATCTTAAGAGAGGAAAAGATAAGAGAAAGCCAGGTAATTCAAGATGTCACAGTATCTCCTCCATGTTGTGGCATCTTTAAGATTTTACTACAATATTGAGAGAAATGAACAACTCAGAACACTGAGGAGAAGCATGATTAATGTTCTGGTTTTTGTCCTGACAATCTTTGCACTGATATCACTCAGTTGCTGGATTATCTGTCCTCTGAACATTCAAATTCATTTGGGCCCTGGCTTCTTTTAGAGAAATACATATGAGATCTTTAACTCATGGTGATAGAGTCCAATGTAGCCACTTTCAAAGACCATAGATATCCTTATTTGATTTTGGATGACTCTCTTACTCTACTCCCAAGTGACTGAAGTCATTATTGATGCGTTGGCAGGTGTACTGTTCACATTCTTCTGGATCAAATGGGATTTAAATGCGATCATTCAGGTAATCTGCTTTGAATTTGAGAGAGCATGTTTCTACTCCATGGAGATATGGGGGATCTGTACATGCTCAACAATGACAGTAAAGTTAAAAGCAGTTCATACAGACAGTCTTGTTGATTTTTCTGAAGGTTTTTTTTTTAATCTTGGAATGCTTTGAGGAGGCTCATTTCTTCTTTCAAATGTCAAGCCTTTTTTTTTCCCCTCAAATCAGCATTTCTGGTATTTTCTTTGGGGACAAATGTAATTCAGACCTGTGTCTATTCAACTGAATGAGGTAAAGAATTTCAAATAATTCAAATAATAAATGCTTAGTTCACAATTAACCAAATATTTTAGGTGAAAGTGTTTAAGAATCTTTCGTGTGAAAGCATTTGGGTTAGAAACTCAATTCTTCATTTTACTTTACATAAACACAGGGTGTGTATATCATTTTAGGTTGTTAACTCTTAAAAAACAGCACTGGAGGTTTAATTCTTTTTTTTAATCCCAGTTTTGTTTCCTGCACAAAAAGAATTTAGCAAAGCATTTCGTGTCCCTTATTTACTCCATGGTATTCTCAGCAGCAGCTGCTGTTGTTTTGGCCACAATACAGCATTTATTTGCTGATTTTGGGACATTAATGTCCAAACTTGGCTGAGTTGTGGGGATCCTGAACTTCTTGGAATAGAAAGCTACAAGCCACGGGTCATGGGTCTGAGGCACCTGTGAGGATAACACCCTTTCTCGCCTGTGAGCAAGGACCCTGTCTAAGCCCAGGAGAGGCTTTGATGCCAGTACAGCTGGTATGCAGAGACTAAGGCCAGTACAAGCATGCTTCTGGGTTTCAAAGATCCAGAGACTCACTGGATACACACACTTGTTTGTCTGGCCAGCTCCTGAGCTTCCTGTGTGGAAAAGAGGAAGGTGGTCCAGACTAAATGGGTGTTTCTAGAATCTTCTCCTCTTGAGAATCTTGACTCAAACTCATCCTAAGACTTCTTGTAGTATGTTCATTAGTTGAAGAGCAAACTCTTCTCTGGCTAATATTTTCAACCTTCCTGTTTAAGAGCCTGCCAAAGGATAGGGGGACTCTGACAGTTAAGTGTTGCGAAGTGCCCTGTCTACTATGAGGTCCCTAATATCATGCTATTCATGACTTATGACCTTCCTCTGCACTCTGGGCTGTGCCAAGTAGGCCCATCCTGTCACTCATCACTCCTTGCCCTATACATCACATTCCACCAATTCTAAGCCATGTGTCACCCTTGCCCTCCCCAAGAAGAGGCCCTGTTGTTTCTTACTTCTGTGCTTTTCTTCCTTCTATCTGAAATAACTTTTCCTTGGCTGTTCATACTCCTCCTCCTCCACTCCCCTTGTGTCTCATTGCTAAGAGGTGCCATTTTCCCCAGAAAGTCTTTCCTGAGTCTGATCAGTCCAGCCTTGTGCTTGCTAGTGAATGTGCACACAGCTTGTTCCTTTACCACCTTCTGACTGCGTGACTCCTCATCACACTGTGAGCTCCTTTAAGGCAGAGTTGAGTCTTTTTTTATCTCATGGTTGCTTGACTGGAGCCTGCAGACCTATGGAAAGTCAAAATAAATATGAATAAAGTAAAGTAATAAATAGCAGTAGATGATACTCTTTAGTTGCAAGTTGTGTAGGTGGTGAGCAGAAAGCCAAGCATTGTAAAGAAAACATGATGGAACTGGAGAGATGGCTTAGCAGTTAAGGTGCTTGCCTGAGAAGCCCAAGGACTCACGTTCAACTCTCCATGTCCCATGAAGCCAGACACACAAGATGACGCAAGCACGCAAGGTCACACATGCACACAAGGTAGCGCATGTGTTTGCAGTTTGATTACAGTGGCTGGAGGCCCTGGCATGCCAATTCTTTTCCTCCCCCTCTCTCTCTTGCTCTCTCTCTCTCTCTCTCTCTCTGAGATTCAAGAAAAGACACTATGATGATATCTATTGAAATGAAGGGGGAAGAGCTTGTATAGAGGCACATGCCTCTAATCCTAGCACTGAGAGTACGGCAAACAGATCATGAGTTCAAAGCCAGCTTGGCTTGCACAGGGAGACCTATTTCAAAATAATAAAATGAATAGAGGATGATTGTTTTGGTAATTATAATATCAATAATTACAGCATAAATTTAAAAATGAGACGAGGTTAAGAGATTGTTTAAATTTTTATCAGAGCAGGAGAGAGAGATTTGGCACATCAGGGCCTCTAACCACTGCAATTGAGCTCCAGACTCAAGTGCTACTTAGTGTGCATATGTAACCTTATGTCCGTGCATCACTATGTGTGTCTGGTTTATGTGGGTTCTGGGGAGTTCAACCTGAGTCTTTAGGCTTGCAGGCAAGTGCCTTAACTGCTAAGCCATCTCTTCAGCCCCAAGTGATTTTTTTTTTTAAAGTCAAACATAGTCACAAATAGTAGAGTCTAGGGCTATTACTGTTGGCATACAATGCCTAATCAATGACTTCTTACATTTTGGAGGTAGCTATACACTCTATCTTAGCCAAAAGGCCTAGAAGCAATGGAGGTAGGTATACAAAGGGCCATGTTAGATATCAATTGACATTCCCTCCCCAAACAATTAAACTTTGAATTGCTCTACTGGGAAAACCCTAAAAGCAGTAGAATCAAAAACCATTCATTCTGCCTGGTTCTGGCAAAGCCTGTGTGCACATGGGATCCAATGACAGGAACAGCTTGTTAATTTGGCAGTTAACTACCAGAATTTTCTATTAACAGTTATTTCTGGGAAGGGCAATTGGTGCATAATGATGGCCCTAGGATATTATTTGGTCATTAGTACTTTCTGAATCATCAAATAAAATTGAAATATGCTTAGTCTAAGCCTTGTATTAAGTACATTTTATTGTCTGAAAGTCTTTAAATGTTAGTAATAACTAACATATATGCATGAATATATTTAATATTTTAATGTCCAGAAAATCTCTGTATATAGAAAGCTTATTATAATTTAGAACTTGATAGTTTTGTTTAAAAGGCAGTGGATGTTGATATAATTTCTGATATATACACTCAGCAAATATAAATTCATAGTACTTTTGGTTATTGTATACTTTATGGATTAATGGATTTTACTCACCATTTATACAGTTACTGTATTGAGCAGTGAGGTTGCATGTGTGTTTAAGACATACAATCTCTATCTTTTTGTAATGAAGGCATCCACATGTTTTTGAGGTTAAAGAAAGTAATTCCTATTATTAGAGATAAACACTATCATGGATAATGTTAAGGCTTCATGGTTGAATTAAACAAATACTAAACTACACTAAAAAGAAAAAAGAAAAGGAGTGATTAGACTTGAAGATCAGAAAATATGAACATGTAACTGTTGCTTGGAGATACATAGGTAGGAAGCAGGTACGTTAGATGAGCAGGGGCTACAGTTTGGCATTTTCCTGCAGAATGACTGTCACATAGACAACTTCCTATGTGCTGATACATTGTCAGTGTCTGCACCACTTGAGCAGATGGATGAAATCCATTCTGCACTTTAGATAGTTTTATTTATTTATTTGTAAGCAGGAAGAGAAAGAAAGAGACAAAGAAAGAGAGAGAGAATTTGCATGGGCATGCCAGGGCCTTTTGCTACTGCAAACCTTAGATGCATGTGCCACTTTGTGCATTTGGCTTTAAATGGGGAATTAAACCAGGGCCACCAGGTTTTGTAAGTAAGTGCCTTTCATCACTGGGCTATCTCTCCAGCTCGTTTCTGTACTTTTCAGGATTTTTCATGATTTTTAAAAATGTTGGGTTTTGAGGAGAACTACGGACTCTAGTGAAATACATATATTTGCCTTATTTGTACAAAAAAATGTAAAATCACAGGCCATTCAATTAACCAATATGCATCCATCATTTTTCTGTTATTTACAAATAATGTTGTTTGAAATCAGGCTTGGAATCATGGGAAAATAAAGAAGAACTTTAGGTAATATGCTTATAGTTTAACCTGGAGGAAGTCAGACTGCAGCACAGACCAAAGAAGAAATGAAACCCAAGTCTTTCTTCATGCAGCAGGCTTTGGTGTATGGCCATATAAGTTTCTTGCAGTACAAGTCAAGGTCGAGGACAGAGAGCTAGGGAGAACTCTTGCATCATCTCTCCCATGGTTGTGATCCAGGCTTTAGTACAGAAAGGACAACATCCTGAAACTATCAAGCAAGCAGGTCTTCAGTAGCGTGCTGGCCAAGCAAGCACACATGAGGAGGTGTGGGCTGTAAGTTAAGTTTGAGGTCTCCAATTCCCTTCTCACTAAGAGCCCTCAAGTCAGGGGTCCAAAGCTTGAGTTGGCTCCGGCTGTGGATTGGCAGCTCACTTAGACCACTGCAGAGCGGGGGATCTGTTTGCTTTAAAGTTTCCTCCAAGACGTATCTAACAGGCAGATGTAAACCTATATGTTCTCCTTCCAGCAACTCTTGGATCCCTGTGTGCCTTGATGCTTGCTCTCTTTTCCCAGGGCGTCTTAGGCAACATAATCTTGCTTTGCTGAAGGAGAAGGGCCCCTGGCTTGCGTGCTTTCCCACCACCCTGTCAGTTATTATGTGTTTTCTTGAAACGGCTTGCTCCAGCTTGTTTATTTGTGATGGGCCTTGTGGTCAGCTGCAAACTTGGTTTTCAGTTTTCTGGTAACATTTATTGTTCTCGTCTGATTAAGGAAGAATGCATGCCAATGTTTGAAAACTTGAAGAAAACAGTGAAGTATGAAAATAAAAATTCATATCGCTCACAACCTCATCACACATAATTAATCACTGTTAGTGTTTACAAGATTTTCAGAGGGTTTTTTCTTCTAGGAAGACATATGGTAAGCACATCTTCATGTCTTTCTAAATGAAAATTTAACTATGAAAGAATTTTAATTGATTCTGATATTTTAAACTATCTTAAGGTAGGAGCACAAACCTTTGTCCATTATTTGCATTATATCTTTAAGTATTCTTTAGAAATAGGTTATAATAGAAGAAATTTTAGTCACACAGGTAGGAATGTTTTAAATAACTAGTGATATTAATATGCCAATAGAAACTTCTATAAGCATGATAATACCCTCGTGCATCATTATTTTCAATTTGATAACTAGTAGAATGAAGAGAGTATCTTCTTTCTTTTCAATTATTTATTTATTTGTTTGTTTGAGAGAGAGAGAGAGAGATAGGAGAGAGAATGGGCAGTCCATGGCCTTTGGCCACTACAAACAAACTCCAGATGCATGCGCCACCTTGTGCATCTGGCTTATATGGGTACTAGGGAATTGAACCTGGGTTCTTAGGCTTTACAGGCAAGTACCTTAACCGCTAAGCCATCTCTCTATGCTGGTAGTATCTTCTTAATTTGTATCCCTCTTCCTGTCTTACTGCAAAATTTCATGACCTTTGATAGAGAGTTGACTCTACAAGTCATGATATGGATATGCACTGTATATGCTCTCTATATTCAACAATCATAGAAATAAAATATTTAAGTAGAAGTCATCATATTTCAAGCCCCTGAACCTAGACATGGATGAACATGAAAGGTTCCTAACATCTAACAGCTCATGGTAGAGGACATGCATATGCACATAAAATGGAAAATAAAAACCATGTTTTATGCTATGCAGTCAATATTTTAATATTTACTGATCAAAATATATATGTCACTTGTACTAAGGATAAGGTACCACAAATGAACAAGATAGACCTAGTTTTTGTTTATAATGAGTCTATTGTTGGTTTGAAAGAACAGAATGAAAGTTATTGTAATACAGTGGGGTAAGTTAGAGGCATCTTAAAATAGTGGTTAAGGACATGGTTCTGATGTCAGATTACTTGGTCAAATCCTGGCTCAATCACTATCCAGTTGTGCTCTGGGCAGGTTAATTTGCCACCCTGTTCTCAATTTCTTCATTGGGAGAACATAAGCAATTGTAAAGTTGTCCCAAAGATTCATGCAAGCCATGGAGAACAAGACCTAGTATGGAGTGAATGCTCACATACATTTCACTCCATTTAAAGAACTAGGATATGGAAAATACAGTTCTGTTAAAACGCTAAGAGTGGAGTTCGATTGAGATATGAGACTTAGAGAACAGGAGATCAAGACAGCTCTGTCAGGAGGAAGAAAGTACTGAAACTAGAAAGATGACACAGCAACAATATCACATTGGAAAACATATAATAGAAATTAGAGGGGTGTGGATGTGTGTGTTGCCTCTGCAGAAGGAACAGTATGTACAAAATCCCACAAGGAAGAGAATGACTCACAGAACTTCAGTGTGTCTAGTTGAGGGTCTTTCAGTTATCCAGTGGAGTGTAACATCTCACTTCATAATTCAGGGCCTTAAAAACTTAAGGACTAGGAGACTAGCAATTCAAAACACTGGATTTTACACCAGAAGCCACAGGGACTAGAAGACAGTGGTGTAACCTCTTTAAAGTGCTGAAGAAAAACCAGAAAGTATCAGCAAAATTTTGATATACAGCAAAAATATGCTTAAGGAGAAAAAAATCAGAATATGAGATTATTACATGAAGGAAAATTGAGAACATTTATTACTAGCATGTCTGCTTAAAGACTCTATGCTTGAGGAGGGTCTTTGGGCTGCATAAAACATGAATTAGAGACTTGAAACTTCAAGAATGAATCAAGAGGAGCAGAAATGGTATGGCAAATCTCCGAATAAATAAAACATTTTCATAGCTTCAAATTTTTGTATAACCATCAAAAGGGAATGCCCATTTGTATTTTCAATAGACCTACATGTGATAAACCCAACAGAGAGAACCTTAAGGAAAAGAATAAATATATCATCTAATTGGAAGACTTCTATGTTTTACTTGCAATGGAAAGATAGTGACTATAAGCATGGTGTGAAAGCGTAGGAATGAATAACAGGTTCTCTAGGTCAGCCACTATAAAATGAAGACATAGATCCAAAAAGTCAATGTAGAATTTGAAATAGAATAATGAAAATATTCCAACTGTTGAAAAGTATTAAGGGGTGAAGAGAACAAATTATTAGAGAGAATAACCAGATAACAAATAATAGTAGGCCTAAATTCAACCATCCTAATAATATTATTAAATGTAGATCATCACCTAAATGCTAGAATAGAGTTGGATATTTTTTCATCAAGTTAAAAATATTATTTATTTATTTATTTATTTGCAAGCAGAGAGGGATAGAGAGAAAAGAGACAGGCAGAGAGAACGGGCACGCTAGGGCCTGCAGCTGCTGCAAACAAGCTCCAGACGCACGCACCACTTTGTGCATATGGCTTTCTGTGGGTACTGGGGAATTGAACCTGTTTTGTTAGGCTTTGCAGGCAAGCACTTTATCTGCTGAGCCATCTATCCAGCCCAAGTTGGACATTTTTTTAAAGACACAATTATATAGCATCTATAGAACATGACTTTAAAGGTAATGATACAAATAGGTTCAAAGTAAAAGGATACAAAATGTATGTACTCTGCCAACACTAATAAGAAAGGAGCTGTAATGAATATATTAGTATCAGACATAGTTGATATTATGCTTGATTTTAATTAATATTACTAATTTCTTAAGATAGAAGCTTATGTTGTTTATTGTTCCTTTTTGTTAATAAAATATTTAATACTAGTAAACTATTAAAATAAGTGCTTAATGTTATGCATTACTACATGGAAAATTACCAAGGATAAAGAGGAAAATTATGTAATGGAAAAAAAATGTTGTCACCAAGAAGAAAAAAACAGTGCTAAGGAGGTTTATTTCAGAAGACAGAGTTTCAAAATATGTGAAGCAAAACTGCTAGTGCTAAAGGGAGGAATAATAAAACTACAAATACAGGAAGTTTCAATATTCCTTTATGAGGAGTGGATGATTAGCAAACAATGTAGACAAATGTATCAACCAACTTTACTTGATATCCACTTATAAAACAGTCAACATAACAAGAATAGAAAACACATTATTGTCAAGTGCATATGAGATATTCACTAAGATGGACCATAAGCTGGATCATGGAGTAGGACAGGGAAGAACAATGTAGTAAATTTTAAACTATTGAAGTCATACAGTTTATGTTTTCTGGCAATGAAATAATTAAACTGGGACTCAATAGCATATAGCTATCTGGAAATTTTTATAAATTTGAAAATTAAAAAAAACATGTTTCTAAATAACCTGTAGGAGAAGAGGATGCCTAAAGGGAAAACAAAGGACTATTTCTGAACTCAGTGGAAAAAGAAATACAAAACACCAAGTAGTGGGAGACATAACTAAACCAGTACAAAAAGGGAAATGAAATACTATGTAAAATTCATATGTTAGTGTTTTATCAGTATTAAATGCTTATGTTATAAAATAATAGCAAACAAATTAAGCTTCTACCTTGAGAAAGTATAAATAGAAGAAAAAATTAAGTTTAAAGATAGAAAATAATAGCATAAGTTCTAATGTATAAAATGAAATAATAAAAAATTAAATGAAACAACATAGCATTAACAAAATTTTCTCTACCTAGAACTACTAAGAAAAAAAAGAAAGAGCCCTATTACTAAAATCAGGACTAAAAGAAGGTATCACTACAGGCCCTTCAGACATTAAACAATAATAACATTACTGTGCACAGAAATTTGACAGTTCAATAAAAAGACCAAGTTTTTTGTGTGCCATTTTATTTTATTTTATTTAACTTTTTTTTTTTAGCTAACATACAAAGATTTAGGTATTATTCATTCTGGTATTTTCAAATGCAATTTGTTTTAGTTGATTCTCCCACTTTGTAATATCAGTATGCATGTATATGAAAGGGGGACAAACATGGGTAAAACCTATAAAAGTAGAACAGTACCCAAAAATGAGTATGAAAAAACAATGTTTAAAAAACCCCATAAACTGCTAGTCACATATACAAAATAACCACTGGCTGGGCATGTTGGTACATGCCTTTGATCCCAGCACTCAGGAGGCAGAGGTAGGAGGATTACTACTGTGAGTTTGAGGCCACTCTGAGACTGCAGAGTGAATTCCAGGTCAGCCTGGGCTAGAGTGAGACCCTACCTTGAACAGAACAAAAAACAAAACAAAACAAAACAAAACAAAAAAAAACCTACTTTCTATGTCTAGTGCCTACAGAATATGTGTCACAAAGAAGGTGACACAATAAATAAATAAATAAAAAGAAACATAGAATGATGATGCTAACATTCTAACAAATTTTTCCTTAGCCAGGAGCGTCAAGATTTGGAATCAATGCTAGCCATGGGATTTCAGAGGAGGTAAGAGGTCTAACTGTTCGTGTTTTATCATCATTCTGTTGTCTCCATGCATTTTTGCCACCTCTGTGGGAGAAGCTTTCAAAGCACATATGTCAAATAGCATGCATATTCCCAACCACTAGTAGATACTCATCTTGGGCAGGAAAGGTGAAGAATAACAGCTTTTATGTTTAGGGAAGGAAGGAGGGAATAAATGGCAATATTTTAATCCTTAGGTTACACAGATTTTCTTCTGTTTAAATTTATTAGTCTGTTCTTGACAATTTCATAAATGTATATAATGTATTATTATGATATTTCACTCCATTACCCTTTCTTATGTCCCTTATCTGCCACTAAACCCTTCTTCCCATCTACTCCCCTTTCTGGTTTCATTATTTCTAAACTTTTTATTGACAACCTTCATACATATACACAAAGGGTACATAGATTTTATCTTTGTGTTTTGAGCCTTGGAGGGTGTGAGAGAGATATTTCATTTAGTGTTGAGCTCACAACAACCTCTTATTTTCAGCTTTGATGAGTTCTGAGTTTTCTCAAGTGTCTACTGCCATCTCCCTAGAGAAGCATCTTTGTCTAGCAGGGAGATCAGAAATAATATATTATTTCCACTACTTCTTCAGTGTTCCCTGAACCCTGACTAGTGTGATAGAGTTGACTGGTACAGTTCTAAGCACTAGGTTTTCTATCCTCATCATCTTTGTGAGTCTTGGGTCTCCCAAGTACTCACTATCAGTGAGATCTTGGTCAGGGAAGTCCACGAGGCCCCAACACAACATAGGCTATTGCCAATCCTCTTGGTTACCTACCAGAACTAAATGGTAAGACCTATTTCTGAAGACATCGCATGTAGCAGTAGCTGGAAACTGAGAAACAAACTGGAACTGGGCTGGAAGTCACATCCTTGTTGGTTGGCTGCTATTATGCTAGAAAGTGTTATATATGTTGCTGGGGGAGGAAAATCAACAGACTTAACAAGCAGTGAAAGCTACTGCAAGCTTCACAATCAACTAGCCAGGCAAATGTGTCTACTGATGTATAGTAGTAGTACAAAACTTATTGGAAAACCAACTCTTTTCTGAGTGGATTTGAGATCCATTCAATGAGAGGTAATTCATGGCTGGTACTGAAAACTGAGTCAAAAGCCCATGGCTTGGAAGGACATAGGACCTAGAGGGAAATTATCACTGTTATTTTGGCTGAACACATTGAGCCCATCAAATTGCTATATATAGATATAGATTGATATAGATATAGATATAGACATAGATATGTATGTTATATGTTTATGCCTGTTGAGTAAGTTGCTCTCACTTTTGGTTTGAGAAGTTTCTTTTCCATGCTTTTAAATCATTAATGATTCTCATCATTTAAGGATAACTTTGAAAAAAGGCTGTTTTTTTAAAAAAGCAATGAACCCATTAAAGCCCAGCGTGGTGGCACATGCCTTTAATCCCAGCGCTCGGGAGGTAGAGGTAGGAGGATCACAGTGAGTTTGAGGCCACCCTGAGACTCCATACTGAATTCCAGGTCAGCCTGAGCTAGAGTGAGACCCTACCTCAAAAAAAGCTTGTTTTTATTTATAATGAAGTAAAACAGTGCTTTGCCAGTCACAAACCAAAAATATGTTCATAGAATAAGAGTTTTCTGAAGTCAAAATTTTAAATACTGCATATAACAGATTCTAAGAATGCTGAAAAAACTCCATGGGTATCAGAGAGAATGTTTTACTTAAGTCAGAAAACTGTAGGTCATATGCCAAATTTAATTCTCTTCCTGCTTTTGTAGAAATAGTTTCACTGGAGCTCAGCATTGCCCTTCGAGGGTGCCCTGTCCATGGTTGGTTTTAGGTTACAAAGATAAAATACTTGCAAGAGAAAATAAGTAACCCGAAGAGTAAGGCCATCTTTCAGCCTGCTGCTTCCCACCACTCAAGTTCGGGCAAGTGGATGTAGGCATCGTGTGTTCCTTGTACCTGTCTGGAGTCAGTCCGACTGTCCTGAGCAGCACAGGGGAGGCTTTAGCACTCATTGCTCAGGCTTTGTGTCTCGACAGATATTGTTTCAAATGTATACTCTGCTGTTTAAATCAGATCTCTTTTCTCGAATGTACCACAGAGATAAATAAATAAATAAATAAATGAAGCATCTCATGGTAAAAGCCCAGGAATATTTATCCCACTCCAGTGTGTATACTGGAAGAAAGGCTCTTTAATGTAATTCTTCCTTGTTGCCTAAATATACTGATTTTGAACCTCCAAACTCTGCCTTTTCCCAGAGCAAGATGTTTAATCTTCCCGGCGTATTAAAAAAGGATGCAAAATTAATCAATTATTCATGTCTCTGAGAACACTTGTTTTTTTAGGGACCTTCTGCTACCTGAACTTTCATCATGCAAATATTCACCAAAAATGAAAACAAAACAAAGCACATCAGCGTGACTATGCCAGAAAGCTCGCTGGGGCCGGATGTGATGACAGGTGAGAGTGTACACATGATGGGCTGCACTTGTAGTTCAGCTTTCCACAGAAGATGGCATCTCATTATTGAAGCGTGTTGTGCATTATCACGGCCATTTCCCCACATTAAGCGATGATGTCTTTCAAGCAAGTGGAAAAGCCTGTGGAGAAAGTTGGGAAGCCTGAGACACTTTGGAAATCTCTTCATTGGCAGCAAGGCTGGAAAGTATAGAGCATATCAAGAGAGGTAGCTGCATTAAAAAAATGCATTTGCTATGACTTCACCCTCATTTGCCATGCATTTAATTTATCCACAAGACAGTATAAAATTATTATTTTTTTATGTAGGTGTGTATGCATGCTCATATGTGTGTGGGTGCGTGTGTATGGGTGCATGGACGTTGGGAGTCTTTCTCAGTTGCTTTCCACTTTATCTTTTGAGAAAAGGTCTCCCACTGAACATGGAGCTCACCAAATTGGCTATAGTACCTAGCCAGAAAGCCCTAGGGATCCTACTGCCTCTACCTCCCTAGTGCTAGGGTTACAGGTGAATGCTCCCATGCCCGGCATTTGTACATGGACACTGAGAACCTGAAAATCAGTCTGGATGCTTGTGCTGTAAACATTAAACCCACCGAGTCATCTCCTCTGCCTGAAAATTGAAAAAAAATAATTAAAATATAATGTTATGTACAAATCCTTAATGGATTACAATTTGACTATTTGGTGACATATTTTGGGGACTTAACAAAAGGGCTGTGAATGTATTATCATTTTAATTGTTATCCTAGAAGAATAGACCAGAGACTCCCACTACCTGAACACATGCTGGCCAATAGGTTTTTAATAATAAGTTAAATTCAGGTAAGAGGCCTATTGTATGCTCCTCTTGGGAAAAGAATTTCTGTCTAGTTTCTGGCTGTGAGCTTCTCCATTGCTAATCTACCCCAGACCTTTCACTGTTTTGCCAATTGCCTCTCAAAACCTGGACTCCTCATCTCTGGAGTGAGGGAACTTCTGCTTCTCAGGTGCCAGCGACTCCTGCTTATTAGCCTGGGTTTCCTGGCATAGTCTACTCTTGGAGCCTGCGAGTTCTTTTCCTTTCCCTGCTCCAAATGGGTCTCTTTTGAAGCTGTGCATGTTTTGGCAGAAGTCCCATTCTTTAGATAAGCAAGTTCATGTAAGCATGCCGCGTGTTCCCAACATTCTCTTTTCAATACGGTCTTTTCATGGGTCAGGATGAGTTGTACTGTGCCTTGGATGTCTCTGACACCCAGTGCTTACTGATTCACAGCCACCTGTGGTCGGTTGCTGTTTCCATCAGGATGCTGTTCCGTACTTGGGCTGAACTCCTGCAAAGCTCCTGCAGCTGGGCCTGTGCTGCAGACTTCACGCATCCCAGGCTATGGCTACAACGACAAGACCTCCATGCCAAGTAGTCTGCACCCCCACCTACAATGAATAGAGTGATGCTTAATCAGGTTCAGATGCATACTAGGCTACCCTCTTTTGGGACTTGTTTACTGCTATAAACAAGTTCATTTTTAACTCAATCTGTCCAATATAAAATGTCGGGTAGAAAAATCAGAGTAACATGTGTGCAACATAAGCAGATGTGACTTGGGTGAGCGTTTCTGTCATCAGAAACCACATGCAATGAATTCCATTCATGCTGACCCCAGTCATGGACCCCTGGAATGGTTAATTTTAAGTGTTAATTTGACAGGATTTAGCTTTACCTATAGAGTGGATAAAGCATCGTTTTAGGGTGTGTTTTTGAGGGTGTTTCTAGAGGCAAGGCATGTGTCTTTCAGTGGAGTAAGTGGGGAAATCTGCCCTCACTGTGGGTGGGCACTCTGCAGTTGGCTGGAGACCTGGTGAGAACAAAACCAGAAACGCATATCAGTTTTCCTTCATGCTGAAGCTGGGACACTTTTCTTCCTGTGGACATCAGAACTTGAGGGTCTACAATCTTTGTCCTCAGGGACTTCCACCCTCAGATCTAAGGCCTTTGCACTTGGACTGAGCCACACTCACTTCATTTCTGGGTTTCTAGTTTGCAGAGGGTTTGTTGCAGGACTTCTGAGCCTTCATAATCATGTGAGCCAATCTCCCCAGTAAATCCCCCTTTATATGTCTATATGGACATTCTACCATGCCTGTCTTTCAGGAGAACCCTAATACAGTCCCAGTCATATGAACCCCATCTATAACATAGGAATGTGGCTATCTCTTTAAGCTTCAGTTTTTTCTTCCATAAAGGGGTATAACATCCACCTAGAAGTTATAATGAAGGTATAAGAACATGGACACAGTATTTGCACTCAATGGTTATACCACATAACTGCCTATGCCTTTCACTGACCCCAAGATTCTACACTGTTGACATTGCTTCCCAGAGTTGAACTAGGCCCCACATGTCTAAAGATGGCCTGTGTTAAATCTTGGAGTTGCTGAAATGAGACATTGGAGCACAAAATGTGTGGGGACTAAAGCTTATTCATATCTAAGGAAAGACTAACCTTGACCATTTTATCCATACTTCTCTTTCCCCAAAGAATCTTTCTTCTCTCTCTTTTTCTGTATTTAAGTCACATCGTTTGAAGCAGACATTTTTTTCTAGACATAAATTTGTAATGTCTCCCTAGCTACCCCTTACTTAGCCATTATAAGTCATGGGCGTATGGAAAGAAAATCAGAATTAAAGTCAGAAACTCTAGTCTAGCTTAGTATGTACTCTTTACCAGTTATATGATACTCAAAAAGAATCTTATTTCCTCTGAGTCATTTTCCTTAACTCCCATATTTTTGAGAGTTGGAAAATTCTATACAACTCCTAATTATGAAGCAGCATCTCTCATAATATGCTTCAGAGACTCATATGGTCCTAGGGAAAAATACAGACACTCAAATACTTGTGGAAGATGAATTGAAAACAAACAAACAAAAAATCTATGTTGTTCTAATCCACTTTACACAAGTCAGGTTGAATTTGACAAATTAAAAGCTTGACTAGAGATGAAATACAAGGGATGACAAAAATTCCAAGTTAAAAAATCCAGGCTACTCATCTCAGAAAATGTTGACAGAGCTGGATAGATGGCTCAGAGGTTAAGGCACCTGCCTGCAAAGCCTAATGACCCAAGTTCAATTCCCCAGTACCCACATAAAGCCTAATGCACAAAGTGGGACATGCATCTGGAGTTTGTTTGTGGTGCCTGAAGGCTCTGGCAACCCACTCTCTCTGACTCTCTTCTCTCTCTGCTTGCAAATAGATAAAACTATTTTTAAAAAGTTGTTGAGGGCCTTACATAATTTTCTGAAAGTGGAGGGCATCACTGCAATCTGATCTTTCTTCTTCCCTTTCCATGGTAGCAGTTCTCCATTTGGTAATTTGCACCATTCTAAACAAGGAGTTGGGGTGTTATCTGAATGGTGATACCCAAACCAACCTTTTCAGTTGAACTTTATATGTAGGTAAAAATCCCATGTGACTTTGGTTCTTGTGTGAGAGAGTCTCCAAGGCATTGACCTCTCTATAGGAGACTCATCCCTTTCACCTAGCCCATGCCATGCCTCACTAGCTTACAGTACACCTTGCCTCATTTTTCCTCCTTCCTCATCATTTTCCCCAATCTTTCTCCACTTACTGCACCACTGGAGGTCTGGTGTGTGCAACCCAGATGTTTTCCCCAAGCAACTGGACAATTACTTTTCAAGTGGCTTCACAGAGCAGATGTCCCCCCCCCCTCCGCCCCATACACCATCATAACCTGGCTCCCACTTGCTGAAACCTTTCCCTGCCCCAGAGAGCACATCATGTCACTGCTGTGTGTTTGATGAGGAGAGTACGAGCAGGGACAAGAGAATCCCACATTGATGAGCATTTGGCAGGAGAGCTCCTGGGCGTAAGCATATTCCTCCTCCCCTTGTTCCCATTGCAGTTGTGAGCAGATGTTCAAATGGGACAACTGGCTGTTCTTTCTCTGGCTCCTCACACCAGCGCTGCTTCCTATTTCCTTCCTTCATGCCAGCTACCATCTGCCGAAGACTGTCATATTTGTCTTTCTTAAATCCATCCATACATCCATACATCCATCCATCCATCCATCCTCTTTACTCTCTCCACAGCCCTGCTCACTCAGCCTAATGATTCTACTAGATAAAGGAGTGTGCCTCTAAGCCTGGACTTCAGTGGAAGGCTGCTTTCTGCCATTTGCTTTATCTGAGTGGGTTATTTATCCAACCTCTGCTTCCCTTCCCATCCTACTTCTCAGCCTAGCTCTAATCATGCTGGATCCTTACAGTGCCAGCCATGTTCTCTCACTGATGCCTTCCTTGTCTTTGTTCTAGAGTGCTCCCCTTTCTGGTTCCCCTTTCCCCTGTTCACTTCTGATCGTCCATGAGGGTTTTGTCCAAGCATGATTTTCTTCCTGACTTCTACCCGTCCGTCAAAAGTTTCCATAAAGCTAATGTTAACTACACACTAGCTTTTATACTTCTGTATTATCTTTTTATATACTTGTACATTTTGTTAGTAACTGAATTTTTTACTTTATTGATTTGAGAGGAAAGAGAGAGACAAAGGGAGAGAGAGAGAGAGAAAGAGAGAAAAAAAAATAGACCTGCCAGGGCTTCTTGACACTGTAAATAAACTTCAAATGCACAGTACTTCTTTGGGTATCTAGCTTTATCTGGGTACTAGAGAATTAAACTTGGGATGGCAGGCTTTGCAAGCAAGTGCCTTTAACTGTGGAGCCATCTCCTCAGACCCTTTATTGAAATTTTGAATTTGAGCAAATATGTTTTAGTAGCATCCAAGACGAGACTTAGAAAGAATTTCAGATTCTTTACTCTCCCTTCTCCTAGCCATGTTAGTTGAGTTTCTAATCTGTTCTAAACTCTGTTATACCTGGAATCCTCAAAATGAAGAAAGAGACTGTTCTCATTGTCAAACAGGTAAGCTCCGTACACAGAGGTTCTATGTTGTATGATTATATTGTCATGGTGGTGAGAATATCCAAAAAAGATATGTGAAATGGACAAGAAAGTATCCAAACCTGCAGGTAGAATGTAGTAGGAATATAGGAAAGTCATTTTAGTATTGAGAACAAATTGGAAATTGAAAATGTTTAGAGTGGGATTTTATAAACTATCTGCCAGCCAAATCCAGCCTGCTGCCTGTTTTATAAATAAAGCTTTATTGGAACACAACCATCCCCATTCATTACATATTGTTTATGGTTTGTTTCATGTTACTAGAGTTCAATAGTTGTGACAAACTGTATTCTGTCAAAGTCCAAAATAATTATTTAGTTAGAGAAAGTGTGCTGACTAGATTCAGGACATGATACATAAAAAATGATGAAATTTTTGAAAAAAATAAAAAGGGTGAATTTATTCAAACAAATTTTAAAATCATAGCACTATATAATTAAAATAGTATGATACTAGTTTGGCTAAATGTAGTAATTCATTGGGAATATATGGGAAATAAAAAACTGCAAGAATGATTTTGTCCCAGGATTTTTTGACAACTACCATCCAGCTGAAGGCCATATTCTAAGCAGTGTGGTGAAATACCTACTTGGGTTAGACAAGTTAGGAAGGTCAGTTCGAATTTTTTTTAAATCTCTTACTCAAAACAGATTTTTTCTCCTTCCTCATTTTAGTCAGTTTTCTGATTTCTACAAATCTGTCATTCATCAAAAATAACTCTAATAGAGCAAATGGTTTTTTACTGAGTACAAGTTAGTTCTCGTGAAGCTGCTGATGAAAACATGGCTTCTACATTGTGCCTACCCTCCAATGAGTTCAAAGCATACTTCCCAGACTTTGACTAAAACAAATAAAACATAAACATGAGCTATAGCATGTGATTCAATCATGAAATCACCCTTTCATCTAAACAACTTAAAGAGGCATTGTCATTTCCTCCTCAGATATTAGAGTCACAGATGTTTATATGGTATGTTGACTTAGAATCTCTTGAGTATTATACTAAGGAGTGATATACCTGTGTCATATAGTAGTTCTATTTTTAGGTCCACAGTGGCAGAAGAATGTTACATGCCCACCAGCACTGAATAGCGTTTCTGTTTCCCACATCCCCACCAGCATTTGTTGTTCTCTGTTTTCTTGATGATAGCCATTCTGACTGGGATGAGACAGAGTTTCAAAGCAGGTTCAAGTTGCATGTCCCTGATGGCTAGGAAGGTTGCACAATTTTTCAAATGTTTATTATCCACTTGTATTTCTTCCTTGGAAAAAATGTCTAGTTATTTCGCTATTTATATATTGGATGACTTGGTGAAATTTTGATGTTTGATTTTTGGAGTGCTTTATAGATTCTAGGCATTAATCCCTTTGCAAATGTACACTTGGCAAACCTAGATGTCTATTACCAGATGAATAGATAGGAAAATGTGGTACATATACACAATAGAATTTTATTCAGCAATGAAGAATGAAAGTATGACAATTTTAGAAAAATGGATGGAACTGGAGTTTATTACATCAAGAAAACTAAGCTACACTCAGAGAGGTAAATATTACATCTTTCTCTCACATGCAGACTCTAGATTTAAATATATATAACATATATATTAAATATATATACACATATATATTATACATACATATATGCAGGTAAGAAAAAGAGTGTATGAGAGGGGAAAAAGAGTCATGAAAGGGAGGGCAAAGGAAAACAAGAGAAGGAAATGGAATAACTGAGAAATAGAAGTAAAATCCAGGAATACTTGGGGATAGGAAGGGAGCCATCAGAGTGGGGTGGGGGTAAGGTGAGAGCAATGAATTGTGAGTAAAACAAATTAGTATAATGTATATGTATGAAATGTCATATGAAATCCATTACTTTGTATGTTGTGGTGGTTTAAATGTAAAATATCCCCATAGCCTTATGGGTTTGTTAATTAAACCTCTTACTTGATCCCCAGCTGGTAGAGCTGGTAGAAGGTAGAGCCTTGCTGGAATATGTGTGCCACTAAGGGTGGGCCTTGGGATTTTATAATCCAACTCCCCTTTCCAGTGCTAACTAGAGCTCACTTTGTTGTTACTTACCTGCTGGTATGTGACAATTTAAGCCAGCTTCTTGGTTTGCTGTGTTTTCCATGATATGATGAAACTTCCTCCTGAAACTAAGCTGAAATAAATCCTTTCCTTCCATAAGCTTCCTGTAGTCTGGTGTTTTGTCTCAGCAACAAGAAGGTAACTGCTACAGATCCTAACTAAAACAAAATTTCAAAAAAGAGAAAACAGGTCTTCAAAAAGTGTTACAGTAACACTTAACTCAGATGTAAAAATAACCATTTGATTCTTCTCCCCCTCACCTTAATACTTATCAAAGGATTATGTTAGTTATGGGAAAGCTGGCATTTTTTATGTCATGTGTGAAGATTGAGTTGGCAGTGAAAAGTGCCTCCTGTGGGGAGCTATGTGAGCCTGCACATTTGCTACAGCAGAGTTGCTCGGAAAAGGTGCTTTCTAAAGAGCAGAAATTTATTCCCTCACTGCCTGGGGTTAAGAAGGTCAAGACCAGCTCCCTAGCATCTAGGCCTTCTTGCTGTATCCTCCATGATGGGAGTAAAGAAGGATAAGCTCAGTCATCTCATGACATAAGAGGGGAATAGACAAACCTATTCCCACAGACATTTCTTATAGGATCAACAACCCGTTTGTAAGGGCAAAGCCTTAGTGACCTAACCATTTCCCACTGTGATCCACTTGCCGACAGTGGTACATTGGGAATTAAGTATTTAGCACATAAAATTTAGGAGACACATTTATATCATATCAGGGGCTTTTAAAAATATGTGAAATGAATTTGAATAATCACATTTAAAACACCTACCTCTAGACCCAATAAAATAAAAGTCCTTTAACTTTTTTTTTTCCTATTGGCTTTTTTTTTTGCCAACTGATTTGATAATTCTGATTATTTCAAACAGTTAAATCAAACATGATAACTTTTTTTACCCATAGCTGTTCCCATTCCCACCAGACTAAATAGTGATTGTCCAACTACAGATTTGGTCGTTTAAAATGGTACTGCTATCTGCTATCCTGTCTCGTGCTTTACTCTCCAAACTTAAATGTAGCTTTCCTCTTCTATTGCATCTTCAAATGGATTTGGCTGGCATTTTAAGATTGAATATTGGTTTTGTTCAGTTTTTTTAAACAATATACAAGTGTTTCCCAAATGTTAATATACTTGAAAATCACTCAAGACATTTGTTAAATATAAGTATTCCTATTCATAGCCCTGGTTGTTCCAATTCAGAAAATCTGGAAGTATACTTGAATGATTTTTGAGAAACACCTTAAAGATGACTATGAAGAGAGTACATCACAAGTTTTCTGTTTTTTTTTTTTTTTTGTCTTTTCTTTGCCAGTATAATGTCCAAGCAACTACAGAGGATGTACATACTGTTGACCTTTCCCCTATTGAGGCTTCTTTCTGAGACCAAACATACAAAGAATGTGTACCTCATTTGAGGACACATCACTTATGTCCCACACCTTTGTGAATGTAAGCACTTTTCTGTTGTTGCTGGTACTGTCTAATCATGGACTAACCTCTGCCATGTGTTTTTTCATGAAAACCCTCTTCCTTAAAGAGCTCTGTGATATTCTCAGCAGGATCGGCTGTTGCAGCCCCCCTTAGAAATCAATCCTGACGTCTGGTGTGTGCTATCCATACAGACTGTATCTGCAAGCAGATGCTATATGTTAGACAATATTTTCTATGACAGACCAGGCAATAAGATTTTGATGCTTTTTAGGGCAATATACTTAACTATGCTTATGTATTGAGAAAGTATTCATTAACAGAATATAAATGAATGGACCTGGCTGTGTGGCAATAAAACTCATGTATGAATACTGAAATTTAAGTCTCATACAACTTTAATATCCCACAAAATGGTATTCTTTTATATTACTTTTTTTTCAATGTTTTTGGCATGTGTGTGTGCGTGTGTGTTGTATGATGTGGGTGTCTTTTCGCTTTCTCTCTTCTGACATAGAATAATCCAGAAGGAAAACCCTCGCCAGATACTTGTCCCTTGATCTTGGATGACTCATCTTTCAAAACCAAGTAATAAATTATCCAGTCTCAGGTATTTCATAACAGGAGCACAAACTGCCTAAGCCATTGTGTTAGTTACCTTTTAGTTGCAGAAAAAAATACCCGACAATAATCAGTTCAAGAGATGAAGGGCTTATTTTGGTTTATAGTCCAGCATGAGGGAAGACGTGGTACCAGGTGCTTGAGGCAGCTGGTGACATTCAGCCCACAGTAAGAAGCAAAGAGTAATGAATGCTGGTGCCTAGCTAAATCTCTCCTTTGTATACAGTTCTGGGCTTGAGTCCATGGAATGTTGCTGCTCACAGTTAAGGTGGGTCTTCCCACCTCAATTAACTTAATATACATAATCCCTCACAGGCATGCCTAGAGGCTAACCTAATCCTCATAATCACCCATAAGTGATTCTAGGGCCTATCAAGTTGACAATCAAACTGTAATTTGTCCTCTCCTTATCAATTTAACTCCCAAACATAACACATTCAAGTCATTTTCTATAGGTTTAGTGGTCATCACATTATGCAAAGTGTATTCAGTCCAACTTTAAAAGTCCTTATAGTCATTAACAGTTTCATTTGAAGGTCTAAGTGTAGAGTCTCTTCTGAAACTCAAACTCATAACTGTGAGCTCCTATAACTTCAAAAATGAACTACATACTTCTAACATGCAGGCATATCAAGGAATGATTAGACCAAAGTAAGACTGACACCCAGTAGGAAAAACTCCAAATCCTATAGGTCCATGTTTGGCATCTGGAATTCATGATGGGACCATCTAGGCTGTAAAGGACTTGAATAGTTCCACTCCTCTTTAGCTGTGCCTTTCTTGGGGTAGCTCTGCTGAAAATTTACAGATTTCCTCAGCAGACAGCTTATGGTTCTGGCATTTCCAACATTTTGGGGTCTCCATTCAAACTTCTGGTTCACCTGCATAGCTTCATGCACTGGCCTCAAACGGCCTTTCTTGAAGGGTCTCTGGCATTGCCACACATTGCCTGGCTTTGACAGCTCTCTAAAACCATGGTACAATACTCCATGACCTTCAGTTGCTCATCTTCCATGCTTCTAAAGCTATTACCAAGTAGACAATGCTGCCAAGTTCTGCTGTCATTTTGGGGTAAAGCCTGGGCCCCCTAGACCACAGCTGTAGAGATCTTTTTCGCCTTCAAGACAGACCTTGGAAAAGAATTTCTCTAGATGTCTGTGTCTGAACAGAGAACCCCATATGTTGAAGTTTTCTTTCCTCAAGTTTGGAATTTCATAAAAATGGGACCTCCAATGGTGCTTTCCTCTTAGGATACCCTTTTTTTCCATTGTCCTAGTACAATAAGCAGGTTTCTCTTCAATGATGTGGAGCTATTTAACAATTATATCTTCTTTCTTAACACCATTCTGGGTGTAGTTTTGTCTAATTTGTTAAAATTAGTCCATTACATTTAAGTGCAGTACCATTAAAACTCTTGAGACATGGGCAGAATGCAGCCAGTTTCCTTAACAGCATGAACTTCTGTCAGCCCAGTTCCTGATAGAGCCCTTGTTTTTTCTCTGAAACCTCCTGGATTGAACCTCCACTTTTTCCATTTCAGTCAGCATTCTTGTCTTCCAAGCTCCCATGAGAATGAACCATTAAGTTTTTCTTGCAGTATTCAAGGGCTTGTCTAGTCCAAATTTTTAAGCTTTTCCACATTTCTCTTGAAAACCAATCCCAACAGCCTAGGAACCACATGGTGTGGTTTATCACATCACCAACCCCACTTTCAGTACCAATTTTCTGTATTAGTTACCTTATAGTTGCCTGGAAAAAAGGGTTTATTTTACCTTACAGTTCCAGGTTATAGTTCATCATGGAGGGAAGACATGGATGCAGGTGCTTGAGGTATCTAGTCACATTCAGACCACACTGAAGAAGCAAAAAGCATTGAATTCTGGTACTTAGCCAGGTCTCTGCTTTGTATACAGTTCAGGATACCAGCATAAGAAATGGTACTGCCCACAGTTGACGTAAGCCTTCCCACCTCAATCAAAATCTCTCACAGGAATGCCCAGAAGCTTACCTCCTCTACATAATCCCTTACAGGTGACTCTGGGTCTCATCAAGTTGACAATCAACATAAACTATCACAGCCGTGGTTATCTTGTTACATTAATCTGGAAGAGATTTAAAAAAATAATATTCAGCTTATCAATGTTACTAGCAGCATTTTGGAATCATAACAATTTTTGTTTCTCATGGTATCTCTGAATCTATAGAATCTAATCAGTAACTGGTACATCATAGGCAAGCAAACAAATATCTGTCAAAACTAATTCAACCATGTTAAATAGCATTGGTAATTAATAATATGACAACTGAGGTCTTGGGCTTTTATAGCCATACTCAAGCTATTGGAAAGTAGACTAGGGCAAAATTACCAGGGCCATACTTGGTTAAAATATATCTCCATTTTTTTTCCTTTCCTTTTTAAAATTTTTTATTAGTTTTATACTCAGTGAATACACTCAAGTTGGTACCATTGTTAGCCTTCTCCCTGTCCTCCCCCCTCCATATGGACCCTCCTTGTTGGGCCATTTTTATCATGCTTTCTGGGATGTAATAAACTCTGGAAGTCTAGCATGGAATCTTAACAAATGGCAGGATAATCAATTAGATTACTTGTAAGTCAGTTTGGGCAATTCTTCTTTGTGGAGAACACAGGACAAGAAAAGGGAAATGGATTTGAATATACTATTTCCTAATAATCCTCCTAACAGTGCTGCTTTAATAGAGCCATGGAATGTTAGAACTGGAAGAGACCTTAGAGACTATAAAACATAACCTCTTCCTCTTACAGATGAGGACAATGAGGCCTGGTAAAGCTAAGCAGTTACCTAATTTTTCACAGCTAATCAGTGATAGGATGAGACTTAGAGGCCAATGCTCTGTCTTCTAAACCAAGCATAGCTTGTGTAACTAGAACATCAGAGAAAATGTGCTAATTCCTGGTGCTGTAGAAATCAATTTCTGAACTCTAGTTTCCTGCCTGATGGGAGTCAGACACAAAATCAGATTTTAGCACCATAAATTATGTGGCATAATATGATATAATCGTAGCTAATTTCCACCATTTGTTAGGAACCTACAGAACATTTTGCTGACCACATTATATAGCTTAGTTCATGGAATTGTCTCATAAACTGCTTTATTAATTCATAAACTGTTTTATTAATTCATTTCTAACTTCAAGCTATGCATGAGACTTAAAATATACATTGGGAAGAGGTTTTCCACCCTAAATCTATATTCAGGTGGTTTCTCTTTTCCCTGAGTATGAAGAGATGTACCACCCAGGTTGTGGGTGATCACCAGCCCCTACTTCAATTGTGGTTAGGGACACCAGGGAATAGTAAACATCTCCAGGAACTGTATAAGGACCAGTGCTAGGGGAAAGCTTTGTGATAATCCTAGCAGATGGAAAGGAAGCTTGCCACATTTATGACTTCTGTGGGGATTGTATAGGAGTGTTATAAGACCAGAGGTCATATTTAAAGCTGGTGAAAGGCCTTTTAAGGTTTACAAGGCACACAACAGAGTATTGGTTAGAGTTTCTGACAGCCAAGCCATGAACATGGGTTTTATTGCTTCATAGGGACTGACTGTTGAAAATCTATGACAACATCAATTTACATTTGACCGTTTCCTAAATACATTGTAACTATGTCCTAAAATGCTTTAGAAGAAGGCTAGGCAATTGGCTGTTAAAAAAATCAAAGAATCTTAATGAAAATAGAATAAAAAAGCCAAGGTTTACTTTGTAATTTTTACTGATCCACATGGGGATGAGTGTGTTCCTGTCTCCTTAAGCATTCCAGTAAGGTGATGTCATCTGACCCCAGGGTTCCAGAGGTGGCTGTAGAACTGGATTTTTTTTTTTAGCACTCACCACCCTAAAAACTTTTGCTACCAACAAAACTAGTTTATTATGTAATTAGAAAAGAGAAATAGAGTCTTGAAGAACTCTTTTTAAAAAATTGTGTGTGTGTATGTGTTTGTGTGTGTGTGTGTGTGTGTGTGTGTGTGTGTGTGTGTACATGGATACACCAGGGTCTCCTGCCCCTGCAAATGAATGATAGATGCATATGCCACTTTCTGTATCAGGCTTACATGGGTGCTAGGGAACTAAAGTTGGGGTCGCAGGCTTTGCAAGCAAGTTCCTTCAACCACTGGTCCATCTCCTCAGACCCTTGAAGAGCTGTTATTAAAAGCTCTCTGCATCTTTTCTATTAGATTGTCAGGGAGCATTAATCATTTGCTAATCACTGTTCTAGTCTCTGGGATAATAACAAGAGAAATAGAATTTCTTGTTTTAAGGACCTTTTTTTAATTACAAAGATGAGTAGATGCAGAAGACCAATAAAACAACTCTGCTACTGAGTAAAGTAAGGAAGATAACAGGATAATAAAACAGAGAAGTAAGTGTGTGTGTGTGTGTGTGGCGTATGTGTGTGCCAGGTCACAGGGCAGTGAGTAGGGAGATTCCTAAGTAATTGGGATTCCCAAGGAACAAAAAGCCACAACTGTGCTGAGATCTGTGGTCGCACCATCCAAGTACAAAGAAAACTGCAAAGGTCCTGAGACAAGAAGCAGGAATGAATCCTGTAGCAGTTAATTTTATGGTGTTGAATTCTTTCTCAATAATACATGGTTTGAAAGTCTATGTGGTATAAATTGATATGAAGAAAACACTCACACATAAGCATAAATAAAACCAGAACAGATAAAGTGTAGATATGGGCATCCGGAGTGAACTGAGGAAGAGATGCGGCAAAGAGCTACATCAAGAGCAGAGCCTTGAAGACTAAGAAATGTCTATTTCCCTCTAATTTCACTTGGAAGCTCTTAGAAAGCTTGATGAAAGAATATAGTCCGGATTGGTTTACAAAGGCTACTCTGTTGTTTGGGGCAGATGTGATAGCCCAGGTTTATCAGAAAGGCTGACCAGGCAAGAGACCATCTGTGAACTCATTCTCACTCTTTTGGGTCTCATTTAAAGGTTACTTCCTCTATAAAGTCTTTCCTGATATTAGCTTTCCCCATTCTACAAGCAGATATACTCAGTCTCTTCTCAGGGTTCCCCTAGCACTTTGTGCATGGTCTCTTGGGAATTTATCCCTGGATCGCACTTAGAGATGGAATGCCTGTTCCATCTGTCCAGACTGGAATAAAACAAAAACAACATGGTACAGCTATAGCTAGGAAACCCCCAGATTAGCCAGATCCCAGGAGGGTACATGAGCAATTACCAAGCTAAGAAGCTGCCTGCTGGAACCTTCCCCACCAAAGAATGCTTGGCTGCTTTCTGAGTGTCTGCCTGGATTTGGGTTAGAAAACCTGCCATTTTTCTGCCTTGCCATGTAGTGAGTTAATGAGAACAGAACTCGCTACCTGAAAGGTCTTTTAGCTCCATCCTGTGTTTGGTCAAGAGGATGGATAGAGAAGTGGGAGGAGCAAGAAACCTTAGGGTTATACACATTGGCTAGAGTTAAATGTGCTTTGATTAATACTAAGGTAAGAAATTATAGCCTGAGATTTTTTTTGGCTTCATAGATGCTAGTATTTTTCCTTCATATTTCACCTCAGGCCAAAATAGAAGCTTCCCTATGTAAGTGAAGGCTGGAGGAATTTTTTTTTAAAGAAGCCTTTGGATGATCAAATTCTTTACAACACAATTGAATGCACATTAGGTGAATTAAATAAACAAGGAACTTGGGTTATGAATCAATCCTCAGAAATTCACAATTGGCTGATCAGTCCCCACTTGAGAAAGCAGGTTTAAATGATGTAGATTGCAACTTGATTCAGCAAATGAAATGGATTGAATGTGGTTGAGCTGGGTTTAAGTCTAAGTCCTGCAACTTGCTGGATGTATGACTCTGAAAGAGTCTGTGAGCTTTTGTGTTCTATGTGTAGAATGATCATAATACCTACCTGGCATTGATACAAGAATTTTGAGGTTCCTTGTACACCAACACACTGATACTTTGGGGTGTTCCAAAATCCTTGTGTAGTAGACAGTTTCATGATGCTGGGGTGAACATCCAAACTAGACACAGTTAATGTGATGGAGGGGTTTATTTCAGCTTGTAGATTCAGGGGGAAAGTTCCATCAATGGTAGAAGAAGCTGTTTTCATACCTCCAAGAAGAGAGAAATAACCAAACATCCAGCAAAACCCAGAAAAATCAGCATAGGCTGGCAGCAAGCAGGGGTCCCCAGAGCTCCAACCTCTCTGTGTACCTTTGGGCTGGAATTCAGGTCCTCCCCCAGTTGACACTTTCGGGCTGGACTGCCTCCAGGATCTGCTCCCAGATGATGACACCTCCTCCAGCCAGGCATCTGGAGACCCAAGCTATAAGCTGTAACAAAACACCTGAGTCTATAGGGGGCGTACATTCAAACTACCACACCTGTCCTATGAATTTAAAGAATAAAATCCATAGACCAGAGGATAAGGTTTGGAAAGATTTTACTATAGCTTAAAACTTTAGGAGAAAGAAGAAAAGGGAACTTGGGCCCAGAATGTAAGAGAAGGACGCACGGTGGAGCTCTTGCGCAGAGAGAGGGAGCCAAAATGGGGTTTCAGAAGTCCCAGGAGAGAAGAAAGCAGAGCTCTTACCCAGAGAGGCAAGAGCGGTTTTGCAAAGCCCACCTCAAGATTCAGCTCTGAGTGTTTTTTTTTTGTTTTTTTTCTTTTTAAGTGGAGAGTGGCTATGTGAGGAAGACTAGATTTTCTTATAAGCATAGGTAAGGATAAGAGTTTCTGTCATTTAGGAAGTGTACAAGCCAATCTAGAAATCTTTCTTGGAGGGTGTAACATCCAGATTTCTGTAAGCTTAGTGACATTTCCTACTTTTAGTCAAGGAAAAAAAAAAAACATTCACGTTGGGGTTCTATTACCCTGACTGCCTAGCCAATTTCTGTCTCCTATCGGTATCTCAGAGCATAAATTCTCAATGGTTTTGAGTTGGTATCTTTGTTTTGACTGATTGAGGCCCACAGGCACCTGCTGGAGAAGTCCAGAACAAGAGTGTGTTTTCCTGCTCCCCAAAACATCAGATCTGCTGTAGGGCCTCTTCATAGCTCACAGTAGACACATACCAGCTACTTAATCTAGATAAACTTTCAGCCTCCTCTGGGCTGTGTGATTCATCATGTTCATTCTCATAAGTAGGTCATATTATTATCAAACAGATTTTTCACATGTCACATATATCCTACAGGCTGTTTATTCACTTTTATTTCCATACTGATCAATTTTATCCCCTGAGTTATTTTTTGTACTTCCTACCTTCACCTCACCCTGCTGGAGAAATTGGTGATGCAATTTCTTTCAGGTAGAATGGTTTTGACTGAGTATCACTACAGTCATAACTCTTTGGTCAGTCTCCCACCAAGATCAGTCTTCTTATTTTTTTAATTTGTTTTATTAAAGACAGACAGAGAAAGAGAGAGAGAGGAGAGAGGGAGAGAGAGAGAGAGAAAATGGGTGTGCTGGGGCCTCTAGCCACTACCAAGAAACTCCAGATGCATATGCCATCTTGTGCATCTGACTTACATGGATTCTGGGGAGTCAAACCTGGGTCTCTAGACTTCAGGCAAGTGCCTTAACCGCTTCAGCCAAAGATCAGTCTACTTTATCACACTTGGTGACATTAAATCTCTGTGCTCCTGATGGGGCTAGGGAAAGGTTCTTGAGGGTTCTGGGGGCTTCTTCCTGTAATGGACAAAGATTGAAACATTTAGATGAATTCCTAGGATCCGGCAGTCTCCTCTGATGGGAAGTTTCAAAAGTGAAACCATGGAAATATTTGAGAATTGCTCCAGATGGTCATTCTTTCAGCAAACAATTATTACAATGTCATTCCACTGGGACCACTAGAATGTGAGCTTCCTGAGCACAAGGTTCGTGTGGGTGGTTCATGGTGGTGTCCTCAATGGCTCAGTCACCCTCTACTCAGAAAGTTTTCTTTAATCAATAAATCTGAATCTTACATAGCCAGCTATCTGCCTTCATGGCCTATATATGTAATATACCTATGAAAGAAATGGAAGAAGGATAGGTTTTACAGGGGAAAGCATGGATGTCTTCATTGAGGAGGTGACATGTGCTAAACTAGGAAGGTGGCTCAAGGGTTCTCAAGAGAACTGATGATGAAAATGCCAGACAGAGAAACTAGTGTGTACGAAAGTAATAATGGTCTGTGTATCGGTCACTTTCCTCCTCACTGTGACAAAATACCTAACAGAACAACTCAAATTTTTTTTATTTTAGCTTATGGTTTCAGACTGTCTATAGTTGCTTGGTAACCATGTGCTTAGGCAGTACATTGTTGTATGATAGACCAGAGCATTTTACATTATTATGGCCTGAAATCAGAGAAAAAGAAATACAGGAAGGGGTCAGGACAAGATATAGCTCCAAGGACACATCCCCAGCTATCTACCTCCTCCAAAGAGGCTACCATTTCTCAACAAGGACATCCTACTATGAGTCCTTGAGGGGATTAATCCCTTGATTATCTCAGTATTCTCAGAATCACTTTGGAATTCCCCCTTGCTGGTACCCAGAGGAGCACGTTACTAATCTCCCAGGGTGTTTCTCAAATCAATCAATTTGACAATAAAAATCAGCCATTACCATATGGGGTCAGGAAGATGCAAAGACCAGCAGGAAAGAAGAAAAACAATCCAAGGAAGAGGAGGGTAATTGGCTTAGAGAAAAGACAGATTCATGAACAAGGAAGGTTTCAATAATGTCAAGTGAAAATCAAGACCAGTGGACTAGGAGCTAAGAAATTGCGTTAAGGGGCAGAATTGTTAAGATGGTAAAATTGAGGTTGAGGGATTATTATGGTGATGAAATAGTGGCAAAAGTCAGATTCCATGTTATTATAGGAGAGGTTAGAAAGTTGAAAACAAGTATAGAGCCTCATTGCTATATATTCAGTAGACAAAGTGGGAAGCTGCAAGTAGAATGGGACCTTGTGTATAACAAGAGCATGAAGGAAATGATACTGATAAGTAAACTGATTGTTACTTAAAGAAAATCAATATACCTTGTAGCAGAAACAAAGAAAATGTCCTAGAAATTATACTCATGGGTCTATCTTCTCAGCCTAGAGATGCCAAATGAAAAGCTTAGGCTCCACAGACAGACCTCTGGAGTCTAGACAGCAATTTAGACTCTTTCCTACTTCCTGTGTTACAGTAATAAGTAAGGAGCTACAGTAGCAAGGATCCTTCACTCCTGTGTGCTGTGACGGTTTCATTTGCAAAATGAATGCATTCAGCTTTTACATGAGAGGGTGAAGATTCAATACCATGCAGAGGAAACAGAACCATGCCTTACAGAGTGAACACAGGGCACTTCTGCTGTCTATGGCACCAGGAGAGCTAGTAGGATTGCACAGTCCTAGAGGGCAATAAATGAATGGAGAGAAAGACAGCAATGTTTGGAATATGGGAAGGAAACTCCTAAGTTTTGTCACGAACAAGGACATGATATGAAATATCATTTAGGATTTATAAAATTTGGTACATTTAAGCTAGTTTTCAGATAGCACTCAGACTGGTACTTATGGAATGTGAGAATGGGTGGCAACATCTTAGAGAAGCTTTCACAAAGATTCTGTACCTCTAGACTGGGGCCAGCTGGTTATACAGTTCAGACAAGATAATAATTGGAGAATCCAAGCTGAAAATTAAAATAGGGGGACATGAGTTGCTTGGGAAATTTGCATTAATCTTCCAAATAAATAAATTTTCTGCTATATCATTTCTCATATTCCTATGCTTTCCATCTACAACACTTATTACTATTTGTGATAATTTGCTCTTGTAATATTTAATAAATGTTTGCTTATTTCCTTTCAACTCACAAGAAATCTTGGAATGAGAGTGTTATTTAATGTGCTTACCAGTGTATGTCCAAGAACTAACACAGACTAGGACAAACATCAGATGCTCAAGAAATAACTAATGAGGGCTGGAGAAAATTACTTAGTGGTTAAAGGTACTTGCTGGCAAAGCCTGATTACCCAGGTTAAATTCCCTAGTACCCATGTAAAGCCAGATGCACATAGTGATGTATGCCCAATAAGAGTCCATTTTCAGTGGCTGGAGGCCCAGTATACCCATTCTGTATCTCTCTCTCTCTCTCTCTCTCTCTCTTAAACAAATAAATACTAAATGTTTCCAGATTTTAAAAGATTCACGTCTATAAAAATAATGACAAGTATCATGACTATATTAGTTTGTTAATTGAATACTTATATAGGGATATTTTGAGTGCCTTAAAGGATTAGCTAATGTAATACCACAATCATATAAGGAAACTGAAGCACAGAGGTATTAAGTGACCTACTCGAGGCTTTGTATCAGAGATAAAGCCAGAGACAAGATTTGAACCGAGCTATTTTGGCAATCGAATTCTTCCCTTAAGACACCCATAACCTCATCCATTTGCTTATCTCCTCCTCAACCAAACAAAATCTCTCTCTGAATCCATAAAATAGTATGTCCTTAGGATTTATATGGTCATATCAATTTGGATTTACAGCATCATAGGCAATAAAACCAGACTCTAAATGTCTTCCAGAAATCGGGACCATTTTCTCCCAGCCCAACCCCTTTCCTCCTCATCCAATAAATGGACCAGCCCGGATACTTGTAGTTCATCTGTCTGCATCTGCTATGCTACTGCTTCTCTTTACAACCTCTCTTGTGTGAGTGCTGTCTCTGTCATGTTGGTGGGTTTGTGCTAGAATTCACATAACTAGGTCCAGTCCATAAAATATTTTGAAGACCTCCTTCTCATCATGGAGTTGTTCAAATGCAGATAGGGCTCCCCACCAGTCTTTACACTGTCCTCACAGTACCCATTTAGCTGTCAGCCAGCTATGCAGGATTCTTCTCTTGACCCATTCCCAGATTGTTCTAACCAGTCCTTTCCATTTCATTTGCATATTTGGATAATGCAATGAAGCATATCCTTGCTGGAACTGTCAAGCAAATTGGTGGAATGCCTTCCAAGGTTGTCATGGGCATGATAGCAATCCCCTGTACCAAGTAAAAGTCACTTCTAAACTCCTCAGAGAGCTCCCAAGGAAACGTGTTCTTCATTCTTTTGGATAGATAGCAGACACATTAGTGTCCTGAGATGCCCTAATAACAAAAGGCCATTCCCTCCCCATACTCAGGGTGGGGAGGACGGGAGGACCAGGTTGGTTTTATTTCCATCATGATCTGGTGAAATCTCGCTCTGATTGAAAGTCATCTTTTTCATAACACTGAAAAGATGTAACATTAGCTTAATCATTCCCAAATGAATCCTAAAAAAATATTTGGAAACAGTACCCTTATACAAAATCATTTCAGCATTACTAGAAAGTTTCAGTCATTTGCTATAAACTTGTACTTTTAAGTGGCAACCATGTGGTCTGCTTTTGGAACATCCAGTCCTTTCTTTTTTATTTTTTTTTAAATAGAGTTAAGACCCCTGACACTTGTTTTAAGACCTAAGGAAATATTTAGTGTTTAGCAAAATGTAGAACCTGGTATGGTCATAAAGAAGGTATATTTGACTTTACTCCTTGAAGCCATATTTAAACAAAAAGAAAGAAAAGAGCCACAATATTGTCTGTAAGAAAACTAAAATGGCAGCTGCAGTTTCCTAGCAGAAGTCTCTGGGAGGAGACACCTAAAGTCACTCCATATTCTCTCCAGTTCCAGTAAGGAACTCTTTCCCCTCACTCCCACCCCTGCTAGCTCAGCTCATCTAAAGCAAAGGACATTGACAAGGGAGAGATTTGGCTCTCAGAAGAGCCTGTTGTGAGGAAGTTAACACTTCAGGAGAAGGACTCTGTCTTCTTTCGGGGTTAGGGTTATTGAAAAGGATACTTGCCAAATCCAACTCAGATAGAAAACATGTCTCCCCAACCCCTGCTCTAAGATTTGGAGATTATTCATGAATTTGCATTAGGGATAGGGGCCATGAAAAATTCCGACAAATAATGCAGTGTGAGGGGCTTCATGCCAATAGAAATAATCAATTCAAAATAAGAATACAGGTGGGAAACAGAAGATTCAGGTGTCAGAGAAAGATGGAAATTTAACTTGGTGGAATGTACAGTTTTCTGAAGGTCAGAAGGGCCACAATATACCAATTTAATACCTTTGATGTGAAAAAACAGTGAAGAAATCCAAATCTCATGACAATGAAGATGACAGCATCTCAGGTCCAATAAAGATGACCATGTCCCAGGTCCAATCTACTTGTGGTTGGATATCACATCCAGGGTCATTTCTGTGTCTGTAGAAGCATTACATACCAGACCTTTCTGGCTTTTAGCTTCAGTAGGTTTGGGGCCAAATTTAGACAAGAAGGAAGAGGCGGGGAGTAAGAAGACAGTTCAGTGGGCAAAGTGCTTGCCACATAACCATGAGGGCTTGAGTTTGGCTCCCCAACACCCACATAAAACCCAGGCATGGGGCACGTACCTGAAATCCCAGAACTGGGGATGTAGAAACAGAAGGATCCCTAGGGCTTGTTGGCTAGCTAGCCTAGATAAATTGATAAACTGTTTAGTGAAAGAGCTTGTCTCAGTCAAAGAAGGTGGGAAGTGTTTCAGGAAGATACCGATGTTGACCTCTGGTCTCCACAAGTGCATGCATGCACTTGTACATGTGCCTGTACACATACATGCACCTACACACATGTACACGAGTGTCTGCACTCTATACACACACAAAGACGACTTGGGAAGTGAGTGCAAAATAATTCACATGGCCTATCTCCACACAAGTCTCCATTGTGAGTTGATTTTTTTTATGTCCGTTAAAGTGCAATACCCAAAAGAAATGTTCAGTGAATTAACTAATTAATTTCACATTTATAGACACCTATCCATCTATCAAATATATTCCAGAGTAATTTTTTTGCCTCATTAAAAATGAGCTAATATGAAGTGTGGGCTAATTTAAGCATGTAATATCTAGCTTTTTAACAAGACCATGACTTTGTTTACAGCAGCCAATTCACTGTTCCAACAGCAAAGGAGCCATATATCACGAGCTGAAGCAAAGGCAATTAAGTCTGTAATGGGATATTGACACTGAAGATATACCTGGGCCTCAAATTCAACTTATAGGAAATTCCAACAAGACAGACCAAATTGCCAACTGTTTATTTACAAAGGAAATGGCCTGAAGAACCGGTGATGAATTTTTGAGCCCTCAGCCAAGACAGAACTATTAAAAATGGGTGAGTGGTTACTTCCCTTCTACTCTGTTAATCAGGGAATTTAATGAAGCCACTATACAGTTGGGAACAGAAACTGACTCCTACCTGGAGATTCTGTAAAATGAGAAGTTATATATCCAGTGCTCTGAGACTAGAGTCAGGAAAGAATTCCAGTAATTACAGTGGTCCATATTCACTGGGCATGATGGACCAAGAAATGAAAAGCGATTCCTAAAGACCATATGTAGGGTATCGAGAAACATTGAAGGTGGGTTGGTTCTGATTCTTGGTATAGGGAGGAGATCAAGCATCAATAATGTATAAGTGAGAATCTTGGCAGAAAAGGGGGTAAGGAGCAAACACATGAAAGGCAGATGCATCCACATCTTCCTGGATCAAAGGGCACCCGAGAGGGGAAAACTCAGTTAAAAATCTCTTGGGAGTTCATCATCATGCTGCCCAGGGACTGTAGAGAGGGCTTACCAGTTAAGTTACCTGCCTACAAAGCCTAAGGACCTGGGTTTGTTTCCCCAGTACCCACATAAAGCTAGATGCACAAGGTGGTGCATGCATCTGGAGTTCATTTGTGTGACTAGAGGCCTCGGTATGCCCATTCCCTCTATCTGCCTCTCAGGGGAAAGTGGGGGGAGGGAGGGAATTATCATGGGATGTAGTTTACAATCATGGATATTGTCAATAAAAAAATAAAAAAATAAACAATTGCAGGTGGAAAAGGGAAGGTGTTGTGAGAGGGTTGCAATCGTGCTATTGTCTATAAGTATGGAAGTTGTAAATACAAAACAGGGATGCAAACAAAATAAAAATTAAAAACATTTAAAAATAAATAAATAATAAATAAACAAATAAGTAAATAGAATATTTTTTAAATGCTTCCCAGAAGATAGAATGAGCCAGAGCAGAGGGTAGGAAACTATCCTCTGATATTCCATCACTGATCTGTACCATTTTGTCTGACCTTGGAGGAGTCAGAAACTTCTGGCTACCTAGGAAGTAGAGAAGAGAAACCCTAGATAGAAAATATGTAGAAGTGAGCTAATGACCCCTTTTTCCATGGTAGCTTTTCAATCTGAAATATCCCCAAACTAGGGGTGAAAAAAGAATTAACCCCAAGTCAATCTGGGATATTTTAGACTGACATCAAACTTTCTAACATTCTGAAATGAAATGGTGTTCTTAACCTAAAGTAATTGTACAACTGCATACTATCAAAGCCTGTGTATAAAGGTCATGGAGAAGGTCACAGCCATATTCTGATATGAGGGACCATCATGATTACATCAAAGGAAATCACATAAAATTATAGGCTGATAAATACCATAAATATCACAAAATTAAATTTAATTTCTTGGCAAGTGATATAGTACTTTTATAACTATATATGTATTTTTTGCATGTGTGTGTGTGTGTGTGTGTGTGTGCCATGTGTGCATGTCCATATTCATATGTGTGGGTGGCTGTGTGTGTGTACACACTCAGGTATGCATGCATGTATGTGGATGTGGGGGCCACAGGTCTATGTTGGTGTCTTCTTCAATTGCTGTCCCCTTTATTATTTTAGACAGGATCTTGCACTAAACCTAGAGTCCACTTACTTGGCTAGACAAATAACCAGTGAGTCTTAGAGATTCTCTGTCTATACCTCCCCAGCATTGGGATTACAGGTAAGTGTCACCATGCCTGGCATTTTACTTGAGTACTGGGGATCCCAATTCAGGTCTGTGTGCTTCATGGTGTGGTGGTATGAATGTGAACTGTCCCCACATAGCCTCATGTGTTTGCGATTAAGTCTCATACATGGTCCCCAGCTGGTGGAGTCTTTGGGAGGTGGAGCCTGGCGCAGGGTGGGTCTTTACTAGTCCAGCCCTAGTCAGTATTTGCTGGCTAGTTCACTCTCGCAGGTCCCTCCTGGCTGCTGCTGTGTGATAATCTGAGCCAGCATCCTGCTCATACTGTGCTTTCCCCACTATGATGAAACTTCCCCTCAGAACAGTAAGATGAATAAGCCTTTCCCCCTCTAAGCTGCTTCTGGTTGGATGTTTGTCTCAGCAACTGGAAGGTAATTGCTATATGTAGCAAGCACTTTTCCTACTGAGTCAATCTCCTGGCTTTCTAACTATATTTTACTGCATATTTTTTGACTGATTCTTTGTATAATCATGGTTTAGTAATGTTTTCAGCATAGAAAATAGAAAAATGTTGTCTTTGTTGATCAAATTTTGTTTATAATATCAATATAGCTTTAATGGCTCTCTTTCAATTTGTTTTCCCATTAAAAATACCACACATGGCTGGAGTGATGACTTAGCAGTTAAGGTGCTTGCCTGCAAAGTGTTCATTTCCCCAGTATCCATGTAAGCCAGATGCACAAAAGTGCTGCATGTGTCTGGAATCATTTACAGTGGCTGAAGGCCCTGGTGTGCCCATTCTCTCTCTCTCCCTCTCTCTCTCTCTCTCAAATAAATAAAATAATTTAAAAAAATACCAAGTATAGCTTGGCATTTGTACTTATGTTGATTGCATTTTCAATTATATTATAAATAAGAATTTGTGAGCCCTTAATCCTCTGCTTATGGCCTTTTATGAGTGATTGTCAGAAAAGTTTCAGCAGTCTAGTTTCTGGTTCTATACAGTTCAAACCTGTTTCGTGCTGTGCTGTTATGTTTTGCACTGCAGGGCATAATCATGTCTAGACGAAGGCTATGGATAGAGCCTTTCCATTATGACACCAGTGCATTGGCCAAAGAAGTAATAGAAGCAAAATACAAACATACCCTTCTTTCAAGGAGCTTTCAGCCCACTTGGGAGAAACAGAAAATATTCAATTAAGCATGGTAAAACCATACGACATACATGTCTTAGGGAAAAGTGACATTCTCTGTAAGAGTTCTGGAGAAAGGAATTTCAACCATAATTATTTTATAATGGATAATGGAGTATGCTTGCAACACAGGCTTGAGTAATGGAGCATGAGTCAGAGGAAACCTGTCTGATTCTATCAACACCCTGGGCTCAGGCACAGAGGCCTTTCCTTCTGTGGACTTCTGTTTAGTCCCCATTCTTGGGCACTTTTGCCACTGCTGTAATCTTCTCTGTTCTGCCAACTGTGCTATTTTCCCAGAGTCAACTTAGGAGTACAGCGAACTCAGACCATCCTTCCTTGAGTGTCAGAACACTTCAGTAAACTCGAGTTCCTCTTGGAGCCTCAGAGTTCAATGTGCATGTACTGGGGTGTCTGTATAAGTTGAGCCATCTTTCTCAACTACCTTCTGGTTTTGCTACCTGTTCTACCACCAAAAGTCCCACTTAGTGATATTTAGTGGAGGAGGCTGCATTCTGAGAGATGGGAAGAATGGATCAACAAGTGTGCTGCGAACCTTAACTTTTTGGTTGTTCTTCCAGAGAATGTATCTTCGTTTTATGAGCCCTAGGAATGTTAACCTTAACCGTAGTTCCCAGACATGAATGCTGCAAGCTTCCTTCTGGGGACATGCCAGAGGATCGGCTTCATTATGATCTGAGGTGCTTGCTCCAAATGTAGATTCCTAGCTTTCCTCTGGAACAGCTCCCCAGAGTTCCAGGGAATGAGACGTAGGAATCTGAGTATTAGTTTAGCTTCTGAGGTGAATGCATTGTTTATTTAGGTATAAATATGCCTGCACTAAAGATAATATACAATCTTTTTTTAGTGTCCAGGTTACATGATACCAGTATAACAAATATATAGCTCCATAAACCATGACTAGAGGAAGCTATGCTGCCTTAAAGGGCAAGAGTATGAATAAAACAACACATGTTCAAGATGATTCCTTACAGCCTTGTGCAGATAGTTAAAGTAAGCAGGAGAACTGAATCTTCTGCTTATATTTTTATGTGAGGGGGTAAGAAGAAAAGGTTCAACCGACTAGTTCAACACTGTCTTTTCCTGCACTACTCATGTCTGAAGGCAGGCACTGGGGGACAAAGTACAATCTAGATGCAACTTCCAGGTAGAACTTTGTAGTTGCAACACCAGTTGAGCAGGTAAGTGACAGAAGCAAAACTCCAACATGCGCTTAGATAGAACTCCATTGCCCAAATATGAAATGCCAATAAAATTAACTACAATATAGTCACATAGCAGAATACTGCATAGCTTCATTGAAAAAATGAAAAATGAGATGCTGCTAACATGTGCTTTAAGTGATAAAGTCCTGGGCAGAGTGGGGAACTTAAAATATACATGCATTTTGGTTGATATTTGTTCCCATGAGGGATACTAAAGAATCAGCAAAACTGGTATGGTATAATGTCTTGAGAACCCTCAGCTAAACAATAAAAGAGGAGCCAGCAGCCCCACCTCACGAGAAATGGACAACTGGACAGACCCAAGAAAGGCATGCTTCTTTTACTGGCAGGTAGTAAAATGACTTGTTTTCCCACCCACATCACATAGGAAACCCATTTCTACTGCCAGATAACCTATGACTCTTTTCCCACCTGTCCAGTGTATGTCACCAGAACATTGCTGTGACTCAAGGAAAACCAGGCCGGGGTAGCACCTCAGGCCTTCAGCTAGTAGGCACAAACTTAATGGCCCCATCACCCCAGGACATAAGTTCAAAGTTTTATTACTTACAGGTCTTGGGCAGGGAGGGTCGTACAGTGAGTTGAGAGGGTGAATCTTAGAGGTCACCCAGAGCAAAAGGAAGAGTCAGGCTTAGAGAGCATGTGTGGCAGTCATCAGGGCACATGAAAAGGGTGAGATGTGGGCCACTTCACATTTGCAAGCAGAGCTCTGAATGGTCCATCTAAAGGAAGAAGCAGGGTAGCAGGGGCCGACTGTGCTCTGGAAGGAAGGTGCTTCTATTCTTACCCATGGTCCCTGGCGCGGACAGCAAACGTCACTGTGTTACATATTTTGTTTGCAGTCTGAACTTGCTATCTTCACACCTCTTTTTAAGCACTCTCCTTGGGTGGTGCCATGCCACACCATCTTTACACTGAGCCATGAAATTTGCTGTAGCCCTTGTGAAGCACGTAGAATTTGTTCTTTTGTTGTCTTTGGAATTCTCTGGCTGTCGTGTGAAGAAGCCCAGGCTACTCTGATAGATGATGAGAGACATAAGACTAGCTGCCTACCCTATCACCTCCCCTCTCCATAGCCTAGCTGGAAGCCTAAGAACTGAAGAGTAATGGGAAATAAAGGTTTTATTACAGAGCTTAGGTATTGCACAATTGAAAGACATTTACAAGTGACCACAAAGAATTACTAAAGCAGCCTATGGTTGACTGATGCTTTTGCAAGTGGTGCTATTCACAAAGTATTCAAGAAAGACAGGACTTCAGAAGGAAAAAAAAAGGAAGAATGGGACAAAGTGTAATCCATATCTTTCATATATATATGTATGTATATATATGTGTGTGTGTGTGTGTGTGTGGTGTATGCGTGTGTGTAATTTATTTGAGAAAGAGGCACAGAGAGGGGGGGAGTAGGGAGGGAGAGAATGGGCACAACAGGGCCTCTAGCCACTGCAAATGAATTCCAGATGCATGTGCCCCCCTGTGTATCTGGCTTACGTAGGTCCTGGAGAGTCAAACTGGGATCCTTTGGCTTTATAGGCAAATGTCTTAATCGCTAAACCATCTCCCCAGCCCCGGAATCCATATCTTTTATCACACTGAATTCCTTTGCTATGGAGCAGCATGCATCTGAGGCTCAGCACTCAAGAAGCTGGAGAAGGCTAGGCTAGTCAGCTGGCTTGCCCCGGGGATTCATCTGTCTTTGCCTCATCATCACTGGTCTAATATAGTCATGTACCACCATGCACAACATTTATGTGGGTTCTGAATATCCAAACCCAGACAGCTCATAATGTTTGAAATAGCAAGCACTTTACCCACTGAAGCTACCTTCCAATTCCAGGGATCCTTAAAATATAAACTGTATCATACCATCCACTGTCCTTATCTCATGTTCTGCTTGAAGACTTCACTGTTTCCCCATCATGTCCTGAAGTTATATACATGCCTTGTGCCTATTCTTCTGGGACCCAACCACAGCAGCTTCCTTAACTTTTTTGAATTCCATGCTGTTTTGTGCCATTGGCCTCCACACATGATATTCATATTGTACCTATTATTTGTTTCCTATTTTGAAGAACTATAAACTCCATGAGGACATGAAACCTGTCTACATTACTAATGATTATATTCTCAAGTCCTAGAACATTGCTGTGTGCATCAGGTGCTCCATAAATATTTCACAGATGGATGAAGGAATGACTGAAGCAAGATGGATTGAAGTAACCAATCTCTTCCTCTTTCCATTTGCATATTCTTTTTAAAAAATTTATATTTATTCATTAATTTTTTGAGGGAGAGAGAGAGAGTGAGACAGAGGCAGATATATAGAGATAATGGTCACACCAGGGCCTTTAACCACTGCAAAGGAAATACAGATGCATGTGTCACTTTGTACATCTGGCTTACGTGGGTACTGGAGAATAGAGCCTGGGTATTTATGCTTTGTAGACATGTACCTTAATTGCTAAGCCATGTCTCCAGCAATTTTCTGTGTGTTCATCCTGTACACCTCTTCTGTTGGAGCCATTTATCTGGCTCTAGCCCTTGCTCCATTCTAGTTTCTGCTGCCATGTCTCTTCATGGCCAGCACTGATGCACTCCAATTTCACATACTTAATTCTCTCTAATTCCTTAGCAGTCTATTAAAATATGCCATTTGTGTGTTAATACAATGGAAAGAATTGTGATTGTCTTATTATGAGCTGTGTTTGCAGCTTAGATGTGATACTTTTTGTGATAAATGAGTCATGCGTAACTAAGTAGACGAAGCTATGGGTAGTGATCTTGCTTGTCCTTCCTACCTTCCCTCGAAAGACTAGAAGTCCTGACCTTTTGCCCCAGGCTAGTTTCTAGGACCCAAATGCCACTCACATAGCTCCAATGGCTGAGCAGGTTGAGTAGACTTAGGTCTTCATCTCTGGTCCTCTGGGCTATGCCCATCTCCTGGAAAGCATCTTTTGTTATTCCATGATTGTGACTGATTTATCTGAACCCTGATGCAATTGTTACACTCCCACGCTGCCTTGCTTGGCTTGCCAAACTACTGAATCTTCTTTTTCACTCTGTGCCTATCCACTCTACCTTTCTTAGGATATGTGAAACCTGTTCCCATACTGTTTCAGTTTGCTATTTATCACTGACAACACCCTCTGAGTCCTTGTATATGACTGAATTGATCTAAAAAAAAAAAAAAAAAAGCTCGCATCCACAAAAAGTTAAGGAGGCTCAGTGCGATGGTTAATTTTATGTGTCAACTTGGCTAAGCTACAGAGTACCCATGTATCTAAATCAATATTATTTCTGCATAGTGCTATGGGGATGATTCCAGAAGAGATTAGCATTTGAATTGGTAGACCCAGTGAAACAGATGGCCATCCCAGTATGGTCAAGCATCATTCAGTGTTACAAAATGAAGATTAATTCACTCTGTTCCTGAGTGCTTGAGGAACATAGTGCACGCTAGCACACAGATTTCCTCCTGACCTCAGCACTCCTGGTGTTCAAGCCTTCAGCATGGACTGGAATCTGCATCATAGACGCCCCAGACACTGAGCCTTTAAGCCACAGAGTTCCTGGGACACTGACTTACAGATGGCAGACTATGGGACTTCTCCAACTTTCTCAAGTATATGAGCCAGTTCCTCATAATCAATCTCATTATTTATATTCTTATTGGTCTTGTTTCTCTAGAAAGTCCCAACAATTACACTCAGAAATGTTTCTCGAAGCTTAGCTATGCACATAGTGCCCCATCAGTCTTCTAAAGAGCTGTGTGGAATCCCATATTTTGAGTCTCACAATGTGTTCAACCACTACCCCTACTGGTTGACATTTATGAAGGTTTTTCTTTTACAGTGTTTACAGTAAGCACCCCCAGGCACTCCTCATGGGAGGCATTCACTATAATGCTTTATGTGAAAAGAGAAACACTTCTGAACATTTTCCACAGCACTGCATCTATATATTCATAAATGCATAGAAACACTGCTCATAACAATGACTTCTGGGGATGGGGTAACATTCAAAGAGACTTTTTTTCATTCTCTATCATATTTTAGTTTTTAACTTTTTTCTTTTTATCTCTGTTTTCTTTTTTCTTTTTGGAGAGAGAAAGAGAGAAAGAGAGAGAGAGAGAGAAAGGGAGAGAGAATGGTCACACCATCACCAGGGCCTCTAGCCATTACACATGAACTCCAGATGCATGCAGTACTTTGTGCATCTGTCTTTACGTGGGTACTGGGGAATTGAACATGGGTCCTCTGGCTTTGCAGGCAAACACCTTAACCACTAAGCAATCTCTCCAGCCCACATTTTAGTTTTATAATAAGGAAATGATACTGTGTATTATTGTATGAGTAGCAATCATAAACATTAATGAAAAAAATTTAACCTCCTTTGTCAAAAGTATCCCCTTAGGGATAATAAAAAGTGATCATGAAATTGGATATTGTCTGGTCTCATCTCTGAGGCAATGTTGAGGGGAATATTGCAAAAGACAAGTGGCTAGACTGGCCTGGGGTGAGGCCATCCAGGTAGTTCATCACCCAGCTGAGCGGCACGGTGACTTGTGCTCTTGTGATGCATTTTAAGGATTTTCAACTTTTACTTTCAACTTTGCCTAGTGCTTACGTAAGGAGTGGGGTCTAATAAATGGAAATTTGTCTCAGCCCTTTATCACAGAGGATCCCTGAAACCTGGCTGTATCTCTGCAAAACGTATCCAGGCCCTCCCAGAAAACGCTCAGCCTGGAATCTGGGATTGTACCATGGTGGAGTGACTGGGTTCCACAGCTAAGCCAGTGGGATGTCATGGGGCTGTCATCTGAAGTCTGGATCTTTGAAGCACATCAGAAAGGTGTGGCCACAATGAAACGGGACACCTGTTACATTTTGTTTTGTTGAGATTTTCTTCTAGTACCTCGCGCATCTTTGCAACAAAGTAATGTGAAAAACCGTGGGCAGGTGCCACTTTCCTTTTTTTCTGAGGAACCCTGTTTCAGCCATGTTGGCATTTATGTTTCTTGGCCCAGCCCTCTGGGACCTTGTACTACTGTTCTTCTGCCTGCATTTGTTCGTAATCCGATTTCTTTGCTAGGATCCTTTTTATTATTTGTTTTACTGCTTCAAAGCCCTATCCTTGAGGCAGCATTCTCTGGCCACTTAGACCCCCTCTGTCTACTTGCAATGATATCACCCCTTAGATTCTGTAAAGCACATAGACTGTCTAGAACTATGCAGTGTCATTGATGTGTCTATGTATAGCCTGTCTTCGCCCTGTTGAGGGGCAATGAGCATATGGCTTTGTTGTGTTCACTGCTAAATGCCCAGCCAGCCTGATACTGTAGGCACTCAAGATTATCTTTGGAACACATGTGTAAGTGGCTTTCCAGACTTTGGGCTAAGTCAATGACTCTCAGCACATTAGGATTATCTAGGAGGTTTCTAGGGCCATCCTCAAAGCAAACTCATTTGCTGGGGCTGTAGTGGAGCCTAGGCTTTGATTTTTAAATTTTTAAAAAATATTTTACTTTCATTTATTTATGAGAGAGAGAGAGAGAGAGAGAGAGAGAGACGCATTCCAGGGCCTCCAGCCACTGAAAAAAAAGTCCAGACACATGTGCCGCCTTGTGCATATGGCTTACGTGGGTCCTGGGGAATCAAACCTGGGTTCTTTGGCTTTGCAAACAAGCACCTTAACTGCTAAGCCATCTCTCCAGCCTGGCCTTGATATTTTTCAAAGCTCCCCAAGTGAGTCTAAGGTATGCCTCCTGGCCAGGTAATTTTTTCCATTCCTTCCTGATGCTGGTTATAATTTCCCAAGGGGAAGATTATGAGGTTGGGGATAATGGTGTCACGATAGATGGGGCTAGACTTGGCCTAGGGTACATGCTATGCAAGAAAGGCAAAAGGGTGAGGATATGTTTGAGCTCACCTACTCTCAGCAGGGTGCCTCTCACTTCTTAGATGCCTTCTCACTCCTCCATCTTTTGGTGGGTCCAACAGAAATTAGTGCAGAGTGACAGATTCTGAATTGCATTTAAGAGGAAGGTCTAAGAGAAAGAAACTGCTTATGAGCTTCTTCTCATTTTTATTCTTTCTTTTTCTCTTTCCTCCTGTGTCAATTCTCTCTTTTTGCAATCTTCCCATTGTTCTCTCAATAATCTTACCTCTTTATAGTTCCCTCAGAACTTGTTAAATTATTTCCCCAAATATTTTAAAAGTTGTTTCTTTCTTTCTTTTCCTTTTATTTTTTCTTCTCTCTAACTCAAAAACTTGGAGAGTTCTCCGCATATTATTGTGGTCAATCTATGTATAAGAAAAAAATTTTCATCCAAACATCCTATCCCATCATCATGCAAGGAGGCCACACAGATTACACTTCACCACAAATCCCAGATGATCTTCTGGTCTTCTCAGACTAGAAAAATGGGGAGAGAATTGGCATGCAGGCACTTGACCCTTCTCTAGCCTGTGGGAGTTGCAAAGTTCCTGGGAAAACAAAAACCATCAAGGCATTTGGAGAAGATGGGCTATATGAATTCTTGAGTTTTGTGAGTCTCTAAACAAAACCCTCTCTTCTGTCAATTAAACGGTTGATTTATGAGGAGTGAAGTTTGCACGTGGTTTGGACATACCATGCTCTAGGGATGAAAAGAGAAGAAAATGTGATTTTATTTGGAAGATCTTTTAGGCTGTTGGCTGTGTAGTGCTGAGAATAAAATCGGGTGCAGAAAGGATAGCTAAGGGTAGAGTTGATGCCGAGGGGAAGGGTGGGTTGGACAGGATACAGGACCTGGCCCCAGTGCAGCATTACACTATTTGCAGCTGTGGAATGGTTTGGGGGTCTCATTTCCCCAGATTCCTGGAGGGTCTTTTTTCTTTCTAATGAGGTGGTGAGGACACACAGAGTGTTTAGGGTTCAGCCCTCTAGGCTTGGGGAGAGTTTGTGTTTTGTGTCTCTGTCTGTCTATGTGAAACTCACCAGATCCGACACTCTTCTCTGGTGGATTGTACAGGGGTCCAAGGCTAGGTGGGACATGGTATAACTATGACATGACCACACAGAATGCACTGGCCTCCTCTGCTTTGGCACTCTATACTCTCCAGTGGAAAATCAGTGAGAAATACTCATTTGGGTCAGTCTCTCCTTGTGACCTAAATGTCTGCTTCACCCGGGACACCTGGGTTTGTTCAACAATGCTAGAGGAAGATTTGGAGAGGTTTACAAAGACCAGGCAGTGAGAGGGATGAGTAATGCAATGGAGGTTCCCCCTGGGGTGGAAGAGAGGGTGTAGGAAGATGGATCTGGGAGGGATTAGAGCAAAATAGGCAGGCAGTGTGAAGAGTAGCCTCTTCTCCTCATCTAGTCAATGCTTTCATAGCTATCTGTCGAGCTTCTATAAGTTGTTCTTGCTAGTGTGTGAATGTGAATATGTAAAGTAGTGTGTGTGTGTGTGTGTGTATGTGTGTGTACATGTGTATGTGTGTGTTTGTGTGTGGTGTATGTGCATGTATGTGACCTTTCTGTGCCTCATGCACTCACCTGTAGTGGGGGTGCTTACCTGCAGTTTCTGGAGCAGAATGTCAGGTGTCCTGCTCCATCGTTCTTCTGCCTAGTCTTGTTTGAGTGGAGTCTCTTACTGATGATACCAGAACTAGCTGCTTTTTCTAAGACCAGTTGATTCCTTGGTCTCTGCTTCCCTTTGAGAAGCTGGGATTACAGGTGTGAATGGCATACCCAGGTGCTGAAGATTCAAACTAGGAGAGTTTCAGGCCTCCTTAGGCCCCTGCACTAGTGCAGGAAGCACACTTAGCCACTAAGCCATCTCTCCAGCCCTTGGATTCTTGATATACGGGTACATTTTTAAGCACAGAAGGTGTATCAAGTTGAAGTTAAGAGTGTTTGACTTTATCATATTCCTGCTCATCTTCTGTGGAGATTTTTCGTGCCTCTTGCATAGGCACCGTGTTCTCTTCTCTATAATTTTGTACAGATGGCTCCTCTGTCCCTTACCGCATTTCTTATGTCTAATTTTCTATGTACATGTCTGCCTGCCTGACAGTGCTCTGAGCTCTGCACGTCTGGATCATATCATCATTGTCTTTGACTCCTAGGCATAGGGAAGCTGCTCAGTAAAGGTTGATTAAATGCGTCTGACAACCAACATTTAGCTTGAGAAGGTAGACTGATCTGCACATATTTGTAAAGGTGATGATGTAATCTTTCAATCTGTTCTAGGAACTGAGGAGACAGGTTTGAAAAGATGGTGGTGAGACCTACAAAACAATCAACATTATCAGAACCAGTCCATCCATGAAACATCAGTGGGAGGGCCAAAATTAATTATTTACATAGTTGATACAGTTTTCTTTTCTTTTTTAAAGATTTTTTTTGTTCATTTTTATTTATTTATTTGAGAGTGACAGAGAGAGAGAAAGAGGCAGATAGAGAGAGAGAGAGAATGGGCATGCCAAGGCTTCCAGCCACCGCAAACAAACTCCAGACGCGTGCGGCCCCTTGTGCATCTGGCTAACGTGGGTCCCGGGAAATCGAGCCTTGAACCGGGGTCCTTAGGCTTCACAGGCAAGCACTTAACCACTAAGCCATCTCTCCAGCCCTCTTTTTCTTTTTCTTTTTTCTTTTTTTTTTGAGATAAGGTATTGCTCTAGCCCAAGCTGATCTAGAATTCACTATATAGTCTCAGGGTGGCCTCAAACTCACAGCGATCCTCCTATCTCTGCCTCCTGAGTGCTGGGACTAAAGGCATGTGCCACCACACCCAGCTAGTTCTATTTTCTTTTTAAGCCAATGTGGACCTTCCCTAATTCCTTGCTTCCTCCCTTTTGGTCCTCAAACCAGACCCTCAGCATATGTCACATCCAGGGAGAATTCATCAGCAATGACAATGATAATAATAATTATTATTGAGTCTTTCTGTGCAGCAAGTTCTCTTGTGAATCCTTGAGATGTTTTCTTTCATTTGTTTCTCATGCAATCCCATGAGTCTCATAGTATTAAAGAAATGGTGATACAAAGAGTTTGAGGTATTTAGCAAAGGTCACACAGCATATGGGTAAGGTAGACACAGGCAAGAGCCTGGGCAATTTGCCTGTGGAGACTGCTAGAGTGTTCCTTCTGTCTGAGTGTTAATTCTACAAGAGGTTACTCATTTTGAAGGACAAGCATGTCACTCCTCTATTGAAGATCTGCTGCTGGAGACATTTGTAGAACTGAGTCCTTCAAGACATGCCACCTTCCCCTCTAAGCAGTCAGTTCTGATCTCTCGCACTGCAAGCCAGACATAACTCCGAAACACTGCAACCTCCATTGTTCTCGTTCATGTGGCCGCAACTCTAACCACCTGTTTTGTCTGTTTCTCCCATGATTCTGTGAGTTCCTTATGGACATATACGTTCATCTCCCAGTGTCTAGCGCCTAGTACTCAAGAAATAGTTTGTTTAATTAATTAGTCAATTAAGAAAAATGCAGCTTAGATCCAAGTTTTCAAAAGCCCTTCCATAAGAATAATGTTATCTGATATATTTATTCATTTCTTTCACCAGTTCTTCATTCCTTTTTTTGATAGATTAAGGGAGAACCTATCTATGTTAAGGCTTTCTATTTTAGCTTGACATACAAGAGTGGGAAAGTGTACTTGATTCTTGTTTATAAAATGTTTGCAATCTACTGTTGGAATACCAGATATCTCTCAAAAGGATCTAACTATAATTTGGGATCTTTCTATGGGATGAAATTAGAAGCGGTATTGGGAAAATATAAAACTGAACAAAAAAATTCTCCTGGTTCCAGAGAAAAACCCCAACCCTACCAAGCAGTCAAGAGTGGGTCATCCTTTCACTCTGAAAGGAATAGCCACCATTTATAGCAGGCACATTGAATGTAGATTTAGGAAAAGTCAGCTTTTTCAGAGAAAACATCTCTGTATCATTGAGTTAAACAGATCTCAAATCATCTACTCTAGCTTTACATGCATAGGAGATTCATAGGGAACATCCAGGGGAAACTGGTTGTGAGGAAAATGTCAATCAGTGCCACTTTCTGTGGATTCTCACAAAGTCTCAACACTATTCCTTGGAGCACATAGAGCATCTTATCTTCCTAAAACACGTTAAGAGGCATGTAGAGGCCCTATCCTGATGTCTTCCTTCAGGTAACCCTAACCTAGTCCGAGCTTTGCTGCTAAGATATTGCAAATTCATCTTGGTGAGCTTTGCTGGTGAGATATTGCAAATTCATCTTGGTGCTAAGCCTCTGGTGGGTAAAACCAGATATCAGCGATCAAACTTTTAATCTTGGAGAATATGCCAATAGAGTTTTTGTTTTATTTAGAGGAGGGATCATAAGATATTATTAAAACAACTTGAACATCTGGTTTGGGGATAAAGTCATTTTATTGTGCAACTGCCAAGCCACAGAGCCAAGCTTACTGAGAAAGCCTCCTCTCTCCCAGCCTTCTGTAAAGTCTAATATCTAACTTAATACTGCATACTCTCCAACACAAATGGAAAAGAAAGGGGAGAAGAATAAGGTCTTCATGACTCAAGCAAAATTCACCTGGTGCTTATAAATCAAGCAATAAGGAACAGCTAGAATCCCTTCCCAATCTGTTTTCTCAACCTACTTCCCCCCTCTTTCAGCCCTCAGTGAAAGCAATCATTTAAAAAGCAATATTCAAAAGAAATGATCGTTGGATGCCAATAACATTCCTTCTCCCACCACCATTCCTGTCTCCGTCAAGGTCAAGACCTCCTGTCAGTCTTGGAAAAAATAAGAAAGAATCAGACTTAGCAAGGACCCTTAAATGACACCTGAAATGAAACTCATCACTTCTGTGGCTGGGTTGTCAGGTGGGGTTACTTAGCTGTTGCCCATTTGCTATAGACATGCCCTTAAGCTATTCAGACATATTCAATTATTTCAAAAATATTAACAAGCACTTGTGCCAGATATCAAGGCTCTGTGTCAGGAACTAGACTTTATGATATGATGACATCTGCATTTTAGCAACCAAAGCACAAGAAAACAGACATATGTATAAAGCTGTTGTTACAAATTAAAGAACCACAGCAACAGTGGACAAGGCTCTGCGAATGTCACTGTCTAACCCTTCTATTTTGATCCATCAAAACCATGACAGACCTGTCAGTCAGTCATGAATGACATCTCTTCCCACATTCCAGTCAACAACAAAGTTGAAGCTTACCTGCTGGGCCCCAAACCTGAGTTTTCAGACAAGGACAATGAAGTCCCCAAAGGATATAACTGTATCATATCTGTTTAGTTATGGCATCAAAGAGTTGGATAACAGCCCAGAGATCTGTTTTGCTTCAACCCTTGTTTTGCAGTGACCCCATAGTAGGGAAGTAGCCCACTATAACCTCACAGCATGTCACCAGGGGCAAAGCCCTGGCAGGAACCCAAGTCTCATGACATCAATCCCAAGACCTTTGTCTGCTGTCTTCAATGAAGACTACAATGTCTCCATCTTCTCCTACTCGACCATTTCTCTGCTTATTGTGCTTTTGTAACTTGAGGCATCAAGAAGAGGGAGGAAAGCCAGGCATGGTGGCGTACACCTTTAATCTTAGCACTTGGGATGTAGAGGTAGGAAGATTGCCATGAGTTCGAGGCCACCTTGAGAATACAGAGTGAATTCCAGGTCAGTCTGAGCTAGAGTGACACTATACCTTGAAAAAACAAATAAATAAATAAATAAAATAAAAGGGAGGAAGATGAAGATACAGAGGTTAGGAGTCAGGTAGTTTTTGTGGTTGGTGATGAGTATCAATGAGCAGTAGATTGGAGATACTTAAACAGGGAGTGCATACCAGAACCTGGCAACTTGACAGGGGTATAGTTGTTTCTTTCTCAGTTGTTTCAGAATTTCTAGAATGTGGAGAAGTTATCCTGCTTTGGAGTTGAGTTCTCAAGTCGTGTTTGCAAGGGTGGGAACTTGGGAAAGAAGAAGAAGGGTAGGAGACAGGGATGTGGGGACAGGATTATGACTTTTGATATTTGCTAACTCCTCTTGCGTTGGCTACCTACCTAAGGCTGATGCTGAGAAAGAACCAGTATGTGCCAAACTGATGATGTTATTTTTGCATCTGATAGCAGCCTGCCAGAGGAAGTCAACTATAAACAGGTTTTTAGGCTGACAATCCAAGACTCCTCACAGGATTGACTCAGCGGTTATTTTGTCCAAGGTACATAGAGCAAGTTTGCTAAGTCTGGGTCATTCTGATAAATTCTTGAAAACAGGGACCCCAGACAGCAAGGAGAGAACATCAAAGACCTCCTGGGGTTGGAACCTAGAGTTGGCACCTGGCCTGTGTCCTCAGTTCACTCCAGCCCTGGGCCTGTGGTGCAAGCAAGCTCATAGGCACACAGCTTCCTTTGCCTTCCTCGGGGCCATCTGCTCAGCCGCAACGCCCTGAAGAGGTCTAGCTGCTAACTTTGCAAGCCATCGCAGAACATCATCTGTGCCAGGCTTCACGCCATAGGGGAAAATAAATATTGTTATTAACAAGAGTATGCTACTTTTGCATGCAAAAGGTTAGAAGATAGAATGAGCAGAGGGGTTCCTGGAAGACTCATAGGAACAGGAAGGAATTCCCAGACTCTGAGTTTAAAAGTAAAATAAAGGCACCCTAAAATTTCCATATATACCTGAATTACTCACCTCAAAAACCTCAAATCTCACTATTTCCCCTTGAATCTCCAGTTATAGTGGAACTAGGGCTCCAGAATTTACATTTCTAATAAGCTCTCAGATGATGTCCAGGTTGCCAATCTAGAAGCCATACTTTTGTAATAGGTAAAATGAAGGAGGGTGTGGGGGGAACTGTCCCAAGTCCCCTGATTCTCCATCCTGCAGATGTTTCAGGGAGAAAGTTGGTGAGTAGGTAACTTTCCATAGTGACCTATCAGTTTTGTTTTCCGTTAAATGTCATATTTGAATTTAGTGAGCAAGCCTATACCAACTGGTGTAGGCCACACATATAATTCCAGGAGTAATTAATTCTTTAAAAAAAAAACAACACAGAGGGGCAGGGGAGATAGCTCAGTGGTTAAAGGTGATTGCTTGCCAGGTCTGTCAGCCCAGGTTCAATTCCCTAGCCACCTACATAAGGCTGAACAGGTATTTGTTTGTAGCAACAAGAGATCCTGGGGCACCCCTCCATGCATGCATGTACACACACACACATTCATACATACATACACACACACACACACACACACACACACACACATATGTGAAAAATAAATAAATAAGTAAACATTTCAAAGAGGAATGAAGTCAGGTGACGTGGCTGAGCCCTGCAAGCAGGGAGGGACTTACTCCCATCTAGCAAATGGGGTAAAAGTGGAGCAAGCAAGAGAAAGAACCAGACCCTTCTTCTTTCCCTCAAAGTGTCACCAGCTAGGAGCCATCTGTCACTCCAGCATTTTAATCATGCAATATTTTATTTACATTCAGGAGATATGATAGATGTGGGGAAAGGGGCACTGGAGGAGGAGTTGATGAGACCAATCCTGGCATCACTGTGGTTAGTTAGTGCTGCTGGGCGAATCACCTTAGCTTTCTGTTCACTTGCGCACTGAGGTTACACTTTCCCTGTAATCTTGCTGAACTCCTTGAGACTTCAATGAAGTTAGGTTCAAAGGCATTTATGCCACTTTTTGGTCAGTCATTGATTCAGTGAAATTTTATTAGGAATCCATCATGGGGCTGATCTTTAGGGACATCATGAGGAATAAAATAAACAAGGAGCTCTCTCTCTCTCTCTCTCTCTCTCTCTCTCTCTCTCTCTCTCTCTCTCTGGGGATAGAACATAATAGACCTTATCTATTTTTTTTTGAGGTAGGGTTTCACTCTAGCTCAGGCTGACCTGGAATTCACTATGTAGTCTCAAGGTAGCCTCAAACTCACGGTGATCCTCCTACCTCAGCCGCCCAAGTGCTGGGATTAAAGGTGTGCACCACCACGCCTGGCTCTCTTTTTGGATTTTTTTGGATTTTTCTGTGCTGAGAATATGTTCAGTGGGACCAAAGCATGAACTTTCTGGGAGAGTCTTTGGATGCCCTTGTAAGCCTTCTGTAAGCACACTGTCTCGTATTCTCATCTCAGAGTCGGAAATGATGACTAAACGGAAAGAGCCAGGTGCCACTGAGGGTGGGAAGTGGAAGGGTGGGAAGGTCTTTCAATGAGTCACTCTGTCCCAAACTGTACTCAATGGGTGGCCACGGCTGAGTTATTTAAAACCTTGGCAGTTCCATTTTCATCCATAATATCGAGATAAGTTAAGGATAAGATTCAGCACTACTGATGGCTGACAGAATGGAATGCTTTTATTAAAGTTGGCAAAGGCTATTTCTACTCAAGTGCCCCCATCCGTGCTGCCCTGATCATCAGTGTCTTACCTTATCCTCAGACTGGCAGACCTTTCACAGCCCAGCAGATATGAAGCAAAAATGCCTGGAACACTAGATGGATGAATCACCCCACTTCAGTACAAATTCAGTAGAATTTTTAATTGTCTGATGGTTGTGTCAAACTTATCATTAAGTATGTGGAGGGCTGATTGAATAGCATTTACTTATAGACCCTGAATGAGCAAATAGCTTAGTAAGTTCACAATAGTTTCTTTATTCATGAGCAAAGGTGGGTTTCTTTGTGGTAAAGGATGGGAAGAGGTGGGCTGAAAGAAAAGGAAGGTCAAGGAGTTGGATAAGAAGAGGAAAAAGGAGGAGGAGGAGAACAAGGCGGATGGGGACAGGGAGGGGAAGGGAGGGGTAAGAAGGAGAAGGAGAAGGGAGTAAGAAGGAGGAAGAGTGTGAGGAAGCAGCTATGCTGGGCTTGGGATGAGTTTAGTACATGCCTTCCTGGAACTTAAAGGGCCTGGAGTTCTTTGAATGGAACACAAAGTGGGATTGTTATGTACCCTCTTAGCTAATTTATTCCATTCTAATCTCCCCTGCACTGGGTAGACAAAAGTCTGAGCATTTCTCCCGTGCATAGCCCTGCAAAGACTCCGGGGAGAATGGATCCCTTGTTCCTCTGTGGGTTCTTCTCACATTTTCACTTTCTTGGCAAAATCACCCAGAGGTATCAGAGTCACTAGGCACACCCCAGAACATTGATATGTTTGGAATTTAATCAAATGCCCCTCAAAATAGGACTATTTGCCTTACTTACTCCTGGAAGCACCAACTTTAACAATATTTAAAAGCTATCAAAATACAAATTCTTAAGGCTCAGACCTTCACAATGAGCTTTTTAGGATTTATGTATTTTGATATATGCCTCACTCTTCCCAAGAAAGAAGGGTGGTCATGTCCTTGATTCTGACATTTTCTTACAACAGCAGTAAAATGATGGCTAGGTGCCAACTGTGTTTTTCAATGATACTTCTTTGCCTTGTCTTCTGGCGTCTCCTTTTCTGCAGTAGGGGCCTGGGAAAGCCTTTCACAGCAGTCTCAGGTGACATGGCTTTTGTGCCTGAAACGACCAACCGTGGAGCTCCAATGCAGTGGCTTTAAAATCTTGGCTCCTTTGTCATCAGTCACCGATGTGAAGGTCAAAGGTACAGGAGCCCAAGGAGCCAGAACACAGAGAAAAGAATCACTTGCTGCTGTCTTGTAACTCCTCATTTCGACTCCCATGGTGTTCCCTGACCCCAGAATCAAGTTGCTTTAAAGCTTCTCTGTGATTTTCAAACCTTGAAGCCCTCCATATCCTCTGCCATTTTTCACTTGATTCTTAAAAATCCCATCAGGAATATTCATCCACTCTTCTCCTCTAAATGTCCTCTATTCTCTTGTCACTATTGTTCCTTTGTCTGGGAAGAAGGGCGTATCCTTCTCAAATCAAATGTCTTCACACTTGGGATGATGATCAAATACCAACCAACCATCTTCCCAACCTTCTTTGCGGCCAGTTCACTCCCTTTCTACCCATGACTTTCCACATTTTGTAGGAAGGACCCTTAGTCCTTCCCAACATGTAAAACCCAAATGAATATCCTATTACATTTTTTCTAGGCTCCCCTTCTCTTCCTTGCTCACTGAAGTTGGCTTGATGACAGTCTACACTGGCTGCCTCCACAGCCCTCTTCTTGCTATGTCTTTATGACCTTGGGGAAATGACTATTTTGACCCTAACTCTCCAATCATCAAATTCAAGTTTTTCCTCTCTTTTTTAGTTCTGTCTCACCCTTCTCCAGCCCCAGAACATATGGCCCTATGGGCACCCTTTCTTCTTGATATGCCCTCTCCCATGATAGAGGAGTATGGTTCTTTTCCTGCAACAATGAATAGTTTTTCTCAAATTGCCTAGGTGGATCCTCCTTGACTTAGAATGTCTGTTTCTCCTCTCCTCCCCTTCTTCCCCTTCTCCCATCTTCTCTCTTTTCTTCTCCTTCCCCTCTTTATAGTCTCCTCCATCGTCATATTCCAGTGTCTACTCTTGGCCTCCATAGAAGTGATTGTCAATCTTCTACTCCAGATCCTCTGGAATTCCAGATTCATAACCCTACAGTTGGATTTGTCCTCTAGTCTGCATCATTTGTGATCTTATCAAACCCCTGGTCCCTCTCCTCTCCTTGATCTATGCCCAGCTTTTTGAATTCCTCATTTTAGTAAGTGGTACAAAGGTTGCCTCCGTCACTCCTACTCAAGGCATTTGACTGCTGATGCTACGTCAGTTCATTTAGTTAACTTTTTATGTTTGTTTGGTTGTTTTCTGAATTGTCTCTTTCCCTTGTGGTTGTTGGCACCCAAATTTGAACTTGCTCTTCTTTTCTGGACTTTTGCAATAGCCTGTTTGGCAATGATCTCCTTGGTTCTGTTTTCTCCTTTTCCAATTGTCTACTTACTCAGACAATCCAATCTTAAATCTCACTGCTGATGAAAGTTTTCATGGCTTCACCACTGCTCAATTAAGGGTTGACTTCGTCATTCAAGGCTCCAAAAGATCCTTTCAGGCTTAATTCTTAGTATTGTCCTAAATTTAACTGATACTTTAGCCAAATGATATAACTCAAAGTTCCCCAGCAATGCTCAGTGATTGATAATTTCTACCCCTTTTTGTTTCTTTTTTCTTTGCCTGATGTCCCACAAGAATGCTCCATGGTAATAGAATCTGTATCTTCTTCAAACCCCTACTGTGTAAGTTAGTTTTCTATTACTGTGGCAAAACCTTGAAATTAGAAGAGAAAATATTTATTTCCACTTACAGTTTCAGAGGTCTCAGTCCAAGGTTTATTCATTGCTTTGGGCCCCTTGTGGCCCAGTCTATCATGGTAGAAAGCATGTAGCTGAGGTCTATTCATCTCACGGCACCCAAGAAGCAAAGAGAAGGAAGAGAGGAAGGCCCTTAATGATCTGTCTTCCTTATGCTGCGTAGGAAGTAATCATTCTATCTGTTCACTGGGCTCCACTTCCTAAAGGTTCCATTGCTTCCCAGTGACACTAGGGTGGAGACCAAGTCTGCAACACATGGGTTATGAGGAGGCATATAAAATCCAAACTATTATGCCTACAAAATTTAGTTTGAGCTTTCATGTAATGCTGACCATTGTCAGATGAATATTGTGTGTTTTTAGAGCTTCTGTACTCTTGTCTCTTCCTGTTTGTTGAAGTCTTTTAAAAAATTTTTATTTATATGCAATCAGAGAGAGACACAGGGAGAGAGAGAGAGAGAGAGAGAGAGAGAGAGAGAGATTAGAACATATGTTCTCAAAGGCCTCCAGCTGCTGCAAATGAGCTCCAGACCGATGTGCCACTCTGCATCTGGCTCCATGTGGGCACTGGGGAATCAAACCCAGGTTATCAGACTTTGCAGGCAAGTGCCCTAACCTTTGAGCCATATCTGCAGCCCTTTAACAAATTTTTCTTTTTTCTTTTTTTGTGGTTTTTCGAGGTAGGTTCTTGCTGTAGCCCAGGCTGACCTGGAATTCATTATATAGTCTCAGGGTGGCCTTGACCTTATGGTAATCCTCCTACCTCTGCCTCCTGAGTGCTGGGTTAAAGGTATGTGCCACCATGCTTGGCTCTTTTTTCTTTTAATACTTTATTAACTAATTAATTAATTTATTTATGAGAGAGAAAGAGAAAGAGGCAGATAGAAAGAGAGATAATGGGTGCTCCAGGGTCTCTAGCCACTGCAAACAAACTTCAGATGTATGTGCCACCTTGTGCATCTGGAATTACGTGGGTCCTGGGAATCAAACTCGGGTCCTTAGGCTTTGCAGGTTGTTGAACTACTGAAGAGAAAGGATATATCATAGATTATCTAAGAAATTTGCATAGTTCTTCCATCAAAAGCCTCATTAAACATTTGTTGAACATTAAATAATTCTTGGATTTTGATACCTGTTCATGTTGCTTTGGAAGTCTTTAATTTTGTTTATTAATTAATGAATTTTTAAAGAGAGAGCTACAGAGAGAGAAAGAGACAGAAAGAGAGAGAAAGAGAGAATGGGAGTGCCCAGGGCCTTTCAGCCACTGTGAACGAACTCCAGACGTGTACACTCCCTTGTGCACATGTGTGACATTGCATGATTGTGTCACTTTTGCATCTGGCTATGTAGGACCTGGAAATTTCAATAAGTGTTCTTAAGCTCTGCAGGCAAGTGTCTTAACCACTAAGCTATCTCTGCAGGCCCTCTGTTTATTTTTTATTTAAGTTCATACCTGGAAAATACTAGCAACTAGTCATCATCACATAAACAGACCAATAACAAACTTATTTTGACTCAAGGATAACTAATTATTCTTATTAGCACTTAAGAATGCAAGAGATTTCTTATTTAAATCAATTAGTGGTAGCAGGGAATGTCTGCTTGTCATGCTCACAGATACCTTTAGGCTGTGATATTATAGAATCAATATATCTTTTAAGCTTCAAAGCTTTGTAATAGTAAGACATCCAAGGCACAATATCTCATTTTTCTCCCAACACCCAAACCTTTCTCCATACACTTTGTTTATTAGAAGATTTAGGGAATGGCAAAGAACAAATGCTGATACACTTGATCACAGATCCCTAAGAGACTCCACCCTTGGTCTTTGCATGTTCTTCAATGACCCTTTGGTTTTGGAAAGAAAGAAGGAAGGAAGGAAGGAAGAAAGGGAGGGAGGGAGGGAGGGAAGGAGGGGAAAGGAAGGGCAGGGAAGGGAAAGAAAAGGAAGAGCAAACAAGGAAAGAGTGAAAAAGAAAAGAACAATCAATAGTTAACAAAAAGGGTCAGTTATTTGGTACAGGGTCCGTCTCCCAATATTTTGTTCCTCTTACAGGATTAGATGTGGTTCAGAATACTTAGTGAATGATCAGTCAATACTGGTCTATAATCATAACTGATTATAGATATTTAGTCTTGTGGACCTCTTAACTGAGCTGAAATCTGACAGTGTATGTAAAACAAAACTATATTTAGAGCATGTATTAGCTGAGGCTGACCACAAAAATTGTTCTAAAATTGGTTGTTGATAAAATTCAATCTTTGTTAAATGGGGAACATGAATGGCAGGTAGGACCCAAACTTTTTAAAGAATGTCAGCGGTGTGTGCGCCTGTGCATGTGTTCATTTCCAGACACTTTCTATGTAGTATTGACCAGGGTGCAAAATGGAAACAGGCAGTTCACTCTCACTTTGGGAGATGGAACTCTCTTTAGTTAGCACACTCCTAGAGCCATTTAGGACCATTTCTCTGCCACGAGCAAAGTTCTCTTTTCAAACTTCTTTTTAAAGCAAGTTCAAGGAAATTCAAAACAGCAGAGTTGGGTGGAAAACATATGTTGTTGTTGTTCACTACGTACAGTACAGCATTGTTAGAAAATATTGCTACTCCCACTACATTACATTTCCCTTTGAAGGAACCAGTTTTTATTATTTTTGGTTTTTCAAGGTAGGGTCTTGCTCTAGCATAGGCTGACCTGGAATTCACTATGGAGTCTCAGGGTGACCTCGAACTCACTGCGATCCTCCTACCTCTGCCTCCTGAGTGCTGGGATTAAACGTGTGCGCCACCACACTGACCAGTTTTTATTATGTTCATATCACCATCATATTTTTAAAAATTTTTTTGTTATTTTTATTTATTTATTTGAGAGTGACAGACACAGAGAGAGAAAGAGGCAGAGAGAGAGAGAGAGAGAGAGAGAGAGAGAGAATGGGAGTGCCAGGGCCTCCAGCCACTGCAAACGAACTCCAGACACGTGTGCACCCTTGTGCATCTGGCTAACATGGGCCCTAGGGAATAGAGCCTCAACTGGAGTCCTTAGGCTTCACAGGCAAACGCTTAAACGCTAAGCCATCTCTCCAGCCCACCTTCATATTATTTTATATTTTACTTTATTTATTTATTTATTTGGGAGAGAGAAAGAGGCAGAGTGAGAAAGAGAGAGAGAGAACCAGGGCTTCCAGCCACTGGAAACGAACTCCAGATGCATGTGCCATGTTGTACATCTGGCTTACGTGAATCCTGGGGAATTGAACCAAGGGTCTTTGGCTTTGCAGGCAAAAGCCTTAACCATTAGGCAATCCCTTCAGCCCCATCATCATATTTTTTTAACAGAATTAGAAGCCCTTAAATGAGGAGACTGTCTATACCTGTGTCTTCTGGACAGGTGGCTGGCTCAAGCACATAACAAAGGGTTTGTTGTCATGTTGCCATTTCTAGTCCATGAAATATTTTTTGGTATAAACTGGAGAAAGTAAGCACTTTGTTTGGTCAAAGTCCTTTCTTTTTTACTCCCCAACCCCCCTCACATTATTGTTTTTTTTTAATCTTCCTGTCAGTTGTCTTTGCCAAGGTCAATGTTTCTTTTACTTAGGAAAAGTATATGCTCCCCCTGCTGGCTGATTTTGCTCACTAATTTTTTCTGTATTATAATAATAATAATAATTATTATTATTTTCCAACAGACTCATGGAGCTCACTCAGCAGCTTAGGAATTGGTGTATATTCATTTAACAAATATTTCAGGACATTTCTTCCACAGGTCTGCTGCACAGTAACCCTGCTCACTAGGCAGATACCGAATCCCTCTCTGCTTCCTTTTCTCTGTTATGTGGTGAATGTGTGTCCGCACTGCTCATCTCAGAGCATCTTACCATAGCTCCACAGAAGTCAAAGCAAACAGCAGGTATGATCAGGAGCTGTAGATTCGATGAGATCACTCCACTGCTTAAAATAATCTCATATCTTCCTACCACTCTTACTATAAAACCCAGGCTCCCTATGGATGTAAACACCTAGCATCATCTAGCCTCCATCATGGCCAACCCATACTTGTGGTCTAAGATGATGAGGCTGGGCAATTATATCAGGGAATGGCTCCATCAGCATCTTCAAGTCTTTACAGATGGGTGAGCTTCCAGAGCAGGATGAGTCCTTCAGCCTTTAGCTGAGGGGCTAAAGCTTGGCTGTCAGGGCTCTGGGACACAGAGTATGTCTGGAGGGTTGTCACCATTCCCAAAGTGTGATTTCTCTTTCAAAAAACTTTAACATTTTCTTTTATTAAATATTTATTTATTTATTTATTTGCAAGCAGAGAGAGATAGAAAAGGAGAGAATGGGCACACCAGGGCCTCCAGCTGCTGCAAACGAACTCCAGGTACATGTGTCACTTTATGCACCTGGATTTACATGGATATTAGGGAATCAAACCTGGGTCATTAGGCTTTGTTGAACTACTGAGTCATCTCCCCATGCCCCTATTTTAATGAATTTTATTGACTACCTTCTCACCACAAGGATAGGTCCCATGACTATATAGTTCAATACTATATAGTTTGCTTCTGTAAATAATGTAGCTCACCTATAATTTAGGAATGGGGAAAAGAATGCATAAAACCACTTATTATTGAAATATGAATTTCATATAAAAACACATAATATCTAATAAAAATAGGAGAAAATACAATTCAAGACAGATAAATTTGGTGTATCTAACAAATATTATCAGAACATAAACCCTTTTAATTTATTATTTGTGTACAAAGAATTAGGTTTCATTATGATGTTTTCCAACAAATTTTTGTTTCCCTGTCCCCCTTTCCCTCTCCCCCTCCCCCTCCCACTTAGCCTCTCTCCTGCTTTCATACTACATGGAAGTAATCTTAAATGTTTATGTTCTTTGTCCTTTCCCCCCGAGAGGGAAATAAAAATGACTCATGTAGCCTATATTTCATGACTGCTTAAATAGAATTGCAGAATTTTTATTCTCAAAACCTAAGCTTGCATATGACAAAATGATGACCTAGCAATGTGAAGTGGTGTCTAAGGTCCTGCAGAAGCAGAAATAAAGTTAGAGTGTCTCTGATGCCTGACCTACAGCTCTTCTCACTACACTGCTTATTTCATGTACAGACCTTGTTTTAGGGCTTAATGATTTTACTAGATTCCTATTAATTCTAGACTGATCATCAACACTTGCCTAACAATTGCTGAGCATCTTCCACCCTGTACAAAGTAGACATGTATCTCAGCTCATCCTTTTCCTTCCTTCCTTCCTTCCTTCCTTCCTTCCTTCCTTCCCTCTTTCTCTCCCTCCTTCCTTCTCTCTTTACCCTCACTTAGAGTATTTTGTTATCCTTGGATACCCTTCGAGTTTAGCAGATACTTTCTATATTGAAAACCCATTCCCTTCAATTTTGGGGACATTGCCTGGAATTATTTCTTTTATCACTTCTTTTCTTCCAGTTTCTGTTCTATATTTTATTTTTTGTATAACTCTTTTCATTATTTTAATTACAATCACTCTTTTATGGCTTTGAACATTTCTTTTTACATTATCCTGGGATTTTTGTTGTTTTGGTTTTTTGTTTGTTTGTTTGTTTGTTTGTTTTTTGCTCACGTCTTGCTATGACACTCAGGTTGGCTTTGAATACCTACCTGTGTAGCCCAAGCTGACCTTGAACTCTTGAACCTACTGCCTCTGCTTCCTGAGTGCAATGATTACAGGTATGGCATGCCACCATGCTGGATTCCTTTCTTTTTAAAAAAATTTTTTTTATTTATTTGCCAGCAGAGAGAAATAGAAGAGAGAGAGAGAATGGGCATGCCAGGACCTCTAGCCACTGCAAATAAACTCCAGACACATGCACCACTTTGTACATCTGGCTTTACATGGGTACTGGGAATCAAACTCAGGTTGTTAAGATTTGCAGGCAAGTACCTTAACCACTGAGCCATCTCTCCAGCCCTGGATTCCTTTGTTAATGTTTAAAGAAAACAAATATAATTACTGAAAGTATTTTTTCTTTGCCTTTTTGCATGTATGCGTGTGGATATATGTAGGCATGCTTCTGCCTCACCAGGGGTGAGAACACAGATGCATTCTTCCATGGTTGGCATTTTATGGGGTGCTGGGGATCCAAATGCAGACAGTCATGTTTATGTAACATGTACTCTACCCACTGAGACATCTCCCCAGTTCCCCTTGCATTGTTTCGTCATTACGTTCCTTTTCCTCCATCACTAAACTGTTGCCCATGTGCTCATGATTTGAAAACGTGCTCCCTAGCTGATGGTGCTAGTTTTGAGCCTATGAAACCTTTAGGAGGCAGAACCTGGCTGGCAGAAGTAGGCCATTAAGGCCAGGCCTTGGAAGGTTCTACCCACCCATCATTCCTGTCATACTCTTTGCATCCTGATCTATTGTGATATAAAAAAGCCTTCACACAAGTTTCCTTTGCCATGAACTCCTCAATGCCTTCCCTCTTTTAATAAATCCTCTCTTAAATTTCTGTGCCTGGTAGTATAGCATGGCCAGGCACAATAACTAATGCATGTTTTAGTTATTTTCTTCCATGCTGAGACTTTCTGCAAATGTTTGGTGAATCTTGGGTGTCTGTCCCTAATACAGAGAGGACAGAGTATCCCAAATCAGGTAAGTCTGAATTTCAGATAATGAATATGGGTTTGATATGTCTCAAATATTTAACACTTTTGGAAGAAGAATCTAACACAAGGTCTGTGTGCATTGATTGACCATGAATAACCGAGTGCTCCCAAGACAGGGCCCATCAGGCCATTTGATTAGAAATGTCCAATCACCTGTATTTTTAGGTCTTTACTGTTACAGAGATTTTCCAAAATTGAACTAGTCATTCAGTCTTTACTGAGGGGCCAGAGCTTGGATTTCAGTATTTTAGAAGGCCAAGGTGAAGCGGGAGGTTGAAGCTCTCATCTTTCAGAATATATATTTCAGTAAGGTTCCTTGATTTCAGTAGGTTATTCTGCCCTCAGTAATGCTAAAAATCTCCTTCTGTCTTTCTGGTGGGTCCTCTTGAGATAGTAGGTCTGCAAGATGTCCACTAGCAGGACAAGGATGTCACTTCCTAGACTATCAGCAAACCCTGTTTCTGCTTTAGCCACTTTCTTGTTTTCACAGGTAGTTTTTGCTGATAGTTCTGGAGACTTTATGTGATTTTTTTTTCAGTGCAAATCAGGTTGCATGTGTGTTTCCCCCATTGTCAACTTAAATTTCAGCCGTCATGTCTCTGCTAAGCTGCTTACCCCTCAGCCATCTGTTTTCCATCTTCCAAAATGTTGTTGTTGATGTTTTCTTCCTTTGTCCTTATGGGTTGACATCTTTAAAATCAATCCCTTTACTGTCTTTTCAGTGGGCTTGGGGGATAGAATGTAACATAAAGCATATGCTAAATCTACCATCTTTAACTAGAAGCACAGCCACAAATTTTCAAAGTGACTACAGGAGAGCCATTTAACTCTTCTTTTCTTAATTTTCTTTTGTAAAATGAGAAGGTTAAGGGAGATGTTGATGGATCCCATGCAAAAACTTTATGACTGAACGATTTTCAGCATTATCATTAATAATTGATACCAGCAGGTAACAACTTCCTGAACCTTCAAAACAAATTCTGTGTTCAGTCCTTTAAGGAATAGACAAAGATGTGTTCTACACTTTCAATCATATAGAGCCTCAGCTATTTATTATAAGGGGACCTTCAGCAAGGACTTCTCTGAAGCTTAATTCCATTTTGAACTAAAAACAATCATATCAATTTCTCTCCTAAGAGTGGATGAGTTAATTCATAAAAAAGTGCTTCACATATGGTAATTTGCTATACAAATACTAATTCTTACAGTTATTTTTTGATTATGCAGAAAATAGCTGTTAGTCTTTTAAAAGTCTTTTTGTTGAGGAATCATAGTATTTACCATTAATTGCTTGAATTTAGTATAATTAGTGTGAATAGTCCCTAAATGATGTTAATGACGAGTGAATCCATTTGATAAAGCACTGAGTCCTCAAATGCATTAGAACTACTAGAAAATTAATTGCAAATGAATAATGTGTCAGGTAATCATCTGTAAAGCATTTATGTATTTATAATTTTAAATTATATATTTAATTATATCATCACACACACGCACACACACCTTTACAAGTCTTTTGTTAAGCTATTCTAATTAAACCCAATTTTTTAGTAATGATATTGAGACTTATGTAATATAAGTGATTTATCCCAGTAAGTAGTGGAATTGGGATTTAATCCAGGTCTACTGGCACCAAAACCCACAAACATACTTTTCCTTAAGTCATAATGCTTTAATATCTCTTCAAATACCATTAGTATCTCTTGCAACCTTCACCCCAGCATGTGGATGGGTTTAGCATGAATGCGGAAGTTTGACCCTTGTTTTATTCACGTGTTAGCATGTCCACACTGGATACTGAGTTCTGACTATAGGAGTCTATCGGTTTTGCTTTCTAATGCTTGTGCTTTTATTGATCCTGCTGTGGCTCTCTTTCAAGTGCCACTTTTTCCTTTCTCTGGTCACCCTACAGGGTTCCAAAAAGTTCTAATTTCCTTTGAAGCTTCTCCTAGAAGAAAGTATTGATCACATTTTCTATGTTCCCTGGGCATTTTAATTTTGGACCATATAAATTTTCCTCTTATTAAGCATATGATCGATAAATATGGAAATTTCATATGATTTAACCAAGTATGTCCTCACTCTCTTTTATTATTCATGGGGACAGTATGCATTTGGCCTCTTCTCATTCCACCCAGAGAATGTAAACTTCATGACAATTGATAAGAGCTGACTTCTAGGGATTTCTAGGGATCAGGCTACCTGTGCACACTTCACATGAATTAAATGTTTGAATTATCAGATCAGCCTTGTAAGGTTGGTGTTTTGTTGCTGTTTGCAGAACAGAATTTATATATGAGGAAACAAAGACACACAGAAGCTAAATAACTGGTCCCTGTTCACGAAACTTGGATCTGAGCACAAAGAATCTGGTGTTAAACCCAGTCTTAAGTGGTTTCCTAAAATCCTTCTACTATTCTTTTTGGCTGTGTTTTGGTCACCAGCAGATTCAACAGGTATTTATGATAACCTCCAGACAACTTTGAGAGGCAGGTGCTACTGTCCATGCTTTATAGCATGAGCCCACAGAGGCAAGGGAGGTAGAGTAATGTTCTCACTCTCAACATATTTACAGCAAAGACAGGTCTTAAACCAGGTCTCTGCCTCTGGAGTTCTCACATTTCAGACCCTGATATGATTTTTCTGGTCTACAAGAAATGTGTGGGGACCCACATCACTCTTGTTTAGTGGGATGGTTTGAACACAAAAACAATATAGAGGAATGAATAAATACTCACATGACAATTCCTTCCTTCCTTCCTTCTTTCTTTGTTTCTTTGTTTCTTTGTTTCTTTGTTTCTTTGTTTCTTTGTTTCCATTCTTCTCTAAATGGATCACCCAGGCCCAGATTCCCCTGAAAAAAAATCAGTAAAACTTTTCCTAGAAGTAGAAGTGACTCTTTTGTGTTCATCCAAGCTAAAGATTTTATCTAAGTTTGTGATGGCCATATTTAAAAGAAAAAAAAAATTGTGTCACTCTAGCTCAGGCTGACCTGGAATTCACCATGTAGTCTCAGGCTGCCCTCAAACTCAGTGATCCTCCTGCCTCTGTCTCCTGAGTGCTGGGACTAAAGGTGTGAGGCACCATACCCAGCAAGAAAAATTTTATTTCATTTTATTTTATTTATTTTATGAGAGAGGGAAAGAGACACACAGAGAGAATGGCTGCTCCAGGGTCTCTTATTATTGAAGTTCAGTTCCAGATGCCTACACCACTTTGAACATCTGCTTTATGTGGGTACTGGTACTGGGGAATCAAATCCCAGGTTGTCAGGCTTTGCAAGCTATCGCCGTTAACTGCTGAAGCATCTCCCCAGGCCTAAAGAAAGTATTTTTAAAAGAGGGAAAAAAAACTCCATGAAATTTGAAATCACAGGGGGAATTGTGAATCATTTTAGAAAGGCAACAAGAGCATGCAGTGTTGGGAATCCAAGACTTGAAGCTTGGAGTGAATGTTGAACCTGTGTGAGAATAGACAGAAAGAGCTATGGGAAAGGACCTACTTTTAAAACCTGTGATCTGAGGAGCTTATTGAATTTATCTGGACATCAAATTCCTTAACTCTTAAATAAGCATCATCATAATGATACTAGCCATGAAGATTATGGCAGGAAGAGGAAGTGAGTCCATTTACAAAAGCTGCTTCATACAATGCCTGACAGACCGCAAACAAAGCTACTTTCCTGAGGTCACCCAACTTGCTAGGTGTCAGGAAACAGAATTGTCACTCACAATCTTGTTCCAGGAATATTTTTAAAAAGAGCACAACTAATTATTCTGAATACTCTCAACCTACTTATTATTTGAGTTCTGGTCTGTGTGTTTGCTTCTAAGAGCTAGATCCATATATTGATGATTTAATATATTGATTCATATGTTCATATGATGTCCTATATTTTTCTCTTCTGGTATGATGCTATTAATTACTTATATAGAAAGGCTTTATGTAAGTTTCTGAGTAATAATTTAAGTTCTAAGTAAAAAACAGTATGAATTGGTATTACCTATTATAGATCCTTTTATTATATTGACTTCATAGAAAAAAATTAGCACCTGGTGCTAAAATTCAATTATGTATGTCTTATTTTGGTTAAAAAAAATCCAAATAGCATTACCAACACATTAAAAATATTAAGAAATGGTTGACGCTATTAAATGGCAACAAAGAGGATGGTGTCTGAAAGTGCTTAAATCTCAAAGTTTAGTGACATAATTAATTGTTTCTTAAAATTAAACCATGATAGAAAGACATAGAATCAAGTTATCTAGATTCATAACAGGAGGAAGTCTTATGTCCTGTTTATGTTTTGAGGAACAAGATGAATGAATCAGTGGAGTGTTGTTCTGGGATTGGAGCAATGTAGTCCAGTATTTTCCTCCAGCCTTGTTTGGCTGGGAAGCTTAGGAAGACTCATAATGGAGGGAATAGGGATTAGAGGCTAACTGTACTCTGAGAAAAGGCATGGAATTCAAAGAGGTCACCAGGAAATCATTTCCCAAGGAGGGCACTTGTCTTTGAAATCCTTTCTCACTCCTGGTCTAACAAAGCCCCAGTTCATTGAACCTCAAAGGATGATGGTGAGCAGCTGGTTTGGGTTGGCCAGCTTTGATGGTTGGGGTGTTTGAACTGCAGTGGGGGTTAAAATGGTCTATTTTAGTTTAATTGCTTGTGTATCTGCTCAGGATTCCTCTCAGGGAAAAATAAGCTTCATCCTGTGGGAATTTAATATCTCTCTGTGATTATGATTAGGGCTTAGGCAAAGTAAAACACTCTTCTTTTTCCAGGAGCCCAAGTTGATGCTCTGGTGAATGAATCCATTTGTAACGTGGTGCTTCTATGGCCGACAGGATGTGTGAGGAGTGTGTACACTTTCATGCCTCTCTGACTTTACGTTTCAGTAGTTTAGAAGGCTACTAGACACCTCCACAAATTGCTAAACCTTCTCTATCTCTAGTGTCCTTCCTGAAACCTTCTCAAAGCATGCCCTAGTTTGAGAGATGAGATTTTAATATTCCTTTCGTCAGGGGCACCAGTGCTCTCTGATCACAGCTTCATTTTGAAGAAGACTTGACAGTAAGTCATATGACAGAACTTATTCATTATGGCAGTCTTTAAAAAATATTAACTTTCTTCCATAACATCACTTCTCTTCTGGGGTGACAGTGTGATGGTTTCAATATTAACCTGTCTTTGTTATACATATTTTGGTCATAACCCTTTATGATGTGGAAGAAGGGCATCCCCTCTGTTTTCATCCTAATCATAAAAGGAGGGCTTTCACATGCAAGGAAAAAAGTTCACATCTATGAACTTGTAGGAAAACCAACCATAAATCAGATGATTTCTAATGCCGGAAAATGGACAGCCTCAAAAAAAAAAAAAAAAAAAAAACTCTACTGTTTGTGCACTTGTGTTTAATCCTTACCCTCCCTTCTCATGCAAGTTTTCTTCAGTGTTCTGGTAACATTCCTATTAGGTAGATTGCAAAAGAGGAAGCAATTTGTTTTCAGTTGTGCTGAGAATTTTATCCATTGAACCAAAGGAATTGGGATACCCACTGGGGTGCACATGTTCCTATCATAGGTGGATATGATGGCATGAAATGAGCTTTGGAATTGGAAACATTAATCCTCCCCCCTCACAAAAAAACCCTCCTTCACCTCTTCCTACAAAGATAGTGAGCCTTGGTTGAACTGTGTGGTTGCCCTCTGGGCATCCCATGCCCCCTTATCCCTTCAGGAACAGTTGACAGATCTGGTGTTAGTAACCTAGGTCATCTTTTTTAAAATCAGAGGAGTCAGGTGTATTGGCACACGCCTTTAATCCCAACACTCGGGAGGCAGAGGTAGGAGGATCGCCATGAGTTCAAGACTACTCTGAGACTACATAGTGAATTCTAGGTCATCCTGGACTAGAATGAGTCCCTTCCTCAAAAACAAAACAAAGCAAAACAAACAACAACAAAAAACTACTGAGTCATTCTCAAAGGTCTTTGCTCAGGTTTTTTGAAATTTTATCATATATATATATAATGTAAGTTTATCCCCTTGCCCCAGCTTCTGGGGGCCCTCCTCGGTGGTGTGATGGTATTCACTGTGGGGCATGAAGGCCTCAGTCAGTCCCTAGTGTCTCAGAGAATTCCTGCCCACTGTGGCTCTTACCATCTTTTAGCCCCCTCTTCCTTTGCTCTTTTTTTTTTTTTTTAAGCAGATATTGCTTCACATCTTTCTATTCAGTTTCCATGAAAACCCAGGGCTTGAGACTAAATCACCAGCCTCCATTGGCTGCTGTCTGCTGGTACTGGCTGGGAAATACAGTAAAGTCATGGCTGACTGGGCATGTCAGGTTCAGGGAACCTGAAGACCCACTTCTGACATGGAATCTTCAGTTCTATACTTAGAAAGAAAACAGGAACTCTCATCTCGCATTCACCAGTGAAGTTTGCTATATATACTCCCTTTCTGTCCACCTCATTGGGTTAGTGATGGGGCCAATATTTTGGTATTAATTTGGCCAATTGAACATAAATTGGTCTTCATTCTTGGGAAAATTCAAATCAGAATACTTGAATTTAAATGCATCTACTTAATACATTTGGGGAATTAGCCTTTGTGAGTCTCAGTTTCCCCAACTGTGAAGTGGAAGATAATATCTTTTTTCTTAGATATACAACTAAAAATGAGTACTCAAGAGAACCCATATGGTAAATATGTTACATGGCCAATCCTATGGTGGGCATTCAAACTATATGCAATACACATGAATGTAAGAAACAACAGAGACTAGATACCGTTTAATGTAGAAATAGCTGGTTCTAACTGGTAAAAGGAAACTAAATGTAGATTCTAATGTGATGATATTCAGAAACTTTGACTTACTCAGATACTACTCTTTTCCTGGAACATAGCTATTCATAGAGGACTCACTCTATGCCAAATACTACTTTTATTTCTCTTAACTCTCACTTCTGAATCAGTTATATTAGAATCTGTCTCATTTTTCCAGATGAGAAAACTGGGGGTGAGAGATGTTCAGTGGTACAAAGGCAGAGCTGGTGTTGGAGTTGGGTCTCTTTTTGGCTCCAGAACCACTACTTCTAACCACTATATTACCTGGGATCCCACAGCTTCAATCAGTGGAGTGTGGATAGAGAAAGCTGACTTGCCCTGTGGGCAGCAGTGGCTCAAAATTTGAACCTAAGACTCCTGACCAAACACCTACAATTTTGAAATTCTGATCAACGGTATCTCTTGTCCTGGGTGCTGTGTGATTTGTCAGCTCTGGAACACGCATTCCTTGCTCAGACACAGAGATCAGTAGGAGAACATTGAGACATTGAGGCATCTGGAAACAACATGACAACCACACCCTCTTAGGGAGCTTACATTCACTCAGCTAGGTTGGCTAAGTATGTGTTAAGCAAGTCATCAGAAATATGATTTCATTCCAGTAACCTTGGGTCACTATTCTCCTAAGCCCCCTCCTGCCCCCTACTGCTCAATGAAATACCTAATCAGGGACAAAGGGCAAATTTAGTTGAATAAGCAAGCTGTGTTTCGCGCAAAGCATGCAGCTCCAAAACAGTCTACCTATTCAGAATTTGACCTCTGGCCAATGGGGATCTCCCAAGATTATCATCATGACAATATGCTCTAACTTTCCCTCCACAGAGCCAAGAAGGTTTCCACGAAAAGAAATCATTGTGCTGGCACGGAATGTCATTTCTAGTAGCAGTCTTCCTGACAGGGGCCGTATGGGAAGAAGAGCTGTTATTACCAAAGAGGTCCTGAGGGCTCTGCGAGTGGGGGAACAGTAAAGTTCATGGGCATTATAGAAGTCAAACCACAGTGGTCCTGCCAGAAAGGACCTACAAGACCAGAAAACTAGAGTGAACAGGATGAAACTGTGCCTAGCACATGCATGAGAGTGTGCGTGCATGCATGTGTGTGTGTAAGAAAGGTGTTCTCATCAGACTTACTCTTAAATGAAGCCTAGCCTGCAGAGTTCATCTGATAATGGATGTAAAGCCCCCTTGAGGACTGTCTCTCATTGTGTTTCTTCTAAAGTTCTGACTTTAAGCTCTTCAGTGTCTTAAGATCTAAGATCATTACACTGGACTTTAAGGATAATGCCATTATCCTCTAGTCCAAAGTCATTTATTCATTTACTAAAAATTATTGGTCAAGTGTTCTAAGTATTCTTATGTATAAAACCATGTGTCAGGGGTTAACAGGGCAGGACTACCACATGCAACCCACACAACCCATCCGTGGCAGTCATTTGAGGAATAAAAGATATAAACAAAACAACATAGCCCTGTTCTCAAGACTTTGCATCGAAGGCTAGAGAGAGGTTGCAAAAAAAAGTTGGAAGGAAATATTCCTTTCCTCTGGAACATTGTGGTGCTGAGTGTGGCATCAGAGCAGATGGAAATATGAAAGATGATGGCCTTAGAAAGAGATAGACATGTGAGAAGTAAAAGCCTGCCTTATATATAGAATGAAGATAACTTTAATCATGGCAAAGGGTGTATGAGGAAAAGTGGAAAGAAATAAAGTTGGAGAAATTATAAGACCTTGAGCTCCAAGTATGTTTAACTCTGTAGGGAATAGTGTGGGTAAATGTTTGAGTTTGTTTCACTTAAATAAACCAGGCGGGATCATTAGCAAGGAAGGAGACAGAACAAATGTGCCACCTAACTCTTCTGTGTGCTTTCATTCAAACTTAGAGTTTTTATATTTTCACATATTAGTGTTTTTGAAAATCAAATCATTTAGAGTGCACTAGGCTTGCTATTAGGCAATTAAATATACAAATCAAAGTGGGAGCACATTTTTACTTAATATTTTTTTCAGTTTGTGAAGAAAAAAAATCTCTATTAAGGTGGATTCAATAACATGATATTTTTAAAACTTTTTATTGACAACCTCCATAAATCTAGACAATCTATCACGAACCATAATCTGCTCCCAACATCCTTCTTTTTCTTCAAGTTGAAGTCCCCTCCACTGAATCCCTTCTATTTTTCCAACTAGTCCATCTTTTATTTTGATGTCATTATTTTCCCCCTCCGATTATGCAGGCCTTGTATAGATAGCATGAGCCACTGTGAGGACGTGAATGCAATGGCTATTTTGTGTCTGGAAGACAGTATTGCCAACCATTGCACCCCTTCTGTCGAGTCTTAGATTCTTTCCACCACCTCTTCCATCATGGTCCCTGAGTCTTAGAATGTGTGAGAGAGACATGTAAGTAATTGCTTGCTATTGCTCAGGCTATTCTAACTCATCATCTCTAAGTATGAGGCCTTGGTGCCTGCATTAGCTCCTCAGGCAATTCTTCTACAGCCAGAGCATAGGCACCTGCATGGAAAGAACCACAACCTACTGTAGTCATGGAGCCTTTAATTTGATCAGCATCATCAAGCTTGCTAGCATTACGACTGTGCAGAGCTATTTCTCCTCCCTGAGCTTCCGTTTCATCTTCTTTAGAGTTCCTCTCAGGGTGAAAGGAATTAATACACGTAAAGTGCTGAGACAATATCTGGCACATGGATCACACACAATCGATGTATGCTGTAATTTTAGTGATTTGTATCATGACTATTATGATTCAGTGAGCTGGGATATGATTCCTCTGCCTTGTGTTCCATCTCACTGCATGTGGAGGACTTGCCACACCAATCCCCGGAACTAGGAGGCCAAAGCCCTCTTTCAACTCAAGCATAATGCTAAAGTTCTGTCCTTTATACTTTTCAACTTATGTACCTTAGAATTATAGTCAAACAGAATGTTATTTTCAAATTATTTTTTTATCAACGTGTTTTGGATAAGATAGTTTTATTTACAGTTCACAAATTTAAAAAGGCTAAATATGGGTTGGTTTAACTTTTCAAGATGCCACAAAACTGCTACAAATCTAATATGTAACAAGTATACAGCAATTTTCTATGATGGCATTATAGTGCATTCTTGGGGACTATGCCTAATAAGACTATTGTGGAGTATGAATATTCAATTTAATACTATTATTGAGCATGTGTGTGTGTGTGTGTGTGTGTGTGTGTATGTGTGTGTGTATGGTGCTTATGTTCCATCCATGGCACAAGATCAGAGATTGTTCTACAAACTACTTTTGAAGGTGAGATATTAGTGCAAAATGGCCACATTGTTTATATACTAGCTGCTTTTGTGTTATAGTAATAAATGAGTAGTTCCAACAGAGATGAAGTAGCCTAAGAAATCGAAAATATTTATATCTGGCTGTTTTCAAAAAATATATATGCTTTCTTTCATCATGCATGATGATGGGTCCAATATTGTGCGAAAACTGACAGTGCTGTGAGTTCATGAATGCAATGGCCACCTTGTGTCCAGAATGCAACATTCCAAAGCACTCCTCCCCATCTTCCAGCTCTTACATTCTTTCTGCTACCTTTTCTGTAATGTTCCCTGAGCCTTGGGTGGGTGGATAGAGGTGTCTCATTTAATAATGAGTTTTGAGTCTCTCCAGTAGTCACCACCATCACCAATAAGAAAATTCTTTCCTCAAAACGGAGGGCAGCATTACTATATGAGCATACACATAGATATTTGGATGCTATGAAATGATGAGGGTAAAAGCAAAAACATTAAAGAAAGAAAGAAAGAAAGAAAGAAAGAAAGAAAGAAAGAAAGAAAGAGAGAGAGAGAAAGGAAGGAAGAAAGAAAGGAAGGAAGGAAGAAAGAAAGGAAGAAAGGAAGGAAGAAAGAAGGAAAGAGGACTGGCTGGAAAGGGTACAGCTACAGGAGAAGGCAAATAAGAGAGAATGATAAAAGGTGACTCTGTCAAAATAGATTATGTACATATATAAAAATTTCAAAATAAAAGTTATTAAAATATGTATTGATCCTTCCATTAGATAAGTAGGCACAAAGATGCAAAATGATTGTGGTGCCTGCTCTCCAGGAAGTTTTAATCAAGCTTGAGGAATTGTGGAGTAAGTTCTCCACTAACCACATGAAGCAAGTAAATGAGATTACAATGTAAGAGATTCTGAGTTCTTTCTGGGACAGCTGTTTAAAAGTCCGGAAGAGGAGATGAAGTTGAAGGTGAGGATCACTCTGTAATGTTTTGCTCAATGAGGAAAGAAAAGGTATTTTACATGAGAATTCAGTCTGACCAAGAGCTGGGAAAGTAAGCAGAAAGTAAGGAAATCACTCATCAAGTTGCCCACTGCAAGCATACTATCCGGTGTCAGGGGAGACTGAAAGAACAAGTTAGGACAGTAGTGGGTGGGTCCTAGGGAAAGAGGAAAAATCCCCTTTCCATCTTATTGTAGGCTTCATCAAAGCTACTGCCACTTTCAGGATGACTCACCTTTTTTTTTTTTTTTTTAAATAACTGGTACAGTTATCTGTAACTATGGAAGAAAGGAAAATGCAGGGGTGGATCTGGTCACTGTGACATTAGCTCACTAATTTATGTCTTTGTAGATTTGTTGTGGTGAAGTTACATTTTATAACTGGGAAGCAGAAAATGCTTTTCTCTGGAACTGTTCACCATTCATTACAAGAACCTGATTTTCCAGAGCACATTGTAGATAACACATGGGAGAGAGTAAAAAGATGTGGAGACAATGTCTTGAGACCCCTACAGTCATATAAAAATGATGAGTGAATGAATTTGGAATAGAAAATGGGAAAGTGATTGTTTATGTAGGATGGGATGTTCTAAGAACAGATTTTATTTTTCACCAGGAAAACTATACAAATTACCCCTATTTGGGACCTCTCAGTATTTCTTTCTTCTTCTTCTTTCTTTTTTTTTAATTGTCCTTGGAATATGTTGTCTTGACTGTCCTTTCCCTGAACCCTAAACACAGGTGAGGGATAGATTCCAGCTCCATCATGTGTTATTGAGAAGAAAGAAAAGTGGGAAGGTTACTGGGAAAACTTATGGGACACTAGTGACTGATTTTTGGTTCTACAGGTCCCACATAAGCCAGACGCAACAAGGTGGCACATGCACACAAGGTGGCTCATGAGTCAGGAGTTTGATTGAAGTGGCTGGAGGCCCTGGCATGCCAATTCTCTCCCTTCCCCCCTCTCTCTCCTTCCCCATAAAAAAAAAATAAAAAAAATTAGAAAAGACTCCATTTCCCAAAGAGGTTCTCACTTATTTGCCTCAAACTTGGTATTTAACTTGTTTTGTGGTCTTGGGTAAATGACCTCTCTGAACCAGTTTTTACTATCTGTTAAACAATAATGAACAGGACTTTTATGAAGCTACCAAGACTAAATTAAATAAAGAAAATGTATATGCTAACCAAGAAACATGTTATATTCCCCATTCTTGCAAAGATTCAAGAAGACTCATGGGCATTTCCATGATGAATTTAAAAGTACTTTAAACTTGGATCACAGGCATAGCTTTTATCCAATAATCTCTTGGAAAACTTTTTAAAAAATTTTTTTGTTTACTTTTATTTATTTATTTATTTGAGAGTGACAGACAGAGAGAGAAAGAGGTAGAGAGAAAGAGAGAGGAGAGTGGGTGCTCCAGGGCTTCCATCCCCTGCAAACTGGCTAACGTGGGTCCTGGGGAATCGAGCCTTGAACCGGGGTCCTTAGGTTTCATAGGCAAGTGCTTAACCACTAAGCCATCTCTCCAGCCCATGGAAAACTTTATTAAGAAAATAAAACAGTACTAAAATTATGATATGGTAGCAAAATTATATAATAGATAGCATTTAGCATATATATATATATATATATATATATATATATATATATATATATATATATATATATATATATATATATATATATATATATATATATATATATATATATATATATATATATATATATATATATATATATATATATATATATATATATATATATATATATATATATATATATATATATATATATATATATATATATATATATATATATATATATATATATATATATATATATATATATATATATATATATATATATATATATATATATATATATATATATATATATATATATATATATATATATATATATATATATATATATATATATATATATATATATATATATATATATATATATATATATATATATATATATATATATATATATATATATATATATATATATATATATATATATATATATATATATATATATATATATATATATATATATATATATATATATATATATATATATATATATATATATATATATATATATATATATATATATATATATATATATATATATATATATATATATATATATATATATATATATATATATATATATATATATATATATATATATATATATATATATATATATATATATATATATATATATATATATATATATATATATATATATATATATATATATATATATATATATATATATATATATATATATATATATATATATATATATATATATATATATATATATATATATATATATATATATATATATATATATATATATATATATATATATATATATATATATATATATATATATATATATATATATATATATATATATATATATATATATATATATATATATATATATATATATATATATATATATATATATATATATATATATATATATATATATATATATATATATATATATATATATATATATATATATATATATATATATATATATATATATATATATATATATATATATATATATATATATATATATATATATATATATATATATATATATATATATATATATATATATATATATATATATATATATATATATATATATATATATATATATATATATATATATATATATATATATATATATATATATATATATATATATATATATATATATATATATATATATATATATATATATATATATATATATATATATATATATATATATATATATATATATATATATATATATATATATATATATATATATATATATATATATATATATATATATATATATATATATATATATATATATATATATATATATATATATATATATATATATATATATATATATATATATATATATATATATATATATATATATATATATATATATATATATATATATATATATATATATATATATATATATATATATATATATATATATATATATATATATATATATATATATATATATATATATATATATATATATATATATATATATATATATATATATATATATATATATATATATATATATATATATATATATATATATATATATATATATATATATATATATATATATATATATATATATATATATATATATATATATATATATATATATATATATATATATATATATATATATATATATATATATATATATATATATATATATATATATATATATATATATATATATATATATATATATATATATATATATATATATATATATATATATATATATATATATATATATATATATATATATATATATATATATATATATATATATATATATATATATATATATATATATATATATATATATATATATATATATATATATATATATATATATATATATATATATATATATATATATATATATATATATATATATATATATATATATATATATATATATATATATATATATATATATATATATATATATATATATATATATATATATATATATATATATATATATATATATATATATATATATATATATATATATATATATATATATATATATATATATATATATATATATATATATATATATATATATATATATATATATATATATATATATATATATATATATATATATATATATATATATATATATATATATATATATATATATATATATATATATATATATATATATATATATATATATATATATATATATATATATATATATATATATATATATATATATATATATATATATATATATATATATATATATATATATATATATATATATATATATATATATATATATATATATATATATATATATATATATATATATATATATATATATATATATATATATATATATATATATATATATATATATATATATATATATATATATATATATATATATATATATATATATATATATATATATATATATATATATATATATATATATATATATATATATATATATATATATATATATATATATATATATATATATATATATATATATATATATATATATATATATATATATATATATATATATATATATATATATATATATATATATATATATATATATATATATATATATATATATATATATATATATATATATATATATATATATATATATATATATATATATATATATATATATATATATATATATATATATATATATATATATATATATATATATATATATATATATATATATATATATATATATATATATATATATATATATATATATATATATATATATATATATATATATATATATATATATATATATATATATATATATATATATATATATATATATATATATATATATATATATATATATATATATATATATATATATATATATATATATATATATATATATATATATATATATATATATATATATATATATATATATATATATATATATATATATATATATATATATATATATATATATATATATATATATATATATATATATATATATATATATATATATATATATATATATATATATATATATATATATATATATATATATATATATATATATATATATATATATATATATATATATATATATATATATATATATATATATATATATATATATATATATATATATATATATATATATATATATATATATATATATATATATATATATATATATATATATATATATATATATATATATATATATATATATATATATATATATATATATATATATATATATATATATATATATATATATATATATATATATATATATATATATATATATATATATATATATATATATATATATATATATATATATATATATATATATATATATATATATATATATATATATATATATATATATATATATATATATATATATATATATATATATATATATATATATATATATATATATATATATATATATATATATATATATATATATATATATATATATATATATATATATATATATATATATAGAGCATTTAACTATTGACAAAATAAATTGCCGGGTTTGGGTTCCTTTTTGTTTTGGTGCATGTATGTTTGTACATATGCAGGTTCATGTAGGGAGGTGCATGCATATGTGGGGGCCAGTGGACAACATTGGGTCTCATTGCTCTGGTACAATGTCTACCTGCTTTTGAAATACAGCATCTCATTGGCCTATATAGCCCACCAATTAGGCTAGAGTGGCTGGCTGGTCAGTCCCATGCATCCTCCTGTTTCTGACTCTTCAGCACTGGGATTACAGATGTATACCACGACGGCCTGAAATTTTATGTGGATTCTGGGGATTGAAATCAAGCCCTTATTCTTGCTCCAATGATGAACCTGACAACCAGTGCCAGGGTGATGGAGACAGACACTGAAGATACTCAAAATATACCAAAGCAGAAATCCAGAAGCTCCTGAGAGCTCAATATTAAAGTAGACTTTACACACCCACCATGGCTCAGGGAATTTTGCTGAAGAGGGTGTGAAAAGATTGTAAGAGCCATAGACTGCATGGGAATGTCCAGAGGCATTGCCCCCTCCACACACACCGTTACAATGACTGCTTCTCTCAGTATCTCCAAAGGAGCAGGTTCCTTCTAGCATTCCCTCTGTCAGACTTAAGGTAGTAATCCACTCTTGATGGCTGCCAGGAGTCCTACCATTGTGTCCAGACATGAGACAAGAGAAGGAAAAAGAGATATATGTCCCATGATTCCTTTCCAACTTTAAGGATCTTTCAGAAAGCTGAGGTGCTTCCATTTGATAACTTTCACCTGAAATTAACTCATTGGCCCTAGCCATGATACATGACCATGCTCTCTGCCATATAGCCTGGGAAGTTGAGTTTTAGCTAGAAAGATTTCTATACCCAACTAAGTCAGGATTTAATTAGTAAAAATAGATATTGGGTCAGCTGCCACTGGCAGTATCTGTTACATGAGCAAGTATACAACAAGTCACACTGACTTTTGGCTTCTGCTCTTGGATGTGAAATGCCATCTGTGCATGAAACAATGGATCTAAACTCTTGAAAGAAAATTAACCCATAATTTTATACATGATGAAACAATAATTTATGTGAGAAGTAACAAAAGAAATCTTCTAATATGCAAGGTTTCATAAATGATTCTCATAAGAGCTGGAGTGATGTCTCAGTGGTTAAGGCACTTGCCTGCAAAGTCTAACAGCCCAGATTTAATTCCCAAGTACCCATGTAGCCACATGCACAAAGTGGTACATGCATCTGGAGTTCATTTGCAATAACTAAAGGCCCTGGCATGCTTATTTTCTCTCTTTATGTATTTCTCTCTGTTTCTAGCTCTCCAAATAAATAAATATTTTTAAAACGACTTTAAAATATATCCTATAGACATATAGGATATATGTAAATCTTTACAAATCTCCCAAATAATTTTGTGGAATATGAGTGAGAGATTTGTTGAAATTAAAAACTCAGTCATGGGCTGGGGAGATGACTCAGTAGAGAAAACACTTGGGGAGCAATCTTGAATACCTGAGTGCACATCCCTAGATCCCATGTAAAAGTGGGAAGCAATGGTGGGCATCTGTAATCACAGCACATTGACCACAAGATAGGAGGCAAAGACAGGAGAGTTTCCCAGGGAAGCTTGTGGACCAGTGCAAGCAGTGAACAAAAATGAATGTGAGTATACAAAAGGGTATATCTATCTTAATAATTTTGAAGAGTTATTAAAGATTGGAAGTTGAAAGATAAAATGGTTTCACTGAGGAGTTACTTTTTCACATACACATGCACACAATTTATTTAGTTGCAAGGTAAGAGAGAGAGAGAGAGAAAGAAAAAAAGAGAGAGAGAGAGAAGATGGGCACACCAGGGCCTCTTGTCACTACAAATAAACTTCAGATATATCTGCTTTTTATATCTGGATTTTGCGTATATGGCTTTATGTGGGTACTGGGGAATTGAATTAGGGGCATCAGGCTTTTCAAGTGAGTGCCTTTAACCACTGAGCCAGCTCTTCAGTCCCTTCATCACTTTATAATGTTATCACCACTATCATTCTGCATTGAGGTTTCTGATAAGGACAAACTATACATGCAACAGAAGCAGAAGGTGGCAATATTGGAAAGGAAGGAATATTATCATTTTTATATACAATTTGATACTTTAAATTACAAAAGAATCAATTGAAAGACAATTCATGGTATAAAAGGCATAAAAAGCATTATAAAAATTCCTTTATATATCATAATCCCAAAATATGATGCAAAATATATTGGTTGCCATTAAATGTTAGTACATTTAATAAATACATAATAATACATCAGATGTACCCATATGTATCCATACAACCATTATATATATATATGATATAGGTATCATGTTGATATATATATATATATTGCAAAACCTATATAGAAAAGCATTTAAAATGCTAGTCATTTAAAGAGGGATTTATATTTAGAAACTATAATCTTTTTTTTTTTTTTGGATTTTTTTGTTGTTTGTTTATTTTTGAAGTAGGGTCTCACTCTAGATCAGGCTGACCTAGGATTCATTATGTGATTTTTTTTTTTTATTTATTAGTCAGTTCTGTATTCAGCAAATACAGTCAGTTTGGTACCATTATTAGGCTCATCCGTGACCTACCCCCTCCCCTTGGCCCCTCCTTGATGAGGTATATGGGTCATGCATTGTGGAGTTAGCCCACAGTTATGGCTAAGCTAAATGTCTCTGCATATCATGACCCAACATGTGACTCTGACATTCTTTCCGCCCCCTCTTCCGCAAAATTTCCCTGAGCCATGTTGGGTTCATTTTTGGTCTGCTTCAGTGATGAGGTGTTGAGGGCCTCTGAGGCTCTGGCTCTCTGATTTGGTAGGAGTTGATTTTTCTCTATGCTGATCTCCTTCCCCCTTGTGCTGGTGTCCGGTTCATCAGGAAAACAGCCCCCTTGCTTGTTTCTCCAAGTTTTCTTAGTTTCAGCCGGGGCCCTTTTGAGGTATGATGGGGTGGCTCTCTCCTTAGGGTCTACATCTATCTGAAAAAGAGAAGCAGATTCTCCAACGGAGAGTAAGTTAGCACCAGGACAAATGAGATAACCCTTACTTTTTTTTTTTTATAGAGAATTTAATAGGTGTAGGCCCTCTTGTAGCCCACAATTGATAGTAGCTTGATACTGGAGAGTGGGTGTATGTTTGGATATGGTTCTGACTTGTTTCCCAGCTCCAGCTATGGGTCCCATACCAGTGAGGGGATCAGTTAGCCAAATTGAGAGCAGTTGGTTCCCCACCATGGCTGTGTGCCACCACTGCACTTGTGTGGGCATCACAATAAGTTATTTGCTGCTAAGTAGGTTAGACCATGCGTTGCTTCGATAGATATTGGTCAATTTCCCCCAGTCGCCCATGTAGCACCTTCTGGCACTAGACGCGCTGACTGTCTGGGGACTGACTCTCATCCAACTTCCAGCCATGCCATTCTAATTTGCATGTCAATCACATAAGGTATCTTCAGCAGTAGGGTCTTACCACTAACCTTTGGTGGGTCATCAAGTACTCTGACAGAAATCTGTCTGTCTTTTAGGAAACCTTGTAGGTCTCACTGATCAAAAGCTCATTGTGGATGATAGCCCCATGCTGGTTCTGGGAGTTACAGGTCAGTGCCCACTAAGAAAATGAGGAAAAAGAGAACTAATATACAAGAGTTAGAGATAAGAGAGAGAGAGACAGGGAGAGGGGAAGTGAGGGAGGGAAGATGTAGGAGATTAAGGTTAGTCTTAATCTTACCCTCTCCAGTGTCTTGTGGTTCAGGTGTTCCCTGTAAGGGCCTGGTGAAGGATCGGCCATTTGGTCTATCTTTTAGTAAGTAGAAGATTATGGTACCATTGCCGTTTGGGTCTAGATTTGTGTTTCCCACCCCTTTGATGCCCTCCCCTCCCTCCCCTTCCATCCTAGTGTCTAATCTAGGAGATGCTTGGTGGGTAGGTAAGGTATCTTCGGTAGATTCAGGTTAGGTGCTGTAGATGAGTGAGACTATGTGGCGATTTTTTTTCTGTGATTGGGTGAGTTCACTGAGAATGATCTGTTCCAGGTTCAACCATTTTTCCTCAAATTTCATTGTGTCATTTTTTCTTACTGCTGTATAGAATTCCATTGTGTAGATATACCACATCTTAGTTATCCATTCTTCTAGTGATGGACATCTGGGTTGATTCCAGCTCTTAGCTATTACAAATTGAGCCGCTATAAACATGGTTGAGCAAATCTCTTTAGTCTGTGGTTTGAAGGTTTTAGGGTAGATGCCCAGTAAGGGAATAACTGGGTCTGTTGGTATCTCTATACTCAGCTTTTTCAGAAGTCTCCATATTGCTTTCCAAAGTGGTTGTACCATCCTACAATCCCACCAACAGTGGATGAGTGTTCCTACTTCTCCACATCCTCGCCAGCATTTGTTTTTATTTGATTTTTTGATGCTTGCTATCCTTATTGGGGTAAGGTGGAATCTCATAGTTGTTTTAATTTGCATTTCTCTGATGACTAGGGATGCTGAACATTTTCTTAAGTGTATGTTTGCCATTTCTATTTCTTCCTCTGTGAACTGCCTGTTCAGCTCTTTGCCCCATCTTGTGAGTGGGGTGTTTGACTTCTTACTGTTTAGATTTTTGAGTTCTTTGTAGATTCTAGAGATTAGTCCTCTATCAGTTGGATAACCCACAAATATTTTCTCCCATTCTGTGGGTAATCTATTGGCTTTGCTAATTGTATGCTTGTCTGTAAAGAAACTCCTCAGCTTCATGTGGTCCCATTGGTTGAGTGATGGTTTAAGTTCATGAGCTACTGGGGTTTTGTTCAGGAAGTCTTTTTCCATTCCTATATCATGGAATGTACTTCCTAAATTTTCTTCCAGTAGTATTCGAGTTTCTGGTCTTATATTGAGATCTTTGATCCATTTGGACTTGAGTGTAGTGCATGGTGAAATGTGTGGGTCAAGTTTTAGTTTCCTGCATATGGTTATCCAGTTTGTCCAGCACCATTTGTTGAAGATGCTGTCTTTTTTCCAGCGTATATTGTTTGGGCCTTTATCAAATATCAAGTAGCTATAGTTGCTTGACCCAAAGTCCGGGTCCTCAAGTCTATTCCATTGATCTATAGTCCTGTTTTTATGCCAGTACCATGCTGTTTTTATTACTATGGCTTTGTAATATAGCTTTAGATCAGGTATGGTGATGCCTCCAGAGGTATTTCTTTTGCTGAGGATATGTTTGGAAATGCGAGGCCTTCTGCCTTTCCATATGAAATTTGAGATCATTTTTTCTATCTCTGTGAAGAACACTGTGGGGATTTTAATTGGTATTGCATTAAATCTGTAAATTGCCTTTGGTAGGATTGTCATCTTCACAATGTTAATTCTGCCTATCCAGGAACATGGGAGGTCTTTCCATTTTCTCAAGTCCGCCTCAATTTCTTTTTTGAGTGTTTTTATGTTTTCATTGTATAGATCTTTCACTTCCTTGGTTAACGTTATTCCAAGGTATTTTATTTTTTTTGTCGCAATTGAAAATGGGACTATGTCCCTTATTTCTTTTTCTGTATCTTTGTCCTTTGCATAAAGGAAGGCTACTGATTTTTGTGCATTGATTTTGTATCCTGCTACTTTGCTATAGGAGTTAATCACCTTCAGGAGTTTTGGGATGGAGTCTCTCGGGTCTCTTACATATATAATCATGTCATCAGCGAATAAAGCTAACTTAACTTCCTCCTTTCCAAATTGTATCCCTTTTATTTCCTTCTCCTGTCTTATTGCTTGAGCTAGGACTTCCAGAACTATATTGAAAAGCAGAGGTGAGAGTGGACAACCCTGTCTTGTTCCTGATCTTAATGGGAATTCCTCCAGTCTCTCTCCATTAAGTATTATTTGGGCCTTCGGAGCTTCGTATATTGCCTTTATTAGGTTAAGATATGAACCAACCATGCCAACTCTCTCCAATGTTTTGAACATGAAGTGGTGTTGAATCTTGTCAAAGGCCTTTTCTGCATCTATCGAAATGATCATGTGGTTTTTATGTTTATCCTTGTTTATGTGGTGTATTACATTGACAGATTTCCGTATGTTGAACCACCCCTGTGTTCCTGGAATGAATCCCACTTGGTCAAGGTGGATAATGCTTTTGATGTGTTGTTGGATTCGGTTTGCAAGGATTTTGTTTAGGATCTTTGCATCTAAATTCATCAGGGAAATAGGCCGGTAGTTTTCTTTTCTTGTGGCATCTCTGCCTGGTTTTGGAATTAGGGTGATGCTTGCTTCATAAAAGGAGTTGGGTAGCTTTCCCTGTTCATCAATTGTGTGGCACAGTTTGAGGAAGATTGGTTTGAGTTCTTCCATGAAGGTTTGATAGAATTCAGCTGAGAAGCCATCTGGTCCTGGGCTCTTCTTTTTTGGGAGGTTTTTTATTACTTTTTCAATCTCCATGAGTGTAATGGGTTGATTGAGGTGATTAATCTGCTCTGTGTTTAGCTTTGGTAGATGGTATGCGTCCAAGAATTTATCCATCTCCTCCACATTATCCAGTTTTGTGGAGTAGAGGTTTTTGAAATAAGTCCTGATGATTCTCCCAATTTCACTTATGTCTGTTGTGATCTCTCCTTTTTCATTTTGAATTTTGTTAATTTGAAGCTTTACCTTTTTTTGCTTGATCAGATTGGCCAGGGGTTTGTCAATCTTGTTTATTTTTTCAAAGAACCAGCTCTTTGTTTTGTCAATTTTCTTAATTGTTTCCTTGGTTTCCAATTCATTGATTTCTGCTCTGATTTTAATTATTTCTTTCCTTCTGGAGCTCTTTGGGTTGGATTTTTCTTGTTTTTCCAGTGCCTTTAGGTGGATGGTTAGGTTATTGATTTGGGACCTTTCTGTCTTTTTTATGAAGGCATTGAGTGCTATGAATTTTCCCCTTAGGACCGCCTTCATTGTGTCCCATAAGTTTTGGTACGATGTGTTCTCATTGTCGTTCAATTCCAGAAATTTTGCAATTTCATTTTTTATTTCATCCACTATCCATTTATTGTTTAAAAGTGTGCTGTTCAGTTTCCAGATGCCTTTGGGATTCTTGGTGGGTCTTTTATTGTTGATTTCTAGCAATATAGCATTGTGATCTGATATCATGCAGGGAATTATGTCAATCTTCCTAAATATGTGGAGGCAGTCTTTGTGACCCAATATATGGTCTATTTTAGAGAATGTTCCATGGACTGCTGAGAAGAATGTGTAATCTGTGGATTTGGGATGGAATGTTCTGTAGATGTCCGTTAGGTCTAAGTGATCTATGGTTTTGTTGAGCTCTCTTACTTCCCTGTTGAGTTTCTGTTTGGATGATCTGTCTATTACTGATAATGGTGTATTGAAGTCCCCAGCTATGATGGTGTTTGTGGTTATTTCTGTTTTATTGTCAAGTAGGTTTTGTTTTATGAACTGTGGTGCCCCTGTGTTTGGTGCATACAGATTTATGATTGTGATATCCTCTTGATGGATCGTTCCCTTGATAAGTAGGAAGTGGCCTTCTTTGTCTTTTTTGATTATATTTGGTTTGAAGTCTATTTTATCCAATATTAATATAGCTACACCTGCTTGTTTCTTATTCCCGTTTGCTTGGAATACTGTTTTCCACCCTTTCACCCTGAGGAGATGTCTGTCTTTAATGGTGAGGTGGGTTTCTTGAAGGCAACAGATTGAGGGGTCTAATTTTTTGATCCATCCTGTTAGCTTGTGTCTCTTGATGGGTGAATTAAGGCCATTAATATTTAGAGTAATGACTGTGAGATTTGATTTGATCCCTGCCATATTGTGATGGTAAATGTGGGTTGGAGTTTTCATGGACATTGAAGTTTTTTGTGCCTACTCTGAGTTTGGTTGTTGTGATCTGCTTCTTGTAGGCAATTGTGTTTGATTATTTTTTTCTTCTCTGTGTAGGATTTCCTGAAATACTCTCTGTAGGTTTGGTTTTGTGTTCATATAATTGTAAAGCTGAGTTTTGTCATGGAAAGTTTTTCGTTCACCATCTATTATGAGGGATACTTTTGCTGGGTAGAGTAGTTTGGGTTGGAAGCCATAGGTTCTTAGACTTTGGAGTGTTTCATTCCAGGCTCTTCTAGCTTTCAGGGTTTCCATTGAGAAGTCTGAAGTAATTCTGATGGGATTACCTCTGAAGGTGGTGTGCTGTTTTTCCCTAGCTGCTTTTAGGATTTTCTCTTTGGTGTCAATGTTTAGAGTCTTAATGATAATATGTCTTGGAGAGTTTCTCCTTTGGTCCAGTCTGTTTGGAGTTCTATTGGCTTCTTGTATCTTGATGGGCCTTTCTTTTAAGAGATTGGGGAAGTTTTCTTCAATTATTTTGTTAAATAAGTTCTCCATGCCTTTGGTCTGGATTTCTTCTCCTTCTGGTATTCCAATGATCCTGATATTGGGACGTTTAACTGTATCCCACAATTCCCTCATGTTCTGTTCACAGGAGCTTTTAAACTTACTGAAATTTTTGAACTCTCTAACTGTTTCTTCCATCTTGTCTTCCAGATCAGAGTTTCTATCCTCCACTTGGCTGACTCTATTCTTGAGAGCTTCTAGTGAGTTTTGGGCTTGTTCAATTAAGTTTGCATTTTCTATTATTTTTCTATGTATAATTTCCATCCCTCTGTCAAGCTCCCTTTTCACATCATTTTCTGATTTTCTTGATGATTCTTGGAGTTCATCCTTGCATTTCTTTATGTCTACATTTAGCATGGCCAGCTGATTTTTAAGGTCTTCTTTTTTTTCACTCTCCCTCAAATCTCTTAACTCTCTTTGAAATCCTTCCATTTTCTTATCTAATCCTTCCAATTTCTTATCTATTAGTTCTAGTTTAGTGATGGCAGCATCGACACGATTGTCTGCCCTTTGTTGCTTTCCTGCAAGTTCTACCAATAGGTTGGTTAGAGTTGCATTGCTCATAGCTTCAATGTGGTGTTCTGGTCCTATTTGTTCTTCTATATTTTGGTTGGAAGTATTCATTGTGGGACTGGGTGATCTAATTGGATTTTCTTGCGTTTGATTATTCATGTTATTTGTTTTGCGCTGTGTTCTGCCCATGACAGTGTATGGGCAGATAAGTGGGTGTATCAGCCTGGGCTCAAGAACAATGGGAATCTTATGCAGCCTGGGGGCGTTGCCAAGAAGCCTGGGCTTTGGCTGTCACTTGCCAAAGCCGCCTATCTACTGCCTGGCAGGGGCGCCGAAGTTGCCTGAGTTCTCAAGCGGTAATGTGCCAAGGCTGCCTGCGTTCGAACTAGGAGTGGCACTAAGGCACCAAGCACTGATGCCGCCCGAACTCTGGCTGGGCACGCTGGGAACTGGAAGCAGTCTGCGCTCCCCCGCCACAGGACAATTGTGGACAGCCGCGCGGCAGACAGAGGGCGAGTGGACGAGAATGCGGAGCAGTCTAAGCTTCTGCACGCAGGGAATAATCTCACTTGCCAAAGCCGCCTATCTACTACCTGGTAGGGGCGTCAAGGTTGCTTGAGTTCTCAAGCGGTGTTGTGCCCCAGCTGCCTGCGTTCGAGCTAGGAGTGGCACTGAGGCACCAAGCACTGAAGCCGCCCAGACTTTGGCTGGGAACGCTGGGAACCGGAAGCAGTCTGCGCTCCCCCGCCACAGGACAATTGGGGACAGCCGCGCGGCAGACAGAGGGTGAGTGGCGAGAGTGCGGAGCAGTCTAAGCTTCCGCATGCAGGGAATAATCTCACTTGCCAAAGCCGCCTATCTACTACCTGGCAGGGGCGCCAAAATTGCTTGAGTTCTCAAGCAGTAATGTGCCACATTTGCCTGCATTCGAGCTAGGAGTGGCACTGAGGCACCAAGCACTGAAGCCGCCCAGACTTTGGCTGGGAACGCTGGGAACCGGAAGCAGTCTGCGCTCCCCCGCCACCGGACAATGGCGGCCCGCCGGTGCGGCAGGCAGGTAGGGGATGGTACCTGAGCTGACGCAAGCGAGAGATACAGTCTGAGCTTGTGGGACTGGGCACACTCAGTAGGTGGGCGAGTGGACAAGGGTGCGGAGCAGTCTAAGCTTCCGCGCGGAGGGAACGATCGGCACGCGCCGTGCGGGCTCCGGAGCAGCAGCAGCGGCAGGGGTGGAGCTTTGAACACGGCGGTTATTTGGGGCGAGGGGTGCCTACCCACCCGAAAGGGGACCAGCAATTCCCTGTTCCCCCACCTCTGTGCCCTCCCAGATTTTTCTCCCCTAAAAGCCACTATATACCCTTAATATCTTGCCTTTCTTTCCCCGGGATTTGCAGCGCAGCTAGGCGGTCGCCATCTTGGCCGGAACGCAGAAACTATAATCTTATTCTTATTGGCATAAAAAATGTTAAAAACTGAGGCTCTATAAAAATATTAAGAACTTAGAATTTTTTATTTTGACTTTTTATGATTATAATGTTTTATTTGAACATAGCCCACTCCCATTATCTTCTTTTGTTCCCCATACCCACTCCTCATCCACTGTGGTAGTTTGACTAGATGCCCCCCAATATATTCATTGTTTTATTACAGTTTGTAATTTAGATCTATAGCCAACTGGCTGGAGGAGGTGGATCTTAGGGACCAGCCCTAAGGTGTGATGGTGGATTTGAAATTCCAATATAAAGATATGCAAAGTGCTTAGTTCCACCTGGAGTTCCTAAAGTGTGGTTTGTGGCTTTTGGCTTGTGCCTTTTCTCTCTCTGCTTGGAACTATGAAAGCAGGCCAGCTTCCTCTGCTATTATGGAACTTCCCCTGGATCTGTAAGCTTCAATAAATATCCCTTCCTCTATAACTGTGTCTGGTTTGGAAGTTCATCTCAGTGAACCTGAAGCTGTATGATACAGAAATTGGTACCAGGAGTGGGGTTAGATGAATCTGACCATGTGGATTTTGGTATTTTAGAACTTTTGCTTGGGAACAACAGACAAACACTTGGTGCTTGCCACTGTGGATGCCTTCTGGAGTAGTAACCCAAGTCTTATGGACTATTCTGATGAGAGTTTCAAAATGCTAAGTGCAGAGAGAATTGTGTTTGGAAGTTCAGCTTATGAACTTGGAGGCTTGGCTTATAAACTTTCTAAGAGGAAGGAAAGACTGCAGAGGACTTTGTTGAAACTGGGCTACTGGCAAAAAGGCTGACTGTGTTCTGCTGCCCAGACCCAGAGGGCTTGATCAAGGTTAAATTTGTAATGGACTGATGTGCCTGGCTAAAGGTATTGGACTGAGAGAATTTTTAAGATTTTAAGTTAGAAAACCTCAAGCAAGTTAAAATTACAGGCACCGAGACTGGTTTTAGGTTACTGAAGCTGTTATTGTCAAACACATCAGCAATCTTAAGGAAGATGGCCCAAATGCTTTGGATTGAATCAATGGAGAGGATGCCTAATGAAAGACTATAATAGAAATGCAAACTCTTTTGGAAAGAGTTAACTGGAGAAGGAACCTGCTTTTCATGGTTGTAATTTATGTCATCCCTGAGTTAAGAATATGGCTGTGTCCTGCACACCTGGTATTGGTTTTGGAAGCATGAAAAATGCATGGAGTGGTCATGAATTGCACACAGTTCCAGAAGCCACTGCTGAGATGTGACATGAGGCAGGGCATCATGACCTTGATAGGCTGGTAAAGCCATTAGAAGATGGACCGTGGTTTGCATGAAGATCCAAAGATGTTTTGCATATATCAGGACTGTGCAAAGGCTACCCTGGAGTGCAATGTTAACCTGGGATGAAAGTTTTCCCTGGCTACTCTGCCCAGCTGGAGGAGTGGAATTAGAAAAGCTGGAGATTATCTGTCTCTGGATATATTGGACTTAAACTGCAGAAGCTTTATGTTTGCTTGATGGTGGTTGAATATACATTGCTCTAGTCTCTCCTTCCTATGTTTTATACAAGTTGAAAATGTTTACTCTGTGCCTTTATATGTTGAAAGCATATAACTTATTTGATTTTACAGGACTCATAGCAAAGATACAATCTTAAATCTCAGAAGAGACTTGGGACTTTGGAACTATATTAAGTTGGTAAAGACTGTGGGGACCTTTGAAATTGGACTAAATACAATTTACAATGTGAGGTGGTTATGAATCTATTGGAGGCCAGGGGCAGAATGTGGTAGTTTAAATAGATGCCCCCCAATATATTCAGTGTTTTATTACAGTTTATAATTTAGATCTGCAGCCAACTGGCTAGAAGAGGTGGATCTTAGGGTCTAGCCCTAAGGTGTGGTGGTAGATTTTAAATTCCAATCTAAAGATATACAAAGTTCTTAGTTCCACCTGGAGTTCCTGAAGTGTGCTTTGTGGCTTTTGGCTTGTGGCTTTTCTCTGTCTGCTTGGACCTGTAAAAACAGGACAGCTTTGTCTGCCATTATGGAACTTCCCCTGGATCTGTAAGCTTCAATAAATATCCCTTCCTCTATAATTGTGCCTGGTTTGGAAGTTCATCTCAGAGAACCTGAAGCTGTCTGATACACCTTCCTTCTACCCAAGTTATAGCTCTTCTACTTTAATGTCCCCCCACCATTGTCTGTGTATATGGCTCACAGAATTCAGAGTTTCCTGAATGAGTGTGGGGGCTTGAAATTATTTTCCAGAGCACATGCAACTTATAAGTGGCTACACCACTGAGGAAAAACAGTGCTGCCTTGTAAATTGCTATATATGGCATGAATTCAACAGGAATCCAAATAAGATATCGGAGAAAGGGTAGAGGAGTTATTTTAATAAAGCAACTCTAACACTCATGGCAAAGTGTATAAAAATTGCTGGTTGACTGAGCTGGGTGTGGTGGCACACACCTTTAATCCCAGCACTCGGGAGGCAGAGGTAGGAGGATCACAGTGAGTTCGAGGCCACCCTGAGATCCCTGAGACTACAGAGTGAATTCCAGGTCAGCCTGAGCTACAGTGAGACCCTACCTTGAAAAACCAAAAAAAAAAAAAAAAATTGCTGGTTGATAAGGATTGTGTCAGTACCTAAAATGTCCTTAATCTGGAATCCCTATTCTTCCTCCACTGCTTCCCTCCTTGTGGGGCTAGGATGTGCTCTCTCAGGAACACTCTGTAGTGGGCTTAATCTTCTCTTTACTCTGAGATCCTTGGACTCCAATACAAAACTTCTAGATTCTGTGCTTAGCCATGAAACTCCAAAGATTAACTTTCTCCTTATAATAAATTTAAACTTCCCTTTCACTGGATGTACCATTATATTTACATTTACCAAAATCACTTTTAAAAGATCTGTATTATCTTTACACCAGAAATCATGTTAATACTGCTTTTGACATAATGTGGGATGTGATATTAGTAGATCATTATTACAATAATGGCTGCTGTCACCAATAAAGTTCATCTGTGAAAGCATGTTTAAAACTATGCTAGTGAAAGATCATAGGGAATAGAATAAACAATTTCTTTAAAATCTCACTCTATATTTATAAATCCACTTGCCACTCTATAACTAGTACCTGAAATACTAAAAATTGTAAAAAACAAATTTTAAATCATATCACAGCAATTGTTCAGGTATAATTGGCTGAAATGTTAAGAATTAACCAATGGGATTGTTACCTATTCTTTGGCTTTTATTTTTCCAAATAGAGGAGTTGAACTGAGGTGTGTTCCCCTCTCCTATCATCCTCATTTTCATCTAACCCCTCCATTTTTCTGGTTTTGCTGTGTGGACATGTACACATTAGACTCCCCTCAGGGCTGCTGTCAGCTGAGCAGTGACAGCTGGTTCCTCTATAATTTCAAATAGATATGCCTTCTAACACAGGGCTGAGACATAAGCTGGTCAGGGCATGGGAGTCATGCCTTTATCATCACAGATTCCTCAGCCATGCGAGTGAATGTGTTGATTCGTCATTGCTGTTAAATTGACATCTGTTTCATGAACGTGTTCACAGATTCTTAATAGCTGTAATACATTCTTAGAGAAGATTTGCCTTAAATTTAATGATGGTCAAGCCAAAAATTAGTTAATTCATTGCAAATCACTAAGAGCTGGTCATGCACTTAAAGCAAACCCACCATGAAAACAAAATAAATGCCATGCAGAAGGTAAAAACAATTAAAAGCCCAGAAGATGGCACATCAAAGTGGTAATCATGGCTATATTTGAATAGTGGGATGTTTCTGCATTTTCTGAAATATTTGCCAAATATGCACTAATTTTATAACAAAAAGCAGCTTTGTAGAAGTATTTTCAGATGTCTGCACTTTTAGATAGATTCAGATTTTGTCTTCATAATGTCATAAAGCTCAATTGATTTGTTAGTGTCTTAGACAACCAATAAATCTAATAGAAAAACAGGCAAAAACAAAAATCTAATCATATAGCCTCATAATTGATCCCCAAATATGGCTGAAATGCTCATAATGTGTTTATTCTTAATTAAAATAGCAGAGAGATCATCTCTACATGATACTGTCTCTTAATAAAAAAAAATCTAGGAATAAGAGATACACTTAAAAGAATAAGAAATTTTGGTGACTAAACACCATTACATTCTCCTTTTGTAGCACAATTAAGTTGACAATACAGAATGTGTGTTCTTTGTTTTATGAGAACACCCTCTCCATGTTTCATGACTCATTCTCCTTAGTTTTTAAACTTTTTTATTTTTAGACAATAAACCATGATAATTCCTTTCTCCACTTTCCCCTTCACAAATCCACTCTCCATCATATACCCTCCCCCTCTCAGTTAGTCTCTCTTTTATTTTGATGTCATCATATTTCCTCCTATTATGAGGATCTTGTATAGGTAGTACCAGGCACTGAGAGGTTATGGATATCTAGGCCATTCTGTGTCTTGAAGAGTGTATTGTAAGGAGTCCTACTTTTTTTTTTTTTTTTTTTTTTTTTGGCTCTTACATTTCTTTCTGCCACCTCTTCCACAATGGACACCGAGCATTGGACAGTGTGATAGAATTGTTTCTGTGCTGAATATCCCACTGTCACACCTTCTCAGTACTATGGTGCTCTCTCTCTCTCTCTCAATCTCTCTCTCTCTGCACACACACACATATGTACATATATAGAGAGATACATATATATAGACATATGCATATACATATATATATATATATATATATATATATATATATATATAGAGAGAGAGAGAGAGAGAGAGAGAGAGTATGGGTGTACCAGGGTCTCTAGCCACTGCAAACGAACTCCAGACACATGCACCACCATGTGCATGTGGCTTATGTGGGACCTGGAGAATTGAACCTGGGTCCTTAGGTTTTGCAGGCAAGTGTCTTAACTGCTAAGCCATCTCTCCAGCCCCTTTTTAATAAATACTTTTAATTTTTACTTATTTGAGAGAGAAAAAGAGACAGAAAATGTGCATGCCAGGGCCTCCAGTTGCTGCAAATTCCAGTTGTGTGTGTCACCTTGTGCATCTGCCTTATGTGGATTTTGGGGATTGAACCTGGGTCCTTTGACTTTGCAGGCAAGTACCTTAACCACCAAGCCACCTCTCCAGCCCACTATGGTTCCTTTTGAGTCATTTTCCTGGTCACCACCATGTGAAAAGTGAAGTTTCTCTAGCCAAAAGTGAGAGTAGCATAATATATGGGTATGAACATTAAGAAAAGTGTTTACAGGGCAGTTTGGTGAGCATAATATATGCATTTAGCCAGTCACTAGCAGGCACTACACCCCAGGGCTCATGACCTCCCCTGTCATAGGCTTTTATCTATGCTTTCAATACCAGGCATGTATTTCCTCCCATGGAACTGGCCTCCAGACCAATTAGAGATCAGCTGGTTTCCCCCATAACAAACATGCCACTATTGAACCTATTGGGTCCTTTGGACTGGCTGACCAAACTTAAGACTTGCAGTATCCACTGTTGTTTATCACTGCTGATGACTTCTGTCTTGCATAGGGCTGCATACAGCATAGCTTTCCTCAGCATTCTATCAGCTGGTCTATAGGGAGGAGGTTTTCAGCTCAGCTCCAGCTTGACTTCTCAGTGATCTTGTGGCACAAGCCTGTGGAATATTTACCAACAGGGTCTTAACATACATTTCTGGTGGAAAACCAAGAACCTTGGCAATGACCTGTAATGTTGTGGGGGCATCAGAGACCTCCCTGGCCAACAACTCACTGGAAGATATACCACCCCTGGTACTGAACTTTTTCTAGTAACAATCTCTCCCTCTTCCTCTCTTAAATAAATAAATAAAATAATTAAATATTTAAAGATTCTCATTCTCCTTTTATGGTGTGCCTCTACCTGAGAACAGGATTTCTTGCTTGCTCACACATCCCAATCCTGTAATCAGTTAGGCCTCAGTGTTGGACTTTCCACAATCCCCTGGGCTTCTCCCACCCCTTCTGCTCTGTGTGTGTGTGTGTGTGTGTGTGTGTGTGTGTGTTTCTAGTATAAGTGGAGCATGGTATGGTATATGTATGTATATAGGGTATGTGTGTGTACAGGCAGATGCATGGGCACCCTGTGAGCTTGTGTCTGAGGCCACAGAATGTCAGGCATCATCTTCTATTGTTCACTGGTATTGGTTTCCTTGAGACAGAGCCTCTCCTTGAATGCAAGGCTGTCATTTTGGTCAATCTAATAGATCATCCAGTCCCATTGATTTTCTTGCCTCTGCCGTCATGTGGGACTGGAGCTACAGACATGCGTGTCCACTTTTTGCATGGGTGCTGGGAATCAAACTCAGGCCTTCTTGAGTTCTCAGGCCATTCTTATCCACTGAGCCATCTCCCAGCCCCTTTGAAGTACTCACCATAATTGTAAAGAGTATGTTCATCTCTCACTGTCTTGATTTCATTTGGAGAGATCTTCACTAGAATAATGGTGCTAGTCCCTCATCCCACCCTGACATTTTGTTCTTTGAATCAGTGGAGCTCAGCTAGGGCTGTGGTTGTCCTCCAGTGGAGGGGACACACTGAATGGCCACCCTGATCTGTCCTCTGGCTAGATAGTTAAGGTGGAGGGGGCCATAGATTGTTTGTCCATAGATGCCATTACTACAGGACTTAATGACCTTGGGTTCTACCTTAGTGCCGTGATTCTAAGTCAGACAAACATCCTCTGTGAAGGAAGCGTAAAGGGTTATGGAGAAAAATTGTTCACTAAGCCACGGGCTCCATTTCTCTCGGTCATAAAGCTGGCGTTTGATTTATACTCTTCCAATTCCTGTGCATCTCTCAGCTGATTCAGAATTTGGATGAAGAAAATACACTGGCATAACAATATGATTTCTTAAAACAATAACTTTATTGAACTATAACATCTGTATCTTCTCCTGGGCTGGAAGGATCATAAAAAGAGGGATCTTCACAATGTTTTCCCTCATGTCAGCAGAGTGCTTAGCATACTACAGGCTGTTGATAAATATTTAAGGAATGAGTAAAACACTCATCTTTTGATTATTAGTCTTAATACAGGCCCTGACATAGATGTCCAGTATATATAGGTTTAGAATGGAGTTCTAATTTAACAGAGGCAGAAAGATCAAAAAGTACATTCTGATTCATTCTTCTTGATACTTTAACCTAACCCTCCCTTCCCTGTCTCTAGCTAAGTAAAAATAATCCTCTAAAACAATCTATATTTTCCCAGGCCATGTCTGTTTCTCATCTCATTAGAGTTCACACAGGGAGGAGGGAGTTAGTCATATGGGAATCTATTAATTTCCTATTTGCTGCCATTACTTTAAGTCCTATGGCAGAAAATGTGTTTTTATTTGTTTTTTTTGTTGTTTGTTTGTTTGTTTGTTTGAGATAGGGTCTCACTCTGGCCCAAGCTGAGCTGGAATTTGCTATGTAATCAGGGTGGCCTCAAACTCACAGTGATCCTCCTGCCTCTGCCTCCCAGTGCTGGGATTAAAGGCATGTGCCACCACGCCTGGCTTAAATGTATGTTTTATTGAAAGAGACAAAGTTTGAGAAACAAGAAGAAATGGGAGCACCTAACCAATGTTGCAGTAAAATTTAGAGATGGCTTTGCCTTCCAGGGAATAATTTCCAAAGGATGATCCCAGGGGATGATATCTCAGGACCAGCCGACATGCCTATCTTCAGGCCTCCTTTGGGCTGTGCCTCCTCCCATGGGACTCCACTGCTCACTAGGGACGGGATGTTTTCTTCCTGTTCACCAGAAAGAGGAATGAAGTAGTATGAAGGATTCCTCAGTGTGGGCCTCTGGCCATGCCCTGGTCCACACACAAATCTGTGTGAGCAGAGTCCAGTAGGTCATCCCCTTTACAGATGACTTGGGCCAAGCACATGCCGTACTTTTGAGTGGAAATGTGAGAACCCTTTTCTAATGGGAAGAGTTGGAAATTTTAAAAGGTGAACCGTAGCTCATGGTAATGTTGCTTGTTTGCCTTTCTTATTTTCCTTTTGTAGCCCCAGGCTGGGTGTCTAGGATTCTGTTCCATCAACGAAATCTCCAATTCTCAGAGTCTGAAGGTGTGACCTAACCTCCCAGCCAGGACTAATGTTCTACTGCAATGCATTCCCTTCTCCATGGACAATGGTATGACATAATCATTGAGATCTCCATCTTCACACATTGTCAGTAGGACTTTCCACATGGTAGAATGGCATGTACCTATTACAGATCATACTGCAGGAAAAAAAAAAGATTAAACCACCTAGGGAGTTTTGATAAATTAAATTTAAAAATAGTTTATAAGATAACTTGTGGTTTCGGAGAGAAAATATAAATGGATAATAGATAAATAGATAAATAGATGATAGATAGATAGATACATAGATAGATAGATAGACAGACAGATGGATAGATGACAAATAGATGAATGGATAGATAGATACATAGATATATGTATGACAGTGTGATCAAGCATGAAAGATGATGATTTTATTTCACTTTATGAAATCTGTCTTGCTTATTACCTTCTAAACGACAAGTAAATTTCTGGAAGAAAAATCATCTTATATCATCAGAACCATCAGAACCCGTGAACCCTGAGGCTCAGTAGCATGGTGCCACACCAGAGTGCTTCCTCTGAGTCTACTCACTGAAGCAGAGGTGCTGTTGAGTTCTTTTTCCTCCATCTCCCTCCTTTGCTTCCCTCTCCCACCAACCCCCGCCCCCCGCCACACACAGGTTTTCCATTCCCCTACATAGTTCTGTAGCATCTCAAAGTCACTGTGGCATCACTGACCCTTACACACCTCCAGAGTCAAGTTCAGGGTTTCCAGATGTTGTAGAGTGAGGCATTTTCAAGATAAACTTGCTAATATCTAGCCTATCACATATAACTTTAAAAGTTATTTATACTAAAACAGCACTCTATTAGTGATACAAGTGACAGAAGTAATCAAAGCTGCATTCTAAGTTATTCTGGACCATGCCTCAAAGCGCTCTCTCTCTCTCTCTCTCTCTCTCTCTCTCTCTCCCTCCCTCCCTTTTAATCATCATTCTATGCTTTTTTTTATTTTTCAAGGTAGGATTTCTCTATAGACCAGGCTGTCTTGGAATTCACTATGTAGTCTCAGAGTGGCCTCGAACTCATGGTGATCCTCCTACTTCAGTCTCCCAAGTACTGGGATTAAAGGTATGTGCCACCATGCCTGGCTTCATTCAACACTTTAAAAAAATATTTTATTTTATTTGTTGGAGAGAGAGAGATACAGAAGTTGGCCGGGAGACAGACAGAGAGAGAGAGAGAGAGAATGGGCACACCAGGGCCTCCAGACACTGTAAATGAACTCCAGATGCATGCACCCCCTTGTGCGTCTGGCTTACATGTGTCCTGGGGAATCGAACTTTTGGCTTTGTAGGCAAGCACCTTAACCACTAAGCAATCTCTCCAGACCATCATTCAACACTTTAAAAAATATTTTTATTTATTTGCAAGGAGAGAGGGACAGGGAAAAGAGAGACAGGGCCTCTTGCCACTGCAAACAAATTCCAGAATCATGTGCCACTTTGTGCAACTGGCTTTACCTGGATACTGGCGAATCTAACCTGGGCCATCAGGCTTTGTAAGCAAGTGCCTTTAACCACTGAGAAATCTCTCCAGCCCTCATTCTATACTTTTTATGTGCTAAAAAAAAATGGGCCACACCTACCATTCACATTGCTTCTTCTTTTTTTTTAATTTTTTTTGTTTATTTATTTATTTGAGAGCAACAGAGAGAAGGAGGCAGAGAGAGAGAGAAGAGAGAGAGAGAGAAAGAGAATGGGCGCGCCAGAGCTTCCAGCCTCTGTAAATGAACTCCAGATGCGTGCGCCCCCTTGTGCATCTGGCTAACGTGGGTCCTGGGGAATTGAGCCTCGAACCGGGGTCCTTAGGCTTCACAGGCAAGCGCTTAACCGCTAAGCCATCTCTCCAGCCCTCACATTGCTTCTTAAGAGACCACTAGATCATGAACTCATATCATCTAGAGCCATGAAGATTCTGAATAGACCAAACCTGCTGGAGGCACACAGAATGTAAAAGAAACAGCCCAAGAGAGAAGGCAATGAGAATCAAAGAGAAAGTGAGGCAGCCTCACTCAGGTTTTCTCAGAAGTTGCTTATCAGTGAATAGAGCATAAGATGGACAGCTAGGGTGGTGCTGGAGTCCTGGGGACTACGGAATCTTGACTTCATTACAGAGTCCACTGAGAAAGCCACCCAGAGCTGAGGCATCAGGGCTTCCCTGCCTTCCCCTCGGTCATTACCACAGTCCCAGTTCTGTTTCTAACTTGTCTGCCTCTCCCTGTCCCAGGTGGGGAGCTCAGCTGTTCTGGACAACAGAATGGGAAGCTGCTTTAATGCCCTGGGGCTTTGCTTCTGTGGTTCTGATACAGGACATTAGACCTAATTTAATTTGAAAATAATATAGTAAGATGAAAGGAAATCCCAGTTGAGCTCCTCATTTTAAAAAGAGTTAAGAAAAAATAGATGAAGTGAGCCTGAGACCTGAACCTCAAAGAAGACCCTCTGGTGAATGGAGGCAGACGAGCCCAGATGTTTTTTCCATCTGTGTCTTGTCCCCTCTGGCATAAGGGCTAGAGGAGGGAGAAAGTACAGCAGACAGAACAGCAGGCCAACTTGCTGATGCTGCCCTCCCATTTAGCTCATGGAAATTTCATAGCTTCTAAGGTCTAACTTTCCCCCCGGATTTGAGGGGAAACCACCTATAACCCATTTGAACTGTTTTCATGGAAGAAACTTTGTTACTGTGCAAAATTTCACCCAAGATTAATTGGACTTGACATCCCAAATGTCTTTTGCATGATGTACTAAGGTGGTGTTTTTGAAAAATGTCAGTATCTGATCCTTGGTGTGTGGTTTTTAGATGTCCAAAGTATTCCCACTTCTCGAATTCCCTTTAAGAAGCTGGAATGCAATGGCTTGCTGGGTTTTCTTTATTTCAGATGAATCCCCACCTTGCTATAGCAAGACTAAACGGTCTCCAAATCAACCATTCATCACAATAAAAAAAAAAGTACTGAATGGTATCCAGAGTCCCTGGCCTTGGTTCAACACCAACCATGCGGTAGTTTACGGGAAATTAGGATCACAGGCCAGCTTTACATTAAATGGAAAGTGTGCGCTACCATCTTGTGGACGAAACATAAATAACACTGAAACATATGTGCATGCACTTGGTGGACACTAAAGGAATGACATTCCAGAAGGCAAAGCTTGGATGCCATTACCATGGTTGTTTAGAAGAAGTAGGACAATTAAAACTGGCCTCTCAGGGTGGGCAAGGGCCTTTGAGTATGTTAAACCAAACTCCGTCACTAAGGTTTGAATCACTTTGACAAGGTCCAGTTGCTCTTTGCCTATCTCCTTCCCACATACAAGAAAATGTCAACACTGTCAGATAGAGGAGGAGAGACTTCCAGTACAAACTCCCAGAGGTGCAGATTAGATATTGGTGGATGTTTATTTTTGTCATGACCAAAACAAAAGTGTAACTGGTCTTGCATTGTTCTGATAGTTGTGAAGGATATGCCACATACAATTTCTCTACCACCGTGGTGATAGTTTGAAGTTCGAGCTTAGTGTGTGTTTATTTGTTTGTTTGTTTTCATCTTTTGTGATGCTGGGAATTGAACCCAGAAACTCAGGCTTGCTGGACAAGAGCTTTAAGATAGATATAGAGAGATATCCCTGGCCCTATTTCAAAGATTAAGCAATCATTCCTCATTAGTTCACACACATGCATGTGCATGCACCGCCATGTGTGCGCACGTATGCACACGCACATTAGCAGCTTGTTTCCAGAGAATTATGTTCACTTGAATGTCACTGCCATTGCTAAAGTGATGGATTTATACGAACAGAAAAAAAAAAAAAGCCCTAAAATCACAATGAAATGTCAATAACAGTAACAATGGCAACAAGATATGGGGAACATGCGTTTACTCCCAGCACTGGTTTTAGGAAAAGACAGGTGAACACTTATTACCCCAAGTGATTGTTCCTGGCCTCTCAGGCTTGACTCTGTGTTTGGAGTCTCTACAACTTTATCTTCCAGGATCTTTAAGATACTTTCATTATATCTTATGGCCAAATACCTAAATATGGTCTGTGAAGAAAAGCCAATACTATAAAAGATTTGAAGAAGATTTAAGGGACGAGCTGGATGTAAACTCTGCCTTCATCAGCTGAAAAACCACCAGAGGTTTAACCCATCTTAAAGCCAAAAAGCGAATCACCCACAATGAACATCCAACAAGGAGAAGGAGCCTTCCATTGGAAACCCACCAGTGGCCTAAGCCATCTTACAGTGAAGACATGAATCATCGACAACGAACATCCAACAAAGAGAAGGAGGTGCCTTTGATTACCTTGCTTTCTTGAATCAGATGTGGTATTTCAACTTTCCACACATTTGTATGTGAGTGATGAATTCTTGGATACTAATATTAGCATTTAATCACAAAATTACTTAGAGCTGAAGAAATCTTTTATACTGCATTCTTGTAGTTTTAGGATAACCTGAAATTATTTTCATCCCCATAAGAACTTTCCTCTGAACAAATAGTGGAACTCAACAGGAAATGTGCTTAAAGTCCGGAATATTTATACACACCCCTATTTCTCTTTTTTTGCCAGTCTGGGTATTAAACCCAAGGCCTTGTACATGCATCTCCAGCCAAGTTATATTTGTCTCCAAATTATATCTTCAGCCCATAATGGTTAACCTTTAAGCACTTCTTTGTTTTGCATTTGAGAAGCATGGGAACTGAACATAAAGTGATAGAATGATAGAGAGCTGGTCAGATGGCTCAGTGATTAAAAGCATCTTCTTACAAAGCCTACCAGCCTAGGCTCCATTCTCCAATACCCCATAAAGCCAGATGCACAGAGTGGTTCATGCATATGGAGTCTGGAGTTCATTTGCAGCAGAAAGAGACCTTGGTGAGCCCATTCTGTCTCTCTTTCTCAGCAGATAAGTAACAAAAAATGTTTTATGAGAGAGATAATAGTGGCGTGCTAGGACTCCCAGCCACTGAAACCAAACTCCAGACATGTGCACCATCTTGTGTGCATGTGTGACCTTGTGTGTCTGGCTTATGTGGGATCTGGAGAGTTGAACATGGGTCCTTAGATTTTGTAAGCAAGCACCTTATCTGCTAAGCTATCTCTCCAGTCCATCAAAATATTTTTAAAAGAAAAGATAGTATGAGAGTAAAGGGACTATAGAAATCTGAAGAAGAATTCAAGAATAAGAATCATATTATATATTGAATGTCAGTGACACACCAGGTAATCTACCACACCTTTCCCTGCAATGCCTCCAAGCTTTGCACAAGACCAGACCTTGCCATTTCAGGTTTGATGAGCATAAGTGACTCATTCAAGTCACATATGTAAAAAAGAGAGATTTAGAACTATGTATCTTCTTTATGTCATGTGTGTAGTCCATTCTTTTAAAGAACAAAGTATGGTTTGGGTGAGTTTCAATAAGAGAACAGCAAGTATTCAATTAACATTTTGGCTACAAAAGATTGGAACTTGGAAGAGAAACCAAAGCTGGCCATGGAGATCTGTGAATAGGAGCCTGAGCTAAAATTATGTGAACGAGTGAGGTGATGGAGAGAGGACGCAGGAACAGTGCATACAGCCTAGAGAATGTCCACCGATAAATGGGCAGGGTAAAGAAACGAGCCTTTGATCCATCACTAAACCAACACAGAAGGGGTGCATCACCTATTGCTCTTGATTTTAAGAAAACGGGCAGGTGAGTAGTCAGTTCCAGGTCACACATCCCAGGGACACAGAGTGGGCCTCTGTCCTTCACCCCATTTCTCTTTTCCCACAACTTCAAAAAAAAGTCCTTTTGTTTTTCTACATCCAACATTTTTCTTCCCAGCAAGTGAGAACAAATAAATTCTGAGAAGAGCTTGAATACCCAGCCACGAGTCCCCTAATTGGATGATTCGACATTTAACCCCCAGTGTACATGGGGGGCAAGGGGGCAGATAGTGGAGGGTGGTGGGGAACACTATTCGTTTTCTCACTTAAACAACCACATTCAACAGAGGTGATACCCATAAGCGAATTACTAAGGCCAGTAACACATCCCTTAAGAAATATGTGCAGCCCATTGTTCCAGCCCATTACTGACCAGAACAGCCTCATAAACCCAGGTCTGCCAAAGCCAGACGAAAATGTGTATAATTGGAAAAAGGTTGAAAAGGATCCTAGATAATAAATTACACTCACTCAGTGCCTTTGTCCTTCCAACTCTTCAGCTAGCATCACATTTCGAAAGGGAGCCACAGAGAACAGCCAAATGCTGAGAGGGAAGCCTGTACGTATTAGACACCAGAGAGAGGCCTTTGAGATCAGGGAAATTGGTCGTTTACCTAGCTTCCATTGCTGTGAAGGGCGCATCATGCGGAGAGCAGGCTATGGCCACCTGCTTCTCTAGCAGTCCAGGCCAGGGCCCCACAGCTCGACTGTTATCAACGGGAAAAGTCGGCAGAAAGAACTTAACCAAATATTTTCTGATCAGGCGCTCTGATAATCTCCCGAATTCCCTCTTGCAAAAGCAACCTACCTCATTTCCTTGGACAGCATGGAGTTGCAATCTTCTCTGACATTTAATGGCACTTCATCCTTGGGAAATAGTTATTTACAAAAGGGAGGGTTAGGGTGGGGCGGGGGGATGGCTTTGCTGTTAAGGTGCTTGCCTACAAAGTCAAAGGAGCCGGGTTTGATTCACCAGGACCCACATATGCCAGATGCACAAGGTGGCGCATGCTTGTGGAGTTCACTTGCAGTGGCTGGAGGCACTGGTGTGCCCCTTCTCACTCTCCCTCTCTCTTAAAAAAAAGGGGGGGGGAGTATGGAATGAATTTCTCCTGCTTACACAGTACATTTTCTTTAACATGTGGATGCATGTGCATGCCTTTACATGTGTGCGTGCATGCGTGTGCATGCATGTGTGTGTGTGTGCATGCGCGCACACACACACACACACACACACACATTTAGCATCCAACATTGATTGAAACCAGCTGGAATAATTTTCCCCGAGGTTGCCAAGCTTCAGTCCATCCCAGGACTGGAAGCAAATCCATCCTTACCTTGCTGCGATGAGTCTTCAGGATGAGAAGCTCATGTCAGTACCAGTGATGCATGAATTCGGTCATTCAAGTCCCATCCATAAAGACGTGGTAGGTTCATACTTTTTTACAAAATTTTATAGAGAGTGAATGAGACAGACAGAGAGACAGAAAGAGAGGAGAGACAGAAATGGCGTGCCAGGGCCTCAGCCTCTGTAATCGAACTCCAGACGCTTGTGCTACCTAGTGGGCATGTGCAACCTTGCACTTGCCTCACCTTTGTGCGTCTGGCTTATGTGCGACCTGCAGAGAGATGGAAGCTGGGTTGTTAGGTTTCACAGACAAGTGCCTTAACCACTAAGCCATCTGTCCAATGCAGGGTTCAGACTTTTAAGCCAAAGTCTCCCCAAAGGGGTGGAGGTGGTGAGCGAGGCAGAGGTACCAAGGCAGCTTGTTCTCTGAGTAAAGAGATTACTACCAGAATTCATTTATTTACCCCATCCACCACAAAAGATAGCTTTTCCTGCTACTTCTCATGTGGAAGCATTACAATGTGTTGTGATACAAAGTGAATGAGAAAGAATTTACTCACAATAAGCACATTCTCTAATGTTGTTAAAGTTGTGTATTCACCTCACATTTTTTTTTTGGGGGGGGGGTAGGGTCTTGGTGTAGCCCAGGCTGACCTGGAATTCACTATGCAGTCTCAGGGTGTCCTCAAACTCAGGGCGATCCTCTTACTTCTGCATCCCCCAGGGCTGAGAGCTCGGATTAAAGATGTGCACCACCATGCCCGGCTTTCACCTCACATGTTTTACAGCATGCTGTGAAAGCCAAGGTCAGTTCATTGACTGGTCTAATGAGGCATTCAGTAGCTAGACCTTGAGGCAGTACAAGGGCCCCACTCACTTCCAGTGGGCAGTGAAAGAGACACACTTGTTTCTGGGTGTCAAGAAGTCTTTTAAATGTGATATTGAAGCTCTTTCTGAGTCCTTCCCTCTGCCTTTAAAAAAGCCCTGCTCTAAAGATATGCTCTAGAGGACCAAGAATCCTGCTTGCCCTGCTCATTCCATTATTCTTTTTATTTTCTTTGTGACAGGGTCTCACAGACCCCTGGCTGATCTTTGTGCTGTATTTTCACAACATGCTTGCTGTAGAGGTGGATGACGGAACCACATCAGAAATGACACCATTTGCAGATTTATTTCTCTGGGTCATCAGGGCTACATGGTGACTATTTGATAAATGGCCCACACTTTCAGCTTTTTCAACTGACCATTGTGTGGACTATAGAAATTTATTTCAACACAGGGAAATGTTATGCATTTGTTTTTGAGGCTGAGTCTCATATAGCCCAGGCTAACCTGCAACTCTTTGTATAACCAAGGATGACATTTAGACTTTGAACTCCTGCCCTGCCTGCCTTCATCTCTTGAGTGCTGGGATAATAGGCATGTGCCATCATGCCTGGTTCATGCATTGCTGCAGATGAAACATGGGGCTTCTGTGAACAACTAGGCAAGGAGTCTATCAACTGGTCTATATTCCCAGCCCCTAAGAAAAGTTTTAACAGTAACACTTATCATGGTCTTGTGGAGAATAAGGAAATATATGTCTTCATAGTAAAATAGTACTGTTCAAAGACCTTACCCATAGTCTTTATAATAAAGCTATAAGAGTGACTTCATTGGGCTGGAGGGATGGCTTGGTGGTTAAGTGCTTGCCTGCAAAGCCAAAGTACCCAGGTTCAATTCTCCAGGTTCCACATAAGCCAGATGCACAAGGTGGCGCATGTGCCTGTAGTTTGTTTGCACTGGCTAGAGGCCCATTCTCTCTCTCTCTCTCCCTCTGTCTGTACTAAATAAATAAAAATAAAAACTTAAAAAAAAGAATGACTTCATTTATAAAATAAGAGTAATCTTAATAGCATGTCCATAATTTAAATATATTATTTATTTATTTATTTATTTATTTATTTATTTATTTATTTAAGAGAGAATGGAATAGGGAGGGAGGAGGAGAGAAAGAGGGAGAGGAGAGACTGCAAATGAACTCCAGACACATTCGCCACCTTGTTCATCTGGCTTATGTGGGTCCTGGGGAATCAAACTTGGGTCCTTTGGCTTTACAGGCAAGCACCTTAACCACTAAGCAATCTCTCTAGTCCAGCATCTCCATGATTTATAATTGGGTATTTTGAGAGACATTATATTAAATCAATGCCTAGTCTAAACAAAGTGCTTGGTTATATTAGTTGCTATCCTGAAACACATTTTATATTTCCACTTGTGATAGTTAATATTGTCAACTAGACAAGTTCTAGGAGAGCAAAAGCTAAGTACAACCATTCACTGGGTTCTGTTAGCTGACTTCAGATGCAATGTGACCAGCCGCATCGTGCTCTTGCCACCATAACTTTCCCCATCATGATGGACTGTCCCCTCAAACTGTGAGCCCAAAATGAACCCTTCCTTCCTTATGTTGCTTTTGTCAGGTGTTTTGTCACAGCTATGAGAAGAGTAACTATTACACTACTCGTTGAATCACAATTCTTACTTCAACTCAGGAAAGAATACTTCTGTAATAATAACTTTTCAAATTCTTTCAGCTTTTTTGTATTTTTACTTTGTCTTTTTCCAAACTGTGGGCTCCTTGAAGTTGATACTAATGTAACTTGGACCATATCCTCTAAGACTCACCATTGTAACAGCATTGTGAGCCATTCTGAGATTGCATTAGGCACCAGGAACAGTGAAATGCAAATTACCACCCAAGGACAAGCACCTAGTATTGTTGTAGCTACCTTCACATTGCTGGGGAAAAAAACAACCTACCAGAAGCTGTTGATGGGAGTAATTTATTTTGGCTTTCAATTTCTAGGGAAAGCTCTATGATGGTAGGGGAAAGAAAGTAGAGCAGAGGATGGACATCACTTCCTTGCCAGCATTAGGTAGACAACAGCTGCAGGAGAGTGTGCCAAACGCTGGGAAGGGGAGGCTGGCTATAACACCGGTAAGCCCAGCCACAACAACACACTGCCTCCAGCAAGGCTCCACCTTCCACATTTCCATCAGCTGGGGACCAAACATGCAGAATACAAGAGTTTATGGTTAGGGGGATCTGATTCAAAGAACTGCAACCATGAAGTGAGTAATGTACTTAGATGACTTCACTAATCTTTGTGACATCCCTATGTGTGGGAAGTATTAGCTCCACTTTACAGATGACCATTGATGCTGTAGAAATTAAGTAACTTCTGTGTCAGCCAACCACCTGGAACTCAAAAGAAAATCTGTTTCCAGACCTCATGCCCTTTCTATATTGGTTATATTCTGGAATTCCCAAGAACATCTGGTACAGCTGCCCCCACACTCTTACCATAAAGCAGTACTGCTCAAATTTTAATGTGGACATGAACCTTCTGCAAGTCTTGATAAACATCACATGTTGGTTCAGTAAGTCTGGGACTGGCCCTAGGCTCTGCATTTCTAGCAACTTCTCAGGTGGTACTAATAGTGCCAATCTGTAAATACATTCAGTACGAAAGTGAGGCCGTTAGGATCTGCATCTTCTGAAATTCTTGGAGTGGGATAAGTGGCAAGGGAGTCGTGTGGGATTTCTGTATTGCTCCTAACTGAAGTGTTTATAACTTGGGGCATCTTTTATCTAATTTTCTTAAATTCTATTGCATGTCTGTTCCTTCTAATTCCCTGATGACTAGAATTGCTTGGTGGGGGTATTTTAAACTGTATCACATGTGCCCAGGAGAGGGTCCAAAAATGTGTAGTTTTACAAGTACTTAAAGTGACTCCATGTCAGAGACGTTTGGGCATTGATAGCACTCTAGAGATTGCAGAAAGCAGAAAATCAGTGAGACACTGTGTAATCAGGGAGGGCTGGAGAGGGATGGGGTGGTTCTCATAGTGGAGAGTCAGTACAGCTAAGGCTCAAGGAGCAAGAGAGTCTGAAAGGGTCAGAAGACAGCAGGAAAGATATTCATCATTTGGGGCACATATACACAAGGGCATGAACCTTGGTTCCACAATTCGTCATATTCAGTTCATCTAAATGAAACAATATTTAATGATCTTATAGTACAAGATTATCATATTGTTTCAATACAGAGTCACACTGGAGCCACATACAACCACAAGTTTACATATTGTGATAAACCTCAACATTCACTCTGCTGCTGACTACTATATCAAAACTCACATAAAAATGGATAAAGTTAGGGGGCTGACAATACCATGAGGTAGAAATGTGAAACCATGGAATCCTCACCACTTAATACAAATTGGTACAACCATTTTAGACATTTATTTGATGATATCTACGCACATTGAAAAATGTCTCTCCTATGTCACAAGAATTTGTCTTCTTAAATATAAATTTATTTATCATTTATTTATTTATGTGGGGGATGTGTATGTATGAGTGTGGGTCTGTGCATAGAGCAGAGGACAACTTTCTCAGGTGTCCTTCCTTGCCCTTCTACTTACTTGAGGCAAAGTTTCTTTTACGTTCTGTCCTATGCTGTGATTGCCTCCAATCTCCCATCATGTTCTGGGACTATAGAAGTAGAAGACCAAAGACCACCATAACTTCAGGCTTTTTAGGCGGGCTCTGGGGATCAAAATTGGGAACTCAGGTTTGAATGGCAAGCATTTCATCCATAAGCTATCTCCTCAGCCCCAAGAATTTGTCTTATAGAAAAACAAAATGTTTCATTTCTAAGAACTAAAGTCTGAAAAACAAGTTTATAGCAGCATCATGTATAATCATCATGTATAATTACCCCAATGTGGGAATAAATTAGACTTTTATTGGTCATAAGATGGGAAGATGGCATATAGTCATAGGATGGAGTCTTTTATAGTACTGAAGTATACCAAGGAGCTATAAAAGAATATGTATCATATTATTTTATACAAAGTTCAGAAACAGGCAGTTAATATATAGTGTTAGGGGCTGGAGAGATGGCTCAACAGTTAAGGCATTTGTCTGTAAAGCCTAACAACCTGGGTTCAATTCTCCAGTACCCATATAAACCAGATGCACAAAGTGGCACATACATCTGGAATTGTTTGCAGTGGCTAGAGGCTCTGGCACACTCATACTCTTTCTTTCTTTCTCTCTCTCTCTCTGATCTCCCAGCTTGAAAATAAATTATATATATCAAGACATAACTATCTTTAGGGAGATGAAGATTATCCCTGAGAGGTGGGATGGGATAGTGGGCGGGATGGGGGTTTCTAGAGTACTGATAATGTTCTGTCTGTGTTTTTTTTTTTTTTTTTTTTAGCTTGGATGGTGATGGTACAAACAAGTTCAATTTGTGATAAAATATTCAGTAGTTCACATAGATAACATTTGTACTTTTTTCTATAAAAACCATTGCATTGAAAGAAAACACACACATTGTCTCTCTCTCTCTCTCCCTCTCTCTCTCTCTCTCTCTCTCTCTCTCTGAATAAAGTCAAAATAATATAGCCCACCACAGGTATTTCCAAGCTACATTTGCACTGGCTCTGTTTTTTTTCCCACTTCTGGGATATGACTGGCATACGGGGATTCTCTTTTGCCCAATCACACAGTATAAAAAAATGCTTGGCAAATAGGCCAAGTTCTGTATTCTTTAGAAGACAAGTCTTGGGCTATATCCATCTTCCTCTTGGAGAGATACTTAGGCATCACTCAATCCTGTCAAGTACCCTTACTCTTGGTTGGGAGGATCAGCCAAAACTCTGTCTCTGGAACCTTGCCCTCCCCATTGAGTTTCATGGAGATTTCTCAATTATGCATGATCAGCCCTGTAACAAACATGGTGAGCTGGCCATCACATGCTTCCACTCCCAATTACCTCCCTGTGAATATATACATGCCTATTTGTTCTGGCTTTTGTGACCGACCTTGTAAAAGCCTCCTTCTATGGCTTCTAAAACATGAGGGTTGCTTTTTCTTGATTACCCTACTGGCACTTGGTTCTGGCTTCATCTTCAAGCCAAAGGCCTGGGTGGTCTTTGAGAAACCTGAGAAAGGTCATTAACAAGGGATCATTTCCCCAAAATGACCTTTGATGAAGCCTCAAGCTCAAATCCCCCCTGAAGCCTTGTCTTTTGCTAGTACAGAAGAGATGGTATCATGTGAGCTTGGACAAGAAGTGTGGAGAGCTCAGAAATGATACAGATGGAAAGGCTAATTCTAAAGCAATGCACGGCAAACAACTTCTAACAAATTAACCAACAGACAGCTAATGAAGGTTTAATATGCCAACAACTCCAGTGAAAGGAAATCAAATTTACATTACTTGTCCATATGTAATTTACTTTGCTTTTAAGAGATCGACCTCTGTAGATCAATTTTTTCAAATAGGGCCCAGGCAAAATAAGACCCACAGACAGGTTTGGCTTGGCTTACTCAATGTTTTAAAACTCAAACTTCACATTTAAATCCATACTTAGGGTTTCTCTTTTAAAAACTGAAAAAGTTGGCAATCAACTTATTAGGTTAACAATCTGTTGGAGCCCCCGTTCCTATTGCTTTATACCAGTTCCAGTTTACTCTTTTACTTATGTCATTTTTCAGACCTCCTCAGGAGTACGTCTTCACTAAAGTATCTGATAAAAGGGGAACTACACAAACCCTTAGGCTCTGTTGGTGAGATCGTCTTGGGCATTCATATGTTTTATGACGTTACTTTGCACTCCACCCTTCCACTTCTCAGCTGTGGCTAACTATACCAGGGATGACACCTGATTCCAAGGTGGCCCATCCCGAAGCTTGCCAGGAACTTCTGGTCTGGCAAGAAAAAGGAAGCCAGGGGTAACGCATTCTTTGCTCAGAATTTTGGAATTATAAAATTGAGCCACTGTTTCCAGCTAGTGAGGGAGAAAATTGCAGAGACTGCGAAATGCACTGAGCACCACAGGAAGCCAAAGCCCTGTGCAAGCTTGGCTGTGGTGGAAAAAGTCTACAGAGGGAGGGGGACAGCCCTTAAGCCCCACGAAGAGTGGTCAGAAGACAACAGGATGCCCTGCAAGGGTCAGAGTAGAGCCTTATTCTCTTAACGTCACACTTCATTCTAGCTCTCATGAAACCTGATGTACTTGCCTTCCAATCCTGGGATGTTCATGGCTTTGTTGAATCCTAACTATGTATAATATATCATGGAATAGACAGAGAGAGAAAAAAAAGATGCCTAAACATCCACATACCCAAGGAGCTATAAATGTTTATGAATGCCATTTTCTTTGCTATTCTATTTTCCCATTGTGCCTTCAAAATGGATTAATACACTGAACGAAAGTTTTAGAGAGCTTTCAAATGCTAAAGACAGAAAACATCCTTATATTGCTCTAGCATGGCAAGAACAAGAAGTTAACAGTAAGTACTTAAAAGTCCTTAGAATCCTTGGGAGAAAATAAACCTCTCATTGGGGGCTGGGTTGCACCTTAGTGGCAGTTTTGCAGCAAATGATAAGGGGCAAGTATAAACAGAGAACAATTTATCAGGAAATGGTGACAACCGGACATTGTTGATGTTCATGAAGGGAAGAGAAAGGGTAGAAGGGAATTGGAAACTCATAACAGAGAGAATAATCCCTTCTAGGCAGGAGAAATGGCTCAGGGTTAAGGCGCTTGCCTGCAAAGCCTAAGAACCCACGTAAAGCCAGATGCACAAGGTGGTGCATGCAACGGGAGTTTGTTTACAGTGACTAGAGACCCTGGCATGTCCATTCTCTCTTTCTTTCTTTCAAATATATATATTTTAAAGAATAATCCCTTCCACAAGGTCCTGGAGGCAATCCTAGGTGACATCCCATTGTCCTCCTGACAGTGGCCACAACACCAGGAATTGTGAAGTATAGAGGAGGCCAAGGTCACCAACCATGGACTAGGAATCTTTCCCAAGAAGCCTGCCTTCAATAGGGCTGTGTAGCTATTTTTTTAAACCTAATATTTGAAAGAGGATGGGGAAACAGCTAGAAGCCCCCAGGAGAAAAATCTCTGCAGAAAGGACCCCTCTCCAAGGGCAGCATGTGAGAGTCTAGGGAGAGGTGAAGTGAGATGACCAGCTCCATGGGATTCATAGCTCGCAGTGGAAAATGGTGGAAAAACACTGGTGATAAGGCTGTCTGGAGCCAGCCTGCGGAAGGCCTTGGATTTCAGGACAAGGGGTTTGGACTGGGTCCTGGAGGCAGAGGGAGCCAGAGGAGACTGGGGAAAGGGTGGGCCTGATGAAAGAGTTCCTCATTCACTGTAGAAAATCACTAGTGCAGCTCATTTTTCTCCTTAGAAAACAATCACAGAACTGAGCTCTAAATACACTCCCCAACTCAGTGCAAAATCATATACCAGCCCCTGCAAGGCTCCCGGGGGGAGTTCGCAAGTTCAGACCCAACGCGTACTGTGTTGTACTTGGCATCCAAGCATGTCTATGGGTGATACATGTCCTCAAATGAGGACAGGCTGATATGATTTCACATTTTATATCAGTTGTTCTGACTCTCTCGTGGTGCCTCTGCCCCCATGGCTCAGCCTCCCACCCCACCACTTCTGGTTATCCAGAGGGAAATGGTTAAAAGGCACATTTACGTACTTTCCAAGTCGTACCTGTGTGGTGCCAGACCTCAGGAAGAGGGCTTTGTGGGATTTCAACTACTTTTTTTCTTAAGTTTTTTAAGTATCAAGTGGTTCCTGAGAGTCCTGCATGTGGTGATTGGCACTTGCCCTGTGGCACCTGGCAAGTCCTTGACCCAGGTAACAATGCCTATGCTGCAATTGACTTCAAATGGCAAAGTGGTTGTTGTCCTTCTAGCCCACCCTATGTGCTCACTGCCGTCTCACTGTTTTTCCTCGTTTCTCTCCCTTTGTTTCTTTATATTCTCTATTAGACATGTTCTCACTTTTTCTCTACCCTCTTTCTTTTTCCTTTCTATCTCCTTATAACTTTCTTTTTCTCTACAGGAACTGGGAAAGACAAGGGTGTGTGGGCGGCCATGGCATCCCTCCAAGGAAAGTGTGAGGCTTTGGGCAAAATAGATCTCTCATTTCTTCCAAACATAGGTCTAATCTGAACAGTCTCCAGGCTGTAGACTCCGATCCAGCTCCAGTGGTTTCAGTTGGACTCCACGAGAAAGGACCCCAGGGATGCTGTGTCGTTAGTCTTGTCTTAGAGAAAACCAACTTGCTATGTGTCTACTTGTCTAGTAGATTGGGGCACCCACGTTCCCTTTCCTCAAATCACTCTAGTCCAAGAGAGTCTCTTCTGAGGGTAATGCCCAGCTAAAGAGAAGCAGGACTTCATTAAGGGTTTGATTTATCCCCAAATGATCTATTGTTATGCATCAAACATGTTTTCCCTACGAACCAGTTGGCAGGCAGCACACAGATAAATTACTACAAGATGTAACCAGACAAGCTGTTCAAAAGGAAAATGGTTCTCTGTGTGTGGAGCTCAGGAGAACACATCTATAAACATGTGTTGGGAAATCAATTTGGTATAAGTTGGCTAGATGAAATGGGAGGCTGCCCCAAACTACCAGCTTGCTGTGATATCAGACAGGTCTTTTGAGGTCGTGATTCATTGTCTCAGTAGCAAGGATGGATAAACAAGTGTCTGCAATGTCTTCCAGTAGGGCGGAAGTGGGTACCAGATTATTTGTAGGCAATTGCAAGGTCTCTTTGTAGGCATAGGTGACGTGAGCCAAACCTGTGTGCTAGAGAAGATGGGTAATAGTTATTCGGCCTGCCGATCACAACACTCAGTTGACATCATGCTAAATTTCAAAGGATTAGTCAAGGCCCAGAGAGATGGCTCGGTCAGTAAAACGCTTGTTGCATATGCATGAAGGCCTGAGTTTGTATTCCCAGTACCCACATAAAAGCTGAGCACAGTAGTATGAGTCTATAATGCTGGTGCTGGGGAGTTGGAGACAAGAGGATCCTTGGGGTTTGCTGGGTTAGCTGAATCAGTGTGCTCCAGAATGGGAGACTCCATCTTGAAAGATAGCTGGAGGATGGTTGAAGAAGGCACCCGTGTCCATGTCTAAGCTCACATGCGCGAGCACGTGTGTGCACACACACACACAACCATCCATACCTACTTGCCAGCACACACAGAGCATAGTAGTAACAAGGTACTTTAGCACAGCGCTGTATGGTGGGATGTGGAATAAAATGCAACGGAGAGAAAGGAGCCCATGGTCCCTGCCTGACCAGGTACCACATACCAACCCTGTGACACGTGGGCAGATTTTGAACTCAGTGAGATCCTGCCCTCAGTCATATAGAAGATAGGGCATCTACTACTATCTTTGACAAGGTTGTAAGGAGTATATACCTGCAACGTGCCAAGTCACTTCCCTATAGGCAATTACCACCCATAGGTGAGTTGAATTAAAATTAATTAAATTAAAATAATTAAGTCTTTAGTTCCTCCGTAACCTAACCACCTTGGAAGCTCTCGATAGTCACATGGGGCTGTGGCTACTGTGTTGGACAGTACGTATTGGTATATGTGCTTCCATTGCTATAGACAGCTCTAGAACAATGTCATCCTGGAATGTGAAAGATACAAAGTCGACATTTTTCCTTACACTGAATACAACGTCATTGTGCATATGTGTCATATCTTCCCTATCCATTCATCAGATAATGGGCACCTAGGCTGATTTCATTTACTAGCTGGCAATTATAAATAGAGTGGCAATAAACAAAGAGGAGAATGTATCTATATAGTAGAATATATATAGTCCTTTGGGTATATGCCCAGGCACAGTATAGCTGGGTCATATGGTACCTATATTTTCAGCTTTTTGAGAAACCTCCATACTGCTTTTCATAGCGGCTGAACCAGTTTATACTTTCACCAAGAATAAGGACTCCCTTTTCCTCACAACCTCACCACCATTCATTGTCATTCAAAACTTGTCAAAAGCCTAAGAAGTGACAGTTGAGTGCTCAGTACTGAATGAGACATTATCATACCCACAAAGGCTCCAGGAACATTCTGTAAGAGGTGGAAGAATGGATGAAGGAGCCAGAGGATGAGGAGGTCTTCATGTCATGAAGTGGCCGTGCCATTCATGACTCCACAGTATCAAGTCTATCAACGTGTCATCATGGATAATAGCAAAAAAAAAAAAAAAAAAAAAAAAAGGAGATAGAGCAAAATAGAAGAGGGACTAGCTGGAAAGAAAAAGGGGTTCAGTGTAAGGAGTTTGGAGGAGAAGGGACAAAAGAAAAATGAGAGAGGACTATGATTAAAATACATTATGAACATATATGAAATCAATAAAAAAGTAAAATAATACAAATTTCTAAAAATAATTTTAAAAAGCATTCAACATCTCTAACCACCAAAGAAATGCAAATTAAAACTACTTTGTGATCCCATCTCACCTCAGTCAGAGTGGCTACCAACCAAGAAACAAATGACAATAAATTCTGGTGAAGATGTAAGACAAAAATAACCCTTATCCATTGTTGAGGTAAATGTGAATTAGTGCAGACACTGGGAAGTAGGCTTCACAAAAAAAAAAAAAAAAAAAAAAAAAAAAAAAAAAACAGAAATAGACCTATCATATAGGATGAAGCTGTACCACATTCCTAGGCATACACTCAAAAGACTGTATCCTATGATACTTTCATATCCATGCTTATTGTTGCTTTTTCCCCTCAATAACAAGGAAATAAAACCAGCCTAATGCCCATCAATAGATGAATGAATAATAAAAATACAGCGTATATATACATACATATAAATACAGCATATATATATATGTATATATACATATACAATGAAATTTTATTCAGCCATAAAAGAAAATGAAATTGAGAAATTTGCAGAAAAATGAATGGAACTTAAACACATTATACTAAGTAAGATAATTCAAGCCTAGAAAGACAAATACTGTACATTCTCTCATATGTAGATCTTAGATTCTAACATTAAATATGTGCATCTAGGTAGGAATAAATGTGGGCAAAGTCCACATTTACTAGAGAGGGGCTCATGAGGTGAAGACAAGAGGCCTTAAGGGAGGGGATGGGGACAATAACAGACCATATGAGATATTAACGTGGAAAGGTCCAGTGTGCGGGAAAAGGCAGAGTGGGGGAACGTGAGCAGGGTCATGTGGGTTAACATGGCAATCAACCAGAGCCATGTATATATGGAAACACTACAAGGAAGCTTGTTATTTTGTAAAGTGATTTAAGAATGACTTTTTGAAGGTGAGCTGTCATTTCACGAAAGGAATACATGTGTTTCTCTTGGCCAGGAGCCTTCCCCATGAGATAATTCATCTATATGGACTCTTTACTTTGGTAACTCCTACTCACCTTGAGTGTCTTAGTTAAAACCTGAAATATCCTCTCCTCTAAGAAGTCTGAATAAATGCCCCTCCTACATGCCTGTTCTACTTCTGTCAACAACTGTTGTCATTCCTGGTGCCTTTTCTCTGGGTTGAATTTTGCTCAGTTTCATGATGGCAACATTACTTCCACCTCGTTCAATGTGAATACCAGCACCAGTAATGGGCACTCACTCTGCTCTGAACATATATACCCACCTCTGTACATCAAATTCACTAAGAGCCAGTTCAAACCTAGAGGTGGCCGCCTGAGGCTTATGAAGATGCATTGACTCGCCTCAGGTCACACTACATGGGAGTCCATGTGCTATATGCAGTTCTTGGCACATAGAGTATTCAGTAAAGTTTTGCTGAGTAGATCAGGCCTGGCAGTTGTGTCCAGTGATTGTGTTTTAGTCAGTTTTTCTGTCACTGTGTCAAAAATGACTGACAGAAACAACTAAAAGGGAAACAATTTATTTTGGCACATGGTTTCAGAGGGTTCAAAGAATGCTTGGGTGGTCCCATGGCTTGGGCAGAGGGAGCATGCAGTGACAGAGGAGAGCTGTTTCATTTCATGACCACCAGGAAGAGGGAGACAGGAAGCAGCCAGAGACAGCACACCCACTCTCAGTGACCTGCTTCTTCCAGCTAGGCCCCGCTCCCTAAAAGTTTCCACAATCTCCCAAAATAACACCTTGCTGGGGACCAAGCATTCAGAACATGAGCCTATAGGGTACACTTGTACTCTACCCATAGCAACTTCTTAACACAGTCATAATTTTGGCAACACTGGTTTAGAGAGATGGTCTTCCACCTTAACCATACCTTAGTCACATGCAGGAGTTTCCAACTATTGACACATCTACTCCACCCCTGGGATTTTGATTTTGTGGCTCACAATATAGGCTGAGCACGGAAAGTTTTGAAAGCTCCTCCAGTGATTCCGAGGTTGGGCCAAGTTGGAGAACTAAAGGTTTAGAGACAAATTCCTGAACACCATCCCATAAATAACACCGCATCTGAAGAAATCTGCAGCCTTACAGTAGATCTAAGAAGCCAGAATTCCTAAGGATGAGACCCAAGAATGGGTATGTGAAGAAAACTGAGACTTAAGATCATAAATGGGAGTGCCACACAGTTTTTTAACCTATCCAGGTTTGGGAAGTTCTGACTTGGACTGAGACATCCCAGGCCTGGGTTGAGGGTTATGATGCTGCACTTCTATATTTCTGATGAGTTCTGTTTCTTGTAGTGGATCACACTGTAAGTAGCAAGAGTTCCAGGAACCTAGTGAAAGAGTGGACAGCCCTTCTATAAGATCTGACATTGGCTCTAACTGACATTTACTAGCATGCAGGAACTTTATTCACAGGGCCCTCTCCATTGACCAAATATCACTTTCCTCAAGGCAGGAGTTGAGGTTTTTGTCGTCTCTGCATGTCTAGCATCTAAACCCAGCATGTGTTCAGACCTCAATAAATGCCTTTTTGAATTAACCAAATACCATGTTGTCCTCAGGGTCCAAACTGCAGATCCAACCGAAGGTGAGACATCGCTACAATGTGGGCCTTCCGCCACTTCCACTCATCTATTCCAACTGGAAGGGGTCCAATGTGAAGCGGTATGTTACCAAAGTCTGCTCTGCAAGGGGTAGGGTCAAAGCAGGCCTCTGTAATATTAATAATTCTGCACAGTGACCACAGCTATGATACTTACAGACCCATGAAGCACAGGAGACAGCCTGAGGTTGCTCACACAGCTATGGCCTCCAAGGACTTAACTCTGATCCAAATGGAGCATGTATATTGCCGGTTCCTGCCAAAAGCCATACGGTTCATTAGCTTTTACTATACAGACAAATGGGCCAGGCCTGGTGCTAAAGTGACATGAGAAAACTGATTTGACAGCAATGGTCAGAAGAAAAAGCACAGTGGGAACAGAAGAGCTCCGGGGGATGTTGCTCATGACTTTTGGAGCAGGAGAAAAAATGCCTGTGCCTCTTGATGGGGGGGACCAGGCTGGTTGCAGTCTGACAAGAACTTATTACTCCAGGAACTTTTTCAAGCGTTTGGTTTCATCCCCTGGATTCTCCTTGCATGGTGATAGATGTGTTTCTCCTGAATACTTTTTTTTTTTTTTAAATAGTGTGACTAGTTGTGTGGTGTATGGGCTACATGCTGAGAAAAAAAGGGAGGGAGGACTAGAAAGAGACACAGAGACAGTGAGATAAAGATGAGGAGGAAGAAAAGAAAACACAATGGTAAGTAAACAGAAGAACAGAGACAAGACATCTAGGAGAGAGATAAGAAGGGGAATCAGAGCGCGGATAAAGGGGGCTGGAGAGGTTGCTCAGTGGTTAAGGCACTTGCCTACAAAGCCTAAGGACCTGGGTTTGATTCCCTAAGAACCATAAGTCAGATGCACAAGGCGGCACATGGAGCTAGAGTTCATTTGCAGTGGCTAGAAGCCCTGGTGTGCCCATTCTCTCTCTCTCTCTCTCTCTCTTTCTCACAAATTAATAAAATATTTTTTAAAAATGTTTTAAAGAGTGGGATAGGAGAACCCCAGGCCAGTGCTCCACTGAGGAATGATTGCTTATATCATACTTACCTCAGCCCACCACCAGGAGACACTGAACTACCATGTTTGATCTTTTCCTTTATCTGTAATTACTCATCACCTACTTTCACCATGAGATCTCACTTCTAACTTTTTTTTAAATATAGTAATCTTTGGTTCCCATCACTCTTTGCTTTCAATCAAAGGCTAGGTTATCTGGCTCAGAGGCATTTTGCATTTTATGGATTAAAATGAACTTGGGCTATCATAGTATGGCTTAATTTGACTGCTGTGTGTAAATCTACTTATCCCTCTTTCCCTCCGCCATGCCTCCCATTCTCTTGTCTGCACACAGCTATGATACGAGTGTGTCTTCTCCCAGGCTCCAACCCCATCTGTAGTATATACATCCCACTTTGGTTGTTTTTTCCAAGTATTCCAAAGTTTCCCAAAGTGAAGGTTCTTATCTTATATATTTCCTTCCTCTCATCACACTAATTAGTTTTAAATTATGGATTAGGGTAGTATTTGAATAATTGCTCTATACAATTCTATTTGGACAGAAACCACACCTCCTTTGCTCAAGAGCCTCTTTCAGCTGCTTCCCTTGGGCTTGGAACACACTGGGGACCCTGAATATGTGGGGAAATGGGAAGTACCTTCTTCCATGCCTTGCAAGACTGCCCACTCACTGGAGACAGACCACCTGCTTCATAAGGCAAATCACCGAAGGAGGATGAAAAAGAGTGAGAAAAATGCCTGAGCCCATCCCCAACCTACACCCCACACTGGGAATGAAAGAAGAGAAAAACTTTAGAAAGCTTCATTTTGAATCCATGACCCAGATAATTGTTGGAACCCAATAAAGTTTAAGAACCTTAGCAAAACCAGTTCCCTGGGCTCTACAAATTCCTTCCGTTTTTAAGACCCTATCCAATAGACCCAAGAGCTTCCCCCCACCCCCACACACACCCTACAGGAGAATGTCAAGAGGTAGGGCCACGTGCCTGACCCAAGCTTTTTAAACTCTAGCCATATGTTTGCTCTTCTTAAGGCAGGAGAACGCATTCATGCCCCAGATGGGAAAAGGAAAGGGCAGGTGACCTGCACACGGGAATGAGGCTGGCCCTTCGCGTGGGGATGAAGTGGGAGGCTGCATACTCTGACTCGGTGGCCAGCCGTCCTCACTTGCACTCCGTTGTGGCTCAGTGGCAATGCCATTTGAGATGCCAAATCTTCTGCATGTTTAAGGGAAACTAGAAATAAGGATTTCTATGTAAGTTCTTCCAATTTTTAAATTTCTGACTAATTTCTTTTTAACGGGCCAAACAAAATACATATGTGGGGCACTTTCAGGCTATTGAGTCAACATTTGCAGCCTCAGGACAAGAATTCTCTAGGGTTGCTTTCAGCTCGAAGGTTCTGGAATATGGTAGTGCTTGAACCCCCACCTCCCCTCCCTGGTTAACTAGGTTGTTCTATGGCCGGCTGGAGCTCCTCAGCTGATCTCATCCCTTCTACTGGGAAGACAGAGGTGAAAACCCAGTAAGTGGGACCTGGTGGCTGGCAAGCTCTGGACTAGTGTGATTCTTGCAGTTTAGGGAGCATTTGAGTTACCCGGAGAGCATGGGAAACACAAACATCACAGGGACCCATGTCCATAGCTTTTCATTCCTGGTGCCTGACGTTGGGCCTGGATCTACGTATCCTATGAACTCTCAGCGATAGTGGAGGCCCTGGTCCAGGCCACTGCACATCACTCTTGTTTTCTTTCTCTCCAAGGCACTTTGGATCACCCTGGGATTGGCCACATGACCAGGAGTCCCTTTTTTGTTTGTTTGTTTGTTTGTTTGAAGCTTGAATGCGATTTATTCTGTGAAATCACCGTCTCCAACTCCACATGTGCTTCCTGGGCACCACTAGAACAATCCGTATAGACCCACTGAAGAATGTCCTGGAATTGGTATTTATACATCAGCTTCTCCTGCTACAGGGTGGGATCTAGGAGGGCAGAGCCTTCTATTATGCCATTTCAACTGCTGTCATTTTTTGTTTTGTATGTTTTTCAAGGTAGGGTCTCACTCTAGCCCAGGCTGAGCTGGAATTCTCTATGGAGTCTCAGGCTGGCCTTAAACTCAAGGTGATCCTCCTACCTGTACCTCCCGAGTGCTGGGACTAAAGCCATCCCAGGCTGCTGTCTTTGTTGAAAGCTTAAAAGTGTGCCATCCGTTCTTCAAAGCGCAATACTGACTTAACTTCAACCTTACATCATAACGCTATCAGGAAGGCAGTGTTCTTAATTTCTTCAGGAAGGCACTGAAGTTCAGGGAGAGTAAGTGACGTACCCAAAGTCACACAGCTTGGTGAATGGTCAAGCCCTTGCTGAAACTGGTAATCATGAAATTTATAGATCAGACTGGGACACTTATGAGAGGGCAGGAAAATACTATGAATAAATACCCCAGGATTGTGCACAGTAAGCCAAGACATGAGGTTACCTAGGTGGAGTTTGAAGAGATTCTTGAGGCCTGAGTAGGAAATGGGAAAGCTGAAGTTGGGGATGGCTAAAGAAACACTGTGTTTATGCAAAAGTGTCTCTGTGATGAAGTCTGCCTGATGTTTCACTCTGTTGCAACCATTGCAATACTATATAGATAGACCTGAACAAGGCTATATCTGTTTTTTGGTATATTCTGTCATTATTTCGTCCTCACTCACAGACCCTCGTAGAATCAGATGAGGGCTTAGTCTCCAGCCATGAAAGTATGGAGACATTTCTAAGATGCAACCGACCAGTGGCTTTCAAGAACTCTGAATTTGGGGATTATGCACCATTTCCTGTCCATCACAATGTTGTTTTACAGTAAGAGCAGCAGCTGCTGGGGTCTAAGTCCTCTCTGCTTTAGGTAAAAAGAAAGGACAATTTCATCAGACTTTCTCAGGCTCAAGTGCCGCAAATTCTAAACAGGCTCAACACTACCCTCTAGTGGGCAGAGCTGGAGCTCAGGGGGCACTCCTGACAATGCAACTCAAAGAAGACAAGAGAGAAACACTCTGCAGAAGGTCCATGAATTCATGACATCCTGATGTCCTCTGAGCCAGGACGACCTAACATGATAGACCATAGTGCAGTGTGAAGCATCAGTTTTCCATAGTAGTCCACCCCACCCCCACCACTGAGAATGCCGCATTGGAAGACGACCTAGGAAAGCACCGCACGTCATGACACCAAGGTCTCCATTACAGAGTCAGTCAAAGCTCTTGGAGGTATGCAGGGCTAAGAACTTCATTGTCTGAAGACAGCTGACCACTGAGCTCCCTTGCTTTGCACAGACAACGTATCGTTCGCTGGGCAACTTACCAGTGGGGGAAATACACACACACACACACACACACACACACACACACACACACACCAGGCACACACACAAAGTGAAGTTCTCACCTAAGTTCCCTATATGATAGATCTCCAGACCTATAAGCTTTGGTCACTCCAAAGTTTACAGAAATCAAGTTTTATAGCAACCACCCAGCCCTCCAAGACACAAAGCAACAAGAGAACGGAAGGATGACTGAAAGCACACACTGGTCAGTAGTGCCAAGGCCTGGAAGGGCCTACAAAGCGCCAAGAGCTCCTGAAGCTCGCTCTACCTCACAGCCCAGCCCAGTCCCCAGGCAGGATGCTCCGCCTCCTTACAGTTCTCCGAACGCAGCGTCCTCACTTCTAAACTGTCTGAGGAACTTCAACTCTGTCTCCGGTCTCTTCAAGGACTCCTTTCTTCCAATTTGCTCATGACTATTTGCCGTGGTGCGGGTTTCTTTTCTGAGTTATGATTAAATCACCCTTTCACCGAAAGCATGTTGGCTGGTCTTGATGAATTACACAAGCCTGTAGTCTTAGCACTCAGGAGGTAGAGGCAGCATGATTAGAAGTTCAAGGTCATTGTTGGCCACATAAGGGGTTTGAGGCCAGCCAGAGATAAATGGGATCCTGTCAAAGGTTTGTTTTTTAAGCATGCTGAATACTTACATAGGCACAGCATCGTTCTGGAAATACAGATCTGAATAAAAATAGACAAATATTTCCACCTAGGGAAGATTGTTTCTTCTACCACTAGAGAAGGATGTGAAGAGAGGACAAAACAGGTTCTGTTCTAAGGAAGACCTCAGCAGATGTAGATGTACTGTCATAAGCATATTGTCTTAAAGAGATCTCCCAACCTTGCTCTCATAATCACATAATGCCATAATCACGTGCAGTTCTTACACAGCCTGGCTCAAAGTTAACACTGAGATAACATGGTTAGCTCCATGGTCAACATGGAGATGTTAATATTTATTATTATTAAAACAATTGTATATTTCACGTAGCTTATTTTACCTTCTTCTCCAACTGCTCTTACTCTGTAACCCACTGTGATCTTTCCTGTAAGTGGTTTGCTTAGTGAAATGACTCCATTACTCGGTGACTGGTAAAATCAATGCTGCAAGTATTACCTACTTAACAAATGGTGCTATCAATAATTACATTTCAGGGAGGTTTCATTGATTCGTCAGTGTCTGCTTGCATTCACTCAGCTAATAGTATCTGTATGGACTCCCCATTGTATGGCGATCTCTATGCTGAAGGATCCAGGAACACATAACACAAGTACAGCACTCGCCCTCTTGGAGCTTGCTAGGACCCAAGATTTTAGAGAATATTTAAGGAGATTATGTCATGTGAGTGTACTTTATGGTATCAAGAGCTAAGCAATTAAGAGCATTATTATCATTTAACAACTTAGCAACATTGCTACTACCAAGCTCTTCTTCCAGCATCTGGCACTGAGATATCAGTGCGCCTAGCTGACCCCAAGACTGGTTTTGTGTCTACTGAATGAATTCATGAGTGGCATAGTCAAGGAAACATGCCATTACTGAGAATCCACAGCTACATATGTAATAATCACAATGAAAAGGAGACTGTCCGTGGCAATACCCATGAATAAATGAGCTCCAGTTGTGTGGTCATTAACATGAACTTGACAATCATTTTCATCCAAGAAGCCATGATGTTTCATATCATTGCCTAAATGTCTGTTTGCCAACTAAGAGGATTTTTTTAAGTAAAATAAAGATGAGAAAAAAAATGAAATTAAGAGATATTAAGTAACTTTCTCAGGTCTTTGAAATTCTACGTGCAGATAGTAAAATAATATCAGCCAGTGGCTTAAGGTCATACTCACATTTTTATAACTGGGGAACACAGTCTTCTTTTCCACACTAAATTACATGGAGATGGATGAGGTGCTGAGCTTTATCTGATATGGAGATGGAGATGATGGCCATTAACTGAGATTAATGCCTGAAGTCATTACCAATCCCAGCCCCACAGGAGCCCAGGGAAGATCTAATAATGAAGTCTTACTTTGCTCTCAGCTTTTTCTAAACAAAGCAAATCAAGGGCTGAAGAGATGACTAAGTGGTTAAAGGCACTTTCTTGCAAAGCCTAATTGCCTGGATTTGGTTATCCACAAAATGTCAGATGCACAAAGCGGAGTATGCAACTGTAGTTGGTTTATAGCAGCAAGGGGTCCTGGCATGCCCATTGTCCCCCTCTCTCTGCCTCTCTCTCTTCTTCCAAATTAATAAATAAAAATATTTTTTAAAAAAGAAAACTGCAAACAACAAAGTTCCTTAACCCCAAAACACTGGAAACTGCTGTGCTCAGAGGAGTTGAGTACAGAACTCAGGCACACAAGGGCAGACAGGACCTGAATGTCACCTAGTCTGTTTACTTGGTGAACTTCTTGTTTTTGTCTTCACTATATTCATTCTCACCTGTGCTGTGGTCAAATACCTTACCTGAAACAACTTAGAGAAGGAAACAGTTACTTGGGCCCATGGTTGGAAGTTAAAAATCCACCATCACTGGGAAGACCTGACCTCAGGAGGCGCTCATGGCTGTGGCGGCAGGAATGTGAGGCTGCCTGATCACATCTCAGTGGATCAGGAAGCAGACAGGAGAGAAAGAGAAATAGGCTATAAGCCTCAAGGTCAAGTCCAAAAGACCCACTACCTTCAACTAGGCCTGCCTCCCAAAGGTTCCCAGAGCTCCTAAAACAGTACCACAAGCTGGGGACTCATGTACAACAACATGAACCCACTGGAAACATTTTACATACAAACCATAATGGGGATAATTTGAAAGTCTGAGCTGCTATCTACAAAAAGTATTGTCTCCATAATAAACTTCTGGTGTTTGCACTACCACATACATAAATGTCCAATATTTTTCTGGTCAGCTCACTTATATCCACTTATTTTAACTTCTAACAAAGCAATATTTGTGAAATCATAAGTTGATGTGTTTTATGTTTTCCTAATACATATTAATTACATTTTGTTTGTTACTTTTAATGATATAAGTTATTCATCCCTTAGTGATGAGATTACATGCTGAGAAATGCATAATTAGGTGACCTAATCATCATACAAGCATCACAGTGTACTTGCACAAACTTAGATGGTTAGCCTATTACAGTCCTATTTCTCCCAGTCTATAAGCCTTTATAACATGTCACTTCATTAAGTAATACAGATGATTATAAAATGATGGCAAATACATCTAACCACATAGAGGTCATATTGTATAAAAGTTATTAATTATTATATACTATATATAATTACATTGATATACTATTCATACTACTGACAGAGCAGCAAGTTTGTTCATGCCAAAACAACTACAGTCATAATATGTTTATCACAACATTACCATGGCTGCAATAAAAATAGGTGACAGATATTTTTTGAGCTCTATTATCATCTTATGGGACAATTGTCCTATATATGTTCTGTCATTGGCCAAACATCATTATGTGTACCAAACAGTATATTATTTATATAATGCATTCTGTATATTCTTCATATTAACATATTTAATCACATTATTCTTAACATGTCTGCATGGCATATTTAATGCATTTGAAAAATACAACATATGTCCTTTACTATATACAGTATTTGGAATCAGTATTAAGTCTTCCTTGAAGTTTTGCTTTTCTAGGACAAAAATGCAATGCTTTTAACCATATCTCATTATGTCATGTTAATTTTCTACTCTAGTTTTTTAGTCTATATGCTGTTCAGGGTTTGGGATGGTCTCAGACATCATTCTTTCATTGTGTGTGCTCTGATTTCAATAACTGTGTTTTTATTAGTGTTCTTAGCAGTCAAGCTATGCACTTCGGAATAGTCACATCCTTGAGCTATTGTTACTCACACCAGTCCTGCCCCATATTATTTGTTCTTTGGAACCAAGTACAAGAGCTCACATCACACTTCACTGTGGTTCATCTGATCTGTCAATTTAACCTGTAAGCATATTTATTGATTTTGATCTGTTACCTAAACTGATCATTTGCTCCTAGGCTCCAGTGATCTATAGATGTGATAAACTTAGATTGTGTAATTTCATGTAAATCACTGGCAGGCATGTGACCATAGAAACCTGCTTCTAGACTGATATTGATCCATCACCATGTGGTGTCGGGGACCACTAGTTCTAGTATATAAGCCTGTGTCTCTGCATTATTAATCCTCTTGGACCTTTTGTTATTAGGCATGACTTAAATACAATACCATATTGGTACTTGTAACTTTTACGAGATTACAAAAGACTTTTTTAGTTATGAAGGGTTTATTCAGTACCTGTTTATCCACTGCTTATTCCAAACACTTGAACTATTAAGAGAATTTTTACTCCAATTAGCTCATTATGGTAGCTATCACTATTCTTCAGATCTGAGGAGCAGAGGGGAAGGGGTTCTGAAAAGTCCTAACATCATTCACGGTATCCTGGTTAATGGAAAAGAAATGATCTAAAATGAGGTATGGCATCAATACACAGTCCATTTCCAATGCAAGATGGTAGGCTCTGGATGGAAAATGGCTTAGACTTTGCAAGAACACTTCCTATCGTGTGTGCTTGATTAAGCGTCTGCATTTGCTATGCTGCTTGTAAGAGCTATCCTGAAAAAGTACCAATCTTTTGTTGATGGCTTTGATTTGGAACAAAAAAAAATAGAAGCCCTATGTCGTGATTTGATTCAAGTGTCCCTCATAAACTTAGGTATTCTGAATGCTAGGTCCCCAGCTGATGGAGATTTGAGAATTAACACCTCCTGGAGGCAGTGTATTGTTGGGGGTGGGCTTATGGGTCTTACAGCCAGTTTCCCCATGCCAGTGTTTAACACACTCTCCTGTTCCTGTTGTCCTCCTGATGTTGGCGAGGGAGTGATGTCCACCCTCTGCTTATGTTGTCATTTTCCCCTGCCATCATGGAGCTTCCCCTCAAGTATGTAAGCCAAAATAAACCTTCTTTTTTTCCTCACAAGCTGCTCTTGGTCAGGTGATTTCTGCCAGCAATGCGAACCTAACTGCAGCACCCAAGTCATAAAATCATCACAGAATTGTATCTGGTTCAGAAGTGAAAATGAGGAACTGTGACCAGAGAAAAGCATCAGGATGCATGCACGTGACCTTTGAACATGAGGACAACGTTTCTAAAGTGTATGTGTGTGTGTGTGTGGGGGGGAACCAGAAACTAGAATTCCACGTGAATTTGTCTGTGGTCTTTGATTGTGGCTCAGTTCCATAGTGGGGAGAAGTAAGCACTGCCTTGACTTTCCTTGATCCTGAAGCTGCTGTCACCGTGTCACTACTCTCTTCTATTCACAAACAAGGAATGATGCCCTCTCTTTGACCACTGGACTTCTCCAACACACACCCTTGGGCTTGGACATTGGCGGGGGGGGGGATCCTCTTCCTGGAAGTGTAGCTGACCTAGACACTGGGCAACATTCATCATCCCATCCTATAAAAGTTATAGTGGGCCAATCAATACAGGCACCATTTCAAAGACACAGAGAAGTCTACCAGGCCCAAGGGAAAAGACAAGCTGGTAGTCATGCCTTACAGATGCACCCCTGGGTGCTCTGGGAAAGAGAGCCAAGGTGGCTGCTTTGCAGTAGGCGCAAGCTCTTTGCAGCCTTGGATCTGTCTCCCAGGGCTTATAGGGTGAGCAGCAGGCAAGATTTTCCAGAAAAAGGCTGTTTCCAGGTGCCAAAAATGCAGTTGGCCATAGAGCTGATGCAAAGCCCTTGGGGGAGCACTGTGTTTTTGCATGGTTGTAGGTTGCTAGGCCTGGGATAACCTGGGGCAGGATGCATGGCTCACCAAACCTTTAAATGAAGTGCTTCGGCAAGGAAATGTGGGGTAAGCTGTCCTGGCTTTCTGTCAGGGTTGGCAAATCCCACTATATAGTTGCCATGTCAAAGACCTCATTCAAGGTATGGCCAGCTCCAAGCATGGAACAACTTGGACAGGCCAGATAGTTAAACTGTGTGTGGGAGGAAGCCAGTCATCTATGCTTGTTTAAGGTAATCTGAAACATTTTAAAATAATCATTTGATTTAGAATTTTCCACCTGCTTCTAAAAAACAGTGGAGCCAAGTCCATGAATCTAGGGAGAATTCATTACAGTGGAAAATGTCATATACATGCTGTTCTCTACTGTGGTCCAGTACATAGGCGAGTTCATGCTGAGCTAACTGCACTGCTGATGTAAGGACCACTCCTGAGCCCAGAGGATATGACACTTGATGTGATCTATAATGTGATGTGCTTGACGGCTAGAGCAAATAGACGAACTTCCCACCATCCCTATGAGAGAGAAAAAGGTTTAATGCTTCATTCTTTTGGGAGAGGCCCTTTCTCCTAGTGAAACTAACTTGTCTCTGCTCCAGATAAGTGTCTCTGAAAACACCAATGTTTCATTACCATAGCCATCTGGCACAGAGAATTTTCTTTAGACCAGCGACATTTGTCCTTTGATACCCCATACCTATACCTAAAAAATCAGGTAGGAAAATATGTCCCCACGCTTGTCCAGGGTACTCTGATAAACATGGACATTAGGCGGGGCATGGTGGCGCATGCCTTTAATCCCAGCACCCGGGAGGCAGAAGTAGGAGGATCACCGTGAGTTCAAGGCCATCCTGAGATGACATAGTGAATTCCAGGTCAGCCTGAACTAGAGTGAGACCCTACCTCAAAAAACAAAAAACAAACAAACAAAAAAAAAATAACATGGACATTAGTGTGCATTAAGAAAACATACAGGGGCTGGAGAGATGGCTTAGTGGTTAAGGTGCTTGCCTGCAAAGCCTAAGGACCTGTGTTCAACTCTCCAGGGTCAAACACACACCCAAGGAGGTGCACACATCTGGAGTTCGCTTGCAGTGGCTGGAGGCCCTAGTGCACCAATTCTCTCTTACACATGCATGCTCTCACTCTCTCTTTTAGAAAAGAATAAAGACATGCAGGCCTGCGGTGATGGCTCTGTGGATGATAGCACTTGATGTACAAGTGTGTTGAGCAGAGTTTGGATCTCCAAAACCCGCATAAGCCCAGACACAGTAGAGAGCATCTCTAATCCCTGCACACAGACTGCAAGATGTGAGGTAGAAACAGCAGAATCCCAGAAGCTCATCGCCAGCTAGCCTGGCATATTCAGCAGTGAGCAACAAAAGAGACCCTCCCTCAAACAAGGTAAGTACTGATACTTGATGTTGTCCTTTGATCTCCACATGTGTGCTATGGTACACATGTGCCCTAAACACACACACACACACATACAGAGAGAGAGAGAGAGAGAGAGAGAGAGAGAGAGAGAGAAAATGATAAGACATCCACAGGATAATGTGAGAGAGATTACCTCATTTTCCAAAGTAACTCATATGATATCTTTTCTCATCTCTTCACCCTTAACATTTCCTTTTACTTTTTTGCTTGAGTATATGTGTGCGTGTATATATGTATGCATGTTCATATGTGTGTGGGCACTATGTGGGGGTGTGCATGGATGTGTGTGTGGAGGTTGATGCTGGGTGTCCTCTGTCACTCCTCACTGTAATTACTGAGTGCTTGAGTGCAGAATTCACCAATTTGATTCATCTAGCTAGCTAGTCAGCTTGCTCTGGGGTCCACTGTCTTTGTCTCTCAAGTGCTGATATTTTAGGAGGGCCACGAAGCCCACCTGACATTTACATGGGTACTGGCGATCTGAGCTCCACTCTTCATACTTGCCTAGCAAGTGCTTTATTCACTGAGTCATCTTCCCTACTCTCTTCATAAGATTATTTCAAGAGCCATTCACATGCCTGCCAGGGGAATAGATTTCTCTATAAACATCTTAGGTGGAAGTTACCTCTCGTACTTCCTCCAGTAACTTAAGACCTAAAACTGGGGTGAGCATCCTCTAAGTTAAAATATTACTAAGTCTAAAGCTGGAGAGATGGTTCAGTGGTTAAAGCATTTGCTTGCAAAGCCTAAGGACCTGAGTTTGATTGCCCAGTACCCACATAAAGCCACATACACTAAGTGGTGCATGCATATCGAGTTTGTTTGCAGTGGCAGGAAGCCCTAGCACACCAATACTCACTATCTCTGTGTCTTCCTCTCTCTTTCTCTTAAATAAATACCCAGTTTCTTTGAGGCTCATACGAAACTTCTGTGCCTCCATACCACTGATCTCTTGACAACTGGACCATCCACTTAGGACTCTGGCACCTGCCTCCCCATTCTCTTCTGTGTCTCCATTTTGCTCACCTGCCATTCTCAGTAACTTTAACATCTATGTCTGAGATGGGCTCATTCAGTGTCCTGTTTTCTCTGGTCTTTGAATCCTTCCCTCTTGGTGAGCCTCCTTTCAGTCTACTACAGCCACCCATGACCTGCAGTAATGTGCCCTCAGGAAAACTTCACTTTCCCAATCCGCTCCAAGCATTGTTCCTTCTAACTGCAGCCTTCTTCTTCAATGAGTATGTGGAGAGGCAATAACCCCATTTAAATTTAATTATCCATATTCTCCATTCTTACACCTCGGTATCTTTTCTTGTGTGTGTGTGTGTGTGTATGTGTATGGTGTACAGACAAGTCTGTATGCATGTAGAAGGCAGAGATTAGCATCTGTTGTCTTCTTTGATGGCTTGCCTGCTTATTTACTGAGGCAGGGTCTTTCACTTGATCTTTCACTTGATTCCACAGGAATCCCCTGTGTAACAGTTACTCTTTCTTTGCTGGGACAACACACTCAACCAGAAGGTAGCTTATGGGAGGAAAGGGTCCATTTGGGCTTACAGTTTGGATGAGGAGCTTCCTCATGGCAGGGAGAGCAGGAGCAGAAGGCCAGGCAGGCATCACATCTCCACAGCAGCAGGAAGGAAGTGGTCTGGGAGCTGGGCTTAGAACTGGGCTACATTACCCCAAAGCCAACCCCCAGTGATACATCTCCTCCAGCAAGGCTACCCCTCCCTGGGGCCCTACTAATTCCCCAAATTCCCACCAGATGTGGATCAAATTCTCAAAACACATGAGTCTATGGGCAACATTTGACCCAAACCACCACACCCTATCTCTGCCTCTTCATGCTATGACTATAGACAGGCCATCAGGCCCACCCGGCATTTACATGAGCACTGGGGGTCCAAGCTTCAGTCTTCATGCATGCCTGGGAAGTAATTTACTCAGTAAGCTGTATCCTTAGCCCCCACCTAAGTTTCTAGATGTTAGTGGAAAAATTAAGTGTCTATACTGATTGGTTGGCTTAAATTCCAAACCTCTACCTTAAAAGATCACTCAACATTTATCTGCTGTCCTTACTAGCAATTTCACTTTACAAGTATCTCAAATAGCTAATGTATAGAGTTTGTTATCTTACTTCAAATTTCTACAACCTTTTTCTTCACACCTCCCCACATGATCAGCTGATGTCCTTGCCTTAGAAACAAGTTGGAGCTCCTTTATCTAGCAGACATAAACACCCATAGACATCTACTTCTATTCTTGCCATCATTCTGTCTCTCAGTTCCAATGGAAATTGTGCTCCTGATCATGTCCCCAGCTCTCCACTGGAGACTAAGCTGAATTCCACCCACACACATCTCAGGCACTTTGATTCTCCTACTCTGGCCTTTTCATCAGCATATAAGCCTGTCCTACAATAGTGCCACACAACACAACACTCCAGGAAGAGATAGGGACATTGGCAGCATGTAGGCCAGAGTTGCTGCCTTCTTTGAGAAAGTCTTTTAATAAAAAAATATAGATAAATAAAACAAACAAAAATGTCAGGAGCATAGTGTTGCATAGTGACAGTGTTTCTGTACATTGGGTTCATGGACTGGTCTGTGGAATCAGCACAAGTCTCTGAACTGCACTGACGATGAGTCTGGATTTGCTATCTCTAATGACGCTGTCTTGGTCTCAAATATCCTCCTAGTTATTGCTTATTTCTGAACTTACTTAGAGAAAGTTCATGGAAGAGTTCTCTGAGCCCACTCTCTTGGCTTCCTTGACGCACATTTGCTGTTTAGTCTAATCAAATCTGGCTTCTGCCTCTATCCTTCTGCTGAATTTCATTTGTCATGGTGCTCTCTGCTCCAAAGTCTCTTTCTCTCTCTCTCCTATACAATTTCTGACTTTCCTTTATAAAGAACTAAAATTAGTATCTGTTACAAAAATTAAATTAGAATATTAATTGGATTGGTATGAATACAAATGTTTACTAGATATGGAGCAAGATGGTTTTAGTAGAGGGAACAGTTCATGTGAAGAATGCCATTTACAGATTTACTTTGGAAAAAAAAAAAAAAAACTTTGCCATAGGCATTGAAGTATACTTGCAAAGTAGCTCAGATACTGAATCAAGGCTTGTCTTTGATTCTAACTATCTTTGTGACCTTGGCAATATCTATAAGTGGTTTCCTTCTCTGAGGATAGGCATAAAATCAGTAATGAAGGTTCTTGAATTATTATGATTACTATTTAAAAGAGTTGTAAAAATTCTGTGACCTAACCATGCAAGCTAGTTCTGGGACTTTTACCAAGCTACATCAACTTTCTCTGTCTTGATTTCACTCAAAAAGTTAGGATGGTAGCAGTACATTAGTGATGGGCTTCTTGTGAGAGTTAAGTAACAAAATGGCCACCCAGCACCAACATTCATGCCTGCTACATGGGAACTATTGAGCAATAACTGTTCGCTGTTGTTTTTATCATTGTAACCATCATCATTATTATGGTGAAATTGAAAAGCAATGGGACACATTTGAAACAAATTAATTGTTACCTAATACATGTGGTTTGGTGATTAAAATATTTCAAAACAAGGGGATCTTTGAGGGGAAGGCTTGAAACCAGTATTTTTTTTTAAATTCAGAACAACATCTCTCAGGCATATGGGAGTAAGAGCTATTGTGCACCTACTATTGGCACTGTAACAGATGGCTTTAGACATGACATCTGTTTGTACAAATGGTCCCTTGGCTCAGAGCCATGGGCTATTAGGCCCAGTTTAAGCATCTGGCAATATCTACATGGGGCATTTAAACAATACTAGTTAAAAACAAACTGCTGGCCTTAATGCCAGCCTTACCAGTTTAGAGATGTGGGTCTAACACTGGTGTACAGGAAGATCTGGAGGCATCATGTAAAAGATCCTATGTAGTACCTCTCCTTGACTCTTTTGCTTGTTTCTTTTATAATTGGGATATTTAATATGTGAACATACTGTAATTTGATCATAATCCCTACCTTACTTGCCCCCCCCAACAGCCCCTATTCTACCAAACTCCTCTTCTTTCCAACTAGTCCTTCTTCTGTTTTGATGCCTCTTTCTTTTTGCCCTCATCCATCACCTATGTCAAAATGTTGATGGCGGGACTGGAGAGATGGTTTAGCTGTTAAGCACTTGCCTGTGAAGCCTAAGGACCCTGGTTTGAGGCTCAATTCCCCAGAACCCACATAATCCAGATGCACAATATGTCACATGCATCTGGAGTTCGTTTGCAGTGGCTGGAAGCCCTGATGCACCCATTCTCTCTCTGCCTCTTCTTTTCTATGTCTGTCACTCTCAAATAAATGAATAAAATAAAACAAAATTTTTAAATGTTGATGGACTCCATATTGTACAGGTCTTGTGGAGGTAACCACGACCCATAGCCACTGTAAGGTCATGAATGTACTGATTACTACACATCTGGAAGACAGTAGCCTAAAGTACTCCTTCATATCCACCAGTTCTGACATTATTTCTGCCACATCTTCTGCAATATTTCCTGAGCCTTGGAGGTCTAATAGAGACATCTCATTTAGCGCTGAGCTCTCAATAGCCACTTATTATCAGTACTTTGACAAGTTTTGAGTCGTCCCAGTATCCACAGACATCTCCAAAAAGAAGCTTCTCTGGCCTACAATGAGGACAGCACTAATGTTCCTTCTGCCACAATCTCCACAGTGTTTCCTGATGAGACCTGTTTCTTAACCTTGTGCATGGATTGAAGGAAGAATTAGCAAGTGTTTTTCACTGCAAAATATCTGGCATGTAGCAAGTGCTTTGGTAAAACAAACTGTTTATTCATCAGTCATGCGTTCCTCCTCATCCTTCCATGTTTAACAGCCCTTTTGAGTGAATGTGCATTGTTGATGAAAACATACCTTACAGCCTAGCTCTGTGCATTCTTCTCACTTCTCAACTGCTCTCGACACTGGTACAAATCTGGAGAAAACTGCTATCCATGCTGGTTACAAGCTGTGGTAGACATCTGCCCTGCATCAAGACTGTACATCAGTGTTCTTTGCATGTGACTTTGTGCTGTCGCCCACCAGAGTAGGCAGATATCCCTGACTCATTATCTGGGGGTTGAACACATGACTTGATTTGGACCCAAGCATGTCAACAAGAATGACAACAAACAGCTCTGAGCCAAGGTTTTAGAAGGCAGTCACTTCAATTCCACTGGCTTTCCTTCACTGATCAACCCCTAGAAAAGAGCTTCCCTCGCATACTTGCTGCCCATTCATCTTAGGCTCCAGAATGAACTCCCATGGGGCAGACTCAATCCCAATCAGCTGAGAGAAGAGAAGCCCAGATGGATTTAAGGCTTGAAGAGAAGCTGCCAGGTTTCTCCTAGAGAGATCATCCAGCCCCAGCCACATACACCTGTGACATGATGGTAAGATGCTCACTGTGTTATATCACTGGGCCCCTATGGTTGTTTATAACATAGGGTTGATTTAAACAGTAGTAGCCTATATACAGTCACTTCAAAGTCAGGAGCTGTCATCTCAGATTTGCTGTCGATGCTACCTAGCAACAACATGTATTTCCCACTCCATTCACATTTCTCCCCATAGTTTTAGTATCTCCTCTTTGGTTCTCACTTTTGACTGATGTCATATGTTCATTAGCTTACTGGAAAACAGATGTTAACTCAACTATTTCCACATGGGCTAACATCTGTGCCCATATACCCTGCCATTGTTTCTGCTGCTGAAGCAACAACCTTTGCTCCGATATCAAAAGTGACCTCTCCCCTGGAGCTTTGGAGTTCATCCCTTCTTCTTTTATGTTTTCCTTTTTTTTTTTTTTAAGGTAGGGTCCCACTCTAGTACAGGCTGACCTTTAGCTCATTCTATAGTCCCAGGCTGGCCTCAAATTCACTGGGATTCTCCTACCTCTGCTTCCTGAGTGCTGGGATTAAAGGCATGCACCACCATACTCAATATGCATCTCTTCTTGATCCAGAGTCTTTAGAATTCATACTCAGGGCAGTCAGCTTCCTCTCTTTCCCCAAAATGCATCATTTCCATCACAAAAAGGCAAGACAGCAGGGTGGGAGAGAGAGGATGAGGGAAGGAGTCTAGGAGAAAGATTATACCTTATTCCTTAATATCACTTATTCCTGTTTGTTCCCCAATTGTCCTGATGTAAGCGGCAGCGACATTCTTTAAAAATGTCACTTATAGTCTGTCACTGACTCTTCTCCTCCCTGCCACTCCACCAAGCTGCATTCATGAAGGCTGCATTCCTCCCAAATTGCCCAATCCCCTGTGCAAAGCTCAGCCCTCATCTTATTTGGCATATCAGTAGCTTGTGACTCCATTATCACTACTGTCTTTCTGTAAACAACATGCTTTCCAGGAGTAGGCACTCTTAAAATTTCCCTCCTGACTCACAACTGCCCTTTCTCAGACTTCTGAAAAGCCATAGTTACTTGAACTCTTGGTATTCTTCCTTGAGTCTCTCTCCCTTGATGATCTCAACCAGTATCATTACTTTAATTAACTAATTTATTTATTAATTTGCAAGCAAAGAGAGATAGAAGAGAGAGAAAGAGAATAGGCAGGTCAGGGCCTCTAGCCACTGTAAACCAACTCCAGACACATGTACCACCTTGGGCATCTGGCTTTATGTGGACACTGGGCAACTGAACTCAAGTCAATAGATTTCACAGGCAAGTGCTTTAATGGCTGAGCCATCTCTCCAGCCCCAGTGTTACGACTTTAGCTGACATTGAACACAGAGACTGTCATTCAGATTTCTCCTTATAAGACACATACACTCATCAAAGTGTTCCACATTCTACCTCCTGACAACTCCCATGTCTTGATGTGAGCAACCCCAGAAGTGCAGAGAAGAGGAAAATAAAAGGTTTAGAGAGATTATGTGGCTTGTCCAAGGTCACAATAATGGCCACTTCCATTACTTTGGCCTGGCATTCTTACTAGAGAGCGCCATAAGAGTGCTTCTGCTAAGAAAGAAGTCTCTATCATGCATCTGTAACATTAGTAGCTTCAAAGTTGAATTCTTACAAACCATGAGTAGTCCATCTATAATTTCCATAGCATGAAATTGTCAGAATTTTACATACAACTTCTATCAGCCTTTTCATGTAGGGTACCATATTTCTTTACTTTGTAGCTTGTTCACTTTCCAGAATAGATCAATGAGATTGTGAGATCTTCTTTTTCATAACTGAGTCAGATACTGGAAAGAAATATTACAAATGAGAACATTTTAGATCTCCTATGATATATTGGATATAAAATGTGCCTTATGGGCTGGAGAGATGGCTCAGCAGATAAGATGCTTGCCTACAAAGCCTAACAACCTGGGTTTGATTCCCCAGTACCTATGTAAAGCCAGATGCACAAAGTGGCATATGCATCTGCAGTTGTTTACCTCAACTAGAAGCTCTGGTGTGCCCATTCTCTCCACAATCTCTCTCTCGCTCTCTCTTTATCTCTCTCTCTCTCTCTTTCCTTGGAAATAAATTATTATTATTAACATTGACACAAGGTCTCTCACTGAACCTGGAGCTCACCTATTCAGCTAGAGTAGCCAGCCAGCAAACCCTGGGAATCCTCCTGTCTCCTCCTCCCAGGGCTGTCATTACAGGTCTGAACTGCTGCATCTGGCTTTTATCTGGGTGTTGTTTATGAGAGAAAGCATGTAGCATTTGTCTTTCTGAGTCTGTCTCTTTTTCACATAACATAATGATTTCTAGTTCTATCTATTTTCTTTTTTTTGGTATTTTTGAAAATAGATAATTTCGTTTTCCTTTACAATGAAAAATTCCATTAGGTAATATGTCTAGCATTTTCTTTATTAATTCATCTCTTGATGGACACCATACCTGGTTCCATTCCTTAGCTTTTATGAATAATTCAGCAATAAACAGAAGCATTAAAGTTCTGTGGTAGAACTTAGAGTCCTTTGGGTATATACCATGGAGTGATATCATTGGGTCCTCTGGTAGTTCTAGTTTTAGGTCTTTTTTGTCTGTTTATTTTTATTTATTTGAGAGTGACAGAGAGAGAGAGAAAGGCAGAGAGCGAGAGAGATAATGGGCATGCCAGGGCTTCCAGCCACTGCAAACGAACTCCAGACACGTGCACCCCCTTGTGCATCTGGCTAACGTGGGTCCTGGGGAATCGAGCCTCAAACCGGGGTCCTTAGGCTTCACAGGCAAGTGCTTAACCTGCAAGCCATCTCTCCAGCCCTAGTTTTAGGTTTTTTTTTATAAACTTCCACATTAACTTCCATAGTGCCTGCAACAGTTTACATTCCCACTAGCAGGGAATAAGGTTCCCACATCTTTACCAGAATTGTTATCATATGTTGTTTTTTTTTTTAATGGAATCTCAAAGAAGTTTTAATTTGTTGGAGTTTGTTTCAAATATTTATTTACTATTTGTGTCTCTTCTTTTGAGAACTATATATTCCGTTTACCAGCCTATTTGTTGACTAGAAGATTTGAGAGTTTGAACATTCAACTTTTGCAATTCTTTGTATGTGTTCTAGATATTAACCACCTTTCTGATATATAGTTGGCAAAGATTTTTTTCCCCATTCTGTAGGCTGAAACTTCACTCTGTTTACTCTTGCTATGCAGAAGCATTTTAATTTCATGTAATCCCACTTGCCAATTCTTGGGGTTATTTCCTGTGCTATTGGAAGAGCGACTCAATATTTACACATGTAAAAATGGCATTGCATTCAAGAAACCTGCAATGTCAGAGCTCAGCCTCCACTGGGACTCAGAAGAAAACCTACTTCCAGAGAGATGAAGTGACTTCCCCAAGAGGAAAAACAGTAACAAAGCCAAGACTTCAGCTCTTGACTCCTAGTGTGGCATCCTCTCTACCATGTCATCTTCACAAAAAGACAGCCATTCATGGCTAATTTTATGAGCCACAAACCAGAAAACTTTTACATCTGTTATTCTATTTCCTTACATGTGAATACGCCATGAACATGCTGTTGCCAAGTTTAATGTCAGCATCAGATAATTCAAGACAAGAAACTTTCCTAATCTCAAGAGCAAAAGGGATTGTTGACACACATATGGAAGCTTACTTGTATCAGTGACTGACAGATGATGCCTACATTTCTTCCACATGTTCCCTCTTTCCCTTCACATCCATGCCTTCCCTGAACCACTTTTCAGTTGGAAGTATGAATGCCAGGTCTTTTCCACACTATGTCTGAGTCTTCTAGCATAGGTTCTGGATTGCCATAAGCCAGGCATTTTCTCAAGATACTAGAATTGATTGGACCTTGATTGGAACAAAATTTGTTTTTTTTTACAATTCACATCTTGAAATAAAATTTAAACTTTTACTTGTTGCATTGAGACAAGCCAAAAATCAAATTGAAATTGATAGTGAAATTTTTGTCCTTCCATATGGTCCAGGAACCACAAGGGAGTGTGAAGATTTGCCTGGACTGAGAAGTGATGACAGGCTTGGTGGTGTGATGGGGCTGGATGCTGGATGGTGATCAGTCTAAGACACAAGATATGTCTCTCCAGAAATTCTTTCCTGGAAACAGAATTACCTCACTCTACTAAACTCTTGGATGTCTCTTTGTTTGCAAAGCTATAACATAAGAGTAGGCACATAGGTGGGCGAAGTTGATGACAGCACGACCTTTGAGATACACTGAAATGCTATAGTCACCTTATTCAATATTAGCCAACAGGTTTCAAAGTTAGCTCTCATGCATTCTAGAGTCTGAGGAGAAATACTACACATTCTTGAGCTGCACATATTTTTTATACCACATGTTAGACCCCATATTCACTTTCACAGTGAGTTAGTTAATCAGCTATTGCCCAAACTTATATAACCTAAAATACTTTCTTCTACACCTAAGAAATTCCTAACCTAGGTATTTCAAACTTATCAATAAGACAAGATGAATGCATAATAAAGGAATAAGTACCTGTGAGAAGCAAGTAAGTTCCTTATCTATAAGCATGGGAACATGATCCAGGGATTCATAAGCAATCTCTAGAGGATAAAATAAGATGGGATAAATATGACTCATGGTCAGTAGGAAAAACATGTACATGAGGGTATGTGTGGAGAAAGGCAAACACAGTTCACGGTTTGGCATTAAGAAATTATGCCAAAGTATCTCACTGGCTAACTCATCAAAATCATTCCATCTTCAAAAGCCCAGCTGTTTTGAAGATAAGTTCTTTTTAAAACAAATAATATTTCATTTGTATGCATAGGTTCTAATATCAGAAAGGATGCATGGCAGAAATACTACAGTTATATAATTTCTCAATTTTATCAGCATCTTTATTTGCATAACTGTGAGTATAGTCCTTTACAGTACATTATCACACAATCATCCTTAGTTTTTGAACCATTCTGATTTTTATCTCTAGTTCACGGGTAAGGAAACAAGAGAGTCTACAGTGTAATAGATGTTCTGGTTCCCCTTAGGTCCAAGGCTTTCTTTCCCTCCCTCACCTAAAACTGTAGGTTGCTCAGGGATCACAGTTGACTGTCTCCCCAGAAACTGCCCTCTGCTAAAGAAAGGTGCCTTACTCAAATTCAGGCCCCTTGCTACAGTAGTCCTCAGCTACTGAATTGTCAGTGAAAAGGTACAAACTTCCACCAACTTGTTGTGACTTAGAACGTCTCTATAGGTCCATCCCAGCTGCATGCATTCAGTGTGATCAGCGGACTTCTGTTCGGACTTCATTACAGCCCACCATGTACCTCTTCCCAACTCTCCTCTCCTTACTCTCCCATAGGTGTTGATCTCCATTTCTCCCTTAGAAACCCTTAGTGAACACCTTGCCTCAGGCTGGTCTGAAGGTAGTGAGTTATCTCGATTATTCAGTCAGTTACAAATCTGTATCTCAAAGCCTTGTTCCCAAAGAACTCAAGGATTCCAAAGAACCTGACTAAAGTCATCCCATTAGCCAAGAATAGAATAAAAGCAGAATTGAACTGCACTGGATTCAATATTGCAAAGAGAACTTAGACAGTCCTTTATCCAGCCACACATAGCAAGAATATATATTTGTACATCTCTGGTGATACTGGCCTGTGATTGATGGCTCTTTGCTGTATATTCATTATAGCATTCAATATTCTGACTTTTACTTGCTTATTTATTTATGTGATTTCTTGTATTTTTTTCCCAGTCCTTGATAATCAGGATAAGGCAATCCCCATGAGAGGAGGAACATGGATTTTCAGTGCCTTATGTAGCAGTTTTCATAGCATGGTCCACACATGTCTGTTCAAACAATTTGATATTAATACTAAGCTGTCCCATATCTTTTCCATATTGTTGATGTTCATAATGATTGCATGAAAGCAGAGTGGGCAAAGCTACTAACTCCCTAGCACAAACTGACCAGTAGTACCAAATCACACAACAAATGCATTCATTTCACACCCTTACAGAAAAAAAAAAGAAAGCTACTTTCACTATTGTCTATGATGAGGCAGTAAAATTAGTATTTGTTTTTAATTTATGACCCTTGGGTATACTAACTTTTAATATTTCATACAACAAAAGAAGAAGGATCCATAGAGTAGATCCCATCTCCAAAGCAAAATACAGCTTGAAAGAAGCAAGTTGATTAGCTGCATTTCCCATGAAATACCACTGTTACTTGAAAAAAAATGCTCAACAACCAAACTATGGTTTCTTACACTGAAGAATCTCCAAATGTTTTCTCAAAAGTACATAAAAATACTTCAGAGAAAACAGTGTACCGTGTAGTTTCCCATGATAAAATTCAAATTTAACTGGAAATCAGAATTCTGGAAAACTTCTTTCTGCTATCATCAGTTTGCTACTGCCAAAGGCTTTTCTGGTTAAATTGATGGTGATATCAACAAATGTGTGATGATTTTTCTTGATCTAGTATATATGAAATAATATACCATGTCAAGCTTTTTAAACTTTGTAATTCAGTTGTCCAATCTTTTCCCAGTGAGCAACAAATGAGTTCATAAGATTATGCACGGTTAAAGGATTCATTCCAAGTTCAGAACAGAACAATAGATTTTAGTGTAACAGAATATGAAGAGTTAGTTCCTATGGTTTTAAATTCCTTGTTGTAACTAACTTTTAAGAAGTGTATTATTAACTGAATTTTTAGCATTAAGAAAAATTATTGGGCTGAAAAGATAGCTTAGTAGTTAAGGCACTTGCCTGCAAAGCCAAAGGACCCAGGTTTAATTCCCCAGTACCCACCTAAGCCAGATTCACAAGGGGATGCACACGTCTGGAGTTCATTTGCAGTGGCTGGAGGCCCTAGCATGTCCATTCTTTCTATATACCTCCCTCTTTCTCTCTCAAATAAATAAAAAAAATTAAATATTAAAAAAGAAAAATTATTCCACATTATGTGTAAAAAACTGTAAGTCCTTTCTCTTTCCAACTATATAACTGTATAAGGCCACTTTTTCTTTATATATTTCAACCCAAAGATATATCATAACTGAGTGAGGACAAAGTTTAAGTACAAAAGCTGTTGGATACTAAAGAAAATTTCAAAACTATGAAATAATGTTACTTTCTCATTAATTTTTGTCTTGAAGTAAAGCTGTTTATAGCATATGTTCACACTGAAACAATGGCTATGTTTAAAGTTCAATGAATAATTTAACTTTCTTTCCTCCAATTTCTAAACTTGTATTTATTCATATAACAGTAAGTAATAAACAAAGCACAGAAAACTCTTTTGAATGCTCAGTAGTTCCTTACAGTGTAACAGGATTCTAAAACCAAAAAGTCTGAAACTACTGGCCTGGAATCAGTGCTGGCAAAGAGTTGCCAGTCAAAAACTATTTATGAAATTATTCTAATATTTATAAAAGGAAATAGATAATAAAAACACACTCCCTATTTGATTATACATGGGTCTCTACCCATTATAAAAACAAGACATTGCATCCATGTAAGTGAGCGAGTGCACTCATGGCTGCTGAGAGCTGGCAGGAAAGGGCACCCACCCCAGGTCTTGAAAAGAAGTCTCCATTTCCTAGAGACAGCCAAAATCTCAGGTATTTTTAGAATTCAGGAAATCTGTTGGCTTACAATGAGTTCTCATAGGCTTGGCCTTGCTCAGTAGCATTCTTTCCCGGTAGCCAAGGAATATTTGCAACAAGGAAGATGCCAGTATAGTCTCAGATGGTTAATGGATTCGTATCTATGCTCTACACACCATGCTGCCAAAAGACAGGGTGGGAAATGCTGCTTGAACAGGAAGACTGCCTTAGAAACCCAAACACTGAAATCTCTCTTCATGGAGATATAGAGAGTCAAATTCGCGGTCAAGAGCCCCTTGCTGATGCTCTTCCACAAGCTCCCCTCTGAAGCCAGGCTGGATGCTAGCCAACGAGAAGCAGACTAACGAAGATTAGCCAATGAATCGAGGACTTGTTGGCAGTGCCATTAGTAAAGGGCAGTCAGGCACTCTGAAGTGAGCATTTGGGATATTGAGAGTCAGACATGACAATTATTTCAGAAACCTGAGACTCAAAACAGTTTTTAAACAGGCCGACTATATGGTTGTCCAGAGTTCAAATGATAGCCTAACAAGCGTTCATTAAAAAAAAAATACAGGAGTTGTGCTTCAATTCCTTGAATAAAAAGAGGTTAAGGTGCTTGACTGTAAAACCTAAGGAACCAGGTTCAATTCCCCAGAACCCATGTAAGCCAGATGCACATGGTGGTGCATGCATCTGGAGTTCGTTTGCAGTGGCTACAAGCCCTGATGTGCCCATTCTTTCTCTCTCAGAAATAAATAAAAAACAAATAAAAGGAATATTGCTTACATCTGAATTTGAAGAACATCTTGATTAGTGACAGGAGTAATTTATCAAGAAGAAAGCAGCCAGGATTAGACAACCTCTTCCTCCACTTGTCTATCCTTTCCATGTACAGCACAATTGATATTATAACAGTTAGGACCTCTAAGACATTAAAGTTTCCGGTACACACAGGACTCCTCTTGTATCTTATGAAGTTAATAAATACATCTATTGTTAAAAGTTGTTATTGGGATAACTTAGAAGCTCAAGAGTTTTTGTTAAGCTGGATGACAAATTATGACATATTCCTCTGGTGTGACATAGTCATAGCAGTACACACTATAGTTAACAAGTACTTGGTTACTGATAATAGTAAGGTATTTAAGGTGGATTTAAGGTTATCTTTCTTGGAAATATCTTTATTTATTTGTAAGGGGAAAGAGAGAGAGAGAGAGAATACGAATGATTATGAGAGAAAGAGGGAGTGGCTGCACCAGGGCCTCCTGCCGCTGCGAATGAACTCCAGACAAATTCATCACACTTTTGTATCTGGCTTTATAGGAATACCAGAGAATTGAATCCAGGCTACCAGATTTTGCAAGCAAGCGCTTTTAAGCACTGAGCCACCTCTCCAGCCCAAGGTCATCTTTATCATAAAAAATAAAAATTCATGTGTTTAGAAGGACATAGTTGGGCTCACTTGTAAACCCTGTACCTAAAAGGCTGAGGCAAGAGAATTGAAAGTTTAAGGTTACATAGCTAGTTCGGGACCAGCTTGAGCTACACAGTAAGACCCCGTCTCAAAAACCACAGTCTTTCCATCCCCGGGCACTGAGCAGGCCACACTCATGGTCCAGATGGCAACAAATGCTGAGAAGGCCAAAGACTCATCAGTTTGAAAAGAAAAGAAAACCAATTGCCCAGCAAGAGATGAATCATCTCTATTATATCTGCAAGGGCCTAGGAAAGGTTACAGAGGAAGTGGTAGATTAAATATGAGTGCTGCTCTCACTGCTAGCCCGGAAACCTCCTGTAGGGACATGGCAGTAGACCCTGAGGACACTCAAACCTCAACAAAGCAGAAAATCAGGGGCTGCAGAGAGCTCGGCAGTTATGGAGACTTATAACATGCCCTTCAAGGTGCAAGAAACATGCATAATAGGGGGTAGAAAGAATGTAAGAGCCACAAGGTGGAATGGTGTGCTCCTGCACATTGTGCCCCCTCCACAGAGACTGACTGGTGCATTCATGACCCCACAGTGATTACCAATAACCCCAACTGAAGAAGGTCCTCAGTGGAATGGGGATGGAAGACAGGAAACAGAAGAGTATAGCCCAATGGGAATATGACCAATTTTTAATGTGTTCATGTAATAAAATTCCTAATTTAAAAAATAATTTTTGAAAAAAGGAACTAATAGATAACATCAGATCAGATGGTCTCACACTGTGTTGAGAAATTCTGGCATGCTGACTGAGATTATAGAGTATAAAATCAGATGAATTAAGTTTGAACTCATTTCAGCCATTAAACCTGGGAAAAGTTTGTTCAGATTTTATGAGCCTGCAGAATGAGAAGAGGAGGAATACCCTAAGGATGGGGTAAGGACTCTACCAGATATTATGTATAAATGCTTCAGTGCAGTGTTTTATAAATGTTAAGTGCTATGTTCATAGCAGTAGTAGCTGTTCTGTTGTCTGATTTATTTTTCCTCCAGACATCATATGATGCCATCTTGGAGTAGAGAATGCTTTGAGTCTGTAGCAATGGTAACCGTGGAGAAGAGCAAACGCAGAGATAAGTCTATGGCATTGTCATGGAGCTACTGATGCTCCCTAGTAGAGGGAGGAGGGAATGATCCCAAGATGCTGGAATAACATGCATGGTCGCCTTCTGCCCTCCCCCTACCTGCAAGTGATCTTGGGAGATGGTAGGTTATATAGGAAATAGAAGGTTAAATAGAAGAGAGACTCCATGAGGCAACTTCCGTGAGGTCACCATCCAGGAAGGGGTGAGACTTTGTGGTGAGGCAGCTGCCTTTAAGTAGCTCACTATCCTTTAAGTAACACCTCATTTGTGCTCTGTAAGTAACCCTAAGAAACTCATTTGATCACTAAAAGTATCACAAAGTCATGTGCTTTCATTTACTTCTTTTTTTTTCATTTTACATACTCAGTCATCATTCTACTTGACCTGGTCACTCTTTTGATGAAGAAGTGGAGACATTACAAAGGAATCCACAGCTAAAGGTGAGAATAATAGTCATACAAAATAAGATGTCAGTGTAAGAAACAAGCATTATAAAAAGAAGCTTTGTTGAGATGAAAGTTTTATAATCCCTTTTCAGTATGATCCCTTCCTGGAAGACCTGGTGTTCAAACTTCCATAGGGTACCTTTCTATGTTCCAGAGTTTGTCAATTCATGGTAGGAGGATATGATGTAAATGGATACAAATAGATGTCATATTCCTTTTCCAATAAACCAAGAGCCCAATGTCAAGAAAAAGGGAAGATGGAGTTAGAAGGCAAGTAACAAGATCAGACCTGTTGATGTTCTCTTTCATCTGTATAAGGAAGAAAGGAAAGTGTGTTAGAACAGTAGGAGCAATCCTGGGAGAAGAAGGATATCTACTGCTCTCTTCCTGTTTGAAGCACAGAACTTTCCTGTGCTGTCCCGAGGCATGGGCTTTACAGAGTGGTATGACATAGCTGACTGGAATGACCTGTACTAAAACATTCTGGAGTTGCCTTCTAATCACACTTAACATTGGAGTTTAAAAGCCAACAAGGGGCTGGAGAGATGGCTGAGCAGTTAAGGTACTTGCCGGTAAAACCAAAGGATCCAGGTTCGATTCTCCAGGACCCATGTAAGCCAGATGCACATGGTGGCACACGCATCTGGATTTCATTTGTGTACCCATTCTCTCTCTCTATCTCTTTCTTCCTCTTCCTCTCTCTCTTCCTCAAGCAAATAAATAAATAAAAATAAAATATTTTTAAAAGCTAATAGGCCTTTTTAATGTGCTTTCTTGTTAGGATGTATAAAATAAAATTCTCCAGAATAAAACCAACAGGAGATAAATATCTGAGGAGATCCTGTCATCTGCAAAGAGATAACTTCCACTTTTCAAATTTTATGTCCTCTAATCTCTTTATCTTGCTTAATTGATATTACTAAGATTTATAATACTATATTGAATAAAGGAATGAAAAACATCATTATATTGTTCTAGATCTTAGAGGAACCTACTTCAGTTTTTCCCTACTTAGTGTGACATTTGGTATGGGTTTTTCTTAAATAACTATTACTATTTAGAGACATATTCATTCTAGAGCTTAATGTGTTCAGTGTTATAATTATCAATAAGGAATTTTGGACCATATCAAATGCTTTTCTGCACAATGTGAGTATATGTTTTTTATTTGTCATTCTGCTGATGTATTACATTGACTTGTGAATATTAAACTATCCTTGCTTCCTTGGTATTATAGTTTGGATATGAAATGTTCACCAAAAATACTAATCTGCTGGTAACTTAGATGAATGTATTGATGATTTAGCCCACAAATAGTGGTATTATTTTGGTCTATTCTGAAAATTTTGGGAAGTAAGACTGCACTGGAGAAAGCAGGTCACTAAGAAGTGGGTCTTTAGGGATATTTGGTCCTAGCCCTTTCCTTTCTGTCTTACTGCTTCTTGTCAGCAGTGAGGTGAAGAAGTTCTTTCGTCACACACTCCCACTGCCATGATGTCCAAGTACATGGGTCCAAGAATCTACAGATTGACCTCCCAAAACCATGAGCAAAAAATAAATTTTTCCTCTTTTAAGTTGTTTCTGTCAGGTACTTTGTCACAGTGATGAAAATTTAAGTGACTAGATGTGTTCTAGGATGTTCTAAAAGTACAAAGACACTATTTGTGATCATCAGGGATCAAGCAGAAGCTTAGAGCAGTGACTTTTTCCAAGGCATAGTTAAATATCTTAACTGCTACTCTGTCTTAATCCTGAATCTTTCAGTCCTGTTTCTACCCCAGCCACTGTGACCTTGCCACCCAACTTCTAAAAAGACAGCTGTAGTAATATGACTGTAAGATGTCCCCATATACGCATCTTTTTGAATACTTAATCTCCAGCTGGTGCTGTTTAAGAAGGTTGTTGAAAATTTAGGTGGAGAAAGTTTGTAACTGGGAACAGGTCTTGAGGTTCTGTGGTCGGACCCCGCTGCTGTGATGATATGACTCTGGCTTCCTGCTCCTGCCGTGCTGTTCCCACCATGACGGACTTCCCCTGGAAACTGTAATCTAAATATCAACCTTCTCCTTCTCTAAGCTGGTAGTTTTCCCAGAAATTAGAAAGTAACTGATACATCAACCAACTTGACGAGGGTAACACACAGTGCCTTAAGATAGGTCTTTAACACTGTGCAGAGAAAAAAGTGTCCCCCATTTAGTGATTTGTGGGTGAATGAGAGTGTTCCTCAGAGAAAACCTCTGATCAGTTACTGAGAATCCCCCTAGAGAACTCAAGGATCTCTGCTTTGATGAGCACAGGGTGAGAATGCTATAGAACTGAGACAATTTTGAACCTGTGATAATAAATGATGTTTTCTCTGTATCTACATTATTACCATTCTCTCAAGCAGCCCCGAAGGTTAAGTCTATCCTTATTCAGGGAGTTGACTTTAAACAAGATCTTTAAAGCCAGGACACCAGTTGGTTCATTATTCATTTTGTTGTTGTTGTTGTTTTACAGTAGCCTAAAAGTAAAGACAATTATATTTAGTTAGCTAAGGACTACTTATTGTTCCTCGGGGTTTTTGTTAATTAAGAGGTGTGATTCACATCAGGCACCACACATGCACACACACACACACACACACACACACACACACACACACACCCTTCATCTGATTTAACTTGAAAGAAGATTCCTTTTTGCCCATTTGACATGAAATACATGTACAGCCCCAACTTTCTCAATGGTCTGTCAACACCAACCTCTATAACTGGAATGGACCTTAGGTGAGACATTCTAGTGTCCACCTAAAACATTAGCAATTCTGGATCCCAGCTAAGAAGAAGATGAACACTTCTGTTGTTCAGTTGTACAATTTTCCACACTGATGAGACAGGCCCATTCTACTTGTCAAAAGGAATCAATGTGGATGGATATTTTATGAAAGAAGCTAGACAAAGGAAAGAAGAGAGAAAGCAGGAAGGGGAATGGAGGCAAGATGCCTGTGGAGAGGATGCCCACCCTCAGTGGGATGGACAGGAATGCTTAAGTGGAGACAGCCTGGAGTGTGAGCGCAAGGGTTCATTCTTGGCACACAAAAACCTTCACAGAGACCTAAATAAAACTATTTTTTAACTTAAAAAAAAACACACTTGGGCAATAATGAGTACCAGCTGTGTGGTAGAACAAACTCACAATTCCAAATTGGTTCCCTAGAAAGAAACAATCATGACTGTCCTTGCCTCCTTAACTCTTTCATCCCTGAATGAGAAAACACGAAGTGTGATTCTTTGGTTCTTGGATGATGGAAGGACTTTGTGAGGTGACTGGGGAGCAAGTTCATGGAGTCCATTCTGTCCCCCACAAATCCTTGAAATGGGCTCCTTCCTCGACCTCGTCGCAACACTGCATGCTGTGTATTACAGCTCACATTTACATCCCAGTTTCTGAAACTGTGGCTTATGATCCCATAGAGGTCACATAAGTGAAGGCGGGGGTCGGAAGCCATCGGACCCAATGATTAAAAATTAATTTGAAATCAAAAAGACAATGAGACAATATTTCTAGCAATTCTCACCCGTGTTGCAGCAAGTGGCCTCACTGCAGCTTCAGTTCTGAGCACAGAGGCGCACACCCTGTTCTGTGTGAGCCACACCACTGGCAACATCAGTGAATGCTGCTGAAAACACCTCGTCCCAGCTCTGGAGACTACACACTATACATGGCAGTGTTTTGGCCACACACAAAAATGGAATGCTTTAACTATGGAAGCCAAAGACTTTTAATGTTTTCTTATCATCATAGGTATCAAATTCGTGTATCTTTCAGTTGTGATGTATGAGACATTCGATTTTAAAAATTATTGTTTGTGTTGCTGAGTTTCATAAATATCATTCAATCAATCTTTGAAATGAGATTCGAACAAAAATTACAATAATTTCTGACTTTCCTGGACATACTTTTGCCATTTTGGACTACATATATGCATGAAGTGATATTGTCAGCACTGATGGCTATAAAATCAAAATATCAATCAACTGAAAATTTTTCAAGATGTTCTGTAACGTGTAATATCAAATGTTCACCCAATATTTCATTCCTTATGTAAAATAAGTAAGCACATCCATCTCACTAGTATGCAAATTTTCTTTTGTCTTTAATAATGATAAAATTTTATGTATACTAAATAATTGTTTTTAAGTGAATTTTGATTTGTTATCAGTAATATTTTGATTTGTATTCGTAGATTTTATGCTTTCAAATCAGGGTCACATAAAAATTTCTAGTGTGGGGCTGGAGAGATGGCTTAGTGATTAAGGTGCTTGCCTCCAAAACCTAAGAACCCATGTTCAACACTCCAGCTCCCACGTTAGCCCAATGCACAAAGGTGAGGCAAGCACAAGGTTGCACATGCCCACAAGATGGTGCAAGTGTCTGGAGTTCTATTGCAGTGGCTGAGGCCCTGGTTTGCCAATTCTCTTTCTCTCTCTCTCTCCCTAAAAGAAAAAAATAAAGAAAATTCTAGTGTGAAAAGAGGTGGCAAGTGGAAAATGTTTAAGAAGCTCTGATCTAAATCATGGGTCAGTAAGCTGGAGACTGCTGGTCAAATCCTCATGGCCATTTGTCTTTCTTTATCAATGAAAACATATTGGCACACAGTCACACTTATTTATCTACTATTATGGTTCCTTTCATCCTACAAGGATAAAGTTGAATGGTTGTAATACAAAGAATATGACCATGACCAGCAAAGCCTGAAATAGTTACCACTTGTCCTTCACAGAAATAGTGTGTAAAGCCCTGCCCTGTGTAAAATTTAAGTGTACTTGAGGCTTTGTCTGTCTCTGTGGAAACAAAGGCTTTGGTCTGTAGTATTAGACAACAAGTGTCTTTAGAGATAATAAAGGCTAATCCACCAGCCCCAGCTGAAACCACAAAGGAACTGGGGAAATGAGCAAGGGTGCTGCTTTCTGAGTGAATCTGATATCAGCACAAGGGTGAAGGAGATAGACACTGAGAACACTCGACTCCTACCAAACCAGAGATCCAGAGGCTCCTAAGTGCCCATCACTGATGTAGACTTAAAATGCTCCCAGCATGGCTCAGGGAATTTTGCAGAAGAGGGGCCAGAAAGAATGTTAGAGCTACAAGTTGAAACATTTTTGCACAGACAGTTCCTCTTTTGCCCAATAATGCATGACCCACAATCTCCATGAGATTGAACTGCAACCCCAGCTAGGAAGACCTCTTCAAAAGGGGCAGGGAGGAGGGAAAGGATGGTACCAACATGTGCCGCTTACCTACTAAATATGTCCATATCTAATTAAATAAATTAAAATAGAGAAAAAAATAAAAATAAAGGGTTACCCAAGGAGTAAAGTGATTTTTCCAGGCCTTGTTAATAGTTACTACATAGTAGAGCTGGGGGTAGTACTGTGTCCCCCTGACTACTGGATCAATACCGTTTCCACCACAGGTGCTGCTACCTGTCAAACAAAACAGTAAATCCACACATCAAATGAACCCAAGTGACAGGTCTTTGCTTCTGTGGTCCACACTGGGCTGCTTTCCGGACGAACCATTGTATTCAAATTTTCTTGCTGTGTATTGTGCAGGAAGACTAGTGTTTACTAAAACATTTCGCAATAGCTGTGCAGTGATCTGGTATTCTAAAGACTGAATACTTATACCTGATAATTAACTCAAGACAGGCTCCCCGCCCACGAAAGTGTTCTCTGCTGATTTGATTAAACACTATGAACAGTGGTGAGAACTGGCATATTGATGAGGGTTTCTGGCATATTCACAGACTGTTATTTTTCAACTAAATTTGTAATTGAATTTTCAAAGAAACTCTCCAGGATAAATTCTGACTCTGATCAAATAGACCGAAAGTTCCAAGGGAACAAGTGACAGATCTTTTGAAATTTGTGCATTCCTTCCAGCCTTTTCAAGACAATAATACAATAGACTAAACTTACAATGAACTGAATCAGTCTAAGCCAGAGCTGTCAATAACTGAAGCTCAGTTTGGGGGGTCGCCCTTCCCATCATTCAACATTTAAGGGAAAGAGGCTTATAACAGCCAAAGAAGTGAAATGAAAACTCAGTTTAAAATTTGACAAAGTAACTTCTGGAAAATGATTTTGGAATCAGTACAAATGTGAAATGGGGCAGATGAGTAATTTCCTGGGATCTCTGTAGTTTCTTAGGTATATGCCCCTTGAGAAACCAGGCAGTGGATTCCAGGAAGCAGCCACAGGGATAGGCAGAGCCACTAGCTGGAACTAAAGAAAATACAGGGTTCATGTTCTCACAACCATCTATGAAGCAAATCACCCAAGGTGCTAGGGCTTAGCTCACACCCTCTCTCTCCTTCAGCCTTCTTCTGGATACCCAGCCCAATATTGATCATCTGCTAAACTGAATTACTTGGGGTTCTCCCAAAGCACCTCTCTTGTTCTCTCTCCAGAGGCCAAAGGGCATTATATAGACTGTTGTCTGGCTTCAAATGTTAGATTTACTGTTTATCGTCTGTGTAGCCTTGAGCAAGTTACCTCTGTGTCTTTGTTTCTTTGTCTGTTCAATGGGAATAATAACAGTACCTCTCCAACAGGGTTGTTAAGTGAAGTAATACATGCCAAGTGCTGAGGACTGATCACCTCTGGACATTACACATGCTGCTCCTTTAGCTCAGAGCATGCTCAGGCCACCTCCCAGGTAGGAAAGGGACTTCTAGCTTTCCTCTCTGCAACTGCTTCCTCCCATGCAAGGTGGGGTTATATTTCCTGTCTCTGCATTCCGTGAAACCATGCACAGCTTAGAGGTATTTTAACTTGTTTTCTGATTCTCTTACTAGGTTGAAATCTTTAAGAATAAGATTTTGGTCTTACCCTTTCAATTCTTCATGCCATGTATATACAAATCAATTAAAGTTAATTGTTAAGTAAATGTATAATGCATGAAGACATCAGTGCATGTACAGATCAATGTGGCATGAACTAATAAGAAAACAAAGGAAAACCAAATTGTTCTTCTATAGCTTCCAATTATCTGGATCTGAGGTTAGTATATGCGTGATACTCATCTGTCTGACTTTGAATGGACCCAAAAGAAAGAACTCCTTCCTTGGGACTCTTCCTCCCTTCAAACTTATCATTATACCTCAATTTTTTTTTAGCAAAGAACATTTCATTGTCATCTTCCCCCATATTGTAATAGTAAATATATTAATCTGTAGTTCTTATCTTGTGAATGATATCCTTATCCCCAGTGGCTTTTGAAGTGTCCAGCTTCTGCAAAGATGACATCTCTGGCTGTGTTTTATCAAGCAGGTTACCAGACTGATGCAGTGAGAAAAAGGCGCTGATACCGGAACTCAGATATCAGATCATCATGTGAAACAACTACTTGTTCCTCTTTGTGATAAGTATCTTGCTATGAAAAATGGCATGTGTAATGGTAAAGTGTGACACACTGCACCACCTTTGCTTGGGCCATCCATATCCAATCCTCCTCAGTCATCCTGAAGCTGGGTCTTCCATATGATTTTCCTTCTAGGGGCAAGATATGTAATGCAAACAACATAGGCTAGAGGCCGACAAGTAAGGGCTTTGTGTCTACTTCTGTCAGTAAGCAGCTCAAAAATCTTGGACATAGCCAGGCGTGGTGGTGCACACCTTTAATCCCAGCAGTCAGGAGGTAGATGTAAGAGGGTCACTGTGAGTTTGAGGCCATCCTGAGACTATATAGTGATTTCTAGTTCAGCCTGGACTAGAGTAAGACCCTATCTTGAACTCCACTCCCCACCAAAAAAAACAAAAAAGGATCTTGAGCAAATCTCTTAGCTGATCTGAACTGAGACCTGGTTTTCCTTAAAAAAAAAAAAAAAAAAAGTTACAAGATAGAACAGCTTAAAGACCACAAGCTATCAGCAAAACAAAGCACCTCCAACATCACTATCAATAACTATGTGTTAGTACTTAAGTAATAATGACACTAACAATACATCTAATAAACCTACCATATAAAAACCTTAAATCTTAAATGTTCTCAAATATTCCAGAAATCTTATAAGATATTAGTTCACTAGTAAATTAACAGGATTTAATCATATGACTAATGCCATCCTCATCTCAGAGCATAAAGCAAAATCCTAGGAAGCAGTGACACTTGATAAGTTTGGTTAGTGAAAAAGGGCATGAGCTGGGGACATAAGTGTCTCACTAGAAGATTCTGGAGCAGGGGAGGTATCAGAAGGCACTAGATATATGAGAGGAAGCAAAGGTATTTTATTCCCAAAGTTGGCAAAAAGTCATTCTGAACACAGGATTGAGGGACTGGACTTCTGGAAGACTTGCCATGGCACCATACACTGTAGCTTGCACATTTGTTTAGGAACCATAGAGACCTTAGGGGCCTCAAATAATCAGTCCTGACTCTAGATAAGGGCTAAAAGGGAAAGAAATTGTCTTAATGGAACCTTTCCTGTAATCTTTAAAAGTCCCAGATTCTAGTGAAACCTTACCATGCTTTGGGGTTTAGATCAGTGTTGCAATCATAATTGAGATAACATGTTTTAGGTCAAAATACGGGAATGTCATAACTGGGAATGCAGATAAAGGAGCCCAACAAGACTCCCTGAAGACATGAAAAAACAAGTATCTGCCCAAAATCATGTAGCAGCTTGAAGTGAAAGTCATAACCCCAACATTCACCCCAAATCTATAGACACTAATAAGCCTCACTTCATCAAATGTCTATACACTCATGGGGGGGCTGTTTGGACAGCAACATCCAGCTGCTCTATTTATTCTCAGCATAGTTGGTATTTCTCTGTCACCACAAAAGCACAGTGTGAGAGGCTGACAAGTGAGGAGAGAGGAAAACACTGAGGACGGTGAGTATGTTGGATAACAAAATGGTGTTGGGTCAGTTGTCTACAACAGTGCTTAGGGCGGCACTGATGCTCTCCTTCTCTGTTGCCCTGATTCCCCAGTTGCTCTTTTGGAATTTAGAGATATATTAGCAAATGTCCCTTCTTATTCAGTTTCATACTTGTGTCTATAAAGTAGGGATCATCACAAGGCTGGAATTGCTTTGTGTAGCTCAGGATTACCTGTATCTATATTTAACCATTTTATGCCCTCCCCTAAATCCTAGGTGCCAGAACTAAATGCCTTATGTTCCTTGCCTCTAATCTAAATGCAATTTAATACAATTGCAGCCTGCTAGTGAGATGTGCTTGCATAGGATATGGAAGGTGGAAGAGAGGCCAAAGCCACTCTCTTGTTCTCGAAGGAGCATGGTAGATTTCATGTGCATATGAGCTTTCTGAAATGGTCTCTTGAATCTTACCTGCCTCAGACGCATGCAGATAACTGATCTCTAAATGCTGGAGAACTTCGAGCTCCTGACTTGCCCACAAGCCTTTTCAGTGGTTTTATAAAACTACTAATCACTGTGTGATATTGGGCCAGAGACTTCCCCAATACCTTAGGGTCTACTGCAAGTAACAAGTGTAGAGGAAATTACCTCTACATTTCCTTCTAGATTTCTTTCTGGGGTTTTCTTTGTGTGTATATATGCATGTATGTGTGGTGTATGCTGTTATGTATGTGTACATGCAGATGCATGTGCCTGGCTTACACATATGTAAACCAGAGGAAGACATCAGGTGTCCTCTTCTATCAGTCTTTGGCCTTGTTTCCTTCAGACAGAGTCTCCTTACTGAACCTGGAGCTCACCTTTTTCTGGTTAGACCAGAGAGAGCCAGCAATCTGATTTGTAGATAAAGAGGGAAAGGAATTCTGGATTGAGAGTTGAAGAGCAGTCAGAGGCTATCACAAGAAACTTAGTGGCCCTGAGGAAATGAAGGAAAATCCAGTAAGAGCAGGGTGAAGAAAATGAGCTGTGTCCTCAAAGTCCCCACACAGAAAAAGCTTTGAGCAGAACCTCACACGTAGCAGGGGCTCCAGATGGTCTGCAATGCTTACTGGATATCTTCATCTTCTTTAGCACCAGCCTTGAGGCAGACTATTCAGTCTTTCATTTATTGATTCAATCATATAGTATATTCACTCAACAATTAAAATCATTTTCTTCTGACTTGTGCTAAACCAGTAAGCTATACCAGGTACCGGGATGGGAAGACAAAAAGAGCATAGCCCCTCCCTCTAAGATGCTTCTAGTCAAAAGGAGCAGAATGGAAGTCCCTGCTGGTACCACATACACCCCCTCCACTAAGCTCACTTGCCTGGGGGCTTTGTAAGGAGATCTTTGCTTGGCTCTGGAAGAAGTCGGCTGCACACTGTATTTTGCTCATTCCAAGCAAACAAGCAATAATGTAATGGCAGGAAGCCTCATAAAATGGTTATTTCTATTCCCGGACTGCTCCGGGGTTCCATCTAATTTATAAACATTGTTTTATGAAGCATTGAGATCATTCTTGGAAGTGCCCACAGAGAGTGACCTTTGCTTGTTTTGGTGCGGTGTTTGTATGTGAGTGTGTACAAGGCTTTTGTTGCTAAGGAGGCGATGACCAGCTCTGGGTAAAGGCTGTCTTTCCATTCTGCACATTTCCTTCATCGTGGAGGGTGCAACTGGCACCCCCTCCCCTAGCCCAGTTCTTCCCAAAAGGACAGAAATGAAGTCAGGCTGTGAAGACAGAAGCTGAGAGTCTGGACCAGGCTGACCTTACCCACAGCACACTGAGGACAAGTTCTAGCAATGCTGTCAAACCCAGCAATCTCTGGGTGCCTGTACCAGGGGCTCTTCATCTAACTTTGTGTGAGCTCAGGACACTGGTACCAAGCTCTGTCCAGGGGAGAACTGCATCAAATCCCAGAACTCTGAGCTTCTTTCACATTAGGAAGGTGTAGGAGTGAACCTGAGGTGCGGGAAGCAGAGGAACTTTGTGGGAGTTCCTGGTCCCTCCTGAACATGAATAATAGCTGGGCACAGGCATAAAAACTCATGGAGTGAGACTCACCTGGCAGCTCTGCCTCTTAACTCGCTGGGTGGCCCTGGACCTACCACTTACTATCTATGCATCTCAGTTTTCTCAGATGTCAGAAAAGACAGGGACATCATATTTTATGAACTAATTTAGCAAACATTTATAATGTACATGAAACTTATGGCAGCCAGCCTCTTTCTGGTAGGTGCTTGGTTAGGCTACTTCCTTTAGAGGGCCTGTTCTTTCCTCAGCTATCAGCCCAGATCACTCCGCTCCTTTCTTTAAACTTTCTACTCAAAAATAGTCATCCATGCTCATCCTGTTTATAAAGCGCACTCCTATTCCTTTTTCTTTATCTCCTTTCCTTCAAAACATGTGTTGCCTAGGCCTGTCATACCTACTATTCTAACAATGAGTTTGTTTTACGTCCTGCCTTTCCTGATTAGAATTACTATGACGGCAAACACTGCTGTGTTCATCGTGTCTCCAAGGCCTATAGTGATGGCAAGCATGTGGTAGATAGTGAATATGTATTAGTTAAATGAAGAGGATTGTGGGTATAGATTCCTATGGTGTATGTTCTCCTCCAGCTTAGCAATTGGCAAGACCAAATTCAACTTGGATGTTCATAAAAATGCCCATCAGAATTGGATAGTCTTGCAATTGGAAGAGTGTATATTTCCCATTGATAACCTGCTGGGGGGTGGTTGCCTTTTTTCCTTCCTGTTGATATCATTCTGTCCCTTTCTTTCCTTTGGTTCTTCCTCACATTAGCCATAACCCTGAAGCTGTTTTTGAACTTGACTCTTTGGACTCTGAAGTCATTCTTGTTGCTTTTTACGGGCCTGAGGCACCACAGAGGGGAGGAATCCCAATGCTACTCCTCCAATGGCCCTTGCGGGAAGTTGCAGTGAGCTACACAGCTCCCTGGGGGCTACTCTGGAGCTGCCACATCCATGTGTCCACACACATGACCATCCTACATAGCCAGAACACATGAAAACTAATTTGGAGAGCAAATTTCAAAGGGTTGATGTCATTGGCCCCAGGGGTCCTTGGGTGTGGTCATGTGGAAAAGAAAATCTTTTCCTTGGTCTGGCATGGCTCAGCTCCAAATAAACAAACACTGACTGATAGAAAGACAGATATAAAAGCACCAATGAAATGCCAGTGTAGACAATAACCCCACAGACTCCACGGCTATTGGAGCTCCAAGCTATGCTGAATTAGGAGTTAAAACAAACAGAAAACCAAATTGATAAGGTGGCTTACCCAAGGGCTTGTGAGTGGTGAAGCTGGCAGGAAAGTCCACTGTGCCCCGTTCTGAGCTCAATCACAAGCATATTTAAGAGGACGACTGAGCTCTGCCTGCTTATAGATTTCTCAGCACCTAGGAGAGTGCTGGGCACTTACGTACTTGGACTGTCCCGTAATCCATACACATACCATTCTAACAGTGTGTTTAGGGGGCAAAAATAGCAGAGCAAATGAGAGTTTGGGGACTGCAACAGTCACATTGAGTTTTTACTAAGTGAGCTTCTCCATCCCTGTCCTCAGTTCCCCCTTTGTCATAGTTGTCTTCCTCCTATTGACAGTGGGTCCAAGGCTCTTCTTCCAAGATGACTTTTTAATTGCATTATTAAGGAAAGAATATAAGCATCATTATTTCTTCATTTGGGGCCACTTAAAAAAAGAAAGAGAGACAGAGAGAAACCACTATTGGATTTATCATCTCTACATGATGCCAGCAAGTCCATTGAATCCCGTCCCTCAAATGACTGGAAACAAACTGGCAGCCTGCATGGACTTGAGCTGATGCACTGGACCACTAACCACGGCACCGGGAAACAACAGGCGGCATTGTGTGGGGCCACATGCCGGTCGCTGGGTAGAGTTGTGGTGTGGACTGGGAATCTGAATTTTAGCAACCATCCTCATGAGTCAGATTCAGATTCAAAGCCTTCCCACAACACTGTGTGCAAGACTCAGCCAGGAGCTAAGAGGTGGAAACGTTCATCAAGGGCAGGACTCTGTGCAGCCATGGTAACTCATTGGATTCACTTGGCCTCCTCAGACAGCGCTTTCCTATTTATGCAATGAGCACATCATTTAGAGCTTTTAATTTGGTACTTGATGACTTCATGTGGGTTCCAGAAAGATTTGATAACTACCATTTTGTTAGGAACCTAGGGCACTCTTTCTGGTAAGACCATCAAATCTATTGAGCATGTCAGTGTTAAATTCAACCACATTTACCCTTTCAAATTAAACATTATGTAAACTAACCACCAAATTGTTGAATTACAGCTGATTGGTTGCTTTTTTCAAGCAAATAGTTAAGTATCTATTTTGATTTTTTTAGTTCTCTTTTTATGTTTTGGAACCAAGACATCTTTGTTTCCAGGTTCAAACATTTCTGTAGACTCTTAAAAAAATTTCTTAAGTCCTACATAATATGTCCCTAGTTTTGTTAATAGATGAAACTGTTCTAATTCTGTTTGCCAGCAGAGCTTTAGCAGGCAGTTGAAACTAGCCAGGAGTTAGCTTAATAGGAATATAAGCAGCTTAGCCTCTAGGGTTTTATACGTCATCTACTTCATAATAGCCAATTCACATTACCTTTCTGTCTCTGGAACTCCTAGCCATTATCTATCATGAGAAAAATTTCTAGATGCCTTCTAGCTTCAACTCATATTATTTAATATGTAGAAGCTTCCCTTCCTACAAATAATAGTTGCAACACATCCATGTGGCTGATAAAATAGAGGTATACAATTGGCTCTGTTTGAACAGTTAATATTAGCAATTAATGATAGAGAATAAATATCTGGTTAGAACCTAGATTTAATTTTACCTGCTTAATGATGTCAAAAGGATCGACATATACAGTGAATTTGATAACTACCATTTTGTTAGGAACCCAGAGCACTCTCTTTCTAGTAAGACCATCAAATCTATTGAGCACATTAGTGTTAAATTTAACCACATTTCCCCTTTCAAATTAAACATTATGTAAGCCTGAATGGCAGAGCCATCCACAGATTAAAAGATTTTAATTTTAATTTTAAAAGATTGTTAAAAAGATTTCAATATCTTTTTAACAAGTGTAAAGTCAACCTATATGAATAAATAAATGATGAATAAGTGAGCAAATATGCTATTCAAAAGTCAAAATTTTGTGGTTTGGATAATCTACTTTTGGCAAAGGGGTGTTACTTGAAAATATGGAATAATAAAAACCCACAAAGAAGGGCAGGTTTACTCTATTCTTAGACAGGCATTAGAATCTAAGGAATCCTGGGTCCAGATTATTATGGATGAGGTTTCAGACCCTAGATTATGTATGAAGCTTTTGTCTCCCTTATAGAGCTTTATAGTACCAACACATCTTCCTCAGGAAGAATGTAAGCTGTACCAGAAAGTATATTGTCCTGGGCCGGAGAGATTACTTAGTGCATAAGGCACTTGCCTGTGAAGCCTAAGGACCCATGTACAATTCTTCACATCCCAAGTAAGTGAGGCACACAAGGTGGCCACACATCTGGAATTCAATTACAGTGGCTGGACGCCCTGGTGCACCAATTCTCTCTCACACACACATGTAAAAAAAAAGCCAGTCTATTGGACTTGCCTCAGGAAAAAGAAAAAGAAAGAAAGAAAAGGAAAGGAAAAAGAAAAATGGTAGAAAGCGTATTGTCCTGCTGCAGAGTTCAGGATCATGCCAAAAAAAAAAAAAAAAAAAGGTTGACTTGCACTAAATGCTTACCAAATGAATGAAGTCCATTTGTATTTATGTGTGAGTATGTGTGCATGGGTGAGTGGGTGTGGGTGGGTGGGTGGTGTGGTATATGCACATGTAGGTGTTCTTGTGGTACTCCATATAATCATCTGTGGTGGGGCCTGCTCCCTGTGGTGGCCAGAGTGGAACATCAGGGGTCCCATTCCATCAGTCTTCTGTCTGATTTTATTTTGAGCTGAAGTCTTCCTTCCTTCCTTCCTTTCTTTCTGCCTGCCTTTCTTCCTTCCTTCCTTCCTTCCGTTCTTCTTCCTTCCTTCCTTCCTTCCTTCCTTCCTTTCTTTCTTTCTTTCTTTCTTTCTTTCTTTCTTTCTTTCTTTCTTTCTGCCTTTCTTCCTTCCTTCCTTCCTTTTTTTTTTAATGATGTTGGAGCTTGCAGGACTCCAATGATTCTTGGGTCTCTGCTTCTCTGTGGGACTGTGGTAACAGGGCCACACCCAGCTGTTTTACATGGAATCTGGAGATTTGAACTTGGGCAATCTCAGGCCCGCTTGGGCCCTCATGCTTGCACAGGAAGTGCACTTAGCCCTGAGCCATCTCTCTAGCCCCCAGTTGAATTTTTTATTTGCTTGCTACTACCAAATGACAAAAAAAAAAAAAAGACTTTAAGCCTGCTAGAGCATCTGACAGCAGCATCACCAGATGATATATAAATTAGATGAGTCTTCTGGACAAATCAGAAAATCATGAAAATTCATGGTTTATTTAGATAAATTTTTGGCCATGCCTTTATGATGTACTGTGTATGTAATATCATTGATCAAGCTTTGGGTGTAGTTCACCTGATTGGCTATACCAATTAGGTGACTGATGTAACAGCCTTCAGCACAATGTAAAAAACCTCTGACTGAATTCTCACACCATCTTATCTCTGTCTACCAACCAGGCTGAGAGCCATCGTTCAATACTGCTCAGTATCTCCTAATAAAAATAATGATGGATTTGCTGAGATAGTACATTTTCTCCTATCAGAAAATACATTTTTTAGAGCAAAAGTAACTTAATTCAATACCATCTAGATTCCTTAAACAGAGACTTTCTAAAATTTGTTAAGAAAAAAATTAGTATGAGAATTTTTATCATTAAGTACCAATATTTTCCCCTTTGTTTAAATCAATAAATTTGCTACTGATGGGGTATAGTGAATGTACGGACAGAAAGCTGTAAAATGGCTGAAGTTGTTAATGTATTTTTATTTTAACATACTATAGTTGGTTATGAAAGAATTTCTCCATCTTTGTTTAAAAGAAAGTATCCTGGGCTGGAGTGGTTTAAGGCACTTGCCTATGTAGCCTAAGGACAGACACAGGTTTGATTCCCCGGTACCCACATAAGCCAGATGCACATGGTGGCAGATGCATCAAGTTCGTTGTCCACGGCTAGAGGTCTTGGTGTGCCCATTTCTCTATCTGCCTCTTTCTCTCTCAAATAAATAATTTTTTTTAAAAAAAGAAAGTATCACAACATACAAACTGCAACCACATAGGGAATATCTGCAACCTCACTGCGGAAGGTCCCCAGTGGAATGGGGGCAAGGATAAGGGAAAAGAGGGTACCAATGCATGATGTATCCATATGAAATATGTTGTTAATAATAACAGTAATAATAACAAAAAGAAAGTATCCTGACCAGAATGTTGCCTACCATGTAAAATTTTGTTTTCCTTTATGTAGGTCATTCATTATCCATGCCTATTTGAACTTAAGTTTGCTTGATTAAGTGAAATTGAACCATCCGTTTTTTTTATTTTTTATATTTTTTTGTTTCTTTAAACCATCAGTTTTTTAAGTACATTAGCCACATGTTGAGGGTTCAATTGATACATATAGTTGATATTTAATTGAATTGTCCAGTGAAGAAATGAATCATTTCCACATCACAGAAAGTTCTGTGAGGCGGTGCTGCTGCAGGGTGTGGTTCTTGCTCTTTTCAAATAAACTTCTGATACACATTTCGTTAAAATAGGTTTAACTACCTGTGTTTCAATTTGAACGTCTAATCCTGTCGTGGAAGAATGAGCTTTGGGTGATTAGTAGATTGATGAAATGTTACTTGAAGAAATCAACTTTGAATTATGTTAATGTGTCTTTCATGTATTTGAAGCCCCAGGTGAGGTTTTTGCATGTGTATATGTGTCTGATGTGCATGTGTCTGTCTGTGTGTTCTGTGAGTGGACACATGGAGGTCAGAGACCAACATGAAGTGTCTTCCTTAATTATTCTCCATCTTAGATTTTGAGACAGGCTCTCTCGCTACACCTGGAACTCATCAATTTGGCTAGACTAGCTGGCCAGCAAGCCCTATGGGTTCTCCTGCATCAGCTTCTCCAAGGGCTGGGATTACAGGCACATGCACCCAACCGTGGCTTCTTACATGGGTGTTGGGCACTTAAACTTGGGCCTCAGGCTTGTGCAGTAAGCACATTACCAACCAAGCCATATCCACAGCAAAATCATGAGCTTTCAAAATACAAGACTAATTTCTAAAACACCACACAGCCTAATGTTCTCAGATGTTAATATGAATTATCTTACTTTTTTGTTTAAATTTATTTTGCACAAAAGCTTTATAGCTGAACATTCATGGTTTTGAAAGAAAATTATATTTTTTCCTGACATGTAAATTTAACTATTCTAACATTTGCCTCAATTTCTTGGGAAGTGGTATGTGTGTCATTTGGGGGAAGGATCTAGAACCTGCCAGCATTGTAAGAAAAAGAAGGAAAAGAAAGAAGGAAATATTCTGACCAGTCCTAACTGACCTGTTTAACTTTGCTTAAGCCAAAGTTCTGCAAACTTATCTGAATTTGGAACTTTTGTGTACAATCCTTCATTATATCTATGGTCAGTAACTTGGGAAACAGTACTTCAAAGAACTAGCAAGTCATATCAAGCATATTTGATATCTTATATCTAGTTATCAGGTTAAACAAAGAAAAACATCATTTGTATGAAATTCGATCATCTGTTAACTCATCCACTATGTTTAAATAGCAAACAAATCAATAGTTTTTAAACAACTTAAAGAATTTGAAACTGTATCTCAAAGTGAAGATAAACGTATTTCTTGTCCCAACTTGAGCCTCATCCTTCAACTTCATTTTTGCGTTCTTCAACTCCAGTTTTATTTCCCTTGTTTCTTTGTTCACAATGCCAGCAATATATTATTTTAATCCTGAAGATAAAGAAAATGGCATGCACTTTACATAGAACAAATGCAGGTTTTATTTTTTTTAATTTGCATGTTAGAAAAAAATCATTATTCTTTCAAAACCATAGCTATTCAGCTGTTAAACTTTTGTATAAAATACATTTAAATGAAGATGTAAGACCATTTGAAGGAGAGTTAGCAGTCGTTGTATTCTGACATTTAAAAAACCTGGAATTAATATATAAGTAAGCTTTTGAAAAACTGCTTCAGGTATATGCCAGGTCACCTGGTACCCAGCTTCCTGGCATGCCATCCTTTGTGGAGGCGTGTGTGGACCACGGCTGCCATGGTGTCCCCCTCTAATACTCCAGCCCACCTACAATCTCTTATTGTCTAACTTTCACAAGGAAGCACGCATTCCCGGATTTCCCCAGCACTCTGTATTTAACTTCCTGGAAGAAGTCTCCAGCTTTCTAGTGTTACTTCTCTACCACGTGCCTTCTGTGCCCCAAGAGCCCTAATTCTGATTTACATTTGTGAACTACCTTAAAAATACTGACAGACTTTAATTCATTGCATTTGCTTTGAGAACAGAGATAAACATTACAAGCAACTGTCCCAACAAATCAGAATTAAAATGCTTGATAGCTCTCTGGATGTATATTTTCAGGTTAACTTTTAAAGAAGGTTGACCTAAGTCATCACTTTCTGGAAGCAATTTTCAAAGTATATTCCATTAAACTGGTACACGAGTTCTGTATATTGATCAACACGAACAAAGAATTCAAAAGCCAATTAATTTGGGATATATCTATTATAGATCCAAACTTGCACTTCTATGGCTATATAGCCTCAGTTTGAAACTCAGCCATGACTTTTAAGTTCCGTGACCCTCCCTTGTTTCCTCATTTGTAAAACGGGGCATAAGACTAGTGGCCACAAGGTGGTGCTAGTGTGCAGGTGTCACAGGTAGAGGTAGAGGAAGCTCGTAGCATGTACAAAGCATGCTACACCCTGGATTTTTGTCAAATTTATCTTCTAACTGATACATAAAAATGTGCATATTAATGATAAGCCGTGTGACATTTCTGTACATCTTCTCATTGCATAATGTCCACATCAGGTTAAGCAAATCTGTCTCCCTACATAATTATCATTTCTTTATGGTGAAAACATTTGAAACTCTTTCTTCCTTTTGTGCCATTCTGAAAAGTTCTGCTTAACTCACAGTTTCCTAAATGAATCTGACTTTGGGGCCTTATTTTTCATACGTAGTTCTTGAGAGTATTTATGAGACTGTAATATGGGAAACATTACTTCATCCCATTGTGTTTGGAAGCCACGGGCTGAGAAAACAATCCGGCTCCTGCACACTAACTGCTCTATGTGAGGGTTTGCTGCCCCCAGCTGGACAAAAAGACTTCAGCGAGTCCTGGGAGCCAGGCTCACAGGTGTAGCTGTGAGAAGGTGAAGCAAATCTAATGCTTCCATGGAACTGTGTTTCTAAAGAACCTAAGAAGTCTACTAAAATACCAGATATAAAAACAGATATTGTAGGGGAGGAAATAGCCAGAACTGAGGCTCGAGGTTGTAGTCATGGAAAATATGCAGTACTGGTTTGTCACACTCCCTGCCCGGTGCTCTACCCAGGATCAATGTGCATTTGCAGAGTAAGCGCAGACACAGAACAAGACCATTCGGGTTTCTCTGGATGCTTCTGGGGATAAGAGAAGATGTGAAGTGTGGAAGAACCTGCCCAGCACACTCACTAGGTAGTGTGTACTGATGACTGAAATAGGAATAGCTTTTGGGTGGGGCAGGGAGATGGCTTAGTGGTTAAGGTGCTTGCCTGTGAAGCCTAGGGACCCTGGTTCTATTTCCCAGTACTCACGTAAGCCAGATGCACAAAGTGGCACATGCATCTAGAGTTCATTTGCAGTGGCCAGAGGCCCTGACGTATCCATCCTATCTCTCTTTATCTGCCTCTTTCTCTCTTTTTTAAATAAATAAAATATTTTAAATGGTTTTTTCACTGTTGATTTCCTCGCCCACCTGTCATGAAGAATGATGCTACAACCCTGGTCACCATAGATAGTGACCTCGAAGGGACCAAAGGATTTGCATTCTTCAGTATGATCCCCTATCCACCCCATGCCAGAGGACTCTACAAGACAAGTTGGGCAGAATGTAAGGACCCATGTGGTATTTCCTGTTGGCTTTAAATCTGGATACATGACAATAGTGTGCACACACTTAGGGGTGTGCTCTGGTGGGCACTGCACTGACATCCTCATAGGCATTTTCTGGCTGAATGCTCAAGACATTCTATATTGTAATTCTTACATTGCCCCGATTTTTGCACATGCTAAAACTAAGAAATGATTGACTTCTGGAAGTCACATCATCCATGAGGAGATTCAGGGATTCATTTCAAACCTCCTGATGTGAGGAGCCCCATTCTTACTTAAAAATATTTTATTTACTTACTTATTTGAGGGGAGAGAAAGAAGGAGAGAACCACAGCCTCCATCCACTGCAAACCAATTCCAGACACATGCTACCTTGTGCATCTGGCTTACATGGGTACTAGGAGAATCAAACCTGGGTCCTTGGGCTTTTCAGGCAAGCATTTAACCACTAAGCCACCTCTCCAGCCTGAACCACATTCTTAACCCAAATTCTTAACTTCAAAATCTGGCTAAAAGTTAATGGAGCAACAAACTCAAAGGCTTCACATGGCCAGGTAGTCTTTCGGCTACCATTGATTAATCAGTAAACCAAATGATCTGATATAGCTTCGGGCACATGGAGCATGTTAGAGATACAGGGGTGACTTGTAGAGCAAAGGTGCTGAACCCTGATTGCATATTGCCATGACTGCTTTTCAAAAACTACCCATGCCTCGCCCTTACTGGATGACATGCCAGTTTAATTGCTCTGGGTGGAGCCTGGCTATAGGGGCTTTAAAGCTCCCATATAGCTCTAGTGTACAGGCAGTGGTGAACCAGTAGTGGGGTCTCTCCTCTCCCCTGATGGTGCCCCTCAGTCATATGACTTCTTGGAGTTCTTTAGGGACTGGGGTTGTTTATCTTGGCATTTAGTTCAGGACTAATTAGATGTTCTTCATTAGCCAGGCAATCACACATTGTGTAAATTCTGACTTGGGACACCACTTTGCGTAGAAATATGAGACTTTGCACTGAGAGTATTTTTCTCTAATACTGGCTGTAGTCAAGTTTCCTTTGGAAATGGCAACATCCAAATCTCTTTTCCCTGATAATTATGTATTGCAAAAAAAGTTGCCTTGAAATATTGCAAGGCAGCCAGCACCATTCAGTAAATTACACCCTGTAACTGGCTTAGACCACATCGGGCTTGCCCTCCCTGGCTCTGTGGAGGGAACGGCCACTTCCCTTTGCAAACCCTCCTGGGGACGGATTTCTTCACTTTTCCCTGAAAGGTCAGGACACCCGCCTTTCCCTGAATCTCTCCTCAAGTAGTGACTGCCTAGTCCTTTGTTATCTTCTGGTGGTGTCCCCTGGAGGATGAATTTTACTTACAAATTGAAGATGGCTGTTGTTTCAGATAATTTGTATTTGAAATGGAAACAACAATTTTGAATGAGACTTGCAGTGAATCCTGTCAGCCATTTATCCAGCATTTCTCTTTCCATGTCCTATCAAACCATCATCTTGTGTAGATATCCTGCCCTTCCTCTGCACCCCATGTGTGCTCGGTACCCATCTGTGCCCACTGTTCTGTTTGCTGCTTTTTTTTTCTTCTTTTCCACTATGAGCCATCCTGCATGTAGAGCTGGTGGGTAGATATAATGATGGCATTAGTGGCTCCCTTGCACTGTGGCTGTCAGTGATGGTTAGTAGTCTGTGGGCTTCTGCCGTAGCTGAATAGCCATAGGTTGAGACAGCCTTCGTCTGTGGATGGATAAAGAGACAGATTCTCATTGACATCTCTCTCCATCCAAATATTGATGTCTATGTTCTAAAAACAGCTCTTTCATCCCCAGACTCAGGGAAGTACTGGCTGTCAGATATTGCCAGCCCCTCTGGGAACTGTGTCATCTCATGTTGACACCCTGACCTTTTCAGCAAGTTTATAAATAGTTACTTTATTAAGTTATCTTCATTTGACTAGTTTTAATATGTCATCAGCTTCCTGCTGGGACCCTAAGACATTGTTTCAGTGGCTGGGTCCCGAAGAGTCTAGCTTAGTCACAGTATCCCATTTCTCAGGAATTGATTCGGGTACCAAGGTGAAGGTTATCAGTGTGTGGTACCCCATTAAGTAATAGTTTTGATATTGAGGTCAGAGCCTAACTTACTTTGGCCAATTAGATAGAAGGGACAAGGGAAGTATCTGACCTCAACTCCAAGAGAGAAGGCACTGCAAGCCCCAAAGTGACTGACTATTGATGGGACAAAGCACAGAGGAACGATGCTGGAGCCATGCCTGTCAGGTCTGCAGGCTTGCGGTGACAGGAAGTGACAAATGTCCTTCGTGGTTGAGCCCGTTATACTGTTTCTTCGTTTGTGTGTTTATAATGTGTGCTTTGAAATGTGCTGCTGAAAATAACAGCCCTTATAGTTTTCCTTCTTTCTATGACTGAAGAAGCCATGGGGTACAGAGCGTTTCCCTTGCACGGTCTCATCTGATATCTCACAGTGGTCATGATATCATTACAATAGCAGTGACGCTAAGGTCATAAGTAATCATGGCAGGCAGGATGCCTAAAGCATTTTCCCTATGATTGTTACGATTGTGGTGACAATTAAGTGACAGAGAAGAGGGCATGTGGGCCACAAAGGCATACGCCAGGTCATCAGGCTAGTAAACTGAAAGCTGTACTCCTGCACTTCAATCCCAGACTGTTGTTTGGTTGCTGTATTCTACCACACATATTCCGAATGGAGAAACTGAGGCTCAGAGAGCTCAAGAGCTAGTTAAGGGAAACATCAGGACTCGCATAACATCCTGTGCTGTTTCTGCTCTGCCATAAGTCCATCCCAGTGAGCTTCCCATCAGAATTTTTCTCAAAGTTTGTGGAGTGTATACCAGTGAGCGCTCTATACCCCTTCAACTGGTCCTTAGAATGGAACTGGGACAATGTGTGAGAAAGAGCTCCCTCTAGGAGCTACTGGGTATAGTGCAGCCTACAGATGGCACACGATCCTCAACTTTGACAGAACTATGTACCCCACACACATCTTGAAGTTAGCACCCAGACATGTCGCCACATATTTCAAGGAATATAGTTCTTTGAAATGAATTTTAAATTTTGAAACAAAACTGTTACATTATTTTATTTCTCAATGCTGGGGTCAAACCCAAGACCTAGTACATCCTTGGCAAATGTGCTCTCACGGTGCTACATTCCCAGCACTGAATCAGTCTTCTGTTGGAATCCACTGAAATCTGAGCTGCACTGCAACTTGATTCTTACAACAGTTCATCAAAAAGTATTAGTTAGTCCTTTTATAATGCTTAGAATTTTGCCTTTCCTTTTTGCCTGAAATTCTATTTTCACTCCATACCACATAGAGAATTTTATCCCAATGAAACATATTTACTGCTCAAAGCATTCATTCATCTTTGCATAGAAAACATGCATGTGTAAATAGGGAAAGGGGAAGGGAATAAAAGTGCAATCTGTTTAGAAATAAAGAAAAAAATTAAAAACCCATGAATGTGATCTGGAGAAGTAGCCCAGTTGTAAAGTGCTTACTTCACAAGAATGAGGACCTTATTTTGATCCCAGTAAATATGCAAAAATGCAGGACATGAAGGCATGCACCTGTAATCCCAGCACTAAGGAGGTCAGAGACAGGAGCACCTCTGAGGCACTGGCCATCCAACCTAGTCCAGTTGATTAGGTGAGCCCCAGGGGAAAAAAAAAGGTGAAGGTGAAGGTGAAGGTGAAGGTGAAGGTGAAGGTGAAGGTGAAGGTAAACGTGAACGTGAACGTGAACGTGAACGTGAACGTGAACGTGAACGTGAACGTGAAGGTGAGCAGAGTTCCTGAAGATGACACTCAACTTTCTCTTTTCAGCTTCCACACACATCCATAGCTATATCTGCACACATGTGAATAAACACATATGCATGCCTTTTCCTGTACATACATGCACACATAGAATAAATAAATATGAATGTGAATTTAGAGAACATAAATTAAATCTTTTTTTTTTTTACAAATTTGTGGTAATCTTAAGATCCTAAGAGTTAAGATATTGATTTTGAATTGAATATTTATAAATACTATTGGTAAAATATATGAATCATTAATAACCACAAAAGCAGTCTTATTTGTAAATGCATCTGTTAATTAATGGGTACTTTTAAATAACAGCTTGTGCGGACGATACTGATTGCTAACACTGAGGCAAGAAGTAGCATTTCTTGTACTTGTGGATTTTTTTCCCCTTTTGTTTCACACTTTTGGGTACTGAGAAGCATTCCTGACATGAATAGGCAAATGGAAACACAAAGTTTATTATAGTTATGTTATTCAATGCTTTCAGTCCCTTCAGATTATTTGTCAAAAGTGTATTGGTACTTGTCAAACTTATTTTAATAAGCAATCAGATGGGGGATTTTTTTCACCCTAAAGAATGCATTATTTTCTTTCTTTTCTCCCCTCCTGCTTCTGTGTCCATAATAGGATGCAGATCCCAAAGACAGAGATCCTGCCTGTATTCTTTGCAATCATGCCTAACACATACTATCTGTTTAACATGTATTTGTTGAACATATGATTGCAGTGTCCTACATCTATTTTTTTTAAAAAATATGTTTTGTTTATTTATTTGAGAGAGAGATTGAGAGTTAGGGAGGGGGATAATGGGCACACCAGGGCCTCTATCCAGTGCAAACAAACTCCAGATGCATGTGCCACCTTGGGCATCTGGCTTACATGGGTCATGGGGAATCAAACCTGGATTCTTAGACTTTGCAGGCAAGCGCCTTAACTGCCAAGCCATCTCACCAGCCCTGTGTCCTACATCTAAAGGGAGGCAGCTGCTGTGATTCTGTTGTGGCAGAGGTGGTGGGAAATGGATGTGAAGAAGGCACTATTCCTTAAGAATAGTGTATGTGCAGCTCACTCGGGTTTCAGTAGAACAAGGACTGTCCTCCCACCCCTAACAGGCAGAAGGACAATCCTTTGATTCTATACCTCTGCCCTCAGGTGCCCTGTCAGCTCAAAGACGAGTTGCTCAGGGGACCTCCAAGTGGACTGAGTGGCCATCTCGGGCTCCTGGGTGATTTGGCAGCTTCATGCAACCTCCAGACTGCTCGTTCCGCAGCTGTGAGCTATGTAGGAGGAAGTGTCCAGAGAAGCCCAGGGGGAACACCTCAGCGCTCCACACTTAACGCTTACATGCCATTGGAAGGTCTAGAAATCACAGTTTCATGTTTAATTTTTATTTATATCCCAACTTTATATGTTAAGAAAGACAGGTATTATCTTCTAATTTAAATCTGAGAAAACTAAAAATTAAAATGAAGAAGGTAAGGCCCAGAAAGGCAAAGAAATATGCCCAATATCACATTACCGGCAGATGGATGGTTATAGATTTGAATGACTTCTCTAAAAATAGTACAGATCTGCATTTAAGTCCAATCTAGTTCATTTATTTACTAATGTGACTTAGGAAAGTCACACTTTCTCTGAACTTCAGGTGACTCAATACAATGGGACTGCTGATGACGTTTGATTCAGTTATAGCCGTAACACTCACCAGTGCATCAAATTCTTCTCCATACGGAGCTATTATCATCAGTACCATGGCTCATTTTACAAATGAGAAGACATGGCATAGCAGAATAGCACAGTCTCCAAGATTTTGGAATCAAGTGACTTAGGTTCAGGTCTGGCTTTAGAACTAGCCAAGTAACGCTTGCAAGTGACTTGGTACCTGCCTAGAATAAGGTAAGAGTCAATATATGAGAACTCACATCAAACATCTATTCCAAGGCGACAAACTGTGGCAACATCCAGGTTCAAACTAGTCAGTTTGGATTCCTAGACTGTGCTTCACACCAGAACCACTGCGTTATCTGTGGAGCCAGGGAGTCAGGAGGAGCAGGAAATAGTGAGCGTGAGAGGTGGGAGTGGGGAACTGGAGGTTTGATTGCAATAGGAAGTTCAAGGGAAAGAGGGGAGAGAAATTGTAGAGACAGGTAGACATGACTGGCTGCTTAGAATTCCTTTAATAATCATAACCACCATATAATGGGGACTCTAGTTTTGTTGGCATTTTGTAGTTAACAAAAGAAGACAGAGATATAACAATGTTGTGTATGTAGGAATAGCTGGTGATTGGTTGACCCAGGAATTAAGTGCAGGGATCCTGACCTAAGCCCATCCTATTACTCTTTCTAAGGTTATACAATCTATAACTAGACTTGATTTTCTCGTCTCTGCCATGCTGGACTTCCAGGCTTCTATCATCACTGGATGATAACTGGTGATACTTAGCAATGTCCTACACTGTACAGGTTTACTCACTGCTTCACTACATCTATGAAGTAAGTGATATTCCAACCTTACTAATTAAGAAGCCAAAACTACAAGTAAGAAACGAACTACTCAACAAGGCCACATACTCAGTGATGGGGAGCACAGAGGTCACCCTTACCTGTACCTCCCTGATGAAGCACCATGTCTTGTGTGTTTGTAGTCAGAAACTTTGACAGAACAGTGTTTCAAGTAGACTGTGGCACTTGGCAAGTCCAAGAACTGCCCTTAAAAAGAAATAGGGTTAGGCTTATGGGTGTTATAGCCAGTGTCCCCTTGCCAGTGTTTGGCACACTCTCCTGCTGTGGTTATCTATCTGATGTTGTCCAGGAGGTGATGTCCACCCTCTGCCCATTCCATCGTTTTCCCCTGCCGACATGGAACTTTCCCTCAAGTCTGTAAGCCAAAATAAACCTTTTTTCCCACAAAAAAAAAAGAAATGTACATGGTCAATCCAGGAAATTGGCAGAGATTCCTCTCTACTCTGGATTTGAACTTAGAAAGTGTGAAACAAAATACAATGATCTACTTTCTTTTGTATGAACATACACACCTCTGAGCTCTTGTTTTAAGGCATCAATAAAAAGGCTGAGTCTGGATTTACAAGTGTCACTGCACATGAATTTCCTCCTAAGAGGAAACATCCTTAGTCTTGATTATTATATTACAAGGCAACCCTTTGTTTTAACAGCTGAATTCAAGGGTGGATTAACATCTTCACAACTTTTTTTTTGCTAATTTCAATGGTATCTGTTTATTATATGAAATATCAAAATAAAGAAAATAAAAACAACCACCAAAAATCAAGCTCAAAAGACCTTCAATCACATTTAGTCTCTTTGAAACAATGGCTTGAATCCATTTTATGTTGCTAATAATGCAAAACCACAAACTGGGTAAGTTATACATATGAAAAACAGACTTTTTGGCAAACAAATAACATATGGAATGGGCAGAGCTCCCAAGAGATCTCACCAGACTCTCTCTTATAGCAGGCCCACTGTCAAGCTAACTCATTAATCACATGGACGCATTGATTCATTCATGAAGACAAAGCCCTAAACAGTTCTTCAAGGTCCCATCTAGCCCTATCTCTTAATAGTTCATAGTTTAAATTAAATCTCAACATCATATTGAAACCATAGGCAGATAATACAGGGTAAAATGTAAAAGCCAGATTCAACCTCTTCCCCAGTCCGAGTCCCAGTCCCAGTCGTGACTACTGTCAACACTCCTACTTGCCAGTTTTTCATTTCTGTGATATATACATAGACACTACATACATATATGATACTAATAGAGGTTCAAAAAATAAAATGGACTGGAAAGATGGCTTAGTAGTTAATGCATTAGCCCATGAAGCCAAGGGAGCCAGATTCGCTTCTGCAGGACCCACTTAAGGCAGATACACAAGGTGGAACATGCGTCTGGAGTTTGTTTACAGTGGCTGAAGGCCCTGGTGCACCCATTCCCTCCCTCCCTCTCTCTCTCTCTCTCTTTCTCTCTCTCTCAAATAAAATAAAATATTTTTTACAAACTAACACTGGCTATTGTTTCTTTTTCACATATTGATACCCCACAGACTTTCCTAGTCACTATTTGCATGCACAATAGTACATTAAACAGAGTACAATTGGTCTAAACAATGTCTTTTTGATAGATATGCAGCTTGTTTCAAAGTACTTGCTAAATCCAAACTGGCCACAGTGATCACGTGGAGTATATTGTCACATTTACCATGTGTTATCATTCTGGAGCATTTATCCGAAACCTAAAGATGTCATGTTGGGATCCCTTAAAGTGAATAGGTAAGGTTTACCTCAACTCATCATTCTTAAATATCCAGACTTCTACAAACACTTTTCCTGCTTCTCATTTTAGTGTAGATGTCCACAACCAACAGCAGTGCTCTGAACTAGGAATCCTTAATGGTATTCCTATGCAAATGCTGAACCAAGAATAAATCCTAGGTTGCATCTTCCTACTTCTCTCTCCCTCCCTCCTTCTTCCCTGATTTCAGCCTTTCACCCTGACCACAGGAACAACCTTGAGTTCTTATTTTTGGGGGTTTCACAGAGATCAAACTCTTGCAAACTCTTGTTCAGAATTGCTTTAAGTCCCTCTTTCCCACTTTTCACACAGATGGAAAAGTCCGGTTTCTTAAATGAAAGCTGTATCTTATTGAGCTTCTAAGATCTGAGAGAAACTAGAAGCTATCTCCTGAGCTCTGCCTCTACACTTAACATAGAAGGCAGCAGAAAAGACCAAACAAAAGCAATTAGATCTCACATACCTTCCAGAACTTTCAACAGAGGGGCAAACCCTGAGACCTCAATCCAACCAGGACCTACTGACTGAACTTCCTGATCACAGGCCCTAGAGACTTTCAAATTTGGACAAAGGAGTGTGGGAGAGTATGAAGTTCCCCCAATGGCTGGTGAAATAAGAACACAGAGAAGGGTAATGAGTGAGTGAGTTCCACAGCTAGCTAGTTCCTCTCAAAAGAGCTGGGCGAGGAGGAACAAGACCATGAGGAACAAGATCATGAGGTATGGTAAATAAAGCAGTAGAGGGAGTGTACATATTATGTCTTAAAATCTCAGCTCCCCTATGCATAGGCTTCTGATATCTTTGTCTCCTCCCCTTTTCCTCACTTGGAAACAAACACGGACTCCAAGGGAAATTGCACCTGCTTTCAACAACCCATCCTTCCTCAGAAGAAATGCAGGCTTTTAGGTCTTGACCTGTTGCCTCTGGGCTTCTGGCTGCTTCCTTCTGGCTTTCATCTTGATAGGTTGTTATTTGTCCTGCGCAGGTGTGAAAACTGAGCTTCGGAGGAGCCGCAAACCTTGATCTTCATGGGGCACTTCTTTCTCAGCTCTCGGGCTCTGACCCTGTGTGAGGAACCGTAGCTCAGGCTGGACCTCGGCAGCCTGGTGGGTGGGAGGAGACAAGGCGAGAGCAGGCCAGTCCCATCAGCACCATATTTCTTACTGTGCTGCCAGAGCTGGAGACTTTCCCGGTGCAGGGAAGGGGTGAGGACCAGGGGACAGGAACTGTCCGTGGTCCTGCCCAGATGTGCCAAATGGGTATTTAAGGCCTGGGGCAGCCTGACCACCTTCTGCTAAATTTGTGGGAAGAGTCTGGGGTTATAAAGCAGAGTATGGTTCGAATCAACTCTCTTTCAGGCATGGTATGAGATCAGAGTGTCTGTCACCTCAAGTAGCTTCCAGAAGGAACGTGAGAGTCAGATTTTTTTTCTGTGTTCTGCCTCAATGCCATCCCACTTTGAGGAGTTCAAAGATGGATTGTTTTGATGCCTCTCATTGTCCCCTTCCCCACCTACCTAGAAACTAGTATTCCCCTACAGCTTCCTTTCTTAACTATTTTTGGGTCTCTGTGAAACAGAGCAAGGGGAGACCTCTGCAGTCACATGGTCACTTCCAGCTCTAATGAGACCCAAACATCCAGCTGGCCCTGGTTATTAAAGGAAAGGCTGAGACTGGGATTGGGTGAAGACCCATGCGATGGAACTCTAACAGTAAGATCTGAATGTCTTTAAAAATAGTATGTGTTTGCTAGGACCATGTATAGCACCTAAAGGCCCACTCCCCACCCAAGTGACACGCTTCTTCCCGCAACGCTTCACTCACTTCCTAAAGGTTCTACGAGCTTCTGAATGGCACCACTAGCTGCAGATTAAGAGTTTAAACCTGTGATACAATAGGGGTTATTTGGCATTCAGACCACCTCAGAAGGTGGAAGTGCTTGATCAACAGTGCCTCTTATTTTATTTTAAACTGCTCCATCACTTTGTATATCTTTCAACTGGAATTCCAGATCTACCACCACATAGGGCTGGACCCTAAGAACCACCCAGTGATACCTCCTACAGCCACGTGGCTGCAGATCTAAATTACAAGCTTTAATAAAACTCTGAATATGTGGGGGGGCTATCCACTTAAACTACTACATACAGTTTTAAGCAGTACATTTTATTTCGATCTCAAGTACAGTTTTAGCTTCAAGTTGAGGCAAATGTCATCGGATAGCTCATGTTATGAGTAATAATATAACAATATATGTAATATATATTGTTGTAGTCAGGTTTGCACTGCTGGCAGAAACAACGTGACCAAGAGCACCTTGTGGGGGAAAGGTTTATTTTGGCTTACAGACTCTAGGGGAAGGTCCATGATGGCAGGGGGAAACGATGGCATGAGCAGAGTTTGGACATCACTCCCTCATCAACATCAGGTGGACAATTACTGGCAAGGGGACACTGGATATAATATCCATAAGCCCACCCCTAACAATACACCTCCTCCAGGAGGTGTTAATTCCCAAATCTCCATCAGCTGGGAACCTACCATTCATACCTAAGTTTATAGGGGACTCCTGAATCAAACCACTACTTATATATTGTGTTGAGATGCTTGCATTCTAATTTACTCAAAAAAATTCTCTTTTTAAAACTTTAAGAAAGCCTAGGAAAATAATTCAGTAGGTAAAGTGCTTACCATGCAAGCATGAAGACCTGAGTTTGACCCATAGGACATACATTAAAACATGCTGATTTTGAGAAAGAGAAAAATAAAAAAAAACATGCTGATTTTGAGGAAAGAAAAAAGAAAAAAAACATGCTGATTTTGAGGGAAAAAAGTAAAAAAACAAAACAAAACAAAAAAAAAACAGCAGCTGATTTTGGCTGGAGAAATAGCTCAGCAGTTAAGGCACTTACCTGAAACATTTAGTGTCCCAAATTCAATTCCTCAGTACCCATGTAAAGCCAGATACACAAAGTGGCACATGCATCTGTAGTTCATTTCTAACAGTTGGAGGCCCTGGACCACCCATTCTCCCTGTCTCTTTGTCTGTCCCAGTTCTGCCTCTCTCTCACACTCACTTTCTCTCTTTTTCTCTCTCTCCCTCCCTCCCTCTCTCTCTCTCTCTCTCTCTCTCTCTCTCTCTCTGTGCTTGCAAATAAACACATAAAATAAATCATGGGTGTAGTGGAGTGTTTGCAATCCAAGCCCTGGGGAGGTGGAGAGAGGAGGATCCCGGGAGCTCACTAGCAAGCCAGTCTAGTGTACTTGGTGAACTCCAAGTCAACGAGAGGCCCTGTCTCAAGAAAAGTTGACAGCATTTCTAAGGTTGTCCTCTGACCTCCACGCATGTACTCACAGAGGCAAACACACACATAAACAACAACAACAAAAACCCTATAACTTTTTTAAAAAGAGAACTCTGCAAATGGAAGCCAATAAATCTTTAATCAGGGTTTCTCCACACTGTTATCTCCTTAGAAAGAAGGGTCATGTTGCTGAATCAAGACAACAGAATAAAATCTGATTTTATGGGATACCCTTTGTTCTTTATGTCAGAATAATAAATGTTTAAAATTGTTAAGATGGTAAGAGTGACAGTGTGCTATTTGTGTTTTTTTTTTGTGACATATTAAGGCAGGCATGCATGTTCCCATTTTACAAATGAGGACATTGAGATTCCAAGAGAGTAAGGGTCTGTCAAGTTGCTTGATCTTGATGGAACAACCGGCATTTAAATTCAGGTCAGGAAGGCACTGTGCTGAATGATGATATGTCTTCAGCAACTCTACTGCTAAAAATTATAATCAGAGGGTAGTTAGTTTTCATCCATGTCAATCACAAGGCATCAGATGCTGTCACCAAGGGAATAAATGTCACATTTTCCCATTCTGTCATTCACTTCTTTGCTTTGAGTCAGGATCTCACCATAGCCCAGGCTGACCTGGAACTCACTCTTGTAGCCCCAGGCTGGCCTCAACTCACAGCAATCCTCCTACCTCAGTTTCTCAAGTGCTGTGACTAAAGGCATGCACTGCCACAACCACCTTCCCATACTGTCTCTATTCAGCCAAAACTTATTCAAAGTCTGAAGTGAGAAAGATAATCTTTCCGAGTCTTATTTTCTATTGATTAAGTCACTCTCCATCCTTTCCTCATCTTGACGGTAATAGTTACTTCTCTTGTTGCCATGAGCAAATATCCGACAAGAAATAACTTAAGCAAGCGAGGGTTTATTTTGGCTCACAGCTCTAGGGAATGCAGACCACCATGGTGAGGAAAGAATGGAAGTAGGATTGGGAGGGGGCTGGTCACATTGCATCCACGGTCAGGAAGCAGAGAGGGGTGAATTCTGGTGTTCAGCTTGCTTTCCCCTTTTTATTCAGTCTAGGACCTGAATCCATGAAATGAAATGGCATTGTTGTACGCTGTTAAACTAATGTAGAGACTTGTCTCCTAGGTGATTCTAGATTCTGTCAAGTTGACCAACAATAATAACCATTACACTATCTCTTGTCACACAACACAGCTTGAAATATAGCTTAGTGGGAAGGAGCATGTCTTGCTTGCGTAAGTCCTTGGATTCTATCCTGAGTTCAGTAATGTAAATGGAAAAAATTATTTTAAAAGATGAGCTTTACATCTAATTAAAATTCCATTATATATAAAATACATTATTGTCTTAGCCATTTCTTAGCCATTGTGAACAGTGCAGCAATAAACATGGATGTTCAAGTGCCTCTATGGTATGTTCACTTAGAATCTTTTGGTTATTGTGGTGGTTTGAATAGATGGCCCCCAAAAGATACAGGAGTTTATTAAAATTTTTAATTGTGATCTGCAGCCACCTGGCTGGAGGAGGTGTCACTGTAGGTGGATTCTAAGGTCCAGTCCTAAGGTGGAACTGAATTCAAACCTAAGATGCGCAAAGTGCTTGAGCCTTGCCTGGAGTTCCTCAAGTGTGCTTGCCTGTGCTGGTGATGGTTTTACTTTTGGCTTTTCTCTCTCTCTACTTGGTCCTGTGAAAGTGGGCCAACTTCTGCCATCATGGAACTTCCTCTGGATCTGTAAGCTTCAAATAAATTCCTTTCCTCCATAACTGTGTTTGGTCTGGAGGTTCATCCCAGTGACCTGAAGCAGTCTACTACAGTTATATACCCAGGGATTGTATAGCTGGGTTGTATGGCAGTTATATTTTTACCTTATTTGTATGAACCTCCATAATGATTTCCACAGTGACTCTACGGGTGTACAATCCCACCAGCAATGAATAAGGTTTTTTCTTTCTCCAAACCCTTGCCAGCATTTGTTGTCGTATTTTTTTTTATTCATGATAGCCAATCTGACTAGGGTAAGATGGAATGTTGAAAGTTCTAATGTGCAATTCCTTCATGCCTAAGGACATCAAAAATTTCTTCAAATACATTTATGTGCACACATATACATGTGTAACTATGTATTTATGGGTGTGCCATGAAAGTAAAAATGAGATCATGAGGTACGGGAAGCTCTTAAGGGAGGGGAGGAGAGAGGAAAAGGGAACATAATGCATATCTAAGTCAATAATAGAAATATTCTAATAAACATGGGAAATTATAAAAATTTTAAATCACTGATATTTTCCAACATACATAAAATTTTCACTTTTGAAGTAGATTTGTTATTTAAAATTATACTGAAATATATATGTATATATACAATAAACAGTTAATATCTACTAACAATGTCTTTAGTTAACATATGATGAATCATATGTATCTTAAAATTGTTCCCCAAACAGACTTGACAAAATAATTGGAAAAAGATATTGGAAGATATAGGATCAAGTGGAAAGTTCTATCCCTTACAAAGAAGCACTTATAATAAAACACACAAAAATGTTTTACATGGCTCTATAAAACTTTATTGCTTGTAACTGTCTTGATGAACTCTCAAATTAAAGGAGACTTATGTACTAGGTATAATAACAAAGTACTAATAAGAATTACAGTCAGTGTAAGCAAACATTAAACTTTGTAGATTAAGATTTATGTCAAACCAAATAATATATTTCTAGTCTTGTGTTCTGTGTTTAACTATATTCTATTAGGAGCTCTTTGCAGCAAGTGAAAATAAAGTGTATAGCAAGCTTGAGGGAAACAGTTCACAAACGGATTGATATTGTGAAAAGTGAGATAGTACTATGTAAACTAAACTGAAAGTGTAAGACTATAATCAAAGATGACTCCAAAGATCCTCCACTATGCTTTAGGCTGATTCATAGGCTCTCGCCTCAGACTATTTTATTATTTGGTGATTCTCCCTTCTGTGACCAAAAGGAATTAAACTGACATGTCAAATTAAGTTTCTCATTTCAGAGTATTTCAGATGAAAGAAGTTGGACTTTTTCAGTTGAAAAACCAAGTTCCATGACTTCATTTTCTGTTCATGATTTTATTTTCTGGAGGGCGCTGCAAAGGATTCCGACTTCACCTACAAAGAAGAACACCATTCACGTGGGCCAGTCATTAGTAAAAGCCTTTCACATGTGATACCCTGTGGGGTCAGTGGAAAGCACGTGTGTCAACGAGGCAGCACCTCAAGTTACAGCAGTTTTGGGCTTAGGACTTGGGTATGACTTAGGAAGCACTACATTCAATTTATTACTGTAATCAGCTCTCTCTTTTCATAGGCTGTTTCTTACAGAAAGGCTTAGCAGATTTCTCTAGATTGCATGTTTTCTAGGCAAATCCCTAGAAATTGTCTGTTTCTTTTTTATATGACTATCAATAGAAGCTTAAGGTTGTTAGCCCGAAAATGTGGCTATTTAAATCTACTGTGTCAAAATTACCTAAATCTTACTACTAAAATAAACCCACAAGCCTTGGCACTAATTTGGTAAATTGAGTTTGGGATTACTGTACCTCAGGACTATATTTTTTAAAATATTTATTTTATTTATTATTTTGTGCAAGAGAGAGGGAGAGAGAGACAGAGACAGAGAGAATTGCAAATGAACTCCAGATGCATATGCTATCATGTTCACGTGGCTTATGTGGGTACTTGGGAATCGAACCTGAGTAACCTGGGTCTTTAGGCTTGGCAGGCAAGCACCTTAACCACTAAGCAATCTCTCTAGCCTGAGACTGTAATTTTTTGCCAGCAAAGGTTTTACTTTTTTTTCTCTCTTGGTTTTTCAAGATTGGGTCTCCCTCTAGCTCAGTCTGACCTGGGATTTACTATGTAGTCTCAGCTTAGCCTCAAAATCACAGCAATCCTCCTACCTCTGCCTCCAGAGTGCTAGAATTAAAGGTGTGTGCTACCACATGTGGCAAGATTTAACTTTTAATGTAAAAATGAAAAAGCACATCCATGTAATCAATCTCAAAATTAGACATCATCTTTAATAAATGGAAGAATTGTGTGTATACCAAAGAATTGTTTTAAAATAAAGTTCTTTATAATTTATTGTCAGTAATTTTTATTATATATCTATAGTATATATATTTATAACAGGGGCACATAAAAATTTCTCAAGTGAAAAGGGATCATGAGTAAAAAGGTTTAAGAAGCATGAGTCTAGACTAAGGTATTATGCATTCACTTTCACTTGATCCATGTTCTCACACATCAAGAAGCCAGAGCATAACTGCCCCTCAGAAATGTGGAAGAGGCCTTGGAGACAGGCAAGTCCTATTCCCTCCTAGTTCATTAAGAAACAAAAGTGTAAGGATGTGAGGAGACCTTACTTAAAGCCACCTAGCTCTAAGGACCCTTCAGTTCCTACCATTCTTACTGTGTGCTCCCAAAATGTCACTTTTAAGCAATAACTGATGGAGGTTTTTTTTGTCTTTTTTTCAGGACAACATGGCCTCACTGCTCAGCTTCATATCCAGCCTCAGAACACTTGGCTGGTGTGATGGACAAACAAATGCATCAAATACATGTGAGTGTCTAAGATAAGAGATCTCAGGTCACCATACCATACCAAATATGGAATGACTCTAATCACCAGGGCCAGTTCTATGTATTAGGGGGTACCACAGATAATATTAGAGGGGCATGACAAGGACATGTTAAGTGCTGCTAACTTTTTTGGACTCTATTGTCACTATGTAAGACAAGAACTGCCAACTGGCCCAAAATTCCTCCCTATAGGCTATTATTCTCTTTGACCCAACCATTCAGTAGCTCTTAAGTGCCTAATATAACTCTAAGGAATAAGACTGTGTGTGGGTGGTTTGACTAGGAACCCAATGTGGCTCTCTGCTCAGTTTAGTTAAAGATACAGACAAGGAAACAATTCTAAAATATAATATTGATGAATAGTCTGTGACAGGAATCTGTAGGATCATAAAGACGTATGAAGGACATTGAAGCCTGCCTCTAAGGGATGGCTGTGCAAGACATGAAAGATGAACTAGTTTTGGACATCTCAAACAGACACTGGATGGAGAGTATTTGAAATGGGAAGAATTGCAGGGGCCAAGGCCAGGAGAAAACATGGGAACTGGAAGAATAATTTCAAGAGCTGGAGAAAGAACTGAGTCTAAATAAGGTAACTATGGCTTTTCCTAAAAGTGGCTGCTATAAAATTCACTATCAAAGAACAATAGAAGGCCAATGGGTGAGCTACAGGTGACTGATAAAGAAGGCAGTGACAATCCAGGTACGGGCAGTGGCATAGTGGGAGAGACAGGATGGCATATCAGAAGGTCAAAGGAAAAAGGATGCTCTAAGCAATTCTGCCCTCTTCCCAAGTGCTCCCCCTTCAATGAATCCATGGTTTATGTTTTTTTTTTCTTAGTTCAAAACTTTAATTTCTAGTTGTTTCTATAGGAAAGGTAAAAAAAAAAAAAGAAAGAAAGAAAGAAAGAAAATGCAGCCCGCTATTTCTAGGGAAGAAAGCGGTCCCATGGGGTGTAGGCCACTTACTGTTGATGGAGTCAGCCAAAATCTTCAGCTGCTGGGTATTGTCCACGACCTCAACCCTTTGGGTGTATGGGTCATAGCGAACTGAGAAAGGTCGAGGGATCGTGGACGCAAAGTTCCTGAAAGCAAAGGCAAGGGTCCTGAGTGAGGAGCACCCTTTGGAGAAGGGTAATTCTGAAAGATGTCTCAGTGACATGTCACTTGGCGGTGAGCCCCAAAACCTCACTAAAGCACAGGCTTCCAAAGACAGAGTTGAGAAGTGGAGTTTGATGTGGTCATCTCAGGGAAGCTTCTGTGTGTGTAGGTATGCGTGTGCATGCAAATAACTCCCAAAAGTCATGTAGCTTCCAACCAGGAAAATATTATTAAATAAGATCAAAAAAGTAAATGAAACCTAGCCAAGAATGCTGTAGAAAACATAAGCTCTAAGATATTTGACAATTAATGAAAATAGGAAAATACGGTTTTCAAGAATTGAATGAAAAAAAACTGTGTGTGAATACAGGTAACATGAGTCAAGTGTTTACTATGCAAGAAGATTCACACTAAATTCTCACTCCTCTAAACTCTTACAAGTGTTATTCCTTAATTTAACTTTCATACAAACCTCAGTAAGTCAGTACTAATCCTGCTTTATGAATGAGGAAGAGAAGTATTGGGAGGCTAACTGCATACAAGGGCCATCACTAAGTTGCAAACCTGGGAAGAGCCCAGGCACTGCAATTCTAACCTCTGTGCTTTGTTTCCTTCCCCACACATGGTTTGGCTCTGGGGGAATCCCCCAGGAGGGCCTTTATGAGGGACATCAAGCAATATCATTCACAAGGTATTCCATAGATCTCAAATATTCTTTCTCCCATCCAAGTACTAACTAGGCCCAGCCCTGCTTAGCTTCCTAGACCAGATGAGATCAGGCACATTCAGGGTAGATGCAGATATCATTCCTAAGTGAGCCTCTGATGAAAGTAAAAGGTACCGTACAATTGTCAGGAAGAAAGTAAGTCCCCCACCCCCAGACTGGAAGTGTATCCAGCACAGTGAGAAAGGATGAGTTTGGAGAAGCTGGGGGCAGACACTCTAGCTACAGTGCAAAGTTGCTGTGAGCAATGGAGTTCATATGAGCATAACCAGCCTGAGACATGACGCCCACAGAACTGACGGCCTGCCCTAGTGACCCCCGCTCACCTCACTTTCTCCTTAGCATCATTGAAGCTCTCAGCCACGTAGTACAGGGGCTGGAACTCTGTGACGGTGTACTCCTGGACGGCTGTCTTCTCCAGGTCCAGAGGTAGGAGCTTCGGCTTGTCTGACAAGCAGTACTGTGGGCACCCAGAGAAAAGTTTCCAGCTAAAATGGGATCTGTGGTCCCTGCCTCAGCCCATAACTCGTCTCTGCAGCTTCTCTAGTCACACTTGGGTTATTTCCACACCCCAGTGCAAATTCGGTAAATTCCTATTTTGCACATACTAGATTCAAACACATTTCATAGCTCATCTAAAACCTATAGATATCTAGAAAGTACTGATTCATCCCAATCACTTGCAGATAAGATCAGAAGACACTGTGGAAGACAGCTACATTTTGTGATATGTGTTTGTGTCTTAACAAGGTGGGAATAACTTAACCTTGTGATCAAGAGGACCCTCCTCCTTAGAGCCCTGTTTACTTATAATTGTTTTTCTACCTCTAACACCACACCTGTGGTTAGATAACAGGTGTTAAGGTATAATCCTCAGAGGAGGAGTATCTCAAAATGTGTACAAATAGTACTTCAACAGTACCAAGAGAATGAGAGTAGTCTTCCATACCTGTCACTTTCAAATCCACATTTGGTTTTTGTTATAGTCATACCTGCAATTCTCCAAAGGATGACAGGAGCCCAGCACCATATGCTTTTATGGAATCTCCTTGCTTGCAGAGCCCAAACTCCACAGTAAACCAGTAGATCTGAAAAGGAGTCAGGCTTAAGGGCACACACCAAAGATGGAGAAGTCATCACATACCCAAGGACAAGCAGAGGTCTTTCAAGTAAGAGCCTGTCTGTGTATGTCCTCTAAGGCATCATGACCAGGAGTCATTTCTCTGTGTTCTCTACTTCACCCAATCCAGCCATCTGCTGAATCCAGGGTGGAGGAGTCATGGTATGATGGGAAGCTTTAAGGTGTACTCAGGAAGCCACCAAAGGCACCAACAATTTCCTTCCCCTGTCATTTGAACTCTTTCATCCTGTAGCACAACTTAGAATAAAATATTCATAAGATGCTACTAAATTAGTAGTTTATCCAGTAATTCCATGTGAGTAACAAGTGGGAGGTAGGGGGTGGGCAGTGAGAAGATCTCCTCTGGATTGACACACATCTGTCCTAGAGAACAGGGTCCTAGAGTTTTGGGACCAAGGGAACCCTAGGATCCAGCTACTGGAGATTATCAAGATTTAGAGAATTAGAGGTGGCTTAACAGTTAAATTTGTTTGTAGACCAGAGACTATTAAACCCAGGAAGACCATCAGAGTTCAGTCAACCTGATCTCCTCACACACACATAAAACCTTCAATCCAGTAAGGAAAGACAACACTCTTAGAGTGGCAAAACAAGTTAAAGGTAGAGAAGGGATATGGGACTATTCCCAGCTCAGTGTACCAATAATAGGATTTTTTGAAAAGTTGAGTCCATGGTAGTTTCTTTTATCATTAATATGGTAGAAAATGTGGTGCTCAGAACTCTTGGAGTTCAGTTTCTATTGAAAAGTTTGATCCATCTTCTCAAAAGCCTATTTAAAACCTACCTCTCTGAGGCATCTGACATTTTTAAACTAATGCTCACACAAATTTCACTCTTTAGACTCCCATGTTATATTTTTGAAGTAGACAGGTTATAATTCATTATGTCAACTTGACAAAAGAGAAACAAACTTGTAAATTTTTAACTTGATATATCTTAATGCTAGATTCGAATTAATTCAACATAATTCCAATACATTGTAATTGTCCCAACCTCCAGGCTGGGCACATGACAAGAAAGGCGGATTTGAAGCTGAAATAGGATGTGGCAGCACTGGAAAGAGTATAGGAAAGGCCATCATCACCTGATGAGCAGATCCACTGCTCAACGGATGAGTGCCCTGGGTTCTCTTGGGAGAGGGGCATATCTGCAAGAATGCAGAGCCCAGGCCCTTTGCTGCCTTTTGTCTGAGGATGAGCCCAGTGCTGGCTCCAGTAGAGCACCGGACATGTCGATGTTCCCCCTTCCCCACCATGAATCCAGATTGGGTTCTGACAGACTCCACACCCAGGCCTTTCCAGGGCTCTATTATAGCCTCCTGATGTTTCTGAGAAGACGGCTAAAAAGAATGTGCAAATACCTGCATGCAGCGGAATTAAAACTCAATCCATCAAGGAGAAATCAAAATGGGCAGCTTCCCCTGTGCAAACATAACCTTCCCCATTCATATTGCTTCAAGTGACCCAGCTTCTGGGGAAAAGGCGACTCTTCAAATATCCGGGTGCCATAGCTCATAGCACTCCCACCATTCCTCCTGGGAGAGGGGACACTTACCGTAGCCAGTTTCTCGATGTACTCATCAGGTGCGCCCAGAGAGGCAAGGCCGATTTCCTGTGTGTGGAGAAAGAGTCACTGCACAATCCGTTTCCAGCCTTAACCCTCTGTACCAACCTAGCACTTGACTGTGTGAAGGTTATGAGTGGCCGCATGCCTTCAGAAGGGTGCAGATAGGCACTCAATGCCAGGTTCTTTCAAGTCTCCCCTGGCCACATACCACAGAATCACAGGCATCGAGAGCACAGGAAATCAGTCACTATGACTTAGTTCCTTTGTGTGAACTTTACAAATGAGGATACAAAGGCACAGAAAAGACAGGTGGTACTCTAACCCCTATTCGTGGCCACACAGCATCATGCTGAAACACCATCTGTTGACTCCAGCTCAGTGACTGTTTCCTTACATCACCACAAGAGAACTGGATAAGTGAATAGCATTACTCCAGACAGACACATAGCTTGAGAATCTGAAGTGCTGTCGACCACTTCTCAATGGTACTTCAGTTGTAGAATTGTTCTAGTCTTCACTTTCTCTTTTAAAGTATCTGTTCTAGCCTCTATTATCTGTCCATCTATCTATCTAGCTATCTCTCTTCTCACTTTTTCAATTTTATGCATTCATCTATTCAAAAAATATTTACAGAATGCCTTTTATGCAACAGAAAATGTACACAATTGATAAAGAACCTTTATCTTGTAGTTTATGGCAGAGACACACAATTATTAGTAAGTATAAATACTCAATCTCTCCTAAGTAAATAAATAAAAATATTTAAAAGAATAAGTATAGATATATATGTGAGAAGATGACAAATTCTTTGGAAAGAAGAAACACAAAGAGAAAGCAAGGAGGAGGCAGGAGTTCCAGGGAACCTGGTCCCATCACTGAGAAGGTTATACTTGTGGATTTAATTGTTGTCATTGGTTCTACTGACATTCTGGGCAAGAAGATAGATCACTCTTACAGAGCATAGAAGGGTCCCCCATGGAATCAATTCATTCAAGCAATCCAGCCCAGCCCTCTACCAAGGGTATGAAGATTCATTCCTTACTTGGGAAAATTGGGCAAAGCTGCGATCTGAAAACAAGGGCACATGTCCCAGCAACTCATGGCAGATGTCACTGAAAGGCAGAAAGAACAGGGTTCAGGGAGAGGCAGGTCAAACCAAACTCACTTGGACTCTTGACTTCATTCTTATGAATAAGCACTATGAGGAGTATGGGATCCGTGAAGATAAAGCACAAGAGAAAAGGAAGAAAGGTAAATAAAAATCAAAAGAAAACAAAGAACAAGACAAGCAGGTGTCTTGGGCAATGCCCAGTGGATACCTGTCAGAAGTGCCAGAATTTCTTTTTTTTCTTTTTTTTTCTGTATGAGAGAGAGAGAAGGAGAAGGAGGCAGATAGAGAGAATATGGGCATGCCAGGGCCTCCAGCCACTGCAAGATCCAGACGCATGTACCACTTTGTGCATCTGGCTTACATGGGTACTGGGGAATCAAACTTGGGTCATTTGGCTTCACAGGCAAGGCCTTAATCACAAAGCCATCTCTCTATCCCAAGAGCCAGTATTTCTAAAGGCAGCCTCTCATACACCTGAGTGAGTTGTGGGTCAAGAGCTTCCATCCTGCCAAGTTTTCTTCTTGTTACTGACATATCTAAAGATATGCTCAATTTTTCTATGAAAATTAGCGTAATCCATTATTTTGAACCACATGTGCATTAGCAATACGACTTTTCTCATCAGTAGAGATGAACACTGTGGAACAAGTAAAACAGTTTTTGGACCTCCTACTGATCATTTTTAGATACATTTCTAGTGACTATGGAGATGGCTAAACCCCAAAGGAAGAATCACAGTGGACAGCCATTCTTTCCCTCTGGCCAAGGCATAATCTAGGCCGAAACAACTGGAACTGTCTAGATGTGTGTTTAGGAGCTGATGAAATAGCTTGGCTGCTACTTTCTCATGTCCCATTTGGAACTTCAGAGATTTGACTTTGGAACTTCTTGTTCCCACTGCCCAGGGTGATCTGGCTCCTTGTTTCACATGATATCCATAACTGGGTGACCAAATCTCATCTATTTGTACAGAGGAAAGTCCTAGCATAGAAGAGTTTCACTCTTGGTACTATAATCAAATAAATCAGGTCACTAGTCATGTGGAACAGCCTGCAATGGACCAACATCTCACTCCTAAAGGAGAAAGGGATGGCACCCAGTATAATGGGGACCTGGTAACCGAAGTTGATAACACTCACGGTTCAGGTGTGTACATGGGCTTGGATCCATGTCTGATGTACTGTGTGCAGTGGAAGACTCGGAAGGCCAGGCCACCCAAGAAATCTCGAGAGGACAGCAGGCCAGCCACAGGTCGGAGGCGGAAACCAGTACAACCTGGAAGGCAGAAAAGAGCTTAAGACTCAAGATTCATCATGGTTGAGCCAGAGGGGCTAAGGACCCTCAGAGAGGGAAGGAATAGATGTAAATAGTGAAGAACATGGGCTTTCCTACCAAGATGACCTGACTTCCAGTCTGTACCTGACTGCTTTCTAGTTGGCTAATTTGTATCACATGAATTCAGATTTCCAAGCCTGGTTCCTCATCTGCAAATGTAGATGGATACTACTTAAAGATAGTCTAAGCATCAAAAGTAAAGGGATGTTTTGAGTATTAAAGGATACCTTTAAGCTTCTCTGCCATGACACACACTGTCCGCCCACAAGGACCAGTGTCCTGTCTGAGGAACATATGGGAAGAGAAATGAAATGTTCTCAACTTAAACCTCTCTTTGCTGTGCCTTCTTTCTTGACCACTCATGGAGGAACACATTTTGGCTTCCTTTGTAAAACTGACTGTACACTGTGAGCTAGCAGCCAAAGGGTTTCCCTAATCAAGGGGTAACATATTGGGAATCCATTTTCACTACACATCCATACCACACTATCTAAGTAGCATTTCTATTAAAGCATCTGTATTTATTTATTTATTTGAGAAAGAAAAGAAGGAGGAAAACAGAGAGAGAATGGGCATGCCGGAGACACTAGTCACTGTAAACGAACTCCAGAGGCATGCACCCCTTTGTGCATCTGGCTTCCATGGGTCCTGGGGAATCAAACCTGGGTCCTTTGGCTATGCAGGCAAGTGTCTTAACTGCTAAGCTGTCTCTCCAGCCCTAAATAGCATTTTTTAAAGGCTAACATTTTGATCACCATCCTCTGCTCCCCACATCTGTTTTCCACTAAGAAGGAGAATCTTGCCAGTGATGATGGCAGTGGCTAACACTACGTGACACCTAGCACATGATTAGATTTTATTCTAAGCACCTCGCACAAACTCATCCTCGTGGTAACTGTACGGTAGATGTTTCACTATTCCCATTATATAGACGGGGAAGTGGAGACATGAGTTAAAGCTCTAGTCCAAACATACAAGCCACAGGTAATATGGCTTCAAAGTATCTTCTATTAATTACAATTGTATAATTCCCCAACACTTAGTATTAATGTTTTATTATTTCTATTACTGGCCATAGCATTGGAGGTAGTTAACTGACGGTTTCTTTGATGATCCTTATCTCTCCCTTTAGTCTCTGCAAATTCAGGCTGATGATTATTCTGCCTAGACTCTTGCGCCTCACATTATCCTGGAAGTAAAGACTCTGTAAATGGAAGGGACCTCAAAAGTCAACACCATCCCAGTTACAACTTGCCTCCCTGATATCTATTTCCCTGGCTCACCATCCATCTCTTCAAGGTCCCAATGTGTATAAAAATCCTCATTTCTATACACCTGTGGTCTATCTTCCTATTTTTCCTTATTCTAGTGGGTATACATTAGGTATTCAACATGTGTTGGTTGATTGGTTTTCCTGAGTTAACAGCTTCTGGAAAGGTTGTGCACAGGCTTATCACACAGATAATGTACTGAGCTATTCAAACTGCAGTTCAGCCCCAAGTCACTTCCTGGGTGGATGCAGTGCTACGCTGGTTTCTTTCTCCTCATTTCCCAGTGAGAAAGGCCAAGGGACTGACACAGTCTCCATGGCAGATGACCACTGCAGGCAACAGCCTTATCCAGCCAGAGAAGGTCAAAGGCAGGACCTATGCCAGATGCACAGACCAGAGCTCAGGGCTCTTAGTCCAGGCCCACCAAGAGCATCTTCCTGACACAACTTCCCATCTCCTAACATTGGGAGAACCCTGACTTGGCACCCTGGCCTTGGAATCTGAAAGAAAAAGATACTTCTCAGAGACAGCTATATGACAAAATCAATGCCTTGTGACCTTTGCTTGGACACAGGCAGGTTAACCATGGAGGAGAGGGAAGACAGAACGCAGTGCAGTTGGGTTCTCTCAGCCTGTGTGCATCACCAGAAACACTGACTCACAAGAGTGTCCATGGACCTTCCTCCCCCCTTCTCTTCTCTTTTCTTCTCTTCCCCGCTCAGGTCTTGACCCTGGTGCCAACTTACTCTGAAGAAACTGAGAGACATCTTCCAGCTGGGGAATGTTATCTTCACGGAAGCCACAGTACTTTTCCAGAAGTGGGAAAATGTGGTTGTGCTCATAGCAAGCATGGGTTTTGTACAAGGACTTCAGGGTCCTGAACACGGTCCCCCACGTCCTCTTCTCATCCTCTGTGTATTCCACCCGAGGGATGGGCTGCCCACTAAGGAGAACACATGAAGTGGTGAGGTTAGCAGAGGAGGGCCAGACTCCGGATTTTGTGAGCTTTCATCACTTACCAGAACGGACATCAGACATTATCTGAAATATAAAACTGCCACTTCTGGATACAGAAAATAACACTGTGTTGGTTCTGCCATGGAAGAGTGACTTCGTGAAGTCAACCACAGGAGCCTTCGCTGCCTCCCTAGCTGTGCTGATAATTTTCTCTCCCTCTGGAAGGTCATTTGGCTTTTTCTGCTCTTCTAACACTCCCATCTTTTTCTCAGGGTGGAAACTCACTTCCTTTTAGTGTCTAGACAGGTGACATATAGATGTAAAGCTTCAGGTATGGGGCAAAAAAAAAAAAAAAAAAAGAGAGAGAATGGGGCTGAGACAGCTAGAGAACGCAGCCCTTTCCAAAGGCACCTCCGTTCCATGAAAGCACCAAGGGTCTTGTGCTACATCAGTTAAAACCCCAAAACCTGTGAGACGAGCTAGATTTAGCAGAGTCGGTCCATTACGAGTTGGAAGCTTGTTTAATGCATGTGAACCTGCTGGGTGTGATGCTTCTGGTCCTGGGAAGTTATGTAAATATTTAAGTACACACTAAGATTCTCCAATGTGTGTATTGATATGCCTTGTGATATACATATGTGTGTGATATGCATCATGCTACACACCATAAGTATATACTTTTGATGGTTAGAAAAACTACAGCTTGGAGGTGAAAATAATAAAGAAACAGATAAATATTTGGTATTGGGGAATAAATAAATAAGTTCATGCTAAGGTATAAAATGTGCTTATCTATATACCAAGCCTTTCAAAGTGCATAGGTGGGATCCTGTCTCATCGATACTGAATGAGTTGGGGATGGAAAAGACCTGGACATGCGAGCCCTAATCAGCTCCCTAGATGGCTGATGAAAACTACAGTTTAAGGGCCCCTTGCTTGAAAGGTTCTGAGGTTCTGTGTTCTGAACAGTAAAAACAAATGAAATCAAAGCTTGACCTGAGGGAGCAGTGACTCCTCCCTGGGTTACAGGACTGTTCTCTGCACAGGGACACAGAGTCTGGGACAAAGTGGGACTGTTTACCTAAGAATTATGGATCGTGTTCCAAACTAGGGCCCTCCTGCCCTTTTGCAACTGTAACTCTTCCAAGGACATTAATGCAAAGTCACAGTTGTTATCTACAGAAAGGTGGACAGGGGTTAGGGAGGAAAGACAGATGGTTGCTTGAGAAATGAAAGCAAGTCAAGCTCAGAAGGCCTTGTGGTGGCCAGCAGGGTTTATGAAACGATATCAAGTGAGCCCCTGCCTAAGAGTGCACCATTATTCCATGGTTAAATGGTGATGGGGGAGAAGAAAAAGGCTTTGGCAATGAACCTACCACTGATATTTCCTAGGTGTGTGGCCCTGGGTGATTTAGTAAAACTCTCTGAGCTATGCAGCTATTTCATAGGATAAGAAATATTTTTAGAGTGTGGATAACATAAAGTTAAATATTATGTATGAAGTGCTATATATACACTACCTAACACAGGTACTAACAATAACCATTGATCATTATTATAACTGATTCTCATTTAAAAGGAAAGGCATCTGGTATTTCTAAAACAAATATCTAAATATGATGACATCCTTGACGCCAAGATGTCCCCCTGGTTGACATTTGCTGTTCAAGTGACCCAATCTCTCTCCCCTTCTTGCATTAGAGAACCTTCCACACCTTTAGTCTGGGATGTTTGGGTATGAGGAAGCTTCACCCTCACCCTCAGAGGTGGGCCTGCGACTATCATCAACCAACCAGTGTATGTCTTTCCCCTGGCCACAGTGACTGACTGAGAGATGGGCCAATGTCTAGTCACAAGTGGGGAGACCCAGTTACATAGCTTTGGAGGACTTAGTAAGACAAAGACAGAATCTCTAATTTAGCTGAGGTGTAAGTCTGAAGCTGCTGGCAGCCATCTCCAAGAGAGTCTTTCAAAGCTCTTAAAGCACTATTATCTCTGCCTTCTGGACAACTGCTGAGTTTCTTCTTGTGTACATCTTCCCTTACTCCCTTTACTCAAAAACTTCAGTCCCCAGAACACTATGTCTCCCATGCCAGGATTTACTTAATTCCTGAGGCCTCAGAACAGCAAAGCCACTGTGTTCCCAAACAACATATTTGATATTGCCATCTCTTTTGGCCGAAATAGGACAGGGAAGAAACACAGAATGCTGAATAGGAAAAATAAAAAAATGCTAAAATTGCCCTACATAGCTGGGTCAGACCAGGTAAAAGTGGAGCACAGAAGAGCAGTTGGCCTGAACTCTCCACTGAGGCATCACGGCAGCAGAGCACCAGCTTCCCTTCAATGTAAACGATGCTCTTTCTTTCTTCCTGGCTTAATGGGGACACGACCAGAGGCTGCTCTATTCAGGATGGAGTTTTCACAGTTATTTCAGACAATGGCTAACAAAGCTTGGGAGACAGCCAAGCCTCAGCACAGTGGGGAGTTTCATCTTAATAGCATGTTTAAACATGTGTTATTAAGAGGAGAGCTTAAACACCCACACCGTGTACACACTCCCCACAATATACACAACTCCACACACCATACACACACCACACACATACCCCCCACACCACACACACGCAGAGCAGTGTTCCAGGCTGGCAAGAGCAGGGCTGTGAGGTTATATTCTCTCTGTTCCCCAGCAGGGAGACTCACTGGCGGTAGTTATAGGCAATGTCAGCAAATTGCTTCCGTCTCTCCCTGTACACTGGATCTTTAAAACCCTAGAAGAGAGAACACAGTTAATAACATGAAGCTTTGGAGGTTGCTGTTGTGTTATGCATGTCTCCTTCCCCTGAATACACCCTAAAAATAAAGTCTCAGTTTAACTTACGCAGAGCCTGCTCTCCCACTGTTTTGAATGACACATTGTTAGCCACACCTTTAATTCAGTGACATTCTCCCAGTCTTGGGATTCTACTGTCTATGAATAGACTCTGGCCTTAAAGAAATTTCCTCTACAAACTAGGTGAGGTAATCCTAGCACTTGAGAGGCTGAGGCAGGAGGACCACTGTGAGTTTGGACTACAATGTGAGTTCAAGGTCAGCCTAGGCTAGAGTGAGACCCTGCCTCACAAATAAAAAGAAATTTCATCTATAGTAGCAGTTGTAGCATCTAAACCTACTAGATTATGAGAAGTCAGGAGGATAGATGTCTCCAATGAAGACATATGCTACTCACTTAATTGCTAGCCAGTGACATATGGTCTGAAATTTCTTTTTTTCCTTCCTCCCTCCCTTCCTTCCTTCTTCCCTCCCTCCCTCCCTTCCTTGCTTCCTCCCTCTTTCACTCCCTTCCTTCCTTCCTTTTTCCCTCCTTCCCTCCTTCCCTCCTTCCCTTCCTTCCTTCTATCCTTCCTTCCTCCGTCCCTCCCTCCCTTCCTTCCTTCCTTTTTTCCTCCTTCCCTGCCTCCCTCCCTTCCTTCCTTTCTTTTTTGGTCAGTATGAAAATCAGTCTGAAGGTTCCTCCTCACTTCTGAGGGATAAATAGGTCCACGCTTACTTCTATGGTGCACCAGTCACCTTCGCATTGCTGATGGGACACTTGTCCAGAAGCAGCATATGGAAGGAAAGGGCTTATTTCAGTTTAAAGTTTCAAGAGGAAGTTTCAAAATGGCAGGGAAATCATGAGAAGGGCAAACATCCAGGTGGCCATCACATCCTCACAGCACCAGAAAAGGAAGTAGTCCAATAATTAGGTCTGGAGCTATATTACCCCAAAGCTACCTACCTAGCTGCACACCTCTTCCAGCAAGGCTCCACCTCTCAAAAGCCCTAAAACTTCCCCAAATTTCCCCCAGCTGGGGACCAACTATTCAAAACACATGAGGGCATTTTATTCAAACCATTACATATGGCAATACTATTTTGTTTTGTTTTGTTTTCCCTTGAGACAGGGATTTCTATGCAGCCCAGGCTGGCCTCCATTCTCTTGCCTCAGCTTCCCACATGCTAGGATTGCATGTAGGTGTGTGTCATCATTTTCTGCTGGCATTTTGTTTAAAGCACCATTCAACCAGGGGCCTACTATGTGCCTATTTGTAGCCCAAATTTGTCAGGTAAATCAGTAAGACTTCTTTGCAGAATAAAAAAGCTCAGGGAAGTAGAGTCCTAGTGTAGGAGAAGCCAGGGTTTGGATCTCCCAGTTCTCTGCTCTTTTTACTACACTGCATAACTGTCAACCTTAACAACCTGGCAGGGGCTCAACTGACTGAGAAATCCACCTCAGAACATGAGCAGGACCATAATGGTTTTTCCTGAGAGGCTGACTGGCAGGCAGCCTTTCCCCAGTCACATTTCCAAGTGAAAAGAGGCCAGTGTGTCTCCTCTGGAGTGTTTAGGGTGGGGCAGGGCACATCCTGAGTTGGAAGTGATTGAATTGATGTGAAAGGGACTTTACAGAAAAGTTGATTATAATCCGAGTTTTAGTGAAACAAGAGTCTGGTCCATCACTGCAGAATTCTCCTTTGCTCCTTCCAACCATTTCCCAACCAGCCCTTCCATCTCTCACTTGAGTTTGCAATTCATCTGCCCCGCCCCCAGCCCTCCCAACCACGGCATTAAGGGTCAAACACTAAAGATGGCGCTCCCTTGGGAGTGCGGCATGCACAGGAGCCCTCTGAGAAAGTTTGACAAAATCCCTGCTTTTGACATGTTGCTTTTGTTTGATTTGCTGGATTGGTTTGGTGGTTTCTGTTCATTTGTTGTTATGTTTTATATGAGGAACAAGTAGCCATCCCAGAGAACCATAAGTCAAGTCATATGATGCATTTTCACCTGAGAATCCGTAACAGAATCTGGCACACCGAGAGAACTACAGATACTGGCTGAAGCAAGAGAAAGAGAAAATAAGGGAGGGAGTGGGAAGAGGCGAGGGAGGGAGGGGTTCATAGTTTGTTTCCCAGGATGACAATTTTGAAATACAAAAACTCAAAAGTTTCACACTAGAAAGGTAAAGCAAATTTACTATACATTACTTTATTCCAAACTCAAATCCCAGTGAATGTTAAGTAATCAGTTTAGAAACGATTCTATAGCATCCTTGTTACAAAGTACAACCCATATTTTTTTCTTCCCTAAAGCACTGGCTGGTTTCACATCATGAATTACAAATAGGGAAGCTTTTATTTTTGGTTTTGAGATGGTTTCTCACTCACCCAGGCTGGACTTGAACTTGTGAGAACACTGCCTAGCCTTCTGAGTGCAGGGGTTACAAGTGTAGGCCACCGTGCTTGGCCTTAGGAACCTTGTAACTGCTGTCACATTCACTTACGCTGCTGGTGGGGGGGGGGGAGAGATAAATAGGTTTGGGATGATCTGGTGAGAAAACTGGGCATCACGATTTGATTTGACACAGCACTGATGTGCCATTTTGAGAACCAGTGCACTGGACTAAACAGGAAATTCACATATACACATCTTCACACTGGAAGACTCAGAATCCACACTTAGTTGTTATCATCTTTTATCAGTCAGTCTTAATAATGTCTTTCTCCAACCCATAAGGATAAAGAATGGCTATTTCTGTAAATTCTTTTTCTAGAAATATTAACAGTGGAGTCCATTAGGCCATTGGCTGACAGGTCCTTAACTGCAAAAGTCAGCACTTTGACTGAGGTTTTCTGATGCTAACCAGGCAGGCTGACAAGTTGAGATTTGAGAGCTGACGCCGGAAAGTAGAGACATAAGAGGAGAATCTTGAAATCAAGGGATTTCCACTCCACGCTTCCTCCACCATCTACAGCCACTTCACATCCTCCTCTGACTCTATGGCTTATCTTTAATATCCAGGTACTTTAAGGTGTTTTTTTTTTTAACCTGTAAAAATAAAAGCTCAATACAGAAGTATGTATCTGGTATATAACAATGATGCCAAGAGGAATCTACAAATGAAAATGATGGGAGAAATACCCCACATTCCAATAAAGTATCCCTTATAATTTGTAGAAGAAATGGGTAAGCAGTAACCTTTATTCTTCTAGTTTGTTTATGCTTCTGGAGTTTCTACTGTGAGTGGGGATTTCTTTTGTAATTTGATAGAAAAGAAGCCAAGTAATAATGAAAACCCATCTCAAATCATTTGAGAGAAGTAGCAGAAAATGCACTCAATGCGACACAAACACATGTGCGGGATGTCATGTCGATGTCTCATATGGGATGGGTTCTACCCATGCTCCTTTCCAGCTCTCTCTCTAAGAAGGTCACTGTCAGCCTCAGAAGAGCTCCCACCAAGCAGACCTCAGGACTTTGGCTCAATCAGTTACCGGTAGTCAGGTCTGTGACTTGAAGCTTAGTCTTAGAGTAATTTGGCTTTTTATCTTTTGGGTTGCCAGGTGACCACGGTCTCCATGGCCATCCACATGACATGCATCTGCATTAAGTTGCAGTGGGTGATGACTGATCACCCTGTCTCAATTTAGACTAATAACGGCAATTATAGTAGCACTGCATGTAATTTATTTGTAATCACCCTGTCTCAATTAAGCTAATAGCAGCAATTTTGGTTGCCCTACGTGTAACCAAGTATGTTTTGACAGGAAAATATATTGCCAGTGAAGAAGTGGTGAGGGGAAGGGGCAGGAAAAGGAGAAGTAGGGAAAAGCAGACAGAAGTCTGTAAATCCAAAATTATAACGTTACTGGAGTCTAGATGCAATCTCTTTTCTTAATCTCAGCTATTTTGTCCTTTGGAGGTTTTAAGGGGTGTGATTTTTAAAAATAGTTTATTTATTTATTATTTACAAGGAGAGAGAGAGAAAAAAAAGGGCATGCTAGGGCCTCCAGCCACTGCAAATGAACTCCAGATGCATGAGCCACTCTGTGCATCTCACTTTACATGGGTCCTGGGCAGTGTGTGTGGGTGGGGGGTGGGGGGTCAAATTCAGTTCTAAAGGCTTTGCAAGCAAGCTCCTTAACCGCTGAGCCATCTCTCCAGCCCAGGGGTGTGATTTTTAAAATTTTTTTTGTTTATTTTTATTTATTTATTTGAGAGCAACAGACAGAAAGAGAAAGAGGCAGAGAGAGAGAAAGAGAGAGAGAGAGAAAGAACAGGTGTGCCATGGCTTCCAGCCACTGCAAAGCCCCCTTATGCATCTGGCTAACATGGGTACTGGGGAATCGAGCCTCAAACTGGGGTCCTTAGGCTTCACAGGCAAGCACTTAACCGCTAAGCCATCTCTTCAGCCCAGGTGTGATATTTTTGTTGATAGGTTCTGGAGAGAGAATAAACTATATGGGAAAGGCTTCTGAGGAGTCTTCTAAACTGAGATATTTAGATAACTATTTCTTTTTTTAATATTTTACTTTTATTTATTTATTTGAGAGAGGGAAAGAGGCGGAGTGAATGTGTGAGAAAGAGAGAGAGAGAGAATGGGGTCATTATTGAGGAACTTCATCCAGTCTTCTGTGAAGTCCCTGGTAGCTGAGCGTCACTGAATTCAACCTGATGGGGTGTGAGTTGTCTCCAGGTCGGACTCATAACAGCCTCCAGGGACAATTCTCACTCCTGCTCCCCTGTGCTGGCAGAATGTAGAGGGCTCTAAGGGGCTGGAGGAGGCTATAGTTGTGAGGAGACAGGAGCTTGATCTCTGAAGAAGTACTAAACGGTACAGCAAATCAATTTTTACTAGTTTCAGTGGTAGAGGTTTGGGTGTTGTTCATGACAAGTCAGCCTACCCTCCTGTTAGAGGGTTCACTTCACAGTTACCTCCATGTAGATGTCTTTCCTAAGCCCTCCATTCACTGGGCCCCCAGAACCCACAGCACCAATTGTCTGACTCAAACCCAGTGTGACTTATGTACTTTTTAGAGTTATTATTTAGCTAATTATCCAAACTGTGTTCCATGGAGTTCTGCCTGTTCAAGATAATTTTTATAAATGTCACATTAAAAAAAAAAAGATTCTTCTGGGTTAGTACGAAAAAGCATTAGGATGAATAACTCTCATTTTTGCAGGACTTTTCAAAGCCTCTAAGTCTGATGACATGGTAGCATTTATAAGGCTTAAAATGGAGTTATAGAGAACATAGCATTTCTTTCTTTGATCATGGGATCTTTTTCAATGACTATAGCTTGGCAGATGTGCATAAGACTCTTTCATGTGTGTGTATACTTGTGTGCATCCTGTGAGGTTACAGTCATGAGGAAATGAATTTATTGTAGTCTGATGCTCTGTGCTTAAATTATAAAACACACTGAGATATCTAGCATGCTGAGGCATGCCTACATTTCTTCCTACAGTGACAGTGTGGAAAGTCAAAGCCTGGAGAAGAGAAAGGAGGAAGGCTTTTGGGAAGTAAGAGATGAGAGCTGAGCCTTGGAAGATGAGGAAAGGTTTGTCAGCAGAGGACGAAGGTAGAGGTGATAAGGAAGAGTATCATAGGTAAAGACACAGTTGGTCAGTTTTGGCAACAGAACTCAAACACAACCACTGGAATTCTGCCCAAGTCAGTTTATAAAGCTACTATTCCTGGTCTTCTGTCATCACCCGGAGAAAAGTTAGTGCCGCCATTTCTCTGTCTGCTCCACAATGGGAGACCGTGAAGGGCATGTCTTTGTTATCATTTCAAATCCCCGTTAGCTGTGGTGGCAGTTTGAGTGTCGTGTCCCCCATGGCTTCATGTGTTCATGACGAGGTCTCACACCACCTGGTGGCAATTTGTGAGTGAGAACCTTGCTAGCGGAGGCGTGGTGTTGGGCGTTGGCTTCGAGGTGTTATAACCCAGCTTTCCCCTTGCCAGAGCTAGCGCATTCTCGCTTTTGCCTCCCTGCTGATGTGACGGGATGTGACGCCCAGCCTCGGCTCTATTGTGCTTTCTGTGTTAGGATGACACTTCCCTGCAAGACCCAAGGCTGAAAGAAGCCCCTCCTTCCCAGCAGCTGTTTTTACCAGGGTGCTTTGTCTCAGCAATGAGAAGGCAGCTGTCCTTAGAACACTGTGCACAGGCACATCTAGAGAACTCTCATGTGAAACTGAAAGGTAGCACCTTCCCAGGGTGCTGATAAACACAGAAATTAAACATCGCATGCCCACCAATTAGCCAGGCTCCAGAAACGTTGCCTATTTATGTCACGAGCCCAATAAATGTTTGTGGAAGGAAGAAAGGAAGAAGGGAAGGTAACAAGGAGACTGGTAACAACAGCAGGCAGCAAAGAGGGGCAAAGTGAAGGACAAACATCCTCGTCACATCCTCTTCCATTTCCCTACTTAGCTAAGGATGAAGGCAGAAGCCATTACCCGGGAGTTGGGGAATAATCCTTCCTTCTCTTAAAGTGGCTGCTTCGGAGGCCCTGAAGTTTTAGGTCAAACATGAGTGAATCCTGCCAAGGACAGGAGGTCAAGGAAGGCAGGGTTCACGCTGACTGCAAGGGACAGAGCAGAACAGAGGGTCCTTGGAGGAGAACGGCCCCTTCGCTCCTGGGCTGGTGTCTGCTTGCAGTTAGCCCAGTGAGGCCAGGTCTGTGGGGCCTGGAGGGCTCAGGGAAGCACCGGAGGGTTTGTCCTGTGCTTGGCCCTTATTTCCAGGATCTGATGAGAAACCCAAAGGAACAGAGAGAGCCTGGCGCCTCCTCCTCAGGGAACTGTGTACCTGATAAGTTGTAATTTTATGATAAAATTCATGACACTGAGAGTTCAGGGAGCCAAAGATGCAGCCCGAGTTGGCAAAAATAAATGAATTCCAGAGAGTTTTCAGGGCAGTGGTTTGCCTGTGAGGGGACATGAGAACAAAACAAAGGCTCTCTGGGCCGGGTTCTCCCACTGACCCAAATAATCAAGAGGGAGGCCAATGGAAGGTCAGGGCAGAAAGATGTGGACTGGTAAGGAATGAAAAGTCCTGATGTGTGGACCCCACCAAGTAGGGGGCCTACAGCTGAGAGGGTTGCCAATGGGGGGGGGGGGCTCTCAGAGCATCACTGGACTGGCCCTTGCCACCGCTGGGCTCAGGGGCCATTGGTTGGTTGTGTTGTACATAAGCAGACATGGAAAGGGACCCAAATCCTCCAACACCATTTCCAGTTGTCAGAGGCACAAAATGGGTTCCTTTATTTTGTTTTCGGTTTTGTTAGTTTGGTTTGGTTGTCCAGACTGTGTCTCACTACGTAGCTCAGTCTGGCCTTGATCCCGGGCTGGGATTCCCCCAGTTTCAGCACCCCAATTGCTGGGATTACAAGTGTGCACTACAAGGCTCGATGGAACTGAGTATTTAAGTGCTACACACGAGGAGCCTCGAATCCACAATTCTGTCCATAGTTTAGGACAGTTTGTTGTAAATTCATAGCTAAGATTCTGGGAGGCAATTGGAAGTTCACACGAAGACCACCAACAGATGTCTCCTCTGCAGAAGGGAAGCTGCTGGGTACTTGCCAATGGGGCTGCTTAGTACTCTATGACACCGCATGAACACGCATGTGTACTTATATGTAGATGTGGGGAGCAGGAAACACCCAAATACAAATGTTTTAGCAGAGTGAAAATAGGTGATTTTCTTTTTCTTCCTTGAAATCTGGGGCTAGGGACAGGAGGGCAATCACCTTGTTTCTGGTCATAAAATACTTCCTCATTATTTTGAAAAAAATTCAGAGTAGGATGAATGAAAAAACAGGAAGGGCTAAAGTTATTGGGCCTCCACTGTCTTCCTCCTGCTCTTCTGCATTTTCAAGTCTGATATCACGGGTTTAATATCTGACTTAGGAACAAGCACTATTATTCATATTCTAAAAGGCCAGCCTACGTCACCGCCACTCTCCCTTTGTGTTCAAGGGCCTGGAATTTTGCCACCAGCCAGGCCAGTGTCTTCAGGTATTCTGAGAATTGAGTTAAGAGTCCAAGTACCAGGATGGAGAGATGGCTTAGCTGTTAAGGCTCTTGCCTGCAAAGCCTAAGGACTGAGATTCGATTCCTCAGCACCCATGTAAGCCAGATGCACAAGGTAGTGTAAGCATCTGGAGCTCATTTACAACAGCTGGAGACTCTGGCTCACCCATTCTCTCTCTCTCTTGCCTTTTCTCTGTGCCTCCCTCTCTCCCTCTCTAATAAATGAATAAAATTTAAATTAAATTTAAAAAATCCAAGAACCCAAGGCTCAATAGGGGGACCTGGGAGAAGATACAGCCCTCACTGGGCCAGCGCAGAAGCCTCTGTCCTGCTTATGGAGATGCATTTTTGGAAAGAACAGATTTCTTGTCAATTGTAGCTTCCCCATGGCTGTGAGGAAAAGACCCCTGATGGAGCAGTGACACTCCTCAGCAATAACCACACTAAACATTTGCAAATGTAGATAGCATCCAGGTCAGTGAGGGCCACATGATGGCTCACTTCTCACCCAAGAGGCCCCCAGACTCCAGACTACCCTGCTGCTTGACCCTGGGCCTTTGGAACCAAAAAAGAAGGATGAGAGGATCCTCTGCCCAGTCCTGAGAATCCACTCAAGGTCAATCTTCTGTCCACACAAAGCAGGAACAGTCAAATTTGCCCCTCTGGTATACCCAATCTTTGAAAAATCTTACCCGAGGGCTGGAGAGATGGCTTAGTGGTTAAGGTGCTTGCCTGGGAAGCCTAAGGACCCACGTTTGACTCTACAGATCCCACGTAAGCCAGACGCACAAAAAGGAGAGGCAAGTGTAATTTCGTATATTCCCACTAGGTGGTGCAAGCCTCTGGTGTTTGATTGCAGTAGCTGAGGCCCTGGCTCACCAATTCTCCCTCTCTCTCTCTAAATTACAATACAATACAATAAAAAAAATGAAACAATCTTATCCCAATCCATGCCTCAGCTCTGTGTTTCACCGTCACAGTTCAGGTATCACCCAGGCATCCCCCTCAGTGCCAAGCGCTGGCAGATATGATCTTCTCAACAAAATGACTTATATTTCCTCTCCTGACGAGCTCTATGTCACTCAGATTTGAAGGCCCAATGTCTCTCTCCTCACTGCCCCTTCCAGCTGGTACACTTGTTGGCACAGTTTGTTGCTGCCCGGGTGCCTGACTTAAACATCATACATGTACAAAGGCAGAAACGGTGGTCATTTGCATGCAGCGTGTGCACACATACGGCTGCATGAGATAACAGTACATGCGGCTGTACGGAGGTCACACTGATCATATTTGCTCCACTAGGAAGGGTCACAGTAATAATGAGGATGATAATGAGAGCTTGTTAATCTTTGCTGCCCCAGCCCTGGACTACGCAGGATCTCAATAGATGCTTCTGGAACAAATAAGCAAGTATATTGCCCCAAGATGAGGAGGAGAGAGGAGGAAAGGGAGGATGGGAGGGAACAGGGAGAAAGAAGGAGTTGGAAGGCTCATCCTGAGGGTCATGGACTCACTGGGTGGTCTGCATCCAATTCCGCTCCATAGCTGAGAATCTGATTGGCAAATCGGTCCAGCTCTTGAATGGTCCGCGGGAACCAGGGCACTGGAATACAGAAAGGACAGTCCTGAGCGTGGACTGAAGGACATGGCTTACGGTCGTCACAAAGCGTGTGACCCCATTGCTCAAGTTCATAGTGACAACAAGCAGAGTTCTGCATAAGTCCTAGGTGACTGTAATTGAAAAGTTAAATTCTCTTTTATAGTCAGAAACTGATTTTTTAAATATTTTTATTTTTTATTTATTTATTTGAGAGAGAGAAGTAGAGAGAATAAGAGAGAGAGAGAGAGAGAATGGGCATGCCAGGGCCTCTAGCCACTGCCAACGAACTCCAGATGCATGTGCCTCCTTGTGCATCTGGCTTACGTGGGTCCTGGGGCATCCAACCTAGGTCCTTTGGCTTTGCAGGCAAGTGCCTTAACCACTAAACCATCTCCCCAGCCCTGGAAACTGATGTTTAAAAATTATCCCTACAAGACCATTATACCCTCTCCTGGGCTGCTCCTCCCAGGGCCCCCTCAGCTCCAGAGAAGAAAGAATGTGAAAGTACTCTACCCAGACCTCTGCTGACACCCAAGGAAGGACCTGCCCTCCCCCCTCCCGCCTCTGCCTCTGGAATGTAGGACACAGTCAAGTCCCCCATTCAGGTCTTTGAAATTCTGACCTAATCTCACTCCCCAGGCCCTTAAGATTTTCCTGAATTACCTCAAATTCATTTTCTTCTCACCCTTCATAGCAGTTGTCTTAAATGCTTTTCATTAGCAGCAAAATATTACACATAGCCCATGAATATAAATCAGATAAAAAACTAGATAAAGAAAGATGAGCCCCTCCCCCTTCCCACCATGCATCTCCCTCCCGAAGGCTGCAGGCACCTCTGCGCAAAAAAAAAAAAAACAAAAAAAAAAACTTTTGGTTCCAAAACCAGTGACAGTCACTGCTACAAGGAATGGCGTCAAGAGGTTTATGATGTCAAGTCTCCTGTAGTACCTAAAACACACATGGCCTTGCTTTTCAAAGAAGCCTACTAGGGGAGGACATGGTGCGCTAGTCACAAGGTCTAAAAAGATGGCATTCTATGTATAGGGCCCAGGGAGAACAGCGGGCGATACCACTCAAATCCCGGGGGCTTACAGGAGAAATTTAACATTCTGGAGTGCCAGTGTCCCAGGAAGGAGCCGAGACTAGGAAAACCCGGACTGTAAGTTTCCTGAGGGAAGGAGTCGTGATGCTGTGTAGTTCCAAGGATAAACAGGAAGGAAGAAAAGAAGGAAAGGATGGAGGGGAGAGGAAGGAGAGCGGGATGAAGAAAGGGAAGAGAGAGGGACACAGGTTAGGTGAACATGGGATGCTTTGAGATACTGAACACCACCCTCAGCCTCCACCTTGGCCCAGCTGTTGTTTCTGAAAGTATCTCGAAAGTAAAAAAAAAAAAAAAAAAAAAAAAAAAAAAAAAAAGTGACAATCTCTGTGGTAGCCAAATCTTTGAAAATCTGAATGTCAAAACAACTGGCTTAAGATGACACAGGGGCTAAGGAAATGGTAAGTGCTGGGAGCAAGGGAACACATGGTGGGAGTCCTAGCAGAGCTCAGGTAGCCTCTGCTTCCCCCCAGATGGAGCTTAGGAGCCCAGTGCCGAACTTGAGAGTTGCCCCAGCCTGGCTTCCACTGCCCCCTATTGTCTCTGTGTCTCGGTCTCTGGTCTCTTCTCTGTAGAAACGGGAACACTAGGAAAGATAGAAAATGTTTCCTGAAGCTTTACCAAGTGCCAGACGCTGGGGTCGGCATTTTGGGAGGAGGGTCTCATTTGATCTAAAGATCCTACTAGTAGGCAACCAAGGCCAGCCCTGCGTGTGACACAGAGAAGTGCAGATTCCTACCTGCTCAAATGGGACTAAATAGGACATGCATGCCATCTAGTGGTTAATCTGAGGAAATGCTACCTGCAATCTAGCCCCAGGATAAGAATCATCTGTATCCCCACCCCCCGAAACCAGAAGCGAAGGGGAGCATATCTCAACTGTGTTCAAAACGTCAAGTCACCGCTTAGGGTCTGCAGAGCTTAGCTGATTAATTTCTTTACTTCCCACATCAGCAATGCAAACCAACACAGAGTGTTGCACTACACATTTTACCTGGTCTGCCTATAACAAAGGAGCCGAGGCACAGACTCCGGTTTATAAAATAAGGTGGACATTTTTCCACATGCTACCCAGCCTTGTTACTGGCGACTAAGGAACTTATCCGCGAAACAGGCCTTTTCTTTCTGCCCAGTACCTGGGGTAACTCAGTACACCTATATTTCAGAGCTCTCTGGGACTCAGGAATTCAGGTTTAACACACACACACATCCCTAGTGAATGCTAGAGTCAGGGTTCAAACAGAGCTGCCTCCGTGCGGGTCCCTTCTCTCTGATCTTGACTTCCAGCCCATCCTATCACTTTTGGAGAGGTGATAGGGCCATCGGGTGTTACTGGGGATGGGTCTGATTTCCACAGCAAAAGGTACATGCAAAGTAGCCCGAGCTCTGCTTGGGTCCCTGTTGCTGGCGGTTGGCTCTCTGCTTCTTGCTGTCAGTTTTGCTGTCAGGTATGCCTACAACTCAAGTCATTCCAAGTTAGAAACACAGATGAGGGAGCACATGCATCGTTTGTCTTTCTTTGCTTGTGTGAGTTTGCTTAGTATGATCTGTTCCAAGTCCATCCATTTTCCTGCAAATTTCATTATATCATTTTCCCCTTACTGCTGAGCAGAATCCCATTGTGTACCTGTGCCACATCTTCATTATCCATTTGTCAAACGATGGGCATCTGGGTTATTCCAGCTCTTAGCTATTGTGAACTGAGCAGCTATAAACATGGCTGAACAAACTTCTCTGCTGGGAAGAGTGGAACCTTTAGGGCAGATGCCTGGCAGAGGGATGGCTGGGTCAGTTGGTAGTTCTATTTTCATCTTTTTCAGGAGTCTCTATATACCTACTCCTTGTTCATTGCTCACCTCTTTCCTGAGAACCACCCATAATTTGGGCAGAAACAGGGGAATATTGCTGCCATGTCTTCTGATCTAAGGACCCTTACAGTCCCAAAGGAGAAGGCAGCATGCATTGAGCACCCACTACACTCTAGACTGCCCTCTAGGTAACGGGCATGAGGCATGACCACAATGGTGCTCACATTCTACTGCAAAGAGTGTGAAATAAGCAATTAGTGAATTTAAGCATTCATCAATGCTAGAAAGTTTTTGAAGAAGAAAACAAGGCAAAGGGATAGAAGTAATGGGAATGCTGTTCTTTTTAATTTATTTTTTTCTTATTTTTATTTATTTACTTTATTTATTTGAGAGAGAGAAAGAGGGAGAGAGAGAATAGAGAGGGAGAGAATGGGCTTGCCAGGGCCTTCAGCCGCTGCAAACCAACTCCAGTCACGTGCACCACTTTGTGCATCTGGCTTACGTGGGTGCTGGGGACTCGAACCTGGGTCCTTTGCCTTTGCAGTCAAGCACTTTAACCACTAATCCATCTTTCCAGTCCTAACTTTTTTTTTGAATTTCCCAATTTCACTGAGGGATAATTAACGGACAAAAAAATGTGTATGTTTAAACTGTACAATGTAATGATTTGACTTATATACTATGAAATGGTTACCACAATTACTTGAACACGACAATTCCTACCCTGTGTGTGTGTTTGGTGGGGCATAAGATCTCTCTAAGCAATTTCAAATATGCAGTGCATTATTATTACTACTACTACTACTATTATTATTATTATTATTATTATATGCTGTATGTTACAGCTCCAGAACTAATCCAAATTCTGACCAACTCCCTGTTTGTCCTTCTTCCCAGCCCCTGGAAACCACCATTGCCCTCTGGACTTCTGTGAATTGGACTTTTTTTCACTCCCGTATTACCTTCATCATTTCCCTTTCTCTTTTCACTGCAGAACCAACCCCTGACTGAAGCCCCTTTGCCCAATTGGACTCAGAGCTGCTCTCACCTGTCACCTCCCAACTGACCACTAGAGGGCGGCAGAGTCAGCCTAATTCCAGCTCCAGTGACTTGTTTTTCTGCCCTCAAAGGAAGCAAACTGGCCTCGCATGGTTCATGGTAGTTCATAGTAGAGGAGAATGTGGCGCCTGAGCCATGAGGTCTGCCATGATAGCATCATGCGTAGAGAGGGACCAGGGAAAAGAGTGGATGACAGCACCCACCCAGATCCATAGTACTATAAGAAAGAGACACCCAAAGGCAGGAGTCACGAGTACTATATAGTAAGAGGAGGAGGAAGGAAGGAAGAGGCAGGAAGGAAGAAGAAAGGGGAGGAGGGACGCTAGTTACTATTGTAACCACCATCTGTATACCTCCACTCTGGTCTAGTTGCTGTTTGTGAAGTTTATCCAAAATAAGGATGGTGTCACAACCTCGGTGGTGCAGCCCTCCAGACTCCAGGCCTTTGAGCTCAAGACCTTGTCACAGAGGCTCTGAGAGAAAGCAAAGTAGTACTGCAAAGTCATGGGCTATCCACCAAAGTGCGGGGACCTCTGGCAGCTTCTGAGCCCAGGCATCATACAGAAGAGACCCAAGCACAGCCAGACTGGGGAAGTGACAAAATTTGGGAACTAATGACCTAGATTGTGGTTCCAAGATTACTCTGCTAGTTCATTTCTTTGGGACTTTATGCAGATTGCTTAACCTCTCTGTTCCCTGGTTTCTCATATCCAAAATGACTAATGATGGTCAATGTTCTTCAGAGGGTGGGTGGGGATAAAAATGAGCTATGCATGAGTATGGGAAGGCAGAGTCAGCCTATTATTATTATTATTATCAGTGTATTATTTGGGACAGGCTTACGGGTGTTATAGCTAGCTTCCTTTTGCTGGTGTTTGGGCCACTCTCCTGCTGCTTTTGTTGTCCACCTGATGTTGGCCAGGAGGTGATCTCCAGCCTCTGCTCATGCCATGTTTTCCCCTGCCATCATGGAGCTTCTCCTCCAGTCTGCAAACCAAAATAAACCTTTTCCTCCCACAAGCCGCTCTTGGTCAGGTGTTTTCTGCCAGCAACCTGAAGCTGACTGCAACAGGAAGTATTACTTTTCTCATCCCATTGTCATTCTAGAAGACCAGGGGTTAAGGGAGAGAGGCTTGGAACACTTCTTGCAGACAGCAACCCAGCCCTACCTGGGACCAGTCCCCCACCTCCTCCCTGGACATTACTATAAAAGCCCTTGCGCTCAGCCTGTGTGGCCTGTGGGCTTGAAGGAGGTCCCTGGCCAGTGAAAAGTAGTTCACAGGCTGTCATGTTCGGAAGCAGGGCCAAGTCTCTAGGAAAGAGAGAAAGGAGAGGCAGGTTGCAGGTGTTGGGGAGTGGAAGGGTCAAGGCCCTGAGACAGCTCACTTCCTGTGCAGAGTGTGAAAGACAGGCAGTGTGAAGACCCTTGGCGCTAACAGCAGGGAGCTTAGGGAGAAGCATTGCCACCAAGATTGGTACTGGGCATCCAGGACTGGGAGCCAGCAGGTCCGAGCTCAAGTTCATCCTCCTTCCACTAACCATTTGACTCTGAGCAGATTATTTGCTTCCCAAAAAAACAGGATTTTTATCTGTGAAGTGAGCGAGACAACCAAGCCCTTTCCCAATGTCGTAATTGGAATGGATGTCCCCCACCCCCACCCATAGATTCAGTTTTATTAAAGCTTCTTGGATTTCCAGCTGCCTGACTGGAGGAGGTGTCTCTATGGGCAGATCCTACAGTCCAGCCCTAAGGTATGTTTGTGGACAGTTCTGAATTCCAGCCTAAGATGTATAGAGTGCTGAAGTTCTGCCTAAGTTCCTGCAGTGTGCTGGCTCGTGGGGCAGGTGGTGGTATTTCCCCCTGTGTGGACTTGTGAAGGGGAACCGGCTTCTTCTGCCATTATGGAATTACCCCTGGATCTGTAAACTTCAAATAAATCCCTTCCTCCCATGACCTGTGTCTGGTCTGGAGGTTCATCCCAGCGACATAAAGCTGTTCACGACACCTGCCTCCTCCTCTGGTGTGGGAAACAACCAACCTGCTGCAGCAGGTCCATCTATGTTGTGTGTCACTGTATTTGAACTTCACAGCAAAGCCCGAAGGTGGAGCTGGAGACATGACTCGGTGGGAAACGTGTCTGCTGGACAAGCATGAGGCCTTGAACTCAGAGCTCCAGAACCCATGAAAAGCCACAGGTGAGAGCATGCGGCTGCAATCCCGTCATCGTAATTATGACAAGGTGGGAGGTGGGAGGTGGAACCGGGTGACTCCCTGGAAGCTCAAGGCCAGATAGCCTGGTGTATGCAGTGGTGAACTACACGAGACCCTGCCTCAAGCAAGGTAAAGGGGGAGAATCCACACTCAGGATGGTCCTCTGATCTCCACGTGCAGGTTGCGGCATATATGTGCTATAGTCATGCAGTTGAACACACACAGGCTCAGGGATGCTGGTCTGGCTAGGTAAATATGGTCACATAGGCCGCAGGTGGCAGAGCCCATACATGTGTTCTCCACTCCTATACCTGGGCTTTTTCAACTTTTCAATCAAAAAGTTCATTGTTATGGGCTGGAGGGATGGCTTAGCAGTTAAGACATTTGCCTGCAAAGACAAAGGACCCAAGTTCGATTCCCTAGGACCCACATTAGCCAGATGCACAAGGGGACGCACGCGTCTGGAGTTTGTTTGCAGTGGCTGGAGGCCCAAGTGCACCCATTCTTTCTCTCTCTCTCTCTCTCCCTCTTTCTCTGCCAAATAAATAAATAAAAATAAAATATACATAAAAAGTTCATTGTTAACCTTTTTTTCCTCACAAGTTACATTTATATTTTTGAGCACTTATGATCCCCTGTAGACCAGTACTGAGAACTTTTCTTTCATAATCTTGTTTACTTCTTCAAGCAATTCTAGGAGGTTAGGTGTGTGTGATCATGTTCATTCACTGATGGAAAACTGAGGGACCAAGAGAAGAAGTACCTTGTCCAAAGCCACAGAGCTAGCTGAGCACAAATTAGAAGTCTGTGCCAGGATGTGCTGGTTCCTATCCTCTCATTTGAGGGGAGGAAGGAGATGGCAAGCTAAAGTGGGACCCCATGGGCTTGGAAAAGCTCCCTAGGACAAGCCTGGCCCTCCCCATCTTCCATCCTAAAGCTCGCCGTGGACAGTGACGGTGACTTCTTAACACCTACTTTGTCCTCCACAGGCCCTTTCTCCTTTTTGATGAAGGTTGAAGCCCCCTCCCACACACAGGGTCGTACTCACAATGCTGGGAATAGAGACTGACCCCAATGACCCAGGCCTTCATTTCGAAAAGTTAAATCAGATTAGCTCATTAATGACCTTGCCAAATACCTCGGTGGTGGGCCGGCCTCTGCAAGCCCCTCTGCAGACGCTGGGCTCAGGGTTAATGAATGACTGGGCTGGCTGGTACAACAGAGGCTCTCTATGAAGCCACTGGCACCCCGGGGAGGGGGTCAGATCATTAATAAATATTGATTTGGTTCCAAAGGAAGCAGCCCACTGAGGAGCTGGCCCTGGACACCCACATCGTGGTCCCATTAAGTCAGGGTCAACTGCTTTACCCATATATACCAAGGGGTGGCTGGCTCGAATGCTCCTGAGCAAAAGGCCCCACAGGCCCCAGCCAGAGCCTGCTTCCTGCCCAGTGGGTCAGACCAGGCCCATTAAATTTGCAGCAGTTCAAGCCACAGGCTGAGTCCAATCTAGCCGCCTCTCTCTGCCAGACATCCACCAGCCCCAGGGCTGAGACAAGGACTGCAGCCAGCCTGTCTCAGGAAGAGCAATAAATCCTCCATTTTGGAGGCCCAGAATAGAAGGATGTTTTCACCCTGACTCCCAGGCTCCTGGAAGTCTCCTCTGAGGCCACAGCCTCCTGCCCCTTCCCCCAAGGAAGCAGCTGTCTGGGTCCCAGGAGCCACTACAGAGAGAGGTGCTCTGCGGGCACCCTGCAGATGAGGACTTCGGAGGGGTTTTATTTTTCTCCTTAAAGGATCTTCTGCTTTTGTTGTTGAGAAGGAACACCCTTCAGGGAGCTCTCGCATGGTTCAAGGCCTGGCTGATGGTACCAGCCATCCCTCTCTGTGTCCCCAGCAGGAGCAATGTCGGGCAGTTGTGGGTTCAGCCCAGAGCAGCTGCTCTCTCTGTTTACACGTCAAAGCAAACATCTCAGAAGCAGATGAATAAAAAGCATGAGGAGTGGAAATGTGTTAAGCAAATAGATGCAATGGCTGAGTGGATCAATGAAATTATAAACTAAAAGCCAGCGGGGCCATTTACTCCAGCTACCCACCTAACAAGCCCCTCAATAGCCCTGTTAAGATGCCATGCGTCTCTTAAAGGAATATACTGGCAATTTTGCCACTACATCCCCCACATATCCAATTCTGCTTCCCCAGAGCTCACACTGCACTGAGGTTAGGTGAACTGCCGCTCACCATTTGAGTTTTGTGTTGAACTTACTGCTATTGGGTTAAACATAATGTATGAGAGGGTTCTTCTAAATAGTGTCCATCTTACCCTGGGAGCTCTTGTCAAGCTCTGCTCCCTCTCGTGTCTCATCAGCTGAACCAAGGATTGGGCTCAGTGACCCTGTGAGGGATACTCCTGAGGCATGCCACACTTCCCCATGCAGGCCATATGCCATGTCACCTAGCAACAACTCACCACATGAGAGGACACACCAGTTTAGGCAGGACATCTTTTTCCCTAGTGCAACTTCCTGTGGCATGACCCCGAATGGCACAGGTGAAAGAATAGCATTAGAGGATAAATGGGAATGGAAGAGAAAGGGGTGGGCAAATGGACTCTGGTTTTGAAAAGGAAGAAAAGCCAAATAGGCAGGATTTTAAAAAGAAAGGGACAGAGCTAGAGAGATGGCTTAGCATTTAAGGAGCTTGCCTGTGAAGCCTAAAGACCAAAGTTTGATTCCCCAGTGGTCACATCAGCCAGAGGCACATGGTGGCACATGTGTCTGGAGATCATTTGCAGTGGCTAGAGGCTCTGGTGTGCTCTTTTAAAAAGGGACATGCAAATTATAAAATGCTAAGGGAAAAGAGATAATGGTATCAAAGGATGCAAAAAAAAATGTTAGAGAATGAAAATAAGTCAAAAGTCAGAGTTTTTGGGCAATGAATTTTGTCAGATTAATAGAAAAGAAAGGGTAGAAAGAAGAAGGGGAAAGGATGGAGGGAATAAGAATTGCAGGAGGAAGGAAAAAGTGAGGTAGGAAGATACCCTGCATAAGAAGCTGGCCTCCTAGCTCTCACGCCAATGCGGCTTCCAATAGAACACACAGCCAAGTGGATGCCACCAAGACCAGAAATACTCGGAAATGGGAACTTGTCTGTGGAGTTATCACATAATCCTACACATGAAGTTGCCTCCTTAGCTGCTAGGTATGGCCAGCCCAGATGAGGGGGAGGATGCCACCAATTCTGCATCACTTACCACTCTGTTCAGGTTACATGTCCATGAAGCATGCTGTGACAAATGACCTGTTATTGGCTGAGTTATGATCTCAAAGATCTCTCCCTATTGAAACCTAAGGATGTCAGGGACTGGGAGCCTATGCAATTCAAGCAAGTTTGACTTAATCTTTCAAATGCCCCCATGATCCAGAGCAACTTATGATCCTGTCCATGAAGTATAGGAAGCTGCAGAGCAGGTCTTAACTCCATTTTACAGATGCAAAAGAAAAAGCTAATGGGATTGCCCACTGTACGGAACCCAAACCTAGCTGGCAATGTGTGGATTAGAGATCCCACTCCCAGCTCTTGACTTTCTGAGCCCATGACGCACCCTCAGTCCGGTATGGATAGAGAGCCGGCCTTCAGTCACAGTCGTTTTATCTCCTCTGATTCCCTTCTTCATTTGAGGGAATCACAGGAGTCATACCAAGACACAATGTTCTCAATCTATTCCTCCTAACTTTCACAGTTGTTTGCTGGGAACCAAACAGCATGGGACGGTGGCCTTTTTTATTAGTTTGTGAATTTGAGCCGGGTGTGGAGGCACATACCTTTGATCCCAACACTCAGAAAGCAGAGATAGAAGGATTGCTGTGAGTTCGAGGCCACCCTGAGACTACATAGTGATTTCCAGGTCAGCCTGGGCTACTGCAAGACCCTACCTCAGAAAAAAAAAAAGATTATGAATTTTGGGAATCTGGACTTCAACAAGCACAATGATCATTGTGTATTCTGATGAAAGAGTTAAGGAAGCATTCATTGGCAGCATGGATCTACATGCCAGGCACTTGATGAACATTATATAATACAATCCACAAATCACACTGGTTCCCAGATACCTTCACTGTAAATGACAATAGGTGGGCTAAAGAGAGCAAACAAGCTAGTCAAATAGCCACAGCCCAGAGACTGAACTAGAGCAAGGAAAACTACAAAGCCACGCTACCCCATCACATTGAAAATACATGGTGTTACCGCCGTCATGGGTTGAATATAATTGTAATATCATTTACTCCACTGAGCCACTGTCCAGCCCTGTCTTCTTGCTCTAGCTATTATAGTAAAGCTTAAATGAGAAATCCTAAACCTAAAGGGAAAGAATTTTAAAAACTGGATTTGTTATACAAACAGGGAGTTCTTTTTCCTTGAGCCTATCTGTAATTTTATCATGTTTATAAAGCCTTATGACCTCGCCAACTAGATGGGCTTTTAAAAAATATTTTATTTATTTATTTATGAGAGAGAGGGAGAAACTGGGTGTACCAGGGCCACTAGCCACTGAAAACAAACTCAAGGCGCATGGTCCACCTTGTGCATCTGGCTTACAGGGGTACTGGGGAATCAAACCGGGGTCCTTAGAATTTGCAGACAAGTGCCTTACCCAATAAGCCATCTCTCCTGTCCCTAGATAGACTTTGACAATGGCATTGCTCACAGTTTTCCCTTGCCAATGAACAGAGCTGCCCTTCACAGAATTCAGGGAGCAAAAAGATACCAATAATGCTAAAGAGATTCTGCCTCCACACCCTGAGCTGGTGTCCTCCTAAATGGGTTTATCCTCCTAACTGGAGTCAGCCTGTCTCAACAGGGGCATTCTGCTCACCTAAAGCATCACCTTCTCACTTGCCACGATTTAGGGCTGCATTAGTGCATTCAGTGAGCATCCAGAGAAAGACCGGAAGGGGTACTCCCTCTGCGTCTTTCCCATAGGTACCTGGTCTCTTTCAGATGCAGGACTGCAAGCATGTGTAGCCATGGCTGTGGGAGCCTTATGTGAGGCAAAGCAAAAAGCATGGGGAAAAGCTTAGAAGGGAGAAGAGAGCAAAGGGAAGTTGGAAACAACAGAGGAAGAAAACAGACAAGCAGAGGAAAGAATGAGACAGGCATGGGAAAGAAACAGACAGGCAGAGGAAGGGAATGAGGAAAGAAAAGCATAGGTGGTGGGAATGGAGAAAATCCAAACCATCTGGATCACCACTCATCCCTAAGCTGCTTTCTTCTAAACATTCTTCACGTTAGGAACCAGGACTCCTTAAAAAAAATTCTTCTCTTAGGGCTGGAGAATGGCTTAGTGGTTAAAATGCTTGAGTGTGAAGCCTAAGTACCCAGGTTTGATTCCCCAGTACCCACATAAGCCAAATGTACATGTGGCGCATGCATCTGGAGTTTGTTTACAGTTGCTAGAGGCCCTGGTGTGTCCATTCTCTCTCTCATATAAATAAATAAAAATCTTCTCTTATAAAAAAAAAAAAGTATAGCCAGGCATGGTGGCACACACCTTTAATCTTAGCACTCAGGAGGCAGAGGCAGGAGGATCGCTAAGAGTTCAAGGCCGGCCTGAGACTATACAATGAATTCCAGGTCAGCCTTGGCTAGAGCAAGACCCTACCTTGAAAAACCAAACAAAAACAAATGCATGCACACCCATGAAATATTTTGTACAATCCCATGGGGTTTTCAGAGCCTTTAAGAGTTCCTATTCTCCCCCTACTTGGGGCAAACCTAAATAAATGTAAAACTTCAGTCTAACTCAGCACAGCTCTCCAGGGTAGCAATATTAAAGAAGGCAAGAAGAAACCCATGGACATGAGCTAAGAGGAAAACAAAGACAAGTGTAATAATAATGTTTGTATCTTCACTCAAGAACCACAAGTGCTCTAGGCTGGAAAGACAGATAAGAGATGATAGATCCTTGGCCTGGATGGATGGCTCAGCAGTGAAAGGCACTTGCCTGCTCCTAAGCCTGACTATCCAAGCTTGAGGCAGAGCCAGGAGAATCCCGAAGCTTCTGGGCTAACTAGACTGTCACTAACAGTATCAAAACAAGAGAGAGAGAGAGAGAGAGAAAAAAAAAAAAAACAGGTGGGAGAACAGGACAAACACCCTAAGGTTGTCCTCTGGACTCCACATGGGTACCAGGGTACCCATGTACCCATACATAAATAAATAAATCAAGATGATAGATACATAAAAATGTAGTAGAAGGGTAGAGATAGATGATAGATGGATGGGTGTTGCATGCATATGTATGATGTATATGCATGCACACATAGATATGTGTGTGTATTTACATTATGTGAACATATGTATAAATGTAGACAGGTAAATGGATAGATGAGATACATAGATAGCCATCCAGCCTTTCTGTAATAGAAAGTTGTCATGGATATCTGGGCTCACCTTACTTCCACATATAGGGACCCTTATAATAACTCCAGCCTGGACAAAATCTAATAAGCATTCACTTGTTCTTAAGAGATATCTTCAGAGATACATTTCTCAAAAAGCAGTGCCCTAGACCTCTATCTACCCAAGACTCTGTCTGTCTGCTTCCCCTGGCTGCAATCTGTCTCCATGTAGGCATTTGCTACCCCCCACTAAACGCAATGTCATGCGGAAGACTCAAAGAGAAAGGTAAAGGGATTAGTAGATGGATCGATGGCTGATATTAATGCTCTTTCATGTGGGGTTGAAGAAGGATTTGAGGTCATAAGGAGAGAGGGCAGCAGGAGAATAGACTCAAGTATTCAAAAGACTCTCTGGATTAAAATCCTATTAAACTCCCATCAACTTCTCCAGGAAGCATTGAGAAGGTTGGGGTTTCTTTAACCTGTCGCCATAATTAACCTTCCCTCAAGCTGTTTTGGGTGGGGGAACGTTAGCAATTAAGAAACTGAGAAACTTTCATTTTCTATCCTCCACATGGCTGTTTGAATGGTTTAAAGACTAGAGTGGAAAGTGGTTTAGCTTAATTGATTTGAGGGGTTCAGGTCTCCCACTTGAACCTGCTGTCAGACTCACCCCTGAGATCTGAGCCCCTCATTAAAAAGGGCATTTTGTCAAGAGAAAGAATCAAAGGTTCCGATCTATCTGAGGCTGGCTATCCCTCATCGCTCTCCCCAGTGAGTCCGATGGCAAGAACAACTGTGCTGAGCCGTGCTCGATTCCCTCTGAAAGCTCGGCTCTGGGCTCAGACCTCTCCACAACTGTGACTGAAACCCGTCTCTCCTGCAGGTGCTGTTTTATCACCTGCCCCCATCCCTAGCAGCTGTTCAGTTACAAGTAGGTTCAGTCGGGTGGGGGAAGCCACGATGTTCCAGGAGTTAAGGGTCCCAAACCCCATGTTTCAGTGGATTAGTCTTAGCTTTTTAGCTTTTTATTTTCCCCCTTTACTAATAAAATATCTTCCTAACCTCAACCGGCATCCTGGTGTTTTGAGCAATGAGGTGAGCAGCCTGCTAGGGAATTAGATTCATCCCACCATCAGCATCTGACCAGCACAGCAGCGTCTGCAGGGTACAGACACACCCTTTCTCACTTCCCCACTCCTGGGTCCTCAAAGTTACACAGTATGCGGGAAGCCGCTTTACATCAGTTCCATCTTCCCTTCAGCATCTATCCCTCTTTTCTTTCTACCTGGGTTCTTCCTGTTCCCCTCCCCACACCAGATTGCTAGCACCTTAGGAACAGGCAGAGGGACCCCCTCTCTATCAAGCTCCTAGCGCAGTGACAGCTCAGAGTGAACCATAGCACACCCTTGTCCATGACCACACAGAATTCCCTCCGTGCCTTAAGGCAAGTCATGGCCTCCATTTAGGAGTCTTTGGCTGGGTGACCCCTGAGGTCACATTCCACTCACTGTCATCTTTGAAAAGGTGGTTGTGTACAGGATGGCTTTCTGTAGCCCCTCAACTTAAGCCATTTTTATAACAAAAATGAGAATAATGGTAAGAACAGTAAACATCTAATAAGCCTTTAAACATTCTCTGCTCAGTTCTTAGTGCCTCGTGGTATGGTCCCATTAGTCCTGTAAGGTCAGAGGCTCTATATACTCCCATTGGACACAGTGGGACACTTTGAGGTTCAGTCATTTGCTCCAAGTCACAACAAGGTGTGATATGTCCTGGTTCCAGAATCTGGGCTCCTATCTAAGAACCTCCCTTTTGGACCCTCCAGCTCAGGCTGCAGCCCTCCAGCTGGTCCACATGCATTTTACTGGTTCTCCAAGGGGAGCCTGCCCGCCTGTCAATGGCTTTGATTTCTGACTCCATGGCCCCAGCTGGCCAGGCCTCCACCTGCTCCAATCAGAGGCTGAGCTTTCCCTGGGATCTGGCAGGCGCTTTGTCCTGAGGGCCTGCAGCTCCTGTTGGGAGCAGGTGGCCGGAAAAGCAGGACAGGACCAGTCATCAGGGAAGCAGCCTGGAAAGCTGAAGGGAATAAGGCAGAGGTCTGAGCAATGAGAAATTCCAAGTGATACCCCCCACCTCCTCCATCCCCATCCCCACACGCACAGAGACCTGAGGCCATCTGCTCACTGTTGGCAAGTGTGAGCCAGGGCCTGGGCTTCCTGTCTGGAGAGGATGAGAGCAGACAAGACTTTCTAGGAAGGCCATGGAGCTACCTTTCAGGAAATCTTTCATTGGCCTGTTCTACGAAGTGGGTCTTGTCTCATTTTTAAGTATATCTGCCTGCTAAAATTTATTTTTAAATCATTTTTGTTCATCGTGTGTGTGTGTGTGTGTGTGTGTGTGTGTGTGTGTGAGTGAAGAGAACAACTTCCAGGCTGGTACTTGCCTTCCACCACATTTGGAGCAGGGTTTCTCTTATTCTCCCTTTTCTTGTTGTCTACTGCTACACCCACCATGAGCTTCTGGGAAATTCTCTGGTTTTAGCTTCCTATCTCCTCGCCAGCATGCTGGGATTATAGAAGACTGTCACTGCTTCTGGATTATTGTTTTTTTTTTAATTTTTTTCTTTATTTTTGTTTATTTGAGAGCAACAGGAAGAGAAAGAGGCAGATAGGGAGAGAGAGAGATTGGGTGCACCAGGGCCTCCAGCCACTGCAAATGAACTCCAGACGCATGGGCCCCCTTGTGCATCTGGCTAACGTGGGTCCTGGGGAATCGAGCCTTGAACCGGGGTCCTTAGGCTTCACAGGCAAGCGCTTTACTGCTAAGCCATCTCTCCAGCCCTGGATTATTTTTGTAAAACAACTTTATTCATTTATTTGAGAGAGAAAATGATAGAGTATAGGCATACCAGGGCATCCTGCCAATGCATATGAACTCCACACACATTCACTACTTTGTGCATTTGGCTTTACTTGGGTACTGGGGAATAAAACCTGGGCTGTGAAGCTTTTATAAGCAAGTGCCTTTAACCACAGAACCATCTCCCCAGTCCTTTTTTTTAATATTTTATTTTTAAACACAAATGAACAATATGTCAAGGTCATGGGCTCAATCCCCAACGCTAGAGAGTAGGGAGGAAATTTATAGGGTTTACCAAGTGATGTTTTCCTACCTGTTCACGTTGAGTAATGCTCAATTCAGGTTAAACTTATGTATCTCCTCAAACACTGATCACCATATTTGTGGTAGAAATATTTAAAATTTTTCTACCATATTTTTGAAAAAAATAGAGTACATTGTTGTTATTTAGGGCCAACTCTCTGTATAGCAGGACACCAGGATTTATCACCCCTATCTTACTGTAACTTAGTACCTATTGACTACTTCAGCTATTGTGTTCTTGACCTAAAGTCAGGACGCAGAGTATGAACAGGAAGTGAGATCAGCCTATAAACCTCAAGGACCACTTGCAGTGATCCACTTCCTCCAGGAAGGCTCCACTTCCTAAAGGTTTCCCAGTCTTCCTCAATAGCACCACCAACTCAGGACCAAGTGTTCAAGCACATGAACTTATGGGGGGACATTATATATTCAAACTGCAACAAAAGGGTGTGGCTTACATCTCACTTAAATCCCCCCCACTCCAAACACAAGATTGTTATTTGTGACCTTATTTTACAGAGACTATGTAGAGACACTTGCGTCTCAAGTTTTCCATGATTCTTACCTGTGTCCTTCTCCTTATCTCGGGAAAGCTCATGGACAGTGGCACCGATGTCTTGTCTCAGACTCTTGATGATGCTGGCCAAAGCAGGCATGCTACGCTTATCCAAATACGTGAAAAACTCATACTCATCTTTGTTTAAACGAGATGGTCTGGATTCAATGTGGGTCAGGTTGATGTCATTCTCCTAGAAGAGAGAATTGGTGGTGTGAGGGGATAACACTGGGACTATCTACAATAGGCAGAGATGCAAAGCTAGAACACAGCACAGGCAGTGAGATGGGCAGTGGAAGAGTGAGATTGTTTTAAATGACAGAAGAAAGCCTTTTTAAATTTGCAAGTATGGTTTACCTTCTGCGAAACCAACTACCAAGCAACAAGAGGTGTGAGGAATAACTTTAATGTCACAGAATGTGATCACATGGAAATGTGGTAACAACCCAGAATTATCAGCATGAGATTTTGGTTTGGATCAAATGTTTAGGACAGTGGTTGTCAAAGATATTTACAAAGGAAGGCCCCCTTTTCCCGGTGAAATCTTACAGGTTCTCAAAAAATAAACAAAACAGATATATCACGTTGATTAAACATGGGCCCCAGGACACAGGCTTACTAGACATATATCTAAGTTTTAAATTGTATTGGCAATAAGACTCTAGATAATTTAATTTTTCTTGTCTTCCTTAGCTATCTGTACATGTATGGTCTTAATAAAAATTATTTCATAAGTTCCTTGGGAGTATCAGACACAATAACACATATATACATATTGGTGGGCACAACATAAAGGCCCAGCAAAACTATATGTGTGTGTGTGGGTGTGTGTGTGTGTACAGATAGATAGATAGAGATAGGATATATATGATATGTGTGTGTGTATTCTTATGTACTCACTTTTTATTTAAGTTATTCAACAAATGTATGTATATGCAAAATCTACCAGATGTTTATCACACTTTAGGTGAAAAAAAGATATAGATTATTTATTTACTTATTTGACAGAGAGAAAGAGGGAGAGAGAGAGACAGAATGGGCACATCAGGGCCTCCAGCCACTGCAAACGAACTCCAGATGCATGTACCGCCATGTGCATCTGGCTAACTTGGTTCCTGGGGAATCAAACCTGGGTCCTTTGGCTTTGCAGGCAAATGCCTTACCTGCTAAGCCATCCCTCCAGCCCAGACATAGATTTTTTTTTTCCTGAAGCTTATATTCAAGTTGAAGGGATGGACATAAACAACCGACATAAAAGATAACACTTTACCCAAAGGGTTCCAAGTCAAGACATCACAAAGACACATGCACATCACTGTTTACTGCAGTGATACTCACAATAGCTAAGTTATAGAACTGACCTAGATGCCCCAAAACAGAGGAATGGACAAAGAAAGTGAGGTAGAAATACAAAATGGAAATTTTTCAGCCATAAGAAAGAATAAATTTATTCCACTTGTTGGAAAAAGAACACAACTGAAGCCAGGTGCGGTGGCACATGCCTTTAATCCCAGCACTTGGGAGGCAGAGGTAGAAGGATTGCTGAGTTCGAGGCCACCCTGAGACTACATAGTCAACTCCAGGTCAGCTTGCACTTGAGCGAGACCCTGCCTCAAAAAAAAAAAAAAAAGAAAGAAAGAAAGAAAAGAAAAGAAAAGAAAAAAAGAATGAAACTGGTCATAATCATATTAAGTGATTTAAGTTAGTCTTCCCAAGACAAATATGTATTTTGCTCTTATTTTTGGTTCTTGATTTTATATAGATACATAAACCATATATATATTTTTTCATGCCATTTGTATATATATATATATATATATATATATATATATATATATATATATATACATACATATATATATGGCATGAAAATAAAAGTAAAACTGTGTAAGCGAAGAAAGGGAAAGGAGAAGAGGATAAAGGGGGAGGAGAGGAGGGTATAGAGGAAACAATATATACTGATATAAAACTGTCTTATGTAATATAGTACCATGTACAATAAATACACATAGTAGGACTTTAAATTGCTTCAGAAGCAGAGATTCACTAAAACACAGGAATATTGCTCAGCTGAACTTGATGGAATCTGATGAACGAAACTCCCCATATAAAGAAGTCAAAATGCTGTCGTGTCCCGTATCCTTACCAGAAGCTTAGCCAGCACCTCAAAACACCTGACTTTATATCCTCCAGGAGCTTGGGGTCTCCTCAACTTCAGTGTATTGAGATGGTGGTGGCTTGAGCCTATGGTTTTTATCACACACGCACCCATGTATGTGTGTCATTTGCTTCAGTTGGTCCTTAAATTTGAATGTTTGGCAAATCATGTAAGTCAGAACTCATTCTGTCATTATGGAGAAAGCCAGCAAGTGACATGTACACTTTACTGAAACAAACAAATGCAAACAATGACCCCAGCACTTATGACAACAGAAAATTCCCTGCAAGTGTAAAAATTTGAATAGTCCAAAAATATAAAAAGCTGTAAATGTAAAACTTTGAATCGTCTGAAAATATCAAAAGCTGCAATTTGTCAACCGTGTGACTAAAGAGGTGTATCTTTTGCCTGTACTATAAATGGTATGAGATTGAATAACAAAAGGTAATTACAATAGTGATAGCTTTTCCCACTCAAGTATCACTTTATAAGTTAATATTCTTTTCAAATTTTATTTCTTTATTAGAGAGAGAGAGTGGGGGGGAGGGAGAGAGAAAATGAGTGCACCAGGGCCTCTAGCCACTGCAAATGAACTCCAGACAGATGTACCACCCCATGCATGTGGTTTACATAGGTCCTGGGAATCAAACCTGAGTCTTTAGGTTAGTTTCAGGCAAGTGCCTTGACTGCTAAGCCATCTCTCCAGTCTAAGATTCTTTTTAATGACTTTCCTGTAGCCTTTCTTCCTTTCCTCCTTCTTTCTTTCTTTCTTGTTTATTTATTTAGGCTTTTAAAAACATTTGATTATTATTAATTTATTGATTATTATGTACAGAATGTATTTTGATCATCATCCTCTCCCCATTACTTTCTTTTTCCTTAGTCTGTTCAGGAGGTTAAAGAAAACAATACATTCAGGGATGAAGGTGCTTTGCTTGATGGACAGGAGAGGAAAAGCCATGTTTTCTAGCCATAGAGTTATCAGTCTTTTAGCACCAATGTCTTTCCCATCAGGGATATAGTGAGAAATCCAAAACTGTCGGCCTTTATCATTAATATTATGTCAAACACACACACACACAAAAATCTCTGGGTACAGCAAACAGAATAAGGAACCTCATACAGGTTTTCTTCCTGCTGCCTCTTCCCCATGAAGCCTTAAGAACCCAGGATTCTGCCACTACTTATGGGCTCAAGCTGCAGAGAACACACCTCAACTTCTCCTTGTGTCTGAGTAAACCCTCAAGTTGAGGAAGAGAGGGAAAAAGATGGAGGAGGGAAGACCAGAAAGGGAGCTAAATTCAGAAATTCCTGGACAAATCAAGGTCACTTCTTAACCAAAGGAAAGAGCAGAAAAGGAGCTAAATTCAGAAATTCCTGGACAAATCAAGGTCACTTCTTAACCAAAGGAAAGAGGCGCATCATCTTTCTTGGCTTAGGAAAAAAGACGTGTTAGCTCCACCTGCTATCTGCCTATATTGGAAATTTGGAAGAGACAACCCAGAGCTTGCTAAGTCACCTAATCTAGCTTGCCCCAGAGACGCTCCACCTCCACCTCCTGCGTGCTGGGATGACAGGCAACCAACATGCCCACCAAGCCCTTGTATGGGTGCTGAGGACCCAAACTCAGGTCTTTGACTTGTTTGGCAAGCACTTTACCAACTGAACTATCTATCTCCCCAGGCCCTAGTTCACTGTTTAGAAAAGCAATTTTATTATTTTTGTTGTGAAAAATTAACTTCATTTCCTAAATGGTCATGATAGTCATTTGGAAAAATACTTATGATACATGTAGGTATGAGATACATACCAAAACACTTAGCCCCCCTCCTCCACACCAAGAAAAAAAAACTGACTAGGATGACATGGATCTAAAATGTTATAATGAGATCATGTGACCTTTCTCCTTGTGTGCCAAATGCCTCATATGAGGGAAGTTTCTCTGGTTAAGTATGCCTTGACTATCCAGCTGAATTCTTCAGTTGCTTTCCAGTTGGAATAAGTTCATTAATGATTAACCCTCAGGTTTGGCACACAATTTCCTGATTGAGGGGTTTCCCAGATAATCAGCATTGAGCATAGAAACCAGTAGCTCTAACTGCTAAGAGAAGCTTTTGAAGCCAATTTCCAAGGCTAGTTAGGGTCATGGTTTTTTAAACAAGAAATTTCTCTAGACTTACAAGTTGACTTAAACATATGCACCACATCTTAGGTGATGAACAAAGAAAGAACTCTTGATATGACCCCAGGTGGACATATGTGGAAAGAGGAGAATGGATTATTCAAGACTAATCCATGACTTGTCTAAGGATTTATTCATATGTGAAAGGGCAGTTTAAGGCCTGGATTAGTCATCCAGCTGGAGTGGATGGTATAGGGCAAGAAGAGATGAACTATCTATCTACCTAAGAACAGACCAGAAAATGCTCTCTGTTCACACTCAGGGGGAAACTTTTAAAGGATGACTGGGGGCAAGTGACTAAAACTGTAGAATTAACCATAGTGAAAATTTGACTTGTTTTTCTGGATGCTTTATATTCTATGCTATTTTTAATTGACAAATAGCCATAGATATTTATGGTGTCCAGTGTGATGCTTTGGCACAAATGTGCACCATGGAATGGTCAAATCAAGTTAACATATTATGGCTCCAAATATTTAGCATTCTATCCTTTTCATGGTAAGAGTGTTTAAAATGTAGTCTTTTACTTAATTTTCAAGGTGGGGCCTCTAGCTCGGGTTCATCCAGAACTCACTCTGTAGCCCTAGACTGGTCTCAAACTGATGGCAACCCTCTCATCTCAGCCTCCTAAAGGCTGTGATTAAATGTGTGTTCCACCACAACTAGCACAATTCACAAATTACAAGACTTCCAATGTCATGAAATATGAAAAAAGAATTCACTAGTCATCAAGAAAAGTAAAAATTAAAACAAGAAATTCCATGTGTAACTCATTGTCTAATATTAGAATCAACAACATACACATATTATTTATTGACAATATGTAGGAATGAGTGTTTCCATACTGTGGTGGTTTGAATGAGATATCCCCCATAGGCTCATGTATTTTGAATATTTGATTCCCAGATGGTGACAATTGAGAAAATTGTGGGGCCTTTGGGAGGTAAAGTATTGCTACAGGAGGTGTGTCACTGGGGATAGGCTTCGGGGTAACAGAGCCCAGATCCAAGCCCAGGACTCAGAGTACTTCTTTGCTATTGCTGTGAGGATGTGATTCCCTCTTGGCTATTTGCTCTTATCATGCTTTTCTAGCCACAATGAAGCTTCCCCTAAGAACTGTAAGCTGAAATAAATACTTTTCCTTCCATAAGCTGCTTCTGTTCAGGTATCTTGACCTGAAACAAGATGGTAACTACTACACATACTGAACCAGTAGGAACATAAGTTACTGGAGAGGTTCAGAGAGCAGCCTAGTAGTTTACGTTAAAATTAAAAATGTTCACGCCATGGGGCCATCAAATAATTTCCAGGTATCTACTCTAGGTAGATATTTTCATATTATATGACAAAGTAATGAGTAAGTGAGCAAAATAAACACTGGAGGATTTTATGTGGTAACATAAAATAGTCCTGTTGGCCAAAACTAAGGAGACTGATAAATAAAATATAGTACATACATATTAAGAACTAAGGCCATCTTCTTTACAAAGACATACAAAATAAGTATGCTGTTCAGTTTTACTGTAAACAATTGATTTCTCTCTAATAAAAAATATATATATATATATTCCAATATGTATATATGCATTCAGGTAAGATATATATATATATATATATATATATATATATATATATATATTCCTTATTATAGTTAATAAATGACCATTCTGAGATTTAATAATCATGGATTTAGTTTTTGGAACTGCCTATGCAGGAGACAATGATTTCCATCTTACAGATGAGAAGTTCAAACCCAGAAAAGGCAAAGGAGTCTCAGAGCCACAGCCCTGTGTGCCCTAAGTCCTTATTCTTCATTGCTCCACTGAGCTCACTGTGAGCAAGCCTGCAGAACAACGAGTTTAGCACACCTGTAAGCATCAATGGGATGAGTTTTTTGTTTGTTTGGTTGTTTAGTTTTTGAGGTTTAGAGAGTCAGATGAAGAGAAGGAAAGAGGAAAAGGTAAGAGAACTCTGCCCATGAGCAGGCAGGAGGTGGTAGAGTCCCCTCAATGGGATTTTTCTTTAATATTTTATTTATTTGGCACAGAGAGGGGAGAGAGAGAGAGAGAGAGAGAGAGAGAGAGAGAGAGAGAGAGAGAGAATAGCATTAGCCAGGGTCTCTAGCCACTGCAAACAAATTCCAGACACATGCCCACCTTGTGTATCTGGCTTTACATAGGTACTGGAGAATCAAACCAGGATCCTTCTTAGGCTTTGCAGGTAAGTGTTTCAACCACTGTCATATCATATGCAACCTCCAACCCCTCAACAGAATGTTCTAAAGGACTGAATAGAAAGTGAACAATACTGCCCTGGCCAGTACGATGGTGGGATAGCCAGGATTGAGGGAACATCAGAAAGGACTATCAGGCTGGAGAGATGGCTTACCAGTTAAGGCTCTTGCCTACAAAGCCTAAGGACCTAGGTTCGATTTCCCAGTACCCACATAAAGCAGATGCACAAAGTGGTGCATGCAGCTAGAGTTTGTTTGTATTGGCGAGGGGCCCTGGAGTGCTTATTCTCTCCCTTCCCTTCCACTCTTTTTCTGCTTGCAAATAAGTAAAAATTTTTAAAAAGAAAGGACTATGGCTTTATCATATTAAAAATAAACAACATTAGTAAACAACAATAGTTCTATTTTTTCTTAAGAAGCAATATAAAAATTCATAATTTTTAAAGTCATAAGCATATTGAAAAATTGAAGTGGTTATGTCAAAATGTTAACAGTGGCTGATAATCAAGAATCTGGGTAGTTTTCTTATACTTTGATGTATCTTTCAATTTGAAATAAATAACACCTGAATACCTATAGACCGACATTCCTACACACACACACACACACACACACACACACAGAGGAATCAGAGAATTGGGCAAGATAAGATGGGATTTTTAAAATTTATTTTGTTTTTGGCTTGTGCTGGGGGGTTTCACAGGAGGGCAAGAATCGCTGTATTTGGCTGAGATGTGAGTGAGTTACTCAGCATCTCAGAACTTCAGTACCATCATTCCCAGAGTGAAAGCACTGTCTCTACCCAAAGTTTCATGAGGATCAAGACAAGAATCTGATGTGACTGGCTTATCCTGGCCATGAACTCTAGAATGGGTTTCTCTCCTTTAACTCAGTACTATGGATGATGGCAATTTAACCACAAGTTTTTCCAGGACTGTGAATTAAGATATAAGAGAGGTACTGGCCTAGAAATTTCTAGGTAAAGTTTCGGGTAAAAAAAAAAATCAACACATGCAACAATTCTTCACTGATCACCCAATGCAGTATATTCCTCTGTATGTAATGGGTAGAGTAACCTTCTTGCTGACCTGGGCAATTGAGACTTGTTTGGGCGCAAGCGCACACGCACACATACCCACACACTGGTGCACTCCACTACCTCTGGTAATTTATTACTTGTGGTTTATTTATTAGGCTGTAAACATCCTCTTCATTTACTATTATTTAATCTATTAACTGTGACTTGGGCCTAAGGGGTAACCTCCCAAGGCGAGCATGTGACTCACTGTCTGAAACAAAGGCTAAAGGGTTATACAGTGTGTGTCACAGATGCATTCCCTTCCAGCTGCAGCTTGTCACTGAAAAAGCACTGTCTCTCCTCCACTCCCTCTGTTTGCTCTCTCAGGCATTCATATAACCCCATCACCACTAATGCTTTGAAGAACCAGGTTTAAAGTTGCTAAATACACTTCTTTTTCTAGAGCAATTTTTGATGTACAAAACAATGGATTAATGGGGCTGAGGGTATGGCTCAGTGTGAGAACTGCCTGGCAAGTGAGCACCTTGAGCATCCAGATTATGTGGGTCCTGGAGAATCAAACCTAAATCCTTAAGCTTTGCAGGCAAACAGCTTATCTGCTTGCGCCATCTCTCCAGTGCCATACCTATTGAAGTTATTTGTATCTAATATCCTTTGTCCACTGTGATGATAAGATATTGTCAACTTGATTGGATTTAGAATCTCCCAGGAGACAATCATCTGGGTATGTTGTTGAGATTTAACTGAGGAGGGAAGACCCACTCTGAATGTGGCCAATACCATCCACTGGGTAGCAGAATGAATAAAAAAAATGAAAAGAATAAAACCAGCAGAACCCCAGCATTCTTCTCTCTCTGCCTCCTGAATGAAGTCATACTGTGGCCACTTGCCTTGTGTGCCTGGCTCACACACCTCACACACCTCAGGCACCACACCTCTCTCCCCACAATGGGCTGTATCCTCTCAAACCATGAGCCAAGATAAACCCTTCCTCCCTGAAGTTGCCTTTGCCAGGTATTTGGTCACAACATCAAGACAACTAGCACATCCCACTCTGTGATCTTGTTCACGATACCACATTACATTAGTCTTCCCGGCCCTTTAGGATTCTCTCTTTTGTGACAATTTCTCACTCATCTCTTGTTTTTAATGATCTTGACATTTGTCAAGACTACCTGGAGGTATTTTATGTAATGCTTTTCAGTAGAGGTTTATCTGATGTTTTTCCTAGGGTTAGACTGGGGTTATAGGTTTGGGGAGGAGATCCTAGGGATGGGGTAACGTCTTCAGCACATTATGTCAAGGGAACATACAATGGGTATGACTTGTCATTGTTGACGCTGACATTACTATTTATTATTACTTCTTGTTGATGCTCAATCTAGATCACTTGGCTAAGGTTTGCTGGCCACATTTCTCCCCTGCACTCTCAGGAAGGAAGTCACTATGACAGCTTGCACTTTAGAACTGGCAGTTTCCTCATACCTCTTTGAAATAGCGACTTAAATTATTTAGGGTTATTCCACATAAGATGTCTGTCTATTCCTCACTTGTCTATGTATTCATCACTAGATTTAATATTTTCAAATAACTCAAAGTAAAAGTTAATTGGCTTCAAAATATCCCTTCCTATAATTGAGAAAAAAATGGATAAATAAAACGATTCTAACTTCCAATGCTAATTGTCAAGTTGATCAATTAGTATAAGTCAACTTCTGGGCATAGAAAGAATATAAAGAGAGCCAAAACAAAATTCCCTTCTTAGGGCTGAAGAGATGGCTTAGCAATTAAGGTGTCTGTCTGCCTGTGAAGTCTAAGGACCCATGTTCGAATCTCCAGATCTCATGTAAGCGAGATGCACAAAAGTGAGGCAAGTGCAAGACCGCACATGCCCACTAGGTGGCAAAAGTGTCTGGAGTTTGATTGCAGTGGCTGAGGCCCTATCAGGCTAATTCTCTGTTCTCTCTCTCTTAAAAAAAAAATCCCTTCTTAAGGAAACCATCCACAAAGACAGACAGAAATGGCAGTAAAGCAAGTGAGATCTGCCGTTGTTGAATTGCTTTGGGAACACAGAGAAGTTAAAGATTCATTCAAAGAAGGACTGGTATACAAGGTCTGAGCTTAGAGCTGGGTGTGCAGTCTCCAAGGGACCACACTGGGGCTTAAAGTTCTTCATGGTCCTTTTGAAGTTCTCAGTAATGTGTCTTTGAACTTATACCTGGTAAGCCGGAAGCAACCTATCATGTACTTGCCGTTCCTCCCCTGTTCAGGTCCACCTCTGCCTACTCACTCATTCCCAGCATGGCAGCTAACAAGTTGGCTCCCAGGCCCCTGGCACTTGCCCTCCCTGGCCTGACCTCACCACTACTGCTGCCCTCTGCCCAGAGTCATGGCCAAGAGGCATGAGGTTGGTGAGTGATTCAGGCTCTGCTTTCATCCTCTTTGCCTTCAGACTCTCAGGAAATTTAGTGGATGACACGGGCTCACATGGGCCTCTCTTCAAAGATCTCTGTCCATATCACCCTTCACTGTGAGTGCTGTGGTGGGCCCGCAGGAGGGGAAGATGGGCTTGATGACTATCAATGGGAGTATGGTTAGCAGGCTAGCAGGCAAGAGGCCACAATACTAAAGAGCTGATAAAACACCATGACAGGACAAGAGGGAGACTACAGAGGAGAAAGCTTTCTGCTTTAGTACCTTTAGCCGCCCTTGTCTCCTGTCTTTAGTAATGCATTTTCATGTTACACTGAGCTCCATAGACTATAAAGCCAATCTTGCCTGGGGCAGTGCCAAAGAGCATTTAAGAGTATGATGTCTAAAACCCAATGCTTGGGTTCAAGCTACATTTCCAGTACTTATGATTGTGTGACCTTGGACAATTCTCTAAGCTTTAGTTTCTTCAGTTTCTTTCTCTAAAAATTATAGATAGAAAGAGTCCCTAATCTATGCTATTTTCATAACATTTAATGAGATCATGTCAATAAAGCTGATATCATTGAGAGACCTTCCCAGGCTCCACCCCCGCTCCTTAGTGACCCAGAATGTCTGCTAGCTTCTGAAGGAGGCAGCCTCTCTTCCTTATAGCTTCTGGGTATCCTCTGCCCCTCCTCCACACTGAGAACATCATTGATTTTCATAAGAGCTCATTGTCCCCAGACAGATCCTTGAAGGACTTGCTACATCCATGAACACACGCTGAGGGCTCTGTGTACTGGCCCTGACTTCCAGTCAACTGTGAGATCATACAGAAATTGACAAAAAGCAATGCATGCCCAGTAGGAAAATCCCAGCCAGAGAATCAGTGAGAGACATTTGGGAGGAATCTAAATTCTGACACTAAGCCTAGCTAAAGCCCAAACCAGCATTTCTTAAATTCTGTTAATGAGTGTTCTTAACATTAAGAGTCTAAATTAAGCTTGGCGTAGTGGTGCACACCTTTAATCCCAGCACTCAGGAGGCATAGGTAGGGGGATCACAGTGAGTTTGAGGCCACCTTGAGACTACATAGTGAATTCCAGGTCAGCCTGAGCTAGAGTGAGACCCTACCTCGAAAAACCAAAAAAAAAAAAAAAAAAAGGAGTCTAAATTAATAAGCTTAGAAAACTGTACATACATACACACACATGTATATGTATGTATGTATATGTATATACATACCTTACATATTTACATTTACATATTTACATATTTATTTACAATGTACACTTACACATTAGAATATTTTCAGGACTCTAAGTTCTATGAAGAATTCAGACCGATCAGATAAAATGATATAACCCCAAGTTTCTCAGACACATTGAGCATGGGACCACTTTAATCATAAGACATCTATTTTCTAGAACATAGTTTGGGGTTAAAATTGAAAAAACAATTGTGTATTATTTATGACCTTATGTTCAAACATAGAAAATAATATTAATTTAGTGAATAAAAGAATGAACTGCTCTTGAATTTCATTTTGTCTAATTTTTAAATATAACCATATGGAACACTTGTCTAGGCCTCTTGTAAACACAAGATCTCATCAATGAATTTCAATTGATGGTGGCTATGCAGATAGTACCAGCATCTTATTATAGATGGAGAAACTGAAGCTTAGAGATGGAATGACTTAGAAAAAATCACAGAATTAGACTCACATAAGAACCTGGGCTGAAAATCAAGTCTTCTAATTCCAGATCCTATGTTCTCTTCATTGCATATTACAACAACATACCAGGGAAGCAGCCTGTGACATTGTCTGAGACATGCACAAAGTACTTACCTCAAATAAGCGCAGGACCTTGGCCAATGCACCAACTTCTTCTTTGAGCGAAAATATCAGAGATACAGCACCATTTTGAATGGAATTTTCTTCAATGTAGCTTGTTTCCTACAAGATAAGATCACTTGGTTAAAATAGAATATCATCCACAGTTTAGCAATTCAATCCCATGAAACCTTCCAAGGAACAAGCAACCATGATTTTTTGTTTTGTTTTGTGTTGTTTTAAATACAAAGAGCAACATGTAGATGTGGGCAGTATGGTGGGAATGAAGAAGTCAAGGACAATGACATAATGAATGGTACTCCTAGGTCAGTTTTTGATTTTAGAAAGCTTCTATTATTCAATGATGTCATTAGGCAAATGCAAAAATTCACTATCTTTTCATAAGCACTAACCAAGTACCAGACACTATTCAGGGCTTTGAGAGGTTCAAAGGGTTAGTAAGGCAAGTGTTCCCATCCTCTCCGAGATAAAATTATGACTCATGAGACACATATATAACAAGCTAAGACAGCCCTAGGGTGATATAAGATGGTGCAAAAATTTTTCTAGAGAAGCATTAAGAAACATGGTGTGAAAAGTATTCGAAATATGTCTAAAGATCTGGCCTATGGCTGGGGAAAAAGTGAGATATTCCTGATATACCTCAACATATACTTTCATTGCCTAGAGTAATTCACACTTGAAATCATCTCAAATAGAAACCCAGTCTGCTCCGTGCCCTCCAGCCATCACATGTCCAGTCTCATCTTCTCCAGGAAAACTCTGAAGTCTGGTCACTTTTTACGTTCCTACTGCCATCACAATGGTTGATGCAAGTGTATTATCTTTAGAAATGCAGATCTTGGTGATCCTCACTGATCAGTTGTCCCAACAGAATTTTGCCCATGTCCTTTTTCAGCTTCAGAATAATTTGAAGTGACTTTTAACCACAGAAACTCTTAAATAATAAGTTTTCTGCCGGGCGTGGTGGCACACGCCTTTAATCCCAGCACTCAGGAGGCAGAAGTAGGAGGATCACCATGAGTTCGAGGCTACCCTGAGACTACATAGTGAATTCCAGGTCAGCCTGAACTAAAGTGAGACCCTACCTCATAAAACAAAAAAAAAAAAAAAAGTTTTCCTATACGCATCTTCAAACTCACTTTTACCACATAGCACAACACGACTTTCTGTTGCTATTACTATTGGTACTAGTGTCCATTCATGAGTGGGTACCCACTGTTTGCAGGAACCACACTGGCTACTTTCTCAGATGATACACAGCCTTGCTGGCAGCAACCAGAAATAAAGATCCTGCATGTAACAGATCATTCAGTCCTCACAAGAGCTGAATGACAGGGGTATGAGTGAGGAAATACATCCAGCACAGTTAAGTGGCTTGTCCAAGGACATCCAGCTAATGAACAGTGGGTCTTGGACTTGAAGCCAGGTTCAAAAACTCTCCTGCTGTTATTCTGCCTCCCAGTGACTCAGCTGAGACCACAGCTCCTTCTTTTCAAAACATGAGGGACTTGACATGAAAGAAAGCTCAGAGGAGTTTTAGAAATAGTGTGGCCACTGGTGAATTTCAATTTTAGGTTCTGACTGCTTATTGGTCCGGCCAATCACAGGTCCGGTTCACAAGCAAATCTCTTCCATAATAGATTTTTATGGGCTCAAAAGCTATGCTTTGTTTCTAACAGGCATCCAAGTTAACTTACAAGCGTGTACGTGCTTGGGATAGGTAAAAGGTAAGGTAATGGATTTCGGAAGATGCATAGGAAGAAATAAAGCAGGGAAAACAACCAGGACTAAAGAAGTGAAAAATCAGTCAATGGTTAATGATATCTCTTTGGTTGTGCATTGAATGCAAATTCTGAAATCCTCAGACAAGAACTCATTTGAAATATACAAACCCTGCACTATCACAATGTGGTGGTTCCCCCATAAACTTAGGTGTTCTGAATGCTAGGTTCCCAGATGATGGAGATTTGGGAATTAGTGCCTCCTTGAGGCAGTGTATTGTTGGGGGTGGGCTTATGGGTGTTATAGCCAGTTTCTCCATGGCAGTGTTTGGCACACTCTCCTGTTCCTATTGTCCACCTTATGTGGGCCCAGGGGGTGATGTCCACCCTCTGCTCATATCATCATTTTCCCCTGCCATCATGGAACTTCCCCTTGAGCCTGTAAGCCAAAATAAACCTCTTTTTTACCCACAAGCTGCTCTTGGTTGGGTGATTCCTGGCAGTAATGTGAACCTGACTGCAACAGGCAAGCATGTTGAAGCGATCTTGGGCTCATGGAAGAGGAGTGTATGCACATGTGTGACTATAATACCCTGCATGCATCTATACTGTGAGATGACAGGAAACAAGACGTAGACCTCCTAAGCTCTGTATCTCTTTATGTTACATGGCATAGACACACTGTGTCTCTGCATGTCACCATTTGCCCACAGAAGGTAATAGTATTGGAAAGCAGTGCACACAGTTATTGGAGTCAGACGTGGATTTGAACATCAGCTCCCCTGTTCACATGTGTGCTTTCATTTATCCCACTGTTTTGCAGTTTCTCTTCACAGAACTTGTTTCTATATGAAATCACATTACAGTTTCATTTTGTTAATTTTTTGTCACTTACCTCCTGCACAAGAATAAATTTTTTTTATGAGAGAGAGAATTGGCATGCCAGGGCCTCCAGACACTGCAATCGAACTCCAGGCACGAGCATCACCACCTTGTGTGCATGTGCGATCTTGCATGCATGAGTCACCTCGTGCGTCTGGCTTATGTGGGACCTGGAGAGTCAAACATGGGTCCTTTGCTTTGTAGGCAAGTGCCTTAACCACTAAGCCATCTCTCCAGCCCAAGAGCATGTGTGTATGTGTGCGTACATGTGCATGTGTTGGGGTACATACGTAAGCATGTGCATGTGAAAGCCAAAGGACAACCTCAGGTGTCATTCCTCAGGAACCTCCTCCTCCCTTTGTTTATGAGAAGGCATTTCTCCTTGGCCTGAGGCTCACTAATTAGGCTACACTAGCTGGTCAGTGAGCCTCAGGGATCCTCTTGTCTCTATTTTCCTATCCCTGGGATTACAGTGTGAAACTCCATGCCTCACATTTTTACATGGGTTCTGGGATTGGAACTCAGGTCCTCATGCTTACAAGGCAAGAACTTCACTAACTGAGCTGTCTCCCAAGCCCCAGATTAGAGTTTTACCGGGGAAGAAAAGTGCTATGTCTGACACAGTCGGTCCACCTGAGTCTGTAGAGTGAGTAAGAGGGTTAAACTTCTCCTGCAGAAGTTAGTGCTTGGTGCATAGATAAAGCTTCAACATATCACCATATCAGTGTCTTGTTTGTTTGTTGGTTTTCAAGGTAGGATCCTGCTCTAGCCCAGACCTGGAATTCACTATGTAGTCTCAGGCTGGCCTCAAACTCACAGCGATCCTCCCATATCTGCCTCCCAAGTGTTGGGATTAAAGACCCATGACGCCTGCCCCGCTTTAACATATTTAATGCTCTTTCCAAATGGCTGATCCTTCCTGCAATCTGCTCTCTATCAGAATCATCAAGTGTGTGCTCTTTCTCTGGGTTGAGAGTTTTTAGTTGAGATAAAATTGTCTCTTTTGCAGACTGTCAGAGTTAGAAGTCATCCAAAAGACTAATCTAGTCCCCATCGCAACCTCAACGTTTTAAAATATATATTTTATTTATTTGCGAACAGAGAGAGAATACAAAGAGAGAGAGAGAGAGAGGCGGGGGGTAAGGGAATGGGCATGACAAGGTCTCCAGCCACTGCAAACAAACTCCAGACACCTGAACCACTTTGTGCATCTGGATTTATGTGGGTCCTGGGGAATCGAACCCTCATCGTTAGGCTTTGCAGCCAAGTGCCTTAATAGCTGAGTCATCTACCCAGCCCCCCAACCTCAATTTTACAGACACTAAATCACCTCTTCACCCCAGCCAAATGATTTCCCAATACATAGCTTAAACAGCCCAAAGATGAGAACCCCGGAGACTTGACAGCACGTGCAGATTTCCTATTCCCAGGCTATCCCAGTCGCAGCCCCTGCCCTGTGGCCTCTCCTGCCTGCTGCTGTGCAAACAAGTCATCTTTGGTTACATGTACATTGGCACTCAAATGTTCCAGGAGCCAAAGTACATTTACACTTCAAAGCTGATTTATAGGGATTGTTTTAATTCATCCTCATTCTAACCACAGAACATGGAATTTTCATTACATTTTTAAAAATGGGTAAGCCTGTACCTGCTTTGACGCTGAGGGTGTGCCAAAATATGCTTGAACCCTCCTCTTTCCTGTCATCAGTGGTGCTAACTTGTGGATTCACAAACCACCTGCATGACTTATAAACAAAACCGTAAGCCCATCTCGCTCTCCCCTCGCACAAACTGGTGCCTAATCCCCTCCCATGTCTGAGACAGCCCTGCGGCCAGCCACACGGGAGCCTAGGGGCAGGTGAAGCCAGGGTCTGTTCAAGGACCCACATGCCCCTCATCCCAAACCTCTCCAGCAGTATCTCCCTGGCACTCCTCAGCATTCTTAGAGGAAGGCTTTTCTGTTAAGAACTAAGTTTCTTCCCCATTCCAGTAAAAAATTCTGAAGCCTTTGCAGTTAGGCTGATTTGACATCCTCCCTCCTCTGTGATCCAAGCATCCGGCGATGAAGGTGGCAGCCACCCACACGCTCAGTGTCCAGGAATGTGATTTCCCACCCAGAGCATGCCAGCAAACAGTGAGAATGGAATGTCCCTCCTACCCCAGCTGAGAGCACTGTACGCACATCACAGAAAAGATGGAGAAGGCCATCCCCATCTCCCACTTCAAATTATTAACGACCAGCCCAAGAGAAAGCAGCCCTCCACAGTCAGATTACCGGCCCCTAAAACAGTGGTGTTTTCTTCCTCGAAAACCACTTAGAAGTGACTTGGAAGCAAGGTTAGACTTGTCAGTTGACTTCTAGAACATTTTCATCACCTTCAAATGAATTCCAGAAACTCCAATATTTACCAGACCTCTTTCACTGCTGGGAAGCCAAACTTCCTGACCTGAGCAGCCAAGGTTCAGGGGGCTCACCTGTCCAAAGTCAGAGAGTTTTCTGCCCGGGACTCGGTTCTCCAGGACCACAGCAGTCATGATGGTTCCCTCCTGGTGGCAGGCTCGGGCAGGTGGCACCCAGCACGTGGAGTTTTAACGTGGCTTTTAGGGTGGACAGGAGAGGTTCTCAGGGGTGCTTCCAGCTACAGCAAACACGGTCACGCCCCCAGGTGGGCGTGGTCCTGATGCAGGGAGTGGGCAAGGGAGACTGTTCAGGTTAGTGTCCCAGCCCTTGGGCTGCCCAGAGGGAAGGCTCGGAGTAGGGTGTGGCCACTGCAGCAGGACGCACTTGGCAGCCGGGCCTGAACTGTGGTAGAAGACAGAGCGCAGGGGCACCTGTGTTCTGGTGATTAGACAGGCTTGGCACTGCTAGGACTCTCGGGTACCTGGGGTGACGATTCTGCACAGTTGATAGAACACAGGACAGCCTGCTGATAGCATTCACCGGAATAAGGCATCCCCTCCCCCATAGAAACAGAGCCAGGATCCTAATTTAGATGCTCCCCCTCCCCATCCCTTTTATTAGCCACCTTAGCAAACTTTGTCTCTAGAAAAACCACACGCAGGTAACAGGGTGAGGCTGAAATCAGCAGCAGAAGTCCAAAGACAGGAGCCGCCCCTGCAGAGGTCCGGTGACCGGGTTTTGAGGAACTTACATCACTGCTGGAGGATTGAAAGAGGGCAGGAGAGCCACCTTGCAGAAATATTTGAAGAACGTGAGTAATGCAAGGGAGGTTATGCATTTAAATACAACGTCCTGCCTCACAGGTGAACACTCATAGTCATTGAGGGCTGCATTGTGTGCAATACAGTCTGGGCTTTGCGGATCCAGCAGAGAACCACAGAGGACCCTGCTTTTTTGCCAGCAGTGGGCAGTCTAAATAAGCAAGTTAGGATGAGCTAAGTCTGCTGCAGAGAAGAAAATTGGCCGGGGGGGGGGGGGGGCTTGGAATGAGCTGGTGGATGGTGGGTAGTGGGTAGTGGTCTTCAAACAGCCATAAAGATGTCATTAACTCCGTTTTTCAGAGGAGCTGAGGTGAGATGTTAGAAGCCAGCAAGAGGAAAATATATATATAATATATATATTATATATATAGTATGCATTACATATATATATATGATATATATACATCTTGATATACATCAAGAGTCAAAGTTTTGGAAAGATATGAAAAGTCGGAGGCATCAAAGCCTTGAGGGCCTGCTTAATTTTTACCCAGGCAAGGTTAATGGGCTGAGAAAAAACAAGCCAATAATAGAGTGTTTTAGAAGTCCACCCCATCCCCTCCCACAATTCTTTGACCTAATAACCAAGTGTCTGCCAAAAAAAAAAAAAAAAAAACAACTTCAAGTTTGAAATTCAAAACAAGTGGATTAATTCCCAATTAGCTAGGTAGCTTTGCCCAAGTCCATGCCTCAGATTCTTTGTCTGTAAAATGGGGATTTGGGGGAATGTTGTTTAGAATTCCTTGGGTCTCCATCATGTGACAGGTTTCCCACTGACTGCTAAGAATATAAACATAGAAAGTATAATTTCTGTCAATAAAATGAAACAAAGTTCTTGGCTCTCTGATTAACTTTTCCTGTGGTAAGTTGGAAGTTCTCTGTTGTTGGACACGGAAGGCCAAGACCTTGACTTTCACCTTCAGGGCATCTGTATTTTCTGTCTGACTCCAGGATTCCTCTAGTGGTACAGATGTGAAATGTAGTTCTGGCATGACTGCTTACCAACATCACTTTATCCTGTAACACTGCTGATGTGCAATAGCATTGACAGGACTTGACATATACGAGGCACAGGGTACCAGAAGGCAACGGTAATAGCAGCTTATCTGTATGTGTTAAACACCCTCCAAGTGCAGAACTTCATTTCTTTCTCTCAACAATCTTAGGAGCAGTGCATCCTTTCTGGGTAAATCAAGCAATTGAGGCCCAGTAAATTTAAAACAATACCTCAAATTTAAACAATCTTTGACCAAGTTCCAAGTCCCTGACTCTAATATTCTTTCTTGTCTTTTGAAATGAGTACAGCATGATTTTTAGGAGAATATAATGATAGCCCTTTTATTTGTACACCAGCTAAAATTGGAATTCTTAATCCTATTCCACATTTTTTAAAATGCTTCAAATCTGGGTTGAAAAGATAGTACCCTTAATTGCTCTTTCAAAGAACAGAACACTAATATAATACTTTCCTTTTAAAAAGCACTCTGGGGCTGGAGAGATTGCTTAGTGGTTAAAGCACTTGCCTGCGAAGCCTAAAGACCCAGATTCAGTTGTCCAGTAACCACATAAGCCAGATGCACAAGGTGGCGCATGTGTCTAGAGTTTGTTTGCAATGGCTAGAGGCCCTAGTGAGCCCATTCTCCCTCTCTCTTTATCTGCCTCTTTCTCTGTCTCAAATACATAAATAAATATCTTTTAAAACATACTCTGGCAAAAGAGAAAATTTGTCTGTAGACCACGATAAAAACTGAGGGGTTGGAGAGAAGGTCCAGCAGTTAAATGTGCTTTCTGTGCAAGCATGAGGGTCTGAGGGGGTCTGAGACTGCAAAGGTTTGAATCTTCAGAACCCAAATAAACAGCTGAGCATGACTAGATATGCTTTGGAATCCCAGTTCTCTGAGGATGAAGACCAGACAGTAGTCACTGGGGCTTGTGAATGATAAGCTCTGGAAGCAGTAGGAGAATCCTTTACAAGGAAAATGCAGGTGATGGAGAGGGATGCTTGATGTTCTCCTCTGTCCTGCAGGCGAGAGTCCTTGAAGTGCCTCAATCATTATACATACACCACACACACACATACACACACACACACACACGCCACACATACAAATGTAAAAAGTTATAACTGTTCTGCAAACTCTTGCTCTCTCCAGTATGCATAAGAATAAACATGGATTGACAAGGTTGGTGACCAGGAGCAAAGCAAGTTGGCCAATTGTCTGGAAAGGTCCATATAGTCCATACATACATACATACAGAGTATGCAATTCTCTTAACACCTGTGCCTACTCGACTCTGATGTTGTGGTAGGAGCCATGGGCAAGGTGGGAATAAATAACAGTGACAATGCTCCAGGAAGACTACAAACACAGTCCAGCCAGCTGTATTTGACTCCCTTGGTCTTAGTTTGTGGGCATTAGAAACTAAGATTAAACATGGTGGGTATATCTAAATCCGTCGTAAGATTACAACAGCAGATGGTGCTCATCCTTGTGACTGGCATTAGTGCACCTCGTCTCTGTTATAAGGCAAGTTATTGAAGGTTCATCTATGTGTTATGATAGATTTGGGAAGACTATTTTATGATATCTGAGATCAAAGCTAGTGATGGGCTTGAGGCAGGATAGAAAGGGATTGTTAAAGGGATGTTAGTAAGGGAAATGATCCACTCACCTCTACTGCCTGAGAAGCAAGAATATCTCCAATGATTATGAACCATGTGTGCAGCCAAAATACACATCTTGAATTCTGCATAACCTGTGCATAATGAATATTTCTTCAACCTTTTAAAATATGTTTGTATATTATCCTCCTGTAGACCTTTATAATGCACCTCATGGACTACCTTATAATCTCAATTATTAAATAAATATTGCCTAGATAATAAAAAAGATGTAAAACTGATTTAGTATGTGATTGTTTGTGACACAAGCTTTGTAGAAAATCAGATGGAATATAGTTGTTACTCTAAGGACAAGAGCAGTGGAAGGTGCTAAGAAAATTCAAGCGAGAGGGCAACTCTAGAAATGGTCACTCAGCCAGCCTGAGGACCACTGGGATGTGTTAAGACCTATGCAGCAGTGGGCCCCATGTTGTAAGCTGAGCAGCTGATTACTTGGCAGTCTTTGAGCTGACTTAACTGATTTGAAAGTTGAAGATTTCCCAACCATCACTAGTTGATCAACGTCTACTTAACCTCATGTGCAGAGGGCTGAGTTAATCATAACCATGAGTCCATGCATGTCCCTTCTCCTCCTGTGCTTGTCCATTCTCTTCGAACTTTAAGAATCAAAATTTTAAAATTCTCCCAAAGTTCAACTTCTCTGATATGTTTGGTGTTCTATGTTCATGTGAGTGCATGTTTGTGTTTTCCTACGTAATTGATGTTGCCCTGTACATTGATTCTAGTATGTGAATATTCTGTGGATTTGTTTATTTTTTTCCTTTCAACTGTGTTCTTAAGGTCTAGCTATGCTCTTCAATGGGCATCCAGCCCTCTTGTTATCTGTATCTCTCAGTACGCAGCCACCATTATTGTTTGATGGAGGTTTCTGGTGTTGCAACCATCATCATATTTGAAAATCCCTCCATCTCTAGTATGCTGAGGTTTTCTGCTTGTTTTCACAATGAAATGTTGAATTGAACGAATCATTTTCTGCATCTACTGAAAATATTATGAAATATTGTTCTTAATTTATTTTTAAAAATATTTTCATTTATTCTTTTGCATGCAGATAGAGATAGAGAGGAGAGAGACAGACAAAGAGAATGAACATGCCAGGGCCTCCAGAAGCTGCGGACAAACTCCACATGCATGTGCTACTTTGTGCATCTGGCTTTAGGTGGGTACTGGGAAATTGAGCCTGGGTCATTAGGCTTTACAGGCAAGCACTTTAACCACTGAGTCATCTCTCCAGCCCTCTTCTTAATTTATTAATGTGATTAAACACTAACAATGTAACACGTAAGATTAAATTCATAGATTTTTCAGATATTAAAGTATCTTTCAGCAGGGCATGGTGGCTCACACCTTTAATTCCAGCACTCAGAAGGCAGAGGTAGGACGATTGCCATGAGTTCGAGGCCACCCTGAGACTCCATAGTGAATTCCAGGTCAACCTGGGCTAGAGTGAGACCCTACCTCGAAAAAACAAACAAACAAAAAAGTATCTTTCATTGTGGAGTAAACCTTACTTGTTCATGATGTATTCATTCTAGTACCCTACTACATATGCTTAATTAATATTTTATTATAATTTTTCCTTCTATGTTTATCAGTTGTGATAGTTTATATTTATTTTCAACTTGACAGAATCTAGAATCACCTAGAAAGTGAGCCTCTAGGAATGTCTGTGAGAAATTGATGTGGTTAATTGACATGGGAAGGCCCACCTTAATTACAAGCAACACAATTTCACAGGCTGAGTCCTAGACTAACTAGAAAACGAAAACTGATCCAAGAAACAGCATTCATCCTTCTCTGCTGCCTGATTATGGACACAATGTGACCAGCTGCCTCATGCCTTCCCTTCCCTTTCCTGATGGACTATAACCTGGAAGAATACGCCAAAATAAACCCCTTCCTTCCCTCCTTCCTTCCTCCTTCCTTAACTTGCTTTTGTCAGGTGTTTTGTCCCAGCAATGAGAAAGGTATTTAAAATGCTAGTCAAGTGGGGAGTGGTAATTTCATTACTTGCATGTCCTTACCTGATTATGAAGTGGTGATTACAGTAGCCTTATATAGGAAGTTGTAAGGTGGACTGAGGAGATGGCTCAGTGGATAAAACGTTCACTGCTCAAGCCTGAGTACCCAGGTTCACCCCTCAGATCCCACTTAAAAATGTCTGAAGCCATGGCAAGCTTCTGTAATGCCAGCATGCTGATGGTGTGATAGGAGGTGGAGAGTGGAGAATTCTCCTGATGAGCATACCAAAGAGCAACAGCAGAGTGAGATCAACAGAAACCTGCTTCAAATGAAGTGGAATGGTGACTTTCACATGTGCCCCATGGCGTACGCATGTACACACACACACACACACACACACACACACACAAAGATAATGAAAATAAAACTATTAGGCTGGAGAGATGGCTTAGTGGTTAAGACATTCACCAGAAAAGCATAGAAACCCAGGTTTGATTCCCCAAATACCCACATGAAGCCAGATGCGCAAGGTGGTGCATGTGTCTGGAGTTCATTTGCAGTGGCTAGAGGCTCTGGCATGCACATTCTCTATTCGCCTTTTTCTCTCTCATAAATAAATAAATAAAATATTAAAATGAATAAATAAAACTATTAAAAAGGAAGTTATAAAGCTGTCCCTGTTTTATAATTGATATAATAGCCCACAGAAGACGAAATGTATTTGTTTCTTATGGATTTGGCTGGCCCTCCTAAATACTGGGTCTGAAACTGGGGCTTATTCATGTACTCTGTTTCTCATTCAGTCTCTCAAAGGAGCCTTGAGATGAACACATGCTTGTTCATGATGTGCTTGTCCTCCTCACTCTGCAGTTCATGCGTCTGTGTGTTTTCTCATCTTGCCAGGTCTGTCGACTGAGTCAGCATTGCATGACACTGATCTTCTCTATTGTTCGTGTGGCTTTCTCTTTTATTGATTTCTTTCTACTCGTCCTTATTATTCCCTTCTTTGAGTTTGTTTTGTCAGGCTTCTTCTGACTTCTTGGATTGAACATTCAGCACATATGCTTCAGCCTTCTTTGCTTGCTGATTATGTTGTGTATTTTTTTAACCAAACTATTCCTAAGCACTGCTGTACCTGTGTTCCATTAATAAGTAACATTTTGTGCTTTTACTATTATTCAGTTTGACATTTTGAATATAATTTTCTCAGTAGCCTAAGGGTTTGAATGAGTATATTATTCAAATGAGTATGTTATTCAAATCAAGGTATTTGAGATATTCTCAGTTTTCTTTTGTATCTACAACCAGGTTCAACCAATTTACTGTCTGTTTTCAGAATACGAATCTTTTTCGCTAAACCTCTTCCAACACAATATGAGATGGTATGTGTCAATACCAACAAAAGCTAACAAGCTAAGATTCAAAGAAATACCAGACATCAGTTGGGTGAACCAAGTCAGTGTGCTGAGTCAGTAGTCACAACAAAGTCATCCAGTTGTCTAAGACAAGCAGAGGGTGAGTTTCCAGCCTGCAGTCTTCACTAGGATATTCTATATCACAGGTGAAAATGTCTGAGATAATACAAGACATTGTGGAGGCTGAGTTCCCTGCTTCCCACTCTGCCCACTGAACAGGAACCAGAGGAGCTCTGGACAGACTCTCGCCTGGCTCAAGCATAGCACATGGCTCTCAGGCGTACACTGCACACTTGGATAAATACGGTATAGCATGATCTCTCCTTATACCTAAAGAATCCCCCCCCCATGCATTCAACCTTCTTAGGTTGAACATTTCCCACCCAAGCCAGTAACCTTAATGAACTGATAGCAGTGGGACCAAGATAAATCTTATATATGGAGACCTGTATACATCCACAATAATTTCCTCAATTTTTAAATCCTCATCAATATAGTAGGAGGAGCTCACTATAGTTCAAGTTAAGATAGCTTTTAATTTAAGCCATATTTTCATACATTTACATGCAATGTTCTGCAGTGCTGGGGACTGAACCCAGGATCCTGCTCATGTAAGGCAAGTGCTCTACCACTAGGCTGCAGTCTCCATCTCTTAAATGTAAATTCTCTGTACTATTCTGTAAAATGTCTATACCTTGGGCTTCTTTTCCTCCCTGCCACTTACTTTTGAGAACATCAGGCAGGTTAGGGATCAAGGTTTCATCTCAAACTGGCACGTGCCCCCATCTCCAAGTACAGGTGTGTGACCTTCACAGAAATACCAATAGTTATAACTGAGTATTGGTGTTTTCTGTTCCAAAAATAAATGTCTGAGTATTTATATACTGGGGTATATATATGTGCCTTTTATATGTGCCGTGAGTTATTTCCCAGACAAAGCTTTTTATGTGCTTGGGCATTTTTTTGCACATGTATGTGTGTGTAGATGGTGCACATGTGGATGCATATGTGTGGAGGCCAGAACTCAACATCAGGTGTCTTTGTCTGTCCCTCTTCACCTGAGTGAGATGAGGCAGGGTCTCTTGCTGATCTCTGAGCTCACTGATTTGGCTAGACTAGCTAGCCAGCAAGCCCTGGATAATTTCCTGTCTCTGCATCCCCTGTGCCGGGATTAGAGGTGTATACCACCATGCCATTTTTTCTATTATTATATGGGTGTTTGGGATCTAAACTCAGGTCCTCATGCTTGCAAGCACTTTACTCACTAAGCCATTTCCAGACACCCTCCACCATGGAAGCTTATATTAAAGATAGTTCTGGAACCCAGGGTGATATTCTTGGACTCAGATCTATTCCATAATAAATTGTCTCTTGTGAAGTCATCTTGCTATACATCTTTTTTTTTTTTACAGTGCACCTTTGTCCCCCTAATGTAGAGTTCAATATGCTCTTACTTTGGCTTTCTGTCCATGATCAATTTTCAAAGAAACTGGCTAGTATCTTGCCTTTATTCTTGAATTGAGCACAGTTCCCACATCCCCCAAATTCCAGAGAACATATGTCAAGCTCTCTGGCAGGTTGTTTTTGATCTTCCTAATTTGATGTAGGTGAAGAGGCAGGATACACTCTTCCTCTTCCGAGGAAAAGAAAAAGAAACACCAAAAGTCACTATAAAATGTTTCCTCAATAAAACCTTCTTTTCAATTACTCATTGTAGTCTCCTAGTCTCCCCTTAAAGTGCAAAGCCTAGGTTTGCAGAATGGGTTTCGTCATCTCTTAGCACAGACTGCAGAGAGAATCTCAAAGTCCAAAACAAGGGAGAGAAAACAATCACAACTAACGCACTGCTAGATTAGTCATGAGATTTGTAAGATCCAAAAGAACTGGATAGTTTGTTAAATACATAACTAGATTCATACATTTATGCAGAATCTCAAAAGAGGAAGTATTGGGAAGAAACTTCCTTGGCATTTCTACATGTCTCAGACACCTTTATGAAGTGTACTTGCACAGCAAACAGCCTTGGAAGCGAGAGATGGCTTCTCCCTTTGGGTCACAGAGCAGTTTACTGGCCAGTGAAGCTAATGGTTTCTGGGAAATGTGGGGGAAGATATCAGGCTCATAAGTGCTGTGGCCCTTTCCACAGTAAGTAACCTTCCAACCATGATCATGCAAAAACTATAATTTAACTCAGTGAGTTTAAAAAAAAAACATGAAGGTAAGATGGGGAAGAAGAAGGTATTAGTGGGAGGAGAACGAAATAAGACAGGGGAATGGAGGAAAATAAAATCAAATCTATTACATACATGCATGAGAATGTCAAAATGTGAAAAAATGTAATTTTCATACAGAATATCTCCATCCCTGAAGATATTCCATGATAGTAATGTCTCCCTCCACTTTCTAAAGAAATATTGCTGATAATGCAGGGTGAAAATGAATGTCTGACCTTGGAAAGATGCATGAAAAGGTTACCATTAGTTCATATAACATCAGGATCTTCTGAACTCAGTGATCTTTGATTGTGAAGCACAACCGCTCTGTGTTCAGCCTGTACCTGGATCCATTCTCTGTTGATGTTTATGCGACTTGGGGATGAGAGGAACCAGTGAAATGAAACCAGTGGAAGTCATACTGCCCCTGCATCCTGAGTACTGAACTGACTCCACCAGCTCAGCTCATTGTTTCCTTACTAGCGAATTTTATGGAAGCATGGCAAGTATGCCTCCCATTTATATGTGACGTGCAAGAGATGCTTGGCCAATTGATGGGGGAGAAAAGCTGGGCCATATCCAGCTCACCTTTCATGTTCTCCTTCTTGCAGGTTGGGATGCAAGAATCCTGTTGAAGCGGAGCTGTAATCTTGGATTAGGAGATACATTTACAAATGGGAGCCAAGCTTCTCAGAGCAAAAAGAAAGAAGGATCAAGGGCTGGAAAGACAGCTTAGTGGCTAAGGTGTTTGCCTGGAAGGCCAAAGGATCCCTTTTCGATTCTCTAGGACCTACGTAAGCCAGATGTGCAAGGGGGCACATGCGTCTGGAGTTCGTTTGCAGTGCCTGGAAGCCCTGGAGCATTCATTCTCTCTCTCTTTCTCTCTCTCAAATAAATAAATAAAATTACTTCAAATAAAAGAAAGAAGGATCAAGACAGAAGACCAAGGATCAAGAGTTGGCATCATGGAGCATCGCTCATCAGGCTTACACTAATGTCTTGGGATTTGGTGAAAAATAAAAACAAACTGACATTTATTTAGAGCCATTATTCTTGAGGTTCTGACATAGCCAAATCTAATATATGACGAATGCAAGAGAATGACATCCAAGCAGGATTTATCTATGTGAGAAATTCTCTTTCCTTGTCAGAATTTAGAGAGCAAGGCAATGTCATACTGCAACACTTAGGAAATTCTCACTCTGTAGTCAGTTTCTGCAGAATTTCATTTCTATGGCATCTTCCTTTACTCTAGAGAGCTCAGAAATCTGAGGGTCATTATCAACCAACACTCCCCCACACTAAATGCAATTATAACATGAAGTCATATTGTTTTTTAAGTTAGAATAATATTTAGTGCTGCCTATTCCAGGAATTCTTAGCAGAACTTAAAGCATTAAACTGAACCATGATGAAATCAATTAGTAACTCATGTACATTTGATTGAAGGCAGATTAAACGATAAAAGATAAACATGGATGATGTGTATCCTTGGAGCCATGGCATTCGGTTAATCTTAGCAGCATCAGGGTGAGATCACCGGGTGTTTCATTTGTGCACTCATGCCCTCAACAAATATTTGTGACTATTTCTGTTCCAGACAGGGATGATCATCAGAATTGTCAGGGTTACTGTTCCCATTGATTTCACATTCTATTTGGTACATGAACAGCAAACACATACACCAAAGAGGAAAATAAACTCAGCCTTGATCATAACCAAGAAGAAATAAAGTTTGCAGGACAGGTATTATAAGAGACTGTTTGGAGAAAGCTGTGTTAAATGTTAAATGTAGAAAGAGGATCTACTGAATAAGATAATGTTTGAACTGAGGACTGAATTATGGGAAGGTTCCAAATGGACAGACCTTGGAAAAGAGGGTTTGTAATAGAGGGAACACCTGCAGAAAATCTGTGAATTATGAGTGAGACATTTTTCAGAAATGGGAAAGATGGCTCAGTTGTTAAAGGCACTTGCAAAACCTTCTGGGCTGGGTTCAATTCCCAGGCCAACCACATAACCCACAGAGGATGGGGGATGGTGAGTTTGATGTTCTTTGAAGCAGCAAGAGGCCTTGGCATACACATGTGCACACAGACATGCATGCACACACACACACATGCAAATAAATAAAACATCTTTAAAAAGAAATGTACTTAGCTTAGTTGGGGCTGAAGTAGGGGAAAGAGAAGCAAACTGAATCTTGACAGATAGAAAAGACCACTTCATGTAAGTAGTCAACTGTAACAGTGATAAGCTAAAGGTAGCTCATATAGACTTTCAAGACCTGGTTATTTTTCAAGAATTTTGTGAGCATGTTGCTAAACACAACCACAACTAAAAGCTAAATTATGTAAACTTACAATGGAATAAATTATGTCAAAAATACAGTAAGTACACAGAGCCCATTCCTTCCTAATTATTTTCACCCTGCATTATCAGCAATATTTCTCTGGAAAGAGAAAGGAGACATTACTATCATGGAATATCTTCAGAGGTAGAGATATTCTGTAGGAAAATGACATTTTTTCACATTTTTGCATTCTCATGCATTACTAGCTATGCTCTTAAGGTGTTTGTGTTCATCGATTTTGTATGGTAGAAATACTACATGATGTACTAGGGAGCACCCCCCAATTGTGTGCTTAGTGGCATCACGTGGGTAGCTTGACATCAGTCTTACTGTGAATATTTATACCATGGAAATAAGCAAACATTACAAATCAGGGCTGTCCATTTGTCTGGGTGAATTGGGGTGGGCAGTTTGTTAAACATTTACTATCACCCTGCTGACAAGGATTGTGATAGCAAAACCACAAACAGAATTGAAGCCAGAGGCCTCAGAGGGTAGGCCAACAGCATCACCCGGCAACTGGAGACAGTTAGGGCAGAGCAGACTGAGCCACTGGCTAACAGATCAGGGACATTAAATCCAACCAGACAAAGTCAGGGTTGGTCTGAAGAAAACTGCCTGGTCAAAGCTACGGAAAGCCGTTACGACAGCCAAGTTTAGTAGTAAGGGTTGGGGCTTGATGGAGTTTGGAGAAGCAACTCTCAGAGACCATGTCTTAAATACTTGTTCCTCAGCCCATGGTAGTATTAGAAAATGGTGAAACTTTCATAACGGAAAGCCCTGTGGAAGAATCCTAGGTCCCTGAGAGCATCCCAGTGAAGGGGCTACTGGGACCCCGACCCTTCTTCTTTCTCTCTTTTCTGCTTTCATGATACCATGAATCAAGCAGCCTTACCCACCATTTGCTAATGCCATGCTATGTACTTGAGCTTCAGGCGCAAAAACTAGTGGATGCCACCAGCCATGAAGTGAAACCTTTAACTCTCTGTGCCAAGATAAACTCTTCTTCCTTTTAAGTTCATTATCTCAAGCACTTCATCACAGAGATGGAAAGGTCGCTGATACATTTTCAATTGGTCAGTCCAAGTACCACTGCTTCCAAGAAGTTTTTTTCTGACTCACTTTTCCTATTCAGATATGGTTACTTCTCCATGGCTCAGCTCAAACAGTACCTCAAAATATTTCCACTATAAACTCCCTTGTGTTCTTATTTTCCTCCTCAGCCTCCCTTGCTGGAACAGATGCTCTCAGGCTATAGGACACATCTTAGAGCTTGATACATAGGAAGAGCTCAAATCTTAATTTAATCAGAAATGTAGGACTGAAGAGATGGCTCAGCAATTAAGGTGCTTTCCTGCAAAGCCTAATGACCCGGTTCAATTCCCCAGTGCCCATGTGAAGCCAGATGCACAAAGTGGTGCATGCATCTGGAGTTGATTTGCAGTGGCTAGAGGCCCTGCCATGCCCTCTATCTCTCTCTGCTTGCAAATGAATATTTTTTTTAAAATCAGAAATGTAGAAAAATATGAACAAAAGAGAAACATTGTTCCAAAAGCAGTGGCTACAATGGCAATCTTCGGGAAGAAGGGACTAAATGAATTCTTTCACATAGTAGACCACACAACTTTTTACAGTCAAAATGGTCTCTTGGATACACAAAGTTAAGCTGGTAACTGACAAAGGTTGTAAAGCTTTGTAATCCTCGTTGCATAACTACATCAAGCGGCAAACACACGCACACACAAAATAACCCTAGGAGGAGGAATTTTGCCTAGATTGTGGGATTAGGACTGACATTTTATTTTTTTTTTGTATTTATCCTCTTTTTTTCAATTTAAATGTATAAAAGGAAGGAAATTTGCAATTTAAAAAAGTTGTTTGCCTAGAAAAATTTCCCAAAGCCATATGAAATTGTTAGTTGGCTAGACATGAGACATCCCTTAGCTTTATTCTATTTCATTTCTTCTGAGAAGAGAAAGGTATATTTATTTAGATTATTTGCTCAGTACTAGGAACATTGCAGAGGTTATCTTATCATTTCTACAGTTCAAGTAAATTTTTAGTGTTCTCATGGTATGGCTGGAGTCTGAGAGATGATGGTGTTGTGAACAGGAAACAAAAAAGTGGAGTGATGTATTAGGGCTAAGGAAAGACCCCCATCATCTTCCCCCTCTGGCTCTCAAGAGAAAACAAGGTTAGCGGAAGGGACAAGAGTAAACACCTGTGTCCACTCAGTGGCCACCCCCATAAACTTTGACCTCTTGGAAGCTTCAGTCTTTGGGACTACAGCCATCATTCATCTAGTAAAAATTCTAGAAAAGCAAATACTGAGGCACACATCCCATCAGGGTGCTCTATTTCTTAGTAAGGCCCAAAAGTTGATCTCGGGTGTCGATTCTTTCTCAAATTCCTCTCTGTGTTTGTCATGAGAGGAAAGAGATGTATGAATTCTAAGGTGAAGCAGATACTTGAGGAATTTGAGTGAGAGAAATTGATCCATCTCTTCTAACAATATTTCAGTGACTCTTGCCATGAAATAGGCATTGTTTTAGCTTTCATGGATAAAACTGCCTGAGTTGATGTTCTTGTAAGAAATGGACATTTAATTGAGTAACAGAAATTAACTCATATTAATAATCCTAATAATTACTATGTAGGCAAAGTACATGGTGCTTCAAGAAGAAGGGAAGAACCTGACAGCTTCTAGAAAATTCCAAGGGGGTGCTGGAGAAATGGTTTAGCAGTTAAGCTCTTGCCTGTGAAGCCTAAGGACCTGGGTTTGAGGCTCGATTCCCCAGGACCCACATAAGCCAGATGCACAAGGTGGCACATGCATCTGGAGTTCGTTTGCAGTGGCTGGAGGGCCTGGCACACCCATTCTCTCTCTCTCTCTCTCTCTCTCTCTCTCTCTTTCTCTCCCTCTTTTTCTCTGCCTGTCACTCTTAGATAAATAAAATAAGCCAAAAAGTTTTTTTAAGAAAAGAAAAATCCAGGCAAAGGGGGCAGAATGGTGAGAGATACAACTGCACAACTAGGTGAGAACAAAACCATGGCAAAGGATGTTAAAATATCCTGAAAGAGTTGGACAACCACTAGGGTCTGTAATCAGAGGTTGACTTTATGAGATCTGCATTCAGCAAGGCCACTGCGGCTGTAGGCTGGAGAGTGGAGAGGTAACAAGAGCAGTTCAGAGTGGGTGTGCAGTTCTCCATGTGGGGATAGCCACGGACCTTGTGGAGATAAGACAATGAATGCATTTGAGAAAAACTTAGATGGAGAAAAGGAATGCATTTACATAGAGTGGGAAAGTCTGAGAAGCAAGTAAAAAAGTCTCTTCCTAGATTAGTAACTGGACAGAAACTATGCCATTCTCAGAGATGGCTCCATCACAATCCTGGAAGGACCAGAGAGGTCTATGTAAATTGGTCTCTCCAGGCCAGGCTTTAGGAAGATCCACATGAAACAGCATAGTAAATTAGAGAAGGAAAACCTTTAGCAGTTTGCCTGAGGAATTTTCCCAAAATATGTGTTATATTCCTTCATGTGTCATAGTTCTAATTTTTTTTCCTATTTTTATTTTGCTTTGGATTATGAGATATTATGAACATACCTTTTGTAAGATATAGATGATTATTCTTATGTGGTATGTAAGGAAATTAATTCTAAGGACTAGTTGAGTGATTTGTGCAGACTCAGACATCTTGGTCTGAATCCAAAGAGCTTTTTTAGTTCAGCCATTAATTAGTTCAGTTGTTTATTCACTCAGAATGTGCTTACCACTGACTCATAAGCACCAAAAACAGATTCATCATGGAGTTAATGAAGCTAAAGTGTTGGGACTTTGTACTGATGTAGTGGCCAATCCTCCCAGAAGGACCTTAGGAATGGTTTTACCTGCTCATAGGCGATGACCGATTTTGATATAAATTACTAATGTCCGACATTTGAGGTGCATTCAGGAACAGACATGGCCTCCTCTTCCTGATTCCCCATCCTCTCAGTCACACTTCTCAAACCCAGGCGCCACAGACATCTTTGAGAGTAAGATAAGAAACTAAGGATACATTTAGTGGGTATGATTATACCGTTTGCATGTCCATGGGTGGGCAAGTGATTGTTGGACACTTAGGTGTAAAGAGGGTTCCAGAAGCACCCTATGGTACACTGTATGGTCTCTGAATCTTGAAGTCTTGACAAGTCTTCTGCTTTACACAGCCCACTTCTCTTCAATCCCTGGCTAGAATTTCCTTACCAGGGATGTGCTTGATAATGAAGCATAAACAGGTACAGATACATTCTTGTTTTCCTTTGTTGATGAAAACTGTGTGACATCAACTTACCAGAAGTCCTGGATGTGTATGGAGCAAATTTTACAACAGTTCTTCAGGTGATAGGTATATTTATCTGTGAGGCAATATACTTTAAGTATCAAAACTATGAGTAATATTTATTCCAGCTTGGAAAGTCTGAAAATTTAAAGCAAGAATCCACCTATTAACAAAGAACATGTGGCATTTGTCTATTTTGAGCCTGAGTTAGATCAGTTTAGTATTTTCCAATTCCGTTCATTTTCTTTTCAGAAAATTTCATAGTTCTATCTCATGACAGCTGAATAAAATTCTATTGTGCCTATGTATTTTTAAATTATTTATTTATTTGAAAGAAAGAAAGAGGGGGGAGAGAGAGAGAGAGAGAGATTGAGAGAGAGAATGGGCCCACAAGGGCCTCCAGACACTGCAGACGAACTTTAGACACTTGTACCACCTTGTACATCTGGCTTACATGCGTCCTGGGGAAGTGAACTGAGGTCCTTTGGCTTTGCAGGCAAGTGCCTTAACCTCTATGTATGTATTTTTATTAAAAATATTTTTGTTGAGCAAGGGGGCTGTTTTCCTGATGAACCGGACACCAGCACGAGGGGGAAGGAGATCAGCATAGAGAAAAATCAACTCCTACCAAATCAGAGAGCCAGAGCCTCAGAGGCCCTCAACACCTCATCACTGAAGCAGACCAAAAATGAACCCAACATGGCTCAGGGAAATTTTGCGGAAGAGGGGGCGGAAAGAATGTCAGAGTCACATGTTGGGTCATGATATGCAGAGACATTTAGCTTAGCCATAACTGTGGGCTAACTCCACAATGCATGACCCGTATACCTCAACAAGGAGGGGCCAAGGGGAGGGGGTAGGTCACGGATGAGCCTAATAATGGTACCAAACTGACTGTATTTGCTGAATACAGAACTGACTAATAAAAAAAAAACCTAATACTTTGTATGCTAACTAAAAATAATAAATAAATTTTAATTATTTTAAAAGAGGAAAAAAAAAATATTTTTGTTGTACATTCATTAGGACATCTAGTCTGATTGCGTAGCTATTGTGAATAGAGCAACAGTGAGCATGGATGTGCAAGTATCTCTGTAGGGGGCTATAGAGTCTTTGAGGATAAGCCCCAGGGTGGTATAATTGGGTCATAGGGTAGTTCTATTTTTTCATTTCTGAGACACCATCACACAGATTTCCATGTACACTAGTTTACACTCCTACCAACAGTGAATAAGGGTTCCATTTTCCCCACATCCTCAAAAAGCATTTGTTGCATTTTGTTTTCTTTTTCTTATTCTTTTCTAGTTTTGTTTTGTTTTGTTTTGTTTTGTTTTGTTTTGTTTTGTTTTGTTTTGTTTTGTTTTAGGTAGGGTCTCAGTCTAGCCCAGCCTGACCTGGAATTCACTATGTAGTTTCGGTGGCCTCGAACTCACAGTGATCCTCCTACCTCTGCCTCCCAAGGGATTAAAGACATGCACTACCACACCTGGCCTATTTGTTTTCTTGATGTTGCCATTCTGACAAGGGTGAGATGGTATTTCAAGGTAGTTTGAATTGGCATCTTCCTGATGGCTAAGGATATAGAACACTTTTTTATAAACCATTTGTGTTTCTTCTGAAAAATTGTTGGTAATTTTCTTGATGTTTAGATTTTTTTAGTTCATTGTGTATTCTAGGTTCAAGCCTCTGTCAGATGTACAGCTAGAAAACTTTTTCTCCCTTTTGGTATGGTGCCTCTTCACTCAGTTGACAGTTTCCTTTAAAGTACATAAGCTTTTCAGGTCCATGAGGTTGTGTTTGTTGATTCTTTGCCTTATTTCCTGGGCAGCTGTGGTGTCTGCAGATACCAGGCAGTCAGAAGAGGGCTAATAGGAGATGCTTTAAGAAGAGGGGATATCCGGGAGTGGTGCTGCATGCCTTTAATCCCAGCACTCAGGATGCAGAGGTAGGAGGATCGCCGTGAGTTTGAGGCCACCCTGAGACTCCCTAGTGAATTCCAGGTCAGCCTGAGCTAGAGTGAGACCCTACCTCAAAAAAAAAAAAAAAAAAAAAAGAGGAGGGGATAGTAGAACATAAATGATATAAAAATTTAGTGGAGGAGACTACTGGATAGGTTAAACAGAGATGGGGAGATGAGGGAGAAGAGGGCTTAGGGGGAGGTCGAACAAAAACTTAGGAGATATGAAAAAGCCATAAGAAAATCTACTATTTTGCAAAAATAATAAAAGTATAAATAAAAATAATAGACTGGAGCTGGAGAGATGGATTAGCGGTTAAGGCCCTTGCCTGTGAAGCCTAAGAATGCATGTTCAAATCTCCAGGTCCCACGTAGCCAGATGCAAAAAAAAAAAAAAAAAAAAAGTGATGCAAGCATGCAATGTCGCATATGTGCACAAGGGTGCGTACACATCTGGAGTTCATTCACAGTGGCTGAAAGGACTTTGTGTGCCCATTCTCTCTCTCTCTCCTCTCCCTCTCTCTCTCTCTCTCCCCCTCCCTCCCTCTTCCTCTTTCTCTCTCTGTAGCTCTCTCTCAAAAATAAAATAATAATAGTAATAAATAATAATAGCATGAATGGAGGAACCCTACATACATAGATAACACTTCTCTCAGTAGCCATGGGGGATCAGAGCAATAGTGTCAGTGCCAGGCATGGGATACCTCCATGTCAATTGTGGGTCAGGGAAGCCTCCAAATAATACAGCTATTGCCATTGCTCTTGGCTCCTCACCAGAACTGAATAACAAGACTCTATTGCTGTAGACACCCCATTCTGGTTCATGCTGGAACTGAGCAGGAAGCTTCCTTTCTGCTGGCGAGCTTTCACTGTGCAGGAAAGTGCTACACAGGTTGCTGATGGAGAAAACTCACCAATGATATCCCCCAGTGGTGAACCCTGTATTCTACAATATTGATCTAACAAGCAAGGTCTGCCCTCTAGTGCAATAATGGTATGACTGTCATGGGTAACCAACTGCTCTCTGATTGGATTTGAGGCCTGCTCCATAAGTAATCCATGCCAGGTCTAAAGCACATGGCTGGGGAAACCAAAAGCCCTAGTATTGTATGACTGAAGGGATGTATTGCCAAACTGCCTTCTAAATATTTATCTTTTATAAAATATTTTGTTTATTTATTTGTTTATTTATTTATTTATTTATTTATTTATTTATTTATTTATGAGAGATAGAGAGAGAGAAAGAGAATGGGCATGCCAGAGCCTCCAGCCACTGCAAATGAACTCCAGATGCATGCACCACCTTGTTCATCTGGCTTATGTGGGTACTGGGGAGCCAAACCTGGGTCCGTAGGCTTCACAAGCAAGCGCCTTAAATGCTAAGCCATCTCTCCAGTCCCTGAACATTATCTTTATGCCCACAAATTAGTTCTGCTTTATCCCTGGTCAGAAAAACTTTCTCAGGGTCCCAGTGGTGGGAAGCGATTATTTCAGTGACTCATATCTGATCAAAGTGCTGGAAATAAGTGACTGATGAGTACTCAGCCTTACATGGGACATGTATATACTCCCCATCCATGGTTCTCTGTTGTCTGGACAAGATATGACCAATATGCTCATGAACTCACTGCAACTGTGCTTACCTGCTCAAGACTTGCTCATGATGAGGCCAGTGAATATTCTACTATGGATAGGGGAGGGTCTTAGGAACCATTCCCCTCCCTGAGGCGCTAACAATGTTAACGGTTACTAGGGCGAATCATTCTCTTCTGGGGTGCAATCACTGGTAACCAGTGGAAATAAGTGGTATAACAGGACTAGGAGGATAAGGGAGGATAAAGTGGGATGCAGAGGACCAAAATGCAATGTACATATGGAATTGTTAATACACACACACACACACACACACACGTGTGTGTGTGTGTTGTTTGGAAATTACACATATATTTCTATCATGTTAATGAAAAATGAGCCATCCTTTAATTCTTTAATTATAATGCAAGCAAAAATTATGGGTATAAACAAAGAAAAAGCACCAAAATATAGAAAATTTACTGGAAAAATTTTATTAGGCAATTTATTAGTTCAAGTGCTATGTTAATTTATCTGGGATTTGTGGTATTTTTCCAGCTTTTGATAGTGTACAATTTACTTGGATTTATATTCTAAAGACATACTAATTTCTATAGCTTTCTATCTATTTTCCTAAATAGAGCTCCAAAGTTTATAGAGTCTTTGAGGAAAGATGATGGAAGCCGGTCATGGCAGCAGAGTGGGTAAGTGTTGGCCACCCAGAGGCCAAGAACTATGAGAGAGGATCCAGTACAGGTGCTCCTGACTGGCTGTATAGTGGGTGGTGATGGTCAGGGAAGGAGGATTATCCCTCCCTGCCACAAAAAAAAAGAACAGCAAGGATTCCTGAGGTAGACAGCTGCAGGCATAGGACAGAACTCATCACTAAGCTCTAAGAGTCACGGGTTCCTTCTCACGAGAAGCTCTCATGATTTCCATTTGAGAACTTGTGTTTATCACTTCTCTGGTTTTCATGCCTTCCCCAGACAGTCAGCTCCCCTTCCTTGGCCTGCTTCAACACACTAGCAATGGTATGATTTTCCTTTTGCTTGATATTCAGAATTGACATTTGCTTTTCCTCCTGCATAAAAAAGGAGTATGATGAGAACTCACTGAAAATAGAAATTGAGATATTTTTTTGAATTTTTGCATCCTGGAGCCTGTCACATGCTGGACCTAGTAAACAATTAATATTTTAGGAAATATTACTTATGAGGCTCTTCCCATGTGATATGCCCTGTTCTGGACACTATCCCCCAAAACTAGTAAATGAATGATATATAATTCCTGTCCTCTTGGGGTATACATTCTAAGGTCTGTTGAGAACATGAATGGATGGTGGTGCGCCTGCTGACCCATCTCCTGAAGTATAGTGTTAGGAAAGGGGTGTGAAGTAGCCAGAGCCTGCCCTCTCCAATTCACCTTCCACAGCTCCAACCTCTCCGAAGCATACGGTCACGTCACCTTTTCATTGCTCAAGCCATCTGTCTGTCATGCTGGACTACTCATATCCCAGCCCATCCTGGCCAACAAAGCCCGCCTTTCCACAGTCACCACCAGCATATGGTCCAAACTCCTCCCACTGTGCCTTTTCTTACATATTTGTGAAAATATTAAAGAAAGGGTTCTGACAGGTTAACAACCCCCCCATAGCATGATGTCACCAATGCAAACCACACTAAATATCTGTTAAGTGTCTGAACAGAAAGACCCCTTTGTTTTCCTAGAACCTAGAAAGATATTCACATAAATATATCACTGGCTATATGAGGGAAGCCATGCCAAGTAGCAGACTAGTCTAGAGACAAGCGAGGAAGGGGATAGTTGTTTTCCTGAGTCAGATAAATTAATTTGAAGTGTTTTGCATGCCAACCCCTGTGTCCTGGATGCTTATACCACTTACTGTGACAACAGTGCCAGTTCTGTGAATCCATGCAGTCATTGCGTATGGAGCACGTGCATGTTGCAAACACTGTGTTGAGTACTCGATGTACAAACGGACACAAAGCAGAGTCCCCACTCTTACAGACCTTTGAGGGCACCGAGCTCTTGTCCTCAGAACAATGGGAGGATATGAAAGGCTTTGATTACAGAAACAATGGGATAAGAAATACTTTGAAACCGTGAGTTTGCCTGGGTTACGATACGATGCACCATTTCTTTGCACTCTGATCCCTTTTATTCATTGTGACTGTGCTGACAATGAGAACAAGCTATTTGAGAGACATAAAACCATGGACAGGACATCCAGTTGGGAGAATATTGAAATAAGGCAATGATATTTGTGATAGATAAGAGGGAAATTGTTTAGATTCCTCTGGTATCCACCAGGGGGCTGTACATCAAAATCCACAAACATTCAAGTCCTTTATATAAAATGGCCTACTGTTTACATTTAGTGTACGCACACCTTCCTGCGTTCTTTAAGAAATCCCCAGAGTACTTGCAATAACCAACGTAAGGCAAGTGCTATGAAGGGAGTTGTTATGCTATGTTGTCTAGGGAATAGTGATCTGGAAGAAAGTCTGCACATCTTCAGTGCAGACGTAATTTTTAAAAATATTATTTTCATTTGCTCTTTGTATGTGTGGAACTGGGAATTGAACCTAGGATCTCATGCCAGGCATAAACTTTTAAAAATATCTTCAATCTGCAGTAGGTTGAATGCAAGGATGAAGAAACTATGGACACAAGGCCACATATTTTTAAATGTATACTGATTTACATTATATACACATATTACATATTCACAGAATGTATGAGAATATTAAGACTTGGTGATTGTGGACTTGATCTGAGAGATGAAATGTACAGGATGACTCCTGGGACTTGGATGGATGAAGGATGCCAAGTCAGAAATCCAGAACATAAATACAAGGAAAGACTTGAGACAATACAAACAACAGACCCAATTTTAGATATGATATGCCAGTAGGTATTCCAGTGGCCATGTTTTTCACACAAATTTCAGGACCTGCTAGAAATCTGGGTTATAAAGAAGAGTTTGAGAGTTATCAGCAGAAGATTGAGAAGCGAAAATCTTCAAGCAACATTTACCATCAGGGGGCTTTACTCCAGGAGTAAGAGCTTGAAAGTTAAGTTCTGACAAAAGTTATTGAAGGGCTGAGAACCATGGTAAACAAGGGAGGAAAAAATAGGATGAGATGAGGGGTCGGCAGGGCCAAATACTCTTTCCTAATCACATGCATTCAGGTTTGAAGCATCTATTACATCACAGTTATTGGAAGGAGTATCAGTCGATGCTCTCCTGAGAATTAGGACCAGCAGGAGGACATTTGATAAATGGGTAGATAGGTAAGTAGATACATAAATAATGGATGAGACAGATGAAAGATGGATGGGTGGGTAGATGGATGATAAATGGATAAACAAATTATATAAATTATATATATATATATATTCCACATACATTTACACACACACATATATAATGTGGGATTGGTTCACTCTGTCTCAGGTTCTACAGTCAACAAACTAGAATCCCAGGGGAGTATTCAGGCCAAATCCAAGCCTGAAGGAGGAGATGGCTGGGGCACCAGCACCAAGACAGTCAAGCAGAAAGGGAATTCTTTATTCATTCTTCTATGTTCCTTTCAGGTCTTCTACCGAGTGGATGGGGTCCATCCACATGGAGCAGGGTAATCTGTTTTACACAGTCTACTAAACCAAATGTGAATGCCATCCAGAGACACCTTCAAAAATGTTCTTTTGAAAACAGCCAAATATCTGTACCCTGCGCACCATTTAAACATAAAATTAACCATCAAGATTGATACCTTTCGTGGGAGTGCAATCCATAGATGAGTGAGTGGAAAATTAATGGAGCAAAAATGGTGATAAGGTCAAGGGATGTATTGGCTTTCTTTTTGTGGGCGTAGAAAGGTTTTTTTAATGTTTATGGACTATTCAAACTTTCTAGGTTGAGTTAAGGGAAGATGGGAGTGGGCAGAAATAGAGGAGGCTGAAGAGAACTAGAGCAGAAGTGAGGATGAGGAAGGAGAAGCCAGGGAACCGGAGGAGGAAGCTGTATTGTGTAGGATGGAAAGTTATGATGCGGGGGCGCTGTTCTGGATGAAGAAAGACCTAAGAAGTAACCTTCACAGGTATGGCTGAGCAGGGAAGCAGGGAGGTGAAGCCTAGAAATCCACTGGCGCTGGGCAGGTTGTTCGGGAAACCCTTTCCCTCCTGAGTTGAGTTTCTGACCATTCACCAGAGCCAGCATCAAAAGCTATCTCTGTAATAACTTACATCTTGTGCCCTTAAAAAATAATCAGGGCACCCTCTGACCTCACAGGACAAACACGACTTTTTTATCAGAAAAGATGAGGTCTTCCCAGGTCTAAGTAATGGAAACTGTGTCTTACCACCTGACCTGCGTCCAGTGAGACAGTTCTCCGTGCTTGGTGTACCGAAGGACGACTGTGTGATCTGCTAAAAGATCAAGGTCTGGTCTTATTTGGAGCACCTGAGATGCAGCTGGGAACCTGATTGTTAAAAGCACCTAGATGCCTTATTGCTAATATTGGCATGGTGGAGACCGTGACTCACGCCACAGGATGCCTTATGGCTATCATTATATGGTATAAAATTAACGCAACTGTGGTGGTCCAAAATGAATCTTCTTGATGAATTTTCACTGTTCTCGCTGCAGTTCTTGACATGACCGGAAGGTGGCGAACGACCCATACATCCCACAAAGGAGGATGTGTTTTTCTACATCTCCAAGCCCCAGGCCTTTGAGGAGTAATCCAGTTTCCCCAGCAAAGCTGTTGGCAACAGTGATGTTTCATTCTGTTGTGTGTAAATCCTGACGCGTCAACGGACCACCTTATGCCCTGGTGCCCGGGGCATGCTGACTCCACGATGCCAACACCCCTGCTGGCAACCAGGAACCACAATCCTGGTACATGGACTGCCGCACATTAAGCATGCTGAAGATGATGTCATTTGCCTCTAAAGGTTTTGAAAGAAAAAAAAGAAAAAAGAACAGCAATAGGTAATTGGTCGAAGCGGGAGTGATGTGGTCAAGCCTGTATGTATCTTCTACATCCTCAGAACGAAAAGAGTAAGCACCTTGTTCAGCTCACACATGTTGTAGCAGAAAAGGGGTCTGGGAGAGGATGAGCAACTTTACAGAGATCTCAGAGCCAGGAAGTTCCAGAACTTCCTGGAGTCTGACTAAAAGACGGAAAATGGCTTGCCTTTTTACAGCATCCAACACCAGCATGCGTCAAAGCATGCGGGTGTTCCGCTCACCCGTGCCCGCTCATAAATGTCACACGGGGACTTTAGAGGCAAACATCTGGTGGAGGGAGAGAGTCTGCATGGCTTGAGGATGTGTTTGCAGCCCATGGCTTTGACTTTGAATTTGTGTTTGGGGATGGTCTGGCAGATGGGATGTTAGCACTCCCAAGATGACTGAGAGATTGGGGAAGAGGGCTCTCCTGTGTTGTGTGTGCCCTGTGTGTTTTAATTGGAATTTCTTTATTCCATCTACTAAAGTCAAGCGCTGGGAACACAGTGGTTGTGGCTGACCCCTCTCTCCTATGTCCCATGGTTATCTGGTGGATCAGCCTGCATGCGTGCATGAATGGCTTGCAGAGCAAGACAATGTTTTCTATACTCTTCAGTGAGTAGCATATACCTTGTGTCATATTAGCACACATTTGGTTTGTCCCTTATGGCACGGAGCATTTTACAAGCATTCACTCATTAAATCTTATCAGTAATTCTTTTAGGATCCCATGGACCTCTAAAAGAAACGTATTGGAAATTACTCTTCCTCCACCCACTAGTTCCCTCCAAAAAGGACTGGAGAGGCCACTTGTGCCCCCCCCCCATGTGTGCAGTAAATACTAGACCTGCTGAGGAGTGATGGGAAGGACAGAGAGTTAACTAGCCAATGCAGGTCAGCTTGGTTTCACTGCTAATCTTCCCTGTCCTACATTCTGCCTCTTCCCTAACTCATTGCCAGTAAACTTCCCCCTTGGTTCTTGGGGCCAGCATTCAGGTGGAGAGGGCTGGGAGCTGCCTTCTGATTTATAGGCCACAGCATTCCCAGGCTGCACCACAAGGAGTCGGGCTGAGCCTGGACTTTGGGAAGGTGGTGATGGACACAGGACACGTGGCTACACAATGGGGACACACGACTGACCTCAGTCACTTCTGCTTTCTAGAGACAGCCAGGAGCTTTGCAACAACTGGGAAGCTCAGGACCCTGTGTTCCTCACTCACCCCGAAGCTCCACTGGCCCAGTTGACAGTGAGCAAAAGCTGAGGCCTCTGAGCTTTAAAGTCCTTCCTCCGGAGTCTGGGGCATTCTATACCATACTAGCAAAGGCACAAACCCGTCATCATTCATAAAGGCTGAGTCTGTCCGGGATGCTGGGAGTGAACTTTTCAGGAAGGTCAGATACAAGCAGGCAGGGAGGTGACATCACAGTGGGGCCACTCTGGGCGAAAGGCAGAAGAAGAGTCAACAAGAAATAAAGTATCTGTGTTCAATGCATGGCTGAAGGAGGTGAGGTATTGGAGGAAAGGAAAATCAGAATGGAGGACAAGGTTTGGGGATGTGAGTGTGAGAAGTTTGGGGAAAAACATCAGGTCGCTTTTCCCCTCCATCTTATATGCAAACTGTCACTTCAGGTTAGCTGGGGCCCTGTCTGGCTCATTAGCATGAGCTGTAGCTAACATGCTTAGAGCTTCTAATTATTTATTATGCCATCACCGAGGGGTTGCCGGCACCAGAGGAGCTGGGCACAGCAGAGGGTCAGGCCCAACGCCCAGCCAGGCTGCTGTGCACTGCCTTACTGGGGAGAGCCTTCCTAGCTGCACAGCACTGGCTCTGCGGACAGGGTTGGTGCAAAGTACCAGGAAAGTCCCTTCATCCCCAGGGAAGTGTAACCCTTATCTGAGGCCTGGGGCTTGTCAACTCCAGAGACGGAAGCTGGAGCCAAAGGGGACCTGGACTGGCTTGTTGAGTGGAATGGGGGGTCTGGTGACATGGTGGGTGCACCTTCCCAAACAATGCTGGAGAGAATCTAAAGATTGCACAAGCCCCTATCCCCAACCTCCCGTCACCTCCACTGGCTATGTAAGATGGTCCATGAAGTTTGGAAGACGGGGCTCCCGGTGGGCTGAAATCTGACCACTCACATCCAGGCTTCTATTCAGAAAACAGTTTCAAAATAAGTTAACCTCCGTAGGGTGTTTTTTTTTTTTTCGTCCTCCCCTTCTAATTGCCCCCCTCCCCCCCCTTGCCATTCGAGTCTATTTTATGTCCCTCTGCGTTGTGCCAACTATTTTATCTTTATTCCTTCGCTTTTCTGTGGCCATTCATTCCTTTTTGTGTGTGTGGCTTCGGGGGCCGATGCGCTGCTCGTTACCACCCACCGCAAGCTCGCTCCTGTCGCTGAGGTGTTTCTATACAAACTCGAGCGTCCAGTTGTCATATTAATTATTACACTGAGTAATGACTGAAATGGTCAAAATAAGGGGAGACTCAAGAGTGCTTTTTTCTTGCTGCTGAAAGATTCCGCAAAGAAGCCGTGCAACAAAGCACTAATTGGTCCCCAGAAACACTCTGACAAGGCATGGAAGATAGGTTTCACAGAGCCTTGTGATTGTGAAGGGGGGAAAGCTCTGAATGGACCCCACGCTTCTTTTCTAAACTCTCTTGCTGAGCAAAAAATGGACCTCTGTTTGAATACTACCCTGATCCTTGAATACTATACCCAGCAGAGAAAAAAAATGCACCATTTATTGTAAGTTTTCTTTTTCTTTTTCTTTTTTTTTTTCTTCTCCAGCTATTCAGAGGTTCGCTGTGAAGAATCAGCTGGTTTTGTTTACCGTGAAAGACCTTTACTTTATTTTCATTCTTGGAGGAGGTGCTGAAGGGGAGGGCAGGAGAGCCATGTGCCTAGACCGAGCCGAGCTGGCCTACTGTAACAACAAAATAGAGTGTAACAAATCCTACAAAAGTTTAGAATGGATTGATTCTTTGGAGAGCTATATAGATTAACGACTTTCTTTATGCTTATCCAAGGAAGGTATTTAATCATAATGTAAATGGGGCTTTAGAAAAATATAAAGTCTGAGCGTTACTCCTTATTGGGAGAACTTCAAAAGGACTTATAAGGGTGGCTGCAAATGAACCCCTCCCCCACCACCTTTCCTCACTAACTAAAAAGCCACAATAAAATATAGTTTGTGCTTTGGGTGAGGGGGGAGTTTGTCTTTCCTTCTTTTTTTCTTTTTAAGGCATACTGAAAAAGTGAATAGATTTGTTAGAAGTCTGGATTCCTGAATGCAGGTGCAGGCCAGGCTGTTGTGCCCAAGATGTGAAGCCAAACCAAATGTGTGGCCTAGGCTGCTCTGTCCCCTGAGCAGGCCCTTCTCTGAGGCTGTGGCAGCCTCAGCTCAGGCCAGCCTGAGCAGTTTTCCCTGAAGTGACCTTAGGAGAGATGTGTGCATGGAGATAAGAGATGGAGTAATGTACTTTCCGTTTTCCCTGGGTAGGACAGTATCAGTCACAGGCTTAGAGAAGCTTATGCCCTGTAATAGAGGCCTTGTGTTATGGCTGGCAGAAACTACATTGACAGTGATTACCAGTATGCCCATTTGAGGGTCTACGGATTGTGCTAAAAATCATGTGACTAGATTCAGAGTCTCAGGCCTGCATTTACCTCTGCCCATTCTCTGCCCCTTATTTATGACTCATTACAAATATGACTTTATTAAATGATTATTCCATGGGAAACTTAATCTTTTTTTTTTTAAGTTTTATTTACAAACAAAAAGAGAGCGGGGGGGGGGGAGGGAGAGAATCAGTGCAGCAGGGCCTCTAGGCACTGCCAACAAACTCCAGACACATGCGCCACCATGTGCATCTGGCTTACATGGATTCTGGGGAATTGAACCTGAGTCTTTAGACTTCAAAATTATGTAGCCTAACCACTAAGCCATTTCTCTAGGCCGGGACACCTAATCTCACCTTGATCATCTAACCTTGTCCCTTCTTCAAACAAGAAAAATAGACAAAACATCTTCAAATAGATAAGGCATACCTCACTTCCACAGAGAGAATTCATACTGCCTGAGCTTGAAGGCAATATGTGAACAAAGTGACACCTAACTGGCCTTCAGCTATGAGTGGAAATGTAGGTGTGGGTCTCAGATCTTCTGGGTAACAGTTCCAATGGGAGTCTGGGGAAGCCATCTCCTCCTACTAGACCTTGGTATTGAATACAGATAAGGGCCAGTCTAAAGCATGATCCAGTTCAAGGGTATTGCGACATAGGAAGGTGGCCCAAAGGGGCTGAAATGAAATCCCTTATTGTACTGAAAGAGGATGCATATCATTCTGTTTCCCTGGAGTGTCTGCATTGTGGGTGACAATCATCACAGGGGAGTGGTGTCTTGTCTTACCCCATCATAGGACAGAATGCTAAGTGTGTGCTGTGGTGGAAGAATAAAAAGGCAATTTCTGACATGTACAGTGTCTTTTGCAAAGCAAGCTCACCAACAACATCTCTTTCTCATACCAGCTTGGACAGAAAGGCAGGGGGTATGCCTCTACCCCATTCAGGGATGATGATATAACAATTCTCATGTGCGTTATCTTCTTTATGTCCAGATAAATGGTCACTGGTTCAAGCATCCTGGTCATATAAATCCATGGACACTTATTCAGAGCCAGGATTACTGGACGACAATCCACAGAAAGCTGACATGGAACACTAGGCCAGTGGTCCTGGTGCAGCCTCTATCATAGGAAGGTCACCAAGTATATCTCTATGTGATCTCTTCTCTGATGTTCACATTAAAAATATGGTCCCTATCTGTACCACTTTCCTCACTAGCATCACCAGAGTTCCTCAGAAATAAAAGGAATTCCTTACTATTAAGTGCTTAGGTAGGGAGATAGTTGGTATTGAATTTCTATTGGCGAGAATAATTATCACTGTGAGGTTCCAGGAAGTCCAGAGTTACACCTTCTATCCTGCTATAGATTAGATCCTGAATATCTCCCAACAGTACATGTGTTAAAAAGCCTTGACCTCCAGGATGACACTGTGGAGAGATGGTAGAACCTTTGAGAGCTTAGGCCCAGTAGGAGGTTCTTGGCTCATTGGTTGTATGTCCCTGAAGCATCCTTCTCTTGCTCTTTTGTTTCCTTCCCACAAGGTGAGTGATTTTACTATACCATGCTCCTCAGCCATGATGTGCTACTTCCACACAGGCTCCTAACAGTGGGGTCAACTGATCATGGACTGAAGCCTCCAAAACTGTGAGCCCAAATGACTTCCTCATCAATGCACTCACTAGTCCAAAGAGCAGGACAGGGTACTGGTGAGGAACGAGTCTCTCGGATGGTAAGCTGTGCACTCAAGATCACACGGCCTTCACGTCGGTCACCTCCATCTGCTTTACCCAGTGTTCCTGGGCCAACGCAGGCACATACACGGTCAGTCTATCAGGAATGGGGAGAGGGGTGTTAATCTAGATCACAGTGTCAAGGGTAGAATCTCAGTCCTTTGATTCAAACTGAAACCACATTTGTCCTCCCTCCCCAGAAGTTTGGAAGTGACCAAGTAGAAAACAATTAGGAAATAAAGTTCAGAGAAAAATTCTCCTTGACAAGACACAATGCCCAAGGGCAGAGGTGAAAACTCTGAGACAGAAGTCCAGGCTACAATGCCTTAGGATGGCAGAAGGTGGAGGCAACAGTCCTGGGGGGATGGGGTCCTATGGGTTTAGTAGAGGGTGGTGACAGCCCTCTTGGGAAAACCAGTGAAGCATTCAAGGAATCAGGATTTGCATGGAATGGTGCAGAGTATGTTGTTAGCTTTGGGGCTCAGTAGTAGTGCGAACAGGGACACTGGGGGCTTTGCTTGGCAAGATCGTTATGTCTGCTGTCATTTCTCCTGTGCCGAGTCATCAGCAAAGAGAGGCTTCACTGGGTGCTTCCACTTGGAGCACATGACGTTGCATGTGATTGTGGTGGGTAAGTCCCTGATACTCAGGATCTCTGTGTAGCGCAGATCACCCCCCACCACCACCGCTGCCGCACGCACTTGCTACCTGCATATTTTCTGAGCTCCTAGGTAGAGTCTTCAAAATAGGCCAGTGTAGGTTCCTCATGTGCAGGTCAGGAAACTGAGGCACATAGGGAAAAGGAGTCTTGTTTAAGATTATTATGCACAATAGTGCTAGAATGGAACTCTTGGGGGGGGGGGTAAAATGTTAACTAAGAGTCAAGTTTAAAGGAATTTCGGGGCTATTGCACGGTTTAATGGATGGGGCATAGGCAGGCTGGCTTCCCTCAGATGTCTCCAGGGGCCTCTGCCTAGGGCCCAGAGTGGGGCACATATGTGGTGAACAGTTGCAGAATTATCCCATTTGGGTTGGTCCTGAGCTTTCTGGGGTTACCAAACTCAAGAGAACCAGGATGGCTGGCGAGCCTTCCATCAGGGCTCTGGCCCCATCCTTTCCCATACATCCATGAAGAGAGGACATACTTAATCTCGGAGACCTCTGTTTTCCTTTTGGAGGGAGCACCCTGTGTGTAAATGGGAAAGGTTCAGTAAGGTCCCATGAAGCCTGCAAACACTGGTTCCTGGGTGGGGGGGGGGGTGAGCAGGGAACTGTGTGAGTGGGGAGATTCACAGAACTGACCTGTGGCCATGGTTCGTTCCTGAGCCCCAACCCTACTGTTCTACAAAGAGAAAACTGACGTGCAGAAGCCCTGCAATTCACGTCCTTCCTGGCCACTATTATGAGGACCCTTCAGCAGCTCCCTGGGCCACCCTCACTTTAGAAAGATCCATCCAGAAAGGGGATTTCAATTAGAAGCATTTATCCATGCCAGGCATCATGGACAACACCTGTAATTTCATCTCACCACCCTTGATGACGAAGGATCACCAGGGGTTCAAGGCCAGCCCGGGCTGCACAAGGAGATACTGTCTCAAAGCAACAATAATAATGACAATAGAAACAATTACGCCTGTAATTCACCCGCGACTCGGGCCTCTCATCAAAACTGACGATGATTTCTTCCGGACAATTCCACTGGCTGGTTGTCCTCTGGTTCATTCTACCTACATGGATATTCGACCCTACTCACGCCCCAGCTGCGCTCCCCACCACAGAGAAAGTGCACGGTTTTAGACTTTTGCCTAGAGCTCTGTGTTCCCGGACCATTCAAAGCTGGACGCCGTTCAGGCCAGAGAGCGCCAGGCCTCAGGCCCAGGGAGGGCGCTCCGGCAGGCGCGGTCCAGGCAGCCGAACGACCGCTGCAGGCGCCTCCCAGTCCCTCCCGGCGCCAGCGCACGGCCCCACCGGGCTCGGCTCCCAGTCGCCTGCCACCAGCCCGCCAGGCACACGCCTGGGGCGGGACGGAGGCTGCGCCAAGGCCGCCGGGGCTCCTGCGGCAGCGCGGAACTGCCAGGGAAGCTCTTTCAGGATCCCAAGCGCCATCACCCTGTCCCATCCGCGGTTGCGTCTTTCCTCCCGGTCCGACGTCCGGAGCATCAGTCTAGAAATAATCCTTTGGGGAGCGCAATGATCACAAATATCTTTCTCTCCGTCTCTTTTCCTCTCTCTCTCTCTCTCTCTCTCTCTCTCTCTCTCTCTCTCTCTCCCTGTCTTGCTCGCGCGCGCGCGCGCGTGTGTGTGTAGCCCAGGATAGCCTTCAACTCGTGATCCTCCTGCATCAGTGTCTTGGATGCGGACAACAGCCCAATCCACACCCCCTGTCATTCCTCTGCACACTGTGCAGAGCGAATCCTCTTTCTGGAAGCTGGAGGATCGTGCAGGGACCACTCAACACAGCCTTGGATGGTTCCAGAGAAGAAAGGGAGGCTCCTAGAAGGTAGAACTTACCAAGAGCCCCAGAGCCAATGAGAAACCGCCAAGGGACTAGAACTCGCGTCTTCACACCACCCAGTGCTCTCCCCACAGTCCTTGAGAACGCTCCCATCTTTCTAAAGCTTATCTGTAATTCTGCTTCAGCTCTTAGGACCAGAGAAGAACTTCATGAGAATAAATGGGCGGGGGGGGGGGGGGAGGGAGAAAGGAAAAACAAATAGAACGCCCCCCCTCATTTCCATAAGGTCTCCAGTGCCACTTTTCCTATCCAAACCTTTCCCGGGGCATTTTCTTCCAAGTTTCCAGGAGACTCCAAGGACACTTTACCACCCCCCACCCCCGCACACACACACCCCAAACTTTCCACCCATACACCCCAATTCCCAGATTCATTTCCCCTTCTTGGGAAGCAACACCACCAACCCCCCTACTGTCTAAAGCCACCCCCAGGCTGCAGCCCGCCCCGAGCGAGCGAGCGCGCCGCCTGTTTATTCAGCCGGGAGCCCGGCACGCGCCAGGCGCACGCACTGCGACAACAAACCCAGCTGAATGGAGAGTTTGCGAGGCGCGGGGAGCGGAGGGGGAGGCGCGGGGGAGGGAGGGGAAGGGGGAAGAGGGGAGGAGAGAGGGGGAGGAGGGGGCCGGGGCCGCCCGCCGCAGCCGCGGGGAGCTGGGGGGCCCCGAGGCGGGGCCAGGGCTGCGCGTGGGGCTGGGTGTCCCGTTGAAAAGGCGGCCGCACTCCGGGCCGCCCAGCACTCGCTCGCTTGTGGCCGGCGGCGAACGTTGGAAAGGCACCCGGGGCAGGCACGGGAAGCCGGTCCCAGGGAGGGGCGACGGAAAGAAGCCATCAGACAGCCCCGGGGAGTTAAAGAAATAATCCTCCGAGAGCCGCCGTCTCGGGGCCTCGGCGGCCAAGGTCTGGGACGCGGGCAGCGACCGCGCCGCAGCACCGGAGACAGGACACCCGGCAGAGCGAGCGCGCTCGGCACTGACTTTTTGCGGCTGCTTCGCCTGGGGTGTGTGTGTGTGCGCGTGCGTGTGTGTTTCTTCCTAGCAAGAAGGTTCTAGCTGCAGCCGCACACGCGAGCGCCACGCGAGGCTCCCGAAGCCAACCTGCGGCGGGAGGAGGGGAGGGAGGAGGAGGAGGCGCAGAGGCGAGAGGAAAGAGCCTTTGCACCTTCTTGCTCCCATCCTTAAGAAATCCCTGCGAGCTTTGGCTTTTTTTCACCCCACTCCACCTTTTTTTATTCTCCCCCAACTTTTCTTCTTCCTCCCGGGCTCCTTCCTTGTCTGTTCTCCCCATCTCTGTCCGTGCGCACGTGTGTGCGTGCGTGTGTGTGTGTGTGTGTGTGTGTGTGTGTGTGTCCTTCTCCCTTCCCGTCCGCTCGCTCTCCTCGGCGATCCCGCTGCGCATGGAGAGCTCGGCGAAGATGGAGAGCGGCGGCGCGGGGCCGCAGGCGCAACCGCAGGCGCAGCCGCAGCCCTTCCTGCCCCCCGCGGCCTGCTTCTTCGCCACGGCGGCTGCAGCTGCTGCTGCTGCGGCGGCGGCGGCGGCGGCTTCGCAGGGCTCCCAGCATCAGCCCCCGCCGCAGCCCCAGCCGCAGCCTCCGCCGCCTCCCCCTGCGCCGCAGCTGAGCCCCGCGGCCGACGGCCAGCCCTCAGGGGGCGGTCACAAGTCAGTGCCCAAGCAAGTCAAGCGACAGCGCTCCTCGTCGCCCGAACTGATGCGCTGCAAACGCCGGCTCAACTTCAGCGGCTTCGGCTACAGCCTGCCGCAGCAGCAGCCCGCGGCCGTGGCGCGTCGCAACGAGCGCGAGCGCAACCGAGTCAAGCTGGTGAACCTGGGCTTCGCCACCCTGCGCGAGCACGTCCCCAACGGCGCGGCCAACAAGAAGATGAGCAAAGTGGAGACGCTGCGCTCGGCGGTAGAGTACATCCGCGCGCTGCAGCAGCTGCTGGACGAGCACGACGCCGTGAGCGCCGCCTTCCAGGCCGGCGTCCTGTCGCCCACCATCTCCCCCAACTACTCCAACGACATGAACTCCATGGCCGGCTCCCCGGTCTCGTCCTACTCGTCCGATGAAGGCTCCTACGATCCGCTCAGCCCAGAGGAACAGGAGCTGCTGGACTTCACCAACTGGTTCTGAGGGGCTCAGGGAGGGCCTGCTCAAGCCCAGGTGGCAATAGACCTTGGAAGCAGGTGGGTTTTTCCTCTGGGGACCGGCAGGGGACCTCTGGTCTGCACCCCCACCCAACCACTCACACCGTTTTCCTTCCTTTGAATGTCTGTGGAAAGGTCGGGGGGGGGGGAGGGCTGGCTTCCACAAGGGTGAAGGGATCGTTTGTTATTTAAAGGATTTGTTCAAGTTTGTCCATTTCAAGTCCCAGGTTGTTAGTTTCAACATTGGCCTCTGCAAAGTTACTTTACCCAAGTGTCCTGCGGAGTGGAGTGGAGGGGTGACTTATGGAGTCTTTGGAGTTCTAGGGACTTGTCCAAAGAGGAGTTTCCACCCGTCAGCCTCCAGGAGGCCTTCGGCGTCTGGTTCTCCTTGACCATCCCCACCAAGTTCACACTAACCCCTCTCTTGTGTTATGTTACAGGGTGACCGCACGGCCTGCAGCTTGACTGTACTTTACTCGTCGGTGACGTTGGGAGGGAGAAGAAAAGGAAACAGAAGAAGGAGAAAAGTAAAAACAGGCAGCCAACCACAAGAGGCAACTCGTGCCTCTTATGTGTCTCACACACAGCTCTCAGCCAAGAGAGCTGTGCTCAGAACGCTGGCGCATTCTCAGAGACATGAACAGCAACGGCACCTGAACCTATGTGCAAGACACAGCTGGTGTGCAAAACAAAACAAAACAAAAACAGCAACAACAGCAAAACAGCCGGGCTTTCTGCCTGGAGGAAGGGAAGGGCACCAACCCTGCACACCCTGTAGCAACTCCCACCCAGCCACAGGCAGGGTTGGAAGTAACTTTCACCCAACCACAGGCAGGGCTTGAAAGCCCTGGCCAGCGCCTTCACCTCCCAGCCCTCTCTCAAAGTGCAGTCTTAGCTCCCTGGAACTGGGTGGGTGTCTTTCCTCTGAGCAGCCCCCGTCCCAGTAAACTGTGGACACTGGTCTGCGGGAACAGTATGCTATATTCAGTTCTGGGAGACCCTTCCTCTCCCAGGGGCCTCTTCTCCAAACCTCACATCCTCCCTCTCACCCATCTTCACCACTGTTCTCATCATTAGAATGCTTCCAATCTTTTGTGAATTTTTTTTTATTATAAGAAAAATCTATTTGTATCTATCCTAACCAGTTTGGGGATATATTAAGATATTTTTGTACATAAGAAAGAGAGAGAAAAAGATTTATAGAAGTTTTGTACAAATGGTTTAAAAATGTGTATATCTTGATACTTTAACATGTAATGGTATTACCTCTGCCTATTTTAGACGTGTAGTTCATCTTACAACTGCCATTTTCCCTATGTGGTCTTGTAAAGAGCTCTCCTCATAGGCGAGATTTAATGCCACCGGAATGACTTCAGCACCAATGTGTCTTACTTTAGAGAAGTGTGGTTCATGTATTAATGATGTCGTTAAGAACTGTTCGAGAGGAACAAAGTTTATGCAGCTACTGTCCAAACGCAAAGTGGCAGCCAGTTGGTTTCCATAGGTTGCCTTTTGGAAATTTCTACCACTGCCTTTTTTTTTCTTACTGTTTTATTACAAACTTACAAAAAAAATGTATAACCCTGTTTTATACAAACTAGTTTCGTAATAAAACTTTTTTTTTCTTTTTTTAAAAATGAAAATAATCAGCTGCCTTCTTTGACTGGTGGCCATGGCCAGGTTATCGAAGGGATAGTGGGGTGGGAGGGGAATAGACTGGTGTTCAAAAGATGCTTGGTGCCATAGATGACCAAGATCCTATGATAGCCAATCCTACCCCAGTGGTGATTTTGTGGTGGACATAGAGGGAAAAGATTCCCCCATCTAAGACCTCTATGTTTTACCTCTCTTATTGGCTACAAATGTACACAGCCTCCAGAAAACTAGGTGGTCATTCACAGATGCATCATCTTTTGAAATACATTTAGGGAAAAAAAAAAAAAAACTCTCAAAGAAGAGGCGCTCCTCCACTGCACCTTCAGCCCCTCAGCCCATTTGAGTGTCTCATTGTGGAAAGGTGGGAGGGCTGGATGGACCAAGAAGACTGGCCGGGTGGAAGGAGGTGGTGACGGTTGGGGCTTGGGGTAGATCTCCTATTCACTGACAAAACTTCAGACACGGAGGGGAGGCAGGGGGGTGCTCTTTCACTGCCAGCCACACTCTCCGCTCCTTTCCCTGCAACGCGCACACTTTCCACACTCATTTTAAGTAAAGGGCACAGATGATATGAATTCCTTGCAGAAGGAGTTAGATTTGAATCTACAAATGCAGTAGAAATGTGTGGTTGCTTTGAGACACTGGCCTATCTAAGCCCGTGACTCTATCTATCCCAATAGCGTGAGCTGCGTGTAAAAGTACCCAATTACCAAGATTCAAAAAGAAATTGGTGGGTTTTTGGCTGCCTTGCTTCTTGTCAGTTAGCGTGGACGTGATTGGAATCCTACTGGGCCTGTGGCGGCCTCCTCGCTCACTCCCTGCATCACTTGCACATTCAGCTTGCGTGTGTCCAGCCAAGCGGAAAGCCGAGCGCAAAATGCATCTTACAAAACCCAACAAAGAAGGGGGAGCCGGCACGTCTTCCAGAGTTAAAAATCTAGTCTGTGTTGGTACATCTATACCATTTAGCGGTACAGAATAATCATTTTTTAAAGCCGCAATGCACGGAGCACGCCACAGCGTCTGATGTCATTTTGCTAAATGACCCTCTATAGAATGCGCACGGAGGCCTCAGCCCCTTTCAAAGAGATGGGCGTAATTAAGGGGGGGAAAAAATCAGTAAATTCCTCATCGCCATAAATAATCGGACTTTCTTCCAGCAGTGAGCCAATTTAGAGCTTACTTGAGGGAAGTAATGCCTTTGTGACGCTGGCTTTTATTTTTTATCTTATTTGGGGAACCAGAGCTAGGGTCTCCCCTCCGCTTGTTTCTTTTTCATTTGAGTGTGCTGCTTTGCAAGTTACCAGATAGGTATGCAAAGAAAGTGTAGCAAGTCATTTATAGCTATGAATATAACATTAGGATAATGTTTCAGCCTCTACAAAGAGATATTTTTTTTCTTTCCTTCTGCCTATGAGAACAGGTGTTCTTTTAGCCACTGGAAAATATCGAGTCTCCTTTAAACTCCACGCAAAGTTACCCAGTTGTTTGCCACAATGTGAAGGCAAACTCGAAAAATTCACAAAAACACACACAATTTTGCCGAAGCTAGGAAAGGGCAAAACAGGGATTGGGCAAAATCTCATTACATCTGCTCTAATCGCTTAGCAACACAAAGCCGGGGCTTGTGCAGCGAAGGGAGCCATTCAGGGCGCTCTGACAGGCCGCATTCAGCCAGCATTAGTCAGCTCCATAAATCACCGCCGCCCATTGGCTGCGCGGCGGGCTTCGGGCTGTCAGCGAAATACAAAATGTAGACCCCAGTGGTTAGCAATCGCCTGGCCATCGCAGCATCACCCCCACCCTCCACCCCAATGCAGGTTTGGCCCCCGCCCACGTTTTCTTGAGGCAGGGGCATGCTAAGGAAGAAAACTGAGTTGACTTTATTGACTGAGAAATCTTTCTTACCTATTCAATAAATAGCTTGGGGACTAACACCAGTAGTTAAGGCTGGAGACTGGCTTCAATGCAGAAGGAGCGGCAGGGAGCTGGGGGGAAAATACAGAGAGAGCTGCCTCTGCTTTCAGAGCTGTTGATGTGCATTGAATGCACGTTTCATCAGAGGATGGGAATGAGTTTCTGGGACAGTTGTTTTGCCTCCGCTAGCACAGTCTTTTTACAATCTGAATTTGGCAGTAAGAGGCTGTGGAGGGAGAACTATCCAGGTATATCCACTAAGGAAAAATTGTGCTATGCCTGGAACTTCAAAGGAAACAAGAACTGGAATCTAGCAAGGGAGAAGGGAGCAGGCATCTCGTCTCTGCCTTTCTTGCAGGGAGGTTGAAGCACAGAATGAACAACCTGATTTCTTGGTATCCACAGCAAAGCAGTGGAACAACAGGTGGTGGAAATGAAGACCAATATGTAAATGTTAGCGCCTGTCGCAGTTCTTCCAGTCCCTTTGTCATTTTCATGGGGACTAGTCAGATGTCCCTAATGCAAACCCAGGCTCAATTCTTACCCACAAACCACATAGAAGGAAATCCGAGCTTAGAAACAGAATCAAGGTAGACTTTCTCTCTCTTTCTCCTTCCTTCCTTCCTTCCTTCCTTCCTTCCTTCCTTCCTTCCTTTCTCTCTCTCTCTCTCTTTCTTTCTTTCTTTCCTTCTTTTCTTCTTTTTGAGGCAGGCTCTCACTGTAGCCCAGGCAGGCCTGGAACTCATGGTGATCCTCCTAGCTCAGCCTCTTAAGTGCTGCCATTAAAGGTGTGCATCACCATGCCCAGGGAGGTAGAGTTGTTTTTTTTTTTTTTTAGGAAGTCCATGTTGCCTTACCTCCAATCCACCTCCTACAGGAAGCATCCCTAGCCCCGTCATTCAAAATCTGTTCTTCACCTGCCAGCCGCTTACCTCATCTGCTACGCTGTTTTCTCTCCCCACTATTCACCACTATGTTGTCTTGCCCAAGGTCATGTCCTAGGCACCACCAGGAAGCAGGATTCAGGTTTGATCACAAGGGCCCCCTGGCCTTGTGGCTTCCTGACAGAAGATTCCTAGGTAGGAAAGGAGATGGGGGCTGGGGAAACCCCTACTGTCTTCCTACTTGGGCTTATTTGGTCTAGATGTGGCTGCTGCTTGATCTCAGACCTCCAGTCCTCAATCTGTTTTCTGTCTCATGGGTGCAGTGTTTGCTGAGCTTCCTCTTCTGGCTCCTTCAGACTCAGACGTGATAATGGCTCACACCTTTGTTACCAGTCTCTGGGCTCAGCGTCATCTAGACTCGCTTGCTCCAACTCATAGGCATTTCTGCCAGTCCATGGAACCTTTCTCATTTACCTTGCAAGGAAAGGGCTGTTAGCTCCTGCTGACCCTATTTTTCTACACCATTATCCCACAAATTCCTACAAATGTATTCCTTTTGTGTAAGTCCCCACCCGCACCCCCCCCCCCCGGGGACTCCTAGGGCCACTAAGTACAAAGCTTCCTATGGTATGGGTTTCTCTTCAACATCTGACTCGAGACTCGTCTCACCTTCTGTCCCAGCAATAACTTAACCTGGACCTTTGCAATAGACGTGAGTTACACTCTTCAGGAGAGTGAGGGATAATCGCAGCTTCCTTTGTATAGGTCACCTGATGAATATAAAATGAAAGGACTTTAGAGCGGTGTGTCCGGGCAGCTATGTTGTTTCTCACTGATGTTTCTGAACCTGGTGGAGAGGGGGTGCTGGCTGGGGTGCTGGAACTTCCCATTAAGATGCTACTGCTTGGGAACTACCTACGTTCAGTCTCCCATCCATTCGCTCAGCCAATGTGCTCGTTCACTTAAAAAGGGTTGGGCACCCGGGCGTGGTGGAGAATGCCTTTAATCCCAACACTCAGAGGTAGGAGGATCGCCGTGAGAGAGTTCGAGGCCCCCTGAGACTACATAGTGAATTCCAGGTCAGCCTGAGCTACAGTGAGACCCTACCTCGAAAAACAAACAAAAAAGGGGAGGGGGCTTGGAAAATGATTCCATTCAGTGTTCATTGGTGTTTTATACAAGGAGTTCTCCAATAGGCGTGTCTTACTGCAACTTTATTTATTTTTTTTTTAAACACCGTGGATACTTATCTGGTGCATTCAGGGCAAGCCCATGTTCCTTTTTCATTGCTGAGAAAGCCTCTGAACCTCCCTCCACTCTCCGAACCGCGGAACGATTGTTTTAGGATTTCCCCCAGAAACTCCCAAGTTCCCCACATTGGCCAAGAGAGCCAGGGAGGTGGATTTCCGACACCAACATGTTCTTTGCCCTAGCTGCGAAGGAGAATATCCGCTCGTTCCTAGCTCAGGTCGAAGTTACATCCCTGCGTCTTCCGTATGCAAGATTAGGTTGTTACAAAAGAGGGTGTGTAGGTTAATGGCAGGAAGCAGGTTGCCTCGCGGAGCGCGGGCCCGAGCGCGTGTCAGGCTTAATGATTTATTCAGGCTGCAGCGCATCCGGGCGCTGATTGGCTGCAGGCATGCGTCCGCTGTCAGCTGCGCGCGCCGCGCCGCCCCGCCGGGGGCTCTCCGGGCTACCTGACGCTGGCTCGGGATGGGGGCGGAGGGGGCGGGGATGGAGGGAGAGCAGGTTTGGGGGTGCCACTCCGAGGGAACAGGTAGGAGATGAAGAGGAGGAGAGATACGGAAGAAGAGGGGGGAAAAAAAGCAGCAAGAGAAGGGGACAAGTTGGGAGAGAAGGAGAAAGGCGAGGAGGAGAAAATAGATGGGGAGGGGAGGGGAGCGGAGGGAGAAAGGGAAGGTATGAGACTCGGGGGAGAGGAGGAGGAGGAAGAGAGAAGAGGAGAATGAATGAGAAGCGAGGGAGTAAAAGAAGAGGCGGAGAGAATGAGTGAAAGAGAGGAGGCCGAGCGCAGTGGGACGCGCTCCCCGGAACGTCGCGCGCCCCCCTCCAGGCAGCCGGCGCTCGTCCGGCTCACAAAGCTGCCTTTGATGCGCTGGCGACCAGGGCTATTTTGGGGATGAGATTGGGGGGGGGGGGGGAGTGGAGAAAGACGCCAACCCACGCTCCTCCTTGAAGGGAGTCACTTTCTGCAAAGTACGCTGGAGAGGACTGGGCCCTGGGTCTGGGCAGTTGGACACAGGAAGTGGATGTAGGAGACAAAAGCGCTGCACCTGCCCAAAGCCTGCGCACTTAGCGATCACCTCCCCCAGTTCCTTCCCTGCGCCCCGAAAACCGGTGCAGCAGGGCTCTGAGCCGCCCCACAGGCCCAGCCTGGTCCTCAGGCAGCCTCTGAGGCACACTTCAGATGCCTCTGTCCAAGCCACTTTCTCCTTCTACTCTCTCTTTCTTTCTTCCTTTCTTTCTTCCTTCCTTCCTTTCTTTCTTTCTTTCCTTTCTTCCTTCCTTCCTTTCCTTTTCATTCCCTCTCCATACTTAACTCCTTTACTGTTTCCTTTATTTATTTATTTATTTATTTATTTATTTATATTTTATTTATTGCCATCGTTACTTACAATGTATAACAATAGACCCCAACGTTTCTAGATGGGCACCCTGCTTCAGCCACTGGACCCCTTTGTAAGGAAGAGAACTGCTAAGATTACAAGAGAAGAGAGCCTGGCACTTAAGAACCAAACGGGAAAATCAGGCCACTGTGTGCATTTGCCCAATAGAGTTGTTGAGCTTGCAGAGGCAGCAGTCACAGGGGTGGCTGGTTAGGTTGGGGGAGTCAGGAATTCTATCAATAACCTCCCATGTCCCAAAGACCTAGACAGAAGTAAAGCTGGCGTGTCCCCCCTCACCCCTGTCCTCACAGCTCTTGGCTCCCCCGGCTATCTCTCTTTACTAGGAAAACAGTCTGCCTCCATTGTCCAGGTGCCAGCAGGGCCTTTGGCAAAAGGGAGTCAGGCCAGCCCTCTGATCAAACTCAAAGGTTAGTTAAAAGACAAAACCAGCTGAAAGTCTTCATGAATAATCCTGGGCCAGTGCTGCCCCCGCCCCCGCTCCCCCCCCCCCCCCAGCCCCTCAGCTCAGTGTAGTGCAAGCCAAGCTCAATGCTGGAGCACTTTGTCATGCTGCTTGCCTAAGTCAGAATTTCACAGAAAGCCCCAGAAGAAAAGCTCCCACAATTAGAGGTCGCCTGTCAGAAAACATTAACGCCTTCCTCTCTCAGCCTGTCAGGCCTGCTGCAGATACAAACCGCCATGGCAAATTGGCCCTCCACCCCATAAAGCCAGCCAGCCAAAGGAGCAAGGATTTGCAAGCCAAAGGAGCTGCAGTCCACCAAAGCACAGTTTCTTCAGGGACCTGATGTGTGGGGATGTCCCCTCAGCTTCTGCTTTCGAAGACTCAGCATTGCAAGTCTGGGAGAGGTCACAGGAGAGAGTCCTGCAAGATGGGCAGATGGGCAGGGCTCTCCTGCACCAAGGCAGCATTATAGAACCTTCTTTCTCAGCAATAGAAGGAATTAAAATATGCAAGCATGGATATATCATATCTTTGCTGCTTACTGATCAGATTTTCCAGTGCCAAGCATGTTTTTTATGTTTACTTATTTTTTTTATTGGTTTTTTAAGAGGTAGGGTTTCACTCTAGCCCAGGCTGACCTGGAATTCACTACGAAGCCTCAGGGTGTCCTCAAACTCACAGCGATCCTCCTATCTCTGCCTCCCGAGTGCTGGGATTAAAGGCGTGCACCACCACGCCCGGCCAAGCATCTTGTTTTGTTAATGATTAGAGCAGTCTTTAAAGGTGACATATTATACTGAGCTAATAGGTGAAAAAAGTGAGTGACCCAGAGACAGTATATGATTTGTCCATGGTTACACAAGTAGGTAATGGCATAAACAGAATTTAAAAGCAGGTTTGTCTGACTCCAAATTCCATTATACTTCTACAATAAGCCAGCTATTAGTTCTCTCATAATACCCAGAGACCAACTATGCTCCGACAGCATCCTCAATACTCAACCATGTTCTTTACTATTGTCCTTGTGTTGCCAAGTGTCATGGTTTGTATGTAGAACAAGCTCGTGTTTTCAAACACTTGGTCTCCAGTGGGTGGCGCTGTTTTGGGAAGGTGTGGAAACTTGATCTAGCCACTAGCTGGTGGATAGCGGTAACACCTTTAGAGGTAGGTCTTGAGGGGAACAGGAGCTCCACTTCTGGCCTAGCTCTGTTTCCTTTGTGCAGTCACACCCCACCCCTGCTGCCATGAGCAGAAGCCAGGAGGGCCACAGTGCCCTCCCGGCCATGATGGACCCATAGTCTATGATGCTGTGAGCCAAAAATAAACCTTTCATCCCTTGAGTTGTTTCTGTCAGGTATTCTGTCACAGTGATGAGCAAAGAACCTAATACATTATGACTAGTCTATGGTGTAGCAGTTATTTTCTCACTGCTCAGGGAAAAACAAAAAACAAACAACAACAACAACAAAAAAAAAAAAAACACCAGACCAGAAGCAGCTTATGAAAGGAAAGTATTTATGTGGACTTAACAGTTTCAAGGGGGAAGCTTCAATGGTGGGGAAAACATAGTAAGAACAGAGAGCCGGACCTCACATCTCCATACCAGCAGAGAGGAAGGAGAGAGAGTGAGCCCGCTCCAAATACCCAATGCGGCTGGACTAATAAATCTGAAGCCCCAACTCTCCAGTGACACAGATAAGTCCCACCTCCAAAAGCCTTCACCATCTGGGGTCTAGACATGAGGCTTAATCACAAACACATGAGGCCATGGGGTCATTTTACATTCAAACCACCGCTCATGGCTTTAGAACAGGATCTAGCACATGTTTGACTGTCATAAACTTGCGGAAGGAAGTAAAGAGGGAAGAAAGGGAGAAATAAAAATAAAAGGCAGGAAGGGAGGAATTCCTCAAATAGGTCCTCATGGTTTCTTTGAACATTATTTTGCTCTGAAAGATATTGGATTTGTTGTCAAGAGATCTGGTTGGGGTTCTCCATGAACTATTATCTAGAGAGTCGAATTTTTGCTTCCTCAATTTCATAAGGAGAAATACTAATAAATACCTGTTAGAGTGATGTGATTATGTCTGTGAAACATAAAATGCTTTACTGTAGCTGATTCACCAGGTAACGTGGCTAGGGATACTGTTATTATTCTATGGCAGGCGTGTCCAGCCTATGTCCAGGAGCCCACATGCATCCCACGATAGCTATGAAACAGTGCAAAAACAGTGCAAAGCATTTGTAAATGACAACATCATGTTACAATGCCAAAAGACTGGACACTTCGCTTTTCTGGAGTTCATGCTGCCAAGATGCTGTGAAGTAAGGCAAAGACTGTGCTTTCCAATCTCTGGGAGACTCTGAAGTGGTTTGGGAAACTTTCTGGGCATCAAAGACAAGACATCAGGCATCATCAGAGAGTAAGAGGAGACAAGCTTTGTCTAGTGATTACTTGTCCCTAGTGAGGCAGATAGGATATTGTCAGTTCATTTTGTGGAATTTAAAATGAAGCCCCAAGAAGAAACTATTTTACCTGAAGAACATTAGCATTGGAAGTCTGAATTAGCCTGTATGCTTACCGTGCTCCCAGCCACCTCAACTTTACTGAATTCTGGAATAAGTGAGAACTTTGATGCCTTCCATAAGCCTTGGAAGTAAATATTTCAGAAAACCATGTACAGAGTTTTAGGAAGTGACATCATTGAGTGAGAACTTTAAATTGCTTCAACTCCCCAATGCCAGGATTGGTGTCACAGTCTCTTTCTACCTACTGATCAGCTGTTTCAAGTACCAAATATCAATAAAAAATGGAAACAAAAGGAAGAAAAACTACCACTTATGATCCCAGAAGTGTTTGATAATTTAGCAAAAGTTGGTCAACTTCTCAGTCATTAAGTGTCACTAACTCCTTGCATGATGTTTTGGATTCTGGACCAAAACAAGAATGATATTCAACATGAGTTCTTGGCCTCTCATGTTTTTCTTCTCTCTCTCTCTCTTTTTTTACTTCTCTGGGCAAGCTTCCTTATTTTTCAGAACATCAGTTCTGCCCTTGATGTTTAATCATTCCTTCATGGGCTGTTGGCCAAAAATAATGGAGGAATGGAAGGGCAAGTAGGTGTTTTATGACAGAATCATATGGCTTTATCGTGTTCATAGGTAGTAATGTTTGAAATGCAGGCTGGCCTGATGAGCAAGGCCCCCCCTTTTCCACACTACCATATAAGCTAGGACTGCTGAAAAGAAAACTATAGAGTTTTCATAATCACAGCCAATGCAAAGTAGTAGTGAGCTCTTTGCTTTTCTAAACACTACGAAAAACAAAAACAACCAAATATTTTGGTCCTGGGAGGAGAACTAAGCTGGACCGGTTCAGCATTAGCTTCTGAGCAGTTATCACACTTTTCTACTTCCTGGAGAAGACGCCCACGCCCTGTGGGAGAGGGTGCAGCACGTGGAAGCAGCATCATCTGTCTAAACCATTTCCTGCTGTTGGAGCAGCCAAGAAGATGCTCCACTTCCATCCATCTCCCCATCCTCAGCATTGCCACGCTGCTGCACTGGAGCACACAGAGAAGGGATATGTGCTGTGTGACATCTAAGTAGGTGGTGTAGTTACCTTCACGTTGCTGGGACAAAGCACTCCACAAAAAGCAGCTGATGGTAGGAAAGGTTTGGCTTACAGCCTTCAGGGGAAGTTTCATAATGGCAGAGGAAGACATGGCATGTGCAGAGGCTGAACATTCCTCCTTGCCAAAACATGTGGAAGACAGCAACAAGAGTGAGCCAGATTCTTGTAAGGGGGAGCTATCTATAACATTCCCAGAACCGTCCCCAACAACACACCTCATTGATCAAGGAGCCGCTTCCCAAATTGCCGCCAGCTGGGAACCTAGCATTCAAAACACAACTTATGAGGAACATCTGGTTTAAACCACTGCAGTAAGGTATCAAGTTCAGTGAGCAGCTACTATGTCTCTGAAGATCCTCTACAATAAAAATATATCTAATTCTAAGAGCCAGGTGTGGTGGCGCACACCTTTAATCCCAGCACTTGGCAGGCTGAGGTAGGAGGATCGCGGTGAGTTCGAGGTCACCCTGAGACTATATAGTGAATTCCAGGTCAGCCTGGGCTAGAATGAGACCCTACCTTGAAAAAAAAACAAACAAAAAAAGAAAAGAAAAGAAAATATATCTAATTCTAATTCAAGGTACTTGTTTATGATAAAAATGGCAGACAAGTGAAAAGTCTTATAGTCAAGAATACTTACTGTCAGTACTCTTTCATAGTGCTAAAACTTCTGAAACTGCTTGAAACTTTAAAGTATTGTATGCTCATATAAGGGCATATCACTTGAAATTTTAAATGGTGGTGCAGATTTATGATTAGCAACATGGAACTATATCTATGATTTATTATATGTAAGTGCAAAGAAGAAAATAGTTGTCATCTATAATTCAAGCAAATGAAAACAGTCAACATCTCTTTATATAACGCATAAAGTCACATTGTACATTTAACATTTCTGTTTGTAATGTAAACATTTGTCAGTTTGATTCTAGGCTTTCTCCAGCAATGTAAAGCCCAACACAGTCCCAGCCCTTACAGTTTATAGGGTAAGACAGAATTTCAAATTTCCTGTGGTTACATATATCTGAATCTCTAGTCATATTTAACATAACTTTAAATACTGATTGACTATACAATAACATTTCCCCCTTTTTTGCTGTTTATAGATAAACCAATGGAAAAAAAAAATACAAAGAGTAACACATGCCTGTGATTCAGTCCCCAGGACAGAAGAGTAAGAGGACATGTGCTTTCTGAATGCTTTTGAATTCACTTTTTTTTCCTACCTGACCTCAAGAAGGTTGAATCTATTATGATTTCACTAGTAGTGATATCAATTTCAGAGTATTATGTTTCAAATAAATAAATAAGTTTACCAATTAGCAAGTCTTTTAAAACATATCTATATCTATATCATCTATATCTATATCTATATCTATATATAATTCTTTGGTCATTTATGTTACTTCAGAGTGACACCCAATTATCTTTTCATATTTATTTACACCAGTGATTCTCATTCATGTGACTAAAATGGGATGCATTAGAATAAATGGAGAAAGATTAATTTAAAATACATATTCCTGGGGCTTCTGATTAAACAAGAGGCTCCAGTAGAGGACCAGTATGAGGATTGTTTATTTTAGCCTTGGTGGGTGGGAGGAGGCATACCAAGATAATTAACTTTAGAAATGACAACCATGGGTATAAAAAGAGACCCACCAATCTCATAAAATGACTTTTATACTTTGTAAATTTACTTCTCCAGTGTTACATGGGCTGGCGATCCCAGTGGTGATCCATAGGAGGAGAATGGGGAGGACTGCTTTGCACTCTGATTCCTCTAGTGTTTGCCCCTTTCTCTCAGTCTCCCTCCCCATTCATGCTGACCTCTCAGCCTTGCCCCCCACCTGCTGCTGGCCTAGAGAAGAAAGCCATTTCTATTGGCCTTGGCTGCCTGGGGAGATCTATATTACTCCAGGGAAACCAAGAGCGGTCCCTATCTTGGTAAAGTGTGAAATTCGGTTTTGATTGCAAAGGGAAGCCATTTCAACAAGATTACACCGTGACCATGTAGATTCTACTCAGCCATATGGCCTGGGGAAGCTTCTTCCTCTGGCCAGGTAACAGTGCATTGCTAATGACGTGGTGATGACATTTTCAAATGGAAAATAAAGCCACCTGGACAGGAATAAAAGAAGCCAGAAAAAAATGACAAGAGGCTGGTAAGGATTAACAGAGCTCTTGACTCTGCTGGCTTCGAAGAGAAGAAATGATGTATTTAATTTACAAGTAAACCAATGAGCATGATGTTATAAAAAGACTTCCTCTGCCTGTTTGGCATAGGAGAACGAGCATCTCTTTTCACCAGAACAGATTCAAATGTTACTTAAAGACATGACTTAACCTCATCAGGCCTCAGTTTCCTTACATGTGAAGAGGTCATACAAACAGACAAAGCTGTCATACAAACATAATGTCAACTGAAGCATAAGTAGAGACCAAAAAAAGTATTTTTTTAGTCATTTGCAAGGAAGAGAAACTGTGGAATATTTAAGTGAAAAAGAGCTATAAAAGGATCTTTGGGGACTTTGTGGAGTTACCAGAGATTCTAATTTCAGTACTGCAAAATGAGCTTTAAAGATGAGGCTGAACGATGACCAGGATCATCTGCCAGAATAGTCAGATATGGCTGGAGCCACTTACACCTCTCACTTCTAGGTACTGTTTACACAGATCCCATCTGCAGTATTGGAGGTCCTGTTGATACTGACAGTGCCATTGTCTGGAAGCTGGTTGGTTGCCATAGCCTGGCTGCCATGGTGACAGAAATGGATTTATCCTTGCTTCTAGTGCAACTTGCCATCAAGTCCACATCCAGGGTGGGATCTCCTAGCTGGCAGAGACATAGAAGTAAGAAAGACTGAGAAAGTGGCCACCTGGCTTTGACTGCTTTGATACTGAGAGATGGGCTTTGCTTTCTACCAAAATGCTTGAGAATATCCAAGGGAAGGGTACTCAGGGGCTAGACAGCTAACGACAAAACAAACACACAACAACAACAGAACCCAATAAATATCTGGACCAGAGAGATAGCTCCATGGGTAAAGTGCTAGCCCTGAAAGTATGAGGACTTGAATTCAGATCCCCAGCACCCATGTAAAGTGTTGAGTGTGGTGGTGATCTCAACCCTGGGGAGGTGGAAACAGGCAATTCCTAGGGCTCACTTGCTAGCTTAAACCTAGCTATCTCTAGCTACAGGGAAAGACCCTGTCTCAAAGAATAAGGTAGAGAGTAGTTAACTAAAATGTCTATATCAACCTCTGGCTTATACACATACACACAAACACACACACACACACACATATGCAGTCACACACACACACACATATACAAACATGCATATACACATGCATACCAACTACACAAAATAATAAATATATTTTAGATTAGGAGTCTGCAAGCATTTGTGTGAAGCGTGGCATAGTGAATGTTTCCTTAGCTTTATAGGCCACCATCCCACCTGCAACTAGAGTACAAGAATAGCCAGGAGCAATATATAAGTGAGTAAGTGTGGCTAGATCCCAATAAAACTTTATGTACAACTACATTTGATTTCCATATTTCTCTTTGCAAGTCCTTGTGGTAGACCAATGACAATGGTGACAAACTAAGTCAAGTTAAACTACTCCACTTTGACCCCTGGCTGGACATGAGTGTAGGCAGAAATAGCAATTCCTTCAGCGGTGACCCATGACACCTTTCCTCGTTCACTTAACTCGCTACTGCTTAGTACTAAGTTGGTTGATTGTGTTGTGTGTTGCTGGAGATTGACCCCAAGGCCTTGTGGGTGTTAGACAGAGCAGGTTCTACCATTGAGTTAAATACCCCCCTTCTCTTCTTACTTTACAAATTTATTTATTTATTTATTTATTTGAGAGTGAGACAAAGAGGCAGGCACTACAAATAAACTTCAGATGTGTGCCCAATATTTTATGCATCTGATTTTACATGGGTACTGAGGAATCTAACCCAGACCATCAGGCTTTTCAAACAGGTACCTTTAACTACCGAACCATCTCGCCAACCTTACTTTTTTAAGTTTGAGACAGGACATGTTAAGTTGCTAGGCTGGCTTTGAGCTTACTCTGTAGCTATGAAATTGCAATCCTTCTGCTATAGACTCTTCTCCATAGCCTGAGTACAGGGTTGGACCACCAGGCTGGACTGTGACTGCTAGTTTCATTGTGAAAATTTTCTAACTAGCACATTCAAGCCCAATCTCCTTCCTATCTTTGGCCCTGCTACTTTTCAGGGGCAAGTTTCAACATTCCCTATCTTAGGTGATAGCACATGGGCATCATTTAGTTGGTTCTAAGAGCATGGGTATCACCTTTCTCTTAATGGTTTTCATGTGATGTTTCAGTAAATTGGTTTAATCAGGGAAAGGAAAGGATCAAGTGAATGGATTTTATGAAAAAAAAAAAGAAATCATTAGCTATAAATGGTTATTATTGCATAGATCAAAATAACTCATGGAAAAAGATACTTTCCTCCTTTTCATAATTAATTTAACCCATAGGAATTATGACCTGAAAGTATATGAAGTCCACCTTGAGCAGGTGGGTTACAAATGTGATCTCTGTCATGAAAAGCATTCAGTTAGGTTTGTTGATTTCTATATGCAAGTTTATTTTTTTTTACTAGAAGCAACCATCACATACATACATGCATACATGTCTTCCAAACATAATAAATTATTTTTTATTTATTATTTTTTTTAATTTTTTTTGTTTATTTATTTATTTATTTGAGAGCGACAGAGAGAAGGAGAGAGAGAGAGAGAGAGAGATTGGGCACGCCAGAGCTTCCAGCCTCTGTAAACAAACTCCAGATGCGTGCGCCCCCTTGTGCATCTGGCCAATGTGAGTCCTGGGGAATTGAGCCTCGAACCAGTGTCCTTAGGCTTCACAGGCAAGTGCTTAACCGCTAAGCCATCTCTCCAACCCAATAAATTATTTTTAGGGCAATAAGATTATTCATCACTATATGAAGGAGGTCAGTAATTTTTATCAAGAGTAGGTTTGATGCCATGCACAGAAAAGCCAATCTATGTTGGTGAAAGCAAATAAGCTCTCACTCTCTCCCTTCCCTTCTCTCTCTCTCTTCCTTTCCCCTCCTTTATTTATTGCCTCTTTCCTTTCCTTCCTCCATCACTTTTCCTCTACTATTTCCTCCTTCTCTCCCTTCCTCCCCTTCTCTCCCTCCCCTTCTTCCACTTTGGATGTATAGTAGCTTGCCGTGCTTCAGAGTTACAAGCTTTCTGCTCCATCGTGTTTAGCATTCAGCTAAAGCATTTGTGGTCCTAGGATGATTGCTTCCTCTGCAGAGCATGTCTGCTTTTTAGGTGCTAGGGTTTGAACATAGGCTCATGTATTTGACCATTTGTTCCCCACCTGGTGGTAGCACTGTTTTGGAAGGTTGTAGAACATTGAGGAGGTGGGACCTCTCTCAAGGAAGGGCAACCTTGAGGTTTGATAGCTGAGCCCCACTTCCCATCCACTTTCTGCTTCCTGACTGCAGACCCAATGTGACTAGCCATGATCCTGCCACCATGTCTTGCATACCATGTTGGACTGTTTCCTTTTTAACCACAAAGCAAAACAAAACTCTTCCTCGAGGTGCTTCTTGTCAGATATTTGTTCACAGCAGTGGACACAAGTCACTAATACATTAATGTAATGCATATTACATTAGGCAAGAAGAGGAAAGATAAAGAGCAAAGGAAACATGCAGGATGAAGTTTCTGTCTTCTCAAATGAGGCTGAGGCTGAAAATTTACTTTTTAAGCTCACAAGGTCACTACTTCTAGCCCAGGTTGGGTTCTTTCATCAAGGGAGAATAAAAGGGTATACAATGGGTTCCAAAGAAACTCAAGATTCTCTCATAGATTTCATCCCAGGAGTCACTTGCACAGATCTATGGGTCATGCCCATGAGCAGGTATATGTGCCAGTCTTTGTCTTAATAGTGTTAAGCCTGAATCCTCAATGTAGTAGAATCAGTTGGTTTTGTGGCATCACTGTATGCAAAATAGTAGTGGTAGCTTAGAAGTCTTCTCCTTCAACTCTCTGAGACACATGACAGAAATGCAGACCCAGAGTTATGAAATGACTTGCACAATATCCCAAAGCTAGTTAGTGGGATATGTCACAGAATACAAAGAATTCTGGATGCTGTCTTTTAAAAAGGCTGGAGAGATGGCATAGCCATTAAGGCACTTGCCTGCAAAGCCAAAGGACCCAGGTTTGAGTCCCCAGGATCCATGTAAGACAGATGCACAAGGTGGCACATGCATCTGGAGTTTGTTTGTAGTGGCTGGAGGCCCTGATGAGCCTATTCTCTCTCTCCTCCCGCTTCCCTCTCTGTATCTCAAATAAATTAGAAAAGAAAAAAATTAAAAAAAACAACAAAAATATTTTAAAAAATTTCTCAATTGTATTTCAATATTTCTCAAATGTCAAATCATTATTCGGTGGAATCTTTTCCAATTTCTTTCATGATTGAAATCTACCCACATCAAGGATATTTGCTTTTGTGATACATTTCTAGTTCTTTTCCCCATTTCTAAGCCCTCTCAGGGTCTTAATCCAATCCTCAGGAGACTCTAAAGAGACATTGGTAACAAGAACCTGTCCAACTTGTCTTCCAAATTTTGCTTTTTTATATTTTCACCTTTAGTGGTTTGAATGTGAATGTATGGCCCCCATACCCTGAGGTATTTTTGCACCTTAACTCTCCAGACACCTGCTGAAGGAGGTGTCACTGGGGGCAGATCTTACGTGCAGCCCTAAGTCTGTTCAGAGCAGTTTGAACTCTGACTGTTGGTGTTTGTTGGCTGTTTGGTGATGTCTCTCTGCTATGATCTCCAGAAGTGAGCCAGCTTCTTCTGCCATTGATGTTGTTTCCCCTGGATTCTGTAAGCCTGAAATTAATCCTTTTCTTCCCATAAGCTGTTTCTTGTTGGGTGTTTGTCCCAAACAAACAAAAAGTAACTGCAACACCACCCATCCAATATTTTCAAACAGAAACTCAAGTCATTTATGCTCTCTCTCTCTTCCTGCTTTCCATTATGACTCAAGTCATCCTCTGTTTTCAATTCTCAATGAACACCATTAAATTCAAAGGTTCTACATGATGTCACAGAATCCTAGAAAAAAATACTCAAATTATTTATTTCACTCTCCCTAGATACATGACAATAAATATTAAGTTTAAAATTTAGAGATATTTGCCTATTTGCCTGTGAAGGTGAGACTAAAATATTATTTTAAAATAATTTTTCTGTTTCAGGACTTTTATTTAGGTCTCTTAGATTCAGCTCCTGCATATTCTCCACCTCACTGGTTATGCTTTTTCTTTCTTTCTTTCTTTCTTTCTTTCTTTCTTTCTTTCTTTCTTTCTTCTTTTTTTTTCTTTTTGGTTTTTCAATGTAGGGTCTCACTCCTGCCTACACTGACCTGAAATTCACTATGTAACCTCCGGCTAGCCTCAAACTCACTACAATCCTCCTACCTCTTCCCCTCAAGTGCTGGGATTAAAAGTGTGGGCCACCATGCAAGGCTTCTGCCTTTGTTTTTTTCCAGAAAGTTATCATTTCCCCCTAGACCACTGCCTTTCATTTGGTCTCCTTATTCTTACCACTCCCACCCACCTCCCACATTGTGGCTCCTAGAGTGTTTACAAAAGAATGTAAAGATCACGTGGCTGCCACGAAAGTGGGATTATGTATTTCTTGTTTATGACACTTTGGTATCATGTCACCACTGGCCATAACAGAGGTCACTTTACCCAGCCCACAGCTATCTATGGCGTTTGCACTATGTTCTGGGCCCACACTAAGCAAGGCTGTGGTAATGCTGAATAAGACAAACATGGCAGCAGCCCTCACAGAATCTTCAGGTAATGAATGGTTGAGAAGGGCTTTGATGGCTTGGCTTCTGTCTGTAGGCCCCACCAAGATCTCCAACCCTTTCCATAGGTCTTTAAACCCCAGCCAGACCAAACTGCCTAGTGTACTTTGAACACATCTGACCACTGCTGGTCCTCCTTGTGTCATTGTGTATACCCTCTTAGCTGATCTGGTGTCTCCATCACCACTTTCTGTAGGATTTCTTTCTACAGAAAGGTGGGTGGGTGGGAGTGGTAAGGTTAACAAGTTAATCATTTTTCCTTGGGAACATCTATGTATTCTGTGTTCATTTAGTTGTCCTCTCATAGTATTGCCTACCTTATTTGTTTATAACCTCCGGCCCCTTGTGACAAGGAAAACATGGTCAAAGCAAATCTATTTTGAATTACATTTAGAATTCAGAAATAACTTATTTTCATTTGATAGAGTTTGATGAGAGAGAGAGAGACTGATTTTCATATTGACCACCAGGAGTTACAATGAACATTTTGTAGTTTGGAGAACAATGACTCCTAAGAAAAGGAGCCAGAAACTCTATGATGCTTCACCCCATTCAACTGTAACAGTTGTGAATCCTCATTAATTGTCTGACAGTGTTTCATGAATCTTGAAAGTAACTGAAATTAAAGGGTTCATTAGTGTGAGCTTCATAACGGGGAAACAGCATCCAGAACACAAGAAAGGGAGTGTTCTCTTTTACCCTTTGGATATCATGAGGTCTAGGGAACAGAAAAAATAGTCTACAGCAAAATGCAAACTGATTTGGAAATTTCCCCCTCAGTCTGAAACATCTTAATAACAAGAATTAAAAGGAGATACACGGAGAAGGTCTCAGAAAACTGATTCATATATTAAAGGGGAGACTCAGTTTTCTATTCCCATAATTTTTTATGTAAGAGGTGGATTTTAAGTTTTACTTGCACACTAAGTTGTTAGGTGTTTATGGGGAGGCCTGCACTTTGTTTTCCCAATGCCTTATTCAGAAACACAGAGGTTCTCCCACACATGTTGATTTTAATTAAATTATAGTGCATAGGTGGTGACTGCCAATAATAGAAAAAGCTCTAAAATTTAGGAAAGGTTTTAAACATAGCATGAATAAAATGATTACTTAAGTCTCCAGATCTCAGGGTATGATCAATTTCTATGTTCTAGGGCAGACAGGACCAAGGTCAAGCAATGGAGTATTTGCTCATATGCACATACGACACATAACTTAGCCATGACATGGTTCTTAGACACACTCCAAGCCTTATAGTGGCAACACATGGGGTCCATAATTTTTCTTATTTTTCAAATTCCCTGCACCCCCTCTCCTTTGTTCCCTTTTCCAGGGACATGAAACTTTACTTTACATTTTATTTTCAAGTTTTCTTTTCAAATAACCTCAGAGAGTCCAGGTGTAAGATAAGAGGGGGTCCTTAGACTTGTTCTGGCTCACTGGAAGCAGAGGCTCCATGCCCATTCTTTCTTTCATTCAATTCATATATTTTTATTTTATTCTTGGAGCCTCTTCTTTATCAACCCATTCAGCAATTTTTTAAAAAATTTATACAAATTCAGTGTGTGTGTGAGTGTGTGTGTGTACGTGTGTGTGTGTGTGTATAGGTTTTGGGTGGGCTGTGGAAATTGATTTACGAGTCAACCACTTTTCTCTTTTCTTGCCATCTCCCGCTTCAGTGGTTTGTCGGCCCTGGGCTTTTCTTTCACTGAAGGAGAATAAGGTTGTCTATGGAAGAGGTCAGCATTTCAAATTGGTGGAGTTCAACTGCACAAATGACATAGAACTGACAAGAAAAGACAGGGGGTTTGGAGGTCACAGACAGCGTAGGTCTCGCTTAGGGTTTTTGCTTTGTGATGAACCCTGGCACTGAAATGAATTAAATAACAGGCTTAAGGACTATTGAGGGAGGACTGAATGCAAATCAAAGATAAGTAGAAGTTTTCTTTCCTAAAAGGGGAATGTTTTTTTTTTTTTTTATTTCCCCCCTTCCCTCCCTTGGTCCATATCTGCACCAGCAAGAGCTGCCTGTTAAACATGATGTCTCTGGCATTATGCGGGGCGCTTTCTCTCTGGGCTGCTGTGATGGCCTATCTTGGCCTATGATTAATGACCTGCTAGGCAATTTGGAAGCCATAATAACTCTGCAGTCCACACATAAACTATATAGTCACATTCCTTTTGCGGATTTGCCAGGCTGTTACCAAGGGGCCGACACAGGAGCAGGATTGCTGGAGAGATAGCAAGCATTTCTGCAAATGCCATTCGGGCCTTATCTAGCTGGAAAGTGCAGCGAGCAGTGGGCTCATTTACAAAATTCAAAGCCTAGATCTCCCAGTGTCTTTATTTCAGCCCAGATTAGGGAAAACAAAATGAAAAAAATCGCTTAAAAAATAAAGGAAAAAAGAAGCTGGTAAAACAAAACAAAAAAATGAACCAATCTTTCTTTGTGGTTCGTAGGCTCTTAGTGACTACATAGTCAGTGCAGTGGAGATTTTCAAACTTTGAATTGGACAAGGTCTAGAGCTGATGATGTCCTCCCAATGCAAAGAACGGATAGTTGAAAACCCCCAAGCTAAAGCAGAGACTGTGTTTCAAGTTTACTGCTTGGAATAGCTTGTAGGCACACTGTGAACAGTAAGCCTGTTCATGGACATGAAAGGACACTGTGCTGGGAGCCCAGGGCATAGAGAGGGGTCTAGTCACTATTCAGCCACTGCCTCCTTTACGAAATTTGATGTGTCTCTTCTTCTTCTTGGACTGCAGTGTTCTCATCAATACAAAAAGGTTGGATATAGCAATCAATCCAGCAGGTCTTCCCTTGTTCTGACTTTTAATCATGTACAGTTATGTACTGAGCACCCACCCTGTGTGGTGGTGATATGAGCCTCTCCAAAAGCTTCTGTTCCAGAGAGATGAGATCATCATAAACAATGAACATAATTAATAAGCAAATGCTATGTATTACAGAGCAACAGGTACTAACTACATAACAGGAAGAGGTGGACATATGAAGGAGAAGCAGCAATGCCATGGGAAGGGACCTGGGGGCAGACTGCAACATGAAATGTGGAGGCCAGTGTGATTTGGCAGTCATTAGAAGGAGACAGGAGTCGGCCAGGCATCTGTCTGAAGGGAAAGCATTCTGGCAGACAACATGATTACAGCAAATGCCTTGATGGTCTGTGTGTCCATTGGTGCTGCCATTGGCCTTGAGACAGACTGGCTTTCAGCCCCTTCACTAGCTGTGGCAACTTTATCATCTAGCTGCATGGTCTTCAGGCTTGGCAGCTTATGGAAGGCACTCTGGGACTCCCACACATATAGAGACCTGGTCCCACTTCAGAGATTCTGATGTAGTTGATCTGGGATACAACTTATGTATCCAGTGGGAGCTTTTGAAAGCACCACAGTGTTTCTTCTGTGCAGTCGAGGTTGATCTAGTCAGCAAGCAGGTCAATACCAACATAACTTTTCCAGGGGCTGTTTGTTACCAAGGAAAGTGATCTTACAATTCATGCTGTCAAGTCTAATACATGTCACTCAGACCACAGGTAATGTCCTGTCAATAGCATTCTGTGCACAGCACTGGACATCCAAAGGAGAACGAGATAGTCTGTGGCTCAGTTCAGAGAAGACAGGCCTGTGCAGGGGATCTTTCAGACACTGAGGTGGATGCAGGGAAGGGAAATGTGGGATACTAAAGGTCATTTATTTTCGAACAAGTCATTCAAACACATCTTTAGTGTATTTGCCATGTACATGGAAAGTTGATTGGTGCATTTTTGTTTAAATTATTTCTTTAGTGCTCACTTCGGCAGCACATATACCAAAAAAAAAAAATCTTTATTGTTTCTAATCAATAAAAGTCATGAAATAATTTCTTTGGTGTATTATATATAATAAATAAAGCACACACACACACACACACACACACACACTGACAAGTATTGAGGCTGGGACGATGGGTTAAGGTGCTTTCTTCCAGGCCTGCTGAACTGAGTGTGATCCTCCTCAGTGCCCACATAAAGCTAGATGCAAACTGGCACATGTGTCTGGAATCCCAATGTGCCTACAGCAATGTGAGGTAGAGTCAGAAAAATCTGGATGCTTTCAGGCAGCAGTGGCAAGAAAAACCATATCTCAAAAGAAGGCAGAAGAAGAGAAAAAAAAATGGGGTTGTCCTCTGACCTCCACACTCACATGCACATACAAGTAATTAATAAAAATAGAAAAAAATTGGCTGGGGAAATGGCTTAGCAGTTAAGGCATTTGCCTGTGAAGCCTAAGGACCACGGTTTGATTCCCCAGGAACCACATAAGCCAGATGCACAAGGAGGCACATGCGTCTGGAGTTCGTTTGCAGTCGCTGGAGTCCCTGGGGTGCCCATTCTCTCTCTCTGTCCACCTCTTTCTCTCTCTCTCAAGTAAGTAAATAAAAATACATTTAAAAAAGTATAAACCATGTTTTGAAGATGAACAGTACTTATCTCTGTGAAATGTAAAACCCTCTTGAGCATGGTGACTACAGAAAATGGAGCTACAATTTTGAAATTACAAGTGAGCAAGATGAGTTAGTGGCAATAAAGAATGGAAGAGGACATTTGAAGTTCAGGGACTCTTAGCTCCTTTTTAAAAAAAATTCATATGAAAATAGGCCAAAGAGAGTTAAAATTAAGTGGTGGTTAAGGTAGAATTTTAATCAGTCTGTTAATCAGTGTTGGTCCCTTCGCATGGTTAGCCAATGGATTCTTCTTTGGAATTCCCAGACACCAGCCTTTTTTTTTTTTTTTTTTTTGTCCATATGGCCAGATTTCTCTTTCCTCTATTTATGTCTAAGCATTGTAATGGCCAGTCCAAGGTCCCAGTGCATGAACTTAGGACAACCCAAGACACAGATTCCAGTGCGTTTAGAAAAAGGAGTGAGACCGTCTGGTCATTGTGTATGATTGAAATGCTCATGTAGAGAAAGACACATATAGTTTGGTCAGTAAAGTAGCCGAGTTTGTTCCCCAGAGTCTATGTAAAAAATCTGGACAAGGTGTTGAGCACTTAAAATTCCAATGTGTATATATGCTTTAGAAGTGTGTTTGATGTTACACTTTCATGCCATTCTAAAACCGTCTCTTTTTTAAAAAAGTTTTTAAAAATAAATTTTATTTATTTATGTGCAAGCAGAGAGAGATAGAAGAGAGACAGACAGAGAGAGAATGGGCACACCACAGCCTCTAGCCACTGCAAGTGAGTTCCAAACACATGTGCCACCTTGTGCATCTGGCTTATGTGGCATCTGCAGAACTAAACCTGGGCCTTTAGGCTTCACAGGCCAGCACATTAACCACTAAGCTATCTCACCAGACCCCCCAAAATCTCTTTTTTCTATTGAATATGTTTTATATCTGCATCTCATATATGTATAAGAGTACTAAAAAGAATACAGTTTAACAAAAAAAAAAAAAAATAGCTGCAGAAAGTTCCAAAGTATACATCAACTTCCTCATGCTAGTCATTACATTGCGTTCCTAACATTACAACAAAGGAACATTGTTGTTTGGTACACATGTTCCTTTTCCACACCACCTTATTACGTCTGTCTTTAGGGGAGATACTAGAAAGATTGGCTTATAGAACAAACTTTTTTTTTTTTTTTTTTTTTTTTTTTTTTTTTTTTTTTTTTGGTTTTTCAAGGTAGGGTCTCGCTCTAGCCCAGGCTGACCTGGAATTCACTATGTAGTCTCAGGGTGGCCTTGAACTCACAGTGATCCTCCTACCTCTACCTCCTGAGTGCTGAGATTACAGGCGTGTGCTACCACGTCCGGCAGGACCAACATTTTTAAACCTTAATATGTATTGCCAGAATGCCCTCCAACATGGCTCAGTCAACCTTCTCCATGCTGATCCTTCACCAGGCCCTTACAGGGAACACTTGAACCACAAGACACTGGAGAGGGTAAGATCAAGACTAACCTTAATCTTCTACATCTTCCCTCCCTCACTTCCCCTCTCCCTCTCTCTCTCTCTCTCTCTTATCTCTAACTCTTGTATATTAGTTATCTTTTTCCTCATTTTCTTAGTGGGCACTGACCTGTAACTCCCAGAACCAGCATGGGGCTATCAGCCACAATGAGCTTTTGATCAGAGAGACCTACAAGGTTTCCTAAAAGACACATAGATTTCTGTCAGAGTACTTGATGACCCACCAAAGGCTAGTGGTAAGACCCTACTGCTGAAGACACCTTATGTGATTGACATGCAAATTAGAATGGCATGGCTGGAAGTTGGAAGAGAGTCAGTCCCCAGACAGTCAGCGCGTCTAGTGCCAGAAGGTGCTACATGGGTGACTGGGGGAAAATGACCAATATCTGTCAAAGCAACGCATGGTCTAACCTACTTAGCAGCAAATAATTTGTTGTGATGCCCACACAAGTGCAGTAGTGGCACACAGCCATGGTGGGAAACCAACTGCTCTCAATTTGGCTAACTGATCTCCTCAGTGGTATGGGACCCATAGCTGGAGCTTGGAAACAAGTCAGAACCATATCCAAACATAAACCCACTCACCAATATCAAGCTACCATCAATTGTGGGCTACAAGAGGGCATACACCTATTAAATTCTCTATAAAAAAAAAAGTAAGGGCTATCTCATTTGTCCTGGTGCTAACTTACTCTCCATTGGAGAATCTGCTTCTCTTTTTCAGATAGATGTAGATCCAAGGAGAGAGCCACCCCATCATACCTCAAAAGGGCCCCGGCTGAAACTAAGAAAAATTGGCGAAACAAGCAAGGGTGCTGTTTTCCTGATGAACCGGATACCAGCACAAGGGGGAAGGAGATCAGCACAGAGAAAAATCAACTCCTACCAAATCAGAGAGCCAGAGCCTCAGAGGCCCCCAACACCTCATCACTGAAGCAGACCAAAAATGAACCCAACATGGCTCAGGGAAATTTTGTGGAAGAGGGGGTGGAAAGAATGTCAGAGCCACATGTTGGGTCATGATATGCAGAGACATTTAGCTTACCCATAACTGTGGGCTAACTCCACAATGCATGACCTATATACCTCAACAAGGAGGAGCCAAGGGGAGGGGGTAGGTCATGGATGAGCCTAATAATGGTACCAAACTGACTGTATTTGCTGAATACAAAACTAACTAATAAAGAAAAAAAAATAAAAAAATAAAAAAAGAGAGAGAAGCAAATTCTCCAATGGAGAGTAAAGTTAGCACCAGGTAAATGGGATAACCCTTATTTTTTTTATAGAAGAATTTAATAGGTTTAGGCCCTCATGTAGCCCACAATTGGTGGTACCTTGATAATGGAGAGCAGGCTCATTTTTTTGGATATGGCTCTGACTTGTTTCCCAGCTCCAGCTGTGGGTTCCGTTCCACTGAGCAGATCAGTTAGCCAAATCAAGAGCAGTTGGTTTCCCACCATGGCTATGCGCCATTATTGCACTTGTGTGAGTGTCACAACAGGTTATTTGCTGCTAAGTAGGTTAGACCATGAGTTTCTTGGACAGATATTGGTCATTTTCCCCCAGTCGCCTATGTAGCACCTTTTGGCACTAGACGCACTGACTGTCTGGCGACTGACTCTCTTCCAGCTTCCAACTTCCAGCCATGTCATTCCATTTTAAGTGTCAACTGCATATGGTGTCTTCAGCAGTAGGGTCTTACCACTAACCTTTGATTAAATTGAGCTGACTATTATAGTATAAGATAAGGGTCTAGTTTCAGTATTCTACGTGTGGAAATCCACTTGTCCCTGCACCATTAGTTGCCTCTCATCTGGCTATGTGGGGATTTTAGACAAGAGATATTGAGTCTGGCTTTACATAGCTTCTAGGGGTCTGAATTCAGGTCCTCACGCTTGCACAGTGAGTGCTTTACCTGAGCAGTCTTTCCATCCCAAGAACTGAGAAATAAACCCACACAGCTATACCAACTGATTCTCAAAGGAAAAACATGAAAGAAATTAAAAACAGAAAGCAGATATAAAAATGACAGTTTCTTCATTAAAGTTTCTACCACAGAAGTCTCACATGCTCCCTGTGGGAGTAGGGGAAGGGCTGTCAGCCCGTTTTAGGTTACATGAGGTCTCAGAGTCTCTGACAAGGCCTTCGTTAACTTGTCCTTGTTTGCACACACTATAACCTGTACAAAGCACATTGGCCTGTGGTTGTTCTGAGTCATCATTGGCTGGCTTCTATAAACTTGCTTCAGCTTGACTGACTCAGGGCACAACCAAATATCTATCAAAGTATTCACCGCAGTGCTCTAATAAGCCTAAGTAGCCTGAAGGACATTTGTCAGGCTCCCTCCAACAGTACTCCTGAGAATCCTTCCTTTATAAGCATATCCTTTTAGCTTCTCCTCCCACCCTATGGAAGCCTAGTGTCACTTACCTCATGCAGGCAAAGACCAGTACATGCTCAGGGCTCAGGGTTCTTGTCTTAACTAAAGTCCTTTCTGAGGGAAGTCGTTATGTACATATCTGTTCAAGCTAAGGCCCATTCAAACAAAGCTATCTGAAGTTTAAGAGGTAATATGGCCAGAGTCTCTTAAGACCCCTTGCTGGTCATGGTGGCACGCACTTGGTATGCTGAGGCAGAAGGAATTAGAGTCTAGCCAGTGCTATGTAGTAGGACCTTGACTCAAAGCAAAACACCTCATAAGATTTCTAACCAGCAAGGAAGTTACAATGCCCAGATACCTCTTCTCTGGAGGTTGGAGTGGAAAATAAAATGCCCATAAAAAGAACAGATAACAAACTGGAACAAGCAGTTCCAAAAGATCCAAAGCAACGCAGTCAGGTTTCTAATCGTATTGGCCCCTCTCCTGGCTCCAGTTTTCTGTTGTAGTTACCTCTGCATTGCTGGGGGGGGGGGGGGAATCTGACCACAAACAGCTGATGGAAGGAAAGTTTTGATTTTGGATTATAATCTTAAATTTATAATCTTAAATTTAATGATGGCAGAGGAAAGCATGGCATGGGCAGAGGGTGGGCATCACAATCAGTCAAAACAGGTGGGAAATAGCAGCAAGAGAGTAAGTTAAACTCTGGCAAAAGGAAGCCAGCTATAACACCCCAAAGCCTGTCCCCAAGAGTGCACCTCTTCCATCAAGGCTCCACCTCCCAAATGGCTGCCAGCTAGGGACCAAGCATTCAAAACCCATGAGTTTATGGGGAACATCTGATTCAAGCACCATAGTATATAATATACATATATATTTCCATAGACATTTACCCGGTTGTGTACCACCAACGTGCTATTTATAAATTTATTTATTTATTTATTTATTTATTTATTTATTTATTTATTTGGGACAGAGAGAGAGAGAATGGGGATGCCAGGGCCTCTAGCCACTGTAAATGAACTCCAGATGCATGTGCCACCTTTTGCATCTGGCTTTATATGAGCACTGGCGAATCAAACCCAATTCCTTAGGCTTTTCAGGCAAGCTCCTTAACTGCTGAGCCATCTCTCCAGCCTGATGTGTTCCTTTGTATTACTAATAATCTATGGTGTTCATGTTCCAAACAACTTTGCCTAATGCTTAACTGTTAAAGAACCTCTGAGGTGATCCTTGTCCTTGGCTGCTATAAATAAAGATGCTATGAACATTTGTGTAGTAGCATTTTGTAAGGAAGTAAGTTTTCATTTCTCTACTGTAAATACTGGCTTACGTATTTGTATATTTAACTTTATTAGAACCTGACAATGGGTTTTACAGAGTATCTCTACCATAATATAGTCTCACAATCAGTGCACGAGTTATCTATTTTTCTACATCCTTATCATCACGTGTTGAAATTACTTTTTATTTTTAGCCATTCTGTTATATGTCTTGAAACTTCCAATCTTCTGACAAATAGTCATGTTGGCTAAGCAACTGAACCACCAGCATGGCCCCATTCTGGTATATCTGTATTGCCATCTTATTAAGCTTTAGGTGGGCATTTCCCCCATATCTAATGATAAATAACAGTTTATGGATTTATTTTCCATATATGTGTCCTTTTCTGCAAAATGTCTGTTCATATGTTTTATTCACTTCATAAATTGTTTTTTTTTCCTATTGAGCTTTGAAAGTTACTTACATATTATATGTGCTTGTCTTTTACCAGGTATGTGGTTTGCAAACACTTTATCTAAGGCTGTTGATTGTCCTTTTACAATTTTCATGTTGACTAGCTGTCATGTCGCTGTTGGGAGGGGAGCAAAGTCATCAACAGCCTTAACTAGAAGTGGATCCTGCCAGCTATATAGCTGGCCAGCTAGGCCAACTGGGTCAACTGGTGCAATAGTGGCGTGTCTATTATTGGTGAACCAACTGCTCTCTGATTATACTTGAGACCTGCTCCATGGGAGGGAATTCATTCCTGGTACTGAAAATCTAATGAAAAGCCTATGGCTGGGGAGGTCAGAAGCCTAGGGTGGGGAGACGTCATGACTGTTGTTTGGCTAAGTGAATATAGGGCACCCTCCAAATTACCCTCTAAATATTTATGTTCATTCCCATATATTAACTACTCACACTTTGGGTTACATAAGCTTCTCTTTTCAAAGAGCAGTGACCACTGGAGAGATTCAAAACTAATCAAAGTGCTGAGAAGAAGCCACAGTGGAGTGTTCAGCACTAAGTGAGACATCTCTATCACACCCTCCAAAGTTCAGGGACCAGAAGAGGTGGAAGAAAGAATGTAAGAGCCAAAGAAAAGGGAGGAGTGCTTTGGAATGCTGACTTCCAGACACTATGTGGTTGCTGCAATCATGACTTCACAGTGGTTGATGCTACCTACACAAGACCTGCATGGTATGAAGGTCTCCCCAAAAAGATAACATGAAAATAGAACAGGGACCAGCTGGAAAGAGGGGGGTGCTGTGGAGGAGGGAGAAGAGAAAGGAGGCAAAGGAGGTAGTGGGAGTGAATTATGATCAGGATACATTGTACGTATCATTGGAGGTTGTCATTAAAAAGTTTTAAAGAAGAAACTTAGTAAAGCAGGGAGTGGTAAAGTCCAGATATTGGTTACCTTCATGAGTAACAAATCTAATTAATTTTGTTTTAAATTTATTTAATGTGATTTTTAAGCATGCTGTGTTAGAGAACTGGATTATAACATGCAGGAAAAATTTTGCAATTCACTCTTGCAAGTTGCAATCAATAAACTCCAACAGCACACAGTCTGTTCCATCGCCAGCTCCCCACCTCACCTTTCTAGAGGTGGCTTTCTTGCATAAATAGGTAGGGAAATGGGCGCTTTCCTTTCATGTTTCCAGTTTCCTCACAAGTGCCCTGCATTCTCAGCTATTCCACTTCTGCTAGTCATTTACTGCAAGTTGACCCAGAGACACAGAAGTAGGGCAAGCCACTGTTCCCCCTGACTGTCCTACTTCTTAGCCCCACAAAGCGGCCAGAACAACCATGGCTTCCCTTGGCAAATGTTGGTGAATTGTTAGACAGCATTACAATGTTGGAAGGAAAATCCTAAAAGTGCTGTGACTTTTGTAGAGTATATGGGAAAGTACAGGTGTACATTCAATCCTTCCCTTTTTTAAAATTAAGAATGATTTGTTTGAAATTCATATGTGACACACATGGTGTTAGAGCCATTTAGAAAGAGCACACAGATCAAGATTTCAATTTAGGTATGCTTATGGGTTCCATATGAAATGCTCCCTGCTTCCACAAGCTCACGTGTTAAATGTTTGATCCCTAGCGACACTACTTTGGGAGGTTCAGGACGTTTCAGGAAGCGGGGTCTAATTGGAGGAAGCGAGTCATTGAGGGCAGGCCTAGTTCTAGCCCTTTCCTCTCTCTTTGCTTCCTGTCAGCAGTGAGAAGAAGCTGCCCTGTCTCATCTTGCTTCCACCATGATGCCAAACGCTTGAGGCCAAGAGGATGCAACATGGGCCAGAATAAACCCTCCCTCCCTTCAAGTGTTTATCATGGGTATTTTGGTCACAAAAGTGAAACCTAACACAGTTATCTTGCTCTTCATTTTATTCTCTCCTGAGACACCTGTATTTTCCCACCCAGCCCCCATGGGAAAGCTTGTTCTCTACTCTCTAGGAAGAATCTCTTCCCCTTGACATTTCCACCTCCAATGGTTACCTTTCCCAAGGTGGAATCATTCTCTCTTGGTCACACTTCAGATGACATATGGGAAAGTATTCCACAGTAGAGGTTGGCCTAAGGTAGGTTTGAGTTTCTAAGTCATATGGAAAATTTCAGAATAGTATTTCAGATTTCTTCTTTAAGATAACTTATTAGTATAACTATAACCATACTTCTTTATTCTGTTTATTATTTTGCAGGTAATCACTAATAGATTTTAGGACATATATAAACTTATCTCTGGAAAAAAAATATGAATTCTGCCCCAGAAAAACCTCGAACAGGTAAGAAGGACAGGAACGTTTACCCCATTGTCTTCTCATTTGTAAGGCATTTCCTCCATGGAGTCAGAAAGTGCTTTGTTATGCAGAGGTGCATTCCTTTGTTTAATCCATTGTTCCTAAATTATACCCTTCATGCCCATCTGGGATAAGAAACAATCTCACTGCCTATCCAATTCTCCCCCTGTGGCCCCTCATAGGAGCAGGTCCAGGTACAACAAACTGAAATTCAGGTGTTAAGAGAAAAGCGATGAAGCAAGCCATAGTCCAGTTCAAAAAGGAGCTCACCTTACAGTGGGGGAAAGCAGATGTACCAATGAAAGAGCACACTACAATTGATAAACACCACAAGTGAGCATGAGCTATGTAGAGTAGAACCGCAAAGGGGATTCTTGATTCTGGGTACGGAAATGGAAGGATGTCACATTGTCACTGGGCAGTGAAGGATTAGTAAAAGCTTGCTTGGTAAAGAGTAGAAGTTGGGGCTGGAGAGATGGCTTAGTGGTTAAGGTGTTTGCCTGCAAAGTCAAAGGATCCTGGTTCGACTCTCCAAGACCCACATAAGCCAGATGCACAAGGGGGCACATGCATCTGGAGTTCCTTTGCAGTGACTGGAGGCCCTAGTGCACCCATTCTCTCTCTCTCCTCCCTCCCTCCCTCTTTGTCAAATAAATAAATAAAATATATTTAAAAAAAAGAGTAGAAGTAAAGGGGCTGGAGAGATGGCTTAGCAGTTAAGGCACTTGTCTGTGAAGCCTAAGGACCCAGGTTCAATTCCTCATTGACCACTTAAGCCAGATGCACAAGGTAGCACATGCATCTGGAGTTTGTCTGCAGTGGCTAGAGGCCCTGGTGTGCCTATTTTCCCTCTCTCTGTCTGTGTTGTGTCTCTCTCTCACTCTCTTAAATAAATAATTCAAAATAAAAAATTCTAAAAATAAAAGAGTAGAAGTGAAGGATATGTGAGGTACAGAGGAAGATCAAACACTCCTAAGATATAGAGACCTTTGAGTGAGGAATTTTGTGTAATCTATTGTGATTATACTGTGCATGTGTGTGTATGTAGTGCAGGTGTGCATTTCATTGAAAAGGAGTGACAAGGGATGTGATTAAAATGTTAGAACAAATGCCAAAGGTATTCAAACATGCTAAGGATGCTGGACTTTACTTTGTAGGTGTACTGGCCTTAGGTGACATACATGGATGATGCTTTCAAGTAGGAGGATAATTGGCTGCTCAGTCAATATACAGAGTCATGTTAGCATTGAGTATGACTTGCTGGGGAGACAGGAGGAAAGTGTAGTAAAGAGATTGTTGGAAGTGATGCAGAACTGAACTAGGGTAGCAGATATAGAGCACAGAGAACATGATAGGTCCACCCTGCCCAGAAACAATGGACCAAGAAGTGAAGGATGTTTTAAATTCCTTGATGAGCCTCTTCCCAGTATATGGTGATGCTGTCCATGACACAGGTAGAGACAAATATGGAGAAGACTTGGTCCAATAGGTTGAGTTCATAGTACCTGGAAAACACCCTGATGGAGAGGTTCAGGTTCATTGGTACAAGTGATGTATGGCCAGAATGAAAGGTTATTGAAATCATTAGATCTGCTCAGTGGAACAGAACCCATAGCTGGAACTGGGAAACAAGTCAGAACCATATCTAAAAATTGAGTCTGCTCTCTAATATCAAGCTCCCACCAATCTTGGGCTACAAGAGGGCCTACACCTATTAAATTCACTCTAAAATAATGATGGCTATCCCATTCATCTGGTGCTGACTTTACTCTTCACTGGAGAATCTGCTTTTCTTTTTCAGATGGACACAGAACCTGAGGAGAGATTTGGCCCATCGCACCTCACCAGGGCCCCAGCTGAAACCACAGAGTAATAGGGGAAATGAGCAAGAGTGCTGCTTTCTTGGTGAACCTGGCATCAGCACAAGGGTGAAGGAGATAGACACAGAGGACACCCAACACACAGAGAACAAAATGGGGGTCTACTAGCTTCCTCTTGTTGCTACAGAAAATTACCACCACTTAAAGATGTTATCTTTTGAAGCTTTAAGTTAAGTCTTTGAGGGCAAAGGCAAGGCTTTTAGCAGGGTTATATTCCTTTGGCATTCTCTCTCTCGAGAGCTTCTGTTTCCTTTTTCTCCTTTTTAAAATAATTATTTGTGTGAGAGAGAGAGAGAATGGGCACACCAGGGCTTCTTGACACTGCACACGAACTGGAGACACACGTGCGACTTTGTGCATGTGCCTGTATGCGAGTACTGGGGAATCAAAGCTTTAACAGGAGACTTTGTAAGCAAGTGACTTATCCACTGAGCGATATCTCCAGCCTGTGTGTGTGTGTGTGTGCGTGTCTGTGTGTGTGTGTGTATGTGTTTGCATCCATGTGAGTGTAGGTGCTCACTTATCATAGCGCACATGTGTAGACCAAAAAACAGCCCAGAGTGTTGGTCCTTGCCTTCCACCTCATATGAGGCAGTGTCTCTTGTTGTTCTCTGCTATAGATACCAGGCTGACTGGCCAATGAGCTTCCAGGGATTCTCCTGTCTCTGCCTCTCATCTCACTGCAAGAGGGTAAGGATTGCAGACACTCAGCATGTATTTGGCTTTACATGGGTTCTAGGGATCAATGGGGCTCATAGTTGTTTCCATCAAAGTATATCATTATCCACTTGTCAATCAAAGGAATACATGGTGTTATTCTCATAGATCCTTAATTATATCTGCAGAATTCCTTTCCCCATGTAAAGTAATCTAGTCCAGGTTCTGGGGGTTAGGATATGCACATCTTTGTGTTCAAGTGGGGACTGTCAGCCCACCACAGGGGTAAATCAGAACAGCATTATAGAATGAGGAATGATAAAGGATGAATGCACAAATATTGTCAGCATCAATGCTGAGAAAGAAGCAGGAAGATATTTGCAGAGTAAATACTTCTTGGAAGCCGATGGATCAAGAAATTTCTAAACAGAAGAATCAAAACTCTCCCCAGGACTCTTCTTTGTGGCTAGTCCTGTTAGCCCGACCTTCACCTCACTGGGTTTATCTTACTGTTAAGCCCACGAAATCAACAATGAACCACAATCATCTCTGCTCAGTTGTCAGTTCCTGACTTATTTGCTATCCTGGTTTGAACTCTGGCCTAATCAACTCTGAACTTCTGGTTTGATTCCCAGGTCTAAATTTGATGATGTTCAGGAACATGACCTTTGACCTTCCTTTTCAGAATTCAGATCAGCCTGCCCTTTGGTTCCTTTTTTTTTTTTTCTCACAGGGATACCCATAACAGCAGCCTTCAAGATCCCTGGGGACCTTCAATCCAAGTGCTGGTGTCTTCTTTCCCTTGGGCTTCTTGAGTAGAAAGGGCAGAAGCTTTGGCTCTTGTCCCGTCATTAAGACTTCCTGGTTTAACAAGACAGATGCAGCTAGAGAAAGGCTATTCCCAGTCCCATTGAGGCCATGGGCTCCTTCTCTGGGAGAACAACTTGACAAAGGGGTTGTTGAAGTCTAGGTTATCTGTCCACCATCCAAGTGCAGAGTGAGGTACTCTCTCTTCCAGAACCATATGGAATAAAGAAACTTAGTTCCCCTAAGAAAAGAGTACACAAAAATGAAGGGAAGGAGCTTGATAGGTATCAAAACAGATACTCATTACACTGTGGAAAAATATATAACCTTTCCACAAAGGAGATGATGGTATTCCTATAGTATTATCATGAACTTTATGAATAGACAGTCTTTATGAGAGTGGCCAACCATGATTATGGTTTTAATTATGCAATGTATGAGCAGATACCTGATGCAAATGTGCAAACTATTACAGAACATGCCCTCGTGAACCTAGCACAATGCTTGGCACATAGGAGAGATTCACTAACACTTGTTGAATTAGAGATCAGTAATGAGTCAGTAGTGAGTGTGGATATAAACTCTCTAATCTATAAATACTTTTTCAAAAATCAGAGGTGGCTTTTATTTTTATTCCTAATGCATTTCTTTTCTTCTTACAGGACATAAGTAGCAGTAAACGTTTAAAATTTAGACTTCCAAGCCAGCGTGTTAAAAACCCACTTCATGCCCACACACTGGCTTTAGAAAGCAAGAACTGTTGAGAGGTTTTGTATCATCTGATGAGGGGCTGAGTAACAAGAGACTAGGGGTTAACGATTAGTGGTTTAACACCACATTTACCTAAGCTGAAAGGTTTTTTTTCTAAAGATCTTTGAAAGACCTTTGTGAAGTATGTAATATGAGGGCTGGGCTTGAAGCCCAAAGTTAACACATTCACCATGCTTTCTGCCTACTCGCATCACTTTCTCTGGTCAGAGTTCTTCCAGTAAGCGCTCAGACAATTCTTCTCTATTTTCAACTGAGACACAATTAATTCCTTGGTGTTAGGACACCATCAGAAATGGGTGAGTTTTACCCTGAATGACTCTACTGGTTATAACATGCATTCCTAATGGGGGTGGTATCACTGCCAAGGACACAAAAACTGGCTGTTGGAATGGACAGAAACCTCAGAGATTGCCATGACCTGTAACCCTTTAGAAGACCACACTGCATAGATAGTACCTCACTGATAACTTCATTGGGTTCAAATAGGAAACAAAAATAAGACAAAGAGAAACAATAATGACAACAATGATAATTTTAAAGACTGGGAAACACTGGGCTGTAAAGAAGTACTTTAAAACTCTAGAAAGCTACTGTGGTGGTGCATACCTTTAATCTCAGCACTTGAGAGGTTGAAGCAGAAGGATCAAAAGTTCAATATTAGCCCAGGTTATATAATAAGTCCCAGGTTGGCCTGGGAAATATCGTGAGACTTTATTTTAATCAAAAACAAAACAAATCAAGTACATACCAAGACTACCAAGACAAACACATGACTTTTATTATTCCTTTTCTCTTTACTCTGCCCTCAAGGAAAAAAAAAAAATACCACACTGGGAATAGAGACTTGAGCTGTAATTTTGCTGACCTATCTACCACTCATTAGCACAATCCATTCATTCATTTATTCTTCAAATATTTATTGAGCCTCTTCTATGTTCTAGGCCCAGTGTCAGAAAAGTGCCAGGAAAAAAAATGGGCAAAGTTCTCGCTTCCAAAACATTTTTTGGGGGGCAGAGGTTTGAGGTAGAGTCTCACTATAGCTCAGGCTGACCTGGAATTCACTATGCAGTCTCAGGGTGGCCTCGAACTCACAGCCATTCTCCTACCTCTGCCTCCTGAGCGCTGGGATTAAAGGTGTGTGCCACCACGCCTGGCTACTTCCCAAAACTTGATGTTTGAGGTGGGAACATGAACAAATCCCAAATGTCTATAAGTAATAATAATGAATAAGAAGATAAGAAATATGGTTCTACTAGCTATCTGGAGTAAGTGATAATGAATTACAAAATTTATAACACTACATGCTATAGAAAGTTCACTGGCAAAGGGGGTGATCTCTGGAGATCTGAGCCAAGTCTCAACTGAGGAGAAGGATGGCAGCCTGAAAATGACCTGGGGACAGATTTCTCAAGGCAGAAAGGAGAGTGAACTGCTGAGGCTGAGGTGATCTTGTGTCTGAGAGATGGCAAACGACAGATGCAGCCAGAGTGAAGTGAATTAGCCAAGTGAGGCAGCGTCCAACCAGGGCCAGATCATCACGGACTGAGCACCAGTGGGAGGCACCTGGCTTATTCTAAACACACCATGACTTTGGGCAAGCCATCCTATTTCCATCAAATGAAGAGGATGGAGTGGGGCTGCTCAATGGCTCTGGCCTTATGTAGTTTTGAGTGTAGCTTCATTTCAGTTTCAGGATCTGAGACAGTGCCTACTTCCTCAGAAGGAAAATCAATGAGCACAAAAGGCAGTGTATTGGTGAATTTTGCATCACTGTGACAAAATGCCTTAGAGAAACAACTCAAGGGAGGAATGATTGACCTCATAGCTTCAGAGGGCATAATCCATAGTTGTTGGCCCTGCACACTTGCACATCATGGTGTCTGGAGAGTGTGCCCTCTTCACCTGGTGGGAGACAGACAGGAAGCAGAGAGAAGGGACCAGGGTCCAGTGCACCTTTGAAATGTACATCCTCAGTGAGGCCTCATCTTCTAAGGATTCCACAACTTTCCGAAATAGTACCATGACCTGGGACCAAGCATTCCACACAGAGCTCATGTGGACAGTTGACCGTCCATATTCAAACAATAAAAATGTCCTGGGGGTTTTCCTTTGTCTCCTGGGCTTGAGTGAGAAGGAAGCCTAGAGTTCTCAGGGTTTCATACGCCTCAGAAACCCCAAACCCGCTCTCCTCCTACTTTTGATTTTTTAGAGACACATGGATTTTTTTCTTCCACTGACAATGTGCTTCTCATATTACTACAGCACCATGGAGTGGGGTAAAGCCCAGGATTAAGGGTCAGGGGCCTTGGGCTCCAGAATCCCATCTGTTGGTAAATCATTAGGTAGCCTGTGCCAGGCCATTCCGGGATCTGGGCTTCCAGACCCTCATCTGGGACCATCATTAAGATTTCTCCTGGAACACAGACTCTATGATTCTATTACCCTCCTCCTGGCCAGGGCTGAGGAGGGGTCAAGCTTCTGCACTCAAGCCCACCCAACTGTCCTAAAGCAATCAAGCAATTTCCTTGGAAATGGCTTAAGGAGAAAAGTGACCAGACTCTTATAAAATATGATGAAACCCAGTCCCCAGCCGAATATTAAGTTACAGAGGGGTCTGTGACTGGAGTGGGGGGGGGGGGTTGGAGAGAGACGGAAGATGCAGGATTGGGAGAGAGAAATTTTAATTGCAATTGTTTGGCCCACTGATCCTAGGCAAATGACAAGAACCTGCTCCCCCCCCCCCCCAGCCTGAAACACAGATATTTGAAAGGCAGACGGCTGGGGGATGGTTTGGGTTTTCCCTCCCCTCCGAGGCTGTTTGAGGAGCTGGTCTACAGCACTGACAAGCACGGGTTTGGGAGGCCATTGAAAAGTTTTGGGTCTAAATAGGGTAGGCAGCTTGGCTTAAGAGTTGCTAAGGAATACCTGGCAACCGGCAACAATAGGCCTTTTAGAGAATCCAGGGCAAACAGTGACCGTGGTAATGGGGTGGGCTTAAGGGTCTCCTTTGCTGGCTGGGCCCCTCCTCTCCTCATACAGGGGCCTGGGCACTGGGCTATGTTCCGGAAATTCCCTGCACAAAGCCCCATTCAGTGGGAGGAGGGCCAATGCGTGTGCTTTGGGGGGAGTGGGGGTGGAGACAGGGGTAGGGAGCAGGCGGGGGAGGGGGGTGCCAGAGAAGGAGCTTTACTGCCAAAAAAAAAAAAAAAAAAAAAGAAAAAAGAAAACCTCTCAAGTCTCTTTCTTCTTGCAAAGACTAAAAAGAGGCACAGAAAGTGCTAAGTTTGTAAAAGGGGGCTGAAAAGATTCCGAAAAGTAGCATAAAAGGGGCTGGGGAACGCCCCGTGAATTTTGAACAGAGAGCAAAACAGGCACCCTAAAAAGCAATTAGTGATGCTGTGTCTAAATGAAGAGGCAGCTATTTTGGGATGGGGAGCTGACAGCTGGAGGTAGGTGTGCAGCGGCTGGTGTGTGTGGGGAGGGTCAGAGCAGGTGAGGAGAAAGAAGGGATGAGGGGGGAGTGGAGGAGGGGAAGGAGAGGAGGGAAGAAACACAGAGAGGTTGAAAGTGGGGGACCATGGCCTGAACCTCCAGTGGCTCTTGCTCTTACCTGTCTTTGCTGTTGCAGACTTGGGTCATGCAGCTACCTTATGCACTCTGATTTTGTCACCCTCACTTGGCCACCCCTTCAGGCAGACCCAGAAAAGCAGGGAAGCTTTGAACAAGGAGAGGCTCCCCGAGTCTGAAGTGTATCCACAGCCCCTCTGGTCTCTGCTCAGCACAAAGGAAGCCCCAGTGTGCTGAGTGCTTGGAAGCACCCTGTTCTTTCCTTGTCACAGCCAGTGAATGGTGGATGCTCCAGGGAGCTGGGTGTCTGCCTGGGTTCCTGGGGAGGCTCAGATGGCAGTCAGTGGAGGAAGGCAGAGGAGCCAACAAATTAGCACTCTACAAATTCCACGTGCTGGAGCTGCGTAACATTCGTGCTCAAACACCCTACTCAATGGCTCTAAAGATAATAATTTTACATTCCCAGCAGAATGTACACAGTGACAATTATCTGTATCCCCACTGTGCCGAAGCGTCAACCAATAATCAAGAGAATTATGCTCCAGTTGAAAGCAGATTAAATAAACAGACGCTAAATGGCAGCCAATAATAGATGTACCAAAATAGTCCAGGCAAGGAAGCAGCTATTCACACATGGGGCTGCTTAAGGGAGAAGACAGGAGGCCTCTAGATGCCAGGGCTTGTGCCACCCTGTCTGCAGCTCAGCCAGGGTGACTTTCTCTAGCTGTCCCTGCAGATTTGACCAGAGTGCTATCCTAATCCCATTCCTCCCCATTGTCCTTTCATTCTTCCTTCTCCTCTTCCTCATCTCTTCTTCCCCTCAACAGATAGTCAACCATTCATTAACAACTGGGAACATTTGGGAACTATCATCCAAAATTAACACACCCTGCCCTTGTTTGACATTTGTGTCGCTCTGCTAGGGATTAAAGTTGGGTCATGTTGGCTTTATATTGGATCTGGAAGGAAAGTGTTAGTTCTTTAGAAGAAAATCAAGTGTTATTTTTCTCTCTTTCTTTCCTTATTTATTTATTTAGTTGAGAGAGAGAGAGAGAGAGGCAGATAGAGAGAAAGAATGGGCACACCAGAGTCTCCAGCCACTGCAGACCAACTCCAGAGGCATGCACCACCATATGCATCTGGTTTACATGGGTACTGGGGAATTGAACCTGTGTCTTTAGGCTTCACAGGCAAGCACCTTAACAACTAAGCCATCTCTCCAGCCCTTGTTATTTTTCTAGGATGGGAAAATAGGATGCTGAAGGGGTAGAAGAATTTAGGTTCATTGTATATTCATTATGTCATCACATATTTATGAGAAGTTCCCCTGTGAGCCAGGAATAGGGAGATGGGCTGGCTCCATTTCTCTTCCTGTTTACATGAAATAACTCTCTGATCTGCTCTTGGCCACACTGTAACAGGAGTCTGTTCTCCCAGATGAAGAGTGTCTCTGGCTAACTAGCAATGTGGCATCTAAGCCTAGGGACACTGTGATGCTACCACTGCTTTACCAATGAATCTGAAAACTTAATCACAGTCTACCTTTGATTTTTCTCTTTGGGTAGAGAATAGAGGCACTGCTTTTTAAATCCCTAGACAAACTAAGGATGTTGGAATCTGTCCTGGGGAAAGTGGGGAACCATTGAAGGCCTTTGAAAAAGGGCACCTCATGATGGAAGATTTCTTTGGCAGTTGTGTGAAGAATGATTTGGATAGGGTGAGAGACATGGAGGAAAGTGGTAACCAAGACCTTAACCAGGAAATCAGTGGTTATGGTGGTTTGATTTAGGCATCCCCCCAAAACTTAGGTGTTCTGAATGCTAGTTTCCAGCTGATGGCAATTTGGGAATTAGATCCTCCTGGAGGCAGTGTGTTGTTGGGGGTGAGCTTATGGGTGTTACAGCCAACTTCCTCTTTCCAGTGTTTGGCACACTCTCCTGCTGCTGTTGTCCACCTGATGTTGGCTAGGTGGTGATGTCCACCCTGTGCTCATGCCACCATTTTCCCCTTCCATCATCAAGCTTCCCCTCAAGTCTATAAGCCAAAATAAACCCTTTTCTCTCATGGGCTGCTCTTGGTATCGTGTTTTTTTCCAGCAATGAAAAGCTGACTACAACAATGGTATTGGAGCCCTTAAATAGAAAAGGATGTGTTAGAGAAAGATTTTGAATGAATAGCCCTTGGAAGCTAATTTGATGTAGGAGTAAGGAGCAAGCAGTCTAAGTTTCTGGTAAGTCAACTTCAATATCACTTTTTGAGACAGAAGATAGAGAAACAATATGATTGGAGGGGGAATCATGAATTCATTTTGTGATATGTTGATTAGGAGGGTCAGAACAATCTAAGAGGTAGTAATATTTATATAAGCCCAGAGCCCTGGGAATGACAGCATAGCTATATTTGCAAGTTCACCTTGAAATAATTACTGAGGCAGAGCAATAAGAAATTGCCAAGAGAGATGGCACAGAATGAGATAGAGGAAAGTATGCGGCTGCAAAACAACATTTCAACAAAGTTCAAAAAAATACATTGAATCCTTACTGGCAGCTAGGGAAACATATTATTCTTGCTTTTAATATCATATGAGCCTATCAAAATACTTGTTATGCAATAAAAGGCACTTTATATTGCTTTACTATATAAGTTGTCACATAATTTGCCTTCCACAATGCCCAACAAACTACTTTTTCCATTTGTTTGTTAAGAAGTCAAAGTATGCACTAGGCATCTATCTATCTACCTTGCACATGTCTAACAATATCAAAGTATTTATTGGACATCATGATGAACCAGATATTTTGTTAAATTTTTCATACATGATTATAATAGGACATACTGTTAACTCCATTTTACAAATGAATAAATTGAGGCTGTAATGCACCAGTTAAAACTTGGAATCCTGGCCTGGCCAACTTCAAACCCTTACTCTGAACCATAGGTCACATGGCTATTATAGGAAAAAGACACAGCCTATTTTGAAGTCTATAGAAATCTAGTGCCTGGTTAGAGAACACATACACTTGCAATAATGAAAAGTAACCCAGAAGAAGGTGTGAAGTATGGATGGACAGACATGGTGCACTTGTGAGTACCAAGAGGACATCTTATACCTTATTAGACACAGAGACAGTTGGAAGTTATTTATCATGCAATGTCAATTTTCCTAATTCATAATATTAGTGAGAAATCACAGTTATGTATGTTTCTGCCTTCCATCTTGCGGGAAACCATCTCATTTAAAGCATTGACCAAGGTGCACATCCACATTGTAGAATATTTTATTTCCTCTTTAGAAGAAAAAAAAATTCCAACAGAGAAGTAAAGCCAAAGCTAAATGTTAAAGGCATTCAAATAGAAATAGCATCAATAATCTAGAATTCTATTTGTCAAAGTATTTATAATAAAAAAGGAACTGGGGCTGGAGAGATGACTCAGCAGTTAATGTGCTTGCCTGCAATGCCCAAGGACCTGTGTTCAATTCCCCTGTATCCACATAAAGGCAGATGCACAAGGTGGCGCATGCATCTGGAGTTTGTTTACAGTGGTTAGAGGCCCTACTATACCTGTTCTCTCTGTTTCTCTCTTCTCTCTATCTCTCTCTTCATGTAAATAAATAAATAATAAATACCTAAAATACTAAAAAAAGAAACTACCTAATTGTGAAAAGCCTTCTGTTTACAAACATTAGAAAAGAAAGAACAAAGATTATGCAACGATATCAAAGCCTTGATAAGAGAATTGAATGTTTTACATTGCCAAAAATAAAACTTTAATTAAGACCAAAGTCAGACTTCTTAAATAATAATATCTTAAACTGTGTGCTTATTCTTGCTTTGTACTTATGTATTATTGTAATCTAAAGGCCTCTTGCAGAATAAAGAGCAAACTTTTCAATTATTATTATTATTATTTTGCTCAGGAGCAATTTGGTCAGGAAAGAAAAGATTATATTTTCTGTTTGCATTCAGAATTATCTAGGACTAGTGTTCTCATTTGGGGAAAACTATTGTCATAACTTGGAATAAAAGCACACAACATAAAGTGTCAGTGTTTTTAGTAATTGCTTTTTCAGGACCACAGACAGCTCAGTATATTTTAGTTCTATTACATGCCCACACGTTTCATTTTATGGTCAAAAGAAAAATTAAACACTAATTCTAATTATATTTTTTTTATTTTCAATTTTGTTTCTTTTCTAAAAGAAAATGAACAGTTGTTTTTCGGAGCACTAGGTCATTAGTTAATTTTATCTATTTTATTTATTTCTGGTACTTCATTTCAATTTTAATTACAAAGTCCTCAACAGTGAGTGATAAGATTAACCAAGATATAAGTTTACCTCACTTTCTCCCTTTAAAATGTCCTTGGTACTTTAAAGCAAATCTTGCTGTAACCAAGGCTGAATGTGTGCTTCAAAGGAAGATGGAGAGAAGGGAGTCTGCAAGAGATCAGGTTAGGATTACCTTTCCTTTCAACTTGCATGTAAGCCGAGGAGAGGAGGTGTGTAAATGCTACTTAATCCTTACCTCTGCAATGGAGTTTTTCCACAGGTGCAATGAGAGGAGGACCTTCCAGATGGAGAATTCAGGACAAATTGGAAAAGGAAGGAAAGATATGGATGGAAAAAGTCAAGAGATGATGACTTTTTGGCACAACTAAATATCATTCTATTAAAACTTGTTCCATTGACAATGACAAATGCCAACAGATTTGAACAGTAATAGAGGATTTGTTGGTAATATATAGAAAATTGAAAGACAGCACAGCTTCAAGAATAGCTGTATCCTGATACTCAAGTTGTGTATATTGATGGCACTCTTTTTCTCATCATCTCTCAGCTTGGCTTTTCCTTCTCAGAAATTTCTTTCTTCATGTAGCAAGGGGGATATCCCTAACTCAATATCCTTTCAGCACAGCAACTCCTGAGACAGAGTGTAGTAAAATTCTTGACCTATTTTCGTAGAGCACTCACAGTCACTGTGGTCAAAGATAGCACTCTCATTGGTTAGGCTTTCATTGTATGCTAACTCCTAGTGAGGAATCAGGGGAAAGATTCATTAAATGCCTCATAGGAATGGATGCTAGGCAAGCCAGAACAGCACATGAGTGACCTGTGTACATTGACTACCAGTGACATAGCAAGGTAAGTGGCTTAAACAACAGCAGCTTATGGTGTTGCAGTCCTGGAAGTTATAGGCTGAAATCAAGGTGTTGGCAGTCCTGAGGGCAATGAAGGAAGGATTTACTGTGAGCTTCTCATCTTTTTTGTTTTGTTTTGAGGTAGTGTCTTGCTCTAGCACAGGCTGACCTAGAATTCACTATGTAGTCTCAGGGCCTCTAGCCACTGCACACTAACTCCAGATGTGTGTGCCCTTGTGAGCATGTGCGACCTTGCTCTTGCATCACCTTGTGCATCTGGTTTATGTGGGACCTTAAGAGTCGAACAGGGGTCCTTAGGCTTTGCAGGCAAGTGCCTTAATTGCTAAGCCATATTTCCAGCCCATGTAGAGATGTTTTTGTCTCATAGACATATCTTCCTTGAAAGCTTTGAGATCATCTTCATCCATTCAATAGTGGAATAGAACAAAGAGAACATTCTGGGTCCTACTCACTGCTGAAAAGCTTTATCTCAGATGTGGCACATTACTTCTACTCACATTCCACAATGTGTGGCCCAGTCACTGGGACTTTAAAAGAAATTATGGAATGTCACTGAATCTAGTTAGTCAGCTGTCTCGATGATCCCTTGGCTCTGACTCTTGAACTAGTACTGAGAATAGAGGCGTGCAGCCACATCCACCTGGCATTGACATGGGTGCTAGGGATCTAAACTCAAGGAGTTTATCCACTGAAGCATCACCTAGACTTTTTAATAAGCTTAGTTTTATGTTTTCTTCACATTTTTAATGGGGCCAAGGGGTAGGGACCTTTCTCCATGAGTAGGAGTTTCACAGATTTTTCAGCTAACCCAGGCTGGGGCCCTGGGGAACATAGGGGTGGCTGGAGACCTCTGGCATGTTTCTATTACCTGGGACAGACACTGAGTAGTTGTAGGATGTGGCTTTGTTGGTCACCATGATGCGCTTGGTATAGGCACTGGGGCAGGATTATAGCAAGACCTGTTATGATCAAGGACAAGAACTATCCTCTGCTTGTGGGCTCAGTCTCTCTTGAAGAAGGTTGGCGAGACATGCAGACATTGTGATCTTGTCATAGAATAGTTTTAAGTGGAATCATGAAGGTCAGGATCGAGGGGATGCCATGATTAAACCAACATTATGTTGAATCCACAAGAGTTTATGACTTGACATACACAAGTAAAATAATGTGCTCTTTTATTTATTTTTTATGTATTTAATTTCTAATTTATCTATTTTCAGCAGAGAGAGACAGAAAGAAATGAGATAGAAAAAGAGACAGAGAGAAAGAAAAGAGAAAATGGGTGTACCAGAGCCTCTAACCACTGCAAACAAATTCCAGATGCATATGCCACTTGGTAAATCTGGCTTTGCATGGATACTGGGAAATAGAACCCAGGTCATTAGGCTTTTCAGGCAAACACCTTAACTTCTGAGCCATCTCTCAGCCCTAATGTGCTCTTCTAATTCCTTCATTTAGAACTACCCATTTTTTATGCATCTGATGGCTGTTGCATACTTTCACCCTTTTTGGAAAAGACTTTCCTCTTGCCGTTGTAGCTTGTGTCCCAAATGGACATGTAAACAGGGCACTGTCATACATACAGGAGAAAAGATGACCTGCATATGTATGTTACAGTAAGATATTAAAAGTACCATTTCAGCCATTTTTCCTAATTAAAGCTAACTCGTCTGTGATTTCAGCCTCCCATTTGAGGTGAAAGTCTAACAGCAATTGGAGCACAGAGCTATTCACCACTGTACTTCAATCTGGAAATAATTGTCTTTGTTCAATTAGTAATCTGCATTTTCATGCCAATCTTTACAGATTACTTTGAATGGAGAATGCTGTCTGATTAAGAGCTATCGTTCTTGGAAAAAAAAAACACCCCCAAATAACAACAGTAATAAAAAAAAGAAGAAAAACCTCTCAGCCACCTGAAGTCCTCACCATGTTCATGGATTTAACATGTTATTTACCACTAGAGTGCAAAGGATGCCTCCTAGGTGACTTTGAAACACTCAATATGATAAAAAAAAATCTCCTATGCCATTCACATATGGCCTTTACAATGTGTTAAATTTCTTCATGATTAGGCATGGAAGATGCAATTTGTCTGAGTCCTTCCATTAATGCATTACATAATTACCAGGTTTTATATAGCAAAAATATGACCTCCATTGCATTCAAAAATTACTTATTCTCCTCAGTGCTTTTAAAATATGGTATCTCTGTAACTCTTACCAAGAACCTTGAGAATAGAACAGCATTATATCCATTTAACAGATGAGAGCAATACCGTTTAGACAGCTTATGTCATTTTCCCCAAAGTCAACCAGTGACTCACGGGTGAAACCAAAAGACAGTTGTATTCCTTTGGCTCTAATGCCTGCATTTTTGTCACATCTCTAGGACATTTTTCCTGTGAACTTACTACAGCTGAAAGAAAATGAAGAGAGGCATTCTAATGATAATATGCTGCAGAGAAGTCTGACAAATGCCACCTCACAATGCCTCCATTCCAATAATTCTTGTTGAAAACCAAAGATCTGAAAACATGTCAGCACAATGGCAACTGTATTAACTGATATACTAAATCATAACTTGGTCCTCTTTCCAAAAGAATTCCTTTATAATGAAGGCCATGTCCTTTGCATTTTTGCAACCTTTCAAGCAAACATTGCTATTAAAGTAATAAAAAGAGTAGTTCATTCTCTTCAAATGAAGACCCAAGCAAGGTATTTTAGATTCATGTATCACACTGACATCATCTGTGTATGCCTAACATACATAAACATGCAAGTGAAAAAGGAGAAAACAAAACCCGTTAGTGGAAGCAGTAAACCTCTGGCCAAACCTTTCACTATCCCTTTCAGAAACATTATACAGGCATTATAACTCTCCACCTTTGATGCAAAGTAGTTCCTTCTCTTTAACAATACTCTGGCAAAACTACATGTGTGTTTCCCATTCTCTGTCTCTGACTAGGCTGCTTCATAATGGCAAGAAGAAAAGACTTCCTTAAACACCTGCATGGAGAGTGATAGCTAACCTAATTTTTCTCTTTGCCCATACAGAGAATTAGTGCTGGAAAGATTGGAGGTCCAGTGACACTTTCAAGCCATGACATTGCTTGCTTTTGCATTGCCTGCTGAACTTGATTCTGGATATGGAGTGTTGACTTGATGCTGGGGTAGTAGGGAGAATGCAGCATGTCCTTCTCTCTCTCTCTCTCTCCCTCTCTCTCTCTCTCTCTCTCTTTCTTTCTTTTTTATCTACCTACTCCATTGCTTCCAGCAGGTGTGGAGATAACTTTCAGTCGTGGCTAGAAGCAAGGCCCCTCACGTTCACAGGAACTTAACCATCTGGTACTGAGAGTTGGAGATAATGCCGTCATTTAGTTAGCTCAGCACCCAAGCAAAGGCTGATAAATGAACCTGATTATATCTCTGAGTGACAACGTCAATAATACAGCAGTATTTGGACACTCTGAGCAAGCTCGTCAGATGCCTTTAGGAAAACAAAAAGCACAGTTCTAATTAAATGAACATATCTTAAAACCAAGCACATTACTTAAAGGTGAAAGGGTCACATTTTATGAAGAAAATAGAGAAACACAAAACATACATTTGCATAGACTGTTGATCCTTTCTAACTAAACTTTGGTCTCATGAAAAAAAATATTTAATTTTAGCCTTGTAGATTCGAGACTGAATAATTTTACCCAGGACAATTTTCTTCCAAATAAAAATGGTTGCTAAAAATGGAACATTACTAAGCTGCCCAGAACTAACAAACTCTATGGATAAAGAAAAAAAATAGCTTGTCCATCAAGCCAAATGAAGATGTAGAGCTATGATGCAAATCATTCAGATACAAAGACAAATCTCTAAGAAGAGCCAATATTCTTTTTGTCATAATTATTTGGCCTAGATACTAAAATTGATAGAATTTAGTAGCTAGTTCCTTAAATCTCCATTTGACTTCATCCATGTGGCATACTATTTTGAGGTGGTTATTTTATACAACCAGTATTGAAGTACATTGAGTTATGATTTGATGAGAAGAAAAAGACATACTTGGAATGCAAAACATTTGACATGGCTGGATGTCCTAGAGCCCCAAGAGAGTACATGTAGCAACCATAAGATGACATAATTAAATTGTCATGTAGTGCATAAGAACATCAGCCTACGAAGCTCTGCCTCTTGGGAGAATGTAAGCTTAAACATTTAAAACGATATCTTATTAAAAGAAGGTCATCAAACTACAGTTATCTCAGCTTAGGAAACAGTTCTCTTGGGAAAGCAGAAATCTCTTCTCAGGAAGCAGAGTGAGGGAGGAATCGCTCTTTCAGAGAGCAAGGTATACTCATCTTTCTCAGGGCAAAGAAAAGAGCCAGTATCTGCAGGGTGGAAAGTGAGCCAGGGTGAGACTGAATGTTTGTGTCCTCAGTAAATTCAAATGTTGAAGCCCTGAGCCACAAAGGAAATGGTATATAACAGGTAGGGCTTTGAGGCAAAATTTGGTCATTATTATGGGATCAATGCCCATCTGAAAAGAGGAGACAAGCTCTTATGCTTGCTTGCTTTCCTCTTTGGGCACATAAAGACAAGCCATGTGACCATGTAGCCAAAAGATGCCCATGTGCAATCTGCCAACATCTTGACTCAGAATGTAAGTCTTCAGAACCACAAGCAAGGAACTTCGTTGTTTAACACCCAGCCCAACCTGAGACATGAGGCAATGGTCAACATTACCCAGGGTGCTTTCTTCTATACTAGCCTCTTTCTTCAACCTTCTTCAGTGGCAGACACAGCTGTGTGGCCATGGAGTGCGATGTTATAGCTCTGACTGAACCAGGGCTAATCTTTGAGTCACTGTTAGGAAATCTATTGACTGGCCTGTAACCAATCATGTTGTCACTCTTCAGAGTTCTAAGGTCAAGTTAATGAGGGCAGAGTCAGTCCTGTGGTAAGCCAAACTGAGATGTAAACTGGATTGAAAGAAGGACGGTACAGACATGATAAGCAGAAGCATAAGGCAGGTACTCCAACAGAGAAATTAATGGGCAAACATCTACAGATGCCACATGCTGACCGCAGTTCCCAGAGAGACTCAGCTGAATTCATTTTCTTTTTGGTAGAGGAGTGTGGGAATGCTTTTTATAACACCATATACTCTTCATTTTCTATGTTTATTTTTTAGTTGAGCTAATTGCATCAAATTTGTATTAGTTTGTAGCTTATTAATCCATGAATAAAGATAAAGGACAAGTATTTACTGAGTATCATCCTTGAACCTTTGAAAAGTTTGGAAAATGGGGAATAAGGAAGAAGAAAATCAAGCATATTAAATGTCCTTCATGTAGCAGACACTGTAGTAAGTATAGTAGTTATTTTAATCATCTTAGCAACTACGTGTCACAAGAACATTTCTATCTTAATCCTATAGATAAAACCAATAACTCTCAAAGAGCTTAATCAACTTTCCCTAACTCCAGAAGTGTCAGGATGTAAAACTCAGAACCGCCTGGCTCCCAAAGTCTTCTCCTTAACATACTCACCAGACTTTGGGATAGTAAAAATATGGTTACAAGGTAACAGAAGATTCTTGAAAACATGAAAGGCATAGGTTTATCCATGTGATGTTTAATGTTACATGTCAGCATGGAGGGTGCTTGGAGATGAGACTAGCATTTAACTATGTAAACTTTGAGGAAACAGATTGTCCTCTATCTATGATAGTTTGAATGATGTTCCCCAATAGATTCAGGAGTTTTATTGAAGCTTGTAACTTGATGTCATTGTGGTTGAATCCTTGGGTCCAGCCCTAAGGTGTGGGGGCGGTTCTAGAATTCCAGTCTGAAGACATGCAGAGTGCTTGAGCTCTGCCTGAAGTTCCAGGAGAGTGCTTGCTTGTGAAGCTGGTGGCGGGTCTTCTCCATTTTGCCATTGTGGAACATTCCCTGGATCTGTAAGTTTCAAATAAATCCCATTCCTCCTATAAACTGTATCTGATTTAGAGGTTCATCCCAGTGACAATGAAGCTGGCTACAACAACCTTTATAATGTCCACGAACATCAGCCAATCCCCTGAAAGCCTTCATAGAGCAAAAGGAGTGGATACCAGGAACGTAGAAGAGGGAATTCTCATGGACTGACTTCAGAATGCACCTGTTGGCTCTCTGGGTGGAACCACACCATCAGCCCTCAGGGGCTCTAGCTTACTTGTCACATGCATATTTGGGCTTCCCAGTCCCCATGAGTACATGAGCCAACTCCTTAGGGTAAATATCTTTCTATAAATATCAGTGTCCTACTAGCTCTGTTTCTATAGGGAAACCTGATGAATATACCCTGAAAGGGCCTAATCAGAAAACTAAAGTTATCAGTCCAAGCTGGTTCAGGATTATGCAAAGAGCTTCTCATCTGGGAATGAAATACAGAGCTCCTGTCTTCTCACACTGACTGTTGGCATGGCATACCAATGGGCATATTTTTATCTTCCATATATATGTTTTTCTATCCATGATCCATCTTCTGTAGATAGAAATGTTGGGTCTTGTTTTTTGGGTTTTGTTTTGTTCTTTGTAATATCTATTTGAACTGTCCTTGCCTTTTAAATGATTTTTGTTCAATACTGTGTAAATTGTTATTAATACAATTAGATTTAGCCCTACCATTTTTCTATTTTTTTTCTGTTTTGTATTCCTGTATTTTCTCCTCTGGTTCTTATAATCTAACTTCTTTTGAAATAATTATAAACTTTATAGAATTCCATTTTAATTCATCCATCAGCTTTTAACTTATACCTCTTTCTGTGTTGCTTATGAATTACAATTATATTCCCCCAATGTTTCACAATCTACATGAGTTCTAATAAACCATTACATGAAATGTGAACAGCCACAAAGCTACATTTAACCTTTGGTTGCAGTCATGGAACTAGGGGACAGACCCACATATTTTTAGAGAATGTAAAGGAAAATAAGCATTTTTATATTCATCTCCAACTTGCTATTTTCAGGAAGCTTAATAATTTCCTAAATATCATGTTTCATCATGTACATTAGTATTTCTGTACTCCAGGTATACTGCCAATCAATTTTCTTAGTTTTAGTGTTTAGTCTTGGAGCATGCATGCGTGTGTGTGTGTGTGTGTGTGTGTGTGTATGTGTGTGCTAAATATGACCCTATTCTTATTTAACTTTCCCTTTTTAAAAAATGGTGTGTGCATTATGTGGGGTGTGTGTGTGTGTTAAGTACAGCTTTGTGTGTAGATGCATATGTCCCATTTACACATGTGAGGAGTCCAGAGTAAGACTTTGGGTGTCCTTCTGTATTACTTTTCCTCTTTGTCCCTAAGACAGAGCTCATTGTTTTTAGCATAGACTGGTGAACATAGTATATACATTTAGCCAGACAGCAGCAGACATTACACCCCTAGGGCTCATGACTACCCCTGTTGTAGGTTTTCAGTATCAGGGGTGTATTCCCTCCCATGGAGCCGGCCTCCAGTCCAATTAGAGAGTGGTTGGTTTCCCACATAACAGACATGCCACTATTGCACCCACTGGCTCATTTGGCCTGGCTGGCCAAATATAAGGCTTGCAGTGTCCACTGTTGAGTATCTCCACTGGTGATTTCTCTTTCTCGCATTGAACTGCATGCAGCATGGCTTTTTCCAGCTTTCTGTCAGCTGGTCTACATGGAGGAGGTTTTCAGCTCAGCTCCAGCAGGATTTCTCAGTGACCTTGTAGCCCAAGTATGTGGAGTCCTCAGCAATAGGGTCTTACCATCTATTCCTGGTGGGAAACCAAGAGCCTTGGCAGTGGTCTGTGATGTAATGGGGCATCAGTGACCTCCTTGGCCAACAACTCATTGGAAGGTATCCCATCTCTGGCAATGAACATTTTCTACTAACAATCTATGGCTTCTGGGTATTTCATTGTCCAAAAAAGTAGGTTTCTATATGATTTATTTATATCCTCTTAGCTTTTGATTAGCCCTCCCTCCACCTTTCCTTTACTCAATCCCTTCCCCTGACCTCACTTAGTCCTTTTCACCCCCATTAATCTATTCTTCTATTTACATATATATAATACCATCCCATTAAGTCCAGTAAGTGCTTGATGGCTGTGGGTTTTACACTTAATTTTCTGGTTAACTTCGATAAAATATTTAGAAACAAAGCCCATGAAGTACGTAATTGGAAAAAAAACATTTGGAAAAAAAACTGTGCCTGACTCTGGGTCTGTAGTTATGTGATAAGAATACTAGTGAAAGTCATTGAACTTCCATTTTCTCCACAGTGAAATAAGCAGAATAATCTTTAAGCATCAGTGATAAATATGATTCATTGGCTGTTTCCTAGACTAAGACCATCCTTATATCTACACCATACCATGCTTTCTTTATGAGGCAAGCATTATTATATCTCTGTATATTGAAAAAGGAGGATTGGAAAGAAGTTGGTCGTTGGTGCTCCCATGCAGTTACATTTTCTTCTGCATGTATCTTCTTTTTAAAAATGTTTTTTATTGACAACTTTCATGATTACAGACAACAAACCATGATAATTCCCTCCCTTCCCCCACTTTCCCTTCACATATCCACTCTCTATCACATGCCCTCCTTATCTCTATTAGTCTTTCTTTTATTTTGATGTCAACATCTTTTCCTCCTATTATGATGGTCTTGTGAAGGTAGTGCTAGGCAATGTGAAGTCATGAATATTGAAGCCAATTTCTGTCTGAACAATTGCATTGTAAGAAGTCCTACCCTTCCTTTGGCTCTTACATTCTTTACACCACCTCTTCCACAATGATCCCTGAGCCTTGGAAGATGTGATAGAGATGTTTCAGTATTGTACACTCCTCTGTCACTTCTTCTCAGCACTATGGTGCCTTTTGAGTCATCCCAGTGTTCACTGTCATCTGAAAAGAGTAGTTTCTACTTCAAAAGTGAGAGTAGCATTGATATATGGGTATATGAACATTAAGAGAAGTGCTTACAGGGCAGTTCGGTGAAAGCTCATAGTTTCTACAGATGGAACACATTGGTTTCTCCTCTTTAAAAGCAACTTGGGGATGGAGAAGATGGCTTAGTGGTTAAGGTGCTTGCTTGCAAAGCTAAAGGACTCTGGTTTGATTCCCCAGGACCCACATAGGCCAGATGCACAAGGGGGCACATGCACCTGGAGTTTGTTTGTAGTGGCTGGAGGCCCTGGAATGCCCATTCTCTCCCTCTCTCTTTTTCTCCCACCCCCCAACTAGAGCCCCTGACCATTCCTCTGTACCCCATTTCTTCCACTGGTTCCTTGCTGTCTTTATGAGCAACGCCAAGCTTCCAGTTGTCACTGACCAAAGGTCTTGAGGCCATCTAGATGCTTCCACAGATAGCCTTTCAATACAACACTTTTTCCTTCTGTTCTCAAACCTGTGGCTGAGCCTGTTAAAAGGTTAAGTCAGACCACCACATACCTTTGGCTTAAGTAATTCCTTACACAGGGTTTCTTTTGATCTCACTCAGAAGAAAGCCCAGTCTTCCCAGCCTCAGGCCTTCTATCCCTGTTTCCAGCCCCCTTTTCTCCCATGCCACGTGACCATGACCCTTGCTGGCTTTTCCCTCCTTCCTGATAATTTTTCTATTGTCTTCTTTGTTGTGCCAAGGGCACCTTGGGCATACTTCCAGTTCAGGGACTCTACATATGCTATTCCTTCTGCATGGAATGCTTTTCTCCCAGAAAATTTCAATGTCACTTTAACATCCTTAAATTTTATCTCCATGGTTAGACCTTCTCAGCACACTTGTTAACTCATGTTGGTGTTCTCGGCATGAAATGAAAACACAGGCATACACCAGCCATACTATACTCAGAAAATCTGTAAAACACAGCAGGAATAACTCTAACTCAAATCAATACAAAATTATTGGTGTACAGAAGTCTTTCTTTTGTCATTTGAGGCAGGGTCTCAGTCTATCTCAGGCTGACCTGGAGCTCATTCTATAGCCCAGGCTGCCCATGAACTCATGATGATCCTCCTACCTCAGGTTCTCATGTGTGTTTCATATAGCTATCTATAATATTTCCATTGTACCACACTTGTAAAATGTCTGCAAAACCTTGATGATCTTTTACAACATGAAAGTTCCACAAATGTGCCTAGGCATATATTATTATTCTATGAATTTACATAAATGTATTTTAAAATTATAGGATATAGGATATGTTTATATCATTTCTCATAAAGGTTTATTTCTCTTTGCTTTATAATAGGAAGCTTACCATGTAAATATGAAGGTAAGAATTTGTTCCTTGAATTATTTCTCCACCTAATAAAAGGGCTGAAGAGATGGCTTAGCAGTTAAAGCTCTTGCCTGCAAAGCCTAAGGACCCATGTTCAATCTCTCTCTAGATCCTCCATATGGCAGACACACAATGGTAATGCAAGCACAAGGTTGCACTTGCCCGTCAGGTGGTGTAAGCATCTGGAGTTTGATTGCAGTGGCTAAGGCCCTGGCATGCCAGTTTTCTCTTTCTTTCTAAAAATAGCAGACCTAACAGACTTTCACAGCATATCTTTTAGGTTCTGTGCAGTTTTTGTGGATGTGTGTGCTTGTTCGTATGTGCATGTTCGTGAGTGCAGGTTCTCATGGAAGGTCAGCAGCCAACCTCAGTATTGTTTCTTAGGAACACTGCCTACCTGTTTTTCTTTGTGAAACAGGATCTGTCACTGGGTCACCAACTAGACAAGGTTAGCTGGCCAGTGAGTACAGGGATGCTCCTCTCTCCCTCTCCCCAGTGCTGGAGTTATAAGCATACACCGCCCAAATTTATTTTATTTTAGTTTTTTAACTTGGCTTTGGCATTTTTACATGGGTTCTGGGGATCGAACTCAAGTCCTTATGTTGCAAGACAGGCACTCTACCAACTGAGCCATCAACCTAGCCCCTTTATGCATTTCGGAACTTCCCTTTGCTTCAAGATTTTGTAAGGCATTTCTCTTTCAGCAGGAGATGCGGTTTTTCTCTTTGGTATGAAACCCTGAGGTCAGCTAGGGATGCTCAAGCCCCTGAGGTAAGTCTTCCAAAGATTTAAAAGGCAGAATTCCTTTCCCAACAGTAACCGAGCAGAAGGAGCCATTTGTCACCCCTTCTAGAGTGGTTCTCTGTTCTGAAGAGGGCGCTTAGCAATGCATGCAGCATGCTTGGAGTCTGTGCTACTGGGGCAAAGGATCAGGCTTGGCTTCTGAAGGACCACTCATCTACTAATGCTTCTGCAAGGGCTAATAATAATCACCTGCATTAGAATGAAGGAATTACGAAAGAAAACCACAAAACTACATGGCCAGATGCTTAATTACTGCATTTAACAAGCACAAAATTACTCTGTCAGATTTCTATAAAGTTTCTTTCTTCTCTTTCCTTATTCTATACAGGTTTCTAAATGGATATTTTAATTTTTTTACAGTCTCAGACTCAAACAACTAGTTTGGAGACTGGCACAAACAGTTTGAAGCAACACCACTCTATACTTCCTGGTTTTACCACTAGCATGTATCATATTCCATGTCTGGAAGGCTTTTCTCCAAGAAAATTCCAGCTTTGCCTTTACTTCCTGCAGACTTTTGTGCAAATTTTACCTCAACATTTAAATCTCCTTAGCACACTTGATGACACATGGAGAGGCAAAACATGCCAACTTCAAAATGTTAAATTATATTTAGAAATTAAGATTATAGAAACTTGGACACTCATTAAAAGTTAACTTTCAAACCAATTTTACCTGTTTGAAGGGAAGCTGAAAAAGTCACTGTATGTGTGATATCATTCTAAAGCGGAAATCACAAATTGATTTTAAAAGAAAGAAAAATAGCTGGAGAGATGGCTTGCAGGTTAAGGTGCTTGCCTGAAAAGCAAAAGGACCCAGGTTTGATTCTCCAATACCCACACAAAGCCAAATGCTATCATTTGCAGTGACTGGGCCCTGGCATGCCCATTCTCTTTCTACCTGTCTCTATCAGCCTCTCTCTCTCTCTCTCTAATAAATAAATAAAATAAATTTTAAAATATTTTATTTTTATTTATTTATCTGAGAGAGGGAAAGAGGCTCAGAGAGAGAGAGAGAGAGAATAGGCACGCCAGGGCTTTCAGCCACTGCAAACGAGCTCCAGATGGAATCGAACCAAGGTCCTTTGGCTTTGCAGGCAAGCACCTTAACCACTAAGACATCTCTCCAGCCCAAATAAAATATTTTTAAAAAACAAAGAAAGAAATCTAGTAAGTTATTTGTATTTGGGCCTCAAACACCATGGAGGAAATAGCAGAGTATTAAACAAAATGAGGCTCATAAAGATAGCTAAAGGAGAAAAACTTACAGTGTAGATAAGCAGCTAATGAAACAAAACTTTATAAAATGACATAGAAACTGAAAAAAAAGACTAGTGATAATATAATGTTCAAAGAAAATAGAAAATGTGGAATCAATTCCACCTATTGATAATTATGCAAGTGCTGATCTGCAAAGTAAGAATGCGTAATTTTATTTTAAGATCCCACACACAGCCTCCGTCCCCCACCTCCTTTCTGGTTAAATTCCCTTACCTCAAGTATTTTTCCTATGGCATGCTTTTTTTAAATATAAAGCACTTAGAAGGGAGAAAGTAAGGACAGGATGAGTATATGGAAGAGATGCTCACCACCGCCCCCCTCCCCGCCACCCCCCTTACAGTCAGTCTTGGCAACACTCAATTTTCTCCAGCCCTGTCAACTCCTTTTCTGAGGAGATGATGTGTTAGCCCTAATCCCCCATGCTGGCTGCCTCCCTATTCAGGAGGGTATGCAAATACTTCCAAGCCAGAGCATTTTAGACCTATTCAAGGCCCAAGACAACACACTTTGCATTAGCATTTGAAGTGTGAGGGCTGAAAAAGGGGAATGCACAACTTTTTTTTTTCCTTTTTCTTTCTTTTTTTCCCCCTTTCCCCTTTTGGCTGGAAGCTTTGGGGAGACTTGAAAATGTACGGGTTTTTTTTTTTTTCATCCCTTTGCACACAACGGCATTGGCGCTAAACTTCAGAGGGACGCGCTGACTGCCCTCAGGGGAAAGCTTTCAGGGGGGGGATTTCTGCACAGACACAGAGGGCCATCGCCTGAAATAAATCACAGAATGGAGGTGGCAGAGATGAAGCGAGAGGTTCAGCCGGCTGAGCGAGGCGTCCAGAAGCATGAATTTAAATCGCCATTTATTTTCTTCTCTCTGCTCTTGCGTGAACCCAAGTTTCTTAATCTTCAGCACTGGGGACCCGAGAGGGGGAGCTGGGGACAAGCTGTACAGGGCTTAACATGCAAGGCGAGTTTCCCACCAAACAGTCCTGCAGAGGTGCTGCTTCGCAAGCCCAGGGAAAGTGGAGCTAGGAGCTCTGCAGCCTAGGTCACAAGTTCAATCCCCTTCTGGGTCAGTTAGCTTCTCTCTGTGCCACAGCCACAGACTAAAGACCTGAGCCCCTTATTCAGGCTGAATGTCTAACAAAATGTGTGCCCTTGGTCACTGCACAAAACAGCTCAGCCAGAGCCTAGCAAATCCATCCTCCACTGTGGGGGAGCAGTCAGAAAGCAAGCTGTCCTTGGAGGCTGGTAATGACAGGGAGCCTTTCTGCAAGGCTGAGGCCCCAGAGGGAGAAGGGAAGTAGTGCCTGTATGGGGTATAGGGAAACGAAGACGATGTGGACATTGACGGTGACTATATCTTCCAGGAGAGCCCAGCAGAACCACATCTGCTCTGTGACTGTTGGAAAATTATTCAACCTTACTCAGCCTCTGCTATGGCTGAGAGGTGATGAGTGAGGGTGCTACTGCGTGTCAAGAGAGGAGTACTGGGTCATGGGCATACCGAACACAGAGTCAAATTTGTCACCACCAAGCACCATCAGGAACTAGTACTCTGTGGCCACATAAGGGTGTTGGGGAAGGTGGTTTTCTATATACGTGAAGGCAAGATGGAGAATTCTCAGATATAAGGAGATATAAGGTCATTGAGTGTCTGATATATACCAGCTACCTTGAGAGATCTTTTCTCTCATGTCAGGCATTTAAAGATATGTCCCATATGGATCTTGTTCCCAGGGAACCTGTGTAAAACAACCAGATGATCCAGCTATCAATCTCCATGATCAGTGACCATCTGGGTTATACTGGACCAGTTAACATTTCAGTTTCCTTGTCTCTAAGTAAGAACTATAACTCCTATTCTCATGCAGTTGTTTTGGGGATTAAGTGAATAATACATGTGAAGTAATTAGTGTTTACAGTAAACTTTTCTATGAAAGTATACTTTCATTAAGGGAAAATGTAGCATGATTTTTGCCATTTTTCTTTCAGCTGTAAAAAAGTGACAATATCCCACTGCTAGCCAGATCACAGACTTGGGCCTTTCTCTCCTTTCCTCTCTCTCTCTCTTTCTTTCTTTCTTTCTTTCTTTCTTTCTTTCTTTCTTTCTTTCTTTCTTCTCTCTCTCTCTCTCTCTCTCTCTCTCTCTCTCTATATATATATATATATATATATATATATATATATATATATATATATATGTACATGAGCTGACTTCAACCTCCCACAGCCCAGTGTTGGGTCCAAGAATCTCTGATGCTGCCTTGCTCTTAACATACATCCTTTTCCTGCAGTGTCTTCTTTAGTTGATAACAGTGCTCACAATGCTTTTCCCCTGGGAAGTCTTCCTGGACTAGTTCAGAATTCCCAGACTTCCTTGACAGAATAGGGTATTATACATACATCTTCCTCTATACCCAAGGACTGCATACAGATCAAAAGCCTCTTAAAATGAGACTACTTAAAGTAGGGGCCAACTTTTGAGAATATAACAAACAAGAACTTCCCAGTTGGCCATCCAAGGAGAGGATTTATGCCCATGATGACTCCATTTGTACTTGATTCTTATCAGAGCCCCATCTTTCTTCCGGATATGGTGGTAGTGGGAAAAGCTTTAGTCCGTCTTGAGCAAATGTGGCAGTTGGGTTCATTTTAAGATCTAACTGGATTGAATGGAGGGCTGACAAATGAAGGCTGCATGTAGGAGCAGCCCAAGGGAGTTGCGGTTGATTATGATGTCTGCAGTGGGTGATGGGAAACGGAGTGGTGGTCCTCTTCCTGCAGTAACACATGCACTCTGTAAATTCCTCCTTCTCTTTCTCTCATTGTTTTCTTGTATCTCCCCCTAGTTTCTCCTCCTAAGGGAAAATCAAATGCTCTCTATCAAAATAACACGGGCACAATAAACACTGATTTTATCAGCTAAAGTAGATGATAATTAATATAAAAAGAAATATTCTTTCTCCAAAGCTCACTATTCCCCTTCCTTTCAAACTTTACTCCAATTCTCTTCCTTCCACCCCCTGATCCGAAAAGGTAAAAACTGCCCATTTTCTTAAAGCATATGTAGAAGATTGGTAATTGGTGCTCTGAAAAATGTATCAAGAGGGTTAAATGTTGACCACTTTGCAGTGACCCAATGAAAACATGAGTCTACTTGTTAGTTAGGAAAAAACAAATATTAGTGGGACTGGGGAGATGGCTCAGTGAGTAAAGCACTTGGTATTTAAGTATGAGGACTGGAGTTCAGGTCTCCAGGAGTCCATATAAAGCCAGATGCAGCAGTGTGCATCTGTAAGCCCAGTGTGCCTAGAGTAAGATGGGAAGCAGAGATAGGAAAATGTAAGTAACAGAGTACAGCAAAGAGACCTTGTCACAAACATGGTGGAAGGTGAGGATGGACACCAGAGGTTGTCCTCTGACATCAACACATAGCAACAATAGCATGAATGCACTTGACACACACATGCGCGCGTGCACACACACACACACCACATACAGATTGTTTTTTTAAATTAGTCATGTTCAGTCTTGGAAGAATGACGTGGGAAGGCCGTTGATGTTGGCAGGAGAAGAATAAAATAAGGGAACCCTATTCATTAAGCACTGCTGCTCACAATTTACCCCTAAACCAGTGGGCTTCTCATCTGTGGACTGACAATGTGGTTCACCAGATCTGGGCCAAGCCTGGCAGATCCTGGCTGGATTTGCTCAGGCCTCACAGTGAGCTGATGGGTCAGTTGGAGGCTAGTTCATCTCAAACAGCCTCAGCCAGAGCAGTCCTTTTTGTCTTCATGGTCTATGGTCCCTCAAGAGACAAGGCCAGCTCGTTCCCATGGCAGCAGGGGAGGATTCCTGGAAAGAGTGGATGCTGGCAAGACCTCTTGAAGCTCAGGCTTAGAATTGGCATAATGTCACCTCTCCCATATCGCAGTGGGCAATGTTACTAACAAAGACAGCCCAGGCTCACGGATAGAGAAACGGGGTTTATCATTCTATGGAAAGAACTGCAAGTCTCATGGTACTTTGCCTGGCACTGGAAGGGAAATAACTAGGGCCATTTTTGTTTTTTTACAAATATCTGCCCATTATTCACTACAAAGACTCACAAGGCTGGGTAGGACAGGCAAAGGAGGTCACAGCGACCTGGAAGATGAGGAGGCACCCATGGGAGTAGAAAGAAAATAAGGAGCTAAATGCTGGAAGAGGCGGGCCATCAGAATGATTGATGGAGTAAGAGGAGACCTCACGCCAGTCACCTGTAACAGCACCGATGACCAGAGTGAACACCTGACCAGAAGCAATCTGAGATAGGAGAGAGCTTGCTTTGGCTTATAGTTTTGAGAGGGGCAATTCCCTGGCAAGGAAGGCATGATGGAAGCAATGGGAACAGAGCTGGTCACACTGTATTTGCACTCGGGAAGTAGAGGATGACCAAGGAATGGGTCTGAACTATTAAATCCTCTAGGGCCCCCAGTGATGCACTTGCTTCAATAAGGCTTCACCTCCTAAGGGTTCAACAACCATCCAAAACAGTGTCATCACCACCTGGGGACCAAGTATTCAAGCACAGGAACCTATAAAGGGATATTTTACATTCAATCTCTTAACATTACTCTAGGACTTAATGTACTCATCTACAGAAAAGGGAATAGTGACATGTAGATTTCAAGTAGCTGTAAGATTGTCTGATATGTATACAAAAGATTTGGGAAACAGAAGGCACCCAGCACGACCTCCATGTTCATCTTGGCCACCCACGTATGACAGGCATGAAGCATCTGAATGAACACCTGGGGCACGGTCCTCACTCTGGTGTTTGCGATCTTGTGAACTTGAGTAAGTCACTTAACATCTCAGAGCTCCTGCTTGTCCTTGTATGGCATGGGAATAATAGTGACCTTACAATAACTTTCTCTAAGAGTTGAAAAAAGTCATCAAAGAGCTACGTGTGCTCCAGAGAGGACTCCTGTCCTCGGCCTTGTCCTGTTCCCTCTTTAGGCAGGAGTAGAGTAGAGGTCTCAGAATTCTGCTGCTTCTGTCTCTCCCCTTGACACTCACGATTTCACCCCTCCTTTCTAAAAAGTATTTTATTATTTATTTATTTATTTGACAGAGAGAGAGGGAGAGAGAGAGAGAGAGAATGGAAATGAACTCCAGACGCTTGTGCCCCCTTGTACATCTGCCTAACGTGGGTCCTGGGGAATTGAACCTGGGTCCTTTGGCTTTGCAAGCAAATGACTTAACCACTAAGCCATCCCTCCAGCCCAGCTTCACCCATTTTGATGGGCCTAGAAAAGTCAAGATTCACTCAGTGTTACTTTCCTGGTTTTTATCTCCATCATCACAAGAAGCCCAGAAATCCTAGAACACACCTCCTCCCTCGGTCTCCCATTCCGTGTGGTTCTGTGTATATTCTCTCTGGTGTACTTGCTCTAATCTCTGTCACACTTCCAGAGCACTGCAGCCACATGCGAATAGTTAGCATTCCACACAGAGCAGAACTTGTTTTTGGACTGATCACTCTTCTGCCATCTCGTCCAACCCCTTGACTTTAAATGCAACATCTATGTTTAGAAATATAAAACCCAGGACTGGAGAGATGGCTCAGAGTTTAAAGGTACTTGCTTCCAAAGCCTGACAACCTGGGTTTGATAAAACCAGATACTCAAAGTGGTGCATGCATCTGGAGTTTGTTTTCAGTGGCAGGAGTCCCCTGTATATACTCGTGCTCTCTCTCTTTCTCTCTCAAATAAATAAATATCTTCTTAGAGATATAAATCACACTTAGAATTTAGACTAATTTCCATTATTCTATTCTCAAGCCCCATGCCTGTTCTTTTAGATGCTTTACCTCTATGATGCCTTACCATGCTCCTGCTCCTAATCTTTTCAAAGATTTTATTCTTTTGCAGAGTCAGAAGGTACCTAAGGATCTTTGACATTCAAGGCATTCAAAATCATTTCTTAGAACTCTTCCCCTTGCTCACACTAATAGTTCCTCCCAACTCAGGGGTACTTTTCTCTGACTAGAATGTTTTTCCCCTAGTCAAGCTGGATGGTTCTCTGATCTTTTTCCATTCACTGCTTAGCTGTCACCTTCCTAGCTCAATCTTTCAATCTCCCTGTTTAAAATAGCAACTCTTGTCCCTATGATCCATACCTCCTTCCCTAAAAGGAGGACAAACAGTTATCTAACAAATGACCTAGGCTTATGTGGCTTGTGTGGGTACTCCCAAGACTCACATACTGAAAGCTTGGTCCCCAGTGTGGTGATGTGAAGAAGTGGCGGGGTCTTTAAAAGATGGAACCTAGTCACTGGGACATCACCTTCCACTGTACGCATCTGGCTTTACATGGATGCTAGGGAGTCAAACCTGGCCTTCAGGCTGTTGGCAAGCAAGCTCCTTTAACTGCTGAGTCATCTCTCCAGCCAACATCACCTTCCAAAAAGATTGAGGTGGTTGTCATGGAATCCTCTTTAGTTCTTGTGGGATTGCTTTCATAAAAGAACAAGACTGGCCCCACCTGGCTCTCCAACTCCATTTCTCCCCATGGCCACTCTCTTCTGCATGTGATCCCTCAGTGAGGCCTTATGCCTTGCTAAGATGCAGCAGAAGTGTCTGGAATCAAGCTAGAGTTCCATCAGACCTGTGTCACACTACTTGGACTTTTGTCCTACAAAATTAGGAGCTAAAAACCTCATTTCCCTTACAAAACCTCCTTTCCTTCCTTAGATTTTTTAAATAACAATGGAAAATAGATTCATACAAAAAAAAAAAAAGTTCAGCGTCAACCATGAGTCTGGTTCTAACTGAACCAGTGTTCAGTTACCTTCTCTGAAGAGGTGGTCAGGCTTAATGCCTTTCCCAAAGCCCCAAGCAGCTCTGTCTCTGTTAACATGGAGCTCAGGACTCAGAAGGAATACTCAGGAGAGTGCTGTCTATGGGGAAAGAAACACCAACATTCTTCCTTTTTCTTCCCTCTGCTTTGTCCTGGATAGAACAAGGCTCTGGAGAGGTTAACTTAAGATAATCAATGACAGGCATCTGTCCCCAGAAATCTAGAAATATATTAGTCAGTGTATTTTTCTCAACCTGCTATGTTCCCCTGTAGGATTAAACTATTACCACATAAAGCACAAATATTTTCTTTTTAGGATATTTTAATTCAAGGACCAAAGGGGAAATGTTTATTTTGGTCCAAAGTTTTAGAGGATCCAGTTTATGATCACCAGATTTATGCCTCTGATGGGGGGTGCTTGATGGTAGTGGTCGGGATGTAGGGTAAACCCAATAGTTTGCTTCCTGACCAGGAAGCAAATAAGAGGAAGAGGCCAGATTCCTACAAACTGCCTCATGGACAGGTCCCAATGACATAAGGACCTCTTTCCACACCTTGCTTTCTAAAGACTACACACTTCCCAACAGTACCACCCTAGAGAACATGCCTCCTCAATTCATATTCTTTTCACATGCTTTATTATAGACATGCTGACAGATGTATGGTGGTTTATTTTGCATTTCCCTGATTACAAATGTTGTTTACATGTGATCTTTGCATCTGCTATTGCCTACTTAGAAGCCTACTTTGTGAGAAGCCTGTTCAAAGAATTTGCTCATTTTTAATTTTTTTTGGTTGTTGATTGTTTTTCTGATTCAAAGAGTAATTTATATATATATTTTGATATAAGTAATTTGCCAAATGTTCATAGTGTAAAACTTTCTCTATGACTTTTCACTTTTCAAATGACAGTTTTTTCTTTTTTTATATATATATTTTATTTATTTATGTGCAAGTGTGGAGAGATACAGAGAAGACAAGACAGAAAGAATAGGCTCACCAGGGCCACTGGCCCCTTCAAACAAACTCTAGACACTTTGTGCATCTGGCTTTACATGGGTACTGGGGAATTGAACCAGGGTCATTAGGCTTTGCAGGCAAGTGCCTTAACCACTGAGTCATTTCTTCAGCCCCAAAATGATGTTTTGTAATAACTTTAAGTTCTTAATTTTCATTAAATTTAATTTTTTCCTCTGGCTAGTGGCTTTCATGTCTTATCTAACATGTTTGTCTAGCTCAAGTTCATAAACTATTTTTTTTTTTTTTGAGGTAGGATCTCACTCTGGCCCAGGCTGACCTGGAATTCAGTATGTAGTCTCAGGGTGGCCTCGAACTCACGGCAATCCTCCTACCTCTGCCTCCTAAGTGCTGGGATTAAAGGAATGCCCCACCACCCCTGACTTCATAAACTATTTTTATGATATCTTCTAGAACATGGTTATTTTAATGTTTGTAATTAGATCTGTGATCTATTTGGAACTGATTTTGTGTGTTTGTGGTATGAGGGGTCAATATTTATATCATATGGATAATTGATTGAATCAAGGCTACATTGCCTTCTCTGACACCATAGGCAGAGATTTCCTCTTTCTTTATCTCTGGTTGGGAGCTCAGATCCTACTACCTCCTCTGACACCATCCAATCAGAGGTGGTAAGACCCTTATTACTACCAGGTGGGTTAGCTCTTAAGGTTGAGGCTACCCTAAGACCTCAACTGAAATCATGAAGGAGGGACAGTTACTACTCAGTAGGATTGAAGGTACTGGCGCCTACTTGCCTTTACATTATCTGTAACAAAATACTCAAGATAATTACCTTATAAGGAAGAAACATTTTATTTTGCCTCATAATTCCAATCATGAGTACTTAACTCTTGCTTTGGGCCTGTGGTGGAGAAGGTTTGGTCATGGTCTGGTAGCCATGAGCTAAAGGGAGAGGCAGGAAAGAGCCAGTGTCCTATGATACCTTCCAAGGGCACATTCCCAATGACCTAACTTCATACCACTAGGCCCTGTCTCTTAAGAGGTTCTACTACTTGCCAATAGCACTGTGGACTGGGGAATCAAACCTTCAACCCAGGATCTTTGGGGGACAATCGAGATTAAAAATGTAGCCCAGATAGTCCCACAGTTGTGGTGGGGGGTGTGACCAAAGGGCTACACTAAACAGCCTACCATGAGAGGGAGTCAAGGCACACCACCCAGACTTTGCAGACAGGGGCCATAGTTTGATAGTTCGAATTTGGATGCTACAGAGCAGTTATTGGCTAAAAGTTGTTTATTTTTTGTTTATTTTTTAATTTTGCAAGTTATCCCTTTCCTAAAGGTGCTTGGCTAGAGAAAATGGGCTTCCATTGTCTGTTCCTATTGGTGTTTACAGATTGCTGGCATCTTTAGCACAGAGTCAAAGAAAGCCCAAGCTGTTCTGTTCCTTGTATTTCAAAGTCCCTGTCCAGGGTCCTTTTTTTTTTTTTTTTTTTTTTTTGTCATCATCTCTCAGACTTTTAATATTTACTTTGCATTTAAATCCCAGGATTTTAGTTGTACTTAGAGAGATAAGATGGATAAAGTATATCTATTCCACGTTTCCAGAAGTGGAATATGTCCCCTTCACATATGTTTTCAAATTGGGTTTCAGCATTCTAAATTTACCAGCCTATTGTCTTTGGACTTCTTTTGTTTCTGTTGAGAAGTCATCTGTCAGCTTCAGTGCACTTGTTTAAAGTGTAATGTGTCACTTCTCCTTCTGCCTCTTTTAAGGTTTTTGTTTGAATTTGATTGTAACAATTTTACCCACTTCCTCCCTTCCTGCCTCCCTCCCTCCCTCCCTTCCTTCTTTCCTTCCTTCATTCCTTTGTTCCTTCCTTCCCTCCTTCCTTCCTTCCACTTCTTCCTTTGTAGTTCTATTTGGAGTTGGCCTGTGGCTAGGAGTAATTCACCAGTTTCAGAGTAGCCTTTTTGTGCATTCTTAATAATTTTTTTTCTACAAATACCACATCTACTCCATCTTCTTCTCCCTTTCTCTGTGCTTGAAATATGCAAACATTACATATCATTACTCAATTTCATGTGTTTCTTACACTCTTGTGAATTTTAAAAATTCCTTACTGTTCTCTGTGACTCAGCCTAGATGTTTTCTCTGACCTATTTTGTTAATCCTCTTTTCTTCTGTTATCAGTCTGGTCTTAAACCCATCAATTGAGTTCTTAACCTCAATTGCTGTAATTTTAGAATTCTCATTTGATTTTTAAAAATAGAATCTAGGTCTCTTGTGAAATTTTCCATCTGTCAATATGTTGTCTTGGTTGTTATAATAATATTTATTTAAATCTTTTATATTTTATATTTGATATCACTAAGACATCAAGTTAATTCTGTTTTGGTATCTTTTTTGTTTGGTTTGGTTTTGACATATTAGGCAAATTAACATAGACTGTTGGACACTATACATGAAAAATGTCAAATTCTAGATGAATTATTCTTTCTGTTTTCCTATGTTCTCTGGTAATAAACTAACATAGTCAGGAACTGGTCAGTTTCAAGGGTGGAAAACGGGTTTTTTAATACTCCATCTTATTCACTCATCCTCTGACCGTAACTGACAGCCTGAAGTTTTTCTAATTTGCTTCCTTTTTGGTAACTCTGAACTATAGTTTTTATATTGTTATGATAGTGAGACAAAACCACAAATGAATACAAATAAAACTGAATGCTTACTGCTTCTCGTGGGCCTGCTGTTCTTCCGTGCTGCACTGTTTCTCATGGGCTGATCTTCTTGGTCTGGTATCACGACACATTTGGGATGGTCAAGATCACTCCTCAATTTCAGTCTATTCTCCAGGATCTTGCAAACTCAACTGTGATTTTTCTTATAACTCTCTCCTCTGATGTTTATATTTCTATTCCTATGACTTTGGATAATCTCTACTGGATATTGTACCATTTTGAACTGGTTTTCAGCTTAGCTCCAGAGCCTCACCTCACCCCAGGGCCAAGACTGGCCAAACCAAGCAACTTTGCAGAATGTTGTTTCATTTGTCTGCAACTCCATTTTCTATGCACTCGATCTTCAAATCAAACCTCAAGTATTTCAGTATCCCTTCAATGGCTTTAAACACACTCTCCCTCTTCATATATGCACATATATAGTCTGTCTATACACCCCCATATATATGATAAAGAACAAGTAGGCAAAAGTTACACTGCAGAAATGGTGACTTGATGGGTAGAAACAGCAAAGGCTTCCTCCACAGAGCAGAGAAACCATAACACTTTAGATTGTTATGAGTATGTGCATTCTGATTTCTTTTAAAGCACTGTTAGTTTGTTTTTTTTTTTTTTGTTTTGTTTTGTTTTTATTAGTCAGTTCTGTATTCAGCAAATACAGTCAGTTTGGTACCATTATTAGGCTCATCCATGACCTACCCCCTCCCCTTGGCCCCTCCTTGTTGAGGTATACGGGTCATGCATTGTGGAGTTAGCCCACAGTTATGGGTAAGCTAAATGTCTCTGCATATCATGACCCAACATGTGACTCTGACATTCTTTCCGCCCCCTCTTCCGCAAAATTTCCCTGAGCCATGTTGGGTTCGTTTTTGGTCTGCTTCAGTGATGAGGTGTTGAGGGCCTCTGAGGCTCTGGCTCTCTGATTTGGTAGGAGTTGATTTTTCTCTATGCTGATCTCCTTCCCCCCTGTGCTGGTGTCCGGTTCATCAGGAAAACAGCCCCCTTGCTTGTTTCTCCAAGTTTTCTTAGTTTCAGCCGGGGCCCTTTTGAGGTATGATGGGGTGGCTCTCTCCTTAGGGTCTACATCTATCTTTCTTTCCCCGGGATTTGCAGCGCAGCTAGGCGGTCGCCATCTTGGCCGGAAGTCCCTCTAGTTTGGTTTTTGTTCACTCATGAACATGACTCCTTGTCTGAAGTCTCATTCCATTCCAGTTTGAAGCAGATCCTTCAGTCAAATGGAAGAACAATCCCATCCCTTCCTTTCTATTAACATCCATTCTCATGGTCTTTGACCTTTTTGTTGATTACTCTTTAAAAAAGAAACATTCTGGGCTGGAGAGATGGCTTAGTGGTTAAGGCATTTGCCTGCAAAGCCTAAGGGTCCCAGTTTGATTCCCCAGCACCCATGTAAGCCAGATGCCCAAGGGGGCTCATGCATCTGGTACTCATTTGCAGTGGCTAAAGGCCTTGGTGCACCCATTCTCTCTATCTGCCCCCTCCTCTATTTCTCTCTCCCTCTCTTAAGTAAATAAATAAAGTATTTTTTAAAAGAATCATTGTCTTTTTTCCATATTAGCCAACACCACACTAAAACATTACACAGAAATCAGAGTCCTTATGCACATCATCTCCTGAAATAGATGACTTTTGTCACAGTCCTTCAGTTTCCTAACAGTAGTGCATTCTGTCATCTGGATAGCCCTGCCTTAATCAACCATTAGAAAAGTACTCAATGGTCAATGGTCCCTGGTCAGTGGTTCCAGATGGCAGTTCTTATTCTTATGTCTGCCTTGAACTTCAACTTATAATTTGACTGACTAGCTTAACATTACATTTTAGAACCCAGCTATTCTCATTTTGTCTCTAATAATGTAAAAAAATCTACAAATTAAATACGTTTTAATCACAAGAATGATAGTACAGAGAATTTCAGGATGACCATCTTTGGACATGTCTATGACTATTTCAAACTTTATGTTGCTGCCAAGAGTAATAGGAAAAGCTCATTTGAATGAACATACAATGACGTGTAAAAGGAGACAGGGCTGTCCCATTTAAAAAAAAAACAGATAAAAGAATTTTCAGGGGTAAATAAATATTGACCAAAGTGCCTGAAGAGAACTAACATTGAATGAGTCTCAAATATGGACCAAGAACACCCAATACAGCATACTACTAACTTTCCAATGCATTTCTTTCATAGAGTGTTCTCAGTCAGGCCCATTTGATGAGATAATAGGGAGCTACAGAGGTTAAGGTATTTGTTTGAGGCAGAACCACTAATTTGGGCTTGAACTCTAGTTTGTGCAGTGCCACTCATGCATATCAGCTTCCAGGTTAGTAACCCTCCTAAGGCTTCATGAGTAACTGGATTTAAGATTTAAAAATTTCTCTGGGCTGGAGAGATGACTTAGTGGTTAAGGTGTTTGCCTTCAAAGCCAAAGGACCCCGGTTCAATTCTGCAGGACCTACATAAACCAGATGCACAAGGTGGCACATGCATCTGGAGTTCGTTTGTAGTGGCTGGAGGCCCTAGTATGCCCATTCTCTGTTTCTATCTGAAATAAATTTTTTTAAAAATTTAAAAAAAGATTTAAAAATTTCTCTATACACAAGATATAAGGAGTGTGTTTAGGGAGAGATAACCTTGATAAAACAAAATGAAGAGTTATGAACTAAATATTTTAGCCCAAAAGATAGGACCTAGAGCATCATAAATTGTAGACTCTTGGTCACAAAGAAATTGAAGATGGAAATACTGAGTGTCATGTCTATCATTTACTCCATCAATATTTTCTGCTCAGCCACCATAAAAAACTAGCTGGATTAACATAGAGATTAATCTTTTTTTCCCCATGGAAAAGGCCACTGTTCAGTCTTTCCATAGAAAAACTTTCTGCAGGGGCCTGTGGAGATGGCCCAGTGAGTTAGAGCATTTTCTGCACAAGCCTGAGGATCTGAGTTCAGCCTCCAATTCCCAAGCTGGCCATGGCTGCACATGTCTGTAACCCCACACACTAAAGAGAGCAGAGTGAAGAGGATCCCTGGGGCTCCCTGGTCAGCCAGTCTAACCAGGAAAGTAAGTAAGAAAAGGGAGCTCCAGGTTCAATAAATAAGAGATTCCATCTCAGAGAAATCAGGAACAGAGAAGGCCTCAGCATGGTGCATTCAGGGTGTGGGCATCTGCACGCACATGTGCACACATATCACACACCAAATATATGACAAACACATCCACCTCCTACAAAAGAACAGCCTTCTATTAAATCAAGTAGAGAGCATATACGTGAAGACAGTATGCCTAATGGAGAAAGGCATGAGGACTCCATATGAAGGGAACAGTTGAGATTCTACATGGGTTCCATATAGAATAAGTAGTGAATGAATGCCAAGATAGAAATCTTTACCCTGTCTCTGGGTGAAAATTGGGTGTAACTTGATCAGGCACTAGATAAAAATTTGACAGAAAAAGCAGGTTTTCTTCAGAGAAGTCAAAGTGCTTAAGTCATACAATACTTTCTGAATTGGCTGTGAGCAATAGGACTAGGATTCTGGAATAAGAAGAGCTCAGAAAGATATATTGATACCTGCAATGTTAAGGATCACATAATTTCCTAGAAGTCTAAAATTGAAATAAGGAGTGTCCCCAATTTGGGAGCAGGTTGATGCATAGCATTTAATAGCAATGTGCTATATGATAGCAGGCACAGGTGACAAATACTGAATAAATCTTAACCTTTGGTAAACGAGTTATTATAAATAGCTGTGATAGTCAAAGAGGTGAAGCTCTGTTTTTTGTTCTCAATTTTTTTCTTGGGGTTGGGGAGGGCTCAGTGGTCAAAGGCACTTGATGGCTCTGGTTCAATTCCTCAACACCCACATAAATCCAGATGCAAATTTCAGGCACCTGTGATCCCAATGTGCTTACTACAATGGAAGGCAGGGTCAGGAGAAATTCAAAGTTTGCAGACCAACTACATCGATGTTCATTTGCAGTCCGGCAGTGCATGCAGCAGCGAGAGATCGTGCATTAAAGAAGATGGAGCACAGATGCCTCAAAGTTGTTCTCTGGTCTCTCCACACACACTGTGGCACCCCCTCACATATACTCAATATGTGAATGAAAATTAAATATTTTTTCTTGTTACTTTTCTCTAGGTCCCATGGCCCAGAGTTACACAGTTTGATGTTTCACATCTATGTTCTACTTCCGTGCTGTCAGCTGTCACCTTTGAATGCCACCCTCATTTTTCATCTTCTTTCATCTTGTTTCCTGGTGCAATCATCTTTAGTCTGCTGTAAGTTCAGAAACTGGATAAGTAAGAGTCTCAGAAGATCAAATACGAAACATAAGTTTTGAGGAAATCAAGTGTTTGTTACAAGTCCTGCCAGTAAGGTCTGACAAATAGTAAATATCATTTAGCTATGTCATCCCATTTTCCAGGGATGTTTTTAGTCAGTGTGAGGATCAGAGCAATAAAGCTATTGATCCAACTATCACTAAAAAGGCAGGTATGTTATAACTAGGGGCAATATTCCATTTTGATCAAAATCTCACTTATGTCATGCTTTGTACTAATGCATACATTTTAGCTCATTTCACAAGTCCTTCACCATTCTCTCAGACTTATCTTCTAATTCTTTCACCCATCTATTTCTACTAGTCCCTTTTTAACCCTAGCCATTCCAACTTTGTCCATCAAACCAGTCCATAAGGGTAGTGTCTGCATAGGACCACCTCATTTATCCACAACAGCAAGTTTGACTAGAGTGATAGGTATAAGAGAGGAGGACTCTTAGCAATTGGCTCAGAAACTTAATATTTAGGATCCTGTGACTTGGGATGAGAGTGGCATGATGAGAAGGAGTGGGATGTTAAACAGGACTTCATGCTTCCCAGCTTGGGTGAAAGAGCATAAAGAACTCAGGAGGATCCTGTTCAGTGTGTGTGAACATAAAAAAAAAATTGAGTTTGGTTTTTATATATGTGGAATTTAAAATGTTTTGATGCATCTATGTGATGTCCATAGGTTGGATTGTTTTTAAGAAATCAGTATTTAAAATGCCATCACTAGGGCTGGAGGGATGGCTTAGCAGTTAAGGCATTTGCCTGCAAAGCCAAAACACCCAGGTTTGATTCCTCGGAACCTATATTAGCCAGATGCCAAGGGGGCACATGCATCTGGACTTCGTTTGCAGTGGCTGGAGGTCCTGGAGTGCCCATTCTTTCTCTTTTTCTCTGTCTCTCCCTCCCTCTCTCTCTCCCTCCCTCTTTATTTGTCAAATAAATAAATAAATAAATAAATAAAATAAAATAAAATAAAATAAAATAAAATAAAATGTCATCACTATGAGCCAGTTGGTTTTCAAATATAAGTAAGGCTCTGTGTTGGTACTCCCTAAGTCACCATCAATACATGCTAGGGGCTAATGTCCTCTCTGATAATACAAAAAGGGAAATAAAAATGGGTCCCAAGTATCCCACTGGACACTTAAGCCTATTATGCACCTTTAGGTTTCTGAGGCTTGGTTATATGGTTATTCCAACATCAAGAAGCCTCCTCATATCCATACTAGAATTGGGTTCAAGGACACTTCAAAAAATCCTAATGACTACAGTTGATGACTGAAGTCTCTTTTGATATTGGTGGCCAATATATGAGAAAACCTAGTGAGAATTACATTGTAGAATCTCTGATTGGTATTCACAGTGCTCCAGTCTGCCGAATGCTTGACAAAAAAAGTCCACCCAGTTGTTACCTTAGCCCTATCACTGGGTACATCATCCACCTTTTATAGACATAAAAACCAAAAAAACAGTTAACCAAAGCTTTCATAGATACACAGTAAGCTGTAGGGTTGGGCTTCAAACCAAAGCAGTTTGACTCCATAGCCTATTCTATTCTGCCGTACCTATCAGTTGATCAAGTAACTTCAATTCGACTAGGTGATGGAAAAACAAATGTGTACCTATGTATAAAGTTGAGTGTGAGAAGGTTTCCACATGTTTTTCTCAAGGTATTTTCCCCTAAGAATGCTCAAATTGATTGAATTATTGGGACTGCTATGAAGAAATGGATTTGTTTATTTGATTAGCTCCCCCCAAATAGTTGAAGATAGAATTAAGATGCTCCGCACATCTAGAGACATTGAATTTAAAGTTGGTATAGCATCTTATATAGAAGTAAGCCATTCCACCAAATAAAACTGGCCAGCAGAGAAGAGAGGTGCAAACGTCTCAGGACTGACCAGAGATTATAAAGCTAGAATCAGCCTACACATTGGAGAAAGTCTTCTACAGCAAACATACTGCATATGCTGTATTTCATATATCCTTTCAAAGACTCTGTTAACGGAGACTTGAGTTGATATATGGAGAAACCAAAACATAGAGAAGGTATTTGCCCATGATCACACAGCAACTGGGTTTAAGCCTAGACAGCTAATAACAGGCCCTGTCCTCTCGCTCACTGTGCTACACTGGTATGGAGAAGCAATGGTGGTGGTTTGGTGATGGGAAGCTCCTTGGGAAAAGCACAAAATGATGCCAAGTGAATTTTCAGATAGACCTTGAGCCAGACAATCTCTGTAAAGGTATAAAAATCAACCATCCACATGAGGCTCATTACTGTGATGAGATTGGGAAGCTCCTATGGTATTAAAATCATGAAAAGTACATGACTGGGAGATAAGTGGATGGCTCAGTAGTTAAGAGCATTTTCCAGTGAAGCATGAGGGTCCAGCCTAGTTTGACTCCCCAGAAACCATGAAAAAACTTAAACATAGGCCAGACATGGTGACACATGTCTTTAATCCCAGTACTTGGTAGGCAGAGGTAGAAGGATTGCTGTGAGTTCAAGGCTGGCCCAAAACTACATATTGAATTCCAGGTCAGCCTGGGTTAGAGCAAAACCCTACTCCAAAAAAATCAACCAACCAAACAACAACAACATGCACACACACACGCATACACTGCACATTACACCACACCACACCAACTCACGCATGTGAGTGTATGTGGGTGTAAAACATGATAAAAGAAAGAAAAGGACATAACTAGGCCATTAGTATCTTCATGTTGGAGGTATGGCAATGAGAGTCCATATTAGTTCCTCTGTTGGTGATATTCACTATTAAGCAGTTATAACTTCAAATGAAATAGTCTCATTTCATTCTTGCACTTCATAGAAAATTAAAACTTAATTGGACACCAAGGGCAATAAAATCTAGTGTGAATCATTTGTACTATATTAAAGGAGCATAGCTTAAGAGACACAAATTGCCTTAGCTCTACCACTCATTAGATAATTAATTTGGAGCAACTATGCTGACATTACACAGGCCTCCATTTAACCATCTATAAAACAAGAAAAAGGGGCTGGAGAGATAGCTTACAGCAGTTAAGGTGCTTGCTTGCAAAGCCTTAGGACTCATGTTTGACTCTCCAGATCCCATGTAAGCCAGACACACAAGGTGACTCAAGCACACAAAGTCACACATGCTCACAAGATGGTGCATGTGTCTGGAATTTTATTGCAATGGTTAGAGGCTCTGGCATGCCAATCTCTCTATTTCTTTCTCACAAAAAATACAAAAAAGAAAAAGAACTAATAATGTTACCCCCTTTTATCTACTAGGTGTTATTCTATAAAATACATATGGTGACTAATTCAGTCCTTACACTATTAGTTACTCGACTGAGGAGATAGCTCAGTTGATAAAGTATTTGCCTTACAAGTGTGAGAACCTGAGTTCAATCTCCAGATTCCACTTTTAAAAAGCTGGGCATCTTGGTATGCATTCATAATTCTGGTGCTGAGGAGGCAGAGACAAGAGGATTTCTGAGGCAGATTCACTAGCCCATCTAACCCTTGGGATGAGCTCCAAGCCATGGAGAGACACTATCTCAGAGGAGGTGGGTGGCATTCCCGAGTAATGACTCCTGATGTTGCCCTCTGACCTCCACATGCATGTGCACTCATACATGCTTATATGCGCACATAGATACCAAAATTCCTAAAAAGCAATGTTACTAACTGATGGATTTCTGTTCCTTTACAAGGCTGAACAAAGTCACCCAGCTTGGACACAAAACATCATAATGCATCAATTTGATTTTGCTATTGATTATTTGTTTTTTTTTTTGTTTTTTTTTTTTTTGCATTTCACCTTCATCTCATTACCACAAAACTGTAATTCCAGAACACTAGACATTCTCAAAAGGGACTATTGCATTGACACTATTCTGTAAACCCCTAGTTTCCTTAAATGGCCACCATCATGTTAATTCATCTTTACCTCCATTTAATAAGTTTTCCCTGGATTCTAACTGAATTGTCAAATACAATGCATATGTAGTTTTATCTGTGCTAGTGAAATGTAGATGACACTCAATTGTATTATGTCTGCATATACCTTGCTTCATATAGCATATCTATGGTAAGCCTTTAAAGTGAGAACCTTAAGTGCATTACCTTAAGAGGTTAACTTATATCTAAGAAGCAACAGGTATTGGAGAAGAAAATTTGATTATATGTATTGCTTGCATGGTATATTTGAATCTTGAAATATTTGAGAAGACTTAGTCAAAAGACAAGCAAGGACATGTTTTCAACAGTGGGTATTTTCCATTATTAGAAATGTAATTTTGTCCCTGCTGAAAATTCAGAAGTTGCTTTGTCCAAAAGGACACTGACATCCTATACTATGCTTTATTTGACATCTTATACTGCACACTAAACCACATGGGACAGACTTCAAATGACTCAGCTATAGGAATGTGTATCTGGTTTAAAAACAGAGGTCAGCTCTGGGGTGCTTCCTCGTGTGGCTTGTAGAGGGGCTGAAAACATCTGTGAACACATCTTCTCTAAGCTTCTGTCTTCTTTCATTTCTGGAAAATAGCTACCAGGTACTCAAGTACTTAAACATCTTCCATTTCAGCAAGAGATTACTGTTTGAGTGGTGGTTGTTTGGGGTATTAGTAACAAAGCCAAACATAGGTTTTTGATGACTCCCAAGAGACAGTGGACAGGATCCTGAGAGTAATTTGTGACCTACTGAGGAAAAGTTTCCCTACACTAATCTCTGGAACAGAATAATTGACCAATGGAAAAGTAAGATAACAAGAACTAAACTGTTCTATCACACAAACACATAAGCAACAAATGAGCTATATATAACAAAAGGCAGAAGCAAAAGGTAAAATTATATGATCGTAAATTAGTAACAAAGGAAATAGAAACAGCTAGGTTCTCAACAAAGCTCCATCAGTGATCCTCAGAAGAAGCTCAGCATACTTCTGCTTCAGGGAATTTGCATCACCTGTTCCTCCTACTTGGAATTCTGTTTCCTCATATATTCATGTGGACAGCTTATTTTTATTTAATTTTTTTGTTACTTTTTGTGTATGTGTGTGTATGTTTGTTTGTGTGTGTGTGTGTGTGTGTGTGTGTGTGTGTGTGTATGTGTGTGTGTGGCCAAAGAGGCCAGAGGACAGCCTTGGGTATGGTTCCCCTCATCTGTTCAACTTTTTTTGAGACAGGGTCTCTTATTAGCCTCTCATCACCAAGTGGGCTAGACTGGGCCAGTCAGGGAGCCCCAGGGATCTGCCTGTCCTCTTGGGGATCAAATTCATGTTTTTGTGTTTCCATGTATAGACTTAGAGTAACACAATGTGTAGTACATGTTAGGCTCTCTTGTAATTACATAATCAGATGAGCCTTGAAAAACCAAAGTAGTGTCTCACTATATAATCCAGGCTGGCCTAGAATTTGCAGTCCTGTTTTAGGCTCCTGAGTGGCAGGATTACAGGTGTGTGCCATCACCCCTGCACTGGTCATTTGTCAGTGCCCAGCAGCTGAATCACCTTTGGCAGAAGCACGGGCAAAAATAAACTGCAGAAACAAAACAATCCCCAATTGTTGTGGCTTTATATGGTGACATTTATTTATTTCTCCTATCACATAGTCATCACATGTGACAAAGAGTCTTTGTTCATTCTAGTCACTTGAAACTTAGGCTGACAAAAAAAACATCCTCTCAGCCTACTTCTATATTTTCAGGGCAGAAAAAGGTAGATCAGAACAATGATAATGTAGCCCACAGATTTTCTGATCTAAAGAGGTATATGTCACCAATACTCACATTTAGTTATGCAAAGTTAATCATATTGCTAACACAAGTTAATAAGGATCAATGAATGTTCTTCTATGAGAGAGGCAATGCATATGAATGAAGAATCGCAAGTGATGCCATCCAGTTCTAGAATAGGAAAATTATTTATGCTCTTGCTTTTAGAAATAGAGGCTGTCTTTGGCTACAGGTAGTATAAGAACCATATAATTTGCATTCCCCCTTCTCTACTCAGTCACTTATAATTGAGTGTGAGTTACATAGACCAAACTCATGAGTAAGGAATTCTTTCTGGCAAGACTGTCATGGCAATGGTGACTGATTTCCAGGAGCATATGTAATATCATATATCAAATATAAGCAATGTGGACTCCCCATTTCATGCAATTGATGTGATTTGGGACAAAATTGTGGCTGTGTGACCTCCTATTCACTCCTAGTTCCCCAGCATTCAAATGACCATCCTGTGAGGGCCCCATCAACTTTTTAATGAATAATCTTATATTTAAATAAGCTTGATCAATTTCTGTTGGGCACAGCTAAGAATAATGGCTTGTACAAAATGTCCTGAGAAAACATGTGGTTGTATTGCCCTGTTTGCCATGAATTTTAAAAACAGATGAAAAAAGTTTCTTTATTCACCATTTGATTATAAAATGAAACCTTATTCCAGTTTCTTTATTATACTTAGCTTTGTGTGTTTCAGAATTATCTGTGAACATAACACAAAACCAAATTTCTTCACTCCTGCAAAGCAACAATATTCCCACTGCATCATTATCACCCCTTCCCCAACAATAGATTTCTGTTTTTTGTTTTTGTTTTTGTTTTATTTTTCGAGCTGGAGTCTTACTCTAGCCCAGGTTGACTTGGAATTCTCTCGAACTCATGGCAATCATCCTGCCTTTACATTTCTATTTTTTTCAGCTGATTCAATCTTTACCTTCTTACCTCTGAATACATTATGTTAATAGCTAACATTTTATGTCACTTCCTTTGTCAAGTGCTGTTCTAAGTGATTTAATATGGATTACACATGCAAATCTTATGAGGTAAGTAACTATTATCCTAGTTTTACCATGATACAACAGATACAGATAGGTTAAACAATTTGCCTGAGATCACATGGCTAATAACTGGTGGTACCAAGACTTGAATCCAGTAATCCAAGTTCATAACTACTGTGGTATACTATGCATCCACAAGTACTTATACACTTGTATTTTGACTACCAGGTTGTAAACACTTTTCTACTAATGTCTTTATAAGCACCCTTTTGAACTATTACACATAGATAAACACAGTGCTCTCTGTCTTCCATAGACTATATAAGTGTTAAGCAATCATTATTCCTATGCAAATGCTATTGAAAGGGAAGTTATTAATCAGACTTAAAAATTTCCCCAAGTTGGGGCTAGAGAGATGACTTAGTGGTTATGACACTTGCCTGCAAAACCTAAGGACCCAGGTTCAATTCCCCAGTATCCACATAATCCAGTTGCACAAGGTGATGTATGCATCTGGAGTTTAGTTGCAATGGACAGAGGCCCTGGCATGCTCATTCTCTCTCTCTCTCTCTCTCTCTGTCTGCTCTTTCTCTCATAAATAAATCAACAAATATTTAAAAATTTTCCTTAAGTAGCATAATCCTTTCATTATTTCTAATATCTATTAGACAGTTTATAAACTTCATCTTCTTGAAGTTTGTCTTTGGAGGTATCTGAGTTTCTAATTTGATGTGATTACTCTCTAAGCTGATGTAGAATTGTGGTTTTCAGTCTTCCTTGATGAAGATGTTGTCACAGTTTTTCTTCATCTCTCCCTGTTGGTGAATCCTCTACCTTCTGGTTTCTTTGTTTACTATTATTATTTCCTGTTAAAATATGCAAAAATCCCAGTACCTTCTTGATAAAAGTACAAGCGAGATAATTTATTAAAACTGTCCATTTCTGAAAGCACTTTTTGTTCTAACTACACACTTTGATGATATTTTGGCTAGGTATAGAATTTTAATTTGGAAATAATTTCTTTTTCTAAATTTGAAAGTATCTTTAGCTTTCATATGACTTTTGAGAAAGTCAGTTCCATTTTTATTTTTACCCCATGAAACAGGAACATCAGATATTAGAAGAAATGATCAAATATATTTCTTTACTGTTAAATTGAATTTATGAGGTCTATTTTGTTTGGTCTATGGTAAATGCTGCTGCACATTAATAATATGCTTATTTTGGTTTATAATCTCATGATAATATGAATATATTTTTTATTAGTGTTTCTGAATTATACAAAGTAATGGGTTTCATTGTGACATTTTCATACATGCATTATGACATATTTTGTTTTCATCCTACATTTCCCTTCCTTGGAGTCCCTTTCTTTTTCCCTGGTTCCCTACCTCTTTTATAATAAATCCTCATTCTTTTCATGTCATTATTTTCTGGGTTCCACATATGAGAGAAAACATGAGACACACATCTTGCTGACTCTGTGTATCTCACTAGCCACGATTCTCTCTGGTCCCTTCGCCTGGAAGTGCTTTGCATTATGTTCCAACGGGGATCTTCCTCACTCTTACTGATAATGCAAATGTGGATGTCTCCTATCCTCCAAGCCCAGTTTAATTCCATAAAACTTTTAAAAATGTTCTCCCCAGTGAAAAGTATATGTTGGCAGGAAGAATGGGGAGGAATGAAGGGAGACATTTCAGAAGCAGCAAAACAGTCATAGTGAAAGCCAAAGTCCATTGGCTTGAGCCATTCAGTTATATATAGAGAAAAATCAGTTAGGATAGTGTGAAAGATATGTTCCTTGGCACATGCTTCTGTGTCAGTTGACCATGAAATTGATCACTAAACTAGGGCAATTCTGTGCCAGAAAAAGTGGTGATACTAGCATTGAGAGTAGAATGGAAAATACAAACCTGAGAGAGTCAGACTCTTCTGGGACAATGGGAGCCTGTTGTTCTATGGTAATTATAGCCTCACCCACTCTGGAATTCTTGACTCCTATGCTTTCCTTCTATTCTCTACTTTATGCTAATTTTACCAGCAGCCAATCTCTGTTTAGTAATTTATTCTCTATCATCATTATAATTGGCTTGTATATTTCATAATAGTTACTGAACACCTGTTTGACAACTGATCCTTGAAGGACCTCATCCTTTCAAAAGATTAATTGCTACCACAAGTATAAAAATACTTCAGTGATATGCAGAGACATTTAGCTTAGCCATAACTGTGGGCTAACTCCACAATGCATGACCCGTATACCTCAACAAGGAGGGGCCAAGGGGAGGGGGTAGGTCACGGATGAGCCTAATAATGGTACCAAACTGACTGTATTTGCTGAATACAGAACTGACTAATAAATTAAAAAAAATAAAAATAAAAAAATAAAAATACTTCAGGTATATAAAGCTAGAAAAATATTATAAACTGACCCAGGAAGCTGACATTACCCTATTGTGTTCAAGAAGTGTATATTTAGGTGAAACTTGAAGCTATCTGCGAATAGCACAAATGCCCTAGTTCATGTAGAATTACTGTGAGTTGAACACAGAGGTGAGCAGCTAGAAGTGTATGTGGTCCCACAGTTTTCTGTGAAGGCACTGGCATGATTATCTGTAAGGGATGTAGCAAGTGAAGCCTGAGATGGAAAACAGGCAGATGCAAACACAAAATGAAAGAATGGCTTCAGTTCCACCATGGGATTCCATGTCCAGGGATACATTTCATGGCAGAGTTTCCATTTGATCATTAGCCATACAAATTAGAACTTCACATATGATTAACCTGTGAAATAAAAAAAAAAACTAGCTGTTTTATTTTCCCACCAGAATTTTAATAAAACCTCTAGGTTGAACTTCAAACTATTTCTGTCAGCTATTTACTATCATTTGCTCATTCATCACAGGTATGGATTTTAAAGTACATCAATTCTTAGGCAGATAAGACTTTGGTTCATAGTCTCATATAAAGAATTAAGATTGGGGATTGAGGAGCTCACTCAAGAAGTAAAGTGATTGTCTTGCAAACCTGAGGACCTGATGTTAATTCCTGGTACCCATGTAAAATACCTGGCATGGTGGCACCCTTGTAATCCCAATGTTGAGTATGAGGAGATAGGAAAATCCCTGGAACTTGGCCAGTTAGTCTAGCCTAATTGACAAACTCCAGGCCAATGAGAAACCCTGTTTCCAAAAGACAAAAAGAAGGGTACAGCATTCCCAAAGATGACACCCAAGGTTGTGCTTTGACCTCCACATGCACATGCACACATGTGCACCCTCTTCACATATACTTGGGCCCACACACATATGAGCATGCATACACACACGTACAGAAATTACACACACACAAGCATACACACAACACATGTATACACAAAAGATTTGAAGTTAAAACTTAAACCTAACAATAGCAGATATTCCATGGCCTTTAGGGAACATGTGGACAATCTTTTCATTTTGAACAGTAAGGAGCTGGTCCTCCATATCCACAGATTCTATGCAGATGGATTCAATTAGTCACAGCTCATAACTGGTTGGCAAACAATGTATGTGTACAAAATGTGTACAGGGTTGTACACTTGTCGTCATTTCCTACATAGTATAATGTAACAGCCGTTTGCATAGCATTTCAATCATGTTCACTATTTAAAGTAATCAAGAGATAATTTTAAGCAAATAAGAGAGGATATTTACAGGTTTTATACAAATACTACAGCATGAATACTACACCATAAGAAGCTTGAGTATCCACAGATTTTGTTGTCCATGGGGATCATAGAATGGGCTTCTCACAAATGCCTAGAGACATCTATATATTGTATTGAAACTGGATATAAGACAATGAAGTATTCTAGATCATTAATCATTGGTCAATCCTTGGTCAATCTACTGACATTGATACTTGGTATGTATCTTAGCAAAATTTTTAACCTTTATTTATTTTTTTTTTAATTTTTTTTTTTAATTTTTAACCTTTATGACCTCTAGGCTTCTCAGCTACAAGGAAAACTCCTCCTTGGAAAATTCAGTATAATGTACACAATGTGGTTATCAAATTTGCTTGATGTAATAAGTACTAAGTGAACAGTAACTGTAGTCTATAATTCCTTGAATTTCAGTATAATAAACCTTAAAATCTACTACAGATATTTGTAAATGTTTTGATATTTTCTCAAACAGCTATAGAAATACTAATGTCTAGCCAGTGTGGTGGCACATGCCTTTAATCCCAGCACTCGGGAGGCAGAGGTAGCAGGATCTCCATGAAATTTAAGGCCATCCTGGGACTACATAAGGAATTCCAGGTCAGCCTAGGCTAGAGGGAGACCATATCTCAAAAAATCAAAAAGAAAAAAAAAAGAAGAAGAAAAGAAATACTACTGTCTAATAGTAGACAAAATCATTTGATTAGGGCATGATGATATCCAGAATATATATCTAGTTCTTGCACAGTCTCATGGACTCAGTTTGTATATACACATTGCATTCTACAATTGTATGGAAGTGCTAGCTCATTCTTGTAGAAGCCAGTTGAGATATTGACAATAACATCAAGTCTAAGTGGACCTATAACACCAAGTGTAACAATAGACATTGTCATTTCCCAAGGACTCATTTTCATACTGTATACATTATACTGACTAAAATAAAGACACACTAGTCCTGAGAAGACCTGGAGGTCTAGTGATACTCATAGATTCCTATGTTCTAAAGTTAGTCAAACAAAGTCCAAATGAATGTATGTTACTCATCTGTAGCAGAGCTGGATTAGAGTGTTGAAGAGGTGATGGAAAGGGGAATGAATCATCTTTGTATAACCAGTCTCAACAGTCAAATTTCCAAAAGTAAATAATCTAGTAGTACCCTGTGCTTTTATTTATAAGTAATTAGAATTAAGATGTAGCTCTGTGCCTAATGAACCACCATTACTTTGAAAATAGATACATTTTTAGCAAACTACTGAAGTCTGTCCTAGGACATTTAGGATTCACGAGTCTCTACCTGTTTGCTTCTAATTGTGAGCAAAGCCCTTAGTTTGTTTGTTTTTTTTAATGTGCTAATCCTTACTTTGCATATTTGTGTTTCTGTTTTCACCTTTTTTCCCCCCCACTGTTGTTAAGGGCAGTAGATAGTCCCACTTTCCTTCTTTTCAGATTCACTAATTTCTCAAAGATGAGCTCATTCAAATCTAACTCACTTTTCCCTGCAGCACACAGATCACATGAGCAGGAAAAAAGAAAAAGATTTCAGAAAGCACAATTCTTTTGAGGAGTCCCTGTGCCTGCTGCAAAATTATTCGAATGAAAAGATTTTTTTTTTTCTTTTTGAGGTAAAACGACAATTAAGGTCGACCTCCTTCGCTCAAATTAAAAAAGAGAAAAAGGAGTGTAATGAAGAATCTGACTCCTTCCTCTAATTTTACAAGTTCAATGGTAATCTAACCGTGCCATTCATTTACAGAAACCATTAATTTTACTATGTGGCTGAAAGTAGTAGGCCTCAGCTTTCATTCTCTTACTTTTTCCCCCTCCTTGGTCTTTGTGTGTGCACCTGTTCAGGCCACTTTAGCATCCCATTTGTAAAACTTTGGGTAATCCTCTGGCACTAACCCTGGTGTGATAATACTTCTGTTATTCAGCAGACTAATTACAAAGGACAACACAGATAAAACACTTCAGCCCTATTTTTTAATAGCTGATTTGCCAATTTCACCAAGCTCCAAAGAGAATGGTCTCCAAACCTTGCTGAATTCAAATTTAATCTGAATTTGTTCAGCACATGGAGCTACAAATACCTTGGAGCAGACCTTTTGTGATTGGATTTTTGGATACCAGACTCTTTCTGCTAACCTGACTCCTTTTTAATAGTCATATTAAGAAGAAATTTCTTTTCCAGAATATAGTTTCATAATATGATTAGAGCATTATGAAGCATTTCCAAATACCCATTTGAGACAACTGTTGACACCAAGAGCAATACAATGAAGGAATGAAGGTAGCAGGTGCTAATGGTTTACTTTACTTAGTGAAGAAGAAAGATGAACTACTAATATTTTTTAATTTTATAGTTTTTTCCCTGAAGGCAATACTGTCAGAATGAGAGCTCAGTTAAAAAAAAAGTGCATAATATTTCTTTTTTGACTTAAAGACAGAAATAAGAGAATTATTTCTACTTCATGTAAACCCAAAGGAAAGAATCATTCATTTAGTGTAGACAAGGCCCCCAACCTGTGAACATTTAAGTCTACTTCTTTGGTGCAGAAAGGAGCTGAAGATGTGGAACTAAATAACAAACAATCTTAAGATTTCTGGATATGACATGATTGGGTGGAGAATATGCTGAACTTTTGAGGGTTCACTAAATCTTCCCCCCAAAAAATGGTTTCAGGGATTTTGGAGGGCACTCTACAACTGAGGACCAGCCCCTGCCACTTCTTAATCCCCTGATTTTGAAACTGCAAATAACTCAAGGGAAATTTAATACATATGTTTCTGATTCACTAACCCTGACTGCTTCATCCCAACTGTGTTTTGCAAGAGCTATTTGATATCCAAGAAGCCCTCTTGGTCTTCCCTCTAAGCCTTTTATTTTGCTCCAGGAAATCATGTTTTCCTTGTGCTCAGCAGAATTGGAAGCGGAGGAGGCTTAAGTTTGGTTCTAAAGGTCGTGTAATCAGAAGGCTGGGAGTTGGCAAACTATATCTCTCTCTGCACAACACCAAACAAGTGGAAAACTTCAAGGATATTATCAAAATGAGATACAGCCACTTCATTTCAATGACAGTTCCATTTAGCAATTTCATTAAAATGTACCTTTCTGCTTTCTAAGATCATCAAAATAAAGCCAGCTATTTGTGAGTAGTATATAATAAAATGCTGGTTAAGAATAGTATTAACTGGGTACCTGCCATAATCTAAACTACAGGTGTTTTTAAATTTTACTTATATCACTTCTCATATATTCCTAGGAGGTGGCCTTTATTCCCTCCCTCTCTCTCTCTCTCTCTCTCTCTCTCTCTCTCACACACACACACACACACACACATCTTACTATGTAGCCCAAGCTAGTCTTAAACTCACAGTTCTCGTGTTTCAGCCTCCCCAGTTCTAGGATTATTGGTATGCTCTGGAGTTGCTATTTTTATTACTACTTTTTCTGCATTTACTAACACGAGATTCCATAGTTTACAGAGAAACATCATCAGGTCAGCTGTGACTATTTCACTTATCTCTTATAGCAAGGTTAGATTTAACATGATTCAAGTGTTCATATTTGTTACTAGTCTAAAATGCTCATATGAGCCATCTGAATAGTGCTATGAGTTGGGTATTATGAGCCTCTTTGATTTCTATTTTGATAATATAAGACAATGTGTTTGATGTCACACTAAATATCCCTTTTGCAGGTATGTACTTGACCATTTGGCTTTTGTCAACATGTCTTTCTCTGCATTGGCTAAATAATGTAGCCTATGTGTTTTACATTTTTCTGACAGTTCAGGGTTTTGATCCCAAAGGAACATATCTATGACGATATATAAATGAACCTCATGACCAAGGTTTCCTCTATGGATTACGAAGAAGGAGGCACAAACTTATAGAACGTTAGAATTTTCCATGAAAAATGTCACTCCAGTGATACTCTTCTGTGAAGATGACATGGAGCTACAAAAGGTACGTTCTAGACCTGTTTTTCATCATTGTTACCAAGCACTTAGTACAATACCCTACAGGTAGGAGCCTCTCAATCAAGTTTGGAAGGATGGCTGGGAGAATGAGTACCTGACTGCCTATGATATAGGGGTTGCTTATATTCCCAGGCCTTGAATTTGGCACTGATAGAAAGCACTTATGGGTACTTTATAAATTTTTTTCTGAGATCTCTGCTTCTGTGTAAAATTTACCAGTTGGTTTACTCAATTAGTTGAGTGGAAATTACTTTTTGTCTATATCTACCCCAGTCAGTGTTACAACAAAGAATCTCTGCCACGAGGCCTCTGGTAGCAGCCCCCAGGTGGCTATGTGATTATTTCCTTCTATCGTTCCTGAGATATATTGACTAGGCCTGACTTATGAAACCAATGATATCAAAGATGAAATGACATGTACCTTCTGAGGCAAGGTCATAAAATGTCCTTTTAAGTTACTGGCTCTAAGGGAAGCAATTGTCATTTTGTAAGATTAAATAACATGTTGGAGAGATATCACCTGGACAGGCACATAAGGGAGTGAGCTTCCAGACACATTCACTCCCCAGTGCCAGGGAAATGCTCAGATTATCACAGCCTTGGCATGTATCTGGACAACAACTTTATGAGAGAATCCAGATAAAACCCTTCCCTCAACTGCTGCAGAAGTCCCTGCCCACACAAACTATGAGTTGTTTAAACAAAAATTTAATATTGGCTTTAACTGTGAAATTTTCAAGTAGTTTATTTTACAACAATAGCTAACTAAAGCAGAATTGCATTGTGTGCTGCTCAGTTAGGTGCAGATACTTTGGAAAACAAAAATAAGGTCCATCAGTATCTCACTATAGTGCTGATCTTCCCATTACCTACCTATTATCAAAGTTAATGAGAGTACAAACTTTCATTTAACAATTAGGGTTAACTCTCTTTTTTTCTAGTGATGCTTTATATCATATATATTATATATGCTTTATATTTATATGGGGTACAATTTGTGGAAATTTTGTTAGCAGTGTGTGGTAGTTAAAGGTCCCCAGAGATCTTGGTTCATAGTGAATACAGTTCCTAGGCATCACAGAAATTGAATCTGGGTATCTAGTCCATTGTATGACCTTCATTGGGACACTTCAGCCTTCTGAAACCCAATTTCCTTATTTGTAAAATTGAAAGTCTCTCTGAGTTAGAAGTTTTATGAATAAAGCACATTAAAAAAGCCAAAACAACAATCAAAAGTGGTGGTCAACATACTTGAACTTAAAGACAGGAGCATAGAACCTCAATATGCCACTAATTAAAACAGAGATTTTGTTTAAAGGTGAACACATACATTGATGGACCCAAAAAGCTTCTGCTATCTGTCCATCCTCACTCCCCACATGAGCCACATTAGAAGCCAGCATGACATCTCCTGGAAGGAATCCCAAAGTCCAGTGATGTAGCATGTTACCAGTGGAGAAAACAACATTCTGAAGATTAGTTATAATGACTGACAACACCTGGATATTTTGCTGAGATTTCATTTTTTGTGACTTTTTTAGTGTTGTCTGATGTGTGAAGAAGGGAATCTTAGCATAGTTGAAAGTCTGTTTAGAGCAACAAGCACAGCATCACGTCCACCAGGTTTCTTATCTCATAGAGAGACATTTCTGGTGACGCAGAGGAAGCAAATAGCTGTGTGAGATTTGGGGTGAGGTACAATCACCAGTGAATTAAGTTTGGAAACAAGTTTGGAGGCATTTCAAAGAAGCGTCATAAGAGGCACAAACTAAAACTGTGCGGTATAGAAAGTTTGAATTCTTCTTCTAACACTTACTGAATGTGCCTTTAAGTAAACTATTTAATCACTTAGAATGCCATCCTTTGTAAATGGACATCAAAAATCATATTTATTTCCTATGGATGTTGAAGGATTAAGTGAAATTTTCTGTTATAGACCACAGAGGGTATCTGCTATATTGTGCTACCTAAATACTAATATCCAACATCACATTGATTATGACTATAGTTCCACCTACAATCTAAATAGCTAGATTATGACACTCTCATTAGAGACAAGCTTTGGGAAGGTTAAAGTTTTGCTTGTTTTTTCTTTTGGAAAATGCTTACATCTCAAATGGAAGTTATAAAATATAAATCTTTCCTCCAAACCAAAGAAAAGTCATGGATTCTTTCACAACGAGAAACACAGAAACCTAACCAGCAATGTGTGATTTTAGAAGACATTACATTCGGGGCAATGGATAACTTTTTGTTGCTGAAAGTGGGAGGGCTCTTCACAGAGAGACAGTAATGTCATTATTCATGCTGTAAGCCAGCACACTTCAACTGCCTGTCTTCACAATGCCTACAAGTGTAAAAAAAAAAAAAAAAAAGAATACAAAAAAACCACTTGCTTCCTTTTTTATGAGTATTGACATTCTTGTGCAGTATTAGGAGAGCTAATTTAGCTTCCAGTTCTAAGAATTTTTGAATCTATAGCCAGTAATTATTGGCATTCAGAGGTACAAAAGAAGAAAACAAAGCCTGCAAATTCTAGCACATTCATGTGGGATTGGGAGCTGAATTAGGATCCTCACACCCCATTGAATGATCAGCCCCCCTATTAGAGCCTTATTAAAATGGTAATGATCATATGCCAGCTATAGGCAGGCAGCCGCACCTGTCAAAAACTACCCCGATTATCCTGTTCATTGAACTGTCTGGCTCCTGAATCAGTGTCTCAGGTTTACTCCTCTGTGAAGCCCCCCTCCCGACAAGGCTTCAATAAAAATAAAAAAGAATACAAGAACAAACATTTCCTTGGAGTTAGAGAACACTCTTACAGTTCATTATACCTTCTCCTCATTTTCTATTTTTGTATTTAGAATGAAAATATAATAGAGGGACAATCTTCTCTTCAAGATTAAGAACAAGAAAAAAAAAACAGAAGAAATATCACATTTCATCTATGAAAATTCCAATATTAGTAAAAGAAAATGCAAATCTATGATTAATCTGGAAACTAGGATTATTTAATCACCAGCCTTGTGTATTATAATGAGGGGATAGATTCTTGTTACTCATGCATCAGTTGCCAAGGCTAGAGACCTCTAGGCTTCAGAAATAGTTTAGATTTTCATCTGTCTTTTGTTTTCTTTCTTTTCTTATTATGTGTGTGTGTGTGTTGTATGTGGGTGTTTGTGTGTGTGTGAATGTAGGTGTGTGCATGCCAAGGCATGTCTATGGAGGTCAGAAGACAATTTCAGGTATTGGCTCTCAGGTTTGGTTGCAGTTTCTTGCATGTTTATGCATCTGTGATACATGGGTGTGTATGTATGTTCATATGTGTGTCTGGGGGCACGTATGTGCATATACATGTGTAGAACAGGGAAATGTCAGGTATGTTCTTTAATCACTCCCCACTTTATTTTTTTTGTGACAGGGTCTCCAGCTCAACCTAGAACTCACCAATGTAGTTTGACTTGTTAGGCAGTAAGCCCTGGGGATCTTCCTGTCTCCACCTTCCCAGTGCTGGGATTTTAGGTGCTGCTACGCCTAGCATTGTACATGTGCTGTCATGCTTGTGCAGCAGACACTTTAGCAACTGAACCATCTCCTAAGCTCCCATTAAAGTACTTTAAGTAAAAGGTCCATGGGGGGGGGGGGAATGCACATTGAAATAATTGATTTTGGAGCACTAAAGAGTATTACCAGGACATCTGATCTCTTGACCCTACTGTTCCCTGACCTTGTAGGAGTATCAACAACGCTTCAGCCCTTCTGTCCAGAAATAACATGGCACCATGATGGTTGGTCACCATCTGGGTTTCTTCTGGGAAGTGGTGGCTTCTCTCACCACTTCCTGTCCCTACATGTGGATCTTTCTTAAGGCTCTGCCTTTGGCATCTTTTCTCCTACATGGCTATGTTAGTTCTCTTCTCTGTCACATAATACCTGATGGAAAGAAGTTAAAAGAGGAGAGATTCACTAGGAGTCATAGGTTAAGGGATGCAGTGTTTCACTGGAGAAAACACTGGCCACTGAGGCTCTGTGTGATGGCAGGAGCTTAAAGCAAGGCTTGCTATATACTGGTAGACCAGCAAGCAGAGACAGCCTTTGTGAAAATTTGACCAGGGAATAATTTAGGGCACAACCTACTCTTTCCAGCTAGAAAACAACCCCTACCACCAGGAGACCAAGTATTTAATCACACAAGCCCGTGGAGGACATTCCACATTCAAATTAAATACTGACCTTGCCTTTAATTCTTTTGATTTTTCTATTCATCATTCAATTTATTTAGGCATTTTTTTCTTAGCAATCTTGTTAAATGATTTCTAATATTTCTTCCGTAAAGATGACTCTCTGAATCTCAAACTCTAGCCATGATTCTGTACTCACTCATTTCTAATATCTGTGTACTCTTTCCCAAGACTGCTTTATGAGTCTCGTATTCAAGTTGGTGCATCTGTGCGACCTGCTGCTGAATTTACCACTATTGCTATGGTATTCTACCTGTGTCAATGGGTTCCAAGACCTCTAGATTCAGTCTTCAACATTTATAGCAACATAATCGTGTAACAAACTAAACAGCGTGTTGTTCTACGCTCCTTCCTATACCCTGTGCATTCACAGACACATTCTCATACTGACCACCATTCAAGTGACAAGGGATGAAGGGATGCCTAGAAAAAAGCAATCCTTGGAACCTTGAGTCAAAAAGACAAGACTCTAAAAGTGCTCAGTGTATGAACTCTGGATTTAGAGAAGATTTTGGCTACCCACATCCAACAGATAAAGATATCTTGGGATGTAAAGTTGGGAGAGAGGAACAAGGTAATGTGGATAAGGAAACTTGATGGGCTCCAAGACAAGGAAACCAGGAGTGACCACATACATATTTTGCTTCTGTCTATGCTCATCATCTGGAGCTGGGTCCATGAATCACAGGGAACAACAACATCAGCTACTGATCATGGCTCAGAGGGCTTCAGCTCAGCTCAGCCACTCTGGGCAGCTCTGTCAATGATCTTTCATGAGTGTCTGGTGTCAACAGCAGCAATGACTTAGGCTTAGATTTCTTGAGTCTTTTCTCATTCTTCTGTGCAAACAGACTCTTTTCATTAGCTTTGTAGACCTTTCCTCTGCCACCAATGAGGATGATGGATTAGTTTCCAAACTTAGAGAAAACCCAAACTGAATTTTGCTAGACATGAGAGGAATCTGCTTAAGGTGTTCCTCTTGGCCAAAATGTTGTGTAGAGAAAGAGTCAATACCTTCTATTTCAACCCAACAGTCCAAGTGATCCTGTTAAAAGGTAGGCCAAATGTCATCATACCCCACTCAAGACTTACAGTGGTGGTCCTTATCCATTCATAATAAAGCCTGCTATGCTATCCCCATTATAGTCTCTAGGTGTTCCTTCCATAATTCCTGCTCTGGTTTTTCTTTTTTTTTTTCTTTTTTTTTTTTTGTGACCTCTTCCTGACACTCCAGTTCTTGGTCGCTCTAATCCAGTCCTACTGGATTCCTTACTGTTCTTGGACCCACCAGTTACTCTTACCCTGAAATCCTGTACCCTGACTTCCCTGGGTAAGGCTGTGTGCTCTCCTTCCTCAAGTCTGCTGAGAGATCCCTTTCTCAAGAAAGTCTGTGCTTAATACTACATTCTAAATCACAGTTATCCTCACTATTCATTTTCCCCAACATATTCCGTTCCAACATACCACATAATTCACTTACTTGTTATGCTAATTCTGTTTTAATTTTTCCTGCTAGAATGTCAGCTCTACATGAGGAGCAGATTTCTGCCTATCTTGTTCAGGGCTACATCCCAAGAGCTTAAATAAATTCCAGGTACTTAGGGCTACCCAAGTAAACTTAAGTGAATGAATGATACAACAAGCATACCGACAGAGGACTTCAGAAATCCTCTGACCTACTGCTTCTTAATATGGGTCTCTGAAAATCATAATGGCATCTCTTAATCCTTTTTAAAATTTTTCAGAAAGTATAGTGAAAATTAAACCTTTGTTTCTGATAAAATTTACCACCGCTGTGTTTCCAAAACTATGTGCCAAGAAACATGAAAGCTGGATGCCCAAATGAACTCCCTGGGACATTGTGAGATAATTCTAAATTTATAGAAAACACAGCATTAGTAAATATCTCTCAGATGCTAGCTCAGGCAGGTCACAGTTTCAGCAATAAAATTTATTACATTGCTTTCAGTTACCTTCTATCTTTGTAAAACAGATTTTTGGTGATTACTACAATAAAAATAAAGCAAGCTAGCATCTTGTAAATGTCAATACAGAACAGGAAATAATTGAATTACAAGATTTTTAAAGCCAAATAGGCATACACATCATGTTAGTAATTGTAGTTTTACAAGAATTAAACAAAATACATTTTTCAACCTAGGTGTATTTTTTTCAAATGGTTATTAAGTTATCAGGACCTAAACATCTATTAAGTGGTTATAACCTAAATATTTATTATACACCATTCATTAAGTATTTGTTTTGGCCTTGGGGAATCATGATAAACAAAATTAGAAGCTCCAAGTCTCAAGGCTGCTTTGAACTGAGAAATTCTGAGCATCTCTGATCTATACTTATTGGTATATTACTTTAGTAATTTTAGTCGCAATCATATAAAATTAGTCTGTGACTTTATTTATAAAAAGGTCTGGTTTGTATTATTATGAATGTTCTTAATTCATTAATGAACAAAATCTTAATCATTAATAAGTGTTATGTCTTTGGCCAAGTATTTCAAAACAAAAAAGTAGAGGAAAAGATATAGAAAGGATCCTTTCTAGGAAATGGGTGGAGAACCTTAAATCATGTCTAAGGTCCTGCTTTAATACAGGTAGGAATTGAGACCTGAGGTTTACACAGCTAGTTAAGGAAGAACTAATGTTATCAACTGGTCATTTGTGCCCATTCCAAGGTACCTCACTGAGTTTCCACCTTATGTCTATAGAGAATTTATGGAGGGTTTTTTTTTTTTTAATACATTGAGTGTGGTGGTTTGAATATAAATGTGTGTCCCCATAGACTCTGGTATTTTTTAAAAATATTTTTATTTCTTTGCAAACAGACAGAGATAGAGAGAAGAGAGACAGAGAGAATAGGTGAACCAGAACCTCCAACCACTGCAAACCAAGTCCAGATCCATGCACCACTATGCATCTGGCTTTATATAGGTACTGGGGAATCAAACATGGGTCATTGGGCTTTGCAGGCAAGTGCCTTAGCTGCTGAGCTATCTCTCCAGCTCAACTCTGGTGGTTTTATTTTTTGTTGTTTTGTTTTTTTTCTTTGAAGTAGGGTCTCACTCTAGCCCAGGCTGTCCTAGAATACACTATGTAGCCTCAGACTGGCCTCAAACTCAAGGTGATTATCCTACCTCTGCCTCTCAAGTGCTGGTATTAAAGGTATGAGACACCATGCCTGGCCCAACTCTGATAGTTTTAAATAAGCTTCCTACCTAGTTGTTAGCAGGCAGAGCACTGCTGGAGCAAGTGTGTCGCTGGGGGCAGATCTTGAATCCAGCCTTACTGGGTGTATAGAGAGCCAGCTTGAGCTGTCTCTTGGTTCTTCCTCTCTGCTGTGGATGCTGAAGTGAGCCAGCTTACTCTGCCACGATGATGATGCTTTCCCTGGAATCTGCAAGCCTGAAATAAACCCTTTCCTCCAAAAAGTTTCTTTTGGTTGGGTGTTTATCCCAGCAATTGGGAAGGTAACTGAAACACTAAGATTTCCATAGGCAAATCATCCTGCTACCAGTTCTCTACTACAGAGTACATTTTCTTAGGGACTGGTATGGTTCCTGAAACACATTTTTAAAAGTAATGTGAAGAAGCTGGGTGTGGTGACGCATGCCTTTAGTCTCAGCACTCATGAGACAGAGGTAGGAAGATCACCATGAGCTCAAGGGCACCCTGAGACTACATAGTGAATTCCAGGTCAGCCTGAGCTAGAGTGAGACCCTACCTCTAAAAACAAAACAAAAAAAAGTTATGTGAGGCTGAGGAGATGGCTCTGCGAGTAAGAATGTTCAGCAAGCATGAAGGCTTGACAGGGACTGAGGTGGCTTGAGTTTGACTCCTAGCACCCACATCAAAAGCTGCTATGGCCCCATACTCCAGTCCTGTGGAATCAAAGACAAGAGAATTGCTGGATCTGATAGGACAGCCAGCTTGACTAAAATTGGCAGACCCATGTTCAGTGAGAGATTCCATCTCAAGTAAATAACATGGAAACACTATAGAAAAGGACACCCAGCATGCTTCTCTAGCTTCCACATACATGTCTATGGGGCACATACATTTCTACACACGTGAGTATGCCAATTACATGCTATATCACACATATATCACACACACAAATATACCAAAAAAAGACATGCTCAATTAAATGGCATATGATCTGTTGATCTATATCTCATATTTTTAATCTCAGATAGATGCTGATTAACGCATCAGAAAGTAAGAAAGCCACTTACTTTCAGAAGGAAGCAATCAGTGTCAGTTAATGTATGAATGCATTAAAAATCCAGTGTGTTGAACCAGTGTTCTAGGAGATGATTTGATTCTGTGGCATCTCTTGTAGAATTCGAGAGAAAATATAGCACTGGAGGGCTATATATAGTGCTCTCTGTTAAGGAAAACATTTGGTTAAGAAATAAGAACCTTTGTCATTTTTACATAGACTTTGTGCCAGCATTTGAGGTTAAGAATATTTTGAATTTAATTCTAGAATAGAAATATGAGCTTTGTTTATTTAATCAAAGGCAGTAATCTGAGAATGTATTGAGCTCTTGTTATAAAGTATCTAGAATTTTATAGAAATTAGTTTCAAATCAAAAGGCAAGAAAATACGAATAATGCCTACTTTGAGAAATATTACCACTCCACACATGGTCCACTGGCCAACATAACGTTCTTTCTCATTTTGATGATATGGACTGGAAAATGTCTCAACCAAATTAAGCTAATGGAGGTCAGTGTATGTGTCATTAATTTGAAGGGCAAAGAGATAGATAGAGGAAAGACAGGTAATGATTTGTGACAGGGGCTCCCAAATTTGATTTAAACAATTCAATTATGTGTTTCAAAGTCCCCCAAAGAAATGTGCTGAACAGAACTCCATTCTCTACACATGCAGATGGGATACAGAGGCTGCTCTTAGTGACAATTCTCTGTCACTTTCTCTACATAATATGTGTGAGGATTGCAAGATTGAAAACAAAACCAATCTCCAAATGCATTATTATACAATGCCAGAGGGAGTTAGATAGCAAGGTGTATGAAATCAGAGTAATTTCTTATTTTGTTGTTGTTTGTTTGTTTGTTTGTTTTTCAAGGTAGAGTTTCAATCTAGCTCAGGCTGACCTGGAATTCACTATGTAGTCTCAAGGTGGCCTTGAACTCATGGCAATCCTCCTCCCTCTGCCTCCCAAGTGCTGGGATTAAAGGTGGTGTGTGCCACCACACCCAGCTCAGAGTAACTTCTTATATGGCTTTATGAACAGAATATTTAAAAAAAAAAACTGCATAAAGAAAGGCCTTCCTTTTATAGACAGCATCCTGCTAGAATCTCAGACAACTACTGCCAAAGCAGTATATTATAATAGCCTTAAGAAAGGAACTCTATTCACAACTGCTGAAGGAAGCAGGGTATGGTTAACGTTCAACCATAGCACCAGAATGGAAACCAATAGAGACAGAGACATTTGCCTCCAGATCTGCAGGTTTTACATCTGTGCATTCTACCAAACACAAACAAAAAATTTGAAAATAAAATTCTATCTATACTGAATGATTTTTAAATTATTCTCTAAGTAGTACAGTACACCAACTATTTTCATTAATATTGTATTATTAAAAGAAATTTAGAGATAATTTAAACTAAATATTGGAGAATGTACACAGATTAAATGTAAAAACTTGTGTTTGTCGACTTTTTGTTGCTGTGGCAAATAACTGAAACAAATCCACTTCAGTAAAGAAAGATTTATTTCATCTCATGGTTTCAGGGGGTTCCACCCAGGGTCAGCTGGACAGATTTCTTTAGACCTCAGGCAAGGCAGCTTCTCAACTCATAGCAGCCAAGAAGCAAAAAGAGAGACAAGAAGGGACTAGAAACAAAGCACCTTTCCAAGGCATGCTCACAATCACTATTTCCCTCCAACTGGACCCTACCACCTAAACTTTTTACCACCTCCCAAAGTAGTATCACCAGTTGGGGACCAAGCATTCAACAAATGAGCCTGTTTGACATTTCATATTCAAACCAAATCATAATAGCACTATGACATTTTCTATGCAGAGCTTATATATCTTGGAATTTGATATATTCAGGGGATAGAGGGGTTCTTAGAACTAATCCCCCATGGAGACTGAGGGACAGCAGTACTCTTATGAAGGACATGGTTCACACAGAAAGAGGATCAAACCCTGTCTCTATGGACTACCAGCTCCCAACCTTAGACTGAGTAGTTAGCTTCTCTAAGAGCTGCCTCCCCTTTCTCTGTGTGTGTAAAATGAAGGTAATATTAAGACCTATGTCATAAAATCCTCTAAGAAATAAATGTAGTAATTCACATAAAGTATTCCTAAGGTAACCACACTTTTGAAGTTCAGAACTAATTACTAAAGATAGGAAGAAACAACTTCCCTCCCCTGCCCCCCCCCCGTAGGGTCTCACTCTAGCCCAGGCTGACCTGGAATTCATTATGTAGTATCAGGGTGACCTTGAACTCACAGTGATCCTCCTGCCTCAGCCTCCCATGTACTGGGATTAAAGGCAGGCACCATCACAAATGGCCAAAGAAACTTTTGAAAGACAAACTGTATCTATCTCCTTCACCCTTGTGCTGGTACCAGGTTCACCAAGAAAGCAGCATTCTTGCTCATTTCCCCAATTACTCTGTGGTTTCAGCTGGGGCTCTGGTGAGGTGCAATGTGCTGATATTCTCCTGAGGATCTGCGTCCGTCTAAAAAAGGAAGCAAATTCTCCTATGGAGAGTGAAGTCAGCACCAGATAAATGGGATAACCATTACTATTTTAGAGAGAATTTAATAGGGATAGGCCCTCTTGTAGCCCACGATTGGTGGGAAAAGGAGATGGACACAGAGAACACTCAACTCCTACAAAACCAGATATCCAGAGACAGAGAGGCTCCCAAGACCTTATCACTGAAGCAGACCTAAAAAGAAACCAACATGGCTCAGGGAAATTTGTGGAAGAGGGCGTGGAAAGACTGTTAGAGCCACATATTGGGACATTATGCACAGAGACATTGCTTCTTCCCCATAACTAATGGCTACCCCCACAATGCACAACCCACATACCCCAACATGGAGGGTCCCTGCAGTGGAGGGAGGACAGGGAAGAGGCTAAGAATGGTATCAACATGGCTGTATACACACTGTGTACATAACTAATAATAATTTTTTTAAAAGACAAGCTGTAAAGAATTCATGTGGCCCAGTGTGGTGGTGCACATCTTTAATCCCAGCACTTGAGAGGCAGAGAGGTAGGAGAAGTACTGTGAGTTCAAGTCAGTCCAAGATCACTGTGAATTCCAGATCAGCCTGGGCCAGAGTGAGACCCTACCTCAAAAACACATACAAATACAAAAATGATTTCATATGCCCTCTTGTTTTTTTTTTTGTTGTTTTTTGTTTTTTTTTGCAAAACCAATGTGAAGTTTGAGTTTAACTATCACCTGGATACGTTTTGTGAAAACCCATGCATGCTATCACTCACCCCAAAAGGAGCAAGGGCCATATCTCTTAGCACAACACACCTTCATCCAGAAAGTTAAATTCTTTTGCAAGTGGTAAAGAAAGAGGCACAAGCCAGAGATGTCCATTAGGAAAAGAAATTTCTTTCACACTCAACTGTCCAGTATCTCAAAGATGCCCATGACAACATGCCAGGATCTTCTATATCCAGGCTTTGCATGAGACTGGCCTGTAAGAATGCACATAAGCAATGGAGGAACTGCCATACTATCCTGAATACTCATGGGATTAATAAAAGTATCTGTGTAGGGATGGAAGGATTGCTTAGTGGTTAAGGCACTTGCCTGCAAAGTCAAAGGACCCAGGACCCACATAGCCTGATGAACAAGGTGATACATGCTTATGGAGTGCATTTGCAGTGGATGAAGGCCCTGGTGTACCCTCTCTCTCTATCAGCCTCTTTCTCTCTCTCTCTCTTTCACTCTCTCTCTTTCTCTCTCTCTCATGCACAAAATACATTTTAAAAAATTAAAAGTATCTGGGTGCATCTGATCTAGTACAGCCTGCAGCTGTCAATCACATCTGGCATGTAGTAAATACATACCTAGTGAGACCTGATTGTATCCCCAGGCAGAGCATTTTCATTAACAAAATAATACAGGCTTTTGATTTTCTTCCATGATAACAGACACAAAGAGAAAAACCACATATAAAGAAGACACAAAATTCAATGGATACTGTTAGAATATAGATTTTTTAAAAAAATTGTTCATCCCACTTTGTCAAATATTTTTATCAGGAAGTGATTTTTATTCAGTTATTATATCCTAAAGCCCCAAATTTTCCAAGACGAATGACATATCTTGCTCCAAATTTTTACCAGCCTGATCATATTGTCATGGCACCACCTGGTAGAAACTGCAAAGGTTTAATTTTTGATAACTTTGTGGCATTGATTAATTTAGTTGCAAGCCATTACTGAACTTTCATCATCTTTGTATAGTGAGTTCACTAAAATGGACAAGAAGCAGGAATTTCATTCCAGAAGCTGTCATTCTCCAATGGCTTAATGACACACAGACTGGTAATAAAGTGCAATGGGGCCAGTGCTAGAAAGAAGCGTGCACCAGACGCACACAGAAGGCGGAAGCAGAAGGTGCACAGAGTCCAGGGTTGGAGCTCACAGGGTGTGCTGAGTGGTTCCGAATCTCTATCACTGTAGCCATCACCAACAATGCTCAAATACAAAAGCGGCGGTATCAAGAAAATTCCTTAAGAAAGCTCTGAGGGAATGAAAAAGAGTTGACATCCAAGGAGAGGTGATTATGTTCTTTTAGATAAATTATGAGGATCTCTCCAGATAGATATGTATTTTGAAAAAATGTATTTTGAAAAACCATTTTAATACTTCTGTATTTCAAGCACAATTCTCACTTACGTGGCTGCAAAAATTTGTACAAATAGAAAGATTGGCATGCCTTCAAAAACAATTAATACAGATTAAAAAAGTTGGTATTACATTGAGAAGATGACTTTCATTTCTAGGGATTGGATAAATGGAGCAAGCTTTGAAGGGGTAAAATAATAGGTGTCCCTTGAGTAGATAAATTTATGAAGGCCATTTGATGAAATATTGCCCTTGATTATTAGAATTCCCTCTTTTCCTAGCTACAGAATACTTTTACTTGATGAAGTCACTTATCCAATCTTATCATATCTGCAACTTTTTAAAATTATGCACAGTCTTAGCTTGATTTTGTATGTTCCCTATAGTTTTGATTTTCTCCTGGATGAAGACATCAAACCTCAGCAGCCTGCTCTGTTCAGATTCTCAAGACAAGCTACACAGGCACAGGGTCCTCCCTTCACGCATACCCAGGCAGTGCCCACAGGACAAGCCTGAAGTTGGATGGGCAGGCTTGCCCACAGCTTCTGTGAGCTGATGATGACTGGCTGTGAAGGCTTTGTGATTGCTCAGGCTCCTTTGTGGGACTGGACAATGGAGGAGGACACAAGTCTGGCTCAGGAGAGCAACGGATAAAACTTCTGGGCAGGATGGCGGGCTCCTGCCGACAGGAGCACTGGTTGACATTGAAAGAATTTCACAACAAGTGAGCAGAAACAGAAACGATTCTGTTCGGCAGGGCGATTAGTTGCAACGTGTGGCACCGGAGCGGTCACTCTTCGTGTGTTTCTTCACTAATGAGCTCTGAATGCCCATTAAACTGGGCTGCTATAGGCCCAGAGCCACACGGACAATGGCATGCATGAGTGCCCTCTCTTGTTGCTATTGGCTGCCAGAAGGAAGAAACAACCAGTATCGTTCAAAATTAAACAGAGTTGACAATACAGTTAAAGATGATCATTAGTGAGAGTTTGTGGCTGATAAGGACTTTGGAGCCATGTCTAATGACAAGATACGCTAGTGTGACTCACTTAGAAACATAACCCAGCCTGGCGCTACGCTACTTTGGGGGACTTGTGGATGAGTATCCATGAACTTTTAGACAGAATGAAGAAATTTGTAGACTATTATGTTGAGGAAGACAAAAGGCAAGTTTGATAAACTATAGATGGTATTAGGGCATTGATAAGACCTTACCCAGTTAAGAACTGTATGTGTTACATATGGAAGACGGCTTTGGGACGAGGTAGTGTGGTGAGAAGTAAAAAATTTTGAGTGAATGAACCTAAGTTTGCACCATTGCTTTTGGACTTGCTGGATTAAGTGTAAGTATCATCTTGGACCAGGAGTGTGTGTTTCTCCATCTGGAAGGTGGAGATAACCCTAACGCCAGCACTGTGATAGGGTTATTATGGAGATCCAAGAGGAAGACCTTGGATGTCATACTGAAGCACACAGTGCTGGAGTGTCATTTTCTAGTGGTAGACCTTGTGCACGGAAATGACACCCATATTGAGTAGGGTGTTGTTGGGAGGGGAAAAGAGGGAAACTTACTATGTGGTTCTGTCTTGCCATCTAGAAAAAGGCTAACTTAACTATGAAAATACCCTGTTGAGACCCATTATTTTGTATTATAACTGAAAATAAAAACCTTGATAACAAAATACCAATCATATGACTTCCATAGAAACAATTGTAGATGTCTTTGAGGTCTAGATGTAGAAATTTAATACATTTAGAAGAATAAAGTTTTATGATGTCTGTACAGTGGTATAATAAACAATATGCAAACAGCATAAAATTATACATAATAAGACTAATTATAAAAGATGCAACCTAAAACTATAAATATCTATATAAAACAAGTACAAGTCAAAAGAATGAACTACAAATTTTTAGCAAATTAAGAGATAAAAGACAATTTATCAACATATAAAAGATATAAGCAATCTTAACTTGTAAGATTTTAAATTAAGTTACTGACAGAGAAGAGGTTAAGGTATCAATAACACTAGTATTAACCAGAAAAGTTCAGTGAAGTAACAATGAGATAGTGCAAACACCTCAGCTTTGTCCAAAAGAAAAGCTGATGGTGTTAAGTGTCAGAAGGTTTTCAGGTCAGGGTTGATGTGGGACCAGGATTGGAATGAGGGTGTCTATACTGTCAGCTACAAGCTCTTTGGCTTTTGGTAATGACCTGTATGCTCTTCAACAAGGAATAAACAAACATAGGATGAAATTGTAGGTGACAGAGAAATCAATGAAATATGTAAGTATCACCATAGTCCAAACTAGAAATGCTTGCTGATTGAATACAACAGTTATTAAAACATGGACTTTAAATGCCCAACATGTGGAAAAACAGGTTACATATTGTTTATGGTAATGTGTGCACAGTGAACACATAAGAAGGATACAAAACCTCAGGGTTATTCATGGACATGTGAAGAAGGAGAATGGGAGAGGAGAAGGTTATCTTTCAATGTACTTTATTATTTATTTACTAAGCAAAAAATTTATTATATATTTATTAAACAAAGCTCTGAAGCAATTGGTCTAAGTGTGTTGTTAAATCTATGCAGGAAGTTGAAAAAGGTCTGATAAAATTTATTTTTCAGAGACTTTTCACATGTGAGATCTGTCATAACTCTTTGAGAGTCATTTGGCTTTTGACTAATGGAAACTGTGGAAAAAATTGCTGAAATATTTTTACTTATAATGCAAATAGCTATCCATTGCTTTGTTATCTATTTCCAAAATCCTTGCAGTTTGTAGGAAATGAATGCTTTAAATATATTATTTGTTTGTGAGCAGAGAGAGAATGAGAGTGGGGTTAGGCATGCCAGGGCCTCTTGCTACTGTCAATGAACTTCATATGCATACACCACCTTGTGCATCTGGCTTTACATGAGTACTGGGGAATTGAACTTGGGTAGTCAGGACTTGTAAGTAAGCACCTTTAACTGTTAAGCTATCTCTCCAGCCCGAGAAAAAGAATTTTATACTTGGTATATATTTGGAAAGCGAGATGTGTCAAGGGTTTTATTTACAAACAATGATATTCTGGCAGCATCAATTGATACCATTAATAGCAAATATGCAAGTAGGTTTTAAATGGGTAAAACCAGATTGGCCAAATTGATCTTGTCAAATGTCATATTTCTCATATTCTCACCCCAATAATGTCTAGAGGGGATTAACAATGCTAGATAATTTTTTGTTTTTGAGATTACTTATTTATTATTAAAACCCTGTTGGCTCTCACCGCTGGGAAACTCAGGACTGAGCATAACACTGTATGGGAAGCTATGGCAATGTCAAGAGGGCTCTGATCTCTCTCATTGAGGTTGGTCCATCTTAAACAGTGACCAACTTGTCAGATTCTTCAAAACAAGCCTGTTCCTGTCCATTTTAAAATAATGTCCTACTTCAGTTTTCATTAGAAAGTGATCAGTAGGCTCCTTGGGGTTATGTCAAGAAGTGTATCAGGGGTGGTCTCTATGAGGCAGATATGGGATAGGTAGGCATGGGAGTGATAAAGCCAGGTCAAGGCTGTTGCATCACATACTTGATAAAGGGTTAAGAGGAACTTCACTTACTGAGAAACACAATATGCCTGTGTTTCTCTCTAGCTCATCCTTTGACTCATTCATTTTGATAGCTGCCTTGGTTATTTCTTGATTAGACTATTTCCTTGGGACCCTTAAGACTCCACATGAAACACAGATCAAGTTCCTGACATGCCACAGACCTCATGGTCTAGTCCTTTGGCTTGTACTTTATGACTCCCTGAGAGGCCACACACTCCATTGCAATCTCTTTCAACATCCTCCTTTGAGAATCAGCCACCTGTCCTTCAAGGCACAGCTCAGCCAGCACTTCCTGAGGAAGCCTTCTCATATCTGCTCACTTGCCCCTGCTGTGTGCTTCTGTGAGGGACTCACTGTGCAGGGTTCTCTCTGCTCACTCATTTCTAATGCTCTTGCATTCCCAGTCCTTCCGTCTTATTCAATGACTGAATTACTGAACGAACATATAACAAAAAGAGTCTAATGAACTTTTGGAATTCCAAATCTGTGACATGGCAGGGTATAGTCATCTGGCATTCTGAGATAGCTACAGATTGAATTTGACTTGACCTATCATTTTTGTTGGGAGAGAGACTGGGAAAATCTTGAGCAGGGAATAAGAACAAAATGTGTGTGTGTGTGTGTGTGTGTGTGTGTGTATGAAAATGTTAAAAATGGGAAAAAATTTTTAATTAAAAAAATGGTGGAGCAAGTGAAATTTGTTTAGTGTTTTCTATCTGTTTTCTTCCCGAGCTTGGACAGCCTTGCTCTGGCCTCGTAACCTGTTGCCCATTATTTCCAAAGCAGTCATACTTAAGTGCGGACAATAGTATTACTCTTTCTACAGTCCCTGAACCCTTCGTGGAAATAGAATTTCGTGGAACTAGATAAGCAGTGTTTAGCCCCAAGAAAAATAAATATTTAATCCAATTTCAGGGAAAACAACCAAGAACAGAAAGTGTTTGGGGTTCAGGCCCTCCCACACCTCTCAATCCACATCAAGTTAAACAACCCAACTATCTTGCATTCAAAAATGTGCCATTTTGAGTAGAAGTCATTTTAAGATGAAAATAATTGTTTCTACACACTCCATACATATGTCTAATACTCTTCACTCATGAAAAGTTAAATAGGCTTCAAGGAATAGAAATACGAGTCCCAACCGAACTGTATGGTTGCTGGAAAACCATGAATGTTACCTGGGGGTTTGTGAGTCCTTGGGCTTCACCCAGCTCAACTCAGCTTCACAATCTGGGGCAAACAAGTGGTCCCAAAGATCCATGGTGCCCACCAAAGAGCAGCAACCACAGATCAAAGCTCTCTACTTATGTTTACCACTTGAGCAAGTCATTTGCCTCCTTGGTGTTTTCTGTACATTTGCTTTCTTGGATGTTAAAAGGAGGCTTGAGTCTCAAAGAGCTTTGTAAACTGAAAGGCATAGTACAATCTTGTCTATGACACATCAGAATCAGTGTTGTTGAGGACAAAAGCCTGGAGCTCACTTTCAAACCTGTGTTCAACCTTTTCTGTCCATTATCCCCAAAGTGGAGATGTCTGCTCTGGGACATGTGATCCCGTTCATTTATCAATCAGGGTTCATGGAAATGACTCAGTGTTTACTAGGGTAAGCAAGAAAATTTGCAAACCTTGCAAAAATAAAGACGCCCCCAAACATCTAATGAGTGTTTGCATCTTGGCATAATTGTATCTGGATGTACTTGGTCTCTGTTGATAACGAATTGAACCCTGAACTTCAGTTTCACTGATAAAGTCCAAGAACTGAAAACACGTTGTGGAGATGGCATTTGTTTCTTCTTACCAATCATCGTGGAAAAGGGGAGAAGAAAGGAAGAGAGGGGAGAGGAAGGAAGGAAATAAGGGAGGAGAGAAGAGGAAAAGGAAAAGAGAATAGATGAGAAAAGAGAAGATTAAAGAAGGGGCTTAAGTCAAGTCATTAATCCCTAAAGAAATAATTTCTAAATCGATTTTACATGTTATTTCCTTTGCTATTGTAATGCAGGTTATAGAAATGGAGTTTTGCTGAATAATTATTAGATTATCTTTCATTATGACATATAGTAATCTTGAGGATCTATTTGTATACTAGTTGAAATGTCAATAGGATATTATGAGATTATTTTCCTTTCTCCTCCCCAGGTATGGATGAGCAAAGCCTCTACACAGAAAGCTAGGAGTTCCAAGCCATTTTAGATCTTCTGTTACTAATAAGAGGGAACCTTAAAAAGTTGTATGGGCACAAAAGGAAAAAAAAATCACTGGAAATGTCATTTTTATTTAGAACAGGTAGAAAAATCATCTAATTACCCACAGCTAATTCTGGCCTCAGGACCCACGTATAAAAAATAGAATGTCATTCCCTGCCCACAAGAATTGTTTAGAGAATTTAATAACAAGTGGAAGAATTTAATGGAGTGGTTGACATATAAGTGCTTATCTTAAAAGGTATGCATCAGGCTGGAGAAGATGGCTTAGTGGTTAAGGCTTTGCCTGCAAAGCCAAAGGACCCAGGTTCGATTTTCTAGGATCCACATAAGCCAGATGCAAAAGGAAGCACATGCATCTGGAGTTTGTTTGCAGTGGCTGGAGGCTCTGGCATGCCCATTCTCTCTCTCTCTCTCTCTCTCTCTCTCTTTCTCCCTCTTTCTTTCTCTGTCTCAAATAAATAAATAAATAAATAAGACACATATTTTAAATGGTATGCATCAATCTCCAAGTTGGTTCAAAGCCACTGACTTGCTTTTATGAACAAATAAGCACTTCTTTCATTTCTACCCTCTGTATATGAATTTTCTTGTCAATGGATTCATTTGCAGCAGTCGTGAATATGGGCATAGGTTTTATAGAAATTTTGGGTCTTTGGGTCTAGAGAATTTGGGGAGCGACAGTAACATGATTTCAGTCATGGAAAGCTCTGGACTTGGTGTTTGTATTATTAAAGAACATTTGTGGAACAATTGATCAGTATGTGGGCATATCATTGGACTCACTGATAAGAAAATCTTGACTGCCAAAGTGGGGGTGCTGACAAAGGTGTCATTCACCTCCTGGGGACATTTAAATTTGGGGAGATAAAGTACCTGCATTTGTTAGAATCTCACAGGGTTTCCTAGACAAGTTTAACTGTCCACAAGCGTGGAGAGATGACCTTCTCTATCTTGCCCCACAAATATCCAATACAAGAAAGAGTTATTAATAAAAACTCCTGGTGGTGCATTGAATATTTGGCTTTTGTCAACAAAATGATCTCAGTTAAGCAGTGAACTTGAATCCTGTTTCTATCAGTGAATTCCTTCATGGAGGCACTGGGTCATGTGTGGGGTTCCAACTACACAGATAACACCAGTTCTTGCCTCCATTGAGTTTCCCCCTAGATTCTTCAGGAATAGTCTCAATTATAGGGGTGATATTTTAATCAGAATTCCTCAGTTGAGAAAAACTAGGTTCCGGAAGGCAAAGTGACTTCAGTTCACACCACTAGTGCACATCAGAGAAGAGATTCAAAACCAAGTCTGCCTAACTTTTAATCCTACCTTACGTTTACAGTGCCACATTGTCCCCAGCTGAATTTGGTCCTTCTTGTCCTGAAAATTGTTATCTCTACATACTCACTGGATGGAGCAGTTGTAGATCAAGAACATCTCTTTGCACCTAACTTTGCTTAAGCTTTGTCTTGGGGTTTAGATGGACACTGTCCATGTTCAGCTCACTTATGATATGGTCGGCTCTGTACTCAGATTTCTTTATTTTACTCTCTCAGCAGCCCAAAGCAGGTTCATTGTATAGTTTATTCAACCTCTGCCGGTGAGGAGAGGGAAATTCTAGAGTTAAGGAAATGGAAAAAAGTGGATTCAAGTGTAGTTTCTCAATTTTGTATACTTATTTGCTGTTTTCTTTTCTCCGTAAGTATGAACTTTTAACCAGAGGTGTATACTCTGTGCATAGTGACGATGACACCAGCCCAAACACATGATATACCTGCAGGAAATGCCCGTCACTGCTTCACTAAGATCCATCACTAGTTTTCCTTCAGTCATGAGTGGTTTGGGGCAACGAGTAACGTGATTTGAGGTTGTGTGTAGAGTGTGAATGTCAAATAAGTAGGTGGAGCCTCTATCAGTGAAGTATTTTCTCTCCTTCCAACAAGTGGATATTTCTGACCAATGATGATGTTAGACAATTTGTGTTGACTATGGAACATTTGGTCTTTAGACTAGGCGTACATGCATGCATGTTTTAGATTGTTACTTGGTGGTGGGGGGAACCTGGGATGACTCAAAGAATTTGATTTCATCCTGTAAAAATTTATTTGTGGAAATAAATACGAGTTATTTCCTCCTGGAATATGCCATGAAGGTGATCTGGGTATAATGCTGACTTGTAAATAAGACTTTGGCCTTTCAGATCCTTCCCTTCCAGCTTCTTAGCCTTGAAATCTTAGAACACTTGTCTTTTACAGTTAAATTGGCATGGATACAACTTTCCAGAATCCTTCTCGTTGAGCACTAGGCGAAGCAATCTAGTTAAAAGGCTAAAAGCAGGCTCCACATTTATCAAATGAAGCTAGGAATGTGTACTACCCTTAGTTACTGGGAAGATTCAGTTTCCACTGTACTCTTTGAGTTGGAAATCACAGAGAAAAAAATGAAGTATTCAATGATTTTGTGTCCTTATATTTTTAACTGGGGGAGGTCATGGAAGTAAATGTTGTACATACTGGAGTGATTATACTTGGGTCTTCCTCTCCCTGACTATGAAAAAATAGATTGCAAACAAAATGTCTCATTCCCTGATTTATTCCCCAGTGCCTGACACACATAAAAGAAGTTCTCAGGAAATATTTTGAAGGATGGATGGATAGATGTATGGATGGAATTACCTATAGGAATTAAGAATTGGAAGAGAAACAAAGTTGGAAACACATCCTAGCTTTTACCATTAACTCAATGCTGAGGACATCAGCATCCAGAACTGGTCCAAAATTATGTACATACCTTTTGTTTATTTGTAATGTATGTTTCCATTAAACCATCACAATTATGCCTTAGATTTATGAATTCATCTTTAACATTTCTGTGATTAAAATGTACACATTCCTGAAAGTTAAATGTGAGGCTCACTATAAAATGGGTGACCACATGCCCTAATTTGGCCGCCAAGTTCCACTTTTATCTGTTAGTCTAGTAAGAATTGACAGGTTCTCTTTAATTTCATAAAGTGTTTTGTTTTGTCCAACTAAATTAGCATGGATATAATTTGACAGAATTCCTGATTTCTACCCAGCACTGAGAGAAGGCAGTCTAGTTAAATGTATAAAATCATGTGTGCTTTGGGTACTCTTACAGCCTTGATAATTAATACTATTTTTTTCATTTACCAGCTATATAATCTTGGGAAAATGATATAATCTTTATAAGTGTTGTTAATAATTACTAATATTAAAACAGAGTTGATAAGTGTCTACTGCAGTGGTCACCGTGATAATTAAAGTGACATAAAATATGAGGTGAGGAGAGGCATAGGCCTGGTGTGCAACAGGCACCCATCAAGCATCAATTATTAGTAGCTGAACATGTAGTTTTCACAGGCATTTTGGTTCACTGAGTAGCAACATGGACACTAGGTGCAGTTGGCCACTCTAGTCCAGAATAGTGGCCATGGTGCTAGAGAATAGGACCATGATAACAGGCTGCAAGTGATAAGGGACTGTGATCTGCAGGCTTTAGGTAACTATAAAGAATAGAATCCTTGTCCAACATATCTTTCCCATACCCAGCTCAATGTTCTTTGAAAGAAGAGGCTACATCTGACATTTAAAAAAAAAACACGTTAAAAAAATTTATGCTGTACCTAGCCCAATATGAGGAATCTAAATGACATTGAATAAATATTAGTTGAAAGGATAAGTAAATTGGGCTAGAAGGGATGGCACAATCCACGTGTGTGTGCACACACATGGAGTCATCAGTATGACCTTTCACCCCGGCCAGCACTTCTCTCCAGGATATGAAGAGATAGGAATTGATTTTGCCAGCTTAATCCAAATTTGGCCTTTGACCTTGTGGTTGGTAGATCATCCATGATATGGTGGCACATCCCTGGATTTTTTTCTGCTTCTGAGGAAATTTGGCCGCCCCATTGACCTGCCAACTGAAAGTTCTCATTGTCCTAGAAGTCAAGGATAAGTGAGTGCCAGGGAAGTCCAAAGGTCATGGAAGAACTACTTTGTGTATTCAGGACACATGCAGTCAGTTTATAACACCATTTCTATTTTGTGCACTCTGATGAAAAGTTGGTTTCCAGGCACAGATAAACGTCACATTCCTGGCACACTGTAAGTACAATAACAGAGGGCCATACAAGTACAATAAGAGCACCCAAAAGGGGTGACTTATTCTGCCTGTGCGCAATGTGGATGGAACACTGGTTTTGAAGAATTGATTTGCAGAATGAATAAGCAGAGAGATCCTATGCATAAGTAAGAGTTCTTCTCCATTTCCAGAAAGATATAATGAACTGTGGTAACAGTGAGGAAACTGGCCAAGCACTGTTTGTGGTTACAAATATTTTGTTTTGTTTTCCAAGGTAGGGTCTCATTCTAGTTCAGGCTTACCTGGAATTCACTATGTCGTCTCAGGGTGAACTTGAACTAATGGCGATCTTCCTACCTCTGCCTCCCAAGTCCTGGGATTAAAGGAGTGAGCCGCCATGCCTGGCTAATGGTTACAAATATTTGCATCCTCATTGGTAGAGCAAAGAAGGTGAAGAGTCCAGTACCTTAATATACCATAATTTCAGTTCTCCATGATTTATTTTTGTCATCAACAAAATGGGAATAACAAAATATAATTCCCATTAGTCATTTTTGAAAATAATAATATAAATGACAGCAATCCCTATATTACTATTATTATTATCATTACTATAATGGATATGATTGCAATAAAATCAATTATTACTATAAAAGGGTAATTGTTATTGTTGCTCTATCACATTACTAATACGCTAGTGCTAATTATTGTGTTATTTTGTAGTCCAATAATATATTGCAGTAATATAATATTAAGCTACTTGGAAGCCTAGCTTTGAAGAGGATAGTAGAATTTTTTGTATACTGGCAAAAGAGGTGCATGATGGCTTCTCAGAATAAACAATATACATCAAAATCATCAGCAAACATACATATTTCATAAGTTAGTAGATTAATATTTTATGTGGTAAAAACTTCCAGGGATACTCATGTGGCCAAAAACTTTAAAAAAGTCAATTAAAGTATGTAGAGAATAGATTTATTTAGGCCTACTTTCAAAAAAATTTATGAGATGCCCTATCTCTAGAGTGGAAGTTAAAAATCAAAGATCTATCATAGTAGTTAAAATTCATTCTTTAAAAAGAAACAACAGGGCTAGAGACATGGCTTAGCCATTAAGGCACTTTCCCTGGGAAGCCTAAGGACCCAGGCTCGATTCCCCAGTACCCACGTAAGCAGATGAACAAGGTGACACGTGTGTCTGGAGTTTGAAGTGGCTGGAGGCCCTGGTGTGTCCATTCTCTCTATCTGCTGCTCTCCCCCACCTCTTAAAACATATTTAGGCAGAGATTAGAAAAAATCTCAAAAGAAGTAAAAATAATCTCCTCATGAAATTTTAATTTATGCAAATAAAAACTGAATTCTCATTTGAAAAATGACTAAAGTTGGTTCTTTGCCAAAAAGGGAAGGCCAGTTGTTCAGAAAAGTCCTGAGAAGTGGGGCTTGGCCTTGGAGAGCAGGCTGAACAGAAACTCTCTCTTGTGGCTGTGGAAATTGGCCACATCATACACAAGATGGAATGCAAAGGAAAGCTGTGTTGCTGGCACTTCCAAGCAGGCCAGGAACACAGTTGTATCAAGTTCAAATGTCCTTATTCTCTAGACCTCTGTATCAGCTGGACAGAGAGGAATGGATGGAATAGGTCATCAGAGAAGAAAAGTGCTTTATCTTTTTCAGGGGCCTCCTGCCATTGTCTCTTGGATATTACTGGAGCCTGATCTTCCACTCATTCACCTAGGGATCTGACCCACATGGTCCTCTTGGCCAAGGATTGCTACTCCCGATGGTTTGAAATTTCAGTAGATTCAAACTGGATAAATAGACCTGCTTCTACTACTTTTTTGTAATTTTTAAATATCTATGTTTTCAAAAATATTTTTATGTATTATTCAGTTGCAAGGAGAAAGTAAGACACACACACACACACATGGAGGGTGGGAGAGACACACTACTTGTGTGCCTGGCTTTATGTGGGTTCTGGAGAATTGAAACCAGGCTGCCAGGCTTGGCAAACAGGGGCCCTTAACCACTGAGCCATTTCTCTAACCCAATATATTACTATGCTTTATTGTACAAGTCATTTATATTACAACTGTGTAAGAAAGATGAATAATACAAGCCCTGTAAAATTTTTGGTAAATTTAGGTGAAAGTTACCTTACCTAGAAGACATGGCATGGATTTCTACACCTTTGATAAAATATGTGAATTCAGGGCCAAAGGTGTAGCTTCAATGTGAATGGAGAAATGAAGCAGTGTTAGAAATTATTCAAACTGAATAAGCCACATGGATAATAGATTTTGATGTTTTGTTGTTAAAAATATTCCCTTTCATTCTTTACTTAGTCTGTGGGTATAGATGCAGCCTGTGTCTGTGCCAGGACATCATGAGATTTTTATGACAGAACCATGTAGGTAGTTTTTAGCAGATGATAGAAACAAGTGGTGGTCAGGTAAGAGGAAGGACTGAGGCCACAGCCTGAAACACTGTTGTATTGGTTTGAATCAGGGGACCCCCATAAGCTCAAGTGTTTTGAATGCTTGATCCATAGCTGGTGCCAGTTTGGAAGGTGGAGCCTTGCTGGAGGAAGTGTATTGTTGGGGTGGTTAGGGGTGTTATAGCCAGCACCCCCCTTTGATAGAAATTGGCTCAATCTCTTGCTTCTGTTTTCCACCTAGTATGGCAGAGGTGATGCCCAGCCTCTTCTCATGCCAAGCGTTCACCTGTCATCATGAAACTTCTCCTTGAGACTGCAAGCCAAACTATAAACTTTCCTCCCATCAGCTGCTTTTGGTCAAGTGCTTTATCCCAGCAATGAGAGGTAGCTACAACTATGAATTCTCTTAGGGATGAGCTGGGGAAGTGTACACAACCTTGTCTTTCCAGCCTACTGGCTTCTCTTTGTTTCCATGTGTAACCATGTTAAAAAAAAAAAAAAAACAAAGAATTACCTACTTAGTGCTGAAGGCAGCATGTCAGTCTTATAAAATATTAAAAGGCAGAGATTCATGGTGGGGTTCATGGACAATGCCCAGGCTTCATAAAATAGTAGAGCCAGCATGTTTGGCATCCTGGGCAACAGATTTCTGCATCCATCCTGGCATTTTTGTCCCCTTTGTGAAGTAAGTGGGAAACTTATGGTTAGGTTTCAGTCACCATTGCTTTATTTGCCCATTCACCCAACAAATATTTACTGAGCACTCACTATGTGCCAAAGAGGGGTTTAGGCAGTCTTATCTGAGTAGAAACCTTAAGGAGATAGGAGAAAAAACCCTATTTCTATGTATGGAGTAGGTTAGAGGTTACTGTGGTACTGTGGTTACTGGAGAATTGAACCTGGGTCCTTAGGCTTTGCAGGTAAGCACCTTAACTGCTAAGCCATCTCTCCAGTCCCCTGTTTTTAATACTTAAAATGAATCCATGAAAAAATTTAAAGTCATACATATGGCTTACACAGGGTTGAAGTCTTCTCTCGAGAGTGGCTTTGTTCATGACAGACTTGTCTCTGCCTTTTTAGCTATATGGTTCTATGCCACCATGACCTTGACATCTTGGATATTGTATCCATTCTTCAGGATTTCAAGAGATCCATTTTTTTTTTTTACATGCCAAGTAGATGTTATCTTTCCCTTATCATAGGGTAGGGACAATAATAGAGAAACAAAAATTCACTGAGCTCCTGTGCTGATCTGTGTGTTCCTGGTAAGAATTAGGTTTATGGGGCATCAAGCTGTCTGCATGTGGATGCAAAACTCATCAACATCTAAAAGGAGGTTGAAAAGAACAGATGGGGAATGCTGGCATCCAGTCTAGGGGAACAAGCAGGCTCCAAGCACTTTATAAATGCTTGGGTAGTGTAACCATGTATATCTCATAGCCATAACCTGATGCAGCCTTTGGAACTTGCAGAATCTGTTTTGAACTTTGCAGTGTCTAGGAAATCGAGAGGAGAGATAAACAGAACAGGAATTTACAATGACCCGGACTTAAGCCAAAGAGCCACACGGATGTATGGCTGGATCCAGCAAAGCATATGCAGTCGGTTCCTTAGGACCTTTGCACACACGCATCCTAATTCATTGTCCTTTGAAAACTTGTGACAGATACGGTTGTAGATTGATATTTTGGATTAGAGAAAATGTTGGAAAATAGAGTTTCCTCCATTAACTGAGGTTGAGAGGTGCAAACAATAAAACCTTTTTCTCTTCCAGCTGCTTTGGACAAATTTCACTGTGATTTGGATTTTACCATCCTTCTACATTCTGTGTTTTGTATTTTGGTCCTTTTCAGAAACGTCTGTGATCTTTTGAGACTGAAGTAATTCGTCCAATATTAGTAACAACCTGAATCTAAAGATAGGCAGCATTTAGAAGGTTCAGTGAAATGTAACCTTGACCCTCCCTCAAAGCCAATATCTCCACTTAGAAAATAACTCAAGCCCCACAGGATCCCCTACAAATGAAAACATGCTGACAATAAAATGAGTCTTATGTTCTCCCTCATATGTGGATCCTAGCTACAGATGATTGGGCTTCTGTGTGAGAAGGAAAAAACTCAGTAGCAGAGGCCAGTAAGTTAAAAAGGAGATAGAAAGGGAAGAGAAAGGAAGGGAGGAGGACATTTATTAGGTTGGTATTGTATATATGTAAGTAGAAAGATTGAGATGGGGAGGGGATATGATGGAGAATGGAATTTCAAAGGGGAAAGTAGGGGGAGGGTACTACCATGGGATTTTTTTATAATCATGGAAAATATTAATAAAAATTGAGAAAAAAGGCATACACCACCAAAAAAAAAAAAAAACTATTTTGAAAGTACAAAAAAAAAAAAAATGAGTCTTATGGTCTCCTTCCGGAGAAAAGAGGCCTCAGTACAGGATTCCTTGATGGTGGTGTGCACACAGCCACCAGGGTACCACGGGGGATTTCCTGTGAGCTTAGGAGATGTAAAGAATTGAGGAGCTTGGCAACGCCGCCATGTAGGAGTACACGAGGCCAACGGCAAGAACACGAGGAAGATACCTAGGTTTTTGGAAAGAAAATTATATAAGAAATAAAAGCTAAAGACAAAGCTAATGCTAACAAATGACAGAGAAAAAGAATTCCTTTGCTCATTTTACTATTGTACATCCAGTTGAGTGGCCTTTATACTGGAAATCGGCCAATTGCTATTAACAGGCAATAAGCAAGGACCTCTGAGAATAATTTCTGTGTTCCGATTCCCTTTTAAGCCACCTACAAGATATGGAAATAAAAGTGGAGATGGACAACCATCACTGAAAATCAGAAAAGAATATTATTACCATGTCAACAAAGCTGACGCATTTCTGTCAGTAATGCTTTTGGACACCACGGTGAAGGGAGACACTGGTGGCACCCTGTTGGAAAGAGGCACTGTCAAGTGCATACTTGTCATTCTAACAGCAAGCAGCACCTTAAGGTGAAAGGGGGGGGGTTCTTGGTATAATTCTCTTACTCAGAGTAACTGAACTGGAAACAGAGGACATATGGTCTTGTTTTTAGCAAAGAGTGGCTCTGGATACAGCTAGTCATTCTTAGCTGATGAAGGCAGTGGCAGTAGTTAACTGTGGTAAGGCAGGAACTGTCATAGAGATAGGGTGGCAGTGCAGGGAAGAAGTCTTGGCAGGGTTACTACCTGTACCTGACCCAGGAAGGGGAGGAAAATAAGAATGTCATGTTAGGGCTTGAAGACATATTGTTCTACTGAAAGTTGAAAATGATTCCAAGACAGCCCACTGCTGGGGAGGCTTGCTCCTCAGGAGTCTTCCATGCTGATTCTAGAAAGAAATTGATGAACTTAAACACTTTCTATTCTAAAGTCATAGAGGAGAAAAAGCATAGGTTATAATAGGAAAGGCTACTTACTGATGGGTGTCATCTGAGAAGACTGGAAGAATTATCCCTGGGACTAAAGTGCTAGATTCAGAGCAAGATGAGGTCCTCATGAAGAAACCATCATCAACACTTTCCTGGACACTTTTACCAGTACAGTACCAGGTTTGAGGATAGGAAGTGGGCTAAAATGAGCAAGGAAGGTTGGTTTTCATGCCATTCACAGGTAATATGAGAGAAAATTTTATGGTGTTAACTGAAAAACAAAGTATTAAGAAAGGTCATCAAAATGCCATGCTCTATTTAGATGGTTGTGTAACAGTTAATTTCTGGAATAGGACACCATTCACAAGAACTACAAAATCTGAGGTAACTGAATAATAATATAAGTATTATTAAATTGACTTAGTTACATAGGAGACATGAAAGATGATTAATAGGTACTCAGTAATGATGCACGAAAATAAGTAAAAACACATTAGAAATTTTTTATTAGTTATGTACACAGTGTATACAGCCATGTTGGTACCATCATTAGCCTCCTCCCTGTCCTTCCCCTTCTGCAGGGACTCTCCTCATTGGGGGATGTGGGTCATGCATTGTGGGGTTAGCCATCAGCTATGGGTAAGAGGCAATGTCTCTGTGCATAATGACCCAACGTGTGGCTCTAACATGCTTTCTGCCCCCTCTTCCACAAATTTCCCTGAACTATGTTTGGTTCATTTTAGGTCATGGGAGCCTCTGTGTCTCTGGATATCTATTTTGGTAGGAGTTGGGCATTGTCTGTGTCTATCTCCTTCATCCTTGTGCTGGTACCAGGTTCACCCAGGAAGCAGCACTCTTGCTCATTTCCCCAAATACTCTTAGTTTCAGCTGGGGCCCTTTTGAAGTGTGATGGGCTAGTTCTCTCCTTAGAATCTGCATCCATCTGAAAAACAGAAGCAAATTCTCCTTTCAGGGATCATGTCTATAGTCTGTTACATTAAAATTTTTTATTTGATTTATTTATGAGAGAGAAAGATATATTAGAGGGAAGCAGAGAGACAGAATGGGCATGCCAGGGTTTTCAGCCATTGCCAATTAACTCCAGATGTATGTGCCATTTTGTGTATCTGGTTTTACATGGGTACCAGGGAATTAAACCTGGATTCTTAGGCTTTGTAAGCAAGTGCCTTAACCATGGAGCAATCTCTTCAGTCCTAAAAAGTTAGTATTTTTCTTTAAACTCTTATACACTCATCAAAAGTTGTGTCTGAGGCTGGAGAGATGGCTTAGCAGTTAAGGTGCTTGCCTACAAAGCCTAAGGACTCATGTTTGGCTCTCCAGGTCCCATGTAAGCCAGACACACAGTGACGCAAGTGCACAATGTTGTGCATACACACAAAGGGGGCACACACATCTGGAGTTCGATTGCAGTGGCTAGAGGTCCTGGTGCACCAATACTCCCTCTCTCTCTCTCTCTCTCTCTCTTTATCTCTCTCTCATACACACACACATAAAACAGGGCCAGTCTGTTGGGCTTGCCTCAAAAAAATTGTTTTTTAATTTAAAAATAGCTGGAGAGATTGCTTAGTGGTTATAGCGCTTTCCTGCAAAGCCTAAGGACCCATGTTCAATGGTCCAGATCCCACATAAGCCAGATGCACAAAAATGAGGCTATCGTAAGGTCACATTTGTTCACTAGGTGGCAGAAGTGTCTGGAATTCAATTACAGTGGCTGAGGCCCTGGTGTGCCAATTCTTGTTGTGTGTGTCTGTTTATCTCTCTCTCTTTCTCTCTCTCTCTCAAATAAATATATTTTTAAAAAAGTTATCTCTGAGGGCTGGTGGATGGCTTAGCGGTTAAGGCATTTGCTTGCAAAGCCAAAGGACTCAGGTTATTTTCCCTGGGACACACATTAGCCAGATGCACAAGGGGGCGCACACATCTGGAGTTCGTTTGCAGTGCCTGGGGGCCTGGAATGCCCATTCTCTCTCTCTCTCTCTCTCTCTCTCCCTCCCTACCTCCCTCTCTCCCTCTCTCTCCTTCTTTCTATGTCAAATAAATAAATAAATAAAAATGAAATTATTTTTAAAAAGTTATCTCTGAGTATGAGAAACAAGTCCATTCATCTGGACAGACACTACAGCTTTTCTTTCTTTTTTTAAGCTTTCCTATTTTGTATTTTTTAAATTAAAATTTATTTTATTTTATTTATTATTATTATTATTATTATTATTATTGGTTTTTTGAGGTAGAGTCTCACTCTGGCCCAGGCTGGCCTGGAATTCACTATCTAGTCTCAGGGTGGCCTTAAACTCTCGGTGATCCTCCTACCTCTGCCTCCCGAGTGCTGGGATTAAAGGCGTGCGCCACCACACCCGGCTAAATTTTATTTTATTTTATTTTATTTATTTATTTTTTTTTACTGCCTCATGGAAGGCACTTGATTGAATTCTTTTTTTTTGTTTGTTTTTTTTTTCTCCATTTTTATTAATATTTTCCATGATAACAAAAAAAATCCCATTGTATTACCCTCCCCCCTTTCCCCTTTGAAATTCCATTCTCCATCATATCCCCTCCCCATCTCAATCTTTCTACTTACATATATACAATACCAACCTAATAAAAGCCCTCCTCCCTTTCTTTCTCTTCCCTTTCTATCTCCTTTTTTAACTTACTGGCCTCTGCTACTGAGTTTTTTCCTTCTCACACAGAAGCCCAATCATCTCTAGCTAAGATCCACATATGAGGGAGAACATGTGGCGCTTGGCTTTCTGGGCCTGGGTTACCTCACTTAGTATAATTCTTTCCAGATCCATCCACTTTTCTGCAAATTTCATAACTTCATTTCTCTTTACTGCTGAGTAAAACTCCATTGTATAAATGTGCCATATCTTCATTATCCACTCATCAGTTGAGGGACATCTAGGCTGGTTCCATTTCCCAGCTATTATAAATTGAGCAGCAATAAACATGGTTGAGCAAGTATCTCTAAGGTAATGAGATGAGTCCTTAGGATATATGCCTAGGAGAGCTATAGCTGGGTCATATGGTAGATCAATCTTTAGCTGTTTTAGGAACCTCCACACTGATTTCCACAATGGCTGGACCAGATTGCATTCCCACCAACAATGTAGAAGGGTTCCTCTTTTTCCACATCCCCGCCAACATTTATGATCATTTGTTTTCATGATGGTAGCCAATCTGACAGGAGTGAGATGGAATCTCAATGTAGTCTTAATCTGCATTTCCCTGATGACTAGGGATGTAGAACATTTTTTTAGATGCGTATATGCCATTCGTATTTCTTCCTTTGAGAATTCTCTATTTAGCTCCATTTCCCATTTTTTGATTGGTTTGTTTGATTCCTTATTATTTAACTTCTTGAGTTCTTTGTATATCTTAGATATTAATCCTCTATCAGATATATAGCTGGTGAAGATTTTTTCCCATTCTGTAGGTTGCCTCTTTGCTTTCTTCACCGTGTCCTTTGCAGTGCAAAATCTTTGTATTTTCATGAGGTCCCAGTGGTTAATCTGTGGTTTTATTGCCTGAGCTATTGGGGTTGTATTCAGAAAGTCTTTGCCAAGACCAATATGTTGAAGGGTTTCCCCTACTTTTTCCTCTAGCAGTTTCAGAGTTTCAGGTCTGATGTTAAGGTCCTTAATCCATTTGGACTTAATTCTTGTGCACGGAGAAAGAGAAGAATCTATTTTCATCCTTCTACAGATATATATCCAGTTTTCCCAACACCATTTGCTGAAGAGGCTATCTTTTCTCCAATGAATATTTTTGGCATTTTTATCAAATATCAGGTGGCTATAACTACATGGGGTCACATTTGGGTCCTCTATTCTGTTCCATTGATCTACGAGTCTGCTTTTGTGCCAGTACCATGCTGTTTTTGTTACTATGGCTCTGTAGTATAGGTTAAAATCAGGTATGGTGATACCACCAGCCTTATTTTTGTTGCTCAGTATTATTTTAGATATTCGAGGTTTTTTGTGATTCCAAATGAATTTTTGGATTGTTTTTTCTATTTCCGTGAAGAATGCCTTTGGAATTTTGATGGGGATTGCGTTAAATGTGTAGATTGCTTTTGGTAAGATTGCCATTTTCACAATATTGATTCTTCCAATCCAGGAACAAGGGATGTTTTTCCACTTCCTAGTGTCTTCTGCAATTTCTCGCTTGAGTGTTTTAAAGTTCTCATTGTATAGATTCTTTACTTCCTTAGTAAGGTTTATTCCAAGGTACTTTATTTTTTTTGATGCAATTGTGAATGGGAGTGATTCTCTGATCTCATCCTCTGTGTGTTTGTTGTTAGCATATATGAAGGCTACCGATTTCTGTGTATTTATTTTGTATCCTGCTACATGACTGTAGGTTTTTATCAGTTCTAACAGTTTGCTAGTAGAGTCTTTAGGGTCCTTTATATATAGAATCATGTCATCTGCAAATAATGATAACTTGACCTCTTCCTTTCCGATTTGTATCCCTTTTATGCATGTCTCTTGCCTTATTGCTATGGCTAAGACTTCCAGAACTATATTAAATAAAAGTGGGGACAGTGGACACCCTTGTCTTGTTCCTGATTTTAGTGGAAAAGCATCCAGTTTTTCCCCATTTAGTAATATGTTGGCTGTAGGCTTATCATAAATAGCCTTTATTATATTGAGATATGTTCCTTCTATTCCCAGTCTCTGTAGGACTTTTATCATGAAGGGATGTTGGATTTTGTCGAATGCTTTCTCTGCGTCTAATGAGATGATCATGTGATTTTTGTCCTTCAACCCATTTATATAATGTATAACATTTATAGATTTGCGTATGTTGAACCATCCCTGCATCTCTGGGATAAAGCCTACTTGGTCAGGGTGAATGATCTTTCTAATGTATTCTTGTATTCTGTTTGCCAATATTTTGTTGAGAATTTTTGCATCTATGTTCATGAGGGAGATTGGTCTGTAATTTTCCTTTTTTGTTCTATCTTTGCCTGGTTTTGGTATCAGAGTGATGCTGGCTTCATAGAAGGAGTTTGGTAGAATTCCTTCTTTTTCTATTTCATGGAAAAGCTTAAGAAGCAGTGGTGTTAGCTCTTCCCTGAAGGTCTGGTAAAATTCAGCAGTGAATCCATCTGGGCCTGGGCTTTTTTTAGTTGGGAGATTTTTGATAACTGTTAGGATCTCCATGCTTGTTATAGGTCTATTTAAGTGATTAATCTCATCTTGATTTAATTTAGGTAGGTCATATAAATCAAGGAAATCATCCATTTCTTTCAGATTTTCATACTTTGTGGAGTATATGTTTTTATAATATGTCCCTATGATTTTTTGAATTTCTCTGGCATCTGTCGTGATGTTACCTTTTTCATCTCTAATTTTATTAATTTGTGTCTCTTCTCTCTTTCTTTTGGTCAGATTTGCTAAGGGTTTATCAATCTTGTTTATCCTTTCAAAGAACCAGCTCTTTGTTTCATTAATTCTTTGTATTGTTTTTTTGGTTTCTATTTCATTAATTTCTGCCCTAATCTTTATTATTTCTTCCCGTCTACTGATTTTTGGTTTGCCTTGTTCTTCTTTTTCCAAGGCTTTAAGGTGAAGCATTAGGTCATTTATTTGCGACCTTTCTAATTTCTTAATATAGGCACTTAAAGCTATAAATTTACCTCTTAGAACTGCCTTCATTGTGTCCCAGAGATTTTGGTATGTTGTGTTCTCATTATTGTTTGACTCTATAAATTTTTTGATTTCCTTCTTGATTTCTTCATTGACCCATTCATCATTTAGTAATGTATTGTTTAGTTTCCATGAATTTGTGTATGCTCTATATCCTTTCTTGCTATTGATTTGTAGTTTGATTCCATTGTGGTCAGATAGAATGCAAGGAATTATTTCAATTTTCCTGAATTTGTTAAGATTTGCTTTGTGTCCTAATATATGGTCTATTTTAGAGAATGATCCATGTGCTGCTGAAAAGAATGTATATTCTGCAGCATTTGGATGAAATGTCCTGTATATGTCTGTTAGGTCCATTCCTTCTATGACCTCATTTAGTCCAGATGCCTCTCTGTTTATTTTTTCCCGGGATGACCTGTCAATTGATGAGAGTGGGGTGTTAAAGTCACCAACTACCACTGTGTTTGGTGTTATCTGTGACCTTAGTTCTAACAGTGTTTGTTTGATGAATTTGGGAGCCCCCATGTTAGGTGCATATATGTTTAGGATTGTAATGTCCTCCTGTTGGAGTGTGCCCTTAATCAATATAAAGTGACCTTCCTTATCTTTCTTGACTAATGTTGGAGTGAAGTCTGCCTTGTCAGCTATTAGGATAGCAACCCCTGCTTGCTTTCTGGGTCCATTTGCTTGAAACACCGTTTTCCAACCTTTCACCCTAAGATAATGTCCATCCTTTGTAGAAAGGTGAGTTTCTTGGAGACAACAAATTGTAGGGTCCTGCTTTTTAACCCAGTCTGCAAATCTATGTCTTTTGGTTGGAGCATTGAGGCCATTGATATTAAGAGATATTATTGAAAGATGTGTATTTATGCTTGCCATTTTTTTTTTTTTTTTTTTGTGGTTCTGGTTCTACCTTTGCTCTCTTATATTAACTAGTATTTGAGTGTTGTTTGTTGTTTTCCAGGTTCCTTATATGTGTGTTTTTCTTTCTCTTCGGCATGGAGGATTCTTTCAAGTATTTTGTGTAGAGCTGGTTTTGTCTTCAAATACTCCTTTAGCCTGCTTTTGTCATGGAATGTCCTTATTTCTCCGTCTATTTGAATGGATAGTTTTGCAGGATAAAGTAGCCTTGGTTGACAGTTGTTATCTTTCAGAGTTTGGAATACATCACTCCAAGCCCTTCTGGCTTTGAAAGTTTGTGTTGAGTAATCTGCTGTGATCCTGATGGGCTTGCCTTTGTAGGTAACTTGATTTTTCTCTCTAACTGCTTTCAATATTTTTTCTTTGGATTGTGTGTTTGGTAGTTTGATTATAATATGGCGAGGAGAGGTTCTTTCCAGGTTTTGTCTGGCTGGTGTTCTAAATGCTTCCTGTATCTGCATTGGCACCTCTTTCCCAATTTGGGGGAAGTTTTCTTCTATGATTTTGTTGAAGATGCCTACTATACCTTTGGATTGAAATTCTTCTCCTTCTACTATACCCTGAATTCTTATATTTGATCTTTTCATAGTGTCCCGAATATCTTGAAATTCCCATTCATACTTTTCTATTAGTTTGTCTTTCTCTTTGTTGGATTGTATTAGATCTGCCACCTGGTCTTCTAGCTTAGATATTCTGTCCTCTCCTTCATCCATTCTACTGGTGAGATTTTCTACAGAGTTTTTTAATTCATTAACTGTGTTCTTCATTGCTAGTAATTCTGACTGGTTTTTCTTCATTATTTCTATTTCCTTATTTATGTCTTGTATTGATTTCTTTATTTCGTTAAATTGGTGTCCTGTATCTTCTCTGATTCCTTTGATTTCTTCTTTGAGTTCATTGAACATATTTACAATCATTCTTTTGAAATCTTTCTCAGGCATTTTCTCTAACTCGTTTTCACTAGAGGTCATTTCTGAAGCATTGATGCTTTTTGGTGGATTTATATTGCCTTGGTTTTTGGTGTTTCTTGTGTTATAATGTATATATTTTTGCATCTTGGATTAAGTTACTGCTTAGATTTTCCAGTTAGCTGGGTATCCTTTGCTGTATCTATTGATCTGATATTGTATATCTTCTATGTAGGAGATTAAGATGTTAGGTGTGGCTCTTACCACTCTCAGAGTATCTAGACACGTGGTCCTAGGGGTTAAGTTTGCCTGCTATGGGAGTATTCAAATAGGTTGAGTGGAATAAAATACAGGTATATTCTAAAATTTAACTAAACCCTATACACATTCAGTCAAGAACAGCACCGAGCATTTATGCAAGATTAGGTATTATAAAAACCAGATCCTCTATCAACAAAGAAGTTAAGATTTCTGGTCTGTTGAGGGATCCAAGTCAGCTTGTGACCAGGTGAGACCCTTCCCTGGTTCAATCCCAGTTACCTCTTTGGATGCTTTTGGTCTCAGTCAAGTTGCTGGCTGGGATGTTGGGCCGCTGTTCTGCTTTCTGGAACTGGGTACTGGCTTTTCCTGTGGGGCAAACCAAGCCTGGCAACTGTGGCCCTGCAGATTGGCACCCCTGATGCTGGATCCCCGCTGCTGCCGCTGGAGCTGCCGCTGCTGGGACCACTGCTGCTGGATCCGCCACTGGAGATGCCGCTGCTGGGTCTGCCCCGCTGATCCGCTGGAGCTGCCGCTGCTGGGTCCTCCGCCTCTGATCCGCTGGTGCTGCCGCTGCGGGATCCGCCTCTGCCGCTGAAGCCGCTGGAGCCTCCGCTGCTGGATTCGCTGCCCTGAAGCCGCTGTGGCCGGTACCGGAGCAGCTGATGGTGTTTTGGGGGCTGGAGTCACGGCTTCCACCGCCGCTTCCGGCTTCCACCGCCGCTTCCGCTGCCGGGGTCTGAGCTGCCGCTGTTGGATCCCGAGTCGCCACTGCCAGAGTCCAAGATGCAGCTGCAGGTGCCCGTGCTGCCGCTGCCGCTGCCAGAGTCCGAATCGCCGCTACCGGGTCCCGAGGTGCCGCTGCCGGAGCCCAAGTCGCCGCTACCGGATCCTGAGCTGCCGCTGCCGGAGCTGCTTCGGCCTGCCCGTGTGGGCTCTGTATATCTCCTACTTCTCCGCTGCTGTTTTAATCTCTTATACACCTCCCTTGTGTATTTTGCTGGGTTTTCTTTGGCTTTTTCTCCCCTAGGCTGCTTAGGCGTGGTTCCTATGCCGCCATCTTGACCGGAAGTCCTAAATTTTATTTTTAATGCAAAGTTATATACCTTCATAACTTCTATCCCTGGCCCTGATTCCACTGTGGGCCCTCTCCAGTGAAATTATTGGTATTCACTGTGGGGTTCTGAAGGACTCAGTCAGTCTCTGTGGGAGTAGGGAACCATGCCTCAGGCTATCCTACCCATCCTGTAGTGGCTTTTACAATCTTTCCACCCTTTCTTCCACAATGTTCCCTGAACCTTGGCAGATGTGTGAGAAATCTGGTTTAGTGTTGAATTCTCTGCAGCCTCTGGATTTCTGTTTTGATGAGATCTGAATGACTACAGTATCTGTTGCCATCACCCTGGGACTGGTTTTCAAGCTAACAGTGAAAGCAAGACTCATGTCGCCACTTCCAGGCTCCCAGGCGGAGGCAGATGTGGTGGAGGTGAACAGTCTTGTGGTAGACAGTTGGCATTCTTTTATTATTGTTGATGTATCCTAGACCTCCCAAGTGTTCTCCACAACCTGTACAATAAAACAGATTCTCCAACCAAAGGGGAAAGCATCTTGAATTATCTAGCATGACTATAGTTAGTTGCTTTTTTTTAGAATGACAGACCAAGAAAGAGAGAGAGAACAGATGTATCAGGGTCTCAGCCACTGCAATCAAACTTCGGATTCATGCGCCACTTACTACACATGTGCAACCTTGTACTTGTGTCACCTTTGTGGGTCTGGCTTTCATGGGATCTGGAGAGAGATTGAACAATGGGTCCTTAGGCCTCACAGACACCTTAACCACTAAGCCATCTGTTGCAGTCAGGTTCACATTGCTGGTAGAAATCACATGACCAAGAATAGCTTGTGGGAAAAAGAGGTTTATTTTGTCTTACAGGCTCAAGGGGAAGCTCCAAGATGGCAGGGGAAACGATGGCATGAGCAGAGGGCGGACATCACCTCCTGGCCAACATAAGGTGGACAATAGAAAGAGGAGAGTGTGCCAAACACTGGCATGGGGAAACTGGCTATAACACCCATAAGCCCGCCCCCAACAATACACTCCCTCAAGAGGATATTAATTCCCAAATCTCCATTAGCTGGGAACCTAGCATTCAGACCACCTAAGTTTATGGCGGACACCTGAATCAAACCATCACACCATCTCTCTGTCCCCCTCTTTTGTTTGTTTTGTTTTTCAAAGTAGGGTCTCGCTCTAGCTCAGGCTGACCTGGAATTCACTATGTAGTCTCAGGGTGGCCTCAAACTCACAGTGATCCTCCTACCTCTGCCTCCTAAGTGCTGGGATTAAAGGCGTGCGCCACCATGCCTGGCTTCCCATTATTTTTTTTTTGTTATTGTTGTTGTTTTTACATGAATATCCATGCTTCTTAGTCAAAAAGGAGTAAGATTGTCTCTGGAGTCTGTGAGTTTACTATCCATGGGATTTTGACCTGTTTCCAAAAGGTATGTGTTTTCTTCTACTAAGCAGGTCTCATGTCCAATCAGAGAACAGTTGGTTACTTGCATGGGCTGTGTGCCACTGTTGCACAGGTCTGTGCCTTTTGTGGTTGATTTCATAACTTGAAGGATCTTATAACACCTTTCAATGCCATGAGGGTTTGCTAGGAGGGCACAGGTTTCTCTCTCAGTTCCAGTATGGTCTCTTGATGTCCTGTGACTATCAGCTGTGGTGTCTTCAGCAATAGAGTCATACCTTTCAGTTCTTGCAGGTAACCAAGTGCGTTGAAAATGACTTGCATGATTTTTGGGGCCTCATGGATCTCCCTAACAGCTCACTGTGGGAGGTAATCCAATTCTGGCCCTGAGACTTACCAGTGAAAGCCCATGGTTTGGGTTATGCTTTCTCTGCCTCCTACAGGCATTTCTCCTGGATCTATCCCCCTTCCCCCAAACCCATTAAGAATTATATCTTGTAAAATGCTGTTCAGAAAGAAGGTTTCTATGGTACTGACTCAGGTTGTCATTAGTTTTGTGTAATTCTCCCCCTCCCTTCACCTTACCTCCCACAGACCCTTTCACCCCCACATACTTTCTTTCCCTTTCTTTCTTTCTTTCTTTCTTTCTTTCTTTCTTTCTCTCTTTCTTTCTTCTTCTATCCATTTAGTTTTATTCTAGTATAGTTTTTTTTTTGTATCACCATCTCAATTGTCCAAGTGAATTATAAACCTTTTAAATTCAGAAACTATGAACAACTTAAGGTGAAGGATCTTGCTTCCCAGAGCCTGACAGCTGCGAAGTTCTTAGTGCTAATTCAGGAAACAATGAACAGAGGAAGAAAGGAGAAGGGAGGAAGAAAAGGATGAAGGAATAAAGAAGAAAAGGATACTGAGTTTTTCAAGTTTTCCATTCTGTTCAGTCTTCCCCCACACTACCCCTTTCCTATAGAATAGGCAATAGGTATGAGATGGGAACAGTGTGGTGTAGTGTGGTAGAACACTAGCTTTGAAATTAGAGCAGTAAGTTCAAATACCCATTCTCTAATTGAGTATTTAAATTATTTTTTAAATTAGCATACATGTTAAGTCCATGCCCTCTACTTTGTATCACCCCATATATCCTTCCTACTTTCAATCACATGTGTCCCTTTGCCCTCTCCAACTCTGCTTCCTTGACATCTATTTTTACCCTTCCTTGGTCCTATTCTAACCTTTTAGGCTTTACCCAAATTTGCCCTTTTATATCCACACATATAAATATTAGCAGCTAGGGTCCACAAATGACAGAGGACATGGGGTTTGGTCTTTTTGACTTTTCATCAACCCATTTAATATGATTCCTTCCAGATGCATCTATTTGTCTCTAAAGCTAATAACTATGTGTTTCTTTATTACTGAATAAAAATTCCATTCTGTGTATATACCGCATTTTCGTTATTCATTTAGCTGCTGATGGGCATCTAGGCTGGTTCTATTTCCCAGCTGTTGGGAATAGAGCAATCAATATGGATATACAAGTAATTCTGTGGTAGGATATGGAGTCTTTCAGGGATACGATCGATGATAGCCATTCTGATTGGGGTGAGATGGTATATTAAAGTGGTTTTAATTTGCATTTCCATGGTGGCTAAGGATGTTGAACACTTTTAAAAATACTTTTTGGCCATTTGTACTTCACTTGAGAACTGTTTATTTAGTTATTTTATTTTTAACTTTTTATTGACAATTTTGATATATGTACAAGGTGTATTTTGATCGCAGTCCTTTCCATCTCTTGTCCGTTTCCCCATACTCCTAATAAATTCTTTTCTCCCTCCAATGAGTCCCTCTACTGTTTATATGTATGTATTTATTTTGTTTTTTGTCTTCCTTCATCATCCACATGTTGATGGGCTCATATTGTTCAATGGGGTCATGAATACAATGGTCACCACATGCCTGGACTACAGTGTTCCAAAGCACTCTTCCCCATCCTCTTGCTTTTACATTCTTTCTGCCTTCTCTTCAGGTGATACAGCCAGTATGGAAATAACTATGAAGGTTCCTCAAAATGTTAAAAATAAACCTACCAAATGACTCAGATATGCCACTTCTTAGCATACACCCTAAGAACTCTACACTTTACTATAGAAATGCATGTTCATCCACATTTATTGCTGCTCTCTTCACAATAGCTAGGAATCATCCTAGAAATCCACGAACTGATGAATGGATAATGAAGATTTGGTACAGATACATAATGGAATTTTATTCAGCTACAAAAAATTAAATTATGCAATTTGAAGGAAAATGGATGGACCTGGAAAGTATTATAATTCGCTTTTGTTTAGCAAATGTACAATACTTCCTATTTCCCAAGTGTGGTTTCATTTTTTTTTTTTTTTGCATCTATTTGGTGTGTCATCTCAGAAAGCTACGTGAAGCTTTTTCTTCACCTGCCAAAATGGGACTACTGCTCCTTTGCTTGCCCTAGTCCAAATAGTGCTTTGTCCCATATTCAGGGGACATCTGCTCCTAATTTGTCCCCAATCCTGCTCCCTCTTTTGTCCTGTCCTGTCCTGTCTTTCATATTCATGTGGACCTCTTCCTGTATCATCCTCCTCTCTTCCCTGTCATCCATGCACACCCCTGGCAAACACCAAGGATGAGGGAAGGATGCTGGCTGCCTGGAATCCTGAAGAGATAAAGGAGCTGTCCCTGCTGATTTGTATTATTCATTTCCAGAAAAAAAAATGTGTAGACCCTTGACATTTTATGATTACTCCCTCCATATTCAGACAATCAACAGTACATCTGCTTTGGAAAAACCCAGTTCCACTATGTGAGAACCTGCCGCTAGCTGTCATGAGACTAAAGGGACAGACCGATCCATACGGCTGAGAGAACAGTTTACTGGAGACTGGCTTACTGAGAGAAATATGGTCTTAGGGTGTCATAAAGTGAGGCTTACATATTGGATAAAAGTGAGTTTTATCCAAGTTGGAATGTACCTGATTTACCTCAAACTAATGTCAAGGATGTGAGATACATTTCTCTCATTGATGATACCAGATCTGGGTGGAAAACCTTCACATACCTCTCTCCTGACTTTTGCCTGTGCATAGCATACTGGGAAACTGGGGGAAACCAGCCAAAGTGACTAGGATGGTTGCTATGGTAGCTGCAGTTCAAGTTGGCTACTATAAGACCATCACACTGAAACTCATTATTGGCTTAAATTTCTATTTTGGAAAGTTGTGACACAGTGAGGTTGTAGCAGTTACTGGGAAAAAAAAAAAAAAACAGCTGACCAGAAAAGGCTGATGGAAAGAAAGGGGCTTATTTTGGCTCAAAGTTTGGAGGGGAAGCTTCATCATGACAGGGAAAGCATGGCAGAGCAGACATCTGAGGCTTCTCATCTTGTCATATCTGCTAGGAGGCAGCAGCCAGAGTGAGCTGATGGGGATGTTTTTGCTGATGGGAGAGTTGTTCTCCTTTCAAGAAGTCAATAAGAAGCTAAATATGGTATGTCAGTATCATGCCCTGTTGCTTAAAAATCCAAGCCAAAATGAAGTTGAGTAATACTGGATAAAATTATTTTCTTATATGTTCACTTAAAGTTCTTTCTCTAGAACCACATAGTCTTCTTAGGAAAATAAGTCTGAAATAAAGTCTTTTTGCACATTCGGGGAAATTGAGATACCTATTCTCCTTAATGCCTCAATTTCACGTTTGGCTGATGAGACTACATACTCCTTGAGACAACTTGATTCCTTCCTGGGATTTTTCCCAAACCAGGCTCCTTTCTGTTTTGAACTCCTTTATACTTTAAGACTTCAAGGTTCAGCTCAAACTCAAACTCCTCTATGAGGTTAATCTTCTACATCTGTTGAATCCTTATTTCTCTTTTGATGATTAGCACAAGGAAGTGCCTGCATTTCTCTGCAATGGTACCATGCATGTTCATCTGTTCTCCAGGTGAGGTTTCCACCACTACAAGAATAGTGCCTTTTCCTAATGCTTTCTTGCCTCCCTCAGTATTTAACATTCAGTAGATACTTCATAGAATACCATACTTCACTCAGGAGCACAAAGAATGAATGCCAAGTCCGGCCTTCAAGCCCAAGGCCTACCCCTAGTTCATTTCATGACATTGGATCCTTCCATAACTTCTCTGGCCCTCAGACTTTTCATCAGTAAAGTGTATTATAGATTCAATGCTATTGCACAAGCATGCAGATGACATATGAGTTCCTACCTTTTAATTCACTAGTTATGCCAGGTTGAAAAGAATAACTTCAGGGACTGGGGATGTGGCTCAGTTGATAGAGTGCCTAGCATACATGAAGTCCTGGGATCAACCCCCAGCACTGCATAATCAAGCTATGGTTATACACTTATAGTCCCAGAATTTGGGAGGAGGAGAATCAGGAGTTCAAAGTCATGTTCAGCTACGTAGAAAGTTTCAGGCCAACCTAGGCTATATGAAATCATGTCTCCACAAAACAAGATAAAATAAATAACTAAAGCCCTTCGGAATTCCTATGTTTTTATTAAGTAGAAACTTTGTATGGAAAAATCATATGTTGGTACCATTTCCCTCTCCCCTGCCCCCATTCCACTGAGGGCCCTCCTCAGTGGGGTTGTTGGTATTTACCAAGGGGATATGGGTTGATTTATGAGAGCAAGAGTCAGTCATCGTGGTGGGGGGGAAATGCCCCTGGATATTCCTTCCCACACTGTGGCTCTTACAGTCTTTCTGACCCGTCCTTTGCAAAATTCCCTGAGCCCTGGTGGGTGCTGAACTCTCAGCAGCTTCCGGATTTCTGCTTTGGTGCATTCTGAGCGTCCTCAGTGTGTAGCATCATCGCCCTGGCACGGGTTGTCAGGGTTGCCGTGGGAGAGGCACCCTTGCTCATCTCACCAATTCCTCTGCGGTTTCACCTGAACCCCAGCTGAGGTACAAGGGGTGGTTTATTTCATGATAGGGAGTCAGCTATCTTTTCTTGTCATGCTGAAGGCAGCAAAAACTGAGAACAACCAGAATTCCTGTTTTTGACACTCCAAATGGTGACTTAGGAACAGACAAAATTCCTTCCATTCTGTCCTATACTCCTGAGAAAACATATGAATGAGTATTTCTACTCATTGGTGAACATGCAGCAAGCCTCACAAACAAAAGCAAAGCACAAGGGAAATTTCCAGTGACCATGAGATGATAGCTATATCTCAAAAAAGAAAAGCTCAGGAAGAAAATAGCACACTCAGGAGTGAACATGGGCAGACTTTGAAGTCCAGTGAGGACTGAAGATGGAACAGGGCTGCACTGTAGGGTTTTGGATGCTAAATCTCTGAAGCCTTTGCAATTGCCTAGACTTTTTTTGGCATGCATATGTGTGTGAATATGCATGTTTGTATGCATGGTTGCATACATGTGTATACATGTATATGGAGGCCAGAGGTCAACTTCAAGTATTTTCCTCTATCACCTCTCCATCTTATTTCTTCTGATACCGTCTCTACAAAGAGAAAATGTAATCATATATGTGTGTAATTCCAAACATAGACACAAGATTAAAAAATAAGACAAGAAGAGATTATGTTCAAACATTCTGTAGCACTGAGTGTTAAAATTTCTTTTCTTCTTTGTTCATTGCAGTGTTTATAAATTTAAAACCAGGGCAGAAGAGATGGCTCAGCAGTTAAAGGCACTGACTTGCGAAGCCTAATGGCCCAGGTTCTATTCCCCAGTACCCATGTAAAGCCAGAAACACAAAGTAGCACATGCTTCTAGAGTTCATTTGCAGTGGCAAGAGGCCTGGGCATTCCCCTTTCTCTTTCTCTCTCTCCTTGCAAATAAAAAAAAAAAAATTAACCTTTTAAATTTAAAATTCAGACAGTCAGCTACAGTGCCCTCTCCTCATCTCATTGTCCTGTGGGTCTATTTCTGCTTCTAAGAACACCAAAGTAAGAGCTACCTGAGCAAACTGGGGCTCTATGCCTGAGGTCCAGGTTTCTAAAATACTAAAAACCAACTCCTTGGGTGAGAAATGCAGACAAGAATGGATGCCTCTTCCTGGCTGTCCTTGGAGTTGTCCTTGGGAAGATGAGGTGGGATTGCGCATGTGGCTCCCCTGTCCCTCCCCCCACCATGTTCTCATACAACAATACAAACATTTTATCATTAAAAGCTGAAAGCCCATTGCCTTCTGTTTTTGAGGCATGCCATTGTTTTCCTACCTTGTGGCAGGGCAGAGATGAATGGAAGCCAGGCTGATCTAATCTTGTCTCAATATTCAGAGGCAGGGAAGGGAGTCCTCCACAGCAGAATGCCAACCTATGTCTTTTAATTGCCTCTACTCCTGATAGATTGGCTCTTACCCCCTTTGAATTCCTTTGTTGGAGAGGAGTTAAAATTCATGAGCGTCCCATGCCTGGGAATACTTACTCAGTGCTGCTATTTTTCAGAGCCAAGCTGGCCAACACGGCAAAGAGTCGGAGGTCTGTTGGGCCATCTGTTACATCATACTCAACAATCTAGAAAACCTAGGGGGAAAGGGATGGGGAGCAAAGATGATGATGCATTTCAACAGAACAGATTGCTGCCTTTCTTACAGAGGGGTAAAAAGAGGGAGATAATATGCTTTGATTGAAGCTGAGACAAGCTTTATTAGCATAGGGAACAAAACAAACTTTAAAAAATGCTGACAGTCTAAAGAGGCTTGGTGACAAACCCCATGCTGAACTGTAGGTCACAGGGGGCCCAAATGTGACACACACTATGCAAAGGACACACAATGCATGTGCTCTACACACACATACACACACGCGCGCATGCACACACACAATAAATGACAAGCGCAAGATATTCCTGAAAAATTGCTGTGGGATTCAAAAGCTAAGTATAAATCTGTACTTGAATTCTTGAATTTCAAAATTTGGAGATGCCTTTTTCCCAAACCCTCCTTCTGAACACTGTCCTTGCGTGGTAAGAGAGGACTCAGTCTCTACTTTGACTATTTCAATCACACATTTACCTCACAGATTCATAAGTTCCTATATTCAGCTGCCTGTGAACTTTGTCATATACACCAGGCACAAGCCAGTTTTTAATTGTGACTGACAGTATTTGATCTAGGAGGGAAAGAATCTTTGAAATGCACCAATAAATTACAGAGACTAATGGATGGATAGAAGAATAAAAGACATGATTGATTTATAATAAAACAAATATGGAGACATGCTAATTGTAGAATATAGGTGTGGGTATTTGAGACGAACTATATAATTTTTTCTCTTTAAATTTATTTGTTTTGTGTGTGTGTGTGTGTGTGTGTGTATGTTCACATATGCAGACACACACGTGCCAGGGGCTCTTCCCCTTACAAATGAACACCAGCTGCTTGCACTGCTTTTTGCATCGGGCTCATAATGGTGACTTAGGAATTGAATCCAGGCATCAGGCTTTTCCAAATAAGTAAGTGCCTTTAGATAGTAAACCCTCTTCCTAGCCCCTATGCAATTCTTTTAACTTGTTTGCATTTGAAACTTTTAACAATGAATTATGGGGAAAACACAAATGAAGATTGTGACATGAAAATTTACACTATGGTACACACTAAAAGTTTAAATACCTAGATCTCTTAAACTGTACAATGATAGATCCCTTTAACTTCCTTTTTCCTTTCACTTAACATTGTTTCCAGATCCATAGCTGGTGCAGTCAGGTTCGCATTGCTGGTAGAAATCACCCAACCAAGAGCAGCTTGTGGGAAAAAGAGGTTTATTTTGGCTCACAGGCTCGAGGGAAAGCTCTATGATGGCAGGGAAAAACGATGGCATGAGCAGAGGGTGGACATCACCACCTGGCCAGCATAAGCTGGACAATGGAAACAGGAGAGTGTGCCAAACACTGATATGGGGAAACTGGCTATAATACCCATAAGCTTGCCCCCAACAATACATTCCCTCCTGGAGGTGTTAATTCTCAAATCTCCATCAGCTGGGAACCTAGAATTTAGAACACCTAAGTTTATGGGGGACACCTGAGTCAAACCACCACATTCTGCCCCTGGCCACCATAAACTGATAACCATACATGATGTAAAATGCAATTCCTTTAGTCCAACTTTAAAAATCCCCATAGTTTTTATTGATTCGAGTGATGTTCATAAATCCCCACAGTCCAAGAGCTTTTAACTGAGCCATAATTCCAAAAAATAACCTCAAAACAACTTTTTTTCCCATAATGGCACAGAATAAACATTCACACTGCAGAAGATGGCATTGTGCACAGCAAAGAAACATTCAGCCAATACAAGATTTAAAACAACTAGGGCAAATATCAAACTGTAATTCCAAGTCCAACAACTCTAGCCAGTGACAAATCTCCAAGTCTGCTAATTCTAACCAGTAACAAGTCTCTGGCATTCCAATTCTACTCCTCCAGCTAGGCTACTCAAAGACCTGGCAAATTTCATTTGGGCCTTCAGCTTTCCTTAGCAGCCATCTCGTGGTCCCGGCATCTCCACTGGGTCTCCACTGCAATCCACGGTTCATCCTCATGGCCCCATGGGGTCTTCATGCAGGCATCCAGCAAACCTGCTTCACACTGCCCATGGCCATTTCCAAAACACAAGGTGGTGTTGCAAAATCAATGACCCTCTCTTTCCTGCATTTCTTATACACCACAATACCAGGTAGAGTGCCAATTTGTTAATCCAGGGGGGAATGAAGCAGACTTTGAAGAAGAGGACACTTCTTGAGCACTCAGGCCCCTCCAAAAGAGTCTGCATTCTTCCTGTTGCCCCAGTGCAGGTCAGCTGGCCCAGTCTCAGAAGTTGTAATCTCTCAATTGCAGCTGAACGGGCAACAGTTCACCCGAAGATTTTTCTTTTTGTGCCATATCCCTCTGCTCATCCCAATTCATTTCTACACAAAGCAACCCTGCACAGCTTCTCAGGACATGGGCCTAACAGCAAGCTTCTTACACAAACTGCTAGACCAGTCCAAGCAAAGCTCTTTCTTACCGTCATAAGTCAAACCTTACAATCCACAGTTCTTATTGCATTCAGGTCTTGCAACTCTGACCAGAATAGTCCATCAAGCTGTACTTATAGCACTGAAAGGCATCTCTTAGGCCAAGGTTTCAAATCCTTCCACATTCCTCTTGAAAATCAGCTCTAAAAGGCCAAAGCCACACAGTAAGGTGTCTAACAGCAATCCCACTCCTCGGTACCACTTTACTGTTGCAGTCAGGTTCACATTGTTGGTAGAAATCACCCACCAAGAGCAGCTTGTGGGAAAAACAGGTTTATTTTGGCTTACAGGCTTGAGGGAAAGCTCCCTGATGGCAGGGGGAAATGATGGCATGAGCAGAGCGTGGACATCACCCCCTGGCCAACATAAGGTGGACAATGGGAACAGGAGAGTGTGCCAAACACTGACATGGAGAAACTGGCTGTAACACCCATAAACCCACCCCCAACAATACACTGCCTCCAGGAGGCATTAATTCCCAAATCTCCATCAGCTGGGAACCTAGCATTCAGAACACCTAAGTTTATGGGGGACACCTGAGTCAAACCACCACAATAGCTCAAAGTATAAACGAAAGAAATGGACGAAGAATGTGATTGACAGGTCTGAGTGACTAGGTTCCCTGCTGTTGTTATTTCTTTAACATTACTGCTTTGTTGCTGCTCTTTATTATTATTTATTTATTTATTTAACAGTTATTCTCCCTATCACCCAGGCTAAGCTGGAATTCACTATGTAATCTCAGGCCAGCCTCGAACTCACAGTGATCCTCCTACCTCAGCCTCCCGAGTGCTGGGATTAAAGATGTGCACCACCATGCTTGGCTTTTAAAAAACATTTTTATTGATTTATTTGAGCACAGAGAAATGCACACGAGCTCTTACCATTACAAATAAACTTCAGATGCATGTGCTACATGGTGCATCTGACTTTACATGAATACTGGGGAATTGAACTTGGGCCAGCAGCCTTTGCCAGCAAGTGCCTTTAACCACTGAGCAATCTCCCTAGCCATGTCCATGGATCTTAAAATCCAAATATAGATTTATTTTCCATGGGGGGACTAGCCACAAATTTAAGATGAGTGAGACAGAGGATACTTTATTTCTAAAAGTTTCATTTCTCCCATCTCTTATCTAAAATGTTCTAATTCTGTGATGGTGGAAATCAGGAAGAAGGAAAGGATTAACAGCTGCTTTTAAACTAAATCTAAGCGGTCACATTTGTTCATCTGTACATCTCAGAAAGTATATCTCTGTGCTACGGGACTTTACATCTACCTCAGCAAGGGCAGCAAGCTACCTTTTACAGTAAACGTAGTCAAAATATACAAAGGTATTGTTTAAACCAAGTCCACTTAATATATTTACATTTTAAGCCTAGGGCATTGAATTTCAAACCAAAACAGTAAGCAATTCCATTAATATCCAAAACTGCATTGTGGAGAAGACTCACAACTCAGAACAAGAAAACACAGGTAGAGGCATGGGCTGGTACAAAATTATCTGTGTGAGAGTACCACATTTTACACCAGAGTGTGATAGGTGAAAGGGTTGTTGTCTGCAAGCTTTCACCCCAGGGGATAAAAAGAGAGGGGGAAAATGTGAAAATATTTGAGTAACTTTCTGCCTTGGAACAAGCAAGTACTGAGTAGTGAACGCTGTGGGGTGTGCTCTTTTCCAAGCCAGTGACAGCATTTCCAATGACCTGACCCATGAAGAGTGACATTGGGAGTTTACTGCCCACCAACCGGCTGGTTTGGTGAATCCAGGATTGGAAAATTACTATATAGAAAATATGCAATTTGTAAGAGCTTTATAAGGCACAGGATCTGGAGGAGACCAGGCTCTTTGTTGGTCTGCCTTCGACGACATTACTGACCTTGTCTTTCTGCCCTTACTCAGGTCACATCCGAGTCCTAGACACTCAGGACACTCCTCAGTACCTGTCAGAGACAAGAGCCTGAGAAAACAGCTCCATCATGAGAGGCAGAAACTTGCCCTAGGGTTGCTGGATTATTTCTGTAAACTCAACATAGGCTTCGAATACTACACCCAGTTCATGCACGAGCAGGTACTTGCTCACCTCGTATTTCATCACAAGCACCTGCAAACACCTGTAGTTCTAAATAGTGTGCATGAGATCTTCCTCTAAGAGGAAGAAAGGGCCTGAAGAATGGCTGTGGGAACTGCAAGTATTTATAATTCATGAAATGTTAAGCAAGCCAAACTCTGGTTGAGAGTCAGATTGCCCAAGTTATGAATTCTAGAGCAGCCACAATTACTGCTATTATCATGGGGTTTATCGTGTGAACCGAATAAGAACCCAGACAGCATAAACTACGTTACTAACTGATATGGAGTGCTCAGTAACAGCTTAAGAACTCAGTAACTGCTACAGGGGCTGCACAGCTTGCACACTCGGTGGAGAGTAAGACTCTTACTATAGTTAAAGTCATTATGATTGTCTACATCAAAATAAAAATATAAAGCTTAGAGATTTATTTGGCAGACTCCTGGATAGAGCTTTGGGTGTCTATTTTGGGGTCTTGGCTTGAAATGTTTTTTGGGAAGTTACGTTGGTTTGATCTTGCTAACAGTAACAAACATGAGGAAATGAGGAAGATAAGAATAAGAGGGTAAAGGAAGGTAAAAGTGGGCATCTGTAAGTGATATTGGCTCTGAAAACAAACGTTCATATTTCCAAGGTTTTATGACTGGTTTTCAGTCTCCTCAGCAAGGCTGAGGAAAGTCCCGTGGTATTTCCCCAAACTTAAGTGGTATTCGAAGAACATAAGGGGAGTTCCCTATGAAAAATGAGATTCCAGGGAGGCAGAGTATGATTTCCTGATAGCGCAATGGACCAGTCAGAATAGATGCTGATGTCATCTTACTTTCATCACTGCACGGCAGTAAGAAAAAAGTCTTCCAAATGCACTAATTGTATTTAAAGGTTGGGTTTTAGCATGTATTTTTAACAATGCTAAAAAGAAACTTTAAGAGGGATGATAAATTAAAATGCAAAGGGAAAATTATATGGCATTCACATTTTAAAAGTATCACATTATTTATTTGCACATAGTTGAAGTTCTTGACTAGGCAACAGAAACTGACTTGCACAATTTAATCAGATGACAATTTTTTTAAAAGGAAGTAGACTCCTTGAGAATATCAGACTTAGCATGAGTAGGAACCAGGGGAACTGTATAGGGCAAAACAAAATAAACATGATATTGCTGAACATAATTGACATTCAAAAAGAAAATCCTAGGGCAGAAAATCTGATTGGCTGAGGATCCATCATGTGACCTACCTCTGGCTGCACCTTGGCTGTGTTCTATCAGTAGACAGCATGTGATCCCACAACTGCATATGATGGGGAAGGGGAGTTATCCAGTCCCTACTGGATAAAACAGTGAAAAAGAGAAAAATAATTTATATTGCATAACCAAAGCATTCAGAAAGTAATTAAACTTCTACTTGGCCGTTATCTTTCACATATTAAAAATTTACCTTAATACTCCTAAAATGGAATTGAGTTTTAAAAATTTTATTCCTTCCATTTTGGCATTTTCATGTATATATAATATATTTTTATATTTATTTATAAGAGAGAATGGGACCTCCAGGGCCTCCAGCCACTGCAAACAAACTCCAGAAGCATGTGCCACTTTGTGCATCTGGCTTATGTGAGTACTGAGGAATCAAACCTGAGTCCTTAGGCTTTGTAGGCAATTGCCTTAACCACTCAACCATCTCTCTAGCCCATATAATATATTTTGATCTCATTGTCACTAATTACTTTCTCTTATCACCTTCCCTGCCATTAATACCCTTGTTTTTATCCATTCTCATTTACTTTCATCACTTAAAAAGGAAAAAAAAAAAAAAAAAACAGGACTGTAGAGATTGCTTAGTGGTTAAGACACTTGCCTGCAAAGTCAAAGCACCCAGGTTCAATTCTTCAGGACCCATATAAGCCAGATGCACAAGGTGGGGCATGTGTCTGGAGTTTGTTTGCAGTAGCTGGACATCCTGACATACCCATTCTTTGTCCTTCTCTCCCTCCCTCCCTCTCTGTCTCTCTCAAAATAAATAAATAAATAAAACTAGAAATAATTCATTGAGTTAAATTAGGGTTGCTTACATAATCATGGGTGGAAGGCTATTTACCATGGAATGGGTAACTTGCCAGTAGCTACACCACTGAGAAACCTGGAGCCCCCTCCCAGCAATTACTAAGTGCCGTTATCTACTCTGGGAGGTGCTGGGTCTCATATGTCCTTCCCCATAAAAGGTGATGTATTGACAAGTTCAAACTTGAGCTGGTATCCACAAAAATAATTCTTCAAGTTTTCATTTTTCTAGTCCCATTACAATCAGTCTCAGATCTTCATCAACTAGACAGTCCTTAAAAGGACATGACACAACACTCCCAGTCATTGACTGGCATGATGCAACCCAGGCTTGCCTCCAAAGCATTAAAAAGGCTGGGTTAAATTCTGTTTTGTTTTGTTTTTTTGAGGACTTAACCAATATAAAAATAGAATAGTACCCAGTGTTTATGAGCTGGTCAAGCCAGGAACATTCATATGTTGTAGGTTGGAGATCAAATTGGCACAACCCACGTAAGATGGAGAGAAAAACATAATCTGAGATTATACACCCAAATGCTAGTAGTAATGTCAAGAATGGGTTTGCAGAAGACTGTAATGTTTTCCATTTTATTTTTTCTTTCTCTTCTTTACTGTTTCTTTTTAGTTGGTGCTGTGGATTAAATCCTATTTTTCTTCATGCTTTTATCACCAAGGACCTCCTGAATGTTGAGCATCCAAAAGGATGAATTCTGTACATTTTTGATAACTTGAATCTTCACAGTAATTTCTCCAGATAAGAAAATGGGAAAATAAGCATTGTGTTGTGTTCAAATTAATTGTGAAAGGAAGAAACAATTTAGCCTAGTTCTTTCCCCTTCACTTCTGTTTCTTTCTAGCTATTATGAACTTAAACCATTATTTTCTTATTCACATGCCTAAGAAGAACCTTCAGGTCAATACGGTAAAAGCCTTTATAAGATGAAGAACTTGCATGATGCCAAGTTGAAGTTGGGGCCTTTGCAATGAATGAAGCATTCTCTATACCAAAAACCATGGCTATGACCCAGAGCCAACACAGGGGTTAATTTTTGTTGTTGTTGTTGTTTCTAATGAAACTTACTTTTCCCTTCCCATCAGTTGTCTTTTTTGTCTCAAATTTGACTGCAACCCATAGGCCTATCCCACTATTTCTCTCCTTTTCCTGCAGTTCATAACAATAACTATGACAAAGTGTGCTTTGTGAAGCCACAATTATATGAGGCTGGTGTTTGCCTGAACTACTTGTACACTAATCATCAATATAATGTCATTGTATTTACGTTTCCTGGACTCTTATTCTATCTTGGCCTTGAAAAACCTTTTCCAATCTCTGCAAGGCAGAATAAGATGCCCCTCCAAATGAGGCAGAGATCACAGAGCCAGTCTGTTTACTCAAGGCTCATGGACAAGGAGCCAAAACAGCCTGACCAGCTCTGTGGTTCCCTTTTCTTACAGCAGAAAACCCAGGACCAAGCTCATGGGAACAATGGGAGAAACTGATGTTGGCAGCACCACTCCCTTGTGCTATGAGTCATAAGAAACAAAACCACTGGATTTTAAAAGGAACTGTGGGCTAACTCCACAATGCATGACCCGTATACCTCAACAAGGAGGGGCCAAGGGGAGGGGGTAGGTCATGGATGAGCCTAATAATGGTACCAAACTGACTGTAAAAAATAAAATAAAATAAAAAATAAAAAAAATAAAAAATAAAAAATAAAAAAAACTGATAGTTGGGTTGCTGACTTTCATTTTATAAAAAGAAACTGCTACATGGATTTTGGCTTAGGATGGGGAAAAAAGTTTGAAAAATGTGTGAAGTAGTGCTAGACATACTTCTGCCATTTTGTACTATCATTTGACCAAATAGCATTCTCAGAATTGAATATTCCAAACTTAAAGTATCTATCAACTCTGAAAAGTGTGAATTTAAAATGGCCTATGTCCTGAAGCATCACATGTTCAGCCAAGATTTAATTCTTTACAAATAAACAAGAACATTAACTTCAAAAAAAAAAAAAGGATGAGGATGTTTTTAAAAGCCCAATTTCATAAACTCAATATGTCATGGTTCTGTTTGTGCCATTCTAGAGTAGCAGAAATAGTAAATTGGAAATTCTTTGTGACTAACACCTTATTTGTACTCCATATTGTTTATCCTCTAACTTACTTCTTACTTTGCTGTCTGTGATTGCTAATCTTGATTGCTAACTTGATGGAATCTAGAATGAGCATATCTGTGAGGGAGTTTCTAGATTTGGGGCATTGACAAGAGATGACCCACCCTAACCATGGGCAGTATCCTCCCATGGACTGGGGTCCCAGACTGAACCAAAAGGAGAAGGCAAGCTGAGCATGGAAATTCACTGTTCTCTGCTTTTGGGCTGCAGGTGCAATGCTACCAGATGCTTCTCTCACCTGTCACCTTGCTTTCCTTGCCATAATGGACTACTCTCCTGGAACTTAAAGCCCAAATAAACCCTTTCTCACTTAAGTTTCCTCTTCATGTATTTGTTCACAGAAACAAGGGAAGTAACTGTCTCCATTTGAAATATCAAATCATTTGTATGAACAAATATATTTTCTTTTGATGGGTAGATTAACATCATGAAGATATATTTAAATTCCTTCCTTTATTCTTAGATATTCTTTTTTTTTTTTTTTTTTTTTTTTTTTGGTTTTTCGAGGTAGGGTCTCACTCTAGCTCAGGCTGACCTGGAATGCACTATGGAGTCTCAGGGTGGCCTCGAACTCATGGCAATCCTCCTACCTCTGCCTCCCAAGTGCTGGGATTAAAGGCATGCGCCACCACGCCCGGCAAATTATTCTTAGATATTCTTACATATTGTTCGCTGAGTATAGAATCATGAGGCGAGAAGATGCTAAATGAGGCTCATCCTAGCTGCATGGATTTGTGAGCACAAATTGCTATGCTCATTTAAATAAAATGATGTGGGCTACAGAGATGGCTCAGCAGCTAAGGTTTTGGCTGCAAAGCCTAATGATCCAGGTTTAATTACCCAGTACCCAATAAAGCCAGATACACAAAGTTGCACATGCATCTAGAATTCATTTGCAGCAGCTAGAGACCCTGGTTTGCCCATTCTCTCCCACTCTCTCTTTCTCTCTCTCTTTCTCCATTTCTCTCTCTCTCTCTGCTAGTAATTAAATAAATAAAAATAAGTTAAAAAGTAAAAGTAAATAAAATGAAGTATATTGAAATAACTAACAAATAAATTGCAATTCATTACATAATATCTCAAAGTTTCTTTGCTCTGATGTAGATGGGAGCAGCTAATATGTTTACTTTCCATTAAAGAAATGAAGCACAAATTGGTTAAGTGTTATAAAAACATCTTATCTTGTGCCTGTTAAAGTCAAGGTTAAGGAAACTGAGTCAACATGCTACCCAAGATGTCCATGCACGCAAACAATCATTAACTGAGGAATTTGTTGATCATAGCATTCGGGCTACAAATTTGTGTTAAGATTGCAAACCATAGAATTGTAAAATGATTTTTCCTTTTACTGATTTCCAAAAAAGAAAAAATGCCCTTGTTTGGCATTGGTTTTCTGTGAACAGCACAACTGTAATTTTCACTCTGAATTTGGGACCAAAATAGTAGTACCTCACTAAACTCTGTAAAATATAGGGGTCTCAAAATAAATCGTCATTAAAACTCTTATATTGAGGATTATCAAATAAGCGTTCAGGAGATCCAGTTAAATTTGTGTTTTAGATAAACAATAATACTTTTATTTTTATTTATTTTTTAATTTATTTATTAAAAAGAGAGATAGATAGATAAAGAGAGAAAGAATGCATAGACCAGAGCCTCTAGCCACTGCAAACAAACTCCAATACATGTACCACATTGTACATCTGGCTTTACATGGGTCCCGGGGAATCGAAGGTGAGTCCTTAGTCTTCCCAGACAAGCACCTTAACGGCTAAGCCATCTTTCCAGCCCCCTGAATACTTTCATAGTACAAGTATGTCCCTCTGCCTTCTAAAAAAATTCCAATAACTAATCTAGTCATAAAATTGAAAGCTTATTTTTGAATTAACACTATGTTCCTTTGGGAAAGGAATGTTTTAGTAATATTTCTATGATTAATTAATTAAATTAATAAATCTAAATATTTTTATGTCAGTCTGTCTTTGACAAATCTATAAAACATGACTCAATACTTTTAGAAAGTATCTTTTTGTAGAATGGATTGTTTTGTATGTATATTGAAATTTGCAAGTTAGCTCAAATAAATCAAAATAAATATTGAGGGATGAATTGTTAAAACAAGATTTTCAGGAATGCATGTGTCCTTGAGACTTATAATAACATTACTTACTCTCTCTGTTGCTATGATACTTTGGGCTTCACTTTTTTTTCAGTTGACTGCTAAGTAGACTATTGTACATAGTCTTTGTTGGGCACTGAGATAGAAATAGAGTATCCTTCCCTTGGAGAACCTCACAGTCAATAGGAAAAAACAGAAATGGGTAAGTGTAATTAAGTATCATAGTTGCTTCAAAACTTCAAAAATATCATCAGCAAATTAAGTACTTCTTTAATCCTGGATGTACCAGAAAATGTGTGTTTCTACAACAATGACACTCTAGGCATGGTGGCACACACAATCCCAGCATTTGAAAGATAGAAGAAGGAACATTGAGTGTGAGACTAGTCTGGGCTACATAGCAAGACCCTGTTTCAAATAAATAAATTAAAAACAAACATTGATTATAAGGCTCACCCTAGAAGCATCACTCTTGCTCATCTCTCCAATTCCTCTGTGGTTTCAGCTTGGCCTTGGCTGAAGTGCCAAGGGTGGTTTATCTCCTCCAGTCTTTCTACCTTCAGAAAGAGAAAAACAAATTCTTCAGTGGAGAGCGCACTCAGCATAGGTTAAATGGAGTAAACGTTATTAATTTAGGGAGAATTTGATGGATGTAGCCCATTTTTAGCAAAAGACTAGAGGGAGCTTGTCATTGGAGAGCATAATCTTTGTCTCCATAGGATTCTGACTTAGTTCCCAGTTCCAGATCTGGATTCCTTTCCACTGAACAGATGTTTTAGACAATCAGAAAGCTATTGGTGTGCTGGAGAGATGGCACTTAAGGCACTTGCCTGAAAAGCCTCAGGACCCAAATTCGATTCCCCAGTACCTACATAAGCCAGATGCACAAGGTGGTGTGTATGTCTGGAGGTCATTTGCAGTGGCTAGAGGCCCTGATGCACCCATCCCCCCACCTTCTACCTGCCTCTTTTTCTCCTTTTCCCTCTCAAATAAATAAATTTATTAAAATATTCTTTAAGGGCTGGAGAGATGGCTTAGTGGTTAAGGTGTTTGCTTTCAAAGCCAAAGGACCTAGGTTCAATTCCCCAGAACCCACATAAGTCAGATGCCCAAGGTGGCGCATGTGTCTGGAGTTCATTTGCAGCAGCTGGAGGCCCTGGGGTGCCTGTTCTCTTTCTATCTGACCACCCCCACTCCTCTCTCAAATAAATAAAATATATTTAAAAATATTCTTAAAAAAATTTAAAAAGAGGGACGGAGAGACTGCTTAGTGGTTAAGGCCCTTGCCTGAGAAGCCTAAGGACCCATGTTCTACTCTCCAGATCCACATTAGCCAGACACACAAAGCTGAGGCAAGAACAAGGTTGCACATGCCCACTAGGTGGCACAAGTGCCTGAAGTTCAATTGCAGTGGTTGAGGCCCTGGTCCAATTCTCTTTCTCTTCTCTTCTCTTCTCTTCTCTTCTCTTCTCTTCTCTTCTCTTCTCTTCTCTTCTCTTCTCTTCTTTCTCTCTCTCTCTCTCTCTCTCTCTCTCTCTCTCTCTCAAATAAAATTTAAAAAGAAAGAAAGCTATTGGTTACCCACCCAGGCTGTGTACCATCATTGCACTGGTATGTACGTCTTGTCAGGGTATTTGCTTCTGAGTAGCTTAGATCCCTGGTTGCTCACACCTTTGTCAGCCACATTCTCCCACTAAGTCACAGGTTGGGGCTTCATACCCAGAGGCTTTGCACCCTGCCCCCAGTATCTGACTGCTGTTCCCACAACACATAACCCACAACCCCATGAGGAATACCAACAACCTCACTGAGGAGGGCCCCAGTGGAATGGGGGCAGGGATGCGGGAAAAGATGGTATCAACACATGATGTATCCATACTAATATGTCCGTAATAAAAAAGTAAAATTTTTAAAAGAACAAACATTGAATAGATTGAGCGTTCTTAAAGTTAAAGTGCTTCTTAAAGTATAAGCACTGTGCTAATTTGGTTAGTTCATAACCTAAATGAACCTTTATCATCTATAACAGTCAGATTTGTGGATAATAAACTACATATTGTAGGGAACAAATATTCTTAAATGTCATTTATAATAGCCTCAAAAATCACACACATAAGAGAAAGGCAGAAATACATAAGATTTGTATACTAATCATATAATATATATATAATAAATAGTTTTCAAATTAATTAAAGGAGATGTGCATAAATGGAGTGGCATGCTATTTTCATAAACTGGGTCAGGCTTGAAAGGATATTAAATCCCCCAAATTAAACCATATACCCATTTCAGTATAAATTCCACCAGTTTTCATTCATTAGATAAAATTAGCAAGTTGTAGTAAAGCTCACATGGAAATGTATGCAAAAAAAGTCAAGAACAAGTTATTCTTACACATGAGTTAAGTAAGAGAAAATGGTCATTTCAGTAAATGGCAAGTATTTAATTGAATACCACTATAAGAAAAGTATCTCTTATCTCCTATTTGGATACAAAATTAAATTGAAAAATGGAATACAGATTTAATTGTAAAGAACAAAGTAAAATGACATTTTAAAAAATGGTAGGGAAACTTCTTTCTTACTTGGATATAGCAACAGTTTTCTTGGAAAGCACACCAACACATTTGCATTTATAAAACAATGTTAAATCAAACTATGCCATAATCAAACTACATTTTAATTAATGCCCCAAAACACAAATATAACAATTAAAAGGCAACTTAGTATTATTTTCAACACCTATGTCCAATAAAGACCTTATTCTAAACATATAAAACATAGAGAAATCCACAAACCATAATAAAGGAGACATTTCAGTAGAAAAATTAGCTACAAATTTTAAAATATTTATAAGAAGATAGTCAAGGGCTAGTCAATTTGTAAGATGGTGCTCAAATTCCCTTTTCTTTCTTTCTTTTATTATTATTTTTTTGAGGCAGAGTCTCACTCTAGCCCAGGCTAATCTGGAACTCCCTCTGTAGCCCAGGCTGGCCTTGAACTCATGGAGACCTTCCTGCTTCCTGAGTACTCAGATTAAAGATATTAGATGCCACTATGCCCAGGAAAATCATTTTTTCAAAAAAGGTATTTATTAATTTATTTACTTAAGCATTTATTTATTTATTTATTTATTTATTGTAAGTAACTTTGAGAGAGAGAGAGAGAATGGTGTGCTGGGGTCCTGCCACTGCAAATGGACTCCAGATACATAAGCCACTTTGTGCATCTGGCTTTATGTGGATACTGGCAAACTAAACCTGGGCCATCAGGCTTTGCAAGCAGGTGCCTTTAACTGCTGAGCCATCTCCCCAACCTAATTTCTCTATTTTCATGTGTACTTCTGTGCATAAGCACTTTACTCAAATACACAGTAAAAAATAATCAAGGCAACTTGTTCATATATTTATCTATGAGTGAATTGTACACAAATCACTATGCATGTGTGAAAATTTAGAAATTATAGGGCTGGAGAGATGGCTTAGCGGTTAAGCGCTTGCCTGTGAAGCCTAAGGACCCCGGTTCGAGGCTTAGTTCCCCAGGACCCACGTTAGCCAGATGCACAAGGGGGCGCACGCATCTGGAGTTCGTTTACAGAGGCTGGAAGCTCTGGCGCGCCCATTCTCTCTCTCTCTCTCTTTCTCTCTCTCCCTCCTTCTCTCTGTCGCTCTCAAATAAATAAATAAACAAACAAACAAAACTTTAAAAAAATTATTTAAAAAAAAAGAAATTATAATTTTACAAAACTGTGTTTTAAAGGATTCTTGATTCATGAGATTCATGCTAAAAACCTTGTGGTTATGGCTTTTCATGGTTAATTAATTTTCAGTCTACTATGTTTCAAACAAGATATCAAGAAATCAAAGGAAAAGTGTTTTGTGCTTGTGGCAAGGACATCAGTCATAAAAAAAAATATCAGCTAGTGTTGCTTATTGTCCACTATGTGTCACAAGCATCATGCATGTTATTTTGAATATTCTCACAAATAGCGAAATGAGTTGTGTTCTCAATTGCAGATGAGACAACTATGGCTCAGAAGTCTTAATGTGCTCAAGACCACACAAAGTCAGATTTGTGACATTCTAAAATTTGATCTACTGTGCATTGATGGGTGTCTTTAGGGACAATGCCAGGTTGTTGAAATATGTCATTAGATGATGTGTTTATTGACGTCTATCTCTATGGCTTAGAGACTGTAAGCCATTTGTTCCCATTTCCTGGAGGATCCATAGGCTATGGTCTATTTTTCAAATTAATATTACCTTCCTAAGACAATACTTATCCAACAGAAAAAGAGCTTAGAACACAATGACAATATGTGGTGTTTCAATTTCAGCTTTAGGTTTTTTTTTTTTTTAATTGAGAAATGGCTGGAAGGTCTAAATATCTGAATGCTGATTATTTTCAATAGATACAGTAAAAAAATTACAAAAGTAGGGGATAATACAATATTGTCTGCTAAGTTATGAGAAAAAAAATAATGCTGAGTCAAGCTAAAAAACAGATTCCCCTGTGACCATCATGTGGAATATTTTGGAAGAAGTTGTTTTGGCTCACCTGGAGGAGAAGAGAAGAATAGTTTGTTTGTTGACTTATAAAAGGGTAAAGATGTATAAAATTCCCTGTTTTTCATGCATAACCAAACATATGTACAAAAAAATCCCCAAAATTAGGTAGATGGGATAAATTTACAAACCTCAGATGAAACATGATATCTAGATGTGTCAACATGATCTAGAGACTAAAAGTTAGATTGCCTTATTTTGTTATGACACACGGGGTTTATTTGAATCCCAGCTCCCCAGTTCAATGCACAGTTGCACTGTGAGATATAAAGTACTTGACTTCAGTTCCCTCAGCTGTAAGATAGTGCTGTGAACCCTCATCAAGCCATCCCTAAGACTGCTTCACTTGACTTCATTGCCCCTTGTTTTGATCTTCCAGATCTCATACTCAAATGTGTAATGAATGGCAACCCCCTCCAGGATGGGTGACAGGGTCCCCACTCCTGTCATTGCATAGATTTTAGTTCTCTGAGGTCCTTTACAATATCCCAAAGCCTTGTGGAAAATTTGAACTGTTTACTTTGAATCTCAAACTACATAAGGGATCTGAGAACCTCCATATAATTACACACTGAAAGAGTGGCTTTAGGATATGTATGCCTTTTAAAATAAGTCCCAGGGAGTTCACACAAGTAAGATCCAAACCATACTCTTCCCAACACTGGTTATGTAAGGTGCTCACCAAAAAAGAAGCCTGCTGGAACTATATATATTTTGAAGGTATAACCTACCCTCTCCCTCCATGGAGATCCTCATACACATTAAAGTCACAAAAAGATCATGCATGGAGGGCATCTGTATGGTTTCCTCTCAGATAATATCCATGCCATTTATCCTATCACAAACTTTGTTAATATATCAGAACTTCTGTTCATAGGATAATACTTAAGATGCAGGAGAATGCCAGGGAAACTAGAAATGTTTGACATTCAAGTTTTCTAAATTCTCAGAAAAACATTTTTCTAAATGTTTGATCTGTAGCTACTATTGAACACAATTAAATTCTCCTTTGATAAAATGACCTTACCTGGATGAATAGCCAAGGCCATGCAATCTCTGGCATGCACACAGCTTACAAACACACCCATCTCTTGCTTACTTATAAAAAAAATTCATGTAACCCTTATTTATAAATTGATTGAGTTTGATTTTTTCAGAACGAAGATATCTTCCTTAGAAAGTTGATCACTGTCCTTCATTCCCTACCAATATATTCTCCACTCCCACAGCCTCTTTATGTAGTAATCTACAATAGAACCTGTTCCCACAAGTTTTGGGAAGATAATAAACCCTCTGGAGTTCCCCACCATTCCCTTCCCTTCTCCCTTCCAATGAACCTGAGCAGCTGGTAGGGTTTGCTGATTTACCACAATGTCAGCTTTGTTCTATACATGGAACAAGATTGATTATCCTCAATCTAAAATGTACAGATCTAGCAGGCTCCTGTGTTTTTGTGCTCTGGCACAGAATTGGCATCAGAAATACCGAGTAAAGAGGTAGCATCTCTGGTCATCAGCAAAGAGAGCAGAGCAGACATGAGGGGCCATTCTGACACCCCATTCCTGTCAACTTCTACCTGGTGCTGTGCCCAGCAGCCCAGACACTTATGTGAGCTAAAGCGACCTCATCAAACAATTCAATGGGGAAAAAAATAACAACACTCATGCCCCTAGTCTCCATGAGGACCTGTTTTGCCAGGCCAACCAGGGCTGGGGGACAGGTTAGGGACCATAGCTGACAAAGGTACCTTCAGTTCCAATTTGGAGGCTCGGAGGCTACTCAGATATCTAGCTGGATGCGCTCCTGTGTGTGCACAAGCTCACATAAAACGTAAGAAGGAAACCAGTGAAAAACTGCCCGGTGTTCCTCAGTTTTCCTCTCAGAATCAGCTACCTAGCTCCAAAGACAGGTTTCACAAATCTGTCCCATCTCGAGAGTCTCAACAGGCTGCCATCTTTTGTGTCACCACTTTGGCTGAATTAAAACTGCCTTGCCTGCACGGTAGCTAGGTATTGAACTCCCAGCCCGGACCCAGCCAAGGCTTGGAACATAAGGCAAGCTGAGCAAACCAGCACGGAGGCGACCCAAGGAAAGTAATTGTTCTTCAATCAGCACAATTGCTTCTCTGCTTAGCATCTGAACGAGTTAATTTGAATCACGGCCTTCTGGAAAGAAATGGTGCTCCTCTCAGCAGCCCATGGATGCATGTGGAGAGATGCCCTTTCACCAGGTAGAAGCAGCAAATTATATTTAAAATCCATCTCTATTAGAGAAGGAAAAATCCTATCACCTCCACCCCCAGGAACTGTTCTGTTTGCCTGGCAGCACCATTTATTATCCATTGTCTATCAGAGGTCGCTTTAGCTCACGAAAGTGTCTGTCAACTAGGGGAAGAATTTCACTATTGAACAAGGAGCACCTTAATTAAATATAGCCTTGCACAAAGTTTGCCCTTTGCCAATTCTAGGCTTCAAGGAACTGATCTCAGCAGCATCTAAGTCAGACAAATTGGCTAAATTGATCCTGCTCCATGGAAAGAGGGCTTCATCTAGGTGCAATCAATGGCAGATTGAGGTGTGATGTGCAGTCAGTGCAAGGAATCAGGCAGCCCACTATTTCTGGGATAGGAGTCCAGCTTCCAGAAGCAAAACCACTTCCACATCTTGTTGACTTTATTACCCCCTATACACCAGGGCTCTTCAATCTTATGTTCAGGACTTACCCTTGTTTTGAGCCGAACTTAGATCAAAATGTATTCAGAAAAGAAGCACCAGAGAAACTCTCACCAAGACTTATTGTCTTTTGCACTGTCCACAATTTGCCAATCCTGTGTTTGACCGATCACCATCAATTAGCTAAATACCCAAAGCAGAGATCATCTTCCATGCTTTAGTAACCGAGCTAGTAGTTTCACAAAACTTATTTTTCATACTGGCAAGGCAGCTGTCCTAAAGAAATTTAAACAGCATGCTAGCATTTTCCAGGCCCTCACACCCACATTAATGTTTTAGGGGCGGTACTAACTATTCCTGTCACTGCTCCTCCACCAGGCTAGTTGGTCTGTATGCTACTGGGAAGTACTCCTGTCTTCATCTCCCATCTTACCATAAGCCACCTGGAGTTACAGAAGCCTGTGACAGCTTCTGGTTTTGATGTGGGTGTGGGGATCCAAAGTCAGGTACTCACATTGCAGCAACAGTCACTTTATTTACTGAGCCATCTCCCCAGCCTTACATGCCATGCATCTTATTTCATTGCTTTTAACTGTCACACTATCCCAGTGAGGTATATATTATCATCCCCATTTAATGAACAAGAATACAAAGAATGAGAGAATGTAAAATAACTTCATTTTGGTTATGTGATAAATGGAGTGAAAATTTGATTACAGGTCTATCAATTCCCCCAAAGTCATGTTCTTTCAACTTTTCAAGATTGATTTAATAAATTTAAATCAAAGACAATCGTCTTCCTCTGTGCCTTAAAAATTGTCACCTGGAATAAGTGAATTTGCTTCATTACATATTTGTCGTCTTCTTTCTCTTGCACTGTCTTTATTCCCTCTTCATTCCCACTATGTTTAGTTTTGTGTTGAGATGGGTCTATTTTCCCTTCTCAACCTCAGCCTATGAATTGATCTCCTAGGGTAGCCTTTTGTTCAATGATGATTCTTTATTTAAGTTGTGCTGTGGTGCAAAACATCATATCAGAACTTAGCACTCACTGGTCACTCAGGAGGCCAGTTGTTTATGATAGTAGCAATTATTGGTCTTTATGGAGTCTTCAAAACCATCTGTTTTAACCTAAATTTCTCCTTGCTGATTTACAAATGCTCATGCTCTTGAAAAGAATGTGGCCCTCTGTACTATGTGTGGCCTGTGTCATTGCAGTGCACCTCTCACTGGACAGCTCTTCTGACCCCGACAGCCTTATTGGTTATGCAGTCATAGTCTTCCCCATTTCTATACTATTCCAGGGGTGTACGCACCATCTTGGCCCAGTCAAGGTACAAAAGACTTGCACACCCAAGTCGGAATCACCCAGCTCTCCTCTCAAACAGAACCAAAGCTGACAAGACACCAGGAACTCCATCCTCTTCAGGAATCCATGCACATGGTCAGACATGCTTTCCCAAAGCCTGGACGAGAATGCTTGAACATTCACTGGACTCTTTTGTGTTTCTGCATATCAAGCCTCCTCCTAATCCCCTCTATGTGGGCTCAGACCACAAATAGAAATATGGTCCCTGAAATATGTATCAGTCATCTTAGGTTATGTGAGAAGCTGAATCTTATCTTGAACCCACCAGATCCCTGGTAAATAAAAGTCCCACCGTCATAAAACCATAGCCACTGGACGGGTTCCTGCTTTAACCCAATGGAAGAAATACACTGTGCCTCACTCACTGTTGACCAAAATCGTGTTTTACATTTCATTCATCCACTGGAAGAGATTTTCAATTTCCACATTAGGAGCCATTCAGTAAAATAAACTCTTACTTTGCTTAAGTATGAAATAGCATAAAAATGAATTAAGTCTGCTCCCAAAGCTTTCAAAGTAGTGGGAGGAAATAATAGTAAATGAAAAAAAAATGTGTTAAAGATGAAGAACAAAGAACAGTTAACTAGAAATGGAATGAACTGTGTAACAAATTCTGTCAAAAGGGAATATACATAGGAAGGTATGAATGTGTGGGTATGAATACTGTAATTGTTTGCAAGTAACTTTTACAATTGAATTATAAATAATTTCCATGTTTTGAATTATTTCTAAATTCAAATGTGCATAAATGGAATTACTACACCATGGAGGAAACCTTTTGCTTTTACTCTCAACAATGAAAGCCTTTACACATAAGGTTGATATAGATTAAGAAAATCTAAGGCTGGAGAGATGGATCAGCAGTTAAGGCACTTGCCTGCAAAGCCTAAGGACCCAAATTCGAGTCCCCAGTATGCAAATAAGCCAGATGCACAAGGTGGCGCATGAGTCTGGAGTTCATTTACAGTGGTTAGAAGCCCCGGTGCACCCATCATTGCCCTCCTCCTCCTCCTCCTCTTCCTCCTCCTCCTCCTCTTCCTCCTCCTCCTCCTCTTCCTCCTCCTCCTCCTCCTCCTCCTCCTCCTTCTTCTTCTTCTTCTCTCTCTCTCTCTCTGTCAAATAAATAAATAAAATATTAAAAAGAAGAAAAAAAAGATGTTGATCCTAGAGTATCATCTAGGAAGGATCCATTCTCCTTTCTGCTCATTCCAATACATAAAACTATTTATAAATCTTACACGATGTACTCAATTCAATTCAGTTATCAAATGTAGAGGATATAAATTTTGCCTTCAAATAACTGACAATATAATTTAGATGGTAAGTTTAGCTTAGATCCTTATAATTATCTTAGAGACCGTCCTTTCAGCTCAACTTTAAAAATTTTTAAATTGTGGGGGAGGGCACACATAAGCCACAGCATATGTGTACATGCCAACTTTTGGCTCCATCCTCATCATTTCACCTCATTTGAGGCAAGGTTTCTCTTGATCTTGCTCTGCTTTTCTTTGTGCTGTGCTTTCTGTGAAATTTTCCTGTGCTTCTGGGACATTCTTGTCACCACCACCCATGTCACTGGCTGAGTGCTAGGATTACAGAAGTCAGCCACGGCTTCTATTTTGTTTCTTTTTGGGAGGGTGGGGTCTGAGGATCAAACAAAGATAATTGGGCTTGAGTGGAGAGCACTTTATCCGCTGAGCCATCTCCTCATCCCCAATTCAATTTTAAATTCAGAGAAATGAACTGGGTTTCTTGAGATTGTACATCAAGATAAGAAATCTTAGTTTATCTAGTAGTCTTGTCACAATGTAATACTTGCATAATTATTTATATAAACACTTTAATAACAGGCTAATGTTGAGTAAATGATGAGCATATATGAAGGGATAAATAATGACCTACTTAATTCTCATTGTGTGCTTCCTAAGTATCAGGCACCATTCTAAATGTAGTAACCCTTTAAGTTATAATGATATATCTCGCAGTAAGGAGTATTGTTTGCAATGTGCTTTTTACAAGTCAGTGAATGAGTGCAGAGAAGACAAACAACTTGCTCAAGTTCATGTGGCTAGCATTTCAAGTCTAAGGTTCAAGTCCAGAAAATTCAGTTCCAGGGCTGGTGCTCTTCCACACAAAGTATCACTATGGCCTGGAGTATGTTATTCAGACAATAATTGTTATTCCACTGTTGTGGTAGGCAAAGTAATTGCTAGGTCCATTGTTCAGAGAGGATGTTATGAATGAAATAGGATAAAATCATTGAAAATCTACAATGTAGGACTTTTTTAAAACAATTTTTATTTATTTGCAAGCAGAGAGAGAGAGAGAGAGAGACAGATGGACAGACAGACAGAATAGGTGAGCCAGGGCCTCCAGCTGATACAAACGAACTCCGGACACATGTGCCACTTTGTGCATCTGGCTATACGTGTGTGCTGAGAGCTGAACCCAGGTCATTAGATTTTGCAAGCAGGCACCTTGACCACTGCACCATCCCTCCAGCCCCAATGTAGGATTTTAATGTGTTAAAATTAAGGAAAATGACAAAGTGAGTTATAAATGGAAGGAAAGATGAATGGAATCAAATTTATAGATCATTGAACAGAACAGTTCTAAATAATGGTCTATTCTGAGTGTAGAAAGCACAAAGAGGAAATTATAAAGAATTCTGGTCCACAGTGGCAAAATATCAGAAGAATGGGAAGGAAAAGAGACTGGAAGGCAAGATGTTGGTGCAGTCCCCTAAACTTAGGTGAACACTGATTTTTTTTTTATTTTTTTTTGTTCATTTTTATTCATTTATTTGAGAGTGACAGAGAGAGGAAGAGGCAGATAGAGAGAAAGAGAGAGAATGGGCACGCCAGGGCTTCCAGCCACTGCAAACAAAAAAATATGGAACGCTTCACGAATTTGCGTGTCATCCTTGCGCAGGGGCCATGCTAATCTTCTCTGTGTCGTTCCAATTTTAGTATATGTGCTGCCGAAGCGAGCACTGATTTTTTTTCCTGTAACCCACTGATTGAGTCTCCTCGTCTGGATATGCTTCCTTTATGACCCTAAAATTATGGAGTGGCCTGGATTTACATTCTCAAAGCTCCTGTCTTTTGTATTTCCAGTTATGCACTGATATTAAATACCCTTCTATGCTAGAAACTCAACTACATATTAATCAGGTTCACATATATGAACTGACGTTCTGCTATTCCACAAAAACTTACTTCTCTGTCGTTGATTCAGTGGCTCAACTGACTCTCCTTTGTTAGGAAATTGATTCACTTTTCAAAATTTGTTCACCTTCCCATTTTCCTTGATGCATTTCTTATTTAACTTGTCACTCTCCACACACATATTTACACTCCCCTATGTAGTTTAGTGGTCCTTTTTGAAAAGGGAATCAACTGGAATTCATAATATATCATGATCCTCCTGCACAAGCTTCCCCCATTAACCTTCTGTCTACATCTGTAACTCTTTTCTATCACTCAGTTTACAACCAAGTTACTCACTTCAGTTAAGTGTACTTTGCTGTTGTGTGAAATGGTATCATTGTGTGTGTGTGTGTGTGTGTGTGTGTGTATGTATGTATAGTAGTAGTAAGAGAGAGCTCTCTACATCAGATGCTCCTGCCACACAAATCTTGTACTAATACTCGATGACACTAAGCACCTTCTCTCCCGGTATGCTTCCTTGCTTTTCTAAGTGACTCTTATCCCAGATAGCAATCTGGATCATTCCCATTTCGCTGAGACTCTGCATAAATATCACAATATAACAGGCCCACTAAAATAGCAGCCATGTCAGTTCTCATCTATTTGCCTACCCTGCTCTGTTTTTCCTTTCATCACTACCTGCAACTGTATAAAATCTAAATACATGTTGCATTTGTTTTTCTGTTTTCCCTTCCTAGAAAACAAGTTCCACCGAGACAGAAATAGTGTCTTCCCTGATTATAAAAAGGTGTTAATAAATGCTTACTGAATTAATGATTATATGAGTGAAGGAATGAATGAGTGAGTGAGTTGGTTGGTTGGCACGAAGAGTCAATTTTGGAAGTGGAATTAAAGGAAGAGACAAAAGCAAAGGGAATTCATTATTAATGGGGTATTCTACAGCCTGGGTAACTGACTAGATCCACAGACAAGTCAAAGGTGAAAGAAAGATTAAAGAGCACTAAGATTTGATTCTCTGGAGTTGGGAGATTAAAAATTTCACGATTTTTAAAAGTTCAAAAATATAAATGCTAGAAAGAAAAAATGAAAAAAAAATAGCAGTATTGAATCATGGCTCGTGATAAAATTTCACGCTAAGGAAACAAGAGCCACAAGCCTGCCACCACCTGGGACTAGGTGTTTTGGGGGCTGTAGAACAAAGGTTCCTAACCACAGATGAGTTAATGGGTGGGCCAGGGTCAATAAAGGGAACACAATGTAAGCAGTAGGGAAAGTTGGGCTACCAGGACAAATTACAAAAGGCATAAGATAGGGCAGAATAGAGAACTCAGAAGCCAAAGTCAAATCCAGTGTATTTCTAAGAACAGGCAACATTCATTTCCAAAGTTTAAGCAAGTGGGAGGCAATGAGCCTAATGGGTAATAATGGTCTCTGGCCTTGATAGCTTTCCTAGTGTGTGACAGCAGGGAAAATAATAATAATAATAACAGTAATATAAATGAGACAAACAAGGGAGTTGGGACATTGAGTGGGCAGAAGAAATTGTACTGAGAAGTAAGGTTGTGAGATCAATTAGAATGATAATAACTAACATTTTACAAAGCTCTCTGTTTGATTGCCTATTCTTTCTACTTGCCAGCATAGCCGTATCCCTCCATTTGTGAATGGGGAAACAGAAGCAAAGGACTTAGGTGAGGTTGCACAACCCCCAGTGAGATAGTGGGCTACAGTGCTGCACAGAGGAATCCCCAATTCCTCTGTTGATATTTTATTTCCTAACAAATCATACCCAGCTATTATTGGTCTCTTTCAATAATATTTCTATAAAATATCTCAAAATAGATTTTCTCTTGGAAAACAAAAAACATGCCAGAATCACCCAATTCTAAAGCTAACATCAGCCTCATTTGTGCCTAGAATCTGAATTTCATCAAGTGTGTCTCTTGAACTCATACCCCATGAGTTAATCATTACAGTTTCCAACCACATAACCTTCACGGGTGTGTTAGTTTTTAATTGCCCAATAATTGAACTTCATGGACAGAGTTTGCCCTAAGCAAGGCTTTGAAGTGTGTTTCTTCTCTCCAGGAACTAAGTGGTGCTTTGAGAAAAATCAACACCACAGTGGATGTTAGAATATTTTATGAAATCCAGGTAATTTGGCTGTAATTTTTATGGCTACTTATATAATCTATATAAAACACCATGAAATATAGTTGAGTAGGGACTCTTCAATATAACACCCTGATTTTAGAGGAAAAAAAAAGACAGCCGCTTTAAGACTCTAAAGGATAAGTCTGAGTTCATTGGGGTAGGAGAGATGACCTCAACTCCCCCAATTCCTTACTTTAAGATTTGGTACAGGAAAGTGCCTCTCCAAATGTCATCCATGGCTACCCTTATGTTCTACAGAAAACCTGCTTCTCACTAGTGATGACTTACTGAATCATGCCTCTGCCTGAAGACCTACTGAATCCTCGCCAGGCTTTGTATGCAAGTTTGGTGTGTTGCCCATTGCCTTTCTCCTGTGTCTTAGACCTTTATGGGGGAAGCAGTCAAGCCCTGTTTGTAATGTCCATGAGACATCTGTTGCTTATTCCTCTTGTACCAAGGACTTCCACTCAACACTTGCTTTCTTCTCCTTCAATATAATTCTTTCTTTTGCCAACAAAAGGTGGGCAAGCTTGTTTTTACTTTTGTTACTTCTAGATTACTATTATGGTGCCTTTTCCATGTTGGTCTCCCATTTAATTTCTTCACATCTTTTCTACCTGATAAACTTACTGCAAGAATTCAAATATCCACTCTTTTAAACTCCTTGCTCTTATTCTAGGCATTTATAAAATATTTGGGAAGTGTTTATCAATTTGAATCAAGGGAAACATATGCTTTTCCAATGAGAGACATAGTATCGCCTTACCCCACATCAGAAATTATGAATACAGACTGGAGGCCAGCCCATCACTGCCTCTGTGGGCTAATAAAAGCTACACTTGTCACTTGTTGATCACTTATTGTTTTAAGTAGCATACCTAACCTGATGCTTTGACTTTATGTGGTTTAATTCCAATGTTATAACCATCCTCTGGAGGCTTTATTCCTCTTCCCATTTCATAGATGAGAAAGCTCAGGAATTAAATGCCTTTCCTCATTCAACCAGTAGAAGATACTGTACTTGGATTGGGGGTCAATGAGCCTACACTTTTAAACATTTTGTTTCAGAAGTACTAGCTAGAAATAAGAATATCAGGAGCAGTGTGAGGCAACCTGTGAAAAGAACCAGCTTTCACAAGGTAAATCTGAGAGCCACATTTGCTAAGCACTGGTCAATTACTTCATATATACTAAATGACACAATTATCCAATAAACCTATACTATACAAGCATTAATACTTCTATTTAACAAATGAGAAAATGGATGCAGGGACCACAAATCCCCCAGCTAGGAGTTAATAGAGACTGGATTCAAACCTAAGGAGTCTTTCCAAGCCTGATTGTAACCTGTAGTCAACATTCCACTCAGCCCCATGTACTAGGTAAGAACCACCATCGAGTAACCAACATGAAAGCCATTTCATAACAAAATGCACCAAAGTACTGTTTCAATCTCAAAGCTATATGCAGACCTAGTTTATTTATTTAGAATTATTATCACTGGGCTGGGAAATGGCTCAGTTGATAAAGCAGCACTTGTACAATCATGAGTACCTGAGTTCAGAACCCACATAATTGCATGTTGGGGTGCTACCATCTGTAACTGCAGCTCGTTCAGGGTGCAAAGGGGGGCCAAAGAAAGGAGAACTGCCCAAAAGCTTTATGAACTTATTGCTGAACAACTATGATAGACCTTGCCTCAAACAAGGTGGAAGGTAGGGACCAGCACCAGAAGTTGTCCTCGGATCTGCACACATAAGGTGTGACCTGAATGCAAGCATACACCCACACTACTACCCAGGAACAAGAACACACACACACACACACACACACACTCACACTCATCTAAAGTTAGTAATTTCTGGTTTAAAGGATACTAATGAAGCCTAGTGGTGAGTGCTACCACAGTGCTGTGTGAGTTCACCAAGTGATAGCCAAATTCACAGAATCCTGATCTAGTTCCAAATAGAACAAGGTAAGATAAATATCTCAGTTGCTTCATGTATCTAACGAAAAGTCAATTGTTTTGTGAGTGACCAAACACACATCTGTGAATTAAATCCTTCCTGTTACCATTTGATGAAACGGTAACACAAATAAAATAGCAATTACTGCTAGGTGACTAATAGACATATCACCATCTGTATATGTTCACAGGGCAATGATATTACTTACTATGGTGAGATTTTTCCCTATTAGGAAATTCAGAACATTTTATTTATTATTATACTTATTTTTTAAGTCTTTAGTTAGCATATCAAGATTGAGGTCTATACGGAGCATGCATTTCTAGTTAGCATACCAAGATTAGGTATAATTCATTTGGCATCACCAAGCACAATTTGTTTAAGTTGATTCTGCCCCTACTTCCTCTCCCAACCTCCCCCCCGCACCCCGCCTTTACCAGTACCCTACATATCAAATGTGTTCAGGGAATGTTCTAAATCTACACTTTAATCTCAGTTCTAGAGTATAGAGAAACATTTGTCATGATATCAGAACCTAGAAATACCTTCATTCAAATTGGAATGGCATGTCATACCATAGTCTGCACACAACCTTTACAGACGGTTTTTCTGTGGGTTTCTTTACTTTCTTAACATTGGTAAGGTAAAACTTAGACTGGCCCTCATTCCAATTATTAGCACAAAGTGAAAAAAAGTCACTGATGGGCAAGTCCAATATTCAGCTTTACATCTAATAAACCACAGTGAAAGGACAGTTGGAACAAGAAAATGTCGTACTGCTCAGCCTGGCCAAGAACTGGTGAGCTAAGCATTTCAAAATACTCATGCACTAGAAACTGAGCACCCATCTTCAGCACAGTTGAGGATGATGCTCAATGAGCTTATGTGGTCTGGACTTCCAAAGAAGAGTGGGAGCACTTCAGTGCCCCCCCCCAGCATTCAGAATCAAATGGGGGGAGGGAATAAAAGACTTCCTTCTTACTCTCCTCTTTCAGCCTCCCTGGTTGGATCATGAGTAGTGTGAAATCTCTTCAGGTGCATTAGGTGTACAATAATGAGAGACAGCGGGAGGAAGAGGAAGTGAGAGAAAGGGAGAGAGGCTGTGCTTTCAGTTTACTCTGTCCTGGAATAACTTAATACGGACCTTTGGCAAAGTAACCAGGCACCACCACCCAAAAACCAATGGATGATTAAGTCAGCCAAAATTAAGAAGTATATCTGAGGCTTCAGGCAAAATAAGATGGATAGGAATGTGTAGCTAGTATATTTCCCTGAAATTAAGCGTTGCCTCCTTAAATCAGCATGTTAGACGCAGGAAACTACCTCTCTATTGAGAACAAGAATTTGCTTGCCATCTCCCTGGAGATGCTGACTATCCCACAGCTCCATCGGCCACGAAGCACTGCCCTTTCCCTGTCCCCCTCTTATAGGTCATATTTTCCCTCCTTCAATTCAGTGCCATTCCTTGGAGGTATTGACTGATTGCCTCACTGTTTCCTCCCCAACTGGATTTTACATTGTTGGAGATCAAGAAAATGGTGGCAAATGGTGGCTTGGAGGTATTCACACCCCCTCATCTCTTGAAGCATTGGTTTGCATCTTTCAAGTGCAGAAAATAAAAACTCCCATTTTAGGGTTATCATATCCATGAGGTAATAAGGTGTGCATGGGATGGTCACAGAGTAGGTAATGATAGGTGCTCACTAATGAAAATGGTAGAAATTCGTATTTCTGACCCTATTCCACATTTGTCACTTAACTCATGTAACAACCTTTTTGTGGTATCATTATTACACTTATTTTTCAGTGAGGAAACTGAGGCACAGAGAAGTACACCACACTGCTAAGTTACCACATCCAGTATTAAAGGATAACAGGATCTAAAACTAGACCATCTGCCTCCAGCATCCGGGCTCTTCACCCCCAGTCTGTTCTCTTAGCTACAAAGTGCAATATGGCCACTATATGGGAAGATCACATGGAGGTTTTAGCACTTAGGTGCGAGTAAGACATGCCTACTGTTTGCAACTGAAAATGATGGCTGTGTGTGTGTGAGTTGCCTTGATTTATTTAGTCATCATTTACACTTGAAGTGGAAACAGGCAGCCTTGATTTCTAAGATCAGATGATGCCAAATAGTAGCTCTGGATGAAGCTAGTGGTAAAAGTATTCTCTCCTTTGTGCCACTTGTTTCCTTCTTGGTTCTCTTGGTGGGAATGTGTCCAGAGCTGCATATTCTTTCATTAGGCCAGCACTTGGCTGAACTATGACTTTTAGGCAAAGGGTAGTGGAAGATACATTTCTATAATAATTACTGGAGACCTAAAGAGGTAGGTCAGTGGTAGAGACCATGTGTAAGACATGTGAAAGACTGAGTTCAGTCCCTAGTGCTGGGGGGTGAGGGTGGGGGAAGGATTCTTGGATAGACAGACATACCCTGTTTGTAAGCCAGGTGAGTAGTGAACGTCTACAATCCTAACTACTGGGGTGGCTGAGGCAAGACTGTGAGTTTGAAGTCAGCCTGAGCAAGACGATTGTCACAGAAGTAGAATAGGTATCACAGTTGGGTCCCTAGAAAACCGATTCACTCTCTCTCAGTTTCTGACACAATGGTCCTTTCACACTCAGTGCTGTACCTCAGCTGCTGAAGCATAAGGAAATCACCCCCAAAATATGTATATTGTTGCCCAAGGGAATATAAATAGCACTTAAACTATCTTATCAGATCTCAGATTTCTAAAAGTCTGAAGAAAGATAAGGGCCTCCAAAAAACTGAAATTAAGAAAAAAGTCTCACAAATTCAAAAAGCAATTCCAAAAAGGAAGGAGAAACAAGAGTTAAAACCTAAAACTGCCACCATGGGCCTTTCCGGGGCATGCTCAGAATCCCTGCTGAAAAACCGACTTTCTTTTATAAGTAATCAGATAACAAGAGTCCTTTAAGAAGCTCAGAATAGTTAGATTCATCACCATAATTTAATTGTACAGGTTATTAAAGAGCAGTTGGCCTCCCCTCCTTCTCCAGCGCTGCTTTTGTGTATTAAACTCAGACTAATCAAATTGAAGATTCCAAGAGTACTGTAGTAGTCAGCCCCCATCTCTTTTAATTTGTTTAATGGCCTGGTGTGTGTGTGTGTGTGTGTGTGTGTGTGTGTGTGTGTGTGTGGTTTTCTGACCGGCTGTACATTGCTTAGCTTCACGATGACATGTAAATAAAGAAAGGGTAGGGAAACTTTTGCAGAAAAGAATCAAGCGTGCCTCCTTTCTAAAGTTACATTTGATGTTTGAGTAATTCATGGGACGTAGAAGGCAAGCAATGGCGCTTATTATTTCCAGCAAGCAGCCTGCAGACGTAGGAGCAGAGAGAAGGCAAAGAAAGGGAGGAAGGGAGAAAGAAAAGAAGTCTGAATTTACACTCACCGCTTCAAAAGCCCTTTTGTGCTCAGCCAACTTCTCCTGGCTGAAGATGCAGTATTTGCCAAAAAGTCGCCTGCAAGAAAGCCCACCGGCCCAACAAAAAGTAGAAAGCTGCCCACAGGGGAAAAAAAGACTCTTCTGCCGCCCACCCCTCGCCCTCTCTTCATAATTTTTTTTTCTTCTTTTACATAAAAGACACAGTTTTTAGAAAGTGGCACTCACTCAGGGTCCCACAATGCCAACCGGACTAGAAAATAAACCACCTCGTTAGACAAGTTTGGAGCTGGGTCTGTTTGGGTCAATTGTCTGGTCACCTGGCTCCAGCCACCGAGTCAACGTGCGGAAGAATAGGAGGTACTTGGCATGGGGAGCGGGGCTCCGGGCAGTGAGAATGGACGTCTTGTTTGGGTCCTTGTCGTTAGCTGCCTTTACACATTCAGACCTCCTGTCCATTCAGCCGCAGAGGCCACGTGTCCCAAACCTAAAAAGGGGCCCCTGCTTCACAACAACTCGGCTTTCGACTTGGTTTTCCGTACATACGATTTCCCATGTGGGCCATGTTTATTCCGTGCAGTTTGGGGGATTTTTCTCAAACGTGAAAGGCCTTTTTTTTTTTTTTTTCCTATGCTTGTTTGCACGCAGGTCTGAGACACCAGCATTAAGTTCCCGCGTGCATGGCACGGAAGGGAAGGTGCAAAGAAACCAAGTGTGGCCGGTGGCGTCTCCCGTCGCAGGCTGCACGGACACCTGCTGAAAAGCCTCAAGTCCATTGAAACGACTTGTTGAATGTTTTGGTCTCTGCGGTGCCAACTGGCTGACTTTTCCAATGAACTGACCAGTTGTTTGGGCATCTTTCAGGGACAACTCTGGTTCAATTGGAATTATTTAGAAATAATTACCCCATTGGTACACTATCAAGGCTCGTGTTTTCTTTATAGTTCCTTCCTGGACACCTGCTTTTTTATTTGGTCCATTTTAATACTAATTAGTATCCCCAGCCTTGGGAAGGGCATTTCAAGTTTAGTGCAACAAATACATTCTTGAACATTTTGTCATGTACCAAGTACTCCAGTAACTTCTTGAGATAAGTTTTTTTTTTTTCTTTTTTTAAGTCATTTGCAGTTAACAAGTTTGGGATTTAATGGGAGAGATAGAGAGTTACAGAGCAATACCATGAAAAGAGGCCCAAATCTAGGACGGTTTAGCTCAGTTGATGCTCTTAGGGATGGGTCTTCAATGTGATGAAAACTGGGCTGAATTTCAAAGGATATGAAGGAATAAGTCAGGTGACAAAGACTGCGAAAGGAATTTCAGGAAGAAAGGACTATGTGACAAAAAGCAAAGAGGTATAAACCCAGTAAGACTGGTTCAGTACAACTGGAGCATAAAAAGTAAAGAGAGGAAGGGAAGGGGGAGAGCCTGGTCAGCATCTTGAAGAGTCCTACTTCTTCTGACCGGCAACAAGAAGCCCTGAAGGGTAACACAGGAATGGGAGGAGCTGAGATCAAGCTCAGTGAGGTCTGTGTGGACATGGATTTGAACAGCATCACCGGGAGAATGGCTACCAGATTATTACAGTCATGCAGGGAAGAAAGAATGAAATCCAGAATTAGTGATTTGGGGTTGATTTGAGAACGGAGATATATATTTGTAAAGAGTCTGGCAGCGATAATCAGCTGAGGCAACAACTCGGTGGCAGTGCTGCTGCCCAACAGAAGGCCTCTGGCAAGAACAGCTGGGTCTTGTGTTAGGACCAGTGGAACAGAGGATGAGGAAGGCAGTCAGACACAGGTACAAGGAGCTTCCAAAGGCTTTGATTTCAGCAATACATTTCCAGCAGGGCTGACATCTCCTCCAAGGAGAAAATGAATTATTGGTTGGAGTATGGGCGAAAACAGTATTTTGGAGCTCTTCAACAGAGCACATGATATACACAAGTCTAATGTCAAACAGAAATTCCAAGATGAGGAAGGAAGGTAGCTGTCAAGTTAGGGACAATGAATCCACAAAAGGCTACTTGGTATGACGATCATGTTCTAAAGGTTGAAAAACACTGACTTAAACTATGATTTTCTTGTTGAATGTTAAAAGTGGAAATGAAGGGCTGGAGAGATGGCTTAGCAGGTAAGTCACTTGGTTCTGAAGCCTAAGGATCCAGGTTTGATTCTCCAGGTCCATGCAAGTTAGATGCACATGGTGGCACATGCGTCTGGAGTTCATTTGCAGTGTCTAGAGGCCTTGACACATTCATTCTCTCTCTCTCCCTTTCTCTCTGTCACAAATAAAAATTAGTGAATTAATTTAATAAATTAAAAATAAAAAAGTGGAAATGAAGCAGACTTCATTGTCTAAAGTGGGGAGTTTGAAACAGGATTTGAATTGAACATTGCTTAAGACATGATCTTTTTGTAGTCCTTTTGTGTTAGCATCATCTAGCTTGCTTCTTAAAATGCAGATCCCAGGATTCCTGTCTCCTGTGAGAATTCCTTTGAGAGTTCCAAGTGAGTAGAACCAAGGAATTTGCATTTAAAAGAAATTAATGCTCTATCCTAAGGAATGAAAAAAGATCCTGGTAGCTATCTGAGATGGGACTAGGAGGACACCTCCCACTGGTGGGAGTGGAATTAGGAAGAGCAATATAGAAGCACCAGGGTCCTATGACTGGAACTTAGACAGCTAGGTCTTACTTCGCAGCCTTAGAAAGGGGAACATAATTACAAAAGGAAGAAGGAAGAGGAGAAGAAGGTGGTAATGTTGCCCTCACTGGTTCAGCTTAAAACACCAGGAGTTATAGTGATTAAGGTGCTTGCCTTCGAAGCCTAAGGACAGGGCTTCAATTCCCCAGTACCCACGTAAGCCAGACTCTGTTGGTGGTGCATGCTTCTGGAGTTCATATAAATAAAATAGTTTAAAAACACCAGTTAACATCCACTATGAGAGTGTCAGCATAACAGCCTTCATGCACCCAGCAGACACTACTCAATACCAGGCCCTACCTACATTCACCGTAGCCATTGAAAACTCGTCCAAGAAAGAGCATCTATGGAGACTGTCTGGGAGATAGTCAATCAATCCTTACATCAAGCTGACCCCTCATTTACTGGGCACCTGCCCCTGTCCTCACTGTTTCCCTACGAAGAAACACTCTTCCCATTTTGTCACTCCTACTTCTATCTTATGTCCTTAAATAAGTAGTAAGCCTTTAAATGACCTGTAGATCAGGTTAAGGCATTATGTTATCTGGAAGTTACCAGCACAACAGGGATTAGTTTGATAGGGTATTGGAACAAGGATTACTTAGGGTAAAACTTCAAAGAATCGCATATAAAATGGGTGAATTCTAAAGAAAATGGCATGGGGAATAAAAAGAGCAAAATGGTTAGGTCAAAGAAATCATGTTCTACCCATATGATGGTCTTAAATTCAGATGAGGTTCCCAAAGGTGGACATGTAAGGCAAAAATAATTGCTAATAACGGTTTTATCAGCAGTACACTAAATAAGGTTTAAGTATCACCCTCAACTCTCCTTTTATTTCTATCTTTTTATTAACATTTAAAATTTTATTTATTTGCATATTCACGTGTGTGTGTGTGTGTGTGTGTGTGTGTGTGTGTGGTGCATGCGTGCACGCATATACAGGCATGCTACATTTTGCATCCAGGTTTAAATGGGTGACTGGGGAATTGAACCCAGGTGGACAGATTTTGCATCAAGTACTTTTAACTGCTGGGCCATCTCCTAACTCCCTATTTCAATTTTTATTTTGAATACTTACTGAGATAATTATAGGCTTAAATGAAGTTGTAAGAATGAATACAGCCATATAGTTTTTGAACCTTTTCCCTCAATAATAACATTTTAGAAAAGCAATGTAACAATCAAGGTACTGACATTGTTACAATCCATTCATTCAAATTTCTTCCTTCACTTGCATTTCTGTGTATTCATGGAGTTCTTTACAATTTTTTTTTTTTCCGGGGTAGGGTCTCACTGTAACTCAGGCTGACCTGGAACTCACTAAGTAGACTCAGGGTGGCTTTGAACTCACAGTGATCCTCCTACCTCTGCCTCCCAAGTGCTGGGATTAAAAGAGTGCACCACTACACCCGGCTTCTTTACCATTTATGACATGGATAGGTCCAAATATCTATAGTCAAGAAATAATTTCATGACTATGAAGGTGCCCTTTTATAACCATTGTTCTTTCTCCCCTTTTATTTTCCTGTAAAGATTGCATGAAATTCATTCCATTCTATTTAAAATGCTTGATGGACTTCTCTAATGGCATTATCTGGGCCTAGAGCTTCTTTTTTTGCAGAAATTTTTATTACAAATGTAATTTATATCACGACTATAGGATTTTTCAGATTAGCTTTATTTATTGGGATGGTTGTTGGTAGCTCCTGACATGGAAGGATCTGGACCATTTCTTGTAATTGTTATATGTATGGGGGTAAACTTGTTTGTGGCGCCTCTTCACTAGCTGGTTAGTTGATGAACTGCCCACAGCAAAACCCTCCGCTGCCTTGCTGAGCTTGGTGTTCTGTCTTCTTTCTTTCTACCTGTGTCAGTTTTGTGGAAGATTGATCAATTTTTTTAAATTTCTTAAAGGACAATTTTGATAACTTTTTTTGTATTGTTCTTTCTTTAATTTCAGTGGTTTCTGTTCTTATTTTGTTCCTCCTTCCTTTGAGTTTTTCTCTTTTTTCCTTTTTGTAGACGCTGAGGTCACTGATAGCAGATTTTTCCTTTTTTTCTAATGTGAGTATTTAGCCCCCATAAATTTCCTTCTCAAAATTATTTTGGCTGGGCTGGAGAGATGGTTTAGTGGTTAAGTGCTTGCCTGTGAAGCCTAAGGACCCCGGTTCGAGGCTCGATTCCCCAGGACCCACGTTAGCCAGATGCACAAGGGGGCGCAGCACGTGTCTGGAGTTCATTTGCAGTGGCTGGAAGCCCTATTGTGCCCATTCTCTCTCTCTCTCTCTCTCTCTCTCTCTCTCTCTCTCTCTCTCTCTCTGCCTCTTTCTCTCCCTCTCTGTCACTCTCAAATAAATAAATAAAAATGAACAAAAAATTTAAAAAATATTATTTTGGCTGTCTCACGTACACTTAGGAAGTTATATTATTTTTCACTTAATCTTACAGATAATTATTTCCTTGGTGACCTGGGAATTAATTGGAGATGTACTGTTTAATTATCATTATTTAGATATTTTCCTACTCTGTATCTGTCATTGTTTTCTTGTTGGGCTTCATTGTAGTGATACATTATTCTGTTCTTCTAAATTTATTAAGGCTTGTTTCATGGCTCAAACAGAACCTGTCTTGGTGAATACTCCCTGAGTGTTTGGATACACAGATTGTACCTTCAACGTCTGGGTAAAGCAAAGAGCACACATATATTTGGGGGTTGTATTACCAGGTCTTTTGTAGCCTTCCTGGTTTTCTGTTTATTCATTCTTTCTGATTTTGTTGAGGGTTATATGGAAGTCAGCAATATGGTAAGTAGAATGGAAGATTGGTTTGCTTTTCTTTTCAACTCTATTAACTTTAGCTTCTCATACTCTAAGGCTGTTGCTCAGTGCACACATTCTTAAGAATATTATATCTTCCAAATAGATTGTTCCTCTCATCCTAATTCAGTATCTCTCTTATGTTTGTCCTTAGTCATTTCTTCACTCTGAAATCTATGTTAACAATAGACTTTCCAGCTTCTTACAAATTATGTTTGTGTCATATCATTTTTCCATCTAATTACTTTCAACTCACTTATGTTATTGAATTTGAAACAAGCTTCTATTAAACAATATAGGATTATAAAATTCTGTTTTGAAGAATGGAGAAAAAGGTAAGGTAAGAATATCTGGAAGTAGGGCTCCATGCTGAAAGGTATGGATAAGATTAAGCAAACAGTTTATAGTACTCGGTATAAGAAGCAAAGACTGATAGTAAATTAGTTCATGGGATCTATCTTAGTTTAGCTTCTCTTAAGAGTTAAGAAGTTGGGGGCTGGGGAGATGGCTTAGTGGTTAAGGACTTGCCTGTGAAGCCTAAGGACCCTGGTTCAAAGCTCGACTCCCCAGGACCCATGTTAGCCAGATGCACAAGGGGGCGCACGCATCTGGAGTTCATTTGCAGTGGCTGAAGGCCCTGGCGAGCCCATTCTCTATCTATCTCTATCTGCCTCTGTCTCTCTGTGTCTCTCACTCTCAAATAAATAAATAAATAAATAATTTTTTAAAAAAGAGTCAAGAAGTTGAGTGTTCCTCCAAAATGTGTATGTTGAAGTCCCAACCCAATACCTCTGAATGTCATCATATTTAGAGATAGGATGTTTACAGAGGTAAATAAAATGAGGTGTTTTGTTTGTTTGTGTGTGTGTATGCCTTAATCCAATAGGACTGGTGTCCCTATAAGGACTAGAGATAGGGACACAGAGTAAGTGAGACATGAGGAAGAAGTGTCCCTATGCAAACAGAGAATCCTTAGTGAGATCAACCTGAATAGATCTTGATCATGGATTTTCAATCTATGAACCTGTTAGAAAATAAAGTTTTTATCATTTACCTAGTCTGTGGCATTTTGCTATAGTACCCTTTCCTCTGGTTAATGCAGTAAGTAAAGGTGAGAATAAATTAATTATCCAGAAAAAGGTAATATTTTTGAGAGGTTTGTTTTTTTCCATTGTAGATAGGAGAATCTTAGATTCTTTTGACTTTCATTGGCTAAGAGTTGCACCTGTACCACATGTTAGATCCTTGAAATGTCTTGATGCCTAGTGCTTGGACTTAACCAGTTTTCATGGTTCCAAAAAAGACTAATGCAGAACACCAAAGAGCCACAAGTGCTTGAGATGGGAAGCTAAGTTATTGTGTTTAATCATTGCCATCAACTTATGTGTGGGCCATTGCCTTCTGGGTGGGGAGCAACAACATCATCCACAACCTCTTTCTCCCTCCCTTTTTACTTGGCTTGGCAGGCTCTTTAAGAATCTCAACTTCTTTAGCAAGAACCCTGAGAAATCTGGTCTTCCAAGCTCCAGCTCTTATGTAGTGTGAGAGCCAAGGATATCTTCAACATGGGCATCCTTCTCATCTGCTCCCCTTCTTCAATTGACCCAGAAGAAAGGAGTCCATGGGTGGAGTAGGTTTAGAATTATACTTCTAACTTTCAAGGTAAGTTCTTTATTTCTGTTACCCTCCAGTCTCCACTGGGCTTGGTTTTAGTGCACCCTTTGGATTCTCATTCCCCTTTGATTAATGATATAGTATTTGTACATTACCTATATCATCCTACTATATACAAGGAAGTTTCACTCAAGACAACTACTATAATGTAGATTATTCCTTCATCCCTTGACTCCAGCGTGATATTGTATAAGCAGGCATGAAAAGAACACTTGACCTTGTCCTCTTCCTTCTGAGCTCTTAGGTGAACAGGTATCCTGACAGGAAGATATTTAAAAGAATCTTTTCTGAAAAGTAGGTCTCAACAGTGAACTTAAAATGTTCAATAAACCATGATTCAAACTGGCATTCTATTGCCCAGGTTTTAGTATTACATTTATATATCAGAGACCTTATAAAGTTAGTGTAAGTCACAAAGGCTCTAAGATTTTCAGAATGGGAAATGAGCATTATCCCCAACTTTTAGTTTTTCGAGGTAAGGTCTCACTCTAGTCCAGGCTGACCTGGAATTCACTATGTAGTCTCAGGGTGGCCTTGAACTCATGGCGATCCTCTTACCTCTGCCTCCCAGGTGCTGGGATTAAAGGCGTGCGCCACCACGCCCGGCTATCCCCAACTTTTTATTTTTATTTGAGAGGGACAACAACAGAGAGAGAAAGAGAGAGAGAGAATGGGCACACCAGGGCCTCCAGCTACTACAAACAAACTCTAGACACATGTGCCCCCCTTGTGAATCTGGCTTACATCGGTCCTGGTGAATCAAACCCCAAACCAGGGTCCTTAGGCTTCACAGGCAAGGGCTTAACCGCTAAACCATCTCTCCAGCCCCGTATACCCAACTTGAAGTCATAAGTTCCTGGAAGTTTTGAAGCTAGGCACTGATGTCTCTCTAAGTCATGCAAGTCCTAGATAGCATATTCCTTCTGATTCTGTTTCATCAAAAACCCTCTGTTTAGGCGAGCCACCTGCGGGACAACTTGCCGTTTCTTCATCTGCCCTTGTCATGTCTCCTCACGGTTTCATGTCATGGAGATGGCATCATGTCTCAAGTCTCTGGCAGCTTTAGACTTTTCTTCTTCAGTTTGCTCATTGCTCAAAGAATTGGAGTTTCATCCTGCAATGGAAACACTGTGGTGATTTGATCTTCTGCTCAACACTAAAACATCGTGCCTGTCAACACAAAGGCTGTGTTTGCTGTCCCGTCATTCATGAATTCACTAGATGAGAATTTCTTTTTAAGTTTCCAGTAGATTTTCTTTGTATTCACAACTTGGCTAACTGGAATAAAAGGCTTGGCCTTTAAATGGCCTTTAAACATTTCCTTTCTTTTCATGTGCCTTAATCACTAAATCATCATTTATAGATTTTTATTTAAAGCGAAATAGGTGAGACTTCTCACTGAATACTGGGAGCAGTTGATGAGTAGTTGGTTCATCTGATGTTAATATCGTTGTATCATAGGGAATGGGGGAATCTGAGGAAAAGGAGATGGGGGATGGGTTGGTGTACAATAGTCCAAACATGCAAACTCTTTATGTTACGTGGGCAAGTTCAATTACATCCCCAAACAGTTAATAACCATAATAATGGTGAAGGTCACTGGTCATAACACAGGGTTTGTGGTGGTTTGAATGTGAACGTATGTCAGGTATTTTTTATTTATTTTTATTTTTTGGTTTTTCGAGGTAGGGTTTTACTCTAGCTCAGGCTGCCCTGGAATTAACTGTGTAGTCTCAGGGTGGCCTTGAACTCATGGCAATTCTCCTACTTCTGCCTCCTGAGAGCGCTGGGATTAAAGGCATAGGCCACCACACTCGGCCTCCCTCAGATGTTTTTGATTAAGGCTAAGCTTCTTGTATAAGTCTCCAGCAGCCTGATGGAGAAGGTGTCACTGGGGTGGATCCTCAGGCCCATTCCTAAGGTGTGTTTAGAGGTCGATCTTGATTCCAGCCCAAAGGTGTGGAGACAGCAGTGTGAGCTCTGGCTGGTCACATTTGTCTGACTGACTGCTGCTGATTTCTCTCTGTGGGGATCTATGAAAGGGAGCCAGCTTCTTGAGCCATTGATGGAACTTCCCCTGGCCCTGTAAGCCTGAACTAAATACCTTCCTCCACAAACTGTGTCTGCTTGGGTGTAGTCAGCTGCTGCCAGCACTGTGGAGCTGGCTACAATGGGAGTATAGTTTAGTATTAGTGTAGGTGCTTCACATGTCTCAGAGGCCCTGGGTTCAACTCCAAGTATTTAAAAAAAAATATCACTGATCACTGGTCAGCATTATAAGAAAGTTTGAAAAAGTTTGGTAGCATTACTAAAAGGATATCCCCCAGAGGAATAGGAGGAGAGATGAGGGAAAGGATGGTACCAACACATGTTGTATCCATACTAAGTATGTCTGTACTAAAAAAAAAAAAATTTAAATGTGACAGAGACACCAAAATGAACACTGCTGTGGGAAAAGAATGTCAACAGCCTTGCTAAATATATTGTTGCCACAGCATTCAATTTGTAAAAAAAAAAAAAAATCTGCAAAGTGTAATGAAGTAAAATTAAATAAAACAAAATATACATGTATCTTATTTATAAATTATTTATAATTCATATGGCATAAATTCTATGGAAATAATTGCTATACTATATCACTTATAAAATTTAAAACATTCAGTACAATTACACTTGTACTATCTGCCTCTTTCTCTCTCTTTCTAATAAATAAATCAAATACTTTAAAAGAAAAATAACACTCAGGCATGGTGGCACACACCTTAAATCCAAGCACTTGGTAGGTTGTGGTAGAAGGACTTTTATGAGTTTGAGGCTACCCTGAGTCTACAGAGTGCATTCCAGGTCAACCTAGGCTAGAGCAGGATCTTACCTCAAAACACTAAAAAAAAAAAAGAAAGAAAGAAAGAAAGAAAGAAAAAGAAAAAGAACTTTGAATTAACAACTGTTGCAAGAGATCAAAAGATTTTTACACAATCATAAAAAAGTCAGGAAAATATAGCAATAATGCAGAGATAAGTACTCAACATCAGAATATAAATAAAGAAAAAGCATATCTGAAAGGATAAATAGCAGTACAGTTATCAACTTCCCGTATCCAATCTCTGTTAATGAACAGGAATCCAGAATACCAACAAGGACAGGCCAGACTGTAGAAAGTAGATCCAGCATATATTACAGAATATTTTACCCAACAGCAGCAGAAAGTACATTTTTTTTCAGTCACATAGAAAACATTCCCCAAGATAGCTCACTTATTAGGTTACAAAATCAGTTCTGACAAGTTCAAGAAGACCGAAATAGGGATGGGGAGATGGCTTAGCTACTGAGTGCTTTCTTCAGAAGCATGATATACTGAGGGGCCTGGGACTACCAAATGTGAATCTCCAAAATAGGTGGGTATTACTGGGGATAATAGCTGGGCCTGGCCACACACAGCTATAAGCCAAGTCTTGAGGGGAGCAGAGACCTGAGAATTGTTAGGGCTCAAGAAAATAGCAAGCTCCAGAGTCAGTGAAGAAAAAACAAGCTGATAAGAAATGGTAGGGGAAACTTCACATTTTCCTTTAGCCTCCACATGTACACACATGCATACACCACATACACATACCACATGCACACATATATATACACCACATGCACACACAACACATGAACACATATACACACATACTACCACCACATCTACCACACATGTACACACACACCACCACCACATCTCCTACACATGTATACACACGCACACACACACACACCATCACCAGCCACCACATCTCCTACACATGTATACACATGCATGTTCACACACACACACACACACACACATGCACACCACTACCACCACATCTACTACATATGTACACACACACACCATCACCAACCACCACATCTACTACACATGTATACAAATGCATACACCACACACATAACACATCATACCATATCTACTACACATGTACATAAATGCATACACACCACACACACATACACGCCGCTGCCACCACATGTACACACACACCAATTACCACCATCACCAAATCACATCTACTACACACATGCAGAAAAAAAGAAGTTGAAATGAATCTCAAGTATCTTTTCCAAACATAATAGAATGAAACCAGAAGTCAATTAGAATATGGGAAATAAAAAATTATAAGAACTTGGAAATTAAACAATAAGCTCTTGAACAATTAATAAGTCAAAGAAATTAAAGGGGAATTAGATAATACCCTCAAATGAAACTTATGGGATGCAACAAAAAAAGTACTAAGGAAAACATATAGCAACAAACATTTCCATTGTAGTAGTCAGTCCCACAATTCTGGGATAAACATCCAAACCAGACACAGGTTAGGGAAGAATGGGTATATTTCATCTTACAGGACCAAGGGAAATTCTATAAATAGCAGAAGAAACTGGCTCCCATTCATAAATCCAAGCAGAGAGAGAAACCACCACCAGCCAGCAAATACCAAAAAACACAAGCACAAAAAAATCCACTAGAACTCAGACTGTTCTCCACATCTTTGGGCTGGAATTCAGATCCACCCACAGTGATACATTAGGACTGGATCCCAGGATCTGCCCCCAGTGACAGCCAGCCTCCAGCTGGCTCCATGTGGCTGGAGATCCAAGTTACAAGCTTTAATAAAACACCTGAGTCTATGGGGGACATACATTCAAACTACTACACCCATTAAAAATCTCTTAAGTAAACAAACTAGCTCTTCACCTCAAGGAATTAGAGCAAGAAAGGAGTAAGAAAATGAGGAGAAAGAAAAATGAGGAGGAGAAGAAGAAGGAAAATAAAAGTAAGAAGAAGAGGAAAAAACTAAACCCAAATTCACCAGAAGAAAAAAAAACAAAAAGTAGAAATAAATGAGATACTACAAAAATGATTTAAAAGACAAATAAAAGTACAAGTTGATTCCTTAAAATGTTAAACAGCATCAATAAGTCTGGTGTATACCATCCAGTAAAACAGGTGAATATCTAAATAAATAAAATCTGAAATATATACTACATAAATAAAAACAAAAATAATAAGAAATCATTGTGAGCAACCATATGACAACAGATTGGAAACTTTATAAGAAATGAATAAATTCCTAGAAACATCTGACCTAAGGAGACTGAATCAAGTAGAAGTAGGACATCTAGACAGATCAGTAAGTAATGAAGAGACTGAATCCGATAGTGGCTTTAAAAACGTCTAACAAAACAAAGTGAAGGACTAGATGACCTCAAAGGTAAATTCTGACAAATAGTTAAAGAGTAATTAGGGCTGGAGAGATGATTTAGCTGTTAAGGCACTTGTCTGTCTGTGAACCCTAAGGACTCATGTTCAACTCTCCAGGTCCAACGTAAGCCAGACACACCAAGTGACACAAGCATGCAAGGTTGCACATATGCACAAGGGGGCGCATGTGTCTGGAGTTTGATTGCAGTGGCTGGAGGCCCTGCCATGTCAATTTTTTTTTCTCTCTCTCCCCTCTCAAAATAAGGCCAATCTGTTGGGCTTGCCTCAAAAAAAGAATAATTAATATCAATTTTTCCCAAATGCTTCCAAAAAAAATTAGAAGAGAGAGTACTCTTCAAATCCAGAACCACTCTGATATCAAAACCAGAAGATACCACGATAACAGAAGAAAACTGTAGGTTTAGAATCTCTTTTCAAGTCTGCATACTCCACTAGTAAAACAAAGCTCCCACTAAAGATTCTAGATAAATGAACAAAATCCCTTGAGGAACTACTAGCCCAAAGGAAAACAAATGTCTTGCCTACTTTTCACAGAAACTGTTGCATATAGTACTTTCCAAACATCTGGGGACAAAGGATTTGTGACTGTATGCCCTGTAGACACCTGGAAGGAAGATAAGACCGCTGGGTTTTAACACTCAAGTCCAGTTGGGAAACCTGGGTTAGTGTGACCTGTGTGCATTGGCTCAGCTTTTCCACTTTCCTCTTCAGAGACAGCTGCCACAGGCTTGTCTCAGAAAATCTTTGTTTGGTTGTCCATTCCCTAACTCCAATATGGAGAAAGGAACATTGTTTACGCCTGGTGCATAAATCTATATTCCTGGAGCTTAAGCAACAACAGGGGTAATTATCTCAAACTAACTACTTTCTTCCATTTAGCCTTCATTGATAACTTAGGACAGATGGTAAAAACTCAGCATTAACACAATATGCAGAGATAAGCAGTTCAGTTGTAGAATTTCCAATCCATTTATTATGAAGTTAATGGAATAGCCAGGTGAGCCTGGGCCACTTGCTGGTATTTCATGTTGTGATCTAAACTTATTCTGGCACATAGTTATGATGTTTCAATAATTTCCATATCTTTCCTGGCTCCACCCCATTGAGGTGGACCAATTTATAACTTTTGTGCTTATCTAGGGCTTCCAAGACAGTGACAGAGACTTTCCACTTTTCTGGTATTTGGTACCTGTTTTGCCATAGCCCTATAGGGCCAGGAGAATAGCAAGACTTTGGTGACTTGCATTTCAGTTTTCTATTTCTCAAGATAAGCCTATCTAAAATTTTCTTGCCTGGTTTTGTCCTTCCCCTGCATTCGTCCTGCACCTTTAGAGACAGAACTAGATAGAAAACTGTGCCCAGTCTCCAATTCTCACCCTGTATCAACACATGTTGCATGCTATTTTAGGATTTTTTTTTTTTTACTATATTCTCATTACTGTTGTTTGACTTTCTTAGTTTTGTTCAGAATTGAAGTATTAAAACAATTGAGACCGTATGAGGAAAACATTGCTGCTTTTTTTCTGGGTATATTTGGCCTCTTGATTCTTTTTTGAAAAAGAAAATAGTTAAATGACATTTAAGATAACTCTGCATGCATCCAGTCCAGCTTTCTCTTCTGGTGATCGTGCCACTTGGGATGTTAATATTTGTTTATACCTACTTTGCATTTAAAGATCTGTAGGTCAGTTTTTTAATTCCCACATACTTATACATTTGTTACTAAAGGTGTACATAAATCTTTCAATGTTGATAAGTATTTCTTAAAAAAAGATTTAGTAGAACAATGCAAAGGCTACTAAGAAAATGTTGACTTTTTTAATTGCTCTTGAAACCATGTGGATTAAACTTGTGGAAAGTTGAATAGTTGAAGCTCATAATTCCTTTCAGAATGTCCTCTCTGAATTAATTAATTGAATGCCAAAGTTTATTCATGTTCTCTCTTGATGCTGACATGGCAGTGTACCTGTTCAGATGGAATCACTTCCTGGGAGAAGGACAGGTAGATAAGAAATCGCCCACTGCCACCATGTAGCATAAGGATGATAAGAAATATCCAAAACAAAACATCATGGAAAATCCCCTGCCTGGTCACTGACTAAATAGTACCTGGATAGTATCTTGGTAGTAACAAAAGAAAAGGCAGGTTGCTGAATATCAGCAACTCTTGACTTTGGTTTCTGCCAAAGATGAGTGTAACCAAGTGTCTATCTACTGAAAAAAGCTGAGATGAATCCCTAATAAACATCCATCCTGTTAAGCTATAGAATGGGGGAAAAAAAGGTAGAAGAGGAGAGCAGAAACTTACATTGGTAGAAAGGATATATTATTTGGGAAGAGCTCAGCTTCAGGACCAGGCCACTTTCTCTTACAAACTACAATTATGAGTGATGACAACAATCACTCCTTCAGCTGGCAAAGCTGGAAAGATGCACAAGTCCAATTTCATTTCTGCAGGCTCCACTTCAGCCTCCACTGTCTTAAATTCATGTCCACATTCTTTACCCTGGGTGATACTTTGTGGAAAGTGGAATTAGCACTTCAGAATACGTTAGGGTCAAATAGACCTTCTAGTGTCCAATGATATGCTTTTAGGAACTGCTGGGAGTCATTGCCCCAAGTGACATAGCTGTTAAAAGGTTATGGATAGATCCCAAAATTCTCAGTGTCTTTAAATAATCCCATTATAAAACCATCACCCATGAGCTCATTTAAATCCTTTTAGAAGCAAGTGCCTTTAACTACTACTGAGCCATCTCCCCAGCCCCTTCAAGCCCTACTGGATCTTTTACTTTTCCAGTTTATATAGAAGTAATTTCCTTTGCTATCTTCTTCCTAGTGTTATTTTTCCCATTAACTGTTATAACAATTATGTCTACTGAAAAGAGACTTCAACTTTGAAAACTCATGTTAATTTTCATAGCATTTGTACATCCTTGCAGTTGAATTTTCTTAGTTCTATTTAAATAACAAGTTCCCTTTCCTAGTAGATGCATTGGTCCAAATAAAAACATTTTTTTTATTTTTTTTATTAATTAGTTTTGTACTCAGCGAATACAGTCAATTTGGTACCATTGTTAGGCTCATCCATGTCCTACCCCCTCCTCCTGGCCCCTCCTTGTTGAGGTATATGGGTCATGAATTGTGGAGTTAGTCCACAGTTATGGGTAGGTTAAATGTCTCTGCGTATCATGACCCAACATGTGGCTCTGACATTCTTTCCGCCCCCTCTTCCACAAAATTTCCCTGAGCCATGTTGGGTTCATTTTTGGTCTGCTTCAGTGATGAGGTTTTGGGGGCCTCTGGGTCTCTGGATATCTGACTTGATAGGAGTTGATTTTTCTCTGTGTTGATCTCCTTCACCCTTGTGCTGGTACCTGGCTCATCAAGAAAACAGCACCCTTGCTTGTTTCGCCAATTGTTAATTTCAGCCAGGGCCCTTTTGAAGTATGATGGGGTGGCTCTCTCCTTAGGATCTACATCTATCTGAAAAAGAGAAGCAGATTCTCCAATGGAGAGTACGTTAGCACCAGACAAATGTGATAACCCTTGCTTTTTTATAGAGAATTTAATAGGTGTAGGCCCTCTTATAGCCCACGACTGGTGGTAGTTTGATAATGGAGAGAGGGCTTATGTTTGGATATGGTTCTGACTTGTTTCCCAGATCCAGCTATGGGTCCCGTGCCATTGAGGGAATTAGTTAGCCAAATCAAGAGTAGTTGGTCTCCCACCATGGCTGTGTGCCACTATTGCACTTGTGTGAGCATCATGACAGGTTATTTGCTGCTAAGTAGGTTAGGCTAGACCCAAACGGCAATGGTACCATAAAATTCTACATCCTAAAAGGCAGACCAAATAAAAACATTTTGAAGTTAAAATGAAAGTAAATTTCTCTTTCAAAGACTACTGCTTTTCCCAGAATTCAGAAGTGCTTTTTTTTTTTTTTTTTTTTTTTTGAGGTAGGGTCTCACTCTAGCCCAGGCTGACCTGGAATTCACTATGTAGTCTCTGGGTGGCCTTGAACTCATGGTGATCCACCTACCTCTACCTCCTGAGTGCTGGGATTAAAGGTGTGCACCACCACACCTGGCTCAGAAGTGTTTTTTAAAGGAAAGAATAGCACAGAACACCTTCTCATCACAAGACTAAGACAGTATACTTCACAGAGTATCTGTACTTGAACTAACTACTTTTGCAAACTTAAGACCAAAATATTTCACAAAACATGCAAAAAATGACTAACCAAAATAATAATAATTTAATACATTTAAAGTTAAGAACTTCTAATACATTGTGAGGATGGTGAAAAGACAACAATTCAGTAGAAGAAAATATAATACTTAATTTATAATATTTATACAATACTTATATTTATATAAATATAATTAATCAATAAAAGACAAATCAGAGTCCTCAAACAAAATGAAATATAGACAAATAATAAGCACATTAAAAGGTCCTCAAATTGATTAGTCACTAGGGAAATCAAAACATCTGAAATTTAAAATGCTCTAAAACTTTCTGAACACCAACATGACACTCACTGCAAAGAGAAAATTCCATACCTGACCTCATGTGACAGGTAACATCTAAATGCAACTAACTGCACTAAAGACTGAAGCATGCCCTCAAGCCAACGTGTATAAGACGAATATGAACCACAAATGAATTTTATGTTCCAACTTGGATTCTATCACTTTGAAATTTCACTATACAGGTGCAAATATTCCAAAAATGAAAAGTAACTAAAATTCAAAACATGTATGATCTCAAGCATTTAAAAGAATTTTTTAATTAAGAAGAACGTTGTATGGATACCCCATGTTAGTACCATCATTTGCCTCCTCCCTGCCCCCAGTCCAGTGAGAGCCCTCCTCAATGGGATTGCTGGTATCCCCCCCCCCCACGTTTGAGGGTTATGAAATGTGACAGCATCAGTCAGTCATTGAAAAGGGGGAGGAGAGCAATGCCTCTGGACATTCCCTTCCTCTCTGTGGCTCTTACAATCATTCCACCCCCCTCTTGCACACACACACACACACGCAAATTCTCTGTGCCATGGTGGGTGTGTTTTAATGTTTTAAAAGTCATTATAATGATGTTGTCAGTAGGGTAATATTGTGCCAGGAGCCTCCTTTCCCCATGCCAGACACCATTCTCAGCTGTTGAGAATATTCTCTGAAGATGGCTCTCTGGGAATGAGCCTGGGCCATAGGGAACTGCTTCTTCCTAAGCCACACTGTCTTGTAAGACTTGGCTAGTGTAACTAGTAGTGGACTGATGTGGAAGTACAAAAGCCAAGCTTCACTTGCCTTGAGTTACAGCAATGCTGAAGGGCCAGCCTGTTTTTGAGATGGGAGTAGGGTTGCTACCTTTGCAGTAACCACATTGTGACCCAGCATTTCCCTCTGCTCACCTGCCTTCCTGATTTCCCCACAGGCACATCTCCCAAGAATGTCCACAGTAACCTGCCTGCCTGCCTGCAACATTCTACCTTGGAGGCTACTTGCAGGAAGCTCTAAGACAACCTTTATCAGTCATCTTTGATGGAAAATGTGTGAGGTTGTTACAGAGGAGAAACACATTAGGGCTTCTGAGTTAGTGCCGATTGTCTATTGGTACAGCTGATAATTGCATAGGTGTTATCTCAACAATACAGTCATCTTCTTGGTTCCTATAAGTATATTGCACAGACAGACAAAAGGGAGGATTTAAAAGTGATTTCTGAGGCTCTGGAGATGGCTCAGTGGGTAAAAGCACTTGCTGTGTAAATAACAAACCTTAGTTGTGATCCCTCAGAAAGCTGGACACAGTCACAGCCTGGTGTACTCAGTGATGCACAATAAGAAACAAAGTGGAAAGAGGGGACCAATACCCGAGGTTGTCCTCTGACCTCTATACACACACACACACACAGAGGAAAAAATGATAAAGGTATAAATGACTTTCACTCCTTGCAGAGAGAGTAGAAAATTTATTTTCAGTTAAATGAAGTACAGTACTTAAACCCAACCTTTTTCACTGTAATTCATATTCCTGTTAGCCAGCCTCGTTAGAACTTCACATTTATCAGCTATGTTCCAAAGATCTGGAGTTTTCTGTCCACCGGAGCTGGTCCGGTAGCTCTCTACAGCCAAGCAGAACTCCTGTTCTACAGTGCCACCGAATGGCCTAGAAATGCCCAGCTCCCTAATACTACAGGTGAGGAAACCGAAGGCTACAGGTATCACATGGCTGCACTTCCCTACAATCCTGTTTCTCTCATGTAGAAATCTTTTCTTTCCCTGCCTTACTACCTCACTCAATGGAAAGCTTTGTTGATCAAGGAGCTATGAGAGAAAATAACAGGTGCTTTTTGAACGTAGAAGTTTTAGGAGTCATTGCACGATTCACCATCACCCTTCTTTTCTCTGCTATGACAGAGATGTTCCAACCACCCAGGCCAGGGAAAAGTGAGGCAAATGACACCAGACACAGGTGACCCCTGATGGACACATTGCATGGCCAATAACTCAGCTGTGTTGTTGTGAGACACTGATGATGTAGAATTACCCTGAAGTTGCAAGTAGCACATATAGACATCAATGCAACTGCACAGACTCTCATACAAAATGCTTACAGGAGCCATAACACACACACACACACACACACACACACACGAACATATGAGTCACTGCCAATAAACAAATACAGTTTCCAAATTCAGCTGTTCTGGATAAAAGAAAAAATAAAACCCAAGAGGAAGAACATGTATATAAAACGGTGGCAGTGGATTTAATCTTGCTTTACAAGGCTCTACTTTGAAGAGCTCTTCAGAGGCTCAGGCTGCTGCAAGCAAGCTGAGAAATTTTGATTAAACCACATTTGCTGTTCTCATACCTGAAAATTGTCTGTGACTATGGTATAAAGCCAGAGCCTGCCTTTTCATCCAGGCTATCACTTGAAACAGCTCCTGGGCTCATGTGACTCCCCTTCTTGAATACCCACTGCCACCCCACCCTCCCAACACATAAGAAAGCCAAGGAAAGGAGATTTTTCGTCACTGAACTCATGAGCTACTTAACAGAGTGTGAGAGAAATGCCCGTGGCATCATTTTTAACTTGCATGAACTCGCTGTGGCAGCTGATCAAAACTTGATCAAATCAAATCTTCAGATGCTGGGATTTGGCCACATCAGTACAGAATGGAAACGCTTTTGTTTCTGATCAATCGAGGCCTTATCACCCCATTCTGTCACTCACACTTCCTTAGTCCACCCCCAAATCCTCCAGGATTTATTGCAGATGTAGCAAGCTTGCTGGAAATAATGGTACAAGCGAAGAGGCTAGTCAGAGATCGACTCCAAGCTCTCGGTGATACCAGAGGGAAATTATTTGCACAAAAGGGGCGCTGGGGTGATAAATGAGGAGAGGACTGGCCCATTGAAGATGCTGGGACTTAGACAAAGCTAGTGCACTAATACCACACCACTCGCTTTATCTGATTCCTTCTGGGGATGATGGCTCCCCATGACCCCCCCTTTCCTTGCAGGCCTCCCCACCCACCCACACTCTTGCAAAGACACAGGTTGCTTGCTGTGGTGTGCGCTGTACCATGAAATGGTAATCTCCAGAATCCCTATGTCTATATAAACCACAAAGTGTTTTTACTTCCCATGATAAACAAATTCCACATTGTCAATAAATTTGCTTTTATGTTGTTGATTAAAGAAAACCTCACAGACAAAAGTGTTAAATTGGGACAAAGAGAAAAAATGACTTTTTTTCTTTCCCCCAGAAAGAGTAATTTTTTTCTTTTTATCTAAGACACATTTTTGCTCCACTCTAGTCAGATTCAGCTTAGGAAAGTATTATACACTTCTTTCACTCATGTTATGAAAAACAAATGAGTTTTTATTTCTACCTCAGTCTTTGTGCAGGTCCATCTTCTGTAAGTTCTCACTCTTCCTGTGGTTATATTTGCTCTGTTCCTTCGTTCGCCATAGCTCTAAGCAGGTGGCAATGCTGAATTCTGTGGGATGTAAATTGGGCTTAAGGCTCCTCATTATAAAAATGTCCTGCTCTTAATGTGAGGAAGAATTATCCTCCTGAACAGTTTTTTCATTTTTTTCTAATCTCCTCATTTTCATTGAAACAAAGTGAAATTCTTTTTATCAGAGCCTCAATTGACCACTAACAGTGGGAACAGATTTCGTCAAGATGAACTGTTCCTTTCTGTGGGCTGTTTCTCGAGTTGGGTAAAAAAAGGAGTAAAGTGAATATACCATCATCTTTGTGCATCATCAATGTGATTCCCTAATGTGACTGGTGGGGAGGGGGTAGGGGTAAAAGGCTGTTCATAGAATGTGAAATGATCATAAAAAAATAAAGCTTTCTTCAGTATGTACTATCAACATCTGTATTTTATATACTGATATAACAATGCATAATAATGTATATTTGATAGACTAATAAATTGCTTTGCTCACAATTTCCCTAAAATGTCAATAATTTTCAGTGTATTGTTCCATTATGTAAAAAAAGAAAAACCAAATGCACTTTTATTGTAATAGGGTCTAGGAAATTCTTGCTTTAGCTGGGCATGCGGTTGCACCCCTATAATTCCAGCACTTGAGAAGCTGAGGCAGGAGGATCCTGACTTCAAGGCTAGCCACCTGGAGACCATCTTATCAAAACACAAAACAAAAGACTTCTCCTTTTGACAGTCAAAGCATATGCAATCAATGGGAAAGTGGAATGGGCACTCCTTCTCAGCAAAGTCTTGCTCTGGCCTGTTTGCTACCTTATGTCTTGGAACCTTTAGGGGCTGGAATTAACAGGAGGTTTGCAGACTAATGACATTAACAGTGTCGTCCATTTCCGAAATGCCCAAGTCTAACTCTCACCTCACAAAGCCCAGCACTGAGCCCCAGAATTGGACCGAGTTTTCAAAGGAGAAGTCTCAGAGAAATTCTTCTGCTGGATGACCGGAAGATCCCAGCGTTCAGTTCTGGTCTGCTGGTCCGTGCGCCTTGCTCTTCCATCGTGTCTAAGGCCAGTCAGCTCTTCAGGATCCTGTGACCACCTTCCTCATCGGGTGGACAGAACTATGTCCCCGCTTCAGTTTCTATTTCTTATCCTCCAAGCAACATCCTTCCTAATGAAATTCAATTTTACTTTTATCAAAGAACCACACACACACACACGATGTTTAATATGATAAATGTGATAAGCTTATTTAAACAAACACAGCACTACCCTGCCTTGCTGTTCACAGTTCCAATTTTTAAAGGTACCCCTGCCCTAACTCCATTACAACATGTGACTCTCCCGCTACATCCATGACAGACATTCTCTATTGTTTTCCCCAATTAGAAAGATAAAATACCTGGCAAAAGCAACTTAAGGCTCACAGTTTGAGATCTAGTAGGACTCAGGAGTGTGAGGCGGCTGGTCACATTGCTTCCGAGGCGCCCAGGCAGAGAGAGACTGTGGCTGGTGCGCTGTTCACTTCCTCCTTTCCATTCTGTCCAGGAGCCAGCCCATGGGTCCCACTGCTCACATTCAGGGTGATCTTTCCACCTCAATTAAACTTGCTTGGAAATGAGGGAGAATTCGTCAGGATTAGGCCCAAAAGAGGGAATGAAAAAGGATGTAAACCTGCCTGCCTGCTCCAGCAGAACCAGCATTCACCTCTGATGCAGCCTCATGCAACCAACTCTTTCACCTCCTGCTTAGGTGCGTTGATCTCTTCCTCATCCAGACCCTGGAGCCCAAACCACTCAGCCCCTCTCTGGCTCTCCTGCATGTGCGGGTGAGGCCCACCATAAGATTATAAATAGATGCTTACCAGGTGGGCAGGTCTCTTTTTGGCTTTTCACCTTTCCTGATATTCCAGGTCCTTTGGCTTTGTAGGCAAGCGCCTTAACCACTGAGCCATCTTAACAATAAGGGGTCTTTCCACCCAACCCACAAACAAGATACAGCTTTCTATTACCTCAGACCTTTCATTTCCTTTTGCAGCGGCTTATAGTTTCAAATATAAAGATAAGCATGTGATATTTGTCCTGGACTTCTTAAAAATTTAACTACAATATCACTATTACCCACCCAAATCAACAATCATTCCGTAACATAATCACTTTTCATATCACCAAAGAGCTGCTAAGTGTTAATATTTAGTTGTCTTTAAATATATATATACATATATATACATATATATATATACATACATATATACATATATATATATATATACATGTATGTATGTATGTATGTATGTATGTATATAATCTTGGGCTGAAGAAATGGTTTAGCAGTCAATGTGCTGGCCTGTGAAGCCTGAGGACCCAGGTTCGAATTCACAGGACTCACATAAGCCAGATGCACAAGGTGGTGCATGTGTCTAGAGTTCGTTTGCAGTGCCTAGATGCCCTGGCGTGTTCATTCTCTCTCTTTCTTTCTCTCTCTCTCTCTTTCTCAAATAAATTAAATTAAAAATAATAAAAATAAATATTGAAAGTGTACATCTGCTGGGCATGGTGGCACACACTTTAATCCCAGCACTCAGGAGGCAGAGGTAGGAGGATCGCCATGAGTTTGAGGCCACTGAGACTACATAGTTAATTCCAGGTCAGCCTGGACCAGAGTGAGACTCTACCTCAAAAAAAAAAAAAAAAAAAAAGAAAAAGTGTACATCTGCTTTGTTTTAAGTTTATCTGATCAAAAGGAGGATTTTGCAATGGAGTTGATTTTTTTAATTTTTAATTTGTATATCTTTTTATCTTCTTTCGTTTTTTGTATTTTTTTCACTTGTTTTTTATCAAGGCAGTGTTTCGCTCTAGCCCAGACTGACCTGGAATTCACTATATAGTCTCAAGGTGGCTTCAAACTCACAGAAATCCTACCTCTGCCTCCCCAGTGCTGGAATTGAAGATGTGAGGCACCATACCTGGCTTTTTACACTTTTTATCTTCTTATAATGTCTTCAATGTTGCTGATAAAGCAAGCTACTCACTCTATATGTAGTAAATCTTTCGAGTTTTGGTGGCTGAATGTACCCACTGCTATTCCTCGTTTCCCTGAATGTTTGATAGATTGGCTTGGCCTGATCCAGGCTCAGCATTTGGGGGAGGGCAGGACTACTTTGAGGATGTGTGCGTACATCCATCAGAAGGCATGAGGTGTCTAATTGTCTCTGTGATGTAGCATCCACCAATATAAATTGTCTTTACCTGTTGAAGCATTAAAAGATGAAAACTGACCAAGTGTCAATGCTGTGATCACATCCCCATTTCCTAACCCATATTTGAAAAGGAAAATATTTACCCTTAATATGTATTTGGTTGAACTGACAACCCTATAACCTATAAGCAAACCCTATATAATTGGTCTTAGTATCCTCTTGAATTTAATAGTAAACATTTTTCCCCAGATATGTTTCAAGATCTTTGGTAACTCAGTGTTGTACATGTTACATGTGCATATATATAAATAGAAAAAGATATAGTGTGTACAATCTATGCATATATACATATACATAAATTGACTATGTAGATACACACATATTTGTATATAATTAAGCTCATCTATAATTTTATTTTATTTTGTTTTACTTGCAAACAGTGAGATACAGAGAAAGAGATTGTGTATGGGTGTACCAGGCCCTCTAACTACTGCAAATGAACTCCAGATGCATGTGCCACTTTGTGCATATGGATTTACATGTACATGGATACTGGGAAATCAAATCTGGGTTATTAGGCACTGCAGGCAAGTGCCTTAACCATGGAGCCATCTTTCTAGCCCATGTATTTTTTAAAAGAGGTAGTTTTATTTATTTATTTGAGACACACAGAGAGAGAGAGAGAGAGAGAGAGAAAGAGATGGATACAGACAGTGTGAGTATGGGTGTGCCAGGGCCTCCTGCCACTGCAAATGAACTCCAAATGTGTGCAACACTCTGTGCATCTGGTTTTACTTGGGTCCTGGTGAATTGAAACCAGGCTATCAGGCTTTATAAGCAAGCACCTTTAACCACTGAGCCATCTCTCAGCCCTCATCTATAATGTTTAAGTGATAATATGATTAACATTATACCATAGTTAAAATGACTATGCAAACTTTGAATATGTTTATCAAATATCAGTATAGTATCACAGTCTTGCCACAGTTGAAGTCAGTGCTGGTCAAATAAATGAAGCATCCTTAGGCTTAAGGTATTATTCTAACTGCTTTCCTTAAGAGAGCTCATCTAACCCTTGAAAACACATCCAGAGCTTTCACCCTCTTTCCACAGAAGAAATACCCACAAAGAATTATTTGTCCCACACCCAGTGAGTCATCCTGGTAGAACTAGTACTGAAACCCAGGGGGTCAAACACCAGTGCCCTCTTGACATTATCCTTACCTACAATCAAGCAACAATGTATTTTAAAAAATTATTGAAAAAGATTTAAGCAATTTGTTCCAAATCAGCTAGTAAGATTTCAGGAGGGTTTGAGTTAATTTGGAATATACATTCCCAAATCCAAAAGGAGGCTTGCATAGCTAAAGACTGCACACATATATTGTGTGAACACAACAAACTGCATGGCTTCAGTGGCAGCAAAATGGAATTTATCCCAGGAAGACAGTTCAGCACTCCTTTTCTCCCTTGTGGTTGTGTCATCTTTAGATTTCTCCAAGACCTGAAACATACTGACACTAAAAATTAGTCAAGAATCAAAGTAGAAAAAAAAATGTCAAGAAGAATCCAGGGAGTGGAACAAAATTTATCATTTAAACAATTTGACTCTTTTATGTTTTGTAACAGACTCGGAGTCAGCCTGCAGTGTTTCTATAATGTGCGTTAAACTTCTGAATTCTCTCCTTTTGGACAGAGTCTGGGATGGTCAACAGGACAGAACTTCATGAGTGTCATTTCCCATAGGTTAATTATCCAACACATGAGCTAAGAACAATTGAACCAATGATTTTCCAGTCCTGTTCAGCTGTCAGTCATCAAGTAAAAGGACAGTCATTGTGATTCACAGCAATTACAATTACCTCTAACTAGCACTCACTCAGCCCTTTTTCACAGTGCTCAGCACCGTTACAGGCACATCATAAATGGTACCTCATATGACGGTCAGGGGACTCAGGCCACATCCCTGGTAAATGGTGATACTAAACTCTCCCCACCCCAAGTTTGACTATTCTCTGCACCACAGATGCTATGACTAGATGCTTAGAATTTCAGAACATTCCATCTCCCTGATATTAATATGTAGACAGATCCCATTTGCTGTAGTTTAAGTATATCCCTTAAAGCTCATGTGTTGAAAATCCCCAATGCAACAATGCTGAGGACTGGGACCTTTAAGAGATGATAAAGAGGTCATCACCGTCTCTAACGGATTATAACCATTACCAGTGAAGTGGGTTAGTTATGGTGGGGAGGCTTTTGTGCTCCTTCTTTCTCCCAACCTGCTACGGGATGCCACTGTACAAATACCTTCACCAAATACCACCATCTTGGCACTGGAATCCTCAAACTCCAGAACTGTGAGGAATGCATTACTTCACACATTACCTGGGATTCTGTGATAGTAGCAGAAAACAGACTAAGACAATATTGTACAGCCAAATGATAAGATTTTGTGATTTTTCTCTTTTCTTTTGTTCTCTGTAAGAGTGATTAGGTAGGGACCTTCTATAAATGGTGCTTCATGAAGGGTTTTGAGATGATGTCTGTCTTTGTGAGACAGAAATTGAAGCATAGAACAATGGACTCTTTTTCAAATGGCCAACAGCCCAGTTCCCTATCTTCAAGGTCTGGTCAACCAAACAAGGGGTTCTCTTTATTATTTAGCAAACCAAACTTATTAAATGTTAACCTCAGTAACATGACTATCCAATAAAAGAACACAAAACGAGTCACCAGAAGAGCAGGTCCTCACAGGACAACTATCTTGGCATGGTGTGTCCCGTATTATCATTTGTGTGGGATCAATTGCCATAGTAAAACCCTAGGGCTCGTCCACTATTTTCTTTGCATCTCCCTAAAGCTGACCACTCAGGAAGAAATCTCTGTTCTTGTTGTAGACCCGCGCCTGCTACTCTGACCTCAGTGCTTATCCTTCACAGACCAAACCTCACCAAAGCTATCATGAGAACAGTACTCCCTGCTCTGCAGAGGGTACACCATGTTCCCTGGGAATGAATCTGCCAGTTAATAGTCATCTCAGCCAGGAATATTCTGAAATAGCAGAAACACTGTTCCAAAGCAGCAGTCCATGTGATCCACTTGAGATGAGTCTTAATGAACACTTATTGCATGCCACAAGAGTAACAATTCTTCCCAAAACAAAAGGCAAAATTTCAGTGAAAGGAAAGTAATGAAACTTTTATTGGGTCCTATTTGTATCAAAACCATTGTTCTAGACTTTTTGCTATATTAACACCAATATTAATACTAGCACTAATGCTGATACCAAGACTATTAAAAAAAACACCATTGACAGCAACACTAGTATATGTACCAATCCAAATACAAATGCACAAATCGATATTGTTACTGGTTCTAAGAAAGCAATTATTAGGATTTTTTTTACCATATGGAGTGTTGTGATTCTAAAGTAAAATATTCCTCATAAGTTCATGCCTCTGAACACTTGGTCCACAACTGGTGGCACGGTTTGGGAAGGTCAGGGTATCTTTAGGAAAAAGATCCTCACATCCTAAGGCTTAAGGTATTATGCTAACTGCTTTCCTTAAGAGAGCTCATCTAGCCCTGACGTTTTATAGCCACGCTATTATAGGACCAGCTGGCCTCTTGCTTCTCTGCCTTCCCCCACCATGATAGAAATGTATCTGTCCATAAACTATAAGCCAGAATAAACTCTATCCTTTCTTAAATTGCTTCTGGTCAAGTATTTTTGTCCCAGCAAACTAACATATGAAGGAACCTCCAATAAAGTATTATTTCTGGCCTCTTACTCATCCTGTATTGATTGCTCTCCATGAAAAAGGAATATATCACTTAATGGTTGGGTAATAGGCACTAATCAATTAAAAAGGCTATATAATCCTTCAAGATTTATTTTTACTCAGACACTGTATTTAAAATGTAGTGCTCTTGGATAAAAATGTATGTTCTGTGGCATCACATGCCTTAATGGTCTGAATGTGTACATTGGTGGTACACAGAGCAAGCCAGTCCACTGGACTGATAAGCTGAGAAGATTCTCTGCCTCACCTTTTTCTCATGTATCACAGGCTGGCCTCCAATTTGCTATGTAGATGAGGATGACCTTGAATTTCTGATCCTCCTGCCTCCCCTTCTGAGTGCTAGGATTACATAGGATTATGAATATACACTACCACACATGGTTTGTGCATTCTGGGGATCAATGTCAGGGTATGGTACACATGAGACAAACACACTACCAATTAAGTTATAACTTCAACCATTGCCTGTCATTTCTCTATCCATAATACAGCCGATGTTGTGATGTTGTGATATGATTCCTAAGCAAGATGAAAACACCCAATGCCTGCAACACAGAATTCCAAGGGGAAATGAACAAAGGAGATTTTGAATGCTTCTGATGGGAAAGAAAGACCCAGAATTGGTGCTGGAGAGATGACTCAGCAGTTAATGACACTTGCTTGCAAAGCCTGATGGCCCAGGTTTGATTCCCCAGGACCCATGTAAAGCCACATACACAAAATAGCATATGTGTCTGGAGTTCATTTGCAGTGGTAGGAGGCCCTAGCACTCCCAAATACTCTCTCTTCCCTCTCTCAATAAATAAATAAAAATATATTTTTTTAAAAAGATGGACTTATCTTGTTCAGCTCTCATGCAAAGACCTAGCCCATTTCCCAGGATAGAGCAGGCCTTCAACATATTTTTATTTCAGTGCATGAATAATGAATCCTAACAGATCAAATGTTTGTGTATAATTTTCACATTGACTCATGTCAACTCAAAGCTGGTAAGTTCTGGCAAGAGACTATTTCCAGCATCTGAAAGAAATGCTCAAAGGTGACTGATTTTATGGAAGAGTTTGCCAGATAAAGTGCAAGATGCCCAATTCAATTTGAATTTCAGCTAAACAATACATGACCATTTACTGTAAAATATGTCCCAGAGACAGTATAATCATTATTCATTGTTTAACTGAATTTCATTTTACCTGGGCAACCTGTATTTTTATGTGTTAAACCTAATGATGATGTTCTCTGATCACTTTACTAAGAAGAAATAAAATAAAGCATGAATTTTTTATTAGTCAAGAGTAGTTTTCAGTTCATGAGAATAACTCTACCATTTTAGTAGTTTATATATGTTACTTATTCTTCGTATGTAAAACTAACCAGTTTTAGTTTTAACCAGTCCTTATTTCTACATGCATGAAACGAGTAGCAAAATCCACTATTTTGGAAATAAAAATGTAAGTTGGCATGCATAAATAACACTCTAGAAAAAGAAAGTAAAGCAACAGGAGAAACAAATATGTCTGAAAATAAGAACCAGGAGACTCTGTTTTATATTTGCTCCACCCCCTGTCCCTCCTTCAACCCAGGTGGAACCAAGCCCAATGTCTGTTTGCTAAGACACAAATAAATGGCTGATAAGTCAAATTTTATAACAAGTTTTAAATTTCTAGCGTCTCCATCCACAAAGAGCCATGAAAGTTAATATTATAGTCAAGAGAATAAACATAATAACACAATAAGTGCATGAGCCTAGAATCAGAAGGAAATGGGTTCCTGTGTTTTGCCATCAATTCCCAGAGGAAGGAAATGTGACCCAGAGCTATGTTGTGGCTACTCTAAGACTCTATGGGTAGCAATGGCTTATCTGGGGCTAGAACTCCTTCATGATAAATCCCAGCTCAATGTTCCTCCCACACTCTGCAATAAACATATTTCTAACAAAGATCAACTCTTCTTGATCAGAAAATTCCACACATTCCTTTTCCACCAGCTGCCTCAACCTTATAACCATCCCATACACACCAAGCTATCATTCTTTTTTAGAGGTAGAGTCTGACCTGGAATTTACTATATAGTCTCTCAGGGTGGCCTTGAACTCACGATCCTCCTACCCCTGCCTCCCGAGTGCTGGGATTAAAGGCGTGCACCACCATGCCCGATTCATTCATGTTCTTTAAAGAAATGCAAATAAGAGTTTTGCTTTTCTTTAAGCTAGTAAAGGCTGTCTTCAAGAGAAATGGCACAAAGCAGTAACTCAAAAAGGAATATAATTGATCACAAATATTTCAGATGTTTTTTTCATGAAACTGCTCTTCATTTGTAGATATATCAAGCAAGTGCCTTTAACCACTGAGCCATCTCCCCAGCCCCTCATTTGTAGATACATCAGATTATAGGGAAGATCTCTCTTTTTACAGTTTTGAAAGGGATGACAGCTTCAGTTCAACAGTGTTAGTGAGATGATCCCTTAAGCTGTGTCAAAATGCCAGTCATCGGAGATGCCACCCAGATTTGAATAATTTAAAGAGAGACAAAACCCACAGTAGAAAGAATCATCTTTTGACTCCCACCGCTTTAGAGGATGTCTTCCCCAGCCCCTCCTTCCTTCCTGAAGCTTCTTCCTCTCTATCAGTGGTGACAAGTGCCAATCAAGCCTTTGATGGTGGAGGGTGGGGGCTGGGGGGAGGAACAGCAATGGAGAAGCCAGGACTGGAGAGGAGACAGAAACGTGAAACATTCTGGAACAATTGCTCAGGCAAGATTCTCTATCAGTGTGTGGTCTGGGGAAAAGAAGTCTTCTCCTTTCTTTTTCTTCTTCTAATCTCTAACTGACTATTTACCTCTTTTTATAAACTTGAACCTCTCTGTTGCTCCAAAGACTGCAAGACAAATCGCCAGTCAGCCGGGATTAAGCTGCTTTGTTATCAGTGATAAGCAGGTTTGCCTCTAGTTTTAACATCTTCAGCAACAGCTGAACGTTAAACAACTCAGGAAATAACTTGTCTTATTCAGACCAAAGCTGCATGAGTGTTTGAAATAATTCAGGAAAAACAGTGAAGAAGATGATAGAACATTCCAGAGAGGTAAAGTTTAACAGAACAACCGAAGAATTCTCGCAATTAATGATACTCATATTTTATGCCGTCGTTTTGAAAAGTGTGCTTCAAAGGCAGCTTCCTTTCCCAGAGAAAATCCCGCCATGTCTCTTAAGTCACAAACTAGGAAATGTTTGCACCAAATGCCTTAAAGACGTAGTGGCTGAAAATCGTCAAAGCATTCAGTTACTGCTAGAGTGTAGCCCAACCCCAGTTTTCAACAGTTTCCTATTGTGCTTTTGCGTATACCTTTTACAGCATTTTATCATGCAAAATAAACAGTATCGTCACCTGGGAATTTTCCCACGTTACTTTTAAGACCCGGGAGTAAAGGACCACCATGAGCCCCTCATGCTTCCTGCTGACAGCCATGATCGTTGTTCAGGGACTTCTCTCTCTCTTCTTTTTCAGCCTCACAGTTTTCAGAAAGGCATTGGTTTATAATCAGGTGCTCGGGCTCCAATTTTAACCTCAATTTGTGACCATGGAAATCAATAGCTCAATGTGTCCTTTGGCTTTGCACTTATAACATGAGATAACACCCATTCCATCATCCCCCCATATCCCCTCTTCATCTCCTCCAGGGCCATATGTCTATAATGGATTAATTTCAAGGAGATTGAACAGCAGGGCTGATTTTTTAACACCTCAATTGCATTTATTTATCATTAAATCCCAAGGTCAACATAGTGACCTTCAGTAAATATCTACACACTTGAAAGGAATTCAAGCCAAGAGTCTATGAAGCAAATAAAGAAAGTAACTGTAGCCGGGCATGGAAGCACCGTCTTTAATCCCAGCACTCAGGAGGCAGAGGTAGGAGAACTGTCATGCGTTGGAGGCCACCCTCAGACTACAGAGTGAGTTCCAGGCCATCCTGGGCTACAGTGAGACCCTACCTCAAAAAAACAAAAATAAAATGAAAATTTAAAAAAGAAAGTAACTGTGGTTTACTTAGGCATGTTCCTGGGACAAAAGACATCAAAGTAGACCAAAGATTTCAAATAGCTTTTTCTTTCTTTTTTTTTTTTTTTTTTTTTTTTTTGGTTTTTCAAGGTAGAGTTTCACTCTAGTCAAGGCTGACCTGGAATTCACTATGTAGTCTCAGGGTGGCCTCAAATTTACAGCAATCCTCCCACCTCTGTCTCCCCAGTGCTGGGATTAAAGGTGTGTGCCACCATGCCGGGCTTCAAGTAGCTATTTTTAAAGACACTTTTTTTATTATTTTTATTTATTTATTAGAGACAGAGAGAGGGAGAGGGAGATAGAGAGTGAGAATGGGCATGCCAGGGCCTCTAGCCACTGAAAACAAACTCCAGACACATGTGCCCCCTTTTGCATCTGGCTTACGTGGGACCTGGAAAATCAAACCTGGGTCCTTAGGCTTTGCAGGCAAATGCCTTACCAAGTAGCTATTTTTGAGGCAAGCAGCAGCTTCTCAAAAATATGGATGTGGTTCCAGCCAGTGTCTATGAGGCTGCAAGCAAGGGGGCTAAATCGATGCAGCAGCCTTATCTGTCCTTCTTCTCACTCAGGAATCTTGCTACAACATTTCACTCACCTCTTTTTTTTTTCTCCATTTTTATTAATATTTTCCATGATAACAAAAAAAATCCCATGGTATTACCCTCCCCCCTTTCCCCTTTGAAATTCCATTCTCCATCATATCCCCTCCCCATCTCAATCTTTCTACTTACATATATACAATACCAACCTAATAAAAGCCACTCACCTCTTGCATTCCCCTTTCTATAAGCTCCTTGCATTCAGCCTAGAAATATGGTCAATTCTCTTCTGTTAATTCATTATCTGAACTATGTAGCTACTCTATATAGGCCAACTATGAAAATGACCAGTCTACATCCTCAACTCTATGTCTTTATCTCCTTAAGCATACATCCTCACCCTCTATCCCAACAGCCTTAAAGAAAACTGACAAGAATATCTTCAGTATCCCATTCCTCATTGTAACTTTTCCATATGTGCCTTCCTTCTAGCCTCTTCACTTTGCTATCACGGGAGAGCTTTTCTGATATTCCTCTACTATTTAGGATAGTTTAAGCACACCTCTCAGTAGGGAAATTAATGACCCTACTGGGGTAGCACAGGCTCCATTCAGCAAATGGACAAGGGTCTCCTTGCTTTTCTATGAGAGTCTGAGAATTAAAAGTACCAAGGCAAGACCTGGGGAGATTGCTCAATGGTTTAAGGGCTTGCTGTGCAAGCTTGAGGCCCTGAGTTCAAATTGGAAGAATTCTGAGCAAGGTGTCACACACACGTAATCCTACCACTGGGGAGGCGCAGATAGCCATCCCCTGGAGCTCACTACCTAGCCATGTAGCAGAAACGGCAAGACAAGTAATGTGGAAAGTGGCTGAGGATGAGGATGAGTCCTGATGTTTACCCATGACCTCTACATGCACAGACACACACACACACACACCCCTCACACACACAAAAAAAGAAAACACCAAGGCAACAATAGTGGTGTTGTTGAGATGGTTGGAAGGAAGAATGAAACAGAACTGAGGAGCAATACATAGAATCTTCAATTATATTTATGTTTTATTTCCTTAAGTTTTGGGTATTCAGGTCTGTATTGCTTTAGTCTTAATTTGTGTGTGTGTGTGTGTGTGTGTGTGTGTGTAAAGAAACATCAGGCTTAAATGCATTAATGAAATTAAGGATGGGGCATAGTGGTATACACTTGTAATCATAACACTCAGGAGGCTAAGAGAGGAGGTTTGCAGTGGCCGGCTTAGGCTACATAGTGCAACCCTGACTCAAAAATATGTAAAATACAGCCCTACCTTGAAAAACAAAAAACAAACAACAACAACAAAAAATAAGCAAAGTAAAATGAACATTTAAAGCCATGCCCAACTTAAGAGTGCCTCTGAAATTCCTGTTTCTTTCCTCATGCAGATTTCATATTAAGATACCCAGGGAGAATTACAATGCTGAAGTATGTGGGTAGGTGCCTTTTCAAATGAAATAACTCTATATGTCACATGACTTTTTCTCTTCCATGACTTGACTCTTTTTTTTTCTCAACATTAGACTTTAAAATACATTCATGCCCATTCATATGTCTACAGTTTGTTTTAGCACTAAATAATATTTTATCATGTACATTTACCACAAATGAACTGAATGGGGAGGTTAAGGGAATATATTTATGAAGCTTGCCAGAGCTCATGAAGAGGTTGGAAAATCTGTGAAGTTAATGAGGTTTGACTTCATGACAAAGTATATCTATATCTGTGTTTTATGTTATATAATAAGTTACCACATTTTTCTCTAGTATTATTTTCTTTTCCTTTTTGGTGACATTTTTTCCCCAGTGCTGAGGACCTAATGCAGGCCCTTGTGCTTGCTAGGGAGGCACTCTTTCAATAAGCTAAACTCACAAACCCAGTTACCACACTGCTGGTGGCTGAAAACACACGATTATCTCACAATTGTTGTCAATACAGGGCACAGCTTAGCAGGGTTCTCTGCTGAGGCTCTCCATGGCTGCAAGTGATGCATTAGCAAAGACTGAGTTCTTGCCTGCAGTCTTGCCAGAGAAAGAATCTGCCTCCAAGCTCCCTCGGATTGTTGGAGAATTCATTTTCCAATGGCTGAAGGGTTCAGGAAAGGTTCCTTCTTCCAAGCCAGGAGCAGAGAGGGAGAGCTATACTATCCATGGACCCTACCCAAAGCATGAATGTTGGTGTTCTAGAAGAATTAACTTTTAGCTTGGTTGCTTATCAGTTATATGTTTGTCATTTCATTTATTTGCTCTTGTATCAAATATGCTTTATTTTATACTTCTCTGGGCTTATGATAATGTCATATTTATGACTTGAGTAAGATATTAGTTAATTCATTATTGAACATTTTGCTAGGCATAAGAATTCCTAGCTATGAATGTTCTTGCATTAGTTTCATCCTACACATTTTTATAAGTATTGTCTTTTATCATTTTTATAATATTTCTAGTAAATCCTCACTTTAATTTCTTCTATGATTTCTGAAATATTTAGATGTATGTTTTAAATATCCAAATGTATAGGATTTATCAGTCACCACCCCAGGTTCTTACCAATCTTTAATTTGATTGGATCTATTATATGCTATTTTAATAGATTTTATGTTTTAGAGAAATTTTAATTTCATAGAAAAATTGAGCACAAAATACGGAGATTTCCCATATACCCATATACCCTCTATATATTTATAACATGTGTCTATCATTGTACTATCAGAACAGCTGTATCCCTCTACCATGGGCAATCACTTATATTTCTAATGGCTCCATATGTTTTTCCTTTCCTTTCCCAGAATATGTGGTAGCTGTAAAAATACAATAACTTGTGGATGTATTCTTTATGTTATGATATATTCTAAGGCACAGTGTTCTATACATGTTTATTAAAGCACTAGTTATTGGTTAATTATATCCTTCTAGTTTTCTATATTTTATTTTTTTTGTCTGGTCACTATTCTAGAGAGATTTACTGTGCTTTGTGATTTGTGAGTTGTAGCTGCTAAGGAGGCAGGAGGGCTGACAAAAACTTCTGAAAATGGGATGTCATTATGTTTTCTTAAAAATATCCATAGATAGGGCAATGCCAATTTCCCCCTTGTTCCTTGAGCATCCCAAACTACTGCTTAGGGAGCAGAGGATCACAGTCATAGGTTTCATTGCACCTTTCATTCCGTTTAATTTCCAAACACTCACATACTATTGCAGATGCATTAGATTAGTTTCCTTTATTGTCCTGCCATGACTTTCCTTTGTTTCTGCTAGTCCTTTCTCTCAGAATATCTTTCCCCCAACCCACACCCACATAGAAAAACCTTCCATCTCCTTTTGGAAACATAGATTTCCTCTTCCTCTGAGCATTAATAACTTTTACTTTATTTCTCAGTTACTAAGTGTTCTAGTTTTTGTGTTATATTTTCTATGGACATATATTCACTCTCTTACTGAATTATTAAGTGCCCTGAAGTCTACCCTGCATGTAATCTTAGTTGTAAGGACTCAACTTATAAATGCTAAACAAATATGCAAATTTCTACATTCAAATGCAAAAACTTTCACTTTAAGAATCACTTTGAAAGCGGCTGTCTGCCTTGAGCATCATGGACGTTCTAGGTTAGAACAAACTAATTATAGAATATGAATAGACTCCCATAAATGTCACTGACATTTTTACCCTAATTCTTGTGTAATTGAAGACCCAAATGTTACAGATTTCTTGTACTAAAACAGCTTGACTCAGTTTGACAATTCAGTTCACACCCATCGCAGGCTTTGTGACAAGTCAAATTACATTTCCTGTTTAGATGGGCTTGTCCCCATTTTCTCCAGTATAGTAATTTGAAGTGTCTAAAGGTAGAGACACTAAGAGAGACTCAATGTCTGAGTCAAGAAAAGAATAAGCTACTGATAACTTTGAAGTTTTATTCACATTTGAATTTTGCCTACACTGCTTCCCCATTATACTAGATCCTTCTTTAATGTAGAGGTAGTGTTGAAGACCCAGCATGTCTCTTTGAAGACCCACAATGTCTCATGCTCAGTTTTGTGTGCAGTTGTTTGGGTAAATTGTTAGTACACATTTCTTATGTGATATATTATTAATGATTTATAATATAAGGGTTCTTCATGTGTATAAGCTCACTCACTATATATATATATACATATATATATGTATGTATGTATGTATGTATATAACATTTCTGTACTCCAACTTCCCCTCATCCACACACAGAATTGATAGAGCTTGCTTAATACTACTGATGTAAGCACTAAGAGAGTTCCCATTTGCCATGTGAAAGGCCTTGCTGAAAGGTTTTGCAAATATTAACATTGTGTGTACAGATCCAATGCTAACTACTTCTCACTTACATCATGAAGCTATGCAGGGTTTTTCTTTATTTTCTCTTTTTTTTTTTTTTTTTTTTTTTTTTTTTTTTTTTGTCCTTTGAAGCAGTGTCTCACTCCAGGCTGACCCTGAATTCCCTCTGTAACCCAAGCTGGTCTTGAACTCACAGTGATCCTTGTACCTCAGCTTCCTAAGTACTGGGATTACAGGTATGAACCACCACACCTGGCTCTCCCATGTGTTTTACAGATAAAGCGATAAAGGCATTTGAATTTAAAATGTATTCATGCACTAACTTTGGGATAACTTACTTGAAGATTCTTGCCAATTCTGGTGGTGTTTTACATTGGCAAAATAGTTCAGAAACATTCCCTTTGGCCCTGTAACTGGGATAAGATAGTATTCCCAGTGCAAGGCTATTTCTCTCTACCAGAACCTACCTTCCAATATCAACTGTGGAAATTCTCTGATGTTGTATTTTAGGAACTCCTGTATTTTCCAAGCATTTTGTTATTGTCTTTATCTTATGAATTATGTAATTAAGTATTCGAATTAGCTGCCACTTTTCAGAATCATCATTCATGATATGAATTGTGGATCTGGTTATAGATCCTAAACCCACAACTGGATTTGACCTTCCATGGTAAAATACTATTTTGATACTGAGACTCCAAGTATATATTGAGATAATAAATTCCTGAGTCAGATTCTTCCAAGTGAATAAACTCTTTTAACTGAAAATCCTATTCTTCAAATAGCTTAGAAAATTCAAGCCCACCTCTAAATACACTTACCCTAAAGTCAATGAGTTGTTGATTTGCCCCATTGGATCTGCTCACTTTTACAACCTGAAAGTGTCTTCCTTATAATAGCAGAAATGCAGGTTTGCAGTTGGATGGTATCTGTGATTATCTCAGTTCACTAAACTGCAAACCTGATTATTCTCCCAATTAAAACAGCAGTGGGTGCCTATTTCTCAGCAAGACACATGGAGGGCCTTGAATGACCAAGATTTCATTTCTTTCTTAGAATATTTTATACGATTCAGTAATCAGTAAAATTGGTTCCTCTACAAAGGGCCTCCTCTGTCATTAGTGAGAATTAGCAAAGTTGTATTGCTTTAAAAAAATGAGTAAAGTGGTCTATTACTTTGAATGAACCTGCATTTTTCTTTCTTTCTTTTTTTTTCTTTCCTTTTTTTGTGTGTGTGAAGACAATTTTAAGGAGGGCTTTCATGCTTTGGGGTTGTGAATTAAGTTGCCATATCATGAAGTTTATTCTTGTCTATGAAGGAAGAAAATCAATCCTTCATTAAATCTGTAAGACCCGAAGGCATGCTTGTAAAAACAGACCACAGTTCTGGCAAATCCAGCAGCACATCCTGTGCTGAGAGACTGGGGAGGCTTCACTGCCTTCTCCAATGCCCACACTCCACAAAGAGTATCACGTTGTTTTGAAGTCCTAAATTCATACACCAAGGTCAATATTCTTTAGTAGCTTGTTGGCTTGCGAATGTGACTACATTTGAAGTTAAATTGTGCATGTTCTCAAATGCACAACCTGCAACCTAGCCTGGGAGAAACACAGCTGTAGGGTTTTTGTCACAATACTCCCTAACTGCACTATGCATTCTTTTTCCTGGTGGTCTACAACTGCAAATGCCAAGGACTCTTTAGTGATGTGTATGTATTTGCATGGATGTGTATGTTTGTGCATGAATGCATACAGGTAGGGAACATAGAGGAAGAGGAATTATCAAACTAAACTGAATGACAGTGCTGTAGCACTGACAAGAGCCTAACATCTAGAGTCAAGTTAGAATGCCTACTCCCACTAACTTACTATGCTATGTTGGGGAAGCCCACTAGCTAAACCTGGTCTGTAAAATGTACATCATATGGAATTCGTGGGAGAGTTGGAAAGAGTCTTGATAAGATTTATAGTGTAGTAGGTGTATCAGTTAGCTTTTACTGCATAACAAACCCGTCCAAAACTCTGTGGTATGAAATAAAAATCCATTCACTTGCTCATGCTTCTGATATTTGGCAGTTGAGATAGGCTTCAACTTGGCAGTTCTGGTCTTGGCTAGACTCCTCCACTCATGAGCCAGCAGCTCGGCTTATGCAGTTACTGGGGTATTTTGGCTCTCCTCCCTGTGCTTCCTCATTCTTTGTTGGTTAATGCAGGCTTGTTCCTCTAGGGGAGGAATGGCTCCAAGAGAGCAGATGGAGGAGGGAGGGTCTCTTGAAGATTGGGCCCATAACTGGCACAAGGTTACTCTGCCTTGTTTTGTAAGCCAAAGCCATTCACAAGGAAAGCCGAGATTTAAGAAAAACAAATAGATTAAATAGATTGAAGCAAAATATGCAAAGTCCACATGTAGATATAGGGAAGCCACTTATTAGGGGCCTCCGAGCATTCAACATACTGCAGTAGATACCTAGTGGATTGTGGCTCTAACTATAGAAAGATATATCAGCTTGTTGGTGCAGAGTATGGAGGAACACAGGCCAAATGGGGCCACTGCATGTTTTTTTTGTAAACAAAATTCTCTTGGAACATAGTGGCATCCATGTGTTTATATATTGTATGCCTGCTTCCACTTTAAACCATTCAGTGGGGTGATTTCAATTGGATGAAAAGGTCTTCAAAGCCTTAACTATTACCTAGTTCTTTAGCGAGAAAAGGCTGCTGCAAAGCTTTGCTCTTCCCATTGCCTGTGCACTTGTTACAAAGGCAGAGATTCCCATGGCATGGGAATCTGCGTGGCTACAGGATTCCCCCAGGTACTGCACAGAGTTAGAGCAATGCTAGAGGGCAGCTATGAGACTTACACAGAGCCTGGTGAATGCAGGAGCCCAGTGACAAATATTGATGAGACATACTCAGCAGCTGTTAACCTGCTTGTGACAATCATGGCTGTTCTGCTGGTTTCCTGTGCTCGGACCATGCCTGGCAGAGCTCATGTCCTCCAGACCATGGGATGTGGAGGGGATGAAGGTGGTATGAGTTCAGACTGGTTCATTAATTGCAAGAAACATAGTCTGAACCAAAGTGTCAGTTCTGAAAATTCAGTGAGGTCAAAAAAGTGATAAAATAACCCAACTCAGGGATCTCTCCTAGTACTACAGGGGCCATGGCTGGTAGCCAAGGAGGCTTGCAGGGCAAGGAGACTAGGCACTAGGCCTGTTTCTGAGAGTGTGGTTCAGGTCCTACCCTAGTTGGCTTCCTGAGAGTTTAGGATTTTTTTTTAAATCAAGTTATTTGAGAAATAAGGTAAAAAATAATAAAAATAATAATAATAAAAGGGAGATTTCCCTAAGCCTAAAAATGGGTTTTCTGTCAAAACTATGTAAAAGAAAACCTACCTTGTGGATTTCTTGGGGGAATAAATTCAATTATCACATAGAAAGGCTTATAAACATTGCCTAAAACATGCTAAGGAAATTATATCCATTGTTTTGATATAAATATATCAGCATCAATAGCTTTGAACCTTCATCACAACTATCATCATCAGAAAAAGAGCCTAAAGCTATCAGAGTCCCAGATACATCTAGGGATCATCCATAGCCCTTGACTCCCTCTTATCCTTACTCTGTCTCACACCTCCATCACTCTTAGGATTTTTTTTTTCCTCTGTCTACTAACCACGTTCAGCCACTTCTACCCTGCATTCTAGGATCTCACATTGTGGTTTGCAAATGCCTTCAGCTTGCTATTCTCAAAGCCATTCCTCTGCTTCAGTTACATTATTATGTGGAAAATCCCCTTTGTATTTCCAACCATGTGAGAATCTAATTATCCCTAATCATCTTTCTGTGCCATATGTGGCTGGCTATTCAGTCTGTTGTTTGCTAGAAAGTCTGCTATCCATCTTTGGTTCAGCTATCTATGGCTGAGTATGGGTAGTTGGTTTCCTTGGAGAGGGATGCACACAGAGCAGATATTAAAACTTGGCATTCTGGGACAATGAAAGAGGAAAGGGAGCCGGGCATGGTGGCGCACGCCTTTAATCCCAGCACTCGGGAGGCAGAGGTAGGAGGATCGCCATGAGTTCGAGGCCACCCTGAGACTCCATAGTGAATTCCAGGTCAGCCTGGGCTAGAGTGAGACCCTACCTCGAAAAACCAAAAAAAAAAAAAAAAAAAAAAAAGAAAGAGGAAAGGGAAGATGCACATGAGGAAGGCTTAGGCTTTATCATCAGGATGGAGGTAAGAACTAGAAATTTCTCCTGAACGTCCAACAGGAGACTAGCTGGGAGAAAAAGAATGTATAAAAGAAACAGTCAAAATAAGAAGGCTATACTTCCACCTGATACACCTCTGATAATAAGGCATACAATCTACAAACAACTGTTGGATTTATACCATATTCAACATGTCCCTAGTGAAAGTCCTTGATATAGAGCTATCTAACACCACTGAGGACTTACTGTGTAGCACATTCCTTATATAGCCAATATTATTATTGTATAAAAGTCAACGTTTCCTGTGTATTCCTATGTGCCAGGCCCTAAGTCCTTATAACCCACAACCTTATTTAGGCAATGATCCTTTAAATACTCACAGACACCAAACTACCTGAACAGACACCAGCCAAAGACCACAGAGGTGCACATGGGCTCAACATCAGTTCTACATGCAGCTGCTATCACCACCATTAGTACATGAGAAAACTCAAAGACAGAAAAGGGAAGAAGGCAATGTCATATGCTGAACATTTGCAATCAGGCTGTCTGGTTCCAGAGTTTTCCCACTCTGACCTACAAACTTCACAGCTTGGAATAATCACATTCTTGTGAACATAGCCAGAGTTGGAGTTGTGGTACACCCACAAGCACAGTAGTAATTGGACAAGATTTCAGCCCACATCAGAGTTTTTATTTAATGCCAAGACCATCGTTCCCATGTCCCAGGCTAGCAGGAATGCCAATAGGCACCCACTCCAAGATTCATTCTGGTGTTATAACTTCTTTGCATCCTTTCTTGCGTGCCCCCAGTCTATACCAGATAGAGAACTCTATATTGCATTGGAATTTCATATATGTCCCCCAAAAGACTGAGTCTTAGTACTGTGTTCTAAATTATTAGTGGTGAAGGCACAGTAGACACTCCACACGTGTCACTGAGCGGGTGAAAGAAACAATGAATGGCAGCTGTAGCAAACTGCTCATGATGGAATGCTATGTTGTTTTACCCTTTGTCATTGTAAACAAAAACTCCCATAAACTAACAGTGAAAGAAGTGTAAGTATCTAATCCATTTCCTATTAACCTGTACTTTTAGCGGGGGAAAAGCAGCATGCTTATTGACAAAGAAGATTATATAAATCTTTGTTCACAAAAGACACAATGGTATTAAAATCTCTATGAAAATATAACTTAAAGAAATACTTTATTGGCTTTTCCTTCCTGAGGCCTCCTTCCCTTGTCCTTAGGCTCCTCGTCTTCTACTGCACAATAGCATGTAGCACCAAGATGTCACTTCATTTATCTAGATTCCATTTTGGTGAGTTAGACATTTACCTAATGGAGCTGGCCTCTCTTGTTCAGAAAGCAAACATACTGAAAGGTAAATAGAACTCAGCAGATCCAGTTTCCATGTCCGGTGGCTGCACCTGCCATTCAGACCACTCTCCATGGGCAATTTGAAAAATACCTGGCAAGTGTCACTGTTTGCCTTCTGAGGGTAGAGTAGAAAGAGCACTGGAACATGAGTCAGGAAATCTGGGTCATAGCCAGAGCTTTGATCTTAAGAGTTGAGTGACCATGGGCTGGTTGGTCACTTGCCTCCTGGAATCTCATTTTTGTAGCCTTTAAAATAGTTAGACAATACACAACTTTGAGTGTGCACCACTACACACTGAAATGACAATGCTGTACGATCTGCAAGGATAGCAGTTCCTGTATGCTGCAGGCTGAAATATTTTGATGAACTGCTTAATTGTTGGATTTCATTTTTTAAGTTGTATAATTTATTTTTCCACAAAATGCAATGTAATATAGAAAATAGTTAGACACAATTACCTCAAAAGGTCTTCTACATCCCGAGTAGGGTATGGGAAGTATAGTTAATGTGCTGCTGCTTTCTCAGAGTTTAAGATTAACAGAGCCAACGTTGGATTAAAAGGAAGACTGAAATCATGGCTATTAAACTCATTTATTTTAAAACTATCTAGCCCACCTTATAAGCTCTTTTCAAAGAATGCTCCTCATTGTTTAGTTCTACAGATTTGCTACCTATATATTTATTTAATTGAATGTTGCTGACTTCTAAACTCTTTCAAGGACAACTAAAAATGAAAGCTATTAAGTGAGGAGAACATTTTCCCATGGTAGGTGCATTTTTTCCTCATCTTCCTTCTGGCTTCACATGGCTTGTAGAATTCACAAATCACAACATATTTTCTAACCTCTTACCTTCTCCATCAGCCAGCAAAGGAACTGTTAACCTTCTTCTCTGGAGTTAGCTTTCCAAATCCAGCACAAGAAGCCATCTCTGAGACCCACCTGCTCTACGGCTGGAGTAGCTAAGGACACTCTAGATTGCATTTGTGTCTGACCTGAATTTATTTTCTTGCAGATGTGCTATAAAAAATTTTGCCAGACTTCAAGTTAGTCTCAACTTGTAAAGCAACTCTTGGAATAATAGCTCAGTTGTGTTTTCAATGTTGCTGAAACTGGGCAGCATGTTCAAAATACTACAGAAGTTTGTACAGAAAATTTTCATTGGTCTGTGAAATACTATTTTTAATATATTGCCACACCTCAGACTCAAAAATGCCATTTATCACAGTTTCCAAATTGTTTCTTCATTTTGGCTAAAAAAATCTACAAGGTTACTAAACATTAAAATTCTAGTCTCTGAAAAGTCATTTTATCCCACTAACCATCTGCAATAAAATGAGCATCAGATGTGTACTGAGAAACATTGTCACACTAACATTTAGAATAGAAATAGATGGCAATCAAGTTGGGCTAAATGATTAAACATTTTTTTAAGAAACAAAAAGGAATCGTAATTTAGTAGCTATCTTGGAAAAAAAACATAAAAAACCAAATTCATATGAAGAATGTAAGTATGAGGATTTGCTTTACAAAATAACTTACAATGATATTACATATAATATTAGGTTTTACTAGTACATTGAAAGGTAGTTCATTATACAAATTCTACCCAAATCCAATCTTTGCACCACTGCTCTATGATGAGAATCATGATATCAATCATTGTTATCATAATGATTACTCTTACCTAGTACGTATCTGTCATAAAATCATAATTAAGGTCTATAGATTTATATAGGAAATCATCATATATCTAAATATTATGAAAATCAGTGTACAGTGTATTTGTAATTAAGTAAAAATTGGAAAAATAAAATATCATAAAGGTAACTATTTGAGAAATGTCTTTATTATATACACCCTAATATTCATAAAGCATTCACAATATTCTTACTGTAGTCATTAAAATAATTTCCATTAGATGTTCAAGAAGTGATGCCCTATATTACTCAGAGTCTTTCCTTTTGAATTCTAAAGACCTTCCAGAAAAACAAACATTTTACTATTGTAATAAAACATTAAGTGATTTCATAACTATCAAAGCATCCCTTATTAGCAAAATTTTACCCACAGTACACCTAATGTAAGTAATTATCCTTAGTCACTAGAGCTAATTTTGTGAATGCTTGGGTTTCTCTTCTGTTTTTCACTGTAGGAGACAATGTAAAGTCACCTGTGTTTTGTTGGCAAAAGGACTGTTGCCCATGGCAATATCAGAAAGTGAAGGCAGCAAAATAAATGTGACATATTAGGAAGAAAGAGGTATTTCAGGACAGAGCCTCAACATAGGTCGCTTACCAGAATTACTTGGAGATATCTTAAAACTCCCATTCCACAGGTAACATCCATTCCCATTGAATCAGACTGTCCTGAAAGATGGCTTCTGCAATAATGTGAAAACTCCCAGGACTCTTCTAAGCTATACTACATAACAAAGGTTAAGGACCAGGGCTACAGGGCAAGCAAGAGGAAAATAGGAATCTGATCTCACCTTTATAGCTCTCATTACCAGGGAAATCACTCACCTACCTGGATATTTTGGACTTGAAAGATCTAGTCCCATACAGGTAAGAACCTCAGTTGCTGGACTCCTGGACAACTGGACATAGATAACCCTAAAGGGTTCCTGCACTGAACAGCTGATGCTTTTTGACTAGATAAGAGTTACCCAAGCATCCCTCAGGTCATCTCCTCAGCATGGTTCTGTTCACATGTCTGTTGGCTCATATATGGAAGCTTAAACTTGAGTGGTGATGGCACTCACTCTGTGGACTCCAGGAACCTTCCACATCTTCAGACTGGTATTCAGATGTTTATCACCTAAGTGATGCCCAAAATTCTTTGAAAATACAAAGAATAAAAAAGGTGAAACAGGGCTGGAGAGATGGCTTAGCAGTTAAGCGCTTGCCTGTGAAGCCTAAGGACCCCAGTTCGAGGTTCGATTCCCTAGGACCCACGTTAGCCAGATGCACAAAGTGGCACATGCATCTGCAGTTCGTTTGCAGTTGCTGGAAGCCCCAGCACGCCCATTCTCTCTCTTCTCTCTCTCGCTCTGCCTCTTTCTCTCTCTGTCTGTCACTCTCAAGTAAATAAATAATAACAAAAAAGTTTTTTTAAAAAGGTAAAAGAAAATCTAAGTTGAAGTCTTTAAGGCAGAACCTGATCAATAATGTTGTGTACATATGAAACTACCTAAAAACAACTGCTGTAAAAATGCCCCTTCTTTGTTATCTTGACTCCAGAGTCTATAATCTAATTTATCTTTTACTTGAATACATGTACTTTAAATATCTTTTTCTGCTTTATCTCTCATCCCTTCCATATCATTAAAGTTTTCTCCATTTTCTTCTAGAAATATATCCAGTGTGTTATAGATGTACCATCTTTATTTTTTTATTATTATTATTTTTTTTTTTTTTTTTTGGTTTTTCGAGGTAGGGTCTCACTCTGACCCAGGCTGACCTGGAATTCACTATGTAGTCTCAGGGTGGCCTTGAACTCACAGTGATCCTCCTACCTCTGCCACCCGAGTGCTGGGATTAAAGGTGTGTGCCACCACGCCTGGCAAGATGTACCATCTTTAACATTCTTGCTTAATAATCAAAAATGATTCCAAAATTTGTGAGAATCTTCATATACGTTTATTTGAGGTGATTTTAGAAGCAAATATGCTGCTTTATCTCTTAAAAGAACACATGCTAACAGTAAGGAGTAAATGTAAATAAAAATTTAAAAAAATAAGACATGGAGGGGCTGAAGTGATGACTACACAGTTAAAGGAACTTGCTTGCAAAGCCTTTCAGCCCCAGTACCCACATAAACCCAGACTCCCAAAGTGGTGCATGCCTCTGGATTTCATATGCAGTGGCCGAAAGTACTAGTGTGCCAATGATTTCTCTCTCTCTCTCTATTCCTCTTTATCTTGCAAATAAATAAATAAAGCTATCTTTAAAATGTAGTCAAATAGAAGAGAGAATAGTAGGAAAGAAGAGAGATTTTAGTGGAGAGGGGAGGGGGCACAAAGGAGGGTAGTGGGAGAGGATTGTGTACACTTTTAATAACATGATTTTATTTTAATAAAAGTAAATGTTTTTAAATGGTCACATATCTAGTGTCAGGGACAAATATCATTAATAAATGTGTCAAATGAGTAGAGTTGGATAAATGACAAGAATCTACCTTTCATAACTCAAGCCCCATTCCAAGAATGAAAAGTCTCATTCTGTTATTTTGAAATAAGACAAATTAATTGGAAAGACGCTTTGAAAATCTCACTTAGTGAGGGTGAATCCAAATTTCAGCAGTGGGTTTCCACCATCTCAAGCAAGATTATTAAGTTCTCAGGTCCCCAACATGTTCCGTGGAATAAGTCTTGAAAACCATTTTTGCTTCACAGATGCACAAGCTATAGAGTCAAAAAGATATGGAATTGAATTGCACTTATTTTAAACTACTGGCTAAACAACCATAGATAAGTTTATTAACTTCTCTGAGCATCCCATTCTTCATGTGAAAATAATACCTAGTGTAAAGAGTTTTTTTTTTTTAAAGAAAGAAGCCGTAAGATAAATAAATTGTCTATGTTGTTAGCTACCAGTAATGCACTAATCAATTTATCACTGATACTGATTATTGTTTCCCATAAAGTTACACGCTACTACAAAGATTAGCAATTGTAAGAGCTAAACTCTAAGCTACTAAGGCCTTAATTTGTTCCTGAAATATTTATTGCACTTTCATGCATAGAAGCCACTGTGGTGACATAAATAAATATATAAAAGATTACTTTGCCCTAAGTCAGTTATGATTCAGTTGAAATATGGGACACATATGCAAATATCTATTGATCAAAAGTTTGTTGACTATTCAGTGCCTAAACCAAGTATTTTAAGATGTTTGGAAGGAGTTTCCAGCAAGAATGACACACAGACTAAGAGGAAATAGTTGCCCTTGGAACTGGAACTTTATGATTGGATCAACTAATATGAATGGAGGGCATCTTGGTGCTATAGGTGTGAACTCATCAATAACATGCCAGGAACAGTGGACAGAGTTCACTCTATGTGGCCGTATCTTTGACTAATGCAAAAGTGATCATTAGTAATCAAATTGTGAATCATGCACTGTTACTCAGCCTAAAATTGCCAGTCTGGTTCTAGCTTACAAATTTAATGTAAATAAAAATAAACTAATGTGTTAGAAGCTAAAACAAGGAAGTACTGTAAGAAATGCAGTCCTTGCAACTGAAAGAAATGGTTCCTTACAAAAGCAAAAAGATGCCATGTGTTGGAGGATAGCAGCTCTTCCCAATACCAAATGAAATTGAGTATCTTTTAAGATACCATTACTAGGAAGCAAACGGACTTTTACTAAGGGAAGTTTCGCTAGATGAGCATTTACCATACATTAATGTGCCTCTTTAGAAATTAATTATTTGATAAGAATGATGAATTTAAAGGATTTGGAAGAACGCCATTATATATTCAAATGATCTTATGCCATATGACTCTGTACCATATGTGATCAAACTTAATTAAACTGATTTTTTTGAAAATAAAAAAAGATGCCAGTGTTTGTCTCCAGTGTGGATATAACCCTTGGAGCCTAAACATTCCAAATATTGGAAATGAAGTCATAAAAGTAGTTCAACCGTGCAAAGATTTAATATCTTTTTAAAAGACATAGACCTAGGAGAAAGGGATTATCTGTTCATATGGTCAGGGTAAACAATCTACTTTTGTGCCCAACAGATGGAGGCTTTGAATCTAGGAGGAGAAAAGCAGAGGAGAATAAAAATGCAGAGCTTACAGCAACCATTTGGACTCTGTTTTCAAAAAGCCTTCTTCTCTATTCACTGTAAGCCCAGAGCCTCATGATTACAGGTACCAAATATCAGAGCCTATAGTATTTATTAGCAAGTGTCCTTTATTATTAATATGTATTGCTGATTTTGTGAAAACTGAATTAAATTATATTACCATATTATGTTTTCTCTATAACAATTACTTTAGTTCCTTTAATATTTTATCTTTGTAAAGGTACGCTTCATAAAGCATAATTTTATATTCTTTAAGAAAGAACCAGCTGTAAAATCAAGATTTAATAAGAGATTTTAAACCCTAAGTTTTTAAGTTGGTCAGATGGAGGTCTCCTTCACCATGTAACAGCGTACCATTGAGTAGCCATGGTCTCATCAAGTTAATATTTAATCAATGTGCTATTGGAAATATATGCTAGGAATGTAAATATTGTGCCACAACATAAGTCAGCGTAAGTCACTTTCAGTTCCTCAGACACATTCTTGTTGAAAAAAAAAAAAAACATAGCAAAAATAAACCATTTGTTTGTTCCATACATCATAAAACTATTTGAGCGTCATGAAGAAATCCATGTCAAATAAAATGTTAAATACTGTGAGCATATCATTTCTGAAAGTGATATTTCCTATAGAATATATTTAAAGAAATAATCCACCATTATATTCAGTAACAAAATTTATTTGCTAAGAGGTTAAAACACGTAAACTGAAGTGATGCTCTGACCTATGTGTTTCCATATATGCATGTTCCTAGGGCTTCTTCTCCTCCCCAGAGCCCCCCAATGCCTTTCTTTCTTCCTAATAAATTGTTTTCCCTTTAAAATTAGTCTCAGAGCCGGGCGTGGTGGCGCATGCCTTTAATCCCAGCATTCGGGAGGCAGAGGTAGGAGGATCACCGTGAGTTCGAGGCCACCCTGAGACTCCATAGTGAATTCCAGGTCAGTCTAAGCTGGAGTGAGACCCTACCTGGGAAAACCAAAATAAATAAATAAATAAATAAAATAAAATAAAATTAGTCTCAGGCAGCACTTTCTATGAGACTTCCTTCCTCTGATTACCTTTTTGGTCTAGCTAGATCAGTCTTCCCAGCCAGTCTGTATTTGCCTCTTGAGCTTGACTATATTGGTCAAGAATAAAAAGCTTTTAATAAAATGAGTATGAAATTATATCAGCTACTTTTGTCATTTATGTGACCAAATACCTGACCCAGACAAAGCAACTGAAGGAAGGAAGAGTCTGTTTTGACTCACGGTTGGAAAAGTAAAGTCCATCATGTAGGGAAAGGCATGGTAGTGGGAGCACAAAGTGGCTGGTCCCATTGTGTCCATGGAAAGCAGAAAGATGAATGATGGTGCTCAGCTCACTTTCTCCCTTTTCCCTTTTGATTTAGTCCAGGATCCTGGCTTATGGGACAGTGCCATTGCCACCCACGTTCAGGGTGGGTCCACCCTCCTCAGTTAAGCCTCTCTGGAAAACCTTCACAGACACACCCTAGGTCTGTGTCCCCTAGGTGATGCTAAATCCAGTCAAATTGACAATGAAGAACCATAACAATGATACTAATCAGGACAAACAAGACTTAAGCATAAAGAGAAATGATAGCTCATAGACATTTTAATTTCTCAATGAGAGCTAGCACTGTGCTCCACCCTTTTATATGGTTTACCATCCCACGCTCCCAATGGTCCCATAACTGTACACTACCGATGAGGAAGTCGAGGCATCAAGAGGACTAGGGAGGAATTAGAGAAAGAACACCTCAACCCAGGTCCTTCTGGCTTCCATCTGTTCCTATAATCACTGTGGTACACTTCCTTCCCTTCGCATTCCCATGCTTAAGGCCTACAATTCCCCTGAGATGTACATTCAGATTTTTGAAAGCAACTTCAGTTTCTCTTCAAAACAATGAATCTGCTTTTCTCATCAAATGTTAGCTATCATACATATAAATTGCCAGCATATATCATTTCTGTGGGAATCATCACAATTATGTTTAATACAATTGAAATATCATGACCTGATGTTACAGTAAGACTATAATAAATACTCATAATAATTTTATTTAAACTCTCTCCAGTAGTCATCAGAGTCACACAGTAATTCAGACAACTCAGATAAAACATCCTTGAAATTTCTGTGTGAACTAAGCATAATCAATTTGAAAATCAAGCTTTCTTTCTTTTTTTAAGAAAGTGGGTTTTCTTATTTTTTTAAGTGCATTTAGTTATTTGAGAGAGTCAGAGATCGAGAGAGAGAGAGAGACAGAGAGAATGGGTGTACCAGGGCCTCCTGCCACTGCAAACAAACTCCAGATGAATATGCCACCTTATGCATCTGGCTTGTATGGGTCCTGGGGAATCGAACCTGGGTCCTTTGGCTTTTCAGGCAAATGCCTTAACCACTAAGCAATTCCTCCAACCCAAGCTTTCTTTCTTAACAACTTACTTTATTGAAAATTTTTTTGCTTGTGTGTTTGTGTGTGTGCACATGCATGTGCATGTGGTGTGTAATTATGTGTGTGTGCATGAGTGTGTGTGTGCACACCTACCAGGATCTCTTGCTGCTGCAAATGCATGCCTGTCCAGCTTTACATGGGTTGCTGGGGAATTGAACCCAGGCTATGAGGCTTTGCAAGCAAGTGCCTGGAACCACTGATCCATCTCTCAGGACTTGCTTTTGATATATGAAAGATTTTTGATCCTTTTGAAAACCAGAAAGTGATTGGGAAAATTCCAAAGATTAAGGAAGTCAGGAAGGAAGTGAATGTTCAATTGCTTAGAAACAGCCTCTTTTGAAGCTAATAGAAATCACTGGGTTCCTGGTCTGACACCCTCTAGCTGTGAATTCTTGCATAAACCATTATTAGGTTCTTCATCTTTAAAAATCAGGAACTTTCAACATATTTGGTACATGGCTGATGTTTTAAAAATGTGTCTTTTCTTTAGGTCAACATTTTATATGTATGTTGAAATACAATTTAGGTTGTACACATGAGTCAATCTCTGGGAATACAGAGATTGAAGAAAAATGTCAGCTTCCAATTCAGTCACAGTTTAGTGGGTAAGAACAATATGAAAACCAAGAAATAAGGCACAATATAACGTGGAGTCGGGGTCCCTTGAGGAGGCCTTAGAGCAGAGGAGGTCTTACAGTGAATCAGGGGAATGAAGAGTGTTTGCCAGAAGCAGATCTGTGAACCATCATATCAGTCAGGAGCAAGGTGTTATTTTGTTTGCAGTGCCAGGGATCAAATGCAAGGCCTTGAAAATGCTAGGCAGGTGCTCTACTATTGTGCTGTACTCTTTACTTAGGCTCTCTCAGTTAAGTCTAACAACACCCCAGCAAGTGAAATGTAACTATTTTCACTTTTAAGATAATGAAATAGCAGGATCTGGAGAGCAGTGGTTGAGTTTTATAAGTATAAATATCAAAAGGGAAGAATTACAGCTCTGTGCCACCATAGCTAGCAAAAAATGGTGATTGACTCGGACCACCTGGGCCAGAATCTCAGCATAAGGGATGGAAAGACTCTAAAGTCAATGTTGTATGTCATCAGCTCCGAGTGATGAGATTTCTGCTTTTAAAAAAGTCTTCAGGGTGGTAAAAAGTTGGTGAATATTCATGTCTAATTAAGAAAGGCTTCTGTGCTCATAGTATCCCACATCTCTGTTTCCCCTGGTATAGGTCAATCCAGAAGAGAAGCAGGAACTCCTGAGAGGCCACTGAGCAAACAGGGAGAGACTGCCCAGTTTCAGTACAACCCCTGTGAGAAAGAAGGGCAGTCTGGAACACACAGGGCTAACAATACCGTGGGATGCAAATCAGTCTACTTCATGTTATCATGCTGAAAGACCAATATGACCCATTCGTTAGGAAACAAAAGCTAGGGTGAGTAAGCAAACCAGTCAACTCTTAGATTTCTTTTTTTCCTAACCTTCCAGGAAAGAGTTACATATGTCAACATTGACTCAGGAGGGCCATTTGCTATTCAAAGAAAAAGTCCTTTTGCTCCCACTAAGGTTTGTATCAAGTTATAATATTCCCTATAAAATATCAGTTTCTACATAGTTTGAACCATGATCTTGGTTGACATATTTGAAACTTGTTCCACTTTTTCCTTAAAGAAATCAAAGGCATACCTGTGTGTCTATGCCTAATTCTATAAAAGAAATCTAGCATATTCATTTCCTGAAGTGTCAGTTAGGACCCTTAGTTGAGATAAAAATGCAAAGAGGTTTATCAGCTCATGGAAGTATGATAGCACTTGCTCCAGCCACAGCCTCCTTGGGAGCTTGAGCTGTGTCACTGGGCCATGGCTTTTCTTTCTCCAGTTTTCTCTCCCCCTGTTGGCTCTCTCTCATGGTGTTCAAGATGGCTTTGAGGTTTCCACCCTCACCTTTCTACCTGTATGTGCAATAAAAAAAAAAAATAGCAAGCTTTTCCCCAACAGCACCAACCTGAGGTTCTGAGAGCCAGTCCACATGATAAAGCTTTGGACTATGCCTGCCCTGTTGAAGCCAATCGTAATGGACACAGGAAGGTAAGATGTCGTTAACTCAGGGAAAGGAGAGGCAAACAATGGACACTCAGGGTTCTCACCCATGAGAAATGGTTCAAGAGTTTTCCAAACACTACAAGGGAAGAATCTCAAAGCAAGCCAAGCTGGGCTTCAAGGGGTGTTAGGTAAGGGAAAGACTCACCATGATTGCATACAGATTTAAGGCAGTCTACTTCAGTATAAAACTCAGTTAAAAATGCTTACTCTTCCTGTTTATTCAAAGTTCACTTTTTCTTGGTCCTCTTCTTCTAAATACTTTTTAGAATCTGTTGTGGTTTGTAAAAAGGGTCATGTGTCGAAGGCTTGTTGCCCTATGCAATGTTCAGAGGTATGGTTTTTGGAAGCGATTGACTCACGAGGATCATAGGCTAATCAATAAATTAATTGATGAATTCACATTATCGAGAGATGTAGACACTAAAAGGTAGAGTCTAGATGGAGGTAGTACATCCCTGTGGGCACGCCTTGGAAGGGCATAGCTTGTCTGTGGCTTCTTCCTCCCTCTCTTTTTGTTTCTTGTTTACAGGCAGAGCAGTCGCTTCTGTCACATGCTGCCTCCACCAGGATGTTCGGCACAGAAGCATGGAACCAGACAGCTGTGAACCTTTGGAACCTCTGAAACCAGGAGCCAAAGTAAATCCCACCTCCCTGACATCATTCCTCTCTCGTAGTTAGTCACACTGATGGAAAACTGACTAACATAAACCCCCTTTACCAACTTTGTTTTCTTTTTCACAATCTCCTTGAGTATTTTAAGTTTACTTTAAAGCTTCTGCTCTTGGGATGTTTTTACTGTCATGGATGTGTGGGTGGGTGGGTGGATGGATGGATGGATGATGGACAGGTGGTAGATAGATAATAGATAAGTACACAGGTAGGTAGATACACAAATCAGCAGATACAAGGCCTCAATTCCCATGATTTCAAGCACTACTTGAATCTATATCTCAAATTCAAACTCATGCTTGCATGAGACTTGCCGCCTCTACCGCATCTGCCAGGGCCCAGGAGAAACTGCAGAGGAATGGGTGACATCAATACTGCCCTTACTGCTAGTCTGACAATCAGCTCCAGGGTGATGGTGACAGACATTGTGATCAATTAAAACCTATCAAAGCAGAAATCCAGAGGCTACAGATCTCAACACTAAATCAGACTAACAACAGGCCTGTCATGACTCAGGGAACATTGCAGAACAGGGAATGGAAAGATTGTAAGAGCCACAGAGTAGGTAGGAATACCCTGAAACACAGTCCTCCTCCACCCCACAGTGACTAATTGAGGCCTCTGTGCCCCATAGTGAATATCATAACATCACTGAAGAGACCCCCTGTGGTAACAGGAGCTGGTGAGAGGGGATAAAAAAATAAATTTGTTATATTTTGTATAAAATAAAATTTTAAAAGAAAAGAAAAAGAGACCAAATCTTGGGATTCCCTATGGTGGTTTTCAATAATATCAACTTGGAGCAACTGAAATGACATCTTTCAGAATTCCCTTTGTGCATATTTCCAAGGTAGGGTTGGCTAAAAAAATAAAAAATAAAAAAACTTATAGATGTTAAAAGCAAGAATAAAGAAACAGCTATTACACACTCAAAGGCCATCACAAGTATGGTGGTTTGGATCAGAAGTACCACTAAACTCACGTGTTCTTGAATGCTAGGTCCCCTGCTAGTGACAAGCTGGGAAGTGGAGCTTTGCTGAAAAAGCTGTGTTACTGGGAATGGACCTTGAGGTTTATTAGTACTGGCTTGCCAGTGTTAATTTGGCTCACCCTCCTGCTGCTGTATCCATTTGCTATGACAGAAGTGATGTCCACCCATATCATGTCATGCTTTCTCCTGCCATCATGGAGCTTCCCCTCAAGCCTATAGCCTTCTATATATAAATATAAGACAAAATAAAAACTTTCCTCCCACAGGCTATTTTTTATTATTTTTATTTATTTATTTGAGAGTGACAGACAGAGAGAGAAAGAGAGAGGGACTCCAGCTACTGCAAATGAACTCCAGACGGATGTGCCCCCTTGTGCATCTGACTAACATGGGTCCTGGGGAATCGAGCCTCGAACTGGGGTCCTTAGGCTTCACAGGCAAGTGCTTAACTGCTAAGCCATCTCTCTAGCCCCCACAGGCTATTTTTGGCTGGATGCTTTATCACAGTAATAAGAAGGTAATTATAACATACACTGAGGTTCTTTGGGCAGAATCTCACTTAATGCATGTGCAAAGAATTTACTGCAGTCATACAGAAACTACATACGTGTAAATGGAGAATGATTGGAGTAAAAATAAATAATTTGTCTAAGGTACACATAGTAAGTTGAATCATATCTGACTAATTTCAAAAATCCCTTTGCTGAAATATTTTGAGAGTATGACAATCTTCAAAATCTTGCAAGCTAGAGAGAATGTCTTGGCAGTTAAGGTGCTTGCCTGTGAAGCCTAAGGACTCATGTTCTACTCTCCAGGTCCCACATAAGTCAGACACACAGTGACACAAGCACACTAAGTTGCACAGGCACACAAGGAGGCATACAGACCTGGAGTTTGATTGCAGTGGCTGGAGTCCCTGGTATACCAATTCTCTCTCTCTCTCTCCCTCACTCTGTTGCATAAAAAAAAAAAAAACAGTCTGTTGGGCTTGACTCAAAAAATAAATAAATAAATAAAGCTCCTTGTAAGAATATGAACTCTTGAAAGAGATGGTTGGATTCTGTTAATCTTCAGCATCACTGTAGATACTACTAGCATAATACCTGCTGATGTCTCATGGCATGCTGACCCTGCTTCCACACTGCCTTCCATGTCTCCATGCCACTGGCTTTTATTGAATCTTCATCTGTGGACCCTACAGACTCAAATTTTATTAGCATTTCCTCTATCTTTTGAAATGTATGGTTTCTATGTTAGTTTTATACAAAAGATCTCATATATATATATATATATATATATATATATATATATACACACACACACACATACACACACACATTATATCACCTTCAGTTATGGTATTCTCAAGCTTTCTATTAAGTATTTGTGTGTGTCTGTGAGTATTGGTGAGAATGATACACTGAAATATCCCAGTTGAATTATGGACTATTTATTTATCCTTAAAATCTACTCAAGTTTTACCTTTCCTAGTTTGAAAGCTATTTTCTTAAAGAACAAATATAGGATTGCACAATCCCATTGAATTGTTTCTTATGTAATTATATGCTTTCATTTTTGTCTTTTATCTTAAAGACTTCTTGATCTGAAAGTAATATTGCTATAGTGACATGATGTGTCACTGCCTACTCATTTACTTCAAAATATACCCATAACTATGACTTTAGTGTGTCCATTATAAAGAACATATAGGGCTGGAGAGATGGCTTAGTGAGTAGGGCATTTTCCTGCAAAGCCAAAGGATCCCAGTTTGATTTCCCAGGACCCACATAAGCCAAATGCACAAGGGGGTGCACACATCTGGAGTTCATTTGCAGTGGCTGGAGGCCCCGGAGTGCCCATTCTCTCTCTCTCTCTCTCTCTCTCTCTCTGTCTGTCTGTCTCTGTCTCTCTCCTTCTTTCTTCCTCTCAAATAAATAAATAAATAAAAATATTTAAAACAAAACATATAACTGAATCTATTGTAGTAGTTGTAATGCTTACTTTTTTTTAAAGTCCAACTAGAGATTCTGGAAGGTGAAAGTAACAGCATAATTTTCAATCTTTTTGAGTCCCCACATAAAAGCAGGTAGCACAATCAAATAATAAAACTAAAAGTCTATGTTCTACACTTACAAAAACTAACTTAAAAAATAGCTCCTAGCTGGGCATGGTGGCTTGCACCCTTAATCCTAGCACTATATAAAATAACTATAAATTTTAGGATGTTCAATTTTCATACAGGCTTTTGTTTAACTATTATGGCAGAGCAGAAAACCTTGACCCTGCGAGCAGAAAATAAATTTTGCCAACAACTCTATTTGCGAGCACTCTTTTTTTCTTTTAAGTATAAATTACAACAATAGATACAAAAGCATTTCAGAATTTCTTATGTATCACAGTGTTCAAAACAAAAAGTAATAATAAGACCTACTGGAGCCTTTACTGTGATTTAGAATGAAAGGATTTATATATGTTTAAATCTGAAAACAGCCTCATAGATACAATCATCAGTTTCATTTCATTGTTGGTTCAGTGATGCTGAGAGAGGTTAATTAACTTTATCAAGGTAAAGACTCATTAGATAATAAGTGATAGAACTAAAACATGTATCTGTTTCTGTCACACGGCAAAGCCTAGGGTCTTGGTTATCACTCTCCCTGTCTCTGTATAAAATATAGCCATTTCCCTGAACTGGTACATTTTAAACCTTCAAGTCAGAATAAAGGAAACATTATGCAATATAAATTAATTAAAAAAACCCAGTCATCTATCTTTAAAACACCTTTATGAACTAAAATGTTTACTTTTTAATAAAAATTTTAGGCTGGTAACAAGAAATGTACAGGTGAGAGGTAGTCCACCTAAAAACTGATTTTGAAAATGTGAGAAACTTGAAGAGTGCTAGTTCTGGAAAGAGGAGTGAATGCCCAATGCCCGTTTATGGATGAGGTCCTGCATTGTTGACACGTGAAGAAGCTCTTTTTAATTAACTGGCTAGGAACTTAATATCTTCACATATGCAAGGCAAGTCGACTTGCCCAGGCAACCAGATACAGCAAGCTTTGTATATTAGTTCTGCCCCCTTGGCTGGCAAGCGAACCTTCTAAGTCAAGGGCATTAAGGCTAGATCTTAAGTAATGGTTTTGTACTCAAGTGCTCCTTGGGAAAATAGGGATATGCTAAGCCGTGGCAAAAAAAAAGTACAAAGTGACCTAGCAAATTAAAAATTGACAATAAGAAGAATAAACCAGAATAAGTCAAATTAAAAATAGTCAGAAGATTAATTTATGGGACAGCATGTGATCCACACTGACTGTTATCTAAGAGAACTTTGGGGCTTGGAAATACATGAAACTGGAGATAGATATGTCATGCAAATGAATATCTGTTTTGCATAACTTGTTTGGGAACCATTTCTAATGAACCTGAAGTACAAGTTTTGCTCCCTTACTGTAGAAGTAAATAAGAGGCATATGTCCAGTCTCAAGATGAGTGTCACACTCCGGTGGTATTTGTGCCCTCCTTACTGATTCCCTGATTCACCACCTCAACAAAATTGAGGGCAACTTCTAAAAGTGCAATATAATTCCTTTTGATAGTTTCATATTGATAATTTGCACTTCAGACAAATATAGCATTTTCTTAGATGTATGATATACATAATTAAAATTTTTCACATTTTATTAGTGCTTTTTCCTCTGTGTCCACAAGCTGTGTATATTTATGAGATTATAAATACCTTAAGGGCATCTATTACAATTTCAATTTATAAATTCCCACCATCACAACTAATATATGGTTCTTCATATAAAAGTTCTGAAGGCAGGTATCACTTCCTGTTGAAATTTTTGTCTTCCATAAACTTCAAAATAAATTACTACTCAGGGAAGATATTCAATAATGGGTTTGAGTAGAATAGAATTTAAGTTTTTAAATATTTAGTTCTATTTTGCATGCCCAGCTTGATAGTATCCATTTTTCCCTCACTCAAGAAATATTTATTGAATAGCCGGGCGTGGTGGCGCACGCCTTTAATCCCAGCACTTGGGAGGCAGAGGTAGGAGGATAGCCGTGAGTTCGAGGCCACCCTGAGACTCCATAGTGAATTCCAGGGCAGCCTGGGCTAGAGTGAGATCCTACCTCGAAAAACCAAACAAAAAAAAAAAAAGAAAGAAATATTTATTGAACTTATACTATTTCCCAGAAATACAGTATATTTCTCATAAAATAATTTTCACAAAATTACAAAGATACCATAGAATTTTACAGCAAGAAAATGTAGAGGTTCCTAGTTTAGCCTACTTACTTCAGAGAAAATGAAGAAATTTTACAAGGATTTGCAAAAATCAGTTTACAAAAACTATGTTTGCCAAAGTGCCACAATAAAGAGAAAATAGCTGGGTGTGGTGGACTGTGCACAAACATGATAAATACATACCAAAAAGGATTATAATCTCAGCCATGAAACAACATTTACACCCTTTGGCACAATAATTCTACTTTGGAGATTCCCTAGAACAATTTGAGATGAACACAAAGATTTAGGTATAAGATGATTTACTGCAGGGCTGGAGAGATGGCTTAGTGGTTAAGGCACTTGACAGCAAAGTCAAAGGACAGAGGTTTGATTCCCCAGTTCCCCTGTAAATTCCCTAGATGCACAAGGTGGAGCATGTGTCTGGAATACATTTGCAGTGGCTGGAGATCCTGGCATGCCCATCCTCTCTCTCTCCCCCTCTCCCTCTTTCTAAATAAATAAATAAAATGTCCAATCAGGTTGTGATATGCCTATAAGGTGGAACTATACACTTCCAAAGGATATATAATAGGGCAGCAAAATACATTTGGTAAAATGTCAATTTCTTAAAAGTTACATTTCAGGGGTAGAGAGATGATTTAGAGGTTAAAGCATTTGCCTGTTAAGCCTAAGTACCCAGGTTTGATAACTCAGTACCCACATAAGCCAGAAGCACACAGAGGCGCATGAGTCTCAGTTTGTTTGCAGTGGCTAGAGGCCCTGTTGTGCCCATTCTCTCTCTCTCTCTCTCTCTCTCTCTCTCTCTCTCTCTCTCTCTCCTCCTCTTTCTCCCTATCAAACAAATAAAAATATTTTTTTAAAGTTGCATTGCATAGTGTAATTATTTTTCAAGGTAGAGTCTTATGCATGCAGAAAGAGAGAGAGAGAGGAAGAGAGAACCTCCAAATGCATGCATCATTCTATGCATATGGCTTTACATGGATACTAGGGAATTAAGCTCCAGTCCTTAGCCTTTGCAGGAAATGCCTTAACCACTGAGCAATCTCTTCAGCCCTCATTCTAGTTGTGAAAAATGAAACTGAATGTGTGTAGCTGTGTGTTCTTTTTGAAGGAAAATAAACCAGTGTCATAACTTGGCTTCTGAATAATCGTATTGATAATAATGCAGTGCTGTTGATTTTGTCTTTTTCATTTTTGCTGCATACCCAATTTTATAAAACCAACATGTATACTTGCATAACAAGAGCCAGAAAAATAACATTATCTTTTTAAAAAAATTTACTGTGGGTATATGCACGTGTGCACACATGTGTGTGTGCATGCACACACAGGCGGGTACACCACCGCAGTACGGGTGTGGAGGTCACCTTTCAGACCAGTCGTTGCCTTTCCATCTCATCTGAAGCACAGATTCTCTGCAAGTTGCCCTTCAGATCTTCTTTGCTGCACTCACCAAAGCTTCTGGAAATCCTCCTGCCTCTGTCTCCCATCCCCACTCAGCATCAGCCTTCTGGGATTACAGAAGCCCACCATGGCTCCCAGGTTTTTTTTTTTTTAATATTTTATTTATCTGAGAGAGAGAGAGAGAGAGAGAGAGAGAGAGAGAGAATGGGCGCTAGGGTTTCTAGCCACTGCAAACAAACTCCAGATGCAAGCGCCCCCTTGTGCATCTGGCTTACGTGGGTCCTGGAGAATTGAATCAGGATCCTTTGGCTTTGCGGGCAAATGCCTTAACTGCTAAGCCATCACTCCAGCCCAAACTTCCAGTTTTTATATGGGGTCTGGAAACTGAACTCGGGTACTACAGCTTGAGCAGTGAGCACTTTATTCCCTAGGCCAACTCCCCAGCCTAGTAAAAATACAAAATATAAAATCTTTAAATTGTCAGTAAGAATACAAAAATATTTTTTTAAAAAAATAATATCTTTTACTTAAGATATACCTAGCAAGAGGCCAAGCCAAATAGCTACCCACTAGGAAAAATAAGCTGGTTGTATGAAGCCATAAAACCCTTTTTCAGATTTTTGAACCGCCTCACACCTACTATTCTCCTTAATGTTATCTCTCCTGTCTTGCTGCTGTGGGAGGAGGGGACACACAGAGTCCTGTGAGTCCAAAATGGAGGGGGCTCTGGAGCCCGTCTCTGGTGAGACAGAGCCTTGCCTGTATCTGGACAAAAGCTTTTCTGCACATATCCACACACACACACTCCACATTGCTTTCTATCCCACCTTGTCCTACACCTCTGGGTATAATTCTGTTTTCTGTGTAATCTAAACGCTCATTCCTATATGTGTGCATTTATAACTATTTCAGTCAATGACCTCTAAGTGTTCATTCAGAGAAGGTTGCATGATTAAAATAAAATCTCCCACATCATTCTCATTGACAATTCTTCTCACTTTTGTTTTCCATTGAAAGCTGACTGACATCTGGGACCATTGCTTAATTGAGTGGTTGTTTGCTTCCCGTCTTTCACCATGGGGCCTGAAAAGAGAGGTATATTTTCTTTGTTTATTTTTTAATTTTTTTTGTTTTACTTTTATTTATTTATTTGAGAGCGACAGACAGAGAGAGAAAGAGGCAGATAGAGAGAGAGAGAATGGGCGCACTAGGACCTTCAGCCACTGCAAATGAACTCCAGATACATGCGCCCCTTTGTGCATCTGGCTAACGTGGGTCCTCGAGAATGGAGCCTCAAACCAGGGTCCTCTGGGCTTCCCAGGCAAGTGCTTAACCCCTAAGCCATCTCTCCAGCTCTCTCTCCAATTTTTTTTACTGTGACTTGGAAAACACTATGCTCCCTAAAAGAGCCAGTTTCTATGAAGTTCTTGCTATCAGAACATAGCCTGTCTTGGGACTGTATGCATTCAATTCCCTGAGTTGTTAGCGGTAAGCCTGCAAGGGTGACAATGTATACCAGGAGCAGACTCCCCTTGGAAAGGCAATCTGGCTTCAGCTCACAGACGAGCCACAGCACTATGACTGAAAAAATAACAATGAATCTTTCCATTGGCAGTTATTATAAAATGAAAGATTCCTCATGAGCACCACTGAAATTCTCTGAAGAGATAGCAGGTTTTTGTCCAAGAAAGTAAAGAAAGAATGAGCTCCCATTCAAATAAAGCAACTTCCAAGGACTCAAAGAAAGAGTCACATGGACCTTGGCACCTACAGTACCCATCAGAGTCTAGGCACATAGCCTATCAATATATACTGGGTAACAAACAAGTGAGCACAAATGTCATGACACATATTCCAAACAAGTTTAGCTGATAAATTCTTGACATTTCCCCATGAACCATCCTTAGCATCTCATATTATTTTATCTTTTAATTAATTAATTTATTTTTTTATTTATGTGCAAGCACAGAAAGGTAGACAGACAGATGGTAGTTGGCTAAAAGGCCAGAATTTGTAGGGAAAGCTAATTTCAGACAACTTGACTGGGTTAAGGGGTACTCAGATAGGTAAGCATACCTTTGAGGGTGTTTCCAAAGCAGGGGAATTGGTGGGTTGAATACGGAAGATCAGCTCTCACTGTGAGTGGGCATCTTGCAATGGACTAGGGGGCCGAGAGAGAATAAAAGAGAGGAGAGCAAATTTACTCTCGGGCTCTCTCCTGGGGCTAGGACACATTTCCTCTCTTTCTTTCAGAGATAGGAGGAGGAACTCTAGGTGCTCTGGCCTTTGGATTCTAGGATTGGAACCAATATGCCCCACCGCCAAGGTTCTCGGGCCTTTACCTTGGACTGAGGGTCACACCATTGGCTTCCCCGCTTCTGTGTCCTTTCAGCTTGGACTGATGGCACTGTTTCCACGGCTCACCAGCATGGAGATGACCTTCAGAGGTCCATGAGCCAGCGTGTTGCTCTATCATCCATCTCCGTAGATACAGAAAACCATTGGTTCTGATTTCTGGGGAACTTAGAAAACAGTCCCATAGAAAATGAGAAAGCCAGTGCAAACAAGAGCTAAGAAATTATGTTTATGGCCAGGCATGGTGGTGCACACCTTTGACTCCAGCTCCTGAGGCAGAGGTAGGAGGATCGCTGTGAATTCGAGGCCAGCCTGGGACTACAGCAGAGTGTGTTCCAGGTCAGCCAGGGCTAGAGTGAGACCCCCCCTCCTCAAAAAAAAAGAAATAAAAATTAAAATATAAGTTATGTTTATTATAAGTCTAAAATTAAAGTCTAAGTCTAAAGCACTATCATTTGGGTGGAAAGTATTTTCTATTTTTCTGGTTTTTCCTCCTCTGCCTTAGCTTTCTATGAGCATGGTGCTGAGCGACATCATCCCACATTTTGTCTCTGGTGGGATGGCTGTAACAAAGCACTACCGACTGATGACTAAGAAACAACATTCTTATAGTTCTGGGGTCTAGAACAAGATTGGGGTAATAGTGCATTTAGGTTCTTATGAAAGCCTCTCTGAGTTGTAGGCATCTGCCTTCTTAGGGTGTCCTAACATGGTAAAACAAGTACAAAGGAATCTTTGGGGCCTCTTTCAAGGGCACTAACTCCCATCAATGTGAGCAGATCCTTTATGACTTCCCCGAGGTCCCCACCTCCCTGTACTACCTCATTATGATTTCAGCACACTCAGACCATAACCCATTCTCCATTGTTTGGTTTCTTTCAGCAAGTGCCACATATGTGCCCAGCCACTGTGCTAAGTGCTAAGGAAGCACCACCAAGCTACGTTGGTCAGATTCCCTTGCCTGCTTGCCTTCTGCTGAAATGGCAGGTGCCCACTGTACATGCCTTCATTCTAGTTCTAATAGAATTAGGTTTTCATAATAAAATATTTCAATAGCAATTTAAAACGAATAAAATAGCATCACATCCAGGACCTTCTTTGATGCTCTAAAAGGCCCCATGGGGCTAAGATGGAGAATTCATTCTAATGATGCCATTTTATAGATGACAAAGTTAGGATGGCAGACATAATGACACCACCAGGACTTGTTCTCAAGAGTAAGTGGGCACCAAGACTTACCTGTAGCGAGGACCTGGGAGACATCAGTGGAAGAAGAAAGCAAGACAATCAGAAAGTGCAGTTTATGCACAATGCTCAGAACTGCTTTGTAAAGTTCTTGGGTGTCCTTACACTTTAGCCTGTGTAAGGCACACAATGCTATAACAATCCTGCCTGAATAGTTTACTTTTAATGCTCTCACCTTCAAAAGATATCTTCGGGGTCTGGAGGGATGGCTAAGTGGTTAAAGGTGCTGGCTTGCAAAGCCTCCAGCCTGGGTTTCCTAGTGTCCATGTAAAGCCATATGCACAAAGTGGCGCACGCATCTATAGTTTGTTTGCAGTGGCAAGGGGCTTTGGTACAGCCATTCTCTCTCTGTTTAGTTTCTTTCAGCAAGTATCATGTATGTGCCCAGCCACCAAACCCTCCCTCTCTTTGTATTTCTCTTTCTTCTATCTGTCTCTCCTAAAAATAAATATATAAAAATATTTTTAAAAAGCTACCTTCTCTCTGTCACATAGTAGGAATGTCTTTCTCAGAGTGTGGTCAGCAGAGGACTTGACACCATTAAAAGCAGGGGATGTAATCTTTACCTGGGTAGGCTTGCCAGTGTTATTTGATATAGCATTTATGCCTTTTGAAAATAGGTACCATGTCTTCTTTTCATTAATCTGTACAAGTGCTTCTAATAGCATTAAAGAAGAATATGTTGAAGAAATTGATATAGTAATATTAAATCATGACAGTTAAATACAAGAAAGCATTTTACTTGGAAATGACATCAATATTCTGAAACCCAGATATTCAAAATAGAAGGGGAGGTCACATAAAGCAAAACCTGTGAACCTCGCTGTGTATAACTATGTGTATCTTTATGCAATGAAGGCAGTTGACTCAGTCCTGAAATGACCAGCTGATGGCTGTCCTTGTGAGAATGTGTATGCACTCTGCTACCAGAAGCACCAAGATGGGTGACTTTCTATTAAATTATCTGATCAATGCCCTTTGCAAGATATTTTTTCTTCTTTAAGAATTTTTTTTTCTCTTTGGTGAAAGTAGCTACACTTGTATCCCCTGTGGCTTTCAAATTCTGAAGAACTGAAAAAGAAATAATTGAAAGCAAATCAAATGAAAGTTAATTTGGTTGTGTACAAAAGCAGGAACCTCTCTTCAATTTCCATCCTAGATCTAAGGAAGTACAAAAGCTAAAAGTAGGCAGATGGTGGCCAAGCTAACCTTGGATGTTTCTTGCTTAATCTGACTATTTCAACTTTTTAATTTGGTTCTTTTCTGTTCTACACCTTAAAAAAAAGGTAGGATATTTTTAGATGAAAGAAATAACATATTTTGTGAGCAGGTGGAAAGCTAAAAAATTCCAGTCACCAGGTGCCACACTATCTAACAGCACACCAGGTATAAAAAAGTAGAAAAATAACCTTGAAGGGTATCTGGGGAAAATTCCAAGAAAAGTCCGACAGTGATTATCCTAACTCTGGCAACTGTTTTGCTTTACAACTAAGCTACAAAGAAATCACAACTGTTAGAAAGGTACATGCTAATTGGAAACACCTCCAAATCGAGAAGAAATATATTCAGAACACTGGGTACCTGCTTTCAGAGTTAACTTACTCCTCATTCTGAGGGCTGCTCTAGCCTTTGTTCACTTGTGGCTGTCCTACATGCTTAGTTAAGAGGCCATCAATTCCAGGAAGCTGTCCCTTAGCCAAGCCAATTCAACAACTATGTGTTACTTACCAATGACATGCCAGGTTCTGAGGGACCATCATCCATAAAAGCAGGCATTGACCTCATGGTACCAAGGGTCTAATGAAAAGAGAGACCTCAGTAAGTATGGACTGAATGTTCAGTGTGAACTAGACACTGACATTGGAAAATACTAAGAAAAGAGTAAGAGGTAACATACATGTGTGTATATGTGTGTGTCTATATGTGCATACACACACACACGCACACACACAGGCATAGATCTGCCCTATATGTCATCATAGAATTGGGTTGAGGACCCCTAGGAGATACTAACATCTGCAACTTTTTAAGTCTGTTATATAAATGGTGATATAAAGTAGGCACAGCTTCCCATACACTTCCCATCAGGTCTAGATTACTTATAACACCTAAGTCACGATAAGTACTGATAAAATAGTTGTTTAGTGTTTTTTGGGGACTCATAACAAAGAAAAATATTTGTGCATGTTTGGTTGATTAAATGTACAGATGTGGAACACACTGACATGGGGCTGATTGTCAGTGTGTCTGTGACAGATGAGAGATAGACAATAGATACAACTTATTCATGCATGTGAATCTACGCAATTCATAAACATACAAGCAGTATCCCAACCATTTATAAATAATAAAATAGGGCTGGGGAGATGGTGCCAAAGGTAGGAGCACCTGCTACACAAGCATGAAGATGTACACTTGTGATGGCCACATATGCCTGTAACCCTAGTCGCGAGGGAGATGGAAACAAGAGAACGGCTAGGGCACATGGTTCTGGGAGTCTGGCAGAAAAGCAGGCAGCTCTAGGTTTAGAGAGAAACTCCATCCCAAGGAAACAGAAGGAAAGCACTAAAGAAGGCCACGCACATGCTGCTCCAGCCTCTGCATGGGACACAGGCATTCGCACATACACATGTGCACATATTATACATGCATGCCACATGCACAGAGAGAGTTATTTATAAAATTACAATAGCATTTCCATTGGAATTTGTAAGTTGCAAAGCATTTCACATCAGTTTTTATTTGATGTTCAAAAAAAAGCCATAGATAGGAAGCATCGCTAGTTTTGTTTTTACTTATTTTTCCTATTAGGTAGAAACTTTGTATGGATACATCAAGTGTTGGCACCATCATTCCCCTCCTCCCTGCTCCCACTCCTGGTATAATTTCACACATGTCAAAGCTAATGAGTAAGCCAGATGGGTAAACATAAAGATACCTGTGCTATGCCGGGCGTGGTGGCACACGCCTTTAATCCCAGCACTCAGGAGGCAGAGGTAGGAGGATTGCCATGAGTTTGAGGGCACCCTGAGACTGCAGAGTGATTTCCAGGTCAGCCTGAGCTAGAGTGAGACCCTATCTCAGAAAAGAAAAAAAGAAAGATACCTGTGCTGGAAGAGGAAACACCAAGTTCAGAACAGGACTACTTCTGGAGAGGGAGGAAGGGAGGGGAGCCAGGTGAGGGAAGATGTTAATTAATTCTTCATAATAAGTACACAGTTCCTCCTTTATTAAATGTCGCTTTGATGTATTTCAAAAATAATGCCCACAATAACAAAGAAAAAAATACAACAAAGGAAAAGGAATTAAGCCCCTTTAAATATACTCTCACTCTTATTACCAGTAACCATCTAAAAGGCTGATTTTTAAAATTTTTTCCTTTAAAACTTATTTTCCTATTCATTTTAAATATTTTTTTCTTCCCTCTCTCCTTTCTCCCCTCCAATTCAGGAATCAAATTATCCTGCTTTCAATAATTACTAGGACAAAGCCGGGCGTGGTGGCGCACGCCTTTAATCCCAGCACTCGGGAGGCAGAGGTAGAAGGATTGCTGTGAGTTCGAGGCCACCCTGAGACTCCATAGTGAATTCCAGGTCAGCCTGGGCTAGAGTGAGACCCTACCTTGAAAAACCAAAAAAAAATAATAATAATAATAATTACTAGGACAAATTGTATGTGGTTTTCCACTAGCAAAGGGTGATCATCCAGAGGGCAGGGTCCTGTCTCCCACTCCCACTTGCAGACCCCTGATTTAGTACCATGTCTGGCTAGTAAGTGATGATGAGTGTGTGTTGTAATGCACACACACTCAATCACATGCCCACCACCACACATGGGCTTCACAAAATGTTAGCAGAAATTGCTTACTTTTCTTTTTTTCTCTTTTCCATAGCAGCCTACTCTTTCATTTAGGATTGGGAATCAAAAGAGAGAGAGAGAACTAATGTTTTGTTTTGTTTTTCAAAAACCTCTGGGTCTATCTCACAAATGTCTTCAAGTGTGGCTGCTTCTGCTTGAATTACAAGTCCTCCTGAACTTGTAAGCAAGGTTTAGTTGCATTATACTTCAAGAAAAATGAGGATTCAGTATTGATTTTTTTTCCCCTCTGATTCAAAGAGAGTGCAGGTGTCTAAGTATTTATGAAATTGATTGACTCCCCTCCAGCAGCCAATTGATAATAAGTTTAAGCTTCCATGTGAGGCTGTAAAAGTTTGATTATATGAACAATACCAATAGTCGTGGGTTCATAAATCTTAAGAGAAAGGATGCATATGTCACATATAATGCATGAAAAAGTTCTTCTTTTATCATGGATAACTCTCTATTGTGTGGAGACCCAGTTGATCAGCGATTCCATTATTTGAATAAGTATCTGGAGTCTTGTTTTCTTTCAAGAAGGCAGGTGCAGGAAGAAGCAGGAAGCCTGCCAACAAAGATGATAAATGGCCATTTGGTGCTGGTGACTGACCAGGACTGTACGGCTGCAGGGCTGCCAGGAATCAAGAGGAGGAAAGTGACCAGAAATAAGGAGGAAAGACATTTGACGACAACTGTAGAGTTTACTTTTGGTCTTCATTACCTTTGTGGGTTTTTTTTTTTTTAAGAGTCCATGTTCATTTTGTAGCCTGCAGAGTGAAGAACTGTTGAAAACAATTGTGCAATGCCCAGGAGATTATGTTACACCTGCTGAGGTCAAACACAAACCCAGAGCTGAGAGAGAGAACTGGTCAGAAGAGGCAGGCAAATGACACAAGTAGACAAATGACCTGAAGCAAAGGTGAGGGTGAGGTGTTGCTGCTGTGGTCCCATTTGTGACAGAACACCTGGGCCATGCTTAAAGGAGACATTCTGCCCCCATCGACCACATTGAACAGGGATACTTGCCTATGTACTGGGTTTCATACCCTAAAATTCAGTAGAATAAATGTACCAATAGTAACCATATAGCAGGCACCACAGTAGATTTTGAAATGAGTGTATTCTGTTACTAACTCCTGCCTATAGTCTATCTTTTGTTCCAAGGTTATACATCACTGATTCATAATCGTGTGATGATGCTGTTGGGATGACCACTGGCAATGCCTACTCTCCACTTAGTAAACTCAATAAGAACCTATCGCGTGCCTACAATGTACTTGACACTCAGTTGGATACTAAGATCCAGAACCTGTCCTCGAGCTTGTGGTCTATGAGAAGAAAGCATCACATCCTGAACAAGTGTGGGAGGTGCGCCCGAGGCATCAGAAAATAATGAGCTGGAGATGCAGGTATGAGTAACAGCTCTTTTCAGCACTCATCTATATTGCTAAAATCCAGGATGGGATTCAAGAGATGGCTCAGCAGTTAAGGTGCTTGCCTGGGAAGCTTAAGGACCCAGGTTCAATCCCCCAGTACTCATGTAAGCCAGATGTACAAGGTGGTACATACATCTGTCGTTCATTTGCAGTGGCTAGAGACCCTAGCATGCCCATTCACTATCTTACTCTCTCTTGTCTCTCTCTCTCTCTCTCTTCTCTCTCGCCCTCTCTCTCTCTCTCCAGTAAGTAAATAAATATAATCCAGGGTGAAAATGCAGCTGCTAAGATGTATAAGTGGATTCTCAGAATTTACAGCCCAAAAGACACTGAACTTCAGACTAAACAATTTGAAAGGGATATTCATGAGACATCCCTACAGGTTTTGAATGGAGAAGCTACATGATTAATTCACACCTGGAAGTAGATACTTCTAATACAATGTGGTGGACATGGATGGAAACAAGACACAAGGGTCATGGGAACAAAGCAAAGCAGAGGACTATGTCTGTGCTTCCGAGAGAAGAGCACACAAAGATGGGTTTTAGAGGATCTGTAGGAGTTCACCAGACAGAAAAGGAATGGAAAATATTTCTATCAGATGGGGGGATGTGAGGGAAAGAATAAGGTGGGAGGGAAGAAGGGAATAGATGCACTAAGGAAGAAAGGAAGGGAAGGATAGTGACATGAAAACAGAAAGATGAAACAGAAATGTGACAGCTGATGACATCTAGGCCTTAGAAATGAAGAGGGAAATATGAAAATATTCAATTGATAAATAAAGGGGGCTGAGGTCAGTTCAAAACTCAATGTATTGTCTTCATTGGCTGCAGAACTGTCTGCACTGAATAATTTAGGCAGATTCCCAGAGAACAGGACAAAGAACCCAGAAACGTGGATTTGATTATTTACTTTGACAGAAACAAAGCAGTAGTTTTGGCAATGTTCATGTGTGAGTGTGTGTGTGTGTGTGTGCACGCGCGCACGCGTTTTACATCTCTAAAATGGGGGAGAGCACCTCGTTGTATGGCAAGAAACAGCTTTAAGCTTTTGTGAACCACAGACACAGAGGCCCCTGCAAATTGAGAGAGGGTGGCTCCCCGCTTCGGGTGAAGCCTCACAGCGCTGCCTGCTCTCTAAGTTGGTTGCTGTTCACTTCATGGACAATCATCACCAGGGAAAGGCTATCATCAACAGTGAAATACCTGACTTGCAGAAGATACAAAGTTCAGGTGCAATTTTCACATCCAGGAGGAGCCACACCCACTCTTTGCATTTCCTGTCGTCATCTGGCAGGCAGGCGGCCCCGGACTGCAGCATTGCCACAGGTGACAGTCAGGTAGATACAATGTGAACCAAAGTCTGGGTTCCTGCTACTGTTGCCGGCAACTCCAGCCAGGGCTTTGAGCCTTAGTTTACTTGTCTAACAAGGAGCCACGATGTTTATCTCATGAAGAGCAAATGAGACAGACTGAGTGAAGCACTCCACCCTCTAAGGTGAGTTTAGACAGTGTTGACTAAGCCAGAAGCTTTAGAGGAACGACAGCTAGGCTGGACTACTTAGCCATGAAGAGTAATAAGACCAAGGACATGAGCTCTTGCAGGATTTAGTCATAGGGAACCTGTTGATCCCCATTCAAATGCTATGACTGGTACTTATTTACAAGATGTGCATTTAATAGTCTGGTTTGTTCTCCATGATGACTGTCGTTGATAATTATCTCAAAAGCAAACCCAGCAACAAGCTGTGGTCCTGCTTGGCTACAATCTAACCTTCGCTGCTGGAGGATGCATCCTAACCATGTCATTGCAGATCTATCATGGACTCTGTAATCTTGGGCACATGCTTTAATTCCTTGTCATATATTCTCATCTATAATGTAAAAGATTTATACTCTCCAATTTCATGATGAGCTGCCTATCAAGTTTATTGAATAACAAGATACAATATCTAAGACAGGCGTGGTGGCACACGCCTTTATTCCCAGCACTCGGGAGGCAGAGATAGGAGGATCGCTGTGAGTTTGAGGCCAACCTGAGACTCTATAGTGAATTCCAGGACAGCCTGGGCTAGAGTGAGACCGTACCTTGAAAAACCAAGGGAAAAAAAAAAAAGATACAATATCTTAAGCTCTAAGTGGTGAGAAAAAGGGGGTAGAATGGAGATAGGATGATTGCATTACTTTAAGCATGACTTGAGAGATTGTCATGGAATGTGTGTGTAGAAAGCGAAACACTGTTTTCTGGAGCAACACATTGGCCACAGCAATGTTATTTCTAGGTCGTTAGTATACACATTGTATATGTCCACATGCTAAAAATTTGCCCAGGTGAACATGCTTATCTCAAGTAAGATATTGATAGAAATTCTAAGTGTGTTAGTCAGTGTGGTAGTTTGATTCAGGTGTCCCCCATAAACTTAGGTGTTCTAAATGCTAGGTTCCCAGCTGATGGAGATTTGGGAATTAACATCTCTTGGAGGCAGTGTATTGTTGGGGGTGGGCTTATGGGTGTTATAGCCAGTTTCCCCATGCCCGTGTTTGGCACACTCTCCTGTTGCTTTTGTCCACCTTATGTTGGCCAAGGGATGATATCCACCCTCTGCTCATGTCATCATTTTTCCCTGCCATAATACATCTTTATTATGAGCCTGTAAGCCAAAATAAACCTCTTTTTTCCCACAAGCTGCTTTTGGTTGGGTGATTTCTACCAGCAATGCAAACCTGACTGCAACAGTCAGCTACCCATGACTATAACAAACATTCAGCTTATAAAGACAAAATGTTTCTTTTGGCTCACAGTTTGGGGGGTTGGGCCTGTTGCTTTTGAGCCTGTGGTGAGGCAGCATGCCAATGAAGGGGAGCACAAGGAGGTCAAAGTCCTTCACTTCAGAGTAGGGGAGAAAGAGAAAGAGTAAGGCACGGATGAGACCAGGCCCCACACTTTGATTTGAAGGCACATCGCCCAGGCCCCAAAGACATCTCGCCAGCTTCTAAGATTCTAACACCTCCCCAAAACTTCGTAGGCTGTGAACTAAGACTGAAATGCATGAGTCTTTGGAGAGCATTCTAGATTTTCAGCATCCAATTCTTACATGTTCAGTACTGTGATAAAACTCTGAACTCTCATAATAGGCTAGCTGACTGAGAAAATGAAGGCCCCCAAGTGAGTTCACAGCCTGATAAAGCATCCTGGGCTGACCCTGATGACACCAGGCACTTGCCCTCATCTCCTGGAATTATAACCATTTTGAGTTCAAGGTACCCCTCATGAAAAGCTGTTCTGCAGACTTGATCTCTTCTAAGCCGTATCTTCTAATGTGCTACCTTGACACAGACATTATAGTGGCCTTCTTTTTCCCCTAGAGAGTAAGCTCATATAAAATAGCAAAAGACTGGGCTAGACAGATGGCTTAGCAGTGAAGGTACTTTCCTGTAAAGCCTAAGGAACCAGATTCAGTTCCCCAGTACCCACATAAGCCAGATACACAAGTTGGCACATGCATCTGGAGTTGTTAAGAGTGGCTAGAGGTCCTGGCACACACACATTCTCTCCTCTCTCTCTCTCTCTTTCTCAAATAAGTAAATAAATAAAATATATTTTTTTAAGAACAAATGGGGCTGGAGTGATGGCCTTAGCAATCAAGGCACTTGCCTGTGATGCCTAAGGACCCGTGTTTGACTCTCTAGGTCCCATGTAAACCAGACGCACAAGGTGATGCAAGAGCTCAAGGTCACATGTTGGCACAAGGTGGCACATGCGTCTGGAGTTCGATTGCAGTGGCTGAAGGCCCTGGCATGCCAATTCTTTCTCTCTCCTGCGCGCTCTTGTTCTTGCTTGCTCTCCCTCTCATAAAAAAATAAAATAAAATTATATATAAAAATAGAAAATGGCTGAAGGTGAGCCTTAGGGTCATCATGTTTTTCAATAAGGAGAGTTCAGAGTTTAGCCGGAATACTTCCTTTTTTATAGGACAAACTAGGTCTCCTAGGAGGGACAAATGATCCAGATCCACACTACACACAGCTAGTCAGAGGCCAGCTGGTGAGGGGCACAAAGGCTTCCTCACTAGTGTGTGGCCTGCGTCTGTCTCTTCCTGTTACCCAACCATATCTTCCTGGTATTTTTTCCAGGCTCTCTGGTTCCCATAAATCACAAGTTCATTCTATTCACACACAAAGTCTAGCTTGTTCCAGTTTATTTTTATGCTGCCAGTGTGTTCCTTTTAGACGCAGGGAGAACAACATTTTAACACAGGTTATTTTCCTCCCACCACTTGAACACCTGACGATATGTGCCTGAGAGTGTATTAGTCATTCTTTCTATGCTAGTGTGACTCAATGGGGGGATCATCTGGGGGCTCGAATCACTGCTTCCAGCCTAGCTACTCCAATGATCCATGAAGGGACAACCGAGTGCCCTCTGCCCAACTCCATTTCATATGGAAGGAGAAAACATCCTTTTTTCAATTGGAGGGGTCACCAAGGTCTTTAAAAAGCCACCTTAATAGCAAAATAATATGAATAATGCAAGTGTGCATATGACACTATACAACTAAACTATAAAGTTTTACTAGACATAATGATTGCCATTAGTAATTATTTTAAAAATCAATATGCCATTCAATATAACCATATTTTACCATAATGGAAAACATGTCACACTAACTGTGAGAGGACATAGCCTACCTCTGTCACTTTAACTCCATCACCAACTGTGTCATCTAGAGGCATTGTTTAACTCTCTCCGATTTTTTGCTCATCTATGGATTGCAAACCTAGACTCTTCAATTCCTAATTTCATGACTTAAATATATTATTTATTAATACAAGGGATTCTTTGCCCAAAGGACAAATGGGGGGAAATAAGAACACGGTATGCATATAGGATACTGAAATTACTTTAAGAAATCAGATAATAAAGCAAGAAGAAGAAAGGAAGAAGGAGAAGAAAACAGAGGAGAAGAGAAGAAGAAAGAAAGCAAAAGTGCTTGCTCTTCTTTAATCTTCCTGCATGTCTGAGTCAGTCTGAGCACAGCTGAAGTTTCTGACCAACACCCCACAGGTCCTCTGACACTGGTTGTTTTGTCTAAGGGGTCAAAGATCAAGAAGGGAAAGTAGAAAGAACTATTTTCATGTCCCCATTGTAAATACACCATCCTCTGTCCGAGGGTGAGAAACGCCCTTCTGAGAGACCCTATGCTGTCCTCTCCCTCCCAAATGCCAGTCTCCTTCCTAGAATCATGGTATGATACGATGGAGGGTTTATTTATCCAAAATCTACTCTCAGTTCTTTATTAAGTGTTCATTGATTTAATCATCGCAAGAGCCTAAGAGGGGGCTGGAGATATGGCTTAGTGGTTAAGGTGCTTGTCTACATGCCTAAGGACCAAGGTTTGATTCCCCAGAACCCATATAAGTCAGATGCATGTGGTGGCACATGCATCTAGAGTTTGTTTGCAGTGGCTGGAAGTCCTGGCATGCCTATTCTCTCTCTCTCTTTCTCTCTCTCTCAAATAACTTAATTTTATAAAAGAACCTAAGAGGTAGGTAGTCTTAATAATCTTATTTGAGCTTTTTAAATCTTCATTTGCATGCACACATATGCATGCATGATGTGTGTGGGCAAGGGGTGGGCACCAGGTGCTCCTGCATGGCACACACCAGATGCTTGTGCCACTTTTTCCATCTGGCTTATGTGGCTTGGAATTGAACCTGCATTGACAGGCTTTTCAAGCAAGCGCCTTTAACTGCTGAGCCATCTCCTCAGCCCCACTACTAATCTCATTTTACAGGTAAGGAGTTGAAGTCAGAAAGATGCTAAGTATCATACCAAGTCCACCTAACAGTCAAGTGGCAGAGGAGGAGTCAATCTCCATCAATGTATCTGCAGTCTGTGTTCTTGGACATGAACTTGGCATCCTGGAGTCAAGGGCTCCCATGTTTTTCTTAGATAAAACAGGGACCCCTGGATGTATCTTAAAAGCAGAACTCTAAAAACTATCTCTATGGGTTTTAGTCATATATATATATATATATATATATATATATATACATACATATATATATGTATATATATACATATATATATGTATATATATATGTATATATATACATATATATATGTATATATATATATATATATATATGGCTTACAAATTTATTTTCTCTTTCCCTTAACATCTCAAGCTAGACCTCTATCTCTCTCTCCTCACATTCATTCTTCATTGGTGAACTTTTCTCAATGAGGCTCAATTTGGGAGCTGCTTTAGAATGCATTGGCTCACCTGGTCATAGAAAAAGGCGTGCTTTTTTCTAGTGGGTAGATTTGTGTTCATGTACACATACTTCTGTGTGTATGTGAGTGTATACATGCACACAATACACACATTTGTTTTAAGATATATTTTTATAAATACCTTAAGGCTTAGTATTTGTTGCCTGAAAGGGAAAAAATAGGCATTTGATTTGCTCGAATTTGATAAACAGAGTTTCTAGCTGCTATTCTTTTACTCTAGTCAAACACCTATGCTCAAGTTGAAATTGGTTTTCTTCCCTTTCCAGGAGCCTAGATGAGGTGCCAAGAGTGAATTAATTTTCTCCTGACATCCTCGATGCTCTGTTCCATCCACACTCAGCATGAATTTCACCAATAATTATATTTTAAAGATAGAAATGTATAATGTGAACAACCACACACCCATAATTTTTAAGCTAAACACACATAATTCTGGAGAAAAATGTAAACAACCAAAATTGACATGAAGCATTAGAAAATTGAAATTCTCTAACCTATTAAATACTTAAATTGTACACATAAGATTCTTTTTCTCCTGAAAGAAAGTCCTCAGTTCACATAGATTTATGTCAAACCTTAAAACACCCAGTAATTCTTTTCTTAGATAAATTGTTCTAGAATACAGAAAAATAAAGTAGCCTAACTAACTGTATGAGGCTATGAGTTTGTACCAAAACTAGGTAAGTGTATATAAAAAGACAGTGTAGTTCCATTTCATTTGATTAAAGATATGCAAATATCTCAAAATATTACCTACTGAATATTCAAACATATATCATGAACAAATAGGACATTTTTAACATGGGAAAAGATGGCAGACTTTCTAAATATCCATTTAATTCATATCAATGGACTAAAGTAGAAAAATTACAGTCACCTCCATACATATAGGGAAATAACTTTTAATAATTTACTGCCAATGTAATGTTTTTAATTAACTAATTATTTTTTTATTTGCAAACAGAGAGAGAAGAGAGAGAGAGAGAGAGAGAATGAAGCTCCAGGGCCTCTGTCCACTGTAAACAAACTCTAGATGCATGTGTCTCTCTGTGAGTCTGGCTTTACGTGGGTCCTGGGAAACTGAGCCCTGATCTTTAGGCTTTGCAGAAAAGCATCATAACCACTGAGCAATCTCTCCAGCCCAGGAGAGGCAATGGTGGAACAGATCCTTTTGTCCATTTTGACAATTGCTGTTAGTCCAAGTTGTCTCAGTCTTTTCCTGGTCTTCAGTTCCATTCCCTCTAAGCTACTTCCCTCCTTCTACTCTGATCTACTCTGTTTTCTGAATTCAGGCTATGAATCCCATAACTTAATATCCTTCAATGGTTTTTCATCATTGTCCTCGTGGTCCTCAAATCTGACCTCTACTAATTCACCCAACTTCATTTCTGACTACAATCCCTTCACTCACTGGCCTCAAGCATATGAACTTGCTTCCTCTCCAGGATCCTGTAGTAGCCAGTCCTCATATTGACATACTCTTGGCCTTCTTTTTCTTTGGGCCCTCTGAATAAGTCCACATCATCATGTACTGCTTTCTAACAGTGTTTCAGATCTCCCACTCCCTGGCACAAATCTCCTTAAGGGGACTGGTAATGTTGTGCACTTACCTGTTCCCACTTTCCTTGACACAGATTAGCTGTATGATAAATGTCTCCTACATGGCTGAAGAAGTGGATGGACTAATGCATAGTTTGCCTTCTTTCAGGTCTAGAACTAAGGCTGGGAGAGAATAAATAACTTGGAACCAATCTTTAGAACAAATGCAAAACAGAGTTTGTCAAAACTAATTGTCAAGGGCGGGAAAACAGCCTTTCCTAAAGAGGCCACCTCAGTAACTGTGGGATGAGAAAGAACTTTTGAGGGGCAGAATCTTGTCAAGTAAGTCTCCCATGAATCTTTCTCACATTCCTCATGCTTCTAATAGAGCTTTCCCCAAGAATAGTAGGTAAAATAAGCAGTAAGTTACATTCCTGAAATTTTAAAAGTGCTGTAAATATAAATACCTGAAAGTTTTATTTCTTAGTGCCTCATCTCTATTTGGAGACAAAGAAATATAATATTTTGCTGGCAAGCACCATCCTTTGAAAGAAAATCCTGTTACAGAGGCTAACTGGAAGAGAGAGAGAGAGAGATCTGGAAAGAACACCCAGAGCATGCATTCAGCTTGCCACCTCTGTGAGGACTGGGTGACTGGGGTGGGGAGATGGCTTGGGTGATAAAGTGCTTGCCTTGAAAACAATGAGGATCTGAGTTGGATCTCCAGAACTCAAGCAAAAAGCAGGGCGGGCGTGGTGGCACATGTTTGTAATCCCAGCGCTGGGAAGGTGGACAAGGCTGATCCCTAAGGCTTACTGGCCAGCCATCCTAGCCTACTTGGCAAGCTCCGGGCCAATAAGAGACCTTATCTCACAAAAGTGGTGCCTGCCTGAGGATGATACCCAAGGTGGTCCCTTGTTCTCTACATGCAAGCATACATACATGCACACGCTGCATACCCAGACAAGGTGACTGGCATTACCTGCTCTGCCCAGACAGGTAGAATTCTGTTTATATCCAATTGAAAAAAAATCAGGTCAACACTGTTATTCTAGCTATCCGGAAGCATGGAGAGAAGAAAAAGAAAATTTAACCTGTCATAATCCTGCCCTAAATCCAAGAGGGATTTGTTCATAACAAGGAGAAAATAGATATCAGGATAGACAACATACAGTGCTTGTCACAGGACCAGATGCCACTGAATGCTACAACTCAAAATAGAATGTGCTCATAATCTCTACTCAAGTATAAACACTGGCAATCTTAAACTTTCTCCTCCTCATACCTCTGGAATAAAAAAAAAAATTGAAGCCCACCTGTCACTCAAGTGACAGCTTTGTTCCCATGCTTCTTCTGAAAACCCAGCCCTAGAGCAAAGGGGTAGGAAGCCCAGGAAATGCCCCGGCTCTCCAGTCACCACTTGCCTCCCTCCCCTTTCTCAGTGCAGCAAATGACCATCAAACCTTCTGCTCCCTGAGGACCAAACACCGAAAATAATTTTCTTTGAGAAGACTTTGTTCAACCTAATTTGTGAGTAAAATTTCCTAAAGGCAGCAGTGAAAGGCCTAAGATAATGAGGAAGTCTTCAAACTCCAGGCTGCTGATGAAATCTGCTCCCCGTGTTACCATATACCATTAATCACCTGTTACTAGGCAGAGCCACGAAGCCCAGAGAGAGGTCAGCGGATCACATGATCCGCAGCATCCCCCACCCCCTAGTGTCCTGCTGCTTACACCAGGACATATGTGACTTTGTCACTTAGCAGAACTCACAACCTATGTTGGTTTTTCATATGAAGGGTTTCTTTCAGAGAGTAGAGACTTTCTGAGTAAAACAAAGCAGAAATGCTGGAGGTGGGGCAGCCAAGGTGTGTGGTGGGGAGAGGTTATTAACAACAAAAAAGGATGTGTGGAGGACATACCTCACAGAAAAAGGAACCAAACTGGAGCCAAATTTAAATTTATTTTCTTATCCAGTAGATTAATGTGTCCTCATTGGAAAATTATGGGTACTTTTACCTGTCATTTTTGGTAAACATTAAAATTTGATCTTTTTCGATTCAAGCCAGACATTTCATCAGTTTCCACAAAACACACCTTTTCTTGTCAAATCCTCTATAAACCAGATCCCAGCAAGTCAGACTAGTAAAAGGTCTTACTCTGCATTGACTGGCCTTCTCCTTCGCCGTTTATAAGTCAGAGTAGATTTAGAAAGTTCTTAAAGACACATGAGTTAACATCTCAAAACCTTCTTGAGATATTTTTGATATTAGCAAATCTCCTAATCACAATTTACCTATTAATTCCCTCTTCTGAAGACTCTAGGATTTTCTTAATACTAAGGAATAATGGAAAATAAAGCAAAAAAATCACTTATTAAAGGAGGATGGCACATTTATTTTATTATAAACATTTTCTTACTAGATTGATTCAATCTATCCTTTTTTGATGTACTTGGAACAAGATGTCAGGTAGGAAACAATTAATAGAAACAAACAAAAAATGAACCAGATAAATAAAATGGGCAACATAACTATTTTATTTCCATATAATTTCAGATAAGAAATAATTAGTCTATTATATACCTGGAAGCTCCCAGTTTTAGTTTCTCAAGTCCTCTATTTTTTTTTCAGATGAAAACTGCCCCACATTTATACAAAAGAAGAAAAAATTGCATAGCAATAAGTCACCATGACAAGTACGAATATTTTAAGTTCAATTCAGAATTTCTATGTCTGTTTTTGGCTTATGCTAACTCTTCTAAGTGATATAAGCAATTTATTTATAATTTCTACAAGTCATAAATCATGCTATAGGGAATGTTATATAGGACACATTCTGGACAGGAATGAAAATTGTCAAGAGTTCAAGCTCACATGCATTTTGACCAGCAGCCCCACAATTAGGAATTTGCATCATCCCAGACAAGTATATAATAAAGATATTTGAAATCCATTCACCACAATTCCTAGTACTAGAGAGAAAACAAACTCCATGGACAACATGTGAAGGAAGAGGTCAGTTTTACAAAAATCATTCTGCGTGTGAGTATGTTAATATCTACAAAAGGATCTGCACCAAAAAGCAGTTGTTGGCATTGATTGGCCCATATATAATTTCTGCCCTTTTATACCTCTTGCTGATTTATTTCTTTCCTTCCTGTAAAAAAAAAAAAAAAAGTTAATGAGAAAACTATGCAATCAGTGATTTCCATTTTGAGAAAAGGAGTTGAGGGGGAGGGTCCTGCACTCATGCCTGCCTTCACATCTGGGTTAGTGACATGCATGCAAAGGGTCTAAAGAGAGAGGTGGAGAAAAAGTATGGAGGAAGGCTTCACCACACTAAATGAAAAGCAAACAATATGCATATCAGCATCCTGAGATGTACCACTCTGCTGGGAAAAGCCAAGACAAAAGAATTATCAGACACCCCAGTTCAAAGCACATTGCACCTGTCAAAACGTCTGTCATCGTCTATAGAAGCGCACCATCCTGAGAGAAAAGGGAAACTGCAGAAAAGTCACTCAGGAACAACAGCTTACTTTGTCTCCTTCCTCTTGCCAACTCTTCCATCTGAAAGCCATTGAGCTCCATGCTAAAGATTGCCTGGAAGGACCAGACAATAGGAAGGTCTCTTTCATTGTCAAGGACAGTTACACTTTGAAGATGACGCTCAAAAGAGGTTAAAATGGGTCAACAAGCAATTGTTGAGCCTATGCAAGGACATGTGAAGAGAACATTGTTAAAGTTACACGCACACAAATCTCAATCTCAAAGAATTCAACTTTAACCTAGAGGAGGTGTGGAAGGAGCTAACATGCAATACCGATTTCGGATTTCACCTCCTTCCCGGAAAAAGCGAGTGGGGAGGGGACCAACCTCCCAAGGAATTAATTAATACACAGTGCAGGGCTTTTTTTTTTTTTTTTTGTCATTCAGAACATGGAGACATACCACATATTACAAAAAGAAATGTAAGATAGGGCAAAGGGAAAAATGTTATTTTTTTAAAGACATAAAATCATGCAAGAACTAGGCAATTCTAGTTTTAAAAATTATATTTTCTGGCTAGGCATGATGACATGTGCCTGCAACCCCAACACTTAGAAGGCAAGAGGATTACCCTGAGCTCAAAGCCATCTCCAGTGAGACCCTATCTCAAAAAAAAAAATACATTTTCTGCATGTACTTTAAGAAATACGTGTAATGTTTAGTCAGATGAATGCTAAGTGGCAGGTGAGTAAATAGTAATTTTTACTTTTGTGCAGTTTCTGAGCTAGTCTGAATAAGAAAACTTCAGAAGCCTGTCTGAGGACAGTGGACATAGGAAGAAGCAGCATAGTGAATGGAAGTCAGCAGACACACTGGTGTACGGCCTGGCTGTGCCTTGCACAAGACATGTGACTTTGGACAAGTCACCTAGCTTCTCTATTGTCAGTTTCCTGTTGGGACAAAGGGACTAACAGCAACCTGCCACAATTGTATTAGGAGCACTAAAAAAAAAGAAAAAAATTGCATCCAGGAGAAAGGAGAGCAGCATTATTCATAATACTCCACAGGGGAAAACTACCCTGATGGTCACAGGCAGGTTAATGGATAAGCAACATGTGATACATCCATGATAGAGAGTTTTGTCACCCTGAAAAGAAAGTGGTCAAGGAAACAGTGATGAATCTTGAAAAATGAAAAGCCAATCACGTAAAAACTGCATATATGATCTGCTTATGTTGAAGAAGCAGGATAGGGGCATCTGTAGAAGCAAAAAGTGGATCTGTGGTTATTTATCGACTGTGGGAGGTTGGGGGAGGGAACAGTAAGATACCTACAGGGCACAGGATTTCTATCTGGCAGCTGTAAGGACGACTGAGGTGATGACCACATATACCTGTGAGTAGACTAGCACTAGTGAACTGTTCACTTTAAGCAGGTGATTGATATGGCACATGAATATAATAATTTCACTATAAAACTGTTAAATTAAAAAAATAACCAGCAAGGATGGCAGCAAAACTCTGTGGCAAAAATTTTAAATGATCAAAAAGAAAGTAAAATGTGGGTGGAATGGAATGAGGGTAGTGTAATAAAAGAATCAGAGCAGTGCTTGCCACATCTCAAGTATTTGATAAAATATCAAAATTCCTTTTAATGAATTAATATAAACCATTAAGATAAACCCTTGTAAGATTACTATGTATCATTTTAGAAAGATGTTCATTTTAATCTTAAAGTATTCATCTTTAATAATATTTTTATTTTTAATTTATATATTTTATTTACTTATTTGAAAGAGGGAGAGAGAATGGGCATGCTAGGACCTCCAGCCATTGGAAACCAACTCCAGATGCATGTGCTACGTTGTGTCTCTGGCTTATGTGGGTCCTGGGGAGTGGAATCTGGGTCATTTGGCTTTGTAGACAAGCCCCTTAACTGCTAAGCCATCTCTCCTGCCCTAAGAATATTTTTAACTCAAGTTATCTCCTGAGGTCTAAGGACAACCTAGCCCTAATTAGTCCACTAACAAGGTAAATTTGACAAAATTCCACTCTTTCTCTTCCAGTTTTCTATTGAAGGATTATGACTGCTGTATTTTAAACTTTAGCAATTGATTTGCAATAGACTCAAACCTAAGGAAACTGTAAATAAACATTTATCCTGAAATACCCTCACAACTGGTTATCTTTTATTTATTTATTATTTATTTGTTTGTTTGTTTATTATTTGGGTAGTGCTGAGTCTTGTCATTGTTATTCCAGACTGGATTCATTCTTTTAAAAAGGTGGGCTGGAACAGCTGAGTGTGGTGGCACATGCCTTTAATCTCAATACTCGGGGAGGGGGAGGCTGAGGTAGAAGGATCGCTTGAATTCAAGGGCAGCCTGAGACTAATTCCAGATCAGCCTGGGCTAGAGCAAGAACCTACCTCAAAAAAAAAAAAATAATAATAATGGTGGATTGGTTAACAGTTAAGGCACTTGCTTACAATGCCTAAGGACCCAGGTTCAACTCCCCAGAACCCATGCACAGGGTGGCACATGCATTTGGAGTTGCTTTACAGTGGCTAGAGACCCTAGTGTGCCCATTCTTACTCTCTCTCCTCTTAAAAAAATTAATAAAAATTTTAAGTATTTAATTTTTTCCCAAAAGCTATACATCCTATGTCTAATTTTTTTTAAACGCCTTGTTTGGTTACCAATTTTCAAAATCTCAAACAATTCAAAAAATAAATTGAGTTGGCATACCCCCATAAGATGTCAGTTCCTCCCTTATTCTCCTATCCCATGCGTTAGCATTTGTGTGTAGTTATAGATCTGGAAAAGGAAAAAATAGACCTGTGGTTATTTATGGGTTGTGTAAAATATGTAATTTTATAAAATAAATTTGCCATGCCTTTGAACTTTATCAAAAACGGTTTTACGAAGCAGCTAAAGAAATTTAAACTTCAGAATCCTTCATTTACAAACACTCTTCCAAAGCCTCCTAGTTTCATAATTTTTTTCTTTAAAACTCCCATTCTAAATATATAAGCCTCTGGCTCACAGAAGGTGACTGATCTTTGGTTGTCTCTTCCTACTCTGCACATTGTTTTGTCCCTTCAAGTGCTCTGTGCTTCAAAATCAAGTTGAAATTCTGCCACTGAAAGCCTTTTACAATTATTGTCACCCAAAAGTAACTTTTTGATTCTTCACTTTGCTCGATTTGCTATAAAGCTTCAAAATCATCTTTCCAGAACCTTCTGTTGTCTTGGAGGCCCTCCTCAGTGGCGTTATGGTAGTCACTGTGGGGTCATGAAAGACTCAGTCAGTCCCTATGTGTAGGCACAGTATTTATCATATCATATCACATCATATCATATCATATCATATTATATGTGCACATACACATTACTTTGAACCAAAGCAAGAAAAACAAAATGCCATTTTTTAAGCAGAACTTTTCTAAACCAGTGGTTCAATCTAGCATGGTGTCCCACACCTGTAAATCCAGGACTCAGGAAACTAAGGCAGGAGGATTATGAGGTTCAGGATAGTCTGGGCTATACCTGTCTATAAAGACAAAATTAAATAAATTGGAGGTGCTAAGTTAATAGTTGGTTAATTTAATTCATCAATTACATTTGCTGTTTTGAAATATGGGATTTGCTTTGCATATTATACTATTGCAGTGTGGTTTTTCTGAACATAGGTGATAGAGGCAATTATAGCCACTGTGCTTCTGTTTCCTCATTAGTAGATGGATTATTACTGCTGGTCTCCTGGTTCTATAATGAAGGTTAATACAGTGTATAATAAACCTCTCAGGAACCTGGAAACATGGACTTTGGAAATAGCATTCAATATAAGGCAGAAAAGCCCTTACATAGGCACACTAACCAATGATAATAGATATGCTAATTATCATCAATATTAAAAATAAAATAATGACCTGCATTTGCATACTAGGTCTTTCTCTTCAAAATGCTTTAGCTTGATAGTAAATTTGATCTCAAATTTTCCTTGGAAATAAGCAAAACATGTCATCCCAAAGTAAGCATGAAGAAGAATCAGTCAAATGGAGGGACTGACAACAAACTCTGGTTATAATTGCAGAATGCTTTCTTGGCTTCTCAGGTCCAGTTCATAACCGACCCCTTGGCTTTTCCCATGATGCTCCCACCTTCCCTTTGTGTTGGTTAACTCCAAGGATCTTAAAAAGTGCTGTCATCTCCCTTTGTGTTGGTTAACTCCAAGGATCTTAAAAAGTGCTGTCATCTCCATAAGCTTCCCAGTCACCTTTGTCATGTCCTCAGAGCCTCCTTCATTCAGATTCGTGTTGTTCCACAGAAGTAGGTGCTAGGAATCCCTACTCCTACTTTCCTCTCCAGAGTTCAAACATAATCATGTGTTCTCAACCCACAATTACCACCTCCTCCTGTTCACCATGTTCTCTCAAGGAAGGGGAATTTAACTAGTTTCTATGTTCACCTCACTTAGGATGGTTTATTCTGTCAACTTGACAGAACCTAGAATTACCTATGACGGATGCTCTAGATTAGGTCAGACCCCTAGGCAAGAACATGAGGGATGATCTTGATTACGTTATGTGAAGTGGGAAGACCCACCTTAACTGTGGATGGTACCATTCTATGGGCCAAAGTCCTGGGTTGTATAAAAAGGAGAGCTGGGCAGGGGAGATTGCTTAGCGGTTACAGTGTTTGCCTGCAAAGCCAAAGGACCCAGGTTTGATTCCCCAGGACCCTTGTTATCCATTTGCACAAAGGGGTGCATGCATCTGGAGTTTGTTTGCAGTGGCTGGAGGCCCTGCCAGGCACATTCTCTCTCTCTCTCTCTCTCTCTCTCTCTCTCTCTCTCTCTGTCAAATAAATAAATAAATAATAAAATATTTTTAAAAGGAGAGCTGGCTGGACACCAGCATTATTCATCACTCTGCTTCCTCCCTGTGGGTTGGGCGTGGCCAGCTCTATGGCAAGCTCCTGACTTCAGGCCTTCCCCACCATGCTGGACTGTAACCTGGACCTGTAACATGAAATAACTTTTCTTCCTCCACACTGGCTTTCTTGTCAAGTATTTTGTCCCAACAACAATAGGGTAATCTATCATTTATGTACCAATATCATGTCACAAAATTTTATTTATGGATATTGGTTGAATATCCAACTGTTTATGTGTGCATACCTACCACCTTTAATAATATATGATAGCATTATAATCGTTATACTTGAAGCTTCCTTATCGATGGAATGGAGACTAATAATAATTACTTCATGAAGTGATTGTGAGAGATTAGAATTATTAGTGAATATTAAATTCTTAGTACAGTTCCCTAACACAATATGTGATAAACATTTAGCTCTGTATGTTCAACTATTTTATATATTACAAGGGGATTCTTCACTTCTGAAAATTATTCACTAAAGATTCATTTAAGTATCTAGTTTCCACAATGCTCCAGTATTATAAGTCCATCAATTCCTACTTTCCAATACAGCTTTCAAAACAATATTTTTCCTCCTTGCTTAAAAGATGCTTATAGTATGTGATAAGTAAAGCACTATAAATGAAATCACATATCCCTGAAGAAATAAAAACAAGTTGTAATTCAAAACCTAAGAAACAATCATGCCATAGGATATACAGCCTCATTCTTGTTCTCACCGCCCATACACACATGAATTAGATGTTTCCTAAAGTTGATATATCTTCAATCATAAATATGTATTCTGTACAGTTTTCAGAAATCATAGCTTTGTGAGTGATCTCACTAAATTTACCTATGTGCCTAAATTCTAGTAATAGTTCTGGTTTAACAGCCCATGGCTATGATGATCAGTGTTCAAAGTGCTCCTCATCCATCCCTATCTAAGTGCGTTCAGAGATGGACCAACTAGCTTCTCCTCAAATATATGTACCCAAAATAAGAAAAAAAAAATCAAAGGAGAGCATTTTCTTGAAGGGATTATCGACAGGTTATGAGTTTTACCTAACTTATGTGAAAAGAAATCCTTATTTTGAGCCCTATCAAAGTCCATGGACTTGGTATGCCTCAAGTTTTGAACAATGTTCTCTCAGATGTTTTCTCATATGTATTCTATGGGTCATCAGTGTCACAAGGAGATCTTGACAAATGTTAATTGTTTTAAGAAAATATATATGTGCAAATACCAGGGATCCCTGATTAAATAAGGTTGGGGGACCCTTAGTTAAACAGAGACTACTAGGTTTCATTATGGAATTTCTCTGGTCCCTAATACAGTAATATGTCTCTCTGAGAGGGCAAACAGTGAGCTACATCTCTATGACATATCTATGAACCCTTTTCTTGTGCTACCATTCCATGGACTACATAGGGGGGACTGCTTTAGAATCTGATATAGGTGGTATTTTGTATCTGTTGCCTATATCCCTTTCTTTGATTCTCAGTAGAACTGCTTCTTCTACACTGCATAATTAGCAAATTCACTAATTTGCAACTCTACAGCTAGGGACTCCACCCACCATATTAAGTGTACTTTCTGTTCTTGGAATTGACCATTGTGAATTTATCGTTGTTTTAGAATTTCCTAAGGCAGTAAGTGATCGCTTGACCTGAAAAAAAAAAAAAAAAACATGTGCTAAATGTATATTTAAATGACAAGTTAAAATATCCCAAAATCAAATTTGTATATAAAACCCACCAGTTTGTGCACACACTTCTTCCCAATCAATTGCCGAAGTTAAGTTCAGGCTGTCACATGAACTCTGGTGAGCAGATTCTGTTATATACTCAGGATAAGTTAGCAATCACCATTGGCAATCTCTATATTCCCTTACTATAAAGCATTACTTTATAAAACTCATAGTAATCTGGAAATAGCTCTAAAACATGGGTATACCCCTTCTTTCTAAAGTTTCTTACTCCTAAAGAATGCTACTAGTTAAAGAAATTAAATAGTTTTCAAAGGACTAAGTAGATTCTTAAATGTAAGCTTGCTCAGAGCATCTCATTCATACTGAAATTCTGAGAATTAAATCCTACCATGAGATATAATGTTTTTTTTAATTTTTATTTTATATATGTTACAACAGGTTATACATGATTGTCCTCTCACCTCAACTCCTGTTGTCCTAGAGGCCCTCCTCAGTGAAGTTATGGTAGTCACTGCGGGTTCATGAAAGACTCAGTCAGTCCCTATGTGTAGGCACACTATTATATCATATCATATCATATCATATCATATCATATCATATGTGCACAAACATACACATTACTTTGAACCAAAGCAAGAAAAACAAAATGTATCAAAATTTTACAACTTCCATATATCAAACACTATAAATCCCAGTCAGTGGAGAAATTACAAGACTTCAGATATTTATATTGGTCACATTGATTCCTATTTCTCTCTGAGTGCTAAAAATGGAATCAAAATCCACAGTGAAAAGAGAAACACTCATCTCATAAAATTCCTGATGAACTTGATTTCAATATGACATCATACAATGGTATAAGAAGCTATTAAGCTACTCAACTGTTGTAATTGCTTTAAAAGACCAATTTGTAGGGCTGGTGAGATCGTGTACCAGTTAAGACATCTGCCTGAAAAAGCCTAAGGACCCAGGTTTGATTCCCCAATACCCACGTAAGCCAGAAGCACAAGATGACACCTGTATCTGGAGTTCGTTTGCAGTGGCTGGAGGCCCTGGTATGCCCATTCTATCTACCTCCTTTCTCTCTCTCTCTCTCTCTCTCTCTCTCTCTCTCTCTCTCTCTCTCCCTCTCTCTCTCTCTCTCTCTCTCAAATACATAAATAAATTAATTAATTAAATGTTTTAAGGGCTAGAGAGATGGCTTAGCAGTTAAGGTGCTTGCCTGCAAAGCCAGAGGACCCAGGTTCAATTGCCCAAGACCCAAGTAGGCCAGATGCACAAAGTGGTACATCTGGAGTTCATCTGCAGTGGCTGGATGCCCTGGTGCGCCCATTTGCTGACTCTTTCTCCCTCTCTGCTTCTTTCTCTCTCTCTCAAATATATAAATATAAATTTTAAAAATACATTTTTAAAAGAGACCAATTTGATAATACCTGTCCTAAGTCACTACAGCATTTTCTACTAGAAATCAGAAACTTTGGAATCTCTTTTCTATGCTAAACTGACTTCCAAGTGTTTTAAAGCCTCAAACTAGGATCTGGCTTCAGGTTTCTGACATAAAATACATAGTACTAGGCACATGGGTAGTAATCAAATTTCATGTTTAGCTATTAGATTATAGACATTCAATTATGTTTTCCAAACCTCTTCTTAGAAATTCTAAAGGCCCTCATAAAAATATCCTTAACCAGGGCCCAAGTTGGCAAGTGAAACCTTTTACCTGCAAAAGCAAGACAAAGCCCTTTGGGGCCTTTGCAATCCCAGCAGGCACATTGAAAGTGGCACGCGGTGTGTGCCCTATCCTCATTGTGTGACACGAATTCTTTGGTAACACTACAGAACTAAAATACTGTTAGAAATGCTTCCAAAGGAACTTTTTTTTTGGGGGGGGGGGCTGCGATTGGAGACTTTTGACATTATTTATTAGGTTCAAAAATGCTTCACAAAAGCCTAACAATGGTTCTGTGGAAACCAGTACATCTGAGGCCCTTTCTGTTGTCCCGGGCAGGCATTGATGGGAAGATGGGCAGCGTCCGAAGCAGAGAACAATTCCTTCGCAGCGGTCAGCGTAAGCGAGCATTCAGCGCCGCATTCACCACTGGCCTCGGAAGGGCCTGTGAACAAGCCTTATGGAAACGCCCGGGTGGGCGAGAAGGTGCCAAGGAACAAACATTTATTAACCCCTTGGAGCAGGGACGGGAGGAGAGCTGAGGAAAGGAGGTAGCTGCCCTCCTCCTCCCATCCTTGGAGAGCGTCTCCGGTGCCATGGCAACTGGGACTCCCAGTGCACTTCCGGACACGATTAAAGGTTCTCTTAGGAAGTCTGAGTGTGACGCCGCCTGGGGGTCTTTGGGGGTTGCTGCCCTGTCCTTCGGCTTGGGTTCCGGCGGCTTGGGCTCAGAGGAGGTCCGCCAGGTGCTCTGCTGGGCGCAGGGATTCTGGAAACTTCTGCACAGGCCGATAGCAGAGAAAGTTCTCTTAAACTTGGGACCTGCAAGGCAAATCAGTGCGAGTGGAGCCTCCGCCATGCAGAGAAGTACCACACCGCACCAGCCAGGACACTGAACAGAAATAAATCAATGTTTGCAATGTGGCGAGAAAGGACGGAAAAGAATCGAGTGCAATCCCCATATTAATTTAATAAGATTTAAAAGAAAACACTGTTATCTACCTATTCCTTTCGTAATATTTGCAAGAACCTCTTCCTGGGCCAAAATGATGTTTACAGAATTTTCACAAAACTTTGCATTCCAAGGCAAACTGTTCAAAACTTCTAAGAAAGGAAAACATACCTTGGTGACTAAATCAGAGCCTCATCTGCTAAATGTGGGGGAAGTTTGTGAATACAAAATTAAATGGTGCTAGAGATAATGCTAAGATCAACTGACGATTTGAAAACAGAAAATCCAAAAGGCTAATTCCTTCATAGATTTTATTACACATTTTATACCAGTTGGGAATTAAAACAGTGGACTAACTTGAAGCAGAGTCTATCAAACAACACATATTATCTACTCAATTTGCATCTTTATGTGTGCACAATCTTAAAGGTAGTTGAGAAATTTTATACCTTGACTTACACAAATTAAGTCTAATTTTCAGTAATGAATGAAGATAATGTGCATACTTTAAGTCACTTTTCACACGTTTTAATTTACTGGACTTTGAATAGCAGATAGATCTCTAGAATGTTTATAACTTCAGGATTACTTGCAAATTCAAAAATTAATGTACAAAAAAATTAAAATTATCATTATTTTTCTAATAGTTGATGTCAATTAGCCAACAGATCTCTAAGTAATTCAATCATCCCACACTGTTCTATGTCTAGTAGGTAGCAGACATCTCTCACTGTACATTCAACACAGCCAAATCAAACAGAGAACTAAAGTTTAGTTTAGTTTAGAATCTGATTCTCCAAAGTACAAATTATTACTAAATGTACAAACAGAATGGCATATCCATGTCTCCAGATAAATGAAAGCTTCCAAACCCATTACTTTGTGAAAAATCGATTGTAGCTATTTTGGATTTACAGCTTGGGCAAATGAGATTCTCACTATTGCCCATATTCAGTACCAGAAGAATCCATTGAAAATATGATTGTAATTCTAGAAATTAGCATGGTAGAATCAGGACCTAGACAGAATATGCTGTTCTGTGTCTTGAAAAATGATTAAAAAAAAATTTCTTTCCAAAGAACCACACTAACGATGCATTTTTGCAACCAACTAGCTTAGACTTACAGAGTGGTTTTAACAACCTCCGCAAGGATCTGCTGGAATCTGGGTGCCATGAAGTTCAATCCCAGCATATCACCTGGCCCAGGCCTCTTTGTGCTTACCTAAACATGAACTGTGAAGTACTGCCTACATCACATGCTTGCTAGTGACATCAAGTGTGTTCACTCACTTACCCATTCACTAATATTTGAGGACTTGGTATGTGCCTGGGTGTATTCATGACAGTAGGGATCCAGAAGGGAACAAGGCAGGCAATAATATCCTTGGATTTACACAGTTTATAGTCTAGTTGTAGGGGGTGGGAGGAGGAGGCAGATTTATAAGTCTTAACTGGTGATAAATCCTGAGAGAAAAATAAAGGAAGATGAGGATCATTGCCCTAAAAATTTGTAGAAATGAGAAAAGAAACTAAGAATCTGATGGAAGACCTTGACAAAGTAACTGGGCATGGTGTCATACACCTTTAATCCCAGCACTCAGCAGAGGTAGGAGGATTGCTATAAATTGGAGGCCAGCCTGAGACTACAGCATGAGATCCAGGTCAGCTTGGGCTAGAGTGAGACCCTACCTCAAAAAAATATATATACATGACAAAGTATTAAGCATACATACATAGTGTTCAATCCCTAGATGGTATGGCTCAATTTAGAACTTAATACAGGAATGCCCTCCCCTAGAGTCAGAAAGAAAGGCTTAAATCCTGACTCAACCCTAAAGGAAGAGATGTGCCTCTGATTCTGCATCTAAACCATGAGAAAACAGAAGTTCCTATCACAGTGGAGGGGCATTTAGCTTAATATTGAGGATGTATAACCAGATGGTAGCACATTGTCTTAATATAGTATAATTCAAATGTTGTTAACCAATCCACATCATCTGCATCTCATCAGATCCAGCCCCCCAGGAATGAGGGAATTTTTGACTCAATGTCTCAGGAAGATCACCTTCCAGTACTTATCTTAGCAAAAGTTCCATTTGAACAAAGGCAACATAACATCAGATTAACACTTCAACATGATAGTTGCTAAATAGGGTAAGTTTTCCTTGCATTTCCTCTTCTGTCTGTATACCACTACCCTCACTATGACCACCATACAGTCCTTACCATAAACAAAGCCTCTAAAAAGTCTCTACAGATTGATTGCTTAAACCATTCCTCTCAAGACAACAACTCTTCATGGCAGTATCTAACCTTAATTTGCAGGTGAAAATAAACTTGAGCTCAAAGAACATTTATGGGAATTCATCATTGCTATAGAACTGATATGAGAGAGAACTGAGACTAGTCCCAAGATCTTCCTTATTCCAAAGCCCATTCTTTTTGTTCTATTTCCTTACATTGAATGATGTTGAGATAATTATCATACACATTATCCTGAGGTATGAATTCACAGCTTCTTTATCTGTAAAGTGGAGAGACTCATACACGTTGCTAAGTGTCACGTGAGGATTTCATAAAATGATAACCTACCACATGATGACAGCTTATCCAATGGAGGCTGGAATGACAATAGCTGTCATTATCTGGTGAAATACCAGAATCATCAAATTGCCTATCATCAACTTATAACGGATCTCTCCTTCAATGCCAAACTTGACTACAGGTAATCTCATTAGGGTTGGTCCAATTTAGTTCATATCACACCTTCCAGAACATGACCTGACATTGATTCAATCACTAGTATTTCTGTTTATATCAAAGTTCAAAACAAAAGGTGATCAGTTGAAACAAGAGAAGAAAAGTTTGAGATCACAATGTATTACCTACCAGGATTTCCCTTGGAGTTAGCTGTAGGGTAGTTCTGAAGTGGTATATGTCTACCTGCAGCTTCCAGAGAAACAGCACGCACTGGGGGTGGTTTAACAGGCTTATTTGCCAACTGATGTTCCAAATATGGGCTACTCCAGGCCTGCTTCGGTATTCCTCTGTCTCTCCTCTTGCCTTCTTCTTTGACAGTAAAGACCAGTGGTTCTTCTTCTATCTCACTGGATGGTGCAGGGGAAACACAGGCTTCTCCAAGGCTTTCTTCGTCCAAAGAAACTCTGCTCATGGAAGATCTAGGGATTATGAACTGACGAGTACAGAGTAGTCTTTTACATTGCAATGTACTCTGAGTCCCTTCTAGAAACCCTGCAAAAAGGAAATTCATTAGTTTGAAAGAATTCACTTCTATGGCACCTAACAGGTAATGGAAAGAAGGGTATAGTCAGGTACTATGAAAATATTTATTTCCCTTTTCTACCCTGAGCAAACAGAAATAACACTGATAGTCACTGGGGTATTTGCATGACAGAAGAAGAGGGGATGATATGGACAGGAAAATGAAAGGTTCAGAATACTTCTATTGAGTGTGGGCTATGTTGCAGGCACTGAGTGGATCCCTACACATGGTTACCATTTAGTCCTTTAAAGAGCCATAGCTAACAGAGTATTATTATCTCCATTTAATAGGTCATAATGGTAGCTTAAAGTTTGTGAGTAGCAGTGTATCCCTCAATACCCCCCACCAAAAAAAAAAAAAAAAAGACTTGATGAATTTGACTTCCAGTACCTTTATATGTGGTCTTATTTGGAAATAAGGTCTTTGAAGATGTTATTAGGCTAAGATCAAGTCATCCCTGGATTAAGACTTACTTTGCTTATCTTCTTAAGAACGCTGAGACACACAAGAGTATGTGTCATGGAGGCATACACAGAGGGAAGAAGTCAGGTAAAGATGGAGACAGGGACTGGAGACATGCTGTAACAAGCCAAGGGACACAGGAAGCTACCAGAAGGAAGAAACAGGAAAGGATCTTTCTCTAGAACCTTCAGGATATGTATAGTCATACAGACACCTTGATTTTGGACCTTCAGCCAAACCATATCCTTCCAGTTTCACTGCTTCTTGAATGACTTTCTGGTTTTCTCTACTATACACCACTATCATGTTACCTAAGTTAATAGAACAATCAGTTTGGTATTAAATAATTAGAGACAGATTCTATTGAAGGGAAAATCCTTTTGCAATTTCTAATGGCTTTCAATTTTTTCCTTAGTTTTTCAAATTTTCCATCCTTGATAGTGACAAAACTTGAGCCAAGTTCCATAGTTCATGGGTTGGTGCTTCTTGGTAGATTACATGTCTGAGTCAATATTGGCCAACTCTGATTGCACATTAAACAGTGTCTGACGTGCTTTTAAAAGTACACACCGTGAGCTGGAGAGGTTACCTAGTGGTTAAGGCACTTGCCTACAAAGCTGAAGGACCCAGGTTCAATTCCCCAGTGCCCATGTAAGCCAGATGTACAAGGGTATCTGGAATTTGTTTGCAATGGCTAAAGGCCCTGGCACACCCATTCTCTTTCTCTCTCTCTCTCCATATATATATTTGCCTTTCCACTCTCTCTTTCAAACAAATAAAATAGAAATCAAAGTAAAGTTAAAAAAAAAACACACACACATAGCCCCAACACTGGCCTACCCAATAAGAGTGGTACCTATAGCATCTATACTGTGAGATCACTCCATGATTAAAATGAATAATCAGATGATAATGCACTGTATTCACAACCTCACAGTGACTGTCATTATTGGCACAATATTGGTCCCATAAACATCTCATCATGGATGGCAGAGAAGGGTATGAGGTTCCCATCCCTTACTGAGAAGTCATTGGCAGTTAATGGTTGCTTGCAGAATGGGAAACATTTTCTATAGTGAAACAGCCACTGGTAAATTGAACGTGCTTTGATAAACAATCCCCCATCCACACTCATGCAGGCAACCCTAATTAAACTCAGTGGCTCACATTTGCAAACAAGAAATAAAAAGCTTAGTTGGGAAGAAAGGGTGTGGTATAAGGCGATACAGAGCAGGGACAGAAGAAGGTAATGGGAGAGGATTATGTTCAAAATACATTATATGAATGTATACAAATGTCAATGGAAATGGAATTTAGAAACAAAACAGAATAAAATAAAATGCATAGTTAGAGTTGAGTTCCTGACCTGCTAATCATCAGAGATTTTAAATACTGTTAGGAACTTTATTCAATCAAATAATCATATGTGTGATCTAGAAAGTCAGTATAAGGTTTTCTTTGGGTCTCTTTGCATCAGATCCCATCTCAGAATCGAGAAGATATGTCGCCTACATGTTTCTTTACATTGTTTCTTGTTTTTATGCCAATAATCCCACTTGGGTCTCACAGGAAGCCTATGACTTACTAATTTTGCCAAGGAGAAAATGGAAGCTCAGAGAGAATAAGCCTCTTGATCCCTACCACTAGTCAAGGTGAGACTGGACATGATCTTAGAATTTTCAAAAAGCTTTGTTTTTGTGCTTCATAACACTTTCCAGGGGTGCCTGAGAGTCCATGTAAGTGATGTGACCCAGGAATATAGAAATACCCATGCAGGCAGACAAGAGCCAACAAAGACTGGGCACTGACCCCTGGCTGAGCACTGCCCCTGTCTGGAGTTTGCAGTGGCAAGAAGCCCTGGTGCATCCATTATCTCTCTCTCTTTCTTCTTCTTTCTTCTCCTCCTTCTCCTCCTCCTCCTCCTTCTTCTTCTTCTTCTCTCCCTCTTTCTCTCAAATAAACAAATATTTTTAAAAATTTTGAAGGGCTAGAGAGATGGCTTAGCAGTTAAGGAACTTGCCTGAAAAGCCAAAGGTACATCCAAGAATGCCTGATCATTGTGCTAATACGTCTCCAGTCTAATAAAACTGGATTGTAGCTGAAACAACAACGTTATACAGGTTCTCTCAGAGGAAGAAGAACAGTTAGAGAAGCTCAAAGTCCAGAGGAAACAAGCAAGATCAAGGAAAAAATCAGAACCTGTAGATGATAAACTGAATGTTAAACAGAGTATAACTCCTAGCCAGATTAACATAAAACCTCATACTAAAGACATTTTATTATGAAGCATGCCCAAGACAAGCAAAACCACGATCTGCGGAGATAAAGCAAGCGTAAGAAACATTCGGCTATGACACAGGTTATTATTAGAAAAGCATTATTGGAAAACAATTTAAGTTAGTTATGATTAATATAAGGTCTGATGGAGAAAGGAGACAATATGAAAGAACAGAGGGGTATAGCAAACAGAGAGATGAAAATTCTGAGAAAGAATAAAAAAGAAATTCAACAAATTGAAAAACAACAACATGGTAACAGAAATGAAGAATGCCTTTGATGGACTAATCAGTACATTGAATCCGGTTCAAGGAAAAAATTTAGTGGACTTGAGGATAAGTGGCAAGAACTCCTCAAATTAAAATGCAAAGAGAAATATAAAGAAACAGATTATGCATAAGAGTTATGAGATAGTTTTATAATTACATACATATAGTTAGGATAGCAAAAGAGAAAAATGAAACAAAAGACATATTTGAGGCTATACTGAAAATATTTAAATTAATTACAAGCAATACATCCCAGCATCTCAGAAAACATCAAGCAGTATCAATGCAAAACAAAGATTTGACACCTATGCATATCATATTCAAACTGCAGAAAGACAAACACAAAGAGAAAATATTGAGAGAACCTAAGAGTGGGGAAAAAAACACATCTTAAGGAGAAAACAAAATAAGAATTATGGCAAGAGATGTACTGTATAGTATGGTGAGCATAATTAATAATATTCTATTTTGCAAATCACTGCAGAGTAGATTTTAAGCATTGTCACAAAAAATGAAAGTATGTGAGGTTATGCACAATTTAATTAGTCTGAGCCATTCTATAATTAATACGTTTAAAACACCATTTATACACTATGTATGATATTTTCTTTTGTTAATTACAGTGAAATTAAAATTTTAAAATAACTATAGCACAGCACATATCAGAAGCTATGTATGAGGAAAGGGAAATAAAATAGTCAAAGGTCAAGCTAGTACTGAACTGGAAGCCTCCTCCCTGCTGGCCAACTGCTGGAAAGTGCTGTGCAGGCAGCTGGGCGAGAAGTGTCGTCAGCAAACTTCATCACCAGTGGACCCTGAGAACCACACAACTGCCCTCTAAGGCAAGATGAGCTCACTGGAACAAGAGTGGCATGGCTGTTATCGGGCAACTGATTGCTCTCTGATTGGATTTGGGGCCTGTGGTGGTTTGAATAGAATAGATGGCCCCCAATATATTCAGTTGTTTATTTGTTTGAAGTTTGCATCTCTAGCCATCTGGCTGGAGGCAATGCCATTGTGTGGATCTTAAGGTGTGGTGGTGGGTTTGAGATTTCAATCTAAAGATATGCAAATTGTGCCTAGCTGGAGTTCCTGGAAGTGTGCTGTGGCTTTTGACCTTTAGGCTTGTGCTTGCTCTCTCTCTGCTTGGGCCTGTGAAAGCAGGCCAGTTTCTTCTGCTTTTATGGAACTTCCCCTGGATCTGTAAGCTTCAATAAATCACTTCCTCCATAACTGTGCGTGGTCTGTAAGTTCATCTCAGTGAACTTAAAGCTGTCTGCTACAGAATTTGGTACCAGGAGTGGGGTGAGATGAACCTTACTATGTGGATGTTGATCATGTGGAACCTTTGTTTTGGAGGAATAGGCATGGACTTGGTGCTTGCAACTGAAGATGTCGTCTGGAGTGGTAAGCCAAGTTTTATGGACAATTCTGATGAGAGTCTGAGAATGCTAAGTGCAGACAGCATTGGACTTCGAGGCTTGGCTTATGAGTTTTCTAAGGGGAAGGAAAGACTGCAGAGGACTTTGTTGGAACTGGGCTACTGGCATAAGGGCTGGCTGCGTCCTGCTGCCCAGGCCCAGAGTGTTTGATCAAGGTTAAATTTGTAATGGACTGATGTGCTTGGCTGAAGATATTTGACTGAGAGATTTAAGATTTTAAGCTGGAAAACCTCAAGCAAGTTAAAATTACAGGCACTGAGACTGGTTTTAGGTTACTGAACCTGCTATTGTCAAACACATTAGCAATCTTAAGGAAGATGTTCCAACTGCTTTACATTAAAACAATGGAAAGGATGCCTGAGGAAGGACTATCATAAAAATGCAAACACTTTTGGAAAGAGTTGACTGGAGAAGGAACCTGCTTTTCAAGGCTATGATTTGTTTCATCCCTGAATTAAGAATATGGCTGTGTCCTGCACACCTAGTATTGGTTTCAGAAGCATGAAAAATGCATGGAGTGGCCGTGAATTACACATGCTTCCAGGAGCGGCTGCTGAGATGCAGCATGAGGTAGGGCCTGATGCCCTGATAGGCTGAAAGAGCCTTTGGAAAATGTGAAGAGTGGTCATGAATTGCACATGGTTCCAGGAGCTGCTGCTGAGATGTGGCATGAGGCAGGGCATGATGCCCTGATAGGCTGAAAGAGCCTTTGGAAGATGGACCATGGTTTGCACGAAGACCTGAAGATGTTTTGTATATACCAGGACTGTGCAAGGCCTACCATAGAGCACATTGTTGGCCTGGGATGGAAGTGTTCCCCGGCTACTCTGCCCAGCTGGAGGGGTGGAATTGGAAAGTCTGGAGACTGTTAGTCTCTGGGTATATTGAACTTGAACTGCAGAAGTTTGATGTTTGTTTGATGGTGGTTGAGTTTGCATTGTTTTAGTCTCTCCTTGCTGTGCCTTATACCAGTTAAAAATGTTTACTCTGTGCCTTTATATGTTAGAAGTGTTTAACTTGTTTGATTTTACAGGTCTTAATATCTTAAATTGGTCAAGACTGTGGGGACTTTTGAAATTGAACTGAGTACAATTTATAATGTGTGATGGATATAAATCTATTGGGGGCCAGGGGCAGAATGTGGTGGTTTGAATAGAATAGATGGCCCCCAATATATTCAGTTGTTTATTTGTTTGAAGTTTGCATCTCTAGCCATCTGGCTGGAGGCAATGCCATTGTGTGGATCTTAAGGTGTGGTGGTGGGTTTGAGATTTCAATCTAAAGATATGCAAATTGTGCCTAGCTGGAGTTCCTGGAAGTGTGCTGTGGCTTTTGACCTTTAGGCTTGTGCTTGCTCTCTCTCTGCTTGGGCCTGTGAAAGCAGGCCAGTTTCTTCTGCTTTTATGGAACTTCCCCTGGATCTGTAAGCTTCAATAAATCACTTCCTCCATAACTGTACGTGGTCTGTAAGTTCATCTCAGTGAACTTAAAGCTGTCTGCTACAGGGCCCTCTCCACAAAAAGGAATTCGTGTCTGGTACTAAAACCTAACCAAAAGCCTATGGCATGGAAGGTCATAGGCTCTAAGGGGAAAACTATTACTTTATTTTGCTAAATAAATGTGTTATGCCCATCATATGGTCCTGTAAATACATATGTTTATGCTCATATAGTAGTACCGATCTTGATTTTTTTTTATTTTTTTAATATTTTATGTACTTATTTATTTGAGAGAGAGAGTGAGAGAAAGAGAGGAAGAAGCATAGCAACATGCTGAGGAGTGACAGTTAAAACTCAGCTCCTTGGCACTAAATGCGACATCTCTATTGCCCCTGCCAAGGTTCAGTGAACATTGCAGAAGAGGTGGAAGAAAGAGTGCAAGAACTGGAGGATGGGGAAGACAGCATGCTTCGAAATCATATTCTGGACATGTGACGCTGTTGCATTCATGACTTCACAGAAGCTCATTATCTGCACAGCCTTGGTCCTACCAATATATATCAACATGAACGATGAAGGAAAGCATAAAAAAGAAAGAAAGAAAGCAAAATAACAGACAGCAAAATAGTACAGAGACTAGTTGGAGGGTAGGAAGAGGTTCAATGGAAAGAGTACATGGGAGGGGGAACAAGAGAGTGATAGGAGGGGACGATGATTAAAATACCTTATGTACACATATAAAAAAGTCAATAAACAATGATAAAATATTCAAGGTATTAAAAAACAAAAACATACAGTTTTTTTAAATTTTTTTGTTCATTTTTATTTATTTATTTGAGAGTGACAGAGAGAGAGAGAGAGGCAGATAGAGAGAGAGAGAGAATGGGCACGCCAGGGCTTCCAGCCACTGCAAACGAACTCCAGATGCGTGTGCCCCCTTGTGCATCTGGCTAACATGGGTCCTGGGGAATGGAGCCTTGGACAGGGGTCCTTAGGCTTCACAGGCAAGCGCTTAACTGCTAAGCCATCTCTCCAGCCCAAAACATACAGTTTTATATCTAGAAAAAAATCATCCTTCACCCAAGCATGGTGACACATGCCTTTAATCCCAGCACTTGGAAGGCTGAGGTAGGAGGATCGCTATGAGTTCAAGGCCACTGAGACTACATCGTGAATTCCAGGTCAGCCTGTGCTAGAATGAGATCCTACCTTGAAAGACATATATATATATATATATATATATATATATATATATATATATATATATGTCTATCCTTCAACATTGAAGAATAAGTAAAACCTTTGAGAACAGTAATAATAAAAACAAAAAAGCTGAAGGAATCCATTTCCAATAGACCTGTCCTGCAAGAAATGTTGAAAGAAGTTCTTCAGGGAAAAGGAAAAATTGGTCTAAGAACCTGAGTACTTGCATTGCAGTTACCTGGAATAAAGCACCCAACCAAAAGCAGCTGATGGGAGGAAAGTTTTTATTTTGGCTTAAAATCTCAAGGGGAAGCTTCATGAGGGCAGGGGAAAGCATGGCATGAGCATAGACTGGACATTACCTCCTTGCCAGAGCAGTGGAAAACCAGAGTGAGCCAAGCTCTGGGAAGGGGAGCTGACTGTAACACCCCTAGACCTCTCCCAAGAAACAAACCTTCTCCAGCAAGGCTCCACCTCTCAAATTACCACTAACTGGGGACCAAGCATTCAGAACACATGAGTTTGTGGGGAACATCTGGTTCAAACCACTACAACTTGATTACACTGAATTTATTGATTACCTGAATAAACCATGGATCTGTGGGCTATAGTTTCATCTACACTAGAATTAAAATGATTGCTAAACTCTTCTCAAAACCTAAAAAGAGCCTGTGAATCTCCAAGTGGATGTTTTTAAACTGAACTTAATTTTTTTAGTTATGTTCTTTTAATTATTATAATAAGAGGATATTTATTTCATTGAAACCTTGTTAACATTTCACATGTCAAAAATAGGTTATTTCAGTGCTGGAGAAGTGACTTGGTGGGCAAGAGCACTTAAGCATGAGTACCTGCGAACACCCAAAACTGCTTGAGTTTGATTCCCTAAACTCATGTGAATAGCTAGGCATAGTAATGCACAACTGTGACCCCTGTGGGGAGCAGAGACCAGAGAATTGCTGGGGCTTGTGAAAATGGCAGCTTCAGGTTCAGAGAGACTTCATCTCAGGGAGACACATAGATGAGTGATGTGGGTGGGAGGCACCCAAAGCTCATTTCTGGCCTCGGCACAAGCACACACAGGGTGCATGTATCGACACACACACGTGCACATGTCACACACACTACACATGCACCCATACCATCTAACACAGGCAAAAAAAAAAAAATGGTAATTTCAAGTATTACAATCAAGTACTATGGGAATATGTATATAACAATAAATGGGGATAGGAAGTTGTCTCAGTGGTTAAAGGCACTGTCTTGTTTTCATAGCCCACTTGCCCCAGGTTCAATTCCCAAGCCGCCCATGTAAACTGGTTGCAAAAAGAAAATATGTATATATATATATATATATATATATATATATATATATATATATATATGGGGGCTGGAGAGATGGTTTGGTGGTTAAGCACTTGCCTGTGAAGCCTAAAGACCCCAGTTCAAGGCTCAATTCTCCAGGACCCACGTTAGCCAGATGCACAAGGGAGTGCACACATCTTGAGTTCATTTGCAGTGGCTGGAAGCCCTGGCGTGCCCATTCTCTCTTTCTACCTCTTTCTCTCTCTGTCTGTCACTCTCAAATAAATAAATCAAAATAACCAAAAATAAATTTATTTTAAAAAATTTATATATATATATATATATATATATATATATATATATATATATATATCTGGGGTTTGTTTGCTATGGCAAGAAGTCTGGTACATGTGCATACACACACACACACACACACACACACAAATAAATAAAAATTTAAAAAATAATAATAGCCAGGCATGGTGGCACACGCCTTTAATACCTGCACTGAGGAGGCAGAGGAAGGAGGACCACTGTGAGTTCAAAGCCAACCTGAGAATACATAGTGAATTCCAGGTCAGTCTGGGCTAGAGTGAGATGCTACCTTGAAAAGCGAAAAAAATAAAATAAATATTACTAATAAGTGCCAGACCCACCCAATCACAATATACATATATTCACAGTTTACTTATCTATTTTTCTATTCATAAACATGAGACATAAAACCTACTTTTGAATTTCATTTTTTAAACATTATAAACAAGATTGTGATGAAGATTCTTGTTATTTTGTTCTTATATACTCTACTTTCTCCAAAAGTAAAATCAACAAGATGCAAGTATTTCATATCTTCAATATTATTATAGCATTCCTATCTTATCCCAACTGTCCCTATTAATCTACACCCTCATGGGAAGTATATACAGTTTTCTATTGTTCTGCACCCTTACCAAGACTTGTCATGACTTGAATTTCCATATTCATTTATTTATTGTCATTCTAGTGAGTATAAAATGACACTTGTATGGAGGTTTTACTCAGTATTTTCCTGATAAAAAATGAACTCAGGCATCTCTCCTCCCACTAGCTCTTTCACCAGGATGGTTGGCACATGGATAATTATGAACTAAGTTTCAGTTCCTTTTCTTTCTCCTGCTCTGTGTGTTCAAGCCAGCTGGAGAATAGTGACAGAGCCCCAGAGGACTCAGTGGGGAGCAGTGAGCAATCCAAAAAGTCCATAGTCTGGCTCTAAATGAGTAACCAGGAGTTGACCTTCGGGGATTGTGCTCACACGCTGACATTGCTGCGACCCAGTGTCATATTTCACCTCTTGCCACAACCCCGGCCAAGCCCTATTCTGCGTGCAAGTAAACTCTTAGATGATCCCCTCAACTAAGTCATTGACTTGCTCGGGCCAATTTGGCTAGAAATACAAAGGCTTGTGCCTTCTGCCTGCTATCACCTAGGACTGCACCTCAGCCTTCATTGAAGTTGTCAAGTCTCTCACTTTGCCTACTTGGAATCCTTTTAAATTAGGATTGCACACTGGAAGGTGGGGTTGTCCATATGAACATTTAAAAACCATGCCATCAGTGATGCATAACCAGAAAACCAATCTTCCCCCATTGCATTTACTCTACAAGAAAAGGGAGGAGTCTTGTCTACTGAATCTAGAGAATGCAACAGCAATGGTGGTCTTTCTTAAATGGTTTCATGAATAAACCATTTTGGTGAATAAAGTTAAGGGGGAATATGAGGAAGGTTCACACATAGAGCCAGCCACAACAATTGGAAAAGGAATCCAGGCTACCTTCAACGCCAGCCTTTGTTGAAGGGATCACTGGAAATCTGTGCAGATATTATTTTGAAATTTAGAGCCTCAACTTGTATGAACATGAACCCCATGCTGAGTTCATGCATGCCTCGGTGAAATGGCAAAAAGAACCCGACAGATCCTATTCTTACATTAAAGCAACACACTGTGGAAAGCCTGAAGATAAACCATCTATGCTTGATTAATTAGGTTTGTAAGTATTGTTTCAGAACCAAACAATATTTCTAAAGATTTCAATAGTTCAAAGATTGCCCTATGGCCGTCTGGCCAATACATCTTCTAACACATGCAGTTTACAAGCATTTTTCTTCCCAATATGCTGTCTTTGGTTGGTGCGACATTGTTTGAGTGCAGGTCTAGTTGGGTCACAGTGGTTTTCTCCTCGGCACAGCAGTAGTGCTGAGCACAGCACTTTGACCATACATCTTCCATGTCATTTCCATCAAAGGCACATGATACTTCCTGGTGACCAATCAGGAGTGGTCCAGCATCCTAACAGAGGGCATATTGGCGAACTAAGCTTTCTTAATGACAGCCTTTGTTCAAGACCAACAAAAGGGGGGTCCTGAATATTAACATGTGGCCTTGGGTGAAGGTCACCAGGATGGCACATCCATCATATATCACAGCTGAAAAAGAGAACTTTATAAATTCTGTCAGAACCTACTGTTGTCCAAATAAATGTAGCAGGCTGACAGCTGACACCAACCAAGCAAACGGTTTTGAGTGATGGTCTCCTCTTTATACAAGTATCTTTTCACTTCTTTGAAACAGCAGCAGACATTACGGTGAGAGATGGTATTTAAGGAATATATCTTAGAGCCACATGGACTTAAAATAACCAGGAAACTCAATTAAAATATCAATTTAATAGCATGTAATCACTAGGCCAAATGACATCCCTTTCGAACAGGCATAGCTTTTCACATTAAAAGGAGGAAAAACACACATTTTAACATCTCAGTATCTTTAATGGTCTTAATAGTAAAGACCAATAAATCCACATACATTCTATCAGTATAACTTACACTGCTTTATTGGTAGAAGAGTCTCAAAGGCCTGGTCTTATTGAGACTACTGTGTTTCTGTAAAAGGCCTCCTAAAGTAAAGCATGATAGCAGCACTGAATGGATCTAAATGCTGCCACATGCATTTAACACAGAATCTAAGAGCAGATACAAGCTTTCTATTTGCCAATTTTAATGGAAGACAGATCCGTGATTAGAAGAGATATGAGGTTCTGATTATTAAATATTATTGTTTAAAATTTGGAATTCATTTCCACTTTTAAAATCTACACAGTGGAATTCTATACAGCAATAAGAAAAAAATGACACAATGAAATTTGAGGAAAAATGGTTGAACCTGGAACAGATCATTCTCAGTGAACTTACCCAATCACAGAAAAAAAATCGCCACATAGTCTCACTCATCTACAGCACCTAAACTGAATCTACCCAAGATACCTTACATACCCAGCAAGCACCTCCTAGACTAGCCACTAGGATGGAAGGGGAGGGAGAGGAGGGCATCAAAGGGGTGGGAAACACAAATCTAGACCCAAATGGCAATGGTACCATAATTTTCTACTTACTAAAAGACAGACCAAATGGCTGATCCTTCACCAGGCCCTTACAGAGAACGCCTGAACCACAAGACACGGGAGAGGGTATGATCAAGGCTAACCTTAATCTTCTACATCTTCCCTCCCTCACTTCCCCTCTCCCTCTCTCTCTCTCTTTTATCTCTAACTCTTGTATATTAGTTATCTTTTTCCTCATTTTCTTAGTGGGCACTGACATGTAACTCCCAGAACCAGCATGGGGCTATCATCCACAATGAGCTTTTGATCAGAGAGACCTACAAGGTTTCCTAAAAGACAGACAGATTTCTGTCAGAGTTCTTGATGACCCACCAAAGGCTAGTGATAAGACCCTACTGCTGAAGACACCTTATGTGATTGACATGCAAATTAGAATGGCATGGCTGGAAGTTGGAAGAGAGTCAGTCCCCAGACAGTCAGCGCATCTAGTGCCAGAAGGTGCTACATGGGCGACTGGGGAAAATGACCAATATCTGTCGAAGCAATGCATGGTCTAACCTACTTAGCAGCAAATAACTTGTTGTGATGCCCACACAAGTGCAGTGGTGGCACACAGCCATGGTGGGGAACCAACTGCTCTCAATTCGGCTAACTGATCCCCTCACTGGTATGAGACCCATAGCTGGAGCTGGGAAACAAGTCAGAACCATATCCAAACATACACCCACTCTCCAATATCAAGCTACCATCAATTGTGGGCTACAAGAGGGCCTACACCTATTAAATTCTCTATATAAAAAAAAAAGGGTTATCTCATTTGTCCTGATGCTAACTTACTCTCCATTGGAGAATCTGCTTCTCTTTTTCAGATAGATGTAGATCCTCAGGAGAGAGCCACCCCACCATACCTCAAAAGGGCCCCGACTGAAACTAAGAAAAATTGGAGAAACAAGCAAGGGTGCTGTTTTCCTGATGAACCGGATACCAGCACAAGGGGGAAGGAGATCAGCACAGAGCAAAATCAACTCCTACCAAATCAGAGAGCCAGAGCCTCAGAGCCCCCCAACACCTCATCACTGAAGCAGACCCAACATGGCTCAGGGAAATTTTGCGGAAGAGGGGGTGGAAAGAATGTCAGAGCCACATGTTGGGTCATGATATGCAGAGACATTTAGCTTACCCATAACTGTGGGCTAACTCCACAATGCATGACCCGTATACCTCAACAAGGAGGAGCCAGGGGAGGGGGTAGGTCATGGATGAGCCTAATAATGGTACCAACTGACTGTAAAAATAAAATAAAATAAAAAATAAAAATGAAAAAAAATAAATAAAATAAAATCTCAAGAAAAAAAAACATATAAGCAATAGAAAGATTAGTAAGCATGAGTGTCAGATCTCTGATTCTCTTTGCTGTCACGGGAGGGATACGCGGGGTGGAGGAAAACAGAGACAGAGAAGAGTGGCTTTGTATTCCATAGATAATGCATATGCTAACCTGATTTTCAGGCATTTTCTCTCCATCTGGAATATCTTCAATTGCTCCTCCTCTTTTCCTACTCCTCTTTCAGAGCATTTTGTGCTTAGATCTCTCTGCTGAGTACCTTCACCATTCCTTGAATTTGCTTTATTATAATAGTCGCCATTTGAAATTGCTCATTGATCAACATTGTTTTCAAAATTACTCTAAACTCCATGAGAAAGGAAGCAGAATGCATCCATTTTACTACAGTAAATGTCCCATAAACATTTGTGCATAAATGGTAACTTCCAAAATTTAACAAGATACAAGTCTGTGTTTATTACTCTTTGACTTAAAATAAGTTTGTCCTTTTCTTCCTTCCCTCCTTCCCTCCCTCCTTCTTTCCTGCCAGCCTGCCTGTCTGCATGCATCCTTCTCCTTTCTGAAAGAAAGCTGGCCTCAGAGTTGTCTGCCTCCTGTCTCAGCCTTCCAATTGCTGCAATTACAGGTGTGCACCTCCACACCTGCCTTGGCTTATAGATGTTTCTATGAAATGACAGAAAGTCACGAGCATGTGAACAAAGGAGTCAACACCAGAGCACCTTGCACTTATTGTACCATAGAAAAGACACGATCACTGTGGCTCAGCCTCCAGCCATTTATGCTCCATTACTTCAGAGCAGGCATACTTAAATATAGGGCAGAAAGAATGCAGTTTGTGGATTATCTTTAAAGGTGACATTTTATAAGAAAATTAGTTGTATAAACATGTTAGGGAAAAGGTTACCTAAAATAGTGGTGGTTCCAAACTCTCATCCACTTGCCTTGGCATCAAGTCCTCTTTCCACTTCTGTGCATTTACTGAACCCAGAATGTTCTTCACTGAGAATGTTTTCTACCCATCCACATCCAAATGTTCTTCAAGGCCCAGGTAAGAACTACACCTTGTATGCAACACCAACCACCCTTCTGCTCAATCTCACACCAATCTCCTTATCTTCTGAGTGGTTCTTTGACATAATATGAGATTCATTTCACCCCAAATTCCACATACTATGGGTATATAAGTCACCCTCCTTTAACCAAAGTAGTTTAGATTATCTGTATGATAGCAAATCCAAATAGTTTTAATAAAATTTGTTTTTGTTATTCAATTTCCTTGACTGAAACTACATTTAAGTTTAGCCTCAAAACCATACATGTCTACATTTGTTTTTCTCTTAAATAAGTGGAATGCTATGAAAAAGATATCTAGATAAGTTATGAAGACTTTTCATCCTCATAAATATGGCAAGATGTATTACCATCTCTTATTGAATTTGAAAATACAGAATGATAATAACAAGGCCCTCCAGGTAAAAACAATGCATAATTATACATTTGCTATTGCTTTGTGAAAGAATGCTCCCTTCTACTATATGTGTTCTGTCCTAAGAGGATGAAGAAATAGGCTTCAAGAAATTAAGTGACTTGTCTAAGGCTGCTCAACTCTTCAGTAGTAGAACTAATTTCCAGGCTAGATTTAAAGTAACTGCTTCCTTCTCCAAGCTACACACCCCACCTGAATGCTATAGGACAACCCCTGTAGCTGAATACTACAAGGCCTTTTCCCACTGGGGGGGGGGGGAATCTCTGTGTGTCCTGCCTCTGTTCCTCATCAGAAAGAAGGACAGAAATAGTTTTTATGTTCATCCAACAAAAAAGGAAATTAATGGTTGATTAGATGCCTGTTCAACACAATGAGAATAAAAACCAGTCTTCATGGTAAATTATTAAATTAGAGGGCAACTTACAGTGCAGCTATGTCTACACAAAGCCAAATATCCAGTAGATTCAGCCAAAGAAAGAAAGAAAGAAAGAAAGAAAGAAAAACTAGAGCTTAGCAACAACAAAAACTGAGATTAGATAAAGATAACTGTTGACAGGACAAAATAAAATGAAGAAACAAATGTTGAGACAGCAGTACGGTTTTAATACAGTACTGGTGGAGTTTACAAACTTCAAGGAGTCTGTAAGAATGAGACTTTTGATGCTCATTCTCTGAAAACAAAGAAATTCTACTTAATATACAAATATAGATTTATTAAATGTATGAGGGGAGTATACATTCTTCTCTTTCCACTGATATTTCTGATTCATTTTTAAAATTCAAGTTTAAGATCAAAATCAGGAAAAGACAAAGCCATTATCCAAAGATACTGAGTCACATTCCAGCCCAGGATATTAAAAGAGGCACCTTTCTTTTGATAAGTCTGGTATGCAACACATTATGATACAGTCATTCAACATGACTTAGTTTCATATTTTGTGAATTAAGTATTGCCTTCATTTTCTGTGAGGCAAAGTATATTGAGATGCATTTTATCTACAAAGAGTTGTAAATCACAAAACTCATTTGGTATTCACACTGATTTTTTCCAAAGTCCTTTCCAATACCATGACAAATATAAGAAAATCCTCTTTAAAATCTGTAATTTTCTGCTTGACTTTTTACACATAGCTGTTGGCAATAATTTGAGATGTTTGAATGTCAACTGTGCCTTTGGAGGATGCAATTTTAATATCCTGTGTCATTTTTTGATTTCTGTTTCAATTACTAGCACTTGTTATATTGTTATGCTATATTATTAATAAAAATTACATATCTTAATGAATAACTCATTAATTTAACTTGCCCCAACCCCTAAAAGAAGTAGATCCAGGAGGTAGACAAAGGGAGGATTTATGATAGATTAGAAAGTACCATTTTGTGAACTGAGACCCAAACCCAGGAATGAATTTACAGCTGCCACTGTTTTTTGTTACTTTAAATATGACTGGGACATATGGAGTAGTCCTAAGGACTTACTATTTTAAAATGTTCTCTTCTTTTTCATGCTTTTCAATATGTCTCATTATTATCTCAGAGTTTCTATTCGTTTCCAAAAGAATAAGATCTTTGTTTTATGAGTTCATTTTTGCCTTGTGGTCCCTTCCCACTTATGACCACATACCTGCATGTGTGTTCTTACCAGCATTCTAGGAACTCATGCTGCGGCCGGAAGAAAATGAAAGAATAATGTGGGGGGCGGACAGTCATATCAGCCGATTTGTGGGATGCACAGCTTCCATTTTCCTTGCTTCTTCCAACCCTGCCAACACGGAAGCTAATGAACCTAACATTGGTGTCAAGCTGTTTCCAAGTGAGACAAATGTTTACAGAAATCATGGAGGAAACCCTGAAGGAAGTGCTAAAGAAAGACCTAATCTACTTAACCCAAAATTAACCAAACTGCGCTTTCTGGAAAAGGGCGCGCTCCCTGTAGATCAGGGTTGACTTCCGAGCAATTACCCAAACAATACAGTTGGCGCCTGTGTTGGCTACAAAGTAGTGTTTGCATAAAGTAGGAGGAGGAGACAAATATGCATGAAAATTAAATTTAGGACTCTGGGACCCTCTTTGGGGGCCATGGAAGAGCTGATTACATGTTCACAGCTGGAATTGGTGTTGGCAGACAGGCCTTATTCATAGGCAGAGGGAGGGACTCCCTTTTTGAGCGACGCTCTGGTGGCAAAGCAAGGATGACAACATGAAAAGCGGGCGATGCTGACAGAGCCGCGGCTCGGTGGCCTTGTGCTGCTTAGACCTGGCATCTGGCTCGAACTTTCTCCACTGGCAAGTCCCTGCTGTTCCACGTGCATTTATGCGTGCCTCCTGTGGAACATGATCCCTCCCACGCCCCTCATCACGGGCTCACCACCCACATGCAGCTAACAACTTTTCCACTTAAGACGTAGCAAATCGATCCAAGAAAAAAGAGCCAGTGGTTAAGCACTAGCCTCACCTGCACAAAGCTGGGGTTTGGTCCCCAAAACTGGAAACACACATACACACAACACAACACACACACACACACATACATCACTGTCTTGGGACAAAGTCTTTGTGTGCTTTAATACCTGAACATATGAACTGTAACGGGCATTTCACAATAGCGTTCTGGGTACCTGGTGGCAGGCTGAAAAGATGGGCCCAGTTCTTCATGTAGTCTTGAGATAGAATCAGTTTCCCTCCCCATTAACCTAGGCTGGACCTATGGCTTGTTTTTCTCAATAGATAGTGACAGGAATGATAGGGAGGACCTTCTTTGATAAGGTAAAACATGAAAGATGAACAGAAATTAGCCTGATGAGTAAAGGAAAACTGACGCCTGTATCTCATGACAAGAAACACATGCTTTACTGAATGACAACGCGACATAAATACTGAGCACTTTGATATGCTAAGATATGTCCAAAGCATCTTTTATTAATGAATTTAATTCCCCACAACAATCTGCTACAGTCTTCCTCCCTCCCTGCCTCTCCATCTCCCACCTTCCCTCTTCAAGACAAGAAAACAAAGCCCACAGTCTTGGCCAGCGTCCCACCGATGTGAATTGGCACAGTTCTGCTTCACACCCAAGGCCATTTGGCTTCAGAGGCCACCCTTCTTCCCCATTATGCCATCATAGTGCTCTTGAAAGGGCTGGAAGCAGCTCAGCAGGGCCAGCATGACCCGTGGATAGTGAACCAGGACTTGGGCAAACGCCTAGGAGCCAGGCGTCTACTCCTTTGCTCCTCTGTCTATTCTCCATGGTGCCACCAGAGGGATCCTTATAAAAGTTAAATCAAATCCTATTACTTCCCCACTCAAACTCTCACTGGCTCTCAGGGAGCATCTTAGAAGAGGGGGAAAGATTGTAAGAGCCTCGGGGTGGGTGGGAATAGCCTGAGATACCATGTTTCCCCATCCCTGCAGAGACTGACTGAAGCCTCTTGGTCCCCACAGTGAATACCAACAGAATTGGGGCAGCAGAATATGTGTGCAATCTTTTACTAAAAAAAAAAATCAATAATTTTTTTAAAAAGAATCTACAGATTAATATTGGGAAATTTGCTTTACAGTGTGAATCACTTGTGTTTTTCATTAATACATACGAATGACTTGTACATATTAACTGGATCCAGCAAGTAATTTCCATAAATGCATTTCCATAAATGCATACAGTGTACACTAAGCATGAAATAATAAAGTGTAACAATTCTTATTATGGACATAAAGCCATACATGATGTAGTCTGTTTTGTCCACTCTGCTCATCTAACTTAACACCCTCCACTGTAGCACAACTCCCTTCTTTCTGCCTCTTGACCCCTCCGTGCTCGTTTTCATCAGCAAAAGCAGGCTCCACGCCTTTGCAGTTACCTCTGCTAGAATACTATGCCACCACGACATCCACTCAGTGTCTCTTCTCCCTCAAGCTCTGCACACATATTGCCTTCTTAAAGATCCCTCTCTTTGATCACCCTCACTAAAATGACACCTCTCTGTCCCATGGCTCTATCCTCCACTTAATTTCTGTTCATAGGACTTACCACTGAAATTACATTATGAAGTACGTTTGGTTACTGATTTCCTATCTAGCTGTCCTACATAGGCAGGGTTTATGGTATTCCTGTTTACTGCTTAGACACAGCTGATATATCAAAAACAATAATCCAAACTTAAATTCCAAATAAACCCTAATGATATTGTGTGGAACACACCTACACTAAAACAGTATCTGAAGCATAAACTGAATGTGCTGACGTATATCTGAAAGTCTGCCTATGTGCTGTGAAGAGCAATGGTGTCACTTACTCCACAAGTTAGGCAAACTTGTATTGTCACAGCTCTCAGTGCCTCTCTGCCATCAAATTAAACTTATAGGGCCCATTTGGAAGAAAATTGCATTAAGAAGAATAAAGACACCAATGCGGGTAAAACAAGTTTGACTGAGGAAAGGTATGTGGTAGTTTGAATGCATGGCTCCATAGACTCAAGCATTTTTTATTAAACTTCCTACATGAGTCCCTAGCAGGCAGATCCCTGCTATGGGGGCAGGGAGGAGCATGTCATTAGGGGCAGAACTTGAGTCCAGCCTTAAGGTGTGTTTAGGGTTGAGTCCGGCCTTACTATGTGTGTTCAGAGCAGTTAGATATCTATCTTTCTCTCTCCCCCCTCTCTCTCTCTCTCTCTTTCTCTTTCTCTCTCCTCTCTCTCTCTCTTTCTCTCTCTCTCTCTCTCCCTCTCCCTCTCCCTCTCTTTCTCTTTCTCTCTCTGCTTGGATACTGGAGCAAGCAACTTCTTCCACCATTGATGGTGTTTCCCCTGGATTGTATAAGCATGAAATAAACCCCTTCCTCCTATAAGCTGTGTCTGGTTGGACGTTTGTCCCATCAACTTGAAGCTGACTGCAACAGACATGATGCACAGAAATATTCAACTATCCAGTGAAAAATGTCCTTTAAATTCACCAGATGTATGTTGTGATTCTCTCTAGAAAAAGGATATTTCCAATAAACATATATGAGCAATAACAGAATGGGCTGCCTCTCACAGCTGTGGGTTTCCAGCTGTAGGGATAGAAAGTCATACTACTGAAAGAACTGAGTGAATGTGGAGGAAGAGTGTGTGCTCTAAGTGAGACTGGAGCCAGACCAATTCCAAAATTTCTTCCAACAGAAGGAATTCAGAACCTTAGAAGGAGGGAGAGATGGACCTCCTCTGTATTGTGAAACATCTCTGTTCCAGACATTTTCCCAAATACTGGGATATCAACATAGCTAAATAGGTCCTGACCTTCAGCGTACATTGACCTAGTGAAAGGAAGCAAGGTGCAGAGGAGACTGTGCCATGATACAGGTGTGATGAGGCAGCTGTGTGCTCAGGGCTGCTGCAGCACGGCAGTGACACAGCCAGAGGTAGATGATGCAATTGCTCTTTACAGTCACAAGGTCTTCAATAGTTGAATAGCAAAAGTCTACAAATTCACTATAAAAAAATTAGGCAAATAAAGAAAATATAGCAGAAAATTTTTAAAAATAATATAACTGCTCTGTTTCTCCTCCATCCATCTCCTTTATACCTCTGCAAATAGGCCAATAATTGCAAAATATATATTAACTACATATATGCATATGATTTATATAACTATGAGCATCTACATATTATACCATTAATATTGATGTCTTATATTTATTTTTCATTTCATTCTCCAACGTTGACACTTCCCATGCCAATAAAAGTTCTCTCATGACTTTTTAAAATGTTTTTCTTTACTTATTTGCAAACAGAGAGAGAGGTGGGTGGGGGAAGAATGGGTACACCAGTGCACTAGCCTCTGCAAACAAACTACAGATGCATGCACCACCTTGAGCATCTGGCTTTGCATAGGTACTGGGGAATCGAACCTGGGTTGTCAGGCTTTGTAGGCAAGTGCCTTTACCAATAAGCCATCTCTCCAGCCCCCGTTTTTTATGACTTTCCAATATTGCATCACATATGAAATGATTTCACTTTTTTGTGTAGTCTTTTTGAAAGAGGTAATGAAAAAGAAATGTTAAGGTGAAATGACTCATTTTGGAAGAAAAATATGTCAAACTTGAGAACATTCTGAAGTTTAGAACCCCAAAAAAGTGAATTCCACAAGCTTTAAGGGAAATACAAGTCATGAGGACTTCCTTCACTCATTTACAAATATTATTACAGAAGTATAAGCTCTATAGGAAACATAATTAGCAAATAGCTCCTATGTGATTTTATAGCATCTTTCTTTTTTTAGTTTTTTATTTTTTTATTTATTTTTAACTAGTTTTTTTTTTTAATTAGTTTTAGCATCTTTCTTCGTTTTCAGATCAACAGCAGAACATTCTTACCCATGTAGCATTGTTTTGGATAAGCATGAGAATTTAATAAGCCAGACCACACCAGATGGACCTATGCACAAAGGATGTATCTCCTCACTGTAGAGACTATGTCTAGTGTTACATAGCACTAACCATTTTCATATACTTGTATCATATTTTGAAATTCAAGAATGAGAACATGGTTTCACTGAAGGTAAAGAAAGGGTCCCAGGAATAAGGGCCTTTAACAGGATGAAATCAATTTGCCTCAATAAAGTCCTGGGTGTCAAAGTCTGGACAATCTATAACCACTCCCTTTAAACCAGAGGGGATAATGGCCACTCAGTTGCAGCACAGGGAGGCATACTACGGGTCTGACTTCAGGTAGCTGGTGTCACACGCATGACTCCCTGAGGAAGCCATAGACTACTATAACTGCCATTCCTAAATGCCTAATTCTTGCCTTCCAACAGTTATTTCGTTTGTATTTCTCTCTCTCTTCTACCTCCTCACAAGCATTACTTCTCACCACTGGCATCTTCCTAAACTATAGTCAACTGTGTCTTCAGCTGACTCCAGTTTGCAAGAGTTACCTGTGTCTTCTTATCTACTTCATTGTATGTATCTAAACCTAAGGGTAGAGATAATCCAGGGTCAATACCTCAGCAGACCTACTTTTTTGGACCCAAGTTTTTTAATTCCCCACAGAAAAAAGACCGGTTAATGAATATCCCCTAGATATTTCACCCAAAACAGGCAGACAGGCTTTATACATCCTGTGCCCGCCCCCCCCACTACTGCCACTTTCTGACTTGCCTGCTTTTGCATATGGCAGGTTTACCAGGTGCTTCTAGTCTTAATCCTGTAAGCATTCCAGGCAACATGGGCACACCTCCCACCCAACTTTACCATTGGTTGACAGTTCTAGAGCCTTGTTTGTCCTGTTCTGGATCTTTGCATCTACTTAATTGGATGGGTGGCAGGGCTATATAAAGTCCTTCCCACAAGCCCCAGCACCACTACCCTGCAGCACACATCAAAGCACAAACTTCTGAGTGTTCCCCCAGTGAGCGTACAGTCATCTTCCTGCCCCCAACATGCTGCCACAACCTAGAAAGGCCTTTTCTCCGTGTATCATCATTGGCAGACAGGACTTCCAACTTACAAACTTTGCCCAACAATTCATTTCTTAATAGCTGTTCCATACAAGATATTTTGTCAGAGCAATGAATGGATGAAACTGTCTGCCAAAGGCTTCAGCTTAGACCTATTCCACCAACAAAGGGAAGCTTTCTCTTCAAATAACTTGCTCCAAGGTCTTTATGGGCTGGTGAGGTAGCTTAATGGTTAAGGCACTTGCCCGAGAAGCCTTAAGGACCCAGGTTCCATTCCCCAGAACCCCCGTAAGCCTGTATGTACGTAATGGAGTATGCATCTGAAGTTTGTCTGCAGTAGGTAGAGGCCCTGGCACATCCATTCTCTCCCTCTCTCTCTCTCTCTCTCTCTCTGTGTGTGTGTATGTGTGTGTGTGTGTGTGTGTGTGTGTGTGTGTGTGTCTTCTCTCTGTCTGTCTCTGCTTACAAATAAACAAATAAAAAATATTTTAAAAAATGAGCCCCGCATGGTGGCACATGCCTTTAACCCCAGCACTTGGGAGACAGAGGTAGGAGAATCACTGTGAGTTTGAGGCCAGCCTGAGACTGCATAGTGAATTCCAAGTCCGCCTGGGCTAGACTGAGACCTTACTTCAAAAAGAAATAAACTTAATGTAATTCTCTAAGTAACTTTACATTTTCTCAGAGATATGTTCATCCCACTATAAATTTAGATGTTGACATAAAAAAGGCATGGGGACAGCTTTTTAAAACATGAAATAATCTCTCATATCAAGTTATTGAATCACTATACTTACCTTAAAAGTGACCAGCACCTGGGCTGGAGAGATGGCTCCATAGTTAAGGTGCTTGCCTGCAAAGCTTAATGAACAATGTTCAATTCCCCAGCACCCACATAAAACCAGAAGCACAAAGTGGTACAAGCATCTGGAGTTCATTTGCAGTGGCTAGATGCCCTAGCATGCCCATTATCTCTCTCTTTCTTTCTCGTCTCTCTGTGTGTGCAAATAAATAAATATTTTTTTAAAAAAGAGAGAGGCTTTCTCTCTCTAAAAAAAAGTGACCACCAACTAAAACAGCATTTGAACTCATCAACTCTAAAAACAAATTATCAATTTATTTGGCAGAGAAAGTATGAGCTCACCAGTCTCTTGCTCCTGCAAACAAACTTTAGATGGATATACCACTTTGTGCATCTGGCTTTACATGGGTACTGAGGAATTGAGTCCTGGCTACAAGGCTTTGCAAGCAAATGCCTTTAACCACTTAGCCATCTCCCCAGCCCAACTTTAATATCTTAATTGCAACTATCTTGTAAACTTCCAATATTTTACTGGATTGATCGATTTATAAATAGAAGAAATAATGTTAATATAAGTAATAATTATTATCCATATATAAAGTAAGAGTTGTCCTGTCTGGATCACTGACTACAATTGAGGCCCCAAGGAGTCATCATCAGGGTGGTGAAATCAGTGTTTGGAGCCAAGTCCTTAGATTGGGAAGTTCAGGGTAACTTTGAAATGAGAGCCCAGCAACAGTTCACGGAGGTTGTTGTCTTAACTATTAAGAGTCTTCAATCACAGGGAGTGGTGGTGAAGTCTGGCAATCCCAGCTATTTGACAAGTTAGGTAGGAGGATTGCAAATCCAAATCCAGTCTGGGTTTCAGAGTGAGTTCAATCCCAGCCTGGACAAGACATCCTGTCTCAAAATGAAAAACACAAAACGGGCTAAGGATATATAGCTCAGCTGATAAAATGCTTGCCTCACACGTGTGAGACCCTAGGTTCAACATCCAGTACCAAAGTCCTCACCAGAATGCACCCGTCTCAAAGCCACATGAGTTCCTATGCTGTTACCCTGTTTGATTTTCTATCAGCACTAAATTATTTCTCAAAATGTGTTTTGTGGTGATTTGAATTAGATGTCCTTCATAAACTCATGTGTCCTGAATGCTTAATCACCATTGACAGCAATTTGAAAGGTGGGGCTGTGCTAGAGAGATGCATTATGGGGGCGAAATTTGAGGTTTATTAATGCCCAGTTTGCCAGTTTTAGTTGACACGCTCTCATGCTGTGGTGTTCCAGTTACTGTGGCAGAAGCAATGTCCAGCCTCTGCCTGCGCCACGCTTCCATCACAGAGCTTCCCCTCCAGACTAAATCCAAAATAAACAACTTTTCTCCCATCAGTTGTTGTTGGTCTGGTGCTTTGTGCCAGCAAGGAGAGGGTAACTCCAACAGCGTTGTTTTTGTACAAGACTCTCAAGGCAGGATGTGTCCACTCTTTTGTTTCTGCCACTGGGTCCTCCTCTAGCCAGGCCTTCCTCCTGCTAGGCAGTTGTTGTGGGTTTAATGCTATCTACCTCTGTAAAAGATGTAGGAAAGTCTCCAATGTTTGTAATTGTAAATGTGGACTTTGGAAATAGGGTCATTACAGATACAATTGAGATGTAAGTAATTTACTGTTCATGAACTGAATCCAGCCCACTTATGTCCTGAAAAATCCACAACATTTACCATTGTAACTCTTACTGATAAAGTTGGCTGAGCCGTAATTGCTAGCAGGTCTGCCCTTCTGTTCTAAGGCTCTAAACGTTCAGGAGGAAACTGTTCCACACTGTGAGTCACACAAGCTCAGAGCTTGAAACACAAAGAATTTCAGGGAGGAAGTCCTGCACTGGGAAAATGCTGGTTGTAATCCATGTCTCACCAAGCAATCAAGGAAAAACCTGCACAAATTCAAGAACAGAGTGGCGAACATATGCCAACAAGCAACCTGAGCAGGTTCTCATTCTCTCTCTCACGACAATTCCTAATGTCACCGTATTTTTTCAGAAAGGAGAACACAGAATTAGTTACGGAAGGGCTGGGAAAATCTCTCACTTGGAAACGTGTTTGCCATGCAAGTCTGAGGACCTGAGTGCCATCCCCAGGATCCAGGTCAAAGCTGGATGTGGTGGCACATGCCTATCATCCCAATGCTGAGAAGACAGAGCCACAAGGATTCCTGGAGCCTGCTGCCTAGCTAATCTAGATTAATAAGTGTGCCCAAGACCAATGAGACGTGCTGCCTCAAAAATAAGCAGACTGCATCCCAAAATTTTATACCCAAGGTTGTCCTCTGGCCCTCACATGCACATATACATGCATGTACATGTGTACCTGCACACACATGCATGCCCACACATATAGGAGCATGCATACATGCACACACTCAAACTACACACACACACACACACAGAATATAGCAAGTGAGAGGATGCTGAAACAGACAAACCAGGGCTCTGTGATTTCAAGAAGTTGTGATGACTGCATGAGAGGATACATGCCATGTTCTCAGAGAGAGCTTATCTCATAGTAGATGCTCAATAATGTCAGTCATTATTGTGTTCTCAGAGGCCAGAGGTCGTGGCTTTAGTTCACATGACCAGGAATTATAAACTTCATTCTCCAGAAACCACAGGTTCATTTTCAAAACACTTAAGTTATAATAGACGTTCCAAAAGTCAAAAATGAGTATCAGAGCTGGAGAGATGGCTTAGCAGTTAAAGAATTTGCCTGCAAAGCCAAAGGATACCAGTTCGATTCTCCAGGACCCACGTAAATCCAGATGCTCGAGGGGGCACATACATCTGGAGTTCGTTTGCAGTGGCTGGATGCCCTGGCACGCCCATTCTCTCTCTCTCCACCCCCCCTCCCTCTTTCTCTCTCTCAAATAAATAAATAAAAAAAATACATTTTAAAAAAGAAATCTAAAGATGAATTTTAGGACTGAGGGGTTAAAGAATGAAAGCCATTTTCTTCCTTTTAGTTATAGAACACAAAGTGTACTCGGGCTTGTCTAAGAATTCAGATCTGTACATCAGGGATGAAATGAAAACTCCCCAGGGGTCTGTCACAATCATCTTGCACTAAGAGCAAATTTTCAGTGATAGAAATGCAAAATGTAAAAAGGGAGAAAATTAAGCAGGAAATTCTTCAATTTCAGATCCCCAAGCCTCTGGGCTACTGCAAGAACACAAAAAGTGAGCCGCTGTGGCCGATGTCCAGGAGGTTGTCTCTGTGGGGAGTCCGCTCTGAAGGCCGATTTCCAGCACAAGGACCACAGACTGCTCCATATTAATTCCAAGTACCAGCTGCCTGCCAGCAGTGTTCCTACCTGCCCAGGGCATCATCTCAGTGCCCTGTCTTCAAGGCCTGCTTAATTAAAATTTAAGTTGCCAGGCTGGAGAGATGGCTCAGTGGACACACAAGTGTTTCCCACGCGAGCATGAGAACCTGAGGAGACCTGAGACCCCCCGTGAGCTCCATTCCCAAGCACCCACACAGTCAGGCAAGGCCGTGCACAACTGTTACCCTAGCCCTTGAGAAAGAAAAAACGGCACCTTCCAGAATCAGTGAGAGACTTCATCTCAAGGAAACACACAGATGCACAGTGAAGGAGGCTCTGCGAGTGAGCTGTATGGGTGTGCACAGGTGCGTACAATCTGCATGCACACATGCGTACACAGCACACCACATGGACTGTGCACGTGTATCATATGCACACGTACATGCAAAAAATATATATTGAGTTGCTGACTGTGGAGCATTTGGGGGCGATTGTATTCTGATGCATGTAAGTGCCCAGTTCATCTCTGATTGACAACTTTCCTCTCCTTTCACTGTGTTTCTTTTGGACAATGTAAAATCCATGTTATATCCACACAATGTTCATATTGCTCTTGGCTTTCTACATCAGGCCCTCTGAAAAAAGAAAAGAACTCCCAAGAGCTCATTGCAGGAGCTCTGAGGACAGTGGATGTAAACCAGCTCTTATCTTAACTCGCCTATGTGAGATTTACAAACAGGAAGAGAACAAACAAGGAGTCATTTAAATTTTAATTTAAAACCCCCTCTATGTTCTTATGCCTTATCAAACTGCCAGCATTTCGCCTCCTCACAATGAGCAGGTGTCACTGGCAGAGGCCAGACCCTACCCACAACCAAGGAATCTCTTTCATCCCCACCCCTGATCCCTTTAATAAACAAAATACGAAAAGGCAGTCAAAATTACGCTGTGGCTTTATAAAAGAAGGCAGGGAAATCCTCAGAGCACAATCCCCTCCTTGTTGTTTTCACAGCCATGTGACTCCAAGTCATTCTGAAGGATAAAGAACCAGGGGCTGCCACTAGGTCCCAGCCATGACTTCCCCTACGTTCCCAGCCTGGCCCATCTGTTCTCCAGAGGCCACATGAATGGCACATGTCAAGAGAGTCAGAGCTGTGCAAACTGCCCAAAGAAATCGCTCAGCCAACTTCCCTTTGCTTCCACTGCTTCAGTAATTGTTGCTGAGCCAACCACCATATGGCGAATAATTAGTTTTTCGACCCCACTCAAGAAAAATGTCCACTTCATTGCCAAGCGTTAGCAATATGTGTGTTAATGAACAGTGGAACTTGAATGCCTATACATTAACAAAAGTTGAGAAATTTCTCTCTCTCTCTCTCTCTCTCTCTTTCTCTCTCCTCATTTCTAGTTTCAGGTTCTGGCCCCCTCTTGCTTCACCCACTTTTCAAGTAGGGAACATTCTGCAATACACACTATTTAGGATTAAATTGTATTTTCTTTCTTTTTTTCTTTTTTTTTCTTTCTTTCTTTCCTGAGATTCTGCAGTTCAATGGGAGATGGATTTTCGCAGCTAAGTGTCTTTCTTTTAATAAAATGACGTTAATCTTCTTTTCTAAAAGTGAATTCAATCCATACAAAGATCAAAATTCCCAAGCTAAGTAACAGGCAGCTTCCTGCTACTCCTGCTACCCAGGAGATGAGTACAAGAATATGGGGAGGACCACTGGTGCTCTGGGGACAAGCAGATAGAACACACATATTTGGCTTTTTAAAATAAACACTTAACTTCTTTGTTCTACCTAAAGATATGAATGATACCTTTAGCACGACGATTTAAGAACCCAGTTAAGATTTGAAATCCACTATCCCAAGAATAGAAGAGTAGACAGATTTCTCTGGAGCAAAATATCAACATGTATGCAGAAAATGAGCATGTATTTAAACATACATGGTGCGCGATTGAAATTATTTGGTTTTATGTACATTTCTTCTTTTTTGGAGCAAGACAACATTGACTTGTCCTATATAAGTTTTGAAGTGAACTTCTTTCTCACCTTGACCTTCAAATTCTCTGTATGCAGACAGTTAACTCTTAAGGAGGAAAAAAACACAAGGAATTGAAATGTTCTCTACTGCAGTTCTCAAAGGATCTGGCCATAGATCAGTGATTCTCAAACATCTGCAGTTTGCAGACCATCGTACCATAGCAGAGAAGATCCCCAAAATCCTCCCTCCTGTTTGTGACTGAAAAAGAAATGTCTTGCTAGAATAAATCAGGGTGGGGGTGCTGACTTAATGAGATAGCCAAAAGGAAATTCACAGGCAAAATGTGAGTTAGGGCCAGAAACAATGATAACCATTATTTCCTTTCAGCATTTGTAAGCAATCAGAATCATACTGCTATGTATGTGCTTGCCTCTGTTTTTAATATTATATCCCCAGTATTGAGGTATTCTTGGTATTGGGGATAAAATGTATAAGCTTCTTAAAACATTCATTGAGCAACTACTTGAAACAATCTTAAATATTACAATATTCCAACCAAGAAGCTAAGGGTTTTTTTTTTTCTAGATTTGTTTGACAACCTTGGGTAATAGGCATTGTCAGGTGATATTGGGCACAGCATTTGATGACCACTTCAATCTCACCTAAATATATATATATATATATATATATATATATATATATATATATATATATAAACAAATAATTATGAATTTAATAAAAATGATAATTATTACCTCTATAACTCATAGTCTTGATATCTTTCTGTTCTAAATCTCTCTCTCTCTTTGGATTTTTCCAAGGTAGGATCTAGCTCTAGCCCAGGCTGACCTGGAATTCACTCTATAGTCTCAGGGTGGCCTCAAATCCATAGTGATCCTCCTCCCTCTGCCTTCCCAGTGCTGGGATTAAAGGTGTGCACCACACCTGGTTCTATTCTAAAATTTTAAGTGTTAAGATAAACAGCTTCAGTTTATGGTCTAACAGTAGGTGGTTGTGTGTTTTCCAACATTTATAGCAAGAAAACTTGGAGACCCTGCACATAGGAAATCATACATCCCACCTCAATCTAAGCTTCACTGAGAATGTCTATTTCTATTCCCCTAATTCCTCTAGCAATTCCTCCTTTGTAGCACCTGGTAGGGTTAAAAAGTAAGTTTAGCAGACTGCTCAATATGGTTCCTATCACAGGAGGCCATGCACAAAACATGGCTATGTGTGCATCAGGATCAATGCATACATTTTCAAAGCATCTAATCTAGTCTTGGTGATAATGAGTCATTAATAAACACTTAGAAGTAATGGAGAGTTGGCTATTCTCTTGTTTTTAAACACGGCTTTTTACACAGAAATATCTAATCAGAAAGCTCTAAAAAAAAAATGCATCACTGGGGAAAACAAACAGCTAGAAATAGTTGTCTTCATGCAACAAATAATCCCTAGAAGCAAGTTTCTTCTTACTTCCCACCCTGAGAAGACCGACAAAGAATTCCCAAGTCCCTGGAATCTGTTGCGGGGCATCAGACTTGATTCCAGGTAGAGCCACTGAAGGAAAGGTTATGGTCGGGATGGGATGATTTTGCCAACAAAATTGCTCTTCTGGGAAGTATTTGTATGACACAGCTGAAAATGTTGTCCTGAAAAGTCACGGGTAAATTGTGCAAGTCCCTTGGAAACTCAAGCACAGCTTGTGTTCTGATTGATACATAGTCAACAAATATATTCAAGGAGAAACCAAAATAAACATATAAAGTCAATTTGTATATTAGAAAGTAATTTACAATTGGCCTCTCCCAGGGGCTCTCTGTCCCTCTGTGACCAGCTGAAGTTTCTCCCTATCTGACAGCTTAGCAAGCCCAGATGGAAGACTGGGGACAAGACTCAGACTGTGACCAGGAGCACATAGGAAATCTGGTAGGCAGGGGATTTTTATCTAAGATATGGCTTATCATGTGGACCATGTCCCTCACGCTGAGCACCCTCTAATAACACACGCATGCCCCAGTATGAGTGAATACCCTCCTCCTTCCCCACGCTCCCTAATTAATGGCTAAATCACTGCTCTGTTTAAATGAGTCTCAATATATTTCTCTGTAAAATTCTGCTCCACTTCTTAACCCAAGTGAACTGGTTGGGTGTACAGGAGGTGACAGTCAGGGTCAAGTTTATGGATGAATTGGTCCCCATGGGAGATAAGCTGGGGTATATGATAAAGACTTCCTTCCTCTCTCAAATTGTATCTTTACTTGGGCTTACGGGTTTAACCTGAAGTTCTTATCTGTACATATAGTTATGGTCAAGGCTAAAATAGTCCCCGGAAGGTCACATTTTAGGTGGGAGGACATGAACAGTTATGTCTTAGTCCTTCATTTTTTACTGTGTTGTCATGGTAATAACTGGCCTGAACCTTACTGATGAAGACAAGCATTCCAGAGTGAAACCCGTTCACAGCCCAAATTACTATGTCTCACCCACCTATTCTTTTTCTGTTCTCATTGCCAAGACTAAAAACCGGTGTTACCTGGTCTCCCCTGACATCTGCCCTGGGACTTCATTATGTTTGTGGTCCTCATTTTCATTGGAAATCTTTTTAAAAAAAAAATTTTTTTTTTCACTTATTTGCAAGTGGCGGGTGGGGCAGGGAGGATGAGTGTGCTTCCTGCCGCCACAAACTCCAGATGCATGCACTACTTTGTATATCTGGCTTTACATCAGTAATAGGGAACCAAATGCCAGCAGGCAGACTTTAGCAGCAAGCTCTCATTGAAAATCTTAATCTCATTCCTATAAATAGCTCCTCTTTTAGCCGGGCGTGGTGGCTCACACCTTCAGTCCCAACACTCAGGAGGCAGAGGTAGGAAGTTTGCTCGCTATGACTTGGAGGCCAGCCTAAGACAACATAGCGAATTCCTAGTCAGCCTCAGCTACAGTGAGATCCTACAGTGAAATCCAAAATAAATAAATAAATAAATAAATAAATAAATAACTCCTCTTTCAGCTATACTGTTTGTATTGGTTATGTTTGCTGTAACAAAATACTTGACAAACAGCTGGGCATGGTGACATATGTCTTTAATCCCAGCACTAGGGAGGGTGAGGTAGGAGTAGGAGGATCACCGTGAGTTCAAGGCCACCCTGAGACTGCATAGTCAATTCCAGGTCAGCTTGGGCTAAAGTGAGACCCTACCTTGAAAAAAAAAAAAAAAAAAAAAAACTTCACAAAAGCAACTTAAAGAAAAAGGCCTTTACTTTGGGTCACCATTTGAGGATAAGTTCATGTCAGGGAAGACATGGCATCAGGAGCGTGGGGCAGATGGTCACACTGCATCTGTCATCAGGAAGCAGAGAGAGATGAATTCCAGTTCTCACTTGCTGTCTCCTTATGTGATCCAGGATTCCAGCCCATAGACTGATGCCACCCACATTTAGAAGGACTCTTCCCATCTCAGTAAACCAATTCTAGAAACTTTGTCAAAGACTGTGCCCAAAGTTGATAATATTAACCATCCCATCAAGTTGATAATATTAACCAGTCCAAGTCCACCCCTGTCAACTAGACAGCAAAACATACCACATTTTAAGTCATCATCTTCTACCCATTGTCTTCAGGCTTATGGCTGTCTTATAGTACAAGATGCATTCATACCCTCTCTGAAATTCCCTACTGCCTTTAACAGTCTCAGTACTGTTCAAAAGTCCAAAGTGGGCTGAAGGGATGGCTTAGCAGTTAAGGTGCTTGCCTGTGAAGCCGAAAGACCCATGTCTGACTCTCCACATCCCACATAAGCCAGGCTCACAAGGTGAAGTAAGTGTTCAAGGTTGCACATGCACACTGGGTGGCACACGCATCAATTACAGTGGCTACAAGCCCTAGCACACCAATTCTCTCTCCCTCTCTTTCTCTCCCACCCCATAAAAAAATGTCTAAAGTCTCTCCAGGATTCAAAGCAGTCTCTTAACTACTAGCTCCTATAAAATTTAAAACAAGTTTCATGGTTCCAATAGACAGTGGCACAGAATAAACATTAGCATGCCAAAATGGAGGAATGGGAACATAGCAAGGAAGACAGAACCAAAGCAAGACTGAAACCCAGCAGGGAAAGCATCAAATCCTGCAACTTCGTGTCTGACATCTAGAGCCTGTGATAGAAACATGTGGGCTCCAAAGAGTAGCCTGGCCCCTTCAGTACACACGGCTTCTCCTTCAGGCCAGTCCACTCAATGTCTGCATCTTTCCGCAGTGGATGTCCCACAGTGCTGGACTAGCCAGCATCCCAGGGTCTCTATAGCAACTTGGGCTTCTTGTTACAACTTCATGCAATGGGCTCTCAGGGCCTCTGAATCCAATCCTGACCATGTTATCTCACATCAGAGGATTTTTAAACCTTGGTAAAAACCTCCCTGACACCCTCACTCTTATCTTATCATGCCTGCAAAACTAATACTATGTGGACCATTGTGTACGCTCCATTGTTCTGTTTCTCTGGAGAAGAGAGGGAGAAAGGGAGAGAGAGAAAAAAAAAAAAAAAAACATTTGAACAGACCTACACCAAGCTGATCAAATTTCAGGCACAGATCTTCCAGGCGGAAGGCTATTTGGTTGGGCATCTCTGGCACCTGAAGCACATAATCAAAACACATGAAAGGGTGCTCAATTGCTTAATGGAAGTTGAACAGAAAACCAAATTTTCTAACTCCTAAAGAGGTGCCAAAATATCAAATATTTAAGAAATTTCACCTCTTATCACATTTATGTTATGTCACTCTTCTAGAAACCTAAACAAAGGGTAACATGCTGCTAGACCCAATTATAGAATGAATTCAAAGTGGGGAATAGAGAAAACAAATCTATATTAGGCACCTACTATGTGCCAGGTGCTGTACAAGGTATTCTACATACAAATTCTCATCTAATCCTCAAACCTGCCCTATTACCTCATAATACAGATGAAAGAGTAAGTTTAATTAATCAGTTAATTCAGAAAGGTCATGAATTAGAAAACACACTAACTCTTCAAAGTAAAAAAAAAACTCCAGATGGAAATATTATATATGCATTTCCCATGTCATTTTGTATAAACAATACCGCTCAACAAACAAAATTCCAGGGCTGGAGGGATGGCTTAGCGGTTAAGGTATTTGCCTACAAAGCCAAAGGACCCAGGTTCGATTCCTCAGGACCCACATTAACCAGATGCACAACGAGGTGCATGTATCTGGAGTTCATTTGCAGTGGCTGGAGACCCTGGGTGCACCCATTCTCTCTCTCTCTCTTTCTCTCTCTCCCTCTTTCTCTGTCAAATAAATAAAAATAAAATGTTTTTAATTCCATAATGGAAACTACCAAATGTAGAAATGACTGGACTATACTAAATTAGAAAGATTACATCAGTTTCTGAGGTTACACATTAATAGGAAAACCTCTTTGTACTGTCACCATGGTCTCCGCTGTACTTCCAGATGTCAGAAAGAAAATAGTCATGCAAAAACCAGGGCAGATTCAAGGATGATGCTTGAAGATTCTCTGCAACCTCACACTGTTTGCAGCTTCCACTCAGCATCCACAATCAGAGCTCTAAGGACCTGTTAAAAGCATTTCATCAGCTGGGCACGGTGGCGCACGCCTATAATCCCAGCACTCAGGAGGCAGAGGTAGGAGGATCACCATGAGTTCAAGGCCACCCTGAGACTACATAGTGAATTCCAGGTCAGCCTGAGTTACAGTGAGACCCTACCTTGAAAAACCAAAAAAAAAAAAAAAAAAAAAAAAAAACATTTCATCAATTAGAAAATAAAATGAAAACATGTGAATGTGTTAAGATTTTAGCACAGATCCACTTTCAAAACATCAATGTTTGCTGCTAATGTGACTGCACAGAACTCCCAGGAGCTGGGGAGATGGCTTGGAATAAAATACTTACTGAAAAAGTGCAAAGTCCTGAGTTCAGACCCCTGAAACCATTAAAACCAGACACAGAAGCACATTTCTATAATTGCCTGCTGCAAGACGGGAGTCAGAGACAGGAGAGCCCCCTAAAGCTTGCCAGCCAGCTAAGCCTATGTCTTCAGGAGCAAGCTACTAGCAGACCCTGTCTCCAGCAAGGTGGAGGGCGAAGCCCGATGCCTGAGATGCTCCTCTGACCTCCACACTCATGCCATGAATGCACATGCCCACCCACATTCAACACACACACACAGAAATCCCAGTATTTACAAAGGAAAGCTCTTCTATACCAAAGTACACTGTAAATGATTCCCCCAAATGTCTTTCCATAGGAAATGGAAACTTTAACACCTTTTTAAAAATTGTACAGGTATTTTAATCACAAAATCAATTCCTTTTGATTGACTTTCTTTTTACTCTGATAAAAATAACTCAATAAGGGATGAAGAGATGGATCAGCATTTAAGGCACTTGCCTGCAATGCTGAATGACCTAGGGTCAATTCCCCAGTACCCATGTAATGCAAGATGCACAAAATGGCATATGTATCTGAACTTCATTTATAATGGCTAGAGGCCCTGGCATGCCCATTCTCTCTCTCTCTCTCTCTCTCTCTCTCTCTCTGTGTGTGTGTGTGTGTGTGTGTGTGTGTGTGTGTCTTTCTGTCTCTCTCTCTCTCTTTCACTCCCTCTGCTTACAAACAAACAAATAAATAAATAAATGAATAAATAAATAAATATTTTAAAAAACAATTCAACAAAACAGAACTAAAACACTGCTTTCAAAGGGAAAACATACTAAAATAAAAGACTTTTAAAAAATAGACTGCATAGTTTTCCATTTCAAAAAGAATATTTGGAAAAGTCATTATGTAATTGAATAATCATAAAAGAAGCAACACTGTGGGAGAAGCAACACTTCCTAATATGCATTTCAGTGGTGTTTCAGAGTTTTCAATAATGCCCCAACTGAAACATGGGGTGAAGGTTTGCTTTTCTCTGAGGCTGTTAGTTTTCCTATCCCAAATTCATTGAACTGTCAGTAGATTTAGAGAACGCTACCAATTAGTATAGCCACAGGCCCTGGATATCTGTTCCCAAAAGGGAAACATTGTCATTTACATCTTAAAACCCAACTAGAAAACCGTAGCTAAATTTGGGCATGTCAACAAATGTCACCTGCTATAACCAAAATAGGGAAAGGCTGAATCTGTGCATAAAACTGGGTCATTTTCAGATGTTTTCATCTTCATTCTGCAAAAATAAGGGAGAAGGAGAGGGAACACAAAAGTATAACCTGATGGGAATACAACCAATTTGCAAAATGTTCATATTTTAAAGTTCCCAATAAAAGTTCTTGAAATATTATATTTTAAGAAAAAAGGAAGGCAGAGCATCTAGAACTTAAATTGAGATATAGAAGTCTATTTGGTTGTGGTGGTTCATACCTGTAATCTTAGTACTTGGGAGGCCAAGGCAGGAAGGTCTCAAGTTTAAGCCAGCCTGAGCTACAATGTGAGGCTCAGTCTCAAAAATCCCAAGGGGTCTGGAGAGATGGCTTGGAGGTTGAGAACACTTCCTATGCAAGCATGAGGGCCTTGATGCCCAAGAGATCTCTCAAGTTCAATCTCCAAGACCCTTATCAACAGCTGGGCATGGTCAGGCATGTCTGTAACTCCAGAATCATACGGGAGCAGGGACAAGAGAAATCACTGGAGCGCATGAGAAAACAATGGCAAGCTCTAGGATCAGCAAAAGATCCCAGCTCAAATATGAACAGGTAGAATTGTGATGGAGCCAGACACGCCATGTTCCATTCTAGCCACCACAGGTGAGTGTACCCCACCATGGGCTAGCACATGGGGCCCCATATGGGCACATACAAGTGCATACACCACACACACAACAACCACCTAAGGAGCTTGGGCTCTAGCTCAGTGGTCAAGCACTTGTCTAGCATATGCCAGACCTTAGGTTCAGTCCCCTGTACTGTCATCCCAAGCTCAACTAGAAAGATGCAAATTAGTCTCATTCTCAGAGTCATGTTCTGATGCAAAGAGGATAGCAGCTGAAATGGACAGGATGATGGCCAAGGAGAGATTTCCACTGGACATTGACCCTCTCCATACACAAGTATCAACGATTGCTCTGCACATGGGATGATCAGCAGTGGTACCATTTGCTAATAAGGTCCACACAACTCTTACTTACAAAGCTGTGTTGTTTAACCTCACTCCCTTCAGTACCAGTCTTCCAGTCACTGCTTTGCTGCCTGTATCCTCTCCTTAGAGGATATAACCTATCCTCAGCTAATATTATGTGGCCCACACATCTTCCCAGGGCAGATGGAAGAGAGGCTCTGTGCCTTATTAGATCCATCAAGCTGCTCATTCTTGAGAATCTAAAGTGGGGGCATGGGGGCTACCTCAACTTCCTGGAAAGTCTAGCAAACCTAAAGAAAAGGCACATCATGAGTGGTCCATAAAAATCTTAAAGAAAATGCAGAAGAGAAAATGAGTCTACAGAAAGAGAAAACTGAGGAGGCATGGAGAGGCGTGTGGATGATGCCCTGCGAAAACAGAAATGCAAGGAAATAAGACAAATTGTAACACCTCGTGGAAAGGGGCACTAAGCTGGTAGAATGCACATGGGCTCCAGTTTAGAACTGGTAAATCATTAACTTTACTCCATTGAGTTTCCAGAAGAGCAACTTACACATTAGCTACTTCCTGATCAGACAGTTTGGTTTTTACAAGCACTGTGACTTCAGTCACATGCTTGGCTCTCCTTGGCTTCAGAAACTTCATGCATAAAACTGGGTCACTGAAACACCCCTCACAAAGATTTTGGGAGAATTAATAAAAGATATTCATAAAACATTTCATATAATCACAAAACATTTATGAGCTATTAGCTCATGATAATCAATATGATGGGGATAATTATGGAACTTTGTTCATAAGATCAATGCAAGACTCAAATGAGTCACTGTATATAAGACACTCAGAGCAGTATTTGACACAGTAAATATTTTATCACTATTAGAACCATTGGTGATGTCATTATCATTATCATCATCATCATTATTCCAATGCCAACCAGGACATGGCAGAACATTTGACATCACCCACTTTCAAAGATTAAACTAGTTACTCATAAAATTATGGCTTTATATTTGCCTCTTTGCAGAAGTTTGTCAATCTGGATTCTAAATGATGGCTACTTTTACTGATAGTCCTATTAAATTTGCAGCGAGGGCAGTAACTTTATTTCAATGTAGTCTTCTAATCTATTAAGACAAGCTTGTAGTTATTCCTGAAAGAAATAAATAAATTAAAGCAATCTAAATGTTCCACAGGGGAGAAATGCTTAATTCAATGATAGTAAGGCAGCTGGCTATAATATGGTTGAGCCATTAAGTGAATATATATATATAAAGGTTTACTGAACAGAATTGTGAAGCCATATGGCAATATGATGTCATGGCAAATTAAAGCACTAAAATTGTACATAGTTGAGGATAATGATGATATAATAATAGCTATGTACAAAAAGAGAGGTTAGATAAACTTTATATGACTGATAAGTTTTGTCAACTTAAGAGGACAACAGATAAATAATTTTAAAAAAAGAAATAAAAAAAATATATTGGGCTGGAGAGATGGCTTAGCGGTTAAGCGCTTGCCTGTGAAGCCAAAGAATCCCGGTTCGAGGCCCGACTCCCCAGGACCCACGTTAGCCAGATGCACAAGGGGGCGCACGCATCTGGAGTTCGTTTACAGTGGCTGGAGGCCCTGGCGCGCCCGTTCTCGATCTATCTCTATCTGCCTCTTTCTCTCTCTGTCACTCTCAAATAAATAAAAATAAATAATTTTAAAAAAAAAGGAATAAAGAGGACAACAGAATTTCTAACTTCATTTGCCATAATTTCTATAATGAATTTTTTGTAGTAGAAATAACTGTATTGGGTTCTGTTAATTTGGGTTCACAAATATAAAGTATAAGAAAGCACATACATTTTGTTTCTAGATAGGGAACCAGGTAACAATGTGAACACTTCATGTATTTACATCATTAAATTTCAAGTTAGAATCTGTCAGAGGCTAAATCCTTACATAAATGATTTCCTCAGTGCTATGGTTACCATAGAAGATACACATTCATTCTATAGATCTCATAACTGCTGTCTGAATGAATAAATACACTGACATTGGCCCTTTACTACAGAAAAGCTGACAGGTAAACATTGTCCACAGTCATTGGTGTTCCATATGATATTTTGCCATGAGTATTCATGATAGAATGACAAAATCAAGCCAGCTAACATGTAGCAGGGCATTCCTTTACTAAATCATCTCTGTCATTCTACAGGGTCTTGAAATAAAGCAGACCATCAGTACTTAGCAAGACTTCTCTCAGGAAGCCCCAGTGTGACTTTACCTGGTGTCCCTACAGAAAGTATCCAATAATTTGACCATCTTTGCCAGGATCCCTCAATGGGCACCACCTCTACACTAGACTCTCAAGGCTATGATTCTTGTAGAACATACTAAATAAACCAAGTGCAGATGGAAACAAGAGACTAGTTCATGAGATATTGATAAGTGAAGACAATTTTCAAACTGAATACTATAAAACCTCCATATGCAATCTTGCTCATCTACATTGTCCTATTCTAAGTCTTAAGGATGAAGGAGAGAGGGTGATGGGCTTACTGCTAAAAGGAAAAAATAAAGAACTGATGAGAACCATTGAGGAGCACAATGCTCAGGCCCACCCAGAGCTCATGTCACAGCATCACTGATAATCTTTTGTAGATGGATACTGTAAAGAGACAAGGCAAAGATTCTGAAAACTGAAGAATGCCAAAGTGAAAATTCATTGTCAAGCAAGCAGTATGAATGCCTAGTAATCATTCTTTTTTTTCTTCCTGAAATCTAAGTCTGAGTGGTACCTCATGCTGTAGCTGAGCAATGAGTTGGTGTCTTCATCTGTTTTCTATTGTTATAACTGAATAGCACAGATGGAGACATTCATTTCAAAGCTTATTCAGTTCAATGTTGTGAAGTACAAGGACCAAGATGCACCTGATGAGAGTCTTCTCATGGGATTATCTGCAGAGTCCCAAGTAGGCACAGGGCATTGCATCTCTAGACATAGAAAGCTTGCTAACTAGGCTGGAGAGATGGCTTAGCAGTTAAGGCACTTGCCTGCAAAGCCAAAGGACACAGGTTCAATTCACCCACATATGCCAGATGCACATAATGGCACATGCATGTGGAGTTCTTTTGCAGTGGGAAGAGACCCTGGCACATCCATTCTATCTGCCTCTCCCTCCCTCTCAAATAAATAAATAAAAATTTTAAGAAAGAAAGCCTGCTAACTTAGATCTTTCTTCCTCTTCTTATAAAGTCATTAATGTATGCATGAGATTCCCAATTTTATAATCTCAGCTAATTCTAAGCATATCTCAATGACCTCCTCCAAACAGAATATGTGATTTAGGGGATTAATTTTCAATATGAGTTTTAGAGGGGCACCCAGGCTACAGCAGCCAGAATGAGGCCGGGGGGGGGGGGGAGCGGCACAGTTATATTTTGGATGGTTAAGGATCCCCTGTTGATTAAGAAGCAAGGGGAAAAGCCTTGCCTCACCTAGTTGCTCTCCCTCAGGCCCAGGAGAACAAGAGTTGGTGTCTATTCCCTTTCCTTGTCCTACCACAGTTAAGGAGGCAGGCATCTTCTTCTACTGTGTAACTCTGGTCAGAAGTCTGTCTCTCACCAGAGTGGAATACAATGTCAAGGAGTAGCAATGGCCTCCTGCTGATTAGTCCTGAATGGTCTACCAGCCCGTGATGAAATCCTGCACACCTCTCTGCAAATTTTTTTTTCAATCATTTTCTGTGAAATAGTTTCAAAATGAGGTAAATTATGTATTAGCAACTAATCCTGACTGGTACAACTAGTTTCCATCAATATTTCCCCCTTGTCCTTGAAACACTGAATCTTTATTTTATACCAGGACTTTAAAGGCAACTGAATGCCATGATTTTGGCCTTAATGTTTTCAGAAATTTAGTTATGTTGTAATCTTAGCATACATTTCTTTAGGCTCTTCCTATTTGGGATTTGTTGAGCTTCTGGAATGTGTGGGTATATATGGAAAGACCCAGAAAATATTATTCAAAAAAATACATCACATGTCTGAAGGGAAGTAACTATAACAATTTCTCACAGATTTTAGTGATGAAGTTGAAGCTGGACCAAGAAGAAGGCAGGTAACACATATGCCCACACCCTGGAGATCTTTAGGTGTGAAATCTGAGTGGTGGAGCCCATTGGGATCCATATTGCCTAGAGGTCTCAATAAAATAACCTTTATCTAGCATGTAAAAACAATTGAAGGTCAATTTCAATCTTCATTTAGTCTATGGAGAGAATACTTGAGAACATTTATGATTTATAGACAGGAGCTGGAGAGATGGCTTAGTAGCTAAGGTGCTTTCCTGCAATGCCTAGGAATGCATATTCAAATCTCCAGGTCCCACATAGGCGTCTAGACAGACAGTGACACAGCATGCAATGTTGTACATGTGTCAGGAATCCCTTCATTGCAGCTCTCTCTCTCTCTCTCTCCCCCCCCCACCTCCCCCTGTCTCTCTAAAAATAAAACAAATTAACAAAAGATTTACAAGGTAGAATAAATTCCTCTGTCACTTCATCATTTTCTTCCCATTCTCCCTTTCCCGTGTTCCCTCCTCTCGCTTCCCTTTTCCTCCCTCACTTTATGTCCACATATGAGTAGTAGCTGTCCCCTACTTGCCCTCCCTATTCTCATCTACCCCTAAGCTCTCCCTCACACCCAGTGAGCATTGCAGGCTCTCCTCTCCATCCTCATTGCCCCACTTGACATTATCATTTTTCTTCTTCACTTGGACTTCTTTTGTTGTTGTTATTTTTGCTGCCACTGTCATTCCTCTTCAGTTTTTCTAGTTCTTTACTTACCCACTATCTTGAAGTCTTGTCTAAGGAGTGAATGGAAAGTAGATTTCTTCTTTGCTCCAAAATTTGGAGAAGAGACCAAATAGACTAAGAGAATTGTCAGTACACAGGAAAGGTGAGAGAAGATGATGCTATACAGGAGAAGGGCTATGAAGAAATAGTATCTTCACACAAGTGTGATGGCATTATAACAAATAAGTAAGTGTATATTTTGGTATACTTTAAAACTTTGCTTTCTTTCCTCTGTTTTCACCTACTTTCTTGTTCTCTTATCCATATCTTCCTGCTATTGTTCCCTGTGAAGTTTAGAATGAGGGTTTTTCAGTTCATGGCTGACAGAGGAAAGCATATAGCATATTACCTTATCTCTCTGACAAAAGCACGATGCTTTAAAGAACACCAAAACACAGGCTGGAAGCTTTTTGCAATTTTTGAAGGCACAATGAAATAGGCTTAAATAGACTTTAGGCAAGAAAGAACAACATCAGTGGTGAAGGTCATTGACTTTGAAGAATAACAGGTCTAAGTTCTCCTCATTTCACCTCTCAACAGTGTTGTGATATCCAGTGAAATACCGTACACCCTGATCTGTTATTTTTCCAGAAAAAAAATGGAGATAGTAATATGACTATGCCATGGAGTTGCTACAAGTATTAAAACAATGTCTGGCTCATAGTCAAGTTCAAGGAATATTAGTTATTATTATTGTTCAATTAGACATAGTCCAACAGGTCTTATCCCAGAAAACAGGGAGGTCTGAGTTTATGAAAGTGAAGCAGGCTAACACCCCACCTAACCAAGGCCACTGTCTCACTCCTCCCCATAGCACTTGCCTTTCATTTGCCCTTGGCGCTTATTTACAATGTAAAGAACTGTAATGTGCTGCCTTTCACTCCTAGCAAAAGGACACAAAACATAATCCCCCAAAGACACCCTGAGGTTTCTCCAAGGCAAAAGCAAAAGTTTTTACACGCTGAGAAATTCAAGAAGCCCACCTTCCAGAAGGGTGGACCAACACACCAACTGCCATGGGACTCACACACACACACACACACACACACACACACACACACAAAAGCCATTCCTTTTGTTCCCACAGTTTCAGAGAATTCAAAAAAGAGGGGGAGGGGACAAACACAAAGGCTAGGAGGCACCGGGGAGTGAAGGAGGCTGTGTGCTATTAATCCATGCGATTAATCCAGCATGCTAGGGAGAAGACTCTCCCGAATCAAAACTTGCATGGTTTTGATCCACGTGGATTAGAAAACACTGCTGCATTCACTCGCCAGTACCTCCTTCGCTTTATGCTTGGGTTTCATTCTTTGGAGTCTGCCGGGCACAAAGGGGGGACAGCATTCATGGGAGGACAGCAGCACAGGCACTCTGACAAACGTCCTTCTTCCCTTCATTTCTGGGAGACCCTTCCTGAATTCCTCAAGAACTAAGCCATGCGTTTGTATTTGCATCATTTCCTCCCAAAAGCTGGACAACTGGAAACTGCTATCCACCCCTGCCAGGTGCACATGTCTGTCAACCCTCCCTCCGCCCTAAAAGCAGTTTGCACCAAGGAGTAAGGTGGCCAGTCCTGCCCCAAGATCTTTGTAAGAAAGTGGTGAGAATGGTACGGGTTTATTTCAAGTTACAGTGGGAATCATGGCTTTGGGGTGAGTGACCCAGTGAGAATCCAAGCATTTTCTAGCATCAAAGGAACAGAATGGAAGACTTTTGGTGTACTAAGAAAAGAGTAAGAAATTGTCAAGGAAACAGAGAAAGAGTTAGCCAGTAAGGCAAAGAATGATTCTGAAAACTCTTTCTCTGGGAAATCACTGTGGCCTATAACACAAGACTCACCAACTTTTCTGGGACTTCCACAAAATGAATTGAGCTGAGACGGTCTTCTATAGTGCCAACAGATGGTGATATATGGCAAGAATCACACACAACACACACACACACATTTTCTAAAGCATGTGCAGGGCTGGCCAGACAATGATGGCTTCTGAGTGGAACTGAGGCAAGTCCAGCAACACGAGATTCCAACTCTTCCACTTTCTGCCTGTCCTGCCCTGTTCTCTACACTGTGGCTCCTTACCCTATGGCATATTAGGGATGTCTTCAAGGTGACATTTTGAGATCATCTGGTTGACATCAATTGGTACCATTCATCAGAAAGTTGAAACCTTCAGAGAGCTCCCTGTTAGAGATAATTTTACACACCCTGTGGTGGTTTGGATGCAAAAATGTTCCCCACAGTCTCATGCATTTGAATCCACAGCTGGTAGCACTGTTTGGAGAAAACTGTAAAACCCTTAGGAGGTGGTACCTCACTGAAGTATGTCACTGGAGGTGGACCTTGAGGTATTATAGCCCAATCTTTCTCTTCCTCTCTCTCTCTCTTTCTGTTTCCTTCCTGTGGATGTGACAATGTGACTCCCACTTCCTGCTTCTGCCATGCTTTCTCTACCATAATGGACTTCCCCTCAAAGCTGTGAGCTGAAAATCAACCCCTTCCTTCCTTAAGCTGCTCCTGGTCACATGGTTTGTCCCAGCAATGTAATAGTAACTGACACACTCCTCTTGCCTTGTTAGACTCTATCCATATTTTTTTCTTCTTATGGCTGTTCCTAGTATGCAGCACAGGGCTTGGCTCAGAGTGGACATTTCATACAAAATTATTGAACTTATTATCAAATTCATTATCAGCCAGCTAACCTCTCCTTTAGCTGAATCCCATTTCTTCTTTTTAAAGATAATCACCTGACAAATGTATCTGTGCAATTCTCACTGGAATTTAGAGGTGTTGGTTGAATCTGTGGTCCATGGCAGAATAGGCTTATTTGCAGTATTGCTATACAAAACTCTCAAAGAATGTGGTTTGTGTTCATGTATATGTTTGTGTATGAGGGTTGTGTTGTGTGTATGTGTGTGTGTGTGTGTGTGTGTGTGTGTGTGTGTGCATTGCACATGCACTCACACATGCAAAGGCAGCAGAACTAGGGAAAATAAGAAGAAAGATGCCCCCTAACTAACCATCTAGGTTCTCATCTCTTGATTTGAAAATAATTTTTATGTGGAAATTAGATTAACTGTTCTCCATTCCGTCTTGCTTTAGAGAAGACTGACTTGGCCAGGTTAAGCAACTTGTGTAAGTCACACAACTAATACTTCAGCTGGATCTGGATCAATCTCTAGGGGTCTCACTTTCTCTCTTTTCCTCCAGTCTCAGCAGTTGAGTCCTATGCTCTACAGTCTTGGCAGTAAAGACAAGGCATCCCAACTCAAGGTAAAAACAAGTGTTCTTTCTTGGAAGTATTTCTTTTTCCTTCCTTAGCACATGATGCTAACCAACATTTCCCTCCTTCTCAATTTATGACCTCCTTCGCATGTTATAAAAATAATGCTGATAATTTGGACAGTTAGTAAGGTCTAGGCACTGTCCCAAGAACTTTATATTTTGGCACTTATTTCTCACAATGAAACCTAGAATTAGACATATATCATCTCCATTTTGTCTTAGAAAACTTAAACTGCAAAGAGGTTCAGTAATTTACCCAAGGTCACACAACTACTCAGTGGTTGACTTGATATACAAACTCAAAAATCTCAGCCAAGGCAAGGCACTTGTAACCACAACACCTCTTGTTAGCTCCTGGCATACCTCTCTGAACCATGTGCCCCCTCAGTTCCTCTCCCTTTCATATCAATGCTCACATCTTTTTTCCTCTTCAAATAATTTCATCCACCAACCTCATTATCTCCTCAAGACACCTCTTTTCTCTAGTTCAGACCTTCATTCTGAGTCACAAGTAAAGGACTTCTTTAGCCATGCCCACTAGAATGTCTCTGTTCGGGGCCATTAGATCCAACAGTTTCCTTTGCTCAGCTCATGAGAAATCACATTTATCTTCATGATATTCAATTTCCCCCTTCTTTGTGCCACTCAGATATGGTTTATTAAAGGCAAAAACAGCAATCTAACTTCTACTTGTTATTTAAGTATATATTTTTTGCTTTCCACCATTCCTCTCTGATATAAGAGGAATGCACAACCTGTCTGTAGAAGCCAAGAATTTAACTGCACAGCTAACCAGAGCTGGGACTATGAAAATGCTTTTCCTGTTTTCATCATATGGTATCTTGACCTCACTGGGAAACACAAACCAAGAACTGACAATCTACTGACAACGGAGTCATCCTTGAACAGAAATTCCAAGTTTCTTCTGTGGATTGGTATTCCATATTTCCCCTTTCCCTTGGCCAGTTTGGCTGGGTGTTTAATTGCTTCACTATTCATTTGGAAATAAGGCCAGATAATAAAATTATTCATGGACCCCATGTAGGCAACAGCAAGTCTGAGAGGAGTTAACATCGTGGAAACTCCAGATGGTGTCATCAGCTAGCTTTTGCTACTTAATAAACCATTCCAAAACTTAAGTAGTCTATAAATATGACACACACACATACTACTTCCCATGGTTCTGTAGGTTGTAGTAGTTCTGTTCTGAGTCAGCTCAGCCCAAACTGAGTATTTTAGAATGAACATACCTCAAATGGAAACATTGGTGTAGGAGGGGCCTTACTCACATGTCTTCTATCAGTTGAGATAATAACCTCATGAGTCTTACCACTCAGGACAGCCTGGGTTCATTTTAAGATGATACCAAGGTTTCCAATAGAGACAGAACAAGCCTGAAGACATATCACCTTTAAATTAGCTGTTTATACAGTCCCACTCGAAACTAGTTAGTTGTTGAGCTAAGATTCAATAGATGGATAATAGTTACTCATCTCAATGAAATGAATGGTAAAACATATTTCAAAGAGATATACATCAAGAAGGCCATGAATTTTTATGGTAATTTTTTAATCTTATGGCAGTTCACTTAGTCTAGTCCTAATAAGCATAGAAACTAGAGAGACCCCAAGGATATTATTATTACTGGACTATTTAAGAAACAGAGAATCAAGGGGCATCATCAAGAGCAATTGATCTAGTCTGGTCAAGGAAGCAATCTAAACTTTGTGACCTGGTTTATAGGGGAGATGAGTTATTTTGCCCTTTATTTTCCTCTCTAAAGCTGACCCTCAATAATATTCCAGCACAGCAAATAAGAATGCCATTACCCAGTTGTTTAAAGACAAAGGTCAAGCGTTACCTTGGATTCTACCTTCCCCTGCCCAAATGTGTAGCCCTTAGCAAGGTTGTTGGTTTTTGACCATCTAAAGATTGTTCTCACATCCACCCACTCACTTCCATTTTCACAGTCACAGATCCCTATTTTCTCATGTGTTCTTCCTATAGTTAAGCATAAGACAACAATATGATCATATCAAAAAGTAAATATGGGGCTGGAGAGATGATTTAACAGTTAAGGTGCTTGCCTGCAAAGGCTAAGGACCTGGGTTCTATTCCCTAGTACCCATATAAGCCAGATGCACAAGGTGTTGCATGCATCTGGAGTTTATTTGCAGTGGATGGAGGCCCTGGCATTTCCATTCTCTCTCTATCTGTCTCTTTCTCTCTCCAATAAATAAATAAATAAAATATTTTTTAAAAAGTAAATATGAAGAGGAATGGTTTTATCTGATATCTTCAGTGGCCTCACATGGAGTTTAGGATAAAATACAAAATTCATCCTTGAGAATGACAAAACTCATCAAGCCATAACTTTGTTTATTGTTTAAATCAATTCACACCACTCTTTTCTTTTCCCTAGCCTCATTGGTCATTTTGTTCTCTTTTCTGAACCTAGCAAATGTATTTATTTTAGGGTGAATGTCATTTCTCCTCTCTAGATTAAAGAGTCCTAGTCCTCTTGTATTCCCCGGGGTAATCTATTTAATATATTTTCATCTTTCTTGTACTTATCTTTTCTCCAAATAAGCTGTTTTAATGTATAATCTGTTTTAATAGATTTACTGAAGTAAAATTTACATAGATTAAAATTTATTTTTAGTATGCAGCTATATGTTTCACCAAACATGCAGATTGATAATCATTATCATAATCAGAATATAGAACACTCTGATTACCTTAAAGAAGCTTTCCAAAAACTAAAACAAACCCCATGTTCTTCATCTGTGGCAAGTCTATACAGTGGAATATTACTCATCACTAACAAGATGAATCTCAAATGCATTATGCTAAATGAAAGAGGTTAGATTTAGGAAATTACATCATATAATTCCATTGATAGGACATTATGGAAATGGTAAAACTATGAGGATATTAAATAGACCAGCAGTCATCAGGCTCTGGGGTTGGAGAGGGGCTGCTTATGAAAGGGCATGAGAAAAACTCAACCTCTACTTTTCCTCGTAGATTTTACTACAATCTGTAGTAACACTTTATTTGTTTACTTATCAACTGTTGAACTCCTCAAAAGACATCTCTCATGAGGCAAGACCCTTCTCTGTCTTACTCATTTCTGTGTATCCAAAAGCTAGATTGGTAGCTGATATATTTTTTTTAATTTTTAATTTTTATTTATTTATTTGAGAGTGACAGACAGAGAAAGAGGGAGAGAGAGAGAGAGAGAGAGAATGGGCGCGCCAGGGCTTCCAGCCACTGCAAACGAACTCCAGACGCATGCGCCCCCTTGTGCATCTGGCTAACGTGGGTCCTGGGGAATCGAGCCTCGAACCAGGGTCTTTAGGCTTCACAAGCAAGCACTTAACCACTAAGCCATCTCTCCAGCCCCAATCCTCATCTTTAATCCTTGCTTATGTCCTGCCAGCAATATCTACTACATAGCCCTCCTAGTTATTTCTTTCCTCTGACTTCATGGACATGTTCATGACCTTACTGTTTTTCTCCTGGATAACTGGAGGAGCCTCAAAACTAGTTTTCCTGCCTAAAGTCTTGCCTCTTCAATCACTGTTTCTAACTGCTGCTAGATAAATTGAATCACATCACTTACCTGTTAACAAAAAAGCAGAAGTTCCCCATCATCTATAGCTCTTATTTCAGGTGTCAAACCTGGATCACCATCCTAACAGTTCGCTATTCCTATCCAGATACTGCACCCAGAACCAAAATGCAACTCATTTCTAAGATGACCATGCTGAGTCCTTCATCTCTGCAGAGTCTCACCCATCAGTGCCCTCTCAATCCCAGAATGCCTGATGGCTTCAGAGTCCAAATTTATCAAAATGGTAAGGCATTTAGAGCTATCATATGAAGTTATGTAATTTTAAAGCAGGACATTTCTCAAACTTATAGACATAATCTTGATCCTGGTATAGTGGATCTTGTTGTAATACATTTTTCATGATCATGATCATGACAATATTCTTCATCCTTTATATACACTGATAACCATCCATGATGTAAAATGCAATACATTCTGTCCAACTTTAAAAGTCTCCATAGTTTTTATAAATCCTAAGGATGTTCAAATGGCCCCATAGTCTAAGGTCTTTTAACTGAGCTGGACTATATATTAAAAAACATAATGGCACAGAATAAACATTCACACTGCAAAAGAGAGAACTGCGCATAGCAAAGCAATATTCAAGCAATACAAGATTTAAAACAAACAAGGCAAACATCAAACTTTGTAGCTTCAAGTCCAACAACTCTAGTCGGTGACAAGTCTCCAAGTCTGATAATTCTAACCAGTGATGAGTCTCTGGAGTTCCAACCTCACCCCTCCAGCTAGGCTACTTGGATTCCCAGAAAACTTCATCCAGTGTTAGCAGCTCTCTTTGGCAGCTATCTCATAGTCCTGGCATCTCAATTGGGTCTCTCCTGCAACCCACAGTTTATCCTCATGGCTCCATCAGGCCTCCATGCAATAATCCAATAAGCCTGCTTCACACTGCCCATGGCCATTTCCGAAAAACAAAACCATGTTGCAAATTTAATAACCTCTCTCTCCTGCATATGCTATACTCCATATTACCAGGTAGGCTACCAATTTGTTAATCCGGGGGGGGGGGGGCGGGTGGATAAAGCAGACTTTGAAGAACAGGACACTCCTTTGGCATTCAGACCCCTTCCCAAGAGGCAGCATTCTTCCTGTTGTTGCAATGCAGATCAGCTAGCCTACTCTCAATGGTTATAATCTCTCAAGCAATTGCAGCTGAATGGGCAACAGCTTCAGCCCAAAGATCTCCTTTTTTTTCTTTGTCATATCCTTCTGTTTACATCAGTCCATTTCCACACAAAGCAACCCTGCACAAATTCTCAGGACACAAGCATAACAGCAAGCCTTTCATACAAACTGTATTTAGCCCGGCCTGGACATAGCTCTTTCTTCCCCTCATGAGTCAATCCTCACAGTCCATAGTTCCCACTACATTCAGGTCTTTCAACTCTGACCAGAATAATATATCAAACTATACATACAGCACAGCAAGGTGTTTCTCAGGCCAAGGTTTCAAATCCTTCTATATTCCTCCCTCAAATCAGTTCCAAAAGGCCAAATTCCAGAGTCAGGTTCCTAGCGGCAAAAACCCCACTCCTGCTACCAATTTTTTTTGTATTGCTGGCAGAAAGCACCCAACTAAGAGCAGCTTGTGGTAGGAAAGGGTTTAATTTAGCTTACACGCTTGAAGGAAAGCTCCATGATAGCAGGGGAAAACAATGGCATAATCAGAGGGTGGACATCACCTCCTGGCCAGCATCAGGTGGACAATAGCAGCAGGACAATTTGTCAAATACTGGCATGGGGAAGCTGACTACAACACCCATAAGCCTGCTCCCAAAATAATACATCACCTCCAGGAGGCTCCAATTCACAAATTACCACCAGCTGGAGACATAGCATTCAGAACCCATGTTTATGGGCAACACCTAAATCAAACCACCACACTCAGTATAGATGCAGTTATCACAGACATAACTACATTTCTACCTGCAATTTGTTGAATCCATGGATAAAGAACCTTGGGTATTGAGGAACCAACTAAGTTGGTTCTTTTGGGGGGATGACTATTGTCCATCAGTAGTAACTGATTTAATAAATTACAGTATAATATAAAATGCATTAGTTGAGAGCTGGAAAGTTGGCTTAGCGGTTAAGGAACTTGCCTTGGAAGCCTAAGGACCCAGATTCAATTCTCCAGTACTCACATAAGCCAGATGCACAAGGCAGCACATGCATCTGGAGTTCATTTACAGTGGCTAGAGGCCCTAGAACACACATTTTCCTCTCTCTCTCTGTCTCTCTCTCTCTCTCAAAGTAAATAAATAAAATATTTAAAATGCATTAGTTGAAAGTTGTACAAAAACTGCATGAAAAAGCTGTCAGTGCACTGATGTGGAAAGAGCTCTGAGACCAAGTATGAGATGCAGACAGGTAGGTACAGACCATTGCGGCTCACCTGTGAGCTAACATCTCCAGTATACACCCTCAACTTTGTTTAGAGAAAGTATAGAAGGGCTGTTATAAAAACACCAAAAGGGAAAACAAAGTGAAAAAGAACTGGGAGTAGTAATATTTGTCCATAACAGCAGTACTCAGGAGGTAGAGGCAGGATGATTGCCACAAGTTTGAGATCAGTATGGCCTAAATAACAATTTCCAGATCAGCCAGGATTACCTACACAAAATACCTCAAACACATATAGAGATATGAACACATAAAAAGGAAATACCAAATGTGCCTTCCTATAGAAAGAAGAAGGAATTAGACTAGAGTGTAAGAGGCCAAACACTCCACTGTATGCCTTTGTATTCCTTTTGAACCATGTGAAATTTTTAATTCTCTTTTTAAAGAAAGACGAGTTTGAGGATATATTATAATTTTATTTGAAAGTGATCTCATTAAATTACATAATTACATAACATTAAAACTGGCATAAAACTAAGAAAACCTTTCAATAGCCCTGATACCCAAGTATAGCAATAATTATATTAACATATAAATCAAAGTGGAAAGATACTAAAATTTTAAAAAATAATTAAATAATGGTATAAATGAAAGCATAACATTTACCTGCTTTAGAATCTGAGGCAGCCAAAGCATATGGAGTAGTCTAGCAACCTGGAATACCGCTTGGCTCTGACAACTTCAATTCCCCTTTTTCTAACAACACACATAGCAACCTGCTAGCAACCTGAGACCCTCACCTGCATGCAGTTCCATGTTAATTCCAGTTTAAACAATGAAATAAAGAATAAGTTGCTCCTTGTCTGGAAAATTTTAGGAATCAATTTCTATTCAAATGTGTTCTGTGATGTGCCCAGGATTGAGGGACAGGGGACCAATCTAGTCTGAACTGGTTTTGGGTGGATGTATACATACATATATACATACATACATACATACACACTCCTTGGATCCAGCTCGACCTCAGGCCAATCTCCCCTTGGGTTCAACCAGCTTCATAAAAACGATGAAGACCTCTTTCATGGTGTTTTCAAATGCAGCTCAAGTGTTCTTCACTTATGATTTTTTGACCATATATTCCCACGGTTTCTCTGCAAATTATGGTCTTTCTTGAGATTATTTCATAATTTACCTGGCACAGGCATGAAATGTAGGCTGTTAAATTTGTGAGATGCACAGAAATTCCTCATGTGTTTAACAAATCTGGAGCAGGGCAAGGCTGATTTTTCATAGCGAGGACTGTGCTGCAATGTAGATGAGAAAAATAAATTAAAATTAGATAAGATGTGTTTATTGTGCCCACCTACCAAGACTCAGGAATACTGTAGAAGAAGTGGTGCAAAGAATGTAATAGCTAGAGTGGGAAGAGGAGTTCGAGGCCACTCTGAGACTACATAGTGAATTTGAGGTCAGCCTGGGCTAGAATAAGATCCTATCAAAACAAAAAAAAAAAAAAAAAAAGGAAATTTCTTCCATTTTAAATGAAAGTATACCACATCAGTAATGCTAAGGAAAACTGAGACAGAGTAAAATGAGGAAGAAATGATTAATAAGACTTGGCTAGCACCACTCTGATCCCTGAGAGAACTTCTGTGGGCAATAACCTTAGAAGCTGAGAGCAGGAGCCACAGTCATGAAGGTCCTCATGTGTGTCTCATCGCCATTCCTCTCTGTACAAGCTGGAGTGACTCACCCTCCAGTCTTCAGTTTGTATGCTTGCAGTGTAGGGTAATGCTCCCTCCTAACCATTATTCCCCATGGAAAATAAAATAGCTTTGCCAAGGCTATATAAGTAATAACTGTTAGAGGAAGGACTCATGTCACTTTTTTCCATAAAGAAAAGTGCAATCTTAATCCCACATAATTCTTACTTGTCTTAGTGCTGACACAGCCAAAATCTAGATGTCCAAACCAGAACACGACAGGTATCTTGACCCTTCTTTCTCTCTCGGCCTCCAGATCTACTCAGCACTGAATGCTGTCGACCGCACACTGTCGAGGTTCTCCAGACCCACCCCCTCCATCATGGCCCTTCATTGCCCATTAGCTTTGCCACTTATCATGACAGTTGAAATTTACCTATGTAGGATTCTCCTTCTCACATTCTCTTTTCTAAATCCCCAGCCCCAATATGCTGTTCACTTTCTTAATGGTATCCAGTAGTTTCTCATCATTTAAGCACTGGTTCTCAAATTTTACCATTCCTAAGATTCATCTGAATAGCATGTATGCTAAAAGGCAAATCATGATGCAAAATGCAATATGGTAGAGTCCAGAGGTACACACTGGTAGCAGTCATCGCAGGTACTTGATGCAAGTAATAAGTAAGTTCTTGCTAAAGCATGGTCCTGCCTCACAACCATCACCTAGAAGCCTATTAAATAAGAATATTCTCCAGCCCCACCTAAATCTACCCAAATCAGGGTTTGAGTTATAACAAAGTTCCCAACTGACTCCACATGCACATTAAATACTCAACCACACTTTGATGTAGGGGATCAATTGTAAAATTATTTCTGTGGAAGAGGGTGCTGGTCATGACCCACTATCCATATCTCTCTTCCACTGTATCTTACAGGTCTCTTCTCTGTAACCTAAGTATAAAAAAGTAGGGAAACTGTGACATCAAAAGCTAAGGTAGTGACTCCCAAGTCCTTCATCTCAGCCATTCAGTGCACACATCTCCTCCTACATGAGACAATGCTGTTGTGGAGTCAAAGTGAATGGAACTGATTGATGTTTCAAAATGTACTTCGAGGGCTGTAGAGATGGCTTAGCAGTTAAGGCATTTACTTGTGAAGCCAAAGGACCCAGGTTTAATTCCCTAGTACCCACAAAAGCTAGATATACCAGGTGGTTCATGTGCCTGGATTTTGTTTGCAGCAGTTGAAGACACTGGCATGCCCATTCTCTCTCTCTCTCTCTCTCTCTCTCTCCCTCAAATAAATGAAATAATATCTTTTTAAAATGTACTTTGAGATGCAATGTAATATTCAAATTGTATGGTTCATTAAGGAAGGGTTTAACTGGCATGATAAAGCATGAATGGAGAAGAATCAGAGGCTGCTGAGAGCTCAAAACTAAAAGAGACTTATAACACAAGGGCTCGGGGAACATTGTGGAAGGTGGCAGAAAAACAGTAAGGGCCATAGGATGGGAAGGTGTACTCTGAGGCACCACACTCAGAGGCTGACTGGTGCATTCATGATCCCACAGTGAACCCTAATCACCCCACTGAGGAGGGCTCTCAATGGGACAGGAGCAGGAAAGAGAGAACATAAGAGTATAACGTGATGGGAATATGACCAATACGCAATGTGTTCATACAATAATGTACTCAATAAAATAAAAGTAAATACAAAAAGAATGAATGGAGAAGAGATGGCCAGTGTCATGTCATAAGACATGTGGATTTAACTGCTTAAAAGAACCATCTCACCACCATCAGAAAGGGATGGGGATACAGGCTCCTGTATGTGAATACCTTGCTGTTTTTACTTGGTTCATTGCCTGAAGTCAGACACGTGCTCTATATTTTAAAGCACAACCCCCACCTTTCTTTTAAGAAGAGCAAATTTTCGCCACAAAAATACAAGCACAGCAAATATTGACCTTCTTGACAAATGGTGCACCTCACGCCACAGGCCACTCAAGCATCTGCTCACTGCACCCAGCCCTCCCCTTTGTCAGGAAATAATGCCAAGTGGCCTCATGCCCTATCGGCTGCAGATCGCAAATATTGAAAAGAAATAAATTTCTTTGAATGAAAGGCACCTTTCTTTGTTATCCTACCCCCTTCTCCTCCCAAGCCATGTTGATTTTGGGGCTGTGCACACTCCCAGCACCTGTACTTTTCAATTGTTTGTTTACCAAGCTCATTATGGTTTTCTTGCTTGGCCTTAAGAACCATTCTTAGTACAGTAACCAGTGAAATCGTATTTTCTTTCTCTCTTGGCATTATGTAAAGAAGCAGCAGCTTTAGGCCACCTTACAGCAACTATAATTAGAGGACATGGAAGGACGGAACAGGGAACTGGAGCTTCTCCTATACCTGACCTTGTCCCTTAGGACAACGAAAAACGCGCCTCCCCTGCAGACCAAAAGCAAAAATAGAGATTTTTGCAGCAGCCTTGTGATTTGGCAGAACGGTGTTTGGAGGGGGTTTTAAAACTGGTTTCACAAAAGTCCACAATCATTCATGAATGGTATATGAAGACCTGGACAACAACAACAGCATATGAGATAATGGAATCAGAGTGCTAAGGCATGGTAGTGCACACCTTTAGTCACAGCACTTGAGAGGCTAAGGTAGGAGGATCACTGGGAGTTTGAGGCCACTGTGAGACTACATGGCAAATTCAAGGTTAGCATGGACTAGAATGAAACCCTACTTTAAAAAAATAAAAAACAGAAGAAGAGGAAGAAGAAGAAGGAGAAAAGGAGGAAGAGGAGGATGAGAAGGAAAAGGAGGAAGGATGGAATTGCAGGAAGTATACAAAAGTCAAATTGTGATTGAGAAGGTTCAATTAGAATGCTGACTGAAACTCATTTCTTCTAAAGCATTAGCTATTCAATGTAGGAGGGTCAAACCCAGTGTGGTCTTGATCTCTGGGGTTTTAATCTTTTCCCACTGAGCCCTGTACAATACAGAATTATAGTAAAATGTACTGTGACGTAGCACTGTAGAGATCAGTGGAGATGCAGGTGAGGTTGAGAGATAAGTGGTCCATATGTAACGCTTCAGTCCTTTCTGCCTTAAGTTCATTGCCACCACTTGTAAAGACTTTTGTCACATTTCATTTGTGTTTTAATTTCATGAATGAGTATTTGGGGATCCACACTTCAATGTTAGAGTCATTTTGGGCAATATAAATATTTTTATCTGAGCACATTAGTCCATTACAGTTGATTGGCTGCATGCACTGGAGTTCAGGACCAGTGGCATATTGTGAGATCCTGGGAGATGCCCTTAGTGGAGGTTCAGAGTGAAGAATCGCAGAGGCTGGGGATGCTGCGGCTGTCTGACCACCATGAGGCAAATGTCTCTTGGCTTTACATCACTTTTCAGACCAAACAGGTTGAGCTGGGTGAGCTGTACTCTCTTGCTGGTTCTTCCTGTTATCTAGTGTGCTGTATGTGTAAGATGAGGGTTCAAAAGGGCAGACCATGTTTATGGAAGTGTATTTCGCTCTAGGTAAAGCTGATTGGTTCTGATACAAGGATGGCACTCACTTTGCCTTGGTTAACATCCTTCTCCAAACATCTGGGGATAGAGGATGTTATCTTCCTCCCCTTAGGAAATCTTCTCCAAATCAGAGATGACACTTACCACAAACTTTATACCTATAAGAAAGTGGTAAGTTTTGCTCTTGCCATTAGACATAGTGAGCCCTGGAGTAAGCAGCTAAAGTCAACGTACACTCTAATGCTGCAAGGAATCATAAATCATGCAGCAAGATGCTTTGAATTACATACAACTCAGGAAGCAACCTTTAGATTCTTACATAGCTTTCAAAATTACCAAGAAAGCCAGGCATGGTGGTGCACACCTTTAGTCCCAGCACTCGGGGGGCAGAGGTAGGAGGATTGCCATGGGTTCGAGGCCACCCTGAGACTCCATAGTGAATTCCAGGTCAGCCTGGGCCAGAGTGAGACCCTACCTTGAAAAACCAAAATAAAAAATTACCAAGAAAACATGGAAATGTCACTGCATAGACTTAAACTTCAATTCAGATTCACACACAATGGATTTGTACAGAGTCAGATATTTTTAGCAAAAGTATTCTGTAAGAGTAATCAGCTACAGATGGACCAAAATTTATATTTAAGGCAAAATTCTCAGAAATCTCTCTCAATTTTGTCAGAATCTGTAAAATACTCAACAGTATTAGTCACAGTTGTATCAGTGGAAACATGATCTCAAAATGAAGAAATTATTGCAATATTGAAAAAGAAATTGCCAAAAGTATGAATTATGACCCCATAAGTTTAAAGAAAACAATTCAGAAAAAAATCCTTATTAACAATTAATATGGCACATCAATAAAGTATTATTATTACTATGTTGTGATTATGAAACCAAAATGTCAATAATTCAGGTTGCAAGTTCATGTTGACACCCATATATTGCTATTCTCTCTATTGCATATTTTTTCCTTTTTTATTTTTATTCATTTATTTGGAAGCAGATATGGACAGACAGAAGAGAAACAGAGAGAGAGAATGAGCATGCCAGGGCTTCTAGCCACTGCAAATGAACTCCAGATACATGCACCACTTTGTGCATCTGGCTTCATGTGAGTGCTGAGAAATCAAACCCAGGTCATTAGGCTTAAAAGGCAAACACCTTAAGTGCTGAGCCATTTCTCCAGCCCTTTTATTACACTTTTTAAATTTTTTTAAATATTTTTTGCTCATTTTTATTTATTTATTTGAGAGTGACAGAGAGAGAGGGAGAGAAAGAGGCAGATAGAGAGAGAATGGACGCACCAGGGCTTCCAGGCACTGCAAACGAACTCCAGACACATGTGGCCCCTTGTGCATCTGGCTAACGTGGGTCCTGGGGAATCAATTCTCGAACCGGAGTCCTTAGGCTTCACAGGCAAGCACTTAACCTCTAAGCCATCTCTCCAGCCCTTTATTACACTTCTTAATAAAGCATTTTGGTTTTAAATTTGTTTGTGTGTATATGTGTATGTGTGTATGTGCATGCATGACATAACACATGTGTGACAATCAGAAGGCAATCTCCAAGTATTTCTTCTCTCCTCCTACCTCTGTTTTATAATTACCATTTTTTTTTTTGTTTATTTAAGAGAGAGAGAGAGAGAGAATGGGTGATCCAGGGCCTGTTGTCACTGCAAACAAATTTTCCTGTCCTGGAGGAGCACTTCCTCCCACAGCTTAACATATCTGAGACTAGGGGCTGGAGAGATGGCTTAGTGGTTAAGATGCTTGCCTGGCAAAGCCAAAGTACTCAGGTTCAATTCCCCAGTACCCACATAAATCCAGATGGAAGCTGATTACTATTATATAGTCTCTGTGTCTTTATCCTTATAAATGAATGCACAGTTTTTTTTTTTTTTGGTTTTTTTTTTTTTTTTTTTTTTTTTGGTTTTTTGAGGTAGGGTCTCACTCTAGCCCAGGCTGACCTGGAATTCACTATGTAGTCTCAGGGTGGCCTCGAACTCACGGCGATCCTCCTACCTCTGCCTCCCGAGTGCTGGGATTAAAGGCGTGCGCCACCACGCCCGGCTAAATGCACAGTTTTAAAGTAACTTTTCTCAATATTTTCCTAAATCAAATGAGCTATACGAAACATAATTCTTTTAGAGAATACTGAATAAAATCAATGAATCCAGGCTGGAGAGATGGCTTAGCAGTTAAAGCACTTGTCTGTGAAGTCTAAGGACCCATGTTCAACTCTCCAGATCCCATGTTAGCCAGACACACAAAGAGGAGGCTAGCACAGGGTTGCACATCCCCACTAGATAACACAAGCATCTGGAGTATGATTGCAGTGGCTGAGACCATGGGGTGCCAGTTCTCCCTCTCTCACTCACTCTCTTTCACTCTGTCTCTCTTTCTCTCTTGCTCTCTCTAAAATAAAATTTAAAAACTGTCAATGAAGCCAAGGGCAACTAGTATGATCTAGCCTGGCTAACTCAGGTTCCACAGGGCTCTAAACAACAAATCAATATCTCCACCTACCTGCACATACCTATTTGCAGTATGTCAATTGAAAGTCTGTTCTACCATTGATTTCTAGTGGTTTGAGAAAAGAGATGAGATATGAAAAAAGAAGAAATATTAAAGTGTGTTCAATCTACAATGTGTGACCAAATACCCCTGATTCATTTGCACTCTTCAGGTTAGATGATTTTCTTTTCCTTTAAACATGCATATCATAATCCCAGTGTTTCTATCTGACTCTTTCAAAAAGTATCTTCCTAATACCTTCTACAAGGAACAGTGCAAGCAACTGTCTCTGTGATTGTTCTTTACAGGATATGAAAATATTGAAGACAATATTTCTTACCTGTACACACGCATGTGCATGCATGCACATGCGCATGCACGCACACACACACACCCCACACACATCCTGTACCACCCAAGATAAGTGACTGGCCCTATGATTAATCAGTTACATCACCAGATCCTGGATCCCAGACTTCTATAGCCTGGTCCCTGGTAACGAAAGAGAGGAGGGTTTCTATTCTAAATGAAATAGAACAGTGGTGAAAACAAAGAGAAAAAATTTGAAGGAGCTAACATACATTTGGCAGGGAGATGAAACAGAGGGCTCAAAACACCTAAAGAAATTAATAAAATCTTAGCAGAATATTCTCCAAACCTAGAGAAAAAAGTTGACATGTAAACACAAGAGGCATTTAGACCCCCAAACACCTATGACCATAGAAGAGCCTTCCCATGGCACTTCATCGTCAAGATGTCAAAAACAGAAATAAAGAAACAATACTGAAAGGTGTAAGGGAAAAACATCAAAGACAAGAATGTCAGAACACATCAGATCTTTCATTAGCAACCCTAAAAGACAGAAAAATATGGAGCAATATATTTCAGGCCCTGAAAGTAAATAAGTTCCAAAAGTATGTTTTAAATGATGGAGAAATAATGTGATTCCAAGACCTGTGGCTCAATACCATTGGCTCTGAACTACTCACGCCTTTCTTTGGATATGTGATCCTCTCTAAGCTTCAGTGTGTCCATCTGAAAGTGGAGTTTCAGAGCAATTCCTATTTTTGTGTGTGCTTCAGTGGGAACTTAACAGGTGCACAGGGCCTAGCACAGAGGCAATGAGAGAATGAAGGGGAAGAAAATATAAAAGAAAACTGAAAGGGAAAAGACAGTGCTGATAAGGAAAACTAATCTTAGAAAAATATTAAACTGAGAGTAAAAGAAGACAAGGCTAAAGTTTATCCAAAGACACATAGGTCCTCCCTAACCACAAAAATATACAAGAAATGTACATGACATGTGATTAGAATTCAGTATCTGAGGGTCCTGCATGTGCTAATGGTTTTAGGAGCTCACTTTCTGATGTTGTGTGGCAGAACAAATTTACTATCTCTATTTTCTTATTAATTGGCCTTTCAAATGGGGTCAGGCATTCTTACCTGTTGTTAGCCTTGTTTTCACAAGATGATAGATAAAGACAAAACCAATCTCCCATCTCATCATCTGTCTTGTTTGGACATCAGCCCTACGTTATTCTAAACTTCACCAAGCCCAGTGTGACTATTAGAGAGCAAAACACTGAAGATGCCAGATCACTATACACTTACAGCCAACTGTCCCAATGTAGCACTGGGGAGAAAATACAACCAAAGTGGGAAGAAAAGAAAATATGCCAACATCTCCTCGACAACTATTGAGATTTCTATGTTATTAAACTGAAATATACAGTAGCACAAGGAAGCATAAAGTCTAGTTCCTTCCAGGTTCTCCCTAGTGATGAGGTTTGGATCATGTTTGGACAAAAGAATCATAATTCAATTATCCAATGATTTATTACAAAACACTTTGCCCACATCGGATATTTGGATGTGTAAACATCAGAGTACTACACTCCCGCCTATCCCAGGCTTCACATTTCAGATTTCATTAGCCAATAAAACCAGGTTTATTTATAATAAAGTTAAGCCCTTCAAACCGCTGACCATGGAAACCAGATTTTGAAATAATTCAGATTTGTGTTTCTGTTCTTTCTAATTAAGGGGAATATCGGGAAGCACAGACAGTGGGTAGCATTGTTCAAGCACTGTGGATTTAAGCAAGAAAATCTGATTATCAGCTCATGTCAGAAGCCAAGCGATAATGCAGCTTAGCATTCGTTTGGGCTTTTTCTTTGGCCAAAAGATAATTACTGTTCGTGAGGCCTTACGTAAGTGTATCTAATATCTAAGGCCCTAAAATTTATGAATAGCAAAATCACACAATGGGCAAAGAAGAATTACTGTATTTATTATTTCTATGGCTTGTTCCACCATGATAATTTCATTATCGAGCAAAGTCAAACCTCTAAAATTCAAAGTATGATTTCTTAAAGGACTAGATGTTAAATACACTGATAAGGTTTTCTGCCTGATTTCCTCTAGTGAAAGTTATTTCTAAAAAATAAGAAGCAGATGAGCCAGAATTTTAATAGGAAATTTACCAAAGGAGACTTGGAGTTACCTAACAAGGTCATTACACAAACAGATGTTAAGCTTCAGGAGTGAGATGTTGTTTTCTTCCAGAAACTGCTGTTTCTTGTTCTTACATGCAAAGCTTCCTACTGTCAAACAGGAAAAAAAAAAAAACTGATACTGGAATAAGCATCCTTCGTGAAAACAGGAGGATGGCAGAGTAAGCTTTTCCAAATGTAAGACATGTGAATATATATCACAAAGAACCAATACTGGAGACCCAGGGTGGAAAAATTATTTGGATTAGGAGCTGGAAATTTGGCATATGATGCTAAATCTAATCATGAAGGTGTAAAAAAGTCAAGTTGTGAAATATTCAAGGTAAATTTGCTGATATTATCCAAACCACAAAAGAAGCTACTGGTTTGGGTTGTTTTAGCAGCTGTTTTTGAAGAGAAAGACAAAATGATTGTCCTTAGCTATAAATTTTTATTTCTTTAGCAATTAATTTTGTTTTCCTATTTACTATCAATCAAAAACATCTAATTTACTGAGTACCTGCTATGAGCCAAGCATTGTTCTAAACAAGATATTTTAACTCATCAACTTCTCATAAAACCCTTATAAAATCAGAATTTTATTTACCACACTTTGCAGATAAGGAAAATGAGACAGAAAGTCACAATAGCCAACTGGCTTTCACCATCCCAAATTTTACAGAAAGACTTGGCTTTATATACCCTCATAATTAGAGCTGGCTTTATCACTTGAACTTCTAAGTTATAGTTAAAATCATTCAGGATTCCCACGATTTGTATCTACTGCGTGCTCCATACTCAGGCTGCTCACATTACAGTAATATTCGCTCGGAGCATCCTCAAACAAAAGGAAATGGCACTTTCTCACTCGTTAAGTGATTTGTTACACTGCTGGTCCAGGACAAACAATCAGTCCACCTTGGGAAGATCACCTCACTCTCCACTGAGCAGGAGTCAGATGGGGTCAACGCCGCCTTTCCTGTCCGCTTCGTATGTTCCTGGAGGCAGAAGGAAAATCAGAAAGAACTTTGAGGAGTGTGACACTCTGTACCAGACAAAGGTGAGCATATTGAGGTGACAGTTGAGAGCATGGGACTGACAAAATAAAAGAATCAAAACCACAACTGCAGAGTGATTCAAAACAAGGCTGAAAACCTTGGCCTGAACCTAAAAGATTTACTCACAGGAAGGTTGCCACACAGATATCATTAGGGAACCAAGGAGAGCCAGTTTCCAGAATCGTTTAATAGACATTGAAGTGAGAAATTTTGCCTCTGTTGTTTTTGAGGTTTTTTTTGTTTTGTTTTGTTTTGTTTTTGAGTGGAGGGCATTGAGACAAGGTTTTGCTATATAACTCAGGCTGACCAGGAATTTGGCCTGTAACTCACTTGAAGTCTTGAACTCATACCCCACCTGCCTCTGCATCCTGCATGCTGAGATTACAAGCATGTACCAAGCATGTAGGACTCAGTTCTGCCTCTTGAATATTTCAAGACCCGTACAGAATTACAAGTCTACTTTCTTTCTGTGCAACATTGGTTCTGAGCATAAGCCCTATCAAAACTGTATTTAGGGCTGAAGAGATTGCTCAGAGCTTAAAGGGACTTTCTTGAAAAGCCTAACAGTTCAGGTTTGACTCCCCAGTACCCATATAAAGCCAGGTGCACAAAGTAGTGCATGCCTCTGGAGTTAGTCTGAAGCATTAATAAACTTTGGGGCATCCATTGCAGTCTCTCTCTCTCTCTCTCTCTCTCTCTAATAAATAAAAATAGTTAACTGTTTTATTTTAATCTCATTGATAGGTTTTTGGTTTACACAATGAAGTTATCCAAGGCAAAGCTCTCAGGATCATAGTTAATATACTTGCCTTGCCTCACTCTTCTTTCCCTTACTTGCACTGGGGTTGATTCGGGGGAGGGGAAGAAAGGGAGGACAGTAGTCAAAACACAACAATTACACACACATAAATGGATGTTCTTTCTCATCAGTAACAGTAGCAGCATGTGCCATGGGCCACAGCACAAACCCTGTGACCACACTACCCAACTTGAATCCTAGATCTAGCACACAGCAAACTGATTGTCCTTTCTTCGCCTCCATTTGCTCATCTATGAGTAGGTATAATGAGGATGAAGAGACGTCACAGTGGTAAAAGCACTTTCCACTCAAGCATAAGGACCTGAGTTTGACCCCCAGTACCCATATAAAAAGATGGATATGGCCACACACGCACCTGTAACCTCAATCCTGAGGGGGCAATAGGCGAGAGAATTGCTCTCAGCCAGTCTTACTGCAAGTGGCAGCTTCAGGTTTGGTGATAAATTTCATCTCAAGGAAACAATGGGAAGATTGACAGAGATGGACACCTGGTATTCTACCCTGACCTCTGTATGCATATGCATGGGGCACATACATCTGCAAACAAAAATGTGCATATACCCTATACACACATCACACTCCACACATACAAAATCTTCATGGAAATAACAGTAGTTAGTCCTTATCTGACTGAGTAGCCATAGCACTTCAGTGCCAGTATTCACAGAGAATTTATAATAGCTTGACTGAGAGCCACTGTTACATATACACACTGGAGAGCCATAACTAATGGCAGGTGCCACAAATTCAGTCTGTATTAGATTCACTCATGACTTAATTCAAGTTAAGATATGAGCCCCTGGATTGTCTTTGCTTCTATTTTCTATTCTGATTAAAAATCAGTGACTCCAGGGCTGGAAAGATGGCTTGGCAGCTAAGGTGCTTGGCTGAAAAGCCAAAGGACCTAGGGTCAATTCTCCAGGGCCCACGTAAGCCAGATGCACAAGGTGGAGCATGGGTCTGGAGTTCATTTGTAGAGGCTAGAAGCCATAGCATGTCCATTCTCTCTCTCTCTCTCTCTCTCTCTCTCTCTCTCTTATAAATTAAAAATCAAAAACAAATTTTTTAATCAGTGACTACAGACTAGATAGATGGCTTAACAGTTAAAGTACTTGTCTGCAAAGCCGGAGGACCTAGGTTCAATTCCCCAGGATCCACATAAACCAGATGCACACAGTGGCACATGTGTCTAAAGTTCATTTGTAGCAGCTGTAACTGGTGCTCCCATTCTCTCTCTCACACACACATACACACTCTCTCTCTCTTCCTCTCTCTCTCTCTCAAATAAATAAATAAATATAAAATATAAAATATCAGTGACTCCCTTTAACTTGCTCCAAACTAGAACAGGAATTTGTTTCGCCCTGAATGTGACTTGCCTCCTACTTCTTAATACTTTTATATTTTAGTAACAAAATGTCCTCTGGGGAATTGGAAATCATGATAGACTTTCAGGACTTAGGGTATCCATGGAGACCACATTCACGGAGATACTAATGTAACAATAGCAAAGAACAAAATAGTCAATAGCAAGCACAAAGCCTGAAAATAAAAGGAACAGACCAACAGTGTTGCAGTCTGTTCCTCATCGCTGGACAAACAGCCAACCAGAAGCAACTTATGGGAGAAAGGAGTTTATTTCAATGGCAGAAGAAGCTTACTCATTTCCACAGATGTATAGCAGAGAGACATAACCAAATCGTGAGCAAACACCAAGAAGCACAAACTGTCAGCCCTCAAACTGCTCTGAACACACCTATTAGGGCTGCACTCAGATATGCCCCCAAACACACCTTAGGTCTGGACTCCAAGATGTACTTCAGGGATACCTCCTCTAGCTGGGCTACTGGAGACTCAAGTTACACACTCAATTCCTAATCAAAAATACCTGAGTCTGTGGGGCCACACATTCAAACTACTACAAGCAATGTATCTCCTAGCTCTAAATCCCTTGGCTTAGCCCTTCTTCTCTTGCTCTGATACTAATGGATTATGCTAATGAGGAAGATAAAACTTTGTACTGGTGGACTCAGATCCCCATGGCACTGAGTTAAGGGGTTGTATCAATTCACTGGATGATTGCTAAAATTCTATGGAATAAAGTACATTGTGCTCACTTTGTAAATGGAGAAGTCATGCATGTCTACAGAGGGTAAACTAAATTTACCAATTAACCATTAAGTAGTGATAAAGAGCCAGAAGGGATAACTGTCTGGATTTGAAGAGGGACTCCAAAGTCCCACTATAATGTGGTTCATGATTCAGTAGCAAGTAGATGAGAATTTTTTCACATTTTGTAGTGTTTCCTCCATATTCTTAAAAGACTGGACATTTGACAATTAAAGAGATCTAAGCTAAAGATTTTTTTCAAATAAAATGTTAGTTTTTAGTAAGACAAAGTGAGGTACCAGCATTACTCTGATACTAAAGGCAAACTAAGACACTTGAAGAAAACTGCGGACCAATATGCCTGAGAAATACTTATGCAAAATATGCTTGACAAAGTACAAGAAAACTGAACTCAATACCACATGAAAATAATTATATACCATGACCAAGTGGAATTTATCCCTAGAATGCAAGGATGGTTCAATGTATGAAAAATTCATCAATGTAACATGCTACATTAACAGAATGAAGGATGGATCCACAGATTATATCAATTGGAACAAAAAGATAGCACTTAACAATGTTCAATAAACTTTCACAGTTAAAAATAACATTCAGACTCAAATAGAAGGAAACTATCTCTACATAATAAAAGTCATTTATAAAATGTTCACAGCTCACATTACACTCAACGGTAAAAGACTGAAAGCTTGTCTTCATTCAGAAGCAAGGTAGATATTCCTGCTCTTGCACTTGTCCAGCACAGTACTGAAAACCCTATTCAGAATAATTAAGTTTAAAAAAAAGAGAAAACAGACTGGAGAGATGACTCATTAGTTAAGGTGTCTGCCTGCAAAAATCTTAACAACCCAATTTCAATTCCCTAGTGCCCATGTAAACTTTTAGCCAGAAGTACAAAGTAGTATATGTATCTGGAGTTCATTTGTAGTGTCTAAAGGCCCTGGTGTGCCCATTCTCTCTCTGTCTCTCTCTCCCTCTGTGTATGTGTGTAAATAAATAAATAAAAATATATTTTTAAAAAGACATACATAATTATAAAGCAGGAAAACTATCTTTATTCACAAGTGACATGATCTTATAGTTAGAAAACTCTTAAAAATTCCTCTTTCTCTTCTTCCCCCTCTTCCTTTCTCTAGAACTAATAACTTCAGCTACACTTAAGGGTATGAATTAAACATACAAAACTCGTATAGTAAAAATTAATAAAATAAAATGGAATTTAAGAAAAAAATCAACTGCAATTAACATCAAAAATAAAATGCAAGAAATAACCTTAAGAAGCTAAAAGATTTGTTTACTAAATTTAAAAAACAATGCTCCAAGAAATCAAAGACATTAAAAAAGAAGACATTGCATATTTGTGGAGTTAATATTTTTAAGATTTCAATAGCACTCAAAGCAATTGAGAGCACACTGAGAAATCAATGTAGAATTGAGCTAGAATCCTCCTCCCTGCTGATGAGAGGCCATAGTTCTGGAAAGTACTATGCAGCCTGCTGGGGAAGAAGAGTCATCAGCTGTCTTGGCCATCAGTGGACTTTGAAAGCTACATAACTGGCCGCAAAGGGAAGATACACAAACTAGTACAATAGTGTCATGTCTGCTATTAAGGTGAACAGCTACTCTCTATTTGGATTTAAGGCCCACTCCATAGGAAAGAATCTGTGCCTAACACTGAAAATCTAGTCAAAAACCTATGGTGGGCTAGAGAGATGTCTCAGCACTTAAAAATACCTGCTTGAAGCGCTGACAGCATGGGTTTGATTTCCCAGTATGCACAGAAAGCCAGATTCACAGAGTGGTACATGTATCTGGAGTTCATTTGCAAGGTCAAGAGGCCCTGACATACCCATTCTCATTCTCTCTCTCTCTCTCTCTCTCTCTCTCTCTCTCTCTCTTTCCTTCTCTATCTCTATCTCTCTTTCCTTGCAAATGAATAAATAAAATATTTTTTAAAAAATCCTATGGCTGGAAAAGTTACAATCCTTACTGGGGAAGTAACTACTATTGCTCATCTAGATGGATATATTATGCCTGTCAAATTACCCTCCATATACCTATGTTAATGCCTATATATTAGTGATCCTCTCATTTTTTGTTAGAGAAGTTTTTCTTTTCAGATGGTGGTGGCTTCCTGGAGAGACAAAAAAAAAAAAAAAAAAAAAAAAACTTGTCAAAGTGCATTCAGTTCTTCATTTAGCACTTATTGAGACACCTTGATTATACCCTCCAATGGCCCAGGGACTATAACAGAAGATGTGGTATAAAGAACATAAGAGCCAAAGGATAGGGAGGAGTGGTTTGAACACTGTCTCCTAGACACAAAATGTCACTGTGCTCATGACCTCACAGCAGTTCTCCTTACCTGTGCAAGAACTACATAATATTGGTTCCATCAACAGGTTGTCATGAATGATGGAGGAGGGGAAAAAGACATCAATATAGGAAAGGGAATAGTAAGAAAAATGAGGGGTTTCAATGAAGGAGCATGAGGGGAGAGGACAAAGGAGGGTGGTGGGAGGATATGTAATTTTTCTATAGATTTTATTTTAATAAAAAAACTTATAGCCACATAAAAATTCTGGATAAATGGTTAAGCAGCTAAGGTGCTTGCCTGCAAAGCCTAACCAGGTTCAATTCCCCAGTACCCATGTAAAACCAGATACATCTGGAGTTTATTTCAGTGGCTAGATGTCTTGGTACACATATTCTCATTTATACCTCCTCTCTCTCTCTCTCTCTCTCTCTCTCTCTCATTGCAAATAAATAAAGAAAAACATTTTAAAAAATAAAATGAAATAATCCAATTTAAAAATAGGTAAGAAATTTGAATAGGCATATTTCAAAAATCCAACAAGCATATGAAAAGTTATTCAATATCACTAATTAGAAAAATACAAATCAAAGTCTATATGAAATATCACCTTATACTCAAAATTATTAATTTAAAAATATTAATAACAATAATAAGTTTTAAAGAACAGACTGAGAAGATGGCTCAGTCAGTAGTACAATGCTTGCCACACAAGCATGAGGACTGAAGTTCAGTTCCCTAGAACCCTCATAAATGCCAGGATGGTTACATAGGCTGGGGAAGGGGGAAAAGAGGTATTGTTTAATAGATATAGAGTTTCAGTTTTATAAGATGAAAACTCTGGTGCAAAGCAATATGAATATACTTGACACTACTGATGAAATGTCCACTTTTAAATGGCTAAGATGGTAAATTTACATGTATCTTTACAATTAAAATTTTAATTCGTATTTATTTATTTACTTAAAAAAACTGGGGATTGCTAATAGAGCCTTTCACACACTGGGCAAGCACTCTACTACTGAGCTATAACCCCCAAACTTCATTTTGCTTATTCGTTTTGAGTCAGGATCTCACTAAATTGAGCTCACTATGTAGCTCAAGCAGAAATTGGAATTATAATCCTCCTGCCTCAGCTTCCACTGGGAATACAGGACTTCACTATCAGGACTGGTTAAATTTTACACATAAGTAAATACTAGTATGGCAAACAAAAACACAAAGCACCGTGAGTTGTACACAGTGGATCCCATGGTACTCTATAGGATTTACGCAGGATAGAAAAGTACATACAGGAATGCCATAGAGCTCAGTGGTGGTTAAGAGAGGGAGCCCAGAGTCAGTTCCTGCATCCTGTGGTTCCCCCATACTCCTGCTTGCACCTTCACAGATGGACTAGAAAGGAGATGGCCGCCACAGGGAGCCGCAGGCTGGAGACGCAGCTCCACACTGCCACCTGTAGCAGCCAGCAGCCAGGGACGTTCTTCTCAGGGCTTTTTCTTAAGAGTTAGTATTTCTGACTTCCCTGCAGAAAAGAATTTCAGCCAGAATTGAGGTTTGGTAAGAAAAGATTTTAGAGGTTGGAGAGATGGCTCAGTGGGTAAGAGCCCTTGCTGAACAAGAATGAGAACCTAAGCCTAACCGCCCGCCCCCCAACACCCACAAGAAAAGCAGGGCATGGTTGTGCACGCTTGGAGTCCCCAGGGCTGAAAGAGGCAGAAATGGGAGGATCTCTGGGGCTGTCTGGTCAGCCAATCTAGCTGAAAAGCAGAGTGCTTCAGAGAGTGTATCTGGGAAGTAAGGCAGAAAAAAGAGAGGAAGGTACCCCACAGCTTCCTCTCCTCCCCACATGCACACCAGCACACACACTAACTACACCCAAACAAACACACTTAGAAACAAAGAAGAAATGTTAACATGGATGTAAGGCCAGGGTTAATAGTGAGGAGCTCAGGGAAAGGATAGTACAAACACAAGTGGGGGCTTGGGCTTCTCAAGAGTCACACTTACCTTTATACTAACCACATATATGATGGTGGTGGCTTTTGAACTTACATCTGAAAAGGTTGCTAAAGGACTTAAATAGAATCATAGGAGGGCGCAGCTGAGAAGGTAAACCATCAGTCACAAAGGATATCCAGGAAGCTAAGATTTCTTTACTAATTATAACTTTCTAAGAGTTTTAGAAAACTTAGGGTTACACATGAAGAGGGAGTCAGCCCATCCACACTTAGGACTTAAGTATGGTTCCTGCTATATTAACACTCTTATTTAAAATGCCTCCATATAGAAGGAACATTGTCTCTATGTAGGCAAACTTCAAAGCAAATTCTGTTGATTGTGTTGGAATTCTTTTTTCTTTAATTTTTATTAATTTATTTATTTGAGAGAGAGAGAGAGAGAATGGGTGTGCCAGGGCCTCCAGCCACTGCAAATGAACTCCAGGCGCCCCCTTGTGCATCTGGCTTATGTGGGACCTGGAGCATCAAACTGGGATCCTTTGGCTTTGCAGGCAAATGCTTTAACCACTAAGCCATCACTCCAGCCCAATTGTGTTGGAATTCTGGAGGCTCAGTTGGTGAGAGATTGCAACCAGACACCAAGGCAAAGGGCTTCTTTCCCTTGGCCCATCTCCTGTCCTCTGTCCTGCCTCAGGGGCATCGCTGCTGATATCAAATCACCCATAGCTGTCTTGGTTCATGTTACTTGGTTTGTTCACTCATCCCCTTCGACTTAACTTTCCTTTTACATCTTTCATATTCTTATCTATTCACTTTTGCTTTGGCAACTTTCCCATAGCTTTTTCTTACAACTGTCTACTAAAATTTTTACTTCCAACCATCACATGTTTGAGTCCATGAACTTTCTCTGTTTGCTGATTGCTTCTGTATAAAGGACACAGCTGCTCTTGGTTTATGGAGTTTCTCAGAATCCCCCACAGGGTACTAATCAGATGTCTTTTTAGAGTGAAAACTTCTCTGATTTCTGAATGATGTCAATGTTCTCCACTGCCATTTTCTCCACTGGGTCTTCTTGATCTTTCTCATGTGTAATTGGTTTTCTCCGAATTCTGGAAGTCCTTGGTATTTTGAACAAAAGCTAAGTTGATGAGCTGTTTCTGTCTTTGTGCAAACGTGATTCTCCTGTTAATGAATTCAGGACTTCTCTCAATGACAGTGGCCATGATAGAAGGGGTGAGGAGTATGTGCAGACTGGCTGGGGCTCTTCTCAATACCAAAATAAAACAACATCATTCAAAGGTGCCAATTTCCATACTATGAATCCTAGTTCTCCCTCTAAACTTCCACACACTTTCTTTACATATGCTTACGGATCCTATATGTTATTTATGAGCATGTGTGGATGTATATGTGTGTTTGTGTGTGTGTGCAGGTGCACTTGTATGTGTATCTGTGTGGAGACTGACTGACCAGCTGGACCCGAGGAGCCTTCTGTCTCCAGCACTGGGATTACAGGCATGAGCCACAATATCTGCCATTCTTACATGTGTTCTAAGGATCCAGCTCAGGTCCTTATGCTTGTGAGACAAGCACTTTACCAACTGAGCTGGCTCCCCAGCCCTCAATTTTATGAGAAAAATACTCCACAGTCCTATGCTGTAGAGGAAGCCTGTCTGCAATTGACCCCTACTTTCTTTTTTTTTTTTTTTAAAGGTTATTTATTTATTTATGTGAAAGTGACAGACAGAGAGAGAAAGAGGCAGATAGAGACAGGGAGAGAGAATGGGCGCGCCAGGGCTTCCAGCCACTGCAAACGAATTCCAGACGCGTGCGCCCCCCTGTGCATCTGGCTAACGTGGGTCCTGGGGAGTCGAGCCTCGAACCGGGGTCCTTAGGCTTCACAGGCAAGCGCTTAACCGCTAAGCCATCTCTCCAGCCCGACCCCTACTTTCTATCAGCCCCGTAAGGGAGAGTTACTTACTTGCTGAAGGAGCTTGGGGGAGAAAATCAAGCATCTTTAGCCCAGATCTCTCCTCCTTTGTCTTCAGGACCTCCATTTCCTTCTAAGGTAACTCAGGGAAAGAGCCTGCCCTGCCCCAAGGACTTCTGGGATTTCTAAGCATCAGCTTGCTTATTCAGGAAGTCTGTCATGCTGGAGATCAGAATCTACAGCCTGTTTTGGCCACACCCTTAAATCACATTCTCATATTGTGACCTCCAGAGGCCAACTCCTTTCTTTGTCTCTCTCCATTTGAAATTCACAAAATGAAAATACTATTATGCTTGGCAACATACAACCAATATGACTCTTTTCTAGTGTTTTGATTTGACTTGGTGTTTTGTTCTTTTTCAATATTCATGCAGTGGAGCAGAGCCCTGCACTGTCTACTGCACTGTAGGAGCCTCCAGTGGAAGGCAGTGGAACAGGCTCTCCACTGGCTCCCACATCATAGGCATCAGACAGATGTTTCCATCTGAGCCTGTGGTGCGGCATAAGACACTGCTGCTTTCTAAACCTGGCCTTCTAGTCACAGGGGTGCAAAGAGGCCCTCACACCCTGTATGCATGCCAAAGCTGGGAAGGTTCTCCTGATAGGTCCTGAGAGTTATTGAGAGGAGCTAAGCCACTCAAGCATCCAGCAAGATCCTCTCCTCAGTTCATGTTCTGCTTCCCTTCCCAGAGTCTAGTTGCACCAATTTCAACTTAAATTGGGTATCAGAAGATTTCCCCCAAATTCTAATTGTTCAAGGTCTTTTGAAGCAAGATTATAACTGCTGCTTCAGCACAGCCCTTCCACTCTAGAGAAACATCACTATTCAACTTGAGGAGAAAAGGGGACCATATCACTAAAATTATTTTTATTTCCTAGTTATAAAAGCAATAAATATTCACTCTAAAATCTTATAAGAGGTAATAAAGTTTAAAAACAGTCTTGAAGGATTCTTTCACAAGGCTTTGATGCCTAGACATTGGGATGACACACACACACTTTAAAAATAATTTAAAAAAAAAAAAAGCCATTCCTCAAGGTCCACATCAGTATGGATGCCACACTCAAAAGAAACTAAGCTTACTTGTAAACAAAAAATCATTTGGTCAGCAACGCATGTCTTTACTGAACTCATTCCAGTAAAGAAGTGTTGTCTTGCATGGCACATGCAACGTTCCATGGCACTTCTCAGGTTTTCACCATCTCCCTAATGTCCCCACCCTTTTTCTCTACTCTGTTTTCTCTCCTCCCCCACCAAAGAATATTGTTTCCCACACATGCTTCTTTCTTCCTTACCTCTACATTTTCTTTCCCCTTCTCAGTAGCTTCTGTCAATTCCAAAACCACTGACTTTCTAGTATTCTTTAAATGCTTCTCTGTACCCATAAGGGCCAATGTGGTTGGCAGGTCTAAGCAGTAAAGGCCATTTGCTCGCCGATGACCATGAAACGGTCAGGGATACACCGTCCTTATCATACTATGATATTCCGAGTCACTTGCCTCTACTTAGAAATTTACCCCTGGAGATATAGCATGTGAATTCATTCTTGTTAGAAGGCTGGAGCATTGCAAGGTAGTAAGAATATACTGAGCCAGCCCTCTGCTGACAAGCATAGAGGTTGTTTCTGGGTTTTTACTGCCAGGAAGAATGTTTCACTCAAAAAAATGTTTCACATGTATCTTTTTCCACATGAGAAATATACATGTTTTCTTGCCAAACATTGATTTCTGTTTCTCTGGCTCAGCTTAAATATGCATATATTTTCCCAGTGGATCATGAGTAAGTGAGCACATGGCTATATGGCTATAAACTACAACCAACGTGAGGGGTGAGGGGTACACTAGTTCCACCTGTGAAGACAATGTCACGGCTACTTAACCATCCCAGAGTTCAACGTTCCTCCTCTATAAAATGGGGCAGTATCTTTGAAAAAACTGTTACATGGACAAAAATGAAATATCATCAATAAAGTCCCTAACCCAGACCAACATGATATATTATTATTGAACTCAAACCATGCAACCATGAAAACCATTTAAATAAACATCCTCTCCAGGCTTAGAGCATTTCATGAACAGATATCACCAGAAGTATTTGACAGCCACAGTGTGGAAAGCGTTGTCTCCTGCCCCAGGCAACAGGGCTTTGGGAGATGTTCATAACACACCGTTAAAGTGTTGTTATTTACTTTGTTTTTCCAATGACAACGTCGATAATTCACTTTGCAGGCACATCATTTCTTGTTCTAAACAAAATAACCTACAATAGCGGCTATGTAAGCATGCTAAGCCTTAAGGAACTTATATAAAATATAAGCTAAGGATATTTATAAAACCATTGCTGACAGGCTACATGATACTCAACGAAAACCGATGTGTTCCGACCCTAAAAATGACCAAAGAGCAACTAGATATAGTGAAAGGAACTTTGAGCCAACTAGACCTGAATTTAAAGCCCAGTGCTCATCTATCTATTCACTCATTTATTCTTCACTCAATACAACTTGAGTGGCTTATATGCCAGGCACTATATTAAGCTGTGAGTGAACAAATCTTTCACATTTTCCCTTAATCAAGCACCTTTAACCACTGAGCCATCTCCTTGAGCCCTCACACTTTCCCTTTAAAAATATTTAATCTCAGCAAATGGTTTAGCCTACCTTTCTCTAGAGTGCATTATCAGGTTCATAATTTATATAAACTTAATGCATATAAAATGCCCTGCATATTTAGCAAACATTGGTGTCTTCCCTCCACTTCTCTACTGACTCAATTACTTAAGACAAGCCCAGACCTAGAACCATAATTACCACATATAGTAAAGAAAGAATTAACCAATCAATCTAAGAACTTCACAGTGCTCCTGAGATCTGGAACAAGCACAGACCATAGCATACCACAGTGACTCAAAGATCTCTAATGATTACATATGTTTAGTCAAAAGTTCAAATAATTAGGGCTGGAGAGATGGCTTAGTGGTTAAGTTGCTTGCCTGCAAAGCCAAAGAACCTGGGTTCAATTCCCCAGGACCCATGTAAGCCAGGTGAACAAGATGGTGCATGCATCTGGAGTTCATTTGCAGTGGCCGAAAACCCTGTCTTCCTCTTTTTACCTCTCTCTCTCTCTCTCATAAATAAATCAAAAGCAATTTAAAAGTTCAAATAATTAGGGCCCCGCACATGACAGGAGGCAAGAATAGCATGCTGGGAAGAACCCATTATACAACTTAGATGTTGTAGGTCCTTTTAATTGACAGGAATCTGTAGCCCCAGTTTCCTCATCTTGGAAGCTAAAGGATTAGGCTATACCTTCTCTAAGTACCAATCCTTCCAGGTAAAAATGCTCATCATAGGGCTGGAGAGATGGCTTGGCAGTTAAAGTGCTTGCCTGCAAAGCCTAAGGACCCATGTTTGATTCTTCAGATCCCAAGTAAGCCAGACCCACAAAGGCAAGGCAAGTGCAAGATCACACATGCCCACTAGGTGGCACAAGCATCTGGGGTTCTGTTGCAATGGCTGAGGCCCTGACACACTGGTTCTCTCTCTCTCTCTTTCTCTCTTTCTCTCTAAGATTAAAAATTTAAAAATAAAAAAAATGCTCATCACAGCCCTCACTTTGTAGTCCACTCTGTCAGAATAAAACTTGACTGTATACAGCATTTTCCAAAAGTTGGAGGTGGGTTGGAAGCCCCAGAGAGGTCATCTTTGGCCACATAGCCATGATGGATATTTTCTCATTCTAAAATATCCAATGTATAAAGCAATAAGTTAAGAAACTGTGCTGGAAAAAAACTAGTCCATTTGAAAATCTAAAGACTAAAAATTAACCAGTCACTTCATGTTTTTAGCAAACACACTTACTATTGTGTGAGGTTTCATTGTCCCCCCTGGTGAATAGAGCCTTTAAAAATGTATACGCCTGGAACTGAATACCGTGTCAAATCTATTGGCACTGTATGTTTAAACACCTGCATCTCATCACCAGCCCTTCATAATATTGTTAAACAATAATTATACTTATGATGAGTAATGAATCTAAATATATTCTTCCTTGAGATGCACTCATTCTTGTGTTATAAGTAACCCATTAGGAGCATATAAAAGCTACTCAGGTAGAACAGAGCTCATCCATTCATCCATATAATACACAAGAAAGTTTTTAAATGGTTGTAATAAATTGTCCTGATATCCTATTAGAGAATTCTTGCCGGGCTTTTATGAAAATGATCAATTTTTGTTTACCACACTTCTAAATTCTACTTGCCTAATCAGATTTAAATCTTTTTTTTTAACTGTCTCTAGATTTATTAGGTTGTTCATTAAAAATGCTTCACCAGGTTTTACAGGGATGATGCATGTATTCAAACAAGAGAATTAGAGTTAACACAGACATTTAGCTTTTCTTTAGAATATAGATTTAAATCTTTTTAAAAAGAAACTTTTACTTTGAAATTTGAGTGCCTGGCTTGTTGGCGCACTCCTTTAATTCTAATTCTGGAGACTGAAGTAGGAGTATCATAATGAGTTTGGGGCCAGCCCAGGCCTACAGAGTAAGTTCTAGGCCAGCCTGGTTTAGAGTGATACCCTGCCTCAAAAAAAAAAAAAAAAAAAAAAAAAAAAAAAAAGATGAAAGGAAAAAAGAAGGAAGGAAGGAAGGAAGGAAAGAAGGAAGGAAGGAAGGAAGGAAGGAAGGAAGGAAGGAAGGAAAGAAGGAAGGAAGGGAGAAAGGAAAAAGAAAAGGGTAAGAAAAAGAGAAATAGTGAGAAAGAAAAAAAATTTAACAAATGTAGTATGCTTTTGTTTCTTTCATATTTAAAATAAAAAGATTATGGCTGGGGAAATGACTCAGTTGGTAAAGTGCTTGTCTTGCAAGTATGAGGGCCTGAGTTCAATCCCCAGAACCCAAATTTAAAAAAAAAAGAAGGAGGAGGAGGAGGGCTGGAGAGATAGCTCAGCTGTTAAGGCATTTGCCTGCCAAGCCAAAGGACCCACGTTCGATTTCCCAGTACCCACATAAGCCAGATGCACAAGGTGGCACATGTGTCTAGAGTTCGTTTGCAGTGGCTGGAGGCACTGGCATGCCCATTCTCTATCTATCTATCTATCTATCTATCTATCTATCTATCTATCTGCCTGCCTCTTCCTCTGTCTCCCCCCCACACACACACACATAAATAAATAAATAAATAAACAAATAAATAAATAAAATGTTTATAAAAGAAAGCTGAGTGTGGTTGTGGACACTTGTAACCCCAGTGCTCGGCTGATAAGGACAGGCAGACCCCTGGAACTCACAGACCAGCCGGTCCAGCTTATACTGGGCAGTTACAGTCCAGTGAGAAACCATATGTCAAATGGGGAATGTACCTGAGTAACATCTAAAGTTTCTCTCTGGTCCACACGCATACATGCACACCCACATGCATACATGCGCCAGCACTCACATAAATAAATATACACACGCACCTCCAGATACCGAGCTGTCAGGCCCATTTTTCTGATCTACATCTCCTTCCCTGTTTCTTTTTTCACATTTAACTTTTCTTTCTTTGCATAAGTCATCTTTCTTTCATAACTCACTTATAAAGTTCAAAATCTTTTCTTCAACAACTGCTCAGTCAATTCAGAATTTAACCATTAGCCATTAGCCATTGCCAGAGTACCCTCCACTTTAGGTTGTGCTGAGTTCCCAAACCCTCTCCCTCCAGGGTGGAGTTTTGCAGAAGAAAACATTTCTCTAAACGTGGGTGGGGAGCAGGGATGAGTGCCATCTGGTGGGCTCTCCCTGTGCTTTAAAGACCCACTTCCTGTCTGGCCTTCCTGTTGTGTCCTCTCTCCTGCTGCCTCCTACGTAGAGTCCCAGTGGGCCTGTGGGACAGGTGGAGGTGATAGCAGCCTCTGAGACTGATGTCCTGCTATGATCCTGGGTTGTGGAAGTCTTTGTAGCTTGGAGCATCCTCGTACAAAGGCAAGGCTGCTTCTAGGCCATCTCCTGCAGTGTTCCTTCACTGCCCTCTGAATCAAACAGGGGATTCTACATTCACCCCTCACCCAGGCCACCAGTAAGCTGTGGGGGCGCTGGAGTGATTGTCAGGTGTTCCCTTACATACACACTCTCTCCTTGAAATTGTTGTCCTGTTGCATTAGAACCTGGACAGTAGTGATCTAAAGGTAAATGATGGGTACACATTTGTGATAGTTTTCTCTAGGCTAGAAGATACCTGGAGTATTTCACAGCATTTCAGAATACAAGAACTCTCTCTCTCTCTCTCTCTCTCTCTGTCTCTGTCTCTGTCTCTGTCTCTGTCTTTTGTTCTTGCCTCATATTTATAAATCCCTCCCAGGACTCCAAACAAAAATAAAGGGACACAGCAGAAATGACTATTATATTTATTGTATTACATTTGGTAATATAATAAAAATATTTTTAATTTATTTATTTATTTGAGAGACAGTGAAAGAGAGAAAGAGGCAGATAGAGAATGGGTATGACAGGGCCTCTAGCCACTGCAAATGAACTCCAGACACATGTGCCACCTTGTGTATCTGGCTTTACATGGGTACTGGGAAATCGAACTTAGGTCCTTAGGCTTTGTAGGAAAGCACTGGAACTTCTGAGCCATCTCTCCAGCCCTAAAAAACAATATTTTCAATGACCTCGTGACTGTTTAAGCTTGGTTGAAGCCTGAAGCATTCTTGTTCCCTCTGCTTCCTTCTTTGCAGGACCAGAATAAAGAGACAGCTGGTGAGTGGCCTTGGCTGACAGCCAAGAGGATTCTGGGAGAACTGGTGACCAGATCCATGTAAACAGGCTTGGGGAAAGTCTAGGCTTGCTGAAATCTGGGTCCCTGCTCCCCACAGGTAAGTCTAGCCTCTGCCTCGTGTACTAGGTGGCTCATTCTAGACACTTGACCCAAGCCTAGGGAAGATTTCTCCTCCTGAGATGGACAGATGGGAGCTGAGCCCTTCTTCTCATCTCTGAGGAGTGCAGCAGAATACAGGGTTTTGATCCAAGGGGGGCAAAGATTAAGAAGCAGGCTGGGAAAATTGCTGCATGTCCCTTCTCTGTCTGCCTTGGGGAATGAAGAGGGGAATTTGGGTCTTTGCCACATATTGTTAGTGCCATGTCTGCCATGACTCTGTTCTCCATCCAAATGCATGTCGTCAAGATCTGCCCTCCCCTGAGAAAGAAGCCAAACGGACAGGAGGAGGAAATGAGTGTTTCTCTGCTGAAGGGCAAGTCCAGGTGAGCTGATGTTTAGGTTCTCTTTCCTACATAATGCTTCCTGAGAGGCCGGAAGTATCTGATGTCTTCCCTTGGTTAGGCAAAGACCCGTTTACTAGTTCCATTCTTTCCGATACGGAGGCCAGATTTGATGCTGGGTGTCTTCATTTGTCACTCCACTTGATTTTTTTTTAATGTTTTATTTACTTATTTTATTAACTTTATGTAGAGAAAAAGAGGCAGACAGAGAGAAAGTGAGCATGGGTGCTCCAGGGCCTCTCGCCAATGCAAACAAACTCCAGATGTGTGCGCCACTTTGTGTATCGGCTTTATGCGGGTGTTGGGGAATTGAACCTGGGCCACCAGGCTTTGCAAGCAAATGCCTTTAACCACTGAGCCATCTCTCCAATTCCCACCTTGTTTCTTGAGAAAGGGTCTCTTACTGCGCCTGCCCCTCCTCTCTTTGTCTACTAGAAAGCCAGACAGTCTGTCTCTGTGTGAATGTTTGAATGTGAAATGCCTCGCATAGACTCATGGGTTTGAATAATGAACCCCAGTTGGTGGCGCTGTACCAGAAGGTTGTGGAACCATTAGAAGATACAGACTTGCTGGAGGAAGTGTGTCACTGGGAACAGACCTGGAGGTGTGATCCTCCCTTCCTGCTCTCTGCTCTCTCTCTACTTCCTCTCTGCAGATAAGGTGATGTGACACCAGCTTCCTGCTCCTGCCTTGCTTTCTCCACCAACATGGACTCCGCTCTTTGGAACTAGAAGATGAATTAAGCCCCTTTCCTTCCATAAAGTGCTTCTGGTGGGATATTCTGTCCAAGCAATGAGAAAGTAACTGATCCACCCTGTCTCCCCAGCTCTGGGATTGAAAGCGTGCACTGCCACACCCATCTTTTCCAAGGAGGCAGGGTATCTGAACTCAGGTCTTCAGGCTCACACAGCAAGCACTGTACCCACAGAGCCATCTCCCTAGCCCTAGAAAAAAGTGTCACTCAGGGTGAAAGGGAATGGATGCAGGAAATTTGCCAAAGATGTGAGAAATTAGGTAGACTGAGACAAATCTGTGTAGTTTCCAAGATCCATCCATGTTGTTGCAAATATAAAACTGCATTCCTTTTTATGACTAAATAATAGTCTATTATAAGTGCATACCATATTGTATTTACCCATTCATCCACTTTGAGTTGATGCCACTTGAATTATTTGTACTTTTTAGCTGCTTCTAGCAACATGGCAAACTGGTATCTGCTTCAGTTTCTGTTTTCAATTCCTTGGGACAAAACTTCTCCATAATGAATTAAAATATTAACCTGTTATAGACCTGATTTTTAAATGTCCTTCTATTCTGTGCACTATCTCTTCATTCTCTTGAAAGTGTCATTTGGTGCACAGCTATAATTTATTTTGCATTGTTTTTCAATTTTAATGAAACTCAATTATCTCTTTTTATTGCCTATGTTTTGATGTCATGTTTAAGAAACCACCACCAAATACAAATGCTATGAGTATTTTCCATATTTCATTCTTAAAGTTTTAGTTCTTAGGTTTAAGGTTTTGATCCAGTTTGAATTAATTCTGTGTATTATGTGAGATAAAAGTCCAATTTCATTTTATTGAATGTAGATATCCTTTTTACACAAAGTAGTTTGTTGAAAAGGTTGTCCTTTCCCTGTTTAATGATCTTGGCCTCCTTTTTGAAAATCAGCTGACCATATGTATATATTCCATTAGTCTATATGTCTATTTGCATACCAGTACCACATTTTTTGATTATAACTTTGGAATAAGTTTGAAATCAGTAAATCACAAAATTTGTTCAGACCTCTAAATTTGTTCATTTTCAAGATTGTTTTGTCTTTGGAATGGTGTCTTGAAATTCCATGTGAATATTAAGATTCTGTAGAAAAACTGTTGTGATTTTTTTTAATTTTTTAACTGTTTTTTTTTTATTTATTTAAGAGAGAGAGAAAGAGGCAGAGAAGAGAAAGAGAATTGGCATGCCAGGGCCTCCAGCCACTGCAAACGAACTCCAGATGCATGCGCTCCCTTGTGCATCTGGCTTACGTGGGTCCGGGGGGAATCAAACGAAGGCAAAGGCCTTTAACTGCTGAGCCATCTCTCCAGCCCCAACTGTTAGGATCTTGATAGACATTGAATTAAATTTGTACACTTTGGGATTTTTGCATACAATGTTACACTTGAGGTAACATTGTTACATTTTTCCTCATCCATGAACTTGGGAGGTCTTTCCATTTATTTAGGTATTGCCAATTTCAGTAATGATATTTAGAACTCAATGTAAAAACTCTCCTTTTCATCACTTTTCATGCTTGTTTAAAGGAATTTGAATGGAACTGTTTCCTTTCTTTTTTCAGATTGCTAGTTTATAGAAATGCAAGTTGATTTCATCTGTTGACATCATATCCTGTGAGCTTTGCTGGTTTTTTCTTTTCTTCTCACTTCAATTGATGTAATGTGGACTGGGATCTGGGAAGTGACTGTGGGAGTGTCCAGACACTAGCGGGAGCACTCAGGCTTAGGAATGGGTAACACACAGCAGGGGTCAGGTGGGTATTTTTGTCCTTCTGCCAGCAGTACAGTAGCAAAACCTCCAAATGTGAGGACCTGAGGCAGAAGTGGTGGCAGTACAGGCATCCCATGGTGGAGGTGGTGGCAGGTGGTAAGAGGTATCAGATGAGGTGTGCTATGTCATTTGGGGCACTGCTTCTAGATTTTTTTTTACCCTTGACTCGGACCCTCTACCTCCCCCAGTGATACCGTGAGCCACCTGATATATTTTACTCAACCCTTTTCTGGTCTGCGGCTTGCAGATAAGAAACCCATTTAAGGGCTGGAGAGATGGCTTAGCAATTAAGCGCTTGCCTGTGAAGCCTAAGGACCCCTGTTCAAGGCTCAGTTCCCCAGGACCCACGTTAGCCAGATACACAAGGGGACGCATGCATCTGGAGTTCGTTTACAGAGGCTGGAAGCTCTGGCGTGCCCATTCTCTCTCTCTCTCCCTCCTTCTCTCTGTCGCTGTCAAATAAATAAATAAACAAAAAAATTTTAAAAAAAGAAACCCATTTAATATATTATCAACCATGGTATATGCCCTTATTCTCTTATCCTACTTTTCTTCTATAGTACTTTACCACAATTGACTTAACTGCTGATTGTCCAACTTCCACTCTAGAATGACAGCCGGCTCCATGAGGTCTGGATATTTTGTTTTGTTCAGTGCTATTGTAGTAGTTACTTCCTCATTGCTGTACCAGATAACCAGCCAGAAATAGCTTATGATCTGAAAGGGTTTGTGTCCAGCTTATGGTTTTGAGGGGAAGTTTCAACATGGTGGGCCATGATCTCCATTGCAGCAGGAAGTAGTCTAAGTACTGGGCTTGGAGCTGGGCTATAACACCCCAAAACCTTCCATAGAGGGATACCTCCTCTAGCAAGGCTCCACCTCCCATTGATTGAGTACGGGGATTGTCTATGAGGCTTAATCACAAATACTTGAGGCTACAGAGGACATTTCACATTCAAACCAGCACAGCTACATGCCTAAGATAATATCTGGAATATGCTACACTTCATACAGTTTGCAGCATGAAAGAAACATCTAACATGCATGGATCTATGTAAGGTTGGCAATCAAAACAAGGTTGTGAAAAACCAAAACCAGTGCTATTTATCCAGATCTCTATGCCTAGGATTTCCCCTCTGACAAGTACTTCCCAGCTCTGTTGTAGCAGACAGCTTCAGGTTCGCTGAGATGAACTTCCAGACCAGGCACAGTTATGGAGGAAGGGATATTTATTGAAGCCTACTGATCCAGGGGAAGTTCCATAAATGGCAGAAGAAGCTGGCCTGCCTTCACAGGACCAAGCGGAGAGAGAAGTACAAGACTAAAGGTCAAAAGCCACAGCACATTTCAGGAACTCCAGCTAGGCACACTTTGCATATGTTTAGATTGAAATCTGAAACCCACCACCACACCTTAAGATCCACCCAGTGACACTTCCTCCAGCCAGGTGGCTGCAGATGCAAACTACAAACAAATAAACAACTGAATATATTGGGGGCCATCTATTCTATTCAAACCACCACATATGTGTTCTGTGATTCAAGGCATCACTAGTGGTACCTCCCAGGTATGCAGACCTGTCCCTTTGTATTATTTCTGTTAGACACTTGCTGGCTAACTATTGTTTGTAACAATTATTAGTAGTTTTGCAAAAGCACCTCCCTTTTTCTCTAAAATGCCTACAATGGACATTTTTTTTTAATTTTTATTTATTTATTTGAGAGCAACACACACAGAGATAAAGAGACAGAGACAGAGAGAGAGACAGGATGGGCATGCCATGGCCTCTAGCCACTGCAAACTAACTCCAGATGCATGCGCCCCCTTGTGCATCTGGCTTACATGGGTCCTGGGGAATCGAGCCTCAAACCAGGGTCCTTAGGCTTCACAGGCAAGCACTTAGCTGCTAAGCCATCTCTCCAGCCCTGTTTTCATTTTTTTGAGAGCAACAGACAGAGAGAGAAAGAGGCAGATAGAGAGAGAATGGGCGTGCCAGGGCCTCCAGCCACTGCAAATGAACTCCAGATGCATGCACCCCCTGTGTATCTGGCTAACATGGGTCCTGGGGAATCAAGCCTCGAACTGGGGTCCTTAGGCTTCACAGGTAAGCGCTCAACTGCTGAGCCCACTCTCCAGCCCTACATTGGACATTTTTTAAGCCCAACATTTCTAAACATTTTCAGAAATCACTTCTCAACATGTGTCATGGTTTATATTGATTTTCAACTTGACAGGACCTAGAATCACCTGTGAGGGTTTATGTAACTTAGGATAGCCTCTGAGCATTCCTGTGAGGAACTAGCTTGATCTGATTAATTGAGGTGGGAAAACCATTCCATGGTCTGGGTCCCGAACTATACAAAATGGAGAGAGATTGCCAGCTGAGCACCAGCATTCACGGCTCTCTGCTTCCTTACTGTGGGGTTGGATGTGACCAGCTCTGCTTCAAGCTCCTGCAGCCATGCCTTCCCTACCATGACTGTAACCTGGAACTGTATGATGAATGAAATCCTTCCTCCCTTAGACTGATTTTTGTCAGGTACTTTGTCCCAGCAATGCCCAGGTAACTAAAACAACATCTAAATAAAGAAGGTGTCCTCAGGCCACCTCGGCTACATCAGGAGCTAATCCGCTGCTGAAATCAGAAGAGACAGAGAATGAGCTCTGTGCTTACGTCATGCTGAGATGAAGGTGCTTCACTCCTCAGATTACTCTCTCATAACAGATCCTGAAATGCCGTCCACCTCTGACACACATGCTGGGAAAAACGACTTCTTTCTAGGCCATGAGCTGCCCTGAATTTCCCTGACTCCTTGCCATCCTCAGAACTCCCACAACGGGGCTGCTTCCTGGGTCACTTTCAAATGGCCATTTAAACACCAGCTATGGAAAGCATGTTTTCCGACAGCACTAAACTATTGATGACCAACTTACTTGCATTTTCCCCTGGCTGACACACAGCTTGTATGCAAGCCCTGAATGGCACACAATTTCAAAACATATGTTTCATGTTGATCATTGATTTGGCAATGTGTTTGGCCTGTAGCATCACCTGAAACATGCTTTCCAGAGAGCAATGTATATTTTTCATAGGTACTAATGTTTTCCCAGCCATAGTATCAAGGAAAGACTCCAGCAGAGCACAGGGGAAGCAAGCACTTCAGAGAGCTCACTGGGAAGTCTTGATGGGGTCTCCTTGCCAGTGCCAGGCCCCAGGAGGGGCTTTGCAACTGCTGCTGACTCCAAACTGGAGCAGAGCAAATCCTATCCAGTGTGGGAGCATGAGATGGGGAGGGAGGGGAGGCCACATATGTGGGAACTTGAAGGGCGAAGCAAAGTTTCTCCACAAACACAGCTAAGCAGCAGGGACAAAGGGGCTCCCCACAGCATCCCCAGCACAAGTAAAGTGCCCAAGTCACCCATTCACTTAATCAGTACATGCCCAATGAGCATCTCACTCATGTAATTAATAAACACCAAGAAGACACAGGTGGCCCTGCCCTCAAGAGCCTATATTCTGGCCATTACAGACACTGAACAAGTAGCCATTGAGTGAATCGGTTGATGAAAACGGCTGAGCCAACACTTCCCTTTGATTTTCCTAGTGTGATATCTTCAGATGCCACATTACAAAGCAAAACAATGATGTGGTCAAATCCATTGTCAAGAAGTTTGCCACAATATTTGAATTTTAGTAAAAACGTAGTGAAAATGTGCCTTTACATTTACTGTCATTTGCAATACCCTCCACATACAGTGTTTCTGGACACATTACTAAAGAAAAAATCATAAACCAGTAGAAGAATGCCTGGCTAGCATATTAAAAGCCCTGGATTTGATCCATGGCACCACAAAAAGTATGAAAGCATTATGGGTACACATGAAAGAATATGCCAACTTCTACTTTCTCTCATTTTTTAAAAAAATTTAGTAGGAGGTGTAGTTTATATTTATAATGTAAAAGTACATTATAACATAGTTTAGAGTGTAGTAGTAGCTTTGCACATAAACATGAATACATTAAACAAGGGCATTCAATTTTCCTCTTACTGCAAGGAATTTGCAATTAAAATTTGGACATCGAGCCGGGCATGGTGGCGCATGTCTTTAATCCCAGCACTTGGGAGGAGGCAGAGGTAGGAGGATGGCCGTGAGTTTGAGTCCACCCTGAGACTCCATAGTGAATTCCAGGTCAGCCTGGGCTAGAGTGAGACCCTGCCTCGAAAAACCAAAAAAAAAAAAAAAAAAAAAAGTTGAGCATCACTGCTTTAAATCTTTGGATACATGCTAGGGATGATAAATTCGGAATGAAACTGCTTGGGAGAGCTCCAGCTCTGATGTCCCACCACCACACCAGGTTTACTGGCCCTGAAGCAAATGAGACCTACTCCTGAACAACACACTAACACAACATGCCAGGTAGACGTATTCCGGGTACACAGGACAGAAGCTGCACAAGTCCAAGGAGGAAGTGTGCTTGGAAGGTTAAGCAGAAGACACAGATGAATGTCGTGGCTCGAAGTGCAGTAAGAAGCAATGGGGCGGGGGGAGGGGCTTGAAGCCAGATAAAGACTCTGAACTTGACCATGAGTGAAGCCAAAGCCTGTTGGTGGTGTGTGAACAGAAGAATGATATGATCTGTTTATATTTTTGGAAGGTTGACAAAGTCCTTCAATCCAGCTTTGACCTGGAATATATTTTTACCACCATCTGTTTGGCTTACCTATGTCTCAAACGACTTGAAACTAGGAGAAAAAAAAAAAAAGATGAAGTACATAAACTTATTCCCTCCATGATAAAAAAAAAATTATCATATTAAACACATGCCTGATTCTATAACTTGGCTATTTCATTCTGCAGTAAGTTTTCAGTTTTATCATTGACGACATGTCTGACTTCAATCCTTCCCTTTAAACTAGCTGCAGCATCCCATTGTGTAAATGTTAACATTCATGTATGTCTCTTTATGTAAAGTCCCGTTACAAAAATCCATGCCTCGGGAAGTGGTCTGTGTGTCTCGTTCAGCACATGGAGTCTCTGATTTCACACCTTGGTGGAGATTTCTTAATCGCAGCTGTTTGCATTCTTTAACTATGTTCAAGAGACTTCCTATTTCTCCATAGCTTTGACAGCACTTGCCATTAGCAAACTTTTTAACTGATGTCTCCTGCTGAATCCAAAGTAGCCTGGCATATGGGTTTACCTGCATTTCTCTGAACACTAGTCAGCTCAAATATCTACTATACATCTATTGAATAACAGGTTTCCCCTTTGTGAATTGCCAGTGGATATCCTCTGCTCATTCTTCTACCACTCATTCCGTCCACTCATCTTTCTTTCACTTACTGATTAGGAGAAATTCCCTGTAAATTCAAGATACCAATCCCTTGTTAGAATTGGTTTTTCAGGTACTTTTGGTCAATTTGTAATTTGACTTTTCACTTTAGTTACATATGTGGTAGTCATTTTTTTTTAAATATAAATTATTTGCAAGCTAAGAGAAAGAGAGAAAGAGGGGATGAGATGGGGGGGGAGAATGGGCACACCAGGGCCTCTTGTCACTGCAAATAAACTCCAGGTGTATGTGCCACATTGTGCATCTGGCTTTATGTAGGTACTGGGGAATCAAACCCAGGCTATTAGGATTTGCAAACGGGTGCCTTTAAACCACACTGACCCATCTCCTCAGCCCTATTTTTAATTCATTTTAATAGAGTAAAAGTCATCAATATAAGTTTGTGACTTTTATGCCTTAAGAAACCCTTCCTAAAGGTTCTACTTTTCACATTTGGGTCTAGTCTATCCACCAAAGGCTCATGTATTAACAGTTTGGTGATCAGCCTATGGTGCTACCTGGGTTATTAGGAGGTCAGTGGCTTGAAGTCCAGATGGAAAAATAACTAATGAACCAGCATATTGCAGATGTCTTAGTTAGCTATATCCTCAGCTCTGGTGGAGTAAAACCCTCAGAAAACCAGGTCGTGCTGGTGCTGGCTTGTTTTAATGAGGCCAGGTTTCCTATCCTCACTACACTGCTCTTTCTCTTTAACCTTGGAATGTGAGTTTCTACACGTCTTGTGCTGCAGGCAGCAGCTTATAATTTTGCAGACAAACTTTGATAGATTTGTTGTTGTTCATTTGTTTGTTTACTCTTTTTTGATTTTGCAATTTCTTAGGGCTTTTTTTTATTTTGTTTTGCTGTTGCTGTTGTTTTTGAGGATTTTTTTTTTTTTTTTTCGTGGAACACCCAAATTTTAGAAATGGCAGATGGTAAAAGGTAAAGCTATCTTAGAGATGCCCCACACTCCGCCCAAACACCCAGGACAGTGACTGTCTTGCATCTCTGGGCTCCAGGATCCTCTTCAGAAGATACTGCAAGTTCCGTCATGGAAAATACAACAGAAATATAGACAATTAGGAATTTAGATGTAAGTGCCAATACTGGCTGAAAGGTCCTTTTCTCTTTTCTTCTTTTTATCTTTTTTTTTTTTTTTTTTTTTTTTGGTTTTTTGCAAGGTCCTTTTTCAAAACTCCAATCTTGCTTTTGTAAACAAAGGTCAACTGAGACAAAATTGGGGGAACTACCACAGATCCATGACAACTGGACTGGCTGGCCAGCCATGGCGACCATCTCCATGTGCACACCACGGTCATTTAGAGAGATGCAAATGCTTATGGAAGGGATCAACATTCATTTTAGCTCTCAGCAGAAGGTCATTAGCAACCAAGAAGTAGAACGTGGAACTGGGGGGGGGGGGGGCACTATGAGCAAGCCACACAGGTCAGCTTTTTCTGGATGTTTTATTGATTAATTATGAGAAAAATTATCACGCTAATCCTTCTATGTTGTGCCATACCTAGGCAGTGCAAATATACCTGCCACACTGTAAGATCTATTCTTGCTAATCAAATAAGGGAAGTAGTTTTTCTTTGGTATGCATAGCTATTTGTAGAAAGAATAAAGAGATTACAAGATTTCCAGAAACAGATTCAAATATAATTCTGAAATACATGCATGTAGACACAAGATACACATGTTATAAGGTACTTGTCATATAATCTGTGATAGTGCCTCATACATCATACATAACATGTAGTATCATATTTGAGAATTTTTAAAGATCCATTAGTGGTTATAATGTCAAAAATATGTATGGGGATGGAGAGATGGCTTAGTGGATAAGGCACTTGGCTATGAAGCCTAAGGATGCAGGTTCGATCCCCCAGTACCCACGTAAGTCAGGTGCATAAGGTGGCAAATGTGTCTGGAGTTTATTTTCAGTGACTAGAGCCCTGGTACACCCATTCTCTATATACATCTCCCCCCCTCTATCTCTTAAATAAATAAAATGTTCAAAAATATGTAAGAAGGAATACGCTGCATGTATCAAGCTACTGAACCCACAGGGAGGGCGGTGTGCATGCATTCCCACACAACAGCCCTCTGCTTACTCACGCTTGCATGAGAAGTTGTTCTTTCCCACAAGGTTGCACTGCTTACAAAGGGGATATAGCAAACGGGTTTCTGAAAAGTTAAAACAAGACAGAATCATTTTAGTATTTCTTGCAAAGATATATTTCTATTCCTAAGATAGCTTTTTATACAGCTCAGAAGCTAATTCATGGGTTGAGGAGGTAGCTCAGTGGATAAAGTGCTTGCTGAGCAAGGGTAGTGTCTAAATTTGAAGCCCCCAAGCCCATGTAAAAATGGTGGGTGCAGTGGCCCATACTTAAAACCCCAGCACTGGGGAGGAAGAAACAGGGGATGCCCGGGCTCACTGACCAGTGAGTCTAGACTACTTAGTGAGGCTCAGGCCAGTGAAAGACTGGCACATAAAAAGGTGGATGAAGCTGTGCTCTGACCCCCAAAAGCACGCACGTGCAAGTACACTCGCATGCACACATGCACACATGCACATTCAGACACACAGAAAAGCTAATTCATTCCAACAATGGCTCTTCATTCACTGAGCACCTGATATTATCCAAAACACCTTCCTAGGCACTATGAGAATCATGCTGAACCTTAAAAGTCCAGAGGAAGCCACACATAGGAAGTTTTAAAAACAGCATACCAACGAAGGTAAAATTTCAACTGTGACATGTTATAAAGGAGAAAAGGTATTTTTAAGAATATCATGATTTAATAAGATGAAATAGATGTAAACCTGTACCCCACTTGCCAGATGATTTTGATATACCTCCCACAGCCCTGAGGCACTGCTGGCTGAGTCAATGCAACCAAAGCCAATCTACTAACCCAAGAGGATAGAGAAGAAAGGAACACACGCTCTCTCGCCCTCCTTCTCTCTCTCAAATAAATAAAGAAAAATTTAAAAAAATTAAAGGGATGGAGAGATGGCTTAGATTCCCCAGGACCCATGTAAGCCATATGCATAAGGTGGTGCATGTGGTGTCTGCAGTTCATTTGCAGTGGCTGGAGGCCATGGTTTACCCATTCTCTCTCTCTCTCCTCTCTCTCTCTCTCTCTCTCTCTCTCTCTCTCTCCATCTTTCTCTCTTTCAAGTAAGTAAGTAAAAATAAAATATTTTTTTAAAAAAGAAAGTAACAGTATTTAGTGAAAGCCACTAATTTTGAACTGTTTCTTATATAGAATTAACATGGCAAAACCCTACGTGGAACAAGTACGCAATACTTGCGACAATATTGCTCTACAAGGCCAGAAGTGGTAACCTGAGCGCCTCACTGAGAACCTTGACATTTTACTTAAAATGTCAAACCTTAATAAAATAATATCTGGATTTGTTTTCAGGCTTTTCATTTCCAATTTGATGTTTTTCATTTCATCAGTCACAATCTTCAGACCCCTTGACTTCTTATTGCCCAATATTCAGTAAAACCTTACCTCTACCTTTTAATAGACTCATTCCATGAAGGACAGAGCCCAGCAGGCCTAAAACCAGCACATAGGTGTGTTTCTGAGAAATAGTGGTTCCTTACACATTCCACCCAGGCCATCATGATCTAAAGCAGGGTTAGTTATAAAGACTCGCACAGTTAAGAGTCTTGGTTAGAGTTTCAGCAATGACAGATGAGACTACAGACATGCATGGAGTCTAGATGATGTCGGAGACACAGCAGACTTCCAAGTGGATGAAATGCAAAGGCATTGTTTCTCCTTGCATTTTGTCCACTTAGAAGTCTGCTATGTCTCAGACATCATCTAGACTCCATGTATTTCTGAGATCCAAAACCAAGACTCAAAGAGGTTAAGTAGAAAGCTTCAGACAGTAGAAGGGAGGTAAAAATTTCTGGAATGTGAAGGAAATGACCCAGAGCTTAAAAAGACTTCAGAGCCCAGAAATCTCAGTGCGTCAATGTGCCATAAGTTCAGGAACAGATGGGAGTGAGACGCTGATGCTCCGTCCCATGAAGTCAAGCAAACATGTTTTTCACATGATGACCCTGACATCACATCTGTGCTGGGTACATGGCAACCATCCTATTGGTGGGCTTTAAAAATGCCCACAAGCCTTCCCAGGATCCCCAGGGAGTCAGAGTATAAAGCTGGAAGGAATTCTAACCCATAAACATTTGCATGTGATGGATGAAGAAACTGTTCCATAAGACACAACCACAAAGGGACAAGCCAGGCTCCGTCTCCAAATTCTAAATCTCTAAATTCTGTGTCCCACCCCTTAACCCTCTGTTGAATTAGCAGAATACACATGCAGCTTGCTGAATGAACGCAGAGGTCTGGTTTGATTGGGAAAGCAATCCTATGTGTGCAGGAAGAAGAGACTCTTGTTTAAAGCAAGAATCACTCAGTGGAGCCTCAGGCCCACCAGCTCAACAGGTGTCTCAGTTCTCCTCAGGGGAACCTCCTGGCCTCACTCCAACCATGCACTTCTCCATATCTAAGGTCTCCTAACTAGGCAACTATGATCTGAGCTGTCAGCACCCAGCCCTGGATCTCATCACTAACTACACAGCTCTGACATTTATTTCAATGGAGGTTTCTCAGTGGCCCAGCTCCGAGCAATGAGTGGCATTGTTCACAGGGATTGTGAACGTTTCAAAAATGCCTCTGAGGTTTTCAGTGTGCCACTTGAACTTGTGGAGACTTCAAGTATTGAGAACTCAGCCCACCAAAAACTAAGTCTTCATGGTAAATAACAACCCAAGGAAACCATGTGCCTTCTTTGCTTTATAAAAATTACACAGCTTTATTGAAGTGTAGTTGATATAAAAATCATTGTAGGGCTGGAGATATGGCTTAGTGGTTATGTTCAGGCACTTGCCTGCAAAGCCTAAGGACCCATGTTTGACTGTCCAGATCACATGTGAGCCAGACGCACAAGGTGACGCATGTGCAAGGCTACATATGAGCGCAAGTTGGCACATGTCTGGAGTTCGATTGCATTGGCTGGAGGCCCTGGCATGTCAATTTTCTCTCTCCCTCCCTCCCTCCCTCCCTGCCTCTCTCTTGTTCTCTTGCTCTCTCTCTCTCTCTCTCTCTCTCTCTCTCATAAAAAGGTATAAAAATCATTGTACATTCAGAATCTAGTTTGATGAGGTTAGAGGTATCAATAGGAAAAAGAAAATCCAGATAATCAAGCTTTATCTTGAACTTTTAAGAGCAGGTTGAATTCCTTTTAAAACCAAAAAAAAAAAAAAAAGGCTATTGTAATTAACAAGCCAAAAAGGGGAGAGAGGAGCTTGAAAAAAATGAAGTAGCTGGGATATTCATTGTCAGTCATTAACCTGATTTTCTAATGAAGGTGACATTAGGCATTCATTAACAATCATTTGTGTTTATGTTGAACAGTGGATGCGTGATGAAGGTTGGTAAATGAAGGCAAGATTAAACCAGGGAATTCTGGACACTTATAAAGCAATTAAATTGTTTGGCAGTAATTACACATTGAAAGCTAAATCAAGTATATTTAGAAAGCCAAAAGAGTCGTCACATAAACCAGAGGTGCTTTGCTTTAAAATAATAATAATGGTAATAATAATAATAATAATAAATAGCCCTGGCTTTCTTTGCAAATAAAAGAAAGAAAGCAGAAATATACTACAAATGACTAGCAAAAGGCTCAGGTCTAATGAAAATAAATAAAGTTGCAATGTATGTTAGAAAAGAAGCAATTTATCAAAAAATAGCTCAGCCAATTTATATTTTTAAAAAATCACACAATAATGTGAATACAGGTGTCATACCCAGGAGGATTTGCACACACGCTGGTAGGCTCATGCTCAGACATCCCTGAGACACCCCTTAGTCGTGGGAACAGTGAAAGCCAAGTCCTTAGTCAGGCATTCAGATGACCTCTGGATCTCAGGAGCAGGTTTTTCTCACTGAGAATTTTGTCTTCAGACGAGCTTTTCACCATGGCCTTTCATTCTGTCAAGCATATGGCTAACAGCCGTTAAACACATTCAGGGACTCGTTTTGTAAAAAGGAGAAGAAACGAAGGCACTGGGGTAGCCTTAAGGAAAGGAGTCAGAGACACAATTACTGAACTGGTGGTAAAACAAGAAGTGAACACAAGATCCCATAGAACCACAAAATGTATCAATACAGCACTGCTACAAATGAAAAACAACTATTTTCAGAATTTTCAATCCTACAAGATTTATCAGAAATGCTATTTACATATATGTGTGTGGATCTCCCCTCTCCCCTCCACCCCCCCCCCCCCCGCCACACACACACAAAACCTGCCCAGGGTAACAATAAGATGATTGGGCGGGAGAAGAAAACCTTCAGAGGAGCCCAAAGGTTGGACTAAAGGAACCAAGTTTTTGAAACTGGAGTCAGTCTCAATCACACTCCTCAAAAAGATCAGGTCTCAAAAATACCTTAACAAATAAGGGGCTGCGTGCACTTGGGGGCTAGTAACCGAAAGAAAAGTTCCCAGGGGCATCTACAAAGGGCAGCTGGTCTTGTGGCAACATTTGCAGAGTGCTGGGGTGTCAAAGATGCTCAAAGCAAATACTTGCTCTGCCCCTGGGTTTGGAACAGAAAACGGAAACCAGGAGATGCTTTTGAAATCCCTGCTTAGTTCATTGAACTGCTACCACATTTAAAAAAAAAATGTTTGCTATGATGGGATAGTGCATTTCTTTTAAAGGGTATGTTTTCTCCCTGTCAAGACAAATCATCTTATTTCTAAGCATAGGATCAAAACATTAAGCTTAAACCTCATTTCTCACTTATATTTCCCCCCCCCTTAAAAAAATATTTAGAGGGCTGGAGAGATGGCTTAGCGGTTAAGACCTTTGCCTGCAACGCCAAAGGATCCCAGTTCGATTCTCCAGGTCCCACATAAGCCAGACACACATGGTGGCACACGCATCTGGAATTCGTTTGCAGTGGATAGAGGCCCTGGCGTGCTCACTCTCTCTCTCTTTCTTTCTCTCTCTCTTTCTCTCCCTCTCTGTCTCTAATAAATAAATTTAAAAAATAAAAAAATATTTAGATTGTCTACTCATTTCTAATCTAATAGGAGGATTTCATTTGCAATCTTCTTAGTCAAAAAATCACTTCCTGATTTTGATTAAGATATCACCAGAGTATCAAAGCATCATTTGTCCTCTTTGTAATAGTCCCAATAGCTTCTCTTGAGTCTTCACAGCCAGATACACTTATATGTCAGAAATTGAGGGAATGTACTGTCCTCAGAGGCAGCTGCTGCCCATCCAGTGCTTTTTACAGAGTAGTATGCAAGCCGGTCACCTGAGGACTAGTTAAAATGCAGAGGTTGGCTCTGAAGATCTAGTATGGCCCTCAGCTCCTATATCTACACCAAGCTCCCAGGATGCTAATTCTCACTCAACAAGGTACTGAGTCACTGATGCTTTCAATGCACAGCTAGTTTAAAGAGGTTGTAAGAGGCTGGGCACGGTAGTGCATGCCTGTAATCTCAACACTCTGAAGGCTGAGTCAAGAGAACTGCCAGAAGTTCAAGTCCAGCCTGAGTTACATAGCAAGTACCAGACCAGTCAGGGCCTTATACCAAGATACCAAGAGCCTTGTCTCAAATACACGCACATACACACATACACACACAGAAAGAGAGAGAGGGGGAGAGAGAGAGAGGATACTGGAACTAAATTGAAGGCCTGCAATAAGTACATTCTTCCCTAAGAAACCTAGAAAGTACAACAGACCAGAAATTAAGCCATAGAGGAATATCCATTAAAAGGGAAATACATAAAGACATGGTCGCACCACCATTCAGTAGGCTTTGCAGCTGCTACAACTTTGCCAAGGTATTTCTGTCTACCTGTCTGGTGGTTGAATTCAAGATAATCATTGTTATGCTTTGCTATATGTTCAGAGCCAAAGGTACAAAGATAAATGATGCACGATCTCCAACATAGTTCTCAGGTCAATCTAATCCTACCAGAACAAATGCTCTGGCAAAAAAAAAAAAAAAAAAAACACATATGGTACAAGGAGCTTCTCCCTAGACCTAAGCAGAAGACTGTTTAAACAAGGGACCATTTTGTATTAAGAACCAATTCTTGGATATGTCCATTGAGCTGAATTTTAGTGAAGGAGCAAAAATAAATTTAGTGGAATAAAAAACAGTCCAACTCATGTGGTCATTGATGACAATCACAGTCACAGTTGAGTCCCTACGGTAGCTCTCTTAATCACTCAGCAAAGGACTATTGAATGACTGCTATTTTTACCAAGGTTAGTATTGTAGATGAGACATCTCCAGACAGGCAACATCATTATTGGGAAGTAGGGATGGGAATTCAGGGTAAAACTGCCTAGTTGTAAGGGCCTTCTCTCACAGTGCTCTGGGGTCTCCCGTAAGTATTTCCGGATGTAGAGCTGGTGAGGAATGAGACAGCATGCGAACAGATAAAGAGACTGGCACTGCAGGCCTATACCAAGATTCCACTCTGTTTTTTCCTTCCCTCAAATAGTATTTTGTTTAAAGAAACAGAAAAATAATTCATCCCAAATCCATAGTGATTTAATATTTTAACAGCCTTGGATAAACTTTCCATTGACAAAGAATTTTGGGCCTTCTAAATAACTAAGGTTTTAATCTTTAAAAGATCTAGATTTTGGGGAATGGAGACATGGATCTGTGGTTAAAGGCACTTGTTTGCAAAACCCAATGGTCTGGGTTTGAGTCCTCAGAACCTACAAAAAACCAGATGCACAAAGTAATGCATGCATCTGGAGTTCGTTTGCAGTGACAAGAGACCCTGACACACCCATTCCCTCTATCTCGTGCTCTCTGCTTTCAAATAAATAATTTTTTTAATCTAGATTTTCAAAAGTATAGTGGGACAAGGACAGCTGAAACAGCCAAGTGAATTATTGACAAGGCTACACAGCTAGCCCTATGGTGCCTCAAGACAGTTTTGTTTTATTTTGTTTTGTATTTAAAGGCACCCTCTCTTGTCAGATACCAGCCCTGGGCTTGATTTGGCCAGCAAATTCTGGCATGTAGAGCAAAATCTTCCAACCTCACAGAGCACCCTGCTTGAATTGCCTTCCTCTGGGGTACAAAGAACAAGAGTGAGCATAAAACCTAGATTCCACAATGCCAGCAAGGCAGAAATGTGGGTTGTGAAACACATACTACTTTTAGGAGTTTCCCCATGAATGGAGAACAAGAGATGGACCAGAAGCCAAGCAGGGCAGTGGGGTCAAGTGTGGAGTTTTTCTCCCCTTAAATAATCAGAGAGATCTTAGAAATAGAGGAAGGGGGTGTGGAGGTGAGGAAGTGGGCTCAATGCACACAATGGTCAGTTTTAAATCCAAAAACATCAATTCCTGATTCTAATCCTCTCCTCTAGGAAAACAAAATCATCTAGGATTAAAAGATTCTTTCAATCTAAGATGTAAGCCCGATTCCCCTCAAGATAAACACTGACACAAGTCTGAATAAATAATGTTTGCTTTGTGTGCACAATGCTTATATATGAACACCCCAATTAACTAATTGTCAACCCCTGCTTTCAGAAGCCCCCCAAAAAAAACAATGGAAAAAATGAATTTTAATGGCATATTTATTGACTACTTTTTAAATTAAAGCATTGCTTATAGACAAGTTGCTTGCTCAACTTTGGAGACACAGTAAACTCTACAAAAGCAAGAAACCGTATACTCTTTGTCAACACCCGTTTAAACAGTTTTCCGTCAAAAAGCACTGGACACTCCTGTTCACAGCTCTCCCTTGGGTTGCTGGAAAGTGCAGGAAGTACACAAATTATATTGTGTATAGCCAAATAGCAACCGTTTCATGGTAAGGCAACTGATCATAATTTTTAAGTGAAGATATATATCACTAATTTGAAATGGTTAACCTTTGCAATCCTTATGAGAAAGATGAAGAGTGGGGAGGGGGAATTTGTGAAGATTTGCAACTTGTGTATTTCATCTTGTAATGTGAGTTTCCATTTCAGAAGACTCACTGAAACTTTAGGGACCAGCCAGTCTACTCAAAAGAAATCACAAATCCTTAACTAACATATGCTAACTTTTCTTTGAGGAACAAAAGAAGCATCTCTGTTTGTTCCTCACCAGCATACACCCAGCCATCTAAAAGGAGTCCTTTCACTGGCAATGTTAGCAGGGAAATTCAATTGTATTTAATTAAGTTCTTCCCCAAAAAACTGCACACAGAAGCATCAAAGAGGTTATCGGGGGTCAGATGCCTGTCATGACTTTCTGACCCTCCCAAAATGCAAAATAAAAGATGGTGGTAGCCCCGCTGGTAAGACGGGCTTCCACGTTTGTGTTTCTCCCTTTCTGCTTTAATTTAATAGCAATCAGCACAATATGGCTGCTTTTTTCTGAACAATAAGACAGGCAGAAGTTAGATTTACAGCACTGCAAGGGGGCAAGATTGGAGACAAGAGGAGCTCACTATGGCTTTTAAAGTTCAATAAGAACATCACTTTGATACCCATAAGAAAAAAAAACTTGAAAATCTATTTAACATTCATTATGCTCAAAAATGGACAGATGTGTCTTCTGAAATCTCATATTCTAGAATGATCTTAAATTGCCAACTTTCCACAAGTGCTTTTAAGACGTGCACATAAATAAGATTTCTTCTTTACCAAATAATAAGTATGAGGTCTAGCCATGCATTTAGAAGCTCCTTGACTCCAAAATATTGAGTATTTGTCATTTGTATTTTTTATCAGATTTCATAATTTTAACTTACAATGAGCATGTATTGACATGACCAGACATTCTAAATATGTCTCATGGGGAACATACAAAAGTGAATAAGTCAAATATTATTGGAAGTCGTGAATTTCCAATTGCAAATGAGTCCCAGACATGGAATTTATTTCCTGTGATAGTTCATGCTTAGGAAATTATATTCTTAAATGACATGGTTAAAAAAAAATAGAATCTGGGGCCCAGAACACATAAAAATCAATAACTACAACATCCCAGCTGATGTTGGGATGCCCTGATCATACTCCCACCTCACTTGCATGACAGTCTTTAGTTAGCAATCAAAAATAATGAAGAAAACTTTGAATTAATGTACAGAAAAGATTAATACACTGCTTCCCAGATATCTGTAGGAAGCATCTCACTACAATAACCTAGTACAAAGTAAACCCTAAATGTTTAATGATTTATGTGATCAATGCATAAGAGCATAGTTTGTAATGATTACAATCATTAGAAAAAATGTCGTGGGGTCTGGGCAAACATTGAATGTACATAATGCTTAATAGTTAAAACCTATATTTTATGTTACATATTTATATTCAATGTGTTTTGAAATGCCCAAATGGTAAATCTAACACTTAAACCCATTATGCTATACTGCTAACACAATATATGCTTCTACTAAAAACCAATTTGACTAAAATAATCATTTTAAAATTCTACAAAGACTTTCAAATTCACTGTTACCTGTGGCCACCATATCTAAAGAAATAGTTTTTTCCTAAGCCAAAAAAAAAAAAAAAAATTGGAAAACTAAACTAAAAAGAGATTCCATTTTGAAGTCACAAAATTTGATTCTAGTTATGTAGCTAATTTAGAAACTTAAATAATTCATTGAATCATCTTATTCATGTGAAAAAAAGAAGATAAAAGTATGTGTATGATCATCTCTGACTTGAGATCCTTGCAGGTTTTTTGTTTTTGTTGTTGTTGTGTGTTTGAGGTAGGGGCTCACTGTAGCCCAGGCTGACCTGGGATTCACTATGTAGTTTTGCCTCGAATTCATGGAGATCCTCCTACCTCGGCCTCCCGAGTGCTGGGATTAAAGGCGTGTGCCACCATATCCAGCTCCTTGTGGTTCTGTGTGCAAACATTTCCTGTGCTATTAGACTTTGAGGTCAGAAGAGCAAATCATCTTCAACTTGAATACCAGCTCGAGTCAATGAACACTGGATGCCTGAAACTTTGCCACGTGTCACAGGAAGGACTGCCATGACTAACTGGCACTTTATTCATGGCCATAAGCAAATCCCAGAGTAGATGTGAAAGTGACACAATTTTGTGACCTTTGCTGGAGATAACCCCTTTAAAAAAGAGCTGTGAGGACATTTGAGAGTAGAATTTTGTTCCAGAAAGAGCAGCAGGGACTGAAGAGTGGTAGCAAGCAGAAGACTAACTTCCAGCGTAGGTCTATCCCAGGGATGAACGCAGCTGACCTATAACTATTCAGATAAGAAAAGTAGGTGAAAAGTGGAAGAATGTGTGGGCATGTCCACTCTTCCTCTTGAAAGCCAACCAAAATGTAGGGTTGGGGGCAGTCAACACTTACTAAGAACAAGTGAAACTTTGGTGTCTAGTCAGATTAAAAACAAAACTGGGCTGGAGAGATGGCTTAGCAGTTAAGGCACATGCCCACGAAGCCTAAGGACCCCGGTTCGATTCTTCAGGTCCCATGTAAGCCAGATACACAAGGAGGCACATGCATCTGGAGTTCATTTGCAGTGGCTAGAGGCCCTGGCGCATCTATTTTCTCCCTCTCTCTCTCTCTCTCTCTCTCTCTCTTTCTCTCATTCTTCCTCTCTCTGTCTCAAATAAACTAATAAAAATAAAATATTAAAAAAAAACTGAGGAGGGCTGGAGAGATGGCTTAGTGCTTAATCCCTTGCCTGTGAAGCCTAAGGACCCCAGTTCAAGGCTCAATTTCTGAGGACCCACATTAGCTAGATGCACAAGGGGACACATGCATCTCATCTGGAGTTTGTTTGCAGTGGCTAGAAGCCCTGGCGTGCCCACTCTCTCTCTCTCTCTCTCTCTCTTTTCTCTCTGTCATTCTCAAATAAATAAAAACAAACAAAAAATTTAAAAAAAAAACTGAGTAAAGAATAAACTACAGATCCAAGAACGCTCAGTAACTAAACAAGGGTGTTCGCACCAAGAGCTATACTCGAAGTGCCTCCACATACAGTACAGCCGCTTTGAGAATGATATTTAATTCCCTTTGAGACAAAGTACAGATGGAGACCATGCTGAAGTGGCTGCAATCCTCCTCTGCCCATTCTGCAGCAATTGGCACATCTGTAGATTCATTTAACCAATGTTACCCATGATATCATCATAAGACGCAGTTAATGAACTTACTATAAACAGTTAATGAACTTACTATAAGCCAAAAAAAATCTATATCTTTGGGCTAGAGAGGCAGCTTATCGCTTAAGATACTTGCCTGCACAGCCTAAGGACCCAGGTTTAATTCCCCAGTACCCACATAAGCCAGATGCACATGGTGACACATGCATCTGGAGTTCATTTGCAATGGCTAGATGCCCTGGTGTGCCCATTTCTCTCTCTCTCTCTCTCTCTCTCTCTCTCTCTCTCTCTCTCTCTCATAAATAAATATATAAATAAAATATTTTAAAGTCTATATCTCTTACTAATTGCATTATTTCAGTAGTGGTATACTTAGTTATGTTAATTTTTAATATGCAACAGCTTTAAAAGAAATAATGACTGAGAGAGGATTTATTGTTGGTTTCATTATGCAAAACTATGACAATATATTCTTTCCATAACTTCCTCCTTTTACTCCATATGACATAATATCAAGAGGTACTAGCAAATGCAGCTATTATCCAAAAGTACAATTTCAGAAAACAAATTTGAAATGAATAAATTATTGCTGTGGTCTGAATGTGTATGCCGCTTCTAACTTCACTGTTGAAATTTATAATACAGATGTGCTGGTATCCAAAGGTGGAGCCTTTAGGAAGTGACTAGACCATGAAAGCAGAGCCTTCATGAATGGGGTTAGTGTCCTTATTAAGAATCCTGAGGGTGCATTTTTGCCCCTTCTGCCTTTGCAAGACCCAGCAAGAGAATATCGCCTCAGAGAGCACTGAATCAGCTCGTGCCTGGGCCTTGAACCTCCCTGCCTCCCAGACCACGTGCAATGAATTTCTGCCGCTTGCAAATTACCAAGTCCATGGAATTTTGTTCTAGCAGCCTGAACAAACGAAAACAATTATATACACACTCATACACACGTGTGAGCACACACACGCATGTGCTCATACACACACACACACACACACACACAAAGAAGCCCAATATCATTTCAGCAGGAAACCGACTGGGCAGCCAATGCAACAAGCACTAATTACTGTGCTCTGAGTTTGTAGAGCATAATTAAGTAGACTAGGCGTACATTCAGGTGTGTGTGTGTCTGGACTTGTTACCAAGGCAACAAAACACCATCTGATACCCCAGATAAAGCACATGTTCTAGAATTCTTTCTGTAGACTGAATCTGAGTCCAAATTTTTAACCTTTGAATGAGTGCAGGTAAAATTTTATCTTTCAGAATCAAAATGAAATATATACTAAAGAGCAAGATCACGCTTATTAATTTTCTTCTGCTAAATACAAAGAGTATTTTAATTCATTAAAAAAATAACCAAATAAATGGTGCTATAATGTGAACACATGCTGTTTGTCAGATAAACTTGAATAAATTTGGGAGAAATTACTCATATCAAAAGAAGAACATGGGGGCTGGAGGGATGGCTTAGCGGTTAAAGTGTTTGCCTGCTAAGCTAAAGGATCCAGGTTCAATTCTCCAGGACCCATGTTAGCCAGATGCACAAGGGGGCACATGCATCTGGAGTTTGTTTACAGTGGCTGGAGGCCCTGGCATGCCCATTCTCTCTCTCTCTCTCAAATAAATAAATAAAAATAAAATATTTTTAAAAGCAGAACATGGGAAGTAGATATAATTCAGTTGGTAGAGTACTAGAGACTAGCATGCACAGTCTCCTTGGTTCAATCCCTAGCAAGGCATAACATCAAGTGTGATAGAGCACTAGGAGATGGAGGAGGAGGATCAGAAGTTCGAGGTCATCCTCAGCTACATAGTAAATTCGTGGCATCATATGATACATAAGACCCTGGAGAGAGGGAAGAGGAAGGGAAGGAGAGATGGAAGGAGAGACAGAGGGATGAAGGGAGGCCTTGGAGGGAGGCATGGAAGAAGGAAGGAAACTGGAGAACTCTGTTTTCCTTTCCTCATGGTGGAATTTATTGTATATAAACTTGGGGAAACAGGCTCAAGAGCCTAAAACATTACCCTTGCCTCCTTTCACTTTGCCTGTTCTGTGACTTTAGGGTATAATAACAAAAGCAATCATTTATTAAATCTCAATGTGGGCTAGAGAGATAGCTCAGTGAGTAAAGACGCTAACATGCAAAGCTTGAGGGCCTGAGTTTGACTGCTCAGTACCCACATAAAGCCAAACATACAAAGTAGTGCGTGCCTTTGAAGTTCATGTGCAGTGATGGGGGCCCTGGAATACTCCTGCACTCCCTCTCCCCCTCTCTCAAATAAATAAGCAAATTATATTTTTTTAATTTTTTGTTTATTTTTATTTATTTATTTTGACAATGACAGAGAGAGAAAGAGGCAGAGTGAGGCAGAGAGAGAGAGAGAATGGGCACGCCAGGGCCTCCAGCCACTGCAAACGAACTCCAGACACGTGCGCCCCCTTGTGCATCTGGCAAATGTTGGTCCTGGGGAATGGAGCCTCAAACCAGGGTCCTTAGGCTTCACAGGCAAGTGCTTAACCTCTAAGCCATCTCTCCAACCCAACTAAATTATTTTTAAAAGTAATAAAATCTGAGGCTGGAGAGATGGCTTGCCTCCTAACCCTAAGGACCCAGGTTCGATTCCCCAGGACCCATGTAAGCCAGGTGCACAAGGCGGCACATGCATCTGGAGTTCGTTTGCAGTGGCTGGAGGTCCAGGCATGTCCACTTTCTCTCTAACTGCCTCTTTCTTTCTCTCTCTCTCTCTCTTTCTCTCTCTCTCTCCCAATAAATAAATAAATAAAAGATTTAAAATGATAATAATAAAATCCTATGCCATACCAGGCATTTTATATATTTTGAAACTTTTAATCACACTTGGTCAATGATAAGCAAAACTCGACATGATACTTGTATGTATAAATATCATTAAGTTAAGACTATATTTGAGAAATAGATTGTTTGAACACTCTGAGGAAAAGCCAGCCTTCCCCAAAGATAAAACTCAAATACACAGAACTAGTGGGAAGTGAAAATCAGTTAATGATATCTATAAAATGGAATGGTGGGCTAGAGAGATGGCTCATCAGTCAAGGCACTTGCCTGCAAAGGGTAAGGACCCCGGTTCCATTCCCCAGTACCCATGTAAAAGCCAGGTGCATAAACAGACGCATGCATCTGGAGTTTGTTTGTAGCAGCTAGAGGCCCTGGCATACCCATTCTGTCTATCTGTCTCTCTTTTCTCTAATCTCTTTCTGCTTGCAGATAAATAATTTTTTAATGTAATGGTAATAAATGATTCTTGTGTGATCCTGACCACACAGCTGAATAACAGACTGTATGTGCTTGGTATTGGCCCACAGAACTGCATGGCTAGCCCTTAACACAGCCCAGGACACCATGATGCTGCAATTAGCAAGGTGGTGATAAACACACCTACTCTGGCAAAAGAACGAGGCAGCTCTTGTAAGACTACCCGGACATGGCTTGGCCTTCACCAGGGTTAAAAGGAAGTATGCCTTTTCTTACAGATTCTGGTCAAACCAGTGAAATGGGTATAATATTACACAGCTGCACAATTACAGTGCCTCCCCTGTCCTTCAAATGTGCCAACCCTGCTGCTGAGGAAAAGCCCTGGACTGAGGTGCACAATCCCTCCAACAGCCTTTCCTTGATGACTTCCATCTCTAGCACCACACAGGAGTGTGGAGCCTGCCCAGGGGAAAATGAACCAAAGAGGTCATTGTCTGAATTTGCTAGGCAAGCTAGAAGTCCTCCAGCCAGCCAGACACCGTACCTGGTAAGATGCCATGAGGTACAACTCCAGACCTCGAATGCAATGCTCACTCCCCTCTGAAGGAACCTGCCTAACTAATGGTCCATAAGTCAGTTAATACAGTCTCAGACACACCATTAAGTACTGAGATGTGACTCTTTGCTTTCTAAAGACAACTTCCAGACAATCTTCTACAACACATCACCAAAGTCTGGGACTCGGGCTTTACTATAGCATATGCTTTTCGGAATTTAATTTGGTTTTCAGCAGGATGAAATGTGCCAAAACTCAGACCGCCAGATATTCATAATGAGGGACAGAACACAATAGTCACCTTACATGAAGAGTGATTATTTAACAAGAATTCACGAATTGCTTGATGATGTTTTCTTGTGGAGACAGGCACAGCTGCCACACTGAGAAAGTGCCAAATTTTATTCTTTTTTCCTCCTGTTTCCAAGAAGAGAAGCTCCCTCTGTCTCCCGCAGACTTCCTCATTCTCCGAGGCAGCCACATGATTGGGCAGGGGATTACTCGGGCAACTTTGTCTTCTTTTCAAAGTATTTCTTGGCCTGTTTTGCAAATGCGTGTAGATAAGGTACACATATGTGTACGAGGGTATCGTTTGGGTTGTTTTTATTATAATCAATTTTTGTATTGTTCCCTAATGGATATGCATGTTTATTGTGAAATACAGAATTGGGCAAGAGTTGCTTCAGGGAGAGCGAAGATAGGTATGGCTGTCTGACCTAACAACTTTGCAGCCGATCCACACTGTGAAAAGGGTCTTTTGCTCCACATGGTGCATCATTTCACATTTTGATTTTGAACTGGTGAACTTGAGACTCAAAGCACAATTTGTAACCTCTGTTTTAGCTTTCCATACCCTGAGATTTCTATTTTTAAGCAAGCTCTCTCAATGAGTTAAATATTTATTTTCCTAATAGTTGTACAAAAGGTATTGCAAGGCCAATGGATTGGTTTATTGTAGTGTTGTTTTACTAAGAGAGAAGGTCTGTCCTTCTTTGACTTGCCCCCATTTTAAACTTGGACAGACTTGTATCCTCGTTGCCACCACCACTCAATTCTTCTTACATCACTATATGAAAAACTACCTGTATGAACCAGCTCAGGAACAATTTGAATATTATCAACTAGTCTCATCAATGTTTAAGAGAAAAGTCAACATTGACTATAGACCAAAGAAAGGTGACATAAATGTAACTTTTCCTTTCTGCCCCTGAAATGTGAACACGTTAGAGGCGTGTTAATGGGAAAGTTCCCTTGCTTCATTGTGGCCCAGTCCACGCATTTTACGTGACACATATCTGAGTGAACTAGCACAGGAAGATCTCTCTGCCTCCTGTTTCTTATCGTTCTCTTCCATCCCACCTCTCTAATAGATCTGGACTGATCTTCTAAAGAGTAGTTGAAGTCTATGTTACTTTCCCTGCTCAGAAATCACAAAAGGTTTCACACTCTTTTTATTGGCATTGGCGCTCCGCCCCCTCCTTCCTTAGCCACCTTTCCAGCCTTGCTCCTCTGTACATACTCCTGACAACCTTGCACCACCACTCACACTTCCTGGTGTATGGAGCAGGAGTATTCCAAGCCCATGGTCAGTCCTGGCTACATAGTTAAACCTATCCAAAAACAAAAACAAACAACAACCTTTGAGCACTTTAAGAAAAGAAACAACCTCACTAATTTTGGTATCCTCTCAGTAAGCCTCGCACTGGATAGATGCTTTCATAAGATTTGTTGCCTAGGGAAATGAGAGGTACAGAGTTGGATAGGAGAAAAAGTGGTTGAGTTAATGGGTGACTGAATTAGAATGATACATGAATAGGTAAGTGGATAGATGGATGAATGAACGGATGGATGGTGGAACTATATTAAATTCAAGTAAAAGAAGCCACATTTTATACTTCACACTGGAAAAGAACGTCAATTAACCCAAGCGTTACTTATACAGTTCATGTAGAAACAGTGCTAAATTAATGTCAACCCATATCTATTTCTAAAGTTTCTAACCAAATTCTTTTGGGGCTAACTGGGAATTTTTTTTCTCAATATAGTAATCTTCATATATGAAAAACATCAGTTTTTTAGAACTATCCATTCCTGAGCTTATGCCTCTCGCTGTCCCAAGCCAGACCATGAAATCCAGACCGGAGTAAGCATTCATTTCTTCTTAGGAACATACAACTTACTCTTACCTCATATTCACTGGAAAGATAATCTGATCTCCAATAAGCAGCAGACTTCAAGAAGCTGCTTAGGTACAGAAAGAGGGACTGGCTCTCACCAATGTAGTTTTCTACGGTAATACTATCGTTTATGAGCACAGCTAAGCCAGGGGCAGAAACAATGCTTTAAAAGTACTTTAGAGAGCCCATGTTGTGTGCAACATTTGGTTGATATTTTTGTGGCCATATTACACAGTGTGCTTACATCTACCATTGACAAAAATCTCAAGCACTTCCCATATGAGCTTCTGGTAGTCTGAGCCCACCAGGAAAACAGAAATTAAGCATATGAGTTCCAAACAGCTGATCTAAAGGAGCAATAGCCACCCCAGTGTTAGGATACCACAGAAAGCTTCCTAAAGAGACTGCCGTCCAAACCAGGGTCCGAATACAGGATGAATGGAGCAGGAATAAGGCAGGGCATGCACACACACCATGAGAAGATAACGGTGCGCTCAGAGATCCACATGAGTGCAAAGGGGAGCTGCTATGGGGCAGAGAGGGACCTTCGTGGTAGGTTACAGCTGGACTTGGAACAAGCAAGTTTTGATACCATGAACCTTTAGAACTTGAAAAGAAGTGTCATGCTTATTTTGAAGACAATGGGAAGTAATTAGAAGATTTTAAGCAAAAACTTGAACTTTTAATCAAAACATAATTTACAGAGGTCATTCTTTGGCCCCACTGTGGAAGGTGTATGGGATAAATACTGAAGGCACAGTCAGACCATAGGAGACATGCATGGTTAGGTAGGAACCTTGAAGAAAACAAGTCCTTAACCTCCTGTGGCTGTTCCTGTAGTTTTATGACTCACTGTGGACCATACTATTGACCATAGTTAAGATCTCAGTGACCCTAACTCTCCAGATAGCCCCTGGCCAGAATCCTCCAGATTATACTTCCAAATTCTCCAGTCTTCTCGGCATACATGCCAATTTTTTTTAACCTGTTTGTATCCACTCTTTTAGCTGAACTTGAAATCCTCAGCTTGACCTTTGGCCTTCTCAGAGTACATTAACTCAAAATTACCCTCTGGGCGTTTCTACTTCCTGAGCCCAAATCCCAATATGAATTGCCTCCAATGTCATCACTCATATGTTTGTTTTGCTTGACATATTTTTCATCACTGTGACCAAATTCCTGACAAGAAACAATTTAATAGAGCAAGGATATATCTCTGCCCATGGTTTGAGAGACTATTGGTTCATTATTTCCATAAAAATATGGTGGTGGGGGTGAATCCCGGCTGTAGCAGCAGGTGAGAGGGATGGTTATATCCTATGAGCAGTGAGGAAGGGGAGAGCAGGCTGGAAGCAGAGGTTATAACTCCGAAGACCCCGTCTTATAGGCAACAGACTTTCCCCAGCTAGACCCCCAACTCCTGAACGGTTCCATAACCTCCCAAAACAACACCACCAACTAAGGCCCAAGTGGTCAACCACATGAGGTTATGGGGGACATTTCACATTCAAACCATAACCATCTCTTATAAAGTTGCCTTCTTCTAAACCAAAAGATATGTGTGCACACACTTAACATAGCCCTTACTGTATTTTCCCATGTAACATTATATCAAAGATATTTTCCAATTTCAAGTCCAACACTTTAACTACTTTAACCAATTTCTAGAGTTTGATAATTAACATTTTAAAGAGCATGGTTCTATCCTCCTAACTGGTGTTGCTTTATCTCCCTGAGTACTTTGCACAGACCAAAAATAGAGCCAACATCAAAGATCTCCTTCCTCCTGATTCTTAAAGATCATATAAGCTTTCACTTCAGGACATGGAAACCAGTATCTTTGCTAAGCTGCACACTCATGATGGCTTCCAGCTTCTACTCTTGCACTCTGTTCTGCTTCATGGCCATCAATGTCTGTGTGTATCAGAAGCCCTCCTTCCATAAGAACCTTCCATAGCAGTGTTTCTGAAGCTTTTTGTTTGTTTCCCTTACACAGTACTCATCATGACTTGACACTAGTAGACTGTCTATGGTTCTGAACAATTTTCAGCAAAGTAGCACTAATCAGAATTTTAGAGAGAGGAAACTTTTAACTTAGTCCTAGACACTTAAAAATATTTACAAAATTAGACTAGAGAGATGGATCAGTGGTTAAGCCACTTGCCTGCAAAGCATAAGGGCCTAGGTTCGATTGCCCAGTACCCACATAAAGCCAGATGCACAAGGTGACATATGTGTCTGAAGTTCATTTGCAGTGGCTTGGTGCATCCATTCTTGCTCTCTATCTGCCTTTCTCTCTCCCTCTCTCTCCCTCTCTCTCTTTTTCTCAAATAAGTAAATAAAATATTTTTTAAAAAATTATTTGCAAAATCTTAAACCAAATGATACAACTTACTTATAAAAACATACACTTAAATAATTACGATGAACCAATATAAAAGGATTGTGTGTTTAGGAATGACACCGTGGTGACCTGTTTATTCATCTTTGTAACCTTGTCTATAGCACCCAGCCTGCTGCTGTAAGAGTCACAGTGGTGAGTGGAGAATCCACAGAGATGTTAAGAAACAAGAAAAAGGGAGAGAGCCAGGCGTGGTGGCGCACGCCTTTAATCTCAGCACTCGGGAGGCAGAGGTAGGAGGATCACCACGAGTTCGAGGCCACCCTGAGACTACATAGTGAATTCCAGGTCAGCCTGAGCTAAAGTGAGACCCTACCTCAAAAAAAAAAAAAAAAAAAAGGGGGGGGGAGAAAAGAAGAAGAGAATGTGAACATGAGATAAGGAGGAACATGAATAGGACCAAGCAAGTATAAGCTAAAACATACTTTATGGAGGCTGGGCATGGTGGCACATGCCTTAAATCCCTGCACTCGGGAGGTAGAGGTAGGAGGATCAAGGATCACTGTGAATTCGAAGCCAGCCTGAAACTACAGCATGGGTTCCATGTCAGCCTGGCCTACAGTAAGACCCTACCTCAAACATACCAAAAACGAAAAACAAAAAACCTTTAGCAAACAACGTTTACTCTATCAATATGGGATAACCAACCAGAAGTAGCAAAACACTAAGTAGAACCTGAAGGAAATACAGCCACATTGCTGCTGTATGCTTTCAAAGCAGTTGGCGGAACCACATGTGGTTCCCTCAGCAACTGAAGGATCAGCGTATGAGTCTAGGCAAGTGTTTCCACAAGAGACAAATTAGCCGCTAAAACTGTCACGACAATAGCTTTCCAGAAGGAATGACTAATTATGAAACATTTCAATCTAGTCTCCTGTTCTGAACTTCTAGTTCACTCATTTCTCCACAAAGAAGGTAGAGGTGATGGCCTTCTTACCCACAGTCTATTCATTGGAACCAGAAGGCTGCAGTTATATATGATGATGTTCTGAACTTGATTAGATTTGGTACAGAATTATTAAATCATTTCTTTAAAGAAAAAAAAAGAGGTGTTCCCTTGAAGGGCAACAATGGAATAAATCTGAGTGAAAGGTTTAGTTTTGAACAATCTCTTGTTCTATTCAAATCTCCTTAAATTCACTGAAATGAGTTTTGAGTCCTGTAAAGGTCACGGCTCAATAAAGAAAAACCCAAAATTGATTTAAAGGGGCCGGCTAATCAAGAAGGAGATTTGCGGTAGTTTTAAGAAACAGCCTTCTGAAATAGGAGGGAATTGACCCACCATTCCATTTGACTGAACCACACGTTAATATAACAGCCAATTATTGTCCAACAAAAACAATATCCCAATTCATTCTTTTTCACAAGGTAACGACTCTGGGCTGGGAGTTGAGAAAATAAAATGATGGACTAGACACATGCCACTGAGGAAAAGCGTGGGTAGGATTTGGGGCTTTTCACTGGATGGGGTACATTTCATTAGTGGGTCCGCATCTCCCGCTGGGCTCTTATTTCTAAGTCTTTTGTGTACGATTTCCCTTTTAAAATGATATCTCCACGCAAATGTCCACATGAGTGTCAGAAAACACTCCACACATGTCTCAGAAACCTGTAGAATGGTCATGGAAAGTACAGGGAAAAAAAAAATAAGAAAAAAAGAGGGGAGGGGACTAAAGTGGAATGTTTTAGACTTCCCTAGCAGGTGGGTCTCTGGTAGTTGAAACCCTCCAAAGGAAGCCTGTAACTGTAGCAAGAAAGAAAAGACACTTGTGTTCCAATAATCCCAAGAAAACTAAATTGCAGACCTGAGAACATTAAAAAAAAAAAAAAACCTTCAAAAGAAAAAATAAAACAATACTCCCAAAATAGGCCTGATTATGTGGGTCACTGCATACTGTGTATTTCCCCTGTAGCATTTTATCGTGGTTACTGTTGCCGGGGGACACTTGATGCTCTCATTATATGTTTGTCTTTCACATCCACATTGGAGCCAGGATTTTTTTTTCCCTTCGATGCTCCCAGAACTGTAACAGAAATAAAAATAAGGAATAGACCCCATTATTACACAAATACCTACAAAGCAGAGGGAGTGACCCCTGTGGTTCACCATGTTGTCCCTGGAAGCATTGATGCCCCTGCCCCCAGGGCCTCCAGCCTTTTGTCACAGGGTCAAAGCCAGGACCTCAGCTGAGTATCCTCTGTGAAGAATTAACAAGTGTGACAATTTGTGGGCCCTCCCCCCTAGGCCCCTGGCCCTGCCTGCCTGAATGCTGTAAATAGAGACATCTGGATAGAGCCCTTTCAGTGCAGTAATTGAAAATGAACACGGATCAAGTTCTGGCCTGTTGTATTCATAAATCTTGAGGCTTAATTACATTAAAGGGAAATCTAGGGCCCAGCGCTATGGAAACTGCAGATTCTATCGGGCGCTTGAATCATGAATCTTTAAGATAAGTGGTTTTTCTTTCCCCATTCTACACCCCCCCCCCACCAACCCCAACTCTTTAGTAGAGTTGAATGGGAAATTTTCAAATCAAGTCTTCCAGTATTAATGCACCAGGAAAGTTCTAAGATTCTGTGCTCTCCTGTGTGTACATGTGTGCCTTATGGCACAGTCGCTGGGTGACATGTGCCATACTCCCTCCAAGCACAACAGCATTTTGAGTCTTAAAATTAGACACATTCCTATGAGTAATAACAACAGACTTGACAGATAGCTCAAATACGTCCCCCCACCACCACCCCCAGGTCAAGCAGAAAAAGTACCCATCTAGTTAAAACTTAATGGGTTTCAAAAGAATGAATTGTAACTTATGATTGTGAATGAAGCCGAAGCTCTCCCCTTTCAGAATAACAAGTTGAGAATTACACACCTAGATAGTTCTGTGGAAACTTACAAGTAATCTATCATGGAATTTCTTTAATTCAGTCTATTCCATTACCTGAAGCTGGATTTCAAAGCAAATACCTGACACTAGTGGTGCATTCTGTGTATGTCTTTGTTGTAACTTTCTGTACGGGGTGACATTAGGACCACTTTGGCAAGTGAATAAAGGTAAAGGATTTCCACCTCACTTACCAGAAATGCATCCACATTTTTGCTGTGGAGAAGGGAAGCCCCCTGAGGGCAGCTCGGGTGAAATGAGATTAGTATCTACCCTGCACACAACACCCCTCCCCCTCCTGCCCTCCCCCACCATGGGCACACAATAAATGAATCTGCACATTGGATTATGCCTGTGTGTGAGTTTTGCAATAATAGCATAACTTCTTACTATTATCCCTTTGTCTTCATTCCTTTGTGGCTACCCCTCAACATCTAGTGAAAATCAGTAGATATAAAAGCCCAAGGACTAGAGGTAAATAGTAATGCACCCATTCTCTCTCTCTCTCTCTCTCTCTCTCTCTCTCTCTCTGCCTCTTTCCTGCTCTCAAATAAGTAAATAAAAATAAAATATTAAAAAAAGAATTTCGTCTCTCAGACAAGGTGTTAGGGTATCCACCTATAGTCTCCACGTTGCATACAAAAGTCTCTCAAGAGAAATGTCATTATTTCTAATTTCTAGATTTAGAAACTGGGGACCAGAGGAATTAGGAGGCCAAGACACATGATAAGAAGTGAAGGGGATTAGATAGAGTCCGTGATGTCTCTCACAAGCCTTTTATAAAGACCTGCCATATATTAAAAAAAAAAAAACTTTCCTGTATCTAGATGACACAACAAAATATTGTGGTGAGACCACCAGCTTGGGATTCAAATTCTGAATCCTCTACTAATTTGTTATGGCAACCCAGATAACTTGACCTGCCTTGAGTTTTCACATTTAAAACAGGATATGACAGTGACACCAGGGATAAACTTGAGAGTCATTCTGAAAGTAAATAAGATAATATATACATCACTTAGCCTGGCTCATTCTAAGTGTTCAAGGAATAATACTTTTACTATCCTTTCAATCATGCATGCTTTAATGATTATCTTTTTTAAACATTTTTTGGCTTATTTTTATTTATTTATTTGAGAGCGACAGACAGAGAGAAAGAGGCAGAGAGAGAGAATGGGTGTGCCAGGGCTTCCAGCTTTCAGACGCGTGCACCCCCTTGTGCATCTGGCTAAAACGTGGGTCCTGGGAAATTGAGTCTCGAACCAGGGTCCTTAGGCTTCACAGGCAAGCGCTTAACTGCTAAGCCATCTCTCCAGCCCCTGATTATCTTTTATTATGACTTGAAATTTTTATTTTTTTTTACTTTTTCATACATGCATATAATGTATTTTGATCTTATTCTCCCTATTTACCCTTTTTTAAAATATTTATTTATTTGAGAGCGACAGAGAGAAAAAGAGGCAGATAGAGAGAGAGAATGGGCGCACCAGGGCCTCCAGCCACTGCAAACAAACTACAGACGCGTGCACCCCCTTGTGCATCTGGCTAACGTGGGTCCTGGGGAATCGAGCCTTGAACCAGGGTCCTTAGGCTTCATAGGCAAGCACTTAACCACTAAGCCATCTCTCCAGCCCCTATTTACCCTTTTATATGCCACTTTCCTGCCCATTAACACTCTTCTTCCCCATTAATCCTCAACTTACTTGCAAGACTTTTTTTTTTTTTAACCCATTGAGTTAAATTAAGGTTGCTTGCATAACCATGGGTAGAAAGTCATTGACCATGAAATGGGCAGCTTACCAGTGACTATACCTCTCAGCAACCTGACGCCCCTTTCCCAGCAACCATTAGCTGCCATTAACTATGGGAAGTGTGGAGTCTCGTGGACCCTTTCCCCGCTGATAGTGAAGTATTGACAGACTCAATCTCGTGCAGAGAACCATAGGTGCTGTGAGTTCATGTTGCAGTCAGGTTCACATTGCAGGCAGAGATCACCCGACCAAGAGCAGCTTTGAGGGAAAGAAAAGGGTTTATTTTGGCTTACAGACTCGAGGGGAAGCTCCACGATGGCAAGGAAAAATGATGGCATGAGCAGAGGGTGGACATCACCCCCTGGCCAACATAAGGTGGACAATAGTAATAGGAGAGTGTGCCAAACACTGACAAGGGGAAACTGGCTATAACATCCATAAGTCCGCCCCCAACAATGCACTGCCTCCAGGAGGCTTTAATTTCCAATTGCCATCAACTGGAGAGACTAGCATTCAGAACACCTGAGATTATGGGGGACACGTGAATCAAAACACCACAGTTCACGAGTGCAGCATGCCATTTGTATTCAGAAAACAGTATTTCACAACCTTCCTCCACCTCCTCCTGCTCTTTCATTCTTTCCATTCTTCTTCTTTCTACCCCCCCCCCCCCCACGAGATTCCCTGGGTACTAGCAGGGTAGTCCAGAGAGCTTTTTTTGAGGCTGAACATACAGTAGTCACTCTCAATTATAATGTCTTTCTATAAATTTACTAGAACCATGTTAAGTGTGCTGAGGAATTCATGATGCGTAACAGAAGGTTTCTGCTCTTGGGGCTGAGAGATGGTTCAGCAGGAAAGGCACTTGCCTGCAAAGCTGATAGCCGAAGTTTAATACCCCAGAAGCCACATAAAGCCAGATGCACAATGTGGTACATGCATCTAGATTGCATTTGCAGTGACTACAGACCCTGAAGCCAGCCTCTCTCTCTCTCTCTCTCTCTCTCTCTCTCTCTCTCTCTCTTTCCTTACAAATAAATACATAGAATTAAAAAAAAAAAATCAAGTTGAGTTCGAGGCCAGCCTGAGACTACATAGTGAATTTCAGGTCAGCCTGAACTAGAGTGAGACCCTACCTCAAAAAAACAAAAAATAAAAATAAAGTTCCTGCTCTCTAAAGAGGTCTACAGTCTAAGAAGACAGACAATATTACATATACACATATATACACATATACACACATACACACATATAGATGGCTAAGTTGTTTCCCCAAAATTCACATCTTGAATGAACGGGACTTCAAAATATAGCTGTTTGGAAATAGAGCCTCCAGAACTGTGAGAAAATACTTTCTATTGTTTAAGCTATTCAATCTGTAGTATTTTCTAGCAACTCTAGCAAGCTAATCCACTATGGAAAGTATACTGAAACAAGAAGGGGTTGTGGAAATGGCTCAGTGGGTAAAGTGCTTGCTACCCTGATTTAACTCAGGGTATAGGAGAGGGTAATGGGAGGGAATAAGACCAAAATACATTATGAAAATGGAAAAGATAAGTAATTTAAAAAAAAACATCAAAATCTTCAACAAGGTTTGGTGGTTCATGCCTACAACCCCAGCACTTGGCTGAATGCAGTAGGACAATCACCGTGGTTTCAAGGCCAGCCTGGGGCTACAGAATGAGTTCCAGTTACGCCTGGGTTACAGTGAGACTCCAAAAATAAAATTAACATCTTTCTGATGACCTTTAGAACTTCCACTAAAGTCTTCACCAAAAAAAATGCTCATTTTCCTCCTCTTTTACGGTTTTCCTAACCTCTCTCAACCTTAATACTCTACATCATCACTTGTACTATATTCTGTAATGAAATCTGATATCCGTACCTTTCTCTCTGGGTTTTCCCAGTAAAATAATGCCAGCTACTAACCATGACAATTTGCATGAATGGCTGCCATTTCCTCGCAAGAGCGGAGGGCTGTGATGGATGATCTCACATCTACTTTCTGGTTCCGTCTCACAGGGATGGCAGTCCCCAGACAATGGCTCTTCCTTCCAAGGGCAGGGCAGCACAGATGTGCAAGTGAGTAGATCAGTGGTTCAAGCACCCAATGCCTCCCATCAGCTGAGGACAAGGCAGTTGAACCTGGAAATCCCTATCATTGACATTCCGCTCTGTTAAATGGGTTCTAGACTAGTCTGTCCTTGCTCTTGCCATAAATGTTTTGTTCCCATTCTGACCTACACGGAATTATCATTTTCTAACAACTCATCAGACCACAGTGCTTTGTGGTTAGAGAAACTGAATGAGAATAAAGGACGAATAGATGTTTTAGAGTAAAAAAAAATAATATTTTCAGAATGTTTTCAAAGGAAATTGCTCTGGGGACTGGGAAGATGGCTCAGCAGTTAAAGGTGCTTGCTTTAAAAAAGATTTTATTTTTATTTATTTATTAGAGACAGAGACAGGGAGAGAGACACAAAGATAGATAGAGTGAGGATGGGTGCACCAGAGCCTCTAACCACTGCAAACGCACTCCAGATACATGCACCACCATGTGCACCTGGCTTACATGGGACCTGGAAAATCGAACCTGGGTCCTTAGGCTTCGCAGGCATGCGCCTTAACCGCTAAGCCATCTCTCCAGCCCCCAACTTCTTATTGATATGTTTTCTGGGTGTGGACTTGATGTGGAGCTTTGTGGTCTCATTTCCCCTATGGTGCTGAAATGAACAGTACTAATGCTTCATGTGCTATACCCATCAGAACGCTCATGATTAGTGCTCTGTGGGTCTTACTTATGAAAATCTTCCCGAGCTCAAGTTCATTAAGATAAGCTTCTATAGTATATTTTTAAAGTTTTACAGATTTCCATTTTGTATTTAGGTCTCTTATTTATATATGGTATGAGACAAGAGTCCACTTTCTTTTCCCTCAGGTATAATCAGTTGTCCTGCCACTACTTAGAAACAAGTCCCATTATTTCCTCACCAATGTGCAGCAATAGTGATGATAAAGTAACAACGAATATAGCAGCCAACTTGTATACAGCAATTACCACGGGCCAGCCCCAGTTCTAAGAGGTTTGCATGCGAGGCCTGCTCTCTAACATGCTCTGCTACATAGCATCAGCTCGATCAGACATCAAGCTTCCATGCTCATGGCTCTCTCTTCTATTCCATTGGAGTACTGCTCTATAATCACCTTTTAATTGCTACATATTTGTTAGCATTCTTGATATCTAATAAAGAAATCCTCCTGAATTTTCTTTTATGTAGAAATATCTTGTATATTCTTTCCATCTAAACCTTAAAATGCTTATTGAGCTCCATTAAAAAAAAAAACTCATTCATGGGATGGAGAGATGGCTTAGTGGTCAAGGCATTTGCCTGCAAAGCCTAAGGACCCAGGTTCAATTCCTTAGTACCCACATAAGCCAGATGCACAAGGTGGCACATGCATCTATAGTTTGTTTTCCAGTGGCTGAGGCCCCGGTGTGCCCATTCTCTCTCCATGTTGATTTTCTGATTCATGTTGCTGACTTGTTCCTCAATGGTTAACATTCCCCTCCAGGTCCTGGATTGCATTTATCTGCCTGTTTGCATCCAACTTCAGGTCACTGATCATTTTAACTGGAAAACTTTTGAAATTTCTGTCCAGTTGAGTTCTGATCTCAGCATAGTCGAGGAGTTATAATCCTTTGGAAGCAATTATGTAGCCTTGGTATTTCATGTTCCTTGCATTCAGAAAGGACAAGGTTGAGATATTAATATATACAGACATATATAATACATATACATATATAATGCATACAGACATATATGAAGAAAAATATAATGAGCATGACTGAAACTTCCAAGAAATCTAGGGTCAAACCTAAATATCCATAGGATAGATGAAAAATAAAAAGAAATAGGCAGCCAAACACAGAGAGCATTTAGAACCCCAAATAGACATGACCAGAGAAGACCTTCTCCATGAACTATCATAGTCAAGATGTCCAAAGTTCAAGGCAAAACCAGGTGTAGTGGTACAACACACTTTTAATCCCAGCACACAGGAGGATGTGGTAGGTGAATCACCATGAATTGGCCAGCATTGGGGCTACAGATTAAGTTGCAGGTCAGCATGGGCTATTGTGAGACCCCAACTCAAAAATTAATAATAATAATAATAATAATAATAATAAAAACAAGCAAAGAAAAAAATAAAGGAAAAACACCAATTTATATAGAAAGGCAGAAACATCAGAGTAACATGAGCTATGTCATCAATGACCCTAAGAACCAGGCTAGCATATCATTATCAACTTCAAGATATGCAAGTAAAGAACTATCAAACAAGATTTCTCTACTCAGAAAAGTTATGTATTAACATTGACAGAGAAGAATATTTCAAAGCAAGCACAATTTAAGACAATCCATAACAACTAAGCACTAAAGAAAGTTCTTAAGGGAATAACTGACATACAAAAAGATAGTTTTGCCCACAAGAAAACAATAAAGATAAATAAAGGAAAGCCAGAAAGGTATAAAATCATGGCCAGCACAGCAAACCAGCAAACATCCAATGCTACCAGTAGAAGAGAACTACTAATGAACCAACAAACCCAAACAAAAACCAACAAAATCCTTGGTAATAGCAAATACTTCTAAATAATAACCTGAAGGTAAATGGCCTTAACTCACCAATTAAAAGACACATAAGAGCTGACTAGATTAATACAAGATTCAACTATATGTTGCCTGCCAGAAACTCACAAAACTAGGGAAGAAATCTAAAAACCAAGAGTCAATGTCTGGAAATCAACCTACCAAGCAAATGGAAGCTGCAAGACAGCTGGCGTAGCAATTCTCACTTATGACCGAGCTTACATCAAATCCAAATCAGTCAGAAGATAGAAAGTGACACAAAATACTAATAAAGAAGACAATTGATTAAGATGATATAACTACTGTAAATACTCATGCACTATATCTTGGAATGCTAATTTAATAAAAACAAACACTAAGTGGTATAAAAGACACCTCTGGCACAGTAACAATGGAAGAAGTTAATATCCCACACTCATCCAGATAGGTCTTCCAAACTGAAACTCAGCTAAGACATTTCATAACTGAATAAATTTATACCACAAGTCCAATGGATTTAATAGATAACTACAGAACATCTTACCCAACAGATAGGAAATATACATTCTCAGTACCACATGGGACTTTCTCTAAAATTGATCACAGTATATGTCACAAATCAATCCTTAACAAAGACAGAGAATTGGAATAATTCCCTGCATCTTATCAGACCACAGTGGAGTAAAACTTGACCTCAATAACAAAACTGACCTCTGAACTTACAAACATACCTGGAGACTGGACAATGCTCTTCTCAATGAACAGTGTGACTTTGAAAAAAAAATCAAAGAAACCAACTTCACCAGATCAAATGTTAATTGGATTGGTTTCCTTCTTCCAAGTTAATACAAACCATAACATTGCCACTTGTTTCACTACATAACACATGTCACTGTTGTCCAGCCTTCATTAACGATGTTATCTCCATGTTTCCAGGCTTTGACACCAGTTTGCTTACCCAGTTGGAAAATCAATACCATCAAGTTATGGCACTCCATTTTTAGATATCAATTTTTTTTTCTCTCTGTTAACCATTACTGTGTAACAAGCCAACAGAAAACTCATGAGTGCATAGAGCAGCTGGAAATTTCTGATTTAGGCTAGATGTGGCTATCCTTCCCTGATAGGTCTGTGTTCTACACATTCTATCATCACCATAGAAATACATAAAACTTACCCAGATGCAAGGATTAAGGAAATAGCCTCCTGCTCTTTGGGGAGAATCTACAAAATCATATTGCAAATGGCCTCCATTGAGGGAAGAGAGAAGAACTAGAAATATGGAAAGATTCTTTTATAATAAATTTGATACAAAGGCTATTCTAAATTTTGTGGATGTATTTGTATAAGATTAGTATAATCTATTCACTGAATTTATAACTTGACCATAGGATTAACTATGCATAATAAGGAAGTCTTAATTTTCTACTAAACTATTTATAGTATTATTTAATTTTTCTAATGCCCTTGCAAGTTTTCTATTTCTTTTTGAATTATTTAAATATTTCATATAAAATAGATACAATATTAGGTGTATATTAAATATTTTATAAGTTATTATGGTGGTTTAAACCAGATGACCCCCATAAACTCATGAGTTTTGAGTGTTTTGGTTTGAGTGCTAGCAATACGGGAAGTGAGGCCTTGTGAAAGTGGTATATTGTTGGAGGTGGGCTTTAGGGGTGTTATAACCAGCTCCTTATTGCCGGAACTCAGCTCAGTCTCCTGCTGCTGTTTCCTACCTGCTGTGGCACAGGTGATGCTCAGCCTCTGTTCATGCCATACTTTCTTCTGCTATCATGAAGTTTCCCCCCAAGACTATAAGCCAAAATAAAAACTTTCTACCCATCAGCTGCTTTTGGTCAGTGCTTTATCCTAGCCACAAGAAGGTAACAAAAATTATATTGCTTAGAATTTTTTCATGTTATTATTTGTCAAATTATTGGCATAGCTTGTTTTCATGATCATCATCATTCTAATCACTGAATCTATAGCAATATCCCATTTTCATTTTAAATATCATTCATTTATACTTTGACATTTTCATCCTTGCTAACTTAAAGTAGCTATTTTTGAGGAAAAAAAATAAGAACCCTTGAAACATCCCCTTGTTCTCTGTTGAATATATCTACTTATACAATATTTTGCTTACATTACTCTAGAAAAAACTCCAAAACTTGTCAAAGGTGAATACAAAAACTTTTTTTTGTTGTTTTTTTTTTTTTGTTGTTGTTGTTGTTTCATTTTCTTTGAGGTAGGGTCTTGCTCTAGCCCAGGTTGACCTGGAGTTAGTGTCAAGCTTGCCTCACAGCAATTCTCCTACTTCAGCTTCCAAAGTGCTGGGATTAAAGGCATGCACCACCATACCCAGCTTAAAAACTTTTTATCACTGATATATAGCCGTGCATGTATATATAACAAATACATGTACTATATATGGCACTATATATAGGCTCAAGGCCATAATTTTAAAACAGCTGTGGGCACTAGTTAAAAAAATAAAATAAAAGAGGGCTGGAGAGATGGCTTAGCAGTTAAGGCCTTTGCCTGCAAAGCCAAATGATCCCAGTTTGATTCTCTAGGACCCACGTAATCCAGATGCACAAGGGGGAGCATGCGTCTGGAGTTCGTTTGCAGTGGCTGGAGGCCATGGTGCGTCCATTCTCTTCTTCTCGCTCTCTCTCACTCTCTCTCTCTCCCTTTTTCTTTCTCTCTCAAATAAACAAATAAATAAAGTATATTTTAAAAAATAAAAGAAACATAACTCATTATTTGCCATTCTTCCTGTGGAAATGACACATAGCATCCATGAGAAAAGAATTCATAGCAAAATGTAAAGGAAATTAACACTGGAAATACTCAGAGGTCTTCCTGGCACAAGGTGCTGCCTACATTTCTATGAAAATCAATTATTACTTAAAGGTTGAAGTTTGTTACCAGACTTAGTAGTGGAATGTTGCCCTTGTCCATCTGAACCTATAGCATATTCTGAAAACACCTAACAGATACAAGGATGTTTCTGTTATTTTGTTAAATATACTAGCAATCTATAAGAGGCCTTTGTGGACTGGGGTGATGGCTTAGCAGTTAAGGCACTCACTTTCAAAGCCAAAGAACCTAGGTTCAACTTTCCAGGACCCGCATAAGCCAGACACATCTGGAGTTCATTTGCAGTGACTAGAGGCCCTGGCACGCCCATTCTTTCTCTATCTGCCTCTCTCTCTCTCTCTCTGTCATAAATAAGTAAGAGGAGTTTATAATTCCAATTGAACATGAAGACTGACTTTCCACACAATTTTCCCAAAAGACAAAAAAAAGTGACTATTATACAGTTAATAAAAGAAACCCTGGCAGGGTACATGTCATGTTTCTGTTAGAAAATTCACTTTCCCCTTTTCCATGTCTGTGTCCTCAAACAGCTATCCTGCCTCTCCGTCAGTGGTATCAAGGTGCAGAAAAGGTGAATCTGGAATCTGTTCCACCAGGGATGCTGTCATCCCATGTAGCTGACTGTCTTCCCACAATAGGAAGAAAGGCTGCCTCGTGCCTACTTTCCTAGCTGAGGTTGTGGCTTCTAAACTGTAGTCTTTGTGCAAATCCTCCTTTTGCCACAGCACTATCTCACTGTTGTGTGAGCCAGGTCAACTGAATGAGGATCTATATGTGTCTGATACATATGTATATATTTCCTATAATATCAAAAACATCTATTAAAGTTGCCTAAACGCTTGGATCTTTCCTGCATTTGAATCTGTTGTCATGGTAACAGATGTTCCAGGATAGAGACCTTCAATTTTATATTGAATTACGGCTTCCTCCACTTCCCACCAGCTTCCCATCTCTATACTCTGTCCTCTGTAAATACGGATTAGGGCACAAATAAAAATTCCATCATGTTACCCCCCTTCGTGTCAAGTCTTTTAAATTAAAAGCTCTATATAGTCCACATGGTCATAGGGCTGTATACATGACTTAGTGGTTAAGGCAGTTGCCTGCAAAGCCAAAGGACCCAGGTTCAATTCCCCAGGAGCCACGTGAGCCAGATACACAAGGCACATGCACCTGGAGTTCGTTTGCAGTCACTGGATGCTCTAGTGTGCCCATTCTCTCCCCCCCACCTCTCTTTCTCTCCCTCTCTCTCTGAAATAAACAAATAAAATATTTTTTTAATCTGGTCATAGCATAACACTATTTCATATCACTCTCAGTGTTTTTAATAAGACCTGAAAATACTAAGATACCAGTTCTAGTAACTAAGCAAGAGAAGGAAAAAAAGCACCAGGCTCTGTTGCTGTTCTCCAACTGCACTTCAGATAAATTAAAGCCACACAACTCCATTGACCGGTCATCTTGAGACAAAGAACAAAAGCTTAATCGCATATCTAGACAGGGCAATTAGAGTCAAGACCACAGAAATCTAATTCGCCAAGCACATCCATGCATAATAACCACTTTTGGAAATGTAGTCTATACTGAAAAGACTCAGTGTCTGTATAGAATCTGTGCTTTTTAATTATGAAACATTTCACATGAAGAAGACGTGGAGGGGGTGGGCAGGGGTGAATCCAAAGAGCTCTAGGAGGAGGGCCTGCCTTCCCCACACATTCTGAAACTGATTGGTCACAACCTTTCTTTGTCAGAAAAAAAAAAAAAAAAGAAATTAGATGGAACTTTTCCAAAAATTCACTGTGAAACTGCTTTCTGAAAAGGCATGTGGCAAAATACAGTATGTGGGGATGTGGAATACGCAAGACCAGTCCAAATAACAGCTCTGTTTCTCATTATTTATGCTCTCTGAACTTCTCCAGCTCTTTAGCATGAAATTATCTCCTGAAATGTATTTTTCTTTAATAATCTAATGAGATCTCATATAGAGAACATCCAGTTTTGCAAAGTCTTAATAAATACTCCTTTTTTGTTCTACCATCTCCACCAGAAATCCCTATGTTTAAAAATAAATTACTGGGGTGGAGGAGATGTCTCAGTGGTTTGCTTGCTTGCAAAACCAGTTGACCTGAGTTCAATAGCCCAGAATCCATGTAAAGCCAGATATGCATCTGTAATCCCAACATACCTAGGACGTGGGAAGGCAGAGCCAAAAGAATCCAAAACTCTTGGGCCTGCTAGATTAGCATTCGTTTGTAGCAGCAAGGAACCCTGTCTCAAAGAAGGGAGAAGCCATGCTTGGATTGCAGGGCACCAAGAAAACAAGCTAGAGCTGAGCAGGAAGCCTCCCCCCTACTAACTAGTTATCAGGATGCTGGAAAGATTTATGTATTCTGTTGGGGGAGAAAAGTCAACAATGCTGTTAAGCAGAGGAGAACTCTGCAAGTGCTAAGCTGGCCAGCCAACTGGTACAATTGTGGCATATCTGTTTGGGGGAAATCCAACTGCTCTCTGATTAAACTGGAGGCCCACCCCATGAGAGGAAATTCCTACCTTGTACTGCAAACCTAATCAAAAGCCTATGGCTTGGGAGGACATAAACCTTGGGAGGGAATCACTACTGCTGTCTGGCTAAATGGACATATTATGTCCATAAAACTGCCCTCTAAATACTTCTGTTTGTGCCCATATATTAATGCTGTTCTCACTTTTGGTTAGAGAAGCTTCTCTTTTCAGATGGCAGTGACCACTAGGGTGACTCACAAAGCATCAAAGTGCTGAGAAGTGACGGTGGGGTGTTCATCACTACCTAAGACATCTCTAGCACACCTTCCAAGGCTCAAGGACCATTGCAGAAGAGGTGGCAGAGAAACTGTCAGAGCCAAAAGAAGGGGAGGAACGCTGACAATGCTGCCATCCAGACACATAGAGGCCTTGATATTTATGACCTCACAGTGGCTGATGCTACCTACAGAAGACCTGCATAATAGGAGGGAAACGGTGACATCAAAATAGAAGAGAGACTAGTTGGAAAGAAGAAGGAATTCGATGCGAGGGAGATTGGGGGGTGGATTATGATCATGGTATCTTGTTTATATTTATGAAAACTGTGAATAAAAATATTTTTAAAAGATGGAAGAATAACACTCACTTTATTGTTCCCTGACCACACACACACACACACACACACACACACACACACTGTGACAGGTGCATGTACACACACACACGAATAATTTTTAAAAATAAATAAATAACTTTTCTTTCTTCGTGACTCTTGCTGACTGACCTTCCAGATTAATGAACCACAGACCACTATGTAACCTTCCTTACCAGGGATGCTATAAACTGCTCAAGGGTAACAGTGTGTATACTGTGTCTAATAGATTCTCACCTACTCAGGCAATTACAGCCGCTAACTACGGACTCCTTCATATTACAAGAAAATGAGTCCCTTTCTACACTTACAGATGTAAAGATTACAATGACTTCTCAGGTTAGTTCAGATCCCTTGAGAAGCAGGCAAGAAGATGAGTTAAATGTGCAAGCCACTTATCAGGTCAGACACCAGTAGGTAAAAACAAGGAGCGAATAATCTGACCCTGTAGGATGGAGAAGAGAGGAAAAGAGGAAGGTTTATAACTGCTTTTCTGAACTCTGGGGAGTCCTGCAAAGTCAGCCCTCAGAGAAGCCCTGTGCCTGCCAGAAAAGGCCCTTCTAAGGGTACAGTACCTATCACTGCCAAGAGCAGCCTTGGGACATGTGGCCTGTCACAGTCCTAAACTGAATTTTTCTTGCCTGCCACGGCTTTCTAAGCAGGTGTCCCAGTTTCTCCAGCTGTAAAGATAACCTTAAATGGAAACACGGGTCTTTTAGAAAGGAGTACATGGATATATAAAGCCAGCAGGTGAACTAACGAGGTCTTATATGAAGCAACCTAAGGACAGACAGCTTCTAGTGATATTGACTGTCCTGCCTGCAGTCCTTCCAGCGAGCCTCGCCCCTCCTGAGAACCATCTTCCTCCTGGCTTAGACCAAGGTGCACTGTAAGAAGCCTTCCGCTTCAGCTGGCCCGACCCATACCCCTGGGCCTCCTCCCAGTTTTCACACCATTGTCCTCCCCATCTTCCTGAAAAGTTAAGTCCTAAGTACTTTAACTCCAAGGACACAAGACTGATCAGAAGCATTAGTGACTGTTAGATGCCAGAAAAACCCCAGCAGCTCAGGGGCTCCGCGCAGTCAAAATGTATATATATATATATATATACCATTACATATATATATATATACATACCATTCCATGTGGGTATGTAGCAGGCAGCCTTTGACACATGAAGAGCGGACCTAGACCTACCCTTGGTCAACCCCTAGGGGCTGAAGGACCGTCCCTTACAATCAATGAGAGAAAGTGGGAATTCCTGCGGAGGTTCATAGAAGCCAGGCCTGGACAGATGGGACATGGATCACTTTTATGCCTGTGTGTTGACAAGAGCAATTTGCAGGCCACATCAACAGCAGGAGGTCCTAGGAAGAGCAGTCCTGCTGGGTGCTCAGGAGTGCAGGCCACACACCGCCTTAGCACCTGACCATCTCTGCTGAGAAGGGCACAGTACTGAGGGCTGAGGCCTGAAGTCCTGGGCCTACTCAGAGTCCCATCCCTTTGTGCAAAGCAAGCTGCACTTTTACTTTAAACAGGTTTTGAAGTTGGCTTCAGAACCTGTCCACAAAAATTGAGCTGCTAAAAAGCTCAGCTCTGGGAACTTGGGAAATGTGTTCAAGTGAAAATTTTCTATGAGAAAATGTGTTTTGAATTATAAACAACCTATTTATAAACAGACTTCAGCAAGAAAACCCATCTGTACATTAGGAACAATATATATATATATATATATATATATATATATATATATATATATATGTATGTATGTATGTATAAATGCATATGTTACATTTCACAAAACCTTGAGCTAGTATGAAGTTGAATATATGGTAACTGGCGATTGGCTCCAGTCCTCTAACAAGATTACCTACCTGCTTGTCATTGGGGAGGAGAGGGACAGAGACATGTTAGGAAGCAACTCTCACCCTGGTCATCCAGGATTTCCTCCATGCAATCTGTAGCCATGTGTACTTATTGCAGATTAGCATAACACTATTGAGTTGACTTTATTTTTATTTCTTTGGGTTTCGTGACAATACAAACTGATTTAAAATAGTGCCTTCCCTTAACTTCCACTGAAGCAATACAACATAATATGAGAACAAAATGATGGCGGAACTTTACTTTGGATTTTTACACAATTGTAAATGTGTCATTTCATACATATAATGGAAGAAAATGTAATGCTGGTGATCTAACCACATACTTCAGGCAAGGAAGAGGAATAGCCTTTTCTTTGTAAGCTACATCACAGCTTCCTCTTTATTTTGATGACAGCACAGTCCTTTGTCCATTTTAGAGGATAAGCAATATCATGGGCTTAGAAACCAGAGGCAGGAAATTTTAGGTCTCTGAGAAGTTAAACAATACATTCTTGATTAGAGAAAACTGCATAGACTGCTTACCAGACACACTTTGCATTGTAAAGTATCCCTGTAACACTTACAGACATGGGGACATAAAAGACAGTATGTTTTTGGTATCCTCACTTATGGAATTGGACAGCAGTTACCAGGGTATGGTAGAAGGAGTTCTGATAGAGGAGTCTGGAGACTTGAATACTTGCTCGGCTCTGCTTATTAGCTGTGTGGCTTTGAATACGTAACTTAACTTGCCTGAGCTTCAGTCCCTCCTCCATCTGTAAAACTAGGATTTTAGGGGCTGGAGAAATGGCTCAGCAGTTAAGGCTCTTGCCTGCAAAGTCTAAGGACCCAAGTTGGATTCCCCAGTAACCACGTAAAGTCATATGCATAAGGTGGCAATGCACCTGGAGTTTGTTTGCAGTGGCCCAAGACCCTGGCATGCCATTCTCTCTCGCTCGCTCCCTCTCCCTCTCTCTCAAATAAATAAAATATTTAAAAAAAATAAATCTCAGAAAAACTAGTATTTGGGGAGGAATCACTTAGTCCACATCCAGTATTCCATATGAAGTATTTGAACTTTAGACTTTTCATTTCTACAACTAGAAAACTGTTTATAAAACTATCTACCCTCTTGCCATCCCAGGGTTGCCTTCAGAATCCAAAGTAAATAGTTATCAATGACAATGAGTATACCTCAGTAGCTAAGCAATTACCAAAAATGCACTGAGGCTCTGGGTTCAGTCCCTAGAACCACAAAGTATGTGTGTGTGTGTGTGTGTGTGTGTGTGTGTGTGTGTGTGTGTAAGAGACTTGGAAATTACAAGGTGCTTCTCAATATGCTTAAAAGACAAATAATCTGACTCTCTTGCATCTCTACTTGACCTAAACCCAAAAATAGATACTGTAAAGTTTAAGGCTCAAGTGTGACAATCCTTCTTAATGGTCATTTAGAAAGCTGGGCTAGTCCCCTTTCTGACAAGTTATAGGAGATGGCCTCAATTCAAAGCAGCATTGATGCTGTCAGAAAGGGAAGACACTCATAAAGTCCCAACAATGTAATGGCTTGCTGCTCTCTTCTGCCTTTTTTTTTTTTTAACCAACCCAAACCAGAATAGTCCCTAAAGCCACCCGTACACGGTATTTATATAAAGACAAAGTATTGGTCAACACTGTCACGTGACACCACAGAGCTGCAGCGTATGCCCTGTGAGCCCAACCCTTTGACCAGGACTGCCTTATTGCATGACACTCATCTGCATGGCAGAGATTGCACAACTGGAACTGACTTGCACCGCAGCTCCTATCTTCCCAGAACTGTACACTGGCCACCAGCGCCGTAACTCTTCCACACGTGTGCCTTAAACGCAGGAAGCTGCCCGCTAACTGAGGAAGTACTTCTCCCAAGTGGAGACCTCCCACAGCTCACTGCATACACTCTAGACAGCGGCCTCTTCCTGCCCAACTCGCTGCTTCTCCTACTCTTCTAATATAGTCAGTAAAACACTTGCTCTGGTCTGGTCTAAAAGGAGGAGTGCATTCATTGCCTCCTACTTCACTGATTTAGTGAAGGCCATCTGGTCCATTCTGCTTATCGGTAACCCTATCAGGTATTTATTTGTTTCCTTTTGTTGTTGTTTCTGTCTGTGTCACAAAGCCCACTATTCAGTAGGCATTCCTTTCCATGTCTTCCCCCTACCCTCCTTAATCCAGGAAGAGCTCCTATCTTTCTCCATGTTATCTTTTTTAAGATTCAGTCTACTTCCTCATGATAAAATTCTGATTAATTTTCCAAGCCTATGTCCAGGAAAGCCTTTGGAATTTAAACTTTTCCCACTTTTATTCAGTTCTTCTGATTGAAAACTAGTTTCTCAGGCCATTGCTTTACAGTCTTAAAGGATGGAAGATGTGGGCATGAATTCTTAAAATGCAAAACAAATCAATATGGTCAATGTACTGACACTCTAAGTTATTCCCCTCACTCTGGTTCCAGGTCCTTTTGCCATGTAACCTTGTAACACCTTCTACTCTGAATCTGGGTCCAGCCATGTGACTTGCTTTGGCCTTGAGATGCTAACAACACAAGGCAAGCATGAGCGTAGGCAGTACAGAGCTGTGCTCTTGGGCTGGTTCACTTTTGCCCTCTGCTGTTGCCTTGAGGACATGTCCAAGATAGCCCTCTAGCAGGTAAAAGACACACGGGTAGAGCCAAGTCAGGTCGGTCCAGAAAGAGGCAGCCTAGAGCAACTAATAACCAACCGATCCCCCAACCACATGGGGAACCCAGCCAAAGTCAGCGGCTCTACCTTAGCAGCATATAGCTGATATAGACACGTGTGAGAGGTCATACTGAGATCAGCCAAGCCCAGACCCAATTAGATAAACCCCTTAAACACCTGAGGCAAATGTATGTATGTGCATATATATATATTCTCACTGTAAACAATCTGCAACATATTAGATAAAATAACCTTAAAATTCTCCTCCCTCTATAGGTGTATCACTGATGTGTTTTTATTCATTTGCCACAATATTATTCATGGCTTACTACTTATTGAATTGACTATTTTTCAGAGTCATAACATATGCACAAACCGACCTAATCATTGTATACGACAACGTAATGTTGAGATCAGGCTGTATCCTACTGAGTTACTCCATACCGTGTAAAACAATGGCTTTTCAGACTTTCCCTTGCCCTAAGAAACTCCATTTTCCAAGTAGCTTTTGACTCCATGTTGAGGGCAGAGGGTAGCCCTGCACTTGAGGGGACACATGAATGGCACCAGCTGTCCTGTACCATCTTTGCAGCACAAACGGATAAATTATTCTTGGGAGTAGAAAAGGTGCTTGTCTATATATTCATCAGGGTGAATTGGGACTGTCAGAGCACATGGAAGTATCAAACTCATATCAGGAAAACCAGGCCCAAATATTTATTGGACACCCCAGACTAAATGTAACTCCCTCACTTAGATCCCATGAGGAAGTGGGGTCCTAGCATTGTGATGTCAATGGCCCCACCAACCTGTCACGGGAACTCCAACTGTGGCCTCAAGTAACTCCTGACTGTTGCAGGGTCTTCACTGTTGATGTGGTCTACTCAATTGTGGTTGGCCCATTCACCTGTTCACATATCCGAACCTGCTCTCCATCCACCCAGCTGTTCATCTGGAACTAGCCCTGCCCTTCACCTCACCTTGCTCTTGCAGTTCAGTTCGGAGCCTATAGCCTGACTCTCCAGCCAGCAGTCACTTCTCCAGCTTCTCCAGTGGCAGGTCATCTTACTGATACAGAAGCTTTTGAATTCCTGTTAGTGTCCCAGCTCTACTTTCTCAGATCTCTTTGAAATTATATCTCTTTAATCCTTTGTAGTCATTCCATGACATATATATTAATTAAGTAATTAAGACTGTTGATGGCTTATCAGTTAAGGCACTTGCCTGTAAAGTCAAAGGACCTAGGTTCGATTCCCCAGAACCCACATAAACCAGATGCACAAGGTGGCACATGTGTTTGGAGTTCGTTTGCAACAGCTGGAGGCCCTGGCATACCCATTCTTTCTCTCTGTCGGTCTTTCACTCTCCCTCTGCTTCTCTCTCTCTATCTCTCAAATAAATAAATAAAAATAAAAATATTTTTAAAGATTTTTTAAAATATTGGCATAAAAGAACTCATATTCACCTCCAACAGGGTTATCAAAGAAGGGAGAGTAGCTGGGTGTGTTGACACACGCCTTTAATCTCAGCACTCAGGAGGCAGAGGTAGGAGGATCGCCATGAGTTTGAGGCCACCCTGGGACTCCATAGTGAATTCCAGGTCAGCCTGGACTAGAGTGAGACCCTACCTCGAAAAACCAAAAAAAAAAAAAAGAAGAAGAAGAAGAAGTGAGAGTATCTGGCAAATCGCTGTCACTGAAACTGTCATGCCCTGTGAATTTATTGTTATTCAATAAATTCTGACATTGTGGAAGCACACATATGTGTTCATCCATGTTTCTGTCACAAACAAGCTCATGACACCCAGACACGCCATTGCTGTACTAATAGAGATGATAGAGCCTAGACAGGGAGGACTCCTGTTGAAAGATAGAAGATTTCTGCAAAATGAGCTGATACGCATAAATTCCTACACACAGCTCATTCCAGGGCTGCCCCCCATCCCGATATAAGTAAGGGAAAGGATGCGCTGACCCCATTCTGCTTCTACCCAAGGAAACTGGCTCCACCTGGCTGAGATGTTAGCCTGCTGTGTCCTGCTGACACTGGGGAATATTTAAGGCACCTCCCATGGCCTGGAACTAACGCCGGGCTGAGAAAGCATCCATCTGCTGCTCTTTGCTGTAACCAAGGGACCCTGAGCCTGCAGAGTCCTGATGGGCTATCCTGCCCTCGGGGTGCAGAGGAAGGTTGGACACACCTTTTGATCCCTACTGTATTTCCTTGGGCCATTGCACTTCAGTCAATAGCATTTTGTTAAGCCCAAATGTTAAGAGGGATTGAGTTTATTTTACTCATTTGGGCTGTACTAGTAGGAGATTTAAAACTCAGAGCTTTGACAAGGTCACGGTGCCCACCCTCATATGTAATTCAAAATGATATGTGTGATTTAGTAACACAAAACTTCACATATGCTAAGATCAAGCTATTGTGATTAGTGGTTTCCTAGCACATTGCTTAAAAATTCTGTGAATTTTCCTGGATTTGGTCATTTTCCCTTGGGGGATTATTACCCTCAGTTTGGGTGTTCTGACCATGTGTGAGGAAGGGGAGTAAGAGAGAGTGTGAGGTTCAGAAGGTCCTACACAACGGCGACGAAGGCACATGGGAGGAAAACCATTTGGCAAACGGGAAGGCTGGACCACCTCCCAAGCCAACGCCCCTAAGAACTAGCCGAAGCCATTGGCCTGCAAGTGGTGCTCCAGAGTGTCTGAAGGTGACCTGAGGCTCATGACACTACTAAAACACTCACCCCTGGGTAGAGATTTAAAATACTAACATGTATATACACTTAAATATAGACCTATATTTAGACCTACAGTTAATAGCAAACACTAGAAAGCCCAAACCATCTGACATAAAGCCCTTATGGTGGTTTGATCCAGGTGTCTCCCATAAACTTAGGTGTTCTGAATGCCATGTCCCCAGCTGATAGCAATTTGGGAATTAGCACCTCCTGGAGGCAGTGTATTGGTGGGCTTATGGGTGTTATACCAGTTTCCCCTTGCCAGTGTTTGGCACACTCTCCTACTGCTATTGTCCACCTGATGCTGGCCAGGAGGTGATGTCCACCCTCTGCTCATGCCATTGTTTACCCCTGCCATCATGGAGCTTCCCCTCTAGTCTGTAAGTCAAAATAAACCTATTTTTTTTCCCCACAAGATGCTCTTGGTTGGGCAATTTTCTGCCAGCAATGCAAAGCAGACTGCAACAGTAAAATTTGTACCAAGATGTGGGGTCACAGTTGTTAGAAACCTGACTGTGTGGCTTTTGGCCTCTTGGAGCTGCTTTTCAAGGAGAATGTGGAAGGATTTGAAACCTTGGCCTAAGAGACACCTTGCAATGCTGTAAATACAGCTTGATGGACTATTCTGGTCAGAGTTGAAAGACCTGAATGCAGTAAGAATTATGGACTGTGAAGTTTGGCTCATGAGGGTGAGAAAGAGCTTTGCCTGGACTGAGCTAGAAACAATTTGTGTGAGAGGTTTGATGTTATGCCTGTGTCCTAAGAACTTGTGCAGGGTTGCTTTGTGTAGAAATGGACTAGTGTGAGCACAGGAATATGGCACAAGAAAAAAAACTGAAATAAAATCTTTGGGCCAAAACTGCTGCCCATTCCAGAGATTACAACTATTGAGACTGGGCCAGCTGCTCTGCATTTGGACAACAGGAGGAATGCACGCTCTTCTGAAGGAGCCTGAATGCTGAAGGAGTGTCCTTTCTTGTTTATTCCCCACCCCCACCCCCACCCGGATTAACAAATTGGCACTCCACCTGGTATTATGGAGTAAAACAAAATAGAAAAGAGAGGGTCATTGAATTTGCACCATGATTTTGTGTTTTGGAAATGGCCATGGACAGTGTGAAGCAGGCTTATTGGGTTACCTGCATGGAGACTCAATGGAGCCATGAGGATGAAGGGTGGGTTGCAGTGGAGACCAAATAGAGATGCCAGGACTTTGAGATGGCTGCCAAGGTAAGCTGCTAGCACTGGATGCAGTTTGCCCCTACTGTGAGTAGCCTAGCTAGAGAGGTGGAATTGGAACTCCAGATACTTGTTGCTGGTTAGAATAATCAGACTTGGAGACTTGTCACTGACTGACTACAGTTGTTGGACTTGGAGCTCCAGGGTTTGATGTTTGCCCTGTTTAACTTTTGTATTGGTTGAGTATCTCTTTGCTATGCCCAATGCCATCTTTTGCAGTGTGAATGTTTATTCTGTGCCATTATGGACTTGGGGGGGGGTGGTTGGAATTATAGCTTGGGCTATGGAGATGTTTGAAGATCATTGGAATTGATAACAAAACTATGGGGACTTTTAAAGGTAGACTGAATACATTGCATTTTACATCATGGATGGTTATCAATTTATGGGGGCCAGGGGTGGGATATGGTGATTTGATTCAGGTGTCCCCCATAAGCTTAGGTGTTCTGAATGCTAGATTCTCAGCTAATGGCAATTTGGGAATTAATGGGCTTATGGGTGTTATAACCAGCTTCCCCTTGCCAGTGTTTGGCACACTCTCATGTTGCTGTTGTCCACCTGATGTTGGCCAGGAGGTGATGTCCACCCTCTGCTCATGCCATTGTTTTCCCTGCCATCGTGGAGCTTCCCCTCTAGCCTGTAAGACAAAATAACCCTTTTTTCCCACAAGCTGCTCTTGGTTGGGTGTGTTTCTGTCAACAATGTGAACCTGACTGCGACAGCCCTTGTCCTTTGTTCTGAGATGCCATTGAGCTGCTAAGTTCTTCCCCCTGTTCTGGCTCTCAACTGCCCTTGGAAATGTATCTTTGTTCACATACACTATCTTTGCTTCTGCTACCATGAACATTCCTCTGCCTAACTCCTTGTTCTGAAACAAAAGAACGTAGAACCCTTATGTAGGTCCCTACTGAGCCTCAATATGATAGCCACCAACATCAAATGCACATTAGGAATTAAAAAAAAAAAAAAAGCTGGCTGGAGAGATGGCTTAGCGGTTAAGTGCTTGCCTGTGAAGCCTAAGGACCCCGGTTCAAGGCTCGATTCTCCAGGACCCACATTAGCCAGATGCACAAGGGGGCGCACGTGTCTGGAGTTCATTTGCAGTGGCTGGAAGCCCTGGCGCGCCCATTCTCTCTCTCTCTCTCTCTCTCTCTCTCTGCCTCTTTCTCTCTCTGTCGCTCTCAAATAAATAAATAAAAATAAATAAATAAACCAAAAAAAATTTTTTTAAAAAAGCTAATTTTTTTTTCTTACCTGAGAAACTAACATAATCAGTATCTATTTCAAAATGTAAATAATCTATACCAACAGCAAATTTAAACAGAAAATAGTTCCAGACAATGTGCCTTGAAAAGTACCCTGTTAGTGAATATGAACACATTAGAAGAGCAAACTCCTAACAATACAATTTCAATCTATTAGTTATTCTTTATACCATTATTATTTAATAAAGTTATTGACTATGCTCCTGATTTTAATAATTAGATATAATTAATAAATACAAAATGTAAACATTTCAAGAGGAGCCAGTATGCATAATTTTCATCCTCATGAGTGACACCTGCTTTTCTGGATCCCAGATTTAACCTTAGCACTCTCTAGATTTAAAAAGTTATGGGCTGGAGCATCGCACCCCACCAGGGCTCCAGCTGAAGCCATAGAGTTAGTGCGGTAATGAGCAAGAGCTGCTTTCTCAGTAAACCTGGTACCAGCACAAAGGTGAAGGAGACAGACACAGAGAACACTCAACTCCTACCAAACCAGAGATCCAGAGACATGGAGACTCCCAAGACCTCATCACTGAAATAGACCTAAAATGAACCCAACATGGCTCAGGGAAATTTGTTAGAGCCACACGTTGGGTCATTATGCACAGAGACATTGCCTCCCCCCATAACTGATGGCCACCCCCATAATTCAAGACCCACAGTCCTCATGGGGGGGGACGACATGGAGAAAGCTAATGATGGTACCATCACACTATATACATATATACACTATATCCATAACTAATTTAAAAAAGAGGCCACCCTGAGACTACATAGTGAATTCCAGGTCAGCCTGACCAACAGTGAGACCCTACCTCAAAAACCAAAAAGAGAGAGAGAGAGAGAGAGAGGGAAGATTCTCTAACAAAAGAAAAGAAAATGTATGCTTTTCAATGTCTCAAGCTGGATTTCAAAGTGGTTATGGTAGATTTCACTTCATTTCCAAAGGCAGAATATGTTATTTGTAAATTGCACCAAACTCTGTTGTGTTATTGTTGTTTTAATGTGCATTCCCTTTAATAACGAATAAATTATCCTTTACCAAAAAAAGTTATGGGCTGGAGAGAGAGCTCAGTGGTTCGGGTGCTGGCCTGCAAAGCCTGAGGTCCCAGGTTCAGTGCACCTGGAGTTTTTGCAGCAACTAGAAGCCCTGGCATACCCATTTTCTCTCTCTCTCTCTCTCTCTCTCTCTCTCTCTCTCTCTCTCCTTGGAAATAGATAAATAAAAATATTTTTTAAAAGTTGTTTATTGTTCCAGGACCTGTAAATATAATGCATGATATAGTAATATTCATAGGATAATCATGAAATTTCATTAGCCAGAGGACAAGTTAAAAAATGCAAAGTAGGGGCTGGAGAGATGGCTTAGCAGTTAAGGCACTTGCCTGAGAAGCCTAAAGACTGACGTTCAATTCCCTAGTACCCACATAAGCCAGATGTACAAGCCACATGCAGCTGGAGTTCATTTGCAGTGGCTGGGGGCCCTGACATGCCCATTCTCTCTATATATCTGCCTATTCCTCTCTCATGCTCTCTCTCAAATAACTAACTAAATATGTTGTTTTAATGCAAAGTGCCTACTTGTCGTACCCTGCAGTTTGAAAGATACAGTTCTCACTGTTTGAAATACAGACTTATTTCACTGTTAGGTAAAAAGCAGTCTCTTGCATTCTTGAAGTTTAGCTGTCATGAGTTTGGAATTCTCTCCCATGTCAAGGGCCCACACTGATGGCCTTTAACAAGTGTAGTCCTGCATAAGCACAGATACGAGGTAAACCTGATTAGGGCTCGGGACAGTCTGCTGAATTCAGCCAAAGTGCAAATCACCTCCAGAGGTTCCAGATTCAGCTTCTCCTGGTTATGAAACTAACAAGTTAATCCTAGGAGTAGGCACAAAACTTCCACTGAAATGAGGCTTTGAGAGGGGTGTGTGTATGTGTGTGTATGCATGTATGTTAGTGATGACAGCATTTTCATGCTAATTTGTTAACGTTCTTGCAAAGCAAGGTAATTTAAGGTTCTTGAGAAACAGCTAGTAGCCTTGTAGACTTGAGGCCTTTAAACAGGGGTCTTATTCAGGTAGGGCTATTCTGGGCCTCCAAGTTCCCACGGCCAGAGCTTCTGGCTGCTTTGCCCCTGCTAGGTCTCATCCACCCTCATAACCTGTAAATCACAGCCTAGGAATGCCTGTTGGAATTAGAGGCTGGCAGGGCAGCAGCCATGGCGTTAATGAAACTTGAACTATGGAAGAGAGTAACCTGCCTGGTACCTTTTAGGGAAGGTTAGCAACAAGAATTCAAACACAAAAAGGGCTGGAGGGATTGCTTAGTGGGTAAGGCATTTGCCTGCAAAGCCAAAGGACCCAGGTTCGATTCCCCAGGGCCCACGTTAGCCAGATGCACAAGGGGGTCACATGCATCTGGAGTTCATTTGCAGTGGCTGGAGGCCCTGGTGCACCCATTCTCTCTCTCTCTCTCCCTCTTTTTCTATTAAATAAATAAATAAAATAAAATATTTTTAAAAACAAAGTACAAAAACTCTATCCATACTATTCATTTTATTTTCTGACTATAAAGATAATATCCATTCATTATAAAGTTTTGAAAAGCAGAAAGCTTCCCTAAAAGGAAACAAAAATCACTAACGATTCTGGATAGATTATCTGCATGTGGTTCCTCCACGTTCTTCCTCTGTGTGGACTGTAATTGTTTAAATATTTAAATAAATTTGTGCAAATTCACTGTGCATGGATACTCTTCTAGAAAGCCTGGGTTTTCGCTGCCTATGTACAGTAGGTTATATAATGTTTCTATTATTGGACAGTACAGATAGCTTCTAGATTATTGGACAACAATAAATAACATTGAGTAGTAATGAAGTTCTTTGTTCAGAAATCTTGACCTGGTAGAGTAATCATGGTTTTTAAGATGGGTTTTCAGAAGCGATGAGTGGTATTGACAGAAATGGATGCTTCATCCATATATTTGATGCATGAAGTCCAGTCTAATTGCCTTTCAGAAGAGCCGCAGCAGTTAGACAGTGCGCTCAGCAGCAGGGAAAGCGAGCCCTGTGTGAACACACTCTCACCAACACTGAATTTTTAATCTGTGCTAATTGGACAGGCAAAATTGCAGATATAAAGTCACTTGTTTTAGTTTATGGCTACAAAATACATTATGAATACCTTGGTTTGCTCATAAAATTAACATATTTGGTCCATTTGCAAAGCCATAAAATGTGTCACTGGAAACTGAAAGTGACCTCAAAGCACACACAGTAGACTGAAGGAGAAATCTGCCCAGGCCACTCTCCGGTGGTGAGCTTCAGACAAAAACCCAAGCCTCCTTCTAGTTCCCTCGGCAGTGTTCCCAGGCAGGTTTCGGGAAGACAAAACCTGCTAGGAAATGTGGGAAGAACGGAAAGGTGAGGAAACATTTAACTGGGATTGGTAAATGTTTTCCCCTCCACACTAAGTTTGCATAGTCTTCACAAACTGTTCCCGGGTGCATACTTCTGCCACCTTTTGAAGGGAGAAGACATGAAATGTGAACTTGCTTGAAAAGAAGCCAGAGCAAAATATCATCAGGAAGCTCAGTCTATTCTGAAGACCTCCGCAGAGACTGCCCCAAATTCAATACAGACGACTCCTCGCTGCCTCTCTGGACTTCCAGGTTGTCTATGTCGTACTCATGGAGAACCAGACGGTGAAGCTCACAACCAAATACTTTGTTTAATGTCACCCAGCACTTTCAAGTTTTTTCTCCCTCAAACCCTATTGTCACTTTAGGACATGGCCCTAAATTCTTCCCAATGAGAGGAATGCTCTTTAACCCTTCCCCTTGAATTTGGGTGGTTTGTGACTACTTTAACCCACCGAGGTAAAAGTGTTGCTTACTCTTAAAGTTAAGTAATTAAAGGCAAAATGGCCTCCTCCTTGTCTGCTGGAAGCACTTATTCTGAGTCATAAGCCTTCATGTATGAGAATCCATGACCTTGAGTCTACTATATGATAAGGCAGGCCCCAGCACTGGGGAAGCTGTCTTAGCTGCACTGAATAGCAGTTCCAACTGAAGCCAGGCTTTGAATCACCGCCATTCAAATCCCAGAACATGAGTGAAGAAGATTCTAGATCATTCCAGTCTCCAGCTATTCAAATCAACCTCAGCTCAGCCATTATGAAGTGGAAACAAGTGAAGGCCATGCGCCTTACCTGAATTACAGATTCATACACTGGAGGGACATAATAGAATGACACTCCTCTTACACCACTGTGTCCTAGGGCATTTGTTGTGCAGTGATAAGGAACTGGAATAAATCTTGTCACACTACATTACTCTCTATCTGTTTTCCTTTTCCTTGCTAACTGTGTGAGCTACCAATCCCCTTATCATCCTTTCAAAACCCCCTCATCACTGGGTTGCAGCAATCATAATAATGCAGCAATTCGTGTTGTTGTGCATCACATGTGGTTTGGAAGCCACCTGGGGCACATGAACAAAACTTCTTGAAGCACTGGAACATCTGAAATGTTTGTTCTGCTGTGGCTTGTCATCTGCTTCCTGTCCCACTTCCTCATGCCCAGTCATATCTGATATAAAGAATTTCTAGGGCTGGAGAGATGGCTTAGCAGTTAAGTGCTTGCCTTGAAGCCTAAGGACCCCGGTTCAAGACTCGATTCCCCAGGACCCACATTAGCCAGATGCACAAGGGGGCGCATGCATCTGAAGTTCTTTTGCAGTGGCTGGAGGCCCTGGCACACCCATTCTCTCTCTCTCTCTCTCTCTCTCTCTCTCTATCTATCTATCTCTATCTCTCTTTCTCTGTCACTTTCAAATAAATAAAAATAAACAAAAAATTTTAAAAAAAGAATTTCTAGAAACTGGGCTGGGAAGATGGCTCAACAATTAAAAGTGATTGCTTACAAAGCCTAATGGTCCAGGTTCAATTCCCCAGTACTCACATAAAGCCACCTACACAAAGTGGCACGTATGTCTGGAGTTCATTTGCAGTGGGAGGAAGTCTTGGCATACCCATACTTTTTATTTCTCTCCCTCTATGTGTCTCAGATAAGTAAATAATTATTTTTAGGGCTAGAGAGATGGCTTAGTGGTTGAAGCACTTGCCTGAAAAGCCCAAGGACTCAAGTTCGATTCCCCAATAGCCACATTAGCCAGATGCACAAGGGGGCGCACGTGTCTGGAGTTCATTTGCAGTGGCTGGAAGCCCTGGCGCGCCCATTCTCTCTCTCTCTCTCTCTCTCTCTCTCTGCCTCTTTCTCTCTCTGTCGCTCTCAAATAAATAAATAAAAATAAATAAATAAACCAAAAAAAATTTTTTTAAAAAAAGCTAATTTTTTTTTCTTACCTGAGAAACTAACATAATCAGTATCTATTTCAAAATGTAAATAATCTATACCAACAGCAAATTTAAACAGAAAATAGTTCCAGACAATGTGCCTTGAAAAGTACCCTGTTAGTGAATATGAACACATTAGAAGAGCAAACTCCTAACAATACAATTTCAATCTATTAGTTATTCTTTATACCATTATTATTTAATAAAGTTATTGACTATGCTCCTGATTTTAATAATTAGATATAATTAATAAATACAAAATGTAAACATTTCAAGAGGAGCCAGTATGCATAATTTTCATCCTCATGAGTGACACCTGCTTTTCTGGATCCCAGATTTAACCTTAGCACTCTCTAGATTTAAAAAGTTATGGGCTGGAGCATCGCACCCCACCAGGGCTCCAGCTGAAGCCATAGAGTTAGTGCGGTAATGAGCAAGAGCTGCTTTCTCAGTAAACCTGGTACCAGCACAAAGGTGAAGGAGACAGACACAGAGAACACTCAACTCCTACCAAACCAGAGATCCAGAGACATGGAGACTCCCAAGACCTCATCACTGAAATAGACCTAAAATGAACCCAACATGGCTCAGGGAAATTTGTTAGAGCCACACGTTGGGTCATTATGCACAGAGACATTGCCTCCCCCCATAACTGATGGCCACCCCCATAATTCAAGACCCACAGTCCTCATGGGGGGGGACGACATGGAGAAAGCTAATGATGGTACCATCACACTATATACATATATACACTATATCCATAACTAATTTAAAAAAGAGGCCACCCTGAGACTACATAGTGAATTCCAGGTCAGCCTGACCAACAGTGAGACCCTACCTCAAAAACCAAAAAGAGAGAGAGAGAGAGAGAGAGGGAAGATTCTCTAACAAAAGAAAAGAAAATGTATGCTTTTCAATGTCTCAAGCTGGATTTCAAAGTGGTTATGGTAGATTTCACTTCATTTCCAAAGGCAGAATATGTTATTTGTAAATTGCACCAAACTCTGTTGTGTTATTGTTGTTTTAATGTGCATTCCCTTTAATAACGAATAAATTATCCTTTACCAAAAAAAGTTATGGGCTGGAGAGAGAGCTCAGTGGTTCGGGTGCTGGCCTGCAAAGCCTGAGGTCCCAGGTTCAGTGCACCTGGAGTTTTTGCAGCAACTAGAAGCCCTGGCATACCCATTTTCTCTCTCTCTCTCTCTCTCTCTCTCTCTCTCTCTCTCCTTGGAAATAGATAAATAAAAATATTTTTTAAAAGTTGTTTATTGTTCCAGGAACTGTAAATATAATGCATGATATAGTAATATTCATAGGATAATCATGAAATTTCATTAGCCAGAGGACAAGTTAAAAATGCAAAGTAGGGGCTGGAGAGATGGCTTAGCAGTTAAGGCACTTGCCTGAGAAGCCTAAAGACTGACGTTCAATTCCCTAGTACCCACATAAGCCAGATGTACAAGCCACATGCAGCTGGAGTTCATTTGCAGTGGCTGGGGGCCCTGACATGCCCATTCTCTCTATATATCTGCCTATTCCTCTCTCATGCTCTCTCTCAAATAACTAACTAAATATGTTGTTTTAATGCAAAGTGCCTACTTGTCGTACCCTGCAGTTTGAAAGATACAGTTCTCACTGTTTGAAATGCAGACTTATTTCACTGTTAGGTAAAAAGCAATCTCTTGCATTCTTGAAGTTTAGCTGTCATGAGTTTGGAATTCTCTCCCATGTCAAGGGCCCACACTGATGGCCTTTAACAAGTGTAGTCCTGCATAAGCACAGATACGAGGTAAACCTGATTAGGGCTCGGGACAGTCTGCTGAATTCAGCCAAAGTGCAAATCACCTCCAGAGGTTCCAGATTCAGCTTCTCCTGGTTATGAAACTAACAAGTTAATCCTAGGAGTAGGCACAAAACTTCCACTGAAATGAGGCTTTGAGAGGGGTGTGTGTATGTGTGTGTATGCATGTATGTTAGTGATGACAGCATTTTCATGCTAATTTGTTAACGTTCTTGCAAAGCAAGGTAATTTAAGGTTCTTGAGAAACAGCTAGTAGCCTTGTAGACTTGAGGCCTTTAAACAGGGGTCTTATTCAGGTAGGGCTATTCTGGGCCTCCAAGTTCCCACGGCCAGAGCTTCTGGCTGCTTTGCCCCTGCTAGGTCTCATCCACCCTCATAACCTGTAAATCACAGCCTAGGAATGCCTGTTGGAATTAGAGGCTGGCAGGGCAGCAGCCATGGCGTTAATGAAACTTGAACTATGGAAGAGAGTAACCTGCCTGGTACCTTTTAGGGAAGGTTAGCAACAAGAATTCAAACACAAAAAGGGCTGGAGGGATTGCTTAGTGGGTAAGGCATTTGCCTGCAAAGCCAAAGGACCCAGGTTCGATTCCCCAGGGCCCACGTTAGCCAGATGCACAAGGGGGTCACATGCATCTGGAGTTCATTTGCAGTGGCTGGAGGCCCTGGTGCACCCATTCTCTCTCTCTCTCTCCCTCTTTTTCTATTAAATAAATAAATAAAATAAAATATTTTTAAAAACAAAGTACAAAAACTCTATCCATACTATTCATTTTATTTTCTGACTATAAAGATAATATCCATTCATTATAAAGTTTTGAAAAGCAGAAAGCTTCCCTAAAAGGAAACAAAAATCACTAACGATTCTGGATAGATTATCTGCATGTGGTTCCTCCACGTTCTTCCTCTGTGTGGACTGTAATTGTTTAAATATTTAAATAAATTTGTGCAAATTCACTGTGCATGGATACTCTTCTAGAAAGCCTGGGTTTTCGCTGCCTATGTACAGTAGGTTATATAATGTTTCTATTATTGGACAGTACAGATAGCTTCTAGATTATTGGACAACAATAAATAACATTGAGTAGTAATGAAGTTCTTTGTTCAGAAATCTTGACCTGGTAGAGTAATCATGGTTTTTAAGATGGGTTTTCAGAAGCGATGAGTGGTATTGACAGAAATGGATGCTTCATCCATATATTTGATGCATGAAGTCCAGTCTAATTGCCTTTCAGAAGAGCCGCAGCAGTTAGACAGTGCGCTCAGCAGCAGGGAAAGCGAGCCCTGTGTGAACACACTCTCACCAACACTGAATTTTTAATCTGTGCTAATTGGACAGGCAAAATTGCAGATATAAAGTCACTTGTTTTAGTTTATGGCTACAAAATACATTATGAATACCTTGGTTTGCTCATAAAATTAACATATTTGGTCCATTTGCAAAGCCATAAAATGTGTCACTGGAAACTGAAAGTGACCTCAAAGCACACACAGTAGACTGAAGGAGAAATCTGCCCAGGCCACTCTCCGGTGGTGAGCTTCAGACAAAAACCCAAGCCTCCTTCTAGTTCCCTCGGCAGTGTTCCCAGGCAGGTTTCGGGAAGACAAAACCTGCTAGGAAATGTGGGAAGAACGGAAAGGTGAGGAAACATTTAACTGGGATTGGTAAATGTTTTCCCCTCCACACTAAGTTTGCATAGTCTTCACAAACTGTTCCCGGGTGCATACTTCTGCCACCTTTTGAAGGGAGAAGACATGAAATGTGAACTTGCTTGAAAAGAAGCCAGAGCAAAATATCATCAGGAAGCTCAGTCTATTCTGAAGACCTCCGCAGAGACTGCCCCAAATTCAATACAGACGACTCCTCGCTGCCTCTCTGGACTTCCAGGTTGTCTATGTCGTACTCATGGAGAACCAGACGGTGAAGCTCACAACCAAATACTTTGTTTAATGTCACCCAGCACTTTCAAGTTTTTTCTCCCTCAAACCCTATTGTCACTTTAGGACATGGCCCTAAATTCTTCCCAATGAGAGGAATGCTCTTTAACCCTTCCCCTTGAATTTGGGTGGTTTGTGACTACTTTAACCCACCGAGGTAAAAGTGTTGCTTACTCTTAAAGTTAAGTAATTAAAGGCAAAATGGCCTCCTCCTTGTCTGCTGGAAGCACTTATTCTGAGTCATAAGCCTTCATGTATGAGAATCCATGACCTTGAGTCTACTATATGATAAGGCAGGCCCCAGCACTGGGGAAGCTGTCTTAGCTGCACTGAATAGCAGTTCCAACTGAAGCCAGGCTTTGAATCACCGCCATTCAAATCCCAGAACATGAGTGAAGAAGATTCTAGATCATTCCAGTCTCCAGCTATTCAAATCAACCTCAGCTCAGCCATTATGAAGTGGAAACAAGTGAAGGCCATGCGCCTTACCTGAATTACAGATTCATACACTGGAGGGACATAATAGAATGACACTCCTCTTACACCACTGTGTCCTAGGGCATTTGTTGTGCAGTGATAAGGAACTGGAATAAATCTTGTCACACTACATTACTCTCTATCTGTTTTCCTTTTCCTTGCTAACTGTGTGAGCTACCAATCCCCTTATCATCCTTTCAAAACCCCCTCATCACTGGGTTGCAGCAATCATAATAATGCAGCAATTCGTGTTGTTGTGCATCACATGTGGTTTGGAAGCCACCTGGGGCACATGGACAAAACTTCTTGAAGCACTGGAACATCTGAAATGTTTGTTCTGCTGTGGCTTGTCATCTACTTCCTGTCCCACTTCCTCATGCCCAGTCATATCTGATATAAAGAATTTCTAGGGCTGGAGAGATGGCTTAGCAGTTAAGTGCTTGCCTTGAAGCCTAAGGACCCCGGTTCAAGACTCGATTCCCCAGGACCCACGTTAGCCAGATGCACAAGGGGGCGCATGCATCTGAAGTTCTTTTGCAGTGGCTGGAGGCCCTGGCACACCCATTCTCTCTCTCTCTCTCTCTCTCTCTCTCTCTATCTCTATCTCTCTTTCTCTGTCACTTTCAAATAAATAAAAATAAACAAAAAATTTAAAAAAAAGAATTTCTAGAAACTGGGCTGGGAAGATGGCTCAACAATTAAAAGTGATTGCTTACAAAGCCTAATGGTCCAGGTTCAATTCCCCAGTACTCACATAAAGCCACCTACACAAAGTGGCACGTATGTCTGGAGTTCATTTGCAGTGGGAGGAAGTCTTGGCATACCCATACTTTTTATTTCTCTCCCTCTATGTGTCTCAGATAAGTAAATAATTATTTTTAGGGCTAGAGAGATGGCTTAGTGGTTGAAGCACTTGCCTGAAAAGCCCAAGGACTCAAGTTCGATTCCCCAATAGCCACGTAAGCCAGACGCACAAGGTGGTACATGCATCTGGAGTTTGTTTGCAGTGGCTAGAGCCCTGGCACACCCATTCTCTCTCCTCTCTCTCTCTCTCTCTCTCTTCTCTCTTTGTCAACAGCCACATAAGCCAAACACACAAAGGTGAGGCAAGAGCAAGGTCACAGAGTTCATTTGCAATGACTGAGGCCCTGGTTTGCCAGTTCTCTCCTTCCCTCCCTCCCTCTGCGTCTCTCTACAAAATAAAAATAAAAAATATAAAAATATTCTTTTAAAAACCCTTGGGGCTGGAGAAATAGCTTAGTGGTTAAGGTGCTTGCCTGAGAAGCCTAAGGACTTATGTTATACTCTCCAAGTCCCACTTAAGCCAGATGCACAAAGTGACATAAGTGCACAAGGTCGCACATGTGCGCAAGGTGGTGCATGGAGTTTGATTGCAGTGGCTAGAGACCCTGGTATGGCAATTCTCTCTCTCTCTCTCTCTCTCTCTCTCTCATAAAAAAAAAAAACAGGCCAGTTTGTTGGGCTTGCCTCAGGAAAAAAAAAATTCAATCTTTTACTATCATTTGGCAGAGAGAAAGAAACAGAGAGACTGGGCATCCCATGGCAGGAGGCTTTACAAGGTTACTGGGGAATCACACCCAAGCTCTCAGGTTTTGCCTGCAAGTTCTGTTTACCGCTGAGTCATCTCCCTACCCCTTATGTGTCTTTAATAAAGGCACTAGCTAGATAATTTTTCTTTGTGCTGTGCCTTTCAGATGACATTATATTAAGCTAGTAAAGAAGAAAAGGCCAGAAGGGCATGAAGCTCCCAGTGTCTAAGAGATTTGAGTTAGTGACCCCTTGGCTCACTCCATCATGGTGCTCGACATCCCATGTTGTCATTCTTTGAATAACTGTCCTCCTCCGTGCCTCAGTCCAAGACTATCAGCTCTCTATAGGCAGAAAATACCCTCAGAGCAGCACAAAGTAGCTACATAATAAATATTAGCTGGTTTTAATTTAAGAAAGAGGTATCTTATCCTATCAGTGCAGATTTCATGAACTTTCTGAATATCCAGGTTGACTTTAGCATTTAATGTCTCAGAGAAGTTTCTAATCCTCAGACTTAGGGATAGGTTTGTTTTTTGTTTTCTTTCTTTTGTTTGGGACTCCCCGATTTTCAATGGGCTATTAAGTTTAAAAAACATGTGAGGCTGAAAATAGTTTCTACCTCTCCTGCACACAAGACTCATATACAATTCCTTAGCCCTAAGCTCTAAGAAGATGAGGAAGGCAGTGAGTAAAATGGCAAGGAGGAAGCAAAAGTAAGGTTAGAAATCAGCATCTGTTCAGACACGACAAAGCAGAATTAAAATCAGCACAGGGAAGAGGGTCCAGATGCTGTTCCTGCCCCTTCTGTTCCGCCAGCTCAAGAAGTGTGTCCCAGCGCTCGGGAGGCAGAGGTAGGAGGATGGCCATGAGTTCGAGGCCACTCTGAGACTACATAGTGAATTTCAGGTCTGCCTGGGTTATAGCAAGACACTACCTCGTAAAACCAGAAAGGGGAAAAAAAAAAGTGTGTCTGGATCACTGAAAAAAGAAAAGATGTATGTATCTATGCAAACATGTACACAGCAAACCAGAAACAGAGATCAAGAGTGATAAATAAAAAAAAATCAGTGCAGAATCCTTTTGGGGTCTTTTATTAGAAGAAAAAGTTTACGTTGAAGACCTGTGACAATATTGAAATGTCAAATCATCCATGCTCAAAGAAGTTTATCAGGCAGAAATGGTTCTAGCTTTAATTGAAGCCATCATTTCTGATTGATTTTTACTCAAAGGAGTTTTTCTTCCTTGTTATGCAACTCGTTCACATAAATTCAGAGAGTCAAAATAGAATTACTTCATCAAAGCCAGAGCTTGCCAAGTCAACAATGCCAAATGTGAATGGATTCTGCCCATCATGAGTCAGGAGAAGGGAAGGTGGTTGGATCATTTTGAAACCTCATAAAATTCTAACCACCAGATATTGAGAGTTAGCAGTAAGTAGGCAGTTTAGAACCCCTCAAGATAAAATTTCCCAAGTTCCTCTCCTGTAACCTAAATCAAGGGGTTCTTGGAGGGATACAGTATATTTGAATTTTTGTGTGGCCTTTTCATGTGTGTGTGTGTGTGTGTGTGTGTATGTGTGTATGTGTACGGGCGCACATACTTTACCCTGCGCCCTGGAATGGCAAATGCTTCCTACTCAGTGGAACCATGTAGATTCAGAAAAAGCCATCTTCCATTGAGAAGACAATTGTTTTCTATAGAGACGAGAAACAAATGCCCATGACCTGGGTCACCTCATCCCAGCAGGCTTTTGCTGCGGCTTCCTCTGAGCAAACACAACAAAACCTAGCCTCGTCCATCCCGCCGCTGCACACTGGGCCCCTGCCGTCGTTGCTATTTACCTTTCCTATTAATCTGTCAATGTTCTAGTCAAACATGCAAAACAATATGGTGGGCACATAGTTGGCTTGGTCATTGCTAAGTAACTTGGACCAAAGATGAAGAAATGGAACTTCCAACCAACAAAATGGGAGGCCCGATGTCATTGTTAGAAAATGCTCAACAATGCCAGCACATGCCAATTTTTCAGGATGGCTGTGATTTAGCATCCTTCTCACCAGAAAAGAGTAGTCCCCATAAATGATTCCGCTCCACCATCTAAATTCAGGTCATGTTGCTGGTCCTATCATGGTGGGATAGAACTGTCTGGGCACTTTGTAAAGGAAGGTGCTTGTTAGAGAATGTCACCACCCTACAAGTGAACAGACATGTTTGGCAACAGATTACCTAACCACTGGAATATTCTTTGAACTGAACAAGAGCCCACAGTCCTTCGTTTAACACCACCCGAATGGCACACTGTGAAGTCCGTGTCTCTAAAATGCAATGCAAATGATCAAACATTTTGAACCATTTTTGTGTGTGCCCATATGTGTGTGGTGCACTTGTATGAGTGTGCATATGCATGTTGAGGTCAGAGGTTAACTAAGGGTGTCTATCACTTTCCAGCTGTCCAATTACAGAACTTATCAAATCAGCTAGACTAGCAAGTCAGTTTGTTTTGGGGATCCACCTCTCTCCACCTCCCAAAGCACTGGGATTAAAGGTGATACCTGTATTTGCATATGGCATTTATGTGACTAGTGGGGATCAGAACTCAACTCCACATGCTCATAAAGCAAGTGCTTTACAAACTGAGCCATCTTCCCAATCCCATTTAGTACAAATTTAATATCTAATTTATTCATTACATTTTCCTCCTCTTCTGCTAAACCCACGAGACCTCAGAAGAAGCCTCAACACAAAGCCTCAAGTATCCCTTTCTAGTCCAGTAGAAATAGCACAAAAGATGGAGCCTGCTTGCCAATGAAGCCCCAGAGCTTCAAGAGAAAAAAATTCATTAGAGTTTGAGGTGTTCAGTGGGCAACAATGGTGAAAGCCTCCCCCTGTACGAAATCCAGAGTATGCAATTTCTGCTGTATTTTCAAGAACCAAGCTGAGTGGGAAGAGTGACTTCATGAATCCGGGATACCAGGACATTGTACAATGAAGTGAAAGAAATATCACTGTTGAAGTCATGTTGACTGGACATCTATTTCTCCCAGGTACAGCTGTTTATTGTCTATGGGATTGATATCCAGTATACCCTGGGGTATATGTGTCCCCTATAAAGTAGAAAAAAATAAGACTATCTACTGTGTGAATGAAAACTCTTGGCTCTGGTCCCTGCTTCATATTCTGTTTATTTCTCTCTAGACCATATGGAACTCTGGGTTCATAGCCTTCATGATTTTGATTGAAGAGGAAAATGAAACCTTTCTCCTCAGCTTGAATCCAAAAACTGAGAGGAAGAACTATGATGGGCTTCAATTCAACCCCCACAAAATTCTGATTGGTCCAGACTGGATCACATGTCCATCCTGACAGCTAAAATGCCAAGGTGCCATGTTCGGGCTACATACCCAGAACCGGTGGGAGTGGGGAGGAAAGTTTTTTAACAGAAGCACTGGGTGAGGAGAAGATTTTTGTTGAGGTAGACAAAACAATAAGTGTTCCATGACCTTGTGGAGTGAGAAAATTCAATGAAATAATATACGTAAAGGATGTAGCCACAGTCACATAGTAAGCATGCTACAAGTAGCAGCAAAGATGATGCTACCTATTTTATCATTTTTATTATCAGTTTATATTCCCAAAACACACAAGCAGCAGTGGTATCTATAGAAGGATGGTGCACATGAATCTATCACTGGGTAATGTCACTTTAAAACTGAATACTCAAATTACATAAAGTAGTAGTGTTTTCAGTAAAATTACTGAAGACAATAGCCATCCATACCTTTGGACTTCAACTTGAAGTCAACTCATCATTCAACTTACAGACGTTTTATTGCACTCCATCTTACTAAAGGACATAGCATGTTAAAGGGCAAAATCAAATTCACTCATTTATTTACTTGAGCTACTATATTCTGAACTAGACCCTGAGTAACAGAAGGAGAGAGACTAAGCCCATCCTTGCAGTCAGGGAAACAGACCCAGAGAGAGACGAGACATTCCATGAAGAAAAATGAGGCACTATATGAGGGTAGAAGGCACAGGATGGGTTTTAGATAACAGGGATGGGGGTAGATCCTCTGAGCACAGACAGGAGCCAAGTAAGAGAGTAATCTATCTCCCCTGGGGGACAGCATGCCACACCCAGGGAAAAGTGCCAGAGTACCAAGGCTGAAGTGTGGCAAGGTGGTCAGAGCAGGATGAGCAAAGGGGACAGGAAGTGATGTTAGACGGTTTACTTCCCTCCAATGCCTTTATCTGAATATGTTACCTTACTTGCCAAAGGAACTTCACCACAGTGATGAAGTTAAGGACCTTGAGATGATGATTATCCTGATGATCTGAGTGAGAGCTAAGGGGTCCTTAACTGCTGAAGAGGGAGGCCAAAGAGGCTGAGTAATACAACGTGAGCCCAACTGAACCTGCTGCTTCTGGCTTTGATGATGGGGTAAAAGTGACAGGCCAAGTTCAGGCAACTCAAGAGGCTGTGATGAAGAAATGGAATCTCCCCAATCTCCAGAGAGGAACAGAACACTATTGACACCCATATTTTATCGAATAAGAGCCATGTTAGACTTCTGACCTACAGAGCCATAAGATAATAAATTTGTGTCATTTTAAGCCTCTAAGTTTGTGGACATTTATTACCATAATCAATACCATTGCCATCATTAACCAGAACATTTTTTTCTTTACATGCCAATAAGTTTCCCTCTACCTTCTGTTGGAAAGATGAATTTGTACAGCCTCTCAGGAATACCAGGCTTAATCATACACAGCCCACCCTTACACAAAAGAAGAATGCCAAAGGCAACAGGGCTGTGTCTCCAGGACTTTCCCAGCAGAAAGCTAATGTAGCCATAGGGTGGCAAAGAAGTTTATTTTATGAAGGCATGTAAAATTATGCTATCACTTACATAGCATGCATGTTTCTACAGCAATGTGGATTAATATGGAAACTCTTGGGATGCCCTGAATCAAGAATCAGAATGAATGGCTGACATGGAGCAATTCCTCTGCTTGAAACAAACGTCATTACCTGCATCTTGGTTGCAAAGAGTCTGATTTTCAGTCAGGAAGAATGCTTCTTCCATTCCTCCACTCTACTTCACTTTAGGCTTCCATCTGTGAGTCCAGTTCCCTGTAACAGACAGAAAAAGAGCCAGACTGCAATGAGGCAACGAGGTGAAATGAATGCATTTAAGATACAGAGTCATCCTCTCCACGAGCATCATTTCTTTCCAGTGAACTTCAATAACATTTTGCACCTTTCTAAAGTTTTGGTTTATCTCTTGATTATAAAATGTTATCCTAAGCACTGTTGGATTTTGTTTTAATGGGTTGGTTTGTTGGTTTTGTTTTTGCCTGAAAGTACTAGCTTTTTATTCTTTGAGAAAGGGTCTGGCTATGCATCCCAGGCTCAAACTCTGAATCCTCCCTACCTCAGTCTCCTCAGTGCTGGGATTACAGTTGTGTGCTACCACACCCAGTTATCAATTATTTTTCAAATAATTTCCAGGGTATGCAAATGCAATCTTATTTTACACATTGTTTTCGAATAGAAAACTAACCAAATTATCATACCCATTTGGAAAAAAATATGTATATAACTTATTTGAGAGCTTTAATGTGAACAGTTGTATCATCTGCGAACACTGGAAGGTTTTTTTCTTCCTTTTGAAGGTCTGCGATCTTAACTTTTTTGTCTTACTGCACGAGCTTGCATCTATAGAAGTGTGGGAGAGCTGTGGTGGCATGAGCGTCTGTGTTTCTTCCCAAAACAAATCTACTGTGAAGTAAATATGTGTTCTCACTGCTGTAGAGTTCTGAAAGTTTCTAGAATGTGCAAAGTGATCTAGGTAGGGGAAGAAAAGCCTAGGAAAATTGGGAAACATTTTTGATAAATTAAAATGTCTTAAAATGAAATGACCTAAATGTCTAAATTTCCCATAGTTTTGCATGCTTTCTATTCTATTATCCATTTTGCTATATAATTTTGCATTTACAGGTCAGAGGCTGGAACTCTGAGGTACTTCTAGCCAAGAGAATGTAAGCTAGGAAAGCGTGCTACACAGCATTGAAGGACTGGGGGAGAAAAAGAAGCACGGAAATGCAAAAACCAAGGAGGGATCATATTGGCCAACCAATAAGTGTTAGCTTTCTGTAAGCTTTCCCATAAGTTGAATATGTTTGGCTCTTTCTAGTATTAATAAGAATTAAGGGCTGAAGAGATGGCTTAGAGGTTTAAGGTGCTTGCCTACAAAGCCGAAGGACCCATGATCAACTCTCCAGATCCCACGTAAGCCAGTCGCACAAAGGTAAGGCAAGCACAAGGTCACACATGCCCACTAGGGGGCACAAGCATCTAGAGTTTGATTACAGTGGCTGAGACTGGCACACCAATTCTCTCTCTCTCTCCCTCTCTTGCTCTTTCTAAAATAATAAATAAATAAATTGATACATTTCCCATCAAGTTTGATGTTTGCTATATTCTGTTGGTTTTCTTTTAAATTCTTTGGTAGTTAACATTGTAAGATTTTTTTAAAGTTCTCTTCTATTCCCAGTTTTCAAAAGTTTTTGGTTTTGTTTTTAAATTAGGAATAGGTGATGGATTCTACTCAATATTGTCTCTGTACCTTTTAACGTGATCATGTTTTTCCTTGTGATCTGTTAATGTGGTGTTATATTAATAAAATTTTCAACATGGAATGAAAATAACTTGATCATAACACATTTTCACTTTAGTGTTTTATTTTGTTTCTTAATACTTTGCTTAGTTCTTATTTTCTTTTTTTAAATATTTAAATTTTATTTATTTCAGAGAAAGAGAAACAATGGGTCCACCAGGGCCTCCAGCTGGTGTTTTTGGCTTGCACGGATCCTGAGGAATCGAACCTGGGTCCTTTGGCTTTGCAAGTAAACATCTTAACCACAAAGCCATCTCTCCAGCCCTGGTTTTTATTTTCTTCAAGTGATCATGACTGAAAGTTAGTTCCCCACACTTCAGTGTTCTTACTTTGTTATCAAGGTTACTCTAGCACCACAAAACTACTTGAGACAGTGTCTTTTTCTAACTACTGGTAGGAGTTTGTGTGTTATTGAAATTAATTGTTCCTTATGTGTTTAAATAACTGAATTGATAAAATCATTTATTCTGATGGAAAAATTCTAAATTATTGATCCATTTACTTAAGCTTATTAGCCTATTTATGTTTTCTGTTTCTTTCTGGGTCAATTTTGGTAAACTATGTATTTCAAGAAAATTATTATTTTATTTTCTCAATTTCAAAATTGACATTAAATATATAACCCTGCTTACATTCAGTATGATAGATTCTACTCTCCTTCATTTTTAATATTTATACTACTTTCCTTTCTTGACAAATTTTGTAAGAAACTTGTCAGTTTAATAGTTTTTCAAAGAACCAAACTTTGTCAATTTTTTTTATTTGCTTATTTTCTGATTTGTAAATTTTTGTTGTATGTGCGTATTTTAATTATCTTCTTCATACACAGTTTATGCTGTTTCTCTTGCATTCTTTTTTTTAAGTTATTTTATTTATTTATGTATTTAAGAGAGAGAAGGAGGGAAAGAAAGGGAGGAAGGGGAAGGTAGAGAAAGAATGGGCACACCAGGGCCTCCAGCTACTGCAAACGAACTCTAGACACATGCACCACCTTGTGCATCTAGCTTATGTGGGAACTGGGGAATTAAACCTGGGTCCTTAAGCTTCACAGGAAAGCACCTTAATGGCTAAGCCATCTCTCCTGCCCTGCTCTAGCATTTGTAATCCACTGGTGTTTATTCTTCTTTTCTAACATATTTTAATAGTTGTTAATTATTTTCCTCTTCCTACCACTTTGCCTGCTTTCCATTTGTCTTGAAATGCCATGTTTTCATTATTACTCATTTCTAATGACTTTCAATTAGCATGATTTCTTAGCCCCTAAGTTGTTTAGATGTGTGGTGTTTGCCTTTTGCTATTTATCTGTAAATTAGTGTCATTTGGAGTCTAAAATACACTGTTTGATATCAACTTATATTGAGAAGAATTTCATAGTCTCCATGAGTCAACTTTTATAAATTTGCCATATGTACCTAGAACCAATATTATCCAGTTATTAGATGCAATCTATAATGTTGTTTAAGTCTGGCTTGTTAATTATGCTGCTCAGAGCATCTATATCTGTTCTGTCTTTATTTGCATAGTCTATTAGTTACTGAGAGACATTTACAATCTCCCATTATTGTATTTAGACTTTCTATCTTAACTTTGATGCTATCAATTTGTGTTCATTAATTTTGAGGGTTTATAATTAGCTACTTGAATGTTCTTACTTTCTTTGGTTATCAAAGTTAGAGATATAACAACTTCTTAATAAACGGATTTTTATTACATGGTTCCCTGTCTCTATAAATATTTTCTTTTTGGGCTGGAGAGATGGCTTAGCAGTTAAGCGCTTGCCTTGAAGCCTAAGGACCCCTGTTCGAGGTTCAATTCCCCAGGACCCACGTTAGCCAGATGCACAAGGGGGCGCATGCATCTGGAGTTTGTTTGCACTGGCTGGAAGCTCTGGCGCGCCCATTCTCTCTCTCTCTCTCTCTCTGCCTCCTTCTCTCTGTTGCTGTCAAATAAATAAAAATTTAAAAAATATTTTCTTTTTCTTATAGGGTTTCATATTAGCATACAGTAGCTTTACTCACTCTCCTTGCTCATATTGCTAGCACTGTAAAAGCCATGTCATAATGTGATGTGTTATATCCAAAGTTGTAAACACATAAAACAAGGTCATTTGATTATGTGGCCACACAACATATTTTTAATTGGTCTTTTCTGGCAGAAAAATAAAAACAATCCAAAACTAAATTATAGAAAAACATTACGTTCTGTGAAATTGAAGGTCTGTACTTGAAAAGTCTCACATGATCACAAGGCGGAGGGAAGGACTGCTAGGGGTGGAGAGGAAGGGAACCACAGGAGGGATGGGGACGGGTAAGAATAACACGTAATGATATATATGGAAAACATACGTGAAAATAACAAAACCTTTTACTCTGTATGCTGACAAAAAGGGAAAAATTCATTTTAAAATACCAATTAATAGCAACAAAAAGTGCTATCATTCCTAATGCTATTTGTTTCCCTATAGAAAACACGTGGGTTAATCTCCTTATTTTTGAATGGCAGGCAGTATGGAAGGCATATGCCAAAGACATTATTTCTAAATTCTGCTCACCTTTGCTTGTGTACCTTTGCTTGTGTTTTTTATAGGGCACATTTTCTTAGCATTGACTATATCTTTATACAGACTTAAGCTTTTAACGTTTCTATGTGTCATATTTTAGGTATGTTTTCTCAGACTATTAGTGAACAATGTTACTTACAATTAGTGACTCATTTTTGTTAATGCTTCTCTCTGTTTTGTGTCTGATACAATTGCTTTGAACTTTCAGAATAGTCTGAAATACCAGCAACATTGACTAATTTTTAATGTTAACTCGTAAGTCCTCTAGGGTTTTTGTTATATATAATGGCTCTTACACTAGATATTTTATTATGTCAGACAAGTATCTATATCTACTTTATAAAAATGTTATAATGAAATTATTATATATTATGTTTTATAGCTAATAGGATTTGCAGATGATATTTTGTTTATCCTACTATAGTAATATATTTCTATAACTCCTAATGATAAATTATCCTTAAATGATAGCTATTTGGGATTACTATATTATATCCTATGTACATTAATTAATGTTTTCCCCTGGGTTTTTAGAACATTAGCAAATACATACATATACGGATTCATAGGTAAAATAGTTTTGGGGTTTTGTTTCATTATATTATGTGTAATATAATGTTAATGAGGAAACATTCACCAACCGGCTTTTATGTTCTATACAGTTTCTATGATGTGCTCCCATTTCTTTAAAATACTGAAGAAGTTTCTTATTTTTTTGTTTTTTTGTTCTGTTTGCTTATTTTTGCAATGCAGAAAGTCAATCCCAAAAGCCAGTGCATGTTAGGCAGATGTTCTATCACTGAGCTACAACCCCAGCTGAAAAGAACTCACTTGTAAAACTATCTGACTCAGAGCTTTTTTATAGAATTAATTATTTGAAGATACATTTTATCTTTTGTCATTACTGCTTTTCTAATTAGATATTCCACTCTCCTTGAGTTAATTCCAATTATTTTCCCACTAACATGATACTTTGTTAAGGCTTTTGGCTGCATTACCATTGAATTTTACATAATATTTTCTTATATTTGAAAATTCTTTTCATACTAAAGCAAGAAGAAACTAGTCCCTCCATTCCATTTTCTTGGAAGAATAGATATATTTAATGCTGTTGTCCTCTCCAGAGAAAATTCTGAAACCAATGCTTATCTCTTTTCTAAACAGATAACTGGTTAGAGTAAAGAAAGCCTATATTTATTGAACCAAATTTTCAGGACCATTATGAAAACATAGTAAAAGAGTGTCTCCCCCTCTTTCTCTTCCTCCCTCTCCCCCCCCCCCCCCCCGTCTCTCTCCCTCTCTCTCTCTTTCCCTCCCTCCCTCTCATTTGCTTTCTCTTTCACCACCTTGAGCTCAGGTGCAGCTCTTGGTTCTTCAACCAGACTTTGTGAATGTGATCATCAGGCCCACCAGTCACTCTTCCACCTGCCAGCATCTCTGCTGATATGTGCTATCTACAATCAATTCAGGCCACAAAGATTAGCTACTCATTCCAGTTTAAAATGCAAGCCCCATTCTCCAATTCAACCTTTCCAGGCAGCCTTATACTCTCAGTCATTTTGCCTATACCGATAAAGCTAAGTTAACTCAAAATAGGTCTGTATTCCACAATCCATAACACTGAGGAGAAAAAAGGAAGGTAGCTGGTTGTGGTAGCACACACTTAGAATTCAAGCATTTGGGAGACAGAGGCAGGGTGAACATGAATTCAAACCTGGACTGGCCTACATAGAGAACCTGCGGTGGGGGGGAGGGCAATTTTTACTGCATTCTCAAACATAACCTATAAATTATTGGAGACTCTCCATCTCAGTTTTAACGTGTGTTTGTTGTCTGTGTTCTTAAAGAGATTTCATAGTGATTTACATATCGTCTCCAATCTCAAGAGATTCAGTCTGGGTAGAAATCAGCATTAAGGACCTCAACTGCTTGCCCTTGAAGACATTTGCTATAATGTCCCTCTGTTCCCACAGCATACTTTCTTCTCATAAGCTTGCTTCTCTCTGTCAGCATTCCTTGCCTCACAAAGCATTTCTTCTGCTCTATTCATGGGATTTTGCTTGTTCATGTCATCCACTCCTCGGGATCTGTAATGGTTCCTTTGCCAGCCCCTGACTTCTCAGGTCCTCCTCTGATGCATGCTGTCAGGTTGTCTCAGTATTTCTGGTTCAAACTCAGAAAACCTTATTAACCCAGTTCATCCCTTTATGCCATGCTACATCACAGATCTCCAGAAGTCTAAGGAATGACTACAGACCCCAGAGAGATCAGCTGCCTGAGCCAAGACCTACCATATGCATTTGGCCCACTCAACAACAGCTCAAAGTTAACACACAAGAGAATCCTTGCTTCCTCTGTCCCACCACCACATTGGTTCCTGTCTATCTTTTTCCATAATGTGAACCACCATCTGCTAAGCTGTTGTCCCCAAGTGACTGTCTTTGCTTCCTGTCACTCTCCACCCCAACCATCCACTCTCATGTATCAAAACTCATAAGATGTTTTTCTAAAATAAGCACAAACTCTATTTATTCTCCTTATTTCCATCAACAGTACCTTAATCTAGCATACTATTCTTTCGAATCTGGGTGTGTGGTTAAGGAGGCCTTCTGATAGCTCTAGCCACTCACTGTATATCTAATTCTGTGATTCCATTCATGAGAGCTCGACTCTCATGAATGGGCTGATGCCAATTATAAAAGGGTTTACCGCTATTTCTTTCTATTTCTCTTTCTCTCCCTCTCCCTCTCTCTCTCTCTCTCTCTCTCTCTCTCTCTCTCTCTCTTTCTCGATTCCTTGTCTTGCCTTATGGTATAAGACAACACCAAGACACTCACCAGATGCCACCACCAGGATCTTGTAACTGGGCTTCAGAACCATGAGCCAAAAAATTTTCTGCTCATAATAAGTTACTCGATCTGCGAAATCTAATAGTCCACATAGAGTAGTGGTGATCTTAAAATATACATTCCATGAAGACTTCACTCAAAATCCTTTACAGACTCTTATTTCTATTAGCATAAAACCCATTCCTTCTCCATGCCTCACAAAAGCCTTCATGATCTGCCTCCAGCCAATCTCTCCACCCTCATCTCATAGTATTCTCCCTACCTTCTCAACGTTCCAGCCACACAGCCCTCAGCCAGTGACTCAGACAGACCCTAGAGCTCCTCTCTCCTTTAAGGTCACTGCACACACTTCTGTTTGTTTGGTCCTCCTCCTGCTTCCTCTCTGGCTTCAGATCCCAGTTGAATGTGACCTCCTTGGAGAGGGTGTCTTTAGTAACCCTGACCAAATGGAAACACCCCAACTTCAAATCATTGTATTTCCTGATGCTTTTATATGTTTGCCTATCTCCCTAACTTGGTGGGAAGGGATCTACAAAGAACAGAGAAAAGGCAAAAGTCAAAATAACAAGGAAAAAAAAATCTTTAAAAGAGAAAGACAGAAAACTGAAAGAAAATAAACATGAAATTCTTAACATTACAAGGAAAAAACAAGCTCAAAAATTGAAATGTATGTGAGTGACCACTCTAGCCACTTATTTGTGAATCACAGGTAATGGTTCTTAATGTGTGTGCCTTTGAGGTTTATGTCAGTTGACTTTCCTTGAATTCTAGTGCCTACATGTCCACTAGTTCAAAAACTCATCAAAATCCAGCCTCAAAATGACTCAGAAGCATTTGGACGTGTCATTAAGAGCTCTTAGAAGAATCAAACACCTCTCTTCTGGTTGTAAGTTTGCATAGCAAAGATCTAGGACAAGTTTTGAAATAAAATCTCTCTCGTCCAGCCTTAGGTACATGAGGCATCACTGGGGACAATAGCCTGGCCTTTGTCCCATGCAGTGGCCCTTTGTGAGTCACAGGTGTTTGTGCGCAGAGAGCCCCACCAGAAAGGGGTTTATTGTGAGCAGTTCTTTCTTGGCAACTTGTTCCAAACCTGTTCAGAGAGTGCTTCATGCTGTACACCAAATCTCCATAAAAATCAAGAAACAAGAAGTTTTCTGTCCGCCTTCCCAACAGCCACGCTATGACATTGCTTTCGACAGCTCTGTGACCCCGTATTGTTTCAACTTCATTCACGACTCTCTTTTTCTTTCTTTTTCCACTGCTTTTTTTCTTAAAGCCTTTAGTGGCATTTGGCATTTTTTTTTTTAATCTACTGTAAGATAAAAAGGAGGGCAGCTTGGGTTTTTTTTTTTTTTATAACATTCTATGTGACAGTTTTTAAAAAAAAAAGGGGGGTCTATCTGCAGTTACTGTAGTAATGGTTTCAAAAAACACCTGCGAATAAAAGACACCATTGCAGTGTCTTCAGATTTCCCCCCTTCTTCCCTTAAAGTTGTTTCGTGGTCATTATAGAGTAGGCCTGGTAATGAATTTATGTGACAGCTATGAAGTTAGTATTAAAATTGTGAATGCAACCGAACAGTTTTCATGCCCTTACTATAAGATCGCCTCAATTTGCCACACAGCAGTGAATAGGGTAGAGTAAGGGGGGGGGTGGCAAATGAATGGGAGGAGGAGGGGGTGTGAAGGGGAGGGCTTCCCGGGAGGGGCAGCACGGTAGTCACCGGCGAGTGATTTATTTCTGATCTTCCAAAAAGGAAGGCCGAGAGAAGCTGCCTAAAGGACCCTGAAGCATGGGTGGGGGCTTGGGAAGGTGGGGGTCTCTTACACGTTAAATGGCAGCTCTAGAAGTGGGGACCGGGGCTGGGCAGTGGTAAAACCCATTCCTCCAGTCTTCCAGGCTCAGCCGTTAAATGCCAGCAGGGAGCAGATGTGGGCAGAGGCAGCAGAATGGGAAGGGGAACCAGGAGGGAGGGGGCGGTGGTCAGCGTTGATCTCGGTGGAAAAGAGCCACTTGGAGAGGGCTGGAAGCGGACTGGGTGGGAGTTGGGGGAGGGGAGGAGAATTTGGAGAGGGCATGCGGGGGGGGGGGGGGAGAGAAATGAGGCGACTGCAGAGAGTAGGGCGGGGCGTGTCCCGGTCCCGCCCCTCCGGCCCTCCCCGGCCCGGACCGTGCAGCCTGGGGGCGGCGGGAGGCGCGCTGGGCCGGCCGCGCGGGCTGCATTGTGGCCGCGCTCGCCTCCGCGGGGGACCATCTGCTCGCTGTCAATGCATCACCTGCTCGTCTGGGCCGTCGCCGGGGCAACGGGAGGCGGGGGGATTAAGGAGCGTGTGCGCCTCGGTCCCCGGGACTGACGACCGGGGCGGGGGATGGAGGGGGAGGGCGGGGACGCTCCTCCGTCGTCTCAGCCCCGAGACGAGAGTCGGGACGGAGTACTGAGGGGGTGTGTGTGGGGGGGACCGCGACCACCACCGGGGCTGGGAGTGTCCCACGGTCCGCTCTGAGCATCCGCCCGCGTCTACCTGCAGCTGCACGGGGCCGTGTCGCGAGCGCGCCGCCCGCCGCCGCCTCCTGCCCCTGAGCTGGCCCGCACCGCCTGGCCCCGGGGTGCGTGGGGGGGGGCGCGGTTCCGAGAGAGCCCGGCAGTCTCCCCGGCAACCACAATGGGGCCAGCAGCATCGCGGGGGACACTGCCCATCCTGCCCCTGGCCACCAGAGTCACCGAGAACTTCCACACCTCTCCTCCCTCACACTCCCAGGGAAGCAAGCCTTCAGGGTGAGGAGGGACACCTGCTTTTAGAGGATGGGAGGGGAAGTCTCTGAGGAAAAAAAAAAATCCCCAGAAATCCCGAAATACCCCCTTCTTCCATCCATGCCTCTTCCTGGAACTACACGTGACTAGGGCGTGCGCGAGGAGCGCCGCAGCCAGCAGCAGAGGGCAGAGCGAGGCTGTGGATGGGAACAGGGTCCACTTCCGATGCCTTGCAAGCTAAGTGCTGCGCTGTGGTTAGACATTTCCAGGATGTTCTAGTCTGGCCCTCTGCCCCATCAAACACCCCAGTTCCCCAACTAGTCAAGGACATAATTTAACCCACAAAGATCAGTGTTCACATATTCTTAGGCTTCATTCCTGTGTCTGACAACTGTTGAGTTTTAAAAAGAAGTTTTTGCTTTTTACACGCAGGAGGCAAAATGCTCTACACATACTGTTGAGTTTTTTTTAAAAAAATGTTATTTTCTTCTACGTGCAGGAGGCAAAATGCTCTACATACGCTAGATACTACTTACTTAAATATACTTCCTTGAGTTCTGCAAAAACGGAGTAAGAGACAGGGAATTAATCTCTTCAAATCACCTCTTTGTATTGAAGAAATTATTGAGCTGTCCATTCATCTCAAAAGTTCTTTTGTGCTTAATTCCGTTTCCTTTTTCTTTTCATTTTTCAAGGTAGGGTCTCGCTTTAGCCCAAGCTCACTTGGAATTCACTAGTTAGTCTCAGAGTGGCGTGGAACTCAAGGAGATCCTCCTACCTTGGCCACAAAGTTTGTTACTGACTCTGTTCATCTTCTCTAATAAAATCCAAGGGAAGTCTCATGATCAGCAAATAAAATTTCTCCTAATTTTCCCTAAATTTTATCCAAGACCGTCTAATTTATAGATGCAAATACCCTCAGTCAGGTTAATAATTAAATGAAATTTTTTAATATTTTATTTATTATTTATGAGAGAGAGAAAAATGAGTACACCAGGGCCTCTAGCCACTGCAAATGAACTCCAGACACATGCACCACCTTGTGTATCTGGGTTACATGGGTCTGGGGAATTGAACTTGGGTCCTTAGGCTTCACAGGCAAGCACCTTAACCACTAAGCTATCTCCCCAGCTCTAAATGAAATTTTTTAATGTTCTTGCCATGCAGCAAATGACCCTCCCATTGGTATGTTTTCTCTCTTTCATGAATGACACTCCCAGTGAATGAGACAGACTAATGTGTCACATATCATTAATGTGCAAGAGAAATCAGGAGCTAGCAAAATGTCTGTGGCTTTGACACAGTAGGTAAATGGATATATCTGTTCCAAAGATAGAGGAAATTCTACCCACCCCAAACTACTTGTATTTGTGACTCATAAAGTTGAGAATTCTGAGAAGCAGCCTGTTCTCTGATCCACGTGGTATCACTTTCAAACACAAAGGAATACAGAACTTCTAAGTGCTATTGTTGCAGGTTCTGAGAGCAACGGGGCCTTTCTCTGCTCTGCATAGGCTTTCCTTAAGAGTTAGAACACTAGACCACTCACTCCATAGTCATCAAGACCACCCAAGGCAGTGGATCTCGAGTTTGTTGTCTTGTGGTCCACGGAGAAAGGAGTGGCAGGAAGGCAAAGTAAGCAAGGGCTCGTTAGAAAAGAAAGTAAAAAGCAGGATGCTCCCAAGCTGGGAGGGGTCCACATGCATGGAGCAACTTCATATGTGTGGGCTCCTGATAGCTGCTGGGAAAAAGACCCACCAACTAACCTTGTTAGTGAGTCAACATGAATCAGGGCCTCTTCAGTTTCAGTTTCTGGAGTCTGTTCTCTGCACACAGAAAATCTCTGTGTTCATCCGCTCTGTCGGGCCATACAGGTATCTTTTAATTCTTTTGGAACTTATAGCCCTCACTACCTTCCTACAAAACAGGGGTTATTTTACTCCTAATTCCTATCTGTATCACTCACACTTAGAGGAGGCATAAGTTTGAGCCAACTATTCTATCGCTATGGACGGTAACAAGAAGCTGAGGCACACAAGGCTCCCTTGGTCCCCAGAGGTGCAGCTTTGCATGTAGGAACACCGTAAGAGTCTACAGCCACAACACCCTGAATACACCCAAGCTTTTCTGAACACTACGAGATGCTTTTTGTTCACTATTACTGCTCCTAGAGCTACTGACTTCCCAGCCAAAATAAGAGCTTTCCATCAAACAATCTGTGAGCACCTACCTTATGTCAGGCAAAATGGAGAAAGACTCCATCCTCCTGGAGTTCACTTTAATGGGCCAAACTTATAAAAAAGAAAGAAAGTAAAGTAAAAAGCCAGGAATGGTAGTGGCTTATGCCTGTGACGCCAGCATGCAATAGGCAAAGGCAGAAAGATGGCTACAAGATGAGTGTGGTCTACATAGCGAGTTCCAGGCCATTCAGCAAACAAAACAAAAACAGAATGCTGTGTGGTTTACTTGAACTAGGAAAAACAGTAGAATTTAAGCATTCACTACTATAAATACACAAACAAGTAATTATATGAAGTGTTAGATGTGTTAGCTTGATTGTGGTAGTTATTTCACCCTATATATATGGTCATTATTTCACCATATATATGTGAAAATGTCATACTTTTGTTCAATGCTGAAGATAAAAGTCAAGCCTCTTGTGAGTGATAGACATCTCTAGCCCTTGGTTTTCTGAGATAAGATCTTGCTATATAAGATCAGACCGGCTTTGGACTCTGTGTATCCCAGGTTGGCCTTGAACTCAAAATCCTCCTGCTTCTGCCTTCTGAGTGCTCAAGTTACAGGTGTGAGACACCATGCCCTGGTTTGTGCTTTACATTTATGGAATTTTTATTAATTATCCTTCAATAACCCTAGGGGAAGTTGTTTTCAGAAGAGACCACAGTGTGAACAAAAGTTTGTGGACGAAGCTGGGCATGGTGGCGCACACATGCCCACCTTTAATCTCAGCACTCGAGAGGCAGAGGTAGGAGGATTGCCATGAGTTCAAGGTCACCCTGAGAGTACATAGTGAATACCAGGTAAGCCTGGACCAGAGTGAGACCCTACCTCGAAAAACCAAAAATAAATAAATAAATAAAAGTTCGTGGGTGAATGTGTTTAAAGAACAGTGTGTATTAATATTAAATATTTCTCATTGTTGTAACCAAATACTTAACTAGACCAATGTAAGGGAGGAAGCGTTTATTTCCGCATACAGTTAGAGGTCACAGTGGGGAATGCAAGGCAGGCAGGGGCAGGAAACAGCGAGTGCCAGTGCTCAGCTAGTTTTCTCCTTCTTACACAGTCCAGAACTACCAGGCCATGGAGTGGCACCACCCACATTTCGGGTACATCTTCCTGCTACAATTAACCTAGTCTAGAAATCCCCGGTCCCACCTAGAGATTTGTTTCCATGGTGATTCTAAGTCGTGTCAAGTTAACAACAGAGATTAATCACTACAGGTGAGTGAGCAATTTATTGAAAGCAAAATAAGACAGTTCAGAAGAAAATGAAAAACGGCCTGATGGCTTGGAAGTGAAACAGGGTGTTAAGTGTTCAGGAAAGTCCTTGAACTCCCAAAGTCAAGGTTCATGTCTACTTTTAACCAAAGAGTTAGATAAAGTAAGACTGAGGATAATTATTCAGTTTATATTTATTTAAGGAAGTATGGGCTGGAGACATGGCTTAGCAGTTAAGGCGCTCGCAGTGAAGCCTAAGAACCCATGTTCAACTCTCCAGATCCCATGTAAGCCAGACACACAGGTGGTGCAGTGGCTATATATATATATATATATATATATATATATATACATATACACACACACACACACACACACACACACACACACACACATATATATATATATATATATATATATATATATATATATATATACATGAATATCTTTCTCTCTGTCTCTCTTATAAAAAAAGTACAAAACCAAGGGAAGGAAAATGAATACACACATGTGGTGTGAAAGGCCATGTGGTGGGACTAGAAGATACATAGAAAGAGAGTTAGACAGGAAAAAAAAGAAAGTACAAAGAGCTCCTGCCATGTGGAGGGCAGGAGGGGCAGAGAGCCCATGTGGTAATAGGGATCAGGCTGTGGGGGGAATTCACCAGACCCTGGAGGTTCACAAGTGATGAACAGGCAACCAGCAGAGCTCTCCCTCCCTTCATAAATGTATTTATAACCTTACTGTGGTGGGCTTTGCCTTCTGGCTCTGGTGAGCCAGAGTGAGAGTTGATTGGTCTGAGCTAGAGGCTGGCTCAGGAAGAGGCTAGCCATGTAGCCAAGTTCTAAGGGCTAAACTTGACCAACTACAATGTTAGGGTTAGATTTAAATCCTAGGAAAGAAAACCTACCTCCCAGGAAGGCACTCAGGTTTGAAAAAAAAAAAAAAAAACAAGTCTCAGGAACTCCTTTAAGCAAGAGATAAGTTAGATCATCCTTTGCTCTCTAGTAGGTGCAGACATTCCTGCATTTATTTTCAGGGGCCCAGTCACTCTAACTGCCTAACGAAGGTACTTAACTCCCTCTCAGAAGCATGTCGAGAAGGAGCTTGATCAGCCTGCCAATGTGGACATTGTCTGGAGGACCACGTGCCTCTCAAAACAAGAAGGATGCTTGTTTTAAGCATAATCTCATAAGAAACTCAAACAGAATAAAACATCCACACAGAATGATACTAGTTGAATCAGGGATGGGGCCTAACACTGTGTCCCCTGCCCACAACCTAAGCAAACATTGCTGGGACTCTAATGTCCCTCAGAACACTGAACACCTGTCATGGACAATGGATCCTTACTGAACATTATGAGACATCAGAGTGTGAGTATGGATGTAAAGAAGTCGGGATAAGCTGTTGAATGCTACTGAAATTGTGCAAGCACAAAACACTGTTGACTTACATGTGATCAGGGATATTGTCAGTGAAATGAAATAGGAAGGGATTTTGAAAAAAGAATCTATGACATATATGGTCATATTATGGTTTTTCTGCTTCAGGAAGGATAATTTCATCTCTGAAATATCTAGATTTCAACATTGTAAAATAACAATATATGATAATACCATTGTAATTCTTAGTATGGTCAACATTCCCACACTTGGAAAGGTTTCTGAAAAATGCCAACTTCTTTTGCAACATATCATAATACAGATTTGAGAATGATAAGATGTACAAAGACAAGATATAGAAAGGTAGAAAAAGAAGTCACAGATAGATAGATAGATAGATAGATAGATAGATAGATAGATAGATAGATAGAGAGGGAGGGAGGGAGGGAGGGAGAGATGAGATAGAGATATGGATAGAACCAACGGATCAATGGTTCAGTTCCTATGAGCTTTACTTCAAACTCCCTCAGATGTAAGAATTCAAATACTTTTCTTAAGTTCCATAAAATTTAACCTAATCACTTACAATTAAATCTATTTGTCCATTACAAGTCCCTTGTGGATGGAAGACTTGTGGTTCAAGGAATCTGTGACACTTGCAGACTAGATGAGACAAAATCTGCTCACACAAGCTGATGGAAGAGAAGTGCTAAGGGGGTTGCAGTGCTAGAGGATTCACAGGATGAAGATACCTGGCATTTAGCCAAAAGTGAAGACTATAAATATTAATCAGATGAGAATCAGTGTCACTCTCCTGCAATAAAGTTCTATAATTAAAAGGGTGGGCATTATGTTGTGCATGTTAGCACAATTGCTGCAAATAATACTCAATGTGAGTGGCTCCCAGGTGCTAGCAGGAACACAGATTCCTGAAGATGTCACCTAGCAGAAAGTTGACTGCATAAGCATCCACCCTATATGTCAAATTCAAGTGAGCCTTTAAAGTAAAAGGGGAGGAAATGCCAGGGTCTCAAAATCATGTTCCTGCCTTTTAGTGACAAGGAAGGCCACGGAAAGAATTGTGTGTTGACAAGCTTTATGAGCCAGACACTTGGTGAACACTTTGCATAGAGCGCGTCATTTAATCTTCACCTCAAACCTATAGAAAAGGCATCATCATAATGACATTTCAAAAATGAAGCTGTCTGGGCTGGAGAGATGGCTCAGCAGTTAAGGAACTTGCCTGTAAAGTCTGATGCCCCGGGTTTGATTCCTCAGTACCCATGTAAAGCCAGATGCACAGAGTGGTGCATGCATCTGGAGTCCTTCTGAAGCAGCTGGAGGCCCTGGAGCACCCATTCATTCTCATGCGTTCTCTCTCTCTTCCCCCCCCCCCTCTTTCTCTCTCTCTCCCTCTCTTATTTTCAAATAAATAAATATTTTTTTAAAAAGGCTGCCACAAAGGTGGTCTTGCTGTGCAAAATGTGGCTGTGGTTGAGTGTGTCTTCAACGGAGCACAGGTAAAGTATCCCCAGAGGTTGACAAAGTCACTAAATGATGAGATTAGTGTATCCCGTGGGGTACAGAGTCTTCCAATAGGATAGTGAGTTTTGAAGTGGGTAGAAGGCCAGGAAGGAGTCACCAAGCTCTCATTGGGGTAAATCAATAGTAACTCTATGTAGTGATCAAAGAAGGGCTAGGAGAGGGATTATTGAAGAAGGGAGGAGTACTGGTTTGAAGATGCAAGAGAACAAAATATGGCATTGTGTCTCTTTCTCCCGTCCTGGACACATTAGAGTTGAGAATGGATGAGAAACTTCCACTACATGAAGGTGCAGAACAAATCATGTCTTAGCAAGACATGGTGGCTCACTCGCAGTCCCAGCACTCAGGAAGCTGAGACAGGAGTATGGCTAGGAGTTTGAGGTCAGCCTGAGCCACATAGTGAGATCCTGTCTCAAAAGGAAAAAAAAATAAACAAACAAAAAAGGACTATGTTCTAGTTTTAGTTTGGTTCACAAATAAGGACGTTTAAGTGAAGGTCCTTAGAATGTGGAGGAGTTCTGATTGGGCCACTCTTTTAACCCTCCCTTGCCTACAGCCTAAAGTCTAAATCCTTGAAGTATATTCAAGGTTTGCATATGTTCTCATTCAGTAATGTTTGTGTGCATGCCAACTGATTGGTTCTTAGAGTCTGATAATACTATAGATTGTAGGGTTTGCCAATTTCCCTGGTGTAAATATTGCTACCTTGACTGATTCCAAGCCACATGTGACATAGTCAGTACAGAGTTAGGAAAATATGTACACAGTTAACTCTTAATGGGGAGAATAAGTCATCTATAGCACATGCTTCCCTTGACTATGCCATATCCTCTTGTCACTTCTTCCATTCTACTGTTTTCACAGATAGAGCTGCAAGCAAGACAGGGAAGATCATTGTGACAATTTACCTTTAGGTAGCTGTGAGGCAAATGAGGAGATCTTTCCCTACTCAAAGACCCCAAGCTGGAATTTAGAAGCCAAATACACCCCACAGTCATCTGTTATTTAGCCTGGTTTGTTAAAAAAAAAAATCTCTGCTAACCAGGTGTGGTGGCACATGTCTTTAATCCCAGCACTCAGGAGACAGAAGTAGGAGGATCACAGTGAGTTTGAGACCACCCTGAGACTACATGGTGAATTCCAGGTCACCCTGGGCTAGAGCAAGACCCTACCTCAAAAACTAAAAAAAGAAATAAAGAAAGAAAGAAAGAAAGAAAGAAAGAAAGAAAGAAAGAAAGAAAGAAAGAAATCTGGCTGGAGGAGAGATGGCTTATCAGTTAAGGGACTTGCCTGTGAAGCCTACTGACCCAGGTTCTATTCCCCAGTACCCATGTAAGCTAGATAGACAAGATAGTGCATGCATCTGGAGTTCATTTGCAGTGGCTAATCCACTGTGGCACATCCATTCTCTCCCCCTCTCTTTTCCTCTCTTTCTCTCTCCCTGCCTCTTTCTCTCTCTCTCTCTTTCTCTCAAATAAATAAATATTTGTAAAAATCTTTTCTAGGAGGATCACTGTGAGTTTGAGGCCACCCTGAGACTCCGTAGTGAATTTCAGGTCAGCCTGGGCTAGAGCGAGACCCTGCCTTGGAAAAAAAAAAAATCCTTTCTAATTATCTTAACAATATTTAAAAATCAGAAGACAAAATTCAAATTTTCCATAAATGGAAGTGAAGCTAGACAAATGATACTGCATAGATTTCTCTATAGGTTCTTTTCTTTAGAACCTAAATGCAAATATTATATAGTACAATTAGAGAGAAGTTCTGCAGTATCTCCAAAGCAGTTGGCTCATTAATTGAAAGTCCTCCAAAAAGAGAGTTATTGGGAAACAGTGGTATGTGATGGTGGAAAAGAAAAGTTCCCTCAGTTTTTTGAGGGAATAACTTTAAAAATGCTTAAATGGCTAAATTTACTTGGTGCAGTTAAGAATTAAACTTGGCTAGGGAAATGGCTCAGAGGTTTAAGGCACATCTCTCACACTTCAGCCAAGGGCCGCTGAAACCACAGAGGAGCTGGGGAGGTGAGCAAGAGCGCTGTTTCCATGGTGAGCCTGACAGTCAGCACCAGGGTGAAGGAGACAGACCCTGAGGATACTCAACACCTACCAAAAGCAGAGATGCAGAGGCTCCCAGAAGTTCATCACTTAAATAGACTTAAAGCACACCCACCACGGCTCAGAGAAAATTTGCAGAAGACGTAGCCAGAAAGATTGTAAGAGACACAGGTTGGGATGTCATGCCCAGAGGCATTGCCTCATCCCAATAATTGACTGCTGCTCCCACAACACATATCCCACAATGCCACGGGGAATACAAGCAACCCCACTGAGGAGGGGCCCTGAAGAATGGCAGGGAGCTATTTGCAACAAGATCTGATGTTTTGGAAATAGCCATGGGCAGTGTGAAGCAGGTCTGCTAAGGACTGCCTGCATGGAGACCCAATGGAGATATGAGGATGGATCATGGGTTGCAGTGGAGATGCCCAGACCACAGGATGGCTGCTAAGGAGAGCTACTGACCTGAATGAAGTTTTCCAGGACTGCGAGTAGCCTACATGGAGGGGCAGAATTGGAACTCCAGAGACTTGTTGCTGGTTAGAATTATCAGACTTGGAGATTTGTCACTGACTAGAGTTGTTGGACTTGGAGCTACAGAGTTTGATGTTTTCCCTGGTTGTTTTTAAATCTTGTATTTGCCTAATAGCATCTTTTGCAGTGTGAGCATTTATTCTGTGCCATTATGGGTTTTATGGTTTATTTTTGGTATTATGGCTCAGTTAAAAGACTTTGGACTAGGGGGATGTTTGAACATCATTGGGAATGATAAAAACTATAGGTATTTTTAAGGTTGGATGAATGCATTGCATTTTACATCATGTATGGTTATCAGTGTATGGGGACCAGCGGTGGAATGTGGTGGTTTGATTCAGGTATCCCCCATAAACTTAGGTGTTCTGAATGCTAGGTTGCCAGCTGATGGAGATTTGGGAATTAATGCCTCCTGGAGGCAGTGTATTGTTGAGGAAGGGCTTATAGATTTTATAGCCAGTTTCCCCTTGCTAGTGTTTGGCACACTCTCCTGTTGCTGTTGTCCACCTGATGTTGGCCAGGAGGTGATGCACCCTCTGCTCATGCCATCATTTTCCCCTGCCAACATGGAGCTTCCCATCGAGTCTGTAAGCCAAAATAAACCCTTTCTCCCCCAAGCTGCTCTTGGTCAGGTGATTTCTGCCTGCATTGTGAACCTGACTGCAACAGCCCTGAAAATGCATCCTAAACAATGCAGAAAGTATCCATGTATAAAACACAGATGGTACTGCAGAGAGAAGAAGATAGTAAGTTAAAGTGAGCTTCCAAGCGTGAGCCAGCTAGCATCATCAATTGCAGGCAGAACAGGGTACTGGTTATTATACATGGCTAGTCTATCCTTAATCCAACTCCTGTTTCATCCTGAATTCCCATTTTAAGCAATGCAACTCTGCTTTCAGAGGTCACCCATAGAAGTGAATATAAAAAAACATCTTAACAGAGAAGCTTTCCCTTCCATGGACAGAACAATCCTCACATCCCTTTTCATCTTGAACCTTTAGACTTTCTAAACCCAGGGAATTCTGTCTCCGAGTCATAATTCTCTTCACACATCCCCCCCTCCACAAGCACAATGATGAAATTACAGTATCAGATTGTCACCCTGGGTGCCTTTTCTTTGTAATGCTAACACCAGAGAGGTCAGATCACAGATGTTCAACAACGAGAAACTTTAATGCAAAATCAATAGGCTTATATTTTGCCCCTTCAATGCTGCAATTGAGTTCTGCATCCATCTTAATCCCAGTTGCACACCACTGCAGTCCTCTTTTATGTTCTGTCCATACATGTCATGTCTAGACCCTGGTCTAATAAGGAAATAAGTATTGTTGCTGTGTATCCCAAAGCTAATGAGAGAAAGACATTACACTACCACACTGGGGAGTTGTAGGGGTCTTCTTTCTAACCTCTTCCCATGAATCCAGGGAGAGAGGTTGACTATCAAGAGGCTCACAGGCAAAACCCTGTCATTTAAAAAAAAAAAAAAAAAACAGAAACCCAGAGGTGGAGAGTAGGATGAGAACACAGTGGGGAAGAAAAGATAATTTCATTCAGCCAAGACCTTTCTCCGTCCAAGCCCACCAGGTTGTATATATTACTATGTACAGCTTTCCCTATGTCACTAAGATCACAACAAAGTGACTCAAAGGATAAAACAAGGTACTAGATTTCATTACAACTTCATGTTAGACTCAGTAATGGTTGGAAAGGTTAAGTAAAAGAGACACATAACTCATATATGTTTGCTGTATAGTTGAAATTTTATTTTGTATAACCTTTTCATATATGTCACATATAGCTATTGTGGTGGTTCAAATGCAGAGTTCCCCCATAGACTCAAGTTTACGGTTAAGTTTCATACTTGATCCCCAGATAGTGGAGCCTTTAGGAGGTGGAGCCTTGCTGGAGGAGGTGTGTCGCTGAGTACATGGCTTGCAGTTTATTAGTCCACTGTTGCTGCCTCCTTCCAGCTGCTGTGACAGGATGTGAAACTCATTTGGCTGCTCCTGCCATGGTGAAATTTCCCCTCAAAACTGTAAACTGAAATAAATCCTTGCATGAGCCACTTCCGATTGGGTGTGTTGTCCCAGCAAGGAGAAGGTAACTGCTACAATTATAGTATATCATTTATAATAACCAGGCATTCTAAAATATGTGTAACATGTACAATGCATGTGTGTATATTTAACACAGGTATATGTATTCACATACATGTACATATATGTACATATATGAAATTGAGGTGTAAAAAAAGTCACAGTAACCAGATGTGGTAGCACACACCATTAATGCCAGCACTGGGTAGATAGAAGTAGGAGTATTAATGTGAGTCTGAGGTCAGTGAGACTACATAGTGAATTCCAGGTCAGCTTGGGCTAGAATGAGACCCTACCTCAAAAAAAACAAAACAAAAAAAAGTCATACTGTAAAAACAACCTTTGACCCTTCATCTAGGGTCATGAAGTGCTCCACAGTGGCCACTCCATTGCTCAATCACCTTTCCTCTCCTCCCACCTCCACTCTCCCACTCTAGAGACACACATTCTAAAGACATAGGAAGTGTGTTGCATTACTCAGAAGAGCCAGGGACTTGCCAGTGCATCTTGGGAAGGTACATGTGGGAACAGGATAAAGCAGAGAAGGTTCCTTGGGCCTCAGGATGACTGATGATAGCAATACCCCTGGTAAGAAAATGTAATTTTCAATAGAACTGTTTTCTCTTGGAGAGGCTAGGCATGGTGACAAAGATACACAGATGACAGCCCTAAAGTCATTTCTATTGCAAAGTTGAACTCTTGCCTCCAATAGGCTTAAATTGACTTTACAAAGCAGATGTTCTGAAATAACTTATATTTTATTTTATTTATTTATTTGAGTGAGACAGGGAGGCAGATGAGAGAGAGAGAGAATGGGCACACCAGGGCCTCCAACCACTGAAAATGAACTCCAGACGCATGTGCCACCTTGTGCATCTGGCTTATGTGGGTCATGGTGAATCAAACCTGGGTCCTTTGGCTTTTCAGGCAAGTGCCTTAACCACTAAGCCATCTCTCCAGCCCATACAAAGCAAAAGTTCTGGATGTAACCAGACCTGCTGTCTTCAGACAGCAGCTTGGGAAATAAGTAGGTTAGTATTTGGGGGTGCTTCTGGGGAGCATTCTCCTGAGAACTCTGGCAAATTTGATTGTCTTCCTCCTACTACATTTCCCATATGATTTTGGTTTCTTTTAAGTTTAAGAACATGGTTCATCTTGCATGCCCTTTCAATAAAACATAGGAAATTTGTAATGGATGTTGGCATTGGAGTTGGGGGTGAATTGATTTTTAATAGGTTAAAAGATCGAGCCACCATGGCTCCACCTGCCCAGCATTTATTCTCCCACCTTTAAGTGGGGATCTGTTGACTCTCTCTTGGAGACCTCCTCCCTCACTGTGTGTTCCTGTGGCTCCTAGAGGGCACATTTTCTGGCACAGCGAATGACTCAGAGGAGGACTTGGGGCCCAAGGCAGGCCAAGAAGTCAGATGTTTGCATGAACCCTATGACAAGAAATGCTCTTTCTGCTGGCTGTGTAGAAAGGAAAAGTGAAGTTTTGTTTGACATTTTTTTGTTGCCAGATGAAAAGAGATTGGAGTAACAGGAAGAAGAACAGAGAAAGAGACAGCTATGAGCGGAGGTGAGGAGAAAGAAGGGAAGAAAGAAAAAGAAGAGAGGAGGGAGGGAGAAGGGCCATGTCTGTACTATCTACCCCTAGATTTCAGTTTTATGAACAAATACACGTTTGTCTAGGCCTGTCTGAGTTTTCTACCCCCTTACAATGGAAATAAAATTCTGATTAATAGAGCTGGGCGTGGTGGCGCACGCCTTTAATCCCAGCACTCGGGAGGCAGAGGTAGGAGGATCGCTGTGAGTTCGAGGCCACCCTGAGACTCCATAGTGAATTCCAGATCAGCCTGGGCTAGAGTGAGACCTTGCCTCGAAAAACCAAAAAAAAAAAAAAAAAAATCTGATTAATAAATCTAGCCCTATGATTAGACTTCTCTTCAACCAAAACAAGAAAAAGATTTCCCCTGAGATTAGGAAATGGAGTCCAACTCTAAAGAGAGATTGTAGCTCAGCTCAGGAAAGGAATATAAACCAGAATTGAATCACATTTGCTCTAAATTTATCATTAGAAATGACATTCCCTCCTATAAAAAAAATTTAATGAATGACAGATACAAGTTTGTGTGACAGGTTCTGAGAAATTACAATGAGCAAGAAATATGTCTGCCTCATGACACTCACATTCCAAAAGAGAAAATCAGTATGCATGCATTCTGCTGCATGGTGAGAAGTGGCTTGGAGAAAATAAAACAGGGTACATGAAACAGGGAGTGAGGACTCTATGATAGGGAGATCACTCTGAAAAGCTGACATTTGGGCAGAAATGAGGAGAGAACGTGAGGTGGAGCCTTGAAGCTTTCCTGCCAGGAAGAAGAGTTAGTGCAAAGGCCCAGAGGTGTGAGTGTGCAATGTAGGGCTGTAAGCAGTGTGAGTGTGCAAGGCAGGGCTGGGAACAGTGTGGCTGGAGAGGGTGAACTAGGAGACAAGGAGGGAGGCTAGATCCCAAAGGACCCTTGCAAGCCTGCTAGGAACTTTAAGCTTCCATTCTGAGTAAGGTGGGCATCATTGGAACCAGGAATGATACACCCTGACTTCATTTAAAACACTGCGCAGCCGCACGTGGCGGTGCACGCCTTTAATCTTAGCACTCAGGAGGCAGAGGTAGGAGGGTTGCCATGAGTTCGAGGCCACCTTGAGAATACAGAGTTAATTCCAGGTCAGCCTGAGCTAGAGTGAAACCCTACCTTGAAAAACCAAAAAAGAAAAAAAAAAAACACTGCTCTGTGGAGGATGGGGAAGAGTGCTTTGGATTGCTGTGTGAAATTGTCATAAAAAAAAAACAATGTAAAAATAAAAACCACTGTATGAATCGCTCTTATTTTGGGTTCTCATAGTTCCAGAACAGTTCATCGGAGACTGACCATTGCACCCAGGCAGTATTTGGAGAGGCTTTTTGGTTGTCACCTCAGGCCAGGAGGATGACACTGGTCCTGCCCTCTAGTGGGTGGAGGCCAGTACTGCTGCTAAACATCCTAGAATGCACAGGAGTCCCTCTTACTCCCATACTCACGCTCACCCCTGCCCCCAGCAAAGCATTATCCAACCCAGATATCTACAATGCTGAGATTGAAAAGCCCTAGACTGGACTAATGCTCAACCCACTGTGTTCCTATCCTATGACTCTTAAATCTATAACAAATATGAAACCAGAGGACACTTTGAGTTTGATTATCTTTTTCTTTGGCTGGTCATTTGAAAAGCAAAAATTTTACTTGCTGTTTTGCATGTAAGCACAACTTGTTGGGAAAAAATGATAGTGGTCTATACTCTCAAAGCTGATCATCAGGGAAGAAAGTGATGTGAAAAAATGATCATGGGTTTACAACAGGAAAGCTTTTTTTAAAAAAAAAAAGACAGTTTTTTTAAAATATATATGAAAACTGTTATTCCAGGGAAATAAAAGTACCTGGCACGGATTTTGCTATGAGGAGGAAAATGCCTTTGAAAGCCCAACTGATTGTATAATTAAGTGATAATGAATGCAGAGCCGTGCTTTGTATTCTATGCCAGCACACTGGACTTGAATCTGAGCTTGAAACTCTAAATCCCTCTGTGCTCTGGCCCCTCATCAGTGAAGTGCTAATCAGGGCCTTTGACTGTTACACAAGGCGATTCCGAAAAGGAAGGGAACTACAAGTATTCTGTTTTCAAACTGCCTACTTCCCGACGGCGTGCTGAGCGGTGTGTGCAGACTGCGCTCAGTGATGAGGACTGCTTCACAGGGACAAAGTGGCCCATAGCGTGCGATGCTGCGTGCACAACAGAATGTCATCTAGTCATAACAAGGAAAGAGGCGGTGCATTTCCATTGCATGTGGGAAAAAGGGACGTTCTCTGGATTTTAGTTCACCTGGTGATTTCACTTAGAGAAAGACTAAGTTACACTATATTTTCCTACTCTAGCTAATGTGGTGCATAAAAAAGATAAGGTGGGGCTAGCGAGATGGCTCAGTAGGTGCATGAGCCTCAGTTCGATTCCCAGGACTGACTTGAAATGACAGCAGAACTGCACATGCCTGTACCCCCAGCACTGGGGGAACAGAGACAGAAGGGTCACTGGGGCACACTGACCAGCTAATCTAGCTGGGGACAGGGCAAGCTCCAGGTTACACGTTCAGTGGCAAACCCTGTCTCAAGGAAATGAGGCAGAAGATAGATAGAGGAGGACACCCAATGACTTCCTTTGGCCTCCACACATGGGCATGAAGTGTACTCATCTACAAATACACATGCATACACTACATGCACAGACACACACACACACACCAAGAAAGAAAAGAAGGAAGAAAGGAAGGGAAGAAAGAAGGGAAGGAAAGAGATTGGAAAGAGGCATATATGTACTGAGTTGAGCTTTGTGCTTGGTTATAGAGACACAATGTAAAATACAGAGTGCCTAGAAGCTTGCTTTAACAAAAGTTGTAGAACCTTTTTAAAAAAATCATTGCACTGGGCTGGAAAGATTGCTTAGTATTAAAAGCACTTGCCAGCAAAGCCTAAGGACACAGGTTCAATTCCCCAGTACCCATGTAAGCCAGATACACAAGGTGGTGCATGCGTCTGGAGTTCCTCTGCAGTGGCTAGAGGCACTGGCGAACCCATTCTTTCTCTCTCTATCTCTCTCTCTCCTCCACTTTCTCTCCCTGTCTCAAATAAATAAATAAAATATAAAAAATCATTGCACTGAAATCACAATAAATGACCTGAAAACCTAATAAATTAACAGCTGCTCAGCTATTTAGTACTTTATCATAATAATGAAAGTGCACCACACAGTTGAGTCGTGGGGAGCCAGCCATTCAGAGAAGTTATGCTCTTAACTTGATGTAAAAAGAATAAAGTTAGACAGAAATCTGGGTGGGTTTTTTTTTCTACACAAATTGGTATTTTCTCAAAGAAGAACTAAAACCTAAATTCCAGTCACAAATTGCTCAGGAGGAAAACCCAGTGGGAAGCCAAACAGACCACAGAATACAAGTTCAAGTAGCATTTTATAAATAAGGCTTCAGTGTTTGAAGAAAAATGGAGCTCTGTAATAGGAGGAGGGGCAGGAATGGCAGAGTAAGAAAACATATTTATCAATTTAACTCACCTGGTATCTACCAGGTACAACTGAGGGCACGGGTTCTTGCATAGCTTTGGCCATGGGTATATGGTGCAGGACAGTGGAATCTTGGGAGAAAACCAACAGCCTTTGGACTACTCAGATCATCCAGGAAGAGCAGGACATGAGTCCCACAAGGCTGCCCACCCAGGCTCTCCAGTCATACGATCCCTACACCGGGATGACATGCAAACAGACGGGAGAACTTTGGTCAAGCCGGCTTGGTGACATGGTAAGGGAGCAACTGGATCTGATGGAACACTGGGAGACCATTGCAAACACTCAGGCATTCAAGCCCGTCTTACAGATATTTCTGGACTCCCAGTGCCTCAGCTTAAGATGTCTTGGCTTGACACTGGAGCAAAAGCAGCATGCACTCGGTAGGAAAACCATAGTTTCCATGTTGAATTTTGATCTTTCCCCGTACTTGTGATATTCAGTACGACTTGCGGTTTGGTTAGAGTGTTCCTCCCAGCCCCACAGCCTTCATCTCGGTGGTACTGTGGAGGGGTGAGTGGGTCCTGAGGGCAGAAATCTCATAGCCAAATGGACTAAATGGAGGTGAAGTCGAGTTGGTTGAAGTAGGTCACTGACTTAAAAGGGAATGTTTTGTCCTTGGACATGTTCTCTCTCTCTCTCTCTTCCCTATCTCTGTTTTCTGGCTGCCAGGATATAAACAACCTCCTCAACTACACTTTCTCTTGGCAAGACAGTAGGTTGAGGAAAGAAAGGCATCAAAATTAGCATATGAGGACTGGAAAGCGTGCTTAATGGTTAAGGTGCTTGCCTGCAAAGCCTAAGGACCCAAGTTCTATTCCCCAGTACCAAGAAAGCCAGATGCACAAGGTGGTGCATGTGTCTGGAGTTTGTTTGCAATGACTAGAGGTGTGCCCATTCTCTCTCTCGTCTTTCTCTCTCTTTCTCTCTCTCATGCACACACTCTTAAATAAAATAAAATAATAAGCACATGAAAGAAGACAGTTGGCAGAAAGACTGGAAATGCCTCCCCACTGGGGCTAATGTAAGTGACATAGCCCTAGACCTCCAAATGCAGGAGAAAGTCAGCATTACGTCATGGCCCCTAAAGGGTTATAGCTCTCATGGCCCGGGGGCACTGACCTTTCTCCAGCTCTGGCCCATTCCATTCTCTGAAGTGTTTTTCTCCCTTAATAAACTATTTATCTTTCTGTTACTACACACATGTCTCTGTCCAGATCATTGTTCAAGAACCCAGAAGTTCCAGAAGGTGCCCACTAGACTCTGGTCCCCAGCTCTGTAACACTCTTGTTGCTGCAATGTTCTGCCTCACCACAGGCTCAGCACCAGTGGAGTCAAGTGACCATGAACTGTTTGTAATGCCACATTTCTTTTTCATTTTTTAAAAATCATCACAAATCAGAAAGCGAAATGGAAAACTGATCAATAATCAAGAGGAACTTGGGGCTAGGGAGATAGCTTAGTCAGTAAAGTGCTTGCACTGAGGATATGAGTTCAATCCCCAGAACCCACGTAAAATAAAAAGCTGCATATGATAATAAGAGCTTATAATCACAGCACTAGGGAGGTGGAGGCAGGTAAATCCCGGAGCTTGCTGGCTAGCCAGTCTAGCCTACATGGTAAGTTCCAGGCCAGTGGCAGAGCCTGTCTCCAAAAGGTGGGTGATGTTCCTGAGGACTGACACGTGAGGTTGTCCCATGGCTTCCACATGCATACACACACAAGTACACATACATAAAGAGGCAGTAGAAATACCTTGGTGCCCTTGAAGGCCCAGGAGAAATTAAAACAGGATATAAGCACTAAAGAATTTGAGAATCATGATGAAGACGCAACAGATATTATTTTGAACTCTGAGTCACAACTTGTGTCACAGACTACCAGAGTTTACTGCTTGTATCATCAGGGCTGTGGCTTATACATAAAAGAATTATTTAGGCTGGCTTAAGCAAGAAAGAAATTCATGAAAAGGTGCTAGTGACTCACAGAATCTTTGATAGGGATGAGGAGCCAGAGAGGGCACTCCAGCCAGGATTCCCGGCTGAGCCAAGGAATGCTCTAGTGAAACATCATTGTCATGATGATGAGCTACAGACTTCCATGAGACCAGTAAACTCTCCTGCTTCTGCCCCAGAAAAAGTAGACAACATGGCCTCCACTGGTCCCCCACCAACCCACAGTGTGTGTGCAATTCTTCATATATCACTAGCTTTCGGATAGAATCGCCTGTGGGTGGGCCCAATTTACAGAACATAAATCACATATATGTATGCTAGATACAAAAGTCTAATCCCAGGTGAGGCATTTTCCTTCAGCTTTGAAAAGAATTTATGAGGTAAGGTTAGAAACTTTTTGGCGAAGCCTTCCCCAAGGATCTCAGAAGGAAATAGTCACTCTCTTCCAAATTGTGAGAGGACTTTTACAGTGATTTTCTGTCTCTCTTATGACAGTGAATCCTTTATTTTGACATGTCTTGTTGCTCTCTGTTTTAAGCTATGGTCTGCATTGTGCCCCATTCACTTCCTGGTTCCAGTAGAGATAGTACAATACATGGTACTTTTAAAAACTGATTAAGTGGGAGGGAATCAGGCTGAGAAGGTTCAAGTGCCTTGAGTCTCTGCATACCAAAACCCAGCACAGAATGGAATGGCCAGAGCCCAAGAAAATGAACCAAGGTTAACAACTTAGACACTGTCCACCAACCTCTAAGTAGGAACTTTCATCTGTTATAGCTTAATGTCTTCTTCAAAACCCACATTGAAATATAATTGCCAGTGTTGCACTATTGAGAGGTGGGACCTTAACACATCTCAGGTCACAGAAACATTGCTCTCCTGAATGGATTCATGCCATTTCTCTGTTGAATTCAACCTCCATCCTTCCTCTGTCTTGTGCCTGATCACTTTACTCCTCCATCACACTCTGATGCTACAAGGAGGACCTCTCCAGATGCCAGCATCATGCTTGGTCTTCTCTACCAACAAAACCATGAGCCTAAGAATCTTCTATGGCCCATAAATTACCCAGTGCCTGGTTCTCTGTTAGAGTGTCTGTTGTGATTTGAAAGTGAAATGTCTCCTATAGGCTCATGTGTTTAAATACTTGTTCCCCAATGGGTAGCATTGTTTTGGAAGGTTGTGGGATTTTTAGAAGATGGAGATTCACTCGAAGAAGCCAGCCACTGGAGGTGAGCCTTGAGGTTTGATAGCTGCACCCTACTTCCTGTCTGCTCTCTGCTTTCTGATTATGGACATGATGTGACCAGCTGTCTCGAGCTCCTGTTGCCATGCCTTCCCAGTCATGGCAGACTGTGTACCCTCTTCAACTGTAAGCCAGGATAAACCTTTCCTCCCTTAAATTGCTTCTTGTCAAGTAGTATGTCCCAGCAACAAAAAGGGCATCTAATGTGGCATGTGAAAATGGGCTAAGGCACCACTTTTCAAGCCAGCCCTTGCTATGGTGCCAGCTATGCCCAGGCAGTACCTGGCAACCTTGCACCACTGCTGCATACATATTGAGGAGTCAGGTAGTTTTGTTAGGTAATTTAGGGTGACTGGGCCCCTGAAAGCAAGAAGCAGGGATGTCTTTGGTCCTATCCTTGCAGTCTCCCCACTCTGCTAGAGATCAAAGTGTGATCGGACTTCTTATCTCTTCCCTATCTGTTTTTCCACAAACAACCTGAGCCCCTTCTTAGAGGAAGGTGTCCTTTCCTAGAATTTAATTCTAACCTTGACATAAGTTCAGCCTCCCGCCAAAACTTGGCATCATGGCTAACCTCTTCCTGAGCAGGCCTCTAGCCCAGACCAATCAGCTGTCTCTCTGGCTCACCTAAGCCGGAAGGTAGACCCCACCAACATAAAGGTTATATAAATATATTTACTAGGGAAGGGTGAGCTGTTTTGGCCAGCTCCTGAACCTCCAGGTTATGGTGAGTCTCCCACTGAACTCTACCCCCATATGGGCTCTTTTCCCCCTTCTGCCCTCCACATTTTCCTTCTCTTGATTTTGTACTTCCCTAAATAAATATAATAATTTAATAATTATTCTTCTCAGTCCTATTACATTTAATTCTTTGGTTAAAAGTAGACAGGAACTTAGTATTTGGTGTTCATAGACTCCCCATAAACCCTGTATCAATATGGCTCATGATTCTTTAGCACAACCCCAACCAGCCATCATGACATAGCAAATTTGGAAGAGAGGTGATCCCTGACCACTGGGAGGTGAGACCTGGTAAATAATGCCCCCTTTTCTATATCTAAGGAAGCAGTTTTGAGGTGCAATCTACACAGCTTTGAGTGGATCCTACACATGACTGCTTTCCCATTACCCTCATTATGACCAGATCACATGAACACATCCTTGGGCTGGCTTTCACTCCTTCCATCTTAAAACTATTTCCTCAGACATAGTGCCTGCCAACAAGCTCTCATCTCATAGAGTACAGGACACATCAGATCCACTTCTGTAGCCAACTCCTGTTCTTCCATGCTCAATGGGTCAGCTTGGGAACAACACCCACTGCCACAAGGATTACAAGAGGAGGTAGCATCTACCACACTCTGTGGCTAGATAAGCACAAAGTTGCCCATATCACAGAGGGAAAGAATCCCAACATTGTAAGGTTTAAGGGCTTTGTTCATAGCAAGGCCATTCCCTACGTCTAACCAGGCTTTCTATCAGTAGCTAAGATGCACGAGACCTCTCTTCAAGGTGCCCACCTAGAGTTCAGTCCCTTTCAGGCAGTGCCTTCCAGTAACCTAGAGATCTGGGGACTATTGCAAAAGCCTTTAGTAATTCATTTGAGCATTGCACTTTGCCTGCTATAGTGTTTTAGATCAGGTGCCCCCGCCCCATAAACTCATGTGCTTTGAATGCTTGGTCGCCAGCTGGTGGCAATTTGGGAGGTGAAGTTTTCCTGGAGGAGATATGTTACTGGGGGAGGGTTTAGGGGTGTTATAGCCAGCTCCACCTTACCAGAGCTCAACTCACTTTCTTGCTGCTATTTTTCTACCTGCTGTGGCAGAGGTGATGTCCAGCCCCTGCTCATGCCATGCTTTCCCCTGCTATCATGAAGCTTCCACCTCAAGACTTGTAAGCCAAGATAAACTCTTTCCTCCCATCAGCTGCTTTTGGTTGGGTGTTTTGTCCCAGAAATGTAAAGACAACTACAACCCATGCCTCATCATTTTCATCAGACCACCTATGTGTGTGGAGGCTGTTGCATGTAATCAAACAGAAATTTATTTGGATATTATTTAAATAGTCTTTGGCCATGATGTATCACCTCCATCAAAGAACAGGTCACACCCCAGTTTGAAAGCTACTTGCAAACTGAGTCAGTATCATAAAGAGATGCTATATTCCAAGAGCTCTAAGGGAAATTCAGTAAAACAAGAATTGCTTAATAACAGTTTCTAAACTGTGAGCATCTGCATATATTTACATTATAAGCCTGGTCCAGAAGATTAATTAACCAATTGACTTACCTCTCAACAACCCATGAAAAGGTGTTATTGGTCCCATTTTAATGGTAAGAAACTAGATCCAGAATGTGTAAGGAACTTGCCCCAGACCACAGATATGATAAATGATGGAGCTCAGGTCTGGGCTGAGGTCTATGAGGACTTCCTGTCACCATAATTCTATTCACTGAGCAGGCATGTTTGGGGACATTCCATGTGCTATAAACTCAGGATAAGGCAGTGTAATTATACAGCCTCCATACCTCGAAAAATGTTCCTTCTGCTGATTCAATTGAATTATTCTATCTTTTGCTAGCTAAAGTGAGTTTATAAGGTGGAACAGAATCTAACCTCCTTTAGTTCCCTTTCATAGCCCCAGAGACTCATCTCACCTGGCTTGTTTCCAAGGATCTCTTGATCTTTTATCATCCACTTTTTCTCTGGCCTTCAGCACACCTACAAAGGAAGATGAAATGGGAGACAAGCTCCATCAGTTGAGTCTCTGCAGTTGCCCCAATCTACTCTGTGTGCCAGGGAAGAGATCTTGGTCATGCAGAGAAAAATCAGAAAGGACAGAGTCCCACCACTTCCAGCCATGCTGGTCACTGGTCCATATACCAAGTGACAACAAGAAAGAAATGCATTGTCATATTTTCTGAGTATGCTACAGTCTGAAAGGGAGAGAACTCTAGGTGGACACCTTGAAGAGAGATCTTGTGTATTTTAGCAACCAATATAAAGCTTGGTAGGAAATGTCCTTGCTACTTCAAACATAGCTTACACACCCAGAAAACCTGCTTTGCAAATCTCCTCACACCCTCCTCCACTTTCACAAGCCCAGCACACCGTGGGCAAGCCCTCTTTTGAAATGCCAGCAGTGAACAAACCCAGCAGCCCCAGGCAGCCATCAACCCTGTCACTTATCAGAATGACTGTCGTGACACAGTGAGGCTGGACCAAATCAACTTGGGTTGATTTGAATGTGTAATTCACTACGTATATTTATCTGTCACAATGCCCTGGGCCATTTGCTGACAGGGTGTGCCGTGATGAATGGCCACTAAGGGGCAGAACGAACAGAAGTAATGTTCCCAGGTCCATCAACAGATAGGCCTGAATGTAAGTGCCAAAGCAGTTACGAGAATTCAAGAAATGTTTTGGGCATGCCTGTGATGTCGCAGTGACAAGGGAAGCTCAGCATCATGGGAATCTACATCTGGCCTTGATCTGGGTTGTCTTGTCCCCAATCCACAGGATGCTAAGTCACACCTGACCCAATATCTGTACTTATCTATTAGATAATGTTCTTAAGCCTTAAAGAAGCAGGGTGTCAAATGCCCTTTGGGCTAGTGATTCAGCATCCATAGAAATTTATCCGAATGCATGCAAAGATGGGACACAGGCTGCTTGTTACAGATGACATGACGATAAAGATGATAATGATAATGATGACAGGTGGAGTTCAGCACTGGTCCATACACCTTATATAAAACCAACTCAGTTTATTATCATAGTGACTCTATGAGATAAAATATGATTGTGACTATTAGAAAATAATATTACCACTATTATTATAATCAATATATTGTGACTTCCACTTTGGCAAGAAGAATGTAAAAGCCAAAGGAAGGGTAGGACTGCTTACAATGCACCAGACACAAAATGGCCTGGATATCCATGACCTCAAAGTATCTGGTACTACCTACACAAGACCAGTATAATAGGAGGAAAAGATGATGACATCAAAATAAAAAAAAGACTGATTGAGAGAGGGAGAGATATGATGGAGAGTGAAGTTATGCAGGGGAAAGTAGAGGGAGGGAATTATCATTATCATGGCTTATTGTCTATAATTATGGAAGTTATCAATAAACAAAAGAAAACAAAGCATCCATCAGTCATGTAATTTCATCAATTTCAAGAGGCAGGTTGCATTCAGAGACTGTTCTCTCAACTGACTATGCAAGCTGCAAGGAACTGGCTACCTGCATCATCTGGCATTTTTGTAGAGCTTTCCATTGAATCACCCCTCAATCTTCATCCAAAAGAAATGATGGGGCCCCCTAGTCACATTCTTGTAACAAAACTGCCAACCTGTCTTTGAAATATAACCCTCAAGCAAAATCGGGCATGGTGTTTGGTTTTTCTGTATTTAAGGTGATGTGATTATCAAAATCAGTATGCACTGTAGAACGTGGGGTGTCTGTTGGGAGCTTCCATGCTGGCATGAGGGCTCTGACTCCAGTTGATGGAGAGGGAAGAGCAAAATGTCAACTAGCATAACTCATGGCTTTTGGGTAAGTTTAACCACATATGTTGTTCCAGTGGGGGGAGGGTTTATGATTGGTCCTATGTACAAGGAACAAAAGAGAAACTTACTAAAGTCATTTGCCACAGCTATGGACTGAATTGTGCCCTAAAAATTTGTACACCAAGGCCACATTGTGACTGTATTGGAATAAGGAGGTGGTTAAAGTTAAATAAGGTCATTAGAGTGGACCCTAATCCAGGAGGGTTATCTTCTTATAGAAAAGATGCATAAAGAGCCGGGCGTGCGTGCTGGTGCACGCCTTTAATCCCAGCACTTGGGAGGTCAAGGTAGGAGGATCACCATGAGTTCAAGGCCACTCTGAGACTACATAGTGAATTCCAGGTCAGCCTGGGCTAGAATGAGACCCTACCTCAAAAAAAAAAAAAAAGATGCACAGAGGTTCTCTCTCTCTCTCTCTCTCTCACACACACACACACACACACACATACACACACCTCAGTCTGAGACACGTAGCATCCACAACTATGAGGAAATGTTTCTGCTACTTCAGAAACCCAGCCTATGGTACTTTATTGTGGCAGCTTGAGCAGACAGTTGCGCCCAAGGTCACATGGCATCAGACAGCAGAACAGAGTCAAAGTCCACACTTCCTATCCCTCATCCCTGCTGTCTGCACTTGACACCATTGGTCCCCACACAACAGCATCCACTTTCTCCTTTACTCAAGAACCCCAGGTGGTGGCTGGAGAGATGGCCTAACAGTTAAGGCACTTGCCTAAGGATCCAGGTTCGGCTCCCAAGAACTCACACAAGCCAGATGTATAAGGTGACTCATGTGCAGAAGGTCACACATGCCCACAAGATGTCACATGCATCTAGAGTTTGATTGAAGTGGCTAAGAGACCCTGTTGCACCAATTCTCTCTCTCTCTTTCTCTCTCATAAATAAAACATATAATTAAAAAATAATTTTTTTTAAAAAAAGAATCCAAGTTGAGTTCCGGCCGTCTGTACACTAGTCCTGCTCTTCTTCAATTCTGTGGTCTGAGCATCGAGAAAAGTGCAAGAGCGAGTCCACTGAAAGATTTCTTTACAAAGCGACATTCAGAAAAGAACAGACTATTCGGCCGCTGGTCATGAGAATGTCTGCACTTGAGAGCTGTAGCTAAGGCAGCCATCTGTGAGCATGAGGGACTAACTCCCAAAGAGAAAAGATGGATGAAATCTGGGTCCTTATCAATATCACAGAGCTTCTGTATAAATCAACTTGGGCTTTTCTTCTTTCTGACATCTTGTTGATATAGTAATAAATTCTGTCATTGTTCACGCTATTGTGGGTAGTGTTTTCCATTGCTTATGCAGTAAGCATGTGACTAAGATGAAAACCTCTGTTGGAAGTCCACAAATACAGAATTTCAGAGATCTCACAGGGGATCATAAACTCCTTAGGAGGCTTACAACCTCCCCACAGGTCTGTCTAGGGACCAGAACCTGAAAACCACTGACTCAGATCTCGGACTTCCCAGTGTCAAACTTGTTGACACTGATCAAACATCCTGTTTCCTGTGCCGGTCACCAGCTGCTCCCATATCTACCCACTAGCCTAATATTTTGGAACCTCCAGCACAAGATCAGAAGGGTCGGTGGCTTTGGGCCTCTGGTGGGGTGCTGAATGGCAATGATGAGAAGAAAAAAACAAACAAGAGGAAAGTCTCAAAGATATACCCTAAAGGTCTAAGAGCTGGCAGAAGACCCTCCCTAGGGTGCACAGCGCCTCCCACCTGTATCACCCTGGGGATGAAGTCTTTGGGAACCCTTTGGAGGTCCTATACCCAAACCATACCATCCTGGATGTTTTCACACGCCTCCTTGTATTTAGTCCTCTGATGATTGAGACGAGTATTGTCAGCCTGCATTTTGGACACGAGGAAGCCAAGGCCAAGAGAAGTTAAGAAGCACATTCAAATCCTCACAGCCATTGAGTGGCAGATCCAAGACTTAGACTTTCCAGCCCTCAAAGGCCCATTCATTCTTTCTTTCTACTGTTTGATGTTTCCAGTGGGGTGTAAGCGTTTCTACCTGGAATAAAAACAGTGATGCACATGGAATTTCATGTTTCATTCCACGGCTTTATGAAAACCAATACATGTCTGTCCTGCAGGTACCACAGAACTTCTGCGGCAGACATGACTTAAAACAGATAATTCCCATCCTGTCGCATGCGTCTGGTCTCTGATCATCCCAGAGAAAAAAAACATGGGGCTTCAGCCTTTGTGTTTATTTATTTTCCTCTTCTGTTTACTGCCATCCAGAGCCACAGGGGTGAGGTGCTGATGGAGGCCATATGATTCCTTCTAACAAACAAGGGTGAAATTCAAAGGTGAGGTTCTTCAGGATGTAATTCCTGAAATGTTAGATTTCCCTTTGTACGTGTATGTGCATATTTGTATGTATGTATGTGCACACATGCATGTGTGTGCATACCTATGGAGACACCTGTCTCTCTCTCTCCCCTTCCCTCCTTCCCTCGCTCCCTAGATCTCACTAATTTGGTGAGACTAGCTAAGCAGCTAGCCCCCAAGGATCGTCCTGTCTCTACCCTCCCAGCACTGAGGTTATAATTATGTCTGCCATGCCAGGCATTTTATGAGGATCCAAACTGAGGTCTTCATGCCTATGTAGCAAGCATTTTTCCTATCCATTGAGCCATCTTCCCAGGCCCCTAGATCTTCTCTCTTTTGTCTCCCTGTATAAATGATCTATAATAACTTCACTGTTGAAGCCTCGGCCAGCTACCTGCTTTCGCAATTAATGAAGTATTTCTGCTGCACCTCAGCTCATCCTGGCTTCTGAGGATGTGGGCTGTCAGGGAAACACACCATTTACACAACACCACATCAGCAGCAGGTGCCTCTGAGTCAACTGTGTAATCCACAGGTCTCAGCTCTGGCCACAGGAGATGGTCAGAGGTGAGGGAGTTTGAGAACCAGAGCTCTGCAGACTGTTGGGCCTTCACTGGAGTGTATGAGAAGCCCTGAGTTCTGCGGGTAGGAGCCCTAGCAGCTGTAATCAAACCTGACGCTGATGATTTCAGCCTGCAATTTGCAGAAATCAGGTACCTTTTAATGTATTCAGCACCTTCAGTGGTGAAGCAAACCAACCTCACACTTGGGCATTGAATTCTCATCATTTTTAAGCTTCTGCTTCCCTCGCCCCATGCCATGGAAAGTGACTTCCCAAACATCCCTCTGCAGTCGCCTTCTTCCTCCTAATTTCTTAGATGGCAACATCCTTCAAACACTCCACACGCTCCCTGGAGCCCCCTAGAATGGGTCTTAGGAACCGTCTTTTACAATCTCTCTGCTTCATTCCCCTTCAGCCATTATATCAGCTTAGAATGCTACTTATGAAAATGTGGATTCCTGGCTGGACATCAGGCTTTGAAAGTTTTGTCTTTACACCGTTCGTGGAGATGCTCAAAATAATAATGCCCAAGATAGAAAAATCTCCATCTCTTCCCTTTTTTTCTATAGGGTTCTCTGCAACAGGAAGGGGAGCAGAGTCAGGACCTCAAGGCCTCCGGAAGCCAGGCAGACACTCCTGGGAGCAGCTCCCCGGAATCCGACCTGTCAGCAGCACATGGTCTGGCTGACTTATGAAGAGCATGATGCATGATTGTTTGGCATTCCGCAAAGGCGGTGGCGTGTGTTGGAGGCCAAGGCATGCTGGAGACTTTGGGGTCTGCCAGGCTTTCAACCCCTCCAGATTGCCCCTGCCTCCCAGCAGGAGCTGACCCGGGCTTGGAAGAGGTTAACTAGCACAAACAGCCATCATTTGTGGCGAGTGGGAAAACCCCATGTGCTGCCCCAGCTTCCCTTTATGAGGCATGAGGGGTGGGTCTGCTCTGTTGTTCGGTTGGCACTGGGTAAATGCCCAGCATGCTTGTGAGCGAGGGATTGGAAGGGCCTGTCTCCAGGAGAGGGATCAGGAGGCAAGGGGGGAAACAGCCCACCCCAAGCCATCAGAAAGCCTCCCATGTCTAAAATGGGGAAGTGAGGGGTGCAAGAGGTAGGGACAAAAGTTGAGGACAGAATGACTCCAGTGTGTTGAATACAGGCGTTCACCTAGACCTAATCGGTTCAAATGCTCTATTTTCAGACCCCATCTGCTTATCTCAAGCGAAGTTTGGGGACGGGCTCCTGTCCTATTGTGAGTCCATCATTTCACAAATCTATTCCTGTCAGAGCCCTCTTTATAACAGACGTCAGCAGAGGAATCCGAGCCGTCAGGGAGCCGCCAGCCATGAAAAAGAGCAGCAGAGGCAACAAGCCAGGCAAACAAAACAGCCGCCCCCACGACAAACGTAAACAGGATTGTTTGTCACAATATTTTCCCACATTGCCCAACAATTCCAGAGCATGTATTCTAAAAAAGAAAAGAAGGGGAGGGGGTAGAATCCCTGGAACAATGAGGAGCCAGGATCAATCCATCAAGCTCATCTCAAAAGTTGAACCATCTGAATGTAACCTCGTCCTAAAATCAACTTGCTCTGCAACAAAAGTCAATATATGTCTAGTCCTTGCAAGAAAATTTCTTGATGATATTTAGAATGCTGCTCCAGCTAACTAGCGGGGTGAGCCGGGATGCAAAGAAGAGCTCCAGACTTCCAGGGATTGGCTGGTTGATTTTTGCAAACCCTGCCACATCCTGGGTTATGATGGACAGAACTCAACACTTTGCCTCATGCAGAAAGGGCTGGTGGCATAACTTCTTGCCAGCCCTATCCCTCTGCTGGGTGCCAGGATAACCTATGAGGCTGTCAGTAGCAGGAGAAGGGTGCAATTGAAGGCTGTCTACCTCAAGGGAAGGTGGGTTAAATTGGGTTTTCTCTTCTTGGCTGGAAGCAAAGAGCTGGGCTTGGGAAGCAGACAGACATACCGAAATCAGTGGGTTGTCTCCCAGTCATGATCTCACTGGTGTGAGATTTTGCACATTTTGAAATAAAAGAATGTTAACCTGTGAACAATGAAAATTAGTATTCATCAAAATGTGAATTTCTAGAAAGAATTGTTTTCTGGTCACAAGGAGCAGTGCCTGAGACACAATTATTGGGGAGTGAGAGACTCTCCCTGCCTTCCATCCAATAATATAGCTTATCTGAGACTTTGCTTGAAGACCAAAGTCCTCACAGAATCTTCAAGGGGACCTTCCAGGAGTCACACAGATTCTTGTGGAAAATCGCTGAATGAGCATGATGGGTCTTTAGATGTTTTATTTTCACCTGAACTTTAAAAGTTCAAAAGCTGGGGATGAAACTTGGCAATAGAGAACTTGCCTAGCATACGTGAGGCCCTAATTTCAATCCCCGCACTGCAAAATTAACAAAAAATAAATGCTGAGTAATGAAGCATTCTGGATTAAAATTTATGCGTAACTTAGGTTGTGATATTTACTGGAGCACTTTTCTGTCTTTTAAATCAAAAGATAAAGGCGGACTCTGGAGTCGTGGCCCATCCAAGCCATGTGTCACCAAACACACTGTGACAGGAATCATTTGCCATTGCACTACGCTTCACAGGATACATATCATGTTCATGACAACATTCCAAGACAGCCAGACAACTGTCACTATCCTCATTTTATGCTGGGGAAGCTGACACCACCAAAGAGCTAAGCTTGTAAATTGTGTCTTCACACCCTACCTCTCTGTTTCTTCCCCTATACTTTATTTATTGATAGCTCCATTAATGTCACAGGCAGCCACATGGTGGGAAACCATGCATCCTTAAACAAAGATATATGAAAAGAATATTTACTAGAAATGGAAAAATATTTGTATGACCTCAATTTGTTTTATAAGTTTATGTCTTTATTTATATAATTTTATTAGAAATATATACATAATATTAATTGTGGTTGTAATGGAATGGTGGGAATTTTACCTTATCTTCTCTACTTAGTTTTCACTTACATTATTTTATAACCACCCAACGTGTTGGCACACACCTTTCATACCAGCACTCAGGAGGATGTGGTAGGAGAATCATCATAAGTTTGAGACCAGCCTGGGGCTCAAGAGTAAGTTTCAGATCACTCTAGACTAGAGTGAGACCCTGCCTCAAAAGTAAAAAGAAAAAAAGGAGGGATGGGAGATTGCTCAGTGGTTTAATGGCACTTGCTTGCAAATCCCCCAGGCCTGGATTTTATTACCTAGTACCCACATAACGCCAGATGCACAAAGTGGCACATGTGTCTGGAGTTCATTTGCAGCCCTGGTACACTCATATTCCTTCTCTTTCTCTCTCTCTCTCTCTCTTTCTTTCTCTCTCTCTCTCTCAAATAAGTAAATAAATAAAACTTTTAAAAAATTTTTTTTGTTTATTTTTACTTATTTGAGAGTGACAGAGAGAAAGAGACAGAGAGAGAGAGAGAATGGGCGCGCCAGGGCCTCCAGCCACTGCCAATGAACTCCAGACGCATGCGCTCCCTTGTGCATCTGGCTAATGTGGGTCCTGGGGAATCGAGCCTTGAGCCGGGGTCCTTAGGCTTCATAGGCAAGCGCTTAACCACTAAGCCATCTCTCCAGCCCAAATAAAACTTTTTAAAAACATGTTGTAAAAGAAGCTTGTGAAATAGTATTGTGCCTTATAGAAAAAATATATATCCAGTTAGTAATAGACATCACAAATAATGGTCTCAATTAAATGTAATAAAAAGGCATGGTAGTTCCCCACTGCAATCCAACACTTGGAAGGCAGAGGCAAGAGGAACAGGAGTTCAAGAGCAACTTCAGCTACATATGAAGTTCAAGGCCAGCTTGTACTATTTGTGAACTTGTCTCAAAACAAAGCAAAACCACAAAACCCAAGTAAACAAATAAAATGAGAAAAGAAAATAGCTCTGTTCTAGCTTCAATCCTCATTCTGATACCACTGATATGATTACACAGAGCACTTGAGTCTCAGAACTATGCTCTCTAATGCAAAATCAAACACTGTGGCCTGTTGTTTGATTGATATGTTTATTAAATGATCATTACTATGTGAGACTTAGCTATGTACAATAGCACAATAGAACTGAAGTTGGTGCTGTAACTATTCCAGAAATGTCTAGCTTGCCAGCCTCATCCTAGCACTGGGGGTGGGACACAGACCATGAGTCTTCAGAGAGGTCACATCATGCCACTCTTACCCCACAGACAAGGTGAAACGTGGACCACATGATAACAAGGAATTGTGTTCCTACTGGCATGACTGGAACCAATGCCAGTCACAAAAAGTTCAGCCTACAGTTCAGACTCTGACAGAATGTGACTCCTTTCAAACTGACTCGACTGACAGCATGAGTTCCTGGACGTTTCATAATACTAATGATATAAATGAATGTTTCACTGAGAGCATTAACTTTTTGCAACAATGGTGGTTATGTCCTCTAACTCAGTAATTGCCATGCTTATTGGAGACTATGTCATTTGTCATTGCCCAAAACAGCAAATTAGGTTTAGGGAACTTGAATTGTCTTCTTAAATTGTCTTATCAGATTTCTAGTCAGGAATTCATTCTGACAGGATAAATTTTAATATTTACAATCCTCAGAAACCTTGCAGCTGATCTGATTTCTACTAGCCAAGTTATGTTCCGCAGCTATGAGGGTCTTCATTATTGGCCTTGTTCATTATGCTTTTAGTCGTTGTGGGTTTAAGTTGAAAAATTCTGTTTCTCTGGTAGTTGTTTTCCACAAAACAAGTCCCCTGGATGACCCCGGAGACCCACGTGAGCTATGAAGCCCACCTAGGGAGCCCAGCCCCCACTGTACTCAGGATGTTTACTTATTAAAACCAGCATCTTCAGAGATGATGTTTATAGCACATATTGCACATTGAAAGATCTGTAGGTTGAAAAGATGCATTCTGTTTGTGGACTCATCCCTTTTGTTTTCCTCCATCCCCTATATCAAAATGTTGGTGTGGGCCCACACTTCTGAACAGCAGGAATTGAGACAAGTCTTCATTTCTCTCCAGCCTCAGTTTCTTCATTTGCAAAATGGGGGTGATGTAGCACCTGTTTTGTGAGATTACAGTGCAGGTTAAGTAAAGTCTGTTAAGTGCTTGGTTCCATCCCTGGACATATGAGTGTCAACCGACTATAATTCTTTTAATTTGACAAACAAAATTGTATTAAGAACTTTATCTCTGAAAAAAAATATTTATCCTTGTGGAACTCAGATTCTAGTGTTCTTACTGTTTTGTCAAGTGTGTTAATGTGAATAAATACCCCTCGATAGACTTAAGAGTTTATTAAAGCTTGTAATTTAGATCTTCAGCCACCTGGCTGGAGGAGGTGACACTGTGGATGAATCCTAGGGTCCAGCCTATGGTGTGTTTGGGGCCAGATCTAAAATTCCAGCAGATCGTCTGTGGTCGTTTGATTCAGGTGTCCCTCATAACCTTATGTGTTCTCCATGCTTAGGTCCCCAGCTGATGGCAATTTGAGAATTGAATCCTCCTGGAGGCAGCGTATTGTTGGAGATGAGTTTATAGGTGTTATAGCAATCTTCCCCTTGCCAGTGTTTGGCACACTTTCCTACTGCTGTTATGTATTTGATGTTGGCCAAGAGGTGATGCCCACCCTTTTCTCATGCCATTATTTTCCCCTGCCATCATGGAGTTTCCCCTTTGGTCTGTTAGCCAAATTAAACCCTTTCCTTCCACAAGCTTCTCTTGGTCAGGTGCTTTTTACCAGCAATAAGAAGCTGACTGCAACAGTAAAATTGGTACCAAGAAGTGGGATTATTTGCTTCTAGAAACCTAAATGTGTGGCTTTTGGCCTTTTGGAGATGATTTTTTTTAATTTTTTTATTTTTATTTATTTATTTGAGAGTGACAGACAGAGAGAGAAAGAGAGAGAATGGGTGCATCAGGGTCTTCAGCCACTGCAAATGAACTCCAGATGTATGTGCCACCTTGTGCAACTGGCTTATGTGGGTACTGGGGAATTGAGCCTCGAACTGGGGTCCCTAGGCTCGCAGGCAAGTGCTTAACCACTAAGCCATTTCTTCAGGCCCCCTGGGCTCATGCCATTGTTTTCCTTGACATCCTGGAGCACTGTTGGCTTGGGATAGTTTTCCCTGGCTATTCAGCCTAGCTAGAGGAGCTGAATTTCAAAAATCCCAGAGACTGTCAGTGACTGGTTATGATATCAGACTTGAACTACAGATGTTTGATGTTTGCTTGATGGCTTCTGAGTTTGTGTTGGTCCAGTCTCTCCTTGTGCCTTATAGAAGGTAGAAATGTTTACTCTATACCTTTATATGTTGAAAGTATAGCTTGTTTTGATTTTATAGGACTCACAGCTAAGGGACAAATCTTAAGTCTCAGATGAGACTTGGAATTTTGGAACTATCTTAAGTTGGTCAAGACTATGGGGACCTTTCAAGTTGGACTAAATACAGTTTACAATGTGATATGATTATGAATCTACTAGAGGCTGGGGCAGAATGTGGTCATTTGAATAATTGTCCCTCAATAGACTCAGGGATTTATTAAAGCTTGTAATTTAGATCTCCAGCCACCCAGCTGTAGGTGGTGTCACTGAGGTCCGATCCTAGGTTCCAACCCTGAAATGTGTTTGGGGACAAATCTAAAATTCTAGCCTAAACTATACAGTGTCTGAGTTCTGCCTGGGTTTCCTGCTGTTTGGTTGCCTGTTTTATTTTCCCCCTCTTGCTTTTGGTGGTAGGTTTTCTCTTTTTCACCATTCTGAAAGTTTCAATAAATTCCTTCCTCCCATAAACTGGGCCTGCTTTTGAAGGTCATCCCAGCAATGTGAAGCTATGGCATCAAGATTCTTCGATGGCCATTTAACATGTTTTCTCATATCAGTCATCCTCTTAGAGATGAAGTTAGAATTCAAGTAAATGGCCAATTTTTCTGAGGGCTTGTACATCACGTTTACATGGTGTATGTGTTTGTGTGTGTGTGTGTGTGTTTGCTCATGTATGTGGTGGTGCACATGCTTATGTGTGTGCATTCATGTGGAGGTCAGAGAACAACTTCAGGTAATGATCCTCAGGAATGCTGTCCACCATTTCTGTGACACTGGGTCTCTCACTGACCTAAAGACTGTCAATTAGGTTAGACCAACTGATAGGTGAGCTACAGGGCTTCTAGCACTGGTTCCAAGCATAACACAATATCTGGCATTTTTACATGAGCTCCTGAAATTAAACATAGGCCTTCCTGTTTATAAGGCAAGCAGCTTATCCACTGAGCTAGCTCTTCAACTCCTCATGCTATTTCTTTTACTTTTTAATCTGCTGAATATCTTTTCCTACCAATATAAAAAGTCCATGCTCTAAAAGAGAGGGAAATGTAGGGGAACATTTGGATATTTATATTTAACATGCAATTATATTTCCCAAGACTTAACAAGTAAAGACCTCAAACAAATCCATGACCTTAGGCGGGGGTGATGGCCCAGTGATTAAATGTGCTTGCTCTGCAAACCTGTTGACTGCAGTTCAAATTATGGCACCCACCTAAAGCTAGATGCAAAAATGGCACAGTCATCTGCAATTCCAACATGCTACAACAATAGGAGACAGAGTCAGGAGAATCCTGAAGCTCACAGGCCAGCTAGTCTGGCCTTACCAGTGGCAAACAAAAGAGTTGCTGTCTCAAACAAAGTGAAAGATAAAGACCAACATCCTAAGGTTACCCTCTGACCTGCCACTTGTACACCTTGGCATGTGCATACACACACCACCACCACCACCACCATCCACACCTTCAACTAAATAAATAATTTTTAAAAATTCATTTGACTCATTATCAAAATACTCAGCCCTGCTTCAAAGTACTGTTCCCATCCTGGACATGAAGAGCTGAATGTGGACCATCAACTCCAACCTTCTGTCACTCAGTCATTTACTTCTCCCACCAATATTCACTGCACATGTACTGTGTACCAGCCACCGTCCTAGTGATATTCCGACAGAAAGAAGCCATCCTCTGCCCTCCTCAAGAAACTTACAGTACAGTTGGAGTTCATGAAAATGACTAAGCAATTTCAACAACCTGTGACATGTGGTGTGACACAGTTCTCCATGGGGATTCTCAAATTTCTTCGTGTCCGTGAGCAAAAGCATTAATTGCTATTCTTTTTTTAGACTGTCTTTCTAAGAATATTTATGTAATCATGAGCCTGGGAAAACAAAATATTTTCTTTTGGAAAAAAAATTGGTTTACCATTCACTCTAATAAAGATAATGTCTGTCCATGGTTCACTGGAGTAAAGATAATGTCTGTCCGTGGAGTAAGCATTCAGCAGGGTTAGCTTGAGACCCACTCTACATGATTCAGGTTCTCTGAGCTCAGCGTCTGTCCTTCTCATGCATCACAACCCACTGCGTATGTAAGTGTTGCCTGGCCCTCCTGACCTCACCCTTTGGAAACTGAGCCCAGGGAATCAATATAAGAAAATAATATAATCCAGCAACTACTATTTAAGTAATAAGTTTTGTCTCTGAGCCAAGAGTCTTGTGTCCTCTGCCAGATTTTAGGGGATGGGACTAGGCTACCATTTTAGAATAATCTTTCCAGAAGAGAGGGGTGAGAAGCCAAATCCTAAAGGCTCAATGGAAAGGAGAAGGACAGGTCCCCTGGATGGAAAGATTGGCTTGAGCAGTAGTCTGGGGATAGGACTGGGCCCTGGCAAGTGCATTCAGGGAAACATGAGTATTGCTCAATGAGATTTGAGAGCACAGAATGTGTGCCAGGTGAAGGAGGTTAGATGTTATTCTCAGGACAAGAAAAAAACCACCAAATGTGTTTAAGTAAGGAAGCAATAAACCAATTTTTTTCTGAAGGATAAATCCAAATTAGCTTCCCCTAAAGGGAGATGAAGAAAGGCCAAAGTAGAGGGAAAGAGAACATAGGAATCCACAGCAGGAATCCAGGTATGAGGTATTGATGGTCTGAACTCTGAAAACAGCAGTGGAGACAGAGACAAATGGACCCGAGCAATGGAAGGTGTTCTCAGCATCACCAGCCTTTGGTGGCTGGTAAGACTGAGTGTGGCAAGGGACGGTTAGATGTCAAGGATACTTTGCTTTGAAACTTGAGCAAGTAAGTGGATGGTAGGACCATCCTCTGAGAGGGATATGAGAGTTAAGAGTAGATGAGCTCAGAGTTGAGTTGACACCTTGAGGTCGAGATGTCTGTGACTACTAGCCTGGTGGTGACTTCTAAGATACAGGGAAAAGATTACTGGTGTCAACATTGAAAATAGGCCTGAGTGGAGACTTTGATCTAAGAATCTTTCCCAAATTACTGCCAGTGGATGAACACAGCCCAGAGAGCACACAGAATAGAGATGACTGTAAGGCATCAAGAACAGCACCGACCACCATCAGCTTGAAACACCTGGGCCAGCCTCCTTCTATCCTTTCTCCTTCTCCCCCTTTGCTCATGTCACTCACAAGAAGCCCAGGATGTCCAAGTGACTGGTCCTGTAGGCACTCTCTCACCCGTGGGGCAGTTCCTTTCCATCTTTAAAGCTTCTCCCATGTGTTCCTACTTTCTCCTTCCTCACTTTGCTTTAGTGGGTAGAATTTATTATATTGTTTTCACTTTCTAATTTGCTCATCATCTGTCTCTTCCTCCTAAGGTAGAAATTGCACAAAAGCAGAGCGTTTTATCTGTTTTATTCATTACTGTCCCCCCAGGGTTTGATACAGTGTCTGCCACATTGTATGCACAATTAATACTTGTTGAAATGGATAAATAAGTGAATAAATCTGAAGAATGCATATTTCATTCCTCTAGAAACAAACCTTGGAGGTTTTGATGCATGCTCTCTTCAGCAAAGGTGGCTCCTGACTCTAGCACTGAAGAGGAAGAACTGGGATCTTCCAGAAAAAAATCTACAGAAGAAGCCTTTTTCAGGGGAATTGATAAACAGTTCCATTATCTAAAGAAGTGATTGAAAGATAGCCTGGATTTTCCAAGTCATAAAAAAAAATAGGGATCACGCATGATTGCTTTGGAAGGGAAAGAGAATGACAACTTGACTTCCAAGGATTGTTTGAAAGATTCCAGAATCAACCAGATCCCACATTTCTAGAGTTATCAAACACCAAGTGGTGGCCCATGGAAGTTACATGCTCTACAAACAGTGAGCTGTGTGCCACACACCCAGCTAAAATCCCCCAGGCACTCCTAGATCCCTCCTGTGTGGAAATGCTGAGAAGAAGCTATGTAGGGGCCTGCTCATGGACAATTTCCACCTGAGAAGTCAAAACCTATCAAATCTTCTGCCTCTGAACTCTGAGCTAAGGACAGAGCTCATCTTCCCTGGAAGACCTAAAACAGCTTGTTTATAGCACCCAGCTCTGGCCAAGAGGGCACAGGGCTGCTAGAAACTGTAGCAATGCTGGACCAAGCACATCCAGCAGACCCAAACTGTCCCCAGCATGGATTCCGCAAGCCGTGGGAACAGTTGGGCAATGTAAAACCAGCGAGCTCAAGAAGAAAAAAAAAAAAAAAAAAAAAACGCTAATTTCCTATCAGCTAGGTATAAAGAAGGATATTATTTGTAAAAAGACGATCATGGCTGTGATTCTATTATAAGTTTGTATAGAAATTATTAGTTTTATGCAGAAGCTAAAAGAAGGCAGAATTTCATAAAGACGAGGAGTACTCGGCATTATCAAATGCTATCTAAACAGCAGACTGAACAGCAGGAGATCACATATAGCGAGATTGTGGGGATGAAATCCAAACCAAGCTAAGTTGAAGCAAAAGGGAGCAATGAGCAGACCATGCAAGTAGTCCTTCCAAAACGAATCCTAGACACGGGCATGCTTTAGTAAAAGGACAGGCCCATTAGAGAAGGTTATTTAAACATAAGTTGTTTGTTTCCTTTCTTTAATTCATTGGCAACATTCACCCCCAACTCTTAAGGTTTTTCCTCTATCTCAGAGGCTGTAACCCTGATGTGTTACTTATTGCTGTGATAAAATGCTTCATATGAAGTAGGTTAATGCCAGGAGAGGTGGCACATGCCTCTAATCCCAGCACTTGGGAGACAGTGATATGAGAATCGCTGTGAGTTTAAGGCCAGCCTGAGACTACCTAGTAAATTCCAGGTCAGCCTGGGCTAGAGGGAGATCCTACCTCAAAAGAGAAGAAGGAAGAAGAAAAAAAGAAAGAAAGGAGGAAGAAGAAGGGGAGGAGAGGGGGAGGAGGATGAAAAGAAAGATTAAGGAAGAAAAAAGATTTGTTCTGTCTTACAGTTTCAAGGAAATACATCCCATCATGGTACAGCAACAGGAGCAGCAGGCTCCTGTCACATTGCAGGTGACATTGCAGCTACAGACAGGAGGCAAAGAACAAAAAGGAAGTGGCCTAGACTATAAAACCTCAAGGTCCACCCCCCCATCCCCCACCTCCCACCCCACCAGTGACCCTCTTCCTTCAGCAAGGCTCCACCTCCTAAAGGTTCAAGTGTTTGAATACATGAGCCTATGGAGGACATTTTACATTCAAGATGGGAACTACATCTCCCAGAAGCCCTTGGCATGGGTTTTAGATCTCTATTAATTTAAAGTCCACCAATGAGAGGCACTGGCACAACAGGAGGAGTCAAGCAGAAGCCATTAGCAGCTGTGTAGCAGCAGAAAGCTCCTGCCTCCAGGTACCTCCTAAGAATCATCCCCTTTGGTGTTTCAGCACCTAAGATCATTGGTGACAGTTTCATGTAATTGCCAAATACTCTTGCTTTCCTGCAAACTGGTCATGGTTTCTCTTAACTTTCACCCAGACCTACATCTAGCCCTACCAAAATTCTGTGAGCCTCCAGTACTCCAATTCAATCTACAACTACTTAAAATATCTAGAGTGGCTTCAGTTTTCCTGGGCTTCTGTTTTCTTTGTTGACATAAGTGATTGGAGAAACATGAGAAAGTGGACAGTTAATGCAATAAAGTAGTTCAGGGTATGCAAGGGGAGGGCAGAGTCCAGGTGAAGGCTCAAAAGTGAAGGAAGTGGGTAGGATCTACATAAAGTAAAATGGAAGAGCAAGACATCCAAAAGTTCCATTTTTATCTCCCAGAAGTAATAATAATGACTGCTTGTGTTTGTTGCTCCCCTAATAATGCCTAAGGACTTTAAATGTATTGTCTCACTTACTGGTCACCATGATGTAATAAGTACAATTATTATCACCTCTGTATGACCTTGGAGGAATTGAATGAGACTGGCCATCTGCCCAACTCTACACAGACATAGGAACAGAAACAGATACAGACATAGAGGTAGATAACATTATACATACATACAGATATATATATATATATATACATATATATATATATATATATATATACACACTAGGTTATACAAAATCAGATTAATATTATCTTTGCTTCTTGCTTATTATTTTAATTAGGAAAACTACCTAGCTACTTGCCATCTCATACCTCAACTTGAACACTGACAAGTTACACTTGCCTGTGTGCATACCCAACTCTGTCCCTATGCCTTTTCTGCTCTGAAATAGTCACTCTGCTGAATCTTGCCTTCATGTCTTTATTCTTTAAAATATAGTTGTATAACATACCTATATAATACTAAATATAATAATAAAAATGTATGCTTAACTTTAATTTTTTCTACCTTTAATAAAAATATGATATTCTAAATGTCATCTTCTAAGACTTAATTTTTCACTTCCTACTTTTTTTTTTGTTGTTAGAGTGACAGAGAGAGAGAGAATGGACGCGCCAGGGGCTCCAGCCACTGTGAACGAACTCCAGACACTTGCGCCCCCTTGTGCATCTTGCTAATGTGGATCCTGGGGAAGCAAGCCTCGAACCAGGGTCCTTAGGCTTCATAGGCAAGCACTTAACCGCTAAGCCATCTCTCCAGCCCTAACTTCCTACTTTTTAAGCATGAGGTCATATTTATTATTTGTATTTTTCAATTCCTTTATGTTATTACTAAAACTTTTGTCTCCTAGATCTCTCAGTTACTGAGAAAGACATATGAAAATCTCTCTATGAGGTTAATAGCAGACCTTTTTAACTTCTTGAGCTTATTTTGGTTTCATGCATTTTGAAGGTATGCTGCTAGGCATGTTTACCTTTAAAGATTTTATATCTTTCTTAGTCGGGTGTGGTGGCACACACCTTTAATCCCAGAACCTGGGAGGCAGAGGTAGGAGGATCACCATGAGTTTGAGGCCACCCTGAGACTACATAGCTAATTCCAGGTCAGCCTGGACCAGAGTGAAACCCTACCTCGAAAAACCAAAAAAAAAAAAAGATGTTATATTTTTCTCATGGTGAGTTTACATTATTTCTTTTTTATTTTATTTTATTTCATTTATTTATTAGACAGAAAGAGAGGGAATGGGCATGCCAGAACCTTCAGCCACTATAAATGAATTCCAGACACAAGTGCCATCTTGTGCATCGGGCTTATGTGGGGCCTGGGAAATTAAACCTGGGTTCTTTGGCTTCTCGGGCAAATGCCTTAATAGCTAAGCCATCTCTCCAGCCCCTATTTTCATTATTTCTAATAGCGTTCTTTGCCCTAGAGTCCAGCCTAATGACCAGTATTGGCTTGTTACTTCGTGTTCTATCTTGTTTTCAAGCTTTCAAGATCCTGATGTTTTAAATTTCTATCATTTAAATAAAATGTGTTGGGATTTTTAGGCCCATTCTGGATAGCCTTTATTTTTTATTTTTATTTTATGAGTGAGAGACCGAGAGAACTGCAGTCGAACTCCAGATGTGTGTGCCACCTTGTGCACTTGCATCACCTTGTATGTTTGCATCACTGTGATCTGGAGAGTGAAACATGGGACCTTAACCTTCACAGGCAAGCACCGTAACTACTAAGCCATCTCTTCAGCCTTGATAGCCTTCATATTTTTAACTGAACCATTTACCATTCAATTTTCTGTAATGACAATGCACTTGTTTTTTATTTTTAACCATTTTTAAGTTTTCTATTTGATCTATTTTTGCAGGTTTTTTTCTCTTTGCTTGCCATCCTTTGCATTAAATTATATTTATTTTTATGTCACTCTTCTGCTGATTCAGAAATCACTATTGTTATTTCTATTATTTTAAAGGTTATCATACAAGTTAAAGCAGACATATTTAAGTAGTTATACTCCCACAGTCTCCAGTCTACTTTTCTGTGTATTTAATTCTGCCTTAGCTTATCATAATAAATGTTTTATACAATTGATGCCTCTTTAATATTCATGCATAATAATTACATAATTCCTCATTTTATCCAAAGCTTTCTATCTGAGACTAACCTTGTTTCTTAAATTTCTCCTTTTAGCATTCTTGTCACAGAAATCAGTTGATAGTACAATTTCTCAGTCATCGGACATTCTAAAATTGGCTTTATTTTGACTATTGGAAGATTTTTGTCCCTAGACATTTAAAATCCTCTTTTGTCTTGTTTTCAGAAGTCAGCTCTGTTTCTTTAATATTTTTATGTATTTACAAGAGGAAGAGGGTCAGGGGAAGAGAGAGACTTAAGAGTCAGGTCTATTTTATTTTCCATTCTTTTGTAAATGATTAGTCCATATTTTCCTCTGACTGCTCTGAATGTTTTCTAGAAGTCCTTATACTTGATTATGGTGTTTCTGAATGTCTGTCTCTGGTTAGTTACCTTGATAGGGATGGACTTATACTCCTCAATATGAGGAATGCTGTTTTCCAACAGTTCTAGAAAACACCTTGTCATTATCTCTTCACATCCTTCTCCCTTGTGAGTCTCCTTTTTCTTCTAAAACACCAAAGAATGAAGCATCTCAGCCCACCTCTGTGTCTCTTGACCTCTCTTAAATGGTTTTAATTCTTCTCTTTGTGCTTCATGTTGGATGCTTTCTTCACATCTATCTTTGAATTCAACTTTTTCACTATCTAATTGATTACAATACACCCACTGACTATTTTTCTCTATCTAGTACCAGCCTTCAAGGCAGACCATTTTCTTCACTGCTTGAAGGGTTGGTGGCCTTATTGTTAGGTTACCCTGACCTGCTCAGTGTCTGTGCACCTTCGGGTTCCAGGCTCCATATGAAGTCTCCACTTCAGCACCTCTTCTTCTTTCTCCAATCCCCAAGTGGACATAAACATTGAAAATACCAACCTTATTGGGATTTCAACAACTGTCTTGGAACTTGAATGTCTTTAGGCTCCTTAAGTTCCTTTCTTCCTACCAGATCATTAGTGTATTTTGGAATTTATTGATTTTTATTCTGAATTTGAGGAGTTCATGAGGAAAGTAAGTCAGTACATCTTACATAATATTCTTCCCAAATGGAAAATTCATGTGTTTTAAATAGAGAGTATGTAGGCACCAAGGACTTTTTTCTTTTGTATAAGTAATTGAAGCAGATACTAGTTATATACAATGCAATGAAAGCAAGTTGCAAATAAATGTGCATAGCATAACACAATTTTTCAAAAATAAATTGCTCTTTTAAAATATATAATGATATATGTTTCATATATACTGGTGGAAAAAAACTCCTCAGTTGTTTCTCTCTATTTGACTATTAGAAGATTTTCTCAAGTAATACTAGGCTGACAGCTACTTTCCCTGCATTGAAAAAAAATCTGCCACTATTTCTGGCTTTCATTAAAATTACTGCTCTGAAACCTGTTCTATTCTAATTGCCATTCTTTTTTTTTTGGATAATTAGGTTGATGTAGATGGGCATAAGAAAGATATATAGAACTACGTACACACTATTAATTATATTGCTTCAGAATGGCTAAGAAAAGTAAGATCAAGGTGGGAGGAAAGGACCATATCAAGAGAGAAGGTATGAACATGAATAAAAATGTGCAATCAAGTATTTCTCTAAATACCTAAAAGTTTAAGTCTATGGAAGAGGACTTAAAATTAGCCTATGGGTGTGTCTCTGACGTAAGAGTTACTTGCCCGACAATGAAGAGGTTGGCCAGATGACTTTACATATGACTTTGCTGCTACTTAGGTTGCTATGTATTGCCAGGGACATTTAGCACCCGCGTTTTTATCCCCAAATTTAGTCTTAAGCCACTTCTTTACTCCACATTCCAGATTGTGTATTTGAAATGAACAGCCAGTCTGTTTGTGTCCCCGGACCTCTTACTTTGGTATATTACTTTCCCTTGAGTCTTCATCCCAAAACTCAAATTTTGACCAACTTTACAATGGTCCATATTCTCTTACCTAGACAGGATGCCTCAAACACAGGAACAAACAGAGACAAGTATTATTTGCTAAGAATTTTATGTTTCAGGCACGGAATGGATTCTGGCTATATGTGTTATTTTGTCTTTACAAACTTGTGAGGAGAAATGCAAATGCTGAGAATAAGCATTCTGGGTGGAGGGGACAGGATTGGTGGGGGAGGTCAGGGAAGTGGCCTAAGGAGCTGATGATGACACCAAGAACTAAAGACCGGGTAGGAGGGCTAGGGACATGCCTCCGTGCTTGAAGGCACTTGCTCTGCCAATGTGCTGACTGGAGCGCAGATCTCCAGCGCCCACATCAAGCCAAATACAAAGTGGCACATGCACCTGCCATGCCAGGGCACCTATCCGTGATGGGAGGCAGACCCAGAGAACCCCGAAGCTCCAGAGAAAACTAGTGGGGGCTTCCCAGCAGCACAACATGACGGACCCTGACTCAAGCAAGGTGGAAGGGAGGTACGCATGCATGTGCGCACACACACACTAACAATTTCTTTGTGGCCCACGCCTTTAATCAAACACTCGGGAGGCAGAGGTAGGAGGATCGCTGTGAGTTCCAGGCCACCCTGAGACTCCACAGTGAATTCCAGGTCAGCCTGGGCTAGAGTGAGACCCTGCCTCAAAAAAAAAAAAAAAAAGAAAAACTAATGTACCATTGACAGACATTTTGTTTCTCTTGTCATGTCATACAACCTTGGTTCGATTAAGTATTCTGGTTTGTATTTTTCTGCCTTGGAATTTTCTGTCTACTACACAGTATTCGAAGGGAAAAAGAAAAAGAAAACTGTGTAAAGCAATGGAGAAAGGTAGCTATTGTGTAAAGAAGTGGAAATGTGTGTTTATAAAGGATATATAAGACTTAAAACTGATAAATGCACCTGTCTAAGGAACAGGCCCCAAGAAACTGTATAAGGGCTTAATGCAGATCTTTTAAATATTTTATTTATTTATTTGAGAGAGAAAGAAAGTGGAAGACACACACAGAGAGAGACAGAGAGAGAGGGGGAGTATGGGCACATCAGCACCTTCTGCCGCTGCAAACGAATTCCAGACACATGGCACTTTGTGTATCTGGCTTTACATGAGTACCGGGCACTTGAAGTCAGGCCATCATGCTTTGCAAGCAAGCATCTTTAACCACTGAACCATCTTTTCAGCCCTCAATAATTACTTTTTAAGTGCCAGAATAAATGACCTAGATTTAAAAAAAAAAAAAGAAAAAAAAAAGCCTGGCGTGGTGGCACCCACCTTTAATCCCAGCACTCAGGAGGCAGAAGTAGGAGGATCACCATAAATTCGAGGCCAGCCTGAGACTACATAGTGAATTCCAGGTCAGCCCAGGCTAGAGTGAGACCCTGCCTTGAAAAAACAAACCAACAAACAAACAAACAAAAAAGATCAAGGTAAAAGAAGGAAAAAGAATAATAAAAAATTTAAAGAGAGTTACAGTGGCTTGTAATTGTATCTCATTGACTTTGAGTTTTGAACCAAATAATCCTGTGCTTCCTTGGGAAAGGCCCAGGACACATCCTTTCTAACAAAATGATAGAATTAGTTCCCTTTTTAAATTATCACTTCATTTCTGGATGATTTTAGATCCTTTGTAATTCTGTTGCTTAGAAGACTGGTCCAGCAGAATAAACTCTTAGGAGAAGAAACATTTCCTAAGGAATATGGGAAGAGGGGAACTTCAGTCAGCTGGTGGCGAGGTGGCACACAAAGGCGAGGTGTTCTGATACAGGGCATCCTAGGAGAAATGAAGGGTTTGGAAGTTTATAGATACTAAAACTTAATAATTTATTGTCTAGATTTCCCAGGCTGAATTACAGAGTTTGGGACACACTATCCCAGTATAGGACATCTTGCTATATTGGATATTTTAAGCTGAAGGAATTAGAGACATGGCAAGTTCCAGACTTTCCAATCTTCCCCTAAAATCAAGTCGTCAAACCTTCATGCGCGAGGGTTCACATACTCCTACACCTGGGAGAAAGAAGCGTCATTTTTTTTCCAGAGACACAGGAGCCCAGTGTGGCATCCAGTGACCAGGCTTTGCCAGGTGCCCAACTCACTGCACTTAGCTCATGCCTTTTCCGCTCACAGTCTCCCATGATTCTGCACTCTACGTGAAGCTTTGCATAAAAAATGACCTACCTACTGCTTCTTTTGGGTCTTTATTTCCTTATAAAGTCTCCAGGGTTATATAAAACCTGTGTGTAATAAGTATGTATGCCTTCCTTTTGTTGGCCTGGGCTTTGTTACAGGAGTCCCAGCCAGAAATATGGAAGAATAGAAGGAAATGATACTTTTCTTCCCCAGCATGCCCAGTGTGTCAGCCTGTAGCCACTCACAGCTATTTAAATTTAAATTAAATAAATTTAAAGGATAAATTCATCACTGGTCATTTTTAGAATATATTTTATTTATTTACTTGAGAGAAAGAGAAAGAGACAGAAAGAGATCAAGAGAGAGAATGGGAACACCAGGGCCTCCAGCCACTGCAAACAAACTCCAGGTGCATGCGCCCCCTTGTGCATCTGGCCTATGTGGATCGTGGAGAATCAAACCAGGATCTTTTGGCTTTGCAGGCAAACTGCCTTAACCACTAAGCCATCTCTCCAGCCCCACTGGCCATCTTTTAAATGTGCAGTGGATATTTTTTGGCTAGCAGCTAACCCACTGATCAAGATGGATACAGAACATTGCCACTGTCCTAGAAAGTTCTGTTGGACAGAGTTTGGAACTATTAGGAAAGCTCTCTGTAGTGTTCTATGCGTGCACAAATGCAATCTTCTATGCAGACTGTGTTTTAATGTGTCTTTAAATTCCCTCAACCTCAGTAAATATCTTATTGAATCATTTTCTGAGCAGTAGGCATCAAACCAACCACAGAAGAGATTTTACTGGATACTGCTGCTAAGAAGTTGATAGAAAGGAGCCTGCCTAGCACTCACAAAACTTTGGGTTCAGTCCATAGCATGGACCAAAAACCATGAAAACAAATCAACTGGTCTGGGACTGAGAAAACTCACACAACTTTTCCTCAAATATTAGCTCTTCCAAGGCAGAACTTTATTGTAAAAGATTTGGGGACAGGGCTGAAGAGATGGCTCAGTGGCTAAAGAGCTTGCCTGCAAAGCCTAATGACCCTGGTTCAATTCCCCAATACCCACGTAAAGCCAGACACAAAAAGTAGAGCATGTGTCTGGAGTTCGTCTGCACTGGCTAGAGGCCCAGATGTCCCCATTCTCTCTGTTTCTGTCTGTCTCTCTTTTTCTCTGTCTCTTTGCTTGGAAATATGATAATGTTTTAAAAAAGATTTGGGGGCATGGAGAAATGTCTTAGCAATTTAGGTGTTTGCCTGCAAAGCCAAAGACCCCAGGTTCAATTTCCCAGGACCCACATAAGCCAGATGCACAAGGGCACATGCATCTGGAGTTCGTTTGCAGTGGCTAGACACCCTGGTGTGCCCATTCTCTCTCTGTGTGTGTCTGTCTGTCTCTGTCTGTCTCTCTTCTATCTCTCCCTTTCTCCGATTGCAAATAAATAACTAAAAATTTTTTTTTAAGATTTGGGGACAATAGGGTAAGAGTTGTATACACCAGTAACAGTGACCTGCAATGGAGAATTCAAAACTGAGGCATCGAGTTTTCGTTTCCCAGACTTCTCCATTGCCCTGTTTTGTAGAATGAAGCACACTACGATGACATCATGTGGTGCGATGGGTTCAGTGATGTGCAAAGCTCAGTTTTCACAGTCCTGCAAAGAAGGAACTTGGTCTATTTATCTCATTCTCATCTGTAAAATGAGCTTGTTGGACAGGAGAGCGATGCGCTGCAGTACAAGAAGATCTTGTCCGGAGGACTTGTGTGTCTTTCTATGTGACAACATGAGGGAAAATGATGAGGTTTTACTGATCTGAAATGACCCCAGGAGCCTGTGCCCAGGCCATCCGTGAACACGTCAGGTAGGGAGGAATCCTGTAAGAGCAAGACCTCAGTGTGGACATGCCGCAGCCCATGGCCTTGAGTTGACTGTGCCATGTTACAGTTGTGGGTCCCGTTAACAGGTATGTAAGTAACCTTAACGAAATAACTAATTTTTCCAAATGGACATACAGTTAAAAAAAAAACTATTCCAAAGAAAATGCAGACTAAAGGTAATGCAAGCCATGCAGCTATAGATTCAGCTATAAGAAAACATCATGGACTGAAAAACTGGCTTAGTGGTTAAGGTACTTGCCTACAAAGCCAAAGGACCCAGGTTTGATTCCCCAGGAACCATGAAAGCCAGATGCACAAGGTGATACATGAATTTGGAGTTCATTTGAAATGGCTAGCAGCCCTGGCATGCCATTCTCCTCTCTCTCTCCCACTCTCTCTCTCTCTCTCTCGCTCTCTTTTTCTCTCTCATAAATAAAAATATTTTTTAATTCTCTCTAAACTAACAATGGTTATTCCATTTGACCTGTGCTGACTTCACTCTCTGTTGAATAATCTGCTTGTCTTTTTCAGGTGGAAGCAGGACCTGAGGAGACAAACAGCCCATTGCACCTCACCAGGGTACCAGAAGCAACCATAGAGTAATTGGGGAAATGAGCAAGAGTGCTGCTTTCTTGGTGAACCTGATATCAGCAGAAGGGTGAAGGAGATAGACACAGAGGACACTGAACTCCTACTAAACCAGAGATACAGAGGCTCCCAAAAGCCCATCACTGAAGTAGACCTAAGATGAACCCAACATGGCTCAGGGAAATTTGCTGAAGAGGGGCCGGAAAGGTTGTTAGAGCCACAAGTTGGGACATTACTCACACAGACATTGCCTCTCCCCCATAACTGATGGCTACCCCCACAATGTATGACCCACAATCCCCATGGGAATGACTGACATCCCCAGAAAAGAGGGTCCCTTCGAAGGAGGGGCAGGGATGAGGGTAAGGATGGTACCAACATGTGCTGTTTACATACTGAGTATGTTCCTAACTAATAAAAATAAATAAAAAAATAAAAATGTCTTACAATAAACACTAGCAACTGAAAATAGTTCATATTATAATTACAAACAAGAAGAGGGCATTCATTCGAGTCCCACTTGGCCTCATTGAAAGACAAAAACAGAGGCCACAGAAGGCTTGACAAGAAGACAGTCCAAAGAAGGTGAAATTTGCAAGGAAACAGTCAGAAATACGGACATACATGCACGGCATTCAACTGTGAAGCTACTGGCCGAATGAAGATATCACAGGAGACCTGTCTATTCGTCTGTACATAGTTGGGGCGTATTTTACAACGAACACAGCTGTTCATGTAACTGTGGATGGCACCAACCGCAATTTCACAGCAGGTCCTCAGCAATGGATTTGTGACAATGCTTGTGTTCTGCTGCCATCTGGTGGCAGGCGCGCTGCACACACTCTTGGGAACAGACCAGAGAATGGGATTAAACAAGTGTACTATAAATTTCCTATGATCCAAGAGCCAGAAGAAAAGAACTGGAGGTCTTGTGAGCATGTCACCTCCTACCGCACCTGGCAAACTTCTCTTCTCTGCCACGTTCACCATGGAAGCTTTGCAGGTAGCCTCACCTCTTTGGACCTGCTGACTGATCTGTTAACTTGAAACCCGTCCTTTGATGAACTTCACAAACCCATTCAGTTGACAAACATCTAGGTTACTCATGAAGTACCACTTTTTAAAATTTTATTTATTTGAAAGATAGACACAGAGAGGAAGAAAGAGGGAGAGAATGGGCGTACCAGGGCATTCAGCCGCTGCAAACGAACTCCAGAAGCATGTGCCATCTTGTGCATCTGGCTTACATGAGTCTTGGGAAATCGAACCTGGGTCCTCTGGCTTTGCTGGCGAGCTCCTTATCCGTTAAGCCATCCCTCCAGCCCAAGTACCACTTTTTGAACTTTATCACATTCCAACCCTATCTTTTCCTTATTTATTCCATGAAGAGCTTTAAAATATCACAGTGATCTCTCACTCTGGTTTTGATGGTCTTTTCTTTTTTTGTAATTTGTTTTTAATGAGAGAGAGAGAAATGACACACCAGGGCCTACAGCCACTGAAATCAAACTCCAGATGCGTGTGCCACCTTGTCTGCGTGCGTTTGCATCACCTGGTGTGTCTGGCTTACATGTGATCTGGAGAGTCGAACATGGGTTCTTAGGCTTTGCAGGCAAGCGCCTTAACAGCTAAGCCATCTCTCCAGCCTCTGGACTGCCTTTTATAGTAATTATTAGGTTGGGCATTTTTCAATAACTTCATAAATGTATACAATGCATTTTGATACCCCTACCTTCCTCTGTCTTCCTTCCCCCTCCCACTGAAACCCTTCTTCCTCCTATTCAATCCCCTTGCTACTTCCCCGCCATGGTTTTTCTTTTGAGTCTCTAATTTGAATTAGGATTGTTTGCAGAATTACAGATGGAAGATAATCGACTGGAGAATGGGAAATCCTCCAGTGGCCATTCCCCCTAAAAGGTATGACACCCTCCTCCCAGCAATCATCAGTTTCCACTCTGTACTCCGGGGGATGAGGGGTCTCATGGACCCTTCCCTCGTCTATGGTGAGGTACTGACAGGCTCAGTCATGTATAAGAACCCCATCTGTGCTGAGTCCATGAGTGCGGTGGATCTTTACCCAGAAGACATTGCACACCCCCACTTCCCATCCTCCTGCTCTTCCTTTGTGCCCCCCGTGAGTTTCCCTGAGCATTGGAGAGTGTGGTTTACACGTCAAGTTTAGGACTGAGCGCAAACTAGTCACTTATTCCTAAGCTTTGTCATCTGTGGACCTGTGTCACCTCTACCCTTTGCACAAAGAATCTTCTGTATTCTAGGCTGAGAGCAGTGCCAATCTATGGGAACAAACATAGATATTTAGATGGTGGTTTGGTTTGCTGTCCAATTCGTGTAACCAAGGTATTGGGTCCCTTTTGCTTTACTTTTTTTGCATGTGTATATGAGGGAGGTGTGCGTGCATGTGTGTATTCATGTCTGTGTTTGTATAGGTGCACATGCTTGTGGAATTATGTGCACATAATGTGGAGACCAGAGGTCAGCATCAAGTGTTTTTCTCAGTTACTATCTGCCTTATTTTTTTTTTATTTTGAGACAGACTCTCATTGGCCTGGATTTGGCTACACAAACTGGCAAGCAAGCCTGAAAAACCCTCCTATCATCAAATCCCCAGCCTGGGATGACAGGTGAATGCTGCCATGCAGGCTTATATACATAGGAGACTCAGGCCCTCATGCTTGCACCACAAGCACCACTCAGTATATCTCCCGCCCACTCTTAAAAGCTACTTCAAGGCTGCGTGTGGTGGTACACGCTTTTAATCCCAGCAATCAGGAGGCGGAGATAAGAGGATCACCATGAGTTTGCAACCAACTTGAACTTCAGAGTGGGTTCCAGGTCAACCTGAGCTAGAGTGAGACCCTATTTTTTTAAAAAAAAAAAAAAAAGGAAGAAAGAAAGAAAAGAAAAGAAACACTTTTGGGGCTGAAGAGATGGCCTAGTGGTTAATGTGCTTGCCTACAAAGCCAAAGGACCCAGGTTCGATTCCCCAAGATCCACGTAAGCCAGATGCACAAGGTGGCACATGCATCTGGAGTTCGTTTGCAGTGGCTAGAGGCCCATTTTCTCTCTCTCTCACTCTCTCTCTCTCCACCCCCAATAATTAAAGATAAGATTGTACCGAAGGCATTTTTTGCATTATGCATAGATCTAAATAACAATTGGCCCTTTCAGAAGTGATATTCTATGAGCCAGACATAGTGGTATCAGCCTGCACTCCTAGCACAGAGGAGGTTGAATGAAGCAGTAGAATCATGAGTTCAAGGCCAGCCTGTGCTACATAGCAAAAACTATATGAAAAAATAAAATAAGGGCTGGAGAGATGGCTTAGTGGTTAAGCGCTTGCCTGTGAAGCCTAAGGACTCTGGTTCAAGGCTTGATTCCCCAGGACCCACGTTAACCAGATGCACAAGGGGGCGCACGCGTCTGGAGTTCGTTTGCAGTGGCTAGAGGCCCTGGCACACCCATTCTCTCTCTCTCTCTCTCTCTGCCTTTTTCTCTCTCTGTCTGTCACTCTCAAATAAATAAATAAAAATATAAAAAATATTTAAAGTAAAATAGAAAGAAACAGAGAGAATGAAGACAGCAAAATTAAAGAAACTATATTGTAGTAATTTATGGTACTTTTTTGTTTTGTTTTGTTTTGTTTTGTTTTGTTTTGTTTTGTTTTGTTTTGTTTTTTGAGGTAGGGTTTTACTGTAGCCCAGCCTGATGTGGAATTCACCGTGTAGTCTCAGGGTGGCCTCGAACTCACAGCAATCCTCCTACTTCTGCCTCCCTGAGTGCAAGGCACACATGTCTGGAGTTCAATTACAGTGACTGGAGGACCTGGCAAGGCACTTCTCTGTCTCTCTCTCTCTCTCTCTCCTGCTCATAAAAGAAAAAGTCAGTCTGTTGTTGCCAAAAATAAAAAGAAAGACTGGAAAGATCACTCAGCAGTTAAAGGCACTTGCTTGCAAAGTCTGCTGGGCCAGATTTGATTCCCAAGTATCCACATAAAGCCACATACACAAAGTGGCATATGCTTCTGGAGTTTGCAGGAGTCAGGTGTGTTAGCACATACCTTTAATCCCAGCACTAGGGTGCCTGAGGTAAGAGGATCTCCAGGAGTTCAAAACTAGCATGGGGCTACACAGTGAGTTCCTGGTTAGCCTAGGTTAGAGTGAGACCCTATCTCAAACAAAATTTTTTTGAGTCTGACATGGTGGCATATGCCTTTAATCCCAGCACTCAGGAGGCAGAGGTAGAAGGATAACCATGAGTTCAAGGCCACTCTGAGACTACATAGTGAATTCCAGGTCAGCCTAGGCTAGAGTGAGACCCTACCTCAGAAAAACCAAAAAAAAATATATTTTTTTAAATTATGCTTTTTAATATTTTATTTATTTATTTGAGAAAGAGAAAGAGGCAGAGAGAATGGTACACCAGGGCCTCTAGCCACTGCAAATGAATTCCAGATGCATGTGCCACTTTGTGCATCTGGCTTATGTGGATGCTGGGAATAAAACCTGGGTCCTTAGGTTTTGCAGGCAGATGCCTTAACCACAGAGAAATCTCTCTGACACCATAAGTTACCCTTTTAATATCAATATTCACATGTGGGCTGGAGAAATGGATTAGTGCTTAAGGTGCTTGCCCACAAAGTCTAAGGACCCGTGTTTGACTCCCCAGATTCCACAAAACCCAGTCTCACAAGGTGACACAAGCACATAGTCGCACATGAGCATAAGGTGGCACAGTTGTCTGGAGTTTGATTGCAATGGCTGGAGGTCCTGGCATGCCAAATCTCTCTCTCTCTCTCTCTCTCTCTCCCTGTGTCATTAAAAAAAAAAAAAAAAAAACATATTCACTTGTAACTGAAACATCAAAGAATATGGAAAAGAAAACTCGAATTGCCTATAATCTCATCAACTGATGACACAGTTTTAATATTTTGGAAGATTTCCTTTCTTGATATGTATGCAAAAGTGAAGATTAAAAATAGAAATAAAATGGGCTGGAGAGGTGGCTTAGCGGTTAAGCGCTTGCCTGTGAAGCCTAAGGACCCCGGTTCGAGGCTTGATTCTCCAGGACCCACGTTAGCCAGATGCACAAGGGGGCGCACGCACCTGGAGTTCGTTTACAGAGGCTGGAACCTCTGGCGCGCCCATTCTCTCTCTCTCTATCTGCCTCTTTCTCTCTCTGTCTGTCGCTCTCAAATAAATAAATAAAAATAAACAAAAAAAAATTTAAAAAAAAATAGAAATAAAAGACAAAATGAAATGACAGTAAAATCGATTTTTAAATTATAGCATCAGTTAGCACGTCTTCCTTGGCAGGAGGGGTTTTGAGTTCTTTCCCCTCCTGCGATGGGGAGGTGTCCTGTTGAGTTCAGGTTCAAACCTGTAAGAACAGATTCGTGGGTATGCTCCTCCCCAGGGCCTGAGTTTCTGCTCAGTTTCCAGTAGATGTCAGCCCATCCTCAGTTCTTCCAAGCCCTCAGCATGAGATGTTGTTCTTGGGAAATTTCGTCCCATCCCACAGGTACCCCGACGGTCACACTACCCTACGTGGGTTTCTAAATCTGAGGCACTGACATGGCCACACCATCTCTATCATTTGCCCTTGAGGCTGGAGATGGTCATCTTACCTGACTTCTGTTGGTGGTCTGCTCCACGGTCTCCGTGTAGTTTCAAGTCAGGCCAACGCACATCTGGTGAGCACATGGTCTGACACACCTGTGCTGAGTTCCAGGTACTGAGTCCCCGTGCTCTCGCCCACGCAGGCAGTGTCGGGCACTCCAGGCACAGACTCCAACTCCAGCTCCACAGCCTGGGTTAATCCTGCATCACTCCACTCATCGTGTACCTGACTAGCCACATGCACAAATATTCCCTCCTTTTCTGTGGATTTTTTTCACTTTAGTTGTTTTTATAGAAAGCTTTAATATTGAACATACTATAATTTGATTGCATTCCTGTCTTTTATTCTCTTTTGTGCCCTCTCCTCTTTTCTGTCCCCATCCACTGAGGACCCTCCTCTTTCAAGGTAGTTTTTCCTGTGTTTTATTGTCTCATTCCTTTTGTCCTTTTCGGTCCTCCATGCCAAAAGGCTGATAGGCTCAGAGCCATGCAGGTCTTGTTGCAGTGTCGGTAACCACTGTGGGATCATGAATGCACTAGTGGGGTTGTGTCAGGAGGGCAGTGCCCCGCAGTTCTCCTTCCCACCATGGGCCTCTTACACTCTTTCCACCCTCTCTTCCACAATGTTCCCTGAGCCCTGGTGGGTTTGATAGAGATGACTAGTGCTAGCACGAGGCTTTCTTTCCTTCTTTTTTTTTTTAATCTAGAGAGCAAGAGACAGAGAGAGAGAATTGGCATGCCAGGGCCTCAGCCACTGAAATCGAATGCCAGATCTAGTGGGCATGTGCCACCTTGTGCCTGCCTCACCATTTGTGTGTCTGGCTTATGTGGGATCTGGAGAGTCGAACATGGGTCCTTAGGCTTCTCAGGCAAGTGCCCTAAGTGCTGAGCCATCTCTCCAGCTCCTGGGCTTTCTTTTCTTATAATTTTATTGAGTCTTCAGTCTCCCTGGTATCTGTTTCCATCTCTAAAATGAAGGTTCCCTAACTAGACATGAGAGCAGTATTAATCAAAGGGCATAAACATATATATTTAGAATGGTTTTTATTGAGTGTAACCTCTCCATACAGCCAAAGAACCTTCCTCTAGGGTCTGTGACCTTCAAAGCAATAGGTTTAGACTTGGTTCACAGTATGAGATATGAATTTCCTCCCACTGAACGAGCCTCATGGAACAGTTGATCACCCCCATAACTCACATGGTACGATGGTGCCCATGGTACACATTGCCTGGCTAGTTGATTTTGTAGCTTGTAGATCCACTGTTTGTTTAGGCTGTTGATGATTTTTTTTCTCCCCCAGCAGTTAGCATAGCACTTTCCAACATAATGACAGCTAGCCAGCTTCTTAGTTCCAGCTTGATTTTGCAACACAGTCTGTGGTGTCTTCAGAAAAAGGGGCTTACTATCTTATTCTGGTGGGGAACGAAGTGTTTTGGCAATGGCTTGCATTGTTTGGGGGCCTCAGGGGCCTCCCTGACCAATAACTCACTGTGGGGGGGGGTGACCCATCTCCTATAAAGGAACTTACCTGCAATGACCTATGGCTTCAGTGTGAAGCTTTCTCCACCCCAGCATGAAGAACTGCCTCTTAGTCCATTCTTTTCTACATCTGATCATCTAGTTTTATATGTACATAAACATACACACGCATATACATGTACATATGCTTGTTTATGTGTATATACACATACACATATACATGTATATACATGTGCATGTACTTACAAACAATAAGAGAATATATTCACCTAATTTGGAACCAAACTGTAGTTAACCTGGGGCTCAAAGGGCCCCAAAAGTTTTGAGTACAATATCTTTTTCTGTTAAAATTATCTTGAAAGATTGCCTTGGTTCATAAAATACTTTTCTGTCATTTGTATTCTGTCACTTTCGGATACTATTAGTACATTTAATGCTTTCCATATTGTTAAACACTTACTCCTTCCTTTTTTTTTCCAATTAAAAATAAACTGGGTGGTAAGACCCTATTGCTAAAGACTCCACATGCCTGGGCTGCAGGTCATGGAGAAATCAAACTGGAGCTGAACTGGAAGCCTCCTCCCTTAACTAGCTGTCAGGATGCCGGAAAGAGCTATGCAGTACACAGCCTGGTCTTAATCAGCAGTGGACCCTGCAAGCTTTATGGCTGTTCACCCAAGCAAAATGTACCCACTGGTGCAATGGTGGCATGTCTGTTTTAGGGGAAACCAGTTGCTCTCTGATTGGAATTGAGGCCCGTTCCATGGGAAGGAATTTATGGCTGGTAATGAAAACCTAGTCAAAAGCCTATGGCTGAGGAGATCATAAGCCCTAAGAGGGAAACTGCTGCTGTTGGATGGCTAAATGGATACATTATGTCCATCAAATTGCCCTCTAAACACTTATGTCTGTGCCCATATGTGTATATATATTATATACATATATATATTTGGTGTATATATATATATATATATATATGTATATATATATATGGTATATATATATTGGTTTTTCGAGGTAGGGTGTCACTCTGGCCCAGACTGACCTGAAATTCACTGTGTAGTCTCAGGATGGCCTCAAACTCATGGTGATCCTCCTACCACTGCCTCCCTAGTGCTGGGATTAAAGGCATGTGCCACCATGCCCGGCTTGTGCCCATATATTAATGCTACTCTCACTTTTGTTTAGAGAAGCTTTTCTTTTCAGATGGCAGTGACCACTGGGGCAACTCAAAACTTGCTGAAGTCCTGAGAAGTGGCAGTGCGGTGCGTTCAGCACTAAGTGAAGCATCTCTGTCACACCCTCCAAGCCTTAGGGACCATTGTGGAAGAGGTAATGCAAAGAATGTAAAAGCCAAAGGAAGGGGAGGATGGCTTAAAATGCTGTCTTCCAGACACAAAGTGGCCTTGACCTCACATTGGCTGACACTACTTACACAAAACCTGCATAACAGGAAGAAAAAAAATAATAATGGCATCAAATTAGAAGACGGACTACTTGGAAAGAAAAGGGGCTTCAGTCGAGGGAGGATTTGGGAGAAGAAAAAGGGAGAGCTTATTGAGACCTTAAACACCAAACAGTGAACACCATCAACCCAACTGAGGAGAGCCCTCAGGAAAAGTGAGACTGGGGGAGGAGATAAGACTACAGCCTTTGGAATAGCTACTAAATAGATAAATAAAGATTCTTGAGACAAGCCTACATTGATGAATTATATTCAAAACAATGTATTTGTAATTTACATTCGTGTCAAGTGAAAGCATATAAAATCATTATACATTTACTAAAATAATTATTTTTAAACATTGCCCAACATTTTATAGTTAGAAAATTGTCATTTTTTATTTATATGTCTTTGATAGTTTGATAGCTTGCCTTTTAAATATTTTATTTTATTTATTAGAGAGAAAGAGGCAAATAGAGAGAAAGAGAGAACACATCAGGCACATTTGGGCCTCAGCCACTGCAAATAATTCCAGATGCATGTGCCACTTTGTGCATCTGGCTCACATGGGTACTGGGGAATCGAACCTGGGTCCTTAGGCTTCACAGGCAAGCATCTTAAGGGCTAAGCCATGTCTCCAGACCAAGTTGGCCTTTTGTATTTAACAAATAGTATCATACTTATCAAGCAACACAGGATTTGGTAAACTACACATTCTTTGTTCAGTATTCTCTTAGAGTATGAATAATTTTGACTAATGCTCTATTAATTTATATATTATGGATCTTGTTGTAACATTCTCTCAATTTGTCTTTAACCATAGCTTTTTTGTTTTGTTTTGTTTTGTTTTGTTTTGTTTTGTTTTGGTTTGGTTTTTTGTTTTCGAGGTAGGGTCTCACTCTAGCCCAGGCTGACCTGGAACTCACTATGCAGTCTCAGGGTGGCCTCGAACTCATGGCGATCCTCCTACCTCTGCCTCCCGAGTGCTGGGATTAAAGGTGTGCGCCACCACGCCTGGCTTTAACCATAGTTTTAATGACAGTTATCTACAGTGTTCTTAATTTCTCTTTCCCTCCTTTATTCTTAGATATTTATTCTCTAGAATCAGATGAATATTTATATATTTATATCACTTATAATTCAATTTTTATGTTGGAATTTGATCACCTACGAACTTACTGTTGTTAGGAAGACTGATTAACTTTATACTATACCATTCTCAAGTACTTAGAAATCAATACCTTGCTCATTTTTGCTTTCGTGGTCATAAACTATTCATTTATTATCTACTTTTAATACTATATACTTACATCATGGCTTTGTAAAATGTGTCAGTGTCTAGACTGGCAAATGTTTCTTTATTACTCTTCTTTTGTGGACATTTTCTGTAGATGTTCATAATGGTCTATTCTTTTAGACACAGTGAAAATAGTAAGGTAGCCCAGCAAGCTTCTCCACCTGAGGTTTGTACTTACTTTTTTCTTTCGTTTTTTGAAGTAGGGCATCATTCTGACCAAAGCTGACCTGGAATTCACTATTTAGTCTCAGGGTGGCCTCGAACTCACAGCGATCCTCGTACCTCTGCCTCCCAAGTTCTGGGATTAAAGGCGTGTGCCATCACGCCCAGCCTGTGCTTACATTTTTATCTTATCATCATAAAATTCAGTCATTTTATTTAGGAAGACTCCCCTGTGAAGTACTCAGGATGTTTTTTTGTTGTTGTTCATTTTTATTTATTTATTTGAGAGTGACAGAGAGAGAGGGAGAAAGAGGCAGATAGAGAGAGAATGGGCGCGCCAGGGCTTCCAGCCACTGCAGACATGCTCCAGACGCATGCGCCCCCTTGCGCATCTGGCTAATGTGGGTCCTGGGGAATCGAGCCTCGAACTGGGGTCCTTAGGCTTCACAGGCAAGTGCTTAACCGCTAAGCCATCTCTCCAGCCCAAGGATGTTTTTAACATAGCAGTTTACTGTTGTCACTCAGGTAAGGTAACCTTGGCCCTGAGTTCTGCTCTTTTGCATTTTGCTTTGGGAAATTAAAATTTGTCCTCAGTTTGTCATCACAGATTAATTGCCTTCTCTCCTTCCTTTATCTCTTTCTCTCAGCTTTCACCTACCAACTAATCTGAATTTTTCACTAACATTTTAAGTACTTTTAAAATCTTGAAATGTATACACATATACCTATACATGCACATAAATGCACATAAGTACATATGTATATATACATAATGCCTATGTTATATATACATATAAACATACATTTACACTCAGAGGAAAGTGCTCATCTCTCTTTTTTTGATGTATGTGTAGGACGTGTGAGGTGTGTGTGTGGTGTGTATGGTATATGCATTTATGTGGGCAGATTCACATGGCCCATGCACATGTGTGTGGCAGTGTGTGGAGGAGGCCGGAGGAGAACAGTGGGTGTCCTCTATCGTTCATCCACTTGTCCTCCTTGAGACAGTTTTTGCACACTGAACCAGGAACTACCTGTCCCTTCTGACTGAGAACCGACTATCAGTGAGCCCAAGCCAGCTCTGTCTTTGCCCCTCAGCACTAAAGCTACGGGTATGTACAACCACACCTAGCTTTCTATTTTATTTTATTTCATTAATTTTTATTGACAACTTCCGTAATTATAGACAATAAACCATGATAAGTCCCTCCCCACCTTCCCCTTCACAAATCCACTCTCCATCATATCCCTTCCCCCTCTCAATTAGTCTCTCTTTTATTTTGATGTCATCATCTTTTCTTCCCATTATGAGGGTCCTGTTGGGTAGTACCAGGCATTGCAAGGTCAGGGATATCCAGGCCATTTTGTGCTGCAGTGGACCCTGAGCCTTGGAGGCACACCAAGCTTTTTACGTGGATACTCTAGTCTCCAGATCCCACATAAGCCAGATGCACATAGCAGCACATGCATCTGGAGTTCATTTGCAGTGGCTAGAGACCTTGGTGTGCCCATTCTCTCTCTCTCTCTCTCTTTTTCTCTCATAAATAAATAAGATGTTTAAAAAAAAAGAATAGGCAAAAGAGTGGTAGACACCCAACTTCTGCTCTAGTCACCACGGGCATCACCGCACCCCAGTGATGCAGAGTCACCACCTTGCTCCTCATCTGTATCACCAAGCAAGCACACAGAGCATTGCAGAGGGAAACATGGGAACTACAGAAGCCTTTCTTTGGTACATCTGATGTCAATTTTCCCATCAAAGTGATGACCTTGAAGAGCACCTTTCCCTGATGTCCCCTCAAACCCATCCTCTCTCAATCAATGCTGTACGTTAGGAAAAGTACAGGTTCTGTTCCAGAGCCCTTAGCTGGCTCCTCAGTTCATCCACTTAGAACCCGTGCTGTCTAAAACAAGCTACCTCACATCTCCGAGTCTCAGCAATGTCACTCACAACAGAAATGAGGGTCCTCCTTGGAAGGAAGCTACACACATAAAAGGAGACAGCAAGCAGTAAGTTTCCAGCATGTGCCACAGATGTTTGATCCCTTCTCTATTTCTTCCCAGCCACAAAGAGGAGACAGGAAAGATTTTAAAAATAGGAGGAATGGGGCTGGAGAGATGGCTTAGCGGTTAAGGTGCTTGCCTGCAAAGCCTAAGGACCCGTGTTCAACTCTCCAGATCCCACATAGGACAGATGCACAAAGGTGAGGCAAGCGCAAGGTCTCACCTGCCCACTAGGAGGCACAAGCCTCTGGAATTTGATTTCAGTAGCTGAGGCCCCAGATGCACCAATTCTCTCTAAAAAAAAATAGTAATAATAAAAAAGCGACAAAAAAGAGAAGTAGGAGGAGTGGACCAAAAAGAACAGTTGCAGTTTCAAGAGACAGAGCATGGCTCAAACTAACATAAGCAAAATATGACTATTGGGCTCAACTAACTAAAAATCAAGGCATAGATTTTAAAGACTTGGTTGAGAACTCCCATCCTCTCCTTCTCTTCATCTCCGCACTCTTCTTCCCACATCATTGCTCTCAGACATGTGTTCTCTTTGGAGTGGCCTCTGAGACTTAAAGCTTACCCCTCGCTGCTCCAAGTCCAATAGAAATCCTGACGCAAGAACCCATGAGAAAGTCCTGGTTCTTTGCAGACACAGTCATCAGACACAATAACAAGACCCCAGTAAAATATGAATTTCAGATACACAAATTGGGTCTTTTTTAGAAGAATATTTTATTTATTTATTTATTTGAGAGTGAGTGCACATGCCTGGGACTCCAGCCACTGCTGAACAAACTGCGGACACATGCACCACCCTGTGTATCTGGCTTACATGGGTGCTGTGTAATTGAACCTGGCTCCTTAGGCTCCACAAGCAAGCATCTTAATGGCTAAGCCATCTCTCCAACCCAAATTGAGTCTTTTAACATAAACATGACCCAAATATGACATGATATATACTAAAAACATTTGCTAATTTTGTATTCGCTGAAACTCAAACTGGGAGCTGAGAAGATGGCTCAGTGGGTAAAGTGTTTACCAAACAAGCATGAGGACCTGAGTTCAGATCCCCAGAACCCATGTGAAATACCAGGCTTGGTAGCATGTGCATGAAATCTCAGTGCTAACGAAGTTGAGACAGGGAATCCCTGGAGCTTCTCTGGCTAACAAGTGTAGCTGAACCGATAAGCTTGGGGTTCAGTGAGAGACCCTGTCTCAAAGAAGAAGGTAGAAGGTAACTACAACAGAAGACCCCTACCCTAGACCCCTGGCTCCCACCCTGCACATGCACAAATGTGCCTGCTCACCCACACACGCGTGCCCACACACACACACATGCATACCACACACACAATGAAAGGAGGAAAGGACTCAAGTCTTATCTAAGTGCCTTATACTTCTGTTTGCTACATCTCACCACCCTACCCAAAGGAAAATGATACTGCTCTTTTGTTTGCTTGGTTAGTTTTGGTTTTTCGAGGTAGGGTCTCACCCTAGCCCAGGGCTGACCTGGAACTCACTCGGTAGCCCCAGGCTGACCCTGAACTCACAGCGATCCTCCCTACCTCTGCCTCCTAGGTGCTGGGATTAAAGGTGTGTGCACTGCCACACCAGGAGATGTTGCTCTTAACAGAAGGAAAGAAGTCAAAATCAGCCGGCAATGCATGAAAAAGCAACAGAACCATGACAAAGAAGAACCAGGTTTAGTTCTGTCTTATACTCTCATTTCAGTCTGAGCTAGGCTAGGAGCAATCTATAGATCTTGGTAGATATAAGGGGTGTGCTTTCTTCCTTCATTGCAAAGGTTATTTACAGGCAGTCATAAAATTCTAGAACTGAACAGAATCTAAAATTCATTGTCATCAACCCGAAACAAAGGTCCTGGGATTCACATCATTAAAATGCCCAGCCCAAGGGCTGGAGAGATTGCCTAGTGGTTAAGGCACTTGCCTGCAAAGCCAAAGGACCCAGGTTTGATTCTCCAGGACCCACATAACCCAGAGGCACAAGGAGGCGCATGCATCTGGTGTTCATTTGCAGTGGCTGGAGGCCCTGGCATGCCCATTCTTTCTCTCTCTCTCTCTCTCTCTCTCTCTCTCTCTCTCTCTCTCTCTCTCTCTCTCCCTTTTTCTCTCCCTCTCTCTCTCAAATAAATTAATTAAATAAATTTTTTAAAATACCGTGGGCTAGAGGGATGGCTTAGCGGTTAAGGCATTTGCCTGCAAAGCCAAAGACCCAGGTTCGATTCCCCAGGACCCACGTTAGACAGATGCACAAGGGGGCACACACATCTGGAGATTGTTTGCAGTGGCTGGAGGCCCTGGTGCACCCATTCTCTCTCTCTCTCTCTTCTTCTTCTTCTCTCTCTTCTTCTTCTTCTTCTTCTTCTTTCGCTGTCAAAGAAATAAAAATAAAATAAAATAAGGAAAAGGAAGAGAGTCAAAAATAATTTTAAAAAAATACCAAGTCCAGGGTTACATAGTTCTTTGCGACAGAATGTACTCCTGGATTTTCTCAGTCCTGGTCATTGTAATTTCCACTTCTTATCGGGTAGTCTGTGACATAGCATCTACAAAAGAAGTGACTTGGGGCTGAATTCTGTTGAGTTGATAGAGAGATTCCTTCCCCTGTGTGCACTCAATGTATGCTCCGCCAGAAACAGAACATGTATGCACAGAGAGGTTTGCTTGTACGGAGGCAGACAGTTCCCCACCCCAAGGCATAAGCCAGTATAATCTATTTTCTAAGTCCAGGAGAATGCTTACACCACTGACTGCACCTCTCCGGGAGGCCCGGCCTACCCTGTGCAGAGACAGCTTCCCTTCATTGACAGCAGTTGTGCCAGCTAAGCCATTCCTTTGAGACACACACACAAAAAAAAAAACACCCTAAGAAGCAGTTTAATCCATGGGTAAGATCACCCCTTCCTAAGCAAGGATGGTGGCTGTCGGCTGTCAACCACATTCTAGCGAGGAGCAGCAGCGTGTGCCCTCTGCCCAAAGCCACCCAATCACAGCCTGCTAAAGGCCAGGGCCTGAGTCCCACAGGTGACATTCCTCTGCAGTGCAGCTTCAGTTGTCTTAGCACATCCCATTGCACTGCTGCTTTCGTGAGGTCTCTTGGGCACTGTGCTTGTGAATGACAGTCATCACGATGCCAGAGCTCCTGAGACACGGCTTGTGTTCTGCCACCTGAGAAGCGTGGTCCATTAAAGAAAAAAAACACTTGAGCTGGGCGTGGTGGCACATGCATCTGGAGTTCATTTGCAGTGGCTGAGTAAAAAAGCAGGAGTGAGCAAATTATACCCACATGGAAAATAAGTTTTTATTAAAATAAAAAACTTTTAAAAATGTATATAATCCCCTCTCACCACCCTCCTTAGTCCTTCCTCTCCCAGACCCCCTCCACTGAACCCCTTCTTTTTTCATATTATTCCTCTTCTATTTTGTTTTCCCCCTTCTCCATCATCCACAACAGCCTGTTGATGGGCACGATCTTATGCAGGTCTTGTGAGGCAACACTGGCCTCTGCAAGATCATGCATACAACAACCACTTCGTGACTGGAAGACAGTGTTCCCATGCAGCCCTCCCCATCCTTTGGCTCTGACATTCTTTCCTCGCCCTCCTCTGATACAGCCCCTGAGCACTAGAGGGTGTTACAGAGATGTCTCATTTAGTGCTTAAACACTCAACTGTCACTTCTCAGCACTTTGAGTTTAGCATCTCCCCAGTCACCACTGCCATCTGAAAAGAGAAACTTCTCTAACCAATAGTGAATACAGTACTAATATGTGGGCATAAAAATAAGTATTGTACCAGGCATGGTGGCCCATGCCTTTAATCCCAGCACTTGGGAGGTAGAGGTAGGAGGATTGCCATGAGTTTGAGATCACCCTAAGACTACATAGAAAATTCCAGGTCAGCCTAGGCTAGTGCAAAACCCAACCTCAAAATAACAAAAGGAAAAGTATTTACAGAGCCATTTGGTGGGGAAAATAAAATTTTATTGAAACACAACCTACTCATTTCTTTACACATTTTATTGCATTACAAGAAAGTTGAGTTGTTATTGAACACACCTAAAAAGTCTAAGATATTTACCCTCTGACCTTTTATTTTACTTTAAATCTAGAGAAACTACAGTGGACCTAAAATGACAACTAGCACCTAGTAGGTCATCAGTTAAGATGTGTTGAAAAACTAGAGGAACTAAATAAATGAAGAGGTAGGAAACAACTGATTCATTGTCCATCTTGACCACAAGGTCTTCATGAAGTCCTAGCCACTCCCTAATGATGCATCAGCTCTACTGTGGTCCTGGGGAATTGTTTACGCCATTTCTGGGAATGAATAGAACATAAGTATCACTTGGAAATCAGACACAATGATGCTAGGTTCCTGCCAGCCCGCTCCAAGCATTCCATGTTCTATTCAAGCAGGAGAGGGAGAGAGGAAGCTGGCAATTGCAGAAAGAACATTGAATGTTACACTGAGATAACATGGGGAGTAGAGGGGACAGGGAAGAGATGACAGTCAAACACTCTAAGTGGTGCACCTCGCTCTAGTAGAGCAAATGAGGCCGATGTGTGAGGGTCCCGATGCTGCTGAGCTCAGCAGTGTGATGAGAAATGTGGACCCCTGCATTCAGAGAGCTCAACCTCAGCCTTTTTGAGAACAAATGCTGGATTAAAAATGACTCTTAGGTTTAGTTAGGATTTGGGTTGGACTATATGATTGCATGGGAACCCAGTTGTAACTAAAATGACTGCCAAAGTTCCTCATCCAAAGGGGAGTGCTCAGTCATCCTGCATGGCAGGGAGGCAGGACCAAGGTCACCTTTGACCTCTGCATCCACCCACACAGCTCGGCACTGGGAGCTTTGAGCTATACCAGATAGGTGTGCAGGCCCGCAATCTTAGCACTTAGGAGGGTGAGGCAAAAGGATTGCCACCACCAAGGCTACACAGCGAGACCCTGTCTCGAAAACAAAAAAAGATGTGGTAGACCTGTTATCCCAGAAAACTGCTCAGTAATCAGGTCAAAATTTGATGTTATCTTTGGTTAAGAGGTCTGGAGCCGGGCGTGGTGGCGCACACCTTTAATCCCAGCACTTGGGAAGGAGAGGTAGGAGGATCGCCATGAGTTCAAGGCCACCTTGGGACTACAGAGTGAATTCCAGGTCAGCCTGAGCTAGAGTGAGACCCTACCTCGAGAAAACCAAAAAAAAAAAAAAGAAGTCTGGAGTGAGATGTCTAGCTCCAGAACCTGCCCTGACAATTAATCACTGGTAGCCCAGCATCTTCTTCACCCCTTTTTAAATTCATTTTATTTAGTTGAGAGAGAGAGAGAGAGAGAGAGGCAGATAGAGAAAGAGAATGGACATGCCCGGGCCTTCAGCCTCTGTAAACAAACTCCAGACTCATGCATCACCTTCTGCATCTGGCTTACGTGGATCCTGGGGAATGACCCTGGGTCCTTTGGCTTCGCAGACAAACACCTTAACCACTATGCCATCTCTTCAGCCTTCCTTCACCCCTTTTATTGGCTTGAATTTCTTCTGAGGCATTGGCCCTTCCCCATTCTTAGCTATACACTTGGAATGATGACCCCATTTGAAGTCCCAGATAGGTTTATACCTCATCCCTGTAGCTATATCAGAAGGCTACTTTATAGGAAAAGGCTACCCATGGTTTTAATAAATAGGGGGTTATTGCTTACTCTCATGGATGGACTCCTAATTAACGGATGAGCCTCTTTCTGAAGTGATACAGATATCTGGGTTCCTTTGATTTGACTGAGTCTCATTTCTCCAACATGGGCTATATTTGCAAGGTCTTCTCGAGGGTCATCTCCATTCCAGGCAGCCAGACAGGAGAAAAAGCATCAGGACCATTTTCATTTGGCCAAATTCATCAGCCAGAGTTTGGCCTCATGGCCATGTCTAACTGCAGGGAAATCTGGGAAATGTATTCTAGCTGTTGATAGAGAAGAAAGAGATGTTTTCATTTGGAAAACAGGAAGTCTGATACAGATGGACATTTAACTCCACCGGAGCTGACGATACATGAAGACAGGTTTCTGGGAATTAAAGGGATCAGATAATCCCTGTCCTGTTGGCTGGGTATGAGGAAAAAGAGTGCCTAGAATCCTGGAGCCCCTAAGACGTCAGCCCACTGGAGAGAAGCAGAGCTAGACCATGGCGTCCTAGTCCACTTTGTGCTGGGATAGTATTGACCACCTGAGAATGGGGATTTATAATGAACAGAAACTTACTGGCTCTCTGTTCTGGAGACTTGGAAGTCCAGAATGGAGGAGACAAATTCCTTGCTGTACCATCCTATGACAAGAGCAACAGAGAAGAGGGACAAATGCATCCTATTAACAAACTCTTTCTTAAATGTTTCTATTGTTTACTTGCAAGCAGAGAGAGAGAGAGATAAAGAGAGGGCATGGGTGCACCAGAGCCTCTAGCCAATGTGACGAACTTCAGATATGCATGCCACCATGTGTATCTGGCTCACACGGGTTCTGGGGAGTTGAACCTAGGTCCTTACGCTTCACAGGCACATGCTTTAACTGCTAAGCCATCCCTCCAGCCCTTTTTTTTTTTTTTAACAAACTCTTGTTTTAATGTTTTCATTTATTTATTTATTTGCAAGCAGAGAGAGAGAACACAAATGCATCCTTGTAAATGACACCTGTGAGCCTGCATATCCTACTGTCGCAATGGCAACTGAATTTCAACGTGAGATTGGGAGGGGACATTCAAATCATAACATGTGGATAGTGGAGAGCTCATTCAAATCCTGAGTTGAATTATGCCTGATGCCAGGCCTATCTCTAGATTGTGCACTTGTATGAGCCAATCAATCTGCTTTCATTTAAGCAGTAATTTGAGTTTCCTACCACTGGTATTACTAAAGTCATCTAGGGTGTGCCATTTTCTGGTCTGCCAGTGAACGGTGCCATCCTTGGGCCTCAATTCTCTTTATGGCAAACAAGGCATCAAAGGAGAGATTAAAGAGTGAGCATTGAGACTGGGGTTAGCACTGAGATTGCTCAGTGGGTGAAGTGCTTGGCAGACAAAAATGAGGACCTGAGTTCAGATTCCCAGCACCTGGGTAAAAGCCAGGCATGGTGGCACATGCCTGAGTCATGCTGCTGGGGAGGTGGAGATGGTAGAATCCCTGGGCCTCGCTGGCTGGCTAGCCAAATTAGTCCTTAGGCTCTAGGTTCGGTGAGAAATCCTATCTCCAAGAATAAGATGGTGAGCCACTGAGGCAGAAAACAGATGTTGACCTGTAACCACCACACACATGCTCACACCACATGGGTGCCCACCTACATATGAAGATGCATACACAATACTCACATACATCCACATGCAAGAAAAAAGAAGAGAGAGAGAGAGCTAGAGAGATGGCTGGCTTAGCGCTTAAGGCACTTGCCTGGGAAGCCTAAGGACCCATGTTCAATTCCCCAGGTCCCACATAAGCCAGACGCTCAAGGTGATGCAAGCACAAGGTCACACATGCACACAAGGTAGCACATGTCTGGAATTCAACTGCATTGGCTGGAGGCTCTGGCGTAACAATGCTCTCTCTCCTTAAAAAAAAAAAAAAAAAAAAAAGAGTTCAGAATCTGCAGCCAAACAGCCTGGGTGTGAACCCCAGCGTCAGACACTCACCCTTGAGTGTGATGTGTCTTCATGCTGGCATTTCCTCATAGGTAAATGAGGAATACCAGGGCCGTCTTCTCCATACTATTGAAGATTCCCATGAAATTTAAGTCAAGGCTGGGTATAGTTCAGCCCAGCCAACATAGCTATGAAAATACTTGCCATGGCTACTACAGCAATGTTGTAGGACGCGGCTTCTCCCTCTGCCCTCACTCACAGCAGCCCTCCCTCTCTTCATGCCTCCCCTCCCTGGCCTGGCCACTTGCTGTTTCCGCATCCACCCTTCCTGTCTCTTTTGTTGTTGTTGGTGGTGGTGGTGGTGGTGGTGTTTGGGGTAGGGTCTCACTCTAGCCCAGGCTGACCTGGAATTCATCATGTAGTCTCAGGCTGGCCTCAAACTCACAGTGATCCTCCTACCTCCGCCTCCCAAGTGCCCTTTCTCCTATCTTACCCGGCAACTGGAAACTTCTTTTAGCCCCCAAATCAGATCAGCAGCACACACTGCATGGAAGGGGCTGTGGGAGTTGTATGGCAGACTAGCAACCAGACACTCACACAACCTAAACGCTGACCACCCAGAGCTGCACTTGCCATCTGTTGTGACTGAAAGTCTTCTCTTGGAAGGTGCTGGGAGGGACAAGAACAAATCCCAAATGTCACTTTCACTCTTCTAGAATATCACCTGCATGACCTGCTCCATAAACCAGAGCAAGTGTTTCATTTTCTCAAATCCCCTCTCAAGGTCCCAAAATCCTAAAATCTTTTCTGACATGAAATCCAGTTTCTCTTTCTTGAATATTCTGCCCCTCTTAGCCTCCTATAATAATACTCAACACCGCCCAACCCCAAAGGATTAGGCAATCCAAAAAGGGGGGGAGGTTCAATAAAGTTTTTAAACTAGAAGAATAGAGACGGACCATGTCATTGTCCTTGCTGCCACACGGGGTCGCTGTTCCAGGCAGACAGACGGCACAGTCTCCGCCCAGGCTCCCGGCTCTGACAGCGACAAGTTACCCCAGGGGATCTGCTTTTAACACGATTGGCTTCTTTGCTTGGCAGGCCAAGCCCAGAAGGCCGGGATTCATTCTAGCAAAATCTTCCTTCTGCCTTCTCCACGCCTTTGCCAAGCCCTCCGTGGGTGATGCTCGGGGGAGGCCGGGGGACTAGGGGAACTGGGGGGACAGCAGAAGGTAGCTTTGCTGCAGAAGGGAGAAACACATGTCACGTGGGGCAGCTTGTCCTCCCGCATGATGACATGCTAACTGGCTTACTCCTACAGGGCAGCAAGGGAAAGAGAGACTGAGGGGAACTTGAACCCAGCCTCAGCAGCCTCTACCCCACGTGTGTGTGTGTGTGTGTGTGTGTGTGTGTGTGTGTGTGTGTGTGTAGATTGCTGGCCCTGTGTCTCCTGATAGAATCCCTTGGCTTCATTTTGCTAAAACTACATGACAAGGAAGAAAATGTAAATGGTGTATTTTCCCCAGAGTCCCATTAATTCTCCCCTTTGAACCACACAATCCTCCGGGAGGGTGGCGTGGAGAGTCCTGCGAGAAGAGTCAAGTTCAGATCAGGAGGGTGGGGCCATCAGGAGGTTATTCCTACGATTGTTAAGAGTGAAGTGAGGAATGGGGATGTCGCTTGGAGACAGAATGGTTCCCAGGCAAAGCCCTTGGTTCCAAACATGCCACAATGAGCCATTACTCAGTTTCTAGGCTTTAGTTATTGCTTTCTAATTTAGTGTCGTGTCCAAAGCATGTAGTAATTTTGCTCCATATATTTTTCAATGACTTGTGTACATACAAAGTATAGGTAATTATTAAATATACCTAGTAGGACCTGGAGAGATGGCATAGTGGTTAAGGCACTCGCCTGCAAAGCCAAAGGACTTAGGCTCAATTCCCCAGGATCCACGTAAGCCAGATGCACAGGGTGGCGCATGTATCTGGAGTTTATTTGCAGTGGCTGAAGGCCCTGGTGCACCCATTCTTTCTCTCTCTCTCTCTCTCTCAATCCATGTGTCTTTCTTTCAAATAAATAAAAATATTTAAAAATAAATAAATAAATAAATAAAAATCAAATTTAAAAAAACTTTCTTAAAAAATAAATATACATGGTATTGCAGCAAATGCTAGACATGGGTGTATAATTTTGCACCTGTGACATGCATGTGTACTCACATGTGCATGCTGATGAATGTGCACACGTGTATGTGTGGAGGCCAGAGGACAACCTCAGGAACATCACCCCACTCCTTTGAGACAGGCTGTCTCATTGGCTTGGAGTTCACCAATTAGGCTAGTCTGGCTGGCCAGAAGCCTCAGAGCCCCAGGGATCCTCCTGTTTCCATCTCCCCAGTGCTGGGATTTCAGCTATGCACGCCAAGCCTGGTGTTTTTATGTAGGTGCTGGGGCTGCTTGTCAGGCAAGCACTTTGCTGATGAGCTGTGACCCCAGCCTCCGGGGAGGTTTTGACAAGATTAAGGGATAGCATTACATAAAGTGCAGGGCATATAAAATAGGTGCATAAATTCATCCACAACAATGTGTAGCCTTGTAACCATGTACCAGGCATGTGCTAGGCACATGGGGTGGGGGAGACACACATGGGAAACTATTGTCCTGGATCTGACATTTCAGTAGGGAAAGATAGACAGTAACAAACAAGATCCTAGCATATGGGCTTGATACCATGAGGGAAACTAAGACTGAGTGGTGTGAAGGAGTGGCTGAATGCCCACACTGGTTAGGGTGTGAGGGTCTCTATGAGGGGGATATTTAAATGAGATGGGGAGAGTCAATGAAGCAACGGTCAGAGGCAAGATCACTCCAGGCAGAGGGAACATTTCAAGCAGAAGAAACAGCTGGAGAAAACACCAACGATGAGGCTGGAAAGATGGCTTAGCTGTTAAGGCGCTTGTTTGCAACGCCTAAGGACCCAGTTTCAATTCACCAGTACCCATGTAAGCCAGATGCACAGGCTGGCACATGCATCTGGAGTCCATTCACAGTGGCTAAAGGCCCTGGTGTGCCCATTTGTGGTGATTTGAATCAGGTGTCCCCCATGAACTTAGGTGTTCTGGATGATAGGTTCCCCAGCTGATGGAGATTTGGGAATTAACACCTCCTGGAGGGAGTGTATTGTTGGGGGCATGCTTTTGGGTGTTGTGGTGATTTGATTCAGCTGTCCCCCATAAACTCAGGTGTTCTGAATGCTAGGTCCCCAGCTGATGGAGATTTGGGAATTAACACTTCCTGGAGGCAGTGTATTGTTGGGGGTAGGCTTGTGGGTGTTACAGCCAGTTTCCCCATGCCAGTGTTTGGCGCACTCTCCTGTTGCTATGGTCCACCTTATGTTGGCCAGGGGGTGATGTCCACCCTCTGCTCATGCCATCGTTTCCCCCTGCCATCATGAAGCTTCCCCTCGAGCCTGTAAACCAAAATAAACCTCTTTTTCCCACAAGCTGCTCTTTGTTGGGTGATTTCTACCAGCAATGTGAACCTGACTGCAACACCATTCCCCCCCCCCCCTCTCAGCTGAAACCACAGTACTTGGGAGGTGGAACCACAAAGGTCAGGAATTTGTGGCCAGCCTGGGCTACATGAGACCCTGCCTCAAAAAAATATTCACTGTGGGGCTGGAGAGATGGCTCAGCAGTTAAGGCACTTGCCTGCAAAGCCTAACAATCCGAGTTCAATTCTCCAGTGCCCACGTAAAGTTACACAGTGGCACAAGCATCTGGAGTTTGTTTGCAGCAGCTGGAGGCCCTGGCACACCCATCCTCTCTCTCTCTCTGCTTGCAAATAAATTAATTAATTAAAAAAAACTCACAGGGACAATGGGATGTAAATGTTCACTGTGGCTACGCAAGTATGAAATAAGCTCTGCCTATCGTAAAATAATTCCCCGACTGGAAATGCATCCTGGGAACGGGTGAACCTGCTAGTGAATGAACAGGAGGAGGAAAGGAAAGCCAAGGGCAGGAAGCTGAAGGAAACTTTGCCTACTTAACAGTTCTGCCCCCGAAGGTCCTGCTGACTGGTTTCCACAAAAAAAAAAAAAAAAAAAGGAAAAGCAAAAACCACACACGCACACACACACATGCACGCACACACACCCCCAGGTTTGCTGTGTGGAAAGATTTAAACTAACAGAGGAAATGGAAAGGGCAATGAGGGCAGGGGTGCATGTGTTTAGACATATCCCCTGCTTGAGAAGGCTGACTCATGAAGTGCCGAGATCTGATGAGTATGCAGGAAACCCTATTGCCCTGACAGTTCCTAATAACAACCAGGGACTTAGTTGCCCTCACCAAGTGCCACAAAAAGGAACCAGACAGGCACACCGGGCCAGGAGAAGGTGTGGAAATTCGTCCTCTGGCTCCTTCATCCTTCTTTGCAGGATGGGAAACATTCCCCACTTGACCTCAATGCTATCCCACCCAGAGCAAACTGACAGGCTCTGGAGTCCCGCTGTCTGCTTTCTCACTATAGCAGTGCTCCTTTAAAACCACAATCCAGGGAGATGACGCAGGGAGATGGCTCAGTAGGCAGGACTGCTTGCAAGAATGAGGGCCCAAGTTCACCTTTCCAGCATGCACGTAAAAAGTTGAGCTCTATGGCCGTACATGCCTGTAACCCCAGTCCTGTAAGGGGGGCGTGGAGACAGGAAAATCAGAATTCCTGGGACTCACTGGTCAGTCTGACTGGAAAAAAAAAATGGAAACACCGGAGTCAGTGAGAGACTCCATCTCAAGCAATGCAAACGAGTAAGAGGGGACAGCCAGCATCCTCCTATGGCCTCTGCACACATGCAAATCTAACACCCATGTGCTGTTACATCATACTGTCATACATACTACACACAAATGAATAAACACTCTCTGAGAAATGACAACGACGGAAGAGGGCCCCTCTATAAAGACTGAAGGTGTGAGATGGTTCCCAATCACATGCAGGGCTGAACAGACCTGAGTTAAGGCAGACCATGTGAAGTTGCTGGTTTTAGCCCGCTTTGATCTCAGAGAGTGACTGTTTCATGTGGTTCAACCTGCCCCCTGCCATTGGGGGCTGGTGAAATCTTGTGAATAAATCCATGTTGGCAATAAATCTTATATACTCCCAGAACCCCACATCCCACCCCAACATCCTAGAAGGCTTCCACACCTCCTTTGAAAATGTCATTTTGAGGAATTGAACCAATTTTAATCACTGGAAAGGGGAACAACACTGTATTAGGCAGGCATGGTGTCGCACACCTAAAATCCAAGCAATTGGGAGATAGAGACTAGAAGATCAGGAGTTCAAGGTCATCCTTGGGTACACAATGCATCTGGGGCCAGGATGGGCTACAGGATGAGTGGTGACTACTTACTGTGCATCACGCAACCTTCCGGGTACCTGTGATAGATCAGTTAGCTACACCCAAAACTCCCTGCCTTCCATTGGCAGGTGTTCTAATTAGAGACATGCACAACAAACATTAAAAAAAACAGTGAGTAAAAAAGTGAGTAAGTGTTGTTCCTGGTCACCTCAGGGGCTGTTGCACATCAGTCTCCCAGAGGCATCCAGGCAACTGCAGAGCACAGTCTTGAATGGCCCTGAGTGCGACAGGAAGAAACACCCGGGAGACTGTGTCAGAGGACAGCTTGTTTATTCATCAGGAGAATGGGTTTATAAGCATTTGTGAAAGAGTGGGAAGAGGTATGGGTAGGTATGGGTCATAAGGGGATTGGTTAGTACAAAGGTCCCACTGATGCCTAGTTAGCATGTAGGGACTTTCTGGGTGAGCGAAAAAGGATCACGTGGTCTAAATAGTGGTGGGAAAGGGTACGGGTCATAGGGAAATTGGCTGTGCAAAGGCTGCTGGCTGATACCTCATTAACATATAGGGACATTCCGGGCAAATGGCAAAAGGTCACAAAGCCCTGGGGAAAGTGAAACCAAAGTCTTATCAGGACATCCAGGTGCCCTGGGCAGTCCGGGGGGGGGGGGAGAATGGAGGGAGCAGTCTCACTCCTGCCAGTCTCGGTCTCGAGGCGAGATTAGCAGGGTCTAGCCCTGCTGCAACCTCTGGGGTCAGGGGCCTCTAGTCATGCCTGACAGCTCAGGCCTGCTTAAACCTCTAGTGGCCCAGGGCCCTCAACCATGCCAACAAGTAAGGAAATGAATGGTTAGAAAGTGACTTATGCCAAGGGGGAAAGAACATGACGGCAGGAGTCTAGGAGCAGAGAAGGTGCATGTGGAGACCTTCCAATAGACTTTGAACAACTCCGTTGAGATGGGCAGGCATTGTGAGGGGAAGGACTGGAAAGGGGTTGAAGGAATTGAAGGTAGTTGTGTGGCTGTTAGGGGAAGAGCATTTCAGACCTTGGCAGTCACTCAGGTAGGGACACACCCGTGCACTTCACAGTGCACTCTTAAAGCTGGTGCCTCCTGGTCCTAGAACATGATTACATCCTTTTACACAGAACTTGAAGCCTTACAGAATCTAATCTGCCCATAGCATTCTATTCTGGATGACAAACTGGTAGACAGGTATGGTGGTTTGAATAGATGGCCCCCAATATGTTCAGTGTTTTATTAGTTTGTAGTTTGCATCTGCAGCCACCTGGCTGGAGGTGGTATCACTGGGCAGATCTTAAGGTGTGGTGGTGGGTTTGAGATTTCAATCTAAAGATAGGCAAAGTGTGCCGAGCTAGAGTTCCTGAAGTGTGCTGTGCTGCATGGCTTTTGGCTTTTAGGCTTGTGCTTCTCTCTCTCTCTCTGCTTGGGCCTGTGAAGGCAGGCCAGCTTCTTCTGCCATTGCGGAACTTCCCCTGGATCTGTAAACTTCAATAAATCCCTTCCTTCATAACTGTGCCTGGTCTGAAAGTTCATCTCAGCAAACCTGAAGCTGTCTGCTACAATCGGCTAATGGACCATTAAGACTCAGTGAGCCACCATTTTCAGTCCTACCCAAGAATGCCTATGCTAGTGAGAAAGTCAGCCATGTTTCAGGTCAGCTTTTTCTTTTCTTTCTTTTTTTTTTCTCAGTTTTTCAAGGTAGGGTTCCGCTCTAGCCCAGGCTGACTTATGCAGTCTCCAGGTGGCCTTGAAATCACACAACAATCCTACCTCTGCCTCCTGAGTACTGGGATCAAATGTGTGTGCCACGATAGCCCAGATCAGGTCAGCTTTTTGATGACTGAGTTAGAAGGATCACAGGTTCTCCATTCTTTGTGTAGACATCAGACATCAGCATGGTGGACTACCCTAACAGGCAGAACACGTGACTCGAGTAAGCTCATTAGCTCTTCCTCACATCACCTCATTGACCTGAATGAGTCACGCAATTTCTTTACCCTCAACTTTCACACCTGCCAAGTGAAGACAAGACTTCTCCCCAATTCCATTTCCCAAAGTACAACAATACTCAAGGGAGATTATATGCACCAAAATATGCCGGGAGCTGTAATGTATAAAGAGGCACTGTGGCTTATCTACCACTATGTTCTCAGAGCCCAATGTAGTGGTGGCATTCCCTAAATGGCTGTTGAGTGAATAAATGGACAAGAAAAATTTACTGGAACAACCAAGAAAACAAATCATCTTGTTAGATTTGACCTATATCTGAGACAGGCATGATTGTGCATGCCTTTAATCCAAGCACTGATGTAGGAGGATCAGCATGAGTTCAAGGCCAGCCTGGGGTTATAAAGTAAGTTCCATGTCAGCCTGGACTGGAGTGAGACCCTGCCTCAAAAAAAAAAAGAGAGAAAAGAAAAGAAAAGAAAAAAATATGACCTATGTCCACACAAACAAAGTAAAGGAAGGTACCCTGCAAAAAAATATTGCTTAGAAGGCTAGGGAGATAGCTCTGCAGTTAAAAGCATTTGCTTGCAAAGTCTGCCTGCCCAGGTTCAATTCCCCAGTAACCACATAAAGCCAGATACACAAAGTGGCACATGTGTCTAGAGTTCATTTGCAGCACCAAGAGATCCTGGCATACCTATTTTTATTCATTCTCTCTCCTTTCTCCTCTTCTTTCTCTTATATGTGTGCACACAAACAAATGAATAAAAATATTTTTAAGATATTGCTTAGAAATCTTTAAACAGAGGTGATTTTTTAAGATGGAAAACTATGGATGATTATCAGTGTAGCTTGATTCGCACTTTGGCAAAAAAAAAAAAAAAAAAAAAAAAAAGATATTCTTACCCAAAGCAGAGAGGGGAGAAGGGTAAAGCTAGAAAAAAAAAAAAGTATGTAATTAGTATAAGAGTGGGGTTTTTTTAAACAAAAAAGTGTGTGAATTTCTTTTTAATAATTTCCATATTTTGGAGCATAAATAGCCATTGGATTGCTTCTGTCAATCAGATGTGAAGGAGAAAAGAATAGCATTTTGTACTCTGGCCAAGATGCTTCAGGTCCAAGAATTCTGCCCAGTGAGTAGATAAAAAAGAATGCTGAATCTAATGCCAAGCTGCTTGCTTAACAAGACTGGATTCCACTGGGAAGGCGTACTCAGCTAGAAATCTTGAAGTTAGGACAAAAATCTCTCTCTCTCTCTCTCTCTCTCTCTCTCTCTCCTATGGAGAGACCACAGTTTAATACATCTGAAACCGCGACCTGAGATTCTCAAAGCTTGTGTTGCCACATCTGTGTGATCCAAAGTGGCCAGAACCTAAATTTTATCAGGAGCCACGGTAGTTGTGGAAGGAAGATCTCAAGCTATAGTAAGCTATCCCTACTACAAAAATGGCCCTTCCCAAAATACTGCTTCAAAAAAAAATCTAGGTCTGTTGAGTCCTTTTCAACTTTCTAGAGATATGTTCAAGAAAGATAGACTCCTAGCTGCTGTGTGTGGTCCTGCTTCAGTTTAGCAAAAACCTGCAAGATAAATAAACAAAATGAACGTTGCTCTCTCTTTCTTTTTTTTCCTGCAAAACAAAAGATACTCTTCCTCCCCGTGTGGACAGCTGGGCTTGTTCTACTTAATAAGTGTAACTCGAACCCTGTAGGCCAAAGCACAAATTCCACTTAAGTACATGAAGGGCCAAGTCAAATTGGGCGATCACTTCCTCATCCAATGCCCACACTGCCTCAGTTCAGAGCCCCGTCACCGCTCCCTATGGTGAACCCAGACAAGTTCCACATCCTTGCTGTGTCTCAGTCTTGCCATCTATAAAATGGGAACAATAGGAATATATTATACTATGTATACCTATATTAGGCTATGGTGGGTATTCAGTAAGGCAGATTCAATAATTTACATTTAAATAAATACCAAAATGTATTAAATCAGTGTGAAGATTAAATGAATCTTACTTGGAAGATTATCTAAGATGGAGGAGGGCATGAGGTCTCCATGCCTTCCTGAGGAGCTGCTGGTGGTGAATGGTTGCTGAGGGAACAGGAGAACGTTTTCTGCAGTGCTGTAGAAGCTAGTAAGTTGCATGTGCTAATGAGGGGGTTCGAGAGATGGGTCAGTGGTTAAAGCCACTTGCTTACAAAACCTGATGACTTGGGGTTCAATTTCCCAGTACCCATGTAAAGCCAGATGCACAAAGTGGTGCATGTATCTGGAATTCATTTGCAGTAGCAAGAGGTCCTGGCGCTTGTTGGTTCACTCTCTTTCTCTCTCTTCCCCCTTGCAAACAAATAAGTAAAAATATATTTTTCAAAAACGGAACTGCTAGCTGAGTTCATTTTATTTTTACACCTAGAAACCTAGACCAGTCTAAGCGCCCTGCATATTTTATTCATATCTTTGTCAGAGAGAATCTCCCAACTTATTTCCCTGGCATACTGATTGAGGTAACACAGCTGCTGCGACAGATGAATCTTACTGGAGTCAATGTCTCTCCTCCAGCAACTGTCCAGTGCAAAGGAAAGGAGCCAGGAAGGCTGGAGACACCCTCACCTGTGCCCAGCAACAAGAAGCTCTGCTGTGGCTGCTCTGGAGTGGGGGATGTTTAGCTCCCCAGGCATTCTAATGAACATTCAAGTGGGACCCACTGAGCCAAGGGACTAGCAGGACTCTGTTTCTTCCTGTTTAGGCCTGTGGTTGTCTCTGAAGAACCTGAAGAGCAAGGAAAGTTTCTTAGATGATGCTCAGTACAATGTTTCAAAAGTGCAGGGGAGCCGGGCGTGGTGGCGCATACCTTTAATCCCAGCACTCGGGAGGCAGAGGTAGGAGGATCGCCCCGTGAATTCAAGGCCACCCTGAGATTACATAGTGAGTTCCAGGTCAGCTTAGGCTAGAATGAAACCCTACCTCAAAAAAAAAAAAAAAAAAAGAAAAGAAAAAAACAAAAGGTTCAGGGGGTTGGAGAGATGACTCAGAGGATAAAATGCTGGCTACATAAGCATGAAGACCTGAGTTCAGATCCCGAGCACCCATGAAAAATGCCAGCATGAGGGGAAGTGACCATAGTCTTGGTGCTGAAGAGGAAGAGATGGGAGAATCCTTAGGTCTTTCTGGCTAGCTAGTCTGGCTGATTCATTGAGAGACTCTGTCTCAAAAATTAAGCTAAGATGGGCTGGAGAGAGGGCTTAACAGTTAAGCACTTGCCTGTGAAGCCTAAGGACCCAGGTTCAATTCTCCAGGTCCTGTGTAAGCCAGATGCACATGGTGGCGCATGCATCTGGAGTTCGTTTGCAGTGGCTAGAGGCCATGGTGCACCCATTCTATCTATCTATCTATCTATCTGTCTGTCTGTCTGTCTGTCTGTTCGTCTGTCTTAAATAAAACTTAAAAAGAGAAGTACAGGCTCAGTCAGTTGCTGCTAGAGTGACCTGGAAGAGAAAAAAGGATGAGCTGAAAAACAGTTGTTGACACCTCCGTGGAGTCTGATGACCACTGAGGCCCAGGCTATCATCCTCTTCCAAGGCAAGGACCAGTCTTCTGGGTCATTCTGTCCATGCCTGAGGCTGTACCCGGTGGTGGGCACTCAGGCGCACCCTCCCCGCAGCAAGCCTGAACCTCTGCACTTGGACAGAGAGGTGGTCCCACAGTGTGCTGAGGGCAGCAGGCAGGCCCCGTACAAAGGGAACAGAGCAGTGGGAGGCACAACTAGGAGTTTCCCAAAGCACAGGAATCCCAGGTCAGGGCTCCGCCTCGACCCCTCAGGAAATCCTGTCATTCCGGCAGCACATATATACAGCTCACAGTAACTGATTCCACCAAGGCCCTGGATCTCCCCTTGCTCCTGTCTAGAGGCAGATCTCACCTATCTTCTGCTTCAAGCCAGGAAAGGGAAAAGTAGACATAGGACATGAGAATCTGTTGGGTGTTCATCAAACTAAGTTAAAATAGCTAAATTTTTCTGACAGGTGCCTGGCACGGGGAGGAGCAAGTATTTCCTCACCATGATACGACATTTAACCCTTTTCTTTCTTGGGTTGGTGGTACAAAATGCCTGCTCCCAAGCTGAAGCCACAGAAAGGTAAGACAAAGTGTTCGTATTGTGTTACTTGTTAATAATCTTCATGGTGTATCCAAGGAGTTTTTGTTTTCCCATATCATGATGGTATAAAAACTCCTACCTGGACTTCATGAAAACCACAGCAAGCTTGTGAGAATGAGATTCTAAAAGTGAAGGCTGGAGACATGACTCAGTGGTTAAAGGCACTTGCTTACAAAGCCTACCAGCCCGGGTTCAAATCCCCAGTACCCACATAAAGCCAGATGCACAGAGCGGCTCATGTATCTGAAGTTCATTTGCAGAGGCAATGAACTATTTATCTATCTATCTACCTATCTATCTATCTACCTACCTATCTATTATCTGTGTGTGTGTGTTCCTATGTGTGTGTGTTTATGTTCACAAATAATTGTTTTTGTTTGTTTGGTTGGTTGGTTTTGGTTTTTTTGAGGTAGGGTCTCACTCTAGGCCAGGCTGACCTGGAATTCACTCTGTAGTCTCAGGGTGGCCTCGAACTCATGGTGATTCTCCTACCTCTGCCTCCCGAGTGCTGGCATTAAAGGCATGCGCCACCACGCCTGGCTTGCATGGAGTTCTTGAATGCAGAGCAAAGGCTAACAAGAGGGTTCCTCTGGGTGAGCCAGCAGACAGAAGTTGAGCAAAGGAAGCCACATGAATGTGGTTTTGTGGAAGAGATGGCGTCACACAGGCCTTTGAAGGTTCTAGGTTGAATAGTCAAGGGGAGGGGACAGAACATTCCTATGAGGCCAGGTACCAGCCAGGCTCAGAGGTGGGATAGGGAAGAGTGTCAGGAGCCCGGACGTACTGTCACAATGCCACAGGAACTGTGTCAGGTAGCCTGTACCTGCCGTGTCATGGGAAGGTGACTGTTGATCTCTCCCCATTATAGGTCATAACAAAGGCTGGGTGCTCAGTCAAGACTGTGCACTTGATAAGATGTAGCATGTAGTCCAGACTTGGCTTTTGGCTCCTCGGTCCAGTCTGTCTTCACTATACAATGCTGTTACATCTTAAATTGGCTGTCGAGATTAAGGAAACTTCTTAAGAATGGGGAGGGAGGGCTGAAGAAATGGCTTAGTGGTTAAGCCATTTCTTGCCTGCAAAGCCTTAGGGCCCAGGTTTGATTCTCCAGGTCCCACGTAAGCCAGATGCACGTGGTGGCACACGTGTCTGGAGTTCGTTTACAGTGGCTAGAGGCCCTGGTGCACCTATTCTCTCTCTCTCTCTCTCTCTCTCTCTCTCATAAATAAATAAAAATAAATCTTATTAAAAAGATTTAAAAAATAAAAGAATGGGGAGGCACTCTATCTGCGGGGGTCAGCCCCAGGGTCAGGAGGAACAGGGTCAAAGTGAGTCTGAGTCACTCATTTAAGAAGTTAATTCTATGAAACATTATGCTGCTAAGTAACAGGTCCTAGTATGTCTGTGTGATGTCCCAGTTCATTCATTTAATCAATACATATTTGCTGGGCACCACTATGCATCATACAATGTAGGGGCTCAAGCTTCACAATAGACAAAGCAAAACAAAACAAAAAAAGCTCCCAACTATCGACCTGATTTCCCACTGGACTGAATCTAAACATTGCAGTTGACTCTGGAATAGGATCTGTAGCACCAAGCACTGAGCCCAGTGCTGGCTGCACAGCAGATATTCCCGTGGGATCAATTTTGTGAGATCCAGCTGTCTAGAATAACCTACTATAACAGCAACCTATTTGAAACAGATCTTCTGCAATGTATTTCAGGTTCCACATTTTGATAAGTGGGACCCCAGATTCCAGCTGAGGGATGACAAATGTTATATGGTACAAGCAGCACCCTGACCACCCCCAACGCCGTGGCAGACACTGCGTGTTGATCCCAAATGCTCCCTTCAGAGGAGGTTCAGCAAGCCAGTCAGCCTCACGCCACATCTGACTGTTGACCACTGGGCCCAAGCCGATGGAGAAGACTGGCCACGGCAGATGCTTTGCAGGGTTCTGACGCTGAGAGTTGATGTTCTTTGTTACAGGCAAAAAGATGCGATAAGAAGTCTTTTCTGACCATCAGGACACAGTGCCAGTCCTGCTCAGTGAACCTTTCAATCAAGTGCCCAGATGGTTACTCGAAGGTCACCAGTAGCCCTGTAGGAGTTCGAGACTGCAGGTACTGGCTTTGTGAAGATAAGTGTGTGCGTTTCTTGGTGTGTAGGAATTGCGACTCCACATTGGAACTTCTGTCTCACCGTAACTCCATGGTTGTTCACTTACTCTGAGACTATACTGAGCCCAGACGCAGGAAACTCATAACTTATGAACTTAAATCTAAAGCATTTTTATCACTGACTCACATTTTCATTCAAAGTTGACTACACTGAGGTGCACACAACATTCTGTTTGCATCTTACCCTTCTTGGTTTTCAAACTCCCGGGTTTTGTTTCATTTGGAAAAGATTCTAGTCTGAACATGTAAATGTTTTAGGTTGTCTAGGCTAGCAAGACTGTCTCAAAAAAAAAAAAAATAAGCCTTGGGTCTGGTAGTCACGTAATAAGTTACTAATAACCTGGGGACTCAAAGAAGTAGGGCAAAAGAATTTCAGTATGGTTCAACTTTATTGTTAGTGTTGCATTCTTGAAGAGCATTTATGATCCCAAATTCTCCTAATTCAGGGCTACTCCTGGTAAGGAGATCTACTGACCCATTAATAAGATGTAGCCAGGAAGTTCAAGGGAAAATACATTTTAAAACTTTTTATTGACAACCTCTGTACATATACACAATACGCCATGATCATATCCCCTCCCACCGCCTTCCCTTTCCCCTCCCAAGTTCCCCTCCATTGAATTCCTTCTTCTTTCCAACTAATCTCTCTCCTGCTTTAATGTCACCATTTTTTGCAAATGAAACTTTTTATTTATGACACTTACCAATTTAGAAATTTGACATTATTTGATGAGCTTATTTTAACTCAAGAATGCAAAATTAATTTTTAAAATTTTATATGAAATGAACCCTTAACACTACTATATAACAATGTCTTACATTTACATTTGCTTAATATGGCTGCATTATACCCTAAGATCCAAATCATCATTTTTTAAAAAATATTTTATTTATTTATAAGAGAGAAAGAGAGAGAGAGAGAGAGAGAGAGGCAGATATAGAGAAATAATGGGCACACCAGGATCCTAGCCACTGTAAATGAACTCCAGACAAATACACCACCTTGTGCATCTGGCTTTACATGGGTACTGGGGAATCAAATCAGGGTCATTATGCTTTGCAGGCAAGTGTGCCTTAACCACTGAGCAATCTCTCCAGTCCCCAAATCATCATTTTAAGACATTTCCCAGTATTAAGTGGCCTAGAAGTAGCAAGTAAATGCAATAGTTTCATTTCCCATTAGAATTATATCAAAGTTCAAGGTTAAAATTATTAGCTGATATACTAAGAACAATTATGTACTGGCTACTCTTTTGATGAGAACCAGCGTGGACAACTGGGGCATATACCACCTGTCCCTATGTGTGCGTGCACATACACACACACACACACACACTAAAATTGTGGATCCATACTGTTTGAGAACTGAAGACACTAGTCTGTCATTCATTTATGCTGAAACAAGCCTAAGCTTGGTTCTTTTGATTTGGTGTTTTACAAAAACACTTTATTAAGGTATGGCTGGCATGCAAAAAAAACATACCTATTTAATGTATACAACTTAGTGTGTTTAGAGGTGAATATAAACCCATGAAGCCATCACCACAAGCAATGAACATAAACATACCCATCACTCCCACATGTTTCACCCAAAACTTTTGAAATATAATTTTGGGGGGACTTTAATATATAAAAGTACTATAAATTGATTGTATTACCTTCAAGTTATCATCTTTGGTCACCTCTCTCCTATTCACCCCATTCCACTGATGGCCCTCCTCAGTGGGCTATCGGAATCACTGTGGGGTCATGAATGCACCAATTGTTTCATACTTAACCTAAGATCTACCATCTTTGCAAATTTTAAGCCTACAGTTTTAAGTTGGCGTTATTACTAACTATCGGCACCATATAGTTGACGTTGAGGAGGTATTTATCTTATCCAACCAAAACTTTGTATCCTTTGACCAATATCTCATTTCCTCTTCCTTTCAACCTCCAGCAACCAGCATCCTACATTCTGCTTCTATAAGTTTTACTATGTTAGAATCCTTACATAAGTGAGATCACATAACATTTAGCTTTCTGTATCTTGCTTATTTCACTTCACATACTATTCTCCAGATATTCTATGTTGCTTATAAATTACAAGATCTCCTTTTTTAAAACTGAAGAATATTCCACTGATTATACTACTTTATATGATTATATATATATATTATATATATATTACATATATATATATCTTCATTCATTCATCCACATCCTTCTATGGGAGTTTAGGATGTTTCCATATCATGGCTACAATGAACACAGAAATACACATATCTCTTTCAGATCTTGATATCAACTTCTTCGGCTATATTCCCAGTTATATGGTTCATGAATATGGTTGATTTTTAATGTTTTGAAGAACTGTTTTTATAGTGGCTGTACCAACTGACATCCCCACTAACATTGTACAGGGCCTCCTTGTCCTCTACATCCCACCTAAAACTTTTTGGGGGGAGGACATGATAACAGCCATTTTAGTAAGTGTGAGATGATGCCCCATTGTGGTTTTGGTTTGCCCTTCCCTGGTGATCTGTGATGTTGGGCACATTCTCACACACCTGCTGGCTTCTTGCCTATCTTCTGAGACTCACCCTTGTCAAGATATTTGGTTCTGGTATGGATTCTCCCTCTGCCAATTTTTGTGAAAAAATGTCCCACCTCCAGCCTCTTGCAAGACCTAATATCATCATTTATTTTCTCTACTGATTATTATTATTATTATTATTGTTGTTGTTGTTGTTTGGTTTTTCAAGATAGGGTCTCACTCTAGCCCAGGCTGACCTGGAATTTACTATGTAGTCTCCGGATGGTCTCAAACTCACAGCAATCCTCCTACTTCTGCCTGAATTAAAGTCGTGAGCCACCATGCCTGTCCTACTTCTGACATTACTTTAGATATCCCCTGCCCATTTTCATTGTTTCTTGATTTGATTTAGCCATTTATAATGATAAAAATTATTCAGGGTCTGGAGAGATGATTTAGTGGTTAAGGCATTTGCCTGCAAAGCCAAAGGACCTAGGTTCGATTCCCCAGGACCCACGTAAGCCAGAGGCACAAGGGGTACATGTATCTGGAGTTTGTTCGTAGTGGATAGAGGCCCTGGCGTGCCCATTCTCTCTCTGTCTGTCTCTCTTTTGCCTTTCTCTCTCTCTACTTGAAAATAAATAAATAAATTTTTAAAAACTATAAAAAAGTATTCAGGATTAAGTTTTATTCTAAATGTGTTCCATTAATATTTTTGATATAGATGAGTATAAAAGCCTAAATTAAAACCTAGGGTACCTAGGGCAGTCTTGTCACCTAGAGTTAACTATACTGTTCTGATCATGGCAAACACCTCTCTTTGCCCTCTAAGGTATGTCTTTGAGATCAGAACGTACTCTCTGTCACTCCCTGGATGCCGCCATATTTGTAGAAGGGACCATCTACAGCCTCAGTGCTGTCCTGGCCACTGGGGCCCAGACTGCATGGGTAAGTGGAACCACTCTGGACTTTGATACTTGCTTCTTGAGGTCTATTTCACAGAAATTTGAGATGAAGGAAGGCTAATAAAAGGAAAGTGTAAGAATTGATTTCTAGAAATTTCCATTTCAGTGTATGTAAAGAAGATATATCTTTCCCTGTCTGCTTTTATTCAGAAATCCATTCACTACAGTTGATAATCTCTCCTTTAAACAAATTCTTTAGAGACAGACTCGGTGGTGCATGCTTGTAGTCCCAGTATTCAAGGCTAAGGCAGGAGGATCATGATTTCAAGACCAGCCTGGGATACATAGCAAGTTTTAGCAAGCCTGAGCTATGGAGTAAGACCTTTTGTCACAAGAAGAAAGACAGAAAGAAAGACTTCCTTCAAAACTCAGAAAAAGGAACAATTGAAAAATATATATATATATATCTCCAAAGAGAAAAGGTAAGAATGTTGGGCAATTATGACTCCAGATACAATTTTCTTTAAGAAGAAATTTCATTATAGCATAGTTTTTTGTAAGAAATCCTACCAAAGCTTCAGTCCCCAATCACTCAGACTTCCGTTAGCTGACAGTGAGCATAGATGTCACTCAAACAGTGCCTGAGTCTCTGCTGTGACATGAAAATTATGTGAACCTCCCCCTAGTTTTTGGTAGATAAAAGTCAGAAATTTTAATTCATAAATGTATCACTTGTTCCCCGGCTTCTAAGATATGATGAGAATACCTCCACAGGATCCGCTGGAGGGAGAGAAGTGTTCTCTCCTGCCTTGTTTTGCCTGACTAAAGTATAGAAAACTATATACTGCTTCTAAAGTTTAGAAGGTCTTTATGAAGAGGGGGAAATATTAAGTCATAAGCCACCAAACATAGAAAACTAATATTTTTGGCCTATTTCAATCCTGATGTTTCTCTATATGTCTTCTAAATAGTTGAGTCAGATTGGATGCATAGCATATATACGTAGCAATGGCTCCTCCTTCTTTTTGTCAATCACTAATGATTAAGTGAATAATGGCTTCCATTGCTTTCTCATTACTGAAATTAGATACTAGAGAAGCCCCTGGCCTTCTATAATCTGGTAGAATTGGTAAAACAAATCTTTGAATTAGACGACTTTGGGAGGAATTTGGATATTTGAATAACATCTCTTCCCAGTTTCCTTTTTGTATGACAAGTGAGAAGACTGGTACCAAAGGCTGCTCTCTTTCTATTTTGTTTCTCTACCTAAAGCAGACCTTAAAAAAAAAAAAGACAGAGGGATGGAGAAAGGGAGAGAGAGAATGTAAGGTGTCTTTAACTCCTCTTTACATGACCCTTCAGCCTCCCCTGTCAATGTCTTCAAAGTATATTCCATGCCCTGGAAAGATCAAGCTTTGGAATTTAGATATTTCGACTCTTCTCTCTGTTGATTGCACTAAGCCATCACATACTTCTAAGAGTTTAGCACACCAGACCCAAGAGCCCAAATATAGTGTCTTTCAAACCACCAACCCGCACTTCCAGATTCCAGGACTGCTTCGGTGCCAAACAGGGCGGTGACTGGAGCAATGTCTAGTAGACAATCTGACGCCACAGAGAGCTTTCAAGAGTTGCTTTACTCTTTTCTGCCTTATGAAAGCTAACCCGGTGCTGTTACCAACCAGACACGACATAGATGGGGAAAGGCATTTTGTCAGATGCGTTAGGAAAGCTGGCCTGCCTAACAGAATGAACGCAGGCCACAGCTGGGCAAGCAGCGGACATGGGGTCTATAACCAAGTTATACATTTACACTTGGTTCCATCACCAGTTTGGGGAAATGTTTTCTGCTTAAGCCTCAGTCTCCTTACAGATCAAATGGCAGGAGGGTCCTGCTTTCCAAAATTAGTCAAGATTTTCAAACATGAATTGAAGCAGAAGATCTAGGACTTGAAACGTGTTTATGCAAAGAAAGTATTTTATGAAAGTTTTTATGAGCAGGTGTGGTGGCATACTCCTGTAATCCCAGCACTTGGGATCAGGAGCTCAAGGTTATCCTTGGCTACATAGTGAGTTCAAGGCCAGCCTGGGCTGCATAAGATCCAGTCTCAAAAAAAAGTTTTATGAATAAATGAGTGAGTGAATTATAGTCAAAATGGGTCTCTGATAGTGAAAAGTGAATAAAACGGCAACTTGCTCTGAGCCCTTTTTTGGACAGTGAGTACCTTCTAAAACACAAGCAAGCAAACAGGACTCAGATCTTTAGTAGAATTCATACCATTGTGTCAATGTCTGCCCAGGCAAATGTGGCAACCTCCAGGATCAGATGCACTTACAAAGATGATTTGAATGACCAGGCATTTCCCCTGGGAGAGGTCTCAGGGCTAGAGAAGCAAATTATGTGAAAATGGAGGCCTGACATTATTTCTGTTGCCCTATGTTTGGGACCAAAGGGCACATCCTTTTATCTTCATATTCCACACACACTGAATGTCACAGAAAGGCTTCCTGCCTTGGGCTCAGGAAGAAGATAAATCCTTGGCTGTGTACTTCACCTCTACCGGTTCGTGGAGCGACAGGCAAGGTCTTGACATTGACATTTCCGCAGGGACAAGGCCACTCGGGGACTGCTGACATGTGCCTGTCCTCCTTTCTGAGGAAGCATGTTCCCCACCTCATGGGTGACCTTGTGTCTCCGGTAAGTGGGGAGGTGGGGCACCCACTTCCTTTATAACGTGTCAGCAAACACATTCATACACCACAACTCCCACTCACTATGAGAAGTGTTTTAATCAAGAAATAACTGATCAGGCTAGAGGGATGGCTTAGCAGTTAAGGCGTTTACCTGCAAAGCAAAGGATCCAGGTTCGATTCCCCAGGACCCACATTAGCCAGATGCATAAGGGGGTGCATGTGTCTGGAGTTTGTTTGCAGTAGCTGGAAGCCCTGATGCGCCCATTCTCTCTCTCTCTCTCTCTCTCTCTCTCTCTCTCTCTCTCTCTCTCTCCCTCCCTCCCTCCCTCCCTCCCTCCCTCCCTCCCTCCCTCCCTCTTTCTCTGTCAAATGAATAAATAATCAAAAATAAAATATAAAAAAACTTTAAAAAAAAAAGAAATAACTGATCAACCTGAAAGTTCCAAAAACACCACAAAGGTAAATTAAAAAAAAAACTACCCATCATCTTCTAAAATTAAGAATAATGCAAGCATTCTCACTTAAGGGCAAAAACTATCATCCTGATATAAGAAAGGTGATTTAACTTAAATTTAAGCTGGTTTTCCCTAATTAAAATCTTTATTGCTTTATCAATGTACATGTGGACGTCTTTTCTCATTAGTACAGAAACTTATTTTTAACTTTGGAACTTAATCACATTTGAGATAGTCTTTTTTTTCTTTTTGGAGAGATTTTTTTTTTCTTTTGAGACAGAATCTCACTGTATAGCCCAGGCTCAAACTTGTGGTCATTTTCCTGCCTCGAAGCACTGAGATTATGAGGATGTGTTACCATGCTGGGCAGTGAATAGCCAGTATTATACTAGGGATGAAATTTACAGATAGATAGACAGACAGACAGACATGCTACAGACACACACATATACATATACATATACATATACATATACATATACATATACATATACATATACATATACATCATATACAAGTTCCTTTCATTTCACCATGAGTGCACTGGTTTTATACAACTCCAAGTAATGGGATCTGAATGTGTACAAAGGAGTTATACACACTTAAACTCCACTGTGGCCAAAATGATCTGTTTCAAAGAGAAACAGTCTTGGTTTTGCTTTTTCTAGCCAGTGTCACCAAGTCCATGACACTTGTCTTTTGCATTGTGTTGCCTGCATTTCCAGACCTCTTCTTCTTTCCCTCCTCATATGCCTTGCTAGGCAGTGCATAGGTTGCAAGTAAATAACAGACCACATGGATCTGAAGTGGTTTCCTAAGGCAGTTGTGGCTTTGAGGGACAAATAATCTTAAGTTCAAGTGAAGGACATAGTTCACATCCACTTCCCAGGCAGACATTGCCAACCAGAGCAATGCCTGGAATATCAGGACATATTTTCTGCTGGCGTTATGCAGCAGGATTTTAAACAAAGGGGGTGGCCTGGTGTAGGTCCCTCCAGAGCCCCATAGGAGATAAGGTCCCAAGAGGCTGCTATCCTCTTGCTGGGCAGGAAGCTTGTTATCTTCCTTTAAAGCAACAGACCAGCTGGTGATTTGCTGACAGCTTGTAAGGGTGACCTCTCTTGCATGAGAAAGTCATGACCCAAGAGACCACCAGAGCAGTAGTAACCTAAGGGAAATGTGATAATGACCTAAAATAGTCTTATCAGCTGTCCCACCACGTATCACAATGTACACTCCAAGCAAAATTCTATGACTACTCTTTCAAGTATGGTTGCTGAGAATGTCAATTTTACAATCTGTGTTCTAAATGGGGACCCAAGGGGATAGAAAATGATTTTGGGTGCAGGAAATAAATGTATTTTTTTTTTCCTTAAACAAGTAGTTTTCATGTATCATTTAAGACATTCTATTAAGGTCATAACATAAGGACTTTCTACAGGCCAACACTCTGGCTATCTTTTAACAAAGTTCCTTCCAGAGCTGGCTGACTCATTAAAATCAAACATTTATGTAGCACCTGTTATATACTGCACATAATCATATGTAGGCTAGGGTCTGCCCCTGACCACATATGTAATAAGCCACACAGGTGCACACACACACACACACACACACACACACACTAAAAAGCACAGGAGAGCAGAGGAAGCAAGTGTACCTTGGAGGCCACATGAGGACACTGGGGTATTGAGGGTCTTGCAGCTTGGCCTGGTTGTCAGCTGTTCTAAACCTACATCTCCCAAAGGCCCCACCCATGGTACCATCACACTGGAGGAAGGCTTCAGCATAGGAATTTGTAAGGACACGAGCATTCATGCCATAACAGTAAGTTTCCACCTTGGCCTTTAGCCTGCTAAGTCACAAGCTGAGCCAGAATAAAGCACTTCCCACAGAGCAAAATGCCATATACCCCTGTAGAATAGTTGATGTTGAGGTTCAGAGAAATCCCCAGGAGTTAGGAATTTCCAACCAACCTTCACCCTTAGCACAGTCAGACAAACACAGGACGGCCCATGAGCGGATGGAAGGAAGGCCACTCATCTCAACGACAAGGATTCACTTCAGCCCCTCTCCAGAAATAAGCCTCGCCAGTTCCTTCCTTTCTGTCCCAACGAACCCTTATTTTATTTACTCCTGAGAACCCAAAGAGAAATCCTGACCAGCTTTGAAAGGAACAGTAAACACTCAAAGAATGTGGCACAAATCAATCAGCCAAATGGATGACTTATAAAAATCCATAGACCATGTAAAATAAGTGACCTAAGCAGAAAATCACAGTCCCAAGATACTAAGGCCAGGCGCAGCCTTATCTCAGAAGCTCACGGCTTTGTGACCTGACCTTTCTGTGCTCAGTTTCTTCCTGGGGAAAATGGTGACAATAACCACTTCACAGTCAGGAGGAGGCCGGACTGTGCTGAGTCAGTCCATGCAATGTACTTGTTATTCTACCTGCAAATCAGGAGCCTCCAACAGTGTTGGTCAAAATTAAAGGCAAGGGATGGGAATGTAGTTCAGTCACCGAGCACTTGTGTAGCATGCACAAGGCCCTGGGTTCAATCCCCTGTACTGCATAGATAGGTAGGTAGATAATAGATGAATAGATGAATGCATGGATGGATGCATAGATGATAGATATATATACATAGATAAAATACATGATACATAGATAATAGATGAATAAATAAATGCAAGGATGGGTACATGGATAGATAATAGATAAATAAATACATAAATAATACATAGATAGATAGATAGATAGATAGATAGATAGATAGATAGATAGATAAGCACAAAATGGAAACTTTTTTAAATAAAATATTTGCACTCAGGAGCCAGAGGTAGGAAGATCACTGTCTGTGAGTTCAAGGATACAGTGAGACTACATAGTAAATTCAGGTTAGCCTGGACTAGAGTGAGACCCTACCTCAGAAAACCAAAACAAACATTTTATATATATATATAAATTTACCCATTTGGGAGGACAGAGAGAGAGGGAGAGGGAGATGCACCAGGGCCTCTAGCCACTGCAAACGAACTCCAGATGCATGTGTCACTCTGTGCCTGTGGCTTTATGTGGGTACTGGGTAATGAAGCCCAGGTCATCAGGTTTTGCAAGCAAGCACCTTAACTACTGAGCCATCTCCTCAGCCTGAAGAAACCTTTTGCAGAGCCAGCATTTAAACTGGAGGTTGACTCAGAGGATAAAGGGCATGCCACTCAAACCTGAACACTTGAGTTTGGATCCCCAAGCCCCTCATAAAAACAGGAAGTTGAGGCAGACTTCTGGAATCCCAGCACATTCAAGGTAAGATGGAGGCAGAAACAGGACAATTGAAAGCTTGCGAACCAGGGAACCTGGTGAACACAGCAGTGAAAAACAAGTATGACAAGAGCGAGAGAGAGAAAGAGAGGAAGAAGGAAGAGGAGGAGGAGGATCAGAGACAGAGGACCTGCCTAGAATGAAGTTGTCCTCTGACCTCCATGCACACTGTGGCACACAGGCATCCACACACACATGAACATGCACACATACACACCCGTCATAAACACACACAATAAAATAAAGTAACAAGACATATTGCAGCTGTGATTTGGCAAATGGCTATTTGAAACTGAACAAATTCTTCCTGCGCATTCATTTACTTACAGCCACAGTGCAACAATTCAAAATGAAAAGACTTATATCCCAACGGTAGGAAGTTGTATAGCTTACTATGAGTATAAAAATACACATTTCTGGGCTTGGGCTGTAGCTCATTCAGTAGAGTGTATGTCTAGCATGCACAAAGCCTTGGGTTTGGCCCAGCATTGCAAAAAGAAATTAATTAAGTGTGCATTTCTAATTCTGTCTAAATTCATTTTCCTTTCTAGTGAGTATAAGCAATGGGAAAAGAAACCTCTAAGATTTCAATACAAGTAAAGATTAATCAATCATTTATGAGAACATCGATCATCTTTCCAAATGTATCATTGAATCACACAACTATATCTTTTTTAAACTTTTCATTTATCTGTGAAAAGAGGGAAAGAGAAGTATGAGCATACCAAAATGAGCTCCAGATGTATGTGCCATTTTGTGCATCTGGCTTTACATGAGTGCTGGGGAATAGAACCCTGGGCCATCAGGATTTTCAAGCAAGCACCGTTAACCACTGAGCCATCTCCCCAGCCCCACACAACCATTTCTTACAGACTTTTTTTTTTTTTTTTTTTGAGGTAGGGTTTCACTCTAGCTCAGGCTGACCTGGAATTCACTATGTAGTCTCAGGGTGGCCTTGAACTCACAGCGATCCTCTTACCTCTGCCTCCTGAGTGCTGGGATTAAAGGCGTGCGCCACCACACCCGGCCTTCTTACAAACTTTTTTATTCTTCACCTATAATTTACACAAGGCAAAATTCACCCTGTGTGGAATCATTTATGTTTTGTTTGCTTGTTTTGTAGCACTAGGGATTGAACCTGGGGCCTGAACTACACTGAGCTACAACTCCAGCCCAGTTATTTGAGTTTTAGCAGCCACCACAATTAAGATAGAAAACAGTCACACCTGCCCCAGGTTCCCTTTATTGTCAGCATCTTCCAGCCTCCAATTCCCGGTAAACGTTGCCTTCTGCACCTATTTAAATTTTATCTTAGTGCCATACTAGCAACACAGGACAGGATATCTTGAGCCTGACTTCTTTCATTTAGCTCAATGCACTCCAGATCTTTGTCATTGCGTGCACCAGTAGTTCATCCCTTTACCAGGCTTCATAGCACTCCATCCTGAGGCTGCTTCCAGTTTGACTATCTAGTCACTAACTCAAAGATATTCAGAGTTATTTCCAGTTTGGGACAATTACAAATAAAGAATCTGGGCTGGAGGGATGGCTTAGCGGTTAAGGTGTTTGCCTGCAAAGCCAAAGGACCCAGGTTCAATTCCCCAGGACCCACGTTAGCCAGATGCACAAGGGGGCACATGCATCTGGAGTTCATTTGCAGTGGCTGGAGGCCCATTCTCTCTCTCCCTCTTTCTCTGTCAAATAAATAAATAAATAAAATATTTTTAAAATAAATGAATATAAAGAATCTATTGGCATTTAGGTATGGGACTTTGTGTGTGCGTAAGTCATCTTTTCACTTGAGTAAATACCCAGAAATGAGAGACCTGGGTCATCTGTTGAGTGCAAGTTTAACTTATAAGTTGTAAGTAACCTTCTAAAGTATCCAGGCCACTTTTTATTCCCACCTGCACTGTGTAAGAGTTCTGGTTGTTTGAGGTCTTTTCTAGCAGTTAATAGATTTTTTTAAGAACCATTCTGACAGATGTTTAGTAAACTTTTAATATGCCTTTGTTTTGTATTGTATTGTTTTTTGGTTTTTTGGCTTTTTGAGGTAGGGTCTCACTCTAACCCAGGCTGACCTGGAATTCACTATGTAGTCTCAGGGCAGCCTTGAACTCAGTTGATCCTCCTACCTCAGCCTTCCAAGTGCTGAGATTAAAAGCATGCACCACCATGCCCAGCTTAGTAAGCCATGTTTAACTTGCATATCTTCTGTGCTTAACTGTTATTTTTGTATCTTGGCATTGTTTTCTTGCTATGAAACTTGGCGAGTCCTTTAAATATATTAAGACACAAGTTTGGGGTGTTTTTGTTTTAGTGGATATGTGATTTATAAATATTTCCTCACAGTCTGTGTGCCTTAACTTTTCACCCTCTTAAGAGTACCTTTTGAAAAGAAACCATTTTCCTCTAAACTCTTTTTTAACTGTATCTCAAAATGTTGAAGTTGTGGCTGGAGAGGTTGTCTAGTGGTTATGGCACTTGCCTGCAAAGCCTAAGAACCTGGATTCATTCCCCAGTACCCATGTAAGCCAGATGCACAAAAGTAGTGCATGCATCTGGAGTTCATTTGTAGCCACTAGACATCTTGGCTCACCCATTTTCTCTCTCTCCCTCTCTCTCCCTCTCTCTCCTTGCAAATAAATACAAATATTTTATAGCTTTTTTAATTTATTTATTAGAGAGAGAACGGGCATGCCAGGACCTCTAGCCACTGCAAACAAACTCCCGACGCATGTGCCACCTTGTGCACCCGGTTTACGTGGGCTCTGGGGAAGTGAACCTGAGTCCTTAGGTTTTGCAAGCAAGCACCTTAACCACTGAGCAATCTCTCCAGCTCAAAATATTTTTTTAATGTTGAAATTTTGTTTTTTTTTAATTTTTCATCTACTTCATGCTGCTTTTTAACTTCATTTTTAGTTCTTCTTTAGCCACAGGTAATTTATGAGCATATTTCATTTCATCTGTGAAACTTCCCCAGTTCTGCTTCTGCTGTGTTTCTAAATACCTCTTTTAATTCAGTGAAAATCTTTATGTGTGAAACATAAGTCGGTGGCTGTCTCCAATGTGTGAGACGTAACTGAAGCTCAGAAGGAAATTTGTCATTTAATTCTGGTGTTTCTAGTTAGCTCTTTAATTCAGTGACTATGTCCACGTGTAACATAACTAAAGAGCTGTGCTCAGAAGGATATTTGTCATCTAATTCCATTGTGATCAGAAAACATACTTCATATGATCTGAATCTTTTTCAATTTGTTGGGACTTACACCCTCCAAATGTGATCTACTTTGGATAGTATCCCCTACGTCTTGAAAAGAAGGGGTAAATCTGAAAGCACTGGGCATGTTCTATCAACGTCAATTGGGTCAAGTTGATTGACAGTATTATTCCAGTCTTCTCCACCCTTAATGAGTTTGTGACCACTGCTCTATTGATCATTGAAGACAAGGTGTTGAAATCTCTGGTTCTAGTTATGGATTCCTTGATCTCTCCTTGCAGTGTCATGTGCTTTGACTATTATTAGAGTCCTAAAAATGATTGACTCGTGTTCTTCATTAAATTAACATCACACCATTATGCAATTGTCACCTTAGTCCCTGGGAAGGTGTGGCAGAAAAGGTATTATGTGGGGAGTGGGGGGTGAAGAACGGCCTCCAAGGTGACATGGAAGAATGAGGAGGAGGAGGGAACTGACTCTGTGAACTGAAAAACCATTCCATGGAATGTGAGTGGGATGTGGGTGTTGTTGCCTCTAAGCCTAAAAATGTCAGGGTGGTCTTCTCTACATGGTACCAGGGTGCTGAGTCTCAGGGTGGACGGTGCCCTGAGTTTTTCTCATCTAAGTTGGGTGTCACTCAGAAGTCACCTTGTACCACCCACCCACAGCTCCAGGAACAAGAAAGCAATGGAAGGAGCGCCGTCCTCCTCCACCTTCTCAGTCTTGCCCAGGGCAGGCCCAGGTTCCCAAAGCACTGAGGCAGCTGAGAGATCCCATCACAAAGGCAAAAGACATGAAAACACTCTCAGCTCTCCCGCTGTGCGTCATGAGCTCCAAGGTTTGACTGGTTATGTGAGGAGCCCCACTGGCTGCCCTGGTCCCTGGTTGATGATGCTTTCTTCCTCTTCTCCATCCTCGCCTTCAAATGCCCCCTTAAGACAAAGCCAATAGCTTCAGCAAGGCCCTGCCTTCAGGATCTGTCTGGCACACTGATGAAAGGGCATCAGAGTCATGCTAAGGGCTGAGCTGACTTGCCAGCTTCCCAGCCTGCGAGCTGTGGGACTTGGGACAAGTCATGTGTCCTCCCTGGACTCTCTCCTCCCCTGCTAACCACCCTGAGGGTTGCCATGGGAATGACTTAATGACATCATCACCTGCTCAAGACAAAGTAGAGTGATGCCTTCAAGGACATCAGCTGACTACTTCAAGTCACCTCTTTCCATGTCTGGTTCCCTCATAAAATCCTAAAGGATGCCAACAGGGACTTAATTGTTTCTTGTCCCTGGAAACACACACACTAAGTAGCACGTAGTAGGTGCTTGCTTGTAGTCTGAGATGAATGCATCCGGTCCTTTGATTTCCCTAGAGTGTCCAGGAGGAGCAGGGTCGCCCTGCAGCGGCAGAGGCACTTGCAATGAAGGCATGGAAGGAAACGGAAGCTGCTCCTGCCAAGTAAGTTCAGGGAAGAGCTGTCCCCACCCCCATTCCTGCTCTCCCTTCCCACCTGTTGGTACATCTTAAACACGCTCAGACACTAGGAGTCACTAAGACCAGAAGAGTTGGTAAAAAGAATTTGACAAAAAAAAAAAAAAGAATTTGCACTACACATCAAAAATGACCTCTTAGACTGAGGCTTGGGTCCTCTAAAAGAGTTAATTCCCTGCTCAGCTTTGTTGCATCCATCTGTAAAATGGGTCTGACAATCAATGCAATTATATTCATTGAAGATGGAAATTGAGGCCACATATGTAAAACTATTTTGTGAAACCATACAAGGCTATAAAAAATTGTTGTGGCTCATTTCTTATTGTTGCTTGTAATACTCACCCTGTTAGCAGATTACCTTCAGGCTATAATCTATACTTTGGCCAATCACTGGCAAATTGGCACTTGAAGAATATCTCTTTTTTCCCTTTTTAAAGCAACTGTATGTGTCTGTGGTGGGATGCATTGTGTATGTGTGTTCAGATGTGTGTGGATTCTCATGTGTGTGCACATGTGTGTGTGCAAGCACGTAGAGACCAGACTCAACATCGAGTGTCTTCCTCAGTTGCTCTCCACCTGGTTTTTGTTTTTGGAGTCAGGGTCTCTCACTGACCCTGGAGTTCAGCAATTTGGCTCCATGAATATTCTCATGTCTCTGTCTCTCTACCGCAGTGATTTCAGACACAAGGTTTTAAATGCTTACTGGGGATTCACACTCAGGTCCTCACACTTGCATGACAAATGCTTTACCAACTGAGCCATCGCCCCATCCCTGAAGAGTTTTTATATTTTATGTAAGTGGGTTTTATTTTCGAATTTCAAACCTAAGGACTTAAACACAAAGAAATCCTTCTGAAAGGGACTGAACTCAATGGCTTTCAGAGGTAAAACCTGAAAGTAGTTTCCTCTTACCCTTGGGTGAAATTGTGATGAGTTCCTAGCACTTGCTGTCTATTTATATCTTGTGCCAGCAGCAGCGGTTCTTTTCTGTAGAGCTCCAGACTTTTAGAGAAAAAAAAAACGGTGCATTCCCCACCCCTCCCCCAAAAACACACACAGTGCAAGAATAAATGAAGAAATAGAAGCAGCAAGCGGCCTGAGGAATGATCCAGAATGGATATGTATTTGAGGAACAAATGCTACCAGACCCTCAGTGGGACATCCAGGCCCTTCAGGGACAATGCAGGAGTTAGCCAAGGTGACCTTAGGTCTTCTATCATCCACCTGGAATCTTTTGCAGGACGGCTTTGGTGGGACAGCCTGTGAAACCTGCGCTGATGACAACTTATTTGGGCCCAACTGTTCAGCGGGTAAGTCTGACTTTAATACAACTGATGCATTTGTGAGGGTTAAAAGTCCCCAGAAACAGCAGGGGGCAAAGGAATCCTGGGCAGTTTCACATAACCAAGTCCATATGGAGAAACAAAAAGCTGACCAGAAAGCTGATAAAATGCAATCGCTGGAGAAATAGGGAAGTCATTTTCTATGGTTCTCAGCATGTGAAGTCGGGTTCTGGCCAGGAATGCCTTCTAGCATACTTGGGATCTGTGCAGTTTCCTCTCCCTAGGCTCCTGGGTTCAGCAATAGCCTGCCTGCTCCTGGCTTGCCCATCTTGGCTTCCAGGTCCTTCTGGATTCTGCAGATCCAGGAACTTCAAAGGCTGCCCAAGGTCCCACCACATACTAGTGCTCTCCTGACTTTGGAGAGTTCACAAATCAATGCCTACAGTGATCAGAGATCATTGGCTCCAAGTTCAACAAATGAACCTGAGACTGGCCTGCCCATGCTCTGAGTTTTGGTTTCCCTTAGAAGTAGACTTGCAGGCTGGGGAGATGGCTCAGTGGTTAAAAGTACCTGCTGTCGAGCCTTGCAACTGGAGTTCGTATCTCCAGAATCCACACAAAGCTGGACACAAGTAGTGTACCATGTCTGTCATCCCAAACAGTGGGAGATGGAATCAGGAGAATCGAGAAGCTTGCGGGCCAGCCACTCTGGGTGCAGTGGCAAACGAGACAGACCCTGCTTCAAACAAGGTGGAAGGTGAGGACAGACAGACAGAGATTTTCCTCTGACCTCCACACATATACCATGGCATGCACACACCTAGACACACACATGCATGCATGCACGTGCGTGCGCACACACACACACACACACACAGACCTTGAGTCCAGGATCCACATATGAGTTATTTAGAAAATGACCCCAGGCAGTGCTGGTATATGAAGACGTGGCATGGGAAACACTAGGTGCCCCATCTTAGAGTTATCTTACCCTCGGGAAGATGGAGCCATGTTGGGCTAGAGAGCGTGCTTAGCCAAGCATGCCAGCATCCTAATCTCTGAGCCCAGGAACCGTGTCACCCCACATGACAAGGGGGAATTAAGGCAACAGGTAGAATTAACATGCTAAGCAGCTGAACTTACAATAAGATTGCCTTGGATCAGGGCTGGGCTCCACACAATCACAAATATAAGGAAGGGAGACAGAGGAGAGTGTCAGAGCGAAACCACTCAGCAGCCATTGATGATGTGGGCAACACTTGGGGTCATGTGAATGGCCTCTAGAAGTCAATAAACACAGGGAGATGGATTCTTCCCCAGAGCCTCCCCCAAAAGAACGCTATCTTGCCAATGCATTGATTTCTGTATGGTGGTTTTGTATTTCTGGCATCCAGAAATGTAAGGCAATAAGTCTGTGCTATTTGATGACACTAAGCATCTTAGTAATTTTCCATTGTTATAACAAAATGTGAAAAGTTGAGAATTTAGTAAAAAGGTTTGTGCAGCTCCCAATTTGGGAGGGAAAAAGCCCAAATAGCACTGTAGTGGTGCTGGCAAGGTACCTTCTGGCTGTACCATGTCATGGCAGATGTCATGGTGGCCAGAGCATGAGACAAGGAAAGGTCACATGGCTTGACAGAAAGCCAGAGAAAGGGGAGGAGATGTTCTTGCTGCTTTATAACAACCCCCCCCCCAGCACTAAGGAGGTTCCCAGAAGAGCCTCACTGTTCCCTTCTGAGGGCACACCCCAGCGACCTAATAACCTCCAACCAGGCTCCAACTCCCAAAGGTCCTGAGCACCTCTTACATCACCACATGACGGCCGAGCCTCCAACACAGGAACAAACCCAAACCACATCCAAACCTGAGCACTAAGTATGTGGTTATAAAACGGATAGACACTGTCATCGGGGAAAGTTGGGAACTCTTCCGTGCTCCCACCATCAGCGAGCTTGCAGGCGGAGTAGCCTGTCTGTAGCTTCACATGAAACCTTCACACTGTGGATGCTGGAAGTTACTGGAAGGCACGGAATCAGCAAGGCCTGAGGAACCTAAGTGTGGGAGGGATAGGAGTATGTTGGCTCCCCTTTCTCGGGCAAGACTAAGTTTGATAGAGTACTTTGATTCGAATGTTTTTGTGAGGAAACCTACACACACACACACACACACACACACACACACACACACACACACTACATAATACATCCCATCAGTAGCAATGGGAGCATTGCCTCATTCTCATCCATTGTAGTTTTCTCTCCAGTACCTTCTACAGCACTGTCTGCAAGAGAGACATTTCCACTGGATCAATGAATAAGTGAGTGTATGAATGAATGAATGATCTAATTTACCCCAGGAGTGCTGTCCTGACTCCCAAGCATGGTTACAAGAGGTGGCAGGTGGAGGGACTGGAGTCTACGCTTTAGGCTGGGTTTCAGCTCCAAGGCTGCTAATTTTGGGAACCCAGATAAGTTTACAAACCATGCCGGCTGTGAGGTTCTTGTCTATAAAAATAGAAGTAAGGTTATGTCCTTCAGTGGGTATTTAACAGGATAATCAGTGCCCAGTAAGTGTTACTTTTATTTTATTATTATTATTATTATCTATTTTCCTCTAATCTTAATTTTTTTTCACTCACAACTCCATAAAAGATTGTTTCCTATGAGTATTAACAAAAGCAAATTTAAACAGGTACTGGCAACTGAGAGAGAACTCAATCCATAAAGTGCTTGCTGGCAAGCATGAGAGCCTGAGTTTGGATCCCAACACCCACATGGGGGAAAAAAAAAAAAAAGCCAGATGTGACAGCATGAGCCTTTAATCTGACATTGGGGTCAAACTGGTAAATTCCAGGTTCAGTGAGACACCATCTCAGAAAATAAGGTAGGGCTGGAGAGATAGCTCAGCTGGTAAGGCACTTGCCTATAAAACCTAACAATGTAGGTTCAATTCCCCAATACCCACAAAAAGCCAGATGCACAAAGTGGCACATGCATCTGGAGTTTGTTTGCAGTAGCAGGAGGCCCTGGTGCACCCATTCATTCCCTCTCTCTATCTCTCTCTCCCCTTACATCTCTTCTCTCTCTCTCTCTCTCCCCCCCCCCATCTCTCTCCATGCAAATAAATAAATACAATATTAATAAAAATAAGGTGGAGAGAAGTTGAGGAAGATACCCAATATCGACCTCTGGCCTCCACGCACACACACCTGCACATGCACATTAGCCCATACACTTATACACACACATATGGCAAAAAAGGGGGGGGGGGCATTGGTATTGTGTGTTTTACACATTGCTTAAGGGCAGTCAAGTGTTTAGAAACCACGTCTCCTTCTGTATTGGCCCTTCTCCTCCATAGCATTAGAATTTAAACTACATATGCTAAATTAATACTGACACAGAAAAGAAAACACGCAGCTGAACAATTTCCCAAGAGAGCTGAGTAATTGTTTGGGGATTAAAAACTTAGAGACACTATGAGCCATACTGACCTGGGTTACTAATAGACACAAACACAGAAATTTCCATATAAAGGAAGCAGCTTCCCTTCATGTTTGTCCCTTAGAGGAAAAGGGAAAGGGATAAAGATGATTTAGGACACAGTTTTTTTGTTTTTTTTGGGGGGGGGGGGTTCGAGGTAGGGTGATCCTCCTACCTCTGCCTCCCAAGTGCTGGGATTAAAGGCGTGCACCACCACACCCAGCTGGGCACACTTTTTTAAAATACTTTAATTTATTTGCAAACAGAGAGATAGAAAGGAAGGAAGGGAGGGAGGGGGGATGGAGGGAGGGAGAGAAGGAAGGAAGGAAGGAAGGAAGGAAGGAAGGAAGGGAGGCAGGCAGGAAGGAAGGAAGAAAAGGAGAAAGAAAGCATGCACCAGGGCTTCTAGCAGGTGCAAAGGAACTCCAGATGCATGTGCCACTTTGTGTATCTGGCTTTACATGGGTACTGGGGAATTGAACCTGGGTTGTTGGGTTTTGCAGGCAAGTGTCTTAACCACTTAGCCATCTCTCCAGACCCAGGTCATACATTTTTGTTGTTGCTGTTGTTTTTGATTTCCAAGGTAGGGTCTCACCATAGCCCAGGCTGACCTGGAATTCACTATGTAGTCTCAGGGTGGCCTCGAACTCACGGTGATCCTCCTACCTCTGCCTCCTGAGTTCTGGGATTAAAGGCATGTGCCACCATGCCCAGCCCAAGTCATACATTTTTTAAGAAAGAAAACTGAAAGTCTAAACAGAGACTCAGGGAAAAAAATATCTCTAATTTCTAGATTCCATGGAACCTCCTATGTTGCCAGAAATGTTCTGTGTCCACTGTCCAACTTGGTAGATGCTAGCCACATGTGGTCACTGAGCTCTTAAAATGTGGCTAATGAGATTGACAAACTGAATTTTTAAATTTTCTTTGTTTCTTATCACCTCCACCCCAATTCTGCTGAGGGTCTTCTTCGGTGGGGTTATTGGGTTATTGTGGGGCCCAAGAGGCCTCAGTCAGTCTTGAGGGGTATACAGTGCCCCAGGCTATCCCCACCCACCCTGAGGCTCTCCCACCATGTTCCCTGAGCCTTAGATACAAGACAGGGATCTGATTTAGTGTTGCTTTCTCTGTAGCCTCTGGATCCCTATTTTGATGATGTCTGAATGACACGGTGTCTGTCGCCAACTCCCTGGAATTACTTTTCAGGCTAGCAATGAATGCAGTATTTGCGTGACCACTTCTGAAGAACTGAATTTTAAATTTTAGTTCACTTTACTGAACTCACACTTAAATGGCCACATGTGGTGAGTAGCTGCCGTATGGGATAGTGTGGTCCAAAATGTAACGAGTAAGTTAACAGATGTTGAAGTCAGATGAACCTGAGTCTGAAACCCAAATGCTGTGTGACCTAGGGCAGGTTACTTAATGCCCCTCAGTCCTCCTCATTATGAAACAGAAATCACATCTGGGTCCTGGGGGGTGACAACATAGCAAAGCTCCTAGTTGAATGTCACAAGAACTCAGCCAATGGAATCACATGTTCAGTTAAAGGTAAAAATAGTCCCCAGGGATTAAGGAATGACCAGTCAGTGCTAGAGGGTCAATTCCCATGAGCAAGGAGCAGTGGAACACGCAGACCCATGCGGCCAGGCATCCACTGGGCGCCAGTGTTGTATCATTCACTGAAGTGTTCATCCGAGGGAGGTGGCAGTCCTGCCTAAAAGTGGGACAGCTCTATTAGGTGCCATCTATTTTTAATGACTTTTCCCTGCTGCCAGAACTCTCCTACCAGACTGTTTATTGGCTAGTGATGAGTCAGTGCTGCACCAGCCAAGGGTTTTTATCTCTGTTGCCAAGGCCTTCGCTGCTCAGTGCCTAACTCCTGGCAAAGGCCACTTTCCCTATATGACGCCCCCACGTCAACCACAGCCACGTATTGCTCATGAGGGTGACTGGCACTGGCTGGGTCCCGGCTGTGTGTCAGGCGGGGTGCAGGAAGGCTTTCATACATAATCATCTTGGGTCCTCTTTACACCTCTTTGAGCTAGTTGTCAGTATTTTGTGACTGAAGGAAAAGAGAGGTCACATAAAACCATGTGACTATTATAGGGACAGAAGATTTGACCCCAGGTATCTGACTCCAGACCCTGTCTGCCCAGCGCTGCACTGTTCTACCCTGGCAAGCCTGCACCCAACACAGGCTAGGGCTCCTTTGAGGGAGATTAGGTCCCTGTCCCCAAGGAGCTAAAAACATTAACAACAATTACGGTGCTGTGTGCACAGCCCACACAGGATGCTGTGTGAGCACAAGAGAGGGAACAGCTCGCTCGCTCTGTCTGGGACGTGTCACAGGGTCCATTCCTGTCACAAGGCTTTGACCACTTTAAAGTCACACCACCTGTGGTGGTTTGATTCAGGTGTCCCCCATAAACTTAGGTGTTCTGAATGCTAGGTTCCCAGGTGATGGAGATTTGGGAGTTAACACCTCCTGGAGGCAGTGTATTGTTGGCGGTGGGCTTATGGGTGTTATAGCCAGTTTCCCCTTGCCAGTGTTTGGCACACTTTCCTGTTGCTCTTGTCCATGTAATGTTGGCCAGAAGGTGTTGTCCACCCTCTGCTCATGCCATCATTTTCCCCTGCCATCGTGGCGCTTCCCCTCGAGTCCGTAAGCCAAAATAAACCCTTTGCTCCTACAAGCTGCTCTTGGTCGGCTGTTTTCTGCCAGCAATGCGAACCTGATTGCACCCCCCAAGTTTTCCACGTCTCTGGAGATTTGCTGAGGCCAGTTCACAAAATCCCAAGGGCTTTCAATGACCAGCTGGGACTCCCTCTGCCACTCACTTCTCCCTGCCAAGGACACTTCCTTGGCAGTAGCCAGTGATGGCCCTGCAGTGCGATATCAAAGGCATGAGAAAGCTGCCTGTGACAGGCCAACTAATCTAGTGCAGGGCTAGGATGGAAGACAGGACGTGGAGCGGCTCATGCCAGCACTGGACTCATAGCATGCAGCATGCAGCATGCAGCATGCAGGAATCTTACTAACTCACACATTTGCACCTAGCACCTGAGACTGTTCCACCCCTGTGTGTCTTCACCCCCTTCTGCTGGTTCACGGAAACACTTAGAGCATTACCTACCACTTATCACTTACTATCATCACTTATTAGAGTCGTCATTGTATCCCGAGGCTCTGGAGTCCCCACCACTGTGAGCTCCTGCAAGTGTGAGCTACTGTGAGTCACACTCATATTCCCATATGTCATGCCTGATGTGGTGTTTGCTGCTAAGTTAGAGCTGGGTGTGTATTTCTAATTGAATGAAATGGAATTTTTTTTTTCAATTAAGTCTCATGGAGAAATCTTTTCTATTGAGACCCTTCTTCTCACTCCAGTCTTCTCCATAACCAACTTGATTTCACAACTTGTCTGTTCCAAAAGCTGTAGCCACTAGCAGGCATCAGATGTCTTCTAAAACAGAAACAAAGGCAATCACTTTTAAAGCTATGGTGACAATGACAAATCCAGCTGAATGCTCCAGTTCTTTGAGTGGATAGTCACCTGGTAAACTCCCACGTGCCTTCTGTAATGTGAGGATAACAATCACACATGCGTCATGTCACATTAATAGGGGAATTAAGGGGTGTCATCCTTGAGAGCACCAGAGTCTTCTTTTGGCTCTCAGGTGGGCAGTAACTCGGGAGCTGAGGTGCTGGACACTCAATGGTCACACAGAGCTTCACCTGAGTTAGTGGCCTTTTCAGGTTCTTGTCTTATGAATTCAATGAGGGAAATTAACAGACCACAGGAGGGTGAAACATAGAATTTAGGAGTTTATCAGAACTTGACAGAAGGCAGGGACTCCCGTGGGACAGAAGGGAGTCTTCATGGAGGAGAACTCAGCAGGTGACTCTGGTTGAAGTTTTCATGGGAAGGGGGATTCCTTTAGGGAGAAAGACCAGGTTTATCAGGTTTCTAGGTAAGATTATTGTAAAAGGGAAATACTCCCAGAAATCTTAGGTAGGGATAAAAGTTTCTGGGAAGGAATAATATTCCCAGAAATCTTAGGACTTATCTAGGTAAGTGTCACAGTCAGGTTTGTATTGCTGGTAGAAAACACTCATCTAAGAGCAGTTTGTAGGGGGAAAGGGTTTGTTTGGGCTTATAGACTCAAGGGGAAGCTCTGTGATGGCACGGGGAAACAATGGCATGAGGAGAGGGTGGACATCACCTTCTGGCCAACACCACATGGACAAGAGCAACAGGGGAGTGTGCCAAACACTGGCAAAGGGAAGCTGGTTATAACACCCATAAGCCCACCCCCAATAATACATCACCTCCAGGAGGATCCAATTCCCAAATTGTCACCAGCTGAGGACCTAGACTTTAGAACACATAAGTTTATGGGTGACAATTGAATCAAACCACCACTTTCTTCCCCTGACTCCTATAAACTGAAAAGCATCCAAGATATAAAATGTAATGTATTTACTCCAACTTTTAAAGTCCCCATAGCTTTTATCAATCCCAGTAATGATCAAACATCCCCTTAGTAAAAGGTATTTTAACTGAGCCATAATACCAAAACAATAAATAAATAAACAAACAAACAGAAAAACCATAATGGCACAGAATAGACATTCATACTACAAAAAGATGGCATTGGGAATAGCAAAGAAATATTCGATCAATACAAGATTTAAACAGGCCAAACATCAAACTCTATAGCTCCAAATCCAATAACTAGTCCATGACAAGTCTCCGAGTCTGATAGTTCTAACTAGCAACAAGTGCTGACAGCTCTCCATACTCCATTGGGTCTCCACTGCAAACTATAGTTCTTCTTAATTGCTCCATAGGGTCTCCATGCAGCTAACCCAACAAGCCTGCTTCACAGTGCCTATGGCCATTTCCAAAATACAAAACCGTGCTGCAAATTCAATGACCCTCTCTTTCCTGCATTTACAATACTCCATAATACCATGTAGGCTACTAATTTGTTAATCCGGGGGGTGGGGAATAAAACAGACTTTGAAGAACAGGACACTCCTTGAGCACTCAGGCCCCTTCAAAAGACTATTCATTCTTCCTGTTGTCCCAATGCAGGTCAGCTGGCCCAATCTCAATGGTTGAAATCTCTCAAGCAATTGCAGCTGAATGGATAGCAGTCTCACCCAAAAAATTTTAATTTTTTCTGTGCCATATCCCTCTGCTCATACCAGTCCATTTCTACACAATGCAACCCCGCACAACATCTCAGGACACAGGCTTGACTGCAAGCTTCTCACACAAATTGCTTCTAGCCCAGTGCAGGCAAAGCTCTTTCTCACCTTCATAAGCCAAACCACACAGACCATAGTTCTTACTGCATTTAGATCTTTCAACTCTAACCAGAATAGTCCATTAAGCTATACTTAGAGCACTGCAAGAGGTCTCTTAGGCCAAGGTTTCAAATCCTTCCACATTCCTCCTAAAAGTCATCTCCAAAAGGCCAAAAGCCACACAATCAAGTTTCTGTCAACAATAACCCCACTTTTCAGTACCAATTTTACTATTGCAGTCAGGTTTGCATTGCTGGCAGAAAATACCCAACCAAGAGGAGCTTGTAGGAGAAAAAGGGCTTATTTTGGCTTAAAGACTCATAGGGAAGCTCCATAATGGCAGAGGAAAATGATGGCATAAGCAGAGGGTGGACATCACCTCCTGACCAACATCAGATAGACAACAACAACAGGGGAGTGTGCCAAACACTGGCAAGGGGAAGCTAGCTATAACACACATAAGCCTGCCACCAACAATACATCACTTCTAGGAGGATCCAATTGCCAAATTGCCACTAGCTGAGGACCTAGCAGGCAGAACTCATAAGTTTATGGGGGACACCTGAATCCAACAACGACAGTAAGTAATCTGGGTTTCTGGGAAAGGAGAAATATTCCCAGAAATCTTATTTCTTTAGGAAGGGAAGAAGCTTAATCTTCTAGAAGTCTTTCCTGGGTTTAACTTTCAAGGAAAGAAAAAATAAGGAAAAATACAGGTTGTCTTTGTCGAATGACATTTTCTGCACCTCAAGAGCACATACACATGCATATGTGACATATAACACACACACACACACACACACACACACACACACACACACATGCATACACCACATATATAAACACACAAGCAGAAGGGGGGGAAAAGATGTTTCCTGGGACCTGGCAAGTGTAATAGAGGCACTCAGCTTTCTTTCCTTGTCATCTTGATATGTCTTGGGTTCTCCATTATTTGCCATCTGTAAAAAGTAGGTTCTTTTTAAAAATATTTTTATTTATTTGTAAGCAGGGAGAGATAGAAGAAATAGCCAAGAGAATGGATGCACCAGGTCCTCTAGCGAACTCCAAACACATGTGCCACTTTGTGCATCTGGTAAAAAACAGGTTCTTAGCCGGGCATGGTGACACATGCCTTTAATACCAGCACTTGGATGGCAGAGGTAGGAGGATCACTGTGAAATGAGGCCAGCTTGAAACTACATAATGAATTCCAGTTCAGCCTGGGCTACAGCAAGAAAAATTTTTAAAAATTGCTTCATTGATCAAAACAGATAAACATATACATTTAAAGGGTCTTTTGATGGGCATAACATCTCTACCTCGACAAAAAACAGTAGATGCTTCTCTTAACCACTAAAGGGGACTTATAACCCTTCCCCCAAGGCTCAAGGAGCATTGTGAAAGAGAGAGGGGAAAGAATGTAAGAGCCACAAGGTGGGAAGACAATCTGTGAGGCATTGTCTTCCCCCGCAGGACGCCACTGGTGCATTTGTGATCCCAGGGTGATTACTGATATCCCCACATAGTTAGCCTAGACCCTGTTGAATTTCATTTTTTATTCCTTCATTGCCCTGTTCTTCAATAAGTAGGATTTATTTGCAAAGACACCTGTCTCCAGCAGTGACTGAGACTGTGGTAGGTAGCCTTTCTCTTTGGAGCATAACAGGTGTCTATATGAAGACACTGTCAGTCCTCTTGAGCTATCAAAGGCAAAGCAAATAGTCTAGTAGGGAAAAGAACTCCAGGACCCATGGTATAACAGGTATGCCTTAGACCCACTATCCCACTTACCTCCTTAGAAATCCCAGCCATCAGGGCTCTCATTACACACTGGAACACTTGAAGCTGATGCAGTAAAAATGAAGCCATGACTCAAACCAGCATCTCTAGGACTTTGGACCCATGTTTTCCTCCACCTCAGAGTGTGTCCAGAGTCTCAGGAAGAGCTGTGAGAATATTATGCTCCCACGACTTTAGCAGTGGTCTCTATCAGGGGACGAATGACTCCCATTTTTCCGCCCTCAGTGTGCAACTGTGTGCACGGCGTGTGCAACAATGGACTCAGTGGCGATGGAACCTGTCAGTGCTACTCTGCATACACGGGCCCCAGCTGTGACAAACGTAAGTACGGAGAGTTTCCGGAATGCTACACCAGACCAAAGATGTGTGGGTGTACACACCTTACATTTGCAAATTCCCTACTGGGGCTCTACAGAGGTCATGACTATCAAAGGTTTTGCTAGAAGATGCTTATGAAACGAAGCAAAAGAAAAAAAATAGAGCTAAGTAGAGAAGAGGAAGGGACAGCAGGAAGGTGAGGGTGCAGATGGAGACATTAGGCTGGGAGGCCAGCAGAGGCCATCTCCACAAGTCAGCTACCTCGTAAAGGAGGGGAGGGTAGGATCTCAGTTACAAGTTCCGATGGCAAAATACATGAAAAGCCATAGCAGGAGGAAATAGGCTCACCAAGGCTGAGGGACTCATCCAAGAGAACAGAACTAATAAACAGAGGAAGTGGGGTTGAAACCACTGAAATGCATGGGAAATTCCTTACACAGTCTATGACAGTGGGCCCAGTGAGGAGGGTGAAACCGGAGGGTGAGCTGAGCAAGGGATATTGAAAGTGTGTACTGTGCTATAAGAGTTGCTGGAAAACCTCAACAAGAACTTGGGATATGGAAGCAGAACAAGGGAGGGACAAACCTCCCAGGAGGTGGCCATCTTCCAGGCTGGAGTCACAGCCTTGTTCGAGAGGATATAAAGACAGACTACTGGGTGGCAGAAAAGAGAGATGTTTTGCCCAGGCCAGCAGTGGACCACAGTGTCCTGGTAGATGTGGGACAGCCCTCCACGGGCATTGGTGAGTGAAACTGGTGAGTGAGGGAATAGAAGAAATATAGCAGGGTACAACCTGCATGTCCGTCTGTGTGGGGAGGGCTGTGGGAAAGTCGTGCTGTGTCTAGACCAAGGAGGTGAGGTGACCGAGGGACAGTGCACAGCCTGGGCAGGTATTCCTGGCGGGCAGTGTAGCAGCAGTAAACCCGTGACACATACACAACTCCGCACACTGCATCCAACTGCAGCTCTGACCTCCTGCTCTGGCCTGCTTGCGCCCCCTACTGGCAAAATTTAGCATGTCTCTGGAAAGGAGAAACCCCCACTGGGTCCAGCCGTGATGTCAGGGCTGATTCCACAGGGCGAATTGGAAGCTGGGGTGTTAATAAATTGCAAATGTAGTATATGACACTATCCTCACTTAACTTATCCTCTGAATATTTGATTCCTGTACAATAAAATAGACAAGGTTGGAATTGAGCAAATACAAACTCGGTTTATGGAAAGCCCCCAAGGGTGCTCTGTACACAGCGATGGTAACAATTTAACAAAGCCCAGCTTCCAACTCCCCTACAGAAGAGACAGCCATGCAAACCACGGGTTCGAATCCAACCTCAGGTGGGTGGGAAGCTCTCTCTGTGACCTCAGTCATCCTCCTTCCTGCCCCTCCTGTCACCGCCACATGTGAACAGATGCTTTCTCAGCTAGACAGGGACCTAGTCCAGAAAGCAGCCCTGAGAGGACCATAGTCAGATTTGCTTCCAAGTGGAAAAAATATATATTTCTGTGGAATCAAAAGAGAAACAATAGACTGGGACAGAAATATTTGCAATTGTTATGGCAGTTACGTTTTTATACTAATCTAAAGTTCATGACCTAATTTTTAAAAAACCTAGGAGCAGCCAATATTCAGAATAAAAAATGAAAACCAGCAATAGACACCTGGGCGATAATCCCACAAGCAGTCACACGTCACAGACACCCAGGGAAGCCATGGTGCAGCAGGATAGACGTTTGGGGCATCCTGGTTAATTTTGATTTTTTTTTCTGAGGCAGAGTCTCACTCTATGCTAGACTGACATGGAACCCTTTAGCCCAGGTTGGCCTTGACCTCATGTTCATCCTTAACATCCCAGGTTAATCCCAAACTGGGACTAAAGACATGAGCCACCATACCTGGCTCTTGGTTTTGATTTTTTTTAATTTATTTATTTGAGAAAGCAAGAGAAAAGGAGGGAGAGAGAGAAAGAGGATGGGCATGCCAGGGCCTCCAGCCACTGCAAACAAATTCCAGACACATGTGCTACCTTGTGTATCTGGCTTACGTGGGTCCTGCGGAATCAAACCGAGGTCCTTTGGCTTTGCAGGCAAGCACCTTAACCTCTAAACCATCTCTCCAGCCCTATTTTTTTCCCACTATCTTTCACAGATTGAAAAGGCAGATGATGAAGTAAGAGAAAAATGACAGTGAGGAAATGGATTCCTATAAGCTTAGGAGGAAAGTCGCCTACTGAATTTTAAGGCAGGCTTCTACAATGGTGCTGTGGTCCCAGACCAAGGGACTGACCCTGGAAGAAAGGAAGGCTTAGAATGGGTGGATGAGAGCACATGTTCAGAGAAATGCATGGCATAGTGTCTGCATGAGAAATGCAAGTTGGAAGTAACTTGAATGTTGAATGTGTTTGAACAAATTTTAGTACATCCTAATTAGGATAAGGCTAACTACTATAAGAAATAAACTCAAAAATTCAATGATATGCAGAGACATTTATCCTACCCATAACTGTAGGCTAACTCCACAATGCATGACCCATATACCTCAACAAGGAGGGGCCAAGGGGAAGGGGTAGGTCATGGATGAGCCTAATAATGGTACCAAACTGACTGTATTTGCTGAATACAGAACTAATTAATAAAAAAATTAAATAAAAATTCAATGACTTGGGGCTGGAGAGATGGCTTAATCGTTAAAGCACTTGCCTACAAAGCCTAAGGGCCCTTGTTCGATTCCCCACTACCAGCGTAAAGCCAGATAGATGCATAAGGTGGCACATGCATCTGGAATTTGTTTGCAGTGGCTGAAGGCCTTTTTGTACCCATTCTCTCACTCTTTCTCTCTGTCTTCTTGCAAATAATATTTTTTTAATCCAATGGCTTCACCCTCTGCCTCTCAAACTATGCAGCAAAGTACCCCAACATATTTCATCAAAATCATAGACTACTTTGGGGTATTTGATTTGTTGAGAGAAACACAGTGATCCATCAGTTGGGTACCATGGGACATGCTGACGGGAGTCAGCTCAGAACATCATCGTGGAGTCACACAGTTCTTTTCATGACATTGTGTCTTCGCTTAGCTGAAATTGGGGCCATTTGTGAGATAAAAAGCAAGTACTATGCTGCGTGTGGTGGCACATGCCTTTAATCCCAGCACTCGGAGGCAGAGGTAGAAGGGTCACCATGAGTTCAAGGCCACCATGAGACAAATTCCAGGTCAGTCTGAGCTAGAGTGAGACCCTACCTTGGAAAATCAAAAAAAGCAAGTACTAAGTAAAACCCAGTGAGATTCTAATGACAGTATCAGTCAAATTGGAGACAGAAGTTTGAGGAATTGCACAAGGGATCTGAGAGATTCATGTGACTCACTTGTAAGTTAATGTGGTCCTTGAAAATGATGTTGAAATTTTCTATTAAGCATGCATGTTATGTTTCAATTGCCTACTGAGGTCTCATGACATAAACAGTTACTCAGTTCTTTGGCTCTGAATTTAACAAATGGATCTATCAGGTAGGTAGATAGATAGATAGATATATAGACAGACAGACATACTGGTTTTTTTCCAGGTAAGGTCTTGCTATAACCCAAGCTGACCTATAGTTCACTATGTAGTCTCAGGCTGGCCGCGAACTCATAGTGATCCTCCTACCTCAGCCTCTCGAGTGCTGGGATTAAAAATGTGCACCACCATGCCCGGCAGGTATGTCTTTGTTGAGGTATTTTATTTGTTTATTTATTTATTTATTTATTTGCAAGCAGAGAGATAGAGAGAAGAGAGACAGAGGGAATGGGCACACCAGGCGATCCAGCCACTGTAAAAGACCTCCAGTTGCATGTACCTCTTTGTGCATCTGGCTTTACATGGGTACTGAGTAATCAAACCTGGGTCACTAGGCTTTGCAGGCAAGCACAAGCACCTTAACTGCTGAGCCATCTCTCCAGCCCCTCAGGTGTGTCTTTGGAAACAAGCAAACCATGAAAAAGTGTTGAGACACTAAACACTTGGTGACCTGAGATGTTTAGGGTCCTCTGAACTAACTGAGGAAGATACCAACGTCTACCTCTTGCACAGACACACACACACACACACACCCCTACATGTACATACATGAACATATATACACACATGAACACATACCACATACATAAATACACACACACAAAAAAAATTCAAGCTGGGCATGGTGGCACATGCCTTTAATCCCAGCACTAGGGAGGCAGAGGTAGGAGGATCGCCATGAGTCCAAGGTCACCCTGAGACTCCATAGTGAATTCCAGGTCAGCCTGAGCTAGAGTGAGATCCTACCTCAAAAAAAAAATTCAGTTTTCCCTGTAACAAAACCATGGAAAATTCACATATCAGTATAACCCTTTTTGCCTTGCCCTGTGGGAAGTGGGCTGGAAAGAACTGTTGCCAAACTGCTGATCCCCCAGCTACTGCTGTTAAGGTGGGTGATGACCTGTTCCTCGTCAGCAACCCAGGAGACTCATATGGTCTCCAGCAGCCATGACATTGAGTCAACCCAATCTGTTAGCTGTGCCAGCTGGCTAATGTAGTTCATGACAGCCACAGGTTATGCCTACGTCATGAGATACTACGCAGTCTTTCCAGCTTCAGATAGAACTCTCAAGGTTTCCATCACATGTTGTTAAATTAGAAATCAGATTTCTCAATATTTTAACAGGATTACATTTCATTGTAAAAGATCATATAGTCAGACATGCTGGTGCATGCCTACAACCCCAATGGTCAGGAGGCTGAGGCAGGAGAATCATGAGTTCAAGGCCAGCCTGGGCAACATAGCAAGTTTCAGGTCAGACTGGAATACATAGTATGACTCTGACTCACACCTATAATCCCAGCACTTGGGAAGCAGAGGTAGGAGGATCACTGCGAGTTCAAGGCCAACCTGAGACTACATAGTGAATTCCAAGTCAACTTGGGCTAAAGTGAGACCTTATCTCAAAAAAAATTATCAATAAATATATTATATTGGTTGTTGATATTGGTTACATTGAAAGTATAACTAGAGAGTGAATTAAAACACAATTGGTAGCCAGTCATGGTGGCACAGGCCTGTAATCCCAGTATTTAGGAAGCTAAGGACCAAGAGATCAAGGCCAGATTTGGCTTCATAGCAAGTTTGAAACCAGCCTGAGCTCCATGAGGTGATATCTCAAAACAAAAAAAAATACACAATTGGTCTTGACAGTTTCTATTGTACATTCTTTAAAATTATTGCTTGGGCTGGAGAGATGGCTTAGCAGTTAAGCGCTTGCCTGTGAAGCCTAAGGACCTCGGTTCGAGGCTTGATTCCCCAGGACCCATGTTAGCCAGATGCATAAGGGAGCACACGTGTCTGGAGTTCATTTGCAGTGGCTAGAGGCCCTGGCGCTCCCATTCTTTCTCTCTCTCTCTCCCTCTTTCTCTCTGTGTCTGTCACTTTCAAATAAATAAAAAAAAAAATAAGACAAAAAAATTTAAAGTTATTGCAATGACCCTTATTACTTTTCAATAAAGGAGTTTTTAGACAGGGTTATTCTACTAATTCAAGCATTTAACACTTAACAATCTTCCCGCTCAGCCATTCCTGAATGTGCAGCCTTACTCTGCCCAGAAAATTCCAGATGTTCACCTTCCGATGAAGACGAAACCAAGCTCGAATGCAAATGCCTCCCCAATTACGAAGGCAACGGCCAAAGCTGCCAGCGTGAGTAGAACTCCCGTCCTGCCAGCTCCTTCGCTGAGGTGTTCATGCTATGCCACAGGAAGCAGGCAGCTCAACAAGCCCCTTACCATCACCAGTGGCCGCTTCCGTTTCTAAGTAGCTAAGTGAAAAGGATAAAAAGCGTCAGGTGAGAAAAGCTCATCAGGCAGGTGGTAGTCCCCATCCATGGCAAATCCCCTTTCCGTTACCCCAGCACAGGAATGGGTTGTAACGTGCCGGCACATTACTTACTGTTACCGTTTCTCATGGCCATATGTGAATCTTCTCGGTGGAGGTGGGAGAGCGGTGACCAGATGGGATGGAATGAAATGTTTCCTCTCACTACTCTGGAATCGCCTTAGTGGCTCTACTGTGCTGGAACCCATAGTTCCCTCACACGCAGTTCAGTTCTCTTTGTTTGGGAGGATGCTAACCACCTTTCGTTTCCTCATTGTCTCTCAAGCCATTAACCCATGTTTACAAAACATCTGCCACCCCCATGCCCATTGCACATACCTGGGACCAAACCAGCACAGATGCACGTGCCAAGAAGGCTTCCGCGGGGATGGCCGAGCATGCTTGCCGATAGACCCCTGCCAGACGAACTTTGGAAACTGCCCTACAAAGTCTACCGCGTGCAAATATGATGGCCCTGGACAGGTGAGCCAAGTAGGAGAATCAGCAGAAGCATTCCGGTGCCATTGGCCTCATGTGTCTTCCAGGACTTCCTGTTCTCTCTGCCCGTGCTCAGTTTAGGCTTCCACTCCAGATAGTCCCCAGTGTGTCCAGGTCCTGCTCTCAGGGCTTCCCACCCTGAACATCCTCAAGACTCACACTTTCCCACCCCACCGAACCCACCCAGTCAAAGCTTAGCTATTGGGCTGGAGTGATGTCTTAGCAGTTAAGACACTTGTCTGTAAAGCCTAAGGACCCAGGTTCGATTCCCCAGTACCCACATGAGTCAGATGCACAAGGTGGCACATGAATCTGGAGTTCAGTTGCAGAGTAGAGACCCTGGTATGCCCATTCTCTATCTCTTTCAAATAAATAAATAAAATGTAAAAGAAAAAAAAACAACTTAACTATCATATGTGTTCTCCTAACCCAGTCCTATATGATGATTGACAACATATGAACAGGATTCAAATTTAGATTTATAAATCAGACCTGCATGAATATAGCCAATGTCCATCCTTGGTTCCCTCAAATGTTTTTTTTAAGTCAATAAAGGCTTTTAGAGCCCCAAAATACCCTTTCCCAAAGGGATTAAAAAAAACTAAACACTAACCCTGACAGGTTGTAAGTAGCAGTGAAGATATTCTGGAGTGACACACTGTCCCTCTGAATCACATCATGACCTTAACCAGTAAAAATTCTCCTGTCCAGAAGACTTTTAATTGAAAAATCCCTGGGGATGAAGAGATGGTTTAGTGGTTAAGGTGCTTGCTGCAAAGCCTAAGGACCTATGTTCAACTCTCCAGATCCCACATTAGCCAGATGCACAAAGGTGAGGCAAGTGCAAGGCCGTACATGCCCACTAGGTGGTGGAAGCATCTGGAGTTCAATTGCAGTGACTGACATCCTGGTTCACCAATTCTCTTTCTCTCTCTCTCTCTCTCTCTCTCTCTCTCTCTCTCTCTCTCTCTCCAATAAAAAAGAAAGAGATCTGTCCCCAATATCCCATTCATCCATCAAGTATTTAGTAGATGCTGACTGGAGCCTTGACTACAAATCAAGTGCTTAGTAGAGGAAATCTATACACTTGGAGTATTGCTTCATTGGCTCAGTGTCCAACCCAGACAGCCATAAGTCCCTGCAGTCTGCCAGTACCTGATGTCAGTGTTCTGGAATTCTGTAGAGAATCCATGTCTCTCTTCTGTGGGGAAAGTATATCACATGCAACTCTCTATCAATTTAGGGGGGCAGACTTGCATAGAAATTCAAGGGACTAAATTCTCATGCTCAAAACGAGGGCCTCTGTGGGAGTATTCTTGTTGTTCCTTGAATGCCAAGGACTTTGGAAATAAGACTTGCAAATCTGTAATGTCTCTTTAAAAACTGAGTCCCAATTTTCTGCCTTGTCAAATGTCAAAATAACATCTCAGGGACCTTCTTTTGTTCACATAGAAATAGGTCACTACATTCTTCCAGAGCAGGGCTTCCAACCTCAGCATTATTAATACTTTAAAATATATAATCCTTCTTGGATTGGGGGGATGCACCTGCACTATGAGATGTTTCTTAGTGTGCTTGGTCTTCAGCAGCCCCATACCCTTCCTCTCGTGACAATGACAAAGAGCCCCAAACCTCACCCACACTAGATGAAAGTTATTATTCCAGAGCATCTAAGTGCCAAAATCTGTTAATTTATAGACAGTCTAAAGCCAGGAAGTATGTATGAAGTCACAGTTTAAAAAACAATAAAACTGAAAACTGAGATGTATAAAGGATCTGAGTTCCCAAACAAGTAAAATGTTCAAACATGAATTGTCTTTTTTGGAAACTTTGACAAATGTTTAAGTCCACCACACTACAGACCTGCTTTGAGTTAGCTTGTATAGCAGAATAAAGATACGGGTTAAAGAGGAATGGCAGCTGGTGTGACTAACTGGAATCCAATTTGGTTTTCTCTCCCCATCTTCTGAAGTCTCACTGCGAGTGTAAGGAACATTACCACGACTTTGTACCTGGAGTGGGGTGCAGCATGACCAACATCTGTGAATCAAAGAATCCATGTCATAAGTATGCAAACTGCACCACCGTTGCACCAGGCCAGACCAAGTAAGTCTTTTCACTACCATCACGTCTTTTCCAGATGATGCAAGTGGGGGCTAGTGGATGTGGTAGGCTCCTGGAAGGAAAGGAAGTATGTCTCAATCAGCCCTATATCCACCACCATCCCATATAGTAGAAGCAAGGAGCATAATAGGTACTCCATAAATCTGTTTAATCATGAATTAGGCAATAGTTATTTCCTCTGTTGACCATGAGCACACTCTGGACCATTAACTGCCCTGATACCTGGGCCTGGAGTGATCAGAACAAAGAAGGAAAGCACCATGCCTGGGAAAACAAATGGCTGTTGGGATTGCAGGAGTTTGACCCCTAATGTACAAGCTGGTTTCCTTGTCCCTGACGTATTGCTAGTGAGTGATGCAAAACAAGACTAGGGAACTTGAATAAACATGGACTCTGGCTTTTAGAAGAGGTTTACTGTGAAGCAAAACATTTGTGTGTAAATTCCTGAGGCAGAGGCAGCTAATGGTGGGGGGAGGGGAGGTATATGCAGAATTTCAAACCTTTTGGCTAAATCTTGGCCCTGATACCTGCTAGATTCACTCCTTTGGCAAGGGAGCACCATCTCCCAAGGGGCCTGTGTATATATAGAAAATGAGGTCAGAGAGATGGTAAATAGTGTACATAGTGAACGCATTAAAATCTACTCCATAATCCTTGCTATATGATAATTACATGGGAGAACATGTGCGTGGACACTCTGTGCAGGCATGTTGTGTTTCAATGGGTGATGGAACAGAGACTGGAATCCAAGTCCTTTAACTCCCAGACCATCTGTATGGTATGTGGTTCTCATGATCATTAGCCTTTGAGAAGGTCTCAGGTTGCCTTTATGAGCTCAAATCATGATGACATTGAGCCAGGCAATTATGAAACAGTTTCCAGTTCCTTGAATGTCATCCCTTGGTAACTGGCTCTTCAATATGTACACTTATCCAAATGAGTTTTGTGATCCTCATCTCACTGGATAAACACATTCACTCTGGATGGAGCTGAAGAGTGTGGGTACCAGAATGCCTGTGTTCACATCCCAGCTCTGCCACATAGCCTCTCTGAACTGATGGTTTTCTAGCTATAAAAGAGGGATGAGCCTGTCTCCCATTGGGTCATGGTGAAGACTGCATGAAAACACCCCCATCAGTTCCTGAGCAGAGCCTGATAGAGAAATACAAAAACCAACAAGCCATAATCATTCATTCAGGCACATGAGCCCCAACATGCATGACAGAACCACAGGTCTTCCTCAAATGCAGATTCTAATAAAATGGATAACTAAATAAACCACTGTACACATTTTTACCACCCTCTAAGAAAGTCTGAGCAGAATACCTTAAATAATTTATTTCCTTAGTGTTTGAGGAGATAGAATCTGAAAATGAAACATGAGAATAAGTAAGCCTCATCCAAGCTGTGTTTAGAATGCCAATAGAACTACTAATAGACTCTGGGGGTGGGTATGTGTGCTACCCACAAACCTTTTGACCTCCCCCATTCCCTGAGAAAATACATAAATTCACTATTTCCACTGAACAGAGACTGAGGTAAAAAGGCTGAAAGGTGTGCTTGATAAAAATGTGAAGCCACTGGTCCTCAAGCAATTCAGCTCATAGAGATGAAAGGATTTCTTTTGTTTATGACTCTTCAATGTGGCGAGGGTTTCTGGGGGATCTTTAGAATCATACTGCGTTAGACATAGAAGGGCTCCAATCAAGAAGAATGCTCTCAAATGTGGGCTCTACCACTCACCACTGGAATGACCTTAGACAAGTCTAACCTCATCTAAGCCACAGTTCCTTCAGCTGATAAGCGGGCTGGGACCTATTACACTTCCCTGTGAAGAGCTGCTAAAGTTTTGAACTCTATGCCTCATTTTGATTATTACTAAAGAAAGGCGGGGGGGGGGGAGGAAATAGTGCCACACCTGTTAGAGCTGACCCTTGCCATTTTACTTATTAGTAGAAATAGGAAGGCAGGGGCAATACAAGAGAAAAATTATTTCTTAAATAATTGAACTTGGCAGAAAAGAAGACAGGCCAGACTGAGTAGGCAGATTGAAAACAGAATGGTTTACATTCCAACCACACAGATGTACCATAAACAATGGTGAAATTTAGATTCTTGGAACGTTAGTGACATTGATGATATCTGCTGTTTGTGGACCATGTTCTGGAGGCTGGGAAACCCGATCAGAGTCAGGTCCTGGGAGAGAGGAACATCTCCTAAGTTGCAGACAGCAGCCTTCTTGCCCCATTATATCCTCACATGGTGGATGGGGAGGGAGGAACCCCCTTATACTCCCACTCATGAGGCTCTCCCTTCATGACTTAAATCATGTCCCCAGCTCACACTAGGGGTTAGGGTTTCAACAGTGAGTTACGGAGAGACACAAGACCTCAGTCTAATGCGGTAATGTTATGTCATTTCTGGACTAGAACAGAGGCGAGGGCACAGCCCCGCGGGGAAGAGCTCCAGCACTGCTCATGCTGAGTGAAATACTTAACTCCCCCCTGCCTCACTCTCCTCTTGTAAAATGAGGCTAATGACAGAGTTCACTTCATAGGGTTGCTGTGCTAAATAAGGTACAGAGTGAGGCCTTCAGGAGAATGCCTGGTCTAGGAGCTGTCAATAGATTCTAGCTATTATCCTTGCTGAGCTCGATGACCAACTAGAATATAAGTCCCTTGGGTCCACGCCTTCCCATCTTTGTTGTAACAGCTGTTAAAATGGAATGAGAGAATCTGGAGGAACACATGAATCAGTGGAAGAATGAAATAAAATAGTGGAAAGAAAAGTAAATGCCGGGCGTGGTGGTACACGCCTTTAATCCTAGCACTCAGGAGGCAGAGGTAAGAGGATCACCGTGAGTTTGAGGCCACCCTGAGACTACACAGTAAATTCAAGGTCAGCCTGGACTACAGTGAAACCCTACCTAGAAAAACCAAAAATAAATAAATAAATAAATAAATAAATGGAACAAGTGTTCTAAGAGTTAGGGGGCACATGATAGACTCACTAAATCTCATCCAGTATTCAACATTATTAATTCCAACCTATAACATAAAATTCCAAGAAGTTCTGGCTAAAGCTTTAACATAGCAAAAGATGTTTAAACCCAATTAAAAAAAATTACCATAGAGGCTAGGCTGTGAATGCACCTTGGCCTGCTGAGAATACTTAAGTCATAAAGTAGTCTCACGAAGTCTTGAACTTTGGAATGAGATTTAAAATAAAACTTGAAAATGTTTATGTCTCCTACATTCCATTCAGCACCAAAGCCATTAAAATAGGATTCTTGCTTTCCACAAAGCAGATCACTGGTCTCATTACAATTTAGAAACTTCTATACAGAACATACTTAGTGCTGGTAAAGGTTTTCACATCTTGTCGCCCTCAGTGGCCTTCAAATGAAACTTCTGTGGTTTTGTAACAAGATTAATTTCCCTTTCTTCTTGGCGTGTATATGTAGGTGGTGTATCTGCATGTGAGTATGTGTGTGTGTCATGTGCCTGCATGAGTGTATATGTATGTGCTGTGTATGTGTGTATGCATGTGGACACACATGTGTCATGGTGCATGTGTATGTGTGCATTTGGAGGCCAGAGGTCAATGCTTTCTTCCGCGCTTGCTCTCCACTATTCTTTGACACCAGGTCTCAACACCAAACCTAGAGCTCACCTCTTTAGCTAGACTCGCTAGCCAGCAAGCCCGAGGATTCCTCCTGTCTCCACCTCCCCAGGGCTGGCATTACAAGTGTTCATCATCACACACAGCTTTTACAAGGATGTTGGGGATCCGAACTCAGATCCTCAGGTTTGTCAGCAAGCACTTTGCCCACGATCCACCTTCCCAGATGCAGAGAGAGCAGAGGGTGCTGGTCTACACCCTGTAGGATGATTAGAAGCATTCCCACCCTCTGCTGACAAGATACCAAGAGATTCCTATCCTGTTTGTGACAAGTACAAATGTCTCCAGATGTACCAAGTGGCCCTTGGGGAGCAAAAGTACCCCTGGGCAAGAGCCACTTTATAAAACCCCTGAGGGCTCATCAGTCAACCAGCTCCCACAAGTAGACTCATAAATCTAGAATAAGAAATTCTGGAATTCATTTAAATTTTTATTTCTCCAGGTTCTGTCCCTTATTTCTACAGCCACAATCAGTCACTTCCCTCCACCCCAGGCAGCATCCTATTCAACCTTCTACATGACACTCAGTAGCTTAAGTTAGCTGTTCATGGGTCTGCCCTGCAGTCTCCCAGCGCCTCTGCATTGCTGCTGTGTGGTTATCCTTCTCATTGTCAGTGTCACCATGGTTTGCCATGGGCTGGGCTTTCCCCACATGTCTGCACTGGGCTTTCTTCTTTTATTATCAGGAACGCCAACAGTCCAATTAAACCCATTGTATAAGTGAGAAACTGGGACCCCTGGAGGTTGAGCGATCTTGTTACTGTCATTGCTTTCATGTATGTATCAGCATGTGATCATACCATTAAAGAACAAGGTGTCTTTATCATCGCTTGTCATGTCATAGCTCTCCTACTCAGCAAGCTTCCTAGAATAAGTGAGGACTTAGTAACTAATCAGTTCAACAGCTAGGCTCAGTCCTAGGTTCTGTGAGAGAATGGAGAATAAGGTGGGGCTCACGTTTACAGGAAGTTTCTCATCTAGCAGAAGATACATGTAGTCATTGTGGGAAGGGTTGTGATGAATGTCCCTAGGCATGATCAGGCAGTGGGCAGCCCAGCTGGCAACAGTCAGGAGGTCAAATAAGGCTACCTAGAGCAAAGGACACTCGAGCTGTCATATGAAAGGGCTGAATATTGCTGATAGGGTAAACTCTCTGAGAAAAATGTGCCAGCCTTTGATAAGGAAGCACTAGCGCGGTGTTGTGAACGGCTGTACTCACAGCATTTAGGGAGCCGAGGTAGGAGGACTGAGAGCTGGTGGCCAGCCAGATGGGTCGCATACCAAGTTCTAGGTCCATTTGGACTACGTAGCCCAATCTGGTCCAAAAAGAAACACAGCAATTTTGTGCTTCTGGGAATCTGCAGGGCCACAGGCACCCGCTTCTTGCAGCTTGTTCTGTGACAGGAGGTGGGGGGTATGGAGCCCACGGTGGCAAGATTTCTCTCTGGGAGAGGTCGCTCCAAGGTTAGTGAAGGGTTTGTTTAAGGGCAGAACCGGAAAAGCAGAAACACTAGTTATAAGGTCACTGGCAATCCAGGTGAAGGGCAACAGGCCTCTGAGAGGATTCTCCCACAGATTTGTTGAAAATAGGTGTTTTCCAAGGGACCATATAGAGAAGCACTTCTGGATTACTGAGTGCAGAGCTGTCCTCTGGGAGATGGCCCTCTGGGAGAAGCCCGACAAAACTGTGACGTCACAGCACCTCTGCAGCTCTCCTCTCTGGAAGGTCCCTCCCCTGTGTTCCATTTGCTTCCTCCCTATCTCTGGGATCCTGGTCAATGTCACCTTCCTAGGCACTCGGTCAATTTCAGCTGGCTGTCAGTCCCCCTTCTAGGGAGCAGTGGCGGGCAACAGCCAGGGCTTCCTTTAGTCAGTGAGCTGAGGGCCAAATGTTCGGGAATTTCACAGACTTGTTGATTTGGTGTCAGTGGTTTGAATTTGGCCAAGGTGCAAAAATCAGCTTGGAATTACCCAGCGCTGTCCATCTGGCTTTTCCCCTCTGGACAGCTGGCCCTTTAACTCTTACCAGCATGCTCCTGCTAGCGTAGCTCTCCCGTTCTTCCTCCCCTGTGAAACTAAGCCAGTGCATCAAGTACCTAGGACTTCTATCACTTATATTGATTTTATTCTTATATATTGATATCTCATTGTTTCTATTATCTACTTAATTGTGTTCCTACTTGTTATATGATTATTGACTAAGTACCTGCTATGGACCTGACCCGGTGCTACAATGTGGGGTGGCAACCATGAACGGGGAAGCAGATAATCATAACCAGACAGATCAGGATAAAATTACAGTTGCAACTGCTTCTAGAGAGGAGCTATGTAGTACCATGAGAGTCTCTATACGGGGAGTGGATGTACAATGGGAAGGGTTCCTGGAGGAGGGAGCAAGAGAGAGGCACCAGCGAGGAAGGGAGAAAGTGGGAAGTGTGTATTCTACCTGCACAGATAATGGTTCTCATCTTTACTGCCCTGCAGGCTGTGTTTTTGGCAGCTTGTCCCAGTTCAGGGGTTCTGCATTTGCAGCAACCATTCCAAGTGACTCATATGTCCGTGGTGTCTGGATCACATGTCAAAAAATATTGGGACACAGGCTGGAGAGATGACTTAGTGGTTACGGTGTTTGTCTTTGAAGCCAAAGGACCCAAGTTCAATTCCTCAGGACCCACGTAAGCCAGATGCACAACATGGCACATGCATCTGGAGTTCGTTTACAGTGACTGAAGGCCCTGGCACACCCATTCTCTCTCTCTCTCTCTCTCTCTCTCTCTCTCTCTCTCTCTCTTACATACATACATACATACATACATACATACATAAAAATTTTTTAAAAACACTGGGACAAAGAACATGCAAAGATATTTAATGTTGATAAATTTTCTGACTTTATTATGTGCACCATTCTGGAAGGGCAACCCCATGTCAGATTCTGCACTTGACTACTCGCCATGTTTGTGCCTCTCCTGGCCTTGTACTGTTTATTTGTGCACGTTGTTACATCTGTAAAAGAAGGCATTGCGCTGTGTGCTCTCAACACTCGATGGCCCGAAGCTCCTGAATGTGATTTCACCATCCCCGCAGATGCACTTGCCAGAAAGGCTATGTGGGCGATGGCTTGACCTGTTATGGAAACATCATGCAGCAGCTGAGAGAATTAAACACTGAACCCAGAGGCAAGTGGCAAGGCAGGCTGACCTCCTTCATCTCACTCTTGGGTATGTAGCTACGAGCACAGATTTCTTCCTCAAGGGAAAGCCTCTTTCAAGCCAGGGCATCTACAAGACACAAGCATGAAGAAAGGGACAGGAGGTGAGGCTGGTCCATTGAGACAAGTGTGAGCTCTAGGATGGGTCATGCAGGTGAGGGGGAGGAACAAACGGCGGTTTCCATGGAGACCAGGGGGACTAGTAAGTGAGAATGATGGGCAGAATGCTGAGGCTAAGGTCCTGAGGTTGCGTAGACTAACAGATTTGCAGTAACAGCAAGAGGAGAGAGCTGCTGGTATATGATTGTCCCCCATTCCTTTGACTTCATGTTTTTCAAGGATGAACCAAGATTGGCAGGTAATACTGGGAACAGAGAGGGACTAAGGCCCTGGGGCAGTGTCCATGCCCATCTGTGGAGATGTTGTTTGCATCCTGGAACAGAGAGCCACCGCAGAGCATTAGGCCCAGTGTGGGCCCTTCCGAGCTGGCCCTGGGTCTTGACATCTTTGCACACCGAGATGATGACAGCTCCACAAGCCAGGCACAAGGTCAAGGAGCCTGGTGCTGTCATGATTTTGGCATGCCTAGCCCCCTCGTCTCAGGGTATCTGGAAAGCCAGGGCTATGGCTCCAGGGAAAGTCTTAAAGAATATGCTGGGGCCAACACTTCATACAGCCATAGGTTTTCAGAGTGTCACAGTTTCCAAGGGCTACACGGAAATTAGAACAGTCATGCATCAATGGACCAGTCAGGTTGCAAGACCCACTGCAAAGTCTTGCTCCTCATGTGCCGCTGACCCACAAGGTGTTGTCTTTCTTTGTGTCTTTCCGCTCCTAAGACAAAGCTTATGCCTGGCCTCTGAGCAATCTGGGACCATTCACCTTGCTGCTGCCCTCAGACAAAGGACTGAAAGGATTTGACGTGAGTAACTAATGTAACGCCACCCCGAGGGGCTCACAGGAAAAGCCTTAACAGGCAGTGTCTATTACAATTAACCCTGCTGATGATAAACATGGTGGAGCTTTTTGATAAATTTATTTTTTTACCTTAATACCTAATAATCAGAAAATGTGATGTTATGATCTGTGCCTACACTTTGTATCAAATCGAGCAACTCCCATTACTATCTGTAAAGTGTTTATCATTCCTGTGCATTGCTAAGCTTCAAATGCCTCTCGTCTGGTTCTTCACAGAATACAACACATTATGAGCTCTCCTCAACTGCAGTCCTTATTCCTCTTCTCTAAGTGAATTGCAGTGCTCATCATCTAAGGGCCCTTTATCCCTATTCTCCTCGACCCTCTCTTGCCTCTTGTGACCACTATTGTACTCTTTCCTCCTATGAAGTCAACTCTTATAGCATGCACACATGAGTAAGAAATGATAACCTGTGTGGGTGATATATCCTTACAGAAAGTACACCAATCCTTAAGTGTACAAATCAGATGGGTGTGGTGGTGCATGCCTTTAATAACCCCAGCACTAGGGAGGCCGAGGTAGGAGGATAGGAGGATCGCCATGAGTTCAAGGCTGACCTATGACTACATAGTGAATTCCAGGGCAGCTTGGGCTAGAGTGAGACCCTACCTCAAAAATAAAAAATAAAAAAACTAAGAGTACAACTAATGAATCTTCCCCAAGTGAAAGCACTTGAATATTCAATAACACCATTAACAGCACTCTAACAAGTCTCCTTCCCAATTGCTTCCCTCTGAGGATAATGCCTGAAGATACTTAATATGTTGTGTGATTATATATATATATATATATATATGTGTGTGTGTGTGTGTGTGTGTGTGTGTGTGTGTGTGTGTAAATATATATATACAGCAAAGCTGCTCATTCCCTGAAAGAAGAATTAAGCTGGTGCATTAGCTAGGTGTGTCTTTCTTTAAAATTATCGTAAGTGGCTGAGGAGATGGCTCTATGGTTAAAGATACTTGCTTCCAAAGCCTATCAGCCTGGGGTTCAATTCCTCAGCCATCCATGTAAAGCCAGACATGGATTTATTTGCAGCTGCCAGAGAACCAGGTTTGCCCATACCAACACATGCGCGCGCACACACACACACACACACGCACACACACACGTGTGCAAATGAATAAGAAACAATTTTAAAGATATTGAAAATCAGCATTAAAGATAATGGTGATAAAGGGAACAAGAAGAAAACTCTCCTCTTGGATGCTGTTTGAGGTAACATCAAGCAGCAGGAATGAAACATGTGCCTGTCACAGTGGTATCAGAACAATAGTTCTATTTGGTCTAATCATACTGGGCTTATGGATTTGTATGAAATTGGATTAGTTCATCCAAGATGTTTTCTAATAATAATTTTTGTTGTACTAAATCAAAGCCTAGTGTGTTGCTGGCTCCCTCACTCCAATAATGCAACCAGCATTCATCTGAGATGAGTCTGCCTTCTGTTGCCCTTCGGAGGCACCTGTGTCTCTCCTGCTGGAGAGAACTAATAACATTGGATGACTGTGGGCTAGACATGTTGCAAGTGGTCTCTCCTTTAATATCTAAGTTTGCACAGAGTTAATTTAGAAAGTATCTATAGAGGGTAATGGGGAGATGGCTTAGCGGTTAAGGTGCTTGCCTGCGAAGCCTAAGGACCAATGTTTAATCTCTCCCCAGATCCATGTACACCAGAGGCACAAAGGTGAGGCAAGAGCAAGGTCACACATGCCCACTAGATGGCGCAAGCATGTGGCGTTCGATTGCAATGTCTGAGGCCCTGGAGTGCCAATTCTCTCTCCCTCTGTCTCTGTCTCTGTCTCTGTCTCTCTCTCTCTCTCTCTCTCTCTCTCTGTCTGTCTGTCTGTCTTTCTCTCTAAAATAAATAAATATTTTTTTAAAAAATGAAATTGCATCCATGTCTACATATATTTAAAACAAAACAGAAAGAACCTATTGATTGTTGACAATGTGGTACTGACAAAATGTAGATCTGGTCCAGTAGCATTAAAAACATTGTCAGTCCCCTATGCCTGCTTTTGTTCTAAAACTTGAGTATCTCATTCCAGTCCTCTTTCTGCTCTCAAGGTAGATTCCCATGTGCCTGACACCCTCTTGCTCCCCCTGGAGCCCCGGCTCAACTTGCCTCACCATGTCATTTCCAGAGCATCATCTCCAGCCCTCCAAACGTCCCCTTTCTTCATGGCCTGGCCCTGCTGCCCTGCTCCCCGGAAACATCACCTGTAACTGGCAGAGCCCATCCAGGCATGCACTGGCCTGGATGTCTTAGATGCTGAACGGGACACTGTGCATTTTCAAACTCTTTTTTTCTCCTTCAAACATCAGTGCATTTGGCTCTCTCTTCCTAGGTAGAAGATCTTTTGATGGATAATGAGGCCTCTCAGTACTTTGTGAAACTCCACATCATTGCTGGGCAGATGAACACAGAGCAGATGAATGACACAGACACCTTCTATACCTTGACTGGGACGGCAGGGGAAATCTTCAACAGGGATAAGGTACAGACTTTCTCCGAATTTCACTCCCAGGGCAACACCAGGACCAGGGGGGTGGGGGTGGACTGTCACAGTATTCCATTGGGATCTGGCCTGGTTTGGCTTTCAAAGGAAATGGCACTTGGAGGCTGGCAGGATGACAGACAGCCATGAACCCGTTTCCTGGAGGTACTGGCTAGAAGGTTGTCAGCATTCCTTTGATGACAGGAAATGAGTGGGATGTGTTTAGTTGAGGTTACTGGGGTGGGTGTATCTTCTCCAAATACCTCTCTTGTCTCTCCTAAGTGCCAATAGTCTGCCTGCTTTTTAAATCAAACTCACCCCTTCCTCCCCATTCACAACTCTTTGTGACTGACATGTAATGAAAGTGGTCATGTGGAGGCTGTGGCCTAGGCTACTGTATTTCACCTAATAGCGATAGCTGGGAAATCGCTAGGTGTCCTTTCAGTGCATATTTGTGTTAGGTAAGACACAACAACTCTTGAAGGGGGTCTTATCAGAACCCCTGCTTTTCCTATGGGATAGTAGAGAGGTCACACAGAAAATGCCCAAGCTAGGATTCAGATGTGGATCTGATACCAACTCACACAACGTTCACCATATGTGAGGATGGACAGGTGGATGATGGAAGGAAGGAGGGACAGACATACCCATACATAGCATAGAGTGATATATAAATGACAAATATTAAATTGTTTCTCCCTTTCTCACAAGAGCATCCATACTTTCACTCATTCAACTATATATATATATTGTCCATAACTCTTAGGAGTCACATGAGAGAAGCGGTGATCATCTTCAGTTACTCATTCAATAAATTTACAATGAGCCTTCTCTGTAAAACATATTAAAGCAAGTGATGTATTTGCAGCCAGTTGAGTCAGTCCACCCTTGTGGATCTTGTGTTTATTAGAGGACAGTATCATAATGTCTTAGTCACTGGGCTGGAGAGATGGCTCAGCATTTAAAGGGACCAGCTTTCAAAGCCTGACAGCCCAGGTTCAATTCTCCAGTACCCACATAAAGCCAGATGCACAATGTGGCACATGTGTCTGGAGTTTGCAGGGGCAGGAGGACTTGAAACACCCATGCTCACTCCTTTTCTCTCTGCCTCTATCTCAAGTAAATAAGTAAATAAATAAAAATAAAAGAAAATATGTCTTGTTCACATTTTGCATGGGCTCCTCACCAGTGATGTCACACACTATCTCATTTGAGCTTAATGGAATCCGCATGAGGGGAAGCAAACAGGTACCTTCCTCTCTGTGTAAGACTGTGTCATTTATGCAGCTTCACAGCCATGAAGTGACAGGACCCAAGGACTCGGGGCTTCTGACTTCTAGCCCACTACTTGCTTTTTCCAGAATCTTGTATCACTGTACCTTATCTCTTTTGTATTTTAGGACAACCAACTAAAGCTTAAACTCTACGGAGGCAAGAAGAAGGTGAAAATTATTCATGGGAACATAGTTGCTTCGAACGGTCTTGTGCACATCCTCGACGGAGCCATGGACATGATGGAACCCACCTTCAAGAGCAACCCCCAGGTGAGATCAGTGGGGTAAAAGTGAGCCAACCCACCCACCTTCCTTTGCTGCCTGGAGGAGAGTGTGTTCACCAGTGCTAGTGCCAGGCTTGTCCTTCATTTTACTGGGAGGATCTCAAGCCAAGAAAAAGATGAGATATGTGTCGGTTTTCAGCAGAATCCTGAGTATTTCTGCACAGAAAGAAAGGAATGCTGAGTATGGGGGGGATCTAGATATTTTTAAGCATCTTTTGTTCTTTTATTTATTTGAGAGCGACAGACAGACAGAGAGAGAAAGAGGCAGAGACAGAGGGGGAGAGAATGGGTGCTTCAGAGCCTCCAGACACTACAAATGACCTCCAGATGTATGTGCCACCTTGTGCATCTGGCTTACGTGGGTACTGGGAAATCAAGCCTCGAACCTGTATCCTTAGGCTTCACAGGCAAGTGCTTAATCGCTAAGCCATCTCTCCAGCCCTTTTTTAAGCATCTTGTATGGCCCTATCAGACAGCTCAGGCTGGTGACCTGTTGTCATGACAATCCATCCCTCATGCTTTATGAAGGAAGGCAGGTATTGTAATGAAATGTATTCCTTCCAGCCTATGTGATGTGATCAGAGACTGCCCCAGAATGCAGGGATTCAGACTGCTGGTCCAGTCAGAACAAACAGTTGTAAAATGTAGAACAACTCTCAGGCCCTTTCTCATATGTTCACACTTACACACGATAGGAATCATCTGTCTCTTAACACTGAGGTTTGTATCTCCTGGTCTAAGGAGATGTCTCAGCAGTTAAAGGCACTTGCTCGCAAAGCCTGACAGTCTGGGTTCAATTCCCCAAAACCTATGTAAAACCACATGCACAAAGTGGCCATGACTCTGGAGGTTGTTTGGAGTGGTAAGAGGCCTTGGCATGTCCATACTCTGTCTGTCTGTCTTTCTCCCTATCTCTCAAATAAAAATAAATAAATAAAATAAGGCTGGAAATAGGGTAGGGTGCTTTCCTGTGAAGCCTAAGGAGCCAGGTTCCATTCCCCAGTACCCACATAAGCCAGATGCACAAGGTGGCACATGTGCCTGGAGTTCACTTGCAGTGGCTAGATGCCCTGGTGTATCCATTTTCTCTCTCTTTCTCTCTCTCTCTCTCAAATAAATAAATAAGAAGAAATGAGCTGAGCACAAGTATTCATGTCACCTTTCTCTAAAATATATGTATAATTTTTATGAAAATAAGATATTTAAAAAGATTTGCATTTCTTAAACTACTTTTTAACTAATTTTTAAACAAAATGTCTCTTTTCAGCAAACCATAATGAAAGTGTTACAACCAAAATACAGCAAGTTCAGATCTTTGTTGGAGGTAGGTACTCTTCATGAATTTCTGGGAAAAAAAAAAAAGTGATTCAGTCCTTTGTGAAATTAGCAAAGGCGTCAACTATAAATTCCTTCTGAAGAATTATTTCAAATATCAGTCTGAGGGCTGGACACATGGCTTAGGGGTACTTGTGCCTGTAAAGCCTAAGGACCCATGTTCAACTCCCCAGATCCCATATAAGCCATATGCACAAGGTTGCACATGTGCACAAGGAGGCACAAATGTCTAGAGTTTGATTACAGTGGCTAGAGGACCTGGTGCACCAATTCTCTCCCTCTCTCTCTATCTCTTTATCTCTGTCTCTCTCTCTCTCTCCCTATCTCTGTCTTATAAAAAAATCAGTCTGAGGGGCTGGAGAGGTGGCTTAGCAGTTAAGGCACTTGCCTGCAAAGCCAATGGACCCAGGTTCGATTCCCCAGGACCCACATAAGCCAGATGTACAAGGTGGTACATGCGTCTGGAGTTCATTTGAAGGGCTAGAAGCCCTGACTTGCCCATTCTCTCTCTCTCTCTCTCTCTCTCTCTCTCTCTCTCTCTCTCTCATAAATAAATAAAATATATTTTTAAAATATATGTCTGAAATAGAACACAGATACAAAACTTAATTTCTCAAATGCAGGAAACCAATGTTGGACATGCCTTAGATGAGGATGGAGTTGATGGACCATACACCATTTTTGTTCCAACTGATGAAGCCCTGGGAAACATGAAGGATGGCACCCTTGACTACCTCCTTTCTCCAGAGGTAAACACCCTACTTACTGATGTGATATCACATTAGCCTCACGGCCTCTGTCTATGCAAACCAGCCTTTTCTAGACTAAGGAGAGTTTAGAATAAGTAAGAATACCTATCACTCCCTACCAGCCCACAAACAAAGCAGACATCACTAATCAAATAGTAGCCGGAAACTACCCTCTGATGTGGCTCCAGTCTCCTCAATAGAGTTATGATCAGCCAATTGGCCTGAGCACAGAAAATAAAATCCACTTACAACCCTCAAGACTAAATGGTTGATTTGATTAGTTCTGGCTCCTCTAATGTTTCTTTATGTAAAAATTAACATTTGAAAGATACTTGGAACTTTAAAACCATCTAGAGAATGATCCCTACAATAGGCCATCCACAGCCATGCCTAGACTGAACTTTCAAAACCAACATGTTGGGCTGGAGAGATGGCTTAGCAGTTAAGCGCTTTCCTGTGAAGCCTAAGGACCCTGGTTCGAGACTCAATTCCCCAGGACCCACGTTAGCCAGATGCACAAGGAGGCACATGCGTCTGGAGTTCGTTTGCGGTGGCTGGAGGCCCTGGCGCACCCATTCTCTGTCTTTCTCTCTCTCTCTCTCTGTCTCTCTCTCTCTCTTTCTCTCTGTCACTCTCACTTAAATATGAAAAAAATATTTAAAAAATAAAATAAAATAACCGACATGTTATTTTTAGATGCTTCTTCCTCTTGCTGTTTCTTTCCCCTTTTTCCACAAGAATCCTTTCATTATTTACCTTCCTCCTTCCATTCTGTCACCCTGCTGTCACAGGAGACTGTGGATTCTCTCACCGCAAAGTTAAAATGAATTAAAATGAGTGTTTCCTCTCCTAGCTAAAACAGGAAAAGAACAGCTCATTACGGAATTTTGCTCACTAGAGTGACACATAGTGGAATTATATGATGGCCAAAAAATTTGATTCCAGGTCCCCAAATCATGCTGCCATCTTGGCAATGGAGCAAAGTCCCATGCAGATCACTCACTCGCTCTTTAAGAGCAGAGACACCCAAACCTCAGTGTGGTCAGGAGTCACCTATGAGCTGCTGGCCAAGTAAGCAGCTTCCATCCAGATCCTCCCCCCACGCGTTCCCATGAGTGGTGCTGCAAGGAGGCCAAGAAGTAGGCCTGCTGCCACACGCCCTCCTCCAGCACAGGCAGGCCCAGCCGCAGTTGGTGTAGCCCTGAACACTTTGCAGGAGATTCACTGATACAGTCCTTGCTGGAATACTTTCTTGTATCTACAAAATTATCTTGCGTTTTGAAAACTCTGAAATCATGCGCATGTGTGCACATGCGCATGGGCACACACACACACATGATAAATCAGAAGGTATTTCTTTTATTAAAAACAAATATTCAAACAGGTGTGGTGGTACACGCTTTTAATCCCAACTTGGAGAGGCAGAAGTAGGAGGATCACCGTGAGTTCAAGGCCAGCCTGAGACTACATAGTGAATTCCAGGTCAGCCTGGGCCAGAGTGAGACCCTACCTCGTAAAACCAATATATATTCAGCACGTGACAGTCTTTGCTAAGGGTTACCACTGAGTAAGGCTTATCCCCCAGGGTCTTAGATAGGACGTTATTTTCAATACATGATTCACACTCAAGTTTTCTGAAACCTTGCTATGGCTGAAAAACTGTTGTGTCTGATCCCCTTGACTCTACCTGTTGGAATTCCATGTATGTACTATGATACCCAGATTTTTCTCCATCCTTTAACTCCCGCCAATGGTAGTGGGAGCCAGCCATTGTGGCTCCCGCGAGGACTGTGTGTGTCTCACCCAGCCCATCCCGTGTGATCACAGAACAACTGTGATCGGCAGCTTCTAGTCAGCCTCCTAGGGGACTATTGACACCATCAGAAATGGCCAAAACACAGCGTCGCTACACCTTAATCTTCTCAAAAGTTCAAGTCATTCTCCCTGTCAAAAACCTGAAACTGGGCACGCTTTAATCCCAGCCCTTGGGAGTCTGAGGGAGGAGGATCGCTGACAGTTCGAGGCCAGCCTGAGACTACATAGTGAATTCCAGTTCAGCCTGGGCTAGAGGGAGACTCTACCTTGAAAGACAAAATGATCAAAACAGAACAAAACAAAAAACCTAAAACCTCAGATCTCTGAGGCAAAAGCAAATGCTGTTTGTTCACTTCAGTCTCTAGTGACGAGTGGAATGATTATTTCTGCCCCTTCCTCACATCCCAAGCCTGTGTGGGCTGAAATTGCTCAGCCTATGGGAAGCTCCTTCTCACTTTGTTCTCTTAATAGAGTCATTTAGCTTTTATCTTCAGGGGAGAAACTCAGCAGGAAATGTCAAGTCCTCATCAAAATGGAAAATAAACTGGCATCCTTGGAAAGCATGTTTCTAACTCTGACTCTGAAGCACCATGTTTTCTCAGTGTGTCTTTTCCTCTCTGAAGCCCATTTTCAGTCAGGAAACCATCCCATCCCCCACAAAGACCACGGCTACTAGTGACAAGCCCCCTTGTGTGCCTTAATCTCAAAACTAGACAGAAATAAAAGCCAAGGGAGCAAAAGTTTTACCTTTATAAATTCATAGATTCTGTGAGAGTAAAATGAGACAGAAGGAAATGAACTTGCAAAATTCAAGGTCATATTAACAATTTCCTAGTAAAATCTTTTTATTTTTTTTTTTTAAGTTACTTCATTACTTATTAGAGAGAAAGAGGCAGATACGGAGAGAGAATGGGTGCACCAGGGCCTTCAGCAGCTGTAAACAAATTCCAGATGCATGTGCTACCTTGTGTATCTGGCTTACATGGTTACTCAGGAATCGAACCTGGGTCCTTTGGCTCTGCAGGCAAGCGCCTTAACCACTAAGCCATCTCTCTAGCCCAGAAAAAACCTTTCTCTGCCTCTGGCACCAAAAGACTTGGAGACTTTTTTCCATAAATCATTGGGGAGGAAATGAGTGACCTCATAAAGGAAGGAGTGCAGGACTCCCCAAAGCCTCATGGACAAAAATGCCTGTAAGCACAGCCTGGTAGTTTGTCAAGGTAGCACTGAGGAGCCCAAGCCAGACAGTTCCGGGGACACACAGTGAATGCTGCTGTCTGATTTCTTTGTGCCTCTCCTTCTCCTCTTTCTTGTAAAATGGACCCATTGCCGATTAACTTGACTTTGGAAGCAGATTATCCCTTTGAGACATCCTTTTCCTATAGAACCAGAGCAATGGAAGGCATATTAGTTACTTTTCTCATTGCTGGGACCAAACATGAAGCCATTTCAGGAAGGACAGGTTTCTTGAAGCTTACAGCTCTGCGTGCAGTCCATCATGGGAGCAGGAGCTTGAATCACATGGTCATATCCAGTCCACAGTGGGAAGCCTTGAGTAGTGAATTCTACTGCTCAACAACCTTCCTCCTTCTCCCCTATCCCCCTCCCATAGGGTCCCCCTCTCGCCCAGGCTGACCTGGAATTCACTATGTAGTCTCAGGGTGGCCTTTCTCATGGTGATCCTCCTACCTCTGCCTCCCGAGTGCTGGGATTAAAGGTGTGCGCCACCACGCCAAGCCTCTTCCTCCTTTTTATTCAGTCCAGGACCCCAGTCTATGGAATGGAGCCACTGACAGTTAGAGTGGATCCACCCACCTCAATTAACCTAACCTAGAAAGTCCCTCCCAGACATACCCAGAGATTTGTTTCCATGGTGATTCTAGATCTTATCAAACAGAGAATGAAAAATTAACCATCTTAATTTTTCAGGGAAAATTGAGACCCTGGGGCTAAGGGACTTGTTCAAGGTCAGACAGAGGCAAAACTAGGATTGCTATGAGGTTTCTAAGGTCTCTGGTCTTCCTAGGACATGTCCCTTTTTGTTTTTTAACTTATTGTCACAAGTGTTTGTGAAATGCCTACTCCATGCCCTGTAGTGTGCTGGCTGGGGACAGCGTGATTTAAAAAAAAAAAAAAAACAACACAGCAGATGGGGTCCTTGCCTTACAGGAACTAGCCGTCCAATCTGTTGTCCAATGTCTCAGCTGTGTCCGCTGAGCAATGAAGCACACATCATTGCCCCACCCCGCCCGGCGCAGGTCCCACACTTCTTGGTACTGTGGAGCAGCTGTATGTAAGGGACTGACTGGCTCAAGGTCATTTAGTAACTCCTAGAGCTTCAGGAAGTATCACTTCCAAGGCTGGCTAGCTGGTGTCACGTTCAGCATACGTACAGATACATCCACTGTGCTCGTTATGTTATTGGCTCATAGACAGGGCAGCCTTACAATTCATCCTCCACACCAGGGCACCTTTGAGAGTGAAAAGTGCTGTGAGGAAATACTGGTATAAACCAGCAATAGACCAGACAAGCCAGAACACATGGTCACTATTTACAATAACTTCCTGGCATAGTGACCAAGACCAAGTACCAAGGCTGAGTGAAGGGATCTCAGGCCAGCAGGGCATTTTTGCCACCTGAGTGGCTCCTCCACTCTGGAAGCTTCCTCTGGGGCCTGCTCATTCTGCCCTCTTTGTTCTCCACGGGTAAAACAAGAAGAACCTTGAAAATGGCTTTAAAGGAAAAATGACTTCCTTTGAAAGGAAAGGCCCTCAAGGTCCCAATATTTGAACATTTCTATAAGATGAATCTGTGGCCTGACAAGCACACAGCAACTTCTGAAGCAAGTGAGACAGAATCAAACATTCACGGTTGTTGTAGAAACTCCAGAACGTAACCTGAGACGTGGGGAGAGGCGTGGGGCTGGCTGGATGACAGACTGGACACTCCTAGGCTCCCATCCCCAGGGAGCTGTATGACCTTGGACGTGTTTTAGACAGTCAGTGGGTCAATTTCTACCTCACAGAGCTTTTAAGGGAAGTAAGTGACGTGTGATGTTATGTTTTCAGAATCACCCCTTTGGGACATGAAATTTGTCTCATCCTTGAGTGAAGCTGTAGGACATTTTTTTATGACTTAGTGTTCAAAGTCATTTGAAGGGCTCGCACAAGAGGGAGAGAGAGTAGGTAGTGTTTTCTTCATTGACTAAAGAGGTATTCTGGTTCCTTTGCAGGGCTCTCGGAAACTTCTGGAATTCGTCAGATACCACATTGTCCCATTTACCCAGGTTGGCTTTATTCTTCCTGCTGATATCTCTTCCTTGCTTTCAAAATATTTTTGACCCTATCCTTTTGTTCATTTGGTTGTTTTTTATTGGTTGGCAGGACTGGGAATTGAACCCAGGAGGTTGTGTATGCTAGGTAAATGCTCTACCACTAAACTACAGCCCTAACCCAAACATTAGTCTTGAACTCTGATATTTTGTGGCTAAAGACATTGTAACATTTGTTCTTTATCTGTAATTCACAGCAAACACTCAGTCATGAATACTGAGTCTGTTATCAAAGAAATAGAGCTGGAGACATGGTTCAGAAATTAAGGTGCTTGCTTGCAAAGCCTAATGAACCGTGTTTGATTCCCCAGTATCCACATAAATCTGGATGCACAAAGTGACACATGCATCTGGAGTTCATTTGCAGTGGCTGGAGGCCCATGCACCTCTCTCTCTGTCTCCTTCTCCCTCTCTTCTGTTTGCAAATAAATAATTTTTAAACTTTTTAAATATTTGAGAGAGAGAGAGAGAATGGGCCTCTAGCCACTGCAGATGAACTCCATACGCATGTGCCACCTTGTACATCTGGCTTACGTGGGTCCTGGGGAATCAAACCTGGGTCCTTTGGCGTTGCACTAAGCAATCCCTCTAGCCCAAATATTTTGAAAAGAAATCTTCAACACTGTGAACATGTGTGACATCAAAGTTCCTGTTATTTATCTCAGCAACACTTAAGGACATTTTCCCTAGCGATGAATATAAGATGTGGGGACTGTCCGCATCACTGCGCGTGTCTCCATGGCTCTCTTCTCGTTGCAGCTGGAAGTGGCCACTCTCATTTCGACACCTCACATTAGGAGCATGGCCAACCAGGTCATACGGTTCAACATAACAAACAATGTAAGTGAGAAGCCCACTGCCGGCGTGAACTCGGGTGGTATCTGTCCACTGGGTTACCCTGCCTGACTGACTCACAGGCCCAAGGTCCATACAGCTATCCCACTCCTTGCTCTCTTCTTACTACAAATATGAGCTGAGCACCTAGGCAGTTGACAATCTGCAACTAGATAGCAGAGATAAAGCAGAAAAAGACATCTTACAAAAATCAGATTTAACAACCCATGAATAAATTACTTTGCTACAACTTCAACGAGTGCCAGCCAGAGCGCAGAGGGCTGTGAAAGTTCATAGGACGTGGAATTTGAGAAGAGCAGTGGGTCACAAGGCCCTCAGGGGTGTCCTCTTCGGCCACGCCTTGAAGGATGAATAGAATGGACTTGGCAGACATGAACAGTTTGCACAAAACAAGTGCACTGTAGAGTGGGAATCGTGAGGCCTCTGCCCCACTTCAGTGTGTGCCAACAGCTTTCTAAAAGGCCATCCTTGCAGGTGTCAGCCAGGGATTCCCTTCACAGACATAACCAGTTCCTGACAGCAAGCCTGCTCCTAGCAACCTTCCCTCCCGGGAGAAGTTAGTTGACCCTCAGGGCTTTTATGATGTTGTTACTGCTTGCAGCTGCCTGGGGAATGGCTGGTGCTTCAGCAATCACAGTGTAGGATGTCACTGCCTCTTTCCAGGGACAGATTCTAGCCAACGAAGTGTCAATGGAAGAAATTGAGGTCACTGCCAAAAATGGAAGAATTTACACGTTGAGTGGAGTCCTCATCCCTCCCTCCATTGTCCCAATTTTGCCCCATCGATGCGACGAAACAAGGAGAGAGATGAAACTGGTAAGGAAACTGGAAATTCTGTGAATAAAGGTACCAACCAGCCAGTCAGAGCAGCCAGAAGCTGACATGGAATGTCTTGTCCCAGGCTCCCTGTCCTTCAGGGTTTGTGTCCATGAGGCAGTAGGTAGGCCCGAGGCTCCATCCTTTCAGCTGTGACCCGTGTATGAGGTTCTGGGACTGCGATAAGAAATGACCACTGGCGAGGCAGCAGACACAGGTGCTGTTGAAGTTCAGAGAAGGAAGTCTTTCAAAGAAGGGTTTATGTTGTTTCTGATTGTCCAAGAGCTCGTTGTCCATCTCCCTGAGGGACAGGATCGAGATGTGACTTCAGTTGCAACCCAGAGAACTGTGGTTCAACAGGGAAAAGAACTTCTCAACAGCTACCTTAGGATGAGTCACTCTCTACTGCTTACTGTTCACTATTTTCTCCAAGTTTAAAGGCAAGTCTTTCTGCTCTGCCTAGTTTAGGATGTTTTTGATTGGATCTATTAAAAGTCCAAATGTTGGCTCGTGTGGTGGCGCACGACTTTAATCCCAGCACTCGGGAAGCAGAGGTGGGAGGATCGCCATGAGCTTGAGGCCACCCTGAGACTCCATAGTGAATTCCAGGTCAGCCTGGACCAGAGAGAGACCCTACCTTGAAAAACCAAAAAAAAAAAAAAAAAAAAAAAAAAGTCCAAATGTTGGCTGGAGAGATGGCTTAGCAGTTAAGGCACTTGCCTGCAAAGCCAAAGGACCCAGGTTCAATTCCCCGGGAACTGCACTAAGAGGCACATGTGTCTGGAGTGAATTTGCAACAGCTGAAGGCCCTAGCATGCCCTCTCTCTCTCCCTCTCTCTCCCTCTCTCTCTCTCTCTCTCTCTCTCTCCCTCTCTTAAATAAATAAAACCAAAATAAAAAAATTTTTTTTTTGGTTTTCCGAGGCAGGGTCTCACTCTAGCTCAGACTAACCTGGAATTCACTATGTAGTCTCAGGGTGGCCTCAAACTCATGGTGATCCTCCTACCTCTGCCTCCCGAGTGCTGGGATTAAAGGCGTGCGCCACCATGCCCGGCTCCAGAATAAAATTTTTAAAGTTCAAATGTATTCTCTAGAATCTATTTAGAATAAGAAAAAATACAAATAGCTAAACCAGGCGTGGTGACACACGCCTTTAATCCCACTACTTGGGAGGCAGAGGTAGGAGGATCGCCGTGAGTTCGAGGCCACCCTGAGACTACATAGTGAATTCCAGGTCAGCCTGGGCCAGAGTGAGACCCTACCTCAAAAATAAAAATAAAAATAGCTAGGAATTTCTAGAAGTCTGTTTTCACCAGGCTAAACACACAGCCGCCTCTGGGCATGTGTGTTTGGACTGTGGAGGTTTAATAATAATACTCTGTACTAATTAAGGGCCCTGGCAGACCCATAATTTATCCAAGATGTTTCAAATGAAGAGCAGCAGACAGGACTAAGGACACAAGTAAGCGATGCAGCGACACCAGAGGGAAGCAGCGGTAGCAGCCACTGCACCCAGGACCAAAGGGCTAAGGGTGGGGTACAGGGTCACCTGTGAGAGAGACAAGAAGAGGAGATGCCCAGCAGAGCCATGGGGCTGATACTAAGACAGAGCAGAGAAAAGAGAGAATTCTGACCCCAAAATCGCAGCAGTAACATCTAGATCTTTCTTTTCAAGGCACTTCAATGACTCATCAATGATTGTTCTCAGGGTACCTTTGGAACATGAGCAATGAATCTAGAGAAAGAACATCTTGTTTCCCTCCTACCACCAACATCTTGCAATGGCACCACCTGGAAGCTGGCAGAAGAGTCCCAAAGCCTACTTTTCCTGGTGTATTTGCTGGGGCACAGAGCCAGACAGAGAATTGTAGAGAATAGATTTGGAGAGATTTGGGGACATGTGCCCATTTTTTTTTCCTCCTGAAATCAGAGCCAGTGGAAGGGAATCCAGAGACTGAAAGGGCAGAGGCTCATAGTTCAGCCTTCTTACTGCCAAGCTCATAGGCAGAGGTTCACTGTTCAGCCTTATTACTGCCAAGCTAATAGGAGCGCAGGACCTCCCTCTATGGCCAACGCTGACACTTGGTCCCTGAGACAGGTGGATAGCTGCTGGGGCCCCTTGAGGCAGGTGCCTCCCTCTCTGCAGAGAGGCCAGAAGGCTGCATCCTGTAGACAGGCTGGCTCTGTCCAAAGAGAGGGAGAGGATGCGTTCTGACGAGTTCGGCTTCTTGCTCCAGCATTGGCTCCACTCCTGCATCCTGGGGAGGAGTTAGAGGGAGGTAGGAAAGTAACTTATGGAACCCTCTTCAGAAGAAGGGAAGCCTGAGTCCAGAAATACACTTAGGTCCTAGAGTCCCTCCCGGAGCACCTTGCTGACCTGTCTTTCCTTCCAGGGCACTTGCGTGAGCTGTTCCCTGGTGTACTGGAGCAAATGCCCTGCTGACTCGGAGCCCACAGTGAGTGTGATAAGACACGGTCATCCAAGCAGCCCCACTTGAGTGCTTTCTGTGCATGTGAAAACACGTGAGTCTGTGAGTGCACATGCTGACATGTGTGCATGTGAAGGCCAAAAGTCCACACTGGCATCTTCCTCTACCACTTCTCCACCTTATTTTTGAGCCACGGTCTTCCTGAACCCAGAACTCATCAATTCCACTACATAAACTAGTCAGCAAGTCCTAGAGCTTGTCCTGTCTCAACCTCCTCAGAGTTAGTATTACAGGTGTATGCCACTGCACCCAGCACTTTACATGGATGCTGGAGGCCCAAACTCAGGTCCTCTTGCTTGTATCACCAGTGTTTTACCTTCAAAGCCATCTCCCCGCCCCCCCTTCTTCAAATGATGTTAAGGGTTCTACAATAATGGAAGATTAGCTCTTGGCCTACTTTAGGGGTTGGCAGAAAGAGAACCCACAAATCCACGTTTGAATCTGAGCTTACTGACCCTGGACATATTTTTTTAACTATAATTTTCTTTATCTGTAATTAACAATGGAACTAGCAGAAATTAAACTGGGCATGACACCAAAGCCAAGCAGATGCTCAGTAAGATGCTGCTCTACTCCCCTCAAGGCAAGTCCAGAGCTTGTGTCTGCTCATGGTTCTGAGAAAAGAGAAGAAACATCAGGAAAGGGTCACGGTTTCAATTAAACAGTCCAGGTTAGGGACTATAGTATGTATGTAAGTGCCTATAGTATGTATGTATGTATGTATGTATATATGGTGTTAATACATATTTTTATTATTTTTGTTTTTCGAGGTAGGGTCTCACTCTAGCTCAGGCTGACCTGGAATTCCCTATGTAGTCTCAGGGTGGCCTTGAACTAATGGGGATCCTCCTACCTCTGCCTCCCAAATGCTGGGATTAAAAATGTGTGCAACCACACCTGGCTATATGTAGCTATTTTTAACTGCACAGGTCATTATATGTTATAGTAACATATATACACACACACACACTATATATATATATGTACTGTCCCTAATATACATAGGTTTATATATATGTGTGTGTATGTAGTTATATATACATATATATACATACAGTTATATGTATATATGTAGTTACATATATACATATAGTTAAGTGTATATATAGTTATATATGTATATATAGCTATAGTCATTTACCATCCCATATATATGTACACAAATAGTTGAATGTGTATGTATATATACATATATATATAGTTATATGCACTTACATATATATATATATATATATACATATATATATACATGTATGTATGTATGTATATATATGATATATGACCTGTGCATTTAAAAATTGCTGAGAGAGCTGGGCTAGAAAGATGGTTCAGAAATTAAAGGTGTTTGTTTACAAAGTCTGGCAACCAAGGTTCAATTCCCCAGCACCCACATAAAGCCAGATCCACAAAGTGGTGAACACACGTATCTGAAGTTTTTTAATAGTATCAGGAGACTCTGACATGCCCATACTCACTCTCTGCCTATTTGTCTCTGTGTGTCTCTCTCAAATAAATAAATATTATAATAATTGCTAAGAGTAGATTTTAAATGTCCTTTCCACAAAGAAGTAAGTGTGTGAGATGATAATTACATTAATTATCATGAACTAGTCATTCCACAATATAAATATATATCATACAGCACCCCATAACATACCAAGGAGGGGCGGGAGAGATGGCTTAGCAGTTAAGGCACTTGCCTGCAAAGCCTAGGGACCCATGTTCTGCTCTCCACATCCCATGTAAGCCAGATGCACAAAGGTGAGGTAAGCACAAAGTTGCACATGCCCACTAGGTAGCACAAGCATCTGGAGTTTGATTGCAGTGGCTGAGGCCCTGGTGCACCAATTCTCTCTCTGTCCTTCTGTCTGTCCCTCTCACTCTCTCTCTAAAAATAAAAAACAATAAAAAGGAAGGCTGAGAGATGACTCGATAGATAAAGCAATTTCCTGGAAGCTCAGGAACAAAACAGTGAACAACAAAGAGAGACTATCTCAGAAACAAGGTGAAAGACAGGACCAGCCCCAAATCTGTGCTTTGACCTACACATACACACACCTCCAATCACATGCATGAACATGCACACACTTAAATTTTTTTAAAAATGCCTTAAAATATACTTTAAAAAATAAAGAAAAAAGATAGCCAGGCATGGTGGCACATGAGGTAGGTGGATCACCAAGAGTTCAAGGCCACCCTGAAATAACATAGTGAACTCCGGATCAGCCTGGGCTAGAGTGAGACCCTACTTCAAAAAACCAACAAATTATAAAAAAGTAAGAAAGAAAAAAGAAACTTCAGAAAAATGACACTAGAACTATCTAAAACTTACCAAGTTTGATCAAATCTTATACATGTTTATTGAAATTTGATTACTTATTATACATAGTGCTTGATTTGGGGGACAAAAAGTTTCATAACATACGGGTTTGGTTTAGTTTGGGCTTGTCTTGAGAAGTTCAGTCAATGTCAAGAAAGAAAACAAACATTTATACAACAATCTACAATCATGTTAATTACTGGCAAAAGTAGGCTGTTATTTTAGTTGGTGGATTTTTCCACAAAGTAAAGATCGTCTCTTACTGGCTCCAAAATCTCCAAGAGGAGCTTAAGGGTGGTTGTAGATCAGAAAAGGAAACCAGCCGCATGCAGGATAAACCAGAAAGAGTTCTTTGATCAAATGGAGATGTCTGCCGTGACATGAGATGAGGTGCAAAGATCCATGTGCCCCAGATTGTTAAGCCTGGCTGTATTCTACAGGACGGAGCTCTGACTTCGCCCTGGGTGTGTGGTGTGTGTGTGCTCTGGTGCAGTGGAATAGAACGCTGACGAGGAGGAGGCTGTGGGATGTCTGAAGGATGCTGGGATATAGGTTGCAGCATTTTGCCCACTGGCTTTTTTTCCAGGCACTCTTCACACACAAATGCGTCTACAGCAGCAGAATCCGGAGCCTGAAGAGTGGCTGTGCCCGATACTGCAATGCCACTGTGAAGGTGAGGGGGGTGCAACCAAGACCCTGTTGAGACCCTCAAGAGTTGAGCAGGTCTAAAGCCACACTCTTGGGCTCTGGGGTCTGCATGGTCACAGGTGACCTGTGGGGATCTAGAACATCTTCCTGTGGGAGGATCAAAGGGTGAACTTTGTAGTCAGAGCCCCACCTCCCCGCATCACACCTCCTTGGGTCACCTCTCCCTCTTAGCATGGAGCCCACTCTCTGGGCAGTTCATGCGGCCCGCTCTCTACCCATCTCGGACCTGGCTCTGGCCCACATTCCTGCCTCCCTCAAAATGCTGGTCCTGATATGAGGGACTCTTTTTTTCTCATCTCCATCTTCCTATGCCCTCCCCTGTCACCACCTAACACCCTCACACCCATGTCCCTCTCCACCTGCCACCACTTGATTCCAGCACTTTGTTTCCTCAGCACTTACCATTCCCTGGAGCGAGCTTTGATTTCACTGACTGGTTCATTCGTTCATTCGTTTGTTCATGGAGCTACATCCCCAGCCCCATTATGTCTCCATTTTAACTTCCTCATTGACTCTTCCCTGACTTCATGAGCACAGTCCTTCATGTGCTTTGTTCACATGTCAGAGGCAGCCTGAACTTGAACTTGGGATGCTCAGGCAGTTGGCAGTGACCAGAAGGCTGTCTTAGCCACGCCACTGTGCACAGAAATAAAAAAAAATGCTCATAAGGAGGAGCTGGTATTGTATCATCCTCATGGAAATCAGAGCACATGCCCTTTGGAGTAACTGGTGCTCTGCTTGGAGTCCCAAAGGGCGGCGTTCATGTTGTTTCCAGATACCAAAGTGCTGCAAAGGCTTCTATGGGCCCGACTGCAACCCATGTCCTGGAGGCTTCAGGAACCCATGCTCAGGAAATGGACAGGTAAGATTGACAGTCCCTGATGCACACCATTTCTTGCATGCTGAAGGTTGATCTTTTCTAATTATTTTTTTTTTATTTTACTTATTTGAGAGAGAGAAAGATGCAGAGTGAGTGAGCAAGCGAGAGAGAGAGAGACAGAGAGAATGGGCATGCCAGGTCTTCTAGCCACTGCCAAGGAGCTCCAGACACATGCGCCACCTCATGCATCTGGCTTACGTGGGTCCTGGGGAATTGAACCGAGGTCCTTTAGCTTTGCAGGCAAGCGCCTTAACTGCTAAGCCATCTCTCCATCCCGATCTTTTCTTATATTTATCTATTTGTTTATTTATTTATTTAAGAGAGAGAGAGAGAGAGAAAAGGAAGGACAAAGATAGAGAGAGAGAAAGAATGGGAGTTCCAGGACCTCCAGCCACTGCAAACGAACTCCAGATGTATGCGCCACCTTGTGCATCTGGCTTACATGGGTCCTGGGTAATCAAACCTGGGTCCTGAGGCTTTGCAGGCAAGTGCCTTAACCACTAAGCCATCTCTCCAGCCCCAGGCTGATCTTTTTTTTTAAGTCATTTGATAACGTTTCAGACGGCTAAATCAAAAAGGTGACATGATGCTGGTCACCCAATTGGTTACTAAGAGAGCAGAAAGTATCTGCAGTTAAAAGAGTCTTGGCCTGGGGATGGAATGGAGATCTCAGTGAGGGCACATCTAGTCTCTGCTTTCTTACTGCCACCATGGGATCGCAGGCCCCTCAACAAGGCTCTAGACCTCACTTTCCACCTGTGGGAGATCTCAGGGCCTAAGGTACAAATAGTAATTGTACAAATAATAATGGTACAAATAATAATAATACTGTCCAGCGATTGGTTTGAAAAACCAATTGCAAAACCTAGTGAGATGTGAAGTCCAAAACTTAACTCATCTACTTGGTGCCCAAAACCAAACAAAGCAAGGCAAAAAAAAGTAGCCAAAGTGCACATGGGGAAATTGTAGACCTGAGAGCTTAATAGATTCACATCTGAAATACATCTCACCCTACACAGAATAGAAGAATGGGGAGAGGCCTGTGGCCAGGGGCTTGGGAATGCAGCCTGTGCCCAAGCCTGATGTGTGTTAATCAACACATACCTGTCTTTGCCAGGGCTTGGCAGGTGGAAGAACAGGTGAGATATACACTGAAGAGAGAAAACGTTGCAGAGTTTAGCAAGCAGTGGCGGCGTGGAGAGCGAGGCCAAGCCTCATCTGAAGGTCTCTGTCTCGACACTGCCAGCCCTTAAATGTTGTATGAAGGGTCTTACTTTACCAGTGCAACTCTCCCCCCACCATCTTCCTTGATTCGGCCCCCCTCCCCACTTTGTGGGATATTTTCCTGAAAAGATGTAAGGGATCATGTACTCACCCCAGATAGGACACTGATAACAAACCAAAGAAACGACATCACTCAAGCCAAGCTTGGTGAACCAATGAGTTGACTGGGATAACTTGCAGGAGCATGGCCAGCAGCTGCGTCAACAAGAAAGCCCCACCCCAGCATGAGTGTTGACTCACAAAGGCCACATGCCTGGTATTCCCTGCCCAATTTGCAGGCAGATCCATTGAAGAGTTTCTTCCTCCCCAGCAACTGTTTACAGCTTATATAGTCTGGGTGTCGGGGGCTCCTTGTGAGTCTTACAACTCACTAAGCTTCCTGATTCTTATAAGTTTTGGGAATTTCTTGGCCTCCTGAGTTTCATTTTCTTCCTATTATGAGCTTCCTCCCTCCAGGAGGAAATGTTTCAATTTAGAGAAGACAGCTACACAAGGCTGTGTTGAACTGCATCCTTTCAAGTTCTAATTCTTGCTCAGGATCCCTGAACTGCTGTCTCTGCCTCCTACCCAATACCAAAATGACTTCCCCTCCCACAAGGAGTCATTTCATGTGGGATTGAACGTAAGCTCAAAGTCAAGCCATGAATTGAAAGCAAATGCTTCTCCTTCCCAATGGCCCATGGACCTGTCTTTGCCCCCAGTGTGCAGATGGCCTCGGTGGCAATGGGACATGCATTTGCGAAGATGGTTTCCAAGGCTCCCAGTGTCAGTTCTGCTCTGACCCCAACAAATATGGATTTCAGTGTGACAAAAGTAAGTGGCTCTTCCACCCTCCTTCCCCCTGGATCTCTCTCTCACACTGGGCACATTCATGGCCCAGGTCTGGTGTCTTGTGATTCTTGCATGTGGTGCACCATCACCACAAGCCATTTCTTAAGTGCTGCTTCTCAAACTGTGGCATGTTCCTGATGGCTGGGCCCCACTTGCAAAGCTTCTGATTCAGTGGGACCTGGGATCCTGCATTTCTAACAGGCTTGGCTGGGGAGGTGGGGAGGTGGGGAGGCGCTGACAGTGCTGGTCACTGACCACACTTGGAAACCACTCTCCACATCCTTGAAGTAATAATGAGTGTGACCAAGAAACAGGTTCATTCCCTTTCAAACGCCCACACCCACCAGCACCTCTGTTTAAGCATGTGTGACCTTGAGCAAGTTACTGCACCTCTCTAGTCTGTAAAATGAGGGCGATAATATGAGTAATAACATTGTAAGTTGAGCACATTACACATGAAGAAGTATTTCCATAGAACAATGCCTAGCACATGGCATGTACACACTAGCTATTGTTACCTCTTATTGTTGTCACTACTGTACTGAGAGACATGATGTCCATAAGTGGCATATACATCAAGATGCTGGTAGAACATATGGGAAGTTCAACTGCTGGCACTGAAAATGCAGTTCTACCCTCTGAGAAAATGTGCTATTCTTTAAAATGCTAACCTGTGTATATTCAAATATATGCACTTTCGATGTATTTTTAGCTATGATGGAGACTGAACAAGAAAGTGGATAGATAAGAGCTCCCTGTGGAGTGAGACCAGCCAGAAGTTAAATTCTCACCTCTAAAATTCACTGTATCCATGGAGATTGGTTCCAGGAACCACCCACAACCCCAGCTGCAACTGTTCAAGTCCTTTATATCAACTGGTGCAGCGCTGCATAGATCCTAAACACTTCCTGCCATGTACCTTCTGTTTTAAAATACTTTATTTATTTATTTGCATGCAGAGAGAAGCGGGGATGAGGGGGGCTAGGGAATAGGCGTGCCAGGGCCTCTTGCCACTGCAAACAAACTCTAAATACATGTGCCACTTTGTGCATCTGGTTTATGTGGGTACTGGGGAATCAAACCCAGACCATGAGGCTTTGCAACCACTGAACCATCGCACTTTAAATCACGCACTTTAAATCATCTCTAGGTTGCTTATAATATATGAAGCAAATGCTACATTGCATTGTTGAGGCAATAAGGAGAGGAAAAAGTCTTTGTCTCTCTTTTCATTTGAGTATTTTTATCTGGAAAGAGGCTTAATAAACATATCTGTCCCTGGGAAGGGGATGGCTGGTGAGATGGCGAAAAGCCCGGCGGGGGTCGTGAATGAGATCAGCCACTAGTGACCACTGGCTGGCTGTGCTACAGAGCCGAGAGCAAGCACATGAACCCAGCAGGGGTTCTGCACCACGAGAAGTCTGTGTGCTCCAAAAAGCCTTCAGATGATGAGAACTTTCTTTGCTAACAACTCCAACCACAAAGCATCTGGAAGCTGGGTTCCTTGACTTTTGTCACATCACAAACCACTCCTGCCCCACACCTTCATGGATATGTGACATACCCAGGGAGCAAGATAGCCCCCTCCAAGGCTGCCCCTAACACTCAGAAATGCTGGAGACCTTCAGTTCAGCTTTGCTGACAGGAGTGGATGGGGGAGGAAGAGGTGGTTCTGTCCTCAAAGATGCTGTCCTCTAATGCAAAGTGTGTTCCCCAAGACATGACCCCCACCCCACCTTCTCTTCCAGCCTGTCTGTGTGCCCACGGAGCGTGCGATAACAGGATAGACAGCGATGGAGCCTGCCTTGCAGGCACATGCAGAGATGACACCACTGGGAGATTCTGCAACAAGCAGACCTCAGCCTGTGGGCCCTATATGGAGTCCTGTCACATTCATGCCACCTGTGAATACAGCAATGGGACAGCCAGGTGGGTTTCTGAAGGGAAGACCCATCCCAATTTGCCACTGTACTGCCTGTAGACGGAGCCAGCCCATATTTAAATGTTTTCTAAAGTAAGGTATGTTCTGTCAGCTGACAGTGTGTTTTTTGTGGAAGAACCTCAGACTGAGCTGGATTCAAACTACAGCACTCTGTGCTTTGAAATTTACCAACTGTGTGACCTTGGGGCAAGTTATCTAATCTCTCTGAGGCCCACTTTCCTCATTAGTACTGATAAAACCTACCTAACAGGGCAATGATTGATATTAGGAGAATCTAACATGAAAGTAACCTGCCTCATCATAGGTCTCCTGGTATGAAAACAATAATCATTATCTTCACACATATGAAAACAATGAAGCTCAGGGGTGGCACATGCCTGTAATTCTAGCGCTTAGGAGGCTGATATAGGAGGATTGCTATAAATTCAAGGCCATCCTAGCTACATAGTAAGACCTTGTCTCAAAAATCCAAGGGAAGTCGGGCATGGTGGTGCATGCCTTTAATCCAGCACTTGAGAGACAGAGATAGGAGGATTTCTGTGAGGCCAGCCTGCAACTAGGGTGAGTTCCAGGTCAGCCTGGGCTAGAGTAAGAACCTGCCTCAAAACAAACAACTAAAGAGAGGGAAGGAACAAGAGCTAGAAGGAGAAAGGGAGTCATCAAAGGATTGGCATTTCTTTTCTCTTTTTTGCCATTTATTTGCTTAAATATTGCCTGACAACTGCAGTGGGTTTAGGGGATGGGAAATAGCATAAGAAAATTTCCTCCCAGGAACATCTGGCTCAAAGATAGAAATAAGGGCTGGAGAGATGGTTTAGCATTTAAGTGCTTGCCTGTGAAGCCTAAGGACCCCTGTTCTAGGCTTGATTCCCCAGGACCCACGTTAGCCAGATGCACAAGGGGGCACATGTGTCTGGAGTTCGTTTGAGGTGGCTGGAGGGCCTGGCGCACCCAATCTCTGTCTCTCTATCTGCCTCTTTCTCTCTGTGTCTGTCACTCTCAAATAAATAAATAAATAATTTTTTTTAAAAAAGATAGAAATCATTCAAAATTTGCTGGGGGTGAAGAGGCTGTCTGGAATTCCTGCCCTGTTCTGGCAACATCTCTCTTATTGTTTGAGACTGTCTCCCCCTGCTGTTGTGTAGGCTGCATGAGGGCAGAGACAGGGTCTTGTCTTTCCCACAAATGAAAGATAGAAATGTATCTTCCTAAGAAATTGGTAGCCACATTAGTGCATAGGTATCATTAGTCAGTTTCTCACTGCTGGGACAAAATACTCAACTGGAAGCAGCTAAAGAAAGGAAAGCTTAAGGCTTCACGGGAGAGGTCATCATGGCAGGAGCAGAGCCAACCTTACACCATCACATAAACAGGGAGGAAGGAGAGAGGCCATCATGGCAGGAGCAGAGCCAGCCTTACACCGTCACATAAACAGGGAGGAAGGAGAGAGGCCATCATGGCAGCAGCAGAGCCAGCCTTACACCGTCACATAAACAGGGAGGAAGGAGAGAGGCCATCATGGCAGGAACAGAGCCAGCCTTACACCATCACATAAACAGGGAGGAAAAGGAGAGAGATGAATGTTTGTGCTCAGCAAGCCATTTTCCTTTCTCTACAGTCCAGGAATCCTAGCCCATGGAATGCCAGACACCCACAAATAGGGTGGATTTCCCCACTTCAGTGAATCTTATCTAGAAAACCCCTGACAGACATGCCAAGAGATTAGTTTCCATGGTGATTCTAAATCCTGTCCAATTTAAACCAGAGTTAAGCTATCACAACAGGGCAAACATCACTTGTAACCAAAATAACCCTCAAAATCCCTTACATTACCTACAATGGAATATCCACATGTTCTGTATAACCTAAGGCAACTGTTACCTTAGCTGGAAGAGATGGAACTCTCTTCTCACGTGGACAAAGCAGATAGTTCCTCAGGAAACCTGATCCGTGTGACATTGTTTAATTATGGTGAACACATATCACTGAACTTTCAGGGGGACACAGAGGTGTGATGGAGCCACAATGGTGTTCCCAGAACTCCTCACAGGGCATTCAAGAGATAGTGGTTAAACCAATGAATGAATGGATGAATGGATTGTGACGAGTTTAACAGCCAAAGTATCACAGTGGAACACTGCATGGTCTGAAAGGAAAATGGAACAGGAAATCATGTCATCTCACAGTGAGTGTTGGATAAGGAAAAAACAAATCTGAGGACTGCTGAAGGGGAGAGAGGTCTCAGATGACTGTCATTTTCAGAGCTGTCCCACAGATAGGGCTGTTCTCTGCTGAAGCAGAGATAGCAACTATCCCCCAGCAGAAGGTTCTAGAGACAAGTTCTGGTATAGGAAAAACGCACAATCTTGTCAGGCACTGCACAGGATGGTGTCCATGTGGCTCTGCTAACCTCCAAGATCACTTAATCCTCACCAGTCTTATGCCCAAGGGGTCAGACCCATATTCCAGGTGAGGAAACAAATCCCCCCAGTTATCAATAGATGGAAGCAGAGACACGGTGGATAAGGTTCCCACCAAGGTGTGTCTGATGGCAGACCCCACATACACCCCTATTACCTTAGACCTAACTGCCTATTACTTGTACAGACCTAACAACCACGCTTCAGACATGAGCTGGTTCTCCCTGGCTGCTTGCTTGCTCCTGGGTGGTGACAGGGGCTATGTCTCTGGGGCTTATTTTGTAATTCTTCTCGGCAGCTGTATCTGCAAGGAAGGCTATGAAGGGGATGGAATGATGTGTTCTGAGAAGGATCCGTGCATGGGATCAACCCCAGGAAGCTGTAGTCCCAACGTGAGTGATGGTCTTTATTTCCAAGTTGCACTGATTTTCCTTAACAGAACCTCTAAGGGAAGACATCCTAAGAGATAACGTCTCATTGCTTTTCATATGCATGAAGCACTTGGGTCTGAACTTTGAATTTTATTTTTTATTAGATATTTTAGTTAACATACAAAGTAATCTTTCATTATGGCATTTTTCTTTTCCTTTTTTCTTTCTTATGTTTTTTTGTGAGCAAGAGAGAGGAAGAGAGAGAGAAAGAAAATAAGATATGGTGTGCCAGGGTTTCTAGAAATTGCAATCAAGCTCCAGATGTGTGTGCCATCTTGCGCACATGTGACCTGTGTGCTTATATCACCTTGTACGTCTGGTCCCACGTAAACCAGATGCACAAGGTGGTACATGCATTTGGAATTCGTTTGCAGTGGCTAGAGGCCCTGGTGCACCCATTTTCTCTCTCTCTCTCCTTCTCTCTCTTCCTCTCCCTCTTTCTCAAATAAAAATAAATTTTAAAAAAAAAGAAAGGTAACCCAAAGCCAGAAGCAAAGAATTTCTCCCAGGTTTAAACACCTTTAGGAACATTCCCTGGTTCTGAAGATGAAATCTAGACCCAAGTGTTGGCCCCACCCACCAGATTCTCCTTGTCTGACCGTCACCCATTTCAGAAAGCCTCATCTCAACAACTTCTGCCCCTCTCCTCCTTCTCACTCTGACCTTCAGCCTCAGCCCCCTAGCAAGGTCACCCTGAGAGTGAAGGAGGAGTTGGGAGAACAGAAAGGAGCTTAGATCCCAGTGCCATAGAGACCTGGTCATGTCTCTTTCTTTTCCTCATTCTTGCTTTCTCTCCCAGCCCCCCCCCCCTCCTTCCCTGTAGCGGTGTGACCTTGGGCAACACCTGTTTCTTCACCTGCAAAATACAGCTAATAACAGTGCCTTCCTCCAGATGACTATGTACACCTGCAAACCTATGAAAACAGCCCCTGGGTATATCACTAACACAGTCCTGAGTGGGGAGTGGCCACTAGCTAGCCAATTCCAGACAGCGCTGCTCTCAAAATCATCCAGTCCCTTCACTGGTGTTCATGCAAAACAAGCACTTCAATCATTTCCATTATGCTCCTTTCCAATATGTGTTTCTAGAACATTCTTCCAGATCTATCTGACTTTGGACCTCATGGGGCTGGACTGTGGTTTTCAGAGGTCCTTCTCTTCCTCTTCCTCCTGCAGGCGGAATGCATCAGAACTGGCACGGGAACATACCAGTGCGTGTGCCAGCAGGGCTGGACGGGGAATGGAAGAGACTGCGTAGAAATCAACAACTGTCTGCTGCCTGGCACAGGTGGCTGCCATGACAATGCCATCTGTTTGTACGTGGGCCCTGGGCAGGTAGGTTACCTGTGAGCAAAGTAGAGGAAGTCAGGTTCCTGTGGTGACTCTTTTCCCCCAGCCACAGAAGTACTTTGGCTAAAAGTTACTGCAACATTTCTCCATCATTTATAGCCACAAGGATGGGTTGGCTGTGCCAACAAACCCATGCTGTGTTACTAGGATCCCATCTTATAGAAGAGGAAGTTGAGGCACTGAGAGGGCTCACATGGCATAGGAAACCATCCATGCTCTCATTCACAGTCAGAACCCAGCAGCCTTCTTAGTCACCTCCCTGGACCACACTTCATAGTTCAGTAATGCTCTATAGTTTATTGTCCCATTTTACATGGCTTTGTTCAATGGAGACCAAGGCAGAGAGGATACTTCTTGGGCAATAATAAGCTCCAGGGAGGCGATACCAACTACACTAGGATTGTAGCCATGGAGAAGATACAGCCCATGCGCCCCATCGGGCCCACCTGCTCCCACCTCTCCCCAGAGACAAGATAAACAGGTGTGTTTCATGAGGCCAAGGGACGCAAGACTTGGATGGTAGAGATCAGCATTTGAAACCCCTCTCTCCACATACATCTTTTGAATTGTGATACAGTTTCTCACTTTTATAAGGCTAGATTTCTTAAAAATTTACAAATTATTTTGTTGAAAAATGTATTTTGCCCACAAGGATGAGGCACAGTACAAAGCCTAATCTTGCTGACCATATTGCCTCCCAGACTCCTATCACAAACCTTCCAGGCCTTGGACTTCACATTTCAATGTATGCTGTGTTGGTCATCAGGGAGTGATTGAGTGAGGCTTAATGGGATCTCAAAGTCAGCTCAAACCAGGAGGAGGTCACTCCATGAATGGCGGTCTGGCCTGGTTAAGGTACCAGAAAAAGGATGTCTTGAAGAACTTAGGATAGTGATGCTGCAAGGGATAGGGCATCCCTCTTGTGGGACCAGTGCAGGACTGGACACTTGTTGGGGAATAAATGAGTGACAAGTCCTTGGAGGGACAGAAGTGTCAAGGGTCCTCAGAGGCTCAGAACTACCAAACAAGAGGATCAGCTTGGAAGTCTTTCCAATGAGAACCCCATGCAGCTAAAAGACTGCAGAGGATGATTAAGAGAAAGGGTTCAAAGAAATGGGACTGTTCAGCCAAGAACGTGCACATTACCACCCAGCCCACCTCCCTCTCCTGGAAACAGAGATTGGAGCACCAGCCCAGGCAATCTTCCAGCTCTGTGTCTGTGTGTATGCAGCTGAGGGCTCACTGTTCTAACACACCACTGTGGGTGCTTCTCGAGGTATAGCCATTGGTAATGAAAAGGCATGGGGCATATCTATACCACAGGGAAATCTTTTTGTTTTGATAGAAGTCCAATTACTTGTGTGATACTGGTGGGAATGGAAAATAGAATAGCAGTTCTTCAGTCAATTGGGAAAACAAAATTACCATATGGTCCAGTCATTAAACTACTGAGTCATATGCCCAAAATTGAAAGCAGAAACTAGGCAGATATTTTTACAACCATGTTAATAACAGCACTAGTCACAATAACCAAAAAACCACCCAGGTGTTCATCAGTAAAATACATGCAATGAAGTGTCCATCAGCAGGCCAGGCATAGTAACTCGGGCCTTTAATCCTAGCACTCAGGAGGCTGAGGGAGGAGGATCTCTATGAGTTCAAGGCCAGTCTGGACTAAAGCTCCATGTCAGCCTAGACTAAAGTGAAACCCTGCCTCAAAGAGAGAGAGAAGGATAAAAAGAGAATCAGTCAGTTTTAGGAAGGAAATGCTGATGAACTTAAAGTCAGGTAATAGTCACAGAAGCGTTGGTGATCCTTCCATGAGGACCCTAGAGTAGTCAGTGTCACAAAGACACACAGTAGAACAGTAGCATTTGCCGGGGTGGAGGGATGGAGTTATTGTTTAATGAAAAGAAAGTTTCAGCTTGGGAAGGGTGTGATGGTACACACTCAGAGGCAGAGGTAGGAGGATCGCTGTGAGTTCAAGGCCACTCTGACACTACATAGTGAATTCCAGATCAGCTTGGACTAGAATGAGACCCTACCTCAGAAAACCAAAAAAGCAGGAGCTGGGCATGGTGGTGCACACCTTTAATTCCAGTACTCGGGAGGAATAGGTAGGAGGATCTCCATGAGCTCGAGGCCACCCTAAGACTACATAGTGAGTTCCAGGTCAGCCTGGGCTAGTGTGAAACCCTACCTCAAAAAACCAAATATAGACAAAAACCAAAACAAACAAAAGTTTCAACTTGGGAAGTTCAAGTTCAAGAAGTATGGCGGTGATGATTGAAGAAATGGCTTCTTTTTTTTTTTCTCCATTTTTATTAATATTTTCCATGATAACAAAAAAAATCCCATGGTATTACCCTCCCCCCTTTCCCCTTTGAAATTCCATTCTCCATCATATCCCCTCCCCATCTCAATCTTTCTACTTACATATATACAATACCAACCTAATAAAAGCCCTCCTCCCTTTCTTTCTCTTCCCTTTCTATCTCCTTTTTTAACTTACTGGCCTCTGCTACTGAGTTTTTTCCTTCTCACACAGAAGCCCAATCATCTCTAGCTAAGATCCACATATGAGGGAGAACATGTGGCACTTGGCTTTCTGGGCCTGGGTTACCTCACTTAGTATAATTCTTTCCAGATCCATCCACTTTTCTGCAAATTTCATAACTTCATTTCTCTTTACTGCTGAGTAAAACTCCATTGTATAAATGTGCCATATCTTCATTATCCACTCATCAGTTGAGGGACATCTAGGCTGGTTCCATTTCCCAGCTATTATAAATTGAGCAGCAATAAACATGGTTGAGCAAGTATCTCTAAGGTAATGAGATGAGTCCTTAGGATATACGCCTAGGAGAGCTATAGCTGGGTCATATGGTAGATCAATCTTTAGCTGTTTTAGGAACCTCCACACTGATTTCCACAATGGCTGGACCAGATTGCATTCCCACCAACAATGTAGAAGGGTTCCTCTTTTTCCACATCCCCGCCAACATTTATGATCATTTGTTTTCATGATGGTAGCCAATCTGACAGGAGTGAGATGGAATCTCAATGTAGTCTTAATCTGCATTTCCCTGATGACTAGGGATGTAGAACATGTTTTTAGATGCGTATATGCCATTCGTATTTCTTCCTTTGAGAATTCTCTATTTAGCTCCATTTCCCATTTTTTGATTGGTTTGTTTGATTCCTTATTATTTAACTTCTTGAGTTCTTTGTATATCTTAGATATTAATCCTTTATCAGATATATAGCTGGTGAAGATTTTTTCCCATTCTGTAGGTTGCCTCTTTGCTTTCTTCACCGTGTCCTTTGCAGTGCAAAATCTTTGTATTTTCATGAGGTCCCAGTGGTTAATCTGTGGTTTTATTGCCTGAGCAATTGGGGTTGTATTCAGAAAGTCTTTGCCAAGACCAATATGTTGAAGGGTTTCCCCTACTTTTTCCTCTAGCAGTTTCAGAGTTTCAGGTCTGATGTTAAGGTCCTTAATCCATTTGGACTTAATTCTTGTGCACGGAGAAAGAGAAGAATCTATTTTCATCCTTCTACAGATATATATCCAGTTTTCCCAACACCATTTGCTGAAGGGGCTGTCTTTTCTCCAATGAATATTTTTGGCATTTTTATCAAATATCAGGTGGCTATAACTACATGGGGTTACATTTGGGTCCTCTATTCTGTTCCATTGATCTACGAGTCTGCTTTTGTGCCAGTACCATGCTGTTTTTGTTACTATGGCTCTGTAGTATAGGTTAAAGGAAATGGCTTCTTTTTTAAGGTTTGTTTTAAATGTCAAGATATTTCACAATTGCTTCTTTGGGCTAAGATTTGTGAAGGCATTTCACATTGGAAACAGGTGGGGAAGTAAAAGAGAGGAAAAACCGAGTCACTCCCAGTGGCCCCATAATCACCATTTATATACTGATGTGTTTTTTTCCTTCTGGTCTTTCTCATGCCCAGGTTGTTAGTTTCCTACACACTGTCGTCAGATGCAGCTTCACTGATTCCTTGTCTGGCCCAAACACACACCTTTTATCATTTTGTCACCCAATCCATTGTCACTGTCGTCATCACACCACACTGACCAATCAGCTGCATGATCCGAGCCACAGGCTCTGTGATTCAGCGTACACAGCATCAGGTGCCTCGCTCGTAGGGCAAGGCGGGGCTGAAATGCAGCCGGCACCCTGCTCACCGCGTGCACCCAGCGGGGAAGCGAGCCCTGACAGAGGAAAGGGCACTTTCCGGTTGCAGGAAGGCGCTCCACCTGCAAGCCGTGTGCTGTGGGGTTGTTGTCCACGCAGGAGTGATGCCTCTATTAGATTCTTCTATTCACAGAGGAGGCCGTATCTCCAGTCTTCTGGACACTGTATTCAGAGTGTCTTCTGGGCTAGCAATGACCTCAAGTGTGGACCTCTCCACTGGATACCTCTTGGCTTTCTCAAACATTCTCTCCTTGGGTATGGGGAGTCAACCTTCCCAAGTGATGTCCTCTGGGACCTAAGTTCTCTCTGAGACTACCTTCAAAGACCCCTGTGGGGTCAAGAATTGAATAATAGTACCAGGCTGGAGATATGGCTCAATGCTTAAGTGTGCTTCCTGCACCAGCATGAGGGACTGAGGGGGTCTGAGACTACCAGAATTTAAATCTCAAGACCCCACTTAAAACAGCTGGGCTTGCCTACATGCACTGTAACCCTAGTCCCACAGGGGAGCAGAGATACAAGAATCTCTGAAACTCACAAAAAATAATGGTGAGGGACTGGAGGGATGGCTTAGCATACGGCGCTTGCCTACGAAGCCTAAGTACCCAGGTTCAATTCTCCAGAACCCATATAAGCCAGATGCACATGGTGGTGCATGCATCTGGAGTTCATTTGCAATGGCTAAAGGTCCGGGCATGCCCATTCTCTCCCCTTCCCCCCATAAATAATTTTTTAAATTTTTAATAAAATATTTGTTAAATAAAAATAAAGTACCAAGGACCTATCAGGTTGGGAAACATAATGAACAATGTATAGACTAACAGCTCCAGAATATAAAGTCTAACAAAGACATTCTCACTCCAACTATGGTTTCTATATTTTGTTCTTTGGAACACCTGAGGATAAGGCATGTATCAATAAAATCCTGTACATTCTTGAAATTACAGAACGAATGTGAGTGCAAGAAAGGATTTCAAGGAAATGGGATTGACTGTGAACCAGTTATTTCGTGCTTGGAACAAATGGAGAAATGTCATCCACTGGTGAGCTGCTTGTCCATTAAGAAACCAACAAAAGCTCTTCAGAAAGGGCCAGGGCGCTGGAGAGATGGCTTAGCAGTTAAGCACTTGCCTATGAAGCTTGAGGACCATGGTTCGAGGCTCGATTCCCCAGGCCCCATGTTAGCCATATGCATAAGGGGGCGCACACATCTAGAGTTCGTTTGCAGTGGCTGGAGGCTCTGGCATGCCCATTCTCTCTCTCTCTCTCTCTCTCTCTCTCTCTCTCTCTCTCTCCCCTTCTCTCTCTGTCTGTCGCTCTCAAATAAACAAAAATAAAAAAATTAAAAAAGGAAGAAAGAAAGGGCCGGGGGTGGTGGCACATGCCTTTAATCCCAGCACTTGAGGCAGAGGAAGGAGGATCAGGAGTTCAAGGTCAACCTGGAACGAGAGTGAGTTCCAAGCCAACTTGGGCTCAAACGAAGTTTTAAAAATCCCTCAGAAAGAAAAAAACATGAGGTTGTGTTAATCGCTTTTTGCTGCTATCACAAAATACCTGAGAAAGCAAGAGAAGAAGGATGTGTTTTGGTGTAGAGTTTCAGCCGTCCATGGTCTTGGCTCCCTTGCTTCTAGGCTCATAGGTGATAAGGCACAGCATCATGAGGGAAGCATGTGGGGGAGCAAAGTGGCTCCCATGGTGATAGATAGGAAGCAGTGACCCAGAGAAGAGTAGGCTGACCCACAGATGCTCCCAGTTACCTTCTTCCTCCATCTAGGTCCCAGCTCAGGTTGCTACCTCCTCCAAATCATGTCATTAAATTCTGAACCCATCAGTAGAGTCCTCCATGGATAATGTCAGAGTCCTCACATTCCAATCACTTTCCCCAAGCCTTGCCTTTTCGCCTGCTTGTATTTAGGGACCAAGGTTTATTTTGTTGGTTTTTGTGGGGGGGGGGAGGTTGCATGTGTATATGTATGTCCATATGTGTGTAAGCACACATGCATACAGAAGCCAAAGATAATATCAAACTGTCTTCCTCTATCACTCTCCATCTTATTTATCGAGACAGGGTCTCTCACTGAACCCAAGGCTTGCCAATTCAACTCGTCTAGCTAGTCAGCCTGCCCTAGGATCTGCCTGTCTCCCCCTTCCAAGTGCCAGAATTTCAGGCATCATCACCACGCCCAGCGTTTCCACAGGTACTGACTGGGGATCTGAACTCGGGTCCTCAAGCTTACACAGGAAGCGCTTTAGCAACTGAGCCACCACCCAGCCCGGGACCAGGCCCTGAACACACCAGTCTTAGGGGGAACACATCACATCCAAAGTGCAGCAGCTATTTCTGACCAGAGCCTTGCCATGCACAGAATCTCTCTAATCTCCAAGTCCTTAAGCAGGATGTGAGCAGCTACTGCCATTCTCGCTCCATTTCAAAGCTTGGAAAAACCATTATACAGTTGCCAGATAAAACACAGGACATCAGTTGGACTCAGATATATGAGTTTTCAGCAGCAGTATGCCTAAAATACTGTGCAAGATGGGCTTATGCTAAAATAGGTTCATTTGTCTCAAAGTCAAATGGAACTGTTATGTCTTGTATTTCTCATTCTGAATCCGATAGGGATGGCAAGAAAGAATTTCACCGTAACTAAAAGCTGTCGCTTGTTGCAAAGATGAAGGCTCTGTAGACTAGTTCCACCATTTTTCAGCCCTGAATTTGCAGATTTTTTTCTTGTGGTGTAGAGGTCAAACCCAGTGCCTTGTGAGTGTTAGGCAAGTGCCTTACCACGGAGCTACATCCTCAGCCCCCAATTTTTTTTTTTTGAGGGAGGGTCTCAGTCTAGCTCAGGGTGGCCTCGAACTCATGGCGATTCTCCTACCTCTGCCTCCCGAGTGCTGGGATTGAAGGCGTGCGCCACCACACCCGGCCTCAGCCCCGAATTTTGAGCCCTTACCTTAGCTAGAGCCTGATGTCTCCCAGAAACGCAAGTCAGATCTAACACTTCAGTCAGGAAAACGAGTCGTTTCCTTGGTTTTCTCAGGCAACCTGTCAATTTGCATCTGGAGTTTGGAGCTGCGTGTGTCAAGATGGCTATGAAGGAGATGGTCTCCTGTGCTATGGAAATGCAGCCATGGTAAGTCCCCCACGAGGATCTCAAGTGCAAAGTTAGGGTGGCAGCACCTCTCAGCTAAGCTCAATGTCGTAGGCACTTGTCTGTAGACTCTCAGCTCAGGAGGTTTTACACGAAGCCAGCTGCTTCTCACAGATTCCGTGCAGGCTCAGTGGGGCATACACTTCCCACAGGCTGCGGGACTGGCAGACTTTTAATTTGACATCCTCAACAGGCCTAGTCCACACTAGGATCCTCGGGCCTGGCTGCGGTTCCGAAGGCATCCAGGCAATCATGGAGAGCAGGGTCTTGAGCAGCCGTGAGCCCGATGGAAGAATTACTTTCAGGAGGCAGTCTCAGTGAACAGCTCATATATTTGTCAGGGAAATGGGTTTATAAGCAGTTGAGAGCGGGAAGAGGGTCCTAAGGGGATTGGTGGGTTTAAAGGTTCCTAGCCGATGCCTAGGGACGTTCATTCCAGCACATAGGGAGTCAGGTGATCTACAGTGGCGGGAAGAGGGTCGCAGGGGGATGGGCTGTGTGAAGGCTGCTGGCTGATAAGGAGTTCCCTAGGCAATTGGCCAAAGGTCACAGGGCAAAGCCTAAATTCAGGTGTGCCGGGCTTGGAGAGGGAGTGGCCTCCTGTACCCCTGGCAGCTCAGGCCCGTCTCCTGAAGGCTTCAGCCTGTGCCTGGCAGTTCCCGACAGCCTAGTAGTCCGGACTTTTCTTGCCAACTTACCTGTTTCCCAAACTACCCAAAGGAGCCCCTACCTCCTTCTGTCAGCCTGCATGGGATGGCTGCCTGAGCTCCCTTTGGGGGGGGCCTCATGGCTCCCATGGGTACCTCGAACACCCTAGTCATATCTCTATCAGTATTATGTGTGTGTGCATGTGTGTGAACACCCTCTGTGCACCAGACATACTACTAAGTCCTTCATGCAAAGCATCTCACTTAACCCTCACAACAGTTTATTATGGTGTCCATTCTGCAGGTAAGGAAACTGAGGTTGAACACATTTGCCTCAGGTCAGGAGCTAAGTGGAGGACCCCACATCTAATCACCAGTGTATTCTATTTATACAATATGGCTCACACCCAGCCGCTACCTCTCCATCTCTCTCCCTCAGCAACGGACTGGACACTCAAGGGAGAAGACCTTTCACCTTGTTCCTGTCACACACTATTTATAATTGTCAACATGAGAAACAAAGGGAACTGAAAAATTATCTCAACACTTTTTAGTTTTTGTTTGGCTCGAGCAATTTGCTTCTCTCTCCTCCTCTTCACTAAAACCTTTGGCCTAGCAATACCCCAGAACCCACAGGCTTCCAAACTGAGAGCCATTCCAGTGCTTGTCCCCACACTGCTGTGGCATCACACACAAGACCCCCCACCCATCCCACCCACACCATACTTCTGTGGCAGGCCCACCTTCTCTTCTCACTAGCACGTCTACTCACCAGGTCAGGTCGAGGAGCTGCTCTCCAACCCCAGTCCTGGCCCTGGAGCTTGAACACTCCTCCCTGCTGTGTATCCCCTAAAACCTCCAGTTCCACTTCCCTTGTCTCTACCCTTCCATAGAAACAAGCTGAGCTCCAAAGCCTCTACCTGGCCCCACAGACATCTTCACCAGGCCCCACCCACTGGTCCCATTTTCTCAATAGCTTTCTGTTCAGCTTGCTTTTTCCTACTCTGTACCTAACTAAGTCCTTCTTTCCCCAGGCCAGCTTAGAGCCAGTCTGCCATCAGTTTGGGCCCATCTAGGGTCCTTTGTTCCATGATAACCTCTGTAGCCCTCTCCTTGCTGGGACAAAACACCTGACCAGAAGCAGCTCATGGAAGGAAAGGGTTTATTTCAACTTGCAGTTTAGAGAAGTTTTCATCAGGATGGGAAAAGCATGGCAAGAACGGGCAGTAGGGGGTGTCACACCTTGTCATATCAGCTGGGAGGAGGCAACAAGAGTGAGCTAACCTGTACTGGCAAAGGGGCTGGACTATAAAATCCCAAGGTCCACCCCCAGTGACACACCGCCTCCAGCAAGGCTCACCTCCCACAGGCTCCATCAGCTGAGGATTAGGTACGAAGTTTAGTCACAAACAGTGGAGGCTCTGGGGGCCATTTTACATTCAGACCACCACAACCTCTCCTTACGGGGATGACTCAAGCCTCTCAGCTCTGTGATTATTCCTTTACTTACTAATTTACTTTTTTGATGGATTTACTAACTTATTTAATGACTTCAACTACTCTCAAAAAGAAATAGAGATGATGAGCATGGTGGTGCACACCTCAGCATGTGGGAAATGGAGGCAGGAGAATCAGGTGTTCCAGGCTAGCTTTGGCTGCCTAGCAAGTTTGAAGCCACCCGAGGCTACACAAGACACAATCTCAAACAAACAAATTATTATACAGCAATTCTTTTGCTACCTCGGTGATATTTAATAGCCTTTAAGATAGTTTTATATTCATTAATAGAGTTGATCTTGCTAAACCCAGGAGGAATCCATTTTCAGAGGAAACACTGAGTTCTCAGAGAGGCTAGATGACCTGCTCAAGGTAAATGGCAGGCCCAAGGACTGACCCCATCTTGTTAAGCACAAAACCTTGAGCATTTGAGAAACTCTGTCACACCTTCAGATGTCACTGACTAGTGGCAATGGTGGCTATCCTATCCACTCTGAACGCCTCCAAAACCCCTGAGACCACCTTTCCTCTTTCACATCCTGTGTCCTTCCTTCTCTCAGCCCATTGTGGCATGTGGCAGCTCCATACAGACACTCTTCGATTACCAGATCTCACACAAGTCCATTGAAATATGGGGAGTTCTCCTGCATACCAACCTCTATGTTAAGCACTGTAAAACACTAAATCCTGGGCTAGGGAGCTGGCTCAATGCTTAAAAGCACTTGTTTGCAAAGCCTTCCAGCCCGGGGTTTGATTCCCCAGAACCTATTTAAAGCCATGTACACAAAGTGGCACATGTGCCTGGAGTTTGTTTATAGTAGCAAGAGGTCCTTGGTGCCCATTCTCTTTCTCTCCATCTATCTATACATTTCTATCTCACCCACGCACACAAAAATAAAAGACATTTTAAAAAATACATTAAATCCTGTATTTCCTCACATCAGCCCTGAGTTGGAGCTTTTATTATCCCCATTTTACATATGAGGAGAACTGAGATTCAGCTTACTTGAGGAAACAGGCCATGGCTGAACCAGAATGAAAGTGTAGATGGTTAGATTATATGCTCCAAGCTGCTACTCTGGTTTGGGGCTGTTTGCTGAGCTGAGATCTTGAGAGCTTCCTTAGAGCCGGGGTTGGGGGAGTGGGGAAGCTGTGTTCTTAGCACACTTGCTAATTTGAAAGAACTGCATTTGGAGTTGCTGGGATTAATTCTGTGCCTCAGTGTAGAGGATAACTGGAGGCTCCAGAGTGTGCAGGACCTGTGTGGCTCCTGCAGCAAGAAAGGCAACATGCACGCATCAGGGAGGCTGGCAGGAGAACTGGAGCAGCCCAGGAAGCAGCGGGCAGGCTGCCCAGAAACAGAGACTCCGCTTCTCATGGTCCCTTCTCTGTGTTCTCTCCTTGCCCGCCCTCCCACGTATGCAATGAATAAGGAACTGTCATTTCTCTCTGAAGCAGCTATATTTAACCAATGGATACATGTGAGTACCTATACTGCAATTTTTTTTTTTTTACTGGCAATGTATATTCTTTTAGAAATCTGGACCATGGATAATAGAATACTAGAGAGGACAGCCCTGAACCCAACCATGTTCCCAACCGTGGCTGCTTTAGAGCCACAGTGGCGTGTTTCCGTGTGCTCCTGCCAGACCCCCACCCCCAGAGACTGCTTTCGTATGTGAGAGGTTTGCCATTGACAACAGTGTCAGGACATGACTCAGTGGGTAAAGATGCTTGCTGCGCAAGTGTGACAGCCTGAGTTGGAACCCCCAGAACACACAGAAAGCCAGATGCAGTAGTATGATCTATAATCCCATTACTCCTACAGCGAGGTAGCAGGTGGAGACAGGAGAATGCCCAGAAGTTCACAGGCCAGCTAGCATCTGGTGTACACAGTAGCAAACAAGAGACCCAACACCCGAGGTTACTCTCTGACCTACACAACACACCGGCGGGGGGGGGGGGGGGGTGCCAATGATTCTAACATGGAACCAGGGCCGAGATGGACAGCGTTATCCATTATACGGGTCTCTTAAAAAAAAAAAAAAGTTGGGCTGGAGAGATGGCTTAGCAGTTAAGCGCTTGTCTGTGAAGCCTGAGGACCCCGGTTCAAGGCTCGATTCCCCAGGACCCACATTAGCCAGATGCACAAGGGGGCACATGCGTCTGGCGTTCATTTGTAGTGGCTGGAGGCCCTGGCATGCCCATTCTTTCTATCTGCCTCTTTCTCTCTCTCTCTCTCTCTCTCTCTCTCTCACTCTCTCTCTGTCGCTCTCAAATAAATAAATAAAAATAAACAAAAAAATTTTTTTAAGTTAACTGAATTCATGTCACAATTCACCATGTGAGATTTGGACTTACGCTACCACCTGAGGTACTTCATACGTGCTTAGCTCTCTGCTCACCATATCCAGAAGAGCGTATGGTGAGAGTCCAGTCCCATCTGGCCTTGTCGTCTAGCTCTGCCTTCTTTGACTGCATGGACAAGGGTGTCTGGCCTAGCCAGTCATCGTGACAGATTGCCTGCCCCCTTTAAATAGGCATGTGGCAAATCAGTCTCACTTAGTCAGCTCTGAGAACATCTCCCTGTATGCTCCAGAACATTCCAGGAACAGCTTGCTTCTGTATGAATTTCCCTCCCCTACAGGTAGGACCGGGGTCTGAGCCCTCTCTGAACATGCTGATTCCCCCCAACCCGAGCCTCGTTATGGTGGTCTCACCCTCATGCATACGCATGTCCAGTGGTGAGCTGGACTGGGTACTTTCCCCATCTCTGCTTTAGCTGCTGCTTGAGATCAGCCTTGTTTGGACATTGCACCGGAGACATCAGCAAAGGGAACAGTCAGGGTTTGGAGTTTTGTTTTGTTTTGTTTTATCCCATGATCATTAGTTAACACTAACAATGCCACTCCTCCTACCCAGAACTGGCTCTCTGGGCAAGAATGAAATGTAAACAGTTTGACTTCAGGACTCCAGCCTCCCCCCCACGCTGAAACTGGTCCTGCATTCTTCTCCTCACCAGCCTTACTTTGAAGACATACAGAAATTCAGTTGTTTGTGAGTGCACACGTGCACACGCGCGCACACACACACACACACACACACACACGTACCAAACTATTTGTCTCATTCCTCATTCAGACTACTGTGAAAGACATAAATAACTCAAAGTGTAACATAATCAAGAAAACTTGTATTGTTATAAGACCCATACATTTAATTTTTTTTTCATGAGTCTCAAGAGAGAGTATAGGGCTGGAGACATTGCTTAGCAGTTAAGGCGCTTGCCTGTGTGAAACCTAAGGACCCAGGTTTGATTCCTCAGGACCCACATACACCAGATGCACATGGTGGTACATGTGTCTGGAGTGAGTTTGCAGTGGCTAGAGGTCCTGACGCACCCATTCTCTCTCTATCTATCTGTCTATCAAAAAAATAAAAATAAAATATTTTAAAAAGAGAGACAGTAGCTGGGCGTGGTGGCGCATGCTTTTAATCCCAGCACCCGGGAGACAAAAGTAGAAGGATCGCTGTGAGTTCAAGGCCTCCCTGAGACTCATGTGATTTCCAGGTCAGCCTGAGCCTGAGCCAGAGTGAGACCCTACCTCGAAAAACCAAAATAAGAGAGAGAGGCATCAGCCAATGTCTGGGGTGGGTCTAGGGAGGAAACACCTAGCGTCTTCCCAGTATGCGTGCAACACCACCACATACAAAGCTGTCACCTCTGTCAAGCATTTAGGTCAGCCCTGATCATCTCCTAACACTCCTTGGGTTGTTTTCCTCCTTTGGTTCAGAATGCTTCTCTACAACCCATGCTGTCCACCACCGCAAACCTCACTGTCCTCGTGCCTTCCCAGCAAGCCGTCAAGGATATGGACCAAGACGAGAAAAGCTTCTGGTTGTCATCTAAAAATATTCCAGCTCTAATCAAGTGGGTGTTGTGTACTTTATTCTCAATCAGACGGGCATCAGTGTGAGCATCCCCTAGAACTGCATTGTAGAGAAGCAGCACGGTCTTTCCTATGGGGGGAATGCAGCATGTCCTAGGATTCCTCTCCATACTTCCCCTGGGTTAGTGACAGCAATTCCTGACAGCCAACTCTAGGCCAAGTACTGTTCTCAGTTCTGTGCATAGAACTCAACTTAACCTTCCTGGCATCTCCAAGACATAGGTGTGACAATTGTTCCCATCTTACGGACATAAGAACAGAGGCACAGGGTGTCTTAAAACTAACTCCAGCCAAGGCTGACCACTACAAGGGGATGTGTCTGAATATGAAAGTCCAGCTCCAGAGCTTACACTCCTAACCTTTCCATGATGCGGCTTAGTGTGCACTGACATGTAACTGTGGCCCGATGTTTTAGGTATCACACACTGCTAGGCACATATGGAGTGGCCGACCTGCAGACCCTTTCTTCCTCAAACATGCTGGCAACATCTTTGCAGGGCAACTTCCTTCACCTGGAAAAGGCATCTGGGGTAAGAAAGCTCTGCCATCTGGCTGTTCAGTTGACGCATGTTACTTCTGTTCATGTTGTCCTTTTAACATTTTTAATATTAAAAATATCAGAGGGCTGGAGAGATGGTTTAGCAGTTAAGACACTTGCCTGCAAAGCCTAAGGACCCATGTTTGACTCTCCAGACACACAAAGGTGAAGCAAGCACAAGGTCACTCATGACCACTAGGTGGCACAAGCATCTGGAGTTCAATTTTAGTGGCTGAGGCCCTAGTGTGCCAATTCTCTCTCTAAAAAAAAAAAAAATTTTTATTAGAAAAAAAATAAAAGTATCAGAGTCAGGCATGGTGGCTGAGGTAGGAGGATTGCTGTGAGCTCCAGGCCAGCTCCAAGACTACATAGTGAATTCCAGGTCAGCCTAGACTAGAGTGAGACCCTACCTCAAAAAAAACAATATATATCAGAGGTATATACAAATAGAGACTAGAACCCTATATAAGCATCACCCAGTTGCAACAATGATGAATACACACACACGTGTGCGACTATAGTAGTGATACTACCAAATGTGACCATATTCCCACTGGTGGACCTCAGGCCCCTCCTGATGACTCAGACTGACCGAGATAAGAGTGAAGGGTAGCCAGTGCCACAACTTTAATTGTGGCATACAGTTAGCTAAGAACTGATGGCTAGTTATCTACTAATGGAGTCACCACAGATACCTGAGTTCATCAGAGCACAGTTTGCACCAAGCACTACTCTGCACCAGCATGGATCTTAGGCTAGAGATGGGGCCATGCACAGCCAAGGGAGAGCTGGGCTTGTCAGTAATTGCAAAACGTTTCCAGGACTCGGACTTCCCAGGAGGAAGCCTGGCTGCTTGGCTGTGTGTGGCAGTGCGTTAAAGCTCTCTGTGAATTACACAAGATGAGACGAGCACGCATTTACAAAACAGGGCTGCTGCAAAATGTCTGAGCACCAGGGCTTGACCACTGTCATAGCTTCCTCTCTAGCAGTGTGAGCACCAGGGAAAGAATCCACTAGCTGTACCCAATACGTGTGACTCCACCAGGGATTTGTTTTACGTATCTTACTCTGAAAATTCCAGTAATATTCATATTATTTTCTGAGGTTTGGCAGTCTGGAGGGATGGCTTAGCAATTAACACACTTCCATGTGAAGCCTATGAACCCAGGTCCAATTCCCCAGTATCCATGTAAGCCAGATGCACATGGTGGTCCATTTGTCTGGAGTTCATTTGCAGTGGATAGATGCCCTGGTGTGCCCATTCTCTCCAACCCCCTCCCTCTCTCTCTCTCTCAAATAAGTAAGAATTTTTTTCAATTGGGGCTGGGTAGACGTCTCAGCAGTTAAGAGCACTTTCTGCTTAAGCATGAAGGCCTAGATCACCCAGCACTTTTCTTTAAAAAAATTATTTGCGAGCAGAAAGAGAGAATATGAATGAATGGGTGTACCAGGGCCTCTTGAGGTTGTAAGCGAACTCCAGACACATAAGCCATTTTGTGCATCTGGCTTTATGTGGATACTGGGGAAACAAACCCCAGGCCAACCCAAGCCAGTAGGCTTTGCAAGCAAGTACCTTAAAGCTGAGCCACCCCCACCCTTTTTTTCTTTTAAATGAACTGAAATAGAGGGAAATGCAACTGATGATCAGAGAACCTCCTACATGGTAGTTTCTTTTCGTGTGTGTGCTGTCTAGCAAGTCACAATTTAAGATTATTTCCCACTTTGCATCATGGTCCAAAGGCATGAAGGTCACTGCCACTCCAAGGAGAAAAAGCAGAGATCATTCAGCCCCTAGGTGTACACAGAACAATACTTACCTTCCCACTGCCATTTGCTTGCAGAATATCACAATCGAGGGAGCATCCATTGTCGATGGTGACAACGCAGCCACAAATGGAGTGATTCACATCATCAGCAAGGTAGAAAACCGCCGCCTCCCAAGCAGCGTCTCTCCCCGCTCTGTCACTTATCTTCCTATTTGGTATGATTTGGGGCAAATAAAAAGCACTTAGCTTTAATATTGTCAGTCCGCACTGTGCTCCGTCGCCTCCGCTACAGCAGGTGGGTGCTCTGATTGGGAGATCTGCTACCACTCGCCATGGCTGCGCTGTATCCTGCAGCAGGCTGTCAGGTCGTCCACATATATTCTCTCCTGTATGGAAACATCTCAAAAAGCGCAAAAACACCTAGGTATTGAGAAGTCAAAAATCAGGAACTACTGGGCTGGAGAGATGGCTTAGCGGTTAAGGCGCATGCCTGTGAAGCCTAAAGACCCAGGTTTGATTCTCCAGGTCCCACGTAAGCCAGATGCACGTGGTGGTGCATGCACCTGGAGTTGGTTTGCAGTGGCTGGAGACCCTGACACACCATTCTCTCCCACTCTCTCTCTCTCTCTCTCTCTCCCTTCCTCCTTCCCTCCCTCCCTCCATCTTTAATAAACAAATAAAAAAAAACTTTAAAAATAATCAGGAACTACTGTCCACTCCCATACCTGCATTGTTGGACCCTAAAAAGAAGGGGCACAGAGGCTAAAAAAATGAAGGAAAAGCATGGAAAGACTGCTGTGATACTTTCAACATTCCTAATCAATAGTTCTCAAAGGTATGAAATAGAAATGTTTTTTTTAAAAAAAATGCGAAATGGGGTTGTAAACCACCCTATAATTTTCAGTTGCTATCTTACGATCTTCATTTAAAATTAAAGTTAAGAATCTAAGGTGCACTGGAAACTTTCAGAAAATAAAAGATTGTGGAAACAATTAAGTAATTGCACTTAATTAAACTTGTTCTCACTTGGAACTTGTATGTTCACTTTCTGAAGTTACAGATCAACTATTTCTGTTCAGAAAAGAGGCTATTTGTATGTCATCTGCAGAGATCTTGCAGTCCCTCTGTTGCCAAGAGGCACTGAGAGACACAGTATTTAAAATAGTTTTACTATCGGCCTCCTTAGCGCAGTAGGCAGCCCATCAATCTCATAAAATAGTTTTATTTATTTGAAAGAGGAATTATGAGCATGCCAGTACCTCCTGTCACTGCAAATGAACTCCAAATACATGTGCCACTTTGTGCATCTGGCTTTAAGTAGGTCTTGGGGAATCAACCTGGGCCATCACACTTTGCAAGCAAGTGCCTCTGAACTGCTGAGTCATCTCCCCGAACCGAAACACCGCATTTAAAGCAAGCGATTCCTCATTTGTGAGAAACTGACTTCATTTAATATAAAGTAACATGACTTATCAGGTTTTCCGTAATACTATATTACCTTTAAATAATTTAAGAAGTAAGAAGTAAATTACTTCTCCTTTCTTACATTGTTTGATGGACACAACCTCCATAGCTCTTACGCTGGACTATCATGGGGGTCAGTGCAAGTCCCCCCCTTCTACGAAGCTTGTTCATATGGCCCTTGTCACTGAAGATGACCTTAATGTCAAGGGGATGTATTCTCAAGTGACAAGAGTCTGAGTTTGAACATTTTAGCTAGCTGTGTGGCCTTGGGGAAGTCACTTAACTTCTCTGAGCCTCATTTTTCTTTCCTTGTGAGGACTCAGTAACAGGCTCTACAACAATGCCTACTTCCTAATACCCTCAGTAAGTTTAATACCCCCTTCTTCCTTTGAAATCACTTGGGAGTCTTTACATGGAACTCATGTGGCATAGCAACCAGTTACCTTGTATTCCTGATTGTTTCTTTTTTTTTTTTTTTTTTTTTTTTTGTTTTGTTTGTTTTTTGGTTTTCCGAGGTAGGGTCTCACTCTAGCCCAGGCTGACCTGGAATTCACTATGGAGTCTCAGGGTGGCCCCGAACTCATGGTGATCCTCCTACCTCTGCCTCCCGAGTGCTGGGATTAAAGGCGTGCGCCACCACGCCCGGCTTTCCTGATTGTTTCTTACGGCATAGGTTCTGGACCCTCTGACAGGCGCAGGTTCTGGACCCTCCGACAGTCATGTCCTAGAGGCATGTGGCTGCACTTCGCTTCCCTCGTCAGTCCTGAGTAACTAGAATTTCTGAAGGCCAACTAGGTGCCAGGCACTATGCCAAGCATTACATGTCATACTGCCTCACTTCCTAGGTGATACTCAACTTCCCAGGGCTCAATCCTGGCTGGGAATGAAGTTATGTGAACACAGATTCATGGATGTTGTGATTATTCCCAGTTTATTCTCGGCCATCTACTCCCTTAAAAGCTCCTTGTCATGTCACTTTTGCTAGGGCCACCATGTATAGCTGTACGGGCTGTGCCAGCCACATCATTTCCCTTGGTGTATGCCTGTTTAGAGTTACAAATTCTTAAAAAAGAGAGGGTGAATGAATTTTTGGCTTTCACAGTTGGGTCTTATGTAACAGACATAAAACCATCAAGTCTAGCCAGATACAGTGGCTCACACCTATATAGCACTTGGAAGGTTGAATTAGGAGGATCCTCATGTTGGAGGTCAGCCTGGACTAGAGTAAGTTACAGGTCAGACCAGGCAACACTGATATCCTGACTCAAAAAAAAAAAAAAAAAAGCCATCAAGTCCTGACCATCCCCCCTCAAAGCTCACACACTTATCTGTCCCTCTTCCACCTTCAGCTCCAAAAACTCAGAAATGTGTCTATCTTCCTCTAACACATATGCTGGATCTGTCTGTGAAGAAGCAGATAGCAAATGTTAAGCATTGCAGGTTACATGTCTCTCTCATGACCACTCAACTAGGCCCAAGACAACATGTAAACACATTTATGTAACCATGTTCAAACACAAACTTTATTTTTTTTCCACAGTAGTGTAATGAAAGTTAATTCAAAATATACTCTGAAAATAAAAGGTTTAAAAAAAGTCCAACAAGTTCTCAAAATTGACAAGTATACCAACAGTCATACCGCTTTCCAACTGCCTTGAAATGCACATTACAAAAATTACATGCAAATGTTACATGCTTACAAAGCCAACACTCTAATACAGAACCCCCAGGACGCTTCCACCTGAAAGGTGGGATGAGCTCCTCCCTTGCACAGCACCACTGACTCAAGATGGAAGCTGGTTAGTCTTAAGGACTAGGTTTGGAGCTCTGTGCCATGTGGGAAAACTAGAGTTGGTAACCACAGGTCAGTGAATCAATGGGGATTCATTGGCCATCCTAATCCTATTCCTCTGAAAAACTGGGCCAGAGGAACGTCTGCCCTAAACAATTCCAACCAGGAAGACAAATCACCTGGTCGGTCTTCTCCTTTCATCTTGTGCCCGAAAAACCTACACTCCATTTCAAGTTGTGCCCACACAGGAGCAGGAATTCCATACATGTGTGCCTCAGCCCTTCCTCCCTGCCAATCAATTAGTAGCTCAGGAACAGGTCGTCTCAGTGTGTCTTCTCAGTTTTTACTCTGAAGACACCAGATATTTATATTCTAATCTTTCAGTAAAAAGATGACTTGTCACCATATCAAAAGAGAAAGTATAGGACCAGGAGTGGTGGTGCACGCCTTTAATCCCAGCACTTGGGAGGTAGAGGTAGGATGATTGCCGTGAGTTCGAGGCCACCCTGAGATGACACAGTGAATTCCAGGCCAGCCTGAGCTAGGGTGAGATCCTACCTCAACAAAAAAAAAGAGAGAGAGAGAGAGAGAGAGAAAGTATATACTGAAAAGCATTTCTGCTCCTGAAAAGGCTCTACTTACAAATAAAACTTGGGCTGTAGAGATGGCTTAGCAGTTAAAGTACTTGCCTACAAAGCCAAAGAACCCAGATTTGATTCCCCAGGATCCACATAAGCCAGATGCACAATAGGATACATGTGTCTGGAGTTTGTTTGCAGTGGCTTAAGGCCCTGATGCACCCATTATCTCTATATACCTGCCTCTTTCTCTCTCTCAAATAAATAAAATTTAATTTAATTTAAATTTAGAAAATTAAAATAAAACTTGATAATGAGCTATACATTAGACCTTGGAATTGATATTTTTTTAAATATTTTATTTTATTATTTATTTATCTGACAGAGAAAGAGAGAGAGAGAGAGAATGGGCACACCAGGGTCTCCAGCCACTGCAAACGAACTCCAGATGCATATGACCCCTTGTTTAACTGGCTAAAGTGGGTCTTGGGGAATCAAACCTGGGTCCTTTGGCTTTGAAGACAAATGCCTTAACGGCTAAGCCATCCCTCCAGCCCAGAATTGAGATCTTTTTAATAATGAAAACATTTTGTTTACTATCAACTATGATTTAAAAAAAAAAAAAGTTTTAAGAACCTGTAAAAATATAAGTCAAGCCAGTCATGGTGGCGCACGCCTTTAATCCCAGCACTCAGGAGGCAGAGGTAGAAGGATCACCATGAGTTCAAGGCCACCCTGAGACTACATAGTGAATTCCAGCTCAGCCTGGGCTAGAGTGAAACACTACCTTAAAAAAAAAAGTTAGTCAAAATTATAATCTCATGAGCAAACAGATTTCACAGAATTAGCAAGAGCTAATGCTCAAAATCTATCCTTTGGCAACCACACGCCCCTTCTCTAACCTGTACTGGGTCTTTAGATGTTGTCTGTCAAGCTAAGATAACAACAGTGTTTTTAATTTTCAATTAATGAAGTTTTCACAAACATCAGAAATTTCCTAAAATTCAAAAAACCATTATTTGTAGATTTCAGGTTTTTATCATTTGACACTGAAGCTACTAGAAAAACCAAGGGTCACTTAACATGACAAAAAAAACACAGACAACTTACAGATTGAAGTTCACAACCAGTATATCTGGAAAAGTCCTTGTTGCCTTAACAGCAATCTTTCTGAGCCCCTGGGACATTCTGAAAGCCACAGGCCCTGACACAAGTAGCTTAGGAGAGTGTTGAGTCGGCTGAGCCATTGCACAGACCTGTTTTTTGTGGTTCACACTCAAACTTTAACCTGTGCTTAACATTTTTAAGCTCAGACATATCAAAGCCTAGAAGTACAGAAGGCTTGTGGATTTTCAATGTTTTCATGCAAATATGCCTTCTTATTCCAAAAAAAGAAGCCACATTAATCTTATACCCCTGTAAGAGTGAAGACAACAATTCGATTTCTTTCCTACTAGGATATGGTTTCTTACGGAAATAATCTCTAAGAAACTGCCGCTTTTGCTCCCGGGAATGGCCCTTGTATTTTCTAGGATCTAATACTAGGACTTGGAGCAGGTCATCAGTGGCCGCCAACCCCACTTCATTCCCTTGTCCCTTCAAGGGTGTAACGCTGGCTCCTTCTTCTGGAGCAAAGGCTTTGCAGGCCTTTAGGATAAGTGAGGGCACCTCCCAGAGCTTCTGGTCTTCTGCTCCCACATGCTGATCTGTCCGCTTTCTCTTTACATGAAGGGCAGAACCAGGAAGCACTTCTCTGTTAACTAACTGCAGCTCTCTGCTCTCTGCACAAACACTAGGCTGTGCTTGCGGGTGTGAGCTGCAGTCTTTGCAAACACTTGTACAATACAGCAAGTGGACAGCGATAGTCGCCAGGGTCAAGTCACCAGAGTAGACCCTAAAGCAGTGAACACACTTGAAGGCTGGAGACCTGAGTGTCTTCCGGACCACTGGCATGACATGGTGTCGCTCCTTCAGATGTAGGTTGTAGGCTTCAGCCATTATAAACGTGCCACAACAGAAGGGGCAGGTCAGCTTCTGATCACTGGGTATCTTGGGTACAACCTCAGCCTGAGGCCTCACCTGAATATACAAGGGCACTAGCTGCTCACAATGTACCCCGGCAAGGATGGCCAGGCAGACCTCCCGCTCTCCAAGCTTCTCTCTTGGCAGGGTGGTGACGAAATCAGGATGAGGGAACAACAAGTTGCCCTCGGCATCAAGGTTCAACTGGAAACCTCTGTTACTATAATCCAAAGAAACTGTCTTCCCAAGATGCTTAATCCTGCTGTGCTCCAAGAGGCCCCGTATATCATGGAACGTGCACGGGCAAAACAGACACCCCAAGCCATGTGTGAGCACGTGGTCCATCAGCTCCTCCTCGCAGACCAAGCGCTCACACGAGAGGCAGCGCACCATGTTCTCCCCCAACCACTTCAGAAACGGGGCACACACCGCCAGCTTTTCCGGCTGACATTTCTCCCTGGAATTGAACTCACTTTGCTTATGAGCCATTTCTATGTGGACCTGGTAAACATTGGAAGGGAAGAACACGTTGCACACTGGGCAGATTTCCCACTGCTTGGCTTGTCTGAGCACTGGATTCACAGCCTCCGCAGGTGAAGTTGACTGTGGGACACTGTGGTCAGCAGTGCTCACCAGCCCCTGCCGGGAGGGCAGGCTGGACACACAGCTGGTTATCTGTGTGTTTGCATCCGATAATACAACCTGACTTGGCACCTGGGATAGGAAGTCGGTCTTGAGACCAGGACCCAAAAGGACAGGCAGAGTGACAGGCATGGAGTCCAGCACGTAGATGGGTTTCCCATTCATCTGGGCCCCTGTTGGAAGAAGCTTCCTGAAAACAGAGCCTGTCTTGAGTAAGACTGTGTTCTGCACAGTACCACTTCTCGCTGGCTGGCTCAGAGGCAGGATGCTGGTGCTAACACATTCAAAGAGCTGCAGCACTATGGGCCTCACTGGCTGGCCCACAGGAAGCACTCCAGAGGCCCTGGGCTGACCACACTGAATACCAGAGCTCGTATCCTGGTTTGGAGGGACAACATTTGAGACAGCTGGCTGCTCCAGGGCTTCGGTCACTGATGTCACCAGCTGGCTTGCAGGGAGAACCCTGAAGTACAGTGTCTGGTCAGTGGGAACAGCCTGTGATAAGGTTGTTTGACCAACATGGAGAACCTCTGACTGGACCACCTGGCCAGTAAGTATGCCGCTAGAAGTTGCTGTCTGTCCAGGAATCACTGTGACAGGGGTCATCTGGCCTGGAGGAATGATGATCAATGAGACGACTTGATCCACAGGAGTCACCCTTGGTGAGGCAGCCTGCTTCAGAACCCCAGAACTGACAGACGGACCGGGAGGAAGGACGCCAGGTCTCATAGGCTGTGTGAGGGGTGGAGCCCCAAGTCTGACCCTCACCCCAACAGACTTATTCGCAGGCCCAAGCTGCTGACTTGGGAGCAGCACAGGAGCGTTCAGAAGCTGATTTGGTGGAGTTTTGCACCTGAGAAAGATAGGCTGGGGTGCTGACGGCTGCTGTGTGAAGCTTCTCTGGCCCACAGGCAAAGAGCTAGAGACGACAGCCACATGGGACTGGGCAGCAGTGGGCAGAAAAGCAGTGAAGTTCCATGAAGTGCCTGGGGTCACAGTCAGTGGCTGCTCCAGAGCTGGCTGCACGGGGCCCACCGTCAGTGGCTGCACCAGGAATGGGTGCACAGGGCCCACCGTCAGCTCCAAGGCTGGGGTCACAGGCTGGGCCCTGGCCACTGGCTGCACAGGGGCCACAGTCAGTGGCTGCTCCAGAGCTGGTTTCACGGGGGCCACAGTCAGTGGCTGCTCCAGAGCTGGTTTCACGGGGGCCACAGTCAGTGGTTGTTCCAGAGCTGGTTTCACGGGGGCCACAGTCAGTGGTTGTTCCAGAGCTGGTTTCACGGGGGCCACAGTCAGTGGTTGCTCCAGAGCTGGTTTCACGGGGGCCACAGTCAGTGGTTGTTCCAGAGCTGGTTTCACAGGAGCCACAGTCAGTGGTTGCTCCAGAGCTGGTTTCACGGGGGCTACAGTCAGTGGTTGCTCCAGAGCTGGTTTCACAGGAGCCACAGTCAGTGGTTGCTCCAGAGCTGGTTTCACGGGGGCTACAGTCAGTGGTTGCTCCAGAGCTGGTTTCACAGGAGCCACAGTCAGTGGTTGCTCCAGAGCTGGTTTCATGGGAGCCACAGTCAGTGGTTGTTCCAGAGCTTGTTTCACGGGGGCCACAGTCAGTGGTTGTTCCAGAGCCGGTTTCACAGGAGCCACAGTCAGTGGTTGCTCCAGAGCTGGTTTCACAGGAGCCACAGTCAGTGGTTGCTCCAGAGCTGGTTTCAAAGGAGCCACAGTCAGTGGTTGCTCCAGAGCTGGTTTCACGGGGGCCACAGTCAGTGGTTGCTCCAGAGCTGGTTTCACGGGGGCCACAGTCAGTGGTTGCTCCAGAGCTGGTTTCACAGGGGCCACAGTCAGTGGTTGCTCCAGAGCTGGTTTCACGGGGGCCACAGTCAGTGGTTGTTCCAGAGCTGGTTTCACGGGGGCTACAGTCAGTGGTTGCTCCAGAGCTGGTTTCACGGGGGCTACAGTCAGTGGTTGTTCCAGAGCTGGTTTCACAGGAGCCACAGTCAGTGGTTGCTCCAGAGCTGGTTTCACAGGAGCCACAGTCAGTGGTTGCTCCAGAGCTGGTTTCAAAGGAGCCACAGTCAGTGGTTGCTCCAGAGCTGGTTTCACGGGGGCCACAGTCAGTGGTTGCTCCAGAGCTGGTTTCACGGGGGCCACAGTCAGTGGTTGTTCCAGAGCTGGTTTCACGGGAGCCACAGTCAGTGGTTGCTCCAGAGCTGGTTTCACGGGGGCCACAGTCAGTGGTTGTTCCAGAGCTGGTTTCACAGGAGCCACAATCAGTGGTTGTTCCAGATCCGGTTTCACAGGAGCCACAGTCAGTGGTTGCTCCAGAGCTGGTTTCACAGGAGCCACAGTCAGTGGTTCTTCCAGAGCTGGTTTCACGGGGGCTACAGTCAGTGGTTGCTCCAGAGCTGGTTTCACAGGAGCCACAGTCAGTGGTTGCTCCAGAGCTGGTTTCACAGGAGCCACAGTCAGTGGTTGCTCCAGAGCTGGTTTCACAGGAGCCACAGTCAGTGGTTGTTCCAGAGCTGGTTTCACAGGGGCCACAGTCAGTGGTTGTTCCAGATCCGGTTTCACAGGAGCCACAGTCAGTGGTTGCTCCAGAGCCGGTTTCACAGGAGCCACAGTCAGTGGTTGCTCCAGAGCCGGTTTCACAGGGGCCACAGTCAGTGGTTGCTCCAGAGCTGGTTTCACAGGAGCCACAGTCAGTGGTTGCTCCAGAGCTGGTTTCACAGGAGCCACAGTCAGTGGTTCTTCCAGAGCTGGTTTCACAGGGACCACAGTCAGTGGTTGTTCCAGAGCTGGTTTCACAGGAGCCACAGTCAGTGGTTGTTCCAGAGCTGGTTTCACAGGGGCCACAGTCAGTGGTTGTTCCAGAGCTGGTTTCACAGGGGCCACAGTCAGTGGTTGTTCCAGAGCTGGCTGCACAGGGGCCACAGTCAGTGGTTGTTCCAGAGCTGGCTGCATAGGGGCCAAAGTCAGTGGTTGTTCCAGAGCTGGTTTCACAGGAGCCACAGTCAGTTGTTGCTCCAGAGCTGGTTTCACAGGAGCCACAGTCAGTGGTTGTTCCAGAGCCGGTTTCACAAGAGCCACAGTCAGTGGTTGCTCCAGAGCTGGTTTCACAGGGGCCACAGTCAGTGGTTGTTCCAGAGATGGTTTCACAGGGGCCACAGTCAGTGGTTCTTCCAGAGCTGGTTTCACAGGGGCCACAGTCAGTGGTTGTTCCAGAGCTGGCTGCACAGGGGCCACAGTCAATGGTTGTTCCAAAGCTGGTTTCACGGGGGCCACAGTCAGTGGCTGCTCCAGGGTTTGGGTCGCAGGCTGGGCCTTGGTCTCTGGCTGTACCAGGGCTGGGGTCACAAGCCTGGCCTCCGTCACTGGCTGCACCAGGGATGGCTGCACCAGGGCTGAGATCATATGCTGGGCCTTGGTCTCTGGCTGCCCCATGGCCAGGCTTTGGTGGCTCGGTGGCAAAGTGAGGTGGAAGCGAGGTGAGCCCGCAGCCAGAACACTGGTCGTGACCGGAGCACTGCATCCGAGATTGGGTGGCATGGCCAACCTCACAGCTGGTTTGGGAGCAATAGGCATTTGCTCTGACAGCCTAATTCTCTTGTGACGTTCTGAAATCACAGCTCTGAGCTCTTTCTCCAAGTCCCTGTGTACATTCGATGTCAAAATATGAGACATGAGAGCCTCCAGGCTGCTGGCATTGGCGCTGCACTTTCTGCAGAAGAACTTGTCAAGTGACTGAGTCTTCATCACACACAGAGTATCATCCTTGGCTTCCGGCCACTGCCGGGCTTCCAGAGCGCGCAGGCCAATGTAAGAGCTAAGTAAGTCTTGAAAATGAGCCACCAGCACGTGCTTTTTCATGCAGCAGAATGACGTCATGGAGGTGCTACACCATAAGCAAGTGAACTGCCTCACGCTCCTCCAGGACTTCCCCTTGGCGGGAAACCTGCCCCAGGAGCTCTGGACTGCTCCACGCGGTTGGTGGAAGCACGGGAAATGACTGGCCACCTCGTTTGGTCGTGAGGCGAAGGAGCAATCAGGGCACAAAACAGGTTGCTCTCCCAGGGCCTCATCTTCATGGTAATGACGCAAATGGTTTCTGAAGAAACCAAGTTTCCTTGTAGAGTACTTGCAGAGGCCACAGCAGTAGGGCTTTGAGCGGTACTTCGCTTTGTTTCTGGAACCTTCCCAAGGAGCCACATTGCACCAGGAGATTTGGTGCAAGTACTCCTCTCCGGGGTCAAAGTCTTTAAGGTCCTTCAGCATCTCCTGACAACTGTCAAGTCCAACATTCTGGAGAATGCCTTTCACCCAAGGCCTCATGCTTCTAATATAGTCAATATTTTCCACAGGAACTTGCAACATTTTTGAATAAAAAAAATATGACTGCCTTGCCTGGGGTCACTGCTGTCTCAGTGCCGGCCACCTACAGCGGGGACGGAACCCCACCTGTGTCCCACCTGGCACACCCCACACTCCAGGCACCACTACCAAATCCTCCACTCACGGGCCTGGCTCCTTAGCTCTCGTGCAAGGGTCCACACCGTGTCCTCCACCCTGCCGCAGCCCAGAGAAGATGGCACGGCAGGCAGCTCCTGCAGGAAGTGACGTCGCCTCATTTGCATACCATCCCAAGCAACCAATGGACGCAGTGTGCTTGGGTAACACCCCCTACTTCCTCCAGTCCCTGGGTGGAGCCTGCTTCTAGGCTAAATTGGTTCTAAAGTTTGTTTTTAAATATGCCTGTAGGCATGAGTTGCACCGCCTCATGTCACGTGCTGTGAGTCCCTTGGGAGGCAAGATCCACACCTCCAATCACACTTGATAGAGCCACTGCCTGACCCCCCCCATACTAGGCTTTCAGTAAATGTTAAGGCTAAATGAGGAAAACGTTCCAAAGTGTTGGTTTCTTCCATTTGAGAAGGTTCTGGATAAAACTGAGAAGATAAGCTGGCCGTTGTGGCCTCGCCTTTAATCCTAGCACTGGAGAGGCAAAGGTAGGAGGGTCACCATCAGTTGGAGGCAGCCCTGAGACTACATAGTGAATTCCAGGTCAGCCTGAGCTAGAGAAGGATCCTACCTCGAGGAAAAAAAAAAAAAAAGACAGAGAGAGAGAGAGAAGATAGACGTAGCTATCTTGGCCAAAGAATTGACTGTGCTAAGCATGCAAACTCAAATGCCCGTATGGTCCAGATAGATGACAACATGAAGGAGAGGCCTCAGGTAGACCACATAGCTTCTGGTTGGGATTGTTACTGAGCTGGTGTGACTCTACAGTTGTGTTTTGTAATGCACACTTTGTAGAAAGAAGTCAGGCCAGGTTGAATCAGGAGTCTCCCACCGACTTTGAGGCCAATCTGCGCTACACAGTGACCAGTTTCAGACAATACAAAGGGAGGGTCATCAGAGGATTGGGGATGTAGCACAGCAGGAGGACACTGGACCAACACACACAAGGCCCTTGACTCAATCCCAGCACCACACACACCCACACGAAGTAATCAGAAACCTGTTTTGTGTAAAATTGTTTTATCTTTTTAAGTTTTATTACACTGCAGGAATTAAGCCAAACATTTTTACAAGGCAGATTCAGGTTGCTGGGATGCAGTAGACTTAAGACATCTGAGATAAGAAATAAAGACTAAAGGGCTGGAGGGATGGCTTAGCAGTTAAGGCGCTTGCCTGCAAAGCTAAAGGATCCTGGTTTGACTCTCCAGGACCCACATAAGCCAGATGCACAAGGGGGTGCATGCGTCTGAGTTCATTTGCAATGGCTGGAGGCCCGGGCATGCTCATGCATCCCCCCCCCCCCCGCCATCTCTCTCTCTCTCTCTCTCTCTCTCTCTCTCTCTCTCTCTCGTTCTCTGTCAAATAAATAAAAATAAAATATAAAAAAGAAATATTTTTTTGAAAAAAGAAAAAAAAAGAAATGAAGACTAAACAAAAAGGGGAGAAATGGATTTGAACTGCAGCCTGTTGCATTTCACTTAGATTTGCAGGGCCTTCATTAACAGAGTAGATTAATATAAGTTAGAATAGATTCCTTAGATAGTTCCATAATGGTTTTTGAAAGTGACAAAATTTTCTCCAAATGGAAGAGTAGTTTAAGGGCGATTAATTTAAAACTAAGCTAACATTTCCAAGTTCTTCCAACCTTGTCACTCTGCATCCTAGAATAATTTTATTCTGTGAATAATCAAAATATTTCCAGTGTCAATTTCTTGAACTTCCTAAAGAAGTTAACAAGACTTCCACACGTATCAGTGAACAGCAAATGCTACCATCCCGTACTAAAGAGAATTTTGCGGCTTCCTTTCCCAGGTGCTGGTCCCCCAAAGAGGTCTAACTGGCTCCTTACCAAACCTGCTCACGCGGCTGGACCAGATGCCTGACTATTCCATCTTCCAGGGCTACATCATTGCAAGTACCACATTCTTTACATGTCCATCTTTCTCAGGTTGCTTGGGGACAGGAATCCCTCACAGATTCTCATCTTTGTTTTTTGCAGCAATATAATCTGGCAAATGCAATCGAAGCTGCGGATGCTTACACTGTGTTTGCTCCAAACAACAATGCCTTCGAGAATTATGTCAGGGAGAAGAAGGTCACAACTCTAGTAGGTATTATGAACAAAAACCAACATTATTTTCTGGAAATCCAAAGACTCAGTATTTTCAATCAATCAGTCATGTTTGTCCATCAAACCTGTTTGTCCAGATCTTCACACTTAATAGAAACCCACGCGCAGACCCACACACAAGCCTCTCATACCACAACTTTTTGTGTGTTTAGTGAACATCTCTAGATACATGCACTTGAACCCATATACTCAAGTGGGCAGACATTCCAGGATCCTATGTTCAGCCATCCTCCTCTCCCTGGCCTCTCCCAGTCCTAAGCAGTGCAGATGCTAGAAGCAGAGACCTAGAGAGATAGGTCATTTCTTTCCCCCGCTCCCTCCATGTCTATTTCCCTTATTTCTAACATCTAGGAATAAACAGTCAGGGTTTGTCAGAGGATTTTTATAAATTAAATAGAAAGCTTCAATCAAGATGGTCTCTTGAAAGTTAGTTTGGGGCTGAACACGTTTGAAATTGAGGCATCAGAAGTGTTAGTGACTGTGGAAAGATGTTAGGAAGATTGAAAGGAGGGAAGAACTTGGATAAGAACTACAGCACCAGCTCTTTCAGCATAAGACACCTGAACTCTATTATCTTGAAGCAATTCTGTAAGGGCGGGTCTGTCCCAATACAACGATCCTGCCCCACTGTTGAGCAGCTGAACCAGTCCCTGGATATGAGATCACCCAGCTCAGTTCACCACCGCATCTTCAGGGGACTCCGGTGGTTTTGAACCACATCCTCTTGAACTTACTCTCATGATCCTTGAGGCAAAGACAAGCTGGGAATGAGAACTTTCTTCACAACCATTCTGCCCCATGAAATCATCTTTTTTTTCCTTTTAATGCCAATAACTTTACTGTTTATTAGTCAACAATACTACAAATATTTCTGAAATATTAATATAAATAGTTGGCAAGAAAATATTCCATTACAGAGTTTACTTTGAAACATAGCAGAAAGACTGGACATTGAGACAGACACCTAGAAGATAACAATAAAATAAATTTAAATATTTAACAAAAAGTAAGCTGAAGATGTTTAGCTAGTGTCCGTTAAAGCATAAATTCTCTATTCAGGAAAAAAACAAAGAATGATTTTAACATCGAATTAAGAATATAAAATAAAATCAACTGAAAACTAATTTCCATCTGAAAGAACCACTTACAGTTACAATTGAAACACTATAAACTCTTCATATGCAGATTTTATCCACGGTGTCATTTTTGGGGGGGAGTGACTCAAGGTAGGGCCTCACTTTAGCCCAGCCTGACCTGGGACTCACTCTGTAGTTCCAAGCTGGCCTTGAACTCACAGTGATCCTCCTACCTGTCTTCCAAGTGCTGGAATTAATGGCATGAGGCACCACACCCAGCTCACAGTGTCATTTTTTAATGTCAGAAAAGATATCTCTTTGGTCATATAACTATTTTTTTAATCTAGATATCACTGTACTGGTAGAAATGAGTGTAGTTATTTTGGATACTGTTTCATGCATATTTCTACTTGGTTTTGGGAAGATACTGTTTCATGCATATTTCTATTTTGTTTGGGGGATATTTTAATAGTACTTGCAATAATTTTTCATATTGTCATTAATATTATTTTATATTTTATGTAGAAATAAAAAACTTTATGCCACTTAATTGCTAAGGCTTATTTTTATTGAATAATTTTTGGAGCTGAAACCTTTGCAATACCAAAGAATTCATCCTTAAAATCCATCCAGAACTTTCATAACCTTGGCCACTCTGCTTGGAAATTTTGGAAGCCCTGCCATTCATGGCTCACTTTATCACTTAGTGTATTCTGTGTCTTGGTCAAAACATGGACAAGCCACTGCTTCTCTTTGTAATCCCATGGTCTGGGTGCAGGGGACCAGCCGTCAGCCAACTGGCTGACTTCGTTTTGTGGCACAGGAGGAAGATGTGCTCCGGTACCACATAGTCCTGGAGGAGAAGCTCTTGAAGAACGACTTGCACAATGGCATGCACCGTGAGACCATGCTGGGGTTCTCCTACCTCCTGGGCTTCTTTCTCCGTGACAACCAGGTACGTCTTTGTCCAAACCCTAGAAGCAAGTATCTCAGCTCGGCTCCTACTGTTACTGGATTTGAGAGCAACGAGCCGTTCTTGGCCCTGGATTGGCTTAGTTTAGGGATTGGTGCGCTGGACACTCGACGGTCACTAAAATTCCTAAGGCAGTGGCTCTGGAGATTTTTGTCTTGCAGCCCACCAAGAATGACAAGTGCAGGTAGAAGAGTAGATTAAACAAGGGCTGATTGGCATGTAAAGCAGAAGGTGACAGTTAAGGCTGAAAGTGAAAGCAAGGGGAGAGTAAGCAGAAAATGAAAGTGAAGCAGAGCTCCCAAGCCAGTAAGGGGTCCTGAGCCAGCAGGGGTCCCAAGATGTGGAGTGACTTGGATCAGGGCATTTTGTACCCTTGGGGGTATAAATTAAGTATCAAGTCCAGGTAGATTGGATTGGTTACTGGAATGTGTGTGGAGGCTACTGGTCGGCTGATGATTTCATATCCTTGGGGGTGTAAAGTAGGCCTCAAGTCAGGGTAGACGGGATTGGTTACTTTGTATGTGAGGGGCTCCTGGTAGGCTGATTTGAGTTAGACGGGACAAACTATACTTATAACAGGACAGCTGACATTCTGGGGGATCCACATAAATTTTGACCTCTTGGAAGTCAGGGCTGTTTTGGATTTTTAATTCCCAGACTCTGCTTTCTGGATCCATTCTAAAATCTCTGTGCTTGTTGGCTCTTTTGGGCCATAGGCATCTGCTTATTCTTTTGTGGGCCTGACTAGCTGCCTACAAATCGGGGCTACTTTATTCCTAATCCCTGTGACTATCAACCTCACTCAAGTCCATCTTAGAGGAAATGTTTGGTAAGCCTCAGCACAGACAGTTCTGCTCAACCAGAAAGCAATAGCGAAAATTCATTATTCAACGTTCACTCTTCCCTGTTGGTCAGCCTTCAGGTAACCAGTATAGCCCTACAAATTGTGGAACTAGAATCCCTTCAGTACTTGTACCATAAACCCAGCAGACAGTCCCCAAACAGTCTCCAAGACGGGAAGGAAGGAACTTGGTTGCTCAAACTAATTTCCAGGGTGTGTCATTGGCTCCAGGATGTTAGAAATGTAATGAGATGCATAAGGCCCAGGAGCCAAATGAATTAACATTACTATCATTGCACAGTCATAGAGATTGCACCATATTGGTACTCCAGTATTTGCCTTACATGGTGAGTACAATTCATAAAAAAGATTTCATGAGGGACTGGGAAAATGGCTCAGCAGTTAAAGGCCCTTGCTTGTAAAGCCTAGTGGCTCAGGGTTCAATTTCCAAGCCACCCACATAAATCGGATGAAAAAAGTAGCATAAGCATCCAACATTTGTTTGCAGTAGCAAGAGGTTTTAGCATACCCACCCACACACATACACATGCACACACATGTGTACATGCACACACACACACACACAAATAAATATTTTTAAAAATATTTTTATTTCACTTGCAAGCAGAGAGAGAGAGAGAAAAATAGAGGCACACCAGGGCCTCTAACACTGAAAATGAACTCCAGATGCATGCATGCACCACTTTGTGCATCTGGCTTTACTGGGTACTGGGAAATCAAATCTGGGTCATTAGGTTATATAGGAAAGCACCGTAACTGCTGAGCCATCTCTCCAGCCCAATAAACAATTTTCAAAGTCAGTAATAAAAAAAAGATTTTGCCAGGTGTGTTGGTGCATGCCTTTGATCCCAGCACCTGGGAGGCAGAGGTAGGAGGATCACCATGAGTTGGAGGCCACTCTGAGACTACATAGTAAAGTCTAGGTCAGCCTGGGCTAGAGCAAGGCCCTACCTCAAAAATTAATTAATTAATTAAATTAAAACTTTTAAAAGATTTCATGAGATTAAATATTTCATACAAAATCCTGTTTATGTATTTCAAATAACAAGTAAAAAAAGATTAATGTGTGAAAATTTCACAAGAAAACAATATAATTCTAGAATAAGTTTCACAAGAAAAAATAATTTAAAAGTAAACTACTCAAGAGACACATGCCTGTAATCCCAGCACTCAGGAGGCTGAAGCAGGAGGATCACAAGTTTGAGAATAGCAAGTTCCAGGCCAGATCAGCCTGAGCTGCAGAGTAATAATATATTCTTGAAGACAGCTTCCTCACCAATTTCATCATTGAATCATAAGTAAATTTTTACATAACTTTTGTATCTTTCTGGGAATTTAATTTTTAAAAGGGTTTTTCCAGTCTTCATTACTCAGATAATAATTCAAACTATTTTTCTCTGACTCCATCTGGGTGTTAGATTCTGGCTAAATACATTGCCTTATGTTTCCAGGATTAGCAATTATCTTATTGATGAAGAGCTTTCATTTTTGTTTTTGTTTTTATCTATTCTCTTCATTTCATCTTGTTGAGATGAATGTTTGAAGGCTACTAGCTGAATCAATTTTAGTGTTGTGATGTCAGTTTTTCTTTAGTCCAGAAATTATTTAATTATTCAGGCAATAGAAGCTTTGTTGTAGTAACAGTCATTTGCTTTCATGACAGGGAAGTAAAAGACATCCTAACTGAGTGTGTGTATTTATATAAAAACTTGAAGGCAACCTGTGATTCTCTGGGTACATCTCATTGTTGAAATGATTTAGACTTTAAATGCCAAATCAAGCAATTTTACATCAAATGTTCTGCTCTTTGCATATTCAAAAATAGCTCAGCATATTGGAATTCTGAGCATTTGTGCTATAATCACCATTTGAGACTATATAAGTTTTCTTGATGGTTTTCTGAATGTATACTGACTTTAAAACACCTCTGAGGAGCTTAGCCATGACTTCTTCCAACACCCATCTAGAAAGTCATTTGGCTGCAAGGAAATCATTGGGGACTCAGTAGAAATTCAAATTTAAGCACTCAGTAGGGTCATTTTAATACGGCTCAGTCAAGAATGTTGATGACACTGGTTAATGTATCCCCCCCCCCCCCCGCGAAAGATGCAAACACACATTTCTTCACCCCAGGGAGGGGACAAACGACAGACCAAAGCACAATTGCACCAAAACCCATTTTGGTGAGCAAATGAGTTTACTGGGGAAGGATGAGGGGTTGCTTACAGGAGCATAGGTGACTCAAGGCAGCCGCATTGCTGGAAAACCCACCGCAGCGTAGGTGTGGCACCAAGACACACAGCCAGGCATGACTCGCGTGAGGATGCAAGCAGGCACGGGCCGTGACTTGCAGACAGCTCGCTGGTCAGTCTCTCCAAGGCACTTGTCTTCTGCTTCTATACTCTTGGGGAGGGAGGGTCTTGTGACCTTTGAACTTTCAGTTTTCCCATGTTAATTTGCCTCCTGGAGTCTCCGGAGCCTCCCTCCTCTCTCTAAGGAAGGAATGATTCAATTGGAAAGAAATAGACACACAACCTGTAGAAGCATACTATTTTAAAATTTTTATCTGGTTATTTTAATTCTTGTATAAATATTTAGCCTTTCTGAGGGTTGCCTGCAAATTAGCTACAAAATAGAGATAAACCAAAAGGATGCGTCTTGGTTACGAAAGGCATTTATAGCTCATAGTCCACCAGACCACTACTGAGCATGTCCATCAAGCCTTGCCAATGGGCACTAGCATAAGGATCATGATGCAGCAATTTCAAAACACACATGAACCAACTGATTTGGGAGAAGGAGAAATACCCTCAAGTTTATATAGCATAGCCTCTTCCTCATATAAAGGGAAAACAAATTTCTGGCCCAGCATCACTCAGCTACAGGTACCAGATGCAGGACTGTGGCTAAGACTCCTCTCCCCCTGGCCAGAGCTTGGTCCACTGTGGCACACTGCCTTCCAAGTGATAGTGGGAGATCTCCTAGGATGCTGCCATATTGAGAGCCTCTACTCCCCTTCCTGCCCATATCCCCTAACACCACTTTAATAAAATTGAGTTTAACTATCTTGTTCACAGCTCTATGTTAATGAGGCTCCAATAAACTACACCAACGTAGCCACTGACAAAGGTGTGATCCATGGCTTGGGGAAAGTTCTGGAAATTCAGAAGAATAGATGCGACAATAATGAGACCACTATTGTACGAGTAAGTTATATCCAGGGTTAATTATGTAACTACTGGGTGGTGGCTTATATTTTAAATAATTTTTAAGCTTAAGGATTTTCTATTTAACTATCTCAGGCTAGTTGAAAACTTACTCAGTGAGGGCTGGGCATGTAGCTGTATAGTATAGCACACGCCCAGCATGCACAAGTGCAGCCCAGCACAAAACTGTATACTTACTCAAAACATTCATAAGGAGCTATTTGTGGGGCTGTTAGAGCTTTTCTTTTTTTTTTTTTTTTTTTTTTTTGGTTTTTCGAGGTAGGGTCTCACTCTAGCTCAGGCTGACCTGGAATTCACTATGGAGTCTCAGGGTGGCCTCAAACTCACGGCGATCCTCCTACCTCTGCCTCCCGAGTGCTGGGATTAAAGGCGTGCGCCACCACGCCCGGCTCCTGTTAGAGCTTTTCTATAACCCAATTGTGCAGCTCTTGAGCATGAACTTTGTAAATGACACTGCCATGTCACAATGTCAAAAGGTTAGCCAGGCCCGCAAGGGTTATGAGAGTCCTACCACTATTGTGGGGGAAAAGCAACGTTCAAACATGCGAGACCTGAAGTGTTTGTCTCAAAGAACATTAACAAGGTTGACCGTATGACCCGAATTTCAAGTCTGAATTTCAGTGCTGAAACCCGTAGATCATATTTGCAACCTCATTTTCACTAAAATTATTAACCTTGTAATGTCCTCTTTGCCTCTGCATTTTACCAAGGGAAAGTGTGGGAGGTGTCCACACAAAGCGATCTGCCCACTCGGCATGAAACCACTGGTAAGTAGAAATGGATTCACAAAGCAACACGCAATGAAAGAAGGTAGTCTGCACTTTCTGTATCTTTCATGTCAGCTGCTTGAGGACAGCAGCAAGAAACCTTATCAGAGATGACAGATTCTATTTCCCAAACTATATCCTGCCTGACACATTCCACCTGCCTGAGCTCTTTTTGTTTTATTTTTTATTTATTTAATTGAAAGCAACAGACAAAGAAAGAAAGAGGCAGATAGAGAGAGAGAGAATGGGCGTGCCAGGGCCTCCAGCCACTGCAAATGAACTCCAGACGCGTGCGCCCCCTTGTGCACCTGGCTAATATGAGTCCTGGGGAATCAAGCCTCGAACTGGGGTCTTTAGGCTTCACAGGCAAGTGCTTAACCCCTAAGCCATCTGTCTCCAGCCCCTGAGCTCTTTTTATAGTTGAAGTTACAACTGAGTTTCTCAAGAAAACACAAATTAAAACATGGGAGAAATAGAAACATCTTTAAATTATCAATATGTTTTTGTGGGGTTTTTCTGTTGTTGTTTAAATAGTCTAATGTAGTACAAGCTGGCCTTGAACTCCCTTTGTAGCTAAGGCTGACCCTAAACCCCTGACCCACTCCCAAGTTCTGGGACTACAGGTGCACACTACCACATCCAGCCAATCTATGTTTCTTTTCGTTTTGCTTTGGTTTTGGTTTTGGTTTTTCAAGGTAGGGTCTCACTCCAGCCCAGGCTGACTTGGAACTCACTTTGTAGTCCCAGGCTGGCCTCAAACTCACAGTGATCCTCCTACCTCTTCTTCCTGAGTGCTGGAGTTAAAGGCGTGCGCCACCATGCCCAGCCAATCTGTGTTTCTTGTAGCTTAGTTTTTGCAAAAGCTACTTCTACTAATATCCATCACAATGAATGCTTCTGTACCTTCCATAGTATAATTATAATGATTTATGATAAAAAAGAGTACTAATTTTCTCACTTGAGTTTGAACTTATTTTTGTATATAATAAATCTTGATGAGCAAACACTCCTTTCTTGGACAAAGCAAAATATATAAATCAATAAACAAATTGAAGCTAAGGCTTAAGTCAATGAATGTGCAGGGCTAGAAGGGCAATTTTATCTGGTGTATTTTTACAATTCTTAAAAAATTGATTTAGTCTTCTAGAGAAATGTTCTTTTTGGGGTGCTACTTTAATTTTTTGTTTTTTTTATTTTTACTTATTTATTTGAGAGTTACAGAGAGAGAGAATGGGCACACCAGGGCCTCCAGCCACTGCAAATGAACTCCAGATGTATGTGCCCCCTTATGCATCTGGCGAATGTAGGTCCTGGGGAATCGAGCCTCAAACCAGGGTCCTTAGGCTTCACAGGCAAGCGCTTAACCGCTAAGCCATCTCTCCAACCCTTGGGGTGCTACTTTAAAGTACAACTATTTGGATTTTGCCACTGGACATTCTGGTGTCTTGTTTTTCTTGCTTATGAAGCAGTACCAAGAAGCTACAACCCTCGCTTTCAGAACATGCTAGTCAAAGAAACTGGAACACTCCTTTCCTAACTGAAAGGCTGACAAAATCATTACTGTTTCATAGGGCAACGAGACAAGGAAATGCATCTATACCAATTATTTCATGGGAAAGTGGTCCATGTCCATTGGGTGCCAGCCAAAGTGTGTGAAAACAATCATTGTGAGTATGATTTGCATCAGCCTTCTAGTGATTTCAGTAACACTGGGAAATTTAGTCACCCATTAGACTTCTCTGACTATCTGTGTATGCATTCTTCCTGTCATCTGCTCTTCCTTCTCCCCATCTTCATCATCGTCATTTAAAGTACCAGTAGTGATGAAACTTGGGAGAGCCCTGTCACAGAAAACTGGAAAAGACTGAAGCATTCAAACGTGTGAGGAAGAAGTTGAAGGCCGAAGAGGTGAAGAGGACCTCCTTGTTCTCACAACATGAGCATGCATAGTTCAACATGATTACACTAATTAAATATGAGCAAGAGACAAAGTGGCCACTCAGTAAGGGAAGATGAGGGCCACCTGGTCATTTACAAAATGAGACCCCTTCAGAACCCAAGACCTGTGGGTGTCACTGTAGAATCTGTATGAAAATTCTTGATAACTCCCTGTCCTGCTTTATTCCCAAGGGTCTGACCCTGTCCCGTGGTGTGTGTTGAGTAGCAGAGGCAGGGGCACAGGGCCTTTGGCTGCAGAGCTTGGGGCTGGAAAAATGTTTTGTGTTTTAATGCACTCAAGAATCTGCCTAAAGGTCCACCAACAGGTGACACCAGATAATGAAAATGTGGTATATTGACACTGTAACATTTTTATTCAGTGGTAAAGAAAAATATGAAATTCTGAAGGTTGCAGGAAAACAAATGGTTCTGGAAATTATTATATTAAGTGAGTTATGTCAGACTCAGAAAGTCAAATACTATCACATGCTTCTCTTTCTCATGCAGATCCTAACTTCTATTTTTTAATACTTTATTTTATTTATTTATTTGAGAGAGAGAGAGAGAAAAAGCAGAGAGAGAGGCAGATAGAGAGAGAATGGACATGCCAGGGCCTCCAGCCACTGCAAATGAACTCCAGACACATGGGACACCTTGTGCATCTGGCTTATGTGAGTCCTGGGGAATCGAACCTAGGTCCTTTGGCTTTTCAGGCAAGCACTTTAACTGCCAAGCCATCTCTCCGGCCCTACTTCAAATTTTTATATATGTGTGTTTATGTGGGAGTGTGGGCAGAAGTTATAAAACTAGGAGGGGGACTATGAGAGGAGAAAAGGAGGTTCTAAGGAGTGGGGAGTACAAAAAAATACCTAAGTCATGAAAGTGAAAACGGGACTGGCAGGAGTGGAAGAGGAGGAGGGGAGATATGGAGGAAGTACGTATGAAAAGGCCGTAATGAAACCTATTACTGGGTAAGTTCGTTTTAAAAATAAATTTAAAAGAAATGTTTAGAGCTGGAGAGATAGCTAAGTGGTTAAGGCACTTGCCTGCAAAGCCTAACAACCTGGTTTCAAATCCCCAGTACCCACATGAAGCCAGATGCACAAAGGGGTACATTGAAGTGACTAGAGGCCCTGGCACACCCATTCTTTCTGTTGCTCTTCTCTCTATATCTCTGTAAATTAACTAATTTTTTAAAGAAATATTTAATGGAGAAAGACAAGCCAAAGCCAGACAGACCTCCTACATGGCCTTCCTGAACTACAAGAGGCTCACGACAAGCACAAGGCCTGCCTGCCTTCATCAGTGGCTAAAATCACCAACACTGGGAAGCGCCCAGGTTCACGATGCTGCAGGTCCATTGTTCCTTCCACCTCTCCAGCATCGTGTCTGTTGCTTTTTGTTGGCTGGAGCTGGGCAGTGGGGCATGCCTGTAACACTAGGGAGGTGGAGGCACGATGATCAGAAGTTCTAGACCACCCTCAGCTATATGAAATTTAAAATAAATAAAAAAGTTTGTTGTCTAAGGCAGAGTCTCACCCAAGCATGAGGTTGCAGGCGTGCTGTTTTTTTGTTTGTTTGTTTTTTCGAGGTAGGGTCTCACTCTAGCCCAGGCTAACCTGAAATTCACTATGTAGTCTCAGGGTGGCCTCAAACTCATGGTGATCCTCCTACCTCTGCCTCCCGAGTGCTGGGGTTAAAGGCGTGCGCCACCATGCCCTGCTCATGCTGATTTTTGTATACCACTGTTGGGCTTGTTCTCCCTGCTGCTGCACCCCCTTTGTCATTCTCCAGACTCCGCTCTTGCCTGCCTTTTGATTTTCCCTCTTTCTTACCTTCTTGGTGGTGGCAAATGATCTGGAAAATTGCTACAGCACAGGCAGTCCTCTGCCCTCGTCCCTGACAAGCCCTGGGGTCAACCAGACACCCTGTCCCCAAAGCAGATGGGAGCCCATGCCCCGCCTTGTCCTTCTGTTGCAGACCAGAGCGTGCTGTGCTGGCTTCTTTGGCCCCCAGTGCCAGGCCTGCCCAGGCAAAGGCCAGAACGTTTGCAACGGGAATGGCATCTGCCTGGATGGTGTGAATGGCACAGGCGTGTGTCAGTGTGGGCAGGGCTACAGCGGTACGGCCTGTGAGACTTGCGAGGAGGGCAAGTATGGCATTCACTGTGACCAAGGTGAGCATCCCTCCCCCGGCTTCCTGCCCCCGGGAGGCTCCCACTGCCAAAGTAGCCAGCAACAGGCGAGAAAACGGTTGTCCCTTACCAAGCCTCTCCAACATCTACAATGCCGCCTGCCACTATTGTGAATTATAAGACCCTCTGTGATCCTAAATCCCAGCACTTAGGAGGCTGAGGCAGGAAGATTATCACAAGTTTTAGCCAGCCTGGGCTACATAGTTAGTTGCAGGCTAGTCTGAGATGCAGAGTAAGACCCTACATTTAAAAAGAAAAGCCTCTGAGTTTGTGCTGTGCCATTTGCATAGGGCAAAGTTTCTACACATTTCCAGTCATCAACTTGAACCTACCCATCTACTCACCATCTGTTCACTACATTCCCAACCCAACCATGTTTCTCGATTTGCCTATGAACGCTTATCACCATGATAAAGCTTTCATTGTGGGCATTGTCCAATTGCTTGAATAAAACAGACTTGACCAAATGACATCATTCAATCCACAGAGAAACTGTATACACAAGAGGTCATGATGTCCATTTTGTAGCTAATAATATTAAGGCAAGGAAGTTGAATGAGTTCCCTCAAGATCACTGATGAATGCATACTTGGCATGACTTAAAAGCCTGGCTCAAAAAATGGTGCTGTCCTTTATGAAAAGATCACTCTGTTGATTTGCCATCAGCAATGACGTGATTTGTTTTTACAAAGCCCGGTGACCAGCTTGAGGCAGGTCTTCTTGAACTAACCCTAACCCTGACTTCCCTGTGCCCAGGAACATCTAGGAGAGATGAGACAAGGAGAAGCTTGTTATTCCTCACTTAAAAAACAAACCATTGCTCCACTTGGTGCTAAAAGCCATCAGCTTAGTTATCACGGTTTTCAGCCAGACAGAATTAATATATAATTGATTGATTGCAATTGGGCATATGCTGTATCATTGAGATTAAAGTGTTGTTTTTTTTCTGTTGTTTGGAATATTTATCTGCTTATACTTGTGCAGGACCTCCTAACCTGAAATCCGTAAGTGACCCTCATGGGGCCCAGAAATCCCCAAAGACTTGGAGGGGAGAAATATTCATGCATAGCTTGCATGGAGTTCTTGAAGAGTCTCGTGACCCTGTAGTAGGACAAAGGAACCAACGGTTCTGTGTTGTTGAATAGGGCAGCACATACCAGGTTTCCATAAGCCATTTGATAAAATGGGCATCTGTTTTAAATTATTTATTCATTTGTGGGGGAAGCATGTGTGCCTATCGCATGCGTGTGGAGGTCAGAGGACAGCTTCGAAGGGTCTGTCCTCCACCTTCTTTGAGACAGGGCCTCTCACTGCTACAAACAAATTGCCAAACTGCAAAGGAATGTCAGACTAGCTGGCCCGGGCATTTCAGATTCTCCTGGTTTGTAGGGATGTCGGGAATCACATATGCATGCTCCACTTTGCATATGGCTTCAATTGTGTACTAAGGAACTGAACCCAAGCCAGCAGGCTTTGCAAAGAAGCACTTTTAACCATTGAGCCAGCTACCCAGGCCAAATGAGCAACTTCTGAAGTCCATTCTTTTGTTTTGTTTTGTTTATTTTTATTTATTTATTTGAAGCAACAGACACAGAGAAAGGCAGCTAGAGAGACTGAGAGAGAGAATGGGCATGCCAGGGCGTCTAGCCACTGCAAACGAACTCCAGATGCATGCGCCCCCTTATGCATCTAGCTAACGTGGATCCTGGGGAAAAGAGCCTCAAACTGGGATCTTTAGGCTTCACAGGCAAACGCCTAACCACTAAGCCATCTCTCCAGCCCCTGAAGTCCATTCTTAAGTAACAAAAGTTCCCATCCCAGCCAAGTGTGGTGACACATGCCTTTAGTCCCAGCACTTGGGAGGCAGAATAGGGAGGATCGCAGAGTTCGAAGCCTGCCTGAAACTACATAGTGAATTCCACGTCAGCCTGGGATAGAGTGAGACCCTACCTCAAAAAATAAAACAAAACAAACAAAAAAAAGTTACCATCCCAAGAAGCCCCACATGACCCTGGACCCTCAGACAGCTTGACTGAGGGTGATCTCACACTGCTTGGGTCATAGCCATGCAACGCCAGTCTCAGAGCTGTGAAGTGAGCTCCTCATTGAAACGTGATCTGGTTTGCCTGTTAGTCTGCATCCCTATGTCCAGAGCCCAGCCTTTCCTGAGACTCTAGCCTTCCATGAGAGGCAAGGACTACCTAGACCCTGGGCCCAGAATGAGCGCAGTGAAATCCACCCAGTGATTGACAGAGCAAATGCCGGGACACAGCAGAATCTGATCACTTGCTGGTGCTTTCCCACTTAGTGTGTCCTTGTGTCCACGGGAGGTGCAACCAAGGTCCCTCTGGAGATGGCTCCTGTGATTGTGAAGTTGGCTGGCGAGGAGTGAAATGTGACAATGGTAAGAGCGAGCCCTTCATACTAATCATCTCTTCTCAGCCCAGCTTCTTGGAAGCCGCATGGTCTTCCCTTCTAAAGTGGAAATGACACCATCATTGCTCCTTCTGACAATAAACATAAATCCTTCTTACCACAAAGTGTTTGTAGAATAAGGCAAAGCAGAAAGCATAAAATTAAATTCCTCATACTCCCAAGGCAGGAAATAATGATTAATGATATTTTGTATCAGCTTGGGATAAAAGCGTGGGTGAAGGGCTCATGTGCTACAGACTGTTCTATAACCTTTTTCACTTTACAGGAGACAATGGGCATTTTCCACTTGACTACATATAAATATCGTCGCTAGTGTTCTGTTATGAAATGGAACTGTTTGTGGTGCTTGCTTGTTGCAGGTGATTGAAGGGATGCCTTGTGAATGTCAGACAAGCCCTCTGGCTCTGAGATACATCCCCTCCCCAATTATGCTTATTAAAACCAATGTTCTGCTATCAATAGCATTACAAGGACCATATTTTATGTGCATTTTTCTCTGTCTGTCCTATGAATTAATTTGTTAGATTCTGAGGTGGGGTGTCTGAGTCAGGATGGTGTTCTCACTGCCAACTGGTCCTTCCAAAGAATATCAGTGGGTTGTTCCCCATCAGGGACTGAGGGTGAAGCCCACCTCTCCAGTCTCACCACGTTGCACTGACACTACTCCTTAGTGTACCAGGTGATGAACAGGAGGAAGGCACAAGCAAGCAGCACATACTTAGGGAACCAAGTGGCAGAATGTGAGAACGGAGGCAAAGAAAGGAGGCATGAGGGGCTGGAGAGATGGCTTAGCAGTTAAGGCACTTGCCTGCAAAGCCTAAGGACCCAGATTTGATTCCCCAGGACCCACGTAAGCCACATGCACAAGGTGGTGCACGTGTCTGAAGTTTGTTTGCAGTGGCTGGAGGCCCTGGTGTGCCAATTCTTTATATATATATATATATATATATATATATATATATATATATTTATATGTCTTTCTCTAATAAATTAATAAAAAAATTTTATTTATTTTTTGGTTTTTGAGGTAGGATCTCACTCTAGCCCAGGCTGACCTGGAATTCACTATGTATTCTCAGGGTGGCCTTGAACTCATGACAATCCTCCTACCTCTGCCCCTCCCAAGTGCTGGGATTAAAGATGTGCGCCACCACACCCAGAAAAAATATTTTTTAAAGGAGACATGAGTGAGAAGAGGCTAGACTGGCAGGCAGGACAAGCTAGACAGGTTGGCTTCCCACTAACCCCATCAGGGAGCTACTGAAGGGTTTTAAGCAGGGTTGCGATATGATCTCATTTGCATTTAAGAGAAATCATCCAGGAACTATACATGAGAAGAAATCCTGGACGCAGGCATGCCAGCACACCCCCCTCCCCCTCCCACCATATCTGGGGCAGGGACTGGGGAGAAGGCCACAGGTCCCAGTGAAACCCACGAGGCAAAGAAGAGACCACTGGCTCAAATATTTGGTCAAATTGAAGCAAGCTGTGTTGTGCACCCGGAAGCTGGCCAGCTGGCTGTCTCACCCAAAGGCAGGGCTTAAGAGAGCAGCCTTAAGCATGAGAAGGCAGGTTTTTATAATTCACAAACTGTAAAGTGGAGAGATTTTCAATAGGGAACTTGGCAAGCAAAATACAGAAGCAAATAGCAGTTCACAATTACTTGACATAACACCTTGGGAGAGTATGAGGCAAGGCATTGTCAGAGTGGGGGAGGGGTAACTCAGGTTCCAGAAAGCTCCAGGGATGGGGAGTTCCGGGCAGATACAGTTAGACCTAACAGAAACTTAAATTTCACAGTAAACAGAAACGAAACTTATCTTGATTGAACAACAAAATGGCTCCTAACTCTAAAATGGAATTAGACTGGTTCATCAGTACCCACTAGCCCAGTGGGGGCTCTAGGCGTGTGAGTTGTCAAAGGACTTGTTCTTGCCACCATTTGAGGAGATGCTAAATCTAGGGGACAGCAGAGCTAGCAGTTCAATGGAAACTTAAAGTGGGAAGGGTCCATCTTAAGGGTCCCAGGGTAGGGACATCCCAGAACAGGTATGTGATGTTGGAGTGAAGAGTCAGGATTCAGGCAGTCTCATAGAGGGCAGAAGGGAGTGGTGGGGTCACATAACCAGGATGACATCTTGGGGGAATCATCAGAAGAGATGGGATTACCCTTCGCTATCCCTATGCGCTTATAAGGGCATGGTTCATAAAGAACCAACCTCATGTAAAAGACAGGGAACAGCCGGGTGTAGTGATGCATGCCTTTAATCCCAGCACTCGGGAGGCAGAGGTAGGAGGATCGTCGTGAGTTCAAGGCCACCCTAGGACTTCACATAGTGAATTCTGGGTCAGCCTGTGCTACAACAAGACCCTAGCTCAAAAAAGAAAAAAAAAGACAGGGAACAGTCTGGAAGTTGTGGCAAGTTTTCAGAGACAATGTCATTCTGAACTAAGGCAGTAGCAGGGGCAGTGGAGATCCCTGGTTGTCAGAGGAAGCAGAGAGCAATGGCTGCAGGAGGAGAGGTTTAAGCGAAGTACTCAGACCATGACTCAGGCACCATCCCAGATTGGAGAGAGGGACAATGGCGTCAGCTCATCCCTACATCCACCAGGCCCTTGCTGAACTCCTTACACTGATCATATGAACATTGTGGGAGCACAGTTACCACCTGTGTCCTCACAGGCTACAGGCTGTTGGGAGATACTGACAGATTATTGCTGTGGAATTGATGTTTGGACTTGGACGTGTGAGGCTCCAGGAGTCAAAACCGGATGCGGTGCCAGGGCCTCTTGCCAATGCACATGAACACCAGACACTTGTGCCACTTTTTGTATCTGGCTTATGTAGACAGCTTGGAAATTGAGCCAAAGGAAGTAGGTTTTGAAAACAAGTGTCTCTAAGCACTGAGAAACGCCTCAGCAGTCCCAGTCCAGGGGCACTGAAGGCCTGGAGCTCCCGGAGAGTTGATGGTATTGCGTTCACAACAGAGAGCCAGAGGAGCCGGATTTGGTGTGAGGTGTGGATGCCACAGCAGCAACAGATGCGCTCGCTTGAGAAGTGATCGCAAGCGGCGCATGCGGCTTCCGGTCCAATAAGGAGAAAACACCAGTAAGACAGGAGCAAAAGACAGTGGCTCTGTCTGTCACTCTCAAATAAATAAATAAATAAATATTTAAAAATAATAATAAATAAATAAACATAACGTTTGAGGGGGCTGGAGGGATGGCTTAGCAGTTAAGGTATTTGCCTGCAAAGCCAAAGGACCCAGTTTCGATTCCCCAGGACCCACGTTAGCCAGATGCACAAAGGGATGCACACATCTGGAGTTCATTTGCACTGACTGGAGGCCCTGGCATACCCATTCTCTCTCTCTCTCTCTCTATCTCTATCTATATCTATCTCTCTCCCTCTTTCTCTATCAAATAAATAAATAGATAATAAAATATTTCTTTAAAAAACATAACATTTGACCTTTGGCCCCTAAAGTCTCATGTTCATCTCATAATGCAAAATGCATTTAGTCATCTCCAAGGTCTTATTGGTCCCAATATTATGCAAAGGCCAAAAGCCCAAAGTCTCTTCTGAGACTCAAAGCAATCTCTTCATTTTGCCATGCCTTTCTAAAACAAAATGGCACAGAATAAATATTCCTATTACAAAAAAGAATGAATGTACACTTGTGCCACAGTCCTGGCATCTCCAATTTCTTGAGGTCTCCACTGACCCTTGGGCTTCACAGTCAGATCTTCCCAAAGTGGCTTCTTAGAGCCTCCTTATAGGTAATCCAACTTGGCCATACATTGCCTTGCCTCAGTAGCTTTCTAGAACCTTGGTGCAAGCATCTGTGATCAAACTAACAGCCATCTATGACCAGTCACCCTTTTATTTTGTATGCCTGCCCAATCAGTGCTGGCAAGTTCTGTGGCCAGTCTGAGATGTAACCTGGACACCTGTTACCACAGCTGTAGTGGCTCTGGTGCACCTTGGTGAGTGAACCAGCAAATCACTTCTTTAGGCGGTTATTTTTTGAGCAGGGGAATGCCTTTGGCAGCTGTCCCAGCTCAGTCTCTCTCCTTTCAAATGATTTTCATTTTCACAAGCCAGAGACTTTGATGGTGGCATCTTGCTCTCAAAGCACCTTTCCCACTGTTCTAGTGTAGTGTGTGATGTTTCTCTTTAATTCACTACTCTCTTTAACAATGCAGCATCTTTCTGTCTGGAACTTTGAACTCGCTCATGCTTCCTTGCTTGTTTTCTCCCTGTGAACCTGACTAGGAACCATGAGCAGTAACCATGCCACAGCCTGGATGTTATGCTGCCTTGAACTTTGCTAAACAATGTATCCCATTACTTTTAAATTCACACTCACTCAGGATATAAGCAGAATACAGCCCAGTTCTCTATACAGTCCTTGTTCCTCTATGAAACCTCATGAGCACAGTCTTTATTGTCTGGACATTTGTCAAAATTTTGTTCTGAACTTCCTCCAGAAGAGCCCAATAAGCTCTTCTTATAGGATTCTGTAACCCACAGCTCAGACTCTTCAGCATTCCTCCCACAAGCAGGTCCAGAATGGCTTAAGGACCATGTGGCCATGTTTCTCACAGCAATGACCCAACTCACAATACCAAAATCTGTAATAGGCAGACTTCTCTAAAGGATAGGAACCAAGAGAATGTATGTATGGGAAAGGACCACTAGATTGGCTTACATGATAGGGACTGGGTATTAAACAGTGGGTATCTGCATGCTGGAGAAGCAGAAAGTCCAGTGATCGCTCAGGCATGAAGCTGAATGCCTCCACTGTCCCAGTCCAAGGCCATCCATTGAAGGCTTGGAGCTCCATGAAGAGCTGATGGTGTTGAGTCTGTGTTGGAGAGTTGAAGACGCTGGGGTCTGATGGTAGGCAAGGGGAGCCACGGTAGCCATAAGTGCCCTCACTTGAGAAGTGAACTCAAACAGGTGCACACTGATTTTACCTGGGACCTGCGTATATCCAGGCTGTCACTGGAAAGTGCTGCCCACTTTGAGGGTGGGTTTTTACCCCTCTGCTAATCCTCTCTGGAAACACCCTCACAGAAAAACCTAAATGTGACTCCTAGGTGATCTAAATCCCATCAAGTTAACAATTGAGACCAACCATCACATCTGTAGTGATTTCTTTCTATAACCTTCCCTGCCTGGATTTGTTAGATGAGCATCTAAGACCAATAAACCTATGCTAATTCCCAGAAATTTAGAAGTTAATGTAATAAGAGAATTTTTTCCTGACTGCTGTGTGCTAGACTCTGGCCTATTCCTGCATATGCAAAAAAAAAAAACCTTTAAATATTAATTGGAATTGTGAATTTGCTTTCATAGCACTCCATAATAAAATTATGAAACATCATGAAGAAGAAACTAGAAAGAATAACATTGGAGCTATAAATAGAAGTAGAAAGTCACCAGGCACAGTGGCACATGCCTTTAATCCCAGCACTCGGGAGGCAGAGCTAGGAGAATTGCTATGAGTTCAAGGCCACTCTGACACTATGTAGTGAATTCCAGGTCACTGTGACCTAGAGTAAGACCCTACCTCAAAAAAAAAACAACAAAAAAAAAGGCTGGAGAGATGGCTTAGTGGTTAAGCACTTGCCTGTGAATCCTAAGGACCCCTGTTTGAGGCTCGATTCCCCAGGACCCACATTAGCCAGATGCACAAGGGGGTTCACACATCTGGAGCTCGTTTGCAATGGCTGGAAGCCCTAGCACGCCCATTCTCTCTCCCTCTCTCTCTCCTTCTCTCTCTCTCTATCTGTCACTCTCAAATAAATAAAAATAAACAAAAAAATTTTTTAAAAGTTTTAAATCAAAACCCAGGGGTGGTACACACATCAACACCTAGACCATTACAGCCCGTGGTCACATTCAAGGGAGAATTCTGTTTTATTCATCCTGCACCCTCCCTACATAGCGTAGGTCTTGACAAGTAGGAGACATGCCATTACTGTATTGACTTTCAGATTTGTCTCTGAACTCCCTGATAACCAATATGAAAAATAAAGGATTTATATGGTCTCCTGGATTCACATAAAATAATATAACACATTCCAGTCACTTCTAAGGAAGTGAGTTGTATTAGTTTCTTTCCTTGTTGCTGTGACGAAATACCCAACATAAAGCAACTTAAGGAAGGGAGGTTTATTATGGCTCACAGTTTGAGGGTACAGTCCATCATGGTGGGGAAGACACAGTGGTAAAAGCGTGAAGCAGCTGGTCACATTGATCTGTAGTCAAGAAGTAGAGAGAGGGGAATGCTGGTGCCCAGTTTTACTTCTCCTTTTTATAAACTTTCTATTGACAACCTCTGTTCATATACACAGTGTACTCTGATCATAATCCCCTCCCCCTTTTGACCCCTTCCTCTGGCCCCCTCCACTGAACCGCTTCTTCTTTCCCACTAGTCCCTCTTCTCTTTTGATGTTGGCATATTTTTTTTTCTTTATCCTCATATTATGCAGGACTTGTGTTGATAGCATCAGCCACTGTGAAGTCATGAATGCAATAGTCACTTAATGTCTGAAGGACAGTATTCCTTGCCTTCCTTTGGTTCTTACAGTCTTTCTTCCACCTCCTCCACAATGGTCCCTGAGCTTTGGAGGGCATGATAGAAATGTCTCAGTGATGAACACTCCACTGTTACTTCTTCTCAGTACTTCGATGAATTCTGAGTCTGCCTAGTGGTCATCACCATCTGAAAAGAGAAGCTTCTCTAACCAAAAGTGAGAGTAGCAGAAATATATAAGCATAAATATAAGTAGTTAGAGGGCCATTTGGTGGGCATAATATATCCGTTTAGACAAACAACAGTAGTAGCTTCCCACCAGGCCTCACTTCTCCTTTTATTCAATCCAGGACCCAGCTCATGGAACGGTGCCACCCACAGTTAAGTGATCTTACCTCCTCTAGTAACCTAATCTAGAAAATTCCTCAGGCGTGCCCAGACTTGTCTTATAGATGATTGTAGATCCTGTGAAGTTGACAGTATTAACTATCACATCAGTCTTTTCCCAGCACCAGATACTAAGAGAAAACCCTGAGGTGAGAATTCACATAGCAACTGGTTATCTTTTTCAGAGATCACAAAAGATGACTGCAATGGGACATGCCACACCAGTGCCAAGTAGGTACCCTCTGGCCTTCACTGGGGCAGAGCAAAGGGTTTTCTTTCTCAGTAATTTTTAATCCAGGTGCTATCCTCAGGGAAGTAGATTCCTGATGCCATTTAAAGGTCAAAACTGAAAATATCTCTGCAGAAGTCACCATCAACTGGCTGGATCTGTCCAACCTATTCAACAAGCCGCCACTGACTTACCCAGCACATTGGCAAGAGTGCCAAGTGTCACTCCAGTCCATTCCACCGGGACTTTCATGGAGGAACCCTAAACGTCAATAAACCTCACTCCCAGTTCACAGCCCAGCCTTTGCCTGGCTGCATATACCAACTCCCACAGAGTACATCATCCTGATGGCCACAGAGCTTAATGGATACTTGAGAGCCCTGTAGCTGGACATAGACCTAAACTCAAAGTTAGCCTCAGTCACTTCCACTGACTGTATGACCTGGGCCCAATTACTTTCTTCCTCTGAGCCTCAGTTTCTTCATCTACAATTGGCAATAATAATGTCACTGACTTCCAGGGAATATTGGATCCTGGGTGGATGACATAAAACAAGACACAAACTCAGCTAAGCACCTGGGGTAGCTCTCTGTAGACTGGCAACCTCCCTCCTGATTTCCGGGCTGACTCTGTGAAGGTCGGGGCTGGAATCGTGCAGTTGCAGGGGTGGGGGCTGTGAGTCATGTGTGGGGTGTTGAGCATTTTTTTTTCTGAAAATGCCTTTGGCCCTTTCTCTTGCAGCTGCCTTCTCAATCCAGATGGAAAAGCCTCGTGCCAATGTGCGGCAGGATTCCAAGGGAATGGGACAATCTGCACAGGCAAGCGAAGAAGGAATTTGCTGGAAGCCAGCAAAGCTTGCAGGGACGATTGGGATATCTGTGCTGCTGAGCCTGAATGGGCCTCTGCAGCTGGTGCCAGTGGTGACTTGTACGTCACTGAGCAGCTGATGGTGCCCAGGGACGGGAAACTGACTCTTCGTGGCTAGGGCATGTGGGTTTGGGAATGGACAGGAAATGGTATTTGTGTTTCACATGCACTGTGAGCAGTAGTTCACAGTCTTGGGAGCAACTAGAATGGCCTGGCAGATTTAAGCAGCACAGATCTGGGGCCTGGGGAGATAGCTCATCAGTAAAATGCTCACCTTGCAAGCATAAGGACCTGAATTCTGGCCCCAGAACCTATGTTAAGAAAAAAGAAAAAGAAAAGAAAACAACTAGGCATGGTGGTGAATGTCTATAATCCCAGTGCTGGGGAAGTAAAGACAGGCAGATCTCTGGGGCTCATTGACCAGCCAGTCTAGTCTACTTGGCAAGTTCTAGTCCAGAGTGAGCCCCTGTCTTTGAAAATGTAATGGTGGGCTGGAGAGATGGCTTAGTGGTTAAGGCGTTTGCCTGCAAAGCCAAAGGACCCAGGTTCGACTCCCCAGGACCCATGAAAGCCAGATGCACAAGGGGGCTCATGCGTCTGGAGTTTGTTTGCAGTGGCTAGAGGCCCTGGTGTGCCCATTCTCTCTCTCTGTCTCTCTCTCTCTTTCTCTCCCTACCTATTTCTGAATCTCTCTCAAATAAATAAATAAAAATAAATAAATCTAAAAAGGTAATGACATCTTACAAGGAACACCTGAGATTGTCCCCTGGGACACACACACGCACAGAGAGAAAGAGAGAGAGAGAGAGAGATTTGATTGGCCAAAGGCATGACTCTGAAATAAGACATAATAGGGTTTACACTCTGGTTCTTCATCCAAATTTGGGTCTTCTGACTTCTCTGCACCTCCTTAGCTCACTTGAAAAGAAAACCTAACACCACCTTCCTTGCCAGCTGCTGTGTGCTAACATGGCCTTTCTGCGTGCAGAGGCAGAATAGGGCAAAGATGAAACCTTGACCTCATCGTTAGACCCCCAAGTTTGAATCTAAATATTTATACTCTGTGTCACCTCAGGAAAAGAAGTCTGATTGCTCTTTCTGCCATTCTTCTCATCTGTGCATTGGGGAAGATAGGAGAGCCATTGTCACTGGATGGCTACATGATCCGGATTAATACCTGTAATGTGAGCTGTTTTTCCCAGGGTGCCTAGCACATACTTAGTACAGAAAAAAAAAAAAAAAAGCTTTACCATCACTTTCCCCATGAGCACCTTGCCCTGAAGGGCTTGGCCCAGGTCCAGATCATGTGAGAAGAAGTCACTGACCATTCCAGTCTGCTGTCTAGACCATCGTGCCCCAGGGCTTCTCCCAGCCCAGTGCTCTGACCCTGGAGGCCAAATGTTCCAGCCGTATGAAGTACACTGTGTGCTAATAAAAATCTCCATGACTCACAGTGCCTGACACTACCTACACAAGACCATCATAATAGGAGGAAAAGATCATGACATCAAAATAAGAGAGAGACTGATTGAGATGGGGAGGGGATATGATGTAGAATGGAGTTTCAAAGGGGAAAGTGGGGGAGGGAGGGTATTACCATGGGATATTTTTTATAATCTTGGAAGTTGTTAATAAAAAATAAATTAATTAATTTAAAAATAAAATAAAATAAATAGCTGGAGGCCAGGCGTGGTGGCGCACGCCTTTAGTCCCAGCACTTAGGAGGCAGAGGTAGGAGGATCACCGTGAGTTCAAGGCCAGCCTGAGATTACATAGTGAATTCCAGGTCAGCCTGGGCTAGAGCTAGAGCGAGACGCTACCTCAAAAAAAAAGAAAGAAAGAAAGAAAAGAAAAGAAAAGAAAAAGAAAAAGCTGGAAAAGACAAATAGCAAATTTTTCATTATTATTAATATGAGCTAATTATATTAATCCAACACCTGCCAGAGTAATTTTGAAGAATCTTCCTTTTCTCAATGACCCAAATGAAAAGATGGTTTTCCCCTCCCTTCCTCATTGGCTCTGTCACCTCTCCCTTCTATAGCCATCAATGCCTGTGAGACCAGCAGTGGAGGGTGCTCTCCCAAGGCCGACTGCAAAAGAACCACCCCAGGAAGACGCGTGTGCACGTGCAAGGCGGGCTATGCGGGCGACGGCATCGTGTGCCTCGGTAGGTGACCAGCCCTCACCCATCTGGGAGGGTGGTGCAGAGTTAGAGCCCCACCACATGGTCCTAGTGTGTGAACTCTAACTGTGCTGAGAATGATATGCAACGTGCCTGGGCAGGAAAGGCTGAGAGTGTGGAAATGGTGTGATCACAGGGGCATGAAGGCACTTTAGATGGAGATAGGGTAAACCCTTTCCATTTAAAAATGATGGTGATTGGGCTGGAGAGATGGCTTAGTGATTAAGCACTTGCCTGTGAAGCCTAAGGACCCAGGTTCAAGGCTCAATTCCCCAGGACCTACATAAGCCAGATGCACAAGGTGGCACATGCAACTGGAGTTCGTTTGCAGTGGCTGGAGGCCCTGATGCACCCATTCTCTCTCTCTCTCTCTCTCTCTCTCTCTCTCTCTCTCTCTCTCTCTTCCTCCCTTTTTCTTTCTCTATTTGTCACTCTCAAATAAATAAATAAAAATAAGCCAAAAAATTATGGTGGTGGCTGAAATTTTAAACTTTCATTTGGTCTGCAGTATAGCACAACCTTGCTGTAGAAGAGTAACAAGGAGGCTAGGGAGATGGCTCAGCAGTTAAAGACAATTGCTTGCGAAGCCTTATAACTCAGGGTTCAATTCTCCCAACACCCACATAAAGATGGATGCAAAGTGATATCCATGCATCTGGCATTTGTTACAGCCAAGAGACCCTGGCCAATAAATTAATTTTTTTAAGTTACAAAGGCATATATTCCAGAAGAATTCTAAAGGCGGTACTCTAGCTATTTTTATATTACCCCACTTTGTTATGTACCCCTGTGCTTTTAATGAAAATGGTATCCAATGATATACACTGTTTATGCTTAGCAATATGACAGAATAATTCCCCAAAAAATAAGTATAGTACATTATTCTAGTGACATCACACTGTTCTGCTATAAATGTATTACACAGCAAATAGCCTGAATTTCAATTTTGTTTTTTGTTTTCTGTTTTTCAAGGTAAGGTCTCACTCTGATCCAGGCTGACCTGGAATTCCCTATGTAGCCTCAGGGTGGCCTCGAACTCATGGCGATCCTCCTACCTCTGCCTCCCAAGAGCTGGGATTAAAGGCGTATGCCACCACGCCCGGCTGAATTTCAATTTCTTAACTGGAAAAGAATTCACAAAGAAGAGTTACAACAATAGTACAAATGAGCCCACTTGTTCTGACCCACAGTCACTTAGATTCTACCATTTTGCTTTCACATTTGCCCCTTTGGCACACAGTCATACATTTTCTTAGCCATTTGATAGTAAGATGTACATACTTCATTCTACATCTCTAATATCTAAGTGTGTGTTTCCTAAGAATAAGGGCGCTTCTTACATAACCACAGCACACCCATCAACTTCAGTAAATTGATCATTGATATAATGCCTTCATCTAATCCTCATTCGTATTCTGATTTTGTCAGCCATTGCAATGATCCTCTAGCACAGGGCCTGCTTTACGGTTCAATGTCTCATTTACTGCTATGCCTCTTTGTTCTCCTTTAATATTGGACAGTTCCTCAGCCATGCTGCATCTTGTGTGACCTTTAGAAAGAATATATTCCACCACCTCAACTTTCATCTTCCTTGATAGAATGCTCTTTATTTGAAATTTGAGATTTTTCCCTTGATAATATTCAGCTCGTGTATTCCAGTCCCAAATGTCACAAAAATGATGTCATATACTCAAGATGTCTCTCTGACACTTATTTACAAGTAAATTTTGACTACCCATCAAGGAACCATCTGAGATCTCCACTGTGTGGTTATTTTTCCCCCTTTACTATGAAGAAGCAGTCAGTGGAGAGATTCCCTAACACCAAGCACGCATCTTGCTCCTCATCAGAATGTCCTAAATTGAGCATCCATTGGTGATTCTTCTCTGGACTCAGTCTATATTGTGGCTATTACAAATGTTTATTATTATTATTATTATTATTATTATTATTATTCCTTAGTATCTTCATTCCTAGCACTGGTGGACTAGACACATTTATTCCACAGAATTTTCAAACTCACAGATGGTATCTCTGCTGAAATGAGCCCATCCCAGGGGGGTCCGTTGTAAGAAACTCTTAAGTGCTAGCCACCCCCCTGGATGGCTTCTGCCTCTGAAATGCCAGAAAACTGAATCCCATTGTGACACCCAGTGCTCTAGGCCAGCCAGCCAAGTGACCTCAAGCCCCTAGAGTGTCCCTTGGGATGTCTTTTCTTGGAAATAAGTCTTTTTTAATATTTTATTTATTTATTTAAGAGAGATAAAGAGCATTCCAGGCTGGAGAGATGGCTTAGCAGTCAAGCGCTTGCCTGTGAAGCCTAAGGAACCTGGTTCAAGGCTTGATTCCCCAGTACCCACATAAGCCACATGCACAAGGGGGCACATGTGTCTGGAGTTCGTTTGCAGTGTCTGGAGGCCCTGGCGCGCCCATTCTTTCTGTCTCTGCCTCTTTCTCTCTCTGTCACTCTCAAATAAATAAATAAAAATTTTTAAAAAAAAAGAGCATTCCAGTGCCTCTTGCCACTGCAAATGAACTCCAGACACATGCACCATTTTGTGTATCTGTCTTTATATGGGTACTAAACCCCAGGCCAGCAGCTTTGCAAGCAAGAGGCTTTAACTACTAAGCCATCTCTCCATCCCCAGAAATAGGTCTTAATGCTTATAACAAGTGTTGGTTTTTCTTTTTCTTTTTCTTTTTTCTTTTTTTTTTTTTTTTTTTTTTTTTTTTTTTTAAGAAATCAACCCATGTTTGGAGAACCATGGTGGCTGTGACAAGAATGCAGAGTGCACGCAGACAGGACCCAATCAGGTGAGGTCCTTTGAGTTACTGGGAAGAAACTCCTGGGTCTTAGGGCCCAGGCCTCAAGGAGGAAGTGCAGAACCGACAAGAAGTGCTGTAGGGTAAATGAGGAGAGCACAGGAGGCTTCATTGGGAATGAAGAGACATGAGAGAGAAGGAGGACTAGGAAAAGGGCTTCCTTACAGTGGGGACAAATATGCATCTGTAAATACCATGTGATCTCAGAAACATCGAAGCTTCTCCAAAAGTGCTCCCTTTATGTCAGCTTTCAGAATCTCATCCATTTTCCTTTGCCTCAAGGTTCTAAAGCACAGGTACCATGGCAGAAGCCAATAGCTTAGGCCACTGGCAGTCCTGTGGTGCCAAACACAGGAACCACAGCTCCCTCCAGGAAGCAGGCTTGGGGAGGCAGGAAAAATAGGAGAACTCTGGGATCACAGGAGAGAGGCCAAGGGGCAAAAAGACATCAGGAGACACAGGGAAATAGATCAGGGTAAAAGTACTTGCTGGGCAAACATGAGGACCTGAGTTTATCCCTAGCACCTGTACAAAGAGCCAGGCATGGTCACACAGGCCTGTAACCCCAATGCTGAGGGGGACAGAGACAGGAGAATCACTGGAGCTCCCTGGTTAGCTATTCTAACTGAAGAAATGAAAGCTCCAGGCTCCATGAGAGGCTGTGACTCCGAAGAGCGACAAAGGCAGACAGAGCTTCCTTTGCACGCATTCATACCTGTGACACTGGGAAGGAAGTCAAGTCCCCAGTGAATGTCCCTTGAAACTCGCTAGGCCCCTTCAGAGACTTCGGTGCCATGTCCCTTCGTGGGCTGATGAAGAAAGTTACCCAGAGTGCTCAAAACTTAAAATAACACATTTTTTTTAAAGTTTGTTTTAGAGCCATGTGTACACATTTAATCACTGGGAAATCAGAGCAGTCCACGTTGGGCTTTCTTTGACATATTTGAGGGACCTCAGTAGAGTTTTTGTTTCAAATTAGATAAGGAATAGGGAGGGTCTGTAAGCTTCCTGGTACTCAGGCCTATAACACAGCAGACCTAGAAGGCAGAGATGGGAAACTGAGCTCTGAGGACAATACCACAGTTGAAGCCCGGCATGGTAGCACATGTCTTTAATCCCAGCACTCAGGAGGCAGAGGTAGGAAGATCACTGTGAGTTCCAGGCCAGTCTTGGACAACAGAATGAGTTCCTGGTCAGCCTGGGCTAGACTGTGACCCTACCTCAAAAAAAAAAAAAAAAAAAGGTAGAAAGAAGAAAGGAAGGAGGAGAGAAATAAATAAAGAAAGAAGAAAGGAAGGGAGAGAGGGAGAAAGAGGAAGGAAGGAAGGAAGGAAGGAAAGAAGGAAGGAGAAGTTATCTTGGCAACAAAGAGGGGTTGTGCATGACATCTACTACTTGAGGGAGATTTGCTGATATGCTAAGACATACTTATGATGAGGTGGCAAAATGGATCTGTGGGTAAAGTGCTTGCCACACAAGCCTAAGGACCTAAGTTTGGATCTGCAGTGCCCACATAAACTATCTGGCAGGGTGGTGCATGCTTTTGATCCCAGCAATAGGGAGTCATAGACAGGAGAATTCCTGGGACTAGGTGGGCAGCTTGTCTAAACTTATCAGTGAGCTCTAGGCTCAGTAAGAAACATTGTCTCATACAGATAAGGTGGAGGGACTGGGATGGTGGCTCAACTATTAAAGGCACTTGCTTGCAAGACTTGATGGCTTGGGTTCAATTTCCAAGCTGCCCGTGTAAACTGGACACAAAAAGTGGTGCAAGCCAGGCATGGTGGCACATGCCTTTAATCCCAGAACTCAGGAGGCAGAGGTAGGAGGATTGCCATGAGTTTGAGGCCACCCTGAGACTACATAGTGAATTCCAGGTCAGCCTGGGATAGAACAAGACCCTACCTTGGGGGGAAAAAAAAGTGATGCAAGGATCTAGTGTTCATTTGCAGTGGCAAGAGGTCCTGGCACACCCATATACACACACATGCAAATTTAAAAATATCTAAAGAAAGTCATATGAAAAGTATGATAAAAAGGAGATGAGGGACTAGAGAAATGGCTTAGTGCCTGCGAAGCCTAAAGACTTGGGTTCAGCTCACCAGAACCCAGGTAAGCCAGATGCACAAGGTGACGCAAGCGCACAAGACACAGCACGTGTCTGGGGTTTGATTGCAGTGGTTAGAGGCTCTAGCATGCCAATTTTCTCTCTCTCTCTCATAAATAAAAAGATGAGGGTCTGGAGAGATTGCTTAGTGATTAAGGCATTTGCCTGTGAAGCCTAAGGAACCAGGTTCAACTTCTCAGAACCCATGTAAGCCAGATGCACAGGGTGATACATGCATCTGGGGTTTGTTTGCAGTGGCTAGAGGCCCTGGTATGCTCGCTCTCTCGTTCTCGCTCTCTAAATAAATAAATAAATAAATAAATAAATAAATATGAGGTGGAGAAGTGACAGAAGAAGACACCTGACATTGACCTCTGGCCTGCACACACACAAGGTGCCCACATGTATACAAATATGATGGAGTAGGTATTACCAAGAGCAAACACAGTGCCCTCTCACCTTGTCATTTACAACTGAATTCAAGTCTGAGAACCAATACATGGGGCCAAGGCAGACCCTGTCTGCAAAGTGACCCTTTGCCTCTGCTCCTGGACAGGCCGTCTGTAACTGCTTGCCCAAGTACACTGGAGATGGGAAGGTCTGCACGCTCATCAATGTCTGCTTAACTGTAAGTACATGTGTGCGCCAATGGTCTCGGAGCCACCTAAGGTATGCAGAGGCCATGTGATTTCCCCTTGGAGTCTCTGAGCTGATTCTGGACCATGAAGCTCATTCCCACCCCCGATGTGCTACTGGGGAGAAAGGAGAGAGTAGACAGTCCGCAGTCTGCCATCCTGCTACCTGCCCCCTGCCCCCTTGGCTGCAAGATTCTGAGGGAACCCAGGTCAGGGACTGGCTTGAAGGCAAGCACCCTAGAGCCAGCCGGATTATCAGTTTCCCAAAGGCAAGGCCATACTACTGTAGCCCCCTTGAGTCAACTCACGGGCTCTAATATCCAAATTGAAATCTGGTTCCCTAACCATGGTGATTAGGTGAGTGAATATTGATATCAGTTATGGCTTTGATATTCAATACTGATGCCTCAGTTTGGCTTTGTTTATGCTCCATCGGCCTAAGGGGGAAGAAGATAAGGCCAGTTAAAACTCACGTTGGAGAGTACAAAATGTTAGTGCTCTGGGAGAGAAAACACGGCAGAGACAGAAGATGGATCAGCGTTGAGAGGGGGGTGGTTGATGGAGGAGCAGAGGCAGAGCAGTGAATCTAACCATGGATGATGATGGACATGCGCCATCATACACTTGTCAAGGACACAGGACACCAAGCGTGAGCCCTGATGTCCCAGTACTCATAGTGCTCTAGACAACTGAGAAAAGCCCTTTTCTCATCACATTTTTGTTGCATTCAATTCTATGTTGATGCAGGATATAAGAGGCCTGGCTGGCTGCACAAAGTGCCTCGGAGGTGACAGATCAGGACAGCAGGCTTATGGAACCTCATACCAGGGCCAGGGATAGATAGGGCTTATTAGTGAATGTTCCAGACTGATGCTAACGGTGGGGGGAAGTGCAGGAGTCAGGGCATCTGTAGGAATGTCTGGACTTTCCACTCAGTTTTTCTACCTGAAACTCTCTAAACACTAACCTGCTGTTTAAAATACCCAGCATTCTGCTCAATTTATAATAGCTGGGAAATGGAACCAGCCTAGATGCCCCTCAACTGATGAGTGGATAATGAAGATGTGGCACATTTATACAATGGAGTTTTACTCAGCAGTAAAGAGAAATGAAGTTATGAAATTTGCAGAAAAGTGGATGGATCTGGAAAGAATTATACTAAGTGAGGTAACCCAGGCCCAGAAAGCCAAGCGCCACATGTTCTCCCTCATATGTGGATCTTAGCTAGAGATGATTGGGCTTCTGTGTGAGAAGGAAAAAACTCAGTAGCAGAGGCCAGTAAGTTAAAAAAGGAGATAGAAAGGGAAGAGAAAGAAAGGGAGGAGGGCTTTTATTAGGTTGGTATTGTATATATGTAAGTAGAAAGATTGAGATGGGGAGGGGATATGATGGAGAATGGAATTTCAAAGGGGAAAGGGGGGAGGGTAATACCATGGGATTTTTTTTTGTTATCATGGAAAATATTAATAAAAATGGAGAAAAAAAAATAAATAAAGTTAGGAACAAATGAGAATAAAAAAAAAAAAAAATACCCAGCATTCACATGGAAGCCAACTGTCAACTCCTGCACTGTCTTTTCCTGTAGCTTCTGCTCTGGCAGGCTTGTTTCCCTCCAGCCTACACTCCCTGCTATAACATAGAAGGCATCTGTCCCAGACAGCATGCAATCTTTTTGTTTGTTTGTATTTTCAAGGTAGGGTCTCACTCTGGCCCAGGCTGACCTGGAATTCACTATGGAGTCTCAGGGTAGCCTCGAACTCACTGCAATCCTCCTACCTCTGCTTCCCAAGTGCTGTGATTAAAGGCATGTACCACCACGCCCGGCATGATTTTTTTGTTTGTTTGTTTTTATTTATTTTAGAGTGACAGACAGAGAGCAAAAGAGGCAGAGAGAGAGAGAGAGACAGAATGGGTGTGCCAGGGCCTCTAGCCACTGCAAACAAACTCCAGATGCATGTGGCCCCCTTGTGCATCTGGCTAACGTGGATCCTGGGGAATCGAGCCTCGAACCGGGGTTCTTAGGCTTCACAGGCAAGCGCTTAACCACTAAGCCATCTCTCCAGCCCCCAGCATGATTTTTTTTAAACAAGTCATTATTTAGCTCAGATATGTGTTTGATTTTTATCAATAGAAATCACGAAAAATCTACAGCCATACCACCCTGAACATGCCCTGTCTCATCTGATCTCAAAAGGGCCATCGGGCCTGGTTAGTACTTGCATGAGAGAAATCAGGAAAAAGAAAAAAAGAAGAAAAAGAAAACAAGTCATTATTTAGCTCAGATATGTGTTTGATTTTCATCAATAGAAATCACAAAAAATCTACAGCCATACCACCCTGAACGTGCCCTGTCTCATCTGACCTCGAAAGGGCCATCGGGCCTGGTTAGTACTTGGATGAGAGAAATCAGGAAAAAGAAAAAAGAAGAAAAAAAAAAAAACCGAGGACCCAGTAGCATGAACTTTACGACCTGCTCAGCTCAGACAGAACACACTAAGCTGAGTCTGCCCCGACCTGTCTGGCAAGGAAATTCCTTCTGACTTTCACCTCTGATACCAGACTCAAGGCCCACCCCCTGGAAACCTTCCCACGCCTCCTCCTTTTGACTGGTGGGAACCCACAGTGTCACCATCAGTCAACAACACGGGGTGGGTCATTCTGTCTCAGTGAAACTAAGAAAGGAAGTGGTTCTTCCCACCCCACACCTCCACCATTCTGCATGCTAGCTCTAGCTTAAGACAGAGGATTCTGGTCTTGGCTCCTGTGCTGAGCCCGAGTTGGTGTAGGCTTAGAGGTGCCTCTTCACAGATCAGCCATTTTCCTGAATCAAGGGCTTTGGACTGGTTTGCTTCTAGGGACCTGTGCTTCCTTGGAAGGTTATGGGTATCCCTGGGGTCCCTTTCAGCACTGATAGTCTGGGCTTTTACTTGTAGTGTACTGTTGACACACTACTCATCTCTGCCCTCATGGCAGTCTCAGTGGAAGCAGGACCCCCTGGGGTATGTCTTCTAGTTCTCTTACGACCCTTGTCTGCAGACTCGCCCCATGTCATGCCGGCTCAGTAAGGAGCTCACTTGCAATTGCTCACTATGTCTGAAAGTGGACGGGTTATCTACTGTTGCTCGGAGCCTGCCTATTCCGGGCCCTGGACCTCCAATGGGGTATGAGGTTCCATAAGCCTGCTGTCCTGATTTGTCACCTCCGAGGCACTTTGTGCGGCCAGCCAGGCCTCTTGCATCCTGCATCAACACAGAGTTGAATGCAGCAAAAATGTGACGAGAAAAGGGCTTTTCTCAGTTGTCTAGAGCACTGAGTATCGGGGCTGCTGTAGTCACCTTGGTGTTGGTGGGACAAAATACCCGGTCAAAAGCAGCTGATGGGCCGGAAGGTGTGCACACAGAAAGGTAGCGAGACCCGAGGAGATAAACCACCCCTCACGTCTCAGTCAAGGCCCAGGAAAAACCACAGAGAAAGTGGGGAAACAGGCAAACATCGGCAAATCTGGCACACCAACTGGCCTGGCTGACCCATCCCCCCACCTCTTGCTGCCTCCGTGGGGAGCCTGACAATCAGCGCCAGGGTAAAGGAGACAGACGCTGAGGACACTCAACACCTACCAAAGCAGAGATCCAGAGGTTCCTGAGAGCTCATCACTGAAGTAGACTTAAAACACACCCACCATAGCTCAGGGAATTTTGTAGAAGAGGGGGCTGAAAGATTGTACGAGCCACAGGTTGGGATGTTGTGCCCAGAGGCACTGACCCTCCCCCCAATGACTGACTACTGCTCCCACAACGCATAACCCACAACCCCATGGGGAATGCCAGCAACCCCACTGAGGAGGACCCCCTCCAGAATGGAGGCAGGGAGGAAGGAAAAGATGGCACCTACACATAAAGTATCCATACTAAGTATGTTCTTAATTTTTAAAAAATCAATTGTTAGGCCGGGCATGGTGGCGCACGCCTTTAATCCCAGCCCTCGGGAGGCAGAGGTAGGAGGATCGCCATGAGTTCAAGGCCACCCTGAGACTACATAGTGAATTCCAGGTCAGCCTGAGCTAGAGTGAGACCCTACCTTGAAAAACCAAAAAAAAAAAAAAAAAAAAAAAAAAATTGTTGAGCAATAAATTATTCCTAAAAGTTTGAAAAAAAAAAAAAGCAGCTGATGGGAGGAAAGGATTTATTTTGCCTTACAGTCTTGAGGGGAAGCTCCATGACGGCAGGGGAAAGCATGGCATGAGCACAGGCTGGGCATTACCTCTGCCACAGCAGGTGGCAAACAGCAGCAGGAGAGTGAGCTGAACTCTGGCAAGGGGGAGCTGGCTGTAACACCCCTAAGCCTCCTCCAGCAAGGCTTCACCTCTCAAATTGCCACCCACTGGGAACCAAGCATTCAGAACACATGAGTTTATGGGTGACATCTGATTCAAATTAAAGCCCAGGGTCAATGGCTGGAAGATGCAGGTCCCCAGGAGTCTGCTGTCCTGAATAGCACATGGAACTATATTCTCTTAGGGCAGGATTCTGGAGCACTCAGCCCTATTATATTAACCAAAACTTTAAACTCCAGTGAATTCTTTTAGAAAGGGATCAGAAGGGAGGAAGGAGCTGGAGAGATGGCTTAGCAGTTAAGGCGCTGCTTGCCTGCAAAGCCTAAGGACCCATGTTCAACTCTCCAGGTCCCATGTAAGCCAGATGCACAAAGGTGAGGCAAGTGCAAGGTCGCACCTGCCCACTAGGTGGCACAAATGTCTGGAGTTCAATTACAGTGGCTGAGGCCCTGGCATGCCAATTCTCTCCCTCTTGCACACTGTCTATCTTTGTCTTTCTCTGTCTTCCTCTCTCTCTGTCTCGTTCTCTCTAAAATAATAAAAAAGGAAGGAAGGACGGTTTTACAGCAGTGTTAAGCCTGCTCCAAGGCCCCAGATTCTTTTCCTGCTCCATATTTCTTCCCCAAAGAAAGGCTTCCCTCGGGTCACAGAGCCCGGACCACGTTCCTTCAGAAGCTCGCTTGCTCTATGCTGTGTAGTTTTGTTTCTGCCTCCTCTCCCACAGCTCATGCACTCTAGAGGGCAGGGCGATGTGTTCTGTTTTATTCTGCCCTTCCATATGATGACCGTCACCATTCCTATGATCAAATCAGAGTCTGGCCAAAAGATGGCAATTGTCACACAAGATGGGTGTCTATCTGTGGAGGCTATCTGCTCATAGAAACCTGCTGTCTTGGTATAGACAGCTGGGTGAATAAATGGCTCAGACAACCACAGGGAACTAAAGACAAACTCAGGAAATGGATATACAACGCAAACTACTCAAAGCTAGAGAGTAAGACAAATGAGTGTGCATGTGTGTGTCACTGGGAATTGAACCCTAGGTTTTGCACATGTGAGGCAAGTACTCTACCATGGACCATCACACCCTCTCCTAAAAAAAAATAAATAAATAAACTGTAAATGTCAGCACAGAATTACTTGGCAAATCTGGCACACCAACTGGCCTGGCTGACCCATCCCCCCACCTCTTGGCAATTTCACCAGAACAATGGTGGCTGTAGCCCGTTCGCTGTCTGCAATCACACTGGACGAGACGAAAGGACCTGCACCTGCAAGCTCAACTACACCGGAGATGGATTCACCTGCCGTGGCAGCATCTACCAGGTAGCGCCAGACAGCTCCGCAGAGTCACTTCCACGTCCCCAAATGCTCAGAATCCAGGTAGTCAGGGGCATGGGAGAGCTTTGTAAAATATACAACAGCTGGTGGTGCATGCCTTTAATCCCAGCACTCAGGAGGCAGAGGTAGGAGGATCCCCATGAGTTCGAGACCATCCTGAGACTACATAGTGAATTCCAGGTCAGCCTGAGCTATAGTGAGACCGTACCTTGAAAAAAGAAAAAATACATACATACAGCTGCATTACAATGTGAAAGGCTATTTTTATGTACATTGACAATTTTGCTAACCCAAGGGAATTCATTTGACCAGGGAAAAGGAATGATGCCATGATTAACATTGACCCACAGCTCCAGAGTCAGTGCTGTGTGGTGAGTCGTTTATGTGTGGTATGTGCCCGCGTGTGTCCATACTAGACACAGAGGAGGAGGTGATATGATACTGGCAGGTTTCTGCCTATAATACACAGGTATTTGGTTTAAAAGAGGGACCAGAGCATTATGGCTGATTAAATATTCTTTTTTCGAGGTAGGGTCTCGCTCTAGCCCAAGCTGACCTAGAATTTACTCTGTAGTCTCAGGCTGGCCTCGAACTCATAGGGATCCTCCTGCCTCTGCCTCCCAGGTGCTGGGATTAAAGGCATGAGCCACCACTCCCAGCCTGATCAAATATTCTTGCTGTAAAGAAGCCAGATTGGCCATAAACCCATAAGTGATTTTTTTTTTTTTTTTTTTGGTTTTTCGAGGTAGGGTCTCACTCTAGCCCAGGCTGACCTGGAATTCACTATGGAGTCTCAGGGTGGCCTCGAACTCACGGCGATCCTCCTACCTCTGCCTCCCGAGTGCTGGGATTAAAGGCGTGCGCCACCACGCCCGGCTTGAGTGATTTCTTTTAAATATTTCAACTGTGTCTGAAATATTTTTGAAAATCTTTGAGCACTGTTTTTTATTTATTTATTTATTTATTTATTTTAGTTTTTCGAGGTGGGGTCTCACTCTAGCTCAGGCTGACCTGGAATTCACTATGTAGTCTCAGGGTGGCCTTGAACTCACAGCGATCCTCCTACCTCTGCCCCCCAAGTGCTGGGATTAAAGGCATGCGCCACCATGCCCAGCAGTTGAATGCTGTTTTGAAACTCTCTTAATGCTCAGATGCTTTTAGAAATGGCTGGAGCTTCCTTTGGTAAATCAGAGATCCCAGAAAGGTACTGGAACCCAGTGTGCCCACACAGTCATTCTGAGCACCAGTTGTAAGCCCCTCAGCAAGACCACGGAGAGCCATCATCGTGGATTTCCAGTGGGTGATTGTAACCTTAGAAAATTCACCCTGGGCCAGGCGTGGTGGTGCATACCTTTAATCCCAGCACTTGGGAGGAAGAGGTAGAAGGATCATCATGAGTTCGAGGCCTCCCTAAGACTACGTAGTGAATTCCAGGTCAGTCTGGGCTAGAGTGAGACCCTGCCTTGAAAAAACAAAAAGAAAAGAAAAGAAAATTCAACCTGGGACACCTCTGTATTCTTCATCTGTGTTCTTCACAGGCTTAAGTGACATTGCTCTGTCTTGGTTTGCAGGAACTTCCCAAGGACCCCCAAACTTCCCAGTATTTCTTCCAGCTTCAGGTAAGAAACTGTATGTCTGTCTAGCTCTTGACAGCTGGGATTCAGGCTGGGGTGTAGCTCAATAGTACAGTGCTTGTCTAGCATGTGCCCAGACCTGTGTTTGACTCCCAGAACCACAAAGTATAAGTATGTGCCTGTGTGTGTGTATGTGTGTGCACACCAGATCTCAGCCAGATATGGGGTAAAGCCCCAGTCAGGGAGGGTAGAAGAAAGTCTACACCCCCACAAGTCGAGAATCAGCCCTACTGAGTCCAACATATCTAAACACAGAAAGCACAGTATGGAGATGGGGACATGGCTCAGCAGTTAAAGACACTTGCTTGGAAAGCCTGCTGGCCTGGGGTTGATTCCCCAGGACCCATGTAAGCCAGCTGCACAAAGTGGCCCATGCATCTAGAGTTTGTTTGCAATGGCAAGAGGACCTAGTGCACCCATACCCAGGTTCTTTCTCATTCTCAAATATATATACATATGTATTTATTTATTTATTTATTACAAATACATATATATGTATGTATGTATTTATTTATTACAGAAGGTAAGGGCAGAGTCAAGGCTGTGTGGTTCCATTTCTTACACAGGAGCTGACTAGAGTCATGTTCACATCATAACATTCCTACCCATGGTATACTATGTAGATGATGGTGGCCCTGTAAAATTATGACGGAGCTGGCAGTTTCCCATCACCTAATGACATCATCATCACTGCCAGCATCACTTAGTGACATCATAGAATAACACATTACCCACATGCTTGCAGTGAGGGTGGTGTGAACAAGCCTAGGCTAATATGTGTGTTTAGTTCTTCATTTTTAACAAAAATATCTTAAAAGTTTTTTTTAAAAAAATGGAATGAGGATTTGTGATAGAACCATACTTGCTGGTACATGCTTCTGATCTCAGTACTCTGAAGGCTAAGGCAGGAGGATTGCCTAGGCTACATAATAGTAATTCAAGGGCAGCCTGGACTATGTATCAAGACATTGTCTCCAAACTACCAAAAAAAGAAAAAAAAAAAGAATTTTGCACAGCTGTACAATGTGTTTGTGTTTTAAGGTCAATATTATTACAAAAGACAAAAAATTCCCCCAAAAAAGTCAAAGTGGGGCTGGAGAGATGGCTTAGGAGTTAAGGCGCTTTCCTGCTAAGCCTAAAGACCCAGGTTCCATTCCCCAGTACCCACAAAAGCCAGATGCACAGGAGGCGTATGCGCCTGGAGTTCATTTGCAGTGGCTGGAGGCCCTGGTGTGCTCTCTCTCTCTCTCTCTCTCTCTCTCTCTCCCAAATAAAAAAGTGTATAAAGTAAAATAACTACAATAAGCTAAGGTCAACTCATTAATAAATATAGAAAAATGTTTTTTAGGGGCTGGGGATGAAGTTCAATTGGTAGAGTACTTGCCTAGGATGCACACAAGGTTTTTGTTTTTATTGTTGTTGTTGTTGTTTTTTTAATGAATTTAGTGTGAGCTGAGTGCACAGTACTTACAAATTCTATGGTAGTGTAGGGCACTGGCTCATGCCTTCATGCCCATACCCTCTCCCCAGGGCAGCTTCCCGTGCTGCTGCATTCATGGTCAGTGCCTTACTGTGCCTTTTTTATTTTTATGTTTTCAAGGTAGGTTTTCACTGTAGCTCAGGCTGACCTGGACTTTACTATGTAGTTTCAGGGTGGCCATGAACTCACAGCATCCTCCTACCTCTTCCTTCCAAGTACTGGGATTAAAGGCATAAACCCATCTTACTGTACCTTTTTAAAATCATTTTTGAAGATTTTTTTTATTTATTTGCAAGCAGAGAGCGAGAGTAAATTAGAATATGGCTGTGTACCACTTTGTGCATCTGGCTTCATGTGAACACTGGGGAATTGAACCCAGGCTGGCAGGCTTTGCAAGCAAGCACTTTTAGCTGCTGAGCCATCTCCCCAGCTCCTTTTTATCATATTTCTGCTATACATTTTCTATGTTTAGATATGGCAATAAATACCACAATGGGACAGTAGCCTACAGTCATCAGTAGAGCAGTATACTGTACAGGTTGGTGGCCTGGGAGCATTACTGTCATACAGAGTAGGTATGTGGCAGGCTGGACACCTGGGTTTGGGGAAGTGCACTAGAGGTGTTCACACCATGACAAAATTGTCTAAGGATGCATTTCTCAGAATATACCCCATAGTTACGTGATACACAACTGTGTGTGGAAAAACTCCTGTCACATCAGTGGAGAAAAGAAATATTCCTGCACTTTTTGGCTACTTTTCAAAGCTGCGACCACACCCCTTTAAGAGAGGGAAGCGTTACTGTGGCTCATGGTTTCAGAAGGTGTGTTCAGTCCATGGCCTCACTGTGAGGCAGAACGTGATGGCAGTGTGTGACAGAGAGGCTTCTTCCTGGCAGACTGGAAGGATCAGAGCAAGAAACAGTCCCCAGGGACATACTCCTAGTGACCTACTTGCTCCAAATAGCCCCCGCCTCCTCTCTTTCACCACTTCTCTATAACACCCTCAGACTGTGAATCCATCAAGGATTAATCCACTCATTGGGTCAGAGCCCTCTGATCTAATTGTCTCTGGAAACACCATCACAGACAGATATACCCAGAGGTGTGCTGCGCTGTCTCCCAGGTGTCTCTTAATCCAGTCAAGTTGAGAGTCAGGATCAACTATGACACTGAGGCAACTGGTTACAGCTTTTGTAGGTAAAAATATGGAGTATGAGTTTTCTGAATATCATATGTACAAATAAGTTCCAGATGTATTGAAGAATAAAATATGAAAGACTAGAACACACCTTAGTAATCGTATGGTCTTAGGACTGCACGAAGACATTTATGACACTTACGTGGATCACCTTGTTCTGTTCATGCTCGTATGACAGTCCCAACTATGTAACTATGCACATGGAGAAGAGACACCAGGAAAGAAAACTAGAGCCAGAATGTAGCTGAAGGTCCTTCTAGTGGTACTAACAATGGTGATGTTTCTGGCTAGGAGATTTTAGGAGAACACCAGGCTCTGGGTCTAGCTGGTGGGACTCTGAGCAGTCATTATCTTCTCTGTACTATGCTTTCAACATCTTTCATTCAGCCGGGCATTTAATCCCAGCACTCAGGAGGCAGAGGTAGGAGGATCATCGTGAGTTCAAGGCCACCCTGAGACTCCATAGTCAATTCCAGGTCAGACTGGACAAGAGTGAGACCCTACCTTGAAAAAAACAAAACAACAGCAACAACAAAAAAAATCATTCAACCAGCATGTGTTAATTTAACATTAGAAAAAGAATATATGATTCTGATGGCAGGGAATCTGGGTTTGACTTGAATCCAAGACTAGAATACACATCTCCTGTCCCGGCTTTGCTCTGCTCTGACCCTAGTGACTGTCATTTCTTTGAGCCATACCTGTGTATAAGAGAAGCAGTCACTAAGCTGTCTGTGAAGGAGTAACACAGCCCTGCCTTCCTTCCCTGCAGGGGCATGCTATTCGGGACCTGGCTGGACCTGGCCCCTTCACAGTGTTCGCGCCTACATCTGATTCCTTCAATAAGGAGCCCCTGGTGAGCGCAGGGCTGGGGCAGGTGGAGGGGCCTGGGGCCTGGGGCCTGGGGCCAGAGTGCAGTCGGGGACCTTGTACTGGAGCTGACAATGGTGATGTTTCTGTGTTAAAGGTTTTAGGAGACTTAGGTTCAGGCAGAGCTGACCAGCAATAGAAGGGGCTATGGTGTGTACCCAGGTCCCTATCAAGGAATGCAGTCAATGGATTTGTGACACCACTGGCCAGAGACCTTCTAAAGGGCATTTCTAAACAGGGAAGTCTCAAGTGGTCCAAATCCCCACATAGACCAAAAAGAAAAAGAAAGAAGGGAAAGACGGAAGGAAGGAAAGAAGGAAAGAAAGAAAACACAAGCTTTTTACAGCACTGACTTTATGACTGTTTGTATTTTCAAATCCAAGGGGAGATACATCTAAGTCTCTTTCAATACCAAAGGTTTAAATGTAGCCTTACCTCTTCTCCAAGATCCTATGGTGGACCCTGGGAAGGACAGGCCCCCTTGTTCCCCTTGCCTGACCAGCCTCTCCCTGTGCTCCTGACATAAGCCAAGCCTAACCCTCATTTCCCAGAGTGTGGGAAAGAGGAGACCAAAAAGCAGGCTCTGCTAAAAGGCTCCTGCCCCTGGTCCAACCTCCTCCACTTCTTCTGCAGATTAAAGACTGGGACCGGCAGGGCCTCATGGCCCAGGTGCTTCGCTACCATGTGGTCGCTTGTCAACAGCTGCTTCTGGAAAACCTAAAATTGACCCCAAATGCTACCACCCTGCAGGGCGAGCCGATTGCCATTTCTATCTCTCAGGTAAGAGTGGCCTCCTTGGGAAGGTACTGTTCTCCTCAGACCCTCACTGCTCCTCCTCTCTAGAGTGACAACAGTAGTATTAATGACTCACACGTGCCGAGTGATCTCTGTGTGCTATTCTAAGGATTTTAGACACACCGACTCTATTAATAGGAGTTCTCTAGGGGAACAGAACGGATCGAATGAACCTATATTACAAAGGGGATGTATTCAGTCGGCTTACACAACAATGACTATCTGCACACTGGAGAGGCTAAGATCCCAGTAGCTCCGCAGTCCACAGAGGCCAGGTGCCTCCCCAGTCCCAATCTGGAACTGATGGCCTGAAGGATTCCTGGAGAGCCACAGTCTTCAGCCCGTGTTGGAAAACTGAAGAAGTGGTTCCGGTGAACCCTCAGGATGGCAGCAACATGGTAGATGCCAGCAATAGCAAGGGCAGCGGCTACCGCGGCAGGGGTGTGTCCCCCAGGGAGGGTCTTCCCGCCTCCAGGAAATGCCCTCGCAGACCCAGCAGAGAGGCCCGTCTTTTACTTGACTCCTGATATAATCAAGTTGACAAAAGAGGTTAACCGGCACATGGACTTACTCAGTCCCCAACACAACAAAATGTCACTGTCCCCAATTTCCAAATAAGGAAACTGAGCTCTGAGAGTTAGGTAGCATGTTCAAGGTCACGTGGCAAAAAAAAAAAAAGATGGTTGAGCTGGAATTCAAATTCAGAGGCAGTTCAGGACAGGGCCAGCAAAGGGGACAAGCAGAGAGGTGATATTGAGAGCATATATTAAAAAGAAGCTCAAAAAAAAAAAAAAAAAACCAGCCAGGCGTGGTGGTGCACGCCTTTAATCTTAGCATTTGGAAGGCAGAGGTGGGAGAATCACCATGAGGTCGAGGCCACCCTGAGAATACACAGTGAATTCCAGGTCAGCCTAAGCTAGAGTGAAACCCTGCCTAAAAAAAAAAAAAAAAAAAAGAAGCTAAACATGAGCTGTTTGTTCAATTGAAATTTTATTTTATTTTACATTTTACTCAGTCTCTGCAGAGACTGTCAACAATTGCCAACGCTACCTATATTTCAAGTCATCATGCAGGGTATTGGAAAATTTTCAATTAGCAATAATCGCACCTTGGATAAACCTCATTGGCTCCAATACTGCCACTGCTCAAAGCTTCATTGAAATTTTAGAATTACATTGAAATGGTCGTTTTGATTAATTATATATATGCTATGAATTTCTTCAGGTGAATATTACATTCTTAAAAAAATACATTCTTGGGCTAGAAAGATGGCTCAGTGGTTAAAGATGCTTGATTGCAAAGCCTGACAGCCCAGGTTTGGTTCCCCAGGACTCACATGAAGCCAGATGCACAAAGAGGCGCATGCATATGGAGTTTGCATGCAGTGGCAAGAGGCCCTAGTGTGCCCATTCCACCCCCACCCCATGCTTGCAAATAAATAAATGAATTTTTTAATTACATTCTTATATCTGCTTTGTTTTTAATTTCTTTAGGGGGGTTGGTTTTTTGAAGTAGGATCTCACTCTAGCACAGGCTGGTCTGGAATTCACTATGTAGTCTCAGACTAGCCTCTAACTCACAGCAATCCTCCTACCTCACCGTCCTGAGTGCTGGGATTAAAGATGTGCACCACCACACCTGGCTTTGCTTTCTTTGTAAAGTCCTAATGAAAAATGTGCTCAAGTAACCCAGATCTTCAGTCTCTGTCCCTAGTGATCTTACATACTAGAGAAGCAGTCTGTGAGAGGCAATTTCCTGTCATCTCTTGGCTTACTTCTTCAGCTCTGTTTTAATTGATTTCAGGATACAGTGTATATAAATAACAAGGCTAAAATCCTAGCCAGTGATATCATCAGCACTAATGGAGTCATCCACATCATAGACAAATTGCTGTCTCCCCAAGACATGATCATCACCCCCAGAGACACCTATGGAAGGATTGAGGTAGGTAACCTCATGTCCCTCTGCTATCTCAGTTCATCATCTTGAAACACTGGAATTTTCCTGCTTCAATCCCGAGCTATCATGTAAAACCTAGTCAAGTGTTCTTGGGGAGATATAGATAAGCAAGGCCTGTCTGAACTTGATCCATGGATTTTAGCTGGAAACAGTGGTGTGTGCTGATAGTTCTGGCTACTTACATTCCAGAAGTCAAGAGAAACCCTGGACCCCTGGAGTTTGGGGCCAGCCTGCGCAATGCAATGAGATCCTGACTCATCAAAAAAATTACACAACGGGACTGGAGATATGGTTACAAGCGCTTGCTATCCAAGCCTGATGATCAGAGTTTGGACCCCTAGCACCCATATAAAGCCAGTACAAGTAGCACACACACACACACACACACACACACACATCTGTAATCCCAGCATGCCTATGGCAACGGGAGGCAGAGTCAGGAGAATCCCACTGCTCACAAGCTGGCTAGTCCAGCATTTGCAGAAGCAAAATAAGAGGGACCCTATCTCAAAATAAGGTGGAAGGCGAGGACCAACACCCTGAGATTGTCCTGTGACCTTCACACATGCACCATAGCATACGTGCACCCATACATACACACACATCATACACACACACACATATTTGCAAAATAAAAATAAGTCATTTTGTAAGTTTTTCTTTAGTGCTCGCAAGGGCAGATGGCCTACATAGATTTGGAGAAGAAAAGAAAGATAAAGAGATAGAAAGAAAAGGGAGGGAGGGAGGAAAGGAGAAAGGAAATGGATAGATATATAGATAGATAGACAGACAGGTAGATAGATGATAGAGCCTGGAATAAATGGATAGAGGAAGCCATTTAATATTTATTTTATTTTTGTAGTACTAGGATTGAACCTGGCAAATACTTTAATATTTATTATTTAATATTTATTGTATTTTTGAAGTAATAGAATTAAACCTGGCATATACTTGGCAAATGTTCTATCATGGAGCTAAATCACCAGCCTTTTTTTCTTATTTTCTGTTTTGAGATAGAGTATCACTAAGTTTCCCAGACTGGTCTTGAACTCATTCTTTTTTGTTGTTGTTTTTTGGAGGTAGGGTCTCACTCTAGCTCAGGCTGACCTGGAACTCACTATGTAGTTTCAGGGTGGCCTTGATGGTGATCAAGAACCTCTGCCTCCCCAGTGCTGGGATTAAAGGCCTGAGCCACCACACCACAGCTTGAACTCATTCTTGTAGCCTAGGCAGGCTTTTAACTTGTGATCCTCTTTCTTCAACCCCATTGCAGACCTCAGAACCCACTGTATCTACATCTTGCTTATACAAAGGAAAGTTTCCTAAGACATATCTAATATCACCAAATTTCTTGGGAGGCCAGAATATTATTTAAATGTTGTGCAGGTGGGAATGAAGCAGCTCAGAGAATCCTGCAACAGAGGACCCTCTCCCTTTGCCTAAGAGCCATTCTCACTGTAGGAGCCTCTGGAAGTCAGTTCCATGTTTCTGGGATGAACCTCCAAACAAGACACAGTTTATGGGAGGAATAGGATTTATTCCAGGCTTACAGATCCAGTGGAATTTGCATAATGGCAGAAGAAGCTGCCCCCCTTTTCACAGACACAGCCCCACACCAGCACCACAAAGTAAGCAAGGCACACTCAGGCCCAAACAGCAGGGGACCCCAGACAGAGCTCAAGTACTCTGCATACCTTTGGCTGGAATTCACATCCACCCCCAGTGACATCCACCCTAGGGCTAGACCTCAAGATCCACCCACAGTGACACCTCCTCCAGCCAGGCGGCCAGAACTCCGAGCTACAAGCTGTAATAAAAGGTCCTAAGTCTACTGCAGGACATAAATTCAAACTACCGCAGACCCCCTCCCTTCACCAGAGAGCTCTTCTCACTCTCATACCCCTGCAAAATCTACCTCTCCAGACCCTCTACCCAGGGAACCAACTGAGGCGGGACTATAGATATCCCCACCACTGTGCTTCAGAAGGGCTGGTGTCCCTCATGTGACTCCTTTTCACCAACAAATCTTCCACAGTGTGTCTGCTCAGTCAGTCCTATGTCATCTGTGGGGTTCTATCTGCAAGGGAGTTTGGTAAACATAGTGCCTACTTTCCCAGCCCCCATGATGGGGAAAAGCCAACGCAGGAGAGAGCTGCGTGGGTGCTGATGGGCATGAACGGTCCTCCCTGCATTGGGACACTTACCTCCCATGTATTAAGCTGAGCATTTGTTAAACTGCCTGGTGAGCTGTCTGAGGGAAGCACTCATGTCTTTTCTTTCCTTTGCAGCAAAATCTGACGACAGTGGCAATAAACCACGGCTACATCAGGTTCAGCAAGTTAATACAGGTAAAGAAAGCCCAACGGGGGAGGGAGATGATATAGGGGATGAGGAAGAGGATGCCCTGTCTAAGAAAGTTCTGCTTTGGGGCTGGAGAGATGGCTTAACAGTTAAGGCACTTGCCTGCATAGCCAAAGGACCCAGTTCCATTTCCCCAGTACCCACATAAGCCAGATGCACAAGGGGGTGCATATATCTGGAGTTTGTTTGCAGTGGCTAGAGACCCTGGCACAGCCCATCCTCTCTCTAGTGTCTCCTCTCTCTCCTTCCTCCTCTCCTCTCTCTCTCTCTCTCTCTCTCTCTCTCCTTGCAAAGAAAAAAGAAAGAAAGAAAATTCTTCTTTGTTATGGTGGTCTGTGCTTATACCTGTCAGCTGTGGTGGGATTGTTGTAGGTAAGTCCAAACGTTTTTGGACAGCAAAGTCATCTCTGCTGCTCTAGTGTCTCCCAGAGCACAGTCTATTTCTGTATTAGAGAATGCACTCCCCAAATGTTCTGAGTCTTGGACACTCCAGCAAGCTGGTTAGAGATGGAAATTTTAACATGTTCAAAATGAGACCTTGGAAGATGTTTCAGATAAGTAATCTTTGCCCACCTGCCTGCCTCCAAAACTTTATAGTCACCCCATAGCTGTGCACTTCAGTCTGGTGGACGCACACTTTTGGAGTAGCTAGAAAACCTCTCCAGGGTTCAATAAAAGGAGATCATAAAACCTACTTCATAGAGCTGTTGGAATTTTTTTTTATGTCTACAATGTACCCAGGTCACAGAGACTCTCAAAATGATTCTTCCATATTTCTCTTTCAATTTCTTTTGGAGGTACACATGATTTAAAAGTCTATATGCATTCAAGAATATCTCATTATTGTATAGGGTTTGCTTATCAAATAAAACATAAGAAATGTACAAAACTGGTCTTTCAGAAGTTAAAAACATTTTTTTTGTTTTGTTTTGTTTTTGTTTTTGAAGTAGGGTCTCACTCTAGCTCAGGCTGACCTGGAATTCACTCTGTAGTCTCAGGGTGACCTCAAACTCATGGTGATCCTCCTACCTCTGCCTCACAAGTGCTGGGATTAAAGGCGTGTGCCTTAGTTTAATAACTAAGTAGGACTATAAATGTAGTTAGATGTGTACAAGTACCAAGAGGTTCTTTTCTCAAATCCCTGAATTTCTGATTTTCATTTAAATCTGTCAAACTTGCATTTTCTTGTTGAGTAGCAAAGGACTTTTACTTTACACTTTCCTGTGTACCTAAAAAGTATGAACCCTGCATTTCAATGGACTGTATTGCATACTTTTTGCTGAAAACTTTTTCTGTAAACACAATTGCCTTGTTCAGTTTTGTTGTCAACTGACTTCCTATAAGATGCACTATTGATATGCTTTCTGATGAGTGTTGGATAAGAGTGATAAAATAAAGCTTAAAAATAAAAGAATTGCAAAAAAAAAAAAAAGATATTGGCTAAAATCTAAGGGTTTTTCCTACTAACAAAAGCCTGGAGTTTGACTTTCTGGTTTACTTTCTAAGAAATGTGAGTCAGGGGCTGGAGAGATGGCTTAGCAGTTAAGGTACTTGTCTGCAAAGCCAAAAAAGTCAGGTTTGATTGCCCAGGACCCACATAAGCAAGATGCACAAGGTGGCGCATGCATCTGGAGTTCATTTGCAGTGGCTGGATGCCCTGGCATGTCTATTCATCCTCTCTCTTTCTCCACCTCTCTCTCTCTCTCTCCATATATATACCCATACATACATACATACATCTGCCTCTTTCTCTCAAATAAATTTTTAAAAACAGACATGTGAGTCAGAATGTCTGGGATGTAGACTCGCTTCTAGCTGTCTCTCTGGAGCCATTAGTCCTGACCAGCCACAGAGCACAGAGGGGCTGCTCAAAGAGACCCTCCGTCTGCCCACATGATGGGGCCTTGCTGCATGTTGGCATGTGTTCATACCAGCCAGGGGGTGATTTCCTGTGTTTCAGGACTCGGGCTTGCTGAGCGTCATCACCGACCCCATCCACACCCCGGTCACCGTCTTCTGGCCCACGGACCAAGCCCTTCAAGCGCTCCCCCCAGAGCAGCAGGATTTCCTGTTCAACCAAAACAACAGGGACAAGCTGAAGGAGTACCTCAAGTTCCACGTGATCAGAGATTTCATGGTATTTTGCTTAAACACACTCACGAGTGCAAGAATGACCCAAGGAACGATGTAGCCTGGCAGTTTCCCATGTGTCCTCAAGGAAAGGCGGGTGGCCTCAGGTCCTCCAGCCCACGTGTCCCCCTCTAACCACTCAGCTTGGTTCATACTGCAGTACACTTGACCTCATTCTATTTCTTGGATCAACCCCAGTACTAAAGAGCATCATTTCTATCTGTTGTCAGAATGGCAGCTGACAATTGGTCCAAATGGTTTCTCTCTCTCCACCATCCCGAAACTCCTAATTCATCTTGATATAGTCAGCTATTGGCCCTTGGGGAAGAAGCCAGATTATGTAGGAACGAGGCAGCCAGGACTCATGACTCTCCAAGCCGAAGGTCATCTACACCAAGAGGTCCAGTCCCCTAACTTCCCTTCACTCACAATGTCTGCACTGTTTCCTAGAGCTGCATGATAAGTCCCCACATACCGAGTGGCTTGACATAGCGGAACTGTGCTTCCTCACCGTAACGGGCCGGATTCCCGCCAGCAAAGTACCAGCAAGATCACTTTTTCAGGGAGTTCCGAAGGGGCATGTGCTCCCTGAGTTTCTCCTAGTTGCTGATGGTTTCTGGCCATCTTTGGCTGTCTTGCTTTCTAGCTGCACGCCTCCAGTCTGCTTCCATCTTCACATAGCCACCCTCCCCCTTGTCTCCTCATTGGGAATTCTCTTCCTCCTTGTCCGCCTCCTCTGCTTCCTCTGCTGATACCATTCAGAGTGGATGGAGAGCCCTCCAGACTCCTGCATCACCTTCGCTTAGCTAATTCTATCGGAAATGATCTTGCTTCCAAATAAGATCATGTTCTAAGGCCTGGGGTGGGGAATGCAAAAGTTCCATATCGTTTTTTTCTATTTTCTATTTTATGTATTTGATTTTAAACTTTTTATTGACAACTTGCATAATTATAGACAATAAAACATGATAATTACCTCCCCTCCCCCACTTTCCTCTTCACAAATCCACTCTCCGTCATATCCCCTCCCCCTCTCAATTAGTCCTTTTCTCCTATGATGTCAACATCTTTTCCTCCGATTATGAGAGTCTTACATAGCTAGTACCAGATACTGTGAGGTCATGGACATCGAAGCCAATTTGTGTCTGGAAGATTGCATTATAAGCAGTCCTACCCTTTCCTTTGGCTCTTACATTCTTCCCGCCACCTCTTCCACAATAAACTCTGATCTTTAGAAGGTGTGATAGAGATATTTCAGTGCTGAACATTCCTATGTCACCTCTTCTCAGCAGTATGGTGCCTTTTGAGTCACTCTAGTGTTCACTGCCATCTGAAAAGAGAAGCTTCTCTAACCAAAAGTGAGAGTAGCATTAATATATGGGTATGAACATTAACAGACATGCTTACTGGGCAGTTTGGTGAGCATAATACATGCATTTAGCCAAACACCAGCAGGCCCATATAACTTTTTGAGGAGCACAATTCAGGACATAATGGTGCTCTGAGTCTTTTCCCAGTCAAATTCACTCATCCTTTTATTGGCATCATATACCAAGACAGCCTCTTCCAGGATGCCCAGGCATAGATGGGGTAGAAGGATGGTTGAAACCAGCCCAGCTAGCTGAGAGGTTCCCTCAGGAAGGAATGTCTAGCCCTTAAGGCACCCATGGTCATTCTTCCTTTTGATTACATCTACTGCTGCTTTAAACTTGAATTAATGCAACTCAGAAGAAAACTTACACTTGAAAATCGGTTCCCTGGCAAAGCTCCTCACGCCCTTCTTCTGCCCCAGTGTAGGGTAGTGGCATGGCACCCTCTCTCCTGCAGGCTTTGGCTGTGGATCTCCCCAGGGCTGCTTCCTGGAAGACCCTGCAAGGCTCAGAGCTGAGTGTGAAATGCGGAACTGGCAATGACATTGTGAGTGTTATCCCTTCATCCCTGGGAGGAGGGTAGACAGAGGACAGCGAACCACCAACCACTTCCACTTTAAGAGACATCTGTGCCTGTGTTAGTTCCTTTACTCACTGCTATGACCAAATACCTGACCAGAAGCAACAAAAGAAAGGAAAGGGCTTACAGCTTCAAGCAAATACATTTCATCATGGCATGAAAGGCATGGTGGCAGGAGTGGGGAACCAGCTGGTCACATTGCATCCAGTCAAAGGGAGAGAACAAGAAATGGAGCCAAGCTATGAAACCTCAAGGTCAGCCCACAGTGACCTACTTCCTCCAGCAAGGCTCCACCTCCTCCAGGTTCCATCTGCTATCTTCCCAAACAGCACCACCAGCGGGCGGTTGGGGCTGGGGGGAACCAAGTGTTCAAACACACGAGCTTATGGCACATCTCATATTCAAACCACAAGTGTTTTTCCTTCTATGAACAGCAAGTTTGTCCCCTCTCACTGCCTTTAGGAGTAGATATGAAAAACAGAAGGAACCCCAGGCCAGTCCAGGCTCTCGTAACAGATGGCAGGAGCCGCCTGTAGTCATGTTTTGTTGTTCATTCTGAGTCTTGTTATGTTATATGTCCGGGAAGAAGAGAAATTTGAGAAAAATTATTGTATGGTTGAGATGCATTCATATTCTCTTTCTCTCTCTCTCTCTCAGGGTGAGCTCTTTCTCAATGACCAAATGTGTAGGATCGTACAGCGAGGGCTGTTGTTTGACCGTGGCATGGCCTATGGCATTGACTGTCTACTGATGGATCCCACCCTGGGAGGCCACTGTGACACATTTACTACCTTCAGTGTTTCGGTCAGTCCTAAATTACTACTGCAGTAAAAGACCCTGCGGCCAAGGACCAGTCTTTGAGATATGGCATGGGCCCTGATGTGAAACAGAGGCAGGTCACAGTGAGACCAGACCCAAGAGACCTAAGGGCCCAAATCAAAGCATCTGCCTAGCCAGACACACCTGAATATTTTTGCTTATCCACACCCATCCATCCATTCATTCCTCATCCCTAAGGGAACTGTTCTTTGATTACTGTTGCAGTTGCATTCTCAATGCTGGGACAAAACATCGAACCAGCAGTAGCTGATGGGAAGAAAGGATTTATTTTGACTTACAGTTTCAAGGGGAAGTGTTATCATGGTGAGGAAAGCAGAGCAGAGCAGGCAGCCAGGACGTCACATCTTGTCACCACAGAGGGAAGAAAGTGGTCAGAGTAAGCTAGAGTAATAAACTGCAATGTCTGCCCCAATGGCACACCTACTCCAGCAAGGCTCCACCTCCCAAAGGCTCCACAACTTTTCTAAATTGCCACTTGCTGGGACCAAGTACTCAAAATACATAAGGATATGGGAAATATTTTACATTTGACTGTGGGACATTTATTATGGCATTCATTTTCAAATAAATTTATCCACTTATCCTTTCAATTAACAGTTTTTGAGCTCCTGATAGATTAAGTCATATAAAAAGACATCCTGGACAATATAGGGCCTATCAAATGGCAATTTTAGGGTTAGAGAGATGGCTTAACGGTTAAGGCACTTGCCTGCAAAGCCAAAGGACCCAGGGTTCTATTCCCAGGACCCACATAAGCCAGATACACAAGATGATGCATGTGTCTGGAGTTTGCAGTGGCTAGAGGCCCTAGTGTGTCCTTTCTCTATCTGCCTCTATCTCTCTCTCAAAGAAATAAATTAAAATTAAAATTAAAATTAAAAATAGCAATTTCATATGGTTCAGTCTACTATCATAGGTCCCATGCACCTCCATTCATGTAACCATTCATTCATTTTGCAACACTGACAGGGCAAAGGTTGAGCATTTTCACTCACTCTTCCATCCAGTGCCACTTGCTGAGAACCCCTTTGAGTTGACCTGCTCAGTGCCTATATTACCCTGAAGTAATTCAGTAGTGGGAGGAGAAGTTATCATCAATTCCACTGTGTAGCTTTGGAACACAGTCTCAAAGAGTGGAAGTGATTTTACACAGCAGAGTTTGTTTACCTGCTATCTCATAGTCATTTAACAAATATTCCAGGTTGAGTGTGGTAGTACACACCTTTTAATCCCAGCACTCAAGAAGCAGAGGATCATTGTGAGTTCAAGGCCAGCCTGGGACTACAGAATGAGTTTAGGTCAGCCTGGGATAGTGTGAGACCCTACCTCAAAAACAACAATAAGGCCAGGCATGGTGGCGCACGCCTTTAATCCCAGCACTTGGGAGGCAGAGGTAGGAGGATCACCGTGAGTTCGAGGCCACCCTGAGACTACATAGTGAATTCCAGGTCAGCCTGGGCTCTAGTAAAACCCTACCTTGAAAAAAAAAAAAAAGAATAAATGAATAAAGCCATACTGCTAGAATAACAGCCACAGTACGAGATGCAAACAATTGTCTTTTCTGTTTTAGCCTCCTGAACTTCCCTCCAAAATATATTTATACACAGGTTTTCTTCAGATAATTAGTTTCCCTTGCCAATTCCCTAAATGTCAAATGGCAGCAATAATTATTGTCCCTACTTTATGCACCATAAGACCTAGGCTCAGAGAGCATAAGTGATTGGCCAAAGTGGAATTATACTTGTGTCTTATCTCTTACTATGGCAACGTGTGGCTGGTTATCATACTGCTCTGGGCCACCTTTGTGCAGCAGGGAGCTTCTTTCAAAAAGCTAAGCCACCTGGGCTAAAGTGAGACCCTACCTCGAAAAACCAAAGAAAAAAATCTAAGCCAAAAAATTGAGAAGCCAAGACAGACCTTTGGAATTCTCCATGACAAACTTGCAGCATTTGTTTGTATATTCCCACTCATAGCCTGATCTTAATCAAGATTAAGTTAATTAGCCCATGCAGACATTAACCAGGGGCTATCCTTGTGATTTCCAATATTCTTGATATTAAAGTTTCTTTTCTTGCACACTAGGGAGAATGTGGGAGCTGTATCAACACTCCCAGATGCCCAACATGGAGCAAACCAAAGGTAATTGTGAACACTGTCATAATGTTTAGTGAGCATAGGATGTTTCCATCTCAGACCTCAGTCTTCTGGTGGGTGAGTGTATGTGTGCATGCTGGGGGGGGGGGATCCTGTGGGAGTGATGTGCAAGTGTAAATTATGCCATTCTTTTGACAACTGTGCCCGTGGAGTAAGAAATGAACATTATCAGTGTCAGCTCGGACAACATGCAAACCTACTGCCCAACCTTTAAGAACTATCTAGAGAAGTCATGGAATTATAGACCTAGAAGAAAGCTCAAAGACTGAAAAAAAAATAAATTAAAAGATCTTGAAAAACAAAAACAAAAAAAAAATGTTTAAAAAGCTTGGTGTTAAACCAGGCATGATGGTGCACGCCTTTAATCCCAGCACTTGAGAGGCAGAGGTAGGAGGATCACCATGAGTTTGAGGCCACCCTGAGAAGATATAGTGAATTCCAAGTCAACCTGAGCTAGAGCGAGACCCTACCTCAAAAAGCCAGATGGCTTAGCGGTTAAGCGCTTGCCTGTGAAGCCTAAGGACCCCAGTTCAAGGCTGGATTCCCCAGGACCCACGTTAGCCAGATGCACAGGGGGGCGCACATGTCTGGAGTTCATTTGCAGTGGCTGGAGGCCCTGGCATGCCCATTCTCTCTCTCCCTCTCTCTCTCTGCTTCTCTCTCTGTCTGTGTGTCACTCTCAAATAAATAAATTTTTGAAAAAAGCTCAGTGTGGTGGCGCATGTCTTTAATCCCAGCACTCAGGAGGGAGGCAGAGGTAGGAGGATTGCCATGAATTCGAGGCCACCCTAAAACTACATAGTGAATTCCAGGTCAGCCTGGGCTAGAGTGAGGCCCTATCTCAAAATAATAATAATAGAAAGAAAATAAAAGAAAAATAATGGCCAAATCATGTAGGCTGCTGTGTACTGGGCCCTATATTATCTCTATTCCTCATTATACCACTGCAGGAAGCTAGTTTTACCCCCACTTTACTAATGAGTCTCAGAGAAAGCAAGCAATCAGCGCCAAAAGCTATGTAGTTAAATCAGTCAGTCTTGGAATCCACAGGTATGGGGTCAGAATCCAGTAAGCTGTGTTACAGGCAAATGTATGACCTAAACATTTTACCTCTGCAAAACAAAGAATAGCAATTCTCTACATGGTTAAGAAAAACAGTTAAATTTAAAATGAGGATATGCTTAAATTTTAAAATAAAAAATTGTAATTAAAAATGAGGATGGAAAAAAAAAATGAGGATGGAGCCAGGTATGGTGGCGCATGCCTTTAATCCCAGCACTCGGGAAGCAGAGATAGGAGGATCACTGTGAGTTCGAGGCCACCCTGAAACCACATAGTAAATTCCAGGTCAGCCTGGGTTAGAGTGAGACCCTACCTAAAAAAAAAAAAAAAAAAAAAAAAAAGGACGTGGAGACGGTCGTGGTGGCTCTACCTCAAATAAATAAATAAATGAAGAGTATACATTTACATTTGTGACTGGAACATACTAAGTGCTCATGAAATATGGGGGTGTTATTATTGCTTGTTCCATAGTGAAAGGCCTAGATTGTAGCTAGATGGCAGAGATGGTAGCGTGCATCCTCATCACCACACAGTCAAAACCAATCCCTCAATATGAAATGTAACGCACACCCTCCTTGCTGTGGATGTGCATGATGGAAGCTCTCTCTCCCCCGCCCCCTCTCTAGGCAATCATGCCTTTTGCAAGCAGCTCCAAGGGTCTGAGCTCTAGCTCTGTCCTTCCCTCTCTCCCCACCCTTGGCCAATCTCCAGGAACACCGATTTTGGATCTGAGCAGTACCGAGAATCTCCACTGGGGGCAGACGAGAGCTCTAGCCCAGCCCTGGAGCATCTCGCCTACAGCATCTCCCTGGTCTTCCTAGGGTGTGAAGCGGAAGTGTCTCTACCATCTGCTGCCCTACAGGAGGAACCTGGAAGGCTGCCAGCAGCAGTGCTCCCTGGTCATCCAGATCCCCAGGTGCTGCAAGGGCTACTTCCTGCCAGACTGTCAGGGTGAGGGCGCCCCTTCCTCCTCGCGATTTTGAAGGGTGTGGGAGCTCTCTGTGCAGCTTCTAAAAGAACCCAAGTCCCAAGGAGGCGGGGAAATGCCAGCTTCCCCGTTCCTGGGCTCCAGAGAAGCACTCGGAAGAGTTGTGTGTCTGTCTTTCCTCCTGCCTTATTCATTTGGTATATTTTGTATTCTACTGAGTTGGGATCCTACCGCACAGGTATTTTGCATCTGATTTCTTGTTTGACATTAGAATACAACAACAAGCCTGCCATCCCCGCTACTTGGGAGGCTGAGGGAGAAGGATCATAAGCTTAAAGCCTGCCTAAACTACAGAGTGAGTTCAAGGCCATCCTGGGCAACTTAGTGAGACCCTGTCTCAAAATAAGAGGACTGGAGATGCAGCTCAGTGGTAGATGGTTTGCCTTGCATACATGAGGCCCTGGGTTCAATTCCCACTACTACAAATAATAATAATAATAATAATAATAATAATAAATTTAGAACACAGACACCACCTGTGGTGCTAACAGCATTCGAGTATTTAATTCTTGATGCTAATTCAGTGTCCACAATATTGATAAGAATGCCTTTGTAAGCATTTTGACATGATTATATCTTTGAGAGATGATATACTGATATATGTGGGCCATGATTTGCTTTGAGTGTCTGGTTACAGGGTGTATAGCTTTGTCCTCCCTCTTTTGGCTCCTTGCCAAGGGGTATTTGGGTCCATCTTGAAACTCTGTGTCTCGATACGACTTCTAATGCATTACAAATGCATCAGTGTACCAGAGGCCTACAAGGCACATCCCATCTAGCACACATGGTGTGTAGGCACATTATTGAGTGCTACTTCCCACACGTTTCAGTATATGGTCCTAATAGCAACGCATGGAGAGCAGCATGCACTGCCGACTCCCTATACTGGATGAGAACTGGAAGCGTGCAGAGGCTAAGAAGCCAGCGCAAGGTCCCACTGATGGCAGAAGCCATGCCTTTCACTGCCGTGGGGATGCCACTCATGGTGACCTAGTCCAGAGCATGCCAGGATGAATCCACACAGGCTTCCAGCCTCCATCACTACCACTCAGACCACCAGTAAAAACCATCATCAGGGGTCTGGAAAAATGGCTTAGCATTTAAAGCATTTGCCTGCAAAGCCGAAGGATCCTAGTTCGATTCTCCAGAACCCACATAAGCCAGAGCACAAGGGGTGCAAGCATCTGGAGTTCATTTGCAGTGGCTGGAGGCCCTGGCAAGCCCATTCTCTCTCTCTCTCTCTCTCTCCCCCTCTCCCTCTTTCTCTCTTTCAAATAAATAAACAAAATATATTTTTTTTAAAAAATCATTATCAGGGGCTGGGAAGGTGGCTCAGTTGGTAAACTGCTTGCCACTTAAGCATGAAGACCTGAGTTCAGATCCCTGTATTCACATAAAGTACGGGTAGATGGTAGAATATACCTATAATCCCAGTACTAGGAAGGTGGGGACAGGAAAGTCCCTGGAACTTGCTGGCTAGCTTGTCTAGCCAAATCAGTGAGTGAGTTCTCGGTTCAATGAGAAACCCTGTCTTAAAAAAAAAACAAGGTGGAGTTCAACTGAAGAGGACCCCCAATATCAGCCTCTGTCTTCTACATGCACAAATACCTGCACATACATGTACCCCACACACACACACACATACATGTACACCAAAAACATCACTGTCATCCCTTAAATGTGCTCACTCCGGTGGATTTCTAACATATTCTCAGTTATGCCTCATTTGATCCTCATGTTAATAATGTGGTGTAGGTCAAGCTGTCACTGTGTCATTATGATCATTGTCATCACCACCATAGTCTCGAGCTCAGCAACCCAGAAAGCTCAGAGCATATTCCTCACTCAGCCCAAGACTACTGGAGCCTCGGTCTCCTGACCCCCAATTATAGTGCACAGTTTAGTCTATGACCTGCCAAGTTACCATCAGATCAGACACGTGATACTCATATTCCAAAGGCCAGTGACTTGTTCTAAATATCCACTAGCACATGTCAGTATCCACAGCATGATTTACAAGGTGCTGAGCTGCCCCAGGGCTGGGAAACCGTGTGATCACTACTGTTTCATCTCTTACAGCCTGCCCTGGAGGACCAGATACCCCATGCAATAACCGGGGCATCTGCCACAATCAGTACTCGGCCGCGGGACAGTGCCAATGCAACACTGGCTTCAATGGGACGGCCTGTGAGCTGTGCTGGCCAGGGAGATACGGGCCTGACTGTCAGCGTATGTGCCACCTCCCTGTGCTAGCCTCTCGGCCTGTCCTCATCTATGTATCCACCTGAGCTGGGAGCATCCACCTTCCTCTTTCCACCCACTTCCTCCCTGCCCGCTTCTGTGCCCTTGTCCCCTCCTTGGTTGGATTCCCAGTTTTCATCCCTCAAAAGAGCCTCATCTCTAGAATTGAACATCACAGCCCATAGAGCCACCAAGGATGGCTGAACAATACTCAGTCACAAGTCACTCAGCCCATATATGTTGATAACTGACATTTATTGAGTGCCTACTGCATACCAGGTACATATGGTTTTCCATTTCATTGTTTTGAGGTAGGAACTATTGTTAACAAAGAAACCAAGACAGGAAGAGCTGCAATTGGCAGCCAGTGAAAGATGGTAAAAGAGAAGTGTTGGACACGGATGAGAAAGGGTACCCTGGCTACCCATGACAGACGTACCACAGGAGAGGTAGTGCAGGAGCAGGACCACCACTGGGAAAGCAGAAGTAGCCACGGATCAGGGCTGGTGCTGGTGGAGAGGGGCTGGCACGGCCAGGCTAGAGGTGACGAGAAGTGCTGGTGGAGAGGGGCTGGCACGGCCAGGCTAGAGGTGACGAGAAGTGCTGGTGGAGAGGGGCTGGCACGGCCAGGCTAGAGGTGACGAGAAGTGGTAGGACCAGTGTGTACTTTTTAATTCTATTTTAAGTAGGTTTCTCCATGAGGAGAATCCTAATTAGACTTCCTTCCCCATCTGTTGCATGCCTCATGACACTGTCCTTCTGTGATTATAACATCCATGGCATTTATCATCACTTGTTCAAGATCTGGTTAGGCCTAGACTCCATGCCCCACACAAACAGGGCCCTGCTACCTCATGATTGTCCTGTGCCCTGTTGCATAGCAGTGACTGCCCATGGATAAGGTATTTGTTTTTGAATGTTTGAGAACACAGCTGGCTGAATGGCTGTGGCAGAAGTGTGGTAGCCCCTGCGCCAAGCACTGCAGCAGGCGGGCTGGATTACCGGGCACTCTATTTCTATTACAGCCTGCGGCTGCTCAGAGCATGGACAGTGTGACGATGGCATCACAGGCTCTGGACAGTGCTTCTGTGAAAGCGGATGGACCGGCCACTTCTGTGACACCCAGACAGGTCTGTTGGGAAAATGGTCAGCGACTGGCTGTGCCCAGCTACAGGGGACCCTATCAAAGGATTCCAAATGAGATTACAATCTTCCAGTATAGAGGATCCTATTGAAGGGGTCCAAGTGAGGTTGGGATCTGAGTGATATTCTTAAAAAGAAAAATCCAGGTGCGGTTGTACATGCCTTTAATCCCAGCACTGAAGAGGCCAAGGTAGGAGGTTCACTGTGAGGCTACATAGTGAATTCCAGGTCAGCCTGGGCTAAAGCAAGACCCAACATTAAAAAAAAAAGAAAAGAAAAAAGTGGCTGAAGAGATGGCTTAATGCTTAAGGTGCTTGCCTGCAAAGCCTAAGAACTCGTGTTCAAATCTCCAGGTCCCTTGCAGCAGACACACAGTGATGCAAGTGCACAATGTTGCACATGCGCACAAAGGGGCACATGCATCAGGAGTTCATTCACAGCAGGCTGAAGGTCCTGACGTGCCCATCCTCTCTCTCTCTCTCAAAAAAGAAAGAAAGAAAGAAAGAAAGAAAGAAAGAAAGAAAGGAAGGAAAAATAGAGAGACTAACCAGGTATTTCTATTTCTACCTAAAAGCCATGATGTCAGTTGTGGCCCTGGTTGTTGAGTCAGTAGGTTGTTGAATGGGAGAAAAACTAGGTGAAAAGATTTCACTCAGACCCATGAAACCAGCGTGTCTCCCAGAATCACATAATCATGCAAGAAGGGAGCCTCATTATGGTGGCTGTCAGGCCCAGATGTATACTGACACAGACATCAGTGGGGTCAGGAGAAATTCAGTCTGTGGAGTCTCAAGACCAGGACATGCCCTGACCTCGCTACTTATCTGGTGACTACTAGCCTTAGGCATCCCATCCTCTTGGAGCATGTCTGTAACAAGAAGCACCTGTTACACACTTTGCATCAGGAGGGTTGGTGTGATGGTCTGAGATTGTACCGTTGAAGTGGCCAGTGTCTGAATCCACTATATCAAACACAGGAGCTTCCGTTAGCATTGTCATTACTGCACCATCATGATCTTGATCCTTTCTGGACTTTTCTAAGGCTTCCTTCAAATCCCACTCCCCATGTGCTAGAAGGCCTGTGATGTAAGTGTAAATAAGTGGCATTTCTTCCTGCCTGCTCGGCTCTTCCATGGGCGTCAGCCCCCAGCTTCAGGCTGCTTCCGCACGGCACAGCCCTGTCTGAGCCTGTCACCAAACTTCCAGCTTCTCCGCAGCTCAGCAGTGCCCTTGGAAAGCAGTGACATTTCTCCTCCAGTGTCCATCTCCACCGGGAACCCTGTGTCCTTAAGGCCGGAGGAGCTTATCTGCTAAGTTCTTCCCTCCCAGCACATTTAGAGGGGAACATTTTAATTGGTTGCCCTCAGTGTTAACACTCACGTATCGTAATCTGAGCCACCTTGTAGATAATAAAAGGGCTAATTCTGGAATCAAATCCCCCATCCTCCTGCAGGGGATCCTTCCTGGGTGTCTAGGAAATATCTGAAAAAGAGTCCTAGGAATACTGCATAGGTGAGGCCAACTCTTCACACCCAGGCACAGGGTGAAAGGTGATCTCTTTCCTTGCAGCTGTGCCCCCAGTGTGCATGCCTCCCTGTTCTGTGCACGCCACCTGTATGGAGAACAACACGTGTGAGTGTAACCTGAATTACGAAGGTGACGGGATTACATGCACAGGTGAGTCCCCTCTGTGCCCTCGTGAAAGCAGCACAGCACAGGAGAGGACCAGGGTGTGGTCACAGTGGCTGGCTCCATCCTGGCCTCTATTTCTTGCCTGGGCCTCAACAGTGCCTACACTGTCTAGGACTCAGTTTCCTTAGGGGGTTTCCTCACAGTTGCCCTGCCCACCTCTCAGGCCATGGCTTTAAAATTGCTTTGCAAAACTGATGTCCTTTTATTTTTGTAATATTATTTATTTATGTAAGAAAGAGAGAGAGAGGGCTGGAGAGATGGCTTAGCAGTTAATCGCTTGCCTGTGAAGTGTAATGACCCCAGTTCAAGGCTCAATTCCCCAGGACCCATATAAGCAAGATGCACAATGTGACACATGCATCTGGAGTTCGTTTGTAGTGGCTGGAGGCCCTGGTGCACTCATCCTGTGTCTCTGTCTGCCTCTTTCTCTGTATGTCTGTCACTCTCAAATAAATAAATAAAAATAAACAATTTTTTTAAAAAAGAATTATCTTTTAAGAAACAAAAGAGAGAGAGAACATGGGTACACTTTGGGATCTGACTTTATGTGGGTACTGGGGAACTGAACCTGGGCTGGCAGGCTTTGCAAGCAAGTGCCTTTAGCCACTAAGATATCTTCCCAGCCTCTATTATAATATTCTCAACTAAAACAATCAGTCTTATTTTTTGAAAAATCATATAATGCACTACAGAGCTGGAGAGATGGTGTGCCCATAGTCTCTCTGTGTGTCTGTCTGTATCTCTCTCTCTCTCTCTCTCTCTCTCTCTGTGCCCCTCTGCTTGCAAATAAGTAAATAATTGTTTTTAAAAAACCAGGCATGAGCACACACCTTTTTTTTTCTTTATTAGTTAGTTCTGTATTCAGCAAATACAGTCAGTTTGGTACCATTATTAGGCTCATCCATGACCTACCCCCTCCCCTTGGCCCCTCCTTGTTGAGGTATATGGGTCATGCATTGTGGAGTTAGCCCACAGTTATGGGTAAGCTAAATGTCTCTGCATATCATGACCCAACATGTGGCTCTGACATTCTTTCCGCCCCCTCTTCCGCAAAATTTCCCTGAGCCATGTTGGGTTCATTTTTGGTCTGCTTCAGTGATGAGGTGTTGGGGGCCTCTGAGGCTCTGGCTCTCTGATTTGGTGGGAGTTGATTTTTCTCTGTGCTGAACTCCTTCCCCCTTGTGCTGGTATCCGGTTCATCAGGACGAGCACACACCTTTAATCCCAGCACTCAGGAGGCTAAGGTATGAGGCTTGATATGAGTTTAAGGCCAACCTGAGACTACATAGTGAATTCCAGGTCAGCCTGGGCTAGTGTGAGAAAACTCTACCATGAAAAACATAAAGAAAGAAAGTGTACTACAGTGTTTAAAAAAAAAAAAAGAGGGCTGGAGAGATGGCTCAGCAATTAAAGATGCTTGCTTGCAAAGCCTGATGGCTCAGGTTCAATTCCCCAGGACCCATGTAAAGCCAAATGCACAAAGTGGCACATGCATCTGGAGTTTGTTCTCAGTAGCAAGAGGCCCTAGTGTGCTCATTCATTTTCTCTCTCTCTCTCTCTCTCTCTCTCTCTCTCTCATCTCTTAAATAAAAATAAATATTTTTTTAAAGTTAAAACCTACACATAACACATACCGGCCTTGAGTGAGAACCACTGTGAATATTGCAAATCTGTCAGTACTAGGACTGAATCCACAGCCTTTATTTCACACGCTAGCAAGCACTCTGTATCACAGAGCTACACCCAGCACCAGCACCGTCTATCTACAGCAGGTTGGCCAAACAGAGTCCCAAGTGAACAGTGAAGAAACAAAGTACACGTTTGTTCCGTCTTGCCTAACAGTGTGGAGGGAGGCCTTCAGAGCTAACACTGAATTTCACCATGAAGCATCATCTGTGGTCCCACATCTTACTATTTTTTAGCTCTGCTGTCACTTAGCTTGAGTGGCCTAAGACGGCTCCTGCCATAGCACAACCCATGCAGTAGGATGGAGGAGGGAGAGGAAGGAGGCAAGCCTTCACCCCTTTAAGAATACCACCCACAAAATTGCTGAAAATTAGATCTGCTCCTGTCCCATTTGCTCACACTCATTGTCTGTCATACCTAGCAGCAAAAGAGCCAGGAAATGTGTCTTGTTGGGAAACCCAGAGCAAAATCCCATCTGAAACACTGTTTGCCACAGGAAAAAAAAATACACTTGGGGGGAAAGTGATCAGTCTCAGCCATGTGTATTTTCTCATGTTTTCCTTGATTAGAGACTCCACAGAGATATACGATTTCTTTAAAAATAGATTTGCCGTTCCTGCTATTTGGGTTTTTTGTTTCGTTGTGCTGTGTTGTATCCTGGTTTTTTGTTGTTTGTTTTTTGTTTTTGTTTTTGTTTTTGTTTTTGAGGTAGGGTCTCGCTCTATCCCAGGCTGACTTGGAATTCACTACGTACTCTTGGGGTGGCCTCAAATTCACAAGGATCCTCCTACCTGTGCCTCCCAAGTGCTGGAATTAAAGGCGTGCACCACCACACCCTCCTATTTCTACTGTTTTATGGCCTAATGCAAGGCATTCTGGAAGTGGGTCAGTACTCCACAATGCCAGAAAAGATGCAGCTCCCTCACTACCCTGCCGCGCTTACGGGGAGGCTCTGTGCACTCAGGTGAATTCTCTCAGGGTCTCCAGTAGCTACCATGACTCCATTCTCAGTTGAAATGTGGGGCTGATAAAAACAAAGGTCCTGCGTTGGAGAGATGGATTAACAGTTAAGGCGCTTGCCTGCAAAACCTAAGGACCCAGGTTCAATTCCCCAGTATGCATGTAAGCCAGATGCACATGGTGGCACACGTGTGTGGAGATCATTTGCCATGACTAGAGGCCTTGGCACATACCCATTCTCTCTTTCTCTACCTGCCTCCCTCTCTCTCTTTCTTCTCTCTCTCTCTCAAATAAAATAAAAATATAATAAAATATTTTAAAAGCCAGGTGTGGTGGCGCACACCTTTAATCCCAGCACTCAGGAGGCAGAGGTAGAAGGATCACTGTGAGTTCAAGGCCACCCTGAGACTACATAGTGAATTCCAGGTCAGCATGAGCTAGAGTGAGACTCTACCTCAAAAAAACCAATAAATAAACCGGGCGTGGTGGCACACGCCTTTAATCCCAGCACTCGGGAGGCAGAGGTAGGAGGATCGCCGTGAGTTCGAGGCCACCCTGAGAATGCAGAGTGAATTCCAGGTCAGCATGAGCTAGAGTGAGACTCTACCTCAAAAAAACAATAAATAAGCCGGGCGTGGTGGCACACACCTTTAATCCCAGCACTCGGGAGGCAGAGGTAGGAGGATCGCCGTGAGTTCAAGGCCACCCTGAGACTACATAGTGAATTCCAGGTCAGCATGAGCTAGAGTGAGACTCTACCTCAAAAAACCAATAAATAAACTGGGCGTGGTGGCACACGCCTTTAATCCCAGCACTCGGGAGGCAGAGGTAGGAGGATCGCCGTGAGTTCGAGGCCACCCTGAGACTACATAGTGAATTCCAGGTCAACCTGAGCTAGAGTGAGACCCTACCTCAAAAAACCAAAAAAAAAAAAAAAAAAAAAAAAAAAATTTAAAAAAACAATAAATAAATAAATGAAATAATAATTTTTTAAAAATGTCCTAAGAGCCAATACAACACAATGGGGCCAAACTATCCTGGGTTTAAATCTCAGCCCTACCATACTAGCTGCTTACCTTTGGCGGGTCAGGCAAGCTCTCTGAGACTCCTCTGTAGAATAGGGTTGGTGATGTCTACCTCACAAGGTGTCCCATGTTGCACTAAACACACATCAAAAACCCAAAACTAAGCCGGGCGTGGTGGCGCACGCCTTTAATCCCAGCACTCGGGAGGCAGAGGTAGGAGGATCACCATGAGTTCAAGGCCACCCTGAGACTCCGTAGTGAATTCCAGGTCAGCCTGGGCTAGAGTGAAACCCTACCTTGAAAAACCAAAAAAAAAAAAAAAAAAAAAAACCCAAAACTCAGGTTGGGCACAGTGATGTACACCTTTAATCCCAGCACTTGGGAGGCAGAGGTAGGAGGACACTGAGAGTTCTAGGCCAGCCTAGAACTACAGAGTGAGCTCCAGGTGAGCCTGGGCTAGAGAGAGACCCTACCTCAAAAAAAAAGTTCCCGAAAAAGTAACCAAACTCATGCTGAATATGATTACTAAAGTGCTCCTATAAATATGTGACAAGGAGTCACCAGGCCTGGTTTGTTAGGGCTTCACAAGAACATAGTGTTATAAAGACTAGCAGAGAGGGCACACCTGGGCGGAGCCATCTACCCACCACCATGGCCTCCAGGGCACTGCGCAGGGCTGACAGAGCATCCCAAGCAGTCGCACAAGGATCCCTCTCCCCTGATCTTGCAGTTGTGGATTTCTGCAAACAGAACAACGGGGGCTGTGCAAAGGCTGCCACGTGCTCCCAGAAGGGCACAGTAGTGTCCTGCAGCTGCCAGAAGGGCTACCAGGGTGACGGCCGCAGCTGCACGGAGATAGACCCCTGTGCAGATGGCCTCAACGGCGGATGTCATGAGCATGCCACCTGCAGGATGACCGGCCGGGTGAGTCACGCATGCTTTCCTGGGGACATCTGGGAGAACACTTCATTAGGCTGTGTTCAGTCTGGCTTCCTCGCTTGACTGACTTCTGCCTCCCCTTCCAGCCTCTTCTCTACTTTCCTCCCTTCTCAGTCTACTTCCTGTCAAAGGCCTGTGGGCCAAATGCAGCTTGTCGTTCTCAGCTAAAAAAGCGCATCAGTGAGGTCTGGAGAGATGGCTTAGTGGTTAAGCGCTTGCCTGTGAAGCCTAAGGACCCTGATTCGAGGCTCAATTCCCCAAGACCCACGTTAGCCAGATGCACAAGGGGGCGCACGTATCTGGTATTCATTTGCAGTGGCTGGAGACCCTGGCATGCCCATTCTCTCTCTCTCTTTCTCTCTCTCTCTCTCTCCTCTCTCTCTCTCTCTCTGTCACTCTCAAATAAATAAATAAAAGTAAGCAAAAAATAATTTTCTAAGGCACATCAGTGGAAAATCTAATGAGACCCACATAAGGTCCACTGCTTAGTTCCTAGGAATATTGGTAACATTATTTATTTTTTTACTTTTGACCAATGTTCTATGGCTAGATAAGGTGTTCATATTAAGAAAGACTAGCCAGGCATGTGACACATGCCTTAATATCAGCACTTGGGAGGCAGAGGTAGGTGGATTGAGGAGAGTTAAAGGTCACCCTGAGACTACATAGTGAATTCTAGGTCAGCCTGGGCTAGAGCGAGACCCTACTTCAAAAAAGCAAAATAAAAGGAAGGAAGAAAACTGGTGGATCATAGCAGGCAATTCTCTCTTGCTATCTTTGCAACTTTCCTGTAAGTCTAAAATTATTCAAAAATAAACAGTTTGGTAAGCCAGGTGTGGTGACACATGCCTTTAATTCCAGCACTCAGGAGGCAGAGGTAGAAGGATCACCGTGAGTTCAAGGCCACCCTGAGACTACATAGTGAATTCCAGGTCAGCCTGAGCTACAGCGAGACCCTACCTCAAAAAAAAAAAAAAATCAACAGTTTGTTAAAACAAAAAATTGATGAGTGGCATAAAAACTGACAGTCCCTCACGTCTCCCTAGAGCCAACTTATCTGCCATTGGTGTGTTGGGAAGGTGATGCCCAGCTGGTCACAAACACAGTCCCAGAGTCAGTCAGCCTCTGAGACTTAGCTCAAGGACATATAGGCCCTGAGGCCTGAGCCTGGTACTTCACGTCTCTGGTCCTCAGTTTCCTCACGTGAAGAGGCCCTAGTAGCTGAGGCATCCTGGGGTCATGGAGGTTAGGTGAGGTTGTTCGTTGACTTGGCCAGTGGTCCCAAAGCACCTACACTGGGCTGCTGCGGGCGCCAGGGAGACAACAAAGCAACGACAGACAGAGAGAGCCCACATTCCAGGTCTGTGCACAAGGACAGGGAAGGGCAGCGCTTGGTGCAAAAACAAATTCAAGGACCCTGGCAGAGAGCACGAGAACTGAGAGCAAGCAGACATGTGCTGGAAGGGACGGCAAGAGCTGCTTTCCTTTTTCTTTTTCTTTTTCTTCTTCTTTTTTTTTTTTTTTTTTTTTTGTTTGTTTTATTTTTTGGGGTTTTCAAGGTAGGATCTCCCTCCAGCCCAGGCTGACATGGCATTCACTCTGTAGTCTCAGGGTGGCCTCGAACTCACAGCGATCCTCCTACCTCTGCCTCCCGAGTGTTGGAAAGCGTGTGCCACCACGCCCAGCTCGAGGGCTGCTTTCCCCAGTGTGCCCTGGAGGGCAGGGCTCTCTGAGGAAGCCACATTGACAATGAGGTGAGAACAGCAGCCTCCCATCTGAGTCCGCCCAAGACAGCCACCAATCTCCTATGAGCCCCTCCTGTGCTGGTGCTCTGGGTCCTGGGATCCTGGAATCCTGGGATCCTGGAGAAGGGCTTTCTCATCTCTCCACACCCTCTTTCCACAGGGCAGGCACAAGTGTGAATGTAAGAGTCACTATGTGGGAGACGGGCTAGACTGTGAGCCCGAGCAGCTGCCCCTTGACCGCTGCCTGCAGGACAACGGGAAGTGCCACCCGGATGCCAACTGTGCCGACCTCCACTTCCAGGGTCAGTGTGGCTGGGACTCCTGGCCCAAAGTGTCAGGCTCTCCAGGGTTAGGCTGAGGGATATGTGAGGGATGAGAGAAGAAAAAGAAAGATAAAACAAAAACCAAAGAATCCACATTGGGTCCAGACTCAGTGAGGAAGGAGAGGGAGCGAGTCAACTCACAGTTGGACCTCGGAGGTTAGAACCATGGGGAGCTCAAAGGTTGAGTACACGCTTTCCCATGTTGCTTAGCAACCCTTGCAAGCATTGGCTGGCATTGAATCCAGGAAGCACCGCTTAGGGTGACTGCCCCCTGTAGAAGCAATTTCTTAATGGCTACTCGCAACATGATACATTGATTGGCATTTGTCCATGCACCTCCAAGGGTGATCAAAGGACTCTTAATAAACTCCCAGGTATAGCATGCTAGCACAGACAGTAGGGAGCCACATGGCAGTACAGAGGCCCAGGGGCTGGGGAATCCTGAAACCCAATGAAGGAGGGCCAGTGCAAAAAAGAGGAACTTCAGTGTCCAACCAGTAGTTCCTGGGGCTCTCTGAGTACGCTTGACTTGGACTGATAGATGTGGTCGTCTTAACGAGGAGGCTCTTACATGTCTCAAGAGCGACTATTGATTCAACACCTGTCCTGTACCCAGACCCTGAGACATACCTCAGAGCCCTTCGGGATGAGATAGAAAAAGTGTAAGTGGAGAAAATATAGAGCACATGGAAGACGTCGTCTGGTCCTTCAAGAACAGTCCCAGTGTAATTGAGAAACTTTTATTTAAAAGATTGCTTTAAGCCGGGCGTGGTGGTTCATGTCTTTAATCCCAGAACTTGGCAGGCAGAGGTAGGAGGATCACTGTGAGTTCAAAGCCACCAGAGACTCCATAGTCTCTATAGTGAATTCCAAGTCAGCCTGAGCTAGAAGGAGACCCTACCTCGATAAACAAACAAACACACAAAAGGTTATTTTCAGTTTTTTTTTATTTTGTTTGTATGTGTATTAGGATGTGATGTGTGTGTGTGTGTGTGTGTGTGTGTGTGTGTGGTATGCATGTGTCCCATGCACAAATGCGTAGAGCCTCTTTCTCTTCTGCCTTATTTCCCTGAGACAGTCTCTCGCTGAACCTGGAGCTTTCGTTTTTTGTTTAGGGCGGCTCCAGTAATTCTCCTGTCTCCACGCCTCTCAGCTCTAGGGTTACAGGTGTGTATGGCCATGCCCAGATTTTGTGTGGGTCTGGTCATCAAACTCAATAAGTGCTCTTGCCCACTGAGCCCTCTCCCTGAGAAACTTTTTTAAGTGAGTAAGCCAAGAAGAAAAAGTAAAAGTAAATAAATAAATAAATAAATAAAATTACCTCATGTTCCCACTCCTCTGATAAGACAGCAAGACTAGTAAGAAGAGACTAGAAGGAGGGCTCAGAGAGCTACTTACACTCCCATGTTTACAGCAGCAGCATCCAGAGCAGCTAACAGGTAGGAACAGCTCAAGTATCTGTGGATGGATAGACGGAATGCGGTCCATCCATGCAGGGGAGTAGTGCTCAGCCTAGGCAGCATGTGAGCTGCGCACTCATGCCACACATGGGGAGTCCTTGGCGCGTCATGGTAAGTGAAATAAGCCAGACACGAAGACACAGTCTTGGTGTGACGCAGCTCTGTGAGGTGCTAGAATAGACAGGTTCATGGGGACAAAGCACTAGACAGGCTTCCAGAGGGCAAGGGAGGGAGAATGGGAAGTTACTGTTTCATGGGTACAGAGTATCAGTTTGGAATAATCAGACAATACTAGAAGTGGATAGTGGGGATGCTTGTCCCAACAATGGAAATGTATTTAAAAGTTGCACTTAAAAGGGAATTTTTTTCTTTTAATTTTAATTTGTTTATTTGCAAGCAGAGAGAGAAAGACAGAGAGAGAGAGAGAATGGTCAGGGCCTCCAGCCACTGCAAATGAACTCCAGATGCATACTTTACATGGGTTCTGGAGAATTGAACCCAGGTCGTTGGGCTTGGCAGGCAAGTGCCTTAACTGCTGAGCCATCTCTCTAGCCCCAAAATGTTTTATCTATTTGAGAAGAGAGGATATAGGGACACCAGTGGTGGGACCTTTTGCCACTGCAAATGAGTTCCAGATGCATGTTTGAATCGAGTCAAACCCCAAGAGATGAGGGAGGCATTTTTGCCGGGGAACAGAACTGTACAAGAGAATTATCCCCATCAGTGCAGAAGGCCAAGGTGAGGTCAGTGGTGAAAAGGAGGAGCCAGGGCCCAGTGTCCAGGTTACAGAACCCTGGTATCAGGGTCTGAATGAACAGAGGAGTGAGATGAGGGAGGGGCCACGGCACTTGAGAGGAGTGACACAAGAGGTGTGTGGCCTCCACAAGCGAGTGCACGTGCACCTGTGCACAAGTGTCCAGTCCTACACACATGAACATGCACACACACATACACCCACATTAAAAATAATTCCCAGGGGCTGGAGAGATGGCTTAGTGGTTAAGGCATTTGCCTGCAAAGCCAAAGGATCCCAGTTCAATTCTCCAGGACCCACTTAAACCAGATGCACAACGGGGCACATGCATATGGAGTTTGTTTGCAGTAGCTGGAGACCCTGGCATGCTCATTCTCTCCCTCCCTCTTCCTGTCTCTCTCTGCCTCTTTCTCTCTCTCAAATAAGTAAATAAATAAAATATATTTTAAAAATTATTCCCCTATAAGTCTCGAAGGAGAAATCATTCACCAGAGAAAATTTATAATGTGGACAAATATTCATGATTTAATATTAAGGGTTTTTTTAATTTCTAAAAACTATGCCTGCACTATGCTACTACATTTAAACATATATAATATATGCATAAATAGGAAAATTGGCCAAGTACAAAATTATAGCAAATTAAAAGTTAACAAAAAAGTGAAAATTCTAGAAGGAAATATACCAGGATGTTAGCTGGGAAGCAATGCTTATTTCTGGTAATTGGGATTACAGATAAATTTTATTTCTATTTTTACTTTATTTTAACAATGAAGATATGCTTTTCAATTTTATCCTTAATTAACGCGGTAATTGTACTTACTGAGGGAGCAGAGTGGATTTTGGGGGTGGTGGTGGTGGATTGGGGCTGGAACCCAGAGCCTTATGCATGCTGGACAAGTGTTCTGCCATTGATCTGTAGCCTCAGCTTTCTTTTTATGTTTCATTTTGAGTCAGGGTCTTGCTCTGAACTCATTCTGTAGCCCAGGCTAGCCTCTAACTTGGGATGCTGCAGCCTCTACTTTGAAGGTCCTTCCAAGCCCTTCAGCGGAAGCCCAGCCCACCAGGCAGCTGGCTCCTCTCCTTCCTCTTCCAGACAGCACCGTTGGAGTGTTCCATCTCCGCTCCCCACTGGGCCAGTACAAGCTCACCTTTGACAAAGCCAGAGAGGCCTGTGCCAACGAAGCTGCCTCCATGGCCACCTACAACCAGCTCGCCTATGCCCAGAAGGTGGGTCCCCGGTGCGTAGACACTGTGTAGACAGCTGATCGGGAGGCCGTGGAGCCAACCACCTCTTCATATAGACATGACAGGCTGCTGCCTTCTTGAAGGCAGGAACAGGAAATTGCTGAGACAATTATGAAAATTGATCAGATCCAATGCTGGGGGTCTACTGAGTATCCGGAACTGTGTAGGGTACAGCAGTGACATTACTGTCCATAGAGGTTGGTATCACTATTCCTATTTTACAGGTAGGGAAGCTGAGGCTCAGATAGGTTAAGTAAAATGTTCAATGTCACCCAGAGGTGGTATTCACATGGAAGCCTGGCTCCAATCATAATGTGCTACTGTCAAAACTGAAGTTGACAGGCTGGAGAGATGGCTTAGCTATTAAGGCACTTGACTGCAAAGCCTAAGGACACAGGTTCAATTCCCCAGTACCCACATAAGCCAAATGCACAAGGTGGCACGTGCATCTGGAGTTTGTTTGCAGTGGCTAGAGGCCCTGGTGTGCCCATTCTCTCTCTCTCTCCCTCTCTCTCTCTCTCTCTCAAATAAATAAATAAATAAAATATTTTTAAAAAACTGAAGCTGAGACTAGAGTGTGGACCCCACAGCCAGAGGACACAAAGACTAATGACCATAGCTTACCCCAGGGCTCCCTGAACCCACAGAGCTGTTGAGGTTCTGGAAGAGCATGAAGAAACATTTGGGACTGCAAGCTCCCATCCCCAGCAGCAAGGAATAGTGGGGCTCCCTGGCCAGGGCTGCTGTCAGCCCCTGAAGCCAGAAGCCCTGCTCATCTGGACAAGCCTGCTGGGGCTTCTCCCTGGGAGCAGAGAGATGAACTGTGTGATCCGACTTGAGGGCCCTCCCTCCCACCTCCAGCACACCAAAGCTCCCTTCTTCAATCCTGATCTTTCCATACCAAGAAACGAAGCCTATGATGCCAGTGTCTGGCATCCTGGAGGGCCTGAAGCTCTGCTCTCCCCTTGGCTTGTTGTGTGGCCTTCATCAAGCCACTGAAACCCGTTGTCTCGGTGTGTCTGTACAAACCTTGTGTGGCACACATTAGGAACTCGATTTTTACACTTGAAAGATGTAAAATAAACTGTGTAGGTTTGAATCTTCTACTTGCCCACTGTGTGGCTTGGAGTAAGTTACTTAGCTTTTCATTGCCTCCATTAACTCAATTATACAATGAGGATTTGAAAAGGGCCAGCCTCGTCGGCTTGCTGTGAGGGTAAGGGGAATTGGCACATGGAAAAGCCTTGGCTAGTGACCCTGGCGCCAATAAGCTTTCAATAAGTGCTATGACGATGATGCTAGTGGTGGTGGTAATGGTGCTGAATTCGAATCCTGTCATTGGTTAGGGTTTTAACTCATAAGCAGAAGGGGTTTCAACAAGGGTGGTAGCAAACTCTTTCTCAAGAGTAAAGGGAAGTGAGTATGAAGGGCCATCCAATGGCTCGGTTGACAAAGTTTTAGTTACTTCCAGTGTCCCAGGAAGGAGTGCCACAAGCAGAACTGGAGCTTGGCTCCGTGGAGCACACAGTCTGGTGGGGGATCAGAAATAACCAAACGATTGCACAGCAAATACGAAATTGCAGTCACATTTCTGTCCCTGCAGGCCAAGTATCACCTGTGTTCAGCTGGCTGGCTGGAGAGTGGGCGGGTGGCCTACCCCATAACCTACGCCTCCCCAAAATGTGGCTCAAATGTTGTTGGGATAGTGGACTACGGACCCAGGGTCAACAAGAGTGAAATGTGGGACGTCTTCTGCTACAGGATGAAAGGTAACTTCCTTGCCCACACTTCACGCACCTCAGCCTAACCAGCAACACCCCAACGGTACACAGGGCAGCCAGACCCCACCCACCTCACTGGGAGTGACCCCATGTGCCTCTGCTCTCTCCAGATGTGAACTGCAGCTGCAAGGCAGGCTACGTGGGAGATGGCTTCTCATGCAGTGGGAACCTGCTGCAGGTCCTCATGGCCTTCCCCTCGCTCACCAACTTCCTGACAGTATGTACCATGTCTGCTTAAGGCTGGGGGGCCAGGGAGAGTCTCCAAGCAGCTGGTGGAGGAGTGAGATTTGGAAAGAAACCAAAGTTCTGAGTCATGGTTAAGTATGGGGATACTGGACCACCTCTGAATTTGGAACTTGGATTTGCCACTCTCTTTTTTAGTATTTTATTTATTTATTTATTTGAGAGAGAGAGAATAGGCACGCCAGGGCCTCTCCGGTCACTTTGTGCATCTGGCTCTACGTGGGTAATGGGGAATCGAAGCCAGGCAATCAGGCTTTGCCACAAAGTATCTTTAACCACTGAACAATCTCTCCATCCCAAGCAGAGCATTCCAGGCAAAAAGAGTGGCCCAAGTAGAGGACAAGCAGTAGAAATAGGCTGGGCCAGTTTGGAGACAACAAGGAGGCACTGAGGCTGGAGCCGAGGGGAGCAAAGGGGACAGCTGGAAATGAGGCCTGCAGAGCAGCAGCCCCTGGTTTGGCTGATGACTCACTGGAGGACTTTGATCTCCCTCTGAGTGGAGCAGGGGCCATTGCAGAAGAGATTTGCAGAAGAGGCGGCTTGAGGTCTGACTTACATTTCAAAGGATTCTCAGGGCCAGAGAGATGGCTTAGGGACTAAGGCGCTTACCTGCAAAGCCAAAGGACCCAGGTTCAATTCCCCAGGACTCATGTAAGCCAGATGCACTAGGTGGCACATGTGTCTGGAGTCTGTTTGCAATGGCTGGAGGCCCTGGCGTGCCCATTCTCCCTCTCTCTCTCAAATAAATAAATTTTAAAACATACACTCAGGCTGCCATGCCGAGAATGGTCCACAGTATGGCCGTGTTTTTTGTCATGAGCACACTATCTGAGAAACACAGATGGACATGTTTGTCTTTCCATGAGGTCAGGATCGGTTGAGCAACAATCTAGTCACACGCTAGGTTTCACTGGCTGCAGGTTACCAAGTCATGCTGCATTCCCTTGACTGCATGGCCGCTAGCAATCTCAGATTCTTTTGTCCCGATATCACTTACTAATATTAACTCTATATGTCACACTTCCCACAGTAATGCATACACACACATGTCCAGGTGACAGAATGGTTGCAAAAGGATTGAAGAGGTCACAGCTCAAAGAGACAGAGAGCTGACAAAGCTGGAGTCACCACGGGTGGTTAATGAAAGAACCAAGTTGGAGAGGTTCAGGACTGGGATAGGACCCCTTTTTCCCCCCGCGATCTGCAATTGAATGGCCTCACCAAGCAGTGGGGACCACACAGAGCTCAGGTCCTGGGTCAGTCAGGAGGTCTCTGCCTGTCCATCCTGAGCTGCATGCACACTGGATTGTCAGATGACAGGTTGGCAGGGACCGATGCCATCCCCAATGCTGGGTGTCCTCACTTCTCTGTGATCCAGGTGAGGAGGGTTACATCCTTCCAGTGTTCAATACCCTCCTAGGCCTAGTTTTGCTAATGTCCTTTTAATATGCCCAAGTGCCCCGCCCCCGTGTCCCCAGTCTATTTTGATAAGCGCATAGATAACATTTTAATGCAAGTACCATACCTTACTTATCAGTCTGAACCTCGAGGTTTTGTGCCGACAGGTGGCAGCGTCAAAGTACACAAACACGACACAGCCCTGCCTCCGCACTTGCACTGAGCATGGAGGCACCTGCCGCTTTGTGAACGGGTGTCACTGAGGGCAGGCAGGGCAAAGGCATGCTTCCAGTCACTACAGCAGGGCACAGAAAGATCCTTCCCAAACTCCCCCAAGAGGCAGGAAGAGGAAACCAAGTAGTGGCAGCTGGACTTCAGGCCAGCATCAGGAATGTTCTCCAAGGCATGATATCCCACCACCCTCTGTAGCCACCCAACCCCTGCACGCTAGGGCGGCCCATCTGATGATATTCTTCTCCCCCCACCCCCCACCCCAGGAAGTGCTGGCCTATTCTAAGAGCTCACCCCGAGGCCGGGCATTTCTGAAACACCTGACTGACCTGTCCATCCGTGGCACCCTCTTTGTACCACAGAACAGCGGACTGCAGGGAAATGAGGTGAGTGGAGTGCCTGGTGCCTACACTTCAGGATGAGTGATCTGTCACCAACACAACATTATGGCACAAATTACTAGGTGTGGTGGTGCATATCTGTGTCCCAGCACTTGGGAGACAGAGGTATAGGACCTAACACAAAAAAAGAACTGTCCCAAACACAGTGGCTATGTGGTGAATTCACTCGAAGATATTCTGAGCAGCTGTTACTTCTGGTCTTGGCACATTCAGGTGTGAGATAGGGCCACCAGAGCTCCAGGCTGGCCCACTGTGGCTCTGCCCTGTGGGGCTCTCATGCCCCAGCAGGCTAGACGGGGCGTGTTCTGACAGCCAGGGCAGGGAGAGAGAGTGCTGAGTGCAAACCCACTGCTGCTGTGCTCTTCCATCCCCTGCTCGAGGCCACTAACCGGTCAGGGGCTGAGTCCAAAGTCACAATCCAGGCCCCTGGGTTTATTCAACCTGCCCGTGGAGGGCTGGTCAGCAAGGCTCTGCCAGCCCCAGGCACTATCCAGCTGGCACCAGCACCTCTGCCTGCCTGGTACACACTCCAGACCCACCATGCAAGAGGATGCCCCTGGGAAGCTCCCCCTTAGACAATAAAGATGACTGAAACCTACATTCTAGTTACGCGAGAACTTGTGGCAGCCCAACTGACAGCCCAACACCTGACAAAACCTTGGCATGTCGTGCTGTGGCTCACTGTTGAAAGACCACTCATGCGCTTCTTTCCTCTCAGACCCTGTCCTGGCGAGACCTCGAACATCACCTCACCAATGTCAGCCTTTTTTACAATGACCTTGTTAACGGTACCACCTTGCAGACTAGGCTGGGAAGCCAGTTACTCATCACCTCCAGCCAGGACCAGCTCCAGCAGGTACTAAAAGGGAGAGCTGGATATAATGCATGCAAAGTCCGCTATACAGTAGGTGCTATATAGATGGCAACTATTGTAAGAGTACTGGGCATGGTGGCACATGCATTTAATCCCAGCACTTGGGAGGCAGAGGTAAAGGGATTGTTGTGAGTTCAAAACCAGCCTGAGACTATAGTGAATTCCAGGTCAGCCTGGGCTAGAGTAGACACTACCTCAAAAATAAAAGGGGAGCTGTAGAGATGGGTGAGTGGTTAAGGTGCTTGTCTGAAAAGCCTAAGGACCTAGGTTCAGCTCCCCAGTACCCACATAAAGCAAGAATGCACAAGCTGGTGCATACATCTGGAGTTCATTTGCAGTGGCAGGTGGCGCACCCATTCTCTCCCTGTCTCTCTCAAATAAATAAATAAATAAAATATTTTAAAAAATTAAAAAGTAACTGTTCATCTACAGAAAGGGGAACTTATTAAGGCATACCACACCATACCATCTTTAAGAGATAATGAGGGGACTGGAGGGATGGCTTAGCAGTTAAGGCATTTGCCTGCAAAGTCAAAGGACCCAGGTTCAATTCCCCAGGACCCATGTTAGCCAGATGCACAAGGGGGCGCACACATCTGGAGTTCGTTTGCAGTGGCTGGAGGCCGTGGCATGCCCATTCTCTCTCTCTCCCTCTTTCTCTGTCAAATAAATAAATAAATAAATGATTGAATAAATAAAACTGAAAACAAAGTTTAAGAAAAAGAGATAATGAGGAATGGGAAATGAAAGCAGCGTAAAGGCACTTGGTTCTCAGAACTTTGCTTCTGTCAGCTTGTCAGCGTGTCTCAAGCATCATGAACATGTAATACTGCAGAGTCAAAGTCAGGTGACCTCAGCATGAGTCCTGGTTCTGCTACTTGCTAGCTGTAAGAACTTAGGTTATGACCAGGGACACACCCAGTCAGTAGTGTTTTCCTCACAAATTAAAAAGTAACTGTTCATCTACAGAGTGGGGAAGTTATTAAGGCACACCGCACCATACCATCTTTAAGAGATAATGAGGGGGCTGGAGGACCCGAGTTCAATCCCCAGAGTCCCTGTAAATGTTGGTGTGATGGTGCACTCCTGCAATCCCAGTACTGGGGAGGTGGAGACAGGTGGGTCCCTGGAGCTCTCTGGCCTGTCAGTCTAACCTATTTGGCAAGTTCCAGAACCACAAGGAACCCTGTCTCGAAGGAAGAAGATAGCATTCCTGAAGATGACGTCTGTGGTTGTCCTCTGGCCACATGTGTGTGCACACATACACCCACACAAACATACATACGCATACACCCCACATACATGTACACATACGAAAAAAAAACAGTTAAAAAAAACATCAGCCACCCAAGCTTCCTGTGCTTAGTTTCTTCATCTGACACAGGGATGATGATGACGGTGAGAGTGAAACTGATGATGAAAACCATGGTGATGATGACGACAGGAGTCGTAGTTGATGGTGGTGTTGATGACCACAGTGACTATGCAATCTAGCTCACAGGCTCCAGTGGGAATTAGTGACTCAAAGCCTGTGAGGTGCAGAGTGCACTGTCTGGCAAGTGGGGGTCCTAAGTGGGCATGCTATTTTGATCTTGATGACTCTGCTGTGGAAGAGAAGTGGTTTAGTTCTTTTATTTATTTATGTAGTGCAAGCGGAGAGAGAGAGAGACAGAGCGAGAGAATGGGCTGCGCCAGGGCCTCCAGCCACTGCAAACAACTCCACACATATGTGCCCTCTTGTGCATCTGGCTAACGTGGATCCTGGGGAATCGAACCTCAGTTCCTTGGCTTCGCCGGCAAGCACTTTAACCGCTAAGCCATCTCTCCAGCCCCCCGTTTAGTTCTTCTTAAACCTCTGTGCACATGTGCTGGAGGGGTGGCTTAGTGACAGAGCTCTTGCCTACTATGTGCAATGTCCTGGGTTCAATCCCCAGCAACACACATAAAAAAGAAAGAAAGAAAGAAAGAAAGAAGAAAAAAACCTTCCGTGCACACAGAAGGTGTTTGACTGTGACTAAGAAAGTGGAGTGGGGCTGGAGAGATGGCTTAGTGGTTAAGCACTTGCCTGTGAAGCCTAAGGACCCTGGTTCAAGGCTCAGTTCCCCAGGACCCATGTTAGCCAGATGCACAAGGGGGTGCACGCATCTGGAGTTTGTTTGCAGTGGCTGGAGGCCCTGGTGCACCCATTCTCTCTCTCTCTCTCTCTCTCTCTCTCTCTCTCTCTATCTGCCTCTCTTTCTCTCTCTGTGTCACTCTCAAACAAATAAATAAAAATGAACAAAAAAATTTTTTAAAAAAGAAAGTGGAGTGGAGTGGAGTGACTTTAGTTCTACCCTCACCACAAGCTGGTGAACACTGCTGGGAGTCAGACACTTGAAAGTCGCTTCTCTAGAGGCGTGCTGTGGCTTTCAGAGCCAGGGACCTAGAGTCCAGAGCCATGGTGGTCACCACTTATTACCCGTGCCCTTGAACAGGCCATTCTCCTGAGAGCTCCTCTGTCACACAGAGGGCTGGAGAAATGATTCCTGAGGTCTCTGCAGCCCTTGGCTCAGCTTGTTGATGGTACAGAGGCCAACAGTGTTCACCATGTGCAGTGAGCGAAGCTCTGGGGCCTTGGAGAAGCTGAATGAAAGGGCTGATGGGGGGAGGGACGAAGTGGTCACAGATCTCAACACACTCTCATTTCCCTAGAACGAGACCAGATTTGTGGATGGAAGAGCTATTATGCAGTGGGACGTCATTGCCTCCAATGGGATCATTCATGTTATTTCTAGGCCTTTAAAAGCACCTCCTGCCCCAGTGGTGAGTACCCGGGCTCCTGGTGAGGGGGTAGGAAGAGCCAAATGTCCCTTGTGCCCTCCCCCAGCTTCCTCGGCCAAAGACTAGAGGCAGAGGCATCTCTTGCCGGCATGGCAGCTGGCTCACCATGCCCCGCTCTCAAGCACCTGTGACCATTCACATTTGAATGAAAGGAGGAGATGGGGCAGAGGGAAGCCACTGAGCGGGGAGTCTCAGAAACCCTGGCCTCTGGCTTGGTCTCTCCATTCCACTCAGTGGTATCTCTGCCTGTTTTCCATCTGCAAAGGGGGTTGGGTATGTAGCTCAGTTTGTACAGTGTTTGCCAAGCATGCATGAGGCTCTGGGCTCAATCCCCAGCACTACAAAAACAACTGAGTGTGGTGTTGCACACCTGTAATCCCAGCGCTCAGGAAGTAGAAGCAGGAGAGTTAGCTCAAAGCTATCCTCATCTGCATAGGGGGTTTGAGGCCAGCCTAAGACACTTGAGACCCTATCTCAAAAAAAAAGTGCACCCTGAATCCAGGTCAGCCTGAACTAGAGTAGAACCAACCTCGGGGGGGGGGGGGGAGTGTTGAGGTGGGGAAGGGCTCGTTATACCACCTTCCCTGATTCTGGGGAAAACTAGGTTAAAAAATGATGGGGGCTGGAGAGATGAATCGGTGGTTAAGGCACTTGCCTGCAAAGCCTAAGGACCCTGGTTCAATTCCCCAGTACCCATATAAAGCCAGATGCACAAGGTGATGCATGCATCTGGAGTTCCTTTGCAGTGGCTAGAGGCCCTAGTGTACTCATATTCTCACTCTCTCTACCTGCCTTTCTCTCTTTCATAAATAAAATATTTTTTAAATATTGTATTATTTATTTATTTGAGAGAGAGGGAAAGAGGCAGGTAGAGAGAGAATGGACATGCCAGAGCCTCCAGCCACTGCAAATGAACTCCAGACACGTGGGCCACCTTGTGCATCTGGCTTATGTGGGTCCTGGGGATACGAACCTGGGTCCTTTGGCTTTGCAGGCAAGTGCCTTAATCGCTAAATCATCTCTTCAGCCCAATAAAATAGTATATATATATATAATTTTTTGTTTTATTTTTATTTGTTTATTTGAAAGCAACAGAAAGAAAGAGAGAAAGAATGGGTGCACCAGGGCCTCCAGCCACATGAAGTCCAGATGCATGCAGCCCCTTGTGCATCTGGCTAATGTGGGTCCTGGGGAATCAAGCCTCAAACCGGGGTCCTTAGGCTTCACAGGCAAGCGCTTAACCACTAAGCCATCTCTCCAGTCCCCAATAAAATATTTTTAAAAAGAGAAATGAAAATACTTAGACCAGTTCCTGCTATATAAAAGTTGACTGGCGGGCTGGAGAGATGGCTTAGCGGTTAAGCGCTTGCCTGTGAAGCCTAAGGACCCCAGTTCGAGGCTCGATTCTCCAGGACCCACGTTAGCCAGATGCACAAGAGGGCACACACGTCTGGAGTTCATTTGCAGTGGCTGGAAGCCCTGGCAAGCCCATTCTCCACCCCCCCCCCCCCGCTTCTTTCTCTCTCTGTCACTCTCAAGTTTGTAAAAGGAAACATACAGAACATTAAACCATTGTTGTTAAAAAAAAAAAAAAAAAGTTGGCTGGCCAGGTGTGGTGGCACACGCCTTTAATCCCAGCACTCAGGAGGCAGAGGTGGTAGGAGGATCACCGCGAGTTGGAGGCCACCCTGAGACTACATAGTGAATTCCAGGTCAGCCTGAGCTATAGTGAAACCCTACCTTGAAAAAACAAAAATTGGCTGTAATTGTTGTTAATATCATAACATTTTCTCAGAAGCACAAGAGAGGGGTGATACTGGGCAAGTGCTTAACCTCTCTGTACCTCAGTTGTCCATATAAAAAATGGGAACAGGGCTGGAGAGATGGCTTAGCAGTTAAGGTGCTTGCCTGCAAAGCCTAAGGACCCAGGTTTGATTCCCCAGAACCCACATAAGCCAGATGCAAAGGTGTCTCATGTACCTAGAGTTTGTTTGCAATGGCTAGAGGCCCTAGTGCTCCCATGCTTTCTCTCTGTATCCACCTCTTTCACTATCTGTCTCTCAAGTAAATAAATAAAATATTTTTTGAAAATGGAAATAGCCAGGCGTGGTGGTGCACACCTTTAATCCCAGCACTCAGGAGGCAGAGGTAGGAGGATCGCCATGAGTTCAAGACCACCCTGAGACTACATAGTGAATTCCAGGTCAGCCTGGGCTACAGTGAGAGCCTACCTCAAAAAAAAAATGCGAACAGTAATAATTAAAATAATAATAATAATAATAATTGTCCATGTCTCATTGGGTTATTATAACACTTAATCTAAATAGGTTGTCTTATATTAAAGGGCTTGGAAAAGACCCTGGCAGTAAGAAGGGATAGATATGTGTTAACTTTGCCACTTTTATCTCAAATACTCCAGAGCAGATGGGTGAACTCCAGAAGTGTCCCTCTCTAGGGAGCCACCAGTTTAAGAACTGACCCCTGTCCTTTCTGCATGCAGACTTCGACCCACACTGGCTTGGGGACAGGTATATTCTGTGCTGTCGTCCTGGTCATTGGAGCGATAGCCCTGGCCGCCTACTCTTATTTCCGGCTGAAACAGAGAACCATTGGCTTCCAGAATTTTAAGGTGAGAGAAAGAACCAGAAACATGATGATGGGGACTGCCTTCATTTTCTGTTGCTGCAGGGCACGGTGGCCCATGCCTCTAAATCCCACCACTCAACAGGGAGGATCTGGGATACAGCAGAAGTTCAAGGTCAAAATACCAGAATGGCTAAGGCTGGGTGATTTATAAAGAACAGACGTTTAATTTGGCTCTTGGTTCTGGAGACTGGGAAGTTCAAGAGCATGGGCTAGCATGGGCTTAGCTTTGGGCGAGGGTCTTCATGCCAACCTAATTCGTGGCAGAAAGCTTAACTATAAACAGGTATGTGCAGAAGAGCAAAGGCAGGGGCAGCCTCACTTTGCACCAACACACTATCATGGTGCCTTGGACCTCCATCCAAGAGGGAGCGCGTGCCACTGTGAGAGGCATGAGTCAACTCTCAGTGGCCTCACCTCCCGCCAGTGGCGATCACACGTCACGACAGGTTATGGAGAGGCCACACCATAGCAGGGACTGGGTTACTTCGGCCAGCTGATTCAGGAGCCAGGACTTGGTCAAACTGCAAGAGCGGCCACCCACTCAGCTCCCAGGTGGAGTCTCGGCCCCAGCACACCTTACAATGGCAGCTGTAAGCCCCTCTTCCTGGCTGACAGAACTTGGTGAGGAGGGAGGGCTGCCGGTGGCATAGGCCCTCAGCCTCCATGCCAAGGATGTGGCTTGAGACAAACTCACCAGGGCCTCAAAGAGCGCCACCTCATGGGAGGATGCTGTTGGGATCAGACTTCAAGACTGGCCTTGAGAGTTGGGAATCTGCACAGCCAGAGGCCTCACCTCACCCCACAGCCAGCAATGCTCGTCGTGTTCTGTTTGTGCAACTGAATCTACCTCATGTCAGCAGGAGGCTCCTGAGCTGACCACGGAGTGACCCCATGTGTCAGTTCTCTGTTACTGTGACAAAATGCCTGTAGTAATCAACTTACATGGAGGAAAGGTTTATTCTGGTTCATGGTTGCAGGAGTTTCAGCCCATGGTCACTTGGTCATGTTGCCTTTGGTCCTTGGCGAGGCAGCTCATCATGGTGGAGGAACCATGTTCCAATATTCATTTTGTGAATACCCCACCATGATCAAACTTCCTCCCACCAGGCCCTACCTCCCAAAGATTCCACCACCTCCCAAGGGCCCAAACCTTGTAACTACGGGACATGGGAACTGGACCGGCCAGCGGTACAGCAGTTGAGCATCCTTATTTTTGCACTCGGCCTGGGCCCCCTTTCTGCTGCACTCTCTTTAGGACACGCCCCTACAAGGCTGTGCAGGGGCCCCGAGCAGCAGCCCATGCCTTCCAGCAGACAGCTACCTATTTATAAGCTCAGGACAAACCTCAAACACCGAGAACTAGACCATTTACAACAAATGCAGGTCTGTTCAACCCAGGGTTGTGAAGACTGGGAGACCCACCATCAGACAGCCATACCTGGTGAGGGGCTTCTTGTTACAGGAAACTCCACAGTGTCAGCATGGTACAGGTCACTGTGTGGTGTGACACCACCACGTCCTTGCTCCATACCCACTGGATTAGGGTCCCACCCTACTGCCACATTTAACTTCAATCCTCCCCCAAAGGCCCAACCTGTAAATCCCAGGGCTGAACCTCAGCATCTGACAGTGGGGACTGCCTTTCAACACGAGGTTCAGAGAGGGTACCCAAACCATACAGCAACGCCATTAGTAGCAAAAGTGTACATGCTGTGACTCAGGGCTAGGCCACACCCCTCCAGGATGGCAGCAGTCACAGCAGTGGTTACCCTGGGTGGGAGCGGGTGTTGGCAAGCACAGGGCCTGAGATCACTTCCCTGTGGGCTCATCTGGAACTGGTCACACCCCGACAGACATGTATAGGTTGTCACTGAGCTCAACACCTAGGACTGGTGCATCTTACCACGTTGTCATACCTCAACAGAGTGTTGTTGAAAAGAAAAAGTTCCAAGGTGGAGGGTGGCTTGCTGCACCTGTCACCTGGGGTGAGATGCTCTGGCCTCAGAAACAGTTCTGGATCCTGATTGTCTTCCTGAACAGTCGGAAGAGGACATTGATGTTGCGGCTTTTAGCAAGCAGCAGTCCGAGAATATCTCAAACCCTATGTATGAGAGCTCGACCCCGGCACCCCCCGAGCCTGCCTGCGACTCCTTTGGGGTGAGTTTGCACTTTTCTTAATTTTTTTTTTTGGTTTTCACTTTAGCCCAGGCTGGCCTGGAATTCACTATGTAGTCTCAGGGTGGCCTCGAACTCATGGCGATCCTACCTCTGCTGCCCGAGTGCTGAGATTAAAGGCGTGTACCACCACACTCAGTGAGTTTGCACGTTGATCGAGGCATGAGTTCAGCTGGGGTGCAGAATGCTGCCTTCTAGTCAGGCTCAGTGGAGAGGTGATCCCAAGAATTCCCTTTTAGAACATGTCTCAGACAACAAGCTTAAATGTCAGTTACCAAGCCAACTGAGGCAGGGTGGCTACTCACAGTTCCTAGGTTCTTTGGGAATATGAACAAGAGAGTCATGACCAGGTGGGATGGCACCTGCTATAGACACTTAGGAGATAGCAGGTGCTCAACAAGCCATAAGGCCTTTACAAAAGAAGCTGTAGGGGCAGAAGAGACGGCTCAATCGTGAAGGCACCTGCCTACAGAGAGAGCCCAAGGTCTCAGGTTCAATTCTGTAGTACCCACATAAAGCCAGATATACAAGGTGACACATGCATCTAGAGCTGTGGCAGTAGCTAGAGGCCCTGGCACACTCATATCCCCCCCCTCTCTCAAATAAATAATAAAAAATAAGATATTTTTTAAAGGAGCTATCCTTCAAGCATATTTGCATCAATTTTCTATCTGTGGAAGAGCTGCTGCTTGCTTTGGGAGCTCCTTTTTTTAAAAAAAAATAAATGTGTGTGCACAGCTGGAGAGATGATTTAGCAGTTAAGGTGCTTGCCTGCAAAGCCTAAGGACCCATGTTCAACTCTCCAGATACCACGTAAGCCAGACATACTAAGGTGAAGCAAGTGCAAAGTCACACAAGGCCACTAGGTGGCATAAGCGTCTGGAGTTCAATTGCAGTAACTGAGGCCCTGGAGTGCCAATTCCTTCTCTCTTGCCCTAAGAAAAAAATTTTTTAACTGTGTGTGCATGTGTGGAGGCCAGAGGACAATCTCAGATGCTATACCTCAAGAATGCCATCCCCTCCTTTTTTTGTGGTTTCTCAAGGCAGGGTCTCACTCTAGTCCAGGATGACCTGGAATTCACTATGTAGGCTCAGGGTGGCTTTGAACTCACAGTGATCTTCCTACCTCTGCCTCCCAAATGCTAAGACTAAAGGCGTGTGCTACCATGGCCAGCTCCATCCCCTTTTAGTTGAGACAGGTTTTCTCACTGGCCTGAAACTCACCAAGTAGGCTAGACAGGCTGGCCAGCAAGCCCCAGTGATCCTCCTGTCCGTCGACCTAGGGCCGGACTTGTAAGTACACACCACCATGCCCGTTTTTTTTTTTTCATATTTTTATTTATTTTATATATTTAAGGTAGGGTCTTGCTGTAGCCCAGGCTCACCTGGAACTCTGCATAGTTCCAGTCTGGCCTCAAACTCAGCAATCCTACTTCTGCCTCCCAAGTGCTGAGATTAAAGGCATGTACCACCACACCTGGCTTTTTTTCATATTTTTGTTATTTTTATTTGTTTATTTGAGAGTGACAGAGAGAGAGAGAAAGAGGCAGATAGAGAGAGGGAGAGAGAATGGGCTCACCAGGGCCTCCAGCCACTGCCAACTAACTCCAGATGTGTATGCCCCCTTGTGCATCTGGCTAACGTGGGTCCTGGGGAATCGAGCCTCAAACCGGGATCCTTAGGCTTCACAGGCAAGTGTTTAACCGCTAAGCCATCTCTCCAGCCCTTTTTTTCATTTTTCAACATAGGTTCTATGGGTTGAATTCAAGTCCTCCTGTTTGGGAGAGAAGCACTTTAGAGAGCTATGTCCCCAGCCTCAAACTCCTTTTCTTTAATGAGCCCTTTTTACCAGGTAGTCTGCTCTGGTCTACAGAAAGGAACCATTTAAATCCAGTTGTGGGAGAGCACCGCATTCATACTGAATGTGGAGGGGAACCTGCCTGTAGTTTTTTTGTTTTTATTTGAATCAGTAACTTACTTTTCCTCTTATAAAACAATCAGAAAGGGGCTGGAGAGATGGCTTAGTGGTTAAATGCTTACCTGTGAAGCCTAAGGACCCCGGTTCGAGGCTCGACTCCCCAGGACCCACGTTAGCCAGCACAAGGGGGCGCACGCGTCTGGAGTTCGTTTGCAGTGGCTGGAGGCCCTGGCGCGCCCATTCTCTCTCCCTCTCTCTATCTGCCTCTTTCTCTCTCTGACTGTTGCTCTCAAATAAATAAATAAAAATAACAAAAAAAAATTTAAAAAAAAACAAACAGAAAACTGACAGTGTGCAGCGACTAGCTGGCTGATTTTATTTTTCTCAGAACCATGGCTCATATGAGTCAGCCAAAGTTGTTGCCCATTTACTTTAGAGCACATATTTTATTTCCTTCTTAGTTACTGAATTTTTGTTTGTTTGTTTGTTTGTTTGTGGTAGGGTCTCACTCTGGCCCAGGCTGACCTAGAATTAACTATGTAGTCTCAGGGTGGCCTCGAACTCATGGCAATCCTCCTACCTTTGCCACCCAAGTTCTGAAATTAAAGGTGTGTGCCACCACACCCGGCTTGAATTCTTTAATATTTTATTTTTGTTTATTTATTTGAGAGAGAAAGAGGCGGAAAGAGAATGAGTAGGCATGCCAGAGCATCCAGCCACTGCAAACAAACTCCAGACGCATGTGCCACCTTGTGCATCTGGCTTATGTGGCTCTTGGAGAATACAGCCTGAGTCCTTTGACTTTGCAGGCAAGCGCCTTAACCACCAAGCCAACTCTCCGGCCCTTGAATTTTTATAAATTGGTACTGAAACACTACAAAAATACTTGCTTGCAAAAACTCTTAAGCTTGCATTGTGTGACAGGTATCATTTTTCTGAAGCAAATCAAGGATCACCATCTCGTGGCTCTTAGCACCTGCAGTAGATTTAATATCATTGCTATAGACTGGAAAGTAACCAAATCACAAATCCTTTGTTTTTAAATCTAACTCATGCATATAAAACTGTCTGGTCCAAACGTCAGGAGTAAGTTCTGCTGAATTGTGTTTATTAACTAGTAGGAGTTTATTTCTGGGGCTACAGAGATGGTTCAGGGGCACTTGCTTGCAAGTCATGCCATGGTCAAGCCAGATGAACAGAGTGGCACATGCATCTGGAGTTCAGTCTCTCTACTTGCAAATAAATAAAAATATTTGGCTGGGCGTGATGGCACACACCTTTAACCCCAGCACTCGGGGGGCAGAGGTTAGAGGATCCCTGTGAGTTTAAGGCCACCCTTAGAGTAATTCCAGGTCAGCCTTGGTTAGAGAGCAAGACCCTACCTTGGGGGAAAAGAAAAAGTAAACATGTACCCACCCCTTCAATATAAAAGGCAGAAAATCTAGCATACCATTTTGAGGGCTGGCATCCTGGGCTCAGGGTTCCTGTTAACTGGCACATTTTAACCATCTGGTCTGAGCAGGGTTAGCAGAATCCTGCTGTGGGGCACGTGCCCTCTCTGCCTCAGGTGCAGCCTCTTGATGCCAGGGAGCAGCGAGAATGACAACTCTCAGCATGCATGTGTTCCCGAGGAGAGTCAGGCCAAAGCCAAAGAAATGTTAGGTGATAGTCCTTGGCTTCAATAGCGGGATGACGTGCTTTCTCCCAAGTGTCTCACAGATCTCTCTTCCAGGACTCTGATGATCAGCAACTGGAAAGCAGTGACCCCTTGGGGGCCATTGTAAGGACCTGACATGAACAGCCATCCAGCAGCCACTGCCACCTGGGCCACCCCAGCCATCAGGGCTCCACTGTGAATTCTCAGCACGAGTTAAAGCACTCAAACCGTACCTCGGCTGTCTCGTTAATCCATGGCTTGTTTCTGTGGCCGAGGGGCCTCATTACCAAATCCACCCAGGGGCCTTCTCCCTCCTGTGCCTGCACTGTCCTTTGCACCTTTCAGATGACACTGGTTACACTCTGCCCTACCTTACTTTGACCTTGTACTTCCCTACTGGAGTCTAGGCTCCCGAGGACAGGAACTCGCCTCACTTATCTTTGTATCTCAGCACCCAGCATAGTGCCTGGCATGAACTGTGTTCAATAAATGTTTATGGAGCAGAAGTAGTCAATGAACCAGAAATGACATTTTGGGAAGCAAACACTGCATGCTACAGGAGCACAGATGGATTTTTCAGGGCTAATTAGGGCCTTTCCAATTAGCCAGCCGTGTGTGCGTGCGCCTTACTCCTTCTTAATCCAGTTATTTCCTTGTTTCGGTATTCAAGCCATGATAACATGGGGTAACACTTCACACTCATTGCTATAATCAAAGGACGGGACAGAAAATAGCAAACACTGGTGAAGATGTGGAGAACCGGGGCCCTCATTTGACTGTGGGAATGTATCATGGTGCAGCCACTGTGGAAAAAGAGTCAGACAGTTTCTCAGAAAATCAAACAAGATTAGTATATGGTCAGAACTCCCTCTTGTACGCATATAGCCAAAAACACTCTAAATGTCCTTCATCTGATAGATGGATGACCAAACTCTAGTACATCCGGACAACTCACCCCTAAGAGAAAATGAAGTCCTGCTCTGTGCAACAATCCAGATGAGCCCCAATATTACACTTGACTCTCCTGCCCCCTCCCTCCCCCACTCCCCCCCAACTCTCAGTTGTGCCTCAACTTCCAGAGTAAGGCGATCATAGGCATGTGTCACCCACACCCAACTAGGCTCAAGTTTCTTCTTAAGATCGGGGTGGGGGGGAGGGCAAGCTTTAAAGTCACAAGCTCAATCATACTTTTATAGCTAAGGAGCTGCGGCTTGGTGGCTTACGCACAGCAGACACGTACTCCTGACAGACGGAGCTGGAGGCTGGGAGACCAGCAGATGCGGAGCCTGGTGAGAGCTCCTTCCTAGCTCACGGGCCAGCCTCTGTCACTCAGGAGAGTCTCCCTCCTCCCTGTGAAAGACCTCTCTCCACCTCATCGCTGTAACCAAGCACCCTCCAGCCCCACCCCTCCACCCATCTCCCAACTGCCTGTAGGACACGGTGCTGGCCAGGACAGAGACTCACTGCTGGGGACGGACATAGGGCGTGCTCGAGGGCACGGACCTCAGACTCCCCTCTCTGGCCCTCACACCCTCATGCACTCCATCCCACACTGTTAGGGTTTTGCTGAGCCAAAGCTGAGGAAGTCACTGAGTATTATGTAAGCTCTTTATCAACTGATGGAAACAGAAACAGCCCCAGTCTCGGGCAGAGGGAGTTTATCACTTCCTCTGGGATGACCTGCCATGATGGGACGCAGTGGCGCCTCTCCGGGAAGTGACACAAAACAAAGAACCTGGGGCAGATTCGCTTGTGGTCAATGCCATCCATCGTCGCAGAAACAAAATGGCGAGTGCTCAAACGGGGAGAAACAGCCAGGCGTGGTAGTGCACGCCTTTAATCCCAGCACTTGGGAGGCAGAGGTTTAGGAGGATCACCGTGAGTTCGAGGCCACCCTAAGACTCCATAGTGAATTCCAGGTCAGCCTGGGCTAGAGTGAGACCCTACCTCGAAAAAACAAAAAAAAGGGGGGGGGTTGAAGCAGACACCCACAGGAGACATGAGGAAGGTCAGGGTTCATTCAGCATGGCGAGAGGTAAGAATGGCAAGACGTTAAATGCCAATTAGTAAGTGTTAAAAATATTTATAAAATTTACCCAAAACCCAGTAGTGAACTGACTTTGTAATACTTACTCTTAATTCTGTACTTCCTTTCCTCACCACATCCCAGCCACTCTGGCAGTGGACAGTAAACAAATGCCTGCGCCACCACTGTCCCCTTGTCCTCCGTGACTGCGCTGACTGGGACAGCACCAGGCACCAGCCATCCATGGGAGGCTGTGCTCACTTAAGAGTTTCAGTCTGTGACTCACCCACTGTCTTCAAGCTCCAAAAATAACCTAAATTTTATGGCCTCTCTCAGAAACATCCTCTCGTAAGCCCGTTAGGCTGTATGTTTATTTTCTGGTGCTGGGGATCCAACCCAGGGCTTCATATGTGAATACATGAGCACTCTGCCACTGAGGTACAGCCCGAGCCCCACATTTTTAAAAACCCTTTCTTTAGGTGCCAGGGGTGGTGGCGCATTCCTTTAATCCCAGCACTTGGAAGACCAAGGTAGGAGGATCGCTAGGAGTTCAAGGCCAACCTGAAATTACACAGTTAATTCCAGGTCAGCCTGGGCTAGAGTGAGATCCTACCTTGAAATACAAAACAATTATTTGAGGTTTTTTAAACCTTAAACCCTGAGGAAGGGGCATGTTTAGAAAACAGTGCTATGAAGCTGGGCGTGGTGGCGCACGCCTTTAATCCCAGCACTCGGGAGGCAGAGGTAGGAGGATCGCCGTGAGTTCAAGGCCACCCTGAGACTCCATAGTGAATTCCAGGTCAGCCTGGGCTAGAGTGAGACCCTACCTCGAAAAACCAAAAAAAAAAAAAAAAAAAAAAAAAAAAGAAAACAGTGCTATGGACTCAATTTAATATGGCTTGACCCCTGATGTAAGTGCATGAAACAGGTGACACCACCAAGCCAGGAGATACAATTCAAACTTTTATTTGGCTGTAAGTTCATTGTCACTTAACACATGAAATCAACATTTAGAATAAATAGCAAACTCATATTCAGAATAAATAGTAAGTTACCTAATTTGCATCTGCCATGCGTGATACCACACAAGCTCGATCTGTCATTCCACTACACAGTCAGGAAGCAGTCCTACATCGCAGTTGGAGCGGCACTGACAGCAAAGTACAGAAGCGTTGTCCCCAGACATGAATGAGGCCAAGGCCCGCATGCGGGAAGGTTTACAGCAATCAACACCGGGCAAGGAAGGGGAGGGAGGGACACAGGACTGCCTGGGCAGGAGCAGGGGCTGGGCTGTAACACAGACAGAGGCACCTACTGGAAGCTCTGGAGCTGGAGGGCTCTACAGAGCTGTCCCAAATTGGGGATTGGAGGGGCCAAGCCCTGTACCTCCATATAGAGCAGGGCTATGTGTGGGGGGAGGGGGTGGAAATCACAAAAGGAGTGACTTCCAGCAGCTGGGGGGGAACAAATCCTTCAGGCCTGGGCCCAGCACCCAATACCAGCACAATTATAAACACACACAGAGGTAGCTCAAGTCTGTACAATGAAGCAATCCTGACTTGCTGGAAACACGACATTTGACCACTGGCCATGTAAGGAAATATGCCCAGGCAGTAACATTTAAGGGAACACTGACCTACAGCCTTTATACTGGCTACGCCCAGCTACAGAGTTATTCCTCTACCCTCGCAGCAAAGGAATCTTGCCATCAGAGCCAAGAGCCCAATCTAGCCCATGGCCTGGTCTAGTCCTACAGGGGAAGCAACAGTGAATGGCCTGCAAAGCTAAATATGGTACCCAGCTGGCCCTAAGCGTAACTTTACTCCCCTCCCTTTCCTTTCCTCAACTCTCCAGTGGTGGCCAAGTTGGGGTGAACTTGGAGCCCAACTCCCTAATACTTAAGCCAAATAAAAGAGGGGGAGTTGCAAAAGGAAATTAGCATCAGGAAGGGAAGGCAGGCCCCCAGTAGTTAAATAGAGCAATGAGGGAACGAACCTGCGCCTAGCCGAATTTAGTCACAAAGCACTATAGACAAGAGCCCCTAGCAGCTCTGACAGCAAGTGAGCATTTGGGAAAAGTGGAATTTCAATGCTTACTTAGCACACTCACCACTGAGCGAAGAGAGGAAGAGCCCTTTAGTTCACCCAAAACTAAATTAGGTAAGGAGGCAAGATGGCTTTTCACTTCTCCTTTGCAGTAATTAAGGGGGCTGATGCATTCCAAGCAACTAGTAATTTAGTCTGAGCCATGCCTGGATCATTAGCAGGTGGTGTTCATGGTGAAAAGAATACAGATGGTGCTAAAGGTAAACGGGGGGGGGGGGGGGTGAACAGTGAATGAGAAAGAGGGAGAAAGAAGAAAAGAGAAAAGGGAGAGAGAATATCACTGGAGGAAAGCAGGAGCCTCGTGGCAAATACCCAAGGCTATTCCAACGCCAGCTCTCCCTTATAAAAGCAACAGTGGGGAAAGATTAGCAGCGGAAATGCCTCCTCTGTGGGCACCTGCTACGGCACCCTGGGCTGTGAATTTTTGTTCACATAATTCTTAGAAAATCAGTCTAAGCAATATTAAAGACAGCAATTTTTTTAATGTTCAGATTAATTCTACTTGCTTTACAAGTTGATTTTTACTGGTAGGACACAGAGTCACTTTCCTTGTTCAATATGCAAAGGACAAACCAGAAAGGGCGAGCTGCCTGCTGCAGTGGCCACTTCTCTGCCAGTGATGGAGGTGACAAGTCCAATCTGCCTTAACTGAGCTAGACAAGGACAGTAACCAAGTGGGAACACACCCGTCTTTCCTGAGAGGACACTGCACTAAGCCACATGCTGTCTTGACATCGGCTTATCTATACAGCCAATGCCAGACCTCTGCCATGTACTGCTAAACTCAGTGGCCCACAAGACTGAAATGCTCCTACATAGGGAAAAAAAATGTATAATTCATTATTCATACCCAGAAAATGTTCCCCTCCAAGGCTCAGGTCACCTGATCTAAGCATGCAAGACACTGTATTTTAAAAATAGTTGTGCTTCAGTCTTAAGTAAACAAAAACTAACTGGCACCTAGTCTATACCTAAGGAATATCTGATTAGACAGACAATCCTGTCTCCAGTATCCCCACTCTGCTTCTCCAATGCAGAAACAAGGCGCTGTCCAAGCACTGAGGCCCCTCTGGGGACACTGACACCAAGCACTGCTGAGCATTGCCTACCACCATTAGCTGGCAGCCACCAAGACACCCTGGTGGCTAAAACAGCTAGGAGCAAGCAAATAGCAGAATGCCCGCCCCATTCTGGAAAAGACGAGACCACTGATCTGTATCCCATTGTGTTTAGAACACAACATAGAAGAAGGGGTCTCAAGGGTTGCCGTAGCCATGAGGGTTACCCATAACAGAATATCACAAGATCACATAGTAATGTGGCTACAAAGGATGCTGCCTAACTCATTAACCTCTACGCTTGGCAGGCAGCCTACAGAATGCCACACTGACATTCCACCAATAGCTGGCTTATTATGATCTACTTGGTGTAATAAAAATGCTAAATGAGTAAGCACTTGCACAGCCTCCATTCTTTAGATTTACTATAAGCCTTAAAAGGCATCTTGGCACACCAGTAATTACAGTGCTCAGAAGGCTGCGGCAGGAAGATCGAGTCCAAGGCCAGCCTGGGCTCCATGGGGAGACCCTGTCTGAAAACAAAAACAAAACGAAAATGAATATAAGTCACACTCAATGAGCCTGATGAGATGGGATGAGATGAGGCCAACGAGACCACAAGCACTGGGTAGCGCTGGCGATGACACCGGCAGGATGGTGACTACCAGCACACTCCTATGGCACTGAGAGAGGGAGGGGCTAGGCAGGGGTCGTAGGTACTTTATGATAAGACACTGCAAATACAGACAGAAGAAAAGATTCTCCCCTCCAGAAAAGCGCACGTCTCTTGACTGGCCCTTGGGAGGAGCTCAGCGAAGCTCTGGGAGGGACTCTTGCTGAGGACTGGCCGTGGGTCTCAGCACACAGACCACGCACTAAGCTTTGGCTTCTTTTCTTGCAGCCTTATTCTACAACTGAGTCCCCCGGCTGAAATGCGAATTCAAACACAGCTGTATGAGCCCCTTCCCTGGGGAAAAGCGGGGGCCCACTCATCACTTATGCACACTGTCCTTGCCCAGCATGGGGCAGGCCCAGCAAACACACCGAGGACAAAGGCTTCTTTGTTCTTTCTCTGCTCAGGCCTTTCAGGGAGGCTGGGCTTTCTCTGAGAGATGCGTCAGAAGGCCCCCAAAGCCTACAACCAGAAGACTTGGGAACTGGCTGCCACTGGGCATCATCTCTGCTCCTTGCTGCAGCGCTGAGCCACTGAAGGGCTCACTAAGTCCTCTGCCTTCTACCAGCTTGCTGTCTTCACATGTCACTGTGCCCTGCAGTCCCCAGCGTTCTGCATGTAAACATCCAGGAAATGTTCCACTCTACCGGCTGAATACAGATGGCATCAAGCGGTCTCACCCATCCCAGAAGGTCTGCCACCTGGCCCTCAGTAAACAAGGCTCTATCAGAGTGTCACTAGGAGGGCTGCCCTGAGGCCAAGTGTGTGGAGGAAGGCCAGACCCTGGGTGGCCAGCTCCTGTCTTAACCTGGGCATGTTTCCACAAGGTAGAAAATAAGTATCAAAAGGCATACTTGACTTTTCAGAAAGCGACACTCAGACCCACATAAAGTTGCCCTGTTAAAGTCCATCCTATGAGGAGCCATGGCTGCTTTTGGCTTTTCCCACAGTGACACACGGTTACTTGGCCTGGGCCTCCTGCCGCAGGGGGGCTCTGAGGGCCGAGCTATCTGACCACGCTGGCAGCTCATGTTGCAGAGGAGTCCTCCTGGGGTAGAATGTGTGGTGGACGTCATAGTTCAAGAGGCAGCTCAGAGATGCCATGTAGATGTCGGCGAACCGTGACAGGCGCCTCAGGAAGTACGTTGGGTTCTGGTCGGTTCGAAACAGGCTCCCAAACTGGGCATTGAAGAAACTTTTGGTCATCTCTCTGGCGCAGAAAGAAAAAACACAAAGCAACACAGAAAGCAGATGGATAAATGACATTTGAATGTTGATAATCCAAGTGTGTGTTCAGTGTGTGTGGCAGAAGGCACCAGCAGGGAACAGTTATCTGCTGTCATCATGGGATGGCAGCTGCAGCACCAGCCTAACAGCAGGAGATAAAACAGTCAGGTCTCCACAGGTGAGCACAGTGGTGTTTAAACTTCTACCAAATCCTCTCACTTCCCTGTGGCAAGGAAGTGGTTCCTTTAGGTACTAACATGGGGTTCCTAGAAGTGAGCAAGCTGTGCACTGTAGGCCCAAGGTCTGGTCCTCAGGGGCAAGGGTCTCGAAGTCAAATCATCTCATCTCCCTTCCCTCACAGCTTCCTCTACCCGCACCTTTTTCCAGCAATGGAAATCAGGTGAAAACAAAGCCCATGAGCCAACAACCAGGGGAAGGGGTGGGGGAGGGCGGAATTCAGTACAGCCTTGGCTTCTGCAGAACCTGAGAAATGGAATCACGTGTCCCCTCAAATCAGGCTGCCCACTGTTCAGAGGCCAGAAGACCAGCTGAATCTCTTACTGATCCCAGAGCTTGCTGTTGTGTGAGCTCTGGTGATCCTGAGGTCTCTGTTCCACTATGAGACTGGGGTTAGACATGCATGGCCACACCCAGCTGCTTATATGGGTTCTGGGGACAGAACTCAGTCTCTCAGGCCTCCTCAGGCCCTAATGCTTGCACAGTTAGTGCTCTTAACAGCTGAGCCACCTCTCCGGCCCAGGTGAGCTTTCTTTCCTTTTTTTTGGGGGGGGGGTTCAAGGTAGGGTCTCAGCCCAGGCTGACCTGGAATTCACTATGGAGTCTCAGGGTGGCCTCGAATTCACGGCGATCCTCCTACCTCTGCCTCCCGAGTGCTGGGATTAAAGGCGTGCGCCACCACGCCCGGCTCAGGTGAGCTTTTTTCACCAAGAAGCATACTGAAGACAGACTGGAAGCACATTCCTGAGGCAGTCGTGGTCAAAATCCATCCCAGGGCTTCAGGAGCCCTGAGTTCCCTGTGGGTTCAGGGCCACCCCCAACACAGTCCCAGCAGCTACAGGTGCTGCCAGCATTATGAATAACTGGGCCACCTTCAGCCCAAATGGACCACGGCAGGAAGAGGAATGAGAAAGGCTCCCTTCCAGCCAGGCGTGGTGGCGCACGCCTTTAATCCCAGCACTTGGGAGGCAGAGGTAGGAGGATCGCTGTGAGTTTGAGGGCACCCTGAGACTCCTTAGTGAATTCCAGGTCAGCCTGGGCTAGAGTGAGACCCTACCTCGAAACCCCCCCCCCCCCAAAAAAAAGAAAGGCTCCCTTCCTAGGCCTTCAAAGGCAAGTCAAGGCAAGGACAGATGGAGAGATCACAGCTGGCTTTAGAAAATGCCACTGGCACCAACAGCACTGCTGAGTCTGGACACTCACAAGTCAGTCACACCTGGGAGCTAAAAAAAGGACATTTCCAGCGAGGCCTCGGGCAGTCCTGAAGAACGCACATGAACTGAGCATAGCCTGTGGGACGGCGGGGCCACATATTCACAACAGGCCACTCTTACCTCATCTCCTTCCTCTCCTTTTTCCACTCCTGCAAAACCTGCTGCGACTCAGCATCTCTATGAACCTGCAGGACACAAGCCAATGGTTACCACAGCTTTGGTCTTAAACTCACTAGCAATGAGAACATTCTTGATGGGTAGCTTTTCTTGAAAGGATTTTATTCCTTAAGTCTACTAGGCAGACACTTGTGTGCCATAATACATGTTTAGACTTCCCATACACAAACACACACACACCAAAGTTTTAAATGCCCATCATTACATATCTAATTTAACAAATTAAGGGGGATTAATATGAAGACATCAAGCTATTAAAATGTATATATGTCTGTATATTTATCCCTTAAAATGTGCATGATGTGTGCAGTATGCCCACTGCACACACATTCATGACAAACATATGCTTACTAGATGCTACAGATGATAGCTTCAACATAATGGCAGTTAACTGGACACAGAATATAGCAGCATATCTACTAATGCAAGCATATGACATTAGAAAATTAGCATGGGAGCCGGGCGTTGTGGCACACGCTTTTAATCCCAACATTAGACAGGCAGACATAGGAAGATCGTCGTGAGTTCAAGCCACCCTGAGACTACACAGTGAATTCCAGGTCAGCCTAGGCTACAGTGAGACCCTACCTCGGAAAAAAAGAACATGGAAATAATTTTTAATTTTTGCAAGGATATTAGTACTACATGTGTTTTTTATTCCTTAATGTTACATTATTTTTTAAATGTGTAGCAGAAAAAACTATTTTTTTTCCAAAAGGCAAGAAAGCGCATTTCAATGAGAAGGAAACATGGAGAGTTTCCTAGTAAGCCAAATTGTAAACAAAAGGAAGAGAATGAAAGCTATCCACAAGCCATCTCAGCAGCCTCTCCATGGCTCTCATGGCCACGTAACAGCAGTGAAGCAGCTATGTCAGGGGCACACATGGCTGTAGGGAATAGGTGGGCTCCCTGAAATCCATGACCACAGGGTAACCTTGGAACCCAGAGGAAAAGAGCACACGGGCAAACCACTTGCTTTCCACATTGGAACCAAAGACCTTCTCTTGGTCACATCTGTCCAGTTCAGTGTTGTGACTCCTAAGGGTCACCTGGCTAAGGATCCCTGCCCAAAATGAAAAACTGTCCCAAATTAACGTGAAGCTTAGATTTCTTGCCTATTATATGGCTACAGCATGGGAGAGTAGCTATCATTCATTAAGCCCGCACTGCTCTGGGAGTTTAATATTTTACTTATTTACTTATTTGAGAGAGGGGGGTAGGAAGGGAGAGAATGGGTGTGCCAGGACCTCCAGCCACTGCAAACGAACTCCAGATGCGTGTACCCCTCATGCATCTGGCTTACGTGGGTCCTGGAGAATCGAATAGGGATCCTCTGGCTTTGTGGGCAAACGCTTTAACCGCTAAGCCATCTCTGTAATCCCTGCTCTGGGAGTTTAGATATGGGAATATTTTTAATTAGTGTTCACATTTTACTTTCTTTTTTTTTTTTTTTTTTTTTTTTTTTTGAGGTAGGGTTTTGCTCCAGCCCAGGCTGACCCGGAATTCACTATGTAGTCTAAGGCTGGCCTTAGACTCACTGCAATCCCCCTACCTTGACCTTCTGAGTGCTGGGATTAAAAGAGTGTGTCACCATACCTGGCTGTTCATTTTTTTGTTTGTTTGCTTTGTTTCTCAAGCTGGGATTAAAGGTGGGAGCCACCATGCCCGGCCTGTTCACATTTTAAATCAACTAATTTCCACAGAGGTTAGGTCCTCATATACACAGAAGTTAGGCAGACACAAAGAGATAAAATGTGTAAGCAACCATAAGGAATTTCTACACATGCACAACTGTGTGTGCATTTAACACCATTGCATGTTGGACATCACTGTGCTGAAGACATAACACAGAATGAGATAGAGGCCTTTGTGGAGGCAGATGATGACAAAAAAAATTGACACCACATAGAATGTAGTGACAGCCTGCAGGAGGGCACCTCAACTCCTGCCTCTAGCCCATCTTGACCATAAAGCAGGCTCCCGGATCTTCAGCTAAGCAGGAAGGATGAGTGCTGGCTCCTCACTCTGCTCGGTATGGGCGTTTGCATCTCTGAAACACTCCTAAGCAGAAATGCCCACCTCCAAGGGACTTAGGTTGGGCCTTGGGAAGTAGTTAACTCATGGGGTTTTGTGAAGCCGTCATGAACTCATTAGTGCCCCTATAAAAAGTGACCCCGATGGCTCTCCGGAGACCCTTCTTTCTACCATGTGAGATTGCCAGATAAGGCAGCGCCCTGCCCCACAATGAACGTGGTGGGCTGCCACCCTGATCTTGGACTTTCCCTTTCTGAGGTACAGGACAAAAGCAAACTGAGTGACTATACCACACTTGCAGGAGGAAAGAACTACTACTGGTAACTGGACTAAGGTTTAACCAAAACTAATCTTTCTTTTCAAAACAGCTGCCAAGGCCACTTGAGTTCTCCTCTCTACCCCTCACCTGGGCCCCAGAGCAGGTTGCACCAATACAAAAAGCCAAGTTCCAAGTTCAAGGCATGTTCTCAAGACCAGCTTTACCAGACACCATCTGCACCCTATTCTGATGCCTGCCTCTGGTCCTCAACTGGTCCTAAATTTAGAGGTCATTCAGATATGATGGGTGGTCTCCAGCTGCCCAAGATCACAGGCACTGGAGGGACATGCAAAGGAATGGAGGAAGGCCAAAAAAATCTGAGGGCAGAGCAGCATTCCCAGAGTTAGGAACACCGAAGGCTGAGGCTCGGTTTCTTGGCTCAGCCTCCTTCTTACCTGCCCTCCCAAGACCCTTTCTTCACAGGGAACTCAGCACCTCTCCCACACAAACAGCTCCTCAGCGGCACCCATGCCATCAGCACACACGCCCACCCCCGCTCTCAGTTCAAGGCAGTCTGCCTCTCCTGCACTACCCCTTCTCCGACTTGTTCCCCCACAAGGCACACTGGCAAAGCAAGCTGCAGGCATCCAAAGTGGATTTTAAAATGTTTCACGCAGCCTGGGCTAACTAGTCATAACTAATGAAAGTGTGTACTCCTGGGCGAATAATTATGAGAAAAGATGAACCAGAAATCTGTATGGACCCTACAGGCACTCAGCCATCTTTGTCCCCATATAGTCTTCATGAGCAAATGCCAATTGGCTAATACACCACAGGGCCCCTCACTCTTGTCAGAGCAGGAAGTACAGCCTGGCCGGCCAGATGCCTCTACCAAGAAAGCCTGGGAACTTACAAATGGGTACTCTTTACGAAATGGTTGGGGGGGGGGGGAAAGCAGAATAATTTCATAACACATGAAATTAAATGAGAGTGGTATCTGGGAGTCCAGCACAGAAGCTTCCTAGTACACAGTCACAGCCACAGCATTTGTTTCCCAATCCATAGGCCACCCCGCCCGCAGTGTTCATCTACTGGTCTCTGGACCCTGGCAAGAGTCCACTGATACCACCTCTAACCACAGCCATGTGATGTTCTTCAAGGTTAAGCTAACAAAACTGTTCCTTACAGTCACTTTAAAAACTAAAATACAACGCCGGGCGTGGTGGCGCACGCCTTTAATCTCAGCACTTGGGAGGCAGAGGTAGGAGGATCGCCTTGAGTTCAAGGCCACACTGAAGAGACTACATAGAGAATTCCAGGTCAGCCTGAGCTACAGTGAGACCCTACCTCGAGGGGAAAAAAAGGAAAAAAAAAAAAAAACACTAAAATACTTGCTTCTATTTAACTCATCAGACCTCACAGAACTTCGCAGGGTGGGGGCAGGCAGGAGAGTAAGAACGACACTCATCTGGACATTGTACATGATCTGCCCCGTTCCCACATGTTCAGTGTGCTCATCCGAACGCTGAGGCTGGAGAAGACCCAGCAGGGTGGTGAAGACAAGGGCCACCCCGCCTGAGTGCAAGCCCAAGCCCAGCTCCCCTGGGGCTCAGGGTCCTCATCTGGAAGACGAGGGTGATGCGCTCAGTGACTGCTCCCAAGAGCTGCGAGGAAGAAGTGAATGCGAGGCCCTAGTGTCTCAAACAGTCAGACAGCATCCCTCAACGTGGCTTCATTCTGCTGACCAGTAACTGGGATTCTGGAAAAGTTACCCTCAGCCTGTTTTCTCTCCTGTAAACATGTGGTGGGAATATCAACATTCATTCTCTTTTCTTACCTCCCTATTCTATGTAAGTCACAGAAACATTTCAACACTTTTTTTTTCCTTTTGGTTTTTCAAGGTAGGGTCTCTAGTCCAAGCTGACCTGGAATTCACTATGTAATCTAGGGTGGCCTTGAACTCATGGTGATCCTCCTACCTTTGTACAACCCTTCATGACTCATAACTACAGGGGATTTGTTCCAAGAACCCTGTAGATGACAATGTCAAACTCTACATAGACTACATTTTTCTTATGTGTAAAGTTTTTATCTATGGCAAAGTTTAATCTATAAATTAAGTACAATAAGAGATTAACAATAACTAATAATAAAGCAGTAACAACAACACAAGGCCCAGATGTGAGTCTCCCTCTCGTTCTATTATTTCAGACTCGGTACCAACTACTCAAGGCCCAGTTTCCTTACGCTAAGATGGGCAGATTGAGCCAAGTGCACAGGACACGGTGACCATTAAACCAATACTGCGCGTGAGCAAGCATTCCACGCCATGTCTGGCACACATGGAGCACTGTACGTGAGACACAAGCGTAGACCTGACTGCACCCACTAAGAAGTGACGCCGGGTATTTTTAGAAAATCACCTCATAGGCACGCATAGTAGAAGAAACAAAAACCCTAGCCAGAAGTGCCAAGAACCAGGATCGCCTGAGTCTACAGGAAGCCAGGACCAAAGAACGTGCAGGGCCCCATGCTCTGGAATGTGCACCCTGGAAGAGGGGGCATGGCCTGCCTCTCCTCGTGGCTGTGCAGAACAGCCATGGGCGTCAGGCCATAGGACTACACGTGTGCCAGCCAAGACAGCAGGCACCTAGGCCCCTTTACCTAAAAGCCAGGCAAGCTACACCACGGGAGAATGCAGGTGGCTCATGTGATGGGGGGGGAGGGGGACGTGCTGAGAAGGGGTCACAGATGTACCAAAGGGCTAACTTCTGGACCAAGAAATGAGCAATAAAGAGGATATTTCATCCAATAAACAGCCCTAATTTAACTCACTGAGTCAAAAAAAGGGGGAGATAAGATCAAAATACATTATATACATGTATGAAAGTGTCAAAAATTAAAATAAGGGCTGGAGAGATGTCTTAGTGGTTAAGGCACTTGCTGCAAAGCCAAAGGACCCAGATTTGATTTCCTAGGGCCCACATAAGCCAGATGAACAAGGGGGAGCATGCGTCTGGAGTTGGTTTGCAGTAGCTGGAGGCCCCAGTGCACCCATTCTCTCTCTCACTCTCTCTCTACCTGCCTATTTCTTTATCTCTCTCAAATAAATAAATAAAAATAAAATATTTTTTAAAATAAAATAAAAAGTTAAAAGTCTGTGCATTTCTGTTATAGGATACAAGTAAAAACTTTCAATTATTATTATTTTTTCTTTTTTTTTGAGGTAGGGTCTTATTCTAGCCCAGGCTAACCTGGAATTCACTATTCACTATTCAGGCTGACAAACTCATGGCAATCCTCCTACCTTGGCCTCCCAAGTGCTGAGATTAAAGGCATGCGCCACCATGCCCAGCTTCAAGTACCATTTTTTGAAAACACATTACTGAGACTAGAAAGATTACAGAGTGGTTAAGACACTTGCTTGCAAAGCCTGATGGCCTGGGTTCATCTCCCGAGTACCCACATAAAGCAAGATGCACAAAGTGGAACATGTATCTGTCTAGAGTTCATTTATAGCAGCCAGTGACCCTGGTGCAGCCATTTATTCTCATTCTCTCTCTGCAAATAAATAATGTTGAAAATACATACACAAAACCACATTCCTTCCTCATTACCCCAAATTAATTGCAGGCCTAGCAGAGAAAACATGTGCCCCTGAGCTCCTGGAATCACAGGCCTTCTCTTCCCAACCTAGTGCAAGGTAGACCCAGGGCCTTCCCTCTTGTTTTGTGAAATTCCAGGAAGCCATGGTGCCCACAGACTGGAGTGCTCATTAGAAGGAACCCTTCATTTTATAGAGAGAAACTGAGGCCAGGACAGGTAAGTCTAAAGGTAGAGCCAGGACAGGACTGTAAGGATGACAGAACTTCTCAAATCCCACCACCCCAGAGGGTATCCCCAGCACGAATGAATGTGGAGTAAGGACCCAATTTTCAGAAAACACTACCTGAATTTACACAGAACCCAAACAGAAAGTCTCCAAACCACTGTGGGGTGCATCTTTCTTAAATTTTTACTTATTTATTTAAGACAGAGAGAGTGGGTATGGGCACACCAGGGTCTCTTGCCACTGCAAATAAACTCCAAATGCATGTGCCACTATGTGCATTTGACTTTATTTACATGGATCCTGGGGAATCAAACCCAGAATGTCAGGCTTTGCAAGCAAGACCCTTTAACCATGAAACCATCTCCCAACCTATGGCACTTTTTTTTAAAGGTCCCTTCAAGGGAAATAACAAAACTGCTTTAGGGACAAAATAACTCCTAGCTATTGTACAATTGGTTAAGGATACCCTGAACTTTATAAGTCACAATTAAGCAGAAAATACACAAAATACTCTTGACTAGTGACTTCCTTGTGGCTTAAAGAAGAAGTGGTTGGGGGGGGGGGAGGAAATTGCTGAAGAGATGGCTCAGTGGTTAAGGCACTTGCCTGTGAAGCCAAAGGATCCATGTTCAACTCTCTAGATCCCACATAAAGCGAGACGCACAAGGTGACGCAAGCATGCAAGGTCGCACATGTGCACAAGGTAGCACATGTGTCTGGGGTTCAATGACAGTGGCTAGCGAACCAATTCTCTCTCATTAAAAAAAAGGGGGGGCTGGAGGGACAGCTTAGCAGTTAAGACATTTGCCTGCAAAGCCAAAGGACCCAGGTTCGATTCCCCAGGACCCATGTTAGCCAGCTGCACAAGGGGGCACACGCATCTGGAGTTCATTTGCAGTGGCTGGAGGCCCTGGTGCGCCCATTCTCTCTCTCTCTCTCCCTCTACCTCTGTCAAATAAATAAATAAATAATAAAATAAATAAAATTGAAAAAAAAAGTACAAGTTTGGGGGGGAGCTTGAGAGGTGGGCTCAGAAGTTAGAGGCACTTGCTTGCAAAACCTGATGGTCTGGATTCAGTTCAATTCCCCAGCACCCACATAAAGCCAGATGCACAAAGTGGCAGATGCATCTGGTATTTGTTTGCAGTGGTGAGCAGCCTTGGTATGCCCATTCTTTCTCAATTTCTTCCTCTCTCTGCTTGCAAAGAAAAAAAAAATGGGGATGAAGAGATGGCCAAGTTCATTTCCTGTACAAGCACAAGGGCCTGAGACCACAGAAGTTCAAATCTACAGACTCTAAACAGCTGGTCATGGTCACATGCACCCGCAACCCCAGCCCCACAGGGAAGCAGAGACCCACAAATCAGCAAAGAGACTCTGGCTCAGAACAAGACCAGGTGGAAAAGCAATTGGGCAGTACACCTGATATTCCACCACAGGCAAGCCCCCACCACCACCCTTGCTTATGAGCATATGAGCAGGTGAGCATATGGGGCACCACACCACACCCATGAAGAAAGGAGAAGGAAGAGGGAGAGGGAGAGGGAGAGAGGGAGAGGGAGAGAGGCAGGGGAAGGGAGGGAGAGGTGGAGGAGAAAAATCCTCACCTGCATCTGCTCTAAGAGCCCAGTCAAGGTCTGCAGCCAGGTCATGGTCTGGATGTACTGCTCGGTGTTCATGATTTTAAGCTCGGATCGGAGCTCAGGGATGATCGCTCCAGTGCGCCAGCCGTGCTTCAGTGTCAAATCCTGGTCATAAAGGCCACAGAACACCAACATCAGTCTCCTCAGACCTCCAGCCTTTTGATTACCTTTCCCTAATTACTTTTTCACTGTAATAGTTATTAACCAAACTGAATTCAATGAATTACATTTAATTAAAGCAAATTTAGCCCTAGGCCTTGACCATTTTACCAGGAGAAAGTCTCTGTTCTGGAAATAATGACTGAATCACAGCTGCAGTAGAAACACCGGGTATTGAATCATTAACCACAGTCCCTGAGAAAATCAATGAAGCAAGGGGAAGAAAGAGATCCAATCTACACACTAGCAGAGGGCTTCCTTCAGACACATCCCTGGAATCCTAGTTCCTCTGCTGTCCCAGAACTCAATAGGCACCTGTTAGGAATTTTCTTTTTTTGCTAAGTCATTTTTTATGCTTTCCTAAAAAACAGGAATATGGGCCATATTCTTTAATGATTGCTTTTTATAGAACAATGATGGCAATTAGAAATTTACTCAAAGACTCAATCAGAAAGCTCTCTCCATTAAAAAAAAAAAAAAAGATAAGCAATAAATGCTAGGAATCTTTCCTTTTATGAAGGGAACTAAACGCTCACACGCACATTCAGGGCTTCTTTCCAGCCAGCTGCTCAGGGAACAGTGCAGGCTTTCCACGCCCATGGAATGAGGGGAGGGTCACTGTGTTTGGACATACTTGGAACAAGATAGTTCATTTCATTTCCATACTTGGTTCCTCAAGGATAAAATGAGCTCTTGGTTGTGAGGTGATCCCAGGGCATATACCTTGCACGTTTCCTGGAGCCTGAGCAGCCACACTCCATTTCCGTCTGTTATCTCTCACTATTTTGGCCCACACTTGGCTGACCTAATGCTATCTCTTAAGTCTACCCCTTCTTGTATCTGCCTGCCATTAAAGCAGGAAGCTTTCACCACGGCCGTGCAGTGGGATGTCTAGACACATCTTCCTAGTCCGTATGTCTGAGTCACACCCAGGTCTATGGACTCAAGACTTCCTGGTGGGGGTGGAGTCCAGTGATGTGTGGTAGAAAAGAAATCCTTAACAGGTGGAATGAACACATCCATCTCCAGCAGAGGAGGAGGAATAGGCAAAGGCTCCTCACCGCCAGGTCACTGTAAATGTGGTCACCAAAATACAGGACTTTGGATCCTCTCCACCCAGTGAGCTTCAAAAATTCATACAAATTGCCCTGCAATGAGAAAAGAACAGATATTACATCATGACCTAGGTAGCCCATAATCTAAAATATCTGTTCCAAACCTTGTAAAAAAAAATTGCTTTTATAACTTACTTTAAATATCAAAATATCAAGATAAAAAAATAACAAAAATGTAAAGCTATGGAGACCCTCCCTCTGTATGAATAAACACGGATCCTCCTGCAGTCACCACGCCGAAGAGTACCAGGAGTCCTTTCCCCATGCCGATGGAGCACATTTGCTGCAACTGGTTCTGTAATTCTTATCCAAGTCTTATGACATGCTTCTTAATATTCTCAGACTAGCTTGTTAGAAGCTAACTTGCTGAATTATATCTAATTTTTCAAGCCCAGAAGCTGTACTCATTGCTAAATCCAGCAGGCTATTGTATGGTCAACAAGAATATTCCATATTTAATGAAAAAAAGTTGGCTTCAGCAACATAAAGAATGGTCAGCAATTCACCTGTTCTCTCACACTTCACAGCCTTATACAACACCCAGATAAGTAAACTGTACATAAAATGTGCCTCAGTGGGAAATTATTTGGGTAAATAATAGGCCAAATGAATGCTTCTTAAAAGAGAAGGTTACTAATGATATGACAGTTTGTAGATTACAAAGAGTAATACTTCAAACTTTTTTTTTCTTTTTTTTTTTTTTTTTTTTTTTTTGGTGTTTCAAGGTAGGGTCTCACACTAGTCCAGGCTGACCTGGAATTCACTATGTAGTCTCAGGGTGGCCTTGAAATCACAGCGGATCCTCCTACCTCTGCCTCCCAAGTGCTGGGATTAAAGGCGTGCGCCACTACGCCCGGCAAACTTTTTTTTTAAAACAGCCAACTGTAATGTATTGAAAATCTGTTAACTTCAGTGTTAAGTTTTACACCAAATTATAAAGAGGGATCAGAACTGGCCTCACATACAGGTAGTCTCAGCAGTGTCTGCACACCACAAAGTAACAAGAACAAACTGGTCAGAGAGGTACCTGCTTGTATATCTGGCCTTTCTGCAACTTGTAGATCTTATCCCAGAGTAAGACACCCTTCTCATTCACCTTTCGGAAAGGCCTAACAGAAAGACGAAGTATCATGATATTATGACAACAGTACAGGCTGTCTGTCTTTACAATACTACACAGTCACTCACTAATAACAGGAAATGGCTCCCAAACCCAAACTCTACCACATTCCCTGGCCTAACTCAGTCCATCTCATACTACACAGATCCTACCACCTACTGATTGTTCAAGAAAAAGGAAAAAGAAGCCAGACATAGTGGCACATGCTTTCAATCCCAGCATTGGGGAGGCAGAGGTAGAAGGATCTCCATAAGTTCAAGGCCACCCTGAGACTACACAGTGAATTCAGGTCAGCCTGAGCTAGAGTGAGACCCTACCTCAAAAAAAACAAAAAAAAAAAAAAAAAAAGGAAAAAGGGCTGACAATATGGCTTAATGGTTAAGGCGCTTGCCTGCAAAGCATAAGGACCCAGGTTCAATTCTCCAAGTCCCACATAAGCCAGATGCACAAGGTGGCACATGCGTCTAAAGTTCATTCACAGTGGCTAGAGGGCCCTGTGCACACATTCTCTCTCTTTCCCTCTCTTTCTCTCCTCCCCCCACCACAACCCATCTCAAATAAAAATAAATTTTAAAAAAAGGGCTTGGTGTGGTGGTGCATGCCTTTAATCCCAGCACTCAGGAGGCAGAAGTGGGAGGATCACCATGAGTTCAAGGCCACCCTGAGACTACAGAGTTAATTCCAGGTCAGCGCCAGAGTGAGACCCTACCTTGAAAAACCAAAAAAGAAATATTTTTTAAAAGAATTCCACAGTCAAAGGCACTTGGCAATACACTATATACTGCACATTTCCTTCTATAAAATGCGACTGACAGCTCTGAAAAGCCCTGCTCAAAATAAACAAGCTTTTGTTTTAATTTCGTGTGTGTGGTGGGGAGACGGAACACAACTGGTCCTCTTGCCACTGAAAACAAATGCCCACCCAGCTTTACGTGGGTGGCTAGGGAATTGAACCCAGGCCATCAGGCTTTGCAAGCAAGTATTGTAACTGCTGAGCCATTTCTCCAGCCTCAAAATAAACATTCTTTAGTTCATGTCTTCCAAAGACATCTGGCTGTGCAGAAACAATGTTTCACAAGGAAATCACAAAGAACACAGCTATGTGTATACTTAATCAAGCAGAAACCTAGCACTTCAGAGGAAAGAGAAAGAAAGAGCACTACATCATAATGGAAAGGGAATGGGAACAGGGATGCTGCTCCCATGCCTCCCAAGTGTGCAGTGCATGGGTCTCAGGGTGTATCTATCTGCCTTTCTTCTTCTAAAGTACATTTTTAGGGAACTGTTTCTCTGGCTAGAGAAATGTAAGCCCGCAACAGACAACCTGCCACGTGCAAAGAAGGGAAGGGTATGGCGCTTCACTCAGGAAGCCAGGCCGAAACACCTGACAGCTCAGCAGGCCTCCCAGTGTGCTCACGTGAAATCCATTTTTAGTTCTTTTTTAGGACATGAGGATCACTCAGCACTTATTTTTTTTCTCTAATAGTCTGAGCAATTTCTCATGTGATGACAACACATCATCTTTGACAGCAGTAATACATGCTCACTGCCTTGAGTACCCAAAGCACATATTTTTAAAAATTTATTTATTTATTTATTTGGGGGAGAGAGAATGGTCATGTCAGGGCCTCCAGCCACTGCAAACGAACTCTACACACATGGGCCACCTTGTGCATCTGGTTTACGTGGGTCCTGGGAAATCAGACCTGGGACCTTTGGCTTTGCAGACAAGCACCTTAACCACTAACCCATCTCTCAGGGACCCCCTTTTTTTTTCCTTTTCGAGGTAGGGTTCACTCTAACCCAGGCTGACCTGAAATTCTCAGGCTGGCCTACAGCGATCCTCCACCTCTGCCTCCCAAGTGCTGGGATTAAAGGCGTGCACCACCATGCCCGGCTGGTACATCATTTTTGATAGCTGCACAGCATCTCCCTCACAGGGATCATCTGGGATTAACTAGCCATTCTCACTGTCAGACATTTTTTTTTTGCATGTGTGTGTGCATGCCTTGTGTGCATTCGCATCTGTATGCAGCACGTGCACATGGGTGTGTGCAAGCATGCAGAGGCTAGGGAACAAGCTCAGGTGTGACCATCAGGAACACACCCACCTCTTCTGAGTCAGGTCTCTGCCTGGTCTGGAGCTCATCAGTTAGGCTGGCCAATGAGCCCCAGGGATCCTCCTGCCTCTGCCTGTCCAGACCTGGGCTTACAGGCACACACTGTCACATCCAGCATTTTTAGATGCGTTTTAGGGACTGAAGTCAGGTCATCAGAATTTTACCCACTGAGCCACCTCCCCAGGCCAAGTACAGTTTTCTTATGCTTCACAACGCTGGAGCCGAAACTCCAAGCTTCTATGTGATATTAAGTTTTGACTTTTCATCACTGTCAACCACTTTCTTAAAGCCCAACACACAGGCACGGAGCAGCCCAGGTTGAACTGAGACCCATTTCACTATGTGCAAAACGTCTGCTGTGTGCCAATCCTGCTGTCCCTGCAGTCACATACTAGAAGCTATTGTCTCAGACTGCTTATAGTTTTACAAATGTGTTCTACCAAAGCAGGCTACATATAGTCATAAGCACAGAGAAATGCAATCAAGTCCCCTACAAGAGAGACACTCACCTCCGCTTATCATTGAAGAAGTTTGGCTTCTCGGCCTGAACTATGACTACATCAAATAGGTCCCTCCAGTCTTTCCCAACGATGTATCTCATCCCTTTGTCCCTAGAATAACAAGTCAGCCAGGTGAACTCAACACCAAAGGAATGAGCTACTTTTTAAAAAAAATTTTTTTTGTTTATTTATTTATTTGAGAGCGACAGAGAGAAGGAGACAGACAGAGAGAAAGAGAGAGAGAGAGAGAGAATGGGTGCGCCAGAGCTTCCAGCCTCTGCAAACGAACTCCAGATGCGTGTGCCCCCTTGTGCATCTGGCTAACATGGGTCCTGGGGAACTGAGCCTCGAACCAGAGTCCTTAGGCTTCACAGGCAAGTGCTTAACCGCTAAGCCATCTCTCCAGCCCAGGAATGAGCTACTCTTGCAAGCACTTCTTTCAAACTCGCAACTACTAACATAAACAGCATACGTGAAGCTAGCGTGGGAAGACAGAGTAACTTACACGAAGCTACTGGGGCTGTTGGTGATAAGAAACATCTTCTTGCCGTGATCAGCCAGCTTGGCAAGCACTGCACGGGTCTGTTCAGCATAGCAGATATACTTTTCTAAAAGCAAGAGAAAAACACACAGAGGATAAGCATGAAATCAGTTACTCTGCAGGACCGTACAGACGGGATACCTGGGTCCACTGGCACTGTCCTAGGCATGTGGGGGACACAAGTCTTAAGGAAGGTTGGTTAAGGCTGGTGTGTGTGTGTCTAGGGCAGCAGAAACAAAGACCCAACCTCCTCAGTCTAAATGGGAGAAGCTAGGGTGCAACTGTCAGCTCTTCTCTTTTTGCAATGGAGTGACAGAACATTCTAGCACAAAGAGACATCTACATTGAGAGGATCAGGTCCTCCAACAGCACTTAGGAGAGGGGCATGCAGCCCTGCTTGGCCCATGGGATGTACGTACCAATATCTGCTTCGATCGCCCGGTACATTATTCCTTTGATGTGGACATCTCGAATTGCATCCTGCCCAAACATATAATTTTCATCAGTGAACGGGAGCTGAGAGACAGGAGTCAAAGTGAAACGGCATTGGTGCTCACTTCTGCCTTAAAAGCCCGAAATCCAGGCACTAAACAACTTCTCAGTGCTGACCCATGTATCATAGGTAGCCCCTTTAGGAAGAGCTTGGGTTTCCATGGTGACAGTGGTAGTGGCCAACTTTCAAGTCCGAGTCCCATCCCCTGTGATACGCAGCAGTTTACATGTACTAGGCGAACAAGCAGCGTCAGGTGGATTGCAGGGAGGGGTCTGTGCTGAGTGTCTTTGTGTCTTTCTTCCCTATCCCTGGATGCTAACAGTGACCTTGGAGGGAGGTGAAGGCAGAGGGACAACAGGGTCCACCTCCTGTCTTGGGCACTAACAGTCAGACAGAAACTGTCAAGGACACTGTCACCCCAACAATAGGTCCAACTGGCAGACACAGGTAAGGGGAGGAAAAGAGGTTAGGACTTCAAGGCTCAGGGGTGGCACCTGGGGTTTGCCAGGTGTCGGTGCAGAACCCACTCCCAGCGTGTAGGGTCTTTGCCCAGGCAGCGCTTCTGCAGAGACGCAATGGAAACTTGCTGCTCCCAGCTGCAGGGCACTTGGCTGCAAGCAAAACACTGCCCACAGCTGGTAGATTTCTCTCAAGTGTGGGCTCTTCTGGGCAATACTATTAACCTCAATTAGGTTTCAGCTTGAGCTCGTTGCAGTTTTACACCAACAGCAGAAGGCAATGGAAAGATGCAAGCTCAGCTTGCCGGCTTCAAATCTACGCTCTGCTAATTACTAGCTGTGTGACCTTGGGCAAGATACTCAAGCTCTCTGTGCCTCAATGTTCCAACTGGGTGATGATACTAAGAGTACCTGCCTCCGGGCATTTCTGCAAGAATTTAATAGAGTAATGTCATACAGTGCTGGGAACACAGTAGGCTCTGTATGAGAGCGTGCTCCTGGTGGCAGTAATGCTACAGTGAAAACAGCTCTCTCCTAATGAAGAGTTATGACAAGTGTCATGCATGTCTGTATGCACAAAAGGAGACCAGAAACTAAATATTCAAACTGAGCTTGAGTAATACTAAAGTGATACTGAGAAACCACACTTCAACTCTCACCTCCCTGAAGCCCAGGATTTGGGACAGTCATAATTTTACATTAGTCATATAGCATATAAATATTTTAGTTTATAAATAGTTATCTTTTAAAATATGAACACTTTAAAGAAAATATATTGTATATTTTATATAACATGATATATTATAAATGTATATTTCTAAGTATCCATATATCAAATCAAATAAATAATAGATTAACATATTTTAAGTACTGAAGTACTGAGAAAGCTCATACAACTTAATGAATATATATAATTATATGTACATATGTATATATGTAGATATGAACATGGATTAAAACATGCGACCTTAAAACAATGTCTACATATGCATCTAAGGGTTTCTAGGGTTTATATCTGTAACCCTAGGTAGGATTCTGGCATAGATTCTGCCAGGCCTCAAGAGAGCCACACAGAGCCTTTGTGGGCAAGAGAAAAAGGAATCCTATTAACCAACCTCTGTTCATGCGCTGTAACTGGAAATCATTACGGGGTACAGTATACACCAAAATATCATACTGAACCCCACAATATGTAAGGACCCAGGTTCCCCAGTACCCATGTAGGCCAAGTGCACAAGGTGGTGTATGCATCTGGAGTTAATTTGCAGTGGCTAGAGGCCCTGGTGCACCCGTTCTCTCCCTCTTCCTCTCCCTCCCCCCCCCCCCCCCCGCAAAAAAAATAAATGTTTACAAAAGAGCCTCCTCTGGGCAACCTCAGTGGCCCAGGCTGACAGAAAGGACCAATAGCATCTCTGGCATAAAGAAACACCCCCTTGGGGGTGGGCTTAGGGTAACAGAAATGCAGGCTGCCCCATAAGCCATATGCTGGCCTTTTTGTCAGAAAGGACTAGAAATTCAAATGGGAGTGGGGAGAGAACATAAAAGAGCTTGCCATGCAAACATGAAGACTTGAGCCTGACCCCCAGAACACATATGAAAAAGACAGAAATGGGGACACATGACTGTAATCCCACACTGGGGAAAGGTGACAGGTACATTTCTGGAGCTCACTGGCCAGGCCAAAACTAGTCTAGCTTGATGGGCAAATGCCCTGCTGAGGAAAGGCCCAGTCTCAAAAAAAAAAAAAAAAAAGGTAGACAGTGCTTCAGTGCCTCTACACACACGCACGTACAACTGCACGCACACACACAACTGTGGACGGATGGTGACCAAACAAAAGTGAGCACCATCTCCTGATACAGCAATCTCCTTCTTAAGGCATTCAAGGTTAAAACACAAAGACAAGAAATGCCAGCACAGGACTGCGTGGACTCCAACCCTCGCAGGCAGCAACCACCACAGCCCTGAGCTCGCCCCACCCACTGTCCCGAACCACCTTGACGTCTTTGTACAGGTGCACGGGCTCATAGTCGATGTTGTTTTTCAGGAAGTGTTCGTTCACACAGGACAGCAGGGTCATCTCTGGCAGTGAGAAGATGTCCATGAACTGCTTCATGGTGTTCCCATGAGAACTCTGCAGAGGAAAGGCAGGCCACGATGGAAAGCCAGGTACCCACACTTAGTTCCCTCTCCACAGAAAGGAGATTCTAACAATGAAAAAGTAACACGCTCACTTTGTTCCCAGGCTCACAGCACAGCTGAGTCTCAGGCGTAGGTGGCCTAAGAGTCACATCCCTTCCCTTCCCTTCCCTTCCCTTCCCTTCCCTGCCTTCCCCTGCCACTTTTGTCCCACTTCTGCTCCCTCTCAGGAAGGACCACCACAGAGGTCTGAGAAGCCAGGGCATTATTGCTCAGGCAAAGGCAGCTGGGTAGCCACTAGTCTTTGGGTGCTTCAGCCAGTCTCAAGGGTAGCCACAACTGCTCCAACAGACCCATAGTGACTTTTGTCCCGGACACAAAACTGACTAACACTGAAGACAGAAAGACAGGCTGCTTTAAATGATGACCATGCTTCCCCTTACTTTTCCATAAAAGTCACTCATCTGCTCCAAGGGCACGTGGGATCCCTCGTACATGTCAATGACTTCATCATCAGGAACAACACTGTGGCCTCTGGAAAATCAGATGTATGCAATTAAAGAGCTCAATGAGAAAACGACCTTTGTCTACTAGTGGGATTTTTTAATGGCTGAAGATACTATTGTCACCATGAAGTGAACACCAGGTGGGATGTTACTATGACAACAACTACTGACCTGCTAGAAACAAGAGCGGAAATAACAATAGCCAATACTACATGACCTCTATGAGAGGCCAAACAGGAGGGCACCAGCTCATTCGCCTAGGAAAGAGCTACTAGTTGCATTCTTCCCATTCCTGGGTGGGGCAACTGAGGCATTGGAAAGGTCGCACATCTCACCCAAAGTTACCAAAATAGAAAGTGCTGGGTTAGGATTAAAACAAGGCTTTCTATGGCTCTTGGCCCAGGCTCTGAAGTGCAAAGTGTCTCAAGGACTGCTCTGGAGTGGGTTTCCACACATCAGGGCAGGGAAAAAGCTGTTTCTGCCTCCGTCAAACCCAACTTCCTGTCCAACACAGTCTGACGTGGAAAAAGTCATACATGAGGCTCAATGGATTAAACCCATAACCCAAGGCAAAAAGCTCAGTGACACCACTGTAGAGAGGGACCAACTGACACAGTGCTGCTGCACAGAGGACCAGCTTCCTCATCTATACACACCTCTCCTCTACCTACCTAGGAATATGCTAATGAACTCAGTTTCTTTGCACATACAGCAGCCTGGGAGTCATTCTGGACTCTGCCACCTGCTCACCTGGACTCACCCACACTAAAGGGCCAGGAAGGGAAACGTCTGCTCTCCACCTCTCTCCAAGAAACAGAACCAATGATTAGAGTGAGTGGTCAGGTTCACTGTTCTGCCCCAGGAGCAAAAGTGTGTCAACAGAGATAAGCAACTCAAGTACACAAGCTGCTTGGCACGCAAACCCCCGGCAACATTAAGATGACATGCAATGCAGTCGTGCTCTGGTCCCTGACATGAGAGGAAATACTACTTCAGCCTCTCTGCTCCAATCTCCACCCTCATACAGGTTGACAAGACTTGAGTGAGTAGACGCCCTGAGAGTCAGCCTCAGATCCTGATTGATTTGTTACAACTGCTGACCTTTTAGCTTTGCTCCAGCAATCATGAAGACCTTGGTACCAAACCAGATCATTCTAGACTGTGACCTTGGAGAGCAGTGCTTGCTGAGCAGACATAGGCAGGCATCTAAGCACCACGCATGCTCTGACATGCAGAAGCAGAGACACAAGGGGACCTTGCAAGGTGAGGGTCTAGGCCTGACCTTGTCCTTTAGAAGCCACTGCTGTTGCTAAGACACACACCCAAGTATGTAATGGAACCACCAAATGTCAGCTCAAAAGAAATTGGAAAATCTACATGCTGCAGGCAGCTGAGCCCCTAGGAAGCCACTCCAGCAAATGGAGAATCAATGACAGCCTAAGAGATAGACAGACATGGGAACAGGTACAGGGGCTACTCAGTTATTTTTGGACACTGCAGCCTAAAACTGTTACAGTCAAAACAGAATCTACTGCTTTCCACCTGTGTAATGCGATTGAAAACATGAACAGGGCGGGTCTGAACACATCTGTCTGCAGTTCAAATCCTAGTTCTCCAAAGGCTAGGGTCACCTGGACAAGTCATTTACCCTCTTTGGGCCTCAATATCCTCGTTCTTAAAATGGGGACAACAGTACCAACCTCATGGTGTTACTGTGAAGAATAAAAGTAAGGAGGGGCTAGAGAGGTAGCTCAGCGGTTAAGGCGTTTGCCTGAAAAACCAAAGGATCCTGGTTTCACTCTCCAGAACCCACATTAGCCAGATGCACAAGGGGGCACGTGTATCTGGAGTTCATTTGCAGTGGCCGGAGGCCCTGCCGTACCCATTCTCTCTCTCTTTCTTTCTCTCTCCGTCCCTCCTCCTTTCTCTCTATCAAATAAATAAATAAAATATATATTCTTTAAAAAAGTAAGGGGGAAAGCCTTCATTGGTTTATTTTCGAAATCTCAGGGGATCACAAAGTGAAGAAGGGCCCTGTCATGTAAGGCATGAGGAGACACATTCACTTATTCAAGTCTTCCAAGACATGAGAGGGTGCACAGGGGTGGAGATGGACAGATATTCTGTGTGGAAGCAGAGTGGGAGAGGCTCCAGCATCCTTGAACGAACCAGGAAGCACTCACGGTGAAGAGCAGTCCTATGAATGTGAATCACTGCCGTCAAAAGCACATCAAAGACTCGTAGTGGACTGAAACCCTGACTTTAAGAAATGCCGAGAAGCGCTGTTCCAACTCCTGTTGAAGCACTAAGGACTTACTGGAGAGAAATCCTGACAGTGAAGGAAAAGCTTTCACACACCCTGACCAGCAGACCTGAGAAGGCTGAGTGGAAAATCTAGCACAGTAAGCAGCTTAAGAAAACTTTTAGGGGCTGGAGAGATGGCTTAACAGTTAAGGCATTTGCCTGCAAAGCCAAAGGATCCTGGTTCAATTCTCCAGGACCCATGTAAGCCAGATGCACAAGGGGCACACACATCTGGAGTTCATTTGCAGTGGCTGGAGGCCCTGGCATGCTCATTCTCTCTCTTTCTTTCTCTCTCCCTCTTTCTCTGTCAAATATATAATAAAATATTTTTTAAAGTAGTCTGCTGGGAGTAATATAATCTTCTAGAGATGAATTAAGCCATTTCAAAGGCCTGAAAATAAATGAGAGTATGCTCACTCAGAAATTTTTATGCTTCTAAAACTTTTTCCTAAAAATGAGACAAGTGCAAAAATATACAACTATATTTAATATACATGCTATTTATAAAATAAACAGAAAAATTATTGTAGCACAGATTAGAATCACTACCAAAAATACATATGTAATAATCTGCTGAGGAAGTCTGGCCCTCCCTCAGGAAGGCTACACAGGGGGCTGGGGAAATGGCTTAGCAGTCAAGGCTAAGTGAAATCCTTCCATGAGTCCCACCACACAGGAGACGAGCGCTGGTATCCACTAGTAACAAGGCCCAGTGATGACAATGAGAATGCTGCTCCCTCACCCTAATGTCCCAGCCCCTCCAGATTGCCTCCTCAAGACCTCTCAGCATCCTAGCCCCTGCCTCAGAAAGTTGCTCCTTTTCCAGAGTCCTCAAGACACTCCCAACAGCCCAGGCCGCCACCATCACTTGTCATTCTCGGCTGCAGTGGTGTGCCTGTGTGGCTTTCCACCCACTCCTGTGCTCCTGAGGGAACACCTGCAGCCAACCCCCCCCCCCCCGGCTCCAGCATGTGATGATCTTGACACACATTGTTGAGTAAGTGAGTGAGTGAATTAATGAATGAATCCACAAATAGCCATTCTCCTCCTGGACAGTCAGGAGGGCCTAAAAACCAAAGCCCCTGGGTTACTGCCCGTGGTTTAAATCCATCACTTGGGCTGGAGAGATGGTTTAGGGGTTAAGGCACTTGCCTGCAAAGCCAAAGGACCCATGTTCAATTCCACAGGACCCACATAAGCCAAATACACAAGGTGGCACATGTGTCTGGAGTGCATTTGCTGCGGCTGAAGGGCCTGGCATGCCCAGTCTCTCTATCTGCCTCTTCCCCCACCTCTTTCAAATAAATTTAAAAAAATTTAATCCATCGTACCGGTAGACAGTTCCCAGCTGGATGTAGTGGAAAGCATCGATCTTCATCAGCACAGCCTTCAAGACACAAACACACACGTGTGAACAATCACAACGACCGCATGTGAAATGAGCAACTCGGTGTCATCAGAAATCCTGTCAACCCTAGCTACCCTGACACAAAGCACAATTTTTAAAAGCCTTGCTTGTTAAAGTACATTTTAAGGAAATGACATAGTAGAAGAAAGGAGGAGAGCAGTGTGACAACTGGCTCCTCACACACTGAACTAACTGCGGGCAATAACCAGCCCTTCCAAATATGCCATGCACTTGTGTCCTTCAAAGCCTCTGTCTTCCAAAGGGTTGATCCACATGTATTTGAATGAGTTGGCTCTGCACCCCAAAAAACTTCATTTAAAACCATCTTACCATCAACAAAGAGCACCAACCATTTTATTAAGCAGCATTTTATTCTCAAACACCATGAGCTAGAAAATGTGAAACAGAACGCACCCGCTGTACATCATAATGAAGTCCTCGAATGGCAAAGTTTGGGTCATACTCGTACTTCCTGATTTCCACAGGATACTACAAAAAGAAGAAAGGACACATGTTTTAAGAGGAGACAGGGCATGGAAGTACACATGTGTAATCTCAGACCTTGAGGAAGTGGAAGTGGGAGGATAAGGAGTGAGTTCAAGGCCAGCTGTGGTGGTTTGAATAGAATAGATGGCCCCAATATATTCAGTTGTTGGTTTGTAGTTTGCATCTGCAGCCACCTGGCTGGAGTCAGTGCCATTGTGTGGATCTTAAGGTGTGATGGTGGGTTTCAGATTTCAATCTAAAGATATGCAAAGTGTGCCTAGCAGGAGTTCCTGAAGTGTGCTGTGTGGCTTTTGGCTTTTTGGCTTGTGCTTCTCTCTGCTTGGTCCTGTGAAGGCAGGCCAGTTTCTTCTACCATTATGGAACTTCCCCTGGATCTGTGAGCTTCAATAAATATACCTTCCTCCATAACTGTGTCTGGTCTGAAAGTTCATCTCAGTGAACCTGAAGCTGTCTGCTACACCAGCCTAGCTAGGGAAAGAGGGAAAGACAGAGGGACAGAAAACTCCTAACAGGTACAAACTTCCCCTTGTACAAAAGGCCAAGAAAGCTAAGGCACTTTGGTGGAAGCTGGGGTCAAGAGAGAAGTACCACAGCCTGTCCCTCTGCTTCCTGGCCACAGAGCACTCCATCTGTCCCTACCTCATTTACCTGTCCAAGCTGGGGACAGACCTCATCCCTTGTACTCATCTCTCATCTCAGCTCTGCTCACCTCTGCCTCAGGCCCCAGACTCCCACGTCTCTAAGACCCCCTCCCCCAATCTCCTTCTTCCTCTTCCACCATTTCTTCCTCTGGTTTGATTGTTGGGCTAATGAGGAGCTGGACTGTCTCCTCATTGCCAGGGACACAATTTATCCTGAATGCACTGTCAGCTTCCGTCCAGCTCACATGATCTCCCTGCAGCCACTGGTGATCCCACAACCAGCTTTTCCCGAGACCCAGGTGAAGCCTTCCCAGGCTTCCATCGCTGTTTTCATCCGACTGCACTTGCCGAGAAATCACACAGCCAGGAGAGCCTCCCACACTAATCTTAAGGAGCCCCTTTCTCAGCCTGTGGCTCCCACTTCCCGCTCCACTGCTCAGCCTCAGAAGAGGGAGACATTGGAGGCAGTGTGGCTGCCCTAATATCTCCTAGCTAATTAAGCTTCTTCTTGCACTGTAAGATGCTGGCTATTCCTCTATTACACAGGCATCTGGACACTGCTTTCCCTCCCAGATCCAGGGCTGGACCGAAGCTACCTCCTCCTCTGAGGGCACCCTCCCCCTTCTGCTGTCACTGCAGACCTTGCTGTGCCCATTTTATAGAGGAGACATCAGAGGCACAGCAAGCCACCCAACTGGGACAGGGTAAGCAGGGAGTCCTGCTCAGGCTGCTCAGCTGCGATGTTCCCTCCCCACCTCACCAGGGCACTGGCAGAAGACTTGGGGATCAGGATACAAGCTGCAGAAGTACAAGCCTGGACCACCATCAGGCCCCCAGCAAGCATCTTCACGCAGGGCATCAACCCTGTTCCTGCCAGGGTCGTGGCCAGTGCCACGTACGTGAGAGCACTGACTGGCACCAGCAGACTGAACACACGGCGTAGGTTTTCAAGTCAGGCTGCATGAAGCACCGACTCAAATGTCACATTTGGGCTCATTTATCTACCACTTGCCATGTGCCAAGAAATCCCCAAGCAGACATTTCCACTTGTTCCGAACGCCATGTATGGTTGGATCTAGATTTCTATTGACATACTTGCCACAGCCCACATGGAACCAGGGACAGTAACACAGTTCTGCTTACCAGAAGGAAGCCAGGAATGGCAGTTACTCTAAAACCCCCACTTAACCTGGGAGGGAGGAGAGCTTGGGAGGCCAACAGGAAATGTCTGTTTAATCATCATGGGCATCTCTCTCCGGCTCTCTGGCTCTCCAGCATGAGGGGACAGGGCACCTCATGCCGTTTACAGTTCAATAATCTGAGGATCTGAGTCAAGAACTTGCCCAAGGTCACAAAGCTACACAGTGGATGAGTCCAGTATTTGAACTTGGGTCTGTGTCACATCCAAGTCAGCCCTAATCCATTCTGTACCAGCCAGGGCCCTCAAGCTAGAGGCTCCTGGTGACAGCAGCGCAGAATGAGATCCTGCCTCAAAAAGAAATACATGGGGCTGGAGAGATGGCTTAGCAGTTAAGGTGCTTGCCTGTGAAGCCTAAAGACCCAGGTTCAATTCCCCAGTATCCATGTAAACCAGATGCACAAGGTGGCACATGCATCTGGAGTTCATTTGCAATGGCTAGAGGCCCTGACATGCCCCATTCTCTCTCTCTTATCTGCCTCTATCTTTCTATCTCTCTCTCAAATAAATTTAAAAAAAAAAGAGCCACCAGGCTGGAGAGATGGCTTAGCAGTTAAGGTGCTTCCCTGTGAAGCCTAAGGACTCATGTTCAACTCTCCAGGTCCCATGTAAGCCAGACACACAGTGACACAAGTGCAGAAGGTCACACATGCCCACACGGGGTACACACATCTGCAGTTTAATTCAATCACAGTGGCTGGATGCCCTGACACAACAATATTCATTCATATTCTCTCTTTCTCTCTCTCTCTCTCTCTCTCTCACACACACACACACACACAATTTTTTTAATTAAAAAAAAAAAAAAGCACGGTGGCACATGCCTTTAATCCCAGCACTTGGGAGACAGAGGTAGGAAGATCACCATGAGTTCAAGGCCACCCTGAGACTACATAGTGAATTCCAGGTCAGCCTGAACTAAAATGAGAACCTACCTCAAAAAAAACAAAAATAAATAAATACTAAGAAAAAAAGAAACATGGAGTCAGGACCCAATTTCAGTGAGTATTTTAAAACCAGCACAGAGACTCACAGCTGCACCAAAAGGATAGGCTAGAAAGAGATACTAGAGTGGTAATGAATGGAGAAGCCTGGGGAGCAACCCTCAGCTTGGGGATCAAGGTGACCATCGTCAGTGATACATCATGCTGACAGCACACCTTCGCTGTGATGAGAACCCCACTTGGTCTTTGAGGTCCCCACTCCAAACCCCTCAACCAGTTTCATCATGAGAGACACAACAAACAAATCCCAAGAAAGTCATCCTACAAACTCCTGCCTAGTGCTCTGCAGAAGTTCAATACAAGGAAGGTCTAGAAAACACCAGAACCAAGAGGAGACAAACAGGACATAAAATAACTGAAGCACAGTGTCCTGGATGGGACCCTCACATAGGAAAGATACAGGAGGAAGCTAGGGAGACTTTTCCACTGTGACCAGGCCCAGCAGTTAACGTAAGTCGCTAAAGTCGGGTGTGGTAGTTTCAATGGATGTCCCCCAATAGATTCAGGAGTTACATTAAAGTTTGTAACTTATGATCTCCAGCCTCGCTGGAGGAAGTGTCACTGTGGGTGGATCCTGGGCTCCAGCCCTAAGGTGAGTTTGGGAACGGATCTGGAATTCCAGCCTAAGGTATGCAGAGTGCTAGAGCTCTGCTAGGATTCCTGAAGCGTGCTCGCTTATGGTGCTGGAGTTGGGTTTCTCTCCGCATGGACCAGTGAAAGGGGGCCAGCTTCTTCCGCCGCTATGGAACTTCCCTGGATCTGCAGGCGTCAGTAGATCCCTTCCTCCCATAACCTGTGTCTGGTTTGGAGGTTCATCCCAGCAACGGAAGCTGTCTACTACATTAGGTAAACTGGACGTGGAATATACATACAGGAATTTGGGATTATCTCTACAACTTTTCTACAAGCTAAGTAAGCATTAAAAAAAAAATCTTCAAACTGAAAGTTCATTTGAGAGAGAGAGAGAGAGTAATAGAGAGAAAGAGCGAGTGAGCGCACACACGAAAGCACACATGCACCCAAGGTGCATGCTAACAGATCCAACCTGGGCTCTACAGTGGGAGGAGTCTCAGGGACAGCAAGCTTTTGTTTGTTTGTTTTATTGTTTTGTTTTTCCCTGTAGATTCTCACTCTAGTTCAGGCTGACCTGGAATACACTATGTAGTCTCAGGGTAGCCTTGAACTCATGGCAATCCTCCTACCTCTGCCTCCCAAGTACTGGGATTAAAGATGTGCACCACCACACCCAGCTGATGTCAAGCTTTTGATTTAAGTGGAGGGTTGCTGGTGACCACTAAGGAGAAGAGACATTGATAAGGGGAAGGGGGTGGACCTGGGAGACATCAAGAACCTTCTAACATCCTATTCCTTAATGGACATGTGAAAGCACACATTATTATTACCCTATTTTTAAATTTCTATTTCTATGAAAAACTGTTCTTGCCGGACGTGGTGGCACACACCTTTAATCCCAGCACTCAGGAGGCAGAGGTAGGAGGATCACTGTGAGTTCGAGGCCATCCTGAGAATACACAGTGAATTCCATGTCAGCCTGAGCTAGAGTAAGACCCAACCTCAAAAAAACAACAACAAAAAAAAAACAATTGTTCTTGCTGGGTGTGGTGGCACATGCCTTTAATTCCAGGACTTGAGAGGCAAAGGTAGGACGGCCATGGTTTTGAGACCACCCTGAGACTACAAGGTGAATTCCAGGTCAGCCTGGGCTAGAGCAAGACTCTACCTCAAAAAAACAAAGAGGGCTGGAGAGATGGCTTAGCGGTTAAGCGCTTGCCTGTGAAGCCTAAGGACCCTGGTTCGAGGCTCCATTCCCCAAGACCCACGTTAGCCAGATGCACAAGGGGGCCCACTTGTCTGGAGTTCATCTTCAGTGGCTGGAGGCCCTGGCACACCCATTCGCTCTCTCTCTCTATCTGCCTCTTTCTCTCTCTGTCTGTCGCTCTGAAATAAATAAAAAGAAAACAAGAGTGGAATACCCTGGGTACGGTGGCACATGCCTTTAATCCCAGCACTGAGGAGGCAGGAGTAAGAGGATCATTGTGAGTTCAAGTCCAACTGGAGACTACATAGTGAATTCTAGGTCAGCCTGGGCTAGAGTGAGACTCTACCTAGAAAAAAAAGGGGGGGAGGAATTGTGTTGGAGAGATGACTCAGTGGTTAAAAATGCCTGCTTGCAAAGCCTGATGGCCTGAGTTCAATTCTCCAATACCCATGTAAAACCACATACACAAAGTACAGCGTGCATCTGGAGTTCAGTTACAGTGGCAGGAGGCCCTGGCACACCCATTATCTCTCTAAATCTATCTTTCACTCTCTGTCAAATAAATAAAAAGTTTTTTTTCTTAAGAAAAAGAGGGGTAGCCAGGCGTGGTGGCACACGCCTTTAATCCCAGCACTTGGGAGGCAGAGGTAGGAGGACTGCCATGTGTTCAAGGCCACCCCAAGACTACATAGTGAATGTCAGGTCAGCCTGAGCTGGAGCCAGACCCTACCTCGGAGAAAACCCCCCCCAAAAAAAAGAGGGGAGTAATTTTTCAAGGAGCTGACCATTTTACATTTGCTTTCTGGAGAGAAGCTGTACTGTAAATGGGACTATTCTAGTACTGTGTCTCTCAAACGCAGATGTCTTCCCGTCCTACAAGCACACAAAGTACAGTTTTGCAGGAACGGCACAGAACTCAGTGCTTCTTGAATTACTTTGCTTAATCAGAGCAAGAGAAAAAAATCTGCATACACATAACAGGCTCTATTAACATGCCTGATATATTTAGTATTATAACATTTCTTTCATCACTGCAACAACAGACATAATGAAAATGAAATTTCAATGATCTTCCAACTACAGCTTTTTCAATCATGACTTTGGTCCCCACCCCAGATTTCCTAATTTTTTTTTTTTTTTTTGGCGGGGTGGAGGAGGGTGGCACTCTTGCCCAGGCTGACCTGAAATTCACTCTGTAGTCTCAGGCTGGCCTTAAGCTCACAGATATCCTCCTACTTCAACCTCCCAAGTGCTGGGATTAAAGGTATGTACCACTATGCCTGGCATACATTCATAACTTTTTATTTCCATGCAAACAAAAACCTCTAGAAAAGCATCATTAATCTCCGAGGGACAATGTGCAGTGGTAGAGTACAAAAGTCCCTTAAAAATTGATAGAGCTGAGTTCAGATCTTGTTCTGCCTCCTACTACCTTTGGCTTTGACCTACTCTCTCTCTGTGCTGGATTTCTCAAAGGTAAGGGCAGAGCAGGGCTCTCATACAGAGGACAAGCAATGGCCATGGCAATGACTAAGCCAGTGTCTTCCATGAGCCAGGTGCGTTGTGTATCACAGAAGCCATGAGAAGCTGCTCCTAGACCCATTTTAGAGGTGGAAACTGAGCTGATCTGCATGATGCAGAAAGTAAGGGATGAAACAGGATGTGAACGCAGGCAGCTGGGCTAGGAACCTGCGCTTTCAGCACCCAGTCGTACTGTGAGACACAGCTGACAGGATAATGACCTGCACTTCCTAAAGGATATCAGAATTACAGAACACATGGTGGCTAGCTTGATGTGGCAGTGGGAATCCCGCAGTGCAATCCCCCAGTGTGTGGGGAGACTTGTAGGTGACTGCTAGAGAGCAGGTGTGAAGCTACCGATGACTGGGCACCCATCCTCTGGAGAAGACCTCATTTTGATAAGACTGTTCTGAACAAATGAAGAATAGAAAGCTGGCTTAGTGACAAAACAAAAAGGTATTTTAGGGCTGGAGAGATGGGTTTAGCAGTTAAACTCTTGCCTGTGAAGCCTAAGGACCCTGGTTCGAGGCTTGATTCTCCAGGACCTATGTAAGCCAGATGCACAAGGTGGCACATGCATCTGGAGTTCATTTTCAGTGGCTGAAGGCCCTGATGCACCCATTCTCTGTCTGTCTGTCTGTTTCTCTCTCTCTCTCTCTGCCTCTTTCTCTCTGTCTGTTGCTCTCAAATAAATAAAAATAAACAAAAAAAAATTTTAAGTATTTTAGTCAAATGCCATTTCTACATTTTGGACAAAATTAGATGCTTAAACACACACACACAAAAAAAATTGAGGTCAGCCTGAGCTAGAGTGAGACCCTACCCCGAAAAAAAAAAAAAAAATTGAGGATCATGGCTTAGCGATTAAGGAACTTGCTTGCAAAGCCAAAGGACCCAGGTTCAATTCTCCAGGACCCACGTAAGCCAAATGTACAGGGTAGTGCATGTGTCTGGAGTTCATATGCAGCAGTTGGAGGCCCTGGCATGCTCCCCGCTTTCTCTCACTCTATCAAATAAATAAACAAAAATTTTTTTAAAATTTTAAAAACTTAAGGATCAGAAAATATTAGATCAAATGGTTACAATCCAAAAACAAATGGAAACTGGCTATATTAATAAAGTATGGAATCCAGGACCAGCGGAGGGGGGGGGGGTAACAGTGGCCACATCTCCCCTGCAGTAGCAGCTTCAGACCTTCACATCCAAGAGGAACAATCAGAGCACAAAGAAGGGTGACCAGGATGACAAAAGGAAGACAACGAGAACAGCTAACAGAAGGACTGAATGACCAGCTTAGGAAAAGAGATGCCGTGGAGGGCACTAATGGCAGATCTACTAATAATCAAGTGTGAAGCAAGCTTTCACGGTTGGGTTTCCAGATTACTCACAGACAGCCACCCCACCCAGCCCAACCCAGCCCAGCCCAGCCCAGCCATGCTGGCCAACCAGGCTGCAATCCAATCTCTGCTGTTTTCCCAGTTCCCTGAGAAAGCTACTCCAACCACCCTCCATAGCTCCTTAGCCCCCTGCTCCATGTTCACAAGGGCTCCTGCCAGGTGACTTCACAACTGATCTCCTTTTCTTTCCATCTTTACCCTCCCTGCATTCAAGGCAGACTGTGACTCAGAGCATGCGCAAGAGGAAAGGCCTTGGGTAGGAGGAGGAAGGACTGGATGAGAAGAGTTAGCTCAGTGAGGAGAGCCATGCAAAGGCAGAATTGTCAACCAACGAAGACCTTTAAAGCCACAACCACACTGGCGGGACGGGCTCTGGCTGGAGAGAGATCACAGCCACACTTCTTGGGGCTTCTCCAAGAGCACCAGCCTGCTAACCGCTGAGGTTTCCTCTCACCCTCAGTACTGAGAAGGTCCTCCAACTAGACTAGAAAAATCCATGCTAGCAGGGCGTGGTGGCTCACGCCTTTAATCCCAACACTCTGGAAGGCAGAGGTACAAGGATCACCGTGAGGGCACCCTGAGACTACATAGTGAATTCCAAGTCAGCCTGGGCTAGAGTGAAACCCTACCTCAAAAAAAAACAAAAAGAGAAAGAAAGAAAATCCATGTTACAGCATCAGTGTTTCCTTCTTTTCTGTCCTCATAAAGCTCTTAAAAGTACTATCCATCAAAAGGTTTTCAAATATGCTTATTACGTAAGAAAGTGATTCCAACAGGAACTGCCTAGCTTCCCATGTGAGGAATTCCATCTAACACAGACCTAACAAGCTGTCTGTCATTCCATCGAGCTTTGCAAAAGAGAAGCTACACTGCTGCCTTGTCAAAAATGAGAGTACAAAATCCACAGCAGAATCTCCACTAGCGACAGTCTTTTTCAAAGACAAACATAAAGATTTCTGTGTTTGGTCTAGAGAGATGGCTTAGTGGTTAAGGTACTTGCCTGCAAAGCCAAAGGACCCAGGTTCAATTCCCCAGGACCCACGTAAGCCAGATGCACAAGGTGGCACATGGAGTTTGTTTACAGTGGCTTAAGGCCCTAGCACACCTGTTCTCTCTCCCTCTCAAATAAATAAAATAAAATAAAAAGTTTTTTTTAATATTGAAAAAAAGAAGTTTCTGTCTGATTTTGAGGCAGGATCTCACCCAGACTTACCTGGAACCCACTCTGTAGCCCAGGCTGGCCTTGAACTCAAGGTGATCTTCCTCAGCCTCCTGAGTGCTGGGATTAAAGAGGTGGGTGAGCTACAATGCTAGGCTAGTATTTTTTTTTTAATACAACTATGTTCTAGGTAAAAGTCACTTGGAAATTTGTAATGGAACAAGATTTACTCATTCTTCCTACAGACATTTACTGTAGGACTTCTATGCACAGGGCCCAGGCATATCTTGATCTTCACATACCTAAGGAACCAAGAACGGGGGGGGGGGGGGGGGGGGGAGTCCCTGTCCCTGCAGCATACCCGGTGTTCGTTGATAAGAAGGTCCCGAGCAGCATTAAAGATGAGTGTGTGGAGGTGCTTTGAGTAGAACACCAGGGTGTAATCATAATCAAAGCCATAGATCTCAATGTCCGACAGGCTCATCTCATTGTTCGAGAAAATGGCATCTGGATTCAGCAAGTTGCTCATAATTGAAGGAACCAATTCTAGGAGTAAAGAAAACAATGCGTTATTCCACATAACAGACCAGGGTTGGAATGACTTCTAAATTAAATGAGTGCAGGCAGTGCACGAGGGATGCCCTTCACACTGTATGCTGCACTCAGTAAGACAGGACCAGGCTGCATGACTCCATCTGCCTGACTGTACTGGGAGGGAAAGGAAGGAAGAGGAGGGATGGGCAGAAGGGGGAAGGGGCAAATGGGGGTGAGGAGAAAAAAGGGAAAGTCAGACATATTCACAGGGACAGCGGTCATGGTGCACGCCTTTAATCCCAGCACTCGGGAAGCAGAGGTAGGAGGATCGCTGTGAGTTCAAAGCCACCCTGAGACTCCACAGTGAATTCCAGGTCAGCCTGGGCTAGAGTGAGACCCTACCTTGAAAAAACAAAAAAGAAAGAGATAAAGAGAGAACAATTAAAGGAAGACATTCAACATGGCTTCCACATGCACATGCAGACATAAATCCACACATGTGAACACGATACACATGTGTGTACACCATGCATGTATGCCAAAAACATTTCTTTACTGAAAAAAATGTGTGCTTATTACAGATTTTAGAAGATAAAATGAAAATGAAATTTAAGTGTGGAATTATGCAAAAGAAAATGTATGCATTTGTTACCAACGTTAACCTCATACACTATATACAGGTTTGTATTATATTCTACAGGTAATATTCAATCATCACCCCATACTCACATCACTGCAGACTCAAAATATAACCTTAAATTACTACATAAGACTGGTATAGGACAGAGCTGGAGAGATGGCCAGATGCACAAGGTGGCACATGTGTCAGGAGTTTGTATGCAGTGGTTAGAGGTCCCAGCACAGCCATTCTCATTCTTTCACTCTTAAATAAGCAAGCAAACAAACAAGACTGGTGTATGTATGTGTGGCAGTAAACTCTGATATGCATTTTGATTTTCCCTATTTATAACCTTGCAAGTGAACATCCTGCACGGTCCTCTACCTGCCTTCAGCTGGTTTATTAGAACTGGGATCACACCACATATCATTAAGGTCCACTGGACCTGTAGTTTTTTTTTGTTTGTTTGGTTTTTTTTTTAGTTTTTCAAGGTAAGGTCTCCTCTAGCTCAAGCTGAACTAGAATTCTGGTCTCAGGGTGGCCTCAATAAATTAGTAACTTTTTTTGTTTCACAAGGAAAAAAAAAAAAAAACACTAAAGAGCCAAGGTAGCCGGGCGTGGTGGCACATGCCTTTAATCCCAGCACTCAGGAGGCAGAGGAAGGAGGATTGCCGTGAGTTCAAGGCCACCTGAGACTACATAGTGAATTCTAGGTCAGCCTTGACTACAGCAAGACTCTACTTTGAAAAAGAAAAGAAAATAAGAGAAAGAAAGAAAAGAACTCCAAATGCATACATCACTCTGTGTGCATCTGGCTTTATACAGGTACTGGGAAATCGAACCCAGGCCAGTAGGCTTTATAAGCAAGCACATTTAGCCACTGAGCCATCTCCTCAGTCCTAGTATCTCTCTTTAAAGCAGTTCTATTTCATGAGTCTCACTCTAGCTCAGGCTGACCTGAAATTCACAATGCAGTCTCAGGGTGGCCTCAAACTCACAACGATCCTCCTATCTCTGCCTCCCAAGTGCTGGCATTAAAGGTGTACGCCACCATGCCTGGCTTTTTTTTTTTTTGAGGTAGGGTCTCACTCTAGCTCAGGCTGACCTGGAATGTACTATGTAGTCTCAGGGTGGCCTTGAACTCACGGAGATCCTACTACCTCTGCCTTTGGAGTGCTGGGATTAAAGGTGTGCGCCACCACGCCCGCCTTCATGACTTTTTTTCATCTTAGAGGTTTTCCAAAAATTCACTCTACCTTACAATTTCCATGAGTTCAATGGACTCATAAAAAACCAAGCTGGGGCTAGAGGGATGGCTTAGCAGTAAGGCGCTTGCCTGCAAAGCCAAAGGACCCAGGTTCGATTCGCCAGGACCCACGTTAGCCAGATGCACGCATCTGGAGTTTGTTTGCAGTGGCTGGAGGCCCTGGCGCACCCACTGTCTCTCTCTCTCCCCCCTCCCTCCCTCCCTCTTTCTCTGTTAAATAAATAAATAAATATTTTAAAAATATTAAAAAAAAACCAAGATCCTCTGCCAGGCATGGTGGCATACATCTTTAATCCCAGCACTCTGGAGGCAAAGGTAGGAGGATCGCAGTGAGTTCAAGGCCACCCTGAGACTACATAGTGCATTCCAGGTCAGCCTGGGCTAAAGCAAGACCCTACCTAGAAAAAAAAAGCCTAGGAGCTTTGCCCCCTGAAGTCTGTACCCACATGACACCTACTGGAGCTTTTACATCCCCCACAATTTCCAGGCCAGTGAAGGTAAATAAATAAACAAACATATTAATTTCATTCACACTTGACATTCTAGATGTGACTAACTCCACTGAAAACCCAAACCATCAATATTCACCAACACTCTACTTCTTCAGTGCCTTTCATCAAAACTAATGAGGCAAGATATAGTTTCATCTATAAATAACACAAGTCTGAGAATGGTAACCAAACTGACATTTTAAGAAACTGAAAGGCAGTTCACAAGAACTAGCCCCAGAAGGAAAGAAAGCCATCACTCCCAAGTCCCTTGGCTCCCTTGTACGGATGGAATCAGATGATGATATTTTCTCAATGTGACCACACACCATAGACCAGTTGATGTCAGTGACACAGGATCACTTACACAATGACCAAAAGCTTCACTTTCACAAAAGACTTGCGGGAGAAAAGCTCCAACAGCCTGTTTTTTTTTTTTTTTTTTTTTAAGACTTTAGATATTTATTTGAGAGAGAGAAAAAGAAAGAGGCAGAAAGAGAATGCACATGCGAGGGCCTTTAGCCACTCTAAAAAAAAAAAAAAAAAAAACAACTCCAGATACATGTGCCACCTTGTACATCTGTGTTTGCATGGGCACTGGGAAATGAAACCTGGGTCCTTAGGCTTTGCAGGCATGCACTTTAACCATGCCATTTCTCCAGCTCTAGCCTGTTTTAAAATAAAACTTATATTTAGGAACAGTGCAGGATCTACCTTCCTACCACCTGAGATGACATGCAGCCCTCAAGGCAAAAGCAGTGTGCGGGAAAATCAACCCCTAGGGAGTCAGCACAGCTGCTAGCTCTAGCTTCCCAGGACCCCCTGCTGAGCAGACAGTCCAGGTGCTGTCACGTGCAAATCACCTACAAGTCACCCTTAACACAGGCACGAGGGGCAACGTCAGGAGTCTGAAGGGCTCTCAGCTCCCCCTGCAGCCACTACCAAAAAACAAAAAAAAATAAAAATGAAAAAAAAAAAAAAACGTTACCAGCAAATGTGGACGGCTGTGAAGCAAAAGAAAAGCCTGCGAGCGTGAACACGAACGCAGGAAGGAGGGGACGCCCTGCCCATCCCAGTACTGCCAAAGTAGAAACAGGAGTGGGTGCAGATTTAGAAAGAGAATTACTTCTGTACGTAATGAAAGACGTCAGCAAGAGGTCCCAACTGGTGCCTGAGAGGCAGGGGTACAGGAGAGGGAGAGAGAGAAGGCGCGCTCTGCTGCTGGGTCCCCAGCTCGCCCCAGAACCAGCTCCACAGCCACTCTGAGCTGCAGGCAATATGACTCTGGAGGACAGCCAGTGCGGTGTAATGAGAGCCGCAGACACACTCAGGGGCTCCTCGTTTGTCTGCTAACCCTAGGAAGCACTAGGGAATGTGCTGAGCAGCCCAGAGGAGGCAGGACGTGGTGGCTCACGCGGTGACCCCAGTACTCAGGAGGGTGGTGAGTTGGGGGCCTGTCGTGAGAGTAGGGGAGGAGGAAGGAAGACTACAAAAAGCCTGTAAGCATTCTGTTTTGATGGGGGCTTGAGATTTTTTGTTATGATAAAGCATACATAATATAAATTTATTATTTCAACCATTTTACGTGTACATTCAGTGACGTTATACTCACTTTCTTCGGTTCCCACGCCACCATCCATCTCCAGAACTCTTTTCACCTTGCAACACTGGAATTCTGGATACACTAAACAACTCTGCCTCCCCAGCCACCATTCTATCCTGTCTCCGTGGTTCTGATTACACTAAGCACGTTACAGAAGTGCAATACAAGGTCCTCAAGGCTCGTCAATGGTTGGTTATTGGTTATTTCTCTCATTGCTGTGATAAAGGCAATTTAATGAAGAGGTTCTGGCTCACAGAGGGTACAGTAAATCGCAGAGGGGAAGGCATGGTGGACAAGAGTGTCTCAACTGGGAGCAAAGACAGGGGACTCTAGTGCTCTGCTGGCTTTTCTTTTTTCCCTTTTTTTGTCAGTCCAGACCCCCAACCCAAGGGCTAGTGCCACCTGCATGCTGGGTGGTCCCTCCCCAGCTAAACCTGTTCAGAAACACCTCACAGACACACTCAGAGGTGTGTCTTCTGAGTGATTCTAAATCCAATTGTTGACAATGAAGACGAACCATCACAATAAGGAAGCATGGGGTGGCATTTCTTCCCTTTTGAAGACAAATAACAACCTCCCGACCCGTGAATACTCCACGTTGTGCTCATCCGTCCATCCATCACAACATGTGGGTTGACTGTGTCAACCACGCTGCTACGAACACAGGTGTGCAAATACTGTTCCAGACTCTGCTTTCAATCTTCTTGGACATAAACCCAGAAGTGGAATTGTTGGGTTGTGTGGTGGTTTGACTCAGGTGTCCCCCATAAACTTAGGTATTCTGAATGCTAGGTTCCCAGCTGATGGATATTTGGGAATTATTGCCTCCTGGAGGGAGTGTATTGTTGGGGCAGGCTTATGGGTTTCATAGCCAGTTTTCCCATGCCAGTATTTGGCACACCCTCCTGTTGCTATTGTCCACCTTATGTTGGCCAGGTGGTGATGTCCACCCTCTGCTCATGCCATCGTTTTTCCCTGCCATCATGGAGCTCCCCTTCGAGCCTATAAACCAAAATAAATCTCTTTTTCCCAGAAGCTGCTCTTGGTTGGGTGATTTCTACCAGCAATGTGAACCAGACTACAATAGGTTGCATGGTAATTCTATTTTTTTTAAGTATGTATTTGCAAGAGAATAAGTATGCCAGGGCCTCCTGCCTCTATCAACAAACTCCAGACATTTGTGTATCTGGTTCTACATGGGTACTGGGGAATTGAGCCCGGTCTTTGTTTTGTTTCAGAGCTTTACTGGGATATAAACGACATGTAATAAATGGTTCATAAAGTGTTTAATCTGATGAGCCTGGGCATATACATACATCTCAGAAGCCATCACTACCATGAAGCTGGCACCTCCAGCCACGCTTGATATTCCGGCCAGATTCATTAGCAATGCCTAGAACTTTACATAAATGGGATCACACAACATATCGTATTTTCATCACCTGGTGTTCCCACTTACGAATCTCATGGGATTTTGTTTTGTTTGTTTGTTTGTTTAATATCACGTACAGGCCTCTTAGGCACCAGAGCCTAGAAGACAGGGATTGCAAATAAGCCATAAGGCACAGGAAGGAAACATCACATTGGCAGGAGAAAATAGGAACTTCACAATGGGCTCGGTACCATCCCAGAAAAATATAAACCTCAGAAGTGATTTTCACTGTTTCTATCAAAAGAGATTTGCCCTCTTGCGTTAGTTTACAGATTTTGCATCATCTCCAAGGAAAAGCAATCCATGACAAACAGGATTACTCATCTAAGAAATTAGTAAGGCACATGACATCTATACTACTCCCACCAAAAGTTAAAGTTATACCTTATTACACTAAGTAACATCAGTAATTCTCACTACTTCATAGAAATCCACATTTCCTAAAATTCCAAAGGTAAGAGCCAGGCGTGGTGGTGCACACCTTTAATCCCAGCACTCGGTAGGCAGAGGTAGGAGGATCACCATGAGTTCGAGGCCACCCTGAGACTACATAGTGAATTCCAGGTCAGCCTGAGCTAGACTGACACCTTACCTCAAAAAAACAAAGACAAAACAAAAAATTTCCAAAGGTAAAACCACAGGCCCCCTGTCACTGCAAACCAACTCTAGATGCATGCACCACTTTGGCATCCGACTTTACATGGATACTGGGCAATCACACTTAGGACATCAAGCTTTGCAAGGAAGCGCCTTTGACCACTGAGCCATCTCTCCAGCCCCCAAATCCTTTTTTCTAATGTACAAACAGACCTCTAGCTTCTACCAACCCAAGCACTAAGAATGTGAGGCAGCATCTGAGGCCCATGGCAGACCCCCCTGCTTTCCTGTACCGTGCCTGCCTGGTGCTTCTACCAGTGTAGTTTTTCCCCAATATTTTCATTTATTAGCAAGCAGAGAGAGAGAGAAAGAATGAATGCACCAGGGCTTTTAGCCACTGCAAATGAACTTCAGACATATGCACCAGCACACCTACCAATGTGTGCTAAAAAAAAGTACCCTGACATGACAGTTTTATAGTAACAGAACAAAGAAAGTTATCGGTGGGCTGGAGAGATGGCTCAGCAGTTAAGGCGCTTGCCTACAAACCCAGGGTTCAGTTCCCAGTACCCATATAAAGCCAGATGCATAAAGTGGTACATGCATTGTAGTTCATCTCTTCTCTTCTTTCTCTATCTCTGCTTGGCAAATAAATTAAATATTTTTTTTAATCATCAAACTTACCATATGCAACCATGGTCACTCATATTGATTCCAGAAAACAATATCTCTTATTTAATTAACCCTTTGTGGTGACAGGTGTGTTTCTGGGTCAGTAAGTAGCATCCTCCCTGCTCTAGTCCCTAGAACCTTGACTACATTACCTTATGCAGACAGCAAGGTCTGCATGGATTAAGGCTGTTTATAAGCTTTTAGAGATGGTGTAGATTGCTCAGGAGTGCCCAATGTAATTACAAGGTTCTTGTGAGTGGAAAGGGCAGGCAGAGGACTCAGTGTCCAACTGACAAGAAAGTCTGGATCAGGCTTTGAAAATGGAAAGGGTTCGAGGTCACCCTGAACTACAAAGTGAAAACGGAAGGGACTGTAAACTCTGCCCGCACAAGGACCCACTGTGCCTCAGTCCTTCCTCACTCCTTAGGGTAACAAAGGAACCAAACAAGCATGGGCTTGGGGAAAGATGCTCCAGGAAGTCCCTGGAAATCACACAATAGCCTGTATGTACAAAATGTCATGCATGTGCATCTTTTTCCAAGAACAGAACACACAGCTTTCTCCAGAATCCTAAGGGTTCCTGGTTCCATTATCCTACACCCATACGACACAGGAAAAGCACATCTCTGGTTGTGCAGTGAAGCATCTTTCAGTACCATGCATTCATGCAGGATTTTTTGTTGTTGCTGTTCTATTTTTATTTGTTTATTTTTTCTAAGGCAGAATCTCAGTCTAGCTCAGGCTGACCTGGAACTCACTCTGTAGTCTCAGGGTGGCCTCGAACTCTCAACAATCCTCCTACCTCTGCCTCCAGAATGCTGGAATTAAAGGTGTGCGCCACCATGCCCAGCTTGTTGTTTTTTGAGGTAGGGTCTCGCTCTAGCTCACGCTGACCTGGAATTCACTATGTAGTCTCAGGGTGGCCTCAAACAGCAATCCTCTAACCTCTGTCTCCCAAATGCTGGTATTAAAGACCTGCGCCACCATACCCGGCCCATACATTCTTACTAGACAAATTACCAGAAGTTCACAAGTACAGAACCTCAAAACAGAGTTATTGCCTCAAAAAAGGGCTTAATAGTCAAATTTATAGGAGCAATAAACTGCCATCCTCACTCCTGGAGACATGAAATTTAAAGGCTCTGACATATTTCTAAAGCTAATACTAAAAAAACCACCTACAAAGAAACTTCTTTCATGTGTATTTTCTGTATTTCTTTAACTGTTGCTCTGAGAAGACTTACAGTCTGAGAAATGTTTATCTCATTTTAAGATCAACCAAGACTATCTCTTTAACCCACTGCAGTTCCCTGAGGAATGTGTACACATCATTACTCACTGTATGGATGGTACACTCGAGTACCATCCTTTCATCCTTGTGTCTTATGCTCCCTTTTTTTTTTGTTTTGTTTTGTTTTTCGAGTTAGGGTCTCACTCTAGCCCATGCTGACCTGGAATTCACTACGTAGTTTCAGGGTGACCTCGAACTCACAGAGATCCTCCTACCTCTGCCTCCCAAGTGCCAGGATCAAAGGCGTGTGTCACCACGCCGGCTGTGCTCCACTTGTCTCTGCTCTGCTTGCTTCGCTGTGCCACACTCCGTCTTCACTACACACCCAGTGTCTGATTAGTAAATGTTACCAACCGAAAACTTCAAGTAAATCCTTCAATGCCTCTGAATAAAAGCCTCTGTCTTACCTTCCAGGTGAACCTCCAGCTTTCCTGCCACAGTTTCCCTATGCTATCTAGTCTCCCAAGGGGCCAACTATTCTACACAGTCCAGCTCCAAATCATCTCAGAAAAAGAAGGAAAAAAAAATCTGTTAGGTTATCCAAATATAAAGCTGGGGCAGCCTCTCTGGGAACAGCAGGAACGTCTGTTCTGGAGCTGACAGGCCAGGCTATCCACCCGACGAGCACACAAGGAAGGTGCAGGGGGCAGGGGGCAGGGCTACAGCCAGCAAAAGGAAACGGGTCACACAAATACATCCAGCCCTGGACATGATCACACAGTGGTTTCTTAGATCCACCACTCTAACACAGGGTTCTCTCCACCCTGGAGCCACTGATATTTGGAGCCAGATAATTTTTTATGAAAATGCTGTCAGGGCTAGTGAGACGGCCCCATAGTTATAGGTGTCTGCTTGCTGTACAAGCCTGCTGACCTAGGTTATTAGATCCCCAGCACCCATGGAAAGCCAGACACAAAGTAGTACAGGCATCTGTAACCCCAATGCACCTACAGCAATGGGAGGCAGAACCAGGAGGCTTCCAAAGCTTGAATCAGCTAGGCTGCCATTCCCCACATCAAAACAAAAGAGACTGTTTGAAAGAAGGTGGAAGAACATGACCAACATAGAGGGTGTCCTCTAACCTCCATAAATGTGTCATGCATGCATATACTCATACGCATTTAAAAAAAAAATTGGGGGGAGAGGGCTGAAGAGATGGCTTAGCAGTTAAGGTGCTTGCCTGCAAGACCTCCTGACACTGCAAGGAACTCGGGACACATGCACAACTTTGTGCATCTGGCTTTACATGGGTACTAGGAAATCAGCCTGGGTCACAGGACTTCCAGGCTTGACAAGCAAGCAAGCAAACACTTTTAACTGCTAAGCCATCTCTCCAGCCCCAATATCTAACATTTCTGTTAAAGATTATGATGCAATATTTCATTTCCTAAAGATATAGAAATTGTTCTTTGAGCTGACTTCAATACAGGATTCATAAACATTAGATCTCCAGAAGCCCTGAGTTAATAAAAACAGGAATAAATTCCAATGGAGGGAAGCTCTGCAATGTGGTAAGTCTTCCTTAAAACTGTCAATGTCATAGAAGACAGGGGAAAGTCTGAGAAACTGCAACAGTACAAGGATCCTAAGGAGACAACTCAATTGTAGTGTGCACACCTGGATCCAAGAACATAAATAGGACATCAGGTTTAAGAAAAAATAAAACCCAAGTTAACTATGAATAATGTAGCAATACTGGGTTGGGCTGTTTTGTTTTTTTGACATACACTTATATGCGTAGAATATGGGTGGTGTGGTATGTGTGCGTGTGCATGTGTGTGCACACACAGCTGCACACATGTGCAGAGGCCAGAGAATATTGATGTCAGTATCTTTTCACTCATGCTCCTATTTTCAGTCAGTGAGCTCTAGCAATTCTCTGGTCCCCACCCTTCTGAGGACTGGGGTTACAGATGATACCCAGCTTTTATGTGGGTTCTAGAGAAACAAATCCAGGAATTCTTGGACCCTTGCAGGCCCTCATACTTGTGCATACAGCAAGCACTCTTACCCACTGAGCCACCTCCCAGCCTAACATTGGGCTGTTAAACTGTGACAAAAATATCCCAGTAATGTGAGAGGTTAGTAATGGGAAATAGGAAACTTCTGGAAATGATAGTTTCTCTGTAAATCCAAAGCTGATCTAAAACACTCAAGTCATTTAAATTTTAAGTTAAAGGAGGTTGGGAGCTGGATAGATTGCTTAGCTGTTAAGGCACTTGCCTGAGAAGCCTATGGACCTAAGTTTGACTCCTTAGAACCCACATAAGCTAAATGCACATTGTGGCACATGCATCTGGAGTTCATTTGCAGTGGCAGGAGGCCCTGGTGTGCCCATTCTCTCCCTCTCTCATAAATAAACAAAAAACATTTGCCTCTCTCTCTCAAATAAATAAAAATAAAGAGGGAGAGCCGGGCGTGGTGGCGCATGCCTTTAATCCCAGCACTCAAGAGGCAGAGGTAGGAGGATCACCATGAGTTCAAGGCCACCCTGAGACTACATAGTGAATTCCAGGTCAGCCTGGGCTAGAGTGAGACCCTACCTCAAAAACACCAAAAAAAATTAAAAAGGGGGGGGGATAAGACAGGGAAAGAGTTAAAGTCTGGAGTCACACCTCTTGCCAGTACAAACTGCATTCTGAGGGCCTTTGAAGGGGAAGTGCTTGGAGGGATTACTTAGATTAAGGGAAAAGATCTAGTGACCAGAAAAGTACAAAAATAAAATTATTCTGCCAGAATCAGGAAGTGAGAAAGAAAATTATTTTGTCCTATCTCACAACTTATAAAGGTGTGCAGGGAGGGGGTCCTCATCCCCAAGCAGTCAGAGCCCCTGGGGTCCTGGCGGTCACTTCTAGACTTCTCCATCCATGCAACACTGGTCCACAACTTGGCATAGGCAGGCCAATGGGCAGCTACTGGGGCCCCATCAGGGAATCAACAGCCTTTAAAACCACAGCTGAGTGCTTAATAAACGCTTGCTGAAAGAACTCAGGTTAAGCGCCTACATTCTCACAGATGTCAGCTAAAGGGAGGTAGGAATGATGTGGACTCAGATAAGACCAAGAAGGAAAAGACCCAGACTTTTCAGGGGTGACATAGGAACCATCTGTGTGTGTGCGTGCGTGGGACACACTATATACCTGAAGAACTTGAAAGCTTACAGCACTTGAAAAGACTTAGACATTCCTTAGTCCAGTAACCTCCAGAGAAACTGGAGCTGAGAGATTAGGTGACTTAATCAAGGCCACAGCTACATATGACACACTGCCCTAGGCAGGAGACTAGACTAGATTTAGGGGCTAAATTACCACCTCCACCTCTTAACTACATGGGTTCTTAGGCCAGTCATATAATAAACAGAAGGAATAGCTACTATCAACTGAGCATCTGAGGAGCGTGGCACAGACTAAAAATGCCACATTATTCTCCTACTGCAACTGAGGAAGCTAACATCAGGGAGATGAACCCTCTCATACTCCAGACGTTCTCAGACTGTGACACCAAAACTCAACTCTTGATGTCTACACCCAACACTTCAGATGTCACATGCAGCAGGGACTATTTTAAATGGCCTTTGCAAATGGACTTATTTTACCACCACCACCTCCACACCAAGACCCTAGGATGTGGGTACAGATGGAGACTTCCCCAGTTCTCAGAGGCAGCAAGAGAAAAACCTTGTCTAAAATACCAGAATGGCAGAAGCTGCACAGAAACTGAAGATGTAATTCATTACCCCTCAAGCCAGCAATTTCATTCTTGGGCATTTAGAGAATGTGAGTAATGTTCACACAAACCCTTACATGGCATTTATGCCCACTTATTTATAATAGTCAAAGACAGAAGGGATGAACAATTCAATGTTCAACCTTGGCACATACATACCATGGACTACTACTCAGCAATAAAAAAGTACCACTGGGGCTGGAGAGAATGGCTCAGTGTGCATGTGTGTGTACATATGTGTATGTATGTATGTGTGTGTGTATGTGTGTGTGTGTGTATATATATATATATATATATATTTTTTTTTTTTTAAGTACTGGCCGAGTGTGGCAGTGCACGCCTTTAATCCCAGCAGTCAGGAGGCAGAGGTAGAAGGATCACTATGAGGCCAGCCTTAGGACTACAAAGTAAGTTCCAGATCAGCCTGGGATGAAGTTAGACCCTACCTCGAGGAGAAAAAAAAATACCATTGGTACAATATACAGTAAGACTGGATTTTAGGGAATTGTACTCAGTGAAGATAAAGAATGAAAAACCAAGAAGCTAATCCCATAGGTTACATACTGTGGGATAAAATTTTTACAGAGAAGGAAGAATGCTCCAGAGGTTGAGGATAAGAAAAAGTATCTGACTGGAGATGGGCGTGGTTAGAAAGTCAATATGAGGCATTCTTAAAATAAACTGCTCAGAACCTTGACTATGACAGTAGATATGCAAACCTGCATGAGATAAAACTAAGCAACCACCCACACTAATGCACATTAAACAAGGCCAGTAGGTATGAATATATACAGTTTTACAACATGTTACCATTGCTACTACACAAAGAGTAAGCTAGATCTCTATTACTTCTTAAAATTGCATATAAATATACAATTCTCTCAATAAAATTTTTAAAGAAAAAAATCTTAGTTGGGTGTACTGCCTCACACTTGTCATGCCAATACTTGGGAGATAAAGTAGGAGACTTGCCTAGAGCTTGAGACCAGCCTGGACGACACAGAGTTCCAGGCCAACATGGACTACTGTCTCAAAGCAACAACAAAATGTTGATAGACGCAATGCTCCCTTCTAGGATCCAGCACTCAGGACACCAAAGGAAAAAACCCACAACTTCAAGGCCAGCCTGGGCTTCATAGTGGGACTGTCTCTAAATATAAATAATAGGCATGGTGGCACACGCCTTTAATCCCAGCACTCTGAAGGCATAGGCGACCATGAGACTACACAGTGAATTCTAGGGTCCGCAAGACCTTACCTTGAAAAAAACAAAAAAAGAATCAGAAAATAATATAAAAAACTTACCTGCTCAAAAATTGGGGCTAGATGATCTATATATTTTTAGCTCTAAGATCTGCAATTCCCAACGTCTTCTCCAAACGAAGACTTCTCACCACATCACGCAATAGCTTCAAAAGCCAAAGCAAAATTACACTCTTGGCAATGAGAAACCAAGCAAATAACCACTCTTTCATAGAACTCTGCACTGCTCGAAGCTCTGAGCTCACTCTGAAGATTATTCAAATTGGGCTTTTTTCCACTTAAACTGACTTCTGAACAAAAGATATAAAAGGCGATCCTAAAAAATTTTCCCTCGCCAAATATTCCTTATCTCTACATGCCATCTTCACAAATACGAAAAAAAAATCAATTAATACATTATTTCGACTCGCCAGTGAGTTATCCCTGGCTCTCTACACCAGTTTCCAGCTGCTGGGAAGCAGCCAGGAGGTGGAGATAAGACAACAGATTCCTGCCTGAGGCAGACTTGGGTCAGGTCCTTCAAAATTGAGACCCTCCTTGCCCGACTACAGAATGGGGATGAGAGCAGGTCCTCCGCAGGCTATGGAGAACAAGAGGCAAGGTCCACGCAGGACACAGGCTGGCTCCCCGCTCCGTGCCTCCCCGTTTCCCTTAGTAACAACTGGGTCAAGCCCACCAAGGACTCATCCTCTCCCTCGGAATCCGGTCCTCGCCGAGACTCCCGAGCAGGACGCACAACATTGCAGCCCATCTTCGCCAGCAGAAGGGGGCCCCGAAGAGCCTCCGGGTACAGGCACCTGCCCTGGAACCCGGCTTGGAAGTAACATGATGGGACCATACCCCAACGGGCTGCGTGTGGGGGGGGGGGTGACATGCCCGGAAACCCCCAGGCCCGCCCAAAGCACCTCCGACTGCTTCCCAATCCCGGGGTACAGAAGGGCGAGCATGACAGAGTGGGGTGGAGGTGGGAGAGAAAGAAGTGAGCGAGTCGCGAAGTTTGTGCCGTGGCGTTTCCGATGGGGTGGCGGTCAGGATCATGACCCGGGGACCCCCCGGGGGTCCGGGAGCGCCGCCCTCACTCACCCTCCGTGCTCCTCTTCGCCTCCCGGTAGCGCTCCCACAGGTAGCGCTTCATGTCCCCCGCGGGGCCGGGCGCCGTGCACAAGGGCCGAGCCGGGCTCCCGCGCGACAGTCCCCGGGCCGCAGCCCCGCCGTCGCCGCCGCTCCGCAGGCCAGCCGCCGCCGCCGTCACCCTCGCCCCGGCCCCGCGGACCGCCTTCGCCGCCACCGTGGCCATGCCTGCCGCCGCCGGGCTACGAGCGGTGCAGCACGCCGAGCGCCCGTCAGTCAGCGGACACCAAGCCGGCGGGCGGCTCCCTGCGTCTGAGCACGTGGCGGCGCGGCCCCGGCGGGGCATGGAGGGGCGGGCACGGAGGGAGCGGAGGGAGGGGCGGGCACGGAGGGAGCGGAGGGAGGGGCGGGCACAGAGGGAGGGGCGGGCACGGAGGGAGCGGAGGGAGGGGCGGGCACGGAGGGAGGGGCGGGGCATGGAGGGGCGGGCACGGAGGGAGAGGAGGGAGGGGCGGGGCGGGAGGAGGCGGGGCGGGGCTCCACTGGAGGGGGAGGGGGAGGAGAGGGGCTGGAGAGGACAGAGGGAGGGGCTGGAGGAGGTGGGGAGGGGCCTGGAGAGGATAAAGGGAGGAGAAGGGGAGGGAAAAGGCTGGCGTGGAGAGGGCGGGGCCTAGAGAGGGGAAAGGGAGGCGAAAAGAAGGGAGGGGGCGGTGTTTGGAGAGGACAAAGGGAGGGAGGGGCTGGAGGAGCGGGGCTGAAGGAGGCAGGGCGGGGCATGGAGAAGGGGTGAGGGGGAGGGGAGGGAAGGGGGAGAGGGAGGGAAGGGGAGGGATGAGGGGAAGGGAAGGGAAGGGGTGAAGGGGAGGGGTGGGGCATGGAGAGGGGAGGGGAGAGGAGAGGCTGGAGGGGTCGGGACGGGGCCTGCAGAGCAGAGAGGGGAGAAGGGAAGGGAAGGGAAGGGAGGGGAGAGGAGGGGAGGGGAGAAGTAGTCTGGAGGGGCAGGGCGGGTCCTGGAGAGAGGAAAGAGGGGAGAAGCGAGGCGAAGGCAGGGAGAGGCTGGAGGGGGCGGGGCAGCGGCATAGAAGGGGCGGGGCCTGGGTAAGAAGAAGGGAGAGGCTGGAGGAAGTGGGGCGGGACCGTAACTGCCAGGGCTTTGTGCCCAACCTGCTGTGGTCACTTCCTGACCCTGCGGTGCGTGGGGGTGGCAGTGCCGTGGGACGGAGGCCACACGAAATGGGAGGGCTCGTCGCTGACCCTGGCACCGCCGGAAGAACTCCGTTCCACCTTCCTCCTACCTCCTGTGGCGGTCCCCCAGCTCTGACGGACAGTGTGTCCCCCATCCCCATCTGCTCTGGCCCCAGCTCTGCAAGGTGACCTCTCTCGGCGTTAATGGCTTCTGCAAGTCTAGACCTCCCCCTGGACCTCAAATGCTGAGCCTGGGACGGCTCTGACTCTCAGCTTGGACCCAACCCAGGCCAACGCTTTTAAGGGGTGGCTGGGTGGAGGCCTCACATGTTGGCTGGAAGATCCCAGCTCCTGAAGACCCCAACAGGACACCAGAGCACCACCCTAGATATCCACCTCAAGGGAGAGAGAGCCTCTGGACGTGACCGTCAGGTTCCTGCCCACGTTAACAGCTCGCTGGGAGCCTGCACAGCTAGCAGGCTTAGCTGCACCTGTTCGTAACCTTGCTCCCACTAAAACCAAATACAGTAACGTCCTTACCAGGTGGTATTTCTGTGTGCACTGTCAGACTTCGCTCCCGCAAGACAGACTGTTTTCACCCACCCAGGACCTCTGAGGTCTTCCCAAACTAACTTCTGGTGTCCATGAAGCAGGGTGCTAGGTGAATTAGAATAGCTAGCATTCTTTCTAGGGAGACCATAATGTGAATTGGGTGGGGCACTAGCCAAATAACCAAGGCATTAGTAGAAGCTTAAGTTGTAGACTGGAGGGATCAAGGATAAGGGGACAGCAAAGTTAGATTCTAGCTGATAAAAACGGCCAGAAACTGGAAGCTTGCTATATGTGCCTTGTCTCTCATGTAATCCTCTCAAAGTTTTTTTTTTCTGAGGTAGGGTCGCACTCTAGCCCAGGCTGACGTGGAATTCACTATGTAGTCTCAGGGTGGCCTCAAACTCTCAGCGATCCTACCTGTGCCTCCCGAGGGCTGGAATTAAAGGTGTGCGCCACCACGCCCAGCTCCTCTCAGCCATCTTGAAAAATAATCTTTCATTTTACAGACAAAACTCAAAGGAAATAAGCTTGCCTGAAGTCAGTCATACAGCTGGGTCCCTCCTTCTATGGGCTTCCTAATAGTAATTAGGATTTAATTTGGTTGTAGTGATGAAGGTAGAAAGTATCTTCCACAATCAATGTTTAATGTTTTACAGATCACTGATTTAAAAAAAAAAAATGGAGGGAATCCGGGGGTGGTGGCGCCCACCTTTAATACCAGCACTTGGGAGGCAGAGGTAGGAGGATCCCAAGAGTTCAAAGCCACCCAGACACTACATAGTGAATTCCAGGTCAGCCTGGGCTACAGTGAAACCCTACCTCGGAAAAAAAAAAAAATGGAGGGGCTGGAGAGATGGCTCATCATTTAAGGTGCTTGCCTGCAAAGCCAAAGAACCCAAGTTCAGCCGGGCGTGGTGGCGCACGCCTTTAATCCCAGCACTCGGGAGGCAGAGGTAGGAGGATCTCCGTGAGTTCGAGGCCACCCTGAGACTCCATAGTGAAGTCCAGGTCAACCTGAACTAGAGTGAGACCCTACCTCGAAAAAAAAAAAAAAAAAAAAAAGAACCCAAGTTCAATTCCCCAGTACCCACGTTAAGCCAGATACACAAGGTGGTATGTGTGCTGGAGGCTCTGGTGCGCCTATTCTCACTCCTCTCTATATGCCTCTTTCTCTCTCTAATGAAATAAATAAATAAAATAAAGTTTTAAATGAAGGATAGGAGCTGGAGAGATGGCTGAGTGGCTAAGGTTCTTGCCTGCAAAGCCTAATGACTCAGGTTCAATTCCCCAGTACCCACATAATGCCAGGTGCACAAAGCGGCACATGCATCTGGAGTTCATTTGCAGCAGCTGGAAGCCCTGAAATAACCGTTCTCTCAATCTCTGTCTCTCTCTCTCTTTCTCTCTCTCCCTCTGCAAGTAAATAAAAGAAATTTTAATGGAGGATAATAAAATGTTCAAAAGAGATATAAAATCCATAAGCTTTGGTAATTTAAGATTACTTTATGATTTTAGTACATTTCAGTTCATATCTTGTCTGTGTTTAATAAAAAGATTTGGTAGCAATGATAAATTTTTGTTAAGATGAAAAATATGTAAATTCAAAATTTATAAACTATAGAAATATAAGAATAACACAATTAAAATTTTATTAAAATTGCTTCTATACATTTTCTTAGACTATGGGACCCTGTGAGAACAACATTGTTCTATTTAGCATAGAAATGAATTATTTTAAAACTTTTTTTTTTTCCAAACAGGGTCTTGTTCTAGCCTAGGCTGACCTGGAATTGACTATGAAGTCTCAGTTTGGCCTCAAACTCACAGCAATCCTCCTACCTCTGCCCCTTGAGTGCTAGGATCAAAGGTGTGTGCCACCACACCCAGCTTTTAAAAACCATTTTTTAAGCTAAAATCAGTCACTATATTATAAAGAGATTTTTTTAAATGGGGGCTGGAGAGATGGCTCAGCGGTTAAGTCACTTGCCTGCAAAGTCTAAGGATCTGGGTTTGATTTCCTCAGTACCCACATAAAGCCATATGCACAAAGTGGCACATGCATCTGGAGTTTGCATATAGTGGCTATAGGCCATGGTGTGCCCATTCTCCCCCGCCCAAAATAAATAAATAAAGTTAAATATTTTTTAGAAAAAAAAATGAATCTCCAAACTTGATTATTATCACTCCTAAGGTTTTAGAAGAAAATATTCAATTAAAGATTCCTAAATAGAGCTGGGTGTGGTGGCACATGTCAATTAATCCCAGAACTTTGGAAGCTAAGGTAAGAGGATCACTCACTATGAGTTCAAGGCCAGCCTGGTGCTAATGTGGGACTCTGCCTCAAAAAAAAAAAAAAAAAAAAAAAAAAAGTCCCAGCCCGGTTCAGTGGTACACACCTTTAATCCCAGCACTGTGGAGGCAGAGATAGGAGGATCACCATGAGTTCAAGGCCAACCTGGGACTACCGAATGAGATCCAAGTCAGCCTGGGCTACCTGAGACCCTACCTTGAAAAGACCAAAAACAAAAATAAATTACAAACGATATCTAAATAAAGACAAATGAGGAAAGTTAGAATCAAAAGAACCCATGGAAATTTTTATTCCTTATTCATGTCGGTTGGGATCTTCAAAAACTTTGTTTCTGTCTGAGGTCGTCTCTGCAGAATAGACTTCTGAGGAGTCAAGCCACACTCTGGGCTGTGAAAAAGCCACTTTTCTGATATCAGCTCAGATATGGATTCCCAGGGCTTATTCATGTTGCCAGGCGCTGGCAGAGAGTGATGGTAGATCGTGGTGACGCGGCCTTCTCCGCTCTCACTTTTAGTGGACAGGATCTTCTGCCTTGAAAGCCTGACCAAGCAGTTCACTTTGTCCAAAGATAAGATCCTGAAGGAGCAGTCTTTGTTTTTCAAGCAAGGGCCGCCTTTAACACCTGAGCCATCTCCCCAGCCCAAGTCCTTGGGTTTCGCTGGTCCTTGCTTTCTTGGACCATTCCATATCTGAACATTTCGGGTCTTCTGTTGGGTCTTTTCCTCAGCAGAAGTGCTCATCACTGATTTCAAGCCCCTTTTCCCTTTGCCAAAAGCCCATTTGGATTTATCTGAAATTGGAGGAGGAGGAAGAGGGGCCAGCGCCATGCTTTCAGCCCTCTGTAACTTACCTGCATGCATGCATACAGCAGAGCTCACTGCGTTAGACCCGTGAGCACTGTGGTAGTTTAACTTGGGCAAGTGTTCCCATAGTACAAAGCAATTCTTAAAATTCTCTGGATACTGCTGGCTTGTGCCTTGAGGCCAACATTTACTGCCATTGAATCTCTTGATCTCCCTTAGAAGTCTGCAAAAGATCAAAGGGTGTCAAGAGGCTGTAGGTACACATAGCATGAACAGTGAAAAGCATATTTCTTTTCGAGACATGAAACAGAAACTCACTGCAGGATCCCATGGATTGATGAGTGAGAAGATCCCAGGTGGGTCACCCTTAAATCAAGAGCTCTATACAAATAGCCCACTGCTTCCAGCATGGAATGATGACAGGAATCACTCACCAATAGGTGAGCTGCTGGTTATATGAAGAACACAGAAAAATTTTTAATATTTTTATTTATTCATTTGAGAGAGAGATACAGAAATAGGCAGGTAGAGAGAATGGGCACTCCAGGGCCTCCAGCCATTGCAAACAAACTCCAGATTTGTGCGCCTCCTTGTGCATCTGGCTTATGTGGGTCCTGGGGAATCAAACTTTGGTCCTTTGGCTCTGCAGGCAAGTGCCTTAACCACTAAGCCATCTCTCAAGCCCCAGAATTTTTTTAAATTAGTAACTTCATACATTTAATAAGAAATAAAAAGCATTTACAAAGAGTGTGTTGGAACATTGCCTGTTATACTGCCAAAAACATTTAATGTGATTCGAATCATCAAGAAACAAGAAAGGCACACACCCTGAAGAGATGGCTTAGCAATTAAGGTGCTTTCCTGCAAAGCCTAGAAACTCAGGTTCAATTCCCCAGTACCCACATAAGCCAGATGCACAAAGTGGATCATGCATCTGGAGTTCATTTACAGTGACTACAGGCTCTGGTGTGCCCATTCTCTCTCTCTCCCTCAAATAAATATATAAAAATATTTGACTTAAAAAAAAAAACAAAAAAATGACTTAACCTATATAACAATTAAAAAGGATGTTTTATTAATACAATAAACTGGCTTGCCTAATTAACCAAGGGCCTGCATTTGTTCTGTAAGCATTCATTCCATTGTCCAGGGGAAACTAAAGGCTTGTAGCGAGTCTTTCCTCTGCAGACATACTTCCGTTCACAACAACTAATCCTGAGTCCATTGGGCCTGTTAGTCTAATTTAATTAAGTACAATGCTAACTAATAAGACTTGAAGTGAAAGGGAGTTATTTTCTATGAAACCAGATTAAATGCTTTTAGAAAGACCCAATATCATGAGCTGAGTGGTGGTTTGATTCAGGTGTCCCCCCCCCCCATAAACTTAGGTGTTCTAAATGCTAGGTCCCCAGCTGATCTCAATTTGGAATTGAGATTCCTGGAGACTGGGCTTATGAGTATTACAGCCAGCTTCCTCTTGCCAGTGTTTGGCGCACTCTCCTGCTGCTATTGTCCATCTGATGTTGATGTGGAGGTGATGTTCACCCTCTGCTCATGCTATTGTTTTCCCCTGCCATCATGGAGCTTCCCCTTGAGTCTGTAAGCCAAAATAAACCTTTTTTTCCCACAAGCTGCTCTTTGTTGGGGGTTTTCTGCCAGCAATGCAAACCTGACTGCAACAAGCTGCTAAAACAATTCTTTAAAGTTTCAAAATATGAGCAGACAAGACGACCAGTAGTTTAACTGGGTGGGGACCAGGCAATAGTCCAGAAGGTTGTGTACAACTAGCCTCGTGCTTCAGAAACCACGACATTACAGGAAGTGCATTATGAGAAAGATGGCGTGCAATTCAAATGCAAGGACCCATTTTGAGCTTATTTTGCATGTGTGTTTGCACATTCGTGTGTGTATAGGCTCACGAGCCTGAGCATGCATGAGTGTGAAGGCCATAGGGCAGCCTCAGGTATCATTCCTCAGGAACACTATCCACAGGGTCTGTCATTGTCTGAAACTTGCCAGTTAGGGTAGACTAGCTGGGCAGCAAGTCCCAGGAATCCTCCTGTGTCTGTTTCCCCAGCACTGGCATTACAGGCACATACCACTATGCCAAGCAGTTTTACAAATCACTCAGATCCTCATGCTTGCCAGACAAGCACCTTATTCATTAGCTATCTCCCTGCACCGCCCCCCCCCCAGCCTTTTTTAAATATTTTATTTATTAATTGATGGGGGGGCAGGAGAGAGAGAGAGACAGAACCAGATGAACAAGGTGGTGTGTGTGTCTGGAATTCATTTGCAGTGGCTAGAGGCCCTGATATGCCAGTTCTCTCTCTCTCTCTCATTTCAGTTCCTGCATTTCCTAACACCCAGAATCCATGTACGTGGAAGAGCAGGCAACCTTTCTGTAATCCCAACTCTCAGAAGGAAGAGCTAGAGGATGCCCAGAGTAAGCTGGCTGGCTAGACTCACCCAATCAGGGAGTTTTGAGTTCAACTGAGAGCCCCCGTCTCAATAAATAAGGTGGAAATCAAGGAAGACACCCAACCTCAACCTCTGGCACATGTACACATGCACCTGCACACACATTTTGTCCCCAGATATGCAAACAGGTACACACACAGAAAGTCTGGGGAAAAATTAGACATTTATATCTAAGTCAAAACTAAAACTTAAGGTTTGTCTGGATCACTTACTTAACTTTTGGATTAAGGAATCAACTGCTGTGGGAAAGAGGGCCTCTGGCTGAGCTGAACATTTTAAAATTAAATGAAGAATAAGGAATGACTCTCCCTGCTGAGAATCACCCACTGGGGCCATTGCTTAATTTCTTCCTTCTGAACTTGACCTAGAGGGTTGGCATTTATTTTTGAAGAGAATCCCAGTGAGAGGAAGGTAACATCATGTTCATCGCCCAGGCTTCCTCCAAAGTAAGCAATCAGCACTCTGCTTGACATCATGGAATATGAAAAGCCGCGTTTCCACTTTCTCCCTTCTGAAGTGGTTTCTCAAGACCAACTTAAGCTCTTATCATAGATGGGCAGTGAGATTGCTTGGAACATAAATCACAAAAGGCCTCAGATAGCTGGCATTGCCATTTAAATCTCTAAGAGTAGTACTTTATTATGTTACGGGTTGTACTTGAAATTGGATCAGAGTTGAGAGGAAATGAGCTGTGAAGGATATATATTTTATTTTTTAGTTTTTCAAGGTAGGCTCTCGCTCTAGCCCACCTGGAATTCACTCTGTAGTCTCGGGGTGGCCTTGAACTCATAGTGATCCTCCTACCTCTGCCTCTCAAATGCTGGGATTAAAGATGTGCACACCCAGGTGTGCCCAGCTATGAAGGATATATTAACAGAAAGATTTCATTTAGGAAACTGTGTCTCACAAAAGTAATCAGAAGCCAAATGCCTTTAATCCCAGCATTCTGGAGGCAGAGGTAGGAGGATCACCATGAGTTCAAGGCTACCCTGAGGCACATTGTGAATTCCAGGTCAGCCTGGGCTTGAGTGAAACCCTACCTTGAAAAAGAAAAAAAAAGGAAGGAAGAAATAATTAGAAGAAGAAATAAAATACAAGATAAAAAAGAAACAAGCCAGGTGTGGTGGTGCATGGCTTTAATCCCAGCACTCAGGTGGCAGAGATAGGAGGATCCCTGTGAGTTTGAGGCCACCCTGAGTCTACATAGTGAATTCCAGGTCAGCCTGGGCTAGAGCGAGACCCTACTTAGATAAACCAAAAAATAATAATAATAAATAAATAAAATGTAAGGTCACTCCTTAATGGATGTCCCATTTTAATATATAAGTCTTAAACAATCTCATGTATAAATATCTTGGAGTTTGTGGTAGTTTGAAATAGATGGCCCCCAATATATTCAGTGTTTTATTAGTTTGTAGTTTGCATCTGCAGCCACCTGGCTGGAGGTGGTGTCACTGGGCAGATCTTAAAAGTGTGGTGGTGGGTTTGAGATTTCAATCTAAAGATATGCAAAGTGTGTCTAGCTGGAGTTCCTGAAGTGTGCGCTCTCTCTCTCTCTCTCTCTCTCTCTCTCTGTGTGTGTGTGTGTGTGAGTGTGTCTGTGTGTGTGTGTGTTTAGTCCTATGAAAGCAGGCCAGCTTCTTCTGCCATTATGTAACTTCCCCTGGATATGTGAGCTTCAATAAATATACCTTCCTCCATAACTGTGTCTGGTCTGGAAGTTCATCTCAGCGAACCTGAAACTGTCTGCTACAGGGTTACAATTTACATCTTACTTATCAACATGCTAGAAACCCACTATTTCCATGCCTTGTTAAAGACTACACTGTATTCTTCCCATTGACCAACTGTCAAAATACTAAGAAAGGTGTGAGACACTCAAACTATCAGTTACCATTGTTAATCTATAATCTAAAATCTGGAAAGCCAACTAAAGAGTATTGCTCTGGGCAGGTTAGTGTACTACTTGAGTTGCTCCTTTCGGCATTGTTAGCCTGCAGCAGGGCCATCACTTCTGTGAAATAACAAGGCAAATTGTGTAAATGCCCAGCAAGACTCTGCCAGCACTGACAGAACTTACAATTGGGAGTCAGGTAGCTTTGTTAGGCACTTAGGGTGACTGGGCCCCTCCTGGGAGGAAGATCTTTTTTCCTAGGATTTAATCCTAACATTTGTGGTTGGTCAAAATCAGTCCCCAGAACTCAGCATTATGGCTAGCCTCTTCCTGAGACAGCTTCTAGTCCAGACCAATCAGCTGTCTCTCTGGCTCACCTGAGCCAGAAGGTAGGGCCCACTACCATAAGGTTATAAATAACGTTGTAAGGGGAGGGCAAGGTCTCTGGGCTGCCTTGACCATTTGCGAGCCTCCAGTTTCTGGTGAGTTTCCCCTCATCACAGCTAGCATGTGCTGATTCTCTGAAGAGAGAAAGAATCAATGATGTCCCCCTACCCCTGGGAAATCAGTCTGCTGGAAAGGTCAAAATGCCCACAGTGGAGAGCAATAAAGAGCTGGCAAAGGGTCCTTTGAGCTGTCGTGACTGTGACTCAAAATAATTTAGGAGAATTACGTTGAAAATCCCTTGTGAAATGCCTGAGAAGATGGTTCAGCAGTTAAAAAGATGCTTGTTTGCAAAACTTGCCAGCCAGGATTTGATTCCCCAGTGCCCACATAGAGCCAGATGAACAAGATGGCATAAGTGTCTGGAGTTAGTTTGCAGCAGCAAGAGGCCTTGGTGTGCCCATACTCACTCTTTCTCTCCCAAATGAATAAAAAGAGAGAAGAAATCCCTTGTGAAGCTATGCTAAGGGCTTGCCTTGGCTTCCTCAAACCTGCTGGACAAAATCCTTGCCTGGCTTTCAGTTATGCTCATAGTAACACTCAAATCCTTGCCCAGCCTAGGAGGCCTGTGGTCCATCCACAACCTCTCTCATATCCTTCTCATGCCTCCCCCATTGCTCCTGCACTCCAATCATGGGGTCTCTTTCGTTTCTTCCAGCCTCAGAAATTCTGTCCCTGCTGCCTGGAGAACTGTCTCTGCTAGACTCTCCTTGTCTGGGCAACTTCCCATCCTGTACCTTCAGTCCCAGCATCACTTCATGAGAAGCAGCCCCTTTCCAAAAGTAGAAGTAAGGCTCTCTGTGGCACTCAGGATGTTCCCAGGACAGCACCTCCCCCTCCCCATTGCAGTTAAGCCACTGTGTAGTACTACAGCACATTGTGTCTAACTACAGTCTCCATAGTAACACCTTCCACAACTGCGATGGCCAATGTGAGCTCAGCAGAAGGCAATGCTGGTCTCTGTCCTTTTCACTGCTATCTGCCCAGCAACAAAACAGGCTGTCACCCAAAAGACACAGCAAACATTTGTTAAATTAATTGATAAATACATGATTGAAAGAAATCTGATAACACAAGAAGCAATTAACATTCACATGCCCTTAATAACCTTACTTGCTTTTTTTTTCAGACAGGGTCTTCCATACTCTAGGCTGGCCTCAAATTTTCTATGTAGCCGAGGATGACCTCCTAAGTGCTAGGATTACAGGTGTGCACCACCACACGTGGCTTATGCTATGTTGGGGAATCAACCCCAGGGCATCATGCATGCTAGGTAGGCGCTCTATCAAGTGTGCTATATCCCTGTTGCAGTCAGGTTCACATTGCTGGCAGAAGTCACCCGACCAAGAGCAGCTTTTGGGGGAAAAAAAGGTTTATTTTGGCTTACAGACTCAAGGGAAAGCTCCTTGATGGCAGGGGGAAATGATGGCTATGACCAGAGGGTGGACATCACCTTCTTGCCAACATCAGGTGGGCAATAAGAACAGGAGAATGTGCCCAAGACTGTCAAGGGGACACTGGCTATAACACCCATAAGCCCACCCCCCCAACAATATACTGCCTCTAGGAGGCATTAATTCCCAAATCTCCATCAGCTGGGAACCTAGCATTCAGAACACCTAAGTTTATGAGGGACACCTGAATCAAAACACCAGAATCCCTAACATTCATACCTGCTTTTATAAAGAGAGAATAAATCAGAATTTGCAAAGCATTTCTCCCCTCATGCATGTATTCACTTGGCTGACATTTACTATCAAGGATCTACAATGTGCCATACACTGTCCTAAGAGCAGGGCACACAATGGTAAAGAAGACAGATCAAGTCTCTTCTTGTTAGCAAGGGAGACAGATAATAATAATAAATGGTAGGCTAGAGAGATGGCTTAAGGGTTAAGGCACTTGCCTGTGAAGCCTAAGGACCCAGGTTCAATTCCCCAGTACCCACAATAAGCCAGATACACAAGGTGACACATGCGTCTGGAATTCCTCTGCAGTGGCTAGAGGCCCTGGCACACCCATTCTTTCTTTCTCTCTCTCTCTATCAAACAAATAGATAAAATATTTAAAATTAAAAAATAAACAATACCTAATTTTAGGTAGTAAGGAACTATGTTAAGTATGAAGAAAATTTAAACTGAGTGAGAAGACAGAAAATGTGTAGAGAGCCGGGTATGGTGGCACATGCCTTTAATCCCAACACTCGGTAGGCAGAAGTAGGAGGATCACTTTGAGTTCAAGACCACCCTGAGACTACATAGTGAATTCCAGGTCAGCCTGAGCTTGAGTGAGACCCTACCTTGAAGGGAAAAAAAAAAAAGAAAATATGTCGAGGTGTAATAAAGGCTGAGGTTTGATCATAGGAGATTCTTCAATGCACACTTGTTGACAAACTCTACCCAGGCCTGATGAGCTCAGAATAATTCCAAAGAGTTTCCAGAACAATTACTAAATAGAAGAAGCCCATGAGACAAGAAATGCCCAAAACCTCTTGAATCTCTGGTCTCCACTTGCCCACTAGACAGACTGTCCTTCCAACCTGTATGGTGAGTGCCTCAGCCCTCCTCCACTGCCTCTTGATCCACTTCTTCACCTCCCCCTCCCACCTGCCACCACGCTGGCCCTGCCACTCCATTGGTCCCTGGCTTACTCCTCTCTTTGCTCCTGCAGTCCCCACATCTACCAGCGGCCCTTTGCTCTAATACTTGACACTCTCTACTTCCTTAATGACTCTACCCAAGAGGCAGTATTTTTATGTATTTTTTTAATGAAATACTAGGATCTTTATTTCTGGACTTCATGGCCACCCATAGAGTGTATCTTTGGAAACAGAAGGAAAAAAAAAAAAAAAAAAGATTTTGTCTTTCAGTCATGGTAAAGCTGAGGCACTCTGTAGGCACACCTAGTGTAGCAGTCCCTCCACTCCAGGCTCTGCTCCTTTCACTAGCATCTGCTTGGGACTCTCATAGGAGAAAAACACTTGTCACCATTAATATCTAGCAGCATGTTCAAAATTCATCATTTAGCAATTCCATGTATCTTATTACTACTTCTACATATAAGATATAACTATCTACTGTTACCACACATGAACATCTCTAATTCCCAAAGACTTTTGGGGGAATCTCACTTTTTTTTTTCCATAATAAAACATACAGAATAGGCCCCAGAGTCGGAGCAGCTTTTTAAAGAAAGCCGCTTAGTCCAGCTTAGGTCCTGTGCGTGAAGGCAGTCAATCCAGTCCTCCAGCTCTCAATTCATAGGAGGAGGTTAGAGGGATAAATGCAGTAACTATCAGTGTTACTGAACAGGAAGAAAGCAAACAGATATGACAAAATACAATCCGCAGAAACTAGGATGTCTAATAGGGAGGCATGATTCGTACCAGGAAAAGGAAATGTGGGTAAAATCACTGAAGAGAAGTAACCACTGAGTACAATTGGCATTCTCAGGCTTACCCTATCAGTGCTGTGGCTCAACAGCCTCTGGACAGTAGGGAGAACCATAGATCCCCACCATGGCATGCAAGGGCAACAATAGCAACATCCCTGTCAACCCCCAGCTAGGGGGTTAGGTTAGCCACCATTGGAAATCCTGCCTGTACTACTTTCGTCTGAAGGGCATAATACATGTGCAGAGTCCCCTTCTCCAGGGCAGAAGAGAGCTTCTTCATGAACTCTTTGTCTCCTCAAGTTCACTATCACCTTATAATTTAAACTAGGAAAAATACTGCAATCTCAGCTGGCTTCTGATTTGCACGTTGCCCCAACACTACACACACGACTGAATGAACGACCATGTTTGCCTGGTTCCTCTGAGAGCAGTTCAGGATGCTTCTTTGGACTGAATAGGTGTAATCTTGTTTGAGAAGTGTGTAAACGTAACTGGTGGAGTACTCCTCGGCTCTTGTACAGGTCAGTGACCTGGCTTGTACAGTTCGATGACTAGCTTGGCCGCATCTTTGTACCGTCTTAGCCTGGCAGCAACAGCTTCGGGTTTATCATCCTCCTGCTGGACTAGTGGCTCTCCAGTGATGTCATCAATTCCATGCACCTGAGGTGGGTTGCAGTCCAGGTTAGAGACCCTCCCACTAGAAGGGTGAATCCAACGTCGGCTGAGGCGATCTTTCAGTGTTTCAAATGGAATGTTCAAACTGATCACTAGATCCAGATCACAAATTCTGTTCAGGGCTTCAGGCTAAACTAATGTCAATGGAAAGCCATCTAGTAGGCAGTGTTGACTGCTCCGGATTTCCAGCTCTGACGTCATTACACGATCTGGAACCAAAAAACCTTTCTCTAGGAACTGCTTTGCCACGTCACTAACCTCCATGTTGGCCTTGAGGTTCTCCCATAAGTGGCTGCTGGAGAGATGCTGGAGGCTGAAGCTCTGGGTGATCCTCTGGCACAAGGTGCCCTTGCCCGAGCCAGGCGGCCTGAGAATGACTGCGCACAGGAGTTTGGGAGCCATGGCCTGGCAAGGAGGGTGGGCCCGCGAGCTTCTCCTGACACTGTGCATGAGCAAGGACCTTTATGTATTTATTTGAGAGAGAAAGAGGCAGGTAGAGTGAAAGAGAGAGAGAGAGAATGGGTGTGCCAGGGCCTCCAGCTACTGCAAAGGAACTCCAGATGCATGTGCCCCATTGTGCATCTGGCTTATGTGGGTCCTGGAGAATCGAACCTGGGTCCTTTGGCTTTGCAGGCCTTAACTGCTGAGCCATTTCTCCAACCCCCAAGAGGCAGTATTTGAAGAATCTCCTACTGCCAAAAAAAAAAAAAAAAAGCTGGGTGTTGGTGGTTTACACCTTTAATCCCTGCACTTGGGAGGACCCCTGTGAGTTCAAGGCCAGCCTGAGACTAATTCCAGGTCAGCCTGGGCTAGAGCAAGACCTGGGTGGGGGGAGGATCTCCTACTGCTTAATCACTGTCTTCCTTTGTATGTAAAGGTAGATTTGTTTTGCTTTGTTTTCCAAGGTAGGCTCTCACTCTAGCCCAACCTGACTTGGAGCTCACTCTGCAATCCCAGGCTGCCCTGGAACTCAATGATCCTCCTACCTCTTCTTCTGAAGTGCTGGGATTAAAGGTGTACACCACCACATCTGGCTATAATATTTTGCTGAGGAGCTGAAAGACAAATAAGGCAGAGGAACAATAGAGGGGATACTTGATGTTGGGCCTCGTGTGCACAAAGGACACACACATCTGCACACATATGTGCACACATACAAGGAAGGAAGGGAGGGAGGAAAGAAGAAAAGAAGGGAGGAAGGAAGAAAAAGAACTCAATGTTCTTATTTTACAGATGGTGACCAGAGACAGATGTCCCTGGGACATAGAAGTTGGGACTCACCAAAGGTCACAGGCTGATTACAGCCAACAAAACTCATTTCCAATCCCTCCAGGCAGATGGTGCTTTAAGCCATAATGTGCTGTATTTTCTATAATAGGTTTGTTTTGCTAGTGTTATTTTCCTTTTTGTCTCTTGCAGAGCACATAGTACGGGCCTTTGAGTATGGAAACCTATAGTCCATCTATTTGTCTGTGGTTTTCCTTTACTGCATCCAGGCAAGTTCAGGATATTTTTCACCAAGTTTCAAGAGCATTTGTGTGATCTGAATTAAAATACAGGCCATATAAGTATCTTAGAAATCACTGTGGGAGGGCTGGAGAGATGGCTTAGCGGTTAAGTGCTTGCCTGTGAAGCCTAAGGACCCCAGTTCGAGGCTTGATTCCCCAGGACCCATGTTAGCCAGATGCACAAGGGGGCGCATGCATCTGGAGTTCGTTTACAGAGGCTGGAAGCTCTGGCGCGCCCATTCTCTGTCTCTCTCTCTCTCCCTCCCTCCTTCTCTCTGTCGCTCTCAAATAAATAAACAAACAAAATTAAAAAAAAAAAAAAAGAAATCACTGTGGGAGACTTAGTAAACTCCTCAAGAGTAACAGGCAGCTTTTCTGCAAAGCACCTAAGGATCTGCCCTGCGGGATTGACAGGTACAGACCTGGGGCAGTGTGAATGCAAAAATATCCCCCACAGCGTCAGATGTTTGTGACTAAGCCTCCTACTTGGTCCCTAGCTAACGGGGCTTTTGGGTGATGGGGCATCTCTGGAGGAGGTATATCCCTGGGGGCAGACCTTGAGGTTCATTACTCCAGCCCTACTGGGTGCTGAGGGCCAGTTCACTCTTGCTACTTCCTTCCTGCTGCTGTGACAAGTTATGACACCCCTACTGCCTGCTCTGCCCTGCTTTCTCCACCCTAATGAAGCTTCCCCTTCAAACTGTAAGCCAAAATAAACCCTTTGTCCCCATAAGCTGCTTCTGGTCAGGTGTTTTATCCCAGCAATGAGCAGGTAACTTCTACAAGACCAAATAAACAATCATGTGCCATGTGTCTCCAGTTCAAAGCCACAAAAGCAGACAATGATTTGCGATGGAGCTGCCAAGTCTGTAATGTGGTTGCTCCAAGGAGGGGCTGGGTGGGTTCTGATACGTGCTTTTCTTTATAAGGTGAATCATTCTCCCAAAACAACCCCAAATCAAAAATAAATAATAATGATAATAATCAGAATCCGGGTGTGATGGTGCACGCCTTTAATCCCAGCACTTAGGAGGCAGAGGTAGGAGGATCCCTGGGAGCCAGAGACCACTGTGAAACTACATAGTGAATTCCAGGTCAGCTTGAGCTAGAGGGAGACCCTACCTCTTAAAACAACGACAACAAGCCGGGTGTGGTGGCGCACGCCTTTAATCCCAGCACTCGGGAGGCAGAGGTAGGAGGATCGCCGTGAGCTCGAGGCCACCCTGAGACTCCATAGTGAATTCCAGGTCAGCCTGGACTAGAGTGAGACCCTACCTCGAAAAAAAAAAAACAACGACAACAAAAAAATCAGGTTAGATAAATAATATGACCTTGCTATTTTGTCACACATTGCAATAAGCATTTAAAATACAGGCTTCCCGAATGCACACAGAGTAATCATCTGTATACTATTGTCTCCTCCCCTCCCCCCATAGCTGTTTCTCCAAAGAGAGCCACTTTGACGGTTTATGTTTACCAACACTTTTATTAAGAAGACCCAAGGCTCCTTTTAAAATGATGAATGGCAAAGAATCCCAACTATATGTGGCTCTGGCTTTCATCTTATTTTATGAGTTCACTTGGGCACATTTCCATTTAGATAGAAATTTCCCATATAAGGCAGGAAAACTTAAATTTTATATATTGCAGAACAACTGATTGGAAGGTTTCTAGATCAACAGTCTATTTTCCTTCTCAGCACTCTTGTCATCAGGTACTGAGGATGTTGATCTGCTCTCAGGGCCGGCAACTGAAGCAAAGGCAGAAGAAACTGAAATTACCAATTGACTTAACCATCTACCATGCTCCTGTGAGCCAGAAGTGGACCGTCTGTCAAGGTGTCACCATCAAGCAACAACACGAGCTAAGGACAGCAAGAAGTGGATGTGATGCTACCGTTTCAATGGCCAACACTAATAATGGCAAGAAATGACTCCCTACAGAAAAAGACTTGATCAGATCTGGGGCTTTAGTCAGTGGCAAAGCACTCACCTAGCATGCATAATCAAGAGAAAAATTACAATCATACCACATTGAAAATAGATGCAAATCTGAGCCATTTTGGAAAGACTTGTTTAAGAAGTCTCAAAAATTGCCATTGCTGCTATTACAGATATCTGTTCTCTGAAAGCAAAGGCATGTATTTGTTTTTACTTATTTAAATATTTATTTATTTATTTATTTTTCCTAAGGTAGGGAATTCCAGCTCAGGCTGACCTGGAATTCACTGTGTAGTCTCAGGGTGGTCTCAAACACACGGCAATCCTCCTCCCTCTGCCTCCCAAGTGCTGGGATCACTCAGCCCTTTATTTATTTATTTTTTTTTTAATATTTTTTGTTTATTTTTTTAATTATTTATTTATTTATTTGAGAGTGACAGAGAGAGAGAAAGAGGCAGATAGAGAGAGAGATAGAGAATGGGCACGCCAGGGCCTCCAGCCACTGCAAACGAACTCCAGACGCATGCGCCCCCTTGTGCATCTGGCTAACGTGGGTCCTGGGGAATCGAGCCTCGAACCGGGGTCCTTAGGCTTCACAGGCAAGTGCTTAACCGCTAAGCCATCTCTCCAGCCCTCAGCCCTTTATTTATTTATTTTTATTGACAACTTCCATAATTGTAGATAATAACCTATGGTAATTCTCTCCTTCCCCCCACTCTCCCCTTTGAAACTCCATTCTCTCATATCCCCTCCCCCTCTCAATCAGTCTCTCTTTTATTTTGATGTCATGTTCTTTTCCTTCTATTATGATGGTCTTGTGTAGGTAGTGTCAGGCACTGTGAGGTCATGGATATCCAGGCCATTTTGTATCTGGAGGAGCACACTGTAAAGAGTCCTACCCTTCCTTTGGCTCTTACATTCTTTCCACCACCTCTTCCGCAATGGATCCTGAGCCTTGGATGGTGTGATAGAGATATTTCAGTGCTGAGCACTCCTCTGCCAATTCTTCTCAGCATCATGATGCCTTCTGAGTCATCCCAAGGTCACTGCCATCTGGAAAGAGAAGCTTCTCTAACCAAAAGTGAGGGTAGCATTAATATATGGGTATGAACATTAAGAGAAGTGCTTACTGGACACTTTGGTGAGCATAGTATATACATTTAGCCAGACAGCAGCAGACGTTACACCCCTAGGGCTCATGACTACCCCTGTTGTAGGTTTTCAGTATCAGGGATGTATTCCCTCCCATGGAGCAGTCCTCCAGTCCAATTAGAGAGTGTTTCCCCCATAACAGACAATCCACTATACACCCATTGGCTCATTTGGCCTGGCTGGCCACATTTAAGGCTTGCAGTGTCCACTGTTGAGTATCTCCACCGGTGATCTCTCTCTCTCCCATTGAACTCCATGCAGCATAGCTTTATCCAGTTTTCTGTCAGCTGGTCTACATGGAGGAGGTTTTCTGCTCAGCTCCAGCAGGATTTCTCAGTGACCTTGCAGCCCAAGTATATGGAGTCTTCAGCAATAGGGTCTTACCATCTATTCCTGGTGGGAAACCAAGGGCCTCGGCAATGGGCTGTAATGTTTTGGAGGTATCAGTGACCTTCCTGGCCAACAACTCACTGGAAGGTATCCCATCCCTGGCACTGAAAATTTTCTACTAACAGTCTATGGCTTTTGAGTGTTCCATTGTTCAAAACAGTAGGTTTTCATATGACTTATTTATATCCTCTTAGATTTTGATTAGCCCTCCCTCCACCTTTCCTTTACTTAACCTCTTCCCCTGACCTCACTTAAGCCTTTTCACCTCCATTAATCTGTTCCTCTACTTACATATATACAATACTATCCTACTAAGCCTCCCTCCCTTTCTATGCCTTTGTTTGTTTGTTTTGTTGTTCTTTGTTTGTTTGTTTATTTTTAGGGTCTCACTCTGACCCAGGCTGACCTGGAATTCACTATGTAGTCTCAGGCTGGCCTCAAACTCATGGCAATCCTCCTACCTCTGCCTCCCAAGTGCTGGGATTAAAGGCATGCACCACCTTGCCCAGCTTCTATTCCCTTTATATCCGCTTTCTAGTTTACTGGCCTCTGCTACTAAGTTTTATTCCTACTCACATAGAAGTCCAATGATTTTTAGCCAGGATCCACATATGAGAGAGAACATGTGACGTTTGGCTTTCTGGGCCTGGGTTACGTCACTAAGTATAATCCTTTCCAGATCCATCCATTTTCCTGCAAATTTCATTTTTCTTTACTGCTGAGTAGAACTCCATTGTATAAATGTGCCGCATCTTCATTATCCACTCATCAGTTGAGGAACATCTAGGCTGGTTCCACTTCCTAGCTATTGTGAATAGAGTGGCAATAAACATGGTGAGCAAGTATCCCCATGATAGTGAGATGAGTCCTTAGGTTGTATGCCTAGGAGTGCTTTAGTTGGGTCATATGGCAAATCTATTTTTAGCTGTCTCAGGAATCTCCACATTGATTGCCACAATGGCTGGACCAGATTGCATTCCCACCAACAGTGTAGGAGGGTTCCTCTTTTTCTGCATCCTCACCAGCATTTATGGTCATTTGTTTTCATGATGGTAGCCATTCTGACAGTAGTGAGATGGAATCTCAAAATACTTTTAATATTTTATTTTTATTTGTTTATTTGACAGAGAAAGAGGGAGAGAGAAAGAATGGGTGCACCAGGGCCTCCAGCCACTGCAGACGAATTCCAGATGTATGTGCCCCCTTGTGCATCTGACTAACATGGGTTCTGGGGAATCGAACCTGGGTCCTTTGGCTTTGCAGGCAAATGCCTTAACCGCTAAGCCATCCCTCCAGCCCTCAACATGGTTTTAATCTGCATTTCCCTGATGGCTAGGGATGTAGAACATTTTTTTAGATGTTTATATGCCATCTGCATTTCTTCTTTTGAGAACTCTCTATTTAGTTCCATAGTCCATTTTTAATTGGGTCGTTTGATTTCTTATTAATTTTTTAAGTTTTTTGTATGCTTTGGATATTAATCCTCTGTCAGATATATAGCTGGAAAAGGTTTTCTCCAATTCTGTAGGTTGTCTCTTTGCTCTATTCACAGTGTCCTTTGCTATACAAAAGCTTTGTAATCTTCTGAGGTCCCAGTGGTTGATCCATGGTTTTATTTCTGAGTAATTGGGGTTATATTCAGAAAGTCTTTGCCAATACCAATATGTCAAAGGGTTTCCCCTACTTTTTCCTCTAGCAATTTCAGAGTTTCTGGCCTGATATTAAGGTCTTTGATCCATTTAGACTTAATTCTTGTACATGGAGAGAGATAAGGATCTATTTTCATCCTGCTATGGATACATATCCAGTTTACCAGCATCATTTGCTGAATAGACTGTCTTTTTTCCAATAAGTATTTTTGTCGAAGATCAGCTGGCTATAGCTACCTGGATTTATATCTGGGTCCTTTATTCTGTTCCATTGATCTACATGTCTGTTTTTGTGCCAGTGCCATGCTGTTTCTGTTACTATGGCTCTGTAGTATAGGTTAAAATCAGATATGGTCATACCACCAGTCTTATTTTTGTTGCTCAAAATTGTTTTAGATATTCGAGGGTTTTTGTGCTTCCAGATGAATTTTTGGATTTTTTTCTATTTCTGTGAAGAATGCCATTAGAATTTTGATGGGGATTGCATTAAATGTGTAGATTGCTCTTGGTAAGATTGAAAGACATGTATTTTACTTCCACCACAGACTAGAAACCAAAACTGCTACATGGGCTGGAGAAATGGCTTAGCAGTTAAGGCACTTGACTGCGAAGCGTAAGGACCCATGTTCAACTCTCTAGATCCCATGTAAGCCAGACATATAAGGTGATGCAAGCACAAGGTCACACATGCACACTGGGTGGTACACACATCTAGAGTTTGATTGCAGTGGCTGGAGGCCCTGGCATGTCAATTCTCTCCCACCCCCCTCCCCCCATTAAAAAAATTGAAAGGGCTGGAGAAATGGCTTAGCGGTTAAGTCACTTGCCTGTCAAGTATAAGAACTCAGGTTCGATTCCCTAGTACCAACATAAGCCAGATGCGCATGGTGGCACAAGTTTGCAGTAGCTGGAGGCCCTGGTGTGCCTATTCTCTCTCTCTCTCTCTCAAATAAATAAATAAAATAAAATAATTTTTTAAACTGTTACATAACAGAAGAGGATATGGAACAACCAGAATAGACATACTCAACTTCTCTTCCATAAATTTTCTCTACTCTTTTGCATCTGCAGTTTCTGTTTTTAAATAAATGTTTCACATGCTCAGCCTGAAAACCTTTTCTGAAAAACTATTTGCTCATACACCCGTGCACACATTCCTAAATCTACCCACTGAAAATAGTCTCTCACTGATGATAAAGGTATTTTAGGCCCGTTTCCTCTTCAGCAAGTGGCTAAGATAAAAGCAATCATGTTTTATTATTTTTTTTTAAAAAGGCATTACAAGCATACATACTGGGAAAGCAGTTGGTTTAGACTAGAATTTCTGTGCCTGGGCACTAGGGATATTTGGGGACATTCACCAGCACCCCAGAGTCTATCATATAGGACTAGCATGCCCCTCTCCCCCTACTCAGTCATGAAAATAAAAAATAAACTTCAAGCTGGGCATGGTGGTGCACACCTTGAATCCCAACACTTGGGAGTTGAGGTAGAAGGGTCACTGTGAGGTCGGGGCCACCCTGAGACTACATAGTGAATTCCTGGGCTAGAGAGAGACCCTAACCTCAAAAAAAAAAAAAAATCAATCAATCAATAAATGTCTCCAGACTTTTGGACTAAGGGCAAAATCCGTATAGGTTTGAAAAACCACTTGCTTAGATGAAGCACAGATTGTGACCTATGGCGAGGAGATGTTGGGACCCCTGACAGTGTTTCAAATGTTTTCTAGTTGCAGCATTTATAGCAGAAGAGATTACTTGTGTACCCTATACGGATAAATGAAATCCACAAGGCTGGAGACGACCTTTCAGAGGTTCCACTCCCTACCCAGCTGAGAGGCCTCTTCTGGACAGACACATGGCTGACCTGCTCTGTGCCATGGGCCTTGGTGGTGACCACTCCACACTGCCTGCCCTTTTCCAGCCTGTTTTTAGGTGCTGCCCAGACAGAGTGCCACTCTGAAGCAAGGCTCCTCCTCAGTTCCCAAGTTTGACAATGACAATCCAGGCAACGGCAAACTCTACAGAATGCTCACGATTGACAGACAAGCTAGCAGGCTATGGACAATAAAAGACGAGGTCCAGCCACTGTGGTGCCATCAATGTTGAAGTGTGGACAGTAAGAGGCCCTCCTCAGGAGGCCTCTGCAGAGTTCCTTTAGCAGTGGCCCTAGAACAATATCCAACAAACAAATTAAAGGGGGTGGGGAGATAGCTTGGTTAGTAAAGTGCTTGCTTTGCAAACATGATCTGAGTCCAGATACCTAATACCCATATAAAATGCCAGGCACTGTGACACTGAAAGGAACAGGAGAAAGGTAATTTATTATAGGCAGTCAACCAGAGACAGAAACCCAAGGAAAACATGGATGCTGGGGCTGGAGAGATTGCTTAGTGGTTAAGGCACTTGCCTGCAAAGCCAAAGAACCCAGGTTCAATTCCTCAGGACTTAATGTAAGCCAAATGCACAAGGTGACACATGTGTCTAGAGTTTGCAGTGACTGGAGGCCCTGGCATGCTCATTCATTAAAAATAAATAACTAAATAACTGAATAAAAAACATGGATGCCACCATGCCACCTTGCCTGCCCTGGCAGGACTAGAACCTGCATGTGGCTCCAGACTCATCCAAGATGGCTGCAAGTAACACTCCCCAGCAGCAGCTCCCTGCTTCTCCCTCAGCTCAGCACACCTGGGTGGGCTGGCCCCCCCTGAGTCAGCTGCCTGAGTCCACCAACCCATCAGGTCTCTCTCTCCCTTACACACCTGAGTCTGGTGACAAGGCTCATCCTTATTCCTGGCACGCATGTGTGTGTCTGTGTAAATCTCCTGGCCTGCTCTTCGCTCTCCTGGTCTTTGCTTCCTGGCTCCTGTAGGTAAGTTCTCCCCTTCCCAGGCTGGCTGAGTGTTTTTCTGCTTCCTTTCCACAAGCGCCCTGTTCTGGGTACTCTCTTGCCTAACCACATGGGTGTCTCTTCATCCTCTTGGTCCCCTCAGTCCTCTGGTTCCTCCTGAACACAAGTGTGTAAGTCTCTTGCCCCTTCCCAGCCTGGCGAAAAGGGAAGGAGTCATTGACCTGGACAGCTTTCCTGCTTGCTCTCCACTTGTTCTTTTGCTCTTGGATGCTTTCTTGCTCTGCTACATGTATGCTCTCTCTGATCTCTGATGTGAGGGGGCTCTCTTGGCTTGCTCGGGCTCTCATGTTTTACCTTCCGCGAGAGAGTGTGTGTGTGTGTGTCTGTGCGTGTGTGCATGCTCACGTGCATGTGCCTTCTCCAGAGGTTCATCCCAGATTTCTTGGTGAAGGCGAGTCTGTCCATCTCCCCTTCTTCTCTCTCATAAGGCAAGGAGAATTCCCTTCTAGCTTGAGTCTTTCAGCCACCCTTCCCCTGGATCCTAATTCTTCCTAAAATAAACTTCATAATTCATAATTTGCCTTTCTCAGATTCTGCATTTTTTTCAAATCTTTGCTAATTTGGGTAAGAATCCAAAACTTGGGATTCACAAGCCTGAGATCTCCTGCATCATTATAGAATTTAATTCCTCCTCAGATCCAGAATCCTGCATAGGCATGTGCCTATAATCCCATCACTGGGATCACAGAGACAGGAGGATCCCTGGGGTTGACTGACCAGCTGGTCTAGTCTAATTGCTGAGGTCGAGGCTAATGAGACCTGGTCTCAAAAGAGGCAGACGGTGTTCCTGAGGATGACAACCTATCCCTTGGCTCCCACATACATGTGAACACACATATTTAAAACGGGGGCACTGGAGAGATGACTCAGCAGTTAAGGCACTTTACTACAAAGCCTAATGACTTGGGTTCTATGCCCAGTATCCACGAAAAGCCAGATGCATAGAGAGGAGCATGCATCTGGAGTTCATTTGTAGTGTCAAAAAGAAGGCCTTGGCACGCCATTCTCTCTATTTCTCTATCTGCCTCTTGCACTCTCTCAAATAAGTAAGTTTTTTTTTTTTTAAAGGCATTTTGGAAACACACAAAGTATGAAGAAGAAACAAAGGTAAAGTCGCCTGCTCATAAAAGAAACTGATTGGAGCAATTACCTAATTTATACATGGTGTCGCTGAGGCTGATGTTTAGCTGCTTCCTGACAAGTTTGGACGTGGTCAGCGCATCTGCATTTTCCTTGATTCTTATCACCTGTCTGTAATATTCGTTTACTTGCTTCCTTTGGGATCTAGAAAAATAGAAGCTGAATTGTTTTTTCCTGAAGAAACATGGTATTAATTCAACAAACATTCACTGAATGCTAGAACTAGGACTGGGGAGTAGTGATGGTTAAGAGTAATTCTTGGGCTGGAGAGAAGGTTAAAGTGCCTGTTTGCAAAGCCTGCCAGCCCAGGTTTGATTCCCCAGTGTCCATTTAAAGCCAGATGCACAAAGTGTTGCAATGGCAGTAGGCCCTGGTATGCCCATGCAATCTCTCTCACTCCTTCCTTGCAAATAAATAAATAAATGAGATACTTAAAAAAGAGTAATCCTTGAGCCGGGCATGGTGGTGCACGCCTTTAATCCCAGCACTCGGGGAGCAGAAGAGGATTACTGTGGGTTCAAGGCCACCCTGAGACTCCATAGTGAATTCTAGGTCAGCCTGGGCTAGAGTGAGACCCTACCTCAAAAAAAAAAAAAAAAAGTAATCCTTGAGCTGGACAGATGTCTTAGCTGTTTAAGGCACTTGCTTGAGAAGCCAAAGGACTCAGGTTCGATTCCCCAGGACCCACGTAAGCCAGATGCACAAGGTGGTGCATGTATCTGGAGTTTATTTGCAGTGGCTAGAGACCCTAGTGTACCCATTCTCTCTCTCTCTCTCTCTCTCTCCCTCTTTTGCTCTCTCTCTCAAATAATATATGTGTGTGTGTGTGTATATATATGTATATATGTATATATGTGTATATATATATATATATAGAGAGAGAGAGAGAGAGTGTGTGTGTGTGTAATCCTTAGCCTCAGAGAATCTCCAACAGTTGGAGGGAAGAGTAGAGAATGAGGCAGAGCCTCACTCATGAAAGACTCTGTGTGCAAACCTAAGGGACTGGGATTGTTTGTTTATTTATTTACTATTTATTTATTTTTCAGTGCTGGGGAACCAAAGTGAAGACCTAATGCATGCTAGTCAAGCACTCTAGCATGATCACTCCATCTTGAGCTATCTTTTTGGCCCCAGGTTTGGACTTTGATATTGACAAGTTTTCATTAAGAGGACAGCAGGATCAGTTGATGTTGTGGGCAGTTGCCCGAGTAGAAGCTGGAGGCTGTGCTGAACCAGCGAGGCTCGGGGGAGGGAGACCAGTTAGAGACGAGGAAGAGCACCAAGGGTCTGGGCTGCTGCTGGATGCCACAGATGTGAAGGGAGACTGCTTTGCGGAGTCCTGGCCCCATACACTGGATGTGGTGGGCTGATGCTGGTAGAATGGATCTCAAGATCTTAAGTTCTGAAGTCAAGAGGGCATGGCAATGTGCCCAGTGGTTAGACTTGGCAGTTTGTTCAGACTTCCCAGGGCTGACCTGGGGCTCCACCACTCAAAAGCTGGACAAGAGGCTGGAGAGATATCTTAGCAATTAAAAGCTCTTTCTTGCAAAGTCTGCCAATCCGGGATCAATTCCCTAGTTCCCATGTAAAGCCAGGTGCACAAAGTGCCACATGTGTCTGTATATCATATGCAGTAGCAGGAAGTGGACAACATACCTGAGGAAGGACACCTGAGGTTGTCCTCTGGTCATACACACATACATATGTACACACACATGTGCCAACATACAAACATACATGCATGCACACCACACACATGCATGTGCGCACACACACACACACATACAAAACTGGGGTGGAAAGGAAGGCTGGGCACAAGGAGGGGTGGGAAGAGGAACTCCAAAACCCAACCTTAGCAACTTCACAATTTAGCCAAGTGCATCTCTGACCACTAAGTCAGCTGACTGCTGTGGGAGGGTGTTGCTGGGCTTTGAGAAGCCTGCACCTGGCTCTCTGAGGCATCACAGAGAGCTTCCTCCTCCCACATCAACCTGTGGCAAGGACAAGCAGTCAGACGTGGACATGTTCACACTATTAGGTCTGGGGAAGACTTCTGAAGTCATGTCTAATCTGAGACATGGAGGGAGCTGAGGACAGAGCGACATGGAAAAACAGCCTGATGAGGGGAACACAGCCAGCAAACACGACCTGAGATATGGCGGGCTCTGGTCTTGGTCTCACAGAGACAGAGCAGTGGCAAGGAATCCTCAGACACTGGCCGGGGCAAGGCCTGCACAGAGGCCCTGCACAGAGGCCCTGCTCACTGGGCACGAGACCCTGGAAACCCCTCACAGTGATGACACTGGGCTCCTGTGTCCTTACCTACTACCAAGCCTCCATACCATGTGGGCCCAAAGGACCTTCTCAGTACCTTACAGTCAATGCTCTGACAAATACAGCAGGACAGAGCCCTTGGGAAGGCTGTGTTCCCACCCAGCTTACCAATAGGACTGAAGACCATGATAGGTAACTGCAGACTTCCAGTCCCATGCAGTGGACTGTAAGGCGGGATACATTTCCTAAAATAATTCATAGAAACTTACTTTTCATTATCTCTTAGTAAAAAAAAGAGTAAATCTGCTAAAGATTCCATGATTTCGCCAACTAGCATGTTCTTATCACCAAATAAACTTCTTCTGAT